>CM034148.1:264353276-267156872 GCA_019776745.2 Taxus chinensis
AAAATTTAAACCATATATGCTAACTAGGGACCGCATTGTAATCTGTAAATTTTCTGTAGCCTAGCTGTCATTGCTAATTTTCCATCGAATCATTATATAAATAGTAGATCACACTAAATTCATGTTGAAATTTTTTATAATGGGTCTAAGTCAAATTCGGTATTTTATTTTGAAGTTTTACTTTTACAGTGTATTATGTATAAATCATACAACATGAACAATTTTATATTTATTACTTAACTCATAAATCTTTAAGTAACAAGTTTAGTCTTTACAAATTACAATTTGCACTGCTCAGTGTTGTATACTAAATAGATAGGAATAAGTTATGATGATGTCATTGATAATTTTGGTACGGAAAAGGAAAGAAAAAAACCTTTATATCTTTAATAAAATATATTAAGATTTATACTATAATTGTTTAAAAAACATGCACATACAAGCGGGTCGTTGGTCCCGGCTGGGAGGGGGTTTGTATGCTTTGAGTACTACCTAGGGTGATCTGAATCCTTAATTTGGGCCTAAAGAAATGTCTATTGAAATCAGCCGCAAATGGTCCAAAATCCATAAATGATTAACAACCCTTACAAAACAAAATCTATTTTCCTCATTCTTTTCAGCAACACCCATTTTGTTAGCTTCCACTATTAATTTATGTCCTTGTCAGGTATTTTATGAATAATTTCTCATTCCTCTTACGAAAAAAATACCCAGAACATGTTTTACATTACTTGCAAGCAAGGTACACACATATTTATCAAATAATTAAGGGATCGGAAAATAGAATGAAAAATTGATGTCAAATCCTATCAATTGAGAATTGTTTCTCAAATAGCATTGAAAAATAGACTAATTTGACTACTAGAAGAAGAGAAAATAGGGTTTCTTTGAGAAGGCTATATAAAATTCGACATTCATAGAATTTCAAAAGTTTGGAAGGACCAAAGGTGAGAATTAATACCGATTTTTGACACCTTCATGAAAACAAACCATGCTCATAATTTTTTCAATCAAACCATGAATTATTATGCATATGGATTTTTCCCTTAGGACAATGTTGTCAACAACAGCATCACAAACTTAAGTGTCACTGAAATATACTAATAAATGACAATCTATAACTACATGGAACTGACACTTCAAATCAGCACTTTCTTCGATGCATGAATTACAAAAGACACACCGTTACTGCTAATTTTATTTATATTGAATGGCTAACTAATGGCTATAAAATGGTGCACATATTTTGAATATCGTGTGAAATTTACTTTGTTTGGTCAATGGCCAATTAAATGTAAGGTAACCACAATATTAACCATATATACCCAAGAATATTATCCTGAGATATCCACATGGTGCCTGGGAAAAAAGAATAGAAGTGGAAAGTTCAAAGATTTACTGTGAAAAATGTAGAAGGGTGAGAAATGTCCCAATTTCTTGCTACAAGTTTGAAGAATCTGGTCTATGATGTCAGGACACATATGGAGATTCAGAGGATGACGAAATAGATGTGACTGAGGAAAACAAAATAGAGCATGAATCCCCCCTGGATGAAGCCAATAGTAAGGAAATTCATTAGAATGGAGTGAGGGAGAAAAAGAATTGTGTAGATGGTGGAAAGGGAGGGCTACACAAGGTGGTAGGTAGGGAAAATAATTCAAATTAAGGGGTGGATAATTCATAGGTAGAAGGAATAAATGTAAGATTATAGGATATTTCCCAAGTTAGAGATCATGTCGTAGATCTCAGGAAAAATTTGGACAAGCAAATGATCCATGATGTGGCCCTAGTGGTTGACCTTGGTAGAGGTGAAATGTTGTATGATGAAGAGTTATCTTTAGAGGATTTTGGTGAAATGGATGGGTGGTCATATGTGACCAATATGAAGAACATAAAATATGCCCATCCTTGCTCTAATATGATTCGATGATTGCATAAGGGGGAAGTTCTATTTGGTTAGGGTTGCACCTTGGTCAAGTAGAATTGACCATTGTGGGTTCCTATTTCTCATCTCTAGTGCTTTCCATCCTTAGGTTTCTTACTCTCAATTCTACTTATCTTGGGTCTTTAGGATCTGTTTCTTGGTTTTTTCTTCTTTTTTGCCTCAACTCTTTATCCCTCATTTGTACAAGGTTTCTAGATCCCTTCAAAAAAAAATAATTAACTAACCTAATAAAAAAACCGTATATGACACACACAAAACTTATCAATATTAACAACAATATCATCAAAAGAACACCGTGCAAAATGTCAATTTTATCATCTTTAAATTACATAGTGATTATATAAGCATTCCATATTGTTACTATACTACCAATGATATGTGATTCAATTGATTTTTCACATATTGATTTATCATATTTCGAATATCGCACAAATAGTACACTATTTGGTTTAATGGCTCTCGCAAATATTAACCATATATGCTAGACACAAATATTATCAAAATTATTGACATTATCAACATAGGAATACAATGCTCATTGGTACTATTATCGTCTATAAATTGCATAGAGATTATATAATTATTCCATACTTTTACTATAATACCAATGATATATGGTTCAATTTATGTCTCAGATATTGAATTATCATATTTTCCTCAACAAAAATATATAGGTTTACTGAAATCATTTTGAAATTGTTTGGCTACACAAACAGTATCTTTGGATGTGTGGGTCAATGATCTTTTTGGCACCCATGATGCCGATCATTGGAATTGTTCTGAATTAAAGAGGAAGAATGCGAAATAGAGAAGTATTAGTTACCTTCAATGCATGATCTTTTTTCTTACAAAATATATACAAACTTTCAAGATGTAATGAATGATGCAATACTATATTACTATGGTTAAAAAAACACTAATTTACCTGGGTAAAAAGACTTGTGACTTGAAGTTGTATATCCAATATTTTCTCCATTAGCTTTCTCTGTTGTTCCATTATTTCATGCTTATGTTAACAGCTTCCCTGCTAAATTTATTTCAATTTATGACACAATCTTTTTCTCTTCACTTTGAATTCCATTTTTATTCAAAGGAATTTCTATCTTTGTTACTTCAAAATTTTCAATGTTAATGGAAGGGCTTTCTGATTTCTCTCTCATGTCATTTTAAGAAGTAAAATTGATTATGTTGGCCCACTCTTTTCCATTAAAACCAAGAACCTTCTGTGGTTTCTATGTAATGCGATCCATATCTTCATAGAAATTTCATGTCGTATGTGTTGCCAATGTTTTGTTATCCAATTGTTTCTCCTTCTTGAGTGTTTTCTTAAACCTGTTCATCTTGTATTTGCATTGAATAAAAGTGAATGGTTTTCCACATAATTGATCCAAAGAATCTTCTATATTATCCTAATCTTTCTTTCCAAGTTTTCCATGGTTTAATTGTTTGTACACCTCTTCATATTTTGAAATAAATGTTTTCATGTAATATTTTTACCACAACTCTTCTTTATATTCTTGTATCATCTCCTCGTTATTTCTATATATTTCATATGAATGGGTTATTGAAAATATTTCTTCTAATTTTAAATCATCATCATCATCAACAATATATGGATAATTTAGATTGATTTGTGAATGTGGAATGCAAGGACCCAATTTCTGTGTGCCACTTGTATTCTCTTGTAAGTTTGAGACATTATTTATGTCTATGTTTTTCATGCAGAATTCCTTTACACGGAAATAACTTAGATGTATTGAAAAAACCATTTTTTTGCATATTTTCTTGGAGTTGATGTGAAAATTTGGGATTCAAAACTTGAAAAAAAGGAAAATGGTGATATTTCCATGTCTTGTAAATTTATTAGTTACTAAGAAAAGACGCAAATGAAACAATTTACATACTCCATATTTTATTTAAACTTAATTTCATTTTTCATTTTCTAAAAAATAAATATGTAAGGGGTCTTGTGCCTTATAAATTAACAGAATCAAAAAATGTAGAGAAACATTGAAAATTGGTTAATTACCTACTAACAAATGCAATCTTTATAATCACTGTGAAATGGGTGTATAAACTGAAATTATTCAAAATAAAATAACAATGCTTTACCTCTTTTAATTTTCTATACCTTTTTTCTTCCCCTATTTGTATGTGTTCCTTGTTTTGGTGTTTTAGCCTTCGAAATGAGTATACAGTTGTTAACAAAATTTGTGTGCATTAAAAGCTACTATTTTTCCAATTAACATTAAATTAAATATAAATAAATAAAAACATACTCTCAAGTGGCGGAGTTTATGTTATACAGTTTAATGGCCATTTAATGTTGATGGAAGTGCAATAATAATTATGTAAAATTTGACCTTACAAAAAAGTGTAATTTTTTTTTGAATTTTGGTAAATGTTGAGAGTGTTGAGATGACCCACATCCTATTACAAGAGCCTCGAAGTCCAGATAAAGAAATTAAGAATAGAAGATTAAATTCTCGAAAGTAAAGGAAACAAGGAGCCAAAGAGGCCTCAATAAAAAACAGAGCGGAAATAGAGCACCTTAAATGGAGTATGGAGAAGCAATTGTAGAAAATCATGAACAAGTTACACGAAACAAGAACGAAAAGAAACATGATTCGAACAACTACACCTACTAGTAGCATAGAGGAGAACAAATAAGAAGGGAAGCTGTAGCCCAGGGGGCACTATACTAAGAAAGAGAGTAGTAGGAAATTAAGGGGAGGAAAGACAGATTGAAAATCAATGTATAATATCTTTCCTTTCTTTGAACGCACTAATTTCCATTTTTATTGGATAATCATCTCTAAAATGAGAGGGTTATATTCCATCAGGGCTAAGTCTGATGGTCCCACCAAGGGGAGATCACTATCCTTATGCAAATTAGAGTGATAAAATTCATGGGGCCACTTGTTACCTCTGTAATAACCAGTGGCTATCTTACCTTTGTTGAAGGAGTTGAATCAGTAGGACGTACAACAGAATGGACAACAGTTATAGAAGAAGAAAATGTAGTTACAACTGAGGGAGTTATAGCTGAAAGTGAAGTATTTATTGGTGGAACTCTTTGATCTTCTAAGTCAAATTTTTCTTCCTCTTCTAAATATTATTCTTCTTCTAAATCTAGAATGCTCCAATGCTAAGAAATTTCTCCTTTTCTGCAAGGAGACTATGTTTCCTTTTGGGGGCAGGTAGCATGGAGATTACCCGGTATTTTGCAATTGTGACATCTGAAAGAAATATTTTCATAGTCAAGAATTTTTGAATAGATAATAACCCCTACTTTTAGGGTCATCTTATCCAACAGCCCCTTTCTGAGATCAACTTCAACACAGATCCTAACAAAATTATACATGCCCCTCTGCAACCTTTGCTTATCTACCTTGATGAACCGCTCAGGGAGGTTGTGAATAGCCTTCAAGGAGGAATAAAAATGAAGGGAAATATTTGATAATCTCAACCAAAATAGGACCCAAAAAATGGAGAAAGTATTTGGATCAAAATATGAAAACCATGGGGTAGTGGAAACTCCCGCTGAACCACAAAACTAGGGACTCACATCAATAACTCTATGGTAATCCTTTTGTTTATTGAAATAGATAATGAAGAAACCCCATGAAAAGAGGAAATATTTACATTCTTTAGCCCATGAGGTGTGAATCCATTGAACAGTAGTGTTGGATGATACCCAAACACCATTAAATCTGCATATTAAGGTCCTTGATTTTATGTCCTACAATAGGTTCAAATTATCCTCATCCGTAATCTCTGTAACCGGATTTTTAAAGGATTGATCAATGATATAAGTGAGCGGAGGAGGAGTAGCAGCTGGATATTTTTATAGGGGGAATTTTTAAAGAGCACCTCTTTAAAAGTGGCATAGTTATGTTCTTTTTCCCCTCCCAAAATAAAACTAGTCATAAAAATTAATGAATCACAATCTATTCCATATGCACTGATCCTAGAGGCATCTATAAGATATTTTTTAGCATAGACCAGTCCAAAATACACAACCCCACAACATAATTTATGAGCAAGAATGAATTTTAAATCAATACCTCATGTCATACGCTGGATTTGAATGCATAAGGTAGCACCATTCAGTGTGTGAACAAGAACTTTTAGCATTATTTTGTGGTGTCCAAAGGTTTCTAGTAAATTAAGGCAAGGGTTGTTAGAAGGGCTGTCGACATACTGAGAAAAGTTACCCACCCCATGGATTTCACCCAATCCATAAATTGCAAACACAATGGCCATATTTTTGTCATTCCTGGTGGAGTCAAAAGTACAAAGGGTTGTAAAACTATGGTTAGAGCTAGAGGATGCCATGGACGCCATTTCACACATAATAACAAAGAATTAGATATGGTTGATTCCAAAAAAGTTTAATTGTTATTGCGAATAATTAAGGTAATTTTTTATAGCATAATTTTTAATGTATGAAAACTAAAATTTCAAATTATTTGAAACTTAAATTTGACATACATATATTTTATTGAAATTATGTACTTAATATTAACAATTATTAATAAAAAATAATGTAATATGTGTTACTTCCACTTAATATTATATAAAATTATTAGAAATAAACTTATATTGTTAAAATATTACCTAAAAAAATCTTAGAAACAATTAATAGACATAATTGAATCAAAGCATATACTACCATCATTAATAAAATAAAGAATAAACGTGAAATCTATACCATAAAATAAGCATAACTATACAATTAGAGAATTAAATACATGAACTAGTTACTTCGACACAATATTAATTACCCTAAATTTAAGTCCAAGAGGCCACTAGGCTATAGAAAATTTTTGACTAGAAAGATAGGTGAAAATATGCCCTTCGATATGTGAGTGATCGCTATTCCAAATGTGAATTCTCGCACTTCATATTGAAAATGCTTGTACTTTGTCATGCGAGGTATCACATGTCGATGTGCGAAGGATCGTAGTTTAACATGTAGGGATTGCACTTTGAATTGTGAGGGATCATACTTTGACGTGCAAGGGATCACATTTTGACGTATAAGGGATTGAACTTTGATGTGCGAGGGGGATCACACTTTTTTTTGTGAGGAATCATAGTTTGTAGAGGTATGAGGCCATGACTCTCTCGCACTATAATGAGCTATCAGTGTCACGTCCAATTGTGAGTTTTCGAACTTGGAATTGTTCTTGCTCGCACATCGAAGTGCGATCACGAACATATGGCCTCCCATTCTAGTCAATTTTTTTATTTTAGCATGTAAAAAAAATTACTTCACAGTGGCCACTATGCTAAACAACTTTTGAAAACCATAGGGGAAAGAAGCTAATGACTGTGAGTGGTAATGTGTAGTATAGTACCACTAGTTGTAAAAATTGAAGTCAACATTTATAACTTTTATACTAAGAATTTAGAAAAAAGGTAGCCAATAACATGAGTAAACTCCAGTCACATGTAAAATATTATCCAATCAAAAGGTGACACATCAGTTGTCCTAAAAAGGTGCTTTCATTCACAAGAAAGGGCCAATATTAATTTTCTTTGTATTAACAAGTACCTATTTTAAATCCCTTAGAAATAATTTTCTAACAAAACTTAAATGCACAAAATAAAATCTACCCATTATAAAAATCTTAATCTTTCCCCTACAATATGGGTTTTATGGATAAAATTATACACACAACAACGGGATCTAAGGGTGTAATATATATTTTTATATGTTTAAATATTTGGATTAAATGAGGTTTTAAATATGTTCGTATAAGATGTATATTTTTATTTTCTCATTGTGATTTCAATTCTCTATACTAATTTTAAAGATTTAAGTATCCTCAGTACTAATTTTCTCTTTTTATTTTTGGATAGAGTTGAAAAAGAAATCTGTTTTATAAGATGGAGCACATGTAGATTTACTATCCAAAGGTGTGAAAATTAGGGAGGGACTAGTTTATCCATAAAAATAAACACTCCATTGTAGATACGTGGGGTCTAGCTTATTCATTATCACAATAAGTATTTTATTCAATGGAAGAGCAAGACTGTCATACACAATTCATTATTATGAAACCTTGGCAGAAATTGAAAACAATGGATACTTTATCCCATGGGAAAGGAAGAAAATGATTAAGAAGGTGATTTCAAATGTTTCAAATGTGGGGGTGATGGAATTTAAAATATCATGATCACTGACCCATGTAGGATACATTTAAATAGGATGTGGGTTTGAATTCTAACAGTCATAGCCACAATTTCACAACTCATAAAGACAAGGATGAATTTTTTACAACCTACGTGGTGCTAAGACATAAGTTTCCTCAACATTAAAGTGACATATTTGAAGGGTTTATATTCCTGATATAAGAAAAACATGTGATTTTAGGAGTGGTTTTGTGATCCACACAATTTGGTGTTTTTTTGGAGAATATTATAGTTACATGCAATGATTGTTATCCAAGTCTACAACACAACAATGAAGTTTCCTGGAAAATAAAAAACGTATTTTATCTAGAAACAATAATAGAACTTCATGTGAATGGAAATGATGAACTCCAAGAAACAACCTCTATCAGAGGAATGACAAAGATCTGGAGGGAATCCGTGAGCACCAAAACATTGCACTCAACCGCAAAATGATGTAGATTCAAGATCAAAGCAATAAATCATTCATGGAAGTAATGTGCATGCATTGAGGAAAAAAAGCTGAAAAAACCAAGTGTTATTCCATTCCCCATGTGTTGCTCAAGATGAAATGGTGTACAAATAGTAGTCGAGTGTGTAACTTCCCCACAAATGTAGTTGTCGAGAAGTGGGAGTTACATTCCCGGAATATCCAGTCAAACGTAACTCCAATGACACTCTATGACGTGTGTAAGAGCCATAATGACACCCTAGGACACCTAAGCATGGTGAATCACCTATGTGGAGTTATTCCATGTATTTAAAATAAATACATGGAAAATAACCTACACCAACACCCCCACTAAAGCATAGATTAGGTGGAGACATAGATGAAAACATGGAGAGAAGTGGGTCCTAGAAAGAATCCTAATGAGGTGCCCACGTACAAGAAGCTCTCCAAAAGTGGAGTAAAAGCAGAAAACCCAGTGGGAAAAAAATCCCCACCAAAAGAGAGACAAGTCCACTCTCTAATCTAAGAAAGATACCAAGGATGGGTCCCGGCGATAGACGATCCTATAAAGGTACCCATGTACAAAGAGGTAATCTCTCGGAAAGAAGAAGAAGAGAGAAGAAGATAGAGACGAGAGGAATGCAGACAATGCCATGGATGGATCTGAACTCTATAGCTCTAGGAGGTATCCTAGAAGAATTTCGATGATGAGATCCTCTGCCTCTAGACTGAAGAAGAGCCACCTGCACTGAACAATGTGCCTACCCTTAGATAGGATAGAAATGACATGCTGAAAGTCTGCCCACTCCAACAAGGAAACTTAAAGAAACAACACGAAGAAATATGAGTCTGGTGCACGAAAGTGTGACATAGGTCTAGCGAGTGAGTGCCAAGGAACCAAAGGTAATGCCACATGTATAGAACTATCATACTGTGAAGAGTGAACACCTATAGAAAGGATGTCCAAGCGATGTGAAGGGAATAAAACATCCTCCACAATAGAAAAGGGATCTGCAAGCAAGGGTGGATCAATGAAGGTCTCCGGAAAAGTGGAAGTGGTAAGAATCCCAGAAGGGACACTCCCAAAAATGGAGATGATGAACTCCTCTAAAACATCTGTAGATGGATGAGGGGCCTGTAGAATATCACATGTGGACTCTGTGAAAATATGACTAAAGTCAGGCAGATACTCATCCCAATGAGGGGGCTCAACAAACAGAAGAGTGATGTTAGATAGGTATAAGTCATCCAATGAAGGAAGATGAGTGGAAGGGGCCTCATACACTGGAAGTGGAAAGGAGGTAGGTGTGATGATGGTATGAGGTTGAGTAGAAGACTACTCAATATCTGATGAGATGTGGGGGGTGAGAACAATGTATGGAATAGTGAGAGAAAGAGGAGAAGAGTCCTCTGTAGTACTCTCGACATCAGAACAGGGTGCACAATCCTTGTCATAAGAAGTAGAATCACGTGAGTCTATGTCAGTGGAATGGCCATCACACAAAGAAATGGAGGAGACAACTGAATCAACATCAGTAAAAATGGCGGTAGTATGTGAAGGGTCTCCATAGAGGGATTGAAGAATGCTCCAGACACGATGGGGTGGATCTGAGCCTGCCACATGAAACCAGAGATAATGAGAGACATGCATCATCATGTGTCCAAATACATGGTCACAAGTGTCAAGGAAGTCCACTAGATGATGATGATTAGTGGGTGTAGGAACTGGCCCAAGTAAGAAGGGTGAAAGACCCTCATGAGCGAAGTAACGATCCATGGAACCATGCCAAGATAAATAGTTCCCTCTCCCAGTGAGAAGTGTCAGAGTATACAAGGATATCCTACGATGTTCAAGTATAGAAAGATCACTCTCCATGATGCAGAATCAAAAGTGCAAGGTGCACAAAAGAAAGACATTAGACTCGGCTGATAATGCGTCTGTGTGAAAGCCCAAGAGTACAGTCAACCCCCTAGAATGTGGCACTTTATAAAGTAGTGCATTTACAAAACTGACAATGCCATCATGTAAAGTGTGAAAAATCATGCAACTTTGACTAAAGAAGCGCTAAAAAATAAGCAACGAGTCAAAAGGTATAGCATTAAAACAATTCCCGCAAATGATGGAAAAAGTCAATAAATTCTGCAAACGCATTAAAAAAGTGCTCAAAACGAGTGCAAAGGGTATCGTGTACTGCCATTGGAAATGGCACGGAATTTTAGTAGGGGTTTGTTTTTCTTGCGAGGGTGGATTATCCTCCTGCTAACCCCAGACCTCGCCCTCCATCTTCCTCACTCGAAGGAAGGACATAATACAAGTAAAAATGAAACCTAAAATTTATTACATGCCATGGAATAATGTTTTTATCCTCAAAACATCAAAAAATGGATTGTTTTGACAACCCAAAATTTCTAAAAGGGAGTGGGGCCCATGCTATCAAGCCATGTGGCTATTTGACCAAGTTGAGCTAAAACGAATTCTCTGCAGAGTCTTCTTTGCAAAAAACACCGAGCTATGGGTTGTGGGTTGTTAGACGCATACAGGGGTTGCGCCAGGGTTTGAGGTGGCAGAAATGGTCATGAGGTGAGTGCTACAAATAGAACATTCGCAACAAATGGCCAATCAAACTGCCATTTTGTGTTAGGCATGAGTTGAAATGGTCATTGTCTGCAAAAAAACATCCAAGGTAGAAGAGGTGCGTGGAGCCGTTGGAAGTAGTAACTGCTGTGTAAAACCCCAAACTACCACATGACTATAACAACTACATCAGGTTGACTAACCGGTCACGTGGAGGAGAAAAGAAAATGTAGGTCTTGAGTAGAAAATGGTCTGCAAAGGACGTTTCAAGTTGTATTGACAGTCGCTGCAGAGAGTGGAAAACCACCAAAAAAGGTCCATGTGCACAAGTCTGTAGGTAAAAGGGCTAGGCAGAAATGGCAAGAGATGCACAGTGCGACAGAGAACCAAATCTGGTCTAGCACAGGCTCCCAGAACACCAGATCAACATGTCCAGAGAACTAGAAACTTAGATAGGAGTCGTTGGAGGGGTCACCATGGAGTGGGGTGGTTGTAGAAAGTGCATCGACCGAGATGCTTTAGGGCTGCAAACCTGAACGTGAATAATGTAACACTGAGACAGGTTAACACGAAGAACTGGTCAATGGCGAAACGGTTTAAGCTAGGTGCGGCTAGGAATAGATATAAACAAAGAACACCACCTCTCATTCCTTCGGCGAACACCACGAAAAATTCAAATGGTGAATAAGGGTGCACAATGAGCTGAATGAGAGCAACGTGCAGGTTTCATTCGAACAAGGGTCGAGGTGTCATGTTCTTGAGTAGGGTCTATAACGTCAAACTAGAATATACCCCAAAAGGCACTCATGTAATGCCAGAACACTCGAAAAAGAGCCACAAACAACATGAATAAGGAGGTAGAGTGAGTTGACGAAGCATGAGCTGCGTCACTAGTAATTTTTCAGTCAAGCCAATGCAAGAATGGAGAACCAAAAAAACTTGTGCACAAAACTAGCACAAATCACATAGATCTACAACTTGGAATGCAAAAAAAACCTCTAAAACTGCATGCAAATATGCAAACCATTAAACCCTAAAAATGAAACCATGAACACCCGGAAAATGAACGGAGGTATGAAGCTTGAATCAATGCATGTAGAGCACATGCAAATGATAGCTTGCACAAGAAACTACGAGACACAGAGTAGTAAGAAACTATTGGGAGAAACACGATTCCAATCCCTGAGATCTGATACCATGTCGGAGGAATAAAGAAGATCTGGAGGGAATCCGTGAGCACCAAAAAATTGCACTCAACCGTAAAATGATGTAGCTTCAAGATAAAAGAAAGAAATCATTCATGGAAGCAATGTGCATGCATTGAGCGAAAAAAGCTGAAAAAACCAAACTCTATTCCATTCCGCATGTGTTTCTCAAGATGAAAGGGTGTACAAATAGTAGTGGGGTGTGTAACTCCCCCACAAATGTAGCCTTCAAGAAGTCAGAGTTAAATTCACAAAATATCCGGTCAAATGTAACTCCAATGATGCTCTATGACATGTAAGAGCCATAATGACACCCTAGGACACCTAAGCATGGTGAATCACCTATGTGGAGGTATTTCATGTATTTAATATAAATACATGGAAAATAACCTACACCAACAACCTCCACATATAACAATGAATTCCATTTGAATTTCAAGGGGGTTACTGCCAAGTTGATACATTTTTGTTCAAAAGAATAAAAATTTGTTGCATAAGCAACAATTACAAATTTTTGTGAAGGAAAAATGGTGCACTTTAAAAAATTATATGGCAATACATTTGGGGTGCTTGTTGATAAAGTAATTATGCCTTTTTACAAAGATTGCTTCATATCATAAAGATATCTCATCCAACAGCATGCCATCCAGTTGGCCCATCAATATGGTTTCATTTTAGAAGTAAAGCTAAAATAAATTCCAGAAGAGTTTCCAGTAAGAATTTCAAGTGCATTTGAAGATCTATTTCCTCAACTGGTATACCCAAATTCATATGAATCCACCATATGTAGTAGTAATGAAAACTTGATAAAAATACCTAACAACATCTGTAAATGCCTAAAGGTGAATTCTACTCTGTCTAGTATAGAAAAGAAAAGGGAAAATGATGAAAAAACAAGAGAACAATGTTTGTCTGTAGTTGAGAAAAAACCTTGTTGGAAGGAAGGATGTCTCTCCAATATTTCTCTAAGTGCTTTCAATCACAGTTGTAATATAGCTCTAGGTATAAATTAACCTACCGTCAAAAACTTTTTACTTGATACATTCACAAAAAATGTTATTAGTTGTGATCAAGGTCCAACTTTAGAACATACTATAGATAAATTGAAGTTATGTGCAAGGGATGTGTGTCAGAATGAGTGGTAAAAATGTCATAGAATCCCGAAAAGAACCTATTACAGATATAGAAAATCTTGGATTAATGGTGAGAGGAGGGAAGTAAATGGAAATATAGGAAAACAAAAACAAATGTCAAACATTTGTTGCAACTATGGAACTAATATCCAAAATGGTGGAGAATAATTCTAATATATCCCCACACATGTCTCATTCAGTGAGAAAAGATGGTACTAAAATAACAATGAGATTGCTTCCTACATGTTATATTTTTGTTTACATACTAAAAAATTGTAACGTGGGCCTTTCATTGTTGGACCTTCCTCTAACGTCATAGTCAAATCTAAAAAAACTATGGAAAGAAAATATCTCCCATGTTTTAATCACCAAGAACAACTTCTTCCCCAAATGTGACGAGTGTGCAGAGCTTAAGAAAAAACGTGAAATGACCTCATATCGAGAAACACTAGCAAAAATAGATCAATGCTAGAAATGGCATAATAATTACATTCAAAGTTTTCCTGCAACTTACAATGCACATAGAATACAATCATAACAAAATCCTAATAGTCATTTGAGCATTGTGTATGAAAAAATGGACAAGATAAAAACTCCAATACCAAGGACATGTAAAAACTTAATACGAATAAGAAATGTTATTAATTTTCACGTCACCTGGACTAGCATTCTGACACATGGGCACAAAACGGGGGGTTTCGAGCACTTTGTTCTCCCTTTTGTTGAGAGATGAATAAAATTCACAATAACATCATTGGGAATATGTATTCGGAAGCTAGAAGAACCACTTACAGATCAATATGGTGATGTTTTATATATTAGTCGGACATCAAAACACCCATTACATGATGCACTTTTTCAAAATGATGCATATAAGAAGTGCAAGAAATACAAGTAGAAAAATGAGGGTGCCCATACAACTAATATTATAAACATATGTTCAAGTTAATTTAGAAAAGCAACTACCAATTCTCTACTTACAACTAGATAATGTTGCAACTGACAAAAAAATTAGACATTGTTTGTGTTTACATCCAAGGTGACAACTAGAAGGGTTTTTTAAATAGTGTATGTGAGCTTCCTTTTAGTGGGTCACACACATGAAGACATAGATAGGACATTTGGTCAATTATTAACAACATTGTACAAATTGGATACATTCTATTTCCCAATAATAATGGAAACTTACAGAACATGCCAAGAGGAGTCCAAGACATTCACTTCATACCTTATTGAGGAAGTCTATGAATTTAAGGCCTTAGTGGAACCACACTTGCTAGATGGTAACCATAAGATTGTGGGTATTAGAAAACCAAAGATGTTTAAAATTTGTGTTAAAGACAACAAACCTTTCATGGAGTTCAAAGAATCAATCATGGAGTCCAACTGGTTGCATCCAATCGAGATCTGGAAAATAATGAATGGGAAACCTTTCTTTCCTGAAGGGGATCCTCCATTGGCACCCTTCAAAGAACCCAAACAGATGGCAGACATGTAGAGAGGAATTCAAGCACACATCACACACTAGGGAAAGAGTTCAAAACATGGTGGAGAAGAATAATATGTTCCAAAGATTGCATATTGGAAAAATGTTCTATGTGCCCTAGTGAATCCATTTGTGAATTATAACATGACAAGGAGATATTTTTTTGGCCAAAAACAATTTAGGATAGTGTAATGTATGATCAGATAGTGGGTGCACCACGTCTTGACATGGATAGCTACTATATTAAAAAATTCCATTCAAATAAGGATATATATGGTGGTCCTATTGTGATAGACCTCAAGAATAATTCAGCCCAATAGTGGATGTGAATGTTGGGAAGATGATACTATTAAGACCATCTGATGATAATTTACCTATATGAATGGGGAAGTTAGAACTAAAACTAATATAGGATATTCAAAAAATAACTCAAAAGATAAGGGTACACTAGTGGGAAACCACATGGAAACTAAATACTTAAAAATAAAGATACGAGGAATGCTTAAATAAAAAGAAATTTTAGCAAAAATCAAGGGACACATCAGATATTGATTTATATAACGGCATTTGGTCATGGAGTTTGAGAAAAATATGGAAAGGAAATCAAATTAAAATAATGAATCAGACTCATGAAGCTATCTAGCAATACCTTGCCCAAATTCAAGAATAATAATTAATACCCTTGCGAGGTGTTGGCGCTCAAATTAGTCTCAACCCATTTCTCATTGAAATTCCTCAGTTTTTGGCCTTTGTCATTGTTTTCTATCTCCCCATATTAGTGCTTGAAAACTCTATCCTCCATTTGGTTTCCATGATCAATCCCTTCCTTGGTCGAGGATCACTTAAAAATCTAGAATTTTTGTTTCTTTCTTTTGTCCATCTAAAAGAGTCTGTAACTTAGGCGTAAAACTCAAGTTTTTCCTTTCTTTCCATTTTCCACAATCATGTTTAGTTTTCCCTGTCATTTTTGTCCCAAATACCTATGGAAATGTGATTGGATGTAGCCCGAAGGATCATATTTGAGCCTTATAACAATTCCGAATTCTTTGTCCTTGAAGAAAATTTCATTTCTAGGCTCAAATGGTGATTCTCATACATTTTATGGTTTGATGATTGTATTTTTCCTGATCAAATTTACTTCTCAGTATCAATGGAAATGTGGCCCATTTTGGTTGGGTGCAGATCAGTGGGGCAATTTAAAAACTCTAAGGCTCACTTCAACCCAAAACTTGTTCACGTGGAGGAATGAAGCTCATTTGAAAAAATGCATTTTTGTTTGGCCTTAGATTTGTGCTAGGGGACACGTGGAGGTTTTCCCTGCTTTTCCTAGACTTAGACAAATTTTTCATGCAACCGGTACACTTTTAGTGGACCATGGACATGTGGAGGGTTGGCACTCATTTGAGGATCCACCTCAGGGTCCCACCTTAACAATTACAACAGGGAGACATGTGGAGGCTTCCACCAGCTCCGCTTTGTACTTCAAATTTTTAAAGAAATTTTATAAGGCCTGCAACACATGGTGAGCTCATGCTTGTTAAGGTTCTCTAGTCTTAGGAACCATCTTGAAGTTGTTCCATAAATACACGTGGAGGATTCCGCCAAGTCTTCCCATACTTAGACTTTTTAAACAATTTTGAAAGGCCTAGGACACGTGGACGGACCACGCATGTTTGGGGACCGGCCCTTAAGTTTTATTTTGAATAATTTCCAGGAGGAAACTTAGAGGATTCCATTCACTCTGCCCTTTGCTTAGACTTTTCAACGGCCAAAGGAAACTATCTCAGAACCTAGACACATGGCACCTTCTGCTGGACCTTCAATTTTTTTAACAGATTCTATTAGACTGAGACACATGTTGAGCTCGCATTTGTTTGGGGTATCTGGTTTTGGGGACCATCTCAAAATTCTCCATTGAGACACGTGGGGGCTTCCGTTGGCTCCTTTTTACACTGAGACTTTTCAAAAGCCAAAAGGCATTTTTCTTGGGCCCGAGGCACATGGAAGGCCCACGCTTGTTTGGTACTTGCTTCTTTGTTTCTCCTTGCTAGTTGCTAAAGATTGTCTATAAGCCTTTGGGTGTACCTTAGGCATGATTGATTAGGGACTTTGGTGTTTAATTGAGTATTTCAATTTGAGCCTTTGTTTTAAAGTCTCAAAGATTATGTGAAAACATGTTGATCTGGGCCTCCATTGAAGCATACCTTCTAGTTGAAGGAATGCCTTAACTATTCTAAATTTTTTTGTTGTTGATTTTTTCATTGTTGTCAAGTCCCTTCAAATATTTGGTATAATCAACTTTATCTTGATTCATCTCCCACCAAAATCATTGAAAAACCATTGATCCATGTTGAACTACCTCTCTTTTCCCTGTATATCAACAAAAGCAACAATATATACTTAATAAAATATACAGAACACTCAATATTTCTTAATGTCTTCAGTAACCTTAGCCTTTGTGTTGAAAGTATCTCCATCGTGTAGAAGTGAGAGATCTTAAGAGTTAAATTATGGAGTATTGATCGTATTCTCCCAAGGTTTTCTTCATAAAATTTGTCCAAAAGAAGGATATCTCCATCTCCTTCATCAAACAGAGGTTACACGAAGGGTCCTCTCCTCCTAGTTGAAAAGGAACGGCCTAAAGTAGTGAGGAGAGGTCAAATCCTCTTAAAGGTGTTATCCATCTCTCCAAAAATAAGAGTAACAAATGGCAAGTTAGATCTCATGCCTGGATACAAAATGACACACACTGTGATCTATCTATCTCTAAGCTCCCTGTCAAATTTGTGTTGCTACTCGGCTTAAAAAGGAGAACGAATTTGGATACCAACACAGATGGCATCATTGTTGGGGACTCTTTGAATTATTTAAACAAAGGTGTACGCTTAAAGACCCTGGTAATTCTTTTATAGATTTTGAAGTACAAATACATTGCTAAAACATCATTATCATTTCAGATCTATAAGAATTATTCAAAGTTATGAGTTCTGAGTGCAATATTTTCAGCTTATATAGTTATTGCACTAAAGTTTGTATCATCATTGATAAATTTGGGTAAAAGAAGATAAGATATTCTAAGCTTTGCATGAATTTGGTATTGACAAAAATTTGATAGATCTTTCATAGTGCATTTGCACAAACTAAGGTGAAAATCCTTGGTGGTGACTCAATGCTATTTAAATTATTTATAAATACCAATGTCTTTAAGATATATCAAGTAAGATCTGTCATTAATATCTGTAAAGATGGAAGGAAGAAGATATTTTTTTGCCAAGGACCCAAGTAGAAGGTTTTTTCATGAGCTAGGAAAGTCTAATTCAAAAGGAAGAAGAATTTGGAAGGCTATTTGAGATCAAGCATCAAGAAAAGAGATCTCTATTGGTGAAATTGATAAGCATTTGATTGAAGATTGTAGTACTTCCTCAAGTTCTTATGAATCAGGTAGTCTCTTTGTTGAATTGAATTTTCCATCTAGAGAAGGTCCTTCATCTGTATTTGAAACATTTGCTTTTCAATTTGCCCATGTATTTTAAAAATATAATAAATTTTTCCAAGAGACAAAGCCTTTAAAGGGAAGTCATTCTGAGAATTGTATCCCTATACCACAAAGACCCCTCACTCCTCATCTTTTTGTTTCTTGTCTAAGGTCACCTCCTCAAAATAACATGGCTCAACCACCACCTAGACTTAAATTTTTCATTAATACTTTTGGTCCCACCAGTTTTAGAGGTATGGCTAGCTATCCAAATGTTGTGCCATAAGATGTAAGAAATAGATTCCCTAAGTTTCAAGAAAATAATGCAATAACTGGTGATCAGCACTATAAAATCTTTGTAAATATGATGGAGGAATTCAAAATAGAGTTTTAGGATGTATACATAAAATTTTAATCCATACTCTAAAAGAAGATACAAGGGAGTGGTATAAATATTTGCCAGATAATTCCATTGAATCGTAGACAGAGATGAAGAATTCTTTTATAATTCAGTACGGTGATAAAATAGATCCTAGGTTTCTTTTATCAGAGTTTGAAAATATAAAAAAGAATCCTAATGAATCAGTGCATGATTTCAACACAACACAACACAAAATTTGTTCGTTCCACCTATGCATTTGTGCTTGGCTTGTATGTTTTTTCCTTCCTGTGCTTAATAGAAAACTTATTGACTAAGGCTTCTACCATCTCATTAATAAAGTGGCTTCCTTGATCTGTTACAATTTCTAATGGACAACCAAATCTTGTGATAATGCGTTCATATATGAACCTTGCCACTTCATCCATGGAAGTTGTTTTCAATGGCCTATGTTCAACCCACTTGGTTAAATAATATGTGGCAACTACAATATACTTATTTTGGCATGGGGTAGTTGGAAGTGGACCTACAATGTCTATTCCCCACTTTTCGAAGGGACCAAGTGGAAGAATAGGGCATAATGAAGCTAATGAAGTCTTACGGTTACCATGTGTTTGAAAAATATCACATGTCTTACGATAATTATAACAATCTCTAAAAAGAGTAGACCAGTGATAACCTGCATCCAAGATCCTTCTTGTTGTAAGATGTCTAGAGAAGTGTCCTCCACATGTACCATTGTGGAATTATTCTATCAGCTCCTTCCCTTGATCATGTCTAACTGCCCTCTTGTATTGTCCATTAGGTCCTATTTGAAATAATACTCCATGTAGAATAGAATATGGATGAATGGCTTGAGTAATCTTCCTCTTAGTCTTTGCAATAGCACCATCAGGAAACTTGAATTCGTTCAGATAATTCCAAATATCTATGTATTCACTAGGGATTGTGTCAAGGGATAACAATGTTGCATCTGGGAAATCATCATCATCAGAAGATGAACCTAAACCATCATAGGCTCAAGAGAGTGCATCTCCATTGACATGGTTCTTTCCTGGTCTATCTATAATATCAAATTCAAATTCTTGTAGCAAAATTATCCATCTTGTTATCCTCATTGATGGGTTAGTCTTATTTAGAATATATTTTAGAGCCTGATGATCTATTACAACTATAAATTTCTTCCCTAGCAAGTAATTTCTAAACTTCTTTACAGTAAAAATGATAGCTAGAGCCTCTTTTTCAGTTATAGTATAATTTACCTCAGCACTGCTCATTTTTCTGCTCCCAAACTAAACTGGATGATCATTCCCATTTTCATCATTTTGGCTCAAAGTACTTCCTAGTGTTGCATATGAGGCATCAGTATACACAATGAATGGTTTTCTCCAATCTGGATTCTTTAAAACAGGTGAAGACACCAGGGCTTCCTTCAGTTGTTCAAAAGCTTCATGCACCTTATTCCCTGGTTCATAAGTAACATCCTTCCTCAAGAAATGGTTTAGTGGCTGTGTAATCTTTGATAAATTCTTGATGAACCTTCTATAGTAACCCACATGGCCTAAAAATGATCTCAAATTACTTCTATTCATAGGAAATGGTAACTCTTTGATTTTGAAACTTTATCAGGATCAGTACCAATACCATCTCTGAATACAACATGCCCTAACAAAACACATTTAGAACATCCAAAGACACACTTTGTAGGGTTTAATGAGGGTTATGTTTCATCTAACCTTTGAAATGATGTCTCCATCTAGTGCAGGTGGTCCATCTTGCTCCCATAGATGTAAAAATCATCCAGAACAACCCTATTCATCAAACGTTGGAATGTTGTTGGAGCAATACACAACCCAAAATGCATAAATCTATAAGAAAATGTTACCCAAGGAGTGGTGAACGTGGTCTTCAGCTGATCTTTCTCCGCTATAAAAACTTGGTTGTATCCACTATATCCATCAGTAAAACCATAGCACTCTTGGCCAGCTACTTTGTCCAAGATCTAATCTGAGAATGGAAGAGGGTAATGATCCTTATTTGTTGCCTTATTGAGCTTCCTATAATCAATAAAAATGCGTAGCTTCCCATTCTTTTTTATTGATATCACAATGGGAGAAACCCATTCTGAATTCTCCATAGCAAATATGAATCCTTCATCAAGCAACTTATCTATTTCTTCTTTTATAGTCTTGGAAAAATTAGGATTCATTCTATATGACATTTGCTTTATGGGCTTAGCACCATCTACCAGCTCAATAGAATGTTCTACCCAACTTACTTGACGGAGTTACTTGTAATCAAAAGTGAATAGGTGTATGTACCTTCAAAAGAGCTGGAGGTAGGATTCCTACTCACTCTCCATCACAGCATCACCAATCTTTATTTGTTGGAGAAAATCATCAATTTCTTCTTCAGATAATTTTATGGGTTCACGAGTCGGTGTGACTGGAAGGATATCCATGACCGAAACATCAACCTCACTTTCTTCATCTTCTGTGTCCACTTCATTGGTACTAGAGTAATCTGAGGATGTCCAATCATCATTTTCATCACTTAAATCCACAGGTTCTGTCTTATGATGCCGAGGGATCATGTTTATCTTCACACTCTCTCTACCATGTCCAAGTGTCATGAAACCTTCATTCCATTAGTTTCTTGCATGAACTCTCCTTAGACATGGTCTTCCCAACAACATTAGGTATGCAACAGTACCATTTTTCATCACCTGAAATTATACCACAAACACAACACCCATAATAGATATTGCCACATTTGAAACAACACCTTCTGGTTTAGTTTTTCCCTTATTTAATGACCTTAACATAAGTGTTAAGGGGTGATCAATTTTTAAACCCAACATATTCATTATAGACTCGGTCATTACATTAACTGCAAAACCTCCATCATCTAAGACATCATGAATTGAAATACCATTACATAATACCTCAGCTTGTGGAGCATAGGGATCCACCTCTACCTCCAAAACAGTGACCTCAACCTCCTTCCTTCGTCGAGCATTGAGTCCACTTCGCAGCTCCAGTCTCTTCTCAGAATACATAGCCAAGAGTTGACCATATGTAATATTTGTAGGGATTTTGGATAGATCTTCTAAGATGGAGTATGGTCCTTGTCCCTGTGAAATGAAAAAATCCTACACACCCAAATTTCTTCTCCTATATTTGTTACTAGTTTCTCCTTTCCTCTTCTTAGGATCATTTCCATCTTAGTTATCTTTTTCTTTCTTTGTTTTTGTTACAAACACATCTACTTCATTATTTATGCTCTTATCTACTACATCAAAAGAATTCACAGGTGCTTTTCCTTTATCATTATCTCTTGTACCGGATGTAAAAACTCTATCTAGACAATTATACTTATAATGACCCTTTTTATGACAACCATAACATACAACTTCGGAAATATTTCTTTTTGGACCTCTATCTCCTCCTTGAGAACTAAATTATTTTCTTTGAAGAAGATCAATAGTTAACTGGCCCATCTTCCTGAGAAGATCTTCATACTCAATAGTTGTACTAGGATAAATATTTTTGCTCACCGAGAGTGGTTGTGGATTCTGTACCAAAGGTGCTGGTGTAGGCTCTATTTTAGAAACAATTTCTTTGGGCTCCTCTTCCATGCTTTCTTCTTTCCTTCTTGTAATCTCCTTTGCTTGTTTAATGGTAGTTGGGTGGTCATACTTCACTCGTTGTCTTATCTCTTGCTTCATCCCAAGGATGAAGTGCTTACAGAGGATATTATCCATGCCATTCATCAACCCATCCACTAATCCTTCCTTCTAGATCTGGGCATCGAGCTGCCTCCTTAGCTCTAGAACACAAGCATGATAATCCCTTATCTTCTCCTTCTCTCCTTGGGATAGCTTTGTAATATTGATCATGAGATCTGCATTTTTATGTTGTTCACAAAATTCTTCAATAAAACTTTCAGTTAATAAATCCCATGAGTTTTTCACATTATCACCTAGTGTTTCAAACCACCTAAGGGCTGAACCATCCAAAAAGGTAGGAAAAAATTCAATCCATTTTTCCCTTCTTATAAGGCCATTACAAATACCAAATCGTTTAAACTCTTGAATACAAGAGGAAGCATTTTCATTATATTGGGCTGAAAAAATAGGAATCTTCCCCATTTTAAAAAGTAACCACAGTGAAATACCAACCCAAAAGTACAATCAACAAGACTTATGTGCACAAATAATTGAAATCACTATAATAGAAAATAGAAATGACCACGGTAAACTATGGTAAAACTTGACTTACTACGGTACAAATTGACTTTAATATGGTAAACACTATTCACATTAAAAAGTGAAGTTACTGCGGTAAATACTATTCATGGTAGAAAGTGAATTTACCATGGTAACTACTATGCACAGTAAAAACAAGGTTACCCTCCAAATATTTTCTGGCTAAGTGGGAATATCTCTCTAGAAAATCCACTAATGAGGAATGATCCCGGTAACGGAACAAAAATCTCATCACCAATCCGGCACTATGATAATTCTTCACCGGGAACTCCTCATGCTATGATTATTTACTAATGCACATCTTTTAGTTTGGTGGATGTAATATGGAAACACAACAACAAACATAACATAGGAATACCATAGACTATGATAAGAAGGAATGATGATAAATATGAAATATAAGTGTAAATTATAATATCAACATGAAATTGTTAAAATATCACCCATGAGGTACTTCAAGTGTTACTGACTTTACTCGCCTTCCAACCATAACTATGGGAAAACCTTCACAATTACACCTCTTAATGACTTCGGTAAGACACCTTCAAATTGATGGCTTCCTTTACACACTTATTCATACAATATTTCTCACTACTTCCTTTTATGCTAATTGAGGGGGGTGGCCTCTCTATTTATAGAACTTCCAGGCTTATCCATTTTATCTCTAAGATAGAATAAGAAATCTACTTTGATGAATCATATTCCATACCTTAACTCTAATTTGTACATGTAAGCTTATCTTTTAAGATAAGATAAACCTTATCATTTCATATGGGTTCCACATTTTTAGACTTTTTACAAATAAAATACAAAAGATATTTATGACCTCACTCCTTGTCTTTATTACCAATATAATATTTCTAATTCCTAATCATGTAGACCCTACTTCTCTACTTACCCTAACTTTGACATTTTAACATTATCGGACCACTTACGACAAATATTTACTTTTTACCACAACATTCCTATTGTACTTTTGACTGTTACCGTAATATACATTATTGGCGGCATCGTACCAGCAATGTCGTTATCTTCTATCGGATTCTACTACTAATTATACTTAACAACATCCTATTCCTACTACATACATTAATGAAATAGAAATCATGGAGAAAAATTTTAGTGTCGACAATCCCGAGAGAGTGGAAGCCATCATCAAGGTTCCAATTCCAAGAACTAAGAAGGGAACTCAATCCTTATTTGGACAAATAAACGTTATTAGAAGATTTTTGTCTAACTTTTTTGAGCTGACAATCCCCATTACTAGTATGTTGAAGAAGGACTAGGTTATCAAATGGGAAGAAGTTTCCATTCAATATTTCAATGGGATAAAAGAAGCACTAAAGAATTCCCCTGTTTTGGTAGCCCCAAATTACAAGAAGCCTTTTAAAGTGTTTTATTTTGCATCAGAAAACACTATTGCATCTGTTTTGTTACAGAAGGATGATGAAGGGGATGAGAGACAAATATCCTTTTTCAGTAAGGCATTGCAAGGAGCTAAGTTAAAATACACCATCATGGAGAAGAAATTATTTTCCTTGGTGAAAGCAAAAAAGGTTTTCAGACCCTACATCTTGAGTTCTAAAGATTTTTCTTATGTTCCCTATGCCATGGTGAAAGACATCTTATCAGAAATGGATGTCTCAAGAAAAATATGTAGATGGGTGAACAAGTTTTAGGAGTATGACATAGATATCCAAACCAAGAAATTGGTAAGAGGTTTAGGCCTAGCTAAGCTTATGGCTGAGAGCAACTTGCAAACTATTGAGTTGAATGAAATAGAAGGAGAAATGGTGGATGTCCTTAAAAATTTGGTAAGTTCTGAATGGTACAAAGATATAATATTTTATCTCAGACATCTATGTTGCCCTGAATATTTGAGTAAAAATCAGAAAAGAGCTCTTAAGTTATCCTCTCAAAAGTATGTCATTACTAATTTTGGGTTAGCTTGGAAGAACCCTGAGGGAGTTCTCTTGAGATGCATTACTCAAGATGAGGCCCCGAAAATAATTTCTAATATCCATAGAGGAGTTTATGTGGGACATTTTGCTGGAAGAGTTACAACACATAAAATCTTGAGGGATGGTTATTGGTGGCCAACTCTCTTCAAGGATACAAATCTATCGGTTAGGAAATTTTATAGTTGCCAACATTTTTCTGGAAGAATGAAAACTTCAATCTCCTATCCTTTGTAGCCTATGTCAGTTGAAACCCCATTTAGACAATGAGGAATAGATTTCACTTGGGAGATTTTTGATCCTTATAGTGTTGGTCTTAAATGGATTCTTGTAGCCACTGATTATTTCACAAAGTGGGTGGAAACAATCCCCACCAAGATGGAAACACACCAAGTTATCATGGACTTCATGCTAAATCAAATCATATGTAGATTTGGAGTGCCAGCTAAAATTGCTGTTGATAATGCCATGAGTTTCAAAGCCAAACCTTTGGTGGTAATGTGTAAAGAGTATGAAATCAATCTAACATATGTTTCTAACTACAATCCCTGAGGAAATGGACAAGCTGATTTTAGCAATAATTTTTTTTTGAAGATCATTAGAAGAACCTTGGAGCTAAACAAAAGGAAGTGGGGTGAGAAACTGAAGTTTGATGTTTGGGCTGACAGAATTATTTTTAAAAGAGCTATTGGTAAAAGCCCATTTGAATGGGTATATGGAACTCAAGCTTTGTTGCCCCTCCATTTGCAATTGTCTTCATTTCAATTTTTTCAACAAATTTAAAACCAAGAAGTTAGTCCATATGATGCTCGAATCAATCAGATTATTAAGTTGGATGAAAAAAGAAGGGCATCCCATCAGTAGCATGTGAAGTTCAGAGAAAAGTTGAAGAATTAATTGACAAAAAGGTGATTCCAAGAGGTTTCAGAATTGGGGATCTTGTGATTTTATGGGATAACAGGCATGAAGATAAGGGAAACAATGGTAAATTTGATGCATTATGGATGGGCCCTTATTCCATTGATATTCAAATTGGTGAAAATACCTTCTTCCTAAAAGACTTAGATGGGGAACTGCTTGAATTGCCTGTTAATGGAAGACATTTAAAACATTTACTTGATTGATTTCTTAGAATCAAGGTATACTCCATTTTTACAGTGTATAGTTCTTTTTTATAATCTTCTTCTGTATTTTTGTTCATTCTAGTCCTTGGTGACCTAGTTTTGCTAGTTTTTTGGTTCATTTTTATGGAGGATGGTTACGGTTGTTCTGTTCTGCAAGCTTATTCTTTGACTCTATTTCCCAATGGTCTATTTTTGGCACTTGGTTTGCTATTTGTTCTTGTGGAACTCATAGGGAGTGCCTATACCCGAGTCGGAGCCGATTTTGGTGCTAAAATTTGTCTCACCCCATTTGTCATTGAAATTCCTCAATTTGTGGCCTCTGTCATTTTTTTCTATCTCCCTGTATTAGTGCTTGAAGAATCTGTCCTCCATTTACTTGCCATGGTTAGTCCCTTCCGTAGTCGAGGATCACTTAAAAGTCTAGTTTTTTTTTCGTTCCTCTTTCCATCAGAAGGAGTCCGTAACTTCGACGTAAAACTCATGTTTTTTCTTTCTTTTCCATTATCCACGGTCACAGTTTGTTTTCCCTGTCAATTTTGTCCCAAATACCTGTGGAAACTTGATTGGATGTAGCCCAAAGAATCATATTTGAGCCTTATAACATTTCCAAACTCTCTTTCCTTGAAGAAAAATTCATTTCTGGGCTCAAATGCTGATTCTCCTACATTTTACGGTTTGACATGAGTATTTTTCCTGGTCAAATTTACTTCTCAGCATCAATGGAAACATGGCCATTTTTGGTTGGATTCATCTGGGTGGGGAACTTTAAAAATGATAAGGCTCACTTTTAACCAAAACTTGTCCACGTGGAGGAAAAATGCTCATTTGAAAAAATTCCTTTTGGTTTGGCCTTGCAGTTATGCCGGGGGACACGTGGAGGTTTCCACTGCTTTGCCCAGAGTTAGAAATTTTTTTCATGCAGCTAGTAAAGTTTTGGTCCACCATGGAGACATGGAGGGCTAGCACTCATTTGAGGATCTACCTCAGGATCCCACCTTAACAATTGCAACAGGGAGACATGTGGAGGCTTCTGCTAGCTCCGATTTGTACTTAAACTTTTCACAGCAATTTTCTAATGCCTCAGACACATGGTGATCTCACACTTGTTCAGGGTCTCTACTCTTGGGCACCATCTCGAATTTGTACCATTAATACACGTGGAGGCTTCCACTGGGTCTTCCCATACTTAGACTTTTCGAACAATTTTGAAAGGCCTGGGACACATGGAGGGACCACGCATGTTTGGGGACTGGCCGCTAAGTTTTATTTTCAAGAAGTGCTAGGAGGACACTTGGAGGATTCCTCTCACTCTTCCCTTTACTTGGACTTTTCAGTGGCCAATGGAAACTATCTAGTACCCTAGAAACATGGTGCCTTCCGTTGGACCTTCAAATTTTTTAATAGACTCTACCGAACAGAGACGCGTGTTGAGCCCACGCTTGTTTTAGGTCTCTGCTTTTGGGGACCATCTCAAAATGTGCCATTGAGACACTTGGAAGATTTTGCTAGATCCTTTTTACACTGAGACTTTTCAAAGGCCAAAAGAGATTTTTCTTGGGCGCAAGGCATGTGGAATGCCCGCACTTGTCTGAGACTTGCTTATATGATTATCCTTTACAATTTTTCCAAGAAAACACGTGGATGGCTATGATATAAAATGGAAAAGGGTTAGAATCAATGGTTGTTGTGCATTTCACCTATTTTCCCTCAATTTTTACTCCAAGAATCCTGACGACATGAATACGCACTAATTTTTATCGTTCTTTGATGAAACTCATTTTTGTCTCTATCTGTAAGGTGCCATTGAATGGAATTGAAACTTAGATTGTGAGTCCAAGGATTGTTAAGGTTGATATTTTGAAGCGGGAATTGCTCAAGAACTCATAAAAATAGGAATTACCAAAGGAAATGGATGTGGGACAAAATTGCAGAGGAAAGAGAGGTAAAAGGGATGAAATGATGAAATTGCAGGTGCAAAAGATGAAAAAGGTGTTGCCTCAAAAGTGAAAAATATTACCTATCATATCCAGTTGTGCAAAGTCTCCAGAAAATTATTAAAAATGGTATTTTCGTATGACAGAATTAGAATGATTAGAAGGATTTCCAAAAAGTTGTGGCATGACATCCTATTCATTATTTGAGGGCCCAAGAAATGTGATCAGTTCACAATTGGTCAACCTTGCAGCTTTTGGATCTGAATTTGTTAAACATCACTTTCTGAAGTAAAGTGTTAACAAGAAAAGGTTCTGTTATCCAAAATTCACACTCAAGGTAATTTTGATAACATGCATCAAATTATTCAGTCCTGAGCAAGTAGATTGATTCAAGGCCCGAAATCATGTTTTTGGGGGCCCCTCGGCTTCTCTCTAACTCTCCCATCCAAGAAGAAATCCCAACGAGTTAGAAAAAAGGCAAAAAATGCAAAAAATAAGGTTACAGGACTTTTTTGAAGCATTTCAGGTTTGAAGGGTTTGGGTGATACTGAGGTTCGTCGTACCAAGCTTGGGGCTGAAAAACAAAGAAAATCAGCTAAGTCAGACATTTTTGTCCCAGGAGGTCCGCGGGATAGTTGGGACGTCGGGACGCGTGGGATGTGAAAATTCAAATCAGCTGAAAGCAAGGAAAATTGTCAAGTTTTGTTTTCACGCGGTTTGGGACATCCAGGACAAAAGTACGTGCGGGACGTGAACCGGCCAATTTTCCAAAAGACGGTCCATTTCGGGCAGTTCGGAGATTTTTTTCCGGGACAACCGGGACAAAAGTGCGCAAGGTACGCGAGGGACGTGCGGGAGGCGAAAAGGTGAAAAGGCCGCAAAAAGAGACAAGGAATCCCGAATCGGGGGATGCGGGAGAATTTGTTTGGGACAGCCGGGACAAAAGTGTGCGAGGTACGCGAGGGACGCGCAGGACGCGAAAAGCCGAAATGGCCGAAGGTAAGGAAGAAAAGTCAACGTTTGACCCGTGAACTTCAAACAGCCATAAATTTTGATTCCGAGCTCTGATTTTCACAAAATTTGACTTTTTGGATTTCTTATTTTTAATGAGGGTAGATATATTTAATGCTCATTCCCATCAAATGACAGAAAACACCTGCCAGACCCAAAATAGCTGCACACACTCAGAAGGCCATAACTTTTGCATTTCTCAATGAAATCACACAAAATTGGTACTGTTGGAATTGTGGCTCTGAGCCCGACACACAAAAATCAAGAAATTCTAGATTTGATGAGAAATAGGTGTGGATTTTTCATAAAACGTGGCCAGGTCCATAACAGTGTTTTATTTGGTAGTTGGGAGTGCAATTAAGAGGCATGGTCATCATTCTTTCTCTGTTGCAGCACCTGGGATAGTATGGGGAGCCTTTTGCAAGTAATATATAATAATTTTACTCCATTTAATGCCTCTTACAAGTGGTTGAAGGATAGATTTCGGGATTTCCATTTTCCCTTCTCTCTCTTCTCATTTTTTCTATAAATTGGAGTGTTGGGCTCATTGTAAAGGAGGTAGTTTTTTGTAGCAAAGCTCTACCAAAATTGCTTTGTGAAGCCAATGTGTTACAAGCCCTTGTTTTTGACTCCTTGCATGGTGATCAGGCCCTTATCTTGTAACCGATTGAACTGTGCATATCAGGAAGCAATAAAATATAAGTTTGTGGATGCATCTTCCCCTGCTATGTTTTTCTACATTCTTCTTACCCCTTCAACCTTGATAAAAAGAATATTGTGTTTATTATTATGCTCTTGCAGGGATCCATTATCATTGTGTATGTTTGAGATATTTTTGTGAATGCATTTTGCTAGATTGTGGAGAACTGTCATCACCCCTTCTAGTGTGCACTTTGCTTCTGTATCTCATGCATTTGAAGACTACTCTCACACCCTCCTTTTCAGGTGTATCACCGCTTTAGTGTAGGATTTCATTTTATGCATTCTCTCTCCCTGTTCCCTTGGAAATTTAGATTAGAATAGTTAGTTTCCCCTGCATTAGAGTAGATTTTGGCAGGTAGTTTAGGATTAAGAACCAGCTTTCTCTAGAGGTCTATCTCAAGTAGCAAGTCCCACAACTTGGAGATAGTACCCATGTTATCCAATCACACTTTGAGTTCAAGTATCTGTGCTTGTATAAACATAGGGGTGTTGTGATTCGGTGATAACAAGTCCGTCGAATATTCTTTCTTTTTGCGGGGAAAATTGAGTGAGTAAAATGTATAAATGAAATGAGAATACTCTTTTAAAGGGTCAGAGGTTTAATTCCTAAGAGAAAATTTGAGAAAATTGTCTTCATGAGAGATCAAAGCCGAGATAACCTGTTATATTCTTCTTTGTTAGATTTTCTATCATGTAAAGTTGGTTGCAGATGTATAGCCATTGACGAGAACTGAGATTTCTCTAGAAGCTTTCCCCTACTGATGAATCTAAGAAATTTTGAAATTATTTTTTGTAAAATCTCTAGCAATTTGTGTTTTCTTTGTTTCAGATTGTATGAAAATAGTTTCTTTCATCCCTATTCCAATCTTACATTGAAATCTTTTTTAAATCACACAGGATCTCGTCCCTGTGATAGTTTAATGGTATTTACAATTTCATTTCAAGAAGAACCTTCATCTTGGATGAGATAAAAAAATTTAAAGTCAATTGACTATCACTTGTTGATAAAGATTTTCTGTAAGTCTTCTGGTGTAACTTAGGCATGATTAATCAGAGACTTTGGTTTTTAATTGAGTCTTTCAATTCGAGACTTCATGTTAGAGTCTCAAATATTATGTGAAAACATGCTGATCTGGGCCTCCATTGAAGCACACCTTCTTATTGAAGGAACGTCTTAACTGTTCTGAAGTTTTTTAGTTGCTGAATTATTTATTGTTGTGAATTTCCTTTGAAGATCTAGTATAATCAAATTTATCCTGCTTCATCTCCCACCAAAATCATTAAAAAACTATTGATCCATCGTGAACTACCCATGTTTTCCCTGTATATCAACAAAGGAAAAAAATATACTAACTAAAATATGCATAACACTCAGGATTTCTTAATGTCTTCAGTAACCTTATTCTTGTGTTGAAAGCATCTCCATCATTTAGAAGTGACAGCTCTTAAGATTTAAATTATGGATTATTGGCCATATTTTCCCAATGGTTTCTTCATAAAATTTTCCCAAAAGAAGTATATCTCCATCTCCTTCATCAAACATAGGTTACACTAAGGGACCTCTCACCATGGTCGAAGAGGCACATCCTAAAGTAGTGGGTACATGTCAAATCCTCTTAAAGGTTCTATCCATCTCTCCATAAATCTGAGTAAAAAAGGGCCAGTTAGATCTCATCCCCAGCTATAAAATGACACACACTATGATCTATCTTTCTCTAAGCTCCATGTCAAATCTGTGTTGGTACTCGGCTTGAAATGGAGAACAAATTTGGATATTTAGTGCCCACTTCCCTTTGACACCTTTTAATACTGATCTTGATAATGTTGATTACATTATGGACATTATTATGGTTTTGATTTAGTATGATGTTAGATGTTGGACCATGTATTATTTATGATCTTGATTTAGTTATGATACATGATGATTATTAGAGACACTTCTTATGTGGATGATGATATACTATTTGACATGGATATATTATGAATGTTTTTCTAACATATGAGTTTTGGATATTATGAGTAGACCTAGAAAATGGATAGTATATGATGATGATATAGTTGTTGATATAAATTGTAAGTGATATTGTTTATTGCCTTAATGTTGTTGTGATTCATATGTATAAATGATTTTTTGATTATATTTATATCATATTGGATGTTCTGATATGGCCACGAGGCTGAAGGAGGTATTTGTGTTTTTCAGGTTAAAATATCATAACAAACATTGGGGGATTGGATACCAACCACATTGGAATTCTAGATGAATTCAGCAAAGTCACCATGACAGCATGTTTTATGTGTGTGTTTTTTTTTATAGGGATTCCCATGGGGGATATTACCTTTGACTGTGGCCAAGGGGTTATGTGTATTTTATTAATGCGGTTCCTTTTTATTATTTCTTGCATGTGTTTATTTTGTGATGCATTTACCCCTTTCATTATTCTTTTAATTATGGAGAATTATGTGAGAAATAATATTGTTAAAATAAATAAATTAATCAAATTTGGGATATAATAAAGTAATTATAGAAGTTGTTGGATCCTGTATTAAATGTGGTAAGTGATGTGTAAGTATGTGTAAGAGTTGTGTAAGTCATATTTTGGAGTATGAAACTCTCTGCCTTCTTGGAAATTCGAATTTGTCCTTGGGGGCTGATTTTGGAGGCCTTTGGGATAAGTAAAACTTGTCCCAAACCTCTTAGTTTTATTTACCAACCATACCTATGGTTGGAGGGTTGATTTTAGACCTTTTTAATGCATTTTTATAATTCAAGTTGCATGTTTTAGTTGCACTTTCTTCATGTTCTAAATTTGCAGTCCTTATGGGGTATGGGCTTGGTTGGAGTGTGTAAGTAATTTGTCATATTTTCACCCACCTATTTATTATGCTTGGGGGAATGAAGTGGAATTTTGGTGTTAGAGTTGAGAATGTGTGATGTGGCATCCTACATGGATCCACCTCATCCTCTTCTCTTCCCTCTTCCTTAAATTCAAATTTTCTTGGCTTGTTGTGGGTTACTTGGTTACTGGATTTCAGTTTGTGGCATACTTCATTTTGGGGGTGAATTTTCCTTGGCTATTTGGAGCTCTTGTTTATTTTGTAGGATATTGGAGAGAATTTCATACTTGAGCATTTTTGTTTTTGGGACTGTATTCTGACATTGAAATCTTGTTGTATTGGAATAAAATCTACCATGGCAAGGTAGGAGTTTAACTCTTTGTATATGCTTTTATTTCTTTTTACGTTTGTGTGAATGGTGAATGTTTTTTGTTTTTGTTTGTTGGTTGGGTAGACTTCCTAGGAATTGTGTAGGATAAGGCTATGGGAAATCATTGAGGGGGGGCATAAGAGAATGCCAGTGGCATCAAATTTATCGTGGAGAAATTTTGGGATTGGGATCCACCATGGAAAATAAATAGCTTACATTTCTTACTTTGTGGGGGGCATAAGGAAAATTTTTGGGGGGCATGAGGCATAAGGATATGTTTGATGATTTAAATTAGTGGCTTGTTAATGGTGGATACCCATTTACCATTGGGAGGAAAAATCAGATTCACCCATAGTTCCTTACTCCTTTGGCTTTCTTGATGAAGCATTAGTCTTGTTTGTATGTTTTAAATGTAGTTATAAACTACCTTCTGTTTCGAACTATATTTTTTATTGTAAAATCTGCATGTGTGTTTGTGGAAGCTTGTTGTTTTCATGAGTTTAATCACACGTTATATGCATTGTGGTTGGGGCTCGGGGGACAATGAAGAAGGATGGATTCTCCTCTTCATTGGATTTCTTGGGTGGGTGGAGAGTGTTGCCTTTCCCATGCCTTTGTTGTGATCCAAAAGGAGAAATTTATGTTGTTATTATGGAGAATAGGAGAAAGACAGTATGACAGTTCCTTGTGAAATTAAATCTCATTGTAACCCTTCCCACTTTAAAGTGGATGATTTGTATATTATTTGTAATGGAAGGATACTTTCTATTGAGCTATGAAAGTTGTAAATTTGAAATTTGAAAGATATATATACTCTATTCTATTCATTTGAAAGAAAGAAATTAAAATCTATTATTTGCATTTAAGAAATTGAAAGATGTAAAGTTGTATATTTGAAATCAATAAAAGATTGCACTACCTTTATTAGTTTAGATTTTTGTATTGAAATTGATCATCAAATTGTGATTTGAAATCTTTTTTTGGAAAATTGAAATGAGGAATACGTATGAAAGAAATATATGTAACTCTGTTCTTTTAAAATATGTTAAAATTGGAAATCAAACTTTGCATTTTAGCTAGTAAATGGTTTGTTTAAATAAAATAAATGTATTAGACTAGAATAGAAATGAATCTCCCTATTTGGAAGATGATAAATGTTAAACACATCCTTTACAAATTGACCTCTGTTTTGAATTTTAAACTGGCAAATACTTCCTCTAAAATGCACATTTTGAACCTGGAAACAATGAATAACATTGAAACATTTAAATATATCATGTCATGATATAAATGAACTCAATTGGACTAAAACACTTAAGGAAAAATTCTTCAAACATTGAAAAATTAGGCCCAAACCTTTCACAATTATTTCACTGTCTGAAGTTGTAAAAATTCGAATTGGAAATCAATCAAGAAAAATTACCTTCCAATACATCCCAAAATTCTTCTTAGAACAATCCTCCATCTTCATTTGACATGTTAAAGGAGAAAGAATGAAAAAATTGAACAAAATTTTTAAGTTAAAATTTACCAATTTGCTTTTAAAAAGACTGCAGGACATTTTATTAAAATTGACCCCTTAATTTATCAAAATATAAAATTAATGATTCCAATGTGAAGAGGGCTTTGAGAGCTTTCTAGAAAGTCCTTGTTTTCCCAAAACTGAGCTCTCTATCAAAAGTTATGGCCTTCTGAAGTTTTCTTCACTCGGCAAATTTTTTTGGGAAAAATTTCCTTGGCGGGTCTGTGGCCCGAATTTTTCCCTTGGGACTTAGGAAAATTTTGGGGAAATTTTTCAAAACTTTCTCTGCCGCCCCGCCGGCCCACAACCAATCAGAGGCTGCCATGTGGCACCATAAGGTGTCAATGGATGGGCGGATCCCCTTTTTAACTTAGCACATTCGAAGAAAAATTGGAAAAAATTTCAAGTGTTCCCTACTGTCCTGCCGGCCCGCAGCCAATCAGGGGCTGCCTTGTCGCATCACCAGGAAATGATGGATGAGCAGAGTTGTTTTTTACCTTGAAATTTTAAAACTCTTTTTGGCAAAAATTCTAAAGTTTCCCCACCGCCCCGCTACCCATAACCAATGGTAGAATGAAACGTGGCCACCTTATGCTTCAACAGAAGCGTGGATGGGTTTTAACTTTGAAATTTTAAACCTTAAAATCTTAAAACCAAAAACCATTCTGACGGCCCGACTTTTCGCTTGATCTTTTATAAACCAACACGTGTCCTCTTCAGGCCTGTGGGTGCAAGGAGGAAATTCACACTTTTCTCCGAAAAAGGGAAAAAACACCAAAACTCTTCCCCTCTCCACTGACCCGCACAAGGGAAAATTTTCTCCCCTAGGCCCACAAGCTCGCCCTTGGGAAAATTTTCCTCCCAAGGTCCACTAGCCCATAACTTAAGTTTTATGAGGAGTTACAAGGACTTCTTTATATCAATGGAAAGGTGAGGAAATTTCCTATCCAATGGAAGTGATTTAGAAAAAAATTTAATGTGTTAAGTATGATAAAACTCAAGTTAAAACTTTAATCCTGTTAGAGAGTGTGTATGGTGAGGAATTTCCCTCTGAACCTAATTCAAAATTCTAAATCTAAATTTTGGACCTTGTGACCTCTAATAATTATTAATAAAATAAAAATATACTCTAGTGGATTAGAATTGTTCTGGAACTTGTTAGTGACAATTGTTTCCTTGTAACCTAGTAGTAGACTCTTTTAAACAAAAAAAATTATTCCATTAATTTTCCTAACTAATCCTAGGTTGTTTCATGGGTCTCAAGTGGGTTGTTTTAGTGGGCGTTACAGGATACCAACATGAGGGATCAATGCTTATGTAGTTTTCAGTGTAATTTTCTTGAAGGATTGATTGCCTATGGAAATACATTTTCAAATCCATTTCCTCAAAATAACTTGTTTAATGTAATTCATAACTCTTTATTGTTCTTTATGATTTACAAAATGGAAAAGCAAAAACATAGATGAATTTATCACACGTAACTTGCATGTTTACAATATCATGGTTATATTTTATATAGATTTATATAAAAATTATATCAATATATAATATACATAAACTATTAACTAAATATAAATTTGAAGTATTTCAATAACTAATATTTTGTATTCTTTAAAGGGAAATATTGTAAAATTACCGTCATCTAAAAATTGTTTGATAGGCATAAGTAGTCGTCAAATTTAACCCATGGGCTGATGTAAATTTTTGGTGGCTAGGCTTATGTAACTTAGCGTTCACTAGACTTATGTAGCTTCGCCGTAGGTAGGCTTATGAAACTTGCTACCGGTAGGCTTTTGTAACTTTCCATCCACTAGGATTATTTCACCTAGACGATTCTACTCTTGTGTAAATCCGTGGCTAGTAGGCTTATGTAAGTTAACCTATACGCTTATATAAGATAGTGTTTGTTAGGATTATGTAGGTTACCAACCCATACGCTTATGTAAGATAGTGGCCACTAGTCTTATCATCCTTTTTATAACCTAGAGGCCATAAGGCTTATGTAACTTAGTGGCTGCAAGGTAGATGTAGCTTTGACCCCACTAGGTTGATTTCACCTAACATGCACTTTCATCATGTAAATTAGGAACAACTAGGCTTATTGAAGATAGAAGCCACAAGGCTTATGTAAGATAGCAGTCACTTCACTTATGTGGGCGATTAAAATAATAACAAAAGAGAAATCCTAAAATAGAAAATCTAATATGAAAAAATTGGGATTTATTAATTGGATTACAATAGTGGTGAAATTGGAATCCAATAATAGAGATATTGGAATCCAATATTAGCCAAATTGGAATCCAATAATAACAATATTGGAATCCAATAATAGTGAAATTGGAACTAGAATAAGTCTAATAATGACAATATTGGAATCTAGTATTGCTACTAATGGATTCCAATAATAGTAATAATAGAATCCAGTATAGAAAAAAATGGAATCCAATATATGCAAAAACAAAGATAGACTTCTTCCAATACTTGAAATACTGGAGTCTAGATTCACTAGAATATGTCCAATTTTAGTAAAATAAGCATTTGAGACAAAAGGGGGTAGAAATTATATCATGTAACCTATGATGAAGTGCAATTTTTTTGGGTAATCTCATGCCAATGTGGCCAAATAAGTGTAGGGAGAAAGTTGTGTTATTCTCCAACGTATAACTACTTCCCTAATATTGGTGAAGATATCCTTTTTTTATCTAGTTTTTTGGGCGACCCAAAGCCATTGGCCAAAGTAGTGTAGGGAGGAAAATCGGCTCTATCCTCCAACCATTAACTTCTCCCTAGAATCCTAAGTAATATCTTCCCTGTAAAACCCACTACGTATGGGTTTTGTTGATTGGTTTGAACCCACTTGAAGATTGTAGAATAGACTATAGACTGAACTGTAGATAGAACTGTACTGACACTATTTGTAAACCCCAAATTATGTCCCCCATATTTAGGGGTTCATGCAATGTTTTGGATAGGATAATGTGGTCCCAAAAGAGGAATAACCAGGTGGAACTAAGCCCTACAGTGGAAAGGGAAATTTTCTTGGTAAAGACCAGGTCATACACAAACAATTGGCGAAAAAACAATTTTTAGTACAAACAAGCTAGCATGTAGAGAAAACTTATAACCCAAAAAAACAATGTATAAGATAGAACATGAGAAGACAATGTAAACACCCAAGAATAAAATCATAGACATGAAAAAATAGGCTGCAAACATGGGACATCATTCATGATGTCACAAAACAATTAAAGCCGGCATGGCCACAACAAGAAATTGTGTGCACACAAAAAATGGCAAAGTCCACAAACAATAAAAAGAAATAGCAAACACACAAAGAATTATACAAGAAAATATCCTTGCATAACAAATTTTACACATAAAGCACCCGTTAGCATGTTAGAAAAATATCAAGTATGTCAAAGCATGTATACCTTGATAATGGAAAGTGCTAAGTACGAAATGAAACAATAACACCTTTAGTGGACGAATGTGGATGCCCCAAGAAGGTAGTGTCGAAAGCATCAATGTTGTGTGTAGAATCTTTGTATCTATGATCACAACTAGAAAATAATGTGAATGCACATGTTTGTATGGTAAATATACTTACATACAAGAGATCTATCTAACATGTGTAGTAGAGTGAACATGTAAAGAAAATTGTAAGAAAGACTAAATGCAACCATAAAATGTAGTACTTTATGGATGGATGGAATGGAATGAAAAATTTATTATAGGAACCACATGCCACCCAAGTGAATGGAATTATATCCAATAAGATTCAATTAGAATTCCCACTCAGCTATCAATATTGAACAAAAAATGAGAGTACGTCATCGAGATATGGTTGAACTATGTGTTGTATTTAACGTGTTGTTATGAGTGTATGTTCATTAGATGCAACATCGATATGAACTATGCATGAATTTATAGCGTATGCGTATATCAAGACAATATGAATAGAAAGGAGTGTTAATTTAACAAAAAACATATACCACTAAATAATATAGGAGACGGTGATGATATAACCTATAATGAGATGATGCTAGAATAAACCTATAGCCTTAGGCGTATATCACTAATCCTAGCAATGTCACATGAACAACATAAAATGTGAGTGGATGCGCAAGTGTAATGTGGTCCATTTTTTTATGTATACCCTCAACAGTCTAGTACGGACCGTGAGACTAGAGTGCATAATCAGGTAGTGAGTGCAGCGCATAAAAGTGAATATATGAAATACTTACTATGTGTGGTAGGATAAACATTATGTAATACAGTATATTTATATGACGTAAGATGTGTATATGTATAGTACTTGTAAGATGCAATCTAATATGACATGTATGAGGTGTAAAAACACACAATATGCAATAGCTATGGGGTGATGTATGTAGGAAAAGATATAGAATGCAAAATGTGGAAGGTATAAAGACACACAATGTTTATATCCTGTAATACAGTGTATAATATGTACATGATGTAGTATGATGTGATGAATGTGGTGCATAAGGTGTAGTGACTATGATGTAGTGTGTGGGGTCCATGTGTAGAAAAATGCCTCAACAGTCAAGTTAGAACCAAAGCACAAGAGTGTATCATTGAGAAATGACGATGTATGTAACGTGTAGATGATGATGGAAATGCTACGAGGTTGATCATGCAAGTATGAAACATTTTTTGATGCGCGGATGGTGGGGAGGGGTGAATGTTATACCCCCTAAGTGTGTAGGTGAGTATAATCATGTGACACTGTCTAATAAATCATTGTTTCTGAAATGAAATCCTACGCATGAATCATTAGAGACATGATGTGTAATAGAATGAGGTGGATTGTACTAAGAGACATTGTGATGTAGTGTATAAATGTTCATTACATATTCGTCATCGGTGAAGGGCATGGGTGAAAAATTATGTGCGTACCATCAAAAAACATTCTGAGAATAAGTAGGAGTTGATTCGTTACCAATGGAGATGTTACCAAATGGCATAGGAAATATAAGAGAATTTTGGTCGCAATCTAAGGTACCGCCAATATAGTTAATCCAAGATTGAAACAGTGTCAATGGAGAAGTGCGAGGAGTGTGGGCAACAAAGATCGTCAAGTGAGAAACACAAAGGCCATAGGTGGTCGTAATGTGACAATAACCATGATATAGATGAGGTGAGTTAATCAATGGTAAGATGTTATTAAGCATCAAACCAAGTCTTGTTAAGCCCTCAAGTGTAAAAAATATATCTAAACAAGCGTGATTGAGTGGGATGCTATGCCAAAATAAATTGTTGATAAATAAGATACACAGGAAAGGTAGTGGTGGTGATTCAGACTATGTAGTGGCAAATGAAACAACATAGAAAGCACTAAGGGATCCCTAATAAATTATAATAGCATTAGTAGAAGAAGGGGTCTTAGATAAATATTCTCCTGGGCCATTAGCCACAAAATTTTCTTCAAAGTAAGATTCATCAATGCCAAGAGTGGTCAAATTCAGTTGACCTAATGCTTAATCAGTAATGTTTATAATGTCAAATTCATCATTAAATCTCTCAGAATCATTTGTGGTAGTGTTATCATGTTGTATAGCTTTGTCAAGAATATTGCTAGGAGTTTTACTAGTCAAAGCAATAGGAAATTACACCGCAATAGGTTAAGTGGTAGCAGGGACGAAGGTAGGTGCTGTAGGAGAAATGATGGGAGTAGTATGAGTAGAAATGACTGGATTATTTTGAGCGGTAGACAAGCATGAAGTACTATACTAAGAGACGTAATATGTATGAATACTACTATATGGGATATGATGTGGAGGAGGGATGGGCATAAACATAATGGGGTCTATGCAACAGAATTTGAAAGGTTTAGGATATGCTGAAATATTGTATTCATATCAATCATGTAAAAATTTGACACATTCGTGAACAGTAGATGGGACTACTTGCATTGCATGGATCTAATGACTACCTAGTAATAAATTTAATTGTAATGAGGCATCCATAACATAGAAGTCAGTGAGAAAACTTATAGTTTTAACCTTAATGTGTAATGATATAGTCCCTATACACGTGCGAGTGTTGGAATCGTATCCTCTGATGAGGGTAGAGTTTTAAAAATGAGCTTGTTGTTTATACCCAATTGTTTTATAAGATAATAAACACATAGGTTGGCGGATGATCCATTATCAATAAGTACTCGTTTGATGCAAGTGGTGCTAATGACAGCGGTAATGAGCATGCGTGTGCATGGATTTCTTTAGCAAATGGTGATAAATCCTCATCAGTGAAGGATATAATATGTGGGAGATCTCAAAGAGACTCTATGAGGTAAGTAAAAGCTACTACAGAGTTATCAATTTCTATGTGAATAACATGAAGGGTTTCTTTGAGATTTGATGATATTCGAGTGCATTACGCAACAAGTCATAAAGAGAAATCTTAGCAGGTGTATTCTTAAGTTGTTCGATGATGTCATATCCATTATAAGCTATAGTAGGAGCCAATGAAGTGATGGGTTGAGGAACGGAGGTAGGTGGAGTCATAGGGGGAAGAGTACGACAAGTAGTGACTACAATGATGGAAGGATAAACATTAGACGTGAAAAAGCATGGGGACTGTTCAATCTTCCCTTGCATCAAATAAGCAGCAATAGTGACTATACCAGAAATATTAGTGGGTGAAAAAGTAGGGTAAGATGGTTGAGCCATGACGTGATATAGGGAAGTCATAATTAGAATAAAATGCTGGATTAGTCAGGTTCACCAAAATGATTAAACTAGAATGTGATATCCTAGTCTAATATGATGCTTTCAAAAGTAGTAACTAACAACAAAATAAATAAATGAAATGACCCAAACAACTAAGTAAATAAAAACATAAAAGCCTAACGTGCAAGAGAGGATTAAGAAGTCCTTAGTGGACTCAACAAAGGTGTTGGAATGTGTCGCAGTATAAAACAGGTAAACATGTGGAGAAAATGACCACAAAGAAGCCTGAGAAAGTGCACATATGACTTGTCTGAATGAACTGGGGCATCTAGAAATGGATAGGGGAACCTATGGGTGCCTTGGTCTAAGATATGGGTGTCATAGTCTGCGGAAATGGCATAAAATACCTCCTTTGAGGTGTTGCTCGATGTTTACTTGTACTAGCTTCCTGTCACACTAATGTCGTTGAACTACATCAGATGTCGATGTAAGACCTACAATAATGAATCACTTGTAAAACCCCAAAAAAAGCATCAAAAACCTAAAAAAAAGATGCATACAAAGGGATCAGAATGTCCTCAATGCCAACAGTGGTGAACTTACTAACTGCGTGTTGACTACATCTCAGACCCAATGTAGTTCTAGGTGTGTGTCTATGTAAATTGTGCCCTGGTTGCTCTTGTGTCAGTCGCACTTTGTGACATAGCGAGCAAATAACTAGATGTATAATGTAGAAAATATGTTCATGGAAACAATACACTCCTCTCCTATGAAGTGTGATGAAGATGAACTAGCCTTGTGTGCCTTGTGATGGAGCTAGATGGATGCAAATGTAGCTTTAGATGTCTTTGATGGATTCAACTCTAGAAGGTGACAATAGATGTTTGGTGTTTGGTCCGTCATTAGGGTCTCATAACTTTATATTTATTTTGTTCTCTTGTTCTAATTTCTTAATTAACCCCAAAAAATCCAACCACCTAAAACATAGAAAGCTCAAACAACTAGAAAGTGCCCAAAAGGTGAGAGTAAAATTGCAAAAAGGATCAAGGCACCCCAGATGGAAACGGTGTGTCTGGGGCACTCTAGTCCTTGGCTGGGTGGCCCAGTCAGAAATAGGAAGAACACAAAATGACAATACTGACTCAGCAAGTGTGAGTGAAAGACCAAAAGTAACGAGAGAAAGCAGAGTAAAAAGGCCAAAGACATGGGTTAACTATTGCTCTTTTCACTACAAAACCATATGAATAGTAGTATGAGATCGAGACTAAATAATGACTCCAAGTGTGTGATTTAGTGACAACAGATGGGACTTGCAACCAACATGCCACAATAGTTGGTTGTCCCCATCTATAATATAGAAGGTTCCCATGGTTATCTTTAGTTGTGTTATCATCTTAAGATCATGTTTTTGGTAATGAGAGAGACCACATAAGTGACAAACAATGCAATCACTAATTGGGAGCCCAATCAGCTTAAAGGGTCCAAATTTCCAAATGGCGGTTGGCATAAGCTGGATGATAGAGATCCTTCGCTTCTATTTAAGTCTTTATAATTATTGATTGATATATTTCAATTATAATTAATTATTATAACATTTTTATAATGTGTTCTTAAACCACACCTACTATAACATTTCCATGACATGTTTTCATACTACCAATTTATTAAAAATTTAATTATAATATAAAAACTAACTATATAAATAAAAATAACACTCAAAACTAAATACCGTATAAAACACCAAAATCATACTACGGCAACAAACTTTGAAATAATAAATGTTAAAGAGAATATATTATACACAACATGTTTTAAGACTTTGTAATATTCGTCTTATATGGAATTAGACGATTCTCTTCTCGACTTTAAAGAAAATACATATACCCCTTAACGTTTGCACACAACTTTTTATAATATATAAAAATCTACCGTTCTGCATCTAATGATCTTTAAAACTGTTGACGGATCTATTATATTTTAAATAACTCTTTATAACATATAACATGGGTTGGGCTGTATTTTTTTTAACCGATGCTATTGTTTTAGGTGGTTTAGATCACATTAAAAAAATTAAGTTCTAAATAATTGCATAAATTTCAAACTTTTATTAATTAATAAAAAAAATAAACAAAAACATTATTTTTTATAAATAATCCAAAAAAACAATAAAATATAAGCTCGACTATGTCTACTACAATAATAATTTAATGATTTACTCTTATGATATTCTTGATAGCTCATTAAACGTATATAATAAGTTATTACAATAAACAAAGGTTTAATGGTGAAAATGAATTTACAATTTTGCAATTTTCTTTCAAAGTTTAATAGCGTCGATGAAGCAATTAAAAATCCATTTACTGCTAATATTCTACAATTCTTCTATGTGAAATCATTGTTGCGATGCAATTAAATATACTTATCCTGGCATGCTTTTAATGCAATAAAACTTTTCAAACACTAATAGAAAATTGGTACTGAACTTGTTAAGACATTCAATTATTTCAGAACTAAACAAATTTATTTTGGTCAATTCAATACAATGGAACTTGGCCTAGTAGAATCGACAAATTAAAACAGAAATATCTAGTTGCACTCGGCAGGTTAAATTAGTAAAGGTTAATGTTGTTTTTGAAGTCCACGGCAAATGTTTGGATCCTTTGCAGTGCGACTTCCATTGTCGATATGTTCATATCCGCAAAGCAGACTCTAAACCAGCCTGGCTCGATGCAGTTGAAGGAGGAACCAGGGGATATATTCAATCTCGCCTCGTATATTATACTTCTCCATAATTTTAGCTCTCCTTCCATGTCATTTGATGGAAGCAGATGACTCGTATTTACCCAACAGAAAAGACCCGAGTTTCCTTCTAAGTACTTAATGCCTGCCTGAGCCAGCCCAGAGACTAGAAATTTATGCCTCTCTTCTAATCTCTTCTTGTTTTCTACTATATAGTAGTTTACAAAATCTGAATCTGAAAGCATTGCAGACAATAAATGCTGAGTCTGAGAAGAAACCATGCAGAAACTGGACATTCTTCTGGCCGTAGTCACTACAGTGTCGTTGTAGGAATAAATAGTGCCAACTCTGAACCCTGGAAGGCCCAGGTCCTTCGACAAACTGTACACTATGTGTACATTATCTGGCGTGTAGTTTTGTGTGGCCACAATTTCTGCAATGCTGTGAAACTCTGGAGAAGAGAAGACGGAGCCTGAATAAATCTCATCACATACAACATGTATTTTCTTTTTATTCGCAAAATCTAGCAGCATCTTCAGTGTGTTTGCACTTGATAATGTTCCGAGTGGGTTACATGGATTTGTTATCACAATTCCTCTCACGTTCTTCTTTCTATTTTTGGCTTCGTTGTATGCTGAGACCACTGCCGATTTGGTGATTTTGAAATTGTTAGAACTGTCACAATGGATTGGTGCAATATCTATACTTGTGCGCCACTTCAGATCTCTTTCAAACCTGGAAGGATAATACAAATAATCAGAAAAACAGAAAACTTTTTTGTTATATATATTAGATTTACATATAAAAACATCTCGAGTAAAATATATAAGACATTTCTTATAGTAGTTCAATGTTTATTAAATGGAGTTTTATCCGTGCCCAATTTACCCTGCGTAATAGGGAGATGGGACGAGGAAGACATCTCCAGGATCAGCAAGGCAGAACATTAGCACCTCGTTGGCAGCAGTTGCTCCTGCAGTGTTTACTATCCTCTCCGGGTCAAATTTCACTCTGTTTCCTCTCAATGCTGCCATGAAATTGGCCATTGCCTGCAATGTCCATATTCATATTCTCATAATCATTAACCGAAGTTCTTTATAATGGCTATAATGTGTGATTCACATAGATTCAAGCATTATTTTACCTTTCTAAAATCTGGCAATCCATGGTAATCCTGAAAAAGTGCCACCTCTTTAAATAAATCTTGTTCGGAAGTTAATGATGCTTCTGGGTGCTTTGCCAACCACTCTTCCAACATATCAAACGACAACTGCAATCCACAATAAATCGCAATTCAATATTTGTGAGTACATAATAATTGTCCACTGTAGCAATACCATAGTTTTGAGAAAACGATCGCTTTCTTTCTTTGTCAGCTTGGCCAGCTAACGCTATTGCGGACTTGAGTGCATACATTTCTTGGTGAAAGCGAATAGTGAATTCCCAACTTATGCAAAAACTTAGAAATATGCACATCAACGAGTTTTCTATTCCACATTAAAGCATTAAGGAAAAACAAAATGATTTGGGATATTTTCTGTTACCCTATTCTCTGCGAGGCCCATCTGGATAACCCCAGAAGGATTGTGCAGCTCGTCATATGGATTCCTCCGATACTCCTCCCACCCTGCAAAGTAAGGCGAATCTTCTCCATGTCCACTGCTTGTGGCCTTTTCTGAAACACTCGTTTTCATATTACTATCATTCATATCTAAACTCACATATTCTTTTTCACATATACTCAACGCCATCTTTATATCGAACTTAAAAAAAAAAGCTCGATTTGTATTTGGACGAAAGATAGTGTGACATTCGTGTAATGCACGTACTCTTTTATAATCACAAAAACGTAGTTGGTCTTCGAAAAAATGGTCCAATTCGTGTGGTTAGTCAGAATGTTAGAAGAAAATGTATGTGGTCAACAAGAAAATATTAGTTTATTTTTTATAGAATTGTTCAATTGAGAATAGAATTCCGTGTCACTACCATCTCAGCTCTTACCCAAAAAAAAATACACGGTGAATAGAGAAAATATACTCTAAATAGTCTCTATCGTATCAGCGCTTCCCAAAAAATACATCATACATATAGAAATTATATTATGAATGGAACCTCGTACCACTAATCTCATCTCTTTCTTAGAAGATACACCTCGAATTGAAAATACTATCTGGCGTCGCTACCATCTCAACTCTTACCAAAAAATACATGGTAAATATAGAAATTTATGCCCCAAATAGTCTTTATCATCTCAGCTCCTTCCCAGAATACATCATAAATAAAGAAAATACCTTCAAAATAGAACCCTGGATCACTATCAGAACTTTTTCAAATAAAAGATATCACAAATACACTCTAAAGTCCTGTTTCACTGTCATCTCACCTCGTTCTTAGAAAGTACACGCTGAGAACTCTAGTGCCTTCTATCACTGTCATCTCACCTGTTTCCTAGAAAATATATCACGCGCTTTCTTAATTATGCTCGTAAATGCATTCTAAAATATCCTTAATTTTCTTATATTGTTTCCGAAACAACAAATAAAAATGCCGATAAAAACAGTGTATGATAGTATGCTGATAATTTGGTGCTTTACAAACTAGCTGCCCGCGGTTTCGAAATCCCATATGGTGCCGCCATCGCCCACATTGACTAACATAATATTATTATAAGGGTAGTTTTTTATTATTTTCCTGCCATTGTGCTCGTACCATGAAGAAGTTACGGAGACAAGACCCGATTAAAGGAAATAAATTATTAATAATAATTATTAATAAGCGGTGGTGAAGATAGTCAAAAGCGAAACTTGAACATTCAAAAAAATACCATCCCGCATTTGTTTGGTGCGCCGAATTTACCATGTATATCTATTTGACTTTGAACATTTTGCTTGTCAATGAAAAATATTTGAACCTCACTGGGATAAAATTTAAATGGATTCCCATGAAAAGACTTGTTTTTGTGTCCGAACACAACATACTTTTATTCAATTGAAATTTGAAAATAAAACCTGAAAATCCAGTTCTGCCCACCGCAATTTAAGTTATATTTAAATAATTTTGGCATGATAAAGGCACTAAATAATGCATTTGTTTGATTAAATAACTTTAATTTCTCATTAGTTGTTTACATCTTAAAGAAAATAATGATGTAGAATCGAATGACTATTGACTCAATGCTGAAGATGTTTGGCTCTTAAAGAGCCCAGCAGGGTTCAATTCTCACTAGCGAATTATGGGGATGCACTATAATTAGGGATGAGATCTGAATTGCACCCCGAGATAATTTGACGGAATGGATACCCCTCAGTCCTTGGCCTCTTAGCCTAAGAAATCTACCCACTTCACCGTGGGCGAAGGTGGTCCGCGGACCTACTAGATTTCAATCGAAAAAAAAAAAAGTAGAATAAAAGTTTTTCCCTTACTTATTCTTAGATATAAGAACGTTACAACTACATTATTCTAAATGAACTAATCTATATTAGCCACATAATTGAGGAAATAGTTATTAATGAAATGAACGATAATAGAATCATGAAACAATAACATAAAATACATGAAGGAATGAATACTTGGCTATGAAAAGAGGTACAACAATGATTTGGGTTTGGACATTGGGTGGAAAGGATAATAATAACTTGTAAGTTCTTTATTTCCGAGTTTGTAAATGGATGATGCCAATGTACATAATCATATAGACCGTGTCGAGGGATAATACAATTGGGTCCTACTTTGTACAATCGAAAAATGTAAATAGTGGCGATTTCGAAGTGCGGGTTCCTATCATTAGCATATAAATGTTCTTCAAGCTATCTTTTTCTACAATTCACACAACTTCAACACCACTTGTAATGGCATGCAACAAATAGAGAACCCTAGATACCTATAACAAAATTCACCAAATGTTTAGATAACGAAAGAAGAAATATGGTGTGGGTGATGTTAAACTAACATTTCTGATCAACCCATGTTTAACCCATTCAGGAACAACACTACACCCCCATGAGCAACAAAAATCCTCATGCAGTTCTCTTAGTATTGGTGCTAATGGTGTACAAAATCTAATTCTAACCCCTATCACGCCCTAACGCCTTCTAACACAACGAGTTAGAGAAATAGTTATAGATAAAATAGAGATGTCCCTGACACACTAGTAATATAGTGTAATCTACTATAGATATTGTCACTAATTCCCTTTGTCGCTTAAGACCTATGTCAATGCTTGGAGTGAGTTATCAATGCAATAATATAGATCTAAAACTTCTGAAGGCTTGGTAATGGAAGAAGCTAGACTCTTGAGCCTAGTCTAAGTGATTCAAACTTGTGTTGTGTCCTTTTAAAAGGATACGGAATTTCTTTGGGAAGATTTAGGAGAGCCTTGAGTTCTTTTGGAGAATAAGTTTTATTGTATGTTCTTGAGAATGTCAAATGATTTATGAAATACATTTGACTTTATTATGTATGTTTTTATAGGTTAATTATCACATTAAGGATGACCTAGGTGAGATGAAATGAGACAAATGATATTGAAACCTAGAAAATAGTCATTAGAAGGCAACAACATTGGTTAGCCTACACCACAGTATGGATTGGTCTTGTTCTATACAATTACATACATAGATTTTATGATGGTACATTCTATTTTTGGGAAATATCATTAGGGATAAAATCCTACTTTGGCAAATTAAGCTTGCAAGCATGTATGTACGAAAAATAAATATGTCGAGATTAAAAATCCATGTATGAGAGAGAATGATATGTCATTAAAAATTAGAATGTCAGAGTAAGTAATAATATGGAAACAAAGTACACATTTTCATTACCAAAAGATAAGTTACCAAATTTGAGTGTTTAGAATTTTCCCCATTTTAATTAAGCAATTAAAAAAATTCAATCCTCAAGGAAAAATATACATGAGTGTAAACAATAAATTTATCTTTTCTCAATTTTGGTAATGTTCATGTTGGTGTTAGCCTTTTCCATAGTGATATGTACATCGTTAAGTGCATTCAATTTCTCTAGAAGAAATTGAAAAATAATTCAGTTAAAAATAGTGTATAACTTGTTGGTGCTCAAAACAGTCTCACCCCATTTTGCCTTTGAAAATCCACTGATTTATGGCCTCTATCACATTTTATCCCCCCGTATTGTTCCTGGGAAGTCTCTACTTTCCTTTGTTGCAATAATTAATCTTTCCTTGGACCGAAGATCACATATGGATTTATATTTGTGTCCTTGTTTCTCTGTTTCTCCGAAGATGTCTGAAATTTGGGTCTCCAGTCCCCTAATCATTCAAAAACTAGGGCTTTCCCATTCTTTCCATTTTTTACAGTTAGGATTTGTTGCCCTTGTTGTTTTTCCCAAAATACTTAATGAAAAATGACTGGATGTAACTATGAAGAGCATATTTGAGCCTTGCAACATTTCTAAATCATTTGTCCTTGGAAAAAACTTCATCCCCGTGCTCAAATGGTCGTTTTTCTACATTTTACTGTTTGACAGGTGTTTCCCCTGTCAAATTTACATCCTTGCATAAACAGGGAACGTGGCCTCTTTTCGTTAGACATGGCTCAACAGGGTGCTTTAGAAATTTTATAAATCACCTCAACTTAAAGATTTGTCCACATGGAGGAATGAAACTCATTTGAAGATCTACTTTTTGGTTGGGCCTTGGTGTAGCATCGGGAGGACACATGGAGGTTTCAGCTACTTTTCCCGGGCTTAGAAAAAAATTTATGCAGCTAAAATAGTTCGGCAGGAAACAGGGACACGTGGCGAGCCCGCACTCATTCAGATTCTTTTAAGGAAGCACCAAGAGGATACTTGGAGGCCTCCGCTCACTTCGCATTTTGCTTGGAATTTTTGGCAGCCAAAAGAGACTACCTTAGATCCTGACGCATGGCACCTTCCGCTGAGCTTCAAGCCTTCAAACAAACTTTGTCGGGCCAGGACACATGGTGAGTCCACTCTCTTCCAGGGTCTCAAATTTTTGGGACCATCTCAAGGTGCACTATTGTGACGCGTGGCAGTTTAAAAATTCAGAAGGGGCCGGGGAAGAAGAACATCGGGGGAAACTTAGAATTTTTTCCTTTTATGCTCAAAAGGGTTAAAATACCAAAAATGGCCCGCAAGCCCAATAGAGGAAAGGTCAACGATTGATCCATTCAATGGCGGAGGTGCGGACTCCCGGGGGAAATTTGGAAAAAATTCCTTTTGGGAGAAAAGAGTTAAAAGTGAAAAAGGAAGCCTAGTTGTGGTGGGACCCACATTGGGACACGTGTTAGGCCCATTTTTCAAGGGCGGAGCTGTGGGGAAAACTTGGAAAATTTTCCCTTTTCCAAAAATTAGATTAAATAGCATAATTTCACTGCAGTTTCATTGGGACCCACCTTAGGACCCGTGTCAGGCTCATTTCTCAAGGGCGGAGGCACGGAGAAAAGTGTGAAAATTTTACATTTTTCCAAAAATTATAAAAATTCAAAGAAAAACCCCGGGCCTGTCTTAAATTTAATCTTCCACATGGAAGGCCCAAATTCAAAGTAAAGATCAACGGAAACTGTGAGTCTGAATCTAATTTTCCCCCCATTTTTACTGAAATGCTCTTGAAAGTGCGAGTTATCATGATTTCTTGGTATTTCCTTCACGCCAAATAAAGAGGAGATTTAATCTTGATCTCTAAGTTTGGTGGAGGAGATTTGGAGACGTATTTTACCATTAAAATGGTATGACTCTCGGGCTCGATATGATTTTCCATTTTTCTTCTCACGATCACACAAGGAACCAGATTTGATAGATTAGGGGAGGAAGTGGTTGGAAAGTTAAAGAAAGAGTGATCTACCCGAAGGAGGAGTTGAATGCGGGAGATATTTGAAGAGATTTACCCCCTGAGCACCTAACGACTTTTTACAGATCTGATTCTTGAAATCGTGATTGTGATCATGGCAAGCACTGGTAGAACTCAATATCATGATTTTTGGGGGAGAAAGGGGATTTATTTTAAATGTTATAAATGGCACAATTTTTTTGTAAAAATGGTTGGAGGTTTGAGCGTTAGAGGTCAAAGAAAATTCCCAAGAGGAAAACTAGACAAAGCATGTCTTTTGAGAAGTGGTCAAAGAAGTTTGTATATCTATTTTGTATTAAGTTTGATCGTGTCAAAGTGGTTGCAAGTTTAGAGCTATTGAAAATCTATAATATTGTTCTAGAAACTTTCCCCTACTGATAAATTTTATCAAACTCGAGTTATTCTGTGTTGATCTTGAGCAAAGTGTGTTTGTTTCATTTCTAAATGTCTGCAAATAGTTTTTCTTGTTCCTATTGAAATCTTGTATCAAACTCTATCTTATCACACAGGTCTCAATCCTTGTGATAGTTTAGTGGAATCTACAATCTCATTTCTCATAAGAGGTTTCATCTGGGAGTGAAATAAATGATTTAGAATCAGTTTTCTTTCATTTGTTAATAGAGATTGTTTGTAAGCCTCTGGGTGTACCTCAGGCATGATTGATCTTAGATTTTGATGTTTTATTGGGTTTTCTAACTCGATCCTTTGTGTTAATATATCATATATTTTTTGAAAAAGTTCTAATTTTGGCCTCCATTGAAGTACATATTCTTGTTAAAGGAACATTTTAGCTATTCTAAAGCATTTTGTTCTCTAGACTTTCCATTTTGTAAGAATTCTCAGGGATTTGGAAAATCAAGATTATTATTCCTCACCTTCCACCAGATTTTTTTAAAAAACAACTAATCGTACCCGTACTAACCCTGTTTTTCCTGTATGAACACAAATGCATAATTTCCATTACCAAAACATGCAGAAACAATCAAGATTCCTAATGTCTTTAGTAGCCTTGTCTAGAAAAATCTCCACTATCTAGATTAATAACTCGTGAGGGTTAGATTTTGTTGCATTGATCATATTTTATCCATGGTCTTATTCATAACCTCATAGAGTAGGATATATACATCTCCTCCATAAACCACACGCTACAAAAGGGTTCTCTCACCCTAGTTGAAAAGGCACAACCATAAAGTAGTGAGGATAGATCAAATTCTCTTGAGGGTGCTATCCATTTCTCCACATCTGAGTGAAAAAGGGCCAGTTAGATCCCATCCCCAGCTATAAAATGACTCATTTCAATCTATCTCTCCCTAAGCTTCCTACCAAAACTTGTGATGTTTCTCAGACCTTGAGGGAGAATCAATTTGGGTACCAACATAACTAACTAAAACAATATATGTTTGCATTCTAAACTAACTAGACAAACAATGGAAGGAATACACTTGTTCACTTTTCTAAGGGAGAGGCTCCAATTATTTTTGTTCTTTAATATTTTGATCCGCAATTTATCAATTGAGAATTTTAAGTAGTAGATGAATTTAATTCCATATGACATAACACTAAGAAGAGGTACCATATGACATTTGTTTGAAAGAAACCCACTAAAATGAAATAATTTTTTACAGTATCTAATTACTTTGATATCTTCCAATGCAAACAGATAAGAAAGTACGAACCTAAAAATTATATAGCCAAGTTTCGATGTATTCCAAGCCCACATAACACATTGTGGAAGATGGATATATGTCAAATTTTTAATGATGCCCATATACCAAAAACTCGATATTTGCGGTTCTATATATTTGAATGATGCAATGAAGGAGAAATTAAGTGATGAAACCCCTTGTATTCTTCTCTAAATTGTTTCATTTTTATCTAAATTTGTTTAAGAAGTTTTTAAGAATCTTACAATACTTAAATTTTATCTAGTTTTTTCCCCAAGAATCAAACATCCATTCTTTAGCCATAATGCACCATAGCTTCATCTATTAGTGGAAATTTTGATACCAATGTGAATTTTCTCTATTTGTATATGTTTCTAAGTATTGGAATATATATGTATATATTTCATAAATGTGTAATATACCTAGTTAAATTCCCTTGTTTCAAGGTGTGTTAGATATGTCAATACAACATGTTCCTCACAAGAACATATGTGTACCTAATTCAAATTAGTCTAATAGTTTGTTTTGGATCACATGGAGGGTTGTTTCAAGTGGCCACCATTAATATCCTATTCTTGTAATAGGATGGACATATTAGGATATTATGACATGCAAACGATAACAATACACAACAAACAACAAGCAATAATCAAACTTACACTTATAACCATCTATAACAGTATGTTCACTGGGGTTATGGAAGGTTTTGAAACATCTAAGTTCTTCATAGACATAACTTTCCTATCCTCTCTGCACTCAAGGGGAAGATATCAAAGTTGTTGAATGAATTCGATACATGGTCTTCTTCGAAGGTAGGGTGTTTTATCTCCTCTTTTTAGGTCTTCTCTTTGGCATGCACATGTTGCGTTATTGAAAAAAATGCATCAACTTCTCCCTGGTCCAATAAAGAACTGATCACCCCTAATTCTTCATCAGAGTTCAAAAACTCTAAAATCTTCAATGAACAAGAATGGGAGCACATTCCCTCCAGAAAATAAAAAAGTGTATTCCTTCCTTGTTTTGCATATTTTTTTTGGTATTTCTTGTTGCAAATTTATTTATAGTTGTTTCATTACATGTTTTAGTTAAGATTCAATTTCCTATCTTTGACATTGACAAAATTTTGTGTTATAAGCTTCATTTTAAACCGTGCGAACACTAATACAAGGGGATACTACAAAATAAAGTTATTGTGAGAAAAATAAAAATTATATATACACATTCAGTTATATTTTCCTTTGAAGAAGATAATTTTCATTTCATACTTAAAGGTGAGGAAAATGCAGACATTAAAATTTGAAAATCTATGCTTCAACACCGCTAATATTGAGATTACACACTTGCATGGACAAATGAATTCTCCTCACCCTTTCTTAGCATTTTCTAAAAAAACTTCATACACTTACTTCTCTACAAACACCTCTTTGACATCAATATCTTAAGTTAAAGAACATAAAAAACATTTTCAAATATCTATGCTTAGCATAAGAAATTAAAAATATCCATTTCTTCTCCTTTCTAAAATGTAGGTTTTAGACTAAATTTGAGAATGGAAATGCTTACCCTATTCTACGGTTTTGGACATACATATCTTGGGTTAATTATCTCAATTCCATAACATTCTTATTAGAAAAATAGATTGCATTTTTCCTCCTTTAACTCCATAACAACCTTCAAAAACTATATATAAGAAATAAAATCATACCATTATCGGTAACTTATCCCTTTAAGAACTTGTCATGTAAAAGTAAGCATAAATTTCACTCCAAGCTCCCTAGAATGTGAAATAAATCACGCACATAAATTAGGGAAACATAATCTATAGGTATAAAGTATCCCTCTTCATTCTATAGCAAGAAAGGTAACCCTTTCTAGTTATTTTAGAAAGTTCAAAACTCAATAGAGGCATGGTTATCAAGTCTAATTAAACTACGACAGTTATCACATGCTAGGAGAAAAATATGTGGTTTCATTCTTATTTGGAGTAGTGGAAATGTAAGTGGTGCATATACATTCCCACAACCTACCTAGATTTGTTTTATAGGAACTCCTTACACTACAAGGGTTCTAGGGTTTGATAAGTGTTTATAGATCTATTTTAAACATGAGTCAAGAATACCAACACACAAGTACATACATTGCTAGGAAATTAAAGCACTTAGGAATTTGTAAACGAATATTCTAAGTAGGTCCAATAATCTACCAAAGGGTGTGGAAAATATAGAAAATTTAAACCTAGTTTTATAGTTTTGACCGGGCTGAGTTTCATGTTCTAGTGTTAATAATGAAGCATTTTCAATATCATATCAATCTCTTCCTTCACTTAGATCATTTATACTCTTCTATATCCACACAAAATATGACAGGTGAAATCTTTACCTTGTGTTTTTATATTTTGTAGATCAATAGTCACTTTTAAAATCATTATTATCCTTTTTGCAATAAATTATTTATACTTTTCCATATCCTAGGGTTTTCCAATATTATTATTTTTTATTTGTGTATTTTTTTTAGTTTACCCTATTCGAGTATGGGAATTTTTTCCCCATTTTATTTCTTGTTATTTTCTTTTCTATGGTAATATTTTGCAGGTTTGGATGACTATACATTGTGTATAGTCCATATGATTGAAGATATAAAACCATATATATATATATATATACGTTACACCTTTAACCTATTGCTTGTATTAGGATATGAGTAGCCGATTTGTGGCTTACCATATCATTTTATTATATCATTTATACTTTCTCATGCTTAGTAGGCCAGACTTGGTTATGGCCATAACATATAAATAGTATATATAGGGGATTGTAGGTAGTAGTTCATCGTCATTTGGAGCATTTGAGTCTTATTATATGGTTTGGAGGTTGCCCCCTCGAAGTGACAAAGCTATTATAATTGCATATTGAGATCATTATTCTGAAATATTATGTTATTTTGTGTTATATTAATTCTCATGATCTTAATTATATAAGTAATTTCACTACAAGTGGTATTAGAGCTGTGATCTGGGCAAAAATAAGGGCAAAAACGCTAATTTTTTGTTTCCACCGTATATTGCGAAAAAAATCGAATTGGTGCGAGATATTTTTACCAGAGTTGAGAAAAATTTCAAGTAAGGTGACTTGAAAATTTCAGAACTTTTTAATTTATTTTGCAAAATTTATTACAAATTTAGGTTTTTTCATAAAATGCTCCCTAGGATGCAAATTGTGGAATTTTTTCAAATTTGTTACATTTTTTGGAAAAAAAAAAATTTATTTGGGTTTTGTACTTTAAATTTTTTTATATTTGGCCTAAATCTTATTGAAATCTTAAACCCTAAAATTTTACTTTTATCCCTACATCCTACTATTTTGGGGCATCATGGCGGGGCCTTCCATAAGAGGAAAAAAGAATCCCACCACTCCGGGTAAAACACCAGAAAAGGATGAGATAGTAGTAGAGGAGTTGGATACATAAGATATAACTACAGATTGCTCAGGGTTAGGGTCTACTTCATCAGACCATAAAGTTAGCCAACTTGAGTTTAACTTGAGAGACCTCGAATCTCAAGTAGAGAGAAAAGAAGATGTGGATAGGATTGGAAAAATATTTGAGGACTTCATGCAAAAATTTAGTACGCATATGATGGATAATCATACTTATGTCAATCAAGGTGGATCCTCAGGTAAACATAATAGACACATGAGCCAGAGTGGATCTTCGAGTGTGCATAATCCAAATACGAGCACTTTGTAGGCCCGTACTATGTTTCCAAAAGTGGAGATGTGCAAGTCTGATGGAAAGGATCCACTCAATCAGATCAACCAAATGGAAAATTTATTTGAACTACATTATATTCCATTAGGAAAAAAGGTGACTATGGTAGCTTTGTAGCTCAAACCTAACCAATTCATCTGTTATCGATGGTTATGTGATCAAAGGAAGAATAGTGGTCTCAATGTTACATGGGCAGTATTCACTGAAGAGTTGCAATTACACTACAGTTCTAGTGTGTCAGATAATTACTTCATCCAATTAGCAAAGTTGAGATAGACAGGACCTATTAAGGATTACATTCATCACTTCCAAAACCTTTCTCTATGGGTGGAAATTATTACTGAAGAGAATCTGAATGACCTATTTCGTGGGGGTCTTAATGATCACATTGAGCATGAGGCATGTATGTTTAATCCTCATAAGGTCTCTGATTCGATGATTATGGAAAGAAGGGAAAAGAAGAAATTTTTTTCAAGTAGGAGACCATTTTAGTTGTACCAGAGATCGCAACACCTCTGTCCAAGCACTCCCTTGGCAAGTTAGATTAACACCTCAACAAATTGAAGAAAAAATAGAAAAAAGACTATGTTTTAACTGTGATGGTAAATTTGGACCCAAACATAAATGTGTTGAAAATAACTTGTTCCACATTGATGGGCGTAGTGAAGATGAAGAAGAGGATGAAGATGCAAAGTCACAGGTCTTGGTTGAGAAAGAGGAGGAGTTAGGAGATCCTTAGCCAATGATCTCATGCCATACAATTTCAGGTTTTAGCACCCACCAAACCCTAAAGGTGGTTGGATTCCTAAAAAAATAAAGGGTCACATTGTTTATTGATTTAGGAAGTACTCACAACTTTATCAATCATAAGTTAGCAGTGAGCCTAAACTATTTCATTTATCCAGCTCCTGAATGTAAGGTAATGATTGTTGATGGAGGTACTGTTACTTGTTCTAGAAAATTCCATAGCATTAATCTTGCCATAGGATATTACATACTAAATAGTCCCATGGATGCCATTTCTATGGGAGGAGAAGACATTGTGTTAGGGGTTCAATGGCTTACCACTTTCAGAACCATTGAGATGAACTTCCAATACCTGTTCATGTAATTTCACTCTGAAGGAAGGAATTTTCAGCTAAGAGGATTAAGAGAAAAGTCTCCACAAATCATAAGTTCTCATTAGATGCACAAAATGCTAAAAAAAGGTTCAGAGGGATTTGTGGCACAACTCTTTTCATTAGAGGCTCATCATTCTAAGGACATTATACCATCAGATATGTAAGCAATGTTGGATGCACACTCTGTTGTATTTGAAAATATACTAAAGGTCTTACCTCCAAAGAGAGATCATGATCATGCTATTCAGTTATTACCAGGAAGTCAACCACTTAACATCAGACCTTATAGGTAGCCATATGTGCAAAAGAGTGAAATCGAGAAGATTGTACAAGAGATGTTGGAAGTAGGAATCATCTGTCATAGTCATAGTGCTTATTCTTCTCCAGTGGTGATGATATGAAATAAATATGACATGTGGCACATGTGTCCTTATTATAGGGAACTTAATAAGTACACAATCAAAGATAAGTTCCCTATTCCTATAATTGATGATTTACTTGATGAGGTGGATGGTGCTGTTTATTTTACAAAGCTTGATATTCATTTGGGATACCACTAAATTAGAATCAAGGATGAGGATGTTCATAAAACCACCTTTCGGACACGTGAAGGCCATTATGAATTCTTGGTAATGCCTTTTGGACTCACAAATGCAACTTCTACATTTCAAAGTTTGATGAATTCTATTTCTAAGTCATTCCTGCAAAAGTTTTTCTTAGTGTTTTTTAATGATATATTAATTTATAACAAAACATGGGAGGAACATTTACATCATATAAATAAGGTTTTAGAAACCCTTGAGCAACATGAACTTTATGCAAATCCCTTTAAGTGTTCCTTTGGACTCAAGGCGGTTAAATATTTGGGTCACATTGTCTCTCATGAAGGGGTTAAAGTGGATCCTAATAAGATCAAATCCATGATGGAGTGGAAGATTCCAAAAACCCTAAAGAATCTACGAGGATTTTTAGGGCTTACAGGTTATTACCGAAGATTCGTAAGGCATTATGGAAGCATAGCTATACCTCTCACATCTTTATTAAAGGACTCCTTCCATTGGAGTGAGGATGCAACCAAAGCATTTGAGAAACTAAAGGAGGCCATGTGAACCACTCCAGTCTTGGCTACTCTAGATTTTTCCAAAAAAATCATTGTTGAATGTGATGCATCAGGGGTGTGTAAGGGGGAAATTCTCATGCAAAAAGGCCATCCTATTTCCTTTTTGATCCTTCAATTAAAAGGTATGAATATTTCCAAGATGACTTATGAGAAGGAAATGATAGCCATACTTCATGCAGTAAAGCAATGGAGATCATATCTCATACAAAGACACTTTAAAGTGAAGACAGATCATGATAGTCTAAAATACTTCTTGGAGCAGCATTCATCATCTGAAGAACAACAAAAATGGGTCTCCAAGATGTTGGGACATGATTCTGAGATTATTTATAAGAAAGGGAAGGAGAATGTTGTTGTGGATGCTTTGTCATGGAAAGATGACTCAACTGCAACCTTGTTATGTGCCATATCATTATTACAGGAAGATTGGATAGATGAGGCAAGGTTTGAATGGAGAAATAACCCAACCACACAAAACGTCATTCATCATCTCCAAAATGATCCAATCATGTTTGAAAAATTTGTATTGAAAGGGGAAGCTTTATGGTATAAAGATAGATTATACCTATGTAAGAACTTCACTCTTAAAAATAGGATTCTATTTGAGCTTCACTCTTCTCCAGTATGGGGGCACTCTAGATTCTTGAATACTTATCATCGAGTCAAACAAGATTTCTTCTGGGAAGGGCTCAAAGGGGATGTCCAAAAATTTGTCGCAGAATGCATCGTTTGTCAACAAAATAAGGGTGAAACAATTTGATCCCCAGGTCTTCTACAACCTCTATCTATTCCTATCCAACAGTGGGAAGAGGTTTCATGGACTTTATCATAGGATTTCCTAAATTTGAAGGACAAAATTTCATCATGGTTGTGGTGGATAGACTCACCAAATATGCTCATTTTTGTGCCTTGGCACACCCATTTGCTGCAAGCACAGTACCAACAGCCTTCATGGACACAATTAAGAAGCTTCATGGGACACCAAAGATTATAGTAAGTGATCGAGACCCTATATTTACAAGTAATTTTTTGACTCATTTATTCTCATGTTTGGGTACTCAATTAGCTCACATCTCTTCTTATCATCCCCATTCTGATGGGCAAGAAGAAGTTGTAAATAAGTGTTTGGAGGGATATCTTTATTGCTTTATGTCAGATAAACAAGCAAGATGGGTCCAATGGTTGCCACTTTCAGAATGGTGGTATAACACTACCTTCCATACTTCATCTAAAATGTCTCCTTTTTTGGCACTCTATGGGTACCATCCACCATCCTCACATCATCATTGAGAGGAAAATCACGGGTTAGAGTAGTAGAAGAACACATTCAGTGTCAACAAGAGGTCCTCTCTTGTCTTAAGGAGAACTTGGTCATGGCACAAAACCGCATGAAGCAACAATCTGATCAACATTGCACGGAAAGGAATTTTGAATTCGGTGATTGGGTTTTTGTGCAGTTATAACCATATAAGGAAATTTCTTTGAAACAACAACAAAAGGATAAAAAAATTTCACTGAAGTATTATGGCCTCTATCAAGTATTGCTGAAGATTGGTACTGTAGCATACAAATTAGAACTTTCACAATCAACCAAAATACATCTAGTCTTTCATGTTTCTTCCCTGAAGAAAGTAATTAGACAGAGAGTATCAAGCCAAAAATTGTTACCTGAGCTAGATTAGGAGGGGAGAGTCATCTTGGAACTTGAATGCATCCTTCAAACATGCACTAAAATATTGAGGACATGGGTTATTACTAAGTACCTGATCAAGTGGAAGAATATGGAAAATGAAGATGCAACATGGGAAGATATGAAATTCCTGCAGTAGCACCCAGAGCTTCTCAACATTGGGGACAATGTTTCTTTGAAGGGGAAGGGCATGCTCCGCCGTTAACGTATTGCTTGTATTAGGATATGAGTAGCCGACTTGTGGCTTACCATATCATTTTATTACATCATTTATAATTTCTCATGCTTAGTAGGTCGGCCTTGGTGATGGCCATAAAATATGAATAATATATATATAGGGGATTTTAGGTAGTAGATCATCATCATTTGGAGTATTTGAGTCTTATTGTAAGGTTTGGAGGTTTTGCCCTCGAAGTGGCGAAGCTATTCTAATTTCATATTGAGATCATTATTATGGAATATTATGTTATTTTGTGTTATATTGCTGCTCATGATCTAAATTATACAAGTAATTTCATTACAATGCGTGTGTGTGTGTGTGTGTGTGTGTGTGTGTGTGTATTCTATATTAAAATATTATTGGTAACAAATAGTTCATTCGGTAGCTTGTGTTGCATTTTTATACGGCTTAAGTTACAAGATAGTCACGACCTTTTCTTACTGGTTTAGGTTTGAGTTTGAGGGGAGGGCGTCAGCCCTACCCCACCCCATAGAATAACATATGGGTTGGGGTGGGGGCGGCGCCCTCCCTCCCAATCCTCTTTTCTTAAATAAAAAAATACCATGGCCAATCGGCCCAATAAAATTCAAACCACACTTTTTCTTTTTGATACAAACATTTCCTAAAATACTTCCATAGTGGGCCACGACGATTTGGCCCCAAAACAAATTTTAAACAATTCTTCATATATATATATATATATATATATATATATATATATATATATATATATATATATATATATATAAACAATTGTTTAAAATTTGTTTTGGGGTCAAATGGTCATGGCATATATATAAATAATTGTTTAAATTTTGTTTTCGGGCGAAATGGTGGTAGTCCAGCTAGCCGAATGGCTCTTATAATACAAAACTTATCGTTTTGTATTATAAGAGCCATTGGGCTATGTAAATAAGTATTGCAATATTAACAAGTTTATTCCGCAAAACTTATTCACATAGCCCAATGGCTCTTATAATACAAAACTATAAGTTATAACAATAAACTTATAACTATAACTATATAACTATAAACTATAACACAAAACTTATAGTTATATCAATAAACTTATAACTATACATAAAACTTATAACAAGGTTATGTGAATAAGTTTTGTATTATAATTATACTACACATACATTTATATAGTTATATATAGTTATAATTGTATCTTTTTCCTTAACCTTATTTTAACAATCCATTCAAGTTTATTATAAAATACAATATGAGGGTAAATATGTTTTCTTATAAACTTATAGCTATTCAACTAAGTGAAGTAGTTGTACAAATTCCTTTGCAAACATTTTTTAAAGGATTAACCCAATCATTCCTACTTTCATATCCCTTTGAATGGAATGGAGGTAAAATATTTATTAATGAAACTTTATTTCTTTTCTCTCTTACGTCAAGTTGCCAATTTTACAAAAAGAATACAATGTTCACTTTCCAAAATGCAATACAATTCTTTTCAAATGAAACACCTAATACGTTTTTAAATTAAATATTAAATATAAATAAATCTTTCCATCCCCAATAAGGGTAGTTTTCCATTAACAAAACAACAAACTTTTGTTGTGATTGAAAAGTTGAAGGAATTATCATAACAACAAATGCAACTTCTCTTGCCTCCTTTCAAAAATGTACTTTTTTTAATATTCAAACTTAAATAAAACATTTACAAGAAGATGGAACTCTTAAAAAGTAAGTTATAATCCCTCCACTTAGGTGGAGACAACATGGAAAAAATTCACAAAAAAATAAATATTTCTTTTTCTCTTGATCTTCAACAAAACCACTTCCAAGATGACAAGTTGAGCTCCTTCATTTCTTGAAAATCCAAACACAACAAAAAAATAAGGGGATTTTTCAGTGCTCTCCACCAAACTTATAATCCAATGAGAAGGAGAAACCATCCTCTTCATTGGCCACCCAAACCCAAACAATGAAGAAATATATGGTATCAAGCAACCATGAAAACTTATACTTGGCTTCAGCAACAATAAATCACACAAACATTCAACACAATAACCAAAATACAAAATGTAACAACAACATCCAATTTTCCCAAACAAAAAGGCTTCCATTCCAAGCTATGGGAGAGAAGAAACATGGGGATCTCTTATGCCTCCCAATGGGTTAAGTTTCCACCTTAAAAGCATCCAAAACTTCATTCACACAACCATAACCAACCTATTATCCCTCCCTCAATTTCTCTTATGTCTCCCACAAATCTTATCCCTACCTCAATAAATATAACAAGACAAATAAGAAATCATTCTTATTATCACAATATGGGGCACCAACCAAAAATCCCTCTAAATGCATAATATAAAATCTTATCCCTCTCCCAATATATTCCCATTTTCCTTCTCCTACACAACCTTAAGGCCATTCTATCCCTAGAACCAAAACACACAAAAATCATTCATTTACAACCATTTGCACCACAAAGAAGAAATAAAAATGTATGGCTGAAGTCCCTTACCATTACAAGAGTATCCAATCAACAAGAACAAGCTCCAAGATTTTCCAAGTCCAAAAAAGCACAAACCAATCTTCCAAGATCCCAACAATCATTCAAAAAACAATCTCCTGCCAAAAATCAAGAGTAAAAATCAAACATGTAACCTCAAACTCATCAAATGAACTTGAATAATTAGAAAAAGAGAAGAGGAGGGTGAGGTGGCTCCATGTAGGATGCCAAATCACTTTTCCTTAACTCCACATCACATGGTTAAACACCAAACCAAAAGATCATAAATTGGTGGGTGAGAATGTGACAAGTTCTCCTTCCACACACAAATCATAGCCATAGTCCAAAGGACAAAATTAAAATATCATGTAAGAAGGTGCAATAATTTCACCTTTTTAGCTTCTAAATCACATAATGGATCCTAATTTTGACCCGTTACCCCATAGGTATAGTTGGTAGGTGAATTTAACAGGTGTGGGATAAGCTTAACTTGTCCCAAAAGCCTCCAAAAATAGTCTTTAAGCCATAATCCAAGTTTGACATGATAGGTTGATTACACAACACTAAAACCAATAAAATCCTATTCAAATCCATAATAAAATAAAGGATAACCTACCAAAATTAAATACCCCTTGGTCAAATCCCATGTTTTTAATTAACTTGATTAATCAACTTAAATAAGGGAACATTAACTAACAATAATAAAGTAGGACACATTACAATAATAAATCACATATTCACAAAATAATAAAAAATAAAAGGGAAACAACAAATCTACCAATGGTCATATTTGAGGCCACCCACCAATGGGGACCTCCTAACATAATATCACAACATAACAACATACAAAACACATGTTTCCAAGGTGACCTTTTGTCGATACCGAAAATTCCTTCAGTGTTGGTCACCTATCCGCTTTTGTTTTTTTTGTTATAATTTCCTTCAAAATCAGAACAATACCCCTTCGACCTCATGGCCATATCAATGACATAAAAAAAATAAAACAAACATATAAATATCAATTTACATAATCAAATAACACAACTAAATAATCACTAGAATCAAGCAATTTCATGAATTGTTTATGATTCCAAAGTATTTTGATTCTATCATTTCATTAGTAACAATGAGATCGCAAGAATAGCTAGATCATCTAATTAACAATATATACGTCAAAATACAATGTGTCATTATATATATATATATATATATATATATATATATATATTCAATAGTAAGTATAGATCATCATCAATACTAAAATACTTATCCATGCCTCTAAGAGTCCATACAAACCACAACACTAGTCACAATATTCATAGTGTCTAACAATAGTCCATTGAAATATCGAACAAGGTCCAAATCTATAATCCACAATGCTCAAAGTAATAGTCCAATAAGTGTCGAAGTGGAGTGGGAATTACAAGATGAAATCTAGGATGCATACTACTACTAGCGATAGTATTTATAACTAAAGTCCTATCAATAGACCTAGGAGGGCTATACCTACTAGAGATAGAATACAAAATAAAAATCCTCTAAAGAGACCTAGGACTGATATAACCATTAGAGATAGTATCTACAACAAAAATCATTTTAAGAGACCTAGCAACTCTATAACTACTAGAGACATCATGTATAACCGAAGGCCTATCAGGGGACCGAAAAGGGATACATATGCTAGAGATAGTATGTACCACTAATTTTCTATCAAGAAACATTCGAGGGGTATAGCTACCAGATATATCCTATCAAACAAAGGATTATCAAGATACCTTAGAGGAGTAGAGATCCTAGAGATAGTATGTGCAACGAAAGACCTATTAGGAGACCCATAAGGGAAAGAGCTGATAGATACATTATCTAAAACAAATTACCTATTTGTAGATGCGGAATGAATATGAATAAAAACTTTTGAAGAATGCTTAGGTTAAATAGGAGAAAATTACTCAAGGGGTATACCTGAAATGGTGAAAACCTAGTGATTGATAATAAACTTGAACATTGGTCATTAACAGATGTAATGTTCCTTATATCATGTACCCAATAGAGACATAGGCATATTGTGCCAAAGCTAAGCATAACAACAACATAGAATAAAACCAATATAGTAAGAGAGCCAATTGTGACAAGGAGAGTAATGCATCAATAGAGAGGATTATAATCGAATGCAAGATTCTTTGTGATAATTCCTAGGGAAATGATAGAGAGAGACAATATTCTTGTTATATATGTCAATGAACACACCATGTATAGGTGCTTGATGAAAAGATAAAGAAATATATTATTTACAATGATCTTGTCATTTATACCAGTTTCATTAAAAGTAACAATTAGTGAAGGAGATAGCATGTAAGTATCACTAATAACCATTTCATGTAATGGGTGATCATATGTGGGTGGTGTTGGTAGTACATGATGAGTATTTTGCACCTCATAAGTATGTTTTTCATTGTGATAGTCAGGAAGTTGATCATTGAATATTTTTGATTTGGGATTATCATTGGATGACTTAGAAGATTTAGTCAAAGCATCCTTTTAATGCCATTAAATTCAATAAGATATTTCAAAACATGAAAAATCTTGAAGAGCTAACTAATGGTTTGACCAATGCATCTTTGATACTCATAGTAAGTATTTGCATAGAATATCTTAGTACAAGGATTTCGTGCATCAACCTAAAATGGTGCAGGGAGATACATGAGATTACACTCATGAAATTGTTTCAATAGAATACATGGAGTACAAGGTAAGGATGGAAATTATCATCTAATGGGTTGCAATTATAGCTTATTAGGTTGGTAAATAGTATTTCCATTAAATGTTTATTTGTTTGGAAACTTGGCATTAAATGGATTAGGATTGCTACCAATGTACTTGAGTTTGTTCATATGTAACAACTTTGCTTCATGATAATTGAGTATATGACATAGATTGCCAATTAATCGAAAATTTTCAAATATGAATGACTCTTGCAAGGAAGAGAGTAAGAGGGTGAAGAGATCTTGGATTTCAATATCAACTAATATATTGTCCATCTTAGAAAGTACCATTTTTAGTTTTAGATATAATCATTAATACATATATACATATAAAACCTTTTCCCTAATGTTAAAAGATAATTGTGCCAAATTTTTATCATCTAATCCAGTGAAAGAGTGCACAAAATGTGGTGGATGCTCAAAATACCATTAAAATGTAAAATCCTTAAGACTCCTAGGGAAGATGATGGTAAGAAAGGTGCCATAAGATGAGAAAGCAATACAAGCCACATGAAATGACTAAACATCTATCATCAAAGATATGAGGTTTGGGAGAAAATATACCAAGAGGCATGGCATAGGAATCCACTTTGGGTGTAAGTGGGTTACGAAGAAAATTATTAGAATCCATAGAATGAGGAAATGTGGATACACGTTGTTGTATTTATAAAATTTAATATTTTAATGTATGATAAAAGGTTTCGAAATATGGTGTCCTAGACTAAGAAGCATGAAAACCATTATGATTACCTATTGGATGCGTAGTAATAATAATGATTTCACATATATGAATAGAGAAAATTTATAGATTAGGTGACCTAAGTGATGTAGGTACTACATATGTAGGAATAGTAGATGTATATATGTCAGGTAATGAAGCATGGTTGAATTGGCCTCTAGTAACATATACAAGAATAAAAACATTGGTGGTATTTTCTTTTAAGAACTACATAAGTTATGATTCATTAATGAGAAGATCATGGTCATGATTGTCAAATTCAGTATCGGATCTCTCAGAAAATTTAGTTCAGAGTTTGAATATTATAATAAGAATAATTATTTTCTAATAAGCATTCTTCAAATTTTAAATGGAACAAAACATTAGATATAATATAGTCATAAAGATATCCAAACCATCTTCTTATTAAATAGAAAGTCAATATAACAAATTACATATGTGTATATATTGTTTGTTATAACAATATATATGACTAACTAACATAAGAAATTATTAACTTAATGTATTAACTATACGGTATACTACACATGTTAAATATTAATTTCCTAACATTCACTCATTACTGTTTATGTGGGGAGATAATACATCTCAAGAACTGGAAAATAAAATCATATGCCACGATATATTTTTATGTCTGTTTACTACCATCAAGATCTTTTTGTCTAGATCTTGCTGTACATGATCACCCACTTTACCACAGTAAAGCCATCTTCAGGATGATCAGACTTCCACTAATGCACCTACATACGAGAACTAAATAGTTCCCTCTTTCACTTCTAGTGAATGCTCTTTCACAAGCTGCTTGATGTTCAAATTTACGAAAGTAAGAGAATCTCAAAATTCATAGGATCACTATAGTTAGCCACCCTCATAAAAAAATCCTCTCAACATCTATAGTGCACATTCTCCTCATTTAAAAATTTATCAGGGAATAAATACCTTGTTTTATTTCTGCGCACACATCTCAAAGCAAACAACTGAAAAATAATTAAATGGTGCCATCAAATCATAATGTTTCCCCATCGTTGGTGATTGATGAGAGATTCTATTTTGACTCATTCCTTTGTTTCCTCTTACCTTTAATGGATGTGTTTCTAAATTAGTTAAATAAAGATATGAAGCTGAATAGTTTCAACATTGTTTATTATATCTCCCCCCTTAATGTGAAACACAAATTTTATCAGGACATCATGTTATTGTTATCCTATTTTACTCCTCAAGTGAAATTGGACAAACATGACCTTGGACAGATAAAATAGGAGGATCAATTTAGCCATGGGAGCTCACACTTTTGGATTGAGTCAAGTAAGTTGAAGCAGGTCGAGTACATTGCAAAGGAGCTCGAGAGTTCGGTCTAGTTCTGCGAATGAAGGTGCTCCGAAGTTTGAAATTCAGACTTCAGAGGTGAGGTCGTTTGGAGGTAGGCCAAAGGTGAAATTCAAGAACTCGACAAAAAGAAGGGAGAAACAGGGAGAAGAAATCTGAAACTCGAACTCTGAATTTCAAAGTTCAAGATTTTGGAGATTCGGATGATTCATCAACCTAGGCAGGGGAATAGTGCCATAAGCCCGAAGACAGAAAGGTCTGAAACCTGAAGTCTGAATTTGGGACTTCAGGGTTTTGAAATTTTAGAACATTTTTCCTCTTATTCAGATGAACAGTAACGAAACACCGAAACCCAAACTCCCAAAATGCCTAAAAATCTTGAAACCTGAACTCCCAAAAACCTTAAAACCTGAACTTCTGAAAAAACCAAGACCCCTGAAACCTGAACTCCTTAAAACCTCGAAACCCTTAAAACCCTGAAACTTGAACTCTCGAAAACCAAAGAACATAAAGGTCTTAAACCTGATGTCTATATTACGAACTTTAGGGTTTCTGCATTTTGAAACTCTCGAGCCATCTTGTCGAATGAACAGTGACAACAATGTCATAAGTTGATATACCCGAAGTTCTGAATCCCAAATGTCTTAAATTTTTGATTTCAGAGGGTGTGATGCAGGGTAAAAGCACCAAAAAGGTGGATCAACCACTCACTTTTAGTGCACTATAGCATCCTCATCTTACGGTGGCCATAACTTTTGACTAGGAGATTAGATTTGCACAAAATAGGACTTTTTGGAAAGTTCTATTTCAAATGTGGAAGTAAAACGTTTCGAATGACCAAAACCTAATTTTAATAAAGTTAAATATTTCAAATGTGGATGTACAGTCTACCATTTTATAGGAATGGTTCCATATTTATTGCTAACCCAAAATGATGAGTATGGGCTTCCTTTTTTCCCCAATAAGCAAGGTACAATGGAGTGTGGGCTAGGAATTCTCTCCCATCACTTTTGAAAGGACAAGGATGGATTTTGCAAGAGATTGGCGTAAATTTTCATATTTTCTTCCCTCTCTCTCCTCAATTTTCCTCTATAAAATGTAAGGGGTTTGCATGTGCAAAGGATTGGTCATTTTCTCTCCTCCCATGCACCCCATTCTTCTTAGGGCTTCAATCCTTCCCCTAAACTCTTTAATGGCTTCATGCCTTCCTCTACATGTTATTTACTATGTAAATATTAAGGAGAAATAAAATTGTGTTATGTATTGATTTTTCTAACCTCTACATGATTTTATTATTTTGTCTTTCCTCTCAATGTAAACATATGGTTTTTTATATCATTGTTCATTACAAATTTGAGTATCTTGTGCTCATTTTGGGAATGATGTACTGGGTGTGATCTAGTTTGTGGTGCAAGACCACCCATTATAGATTCATTTATTCCTCATTGTTGTTGGTTGGAGAAGTGATCAAAACTCCTTTCTTGGTGTATCACCACTCTTAGTGTAGGTTTTTATTTCATATATCTTTCTCCCTATCCTCTTGGAAGCATTAGATTAGGATCAGTTAGTACTTTGTCTGCATTAGGAGTACTTAGTCGTTGATAGGTTAGGAGAAAGAACTAGCCTCCTCCGGAGAGTTATCCCATTTCATAATTTCCCACACTCAAGATAGCTCCATGTTATGCAATCACACCGAACGCCCCATCTCAAACCAGGAAATTCGGGGGGTGCAGTGATTTTGACATAACAGTTTTTAAAAAATACATCCGTAAGGATTTCTTTTGTTTTTTGACATTTTAACTTCAACTCACAAAAGACTATATTGTTTGACTAACCATATGACATAAAAATGACAATTACAATATGACAGAGACTTTTGATATCCTGAATCTAGCAATACCAAAGTTTTAATTGACAATAATAATGATATTAATGATGATGATGAACATTTGACTATATTAGTGGAATTTACAACTCTTAGTAATAGAACTAGACACAATTAACTAGATGGCATACTAAAGTCTAATTATATCGATCAAATAATTTGAACAATACCACAAACCAAATTTAATTTAAAAAGTAATCTACTTCATTACTTTTTAAATAACACCAATAATTGATAATAATATAAAATTTAATCAAAATCCTGACTTAAAAAATTGGCATCTAGCGACATGAACCTCAAAACTATTAGACTCCAATGCTTTAAAAAATAAAATGCATTTTATGGCCCAACACAAGATTCTAATATCTACAATGAACATGAGTCTTAATATGGCCCAACACAAGATTCTAATATCTACAATGAAAACTACGTATAAACACATTACTCTTAAAATGGACACGAGTCGACAAGAACGAAGTAGACAACACAAATAAATCAAACTATATTTTTATAAATAGTGTACCACTAGCATGACCAACTTATATATACGTGCGTTGGCATGTTGGTTTGAAGATTAAGTGCACAAACTGAGTGGGTGAAAGCCACATGAGTTTGCAACTTCGTATTAAACTTTGCAGGTGGAATGATTTATGCTTTGGGAGACTCGTTCTTCGTAGATGCCCTTGTTGATAAATTACCGATGCACAAAGAATAAATCTGCAGCCAGAACATCTCCAGGTAGAATGGCTCCAATGTAATATGACTATGCATACTAATTTGACAACAAGGATGCAAATTGCATGTAGATCAGGTAGTATGAAAGGATATAATTAAATTAACTGGCATGGTGAAGGTGTCGGAGATAACTAAATTGTTCATAGCCCATATTAAGACTACAGATATTCAAAAGAATTTTAATAACTCGTTTAATTAATGCATCCCTATTCTACGCGATGATTGCACAACACATGAATTCATACAAGGGCGATGAGCGAATTTCTGACCACAAACAAAATACTTACTGCGTATAAATATAAATTGCTCTAAATAAATTCACAGGATTCTCATTGTAATGGAGAATGAATAATTTCTCGTTTACCAAATGTAAATTTGGTACCGAATTTGCTGTGTATAATCACAATAATTATATTATATTCAACATTCTCCGTATATTAAAAGGGACAATAGATTTACTATTTCATAGCCATCAAGATAGCCAAACGATATTTCTATTAAATAGGAAATCAAAATTATAAATTACATATATACCACTAATCAACTAACCTAATATAGTACAAAGTTTCTGTATCAACTAACCTAAACTACACACTATAAATATTAATTTAGCTCAGTGTAAATACTAATTTCTCACCACCCTCACCTTACGCATGATAAATAGTATTATTGAGAAAAAGATGGTAAAGATTTCAGAATTATAATAAGAGCCAATAGTAGGGACCACTGTAACATATTGTATGCCAACATAAGGGCAATATTATTGCATGGTAGTGGGGGATTCAGAATTGCTAGTTTGAAAGAAAACATTTTTGAAGAGTCGCGGACTAAACCTGATGAGAAAAAGGAAAAAAGAAAATACACCACCAAAAGAGAAGAGGTAGAACATAAACAATCCTTATAGAAACTAGCGCTTGAAAAGATGTAATAAACAATTTCGGGTTCTCCAAAATATTTCCACCTTTTTTTTTTATTTAGAAATTTAATGGTTTAGTGAATAAATTTCATAAGGACATAAGGGAAGATACATAAGTATTTTAATTAATTAACTTATAAAATTAATCATACAATATCAAAACAACACATTCAATGCCTACAAGATATGCTAGAAAGTTATGAATGTGTAAACAACTTGAACTAGGAGATCACATAACCTGATAATGCTTCTTTCTTGGAACTATGAATAGAAATTGACTTCGGGAAAGACATTACATAATGTTGTTAGGACCGTCCACAAAGCCTTTACCATATCATATGGTATTGGACCTGGTGGTATTCTATCCCTGCAAATTTCTAGGAGTTTAACATGCCTGGAAATGTGTGTCACTATCAAACTCTAAATAGCAGTCATGTTATAAAGTTCTTTCTAGGGTTCACTTTAAGACTCCTCCCCTGAATAATTATTATAGAATGGGTGGTGAATCTCTGAAAAGGGCTTTCAATAATGGAGAAAATAAAAAAAAGATATCGCAGGGAAAATTATGTATAATTCGGTGTCTATAGATGTAGGTTTCGGATTGCATATGCAACCACTTATTAGCAGGATATGTGTTTAGAACTGGGTATCTGCATATCCAACTCCCTGATTGTAGACACATGGATTGCAGATGGGCAACTACGTATACACCCAGGATTCATACGTAGCAACTCGACTATAGAGCACGTGTCTGCAACTGGTCATGTGCATATGAAGACGTACGAATCATACTCAGCCTCCCGGGCGTAGAGATGTGCTCTATAGCTTGAAAACTACGTATGCAGTTGGGTGTCTACATATGCAGACATCTGGTTACATACACAACCACATCTCCAGCTCGCTTGCTGCTCAGTTGCAGCCTGTAGTCAGGCATCTAGAGACTTCGCCCCTCATACTACCACGTGTTCCTCACCCTTCTATATATATGCGGTCTTCAGTCCTAGAGCTCATTTTCTTCTCTACAGACTGACTCTCTGTACTCCTCACTCGAGCCTCCATGTCTCTAACAACTGAATTCTAATTTACAAATGGCTTCTAAATCTCATTCCCATTCCTCCCAATCTCATTCTCTTTTTTCCTCCCAGAATGGTTCCCAAGCACAGGGCCATGAAAAAATTAGAACAAAATTCAAAAACCTTATGTGCCCCCAAATTTGCACATTTCTCACGTAAAAGGGCACATTCATTGACTGGGTCAAGTAGTATTTCTTTCAAGGGATAATTTACATGCCCCAATATGAAACAGATTTGGGGTTACTGTAATTTCTGTTATCCAATTTCGACACGACGTCTTATTTCTTCAAAGTGAATCTTCCAACTTGAGAATTTTCTTTTACGACATCTTCATAATATATCCATCACTTAATCGGTCTTCGTTACACAAATGCCAACCCTGTCATAACAAAATCACTACTCTCAGATGAGGAAAAAAAGTATCTGAAGTCCCACTTCAAAGTACAGGTCAAAGGTAAGTTGTAACAATCTTCTTTTTGGTAGTCTTTTATTATTATCAAAACATTAAAATGGACTTTCCTTTTCTCAATGACTTACAAGTATTTCCAACACCTCTAAATCGAGACGGGGTTTAACTGTGCAATCTGTTCAAATTGATTTTTAACAAGTTAGGATCAATTTTTTTAAGGCTAGGATTATCTTCTAGGGCAGAAAATCAGACATACCAAATTGGGCTCTTGTTTACATGCTTCATTTCCTAGGTTTCCAAAATTTTGACAGGTGTACAAATATATCCAACAGGATATGACAATATTTGACACATATTGTTTGCAATGACGGTGCACCATTATCATGTTGTAATTATGTACTTTCATTATATCACTAAGCATAGAATAATTTGAATTCTGATGCTAATATTCCTAATGCACTTGATGAAAGAATGAAAATAAAATGCCTTTCTATTGACGAGAAACATGTAAGTGTAAAGTTTGAATTTCTACATATAAAATTACATTAATTTATTTTGTAAATTTGAGCTAATTTTAAATTTTTTCATCCAGAAGAGAATACTTGCATCGAATGCAAGAAGACAAGCTGCACTAAGAGGTCATCAAGGACCTAAGGATAGTTCATATTATTACTAGGATGCACAACTTTCTTGGACTATAGGATTAAGACAACAAAATTACATGAGGAATTCTCTTACACCCACTCAATTGAAAGTGTTAGAAGAAAATGCATCATTCATTCCAAGTATTAATACCAAGGGCTAGTATGTAATTGTACAGTCAAAAGACATGACTCAAGCTATGATTCTTTAAATAGTGTAACATATTTTGTTTCATTTTTTATTAATCAATTAGGATATTATTGGTTATGCGTAATTTTTAACATTATAATTTACAACATTTACATATTTTGTTCATAGTTCTCATGAATCGTCTTGACAAGATGTTGAACAAATGAACCCCACTACCACAATGAATCAGCCACTAAAAGTGGAAAAAGCTTTTGTCCCTATTCATAGGCATACCTAACATGGTAACTATAACTATATAACATATATTTTTAAATCAATTATGTAATGCCCCATTCAATGTTACCCCGGGGACCCTGTTGCTAATCCTAGGAAGGTTGTGGGTGTGCTTCCATTGACCATTAGTTGACTTCATCCTTGTCACAGTGAATATTTAGCACCCTCCCTCTCCATCTTGCCTTCTCGAGTCATAGTCGACACCTCTAGTTGTGGACCTTATAGCATCATGTACAGTTATCCTATTAAAGGAAAATATTGTTCTCACTTTATCATGCTCACTTGTTGATCTTTATTAATATGATTGATAATAATTTTTTTGTTTAGTCATAAAATTAATAAGAATAATGATAATAATAATAATATAATTTTAGTTTTCGATTAAAGATTATCTTTTTTTTTGTCAATTTTTATCAATATTGTTATTAATCACCTATAATATATTTTAATTTAATTATTGATCGCTCTCATGCCCGATCCTCAATTCACGTAAAAGAGGAGGAACTTGTTGTTGGTGGCACCTTTGTTTAGGACGTGGTGTTCATGTTTAATGTTTAACGTTTCCTCCTTGTCTGTCTAGGTGTCGTAACAAGCCTTGTAAATATAGATTTTGGTTGATAAAATGTTTTTTTTAATTATGTGGAGGTATCCACCCACCCCCACCATTTATTCATCTATACTGGTCATATACACTTTCTTTGTATTTATTTTGTTTGCTGAAAAGACATGGTATTTAGTGATATACGTTTGGAGGTTGGACACCTACCATTCCATCATTTCTTCTTTAATACTAAATGTGTTGGACTCATTTCTTTGGAGCTTAATGCCACAGTGGGAGGTTTACCTTTTCCCAGGCTATGTATTAATGATATTCCTACGCTTTTTATATTTGATAAGTTGCTCTACCTTATTGCCTTTTTCACACCATGTTCTAGATCATGTTTTGAAGGAATGAAAAGTTAGATCTGGGAGACATTATTTTATGTTTTTTTTTCTCTAGTTTTGTGGCCTCCTGCCATTCATTTACTATTTCTTATGGAGACAACATTACTTGCTTTCTATTCGAATGTTGCCTTTGTATTGGGTCCACATGAGTTGCAGTCACTGTAGAGATAGTTCTAATATAGTTTTGTTAAAAGCAAGGGAGGATTTGAGACTTTTAGGTAAATGCTTCTGCAAAGTAATCACGTCCTTCCTATTTTTTCTGGTCATGCCACTGGTTTAGAGGAGGATTATTTTCTAGGGTATGTTGTGCATTGGCTTGTAGTTGTCCACGTGGGTGGATGCAGTATCGTTTATAAGGAGTAGAATTAACATGACTTTAGTAAGCATTTCACCTTATTTTTTGTGCTCCCACATTTTGGATACTTATTTACTAGGGCACTTGCAGTTGTAACTTTTGAGATAAGTCTCTCCTTCTAATGCTTGGGTGGGTTCCCTTATCTTGTTTCGAAGTTGTTTCCTTGGCTATGGCTTCATGTAGTTGCAAATGGGAACTGAGTAGTTTGGATGCCTATTAGTTGCATGTGGTGAAGTGAACTGTATTGCAGGTAGGGAGTATGTTTGAAAGTTGTGGAGTATGTCCCATGAGACCAACTTATTTTTATTTGGATGCATCTAGTTGGTTGGAGCCCCCTACCTATGTGCAAACATGAGTTATGGACTGTGTTTAGACGTCCAAGAAGTTAAACATGGATGATTCACCAAGGTTGATGTGTCAAGGGCCCTGTCAGATGTGTGGAACGTGTGGATGCTTTTTCTAGGCATGATGAATACTACCCCTTTGATTTATATGCCAACATTAACAATTTCATGAAACGAATTGTTTTTATTTGTTAAAATGGTAAATTGCTTCAAGTTATATGGATGTTTTAAAGTCATTCTTACCATGTATGTTACTATTTCTGAGTTCCCCGTGTTTACCTAGCCCCAAAACAAAATGTTCATTGGATTGCAAAGTATTTCATGTTGGGTGGGGTTACCCATGACTATCTCTTATTCTTTTTGTTGACTGTATACAATGGTTGCAAGGATACTTAACCTTATTCTTGTTATTACATTTTAAGTAGTACTGAAATATTAAGGACTAGCTTGCTGGGTTGTTTTTCTTTTCGTGAATCTATCATGAACACATTTTTTCCCCTTATTGTTGAGACCGATATGTGATTCTATAGGGTACTTTAGACTCTCCATGGGGTTTCTACCTGGGGATGGAAACTATAAACTCTAGTCACGTCCCTTAGATGCTCACATTTTGATCATCGTATCTCTCTTTTGAGGATATTTGCTTTATGTGAGAATATAGTTTGATAAACCTTACCTTAAGTCTAGGAAGGATGATAAGAGATTATAGGCATTATATTCTTAGGAATAAACACCCCTTCAATGATGTTTTGAATCTTTGCAGCTGATCAAAATAATAGAGAGTGCACTATAAGTTTGGGTTATTGAATCACAAGAATGAGTATTTACTTTGTTGACTATGAGTTGTTAATGGTTTTGAATACTTTAACCCTCTTTATAAACATGAGAGATAATATTATCCTTGACCATTGGCATTTCTGAGTTCCACTTAGGAGGGGCCAATGGGTTCTGTGAACCTGCATTGGCAATTTTTGAGGGGTTTATGTGTTGTAGTCTAAATCTAGTTTTCTTTATTTTGAGTTTGGTGATTCTAAGTTATATGTGATTGAGGGTTAAGAATGTTGAGTTTCACGAAGTGTTGGTAATTTATAAACAAGGTTTAATGGGGTGTTCCCTTGTATACTCTCCTCTGACTGTGTAAAGTTAGTATCATGAGGACAATAGGATACATGGGACTTGGGTTATAGCTAGTGAGTTAGATGCTTTCATATCTTAAAAGGGGGGGAAGGTCTAACTATCTTGGCTACTTGAATTTTAATGAGTAGGATGCCTCTTCTTAGGTGACACCTTACCCCTTTTGTGATAAAATAAGAAGAAATATGGATAATGGTAAAGTCTTGTTTATTATGAAAGGATTTTGGTTGTTTATCTTCTTTTGTTCATTTTAATGGTCGGGAATCATTGTTGACATCTTGTGATAACTTAAGGCATCCCTTTCCCTAGTAAGTTGGATAGGGGTGGTTACCCCCCCAGCTGTTATGAATAGGAAGAATCGTGATTTATTTGAGATGTTAGCGGGTAGTATTACTTTTGAGAAGACTTGGTGATTTACTATTTATAATTAAATTCATTAGATTGTGAATCAAATCTTGGTAAGACGGTGGCATTAGATTCATTTTAAATTATTTTATGTACTAAGTATGTGTTATTTCTTTTATCATTATTAACTATTGTACATAACATGGCAAGATGATCTTATGTTTGAACTCTTCTTTGAGCTTACTCTGTAAGTTCCTTGCAAGAAATTACGTGTAGGCTTGTTGTGGGGTAATTTTCCTTTGAAAGGGGCATTTAGCAGTTAGTATGTGATGTTAAATTTCTAACTTTAAACCTATTAAATCTTATGACTTATTTAAAGTAATGTTGATTGATGTTGAGTATTGGATTTAAATCATGTAATTTATATGGTTACATGATTGAAATCCCAATACACTCTTCTCTCTGTTGGAACTCATGGGGTCCTTGATCCCTACTAGAATGATAGTAGTCTCCTTGTTGTTTCTGATACAATGTTCATAACATATTTTTATGGTTTCCCTTCTTATTTGAAATAGTAAATCTTCTTGCATGATTAAAGAAGTTGTTAGTGGGTTAGAGCTTAGCACTATTCCATTTAATAAAAGGTTCATTTTATGATATTGTTAATGGTAGCATATGATTCCTATGTGTAGTTTTTATCATGCTCAGTTCTCATGAACTGAATCAGGCTATAAATGTGCAGATGGCCTTCATGAGTAGAGAAAGGGAGAGTTGCACTGGGTTGCTTTTGAGTTGGTTGGTTCCTTTGGGTTTTGCGTTGTGTTGGAAAGAATTGATGTAACCATGTATAGCTTCCAATCGAATAATGATAAACTTTTCTCTTGAGACAAATTTTTGACTTGTAAACCCTTTTAAGACATAGTAACAATGTATTTTCTAACCATAACAAAAGGGGTTGGATAATCCTTGTAAAGGTTGAACTAAGTTTTATATTTGAATAAATTAATGTGGTATGTGATCTACTTGATAACTTTTGAGTCTCTATGCAATCAAAGAGGAAAATATATTTTGGTAATAAAAATATTTTATACCTTGTTTTTCCCCAATCCAGATTAATCAACATTATCCTTTTATTGGGAATTCTTAAATGATCTTATGCTGAAATCAACGTTTAGTGTTTTTGGAAGATAATGAAGTTATATAAGTAGGAGGGAAATTGTTTAAGAAACCCTTCGATCTCTCTCTCTATCATTTGAATGTAAATGGTTTACCCTTGGAAAACTTAATCAAGCAAAGTCTAAATAAATTTTTTAAATAATCATGATAAATTCTTAGCCTCAATAAAAGACTGAGTAATAACCCATGGGACCCCGAAGTTGAATTCTTTTGACCTGTTTTCCCCTTAACCCTTGCCTTGATTCATTGTAATCTTTCTTAAGTAATGTTAAACTTTAGATCATTTAGCAAAGAAGATTATTATTCTGAACCCTAAATGGTACTTTCCCTCAATCGGAGCTTGTGCTTACAACCTGTGTAATAGAAGTGTGGAACAGGTTTCAATGGCTTGAGTAAGATTAATTAACCTTGTGAGAAATGGAAAATTTTCTTAATCAAATGAATTAAGCAAGTTATTGACATATAATTGATGATCCTCTTTTAGAAAGCTTGATCCTTAAGCTATTTAGTCAATAGTATAAAAGAAATAAGTTCATTTCTCCCTTAAGAAAATTAATTGTTCGAATCATTACATGAATTTTATAAGAACGTAAGTTAAGAATTAAGAGACGTTTTGGTAAACAAGAAACCTTAACAATACTTTCACTCATGGGATGCCCCTAAACGTAAGTGTGTTCTGTGGTTGGAGTTGTATGTGATGTTTGTCGAAATGGGAAGTGAACAGTTTCATGTTGAGCATCGTAGTTTTTCCTTGTAACTTGGTGGTCAATGTTGTGTCAAGCCTATCGTGAGTGTGGTGGTAGCCATTGTGATCCCTTGTTGTGTTGTGTAAAGTCCAAGTAAGTCAAAAAAAAATTTATCTGAGTTTTTCAATGTTGTTTTTGTGTGTGTTTAAATAGTGGGTGTTACACTTGGTATCAGAGTGTAGGTTCATGCTCTCGATCCTCTGTGACACGATTGGAGTGATGATGGTATTGCATGATCATTGTAGATATTGGAAGATTAATGTGATATAAGTGTGATGTGAACCATGTTCATAATTGTGATATTGTGATCACACATGTTGTGTATGTCACTTAATGCATAACTATTAGCATGATTGATTTGTTGGAGATGAGAGTATTCTCTCTTTTCCAGGAATTCTATGAGAATTTGATTGTATGTTTTTGTGTTGTGGAAGAAATGTATTGTTGGAGTGTTACCATCTTGTTATTTGTGATTGTGGGTTGATATGTTGTATGACCAAGGTTGGTTTGTAGTGAACTAGATTTTTTAATGATGTCATTATCATTTGTGTAGAAATGTGTGTATTCCCATGTTATATGGCAGTTGACTGTATGTTGTATTGTGCTCATCATAATTGTAATTCATGTGATATGTAATGATTCATGTCATTATTTAGGGACATATGGTGAGTATATGATCCCTATCATATAGTAATTGCACTTTGGGTGCAGTATGTTAGGAATGTGGTGTGTTGTAAACCATGAATGTAATGTATGTAATATACCCTGTATCGGTACCATGCATAAGATGCTATGGTTAATGTGTGTGAACCACCATTTTGTTAGTGATGTAGTTTCATGTTATGTTGTGAACCTTACGCTAACTGACCCTGAGGGAAATCGGTGAAAGTGTATGTTTGGAGTGAGGGAATTGGTACCATGGGTCAGTAACTTGAGGTGACCTTAGGTTCATTAGATGACTAACCGTGCTTGTTTCCTCTCTCCCTATGTGGTTGTTGTATGGATGCAACATAAGTGTAACTATGACTATGTTTAGCCTTGTCGAAGTGGTGGTGGGATGATTCTGATAGAGATGATGCTAGTTGTACTATTGATATGTTATTTTACAAGATGAGGCTCGATGTTCTGAGTGCCAACAACTCGTTGAGTACCCCTTGGTGGCCAGATAAGGCCACATAGTCATCGTAATGTGTTATTATTATATATGTATTTTATTCATAAATTGAACTTTTTATGTTATTTCTGCAAGGACCAACAATTTTCTTGATTGCCATGTTTTACATTTTGGGCATTTCCTTGGTTGTGGTACTAACATGTGGATTTTTGCACTAACTATGGCTATTTGGCCATTTGTTTTGCTTGGTTTTGGATCTTCTTTTAAATTTTAAGATTTTACCACCTTGCCCAAGGCTTGTACTTTGCCACTTGGCATTTGGATCAGATTGTTATGTTGGTTCTATTGTTGTGATGTGTGGAATAGGGTCATGGGATGCACCATGGAATGGTTGGACCTATGGACCCACTTCATTGTATGGGGGTATGCCCCAAGGAGTTACAGATAACTAGTGGGTTGTTGAACCATGAGTTATTATGTCACTTGGGTTAGGGGTGTCTGGACTCTATGTGCCTAGGGCCATAGGGAAACCGACCTCCTTGAGGGAGGCATAAGAGATTGAGGGAGGCATAAGAGACTTGAGGGAGGCATAAGAGACTTGAGGGAGGCATAAGAGACTTGAGGGAGGCATAAGAGATTAAGGGAGGAATAAGAGACTTGAGGGAGGCATAAGAGATTTGTGTGTATGACTGATGTTTCGGGATATATGTTGGGTTATTGTGATGTCTTGGGATTGGTCTTATGATGTATGTGTTACTCATGTTAGTTGGATATGTTTTGTGATGTTGTGGATATGGATTTGATGCCCTTGTTGACACTATGTACCTGTAGCTATTTTTTTGAGTTATGTAAAATCTTCATCTGTGGAATTGAGGAAATTCTGGTTGTTGTAGTACACTTTTGTTTGAGTATTATATGTCAGTCATAGATGTGTGACAAGTACTATGTTATGTGGACCGTGTTTGTTATCTTACATATTTGGTTAAGCTCCTGTGGTGTGGTACCGTCATGAAGTATGTAAAACTATGCTTGTGAATCTTAGTGTTGTGTATGACCCTGGTAGGGTGTTGTGATAGTAGTTCATGTTGGGCACCCACAAGAATGAATAAACTAAAATTCTACAACAATGAAATTTTAAAGAACTTGAATTAAGAATAATGTAAATGGAAAGAAACTAATTAAATAATGAATAAGAGGGAACTGCCAATCTTCACAGAACTTTGAAAGTTAAAAATGTTGCCAAAATGTTTCTAAGGCCTTCCTGTGGCCATGCTTTAATGATTAAATTTTAACCTTAGGGTGCACCTTCGCCTTTATCTGTTCCTTGATGCTTACCGCCTTTCCTTCCTTCTGTGTTATGCCACATCGAGGATGATGCTTTCTTAAGGGGAGGAGAATGTAATGCTCCGTTTGATGTTACCCCAGCTCTTGCCCTGGTGACCCTGTTGCTAAGCATGGGAAGGTTATGTGTGTGCTCCCATTGACCGTTAGTTGACTTCATCCTTGTCGCAGTGAAGATTTAGCACCCTCCCTCTCCATCTTGCCTTCTCGAGTCGTAGTCGACACCTCTAGTTGTGGACCTTGTAGCATCCTGTACGATTATCCTATTAAAGGAAAATCTTGTTCTCGCTTTATCGAGATTTCCTGTTGATCATTATTAATATGATTGATAATTATTATTTTTAGTCATAAAATTAATAAAAATAATGATAATAATAATATTATAATTTTAGTTGTCGATTAACGATTATTTTATTTTGTGTCAATTTTCATGAATATTATTAATTACCTTTAAGCTATTTTATTTAATGATTGTTCGACTCTCATGCCCGAGCCTTGATTCACGCAAGGAGGAGTTTGTTGTTGGAGGCACCTTTGTTTAGGACGTGGTCTTCTTGTTTAATGTTTAATGTTTCCTCCTTAGCCATCTAGGTGTCATTGCATGCCTTGTAAATATAGAATTTTGTTGATAATTTTTTTTTTGTTTATGTGGAGGCATCCACCCACCCCCACCATTTATTCATCCATACTGGCTGTATACACTTGTTTTATTTTAGTTTGTTTGTTGAAAATACCTGGTCTTTAGTGATATGCGTTTGGAGGTGGAACACCTGCCATTCCATCATTTCTTCTTTAATACTAAACGTGTTGGTCATTTCTAGCTTAATGCCAAGTGGGAGGTTAGCCGCCTATTCTCAAGCTATCTTTTCAAATCTATTCTGAGCTATTTATATTTAATGACCTACTCTACCTTATTGCCTTTTTCATGTCATGTTCCAGCTCACATTTTGAAGGAAGGAAAAGCCAAATCTGGGAGACATTATTTTATGTTTTTGTTGTCCTTATTTTATGGCCTCCTACCATTCATTTACTGTTTGTTATGGAGACAATATTACTTGATTTATGTTCGAATGGTGCCTTTGTATTAGGTCCACATGAGCTGCAGTCACTCTAGACATAGCTCTAATGTAGTTTTGTTAAAAGCAGGGGAGGATCTGAGAGTTTCAGGTAAATGCTTCTACAATTTAATCACATCCTTCCTAAATTTTTGGTCACACGTGAATGCTTTGGAGGAGGATTCTTGACTGGGGGATGTTTTGCATTGGCTTGTACCTTTTCTGCGTGGGTGGATGGAGTATCCTGGAGAAGGCGTAGAAGTCTCAGGCCTTTAGTAATCATTTCACCTTCTTTGTTGTGCTTATTTTACATACTTATCTACTAGGGCACTTGTAGCTATAACGTTTGAGAGAAACCTCTCCTCCTAATGCTTGGGTGGGTGCCCTTATCTTGTTTCAATTTTTTTGCCTTGGCACTGGCTTCATGTTGTTGCAAATGGGAACTGAGAAGTTTGGATGCTTGTTAGTTGCATGTGGTGAAGTGAACCATATTACAAGATGGGAGTATGTTTGCAAGGTGTGGAGTCTGGCTCTTCCATGTCAATGTGTTTCCTTTGGGTTCCTGGGCCTTCCTGCAAACCCATTTTTGTGTAGATGCTGCAGTCATGGCAGCCCTTGAGACCACATTCTTTCTTTTGGATGCAACTCATGGGTTAGATCCCCCCTGCCTGTGCAAACGTGAGCTATGGACTGTGTTTAGAGTCCAACAAGTTAAACATGGATGATTCACCAAGGTTGATGTGTCAAGGGCCCTGTCATATGTGTGGAAGGTGTGGATGCTCCTTCTAGGCATGATGAATACTACCCCTTTGATTGATATGCCAGCATTATCAATTTCATGAAACGAGTTGTTTTTAGTTGTTAAAATGATAAATTGCTTTGAGTTATATGGACGTTTTACAGTCATTTTACCGTGCATGTTACTATTTTGGGTTCCCCGTGTTTACCTAGCCCCAAAAACGAAATGTTCTTTTGATTGCAAAGATTGCATGTTGGGTGGGGTTTCCCATGATTCTCTCTTATTCTTGTTGTTGACTGTATACAATGGTTGCAAGGATACTTAACCTTCTTCTTGTTATTGTTTTTTAAGTAGTACTGAAATAATAAGGACTAGCTAATTGGGTTATTTTTCGTGAATCTGTGATGAATGCATTTTCTACCCTTACTTTTGAGACTGATATGTGATGCTCTAGGGGATTTTAGACTCTCCATGGGATTTCTTCCTCGGGGATGGAAACTTTAAACTCTAGTCGCGTCCCTTAGATGCTCACCGTTTGATCATCATATCTCTCTTTTGAGGATGTTTGCTTTATGTGAAAATACAGTTTGATAAACCTTACCCTAAGTCCAGGAAGGATGATAAGAGATTATAGGCATTATATTTTTAGGAATAAACACCCCTTCAATGATGATTCGAGTCTATGCAGCTGATAAAAATAATAGAGAGTGCACTATAAGTTTGGGTTACTGAATTACGGGAATGAGTATTTACTTTGTTGACTATGAGTTGTTAATGGATTTGGATACTCTAACCCTGTGTTTAATTTTTCTTTATAAACATGAGAGATAATATTATCCTTGACCGTTGGCATTTTTGAGTTCCACTTAGGAGGGGCCAATAGGTTCTGTGAACCTGTATTTGTAATTTTTGAGGGGTTTATGTGTTGTAGTCTAAATCTGATTTTCTTTATTTTGAGTTGGTGATTCTGAGTTTATATGTGACTCAAGGGTAAGCGTGTTTGAGTCCCGCAAAGTTTTGGTAATTTCTAAACAAGGTTTAGTGTTGTGTACCCTCGTATACTCCCCTATAACTGTGTAAAGTCAGTACCATGAGGACAACAGGGCAAATGGGGCTTGGGTTATAGCTAGTGAGTTAGATGCTTTAATATCTTCAAAAAGGGGGGGGGGGGGTCTAACTATCTTGGCTACTTGAATCTTAACGAGTAGGATGCCTCTTCTTAGATAGTGCCTTACCCTTTTGTGATAAAATAAGAAGAAATATGGATAATGGTAAAGTCTTATCTATTACGAAAGGAGTTTGGTTGATTATCTTCTTTTGTTCGTTATAATGGTCGGGAATCATTGTTGCCATCTTGTGATAACTTAAGGCATTCCTTTACCTAGTAGGTTGGATAGGGGTGGTTACCCCTCCAGCTGTTATGAATAGGAAGAATCATGATTTATTTGTGATGATAGAGGGTAGTATTACTTTTGAGATGACTTGGTGATTTACTATTTATAATTAAATTGATTGGACTCTAATTTAAATCTTGATAAGATGATGGCATTATTATCATTTTAATTGTTTGATTTACTAAGTATGTGTTATTTATTTTATCGTTATTTTTGACTGTTGTACATAACATGGAAAGATGATCTTATGTTTCAACATTTCTTTTAGAGCTTACTCTGTATGTTCCTTGCAAGAAATTAGGTGTAGGCATGTTGTGGGGTAATTTTCCTTTGAAAGGGGCATTTAGCGGTTAGTATGTGATGTTAAAGTTCTAACTTTAAACCTATTAAATCTTATGACTTATTTAAAGGAATGTTGATTGATGTTGAGTATTGGATTTCAATCATGTAACTTATATGGTTACACAATTGAAATCCCAATACACTCTTCACTCTGTTTCGAACTCATTGGGTCTTTGATCCCTACTAGAATGATAGTAGTCTCTTTTTTGTTTCATATTTACAATGTTCATAACAGATTTTTATGGTTTCCCTTCTTATTTGAAATATTAAATCTTCCTGCATGATTAAAGAAGTTGTTAGTGGGTTAGAGCTTAGCACTTTTCCATTTAATAAAAGGTTCATTTTATGATATTGTTAATGGTAGCATATGATTCCTATGTGTAGTTTTTATCATGCTCAGTTCTCACGAACTGACTCAGGCTATAAATGTGCAGATGGCCTTCATGAGTAGAAAAATGGAGAGTTGCATCGGGTTGCTTTAGAGTTGGTTTGTTCCTTTGGGTTGTGTGTCATGTTGGAAAGAATTGATGTAACCATGTATAGCTTCCAAATGTGTAATGATAAACTTTGCTCTTAAGAAAAAATGTTGAGTTGTAAACCCCTTTTAAGACTATAGTAATAATGTATTTCTAAGCATAAAAAATGGGTTGGATAATCCTTATAAAGGTTAAAATAGGGTTTATATTTGAATAAATTAATGTGGATGTGATCTACTTGATAAATTTTGAGCCCTAAGCGATCAAAGAGGAAACTATATTTTGGTAATAAAATTATATTTATACCTTATTTGTCCCGAAGCTAGATTAATCAACATTATCCTTTTATGGTGAATTCTTAAATATTCTTATGTTGAAATCAATGTTTGGATTTTGGACAATAATGAAGTTATATGAGTAGGAGGTAAATTGTTTAAGAAACCCTTTGATTTCTCTCTCTATCATTTGGATGTAAATGGTTTACCCTTGGCAAACTTAATCAAGAAAAGTCTAAATAAAACTTTTAAATAATCTTGATAAATTCTTAGCCTCAATAAAATACTGAGTAATAACCCATGGGACCCCGAAGCTGAATTCTTTTGACCTGTTTTCCCCTTAACCCTTGCCTTGATTCATTGTAATCTTTCTTAAGTAATGTTAAACTTTAGATCCTTTAGCAAAGAATATTATTGTTCTGAACCTAAAACGGTGCTTTCCCTTAATCAGAGCTTGTGCTTACCACCTGTGCAATAGAGGTGTGGAACAAGTTTCAATGGCTTGAGTAAGATTAATTAACCTTGTGAGAAATGGAAAATGTTCTTAAATCAAATGAATTAAGCAAGTTATTGACATATAATTGATGATCCTCTTTTAGAAATCTTGGCCTTAAACTATTTAGTCAATAGCTTAAAGGAAAGAAGTTCGTCCTTGAGAAAAGAATTTTGCGAATCATTACATGAATTTTATAAGAACGTAAGTTAAGAATTAAGAGACATTGTTGTAAACAAGAAACCTTAACAATACTTTCATCGTGGGATGCCCCTAAATGTAAGTGTGTTCTGTGGTTGGACTTATATGTGATGTCTGTCGAAATGGGAAGCGAACAATTTCATGTTGAGCATCGTAGATTTCCTTGTACCTTGGTGGTCAATGTTGTGTCAAGCCTATCGTGAGTTGGTGGTAGCCATTGCAATCTCTTGTTGTGTGGTGTAAACTCCAAGCAAGTATATATAAAAAAATTATCCGAGTTTTTTAGTTTTGTTTTTGTGTGTTTTAAGTGGATGACACATCATCTCCTCCTCTTGCAGTACTGTACACTCGAGATCAGATAACATATTGTCCTTCGAATAATTTATTGGCCAAAAGTTGTTATCCTAATGTGACTTAAGTAATTATTCCTTATATACGATTATTGAAAACTTTTGAATTGCGGGCAAAGATTTTAATGAAGGAAATAAATATCAGTTTTCACAATCCTTCCCAAAGAAACACATTATTTGCTTCAATTCAAAATGATCCAGGAGAGACTAGTATATTGGTGAAAAATGTTGTTTCAGGAACCATAACATTAGAGAATTCATACAATGATAATGTGTTGGATGTTATGTTGAACATGTTAGAAACTTTAATTGGTGAATCCTAGGCTTACTTCAACAAATGGGCTTGAGATAAAAACCTTGTTCTGATTGCAAATATGGAAAAAGGTAAAGGTATCATAAGTTTTTCCTTTCTTTCTTTGCATTGAAAGTTTAGTTTTGCATATTTAGATTTGTAAATTGTAACTAATAATATTTTGTACAAACATAGGAAAAATATAAAAACTTGAAGACTGAAGCATAGGTCTTAGATATTCATCTTAATACTGCTCGAAAAATCTTAACTGCTGCTATTTCACTAAAGGAAAAACATGTGCTCCTAAATAAACAAAATTATACATTGAAGAAAATTATCAAGGAGCACAACTTGGATCCAGATATTTTGTTCAAGAAGAAATCTGATGTGGATCCTAGTTTATTATCAGCAAGTGATGCGGTGAAATAGGATATTGAAAATCTTTCTAGTACCAATGTTGCAGCTATGGATCTAGTCAAATCAGGTGTAATTTGTGATGAATAAATGCCTAAGAGTGAGGTAACATCATAGCTAATAGATTGAGAGTGAGGGGACACAATGAGGAGGGAACTAGGAACATACGCGATGGAGGACTTGTACAACACAATGCCGATATTGGCTAGGTCAACACAATAGAACATGAAAAACCCTTTTGTCATATTCTGAATGGAGTCCACCTCGATACCAACTAGGACCCAGTCATTTGCACCTAAGAGCAATAAGATATGGGGGGCAAACATATAACCTCATGGAATACTTTGGGCACAAACTTCTTTGGTTACTTCCTTGGAGGTGCCATTAGTGTCCATGCAGTCGAAATAACAAGATTATGTGAATGGGCACCAATTATCAAATATCCTCCCAAATTTAGTAATACGTAAAAAACCGAAATAAATACAAATAGATGCACAAAAAAATCCCATAGAAGGTAGTGTGACTAGAACCAAACACCCATAATTGAGAGCGGTACAGAACGCAAAACCATTTTCCAACCTTTGAGAACTAACATCTCATTGCTATATTTCATATATTTGATTGTTTGACTTTCGCAATAACCAATCTTCTCTCCTTTTAAAAGGAGAATTTAGATATATTGGGTACTTTTTTTTAGTCAATTATTAAAATAACTAGAAAATAACTTGTTGGACACTCCATATGGATTTCAAACGAAACATATGCGCAGCCACATCGTTGTCGCAGTGTGGAAACGCGTCGTCGTCGCGACAAACATTCTCGCACGTTGTCGCTGACAATCACAACGAAGGACGGAGGACCACCTCGTCCACACTCCCAATCGACGCATAATTACTGTTTAAACACGCGGCATATTAAGTCTTTCAAAACTCTGAAAGACTTCATTGCGTAACCTTACGCTAGACGTAATGTTGTTTTTCCGTTTCTTAATTTCTCGTCTACATGTTTGATGGATGTGACCGCATTGGTAACATTTTAATTAGTCAAAATTCAAATTTGGCCGATCAATAAAATCAACGTAGATAAAGAAATCAAATGTAAATAAGAAAAATAACCAAGGGAAATCAACCTGCTATTCTGTGCTTTGATATGCTTTCAAAGCTTGGTAAGTTTCGTAACAATTCAAGGTATGAAATTTGTGTTGAATTTATTTTCTTGGAGCGTGCATTATTATCTCCCTTGTTGCCCATGTGCTTTCACAGTCAGCCGTCTCAGCATTACAGTCATAGCGCAATACACATTGTCAATGGGAGAATTTTTTATAGTTGTTCAAATGTGAAGTTTTTCTTAATTTGAAAGTTCAAAGAAGTTGGATGAAATGTTTTTGAAATTATATGTCCTATGAAATAACAACTCCCATGAAATTATATGTCCTATGAAATAACAACTCCCAACAAACTACACTACTAGAATCGTAATAATCACTAACAGCAATAATAGATGAGACTTTGAGAATTAAATAAAATTGCGGCAAGTGGGATTCATTTAACCGCGTTGTTAGGATTTGTAGATGAGGTAGTTAAGTATTTTCTATAATATAGTTATTATCTTTTCTATTTTTTTAATCCCAAAGAGAAAATACAAAGCGACGTAGAGTTTCGAGAAGCAAACGTTTAATATGAGACGAATATCATCAATCAATTTTATATAGAGTAACATATAGAGAGTCCTCAATGCATATTTGGATAAACCGTGGGATCCAATCAAGTTTATATAAAGCAGCATACACATAGCCCTCAATACATCTGTGGATAAACCGTGGAATTTGAACTACAACTTAGACAACTTAAAACAGTATCCATGGCCAAATAAATTAACTCCAACAACTATTTATTATCCTTTCTTATAAAAGAAATATTTTGAAGCTCATGTCCATTTGGTTGGACTGAACTTCAACTTATAAATAGATAACTTGAATATCATTATATTATTGTAACATAAATACACACTTAACTATGTTTTATAAATATATTAAACATCAAATCAAACCGAAATAAGTATCTCCCAAAGATGTGTGTTTAACACTATCACATTTTACAGCATCTCATTCACATCATAAGTGAGTCGGTGCTCATATTTCAAATTTACCTAGAAAGAAACATATATTTTGGGGTATGTGTTATGTCATTGAATGCCCAAGATATCTTGATATTTGTCAGGTTCTTGAGTGATGTACAACAATGGAAACTTCACACTAATAATAATAGTTATTCATCACCTAGACATGAAAGTGTAATGAAATATGGTTAATAATGAATTTTGATGTTTTAATAGGGAGCGCTAAAATTATCTCAGATACTGGCTAGCTATCAATAAATTTATGTCAATGACTGGTAGAGATTGTGTCTAAATAAACAACCATGTTGTCATACATGTGTCGGTGACACAATAATTCAAACTAAAATATTGTGAACACTTATTTTTACTTCTAATGGCTAAGGTGTAAAAGGAGGAAGAGAGAGCCATGAGTATATTAGTTAAAAGGAGCCTGAAAAGAATTTAGAAAATAAATTAAGATGGGGTAATAAGAGATTTTATAATTAAAAATATATTACATGCTTAATGTAAAACAATTGGGTGTAATTATTGTTATACAAAATTTTAATTTAAACTTCATTGAATAAATATGATAAAGAATCTAAAATAATTATAAAATAACACTAAAGAATGCTACTAAGTTAATTGTAGATGACTCAAATTTGGGTCATTTTGATGTGCGTGAAATCCCACTTACATATATATTAAAGTAAAGGAATACATGTTTTTTTTTTTGGTGTGTGTATCGAATCTATAATAACGTTCATATGCGGATGAGTGATAACTAGTACAAATATCTTAAATTCGTTTTTTTGAAAAATGTTAATATATATCAATTTTGGTGGTCTCATATCATATTTTATGAATATCACATTTATTGATAATGTTATTACATTCCTTGCTTGCGAATAACAAAATAGTATTTTTAACTGAAAAAAGCCCCAAACTCTACCATATGGTTAAGATATTACTAATTTTGATTTGTTTCAAAAAGTTAAAAATAAATTAGAGAATAATAGTAGAAATGGTCACACCATTATATCCACCCCTTCATACCAATTTCACGAGATATTACTATTTATTGCTTAACTACTTATAGTTAAAAAAATAAGTGACTATTAAGTAAATGTCAAGGTTAATGTAACGAATAAAGGATTACATGCTCATACAATTAAATACCTTCCCTTACTACCATTTTAGAATTCCTATCGACATAATAATTATAATCTATTGAAATCTAAAAAAGAAACATTGAAAATGATATATACCTACTTTAATTTGGAGATTATGCCCCAAGGATTCATGGATGCACGCATGAATGAGGCGTAAAATTTAATAGGTTCCTTAATCCACACTCTTACACTCTATATGTACAAGGAAAAAATATCAAACAATCTCATACCTTATTGAAACCTAAATTATACTTTTAATCAAGATTCATAATTATTTGTTACACACACAACACCCACATGTGTGTGCGCATACACACACATGAATACGTGTGGACACATGCACTCAAACACATACACATATCCTCACATAAACATACATGTACATGAACAAAGAAACACACATGAATGCATGTGCTTGCATGCGAGAAAACAAAGAGAAACACAGCCAGAGAAAAAATCAAAAACATAGGAAAAGATACTAATAGTAATAAATTTGAATCTAAAATTGTTGTAAAATGATACACCTAATATTTGTTAAGACGTGATTCCCTATGAATTCATTGATGGAAAGTTGAATGAAGTAAGATATAATGGGTTCATTAATCCACACTATCACATTCGAGAGTTGCAAGGCATAAAATCTCAGAAACTCTTGCACCCCACTGAAACCCACAATAAAAATTGTCTTTATTCATTGTGACTTGTCACATAGACATAGAAACAAACACACATACACACATACACACATTATGCATGTTTACACAAAACCATAAAGTAACTAAGATTGATATAGAGAGAGATAGAGACAAAAATAATAATCTATTGAAATCTAAAATGAAAATTTGAAAATAATACACCTAATATAGCTAGGAGTTCATGTCCTATGAATTAATTGATACCCTCATGAATGAAGGGTAACATTTGATGGCTTCCTTATTCCACACTCTTAAAGTCTAGAGCGACAAGACATATAATCCACAACACTCTCACACTTGATTAAAACATTAATAGCATTTTTATTCATTCATATTGATTTTTATTTCATACACTCACATGCACACATACCCACCAACCCAAACATATATCCCCATACTAACACTCGCATGCCTATCCACACACACACATAAATAAGCGGACACACCATTTATGAACAAAACTAAACACAAAATGAGAGAATAATAACTATCTATTAGAATTTAAATATAAATTTTAAAAAATATGTACAACTAATTTAATTATTAGGTGATGCTATATGAATTCATTGATGTACACATGAATGAAGTGTAAAAGTTAGAAGGTACCTTAATACACACTCTTACACTTTAGAGTTATAAGAAGTAACATTAGAGACACTATTACACCCAATTAGAACCTAAACACGTTTTTTTATTTATTCATAGTTACGTCTCTCTCTCTCACACACACTACATGTGAAAACTCATGAGAATGATTGAATTCATTTATGTGAATACTGTTAAATCATATTCCATATTTTGGGAATCTACTCCAATATTTCACTACTGTACTTAGAAATATATTTAACCTCTATATGATATCTCTAAATTTAATTTTTTAATGTTAATATCATTCCCTTTTTATTGATTATTTCATCTGAATTTATTCATACTCCTCAGCTGAATATGAAATTTGTCCTTCCTCATTCATGGATTTCCTCACAATTCTTATAATTTGAGTGGATCCAATATTTCCAAATTTTCCAAACATTTGATGATAAGATTTTATATAGGAAATAATCATTTTTGGATGTAAAATGGTTATGTAAATATCAAAGTGATGAAATGAAATCTAGTTATCAATATTAGTATTCCAAGCTTCATGCCATTTAGAGGATCTTTCCCGATAATGCAAATATTTGTATCAAAGAAGATAAGAAGGTTCAAATAAATTGGTTCATATCTAAGTGTTGGTGAAATAATTTTTCGTAGACGAAATTATTGATTTCCACAAACGGTCACAGAGCTAAGCCCCTCCTTCTTGGGTATGAGGAGGATCACATTATTGAATTTTAAATTACCTAACTCTATGGGGTGGCCAGTAGGTTGCAGATCTTAGAGAAACACTCCAATAAAATTTTGGAAAATTTCTTGTATGAATTACAAGAGGGAAAATTGCAGTAAAGGAAGTCAAACAAAAGATGGAGAAACAAAGAGAGATGTTTAATAATGTGAGTAGAATTATATGTAATTGACATACAATAACCAACGTAGGTCAAAATTCAATTATAATAACATAATAATGAAATCCATTAACAAGAACAATAAACAAGAGACACAAAGTTGTCCAAATATATCAATTAATGACACAAAGTACCTTCTTGGTTGTACAAGATCATAATGATTACAAAATTAGAAAGTAGAGAGAGATTAGATGAATATAAGCGAAGAGACAAAAGAATTGCATATTTTATTGCTTGATTTAGTAGTTGTAAATATCAAGAACATGAATTCAATACAAAATTACCAACCTCTTGGAATGGAGAATCCATTCCAATTTATAACATTACAAGGAGATTTTTCATATTATCCATGTTACTTTTCAACTTAAAGTGTGATCCTTTATGAATAAATAGAAACATTAGTTGACTTAATTCACTTATTACAAAATTTATTCTTAACCAAGACATAGAATTCTATAGAGATAAATAGATAAGAAAGGGAGGAGAGGAGAGAGATAGGTGAATCCCAAGCTTGAATTATGAGGGATGAAGAAGATTTGATCATGAATAAAATCCACTCCTAATCTTCATGACCTCTATAGTGATGCTCCTGATGAAGGAATTTGTCCCCTGAAACAAGGTCATTCTTTCTTGACCCTCTTGTACATGATTAGAACTGTAGGCACTTTCCCATACAATGTAAACATGATGACATTTCCACCTAATAACATAGTGACAAATGAAGTGTGAGGCCCAACACGTTCCAATTATGAAATAGGTGAAGGTAAGAGGGTGATATTGAAAAAAATTTCATTCAATTTACGATCAAGCACCCCATATGAGATGAATAAATTTTCCTTAGGGACCAAAATGCTCTTTGAGACCAAAATTTGGAAGCCATGGGGCTTCTCATATATCTGTGTTGTGAATCAACTTTCAAACCTCTAGGAAACATGAAAATTTCCCCCTTTTTGCTATGAGGAAAGATCTCAAGACTTTTTTGCAATATGATGGAAAGGGTAAAAATATCCATATGATTTGAATAGTTGACCATTTTCCTTAAGAGAATCCTTGGTGGAGACATTGCAATGATCACAATCGTGGTTCCCATTTTGAAATATCTTGAACAATATAATAGAATGTTTTGTGATAAAAATACTCCTAAATATCATGAATCAGGTACACAAATGAGTTTTTTTTCTTCCATTTTTTCTCTAGATCATTAGAGTCCACGTGATCCATTTAAATTTAAATGTGACCATATCTATAGTGGTGAGGATTCATATTACATTTTTATGAACTCAAGAGCCTTAGAAATGATAGGAATGTTATGGTGTAGGTAAAAATTCATTTCACCACTCTTTCCAGAAACCCATGAATTTGAGTGTCATTTGGTGCTATGGGTTGCTAATTTCGTAATTCGGGAAAATTTAAGAGAATCAAGTCCAAAATAGATGTGACTCAATTTGACAGAAAAATAATCAAAATATGAATAATTTCTCTAAATTTTATTATATTATCTCATTAGAATAATCACAAAATTTTAAAACGGGTTTTGGTTATGAGGAATGCTTAGTAAATGGTGGATATAAGAGGTAAGGAAAATATTCATCCAAACATTCCATGAGAAATTTTGATCCATTTTATCTCATCTTAGGCTCATTTTTAAGCTCTTTAGGACAGGACTAGATGCTAACATTTTTCAAGGGACTCCCTCGTGCATTTGAGGGAACGAGAACAATATATTATTCAAGGGTGTAGGGTTTTGAGAGATTTAGGAGAAATTTTCTTATTAATTTTGATTTATTAGACTTTAGATCAATAATTTTACTTCAAAAATAATAATTTTACTACCATAATGAATCCTCCAAGTTTTAAATTATTCCTTATGTAACACCGAATCTTATGGAAACTACGCACCCACAAAAAAAAACCACATTCACAACATGCATACAACTTAACAAGCACAATATTTTAACATCAACAAGAATAATAAAAGATAAAAAATGGTGGAGAGCCTACCTCTCTATCAATATTCCAAGAGAATTCCCTCCACATGCTTTTGAAACAACCAAACCAAGAACACTCCAAAATAAACTCTAACAAGCTCCCAAATCCATAAGAGCACAAGGAGAAAATGAACAAGTAACCCCTAATCCAACAAAATCCGTCAATAAATAGAAATGGGATGTAAGGATAATGAGGTTTCTCCATCTAGGATGCCACTTCATCTTTCCTCCATTCCCACACTCAAGTCAAAACACCATGCCCAAGAAAATAAATGAACTTGTAGGACTATGAGAACCCAATAGACACTCAATCTTGCACACCATGCCTTCTAAGGACAAAATTAATTGAGGTAAGTAGGAAGGTGTAATTATTTTAACTCTTTTACACTCCAAAAATTATAAACAAGTCAAAAATAAAATCCCCAACCAACATGGAGGGTTATTGGGAAACTTTAAGAGGCATGGAACAGGTTTATCTTATCCCACAAGCGTCCAAAAAGGCCTCCCAAATCAAAATCCTAATTTTGAATTAGGGGGGGAATACATCACACACAAACCAATATAAATCTCACTTACAATAACAAGATTTCAAATACTATCTACCCTCTTAATTATTTAATTGTCACATCTTTATTTTATTAAATAATTAAGTTGTATTAACTAATTACGACACAATTATTACTTTCTAAAAAGTGACAAAAATTTCCAAAAATTAAATACATATAACACAAAACAAAGCACACAAATAAAAATAAGGGAAAACATATCACCCCATGGCCACACATATGAGGTCACCCCCAATGGGAAACCTCCTAACAATGCATGAAACAACAACACATCATAACATTGCATAAGTTGTTAAATTTTTGCCATGTTTCTAAATGCCTGACATCCTTTCGATGTTGGTCCCCTATCCCCTTTGAATGTATGTGATACAATGTCCTCTAACACAAAAAAAATACCTCTCTAGCCTTACGGCCGTATTAACAACATCGAGACAAATATACATATAAAATCCTATTTTTATCATATGAAATTAGCAATTCTATGATTTAGCATCATACAATTGATTCGATTTTTGGCATCCATAAAATCATAATTGTACTAAAAAATCCAACATATGCTATGCATCCAAATTACCACATGTTAGTATAATAGAATATCACAAATCAACATATAAATAACTTTCTATCATCACCAACTAGTGCATCATAATAAAAATGTAAAACACATAATGCCAATAGTCTAAATCTCTGCATAGTCCATCATCTAATGATCAAAATATGATACTCAAATGTTTAAGTATAAATATAATAGTAAAAACATAAAAAATGAGATAGTGGCTAAGAGGAGTGCACACTACATCCCCCTCCCCTTAGATTTCGAATTCCTCCTAGATGTCACTGGAATAGATGAGGAAACTAGGCTCACAATAAAGTGGCATCCTCCCATGTGGATGTAGTCTCATCTTACCTATCCCACTTGACCCGTACCTGGTCAGTCTCGTGGCCTCGAAGGCCTAGGGTCTTGTGCTCTATGATGCACATGGGATCCACTGACACCTGCCCTTGCTACTAAACCTACAATGCTATCCAATCAAAAACATGAGAGGGATATGGAATTTATCTCCTAAGTAGAGAAATATGAAATTCATCGTGGATGCCAGACAGGATGGGTGAAAATGCTAAAGGATAGGCCAAAGGACTAGTACACTTTAATATCTCGAAGGGACCCACACATCTAGGAGCTAACTTAGAGCCTTTTACATAAGGGATAAGAATATTATGAGGCCTGACATGAAGAAATACCTTCATACCCACCTCAAAACTATGATTTTTTCTCCTCTGATCTACATATTTCTTCTTTCTATCTTGAGCCTCCTGTAACCTCTATCAAATCATGACAATTTTCTGGTCCATATCATGTAATAATGTTGGCCTAAGAGAAATATTTTCCTCGAATCAGTCTCAAATCAATGATGTCCAGCACTCCCTACCATGCAATGCCTAAAATAGAGCCATACCAAACAAACTGTGAACACTATTGTTGTACAAAAACTCCACTAAATACAAGTGCTCCTCCCACCTAGACTGATGGTCCATGACATGCATCCGTAACATATCCTCTAAGATCTGATTCACCCACCCTGTCTCTCCATCTAACTCTAGAAGATAATTTATATTGATATTGATACTTGGTCAAGGGAATGTTGCATGATAGTCCAGAAATGAGAGTTGTATAAGGGATCACAGTCATAATTAATCTTCCGAGGTATCCCATGTAGTCTAACAATATCATCTAAATATACTTGTGCCACTACACTAGATGTTTAGGTGGTCTTCACCAGATAAAAATGAGCCACTTTTGTCAATCTATCAACCGTGAACATGATGGGATCATGGTGGTATCTCGACATTAGTATACCTACTATGAAATCCATGGAAGTGGCATCCCATTTCCAATCCGGTATATCATGCAGGTAGAGAACACCAGATGGATGTTGATGATTCACCTTCACCCTCTAACACTCTAAAGAACATGACACAAACTAAGCTACATCTATCCAAAGACCTCTCCAATGGTATAGCTTTCTTAAGGTGGCATGCATCTTCTTCACCCCTGGATGGGCTGAATATTGTGCATGATGAGCCTCTGCCAAGATATCGTGTCTCAAACCTCCATCCCTAGGTACATAGATATAGCCTCTGTGTTTAAGAAGACCATCTTCCTCTAATGAAAATCCATCAAAATTCCCTTCAAGGGGTCTCAGTGTAATGAAATTACTTGATTAATTATGTATATCACCAATAATAGAACATGAAATAACATAATATTTCAGATAAATTCTCTCAATATGAAAGTATAATAGCTTGGCCACTTCGATGGGGCAACCTCCATAACATATAATAAGACTCAAAAACTCAACATAATAATCATCCACTACCTATAATCCCTATTTATACTATTCCTATGATATGGCCATCAGCAAGGCCAACCAACCAATGATAATAGATCATATATAAAAGAGATACATCATGATATTAAGTCATGATAGCAACAAGTCAGCTATATCCATCCCATGTAAGATATATAATTAAGGGCGTAACATGCCCCTCCCCTTCAAATCAACATTATCCCAAATGTTGGGAAGCCCTAGATGCTACTGCATGAATGATTCATCTTCCCATGTTGCATCCTCAATATTCATATTCTTCTACTTGATCAGGTACTCGATAATGACTCTAGTCCTTAGTCTTTCGGTGCATGTCAGAAGAATGCCTTCAGGTTCCAATTTGATCCTTCCTTCCTTGTCTAGTTCCAGAAGCATTGATTGGGTGGAAATGTGTTTCTCAATAACTTTCTTTAAGCAACAAACATGGAATATTGGATATATTCTACCTCCTAGAGGGAGCTCTAGCTTATATGCCACACTACCAATTTTCTGCAAAACTCGGTAAGGAGCATAATATTTAGGAGCAAGCTTATTATCCTTTTGCTATTGTTTCAAGGATAATTGCTTATATGGCTATAACCTTACAAAAAAAAAGTATCCCTCTTAAAATTTTCACTCACTTCTATGTTGATCAACCTATTGCTTTATACGGTTTTGTGCCCTTGCAGAATTTTCTATAAGACTAGAGAGTACCTCATGTTGATGCTGAATGTGATCTTTGACTACTCTCACCTTTGTTTTGACCTTTAAGTTAGATATGAGTGATGGAGGATGGTACCCATAAATTTCCAGAAATGGAGACATTTTGGAGGAGCAATGAAATGAAGTATTGTATCACCATTCTACCAGTGGTAACCATTGCACCCAACGTTCTTGTTTATCTAAAGTAAAACATCAAAGATATCCCTCTAAACATTTATTTACCACCTCAGGTTTCCCATATGATTGGGGATGATAAGAGGAACTCTAGGTTAGTTGGGTACCTAGACAAGAGAACAAATCAGCCAAAAAGTTACTTGTAAATATTGGATCATGATCACATACTATAATTTTGGGCGTGCCATGGAGCTTTTGAACTGTATCCATAAAAGAGATGGCAACAATAATAACTATGAAAGGATGAGCCATGACACAAAAATGAGCATATTTGGTAAGTTTTTCTACCACGACCATGATGAAAATTTTCTCTTCTAACTTAGGTAATCCTGTGATGAAATCCATTGATTCCTCTTCCCATCTCTCACTAGGAATAGAAAGAGGTATGAGAAGACTAGGTGTTTTAATGGTCTTGCCCTTATTTTTTTGGCAAACAAAACATTCTGCCACAAAATTTTGAACATCTCCTTTCAACCCCTCTCGAAAGAAATCCTTCTTAAATCTATGATATGTTTTCAGGACCCCAGCATGGCCACCTATTGGAGAAGAATGTAGCTCTGAAACAACATGGTGTTTAAGTGTAGAGTTCTTACATAGATATAACCGATCTTTGTACCACAATGTATCCCCCTTCCATATAAATCGATCTGATATGGATGGATCTACCTGGACATTTTGAATGAGAGTATGTGTGGTTTCATCTTTCTTCCATTCTTCTCGTGCTTGATCTACCCAATCTGCATGTAGTATAGAGATGGCACATAACAATGCTTCAACAGACTCATCCCTCCTAAACAAAGCATCAGCGACCAAATTTTTATTTCATTTCTTATAAACAATATCAAAGTCATATCCCAGCATCTTTGTAACCCATTTTTGTTGTTCTTCTAAAGATAGACATTGTTCTAAGAAATATTTCAAACTATCATGATCAGTTTTTACCTTAAAATTTCTACCCATCAAGTATGGTCTCCATTGTTTGACTACATGTAGTATTCCCATCATTTCCTTTTCATGTGTGTTTTAACAAATTCTTTCCTTTTAGTTGTTGGCTCTCAAAAGCAATGGGGTGTCCTTATTGCATTAGTACTGGTCTGATTCCATTTCCTAAAGCATTACACTCAACTACAAAAGTTTTGGAGAAATCTGGGGTTGCCAATACTAGAGTGGTGCACATAGCTACCTTCAATTTTTCAAATGCCCTTGATGCTTCCTCATTCCACTGAGATGAGTCCTTATTTAATAATTTTGTGAGTGGTGCTGCTATACTACCATAGTTTATGACAAATCTATGATAATACCCTGTGAGACCTAAGAAACCTCGTAATTGTTTGAGGGTTCTTGGGGTTTCCCATTCCACCATGGCCTGGATCTTGTGAGGGTCGACCTTAAAACCTTCATTAGAAACAATATAGCCCAAGTATTCCACTTCCTATACCCCAAAAGAACACTTTGAAGGCTTGGCATAAATTTTATGTTTCTCTAAGACTTCTAAGATAGTATTGACGTGATGTAAGTGTTTCTCCCATGATTTTCCATAGATGAGTATATCATCGAAAAATACTAGGAAAAAATTTCTTAGAAATGGTGTAAATATTGAATTCATCAAGCTTTGGAATGTGGAGGGAGCATTGGTAAGACCAAATGTCATCACTAGGAGTTCATAATGGCCTTGATGAGTTCTGAAAGTTGTCTTATTAATATCTTCTTGCTTGACTCTAATTTGGTGATACCCAGAACGTAGATCTAGTTTTGTAATATAATTGGCACCATGCAACTCATATAATAAATCATCAATGATAGGAATAGGAAAATTATCTTTAATAGTGAACTTGTTAAGCTCTCTGTAATATAGACACATGTGCCATCTTCCATCCTTGCGACGCACCATCACCATGGGAGCAAAATAGGCACTTTGACTGTGATGAATAATACCCATTTGCAATATTTCCTCCACCATCTTCTCGATCTCACTCTTTTGCACATATGGATATCTGTAAGGCCTGATGTTGGGGGGTTGGCTTCTTAGAATCAACTGAATAGCATGATCATGCTCTCTTTTAGGTGGTGATCCTCTTGGTTCCTTAAATAAAACTACATGTTGATTAATAACCTTTTGAATATCACGATGCAATACCTTCATTTGTGGTTGGACTTCTATAGAGAATAATTGTGCTACAAAACCTTTAGCCCCTTTTTAAGAGTATTTTACATTTGGTGAGAACTCACCAATAGAGGATCTTTAGCTTGTCGACCTTGAAGTTGAATTTTTTTACCCTCAGAATGAAAATGCATGAACAATTATTACAAATTTATATCTATGGTGCCCAAAGTAGTGAGCCAATGAACACCTAAGACAACATTAGCTCCACCCATGGGAATGGCAAACAACGTAGATTCCAATGTGTAATCACCCATTATGATTTTGACTTTATGACATTTACCTGAACATTGGACTATGCCACCATCTGTAATCATTACTTAAAATTCAGGTCCTAGGTAAATGAAACAATTTAGTCTTGTTGGCAACTTATGATCGATGAAATTATGTGTCCTCCCTGAATCAATCAAGACTGTTACCTTCTGTTTCTTAAGATAACCCACAACTTGAAGGGTTTTTGGAGTACTAATACTTGATAGAGCATGGCATGAAATAGTGGGTTGAGGATCTCTAGATTCTTCCTCTAATATTTCCACGTCTTCTGTTGATGTTGCCTCATATTATTCCTCATCATCAGATCCCTCAATGTATAACATTTTTTTCTCAGAACATTTATGATTTCGTCCATATTTTCTATCACAGTTAAAGCATAACCCTTTGGCTCTTTTTCCTTCAATTTTTTAATGTGTCAACCGAATTGGCCGAGGGTAAGAAGTATACAAGGTGTTACGATCTTTTATACTAGAAAAGATCTTCCTTCTACTGGAAAGAAATTTTTCCTCTACTCGACGTGCCATGCTAATTGAATCAGAAACCTTGAGTGGGTTAAACATGCATACCTCATGCTCAATGTGATCGTTAAGACCCCCAAGAAATAGGTTATTAAAATACTCTTCTGTAATATCCTCCACACGCAAGGACAAAGTTTGGAATTGATGGACATACTCCTTAACTGAACCAGTTTGGCATAATTTTGCTAATTGGCTGAAGTAATTCTTAGAAACACTAGAACTATAGTGTAATTAAACCTCTTCAGTGAATACTGTCCATGTGACATTTAGGCCATTCTTCCCCCTTTGAGCACATAACCAATGATACCAAACAAATTGATCAAGTTCTAGGCATAAGTATGCCACAATTACCTTTTGTCCTCCTGGGATCTGATGGAGATCAAAGAAATTTTCCATTTGGGTAATCCGATTGAGTGGACCCTTTCCATCAAATTTAGACATTTCAACTTTTGGAATTGTGCCCCTCCATTGGTGATAAGATCCACTTGAATGTATAAAGGATCCTCCTTGATTTGAGTGATTTGGATCTGTGTGACCATGTCTACTAGAACCCATATGCCTAGCATTGGAAGTTGTATTAGAAATAGCATTCAACAACTCTTGTTGCAAGACATGAAAATCCTTCTGAATCTCACTCCTAAGGCTACCTTTCAGGTGATGAAGCTCAACATTAAGGTCATCCTTACTCACCATATTGTTTACCCTTTCCTGAAGTTGGATGACCACCTCAAGTACTCCCGAACCAGTAGAATATGAAGCCATATCTTCCTTATTTGGGGTCATTCCTAGATTTTCTTATCCTTTTCCTTGGCCTCGAGTAGATCTACCAGCCATGATGAAAGATGTGGGCCTAGGGGTAGACTTAATAGGGAAAAATTTTAGGGTTTAGGGTTTCGTAATTTTTTTGGCCGAATATAGGAATTTATAAAATATAAACCCTAGCTATTTTTTGGAGGGGTTTCTGATAATATAAGAAATTTGAAAATTTTCCAAAAATTACACCCTAGGGAGCCAAATTAGGAATAAATATAGAACCGTAATAACTTTTGCAAAAAAAGCTTAAACTTATTAAAATTTGGAGAGAATCTTACTTGACTTATTTCACCTCACCAAAAAAAAATTGCAGAAAAATTTTCTACCAATCTTGAGATATAGCCAAACCTTCAAAATTAGGGTTCGACACTGTCCTGGCCGAGATCAAGCTCTGATACCACTTGTAATGAAATTACTTGATTAATTATGATTATCACCAGCAATAGAACACCAAATAGCATAATATTTCAGATAAATTCTCTCAATATGCAAGTTTAATAGCTTGGCCACTTCGAGGGGGAAACCTCCAGAACATATAATAAGACTCAAATACTCAACATAATAATCATCCACTACCTATAACCTCTATTTATACTATTCCTATGATATGGCCATCAGCAAGGCCAACCAACTAATGATAATAGATCATATATAAAAGAGATACATCATGATATTAAGTTATGATATCAAGAAGTCGGCTATATCCATCCCATGTAAGATATATAATTAAGGGCGTAACACTCTGAGACTCAATATCTTATCTGACTGTAAGGTAGAAGATTTCATGTGGAATTTGCTATGTTTGTACCCAAATTTAATCTCCTTCAAAGACCAAGCAACATCATCGATTTGAAAGGACACCCAGAGGCAGATATATAATCACGTATGTCATTTTATATCTGGGGAATCAATCTATCTAACTTGCTAGTATTCAAGTTTCAAAAGGAGTGGGTAACACTTTAAAAAGATGTGATCTGATCCTAACTATTTTAGGTTGTGCCTTTCAACCAAGGCAAGAGAACCTATTTTTTAACCTGTGTTTACTAAAGGACAATGATGTAGATCCTTGTTTTGTATAGATTTTATAGAGAAGACCTTGGGAAAATATGATCAACACACCAGATCTAACTCTCAAGAGTTGTCACTTCCAGATCATGGAGATATTTTCACAACAAGGCGAAGGTGACTAAATAAATTTGGTACCCCCGATTGCTTCTGCATGCTTTGGTAACAGAGGTTATGCATTTGTATTCACACAGGACAAATAGGAGTAGTACAAGTACGATTAGTTGTTATAAATGATTTTTTTGGTGAGAGGTGGGGCAGGATGAACTTGACTCGCTAGATCCTTGAGAAATCTTACAAAATGAAAGGTTAGACCAACAGAATGCCACAGAACAACCAAAATGTTTCTTTAACAAGAATATGTGCTTCAATGGAGGCCTAGATTAGCACTTTTTCATACAATCTATGAGAATCTAACAGGAAGGCTTGAATTAGAGAATCCAACAAAGCATCAAGATCTAAGCCAAATCATGCCTAAGGTACACTAAGAGGCTTATAGATAATCTCTGTCAATAGATGAAAGAAAAGTGATTTAAAATCATTTATTCCAATCCCAGATGAAAGCTCTCCTGAGAAAATGAAATTGCAGATGCCACTAAAATATCACAAGGATTGAGGCCTGTGTGATTGAATAAATTTTAATACAAGATTGCAACAGAAAAAAGAAAAACTACTCGCATACATTCAAAAATAAAACAAACACATTTTTCTCAAGATAACACAAAATAACTCGAATTTGATTAAATCTATCAGTAGGGGAAAGTTTCTAGAACATTCTCAGAGCTTGTTCAATGGTTGTACACTTGCAACCACCTTGACATGATCATATTTAATAAAAGAGATATGTAATAAGCTTCTCAAATGGCTTCTCAAAAATGATGGGCTCTGTCAAGCTTTCTATTAGAAAAATTAGTCCTGACCCCTAACACTCCAACCATTTGCACGAAAAATTCATGCCATTTATAAAATTTACAATAGGGACCCTTTTCCCCTCCAAAATCAAGACCTTGAGTGCTACCAGTGCTTGCCATGATCACGATTGTGATTCTGAGAATTAGATCTACAAAAGTCACCAGGTGCTTGAGGGGGTAGATCTCATCGAATATCTCCCACATTCAACTCCTTCCTCTGGTAGATCACTCTTTCTTCAATTTTCCAACCACTTCCACCCCTAATATGTCAAATCTTGACTTCTTTTGTGCTTGGGAGAAGAAAAATGGAAAATCTGATCGAGCATGATAGTTAGACCATTTTAATGGTGAAAGATGTCTTCCAGATCTTCCCACCAAACTCAGATATCAACATTAACTCCCCTCTCTTCTTGGCATGTAGGAAATACCAAGAAATCATGAAGACTCACACTTCCAGGCATGTTTCAGTAAAATGGGGGGAAAATCAGATTCATACTCTCAGCTGTCGTTGATCTTTACTTTGAATTTGGGACGTCCACGTGGAAGATTCAAACTTTAAAATAGACGCTATGGGGCTTCCTCTGACTTTTTACAACTTTTGGAAAAATGGAAAAAATTTCAATATTTTGTTCTCCACACCTTCGCCTTCGATAAATGAGCCTGACACGTGTCCTAATGTGGGCCCCAATGAGGACCGTGGCCAAATTCTGCCATTTTACTCCCCCTTTTAGGAAAAGGGAAATTTTTTTTCAAGTTTTCCCCACAGCTCCGCCTTAGAAAATGAGGCCCGACATGTGTCTAAATGTGGTTCCAAGAACCACGCTTCCCCTTTTACTTTTAACTATTTTGTCCCAAAAGGAAAATTTTCCAAATTTCCCCTGAGAGTCCCACCTTTGACCGGAGCAAGCTTTTGACTCTTTTCTCCCAAAAGGAGTCATTTTTTCCAAATTTCCCCCGAGAGTCCGCACCTCCATGTCACCATGTTGACCTTGAGATGGTCCCAAAAATTTGATACCTTTGACCATGTTTCCTGGAAAAGTTTGTTTGAATCGAGCTTAGCGGAAGGAACCATGTCATTCGAGGTGTTTCCTTTGGCCGTTGAAAAGTCTAAGCAAAATTTACGTGTCATCCTGCCGCTTCTTTAAGAGGAAAAAAATCCAAACATGTTTCCTCCACGATGTCTGACCTCCCCACCCTTTTGAATTTTCAAACCGCCACGTGTCACCATGGCGCACCTTGAGATGGTCCCAAAAATTTGATACCTTAAATGAGCGTGGGCTCACCATGTGTCCCCATTTTCTGCCACACTATTTTAGTTGCATAAAATTTTTCTAAGTCTGAGAAAAATAGCGAAAACCTCCACGTGTCCTCCCGGCGTTCTCCAAGGCCAAACAAAAAAGTAGACCCTCAAACGAGCACCGTTCCTCCACGTGGAAAAAATTTTGAGTTGAGTTTTTTCATAGAAAGTTTTGAAATACACAGTTGAGCTAGCATCTATCCAAAATGTGCCATGTCCCTTGTTGATGCAAGGATGTAAATTTAACTAGGGAGAACTCACCCGTCAAACTCGCTAAACTATAGAAAAATGATCATTCAAACTCAAAAATGAAAATTTCTCCAAGGACAAAGAACTTAGAAGTGTTCCCAAGGCTCAAATAACTTTCTGGATGAGAGATACATCCATTCATTTTTCTTCAAGTGTTTAGGGAAGAAATGACAAGGAAAACAAATCCCAACTGTGGAGGATGAAAAACATGGGAGAACCCAAGTTTTTAGATGAACAGAGAACGGGAGACCCAAATAGTAGACCTTTTTCCAAAGGAACAAAGAAACAAGGAGCAAACCATGAACCCATAAGTGATCTACGACCCAAGAACATGTTAAAAATGGTAACAAATATTAACCAGGCACAACACAGGAAAAAATAAAGTGACAGAGGCTATAAATCGATAGAGTTTCTAAGGCAAAATGGGGCGAGACTATTTTGAGTACCAACATTGGCTCTGACTCAGGGATGGGCACTCCCCGTGAGTTCCACAAGAACAAAAGGTAGACCACAGTGCCAAAAATATCCATTGGGTAATGGATTCAATTTGCAGAGTAGAGAAACAGAGCCATCTCAAAAAATGAAACAAAGAAACCAACAAAAATAGGTCACTGAGGACCAGAATGAACAAAAACACAAAAGACAAGAGACAAACAACAAACTATACACTGTACACAAGATTCTCTCCTTAATTCAAAGAAAACAATCAAGGAAAATCTTCAAGTGTCTGCCATCCCAGGTACGACATGCTAAGAGGTTTTGATATGCTTTCATCAACTAGAAATATACCTCCTTTTATTATTTGTTCACTTTGTAAACCATTCATTTTCTCTGAAACTCGTTCATTGTGTTTAATTCAATTTTTTAAACATTTTTCAATGCTAAATCATAGACTAAATTCCAAGAAAAAATAGAATACTTAGGAGCTCTATTTTCAACACTTTCATACTCCCTGAAATCCACAAAACTCACAAAGTTGTTAAGATCAACATCTGCTTGCAAAACTTCATAAGATGCATTGCTTGGGTCTTCAATCAGGTACAACATCTTCTTTTCTCCATATAATTTCACCAAGTTGCCTTCAATAGGGATAGTGGCATAAGACATGTCCATTTTCACACTACCACCAACACTTGTTGCCCACTTTCTTGACAACAACATCCCCCACTTGGCAGGGCAATCAACAATCACTACATCAAGTTTTAAGTTCTTTCTAGGATAAGATGGAAGTTGCACAACCAGATATTTAACACAACCTACCACTGACACCTCTCTAGATTCCATGAAAGTGCACTTCCCATATTCTGATGTTACCTTGATACCTAATTCATTCATGACCTCAAGAGGCATGACATTACATGAAGCTCTAGAATCAAACATACAATTATGTAACAGCTTGTCTTTGATAACTAGGGTAGTGAAGAATGGATCCACATTCAGCTGGGATATAACTAAAGAAGTTCCTAAATAAACCTCTGGTGGTTCCCATAGCTCTTCCAACACTTGTGGCTTTTCCAACTCTGCAACAGTAAGGGGAATCTCAACCTTATTTACATCTCTACCTTGTATGATCTTTTCCTCTTTGAATCCTAAATATTCAAAATCCCTCTTCTTGTGCTCAGGGATCCTAAGCAGCTCAACAATTGGGACTGGAATTTTGATTTGACTCAAAACTTGGGCAATGTCATATGGAACAAATTTGGGTAAAGCAACACTAGGAGAAAGATTGGAAAATTCATCAGATGGAATGGGATTCTTTTCAGTTTGAGCATGGGGAGGAACACAAGTTTTTCTTGGGGAAAAAAGCTCTCTGCCAGATGCATTTATCTTTGGGGTTTCTTTGGTAAGCAATGGAAATTTTGACTTGGCTTGTGGCCCCTTGGTAGCTTTACTTCTGGTATTGTGCTCCTTTTCTTGGGAAACTACAACATTCATTAATAGTTTCCTATCTTCTTCTGAAGGAACTCCTCCATCATACTTTTCAATCATTAATGCCCTCAAGTATTCAAAATCATTAGTGGGAAATTCAAAAGATTGTATAGTGTCTACTTCTAAAGTATGAGAGGGAGGAAGAAGAGGTACTTCAGTGAATGCAATCCCAAAAAACAAATGCAGTTCTAGCACCTATTACCTCAGTTGAAGTTGCTTCCCTTGGTGAACTTGCAGGGATCTCCATCATGCAGGCATCATCATCAATTTCATCATCTTCTTCTTCTTCTTCTTGCTGATCTTCTTCACAAGGAGCATGGGGCATGAAACATCTGTCACACTAATCAATGACATTTGTCTCCTCCACAACAACAACTCTGGCAGCCAAAGGATCTGGCACCATTCTATGTTATCCCTAGCTTGGGCTGCCTATTTCTAAATCCAATAGGTCCCTTGCCTCTGTCATCAGATATTTGGTGATTTGTAAACCTGTCTTGGCTTTGCTTACTTGTGTTGACCTTGTGAGCTCTGCCTAATTCCCTTCTCATCCTGGGCTAGTTTGTATGAAATTTCTTTGACAACCCCTGCCAAAGTTTTCACAACCTCCTCCAAATCAACAGCTTTACTTGTTTGAGGTTTTTCTGGGTTAATCATATTTTACACCCTCCCTTTTTGGAGGCTTTCCAATTTCCTTGATGTTTTTCTCTATTTGCAATAGCCATGGTGAAGGCCTGCCTCAAATTTGTGGGGTTCTTGTCTCTTAAGTAATATGCATCCTTTTTATCAAATGCATCATAATATTTGATCAAACATGACTCATCACAAGGCCTTATCCTAACAAGCAATCTCCTCAAGGTCTTATTAAACCTTGAGTTGAAATCATGTACTCGACTCATTAAGATTATTTTTGATGTTTTCAAATTCTGTCAAAAGAAACCTAGGGTTAGTTCTATCACCATACTGCAATCTAAATGCATTGCTCATCTCAGTCCAAGAATCAATAGAGTTATCTGGAAATTGCCTTATACCAATCCCTAGCATCTTCTTCCAAGGTATGGATAAACATCTTGATATATACATCTTCATGTTCAATCTCAAAATCTTCCATCATATTGATAAAAAGCTTTAGATGCTGATCACTAGTAATAGCATTGTTTCCTTGGAACTTTGGCATTTTGTTCCTTACATCTTGAGGAACTACATTTGGATAACCAACCATTCCCACAAAATTTATAGGTCCAAAGGTGTTTACAACAAAAGGGGGTCTAGGTGGGGGCTGGGCCATGTTAATTTGAGAAGGTGACCCTAGAGGGGTGACAAATTGATAAGAGGTAAATGGTCCTTGGAACACAGGAGTATAATTTTCAAAATGGATATCCCCAAAGTACTTGTCTCTTGGAAATCACTATCAACTTCAGAAAAGATAGGTGCAAGAATGTGAAGCAAACATTTCAAAATTAAATGAAGGTCCCTTCTCTAATTTGATAGAATTCAATTCCACAAAGAGGCTACTTGATTCAGAGTCACTTGAATGGAAGTCTTCAATGATAGGTCGATCACTTTCATCAATGGAGATCCCTCTTCTTGTCTATTGATCTCCCACAAATCTCCAGGATTTTCTTCCTTCTGATTTTGCTTTTCCTAGCTTTGGAAACAATGTCCTAGCAGGATCCCTAGCAAAGAAAGATCTTATTCCTTCCAAGCTTTCCAAATATTAGTAACAAATCATACTTTGACAGAGTTCTAAGACACTGGTACTCATTAAAAATCAGATCAACAGGGAGTTGCCACTAAGGATTTCCATCTCTAGTTGTGCAAATGCACTAAATATGATCTGTCAAATGTTTTTCAATGCTAGAAACTAGAAATGGAAAGATTCTAACCTTTCTTTACCCAGATTTATCAAATGAAAGCTAGTGCACTAGGTGTGAAAACTGAAAGAACTGCACATAGCACTTGGAGCATACAAGAAGTGTTTTACCAAGGTCTAAATGTGAGCTGTAAGTTCCTTGAAAATGGTGCCACTTAGGTGTTGATGGGCCAAATAGATATGGAATGGTAGTGAATCAACAAATTAGTCTTAGTAATGTAAATTATTTCCTAGGAATTCAAAACACTCCCCGAAAACGACACCACTTAGGTATTGTTGACATGCTAATTGGATATGAAATAGCAACAAAATTGTCTCCTTCAAAGCACCAAGTTAGAATCATGGATTTTGAGTCTAAGGACACTTGAAAAGAAAGGCAAGATAGATAATCATGATATGTCATTTTGTAGCCGGGGAAGAGATCTATCTGACTTGTTAGTCACTCAGGTTTTGAAAGGAGTGGGTAGTACCTTAAAAGGATTTGATCTGATCCTCACTATTTTAGGATGTGCCTTTCAACTAGGGTAAGAGGACCTATTCTTGTAGCTTGTTGTTTATGGAAGGAAAGATGGAGATATCCTTCCTAATGCATAGAGGTTATAGAGAAGACCTTGGAGTAAAATATGACCAATGCACACTAGATCTTTAACACTCATGAGTTATCACTTCTAGATCAGTGGAGATATTTTCTGGGCAAGGTTCAGGCTATTAAAGACATTTAAAATCTTGATTTGTTTGTGCATGCTTTGGTAAAAGACAACTATGCATTTGTGTGTACACAGGACAAACATGGGTAGCACATGTAGGATTGGTTATTTTTTAATGAGGTTTTTGGTGGGAGGTGAGGTAGGGTGAACTTGATTCACCGGATCCTTTAGAAATCTTACAAAATGAAGGGTTAGACCAACTATAATGCCACAAAATAGCTAAGATGTCTCTTTAACTAGGATATGTGCTTTAATGGAAGCCTAGATCAGCACTCTTTAACACAATATTTGAGATTCTATCACGAAGTCTCAGGTTAGAAAATCTAAAAAAGAATAAAGATCTAAGACAAATCACGCCGAAGGTACATCCAGAGGTTTAGAGATAATCTCTAGTCAAACCGATGAAAAGAGAAGTGATTTTAAATCATTTATTACACTCCCAAATGAAAACTCTTTTGAGAGATGAAATTGCAGCTGCCACTAAACTATCACAAGGATTGAGACCTTGAGTGATTAGAATCAGATTTTGATACAATATTGCAACAAAAACAAGAAAAAATACTTGCATACATTCTAGAAATGAAACATAACACATTTTTTCTCAAGACAACACAAAATAATTTGAATTTGATTAAATGCCTATTAGCAGGGGTAAGTTTCTAGAATAGTCTTAGAGATTGTCAATGGTTTTACACTTGTAACCACCTTGACACAATAAAACTTAACACAAAAATAGATATACCTGGCTTCTCAAATGGCTTCTCAAAAAAGATGAGCTTTATCAAGATTTCTATTAGAAAAATCAATTCCAACCCTCTAACACTCCAACTTCCAACCTCCGACATTTGCTTGAAAAAATTTCGTTCCATTTATAACATTTACAACAGCGACCCTTTTCTACTCCAAAAGACAAAAAAATTAAATGCTACCAATGCTTGCCGTGATCACGATTATAATTCTCAGAATCAGATTTGTACAAAAGGTTGGCAGGTGCTCGAGTGGGTATATGTCATTAGATATCTCTCCGCATTCATCTCTTTCCTTTGGTAGATCACTCTTTTCTTCAATTTTCTAACCACTTCCACCCCTAATATATAAAATCTTGTCTGATTGTCATACTTGGGAGAAGAAAAATGGAAAATCTCAATCAAACATGAAAGTCAGACCATTTTAATGGCGAAAGACATCTTCCCAGATCTTCCCACAAAATTTAAATATCAACATTAACTCCCCTCTTTTCTTTGGCATGTAGGAAAAACCAAGAAATCATGGAGACTTTCACTTCTAGGTGTGTTTTAGTAAGAATGGAGGGAGAATCATATTTAGAATCTCAGTTGTCGTTGATCTTTACTTCAAATTTCGGCCATCCACGTGGAAGATTAAAACTTAAAAACAGACCCGGGGGCTTCCTCTAACTTTTTACAACTTTTGGAAAATTGGAAAAAAAATTCACAGTTTGTTCCACACCTCTGCCCTCAGGAAATGAACCTGACACGTGTCCTAAGGTGGGCCCCAGCTTTTAGGACTTTGTAGCCAAAAAGAAAATTTTCCCATTTCAGCTCCCCCCTTTTGGAAAAGGGAATTTTTTTCAAGTTTTCCCCGCATCTCCGCTCTTGAAAAATAGGCCTGGTACGTGTCCCAATGTGGTTCTAGTGGAACCATGCTTCCTCTTTTACTTTCAACTCTTTTTTCCCAAAAGGAATTTTTTCAAAATTTCCCCCGAGATTCTGCACCTCCACCGTTGACCGGAGCATCGACTTTGACCTTTCCTTTATTGGGCCGTGAGCCATTTTGATGTTTTTAGTCATTTGCATGTTCAATAGGGCAAAAAATCCAAATTACCCCCGATGGTCCGCCTCCCATCCCCTTTGAATTTTCAAACCACCACTTGTCACCATGGCGCACCTTGAGATGGTCCCAAAAATTTGATACCTTGAATGAGTGCGGGCTTGCCACGTGTCATGGCCCGGAAATGTTTGTCCTCAATGTTTGAATCTCAGCATAAGGCACCATATGTTGCATGCTTTGAGGCAGTCTCCTTTAGCCATTAAAAAGTTCCAATCAAAATGAAAAGTGAACGGTGACCTCCACGTGTCACCCCGATGCTTCTTTAAAATGAAACTCAAGGGTTGGTTCCAAAACACGATGTGGTTCCCTCCATGTGTCCTGACCTCCCAAAACCCTTTGAAAAACTTCTAAGAAGGTGCCCAAAGTGGAAATCCTTAACTACAGCGAGCTTGCCACATGTCCTCCAAGGTATCAACTACATCAAAATGGTGTCCAAATTCCTGGAAAAGTAGCGTGAGACTCTCCACGTGTCCTCCATGGTGCTACTCCAAGGCCAAAACATAGTTTTAGTTGCATACAAATTTTCTAAGTTTGGGAAATGGAGTGGAAACCTCCACATGTCCTCCCGACGCTTTAAGGCCAAACCAAAAATTAGTTGAGGTCGTTCCTCCATAGAAATTTTTTTTGCCTTTCATATAAATTTTGAAGTACCCAGCTGAGCCGCTATCTAACCAAAAGGTGCCACATCCCCTTGTCAATGCAAGGATGTAAATTTGACTAGGAGAAACACCTGTCAAACCGTAAAATATAGAAAAATGATCATTCAAGCCCGAAAATGAAAATTTCTCCAAGGAAAGAGAATTTAGAAGCTGTTACAAGGCTCAAATATGTTCCTTAGAGATACATCCATTCATTTTTCTTCAAGTATTTAGGGTACAAATGACAAGAAAAGAAATTCGTGACCATGGAGAACTGGAAAATATGGGAGAACCTGAGTTTTTAGATGAACAGAGAATGGGGGACCCAAATTACAGACCTTTTCCAGAGGAATAAAGAAACAAGGAGAAAACCATGGACCCATAAGTGATCTATGACCCAGGAAAAAATTAAAAATGCAAAAAAAGATCAACTAGGCACAACACGGGAAAAAATAAAGTGAGAGAGGCTGTAAATCGATAGATTTTCTAAGGAAAAATGGGGTGAGACTATTTTGAGAACCAACATGGTGCAAAATCCTATTTCGTAAATTTGTACCTATTGAAGTAGCCATAACCAAATGTATATTTCTACTAAGAGTGTCCATAACCACATTATCATTTCCCTTGACATGCTTTATCTGTATGTCATACTCATAAAGTAATTCCATCCAACGCCACTAACAAGCTTTGAGATTGGGCTATGAAAAGAGGTGATGAAGACTGAAATGACCAATCCTGAGAATGAATCTCCTACCCACAAGGAAATGTCTCCATCGAACCAAAGCATTAACAACTGATGTAATCTCAAGGTCATGAATTAGATAATTGATCTCATAATCCTTAAATTTACAAGACTCAAAGGAACCCACATGGCCCTTCTGCATCAAAACGCCTCCTAATATTTCCAAAGAAGCATCTATGGATACAAAGAACTCTCCCTAAGAATCTTGCAGTGCAAGAATGGATGTTGTTGTAAGGCATTCCTTTAGTATCCTAAGGTCCTACTCACATCTATCTGACCATATGAACTTAATCCCTTTCCACTCAAGCGAAGAGATGGGGTGCATAACCCAATAAAAGTCTAGAAAAAATCTCCTATAGTACCCTGCCAACTCCATGAAACTATACACCTTGGTCACACTTGTAGGTGCTGGCCAATCCATAATGGCTCTAATCTTGGAAGGATTGACTACAATACCTTCCCTAGAAATAATGTGGCCCAAATGTTGCACCTTTGAATGAATGAATTCACACTTCTCCAGGTTCTCGTAAAGCTACTACTCATGAAGACATTGTAGACCCTTATGAAGGTGCTCCACATGTTCCTCATGCATACATGAGTATATCAAAATTTCATCAAGGAGCATGAAGACAAATCAGTCTAGAAAGGTCTTAAACACCCCGTTCATCAAACTCATTAATACTGTAGGGGAATTCGTGAAACTGAATAACACAATTATGAACTCATAGTGGCCATATCTCATACAGAAAGAAGTCTTGTGGACATCTACCTCTGTAATCCTTAATTGATGATTTCCAGACTTAAGATTTATTTTAAAAAATACTATTTCCCCCTTCATCTGATCAAACAAATCGTCGATGCGAGGAAAGGGTAAAAATTCTTGATTGCTACTTTTTCCATTTTTTTATAGTCCACGCACAATCACAAATATATGTCTTTCTTCTTTAGAAAAATCACTAGTACACCCTAAGGGGAAACACTAGGATGGATTAGGCCCTTATCATGAAGTCCCTCAAGCTACAACTTGAGCTCACAAAACTCAAGTGTGGTCATCCTATATGGAGCGCATGAGATAGGTTCCACACTTGGAACCAAATCAAGATGAAAATATACCTCATGTGAGGAAGGAAACCTTGATAGCTCACTATGAAAAACATCATAAAACTCCTATAAAATGAGGTGATCATCAAGTAAAGGTCTCCTAGCCCCATCCTTTGACCTATCCCTAATTGTAGTAACATACAACTGACAACCCTGTCATGCACACTGCTTCAGCTACATAATGGAAATATTTCGAATAGAGATGGGTCACTTTCCTCCAACAATCACTGACTCCACTCCCAAATAATCTGCACAAGATATAACCTTGATATGACTATCAACTCTTGCTCTATGCATGGATAACCAATTCACGCAAAAAATACTCGATTAAAACCCATAGGAAAAACACGAAGATCTAAGGTCGTGGTAAATGGTCCTACATCTATTACGCACTCCTTGACTAAGGAGTCTATTGAGATCTTGGCTCTAGAAGCCAACTCAACATCGCAACTAAGGCCCTCCCTAACTATGACCAGCCTGTAATTCTCTACTAATGATGGAGAAATGAAATAATCTAACTATCCTGAATCATATAAAATAGGGGTAGAAATACCACAAACACTACCTACGGTCTCGACTCCTACCTATATCATGTGGCTCCAAGCCATGTCACCAACCATAGGCTATAAAATAGGTGCTTTACCCTGATTGGTAGGGTTCTAAGGGCACTCTCTCCAATCATGTCCATACACACCGCATCCATAACAAGTACCTTGTCCTCTCCACTGAGAAGATAGTCCTTCAGGTGGCCTTGTTGTATGTTCTGAAGAACTTGATTATCCTGTCATAGATATTTGTGGGTGCTACAATGGATGTACTCGTACTGACTATGATCAAGGAGGAGTGTTTGTTCTGTTGGGCCCCCTAGCTAGAGGTCCCATAATACGACCTATCTTAGCATCATGGCACTATGGAGGTTAAAAGGGTGATTGAGTCTACTTCAACTGTTGCTGAGGAGGAGGAGGCCAGAAGAAAGACTATTCGAAAGTGTGTCCACCACAAGTAGGAGGAGATGATCCCCTCGACCTACTATCCTAAATCTATCATATCTAGCTCCTCACTTTGTCATGATCCTGCTAATTCTTCCCCGTGGTTTCCTCTGTTATGTAGGTCTTTTGCTTGGCCTCCGATAATGTATATGGTAAATGAATTCGTAATGCCCCACCCAAGTCTAAGTTCAGGGCTCAAATGAACCTGTGAACTCTAACCTTCTCGTACTTCACGTAGTCCACATACTGAAGTAGATCTGAAAACTAACGCTCATACTCTTCCACTGTCATAGAAGCCTATTGCAGAACATGAAAATCATTGATCCATTACTGGATGAATCTTTGATATATGTATCCACTCCTGAAGCGCTCCATGAAGAGCTCCCAAGTAATTGTCTATGAATCCACATGGATCTTCTCCTCTTGAATCCTCCACCATAGTCTAGCTCTGTCTCTCACAAGGTGGATGATAACAAAATATTTCTTATTACTAGAACTAGGACATAGCTTGAAGCATCCGCTCAAGCTAACTAACTATGCCTCTTCCTGAAATCCCTCTATGTCTCTTGCAAGATGAGGCGGGTGTAACTGTAGTATCTCTATGATGTGATCCATTTCCATCGACTGTCAGCTCCTATGTCTCTCTGCATGATCATCTCTCAGCTTAGGACTCCTATACCTATCCTTGTGCCTGGTAGCTATATATTTGTGCTCCCTAGGAGGTGACTCGTGACTAACTAACTCCATGTTGGAGTTATCTTCCATATCCTCTACACTATGACACGAAGGTACATGAGCCTCTACTGATGGTTCTTTGTTCTATATATTAGGTCACTGTCCTAAATATCCTTCACGTATAATGTCATTAACATCCTGAAATGTCTACAATATCTAAGTAAAAATAGTTGTTATATATTGATCTGGTGGTGGGAGGTCTAATTCCACATGTAGGAACCCCTCATCTAGTCCACACCTGCTACACAGACCAAGGTGAGAGTTATTTTATCATCATTTATTTTTTTGTTTAATTTTTTTTATAAGTTTTCTAGGTTTAACAAGATATCATGTAATGTTGTGTGTTTTAGGTTTTAGAGTTGCGTTAGGATTATTTTTCAGAGTAGGTATTTACCTTAGCTCATGTTCACCTAGGTACTTTATTTACCTTTATTGTATTTATCCTCACCCACTTATGTGTGTAGATATTTCTTTTATCTTATTTAGATATTAGGAGATATTATCTAGTTGTTAGGTATAGTTATTTCCTTGATCTATGGTATTGACTAGATCCTTGATATCTAGTTCTCTCCAAAATCTATGGTCTTAACTAGTTCTTTGATGACTAGTTATTTCCTTGATTTATGGCTTGACCGACGACCTTGACTGGTTCTTAGATTGTTATTCCTTGCCTATTTAAGCAAGGCCCATTCTCAATGTATTGCATTGAGTTTCATGATAATATATGATATTACTGCTCATTTGTTTGCAAAGGTTTTATGTAATGTTATTCTGGAGAATTGCTTTCATCTTATTGGTCATGGTGTTTGATTATGATCTATGTTCTTGGCTTGGTACACTGGTTGTTGTTCCTTTCATGGTATTAGAGCAGGAGATTGCTATTGACATCCATCTATAAGTTTTATTTTGCAAATAAATTATTTATGTATTCATATATTTGGGATTTGGTCATATTTTGTTGTTGCGTGCATTTTTATGCAAAAAAAGAGGCAAACACCCATTAAAATCTTTAGCCCTTGGTCATATGAGGGCTTACAACTTGTGATTCCTATTAGTAGGTGCTTAACTTCAGCCCCCTTTAATTTTATTTGTGTGGTGAAGGAAGCAACAATTTAGTTTATTTTAGAGGCAACTAAAATAAATAACAGAGCAAAATATTAAAAATATTGTAACTTTTGATCGGTAACTCGGTTTTGAGTGCTGATTTTTGTAAAAGTGCTTCTTTTTTCATGCTCTTTCCATTGGAAATATTTTTTTGAGCCTTACAATATAATTATAAAGTGCTAAATATGGAGTGTTGTAAACAATTGTGGATGCAATTTCAGCTAAGGCTGACATCCTAAACTTTTGGGAGTTGCAGTTTGTACCTATCATGGATTATGAGAATGATATGATTTTCTCTGAAGTATGTGGACTTCAAGAGGATATTGTAAAATTTGTGGAAGAAAATAGATTGCTCAAGAAGAGAAATTCTCTTCTAAAATCACTCATTCACGATAAGGATACAATAATACACTCCATGCAGAACAAACTTGCTAGCCTACAACATCACCATCATATGGACAACCATATCCATGCTCCTAGTCCACTTGGAGTTGTTGCTCTTGTGCCCACTGACATTGATATGCCAGTCTTTGAGCCTCAACCTACTTTTGATGCTTCTAAACCTGTGAGGCTTGTTATTGCATGCTCTTCCACATCTGTGCCTATTATAGTACCACATGCTGTGTATCCTACTTCTGCTCAATTGCATGACTTTTTTAAGAAGCATACCACTGTATTCAGTTCTCGCATGCTCCGTTCTATGGGTCTTACTAGCGGAGTCATTGGCAGAGATTCACAGGGTATTGTTTCTACTATTCCACATGTTAAGTGGACTTCTCGTCATGACATTGGTTTTCAAGAACATACTTCATTGGGATCACACATTGACAGAGCTCATTTTTTTGTTCGCTTGACTCTTTCTGAGGATCATGAGCAACACATGAGTTCTGCACCTTCGCTCAGGCTTGAGAAACTTGAGATTTTAGCTATCAGACATGATCAACCTGACACACATTTTGATGTTCTTTTGGATGCACCCATTGTACATTTTTCCCCAAGTCATATGCAGGGATTTTCTTCATCCATTTGTGTTGATTTGGGGTGGATATCTAATCATTCGTGGCGGCGACATAGGCATTTGTTGAGAGGACTCTATAGGCATGGTTCTTCCACCATTCAACCTCTTTCTCCACTTTCTATACCTTATGCATTGTGATGCTTCTTGTTTTGAGCATTTTTCTTCAGCAGGTGTAGTGTATCTCTCTTGTTTGTTGAGAGATTTTGCATCTGTGTTCTTGGATTGGTATGATCTGGTTATCGTTCCTTTCACGGTATCAGCTACACGACTTGTCGTCACACCAAAAGATTGAACTTTTCGTGGAGAGGGATCTCATTGTGTTAATCAGTTGCTATGCAATTACCCTCCCACATGATGGAGCTAGGTATACACCCAATCAGGCCCAACAACATTAGGAGGAAGTCACACTGGGAATTTCCTGGGAGGTCACCCATCCCAGAACTACTCTGGGGGCAGCACGCTTAACTGCCTGGTATCAGAGCTATTCTGTATCTATATTTTTGACACTTTTGGCATGTTGACAGTCTCTCCACTCTGGAGTTAGTGTCGTTGCCTTGTTGCTTTGGTTATTTTTCTTGGATTGTGGCACACCTATTTGCAGCAGTTCATCGAATTATGTTTGGTGTTTTTTTACACTTTCGACATCACTCCGTTGATAGTCTCCTTGTGTGGATCTATTCTGGTGGAGCCTAGTGTCAGTTGTTTTTGAGTTTTGTGATCGAGTAGTGGATTTAGACCACAGTGCATACCAAAATTCTTTAGCATTGTATGATTTTTTTGAGTCAATCTTCTTGGGATGCCTTGGACTAGGTTTTTACTCTCTTTACTTTGTTGTTACTGGTTTTGGGTACCTTGTGATGTTCATTTTTCCCATCTATTGTACATGAATACCTCATCATGCCTAGTTTTCAGGAATCATACTATGGACATGCCACTTTTATTTTGGTACCTAGCTTCACTTCAAGGGAGGTGTTAGAGTAGGTATTTACCTTATCTCATGTTCACCTAGGTACTTTATTTACCTTTATTGTATTTATCCTCACCCACTTATGTGTGTGGATATTTCTTTTCTCTTATTTAGATATTAGGAGATATTATCTAGTTTTTAGATATAGTTCTTTCCTTGATCTATGGTATTGACTAGATCATTGATGTCTAGTTCTCTCCTAAATCTATGGTCTTAACTAGTTCTTTGATGACTAGTTATTTCCTTGATTTATGGATTGATCTACGACCTTGACTGGTTCTTAGATTGTTATTCTTTTCCTATTTTCAAGTGTTCCCAGGGTCCAAGCATTGAAACCATGACTCTGATACCAAGTGTAACACCCAATCTTAAGGAAACTATCCAACCACACAAAAAAAATAACCACATTCACAATACTCATACGAATTAACAAGAACAATATTTTCAATTCAACAAGAAAAATAAACAATACAAAAAAGATGGAGAGCTTACCTCTCCATCAAGCTTCCAATAAAATTTAATCCGGAAGCTTTTGACACCACCAACCCATGCACACTCTAGAAGCAACTCCCACAAACTCCCAAATCCAAAAAAGCACAAGGTGAGGATGAACAAGTAACCCTTAATACAATAAAATCCATCAATAAATAGAAATGGGATGTGAGGATGATGAGGTGGATCCATATAGTATGTCACTTCATCATTCCTCCATTTCCACACTCAAGTCAAAACACCATGCCCAAGGTAATAAATGAACTTATAAGACTATGAAAACCCAAAAGACACTCAAACTTGCACACCATTTCTTCTAAGGAAAAAATTAATCGAGATAGGTATGAAATTGAAATTATTTTCACTCTTTTACACATAAAAAATGATAAATAAATAAAAAATAAACTCCCCAACCCATAGGTATGATGTTGGGTAAATTTAAGAGACATGGGACAAGCTTAGCTTAACCCACAAGCCTCCAAAAAGACCTTCGAAGTAAAAATCCAAATTTATATGTTAGGGTGGAGTACATCACACACAAACCAACATAAATCTCACTTACATTAACAAGATTTCAAGGACTATCTACCCGCTTAATTACTTAATTGTTACATATTTATTTTAGTAAATAATAAAGTTTGATTAGCTAATTAAGACACAATTATTACTTGCTAAAAAGTGACAACAATTTCCAAAAATTAAATACATATAATTCAAAACAAAGCACACAAAAATACAAAAAAAGGAGATCATACCACCCCTTGGCCACACATGTAAGGTCACCCCCCAATGGGAAACCTCCTAACAATGCATGAAACAACAACACATCAAAACATTACATAAGTTGTCAGATTTTGGCCACATTGCTCAACACCCAATATCCTTCTGTGGTTGGTCCCCTATCCCCTTTCGATGTATGTGATAGAATGTCCTGCAACATAAACAAAATACCTCTATGGCCTTAAGGCTATATTAGCAACATTGAGACAAATATACATACAAAAATCAATGCTCATCATCTAAAATTACTGATTCTATGATTTAGCATCATATAATTGATTCGATTTTGGCATCCATAACATCATAATTCTACTCTAAACATCCAACATATGCTATGCATCCAAACTATGACATGTTAGTATAAAAATCAAAATATTAGAAATCAACATGTGTGTGTGTGTGTGTGTGTGTGTGTGTGTGTGTGTGTGTGTGTGTGTGTGTGTGTGTGTGTGTGTGTGTGTGTGTGTGTGATCGCCATCTAGTGCATCATAATAAAATTGTAAAACACATAATGTCAATAGTTTAAATCTCCGCATAGTCCATCATCTAATGATCAAAATATAGTACTCAAATGTGTAAGTATAATCTAACAGTAACAACATCAAAATGAAATAGTGTCGAAGAGGCATGGGCACTACACCTTAGTGGGGTTTGAGTGAAACCTAGCTTGTAAATATTGATGTATTTTGGAGTGCGAAGGAAATGTTTGCCAAAAAAATTTATCATAATTTTTTTAACAAATTTATAATAAGCTATAAGCCATATATAATCTTTAATGCATCATCAAAAGGAAATTATGTTCCAATTTTTTTAGAAAATAGAGAAAAGTGTTAGGAGTTATAAATGAAACAAGATTGAGATAGGCAAGGTGTCAAAGGATTTTTTTTGTAGTTTTCACGAACATATTAGATTCAAAAGGCAATCTAATTATTTTCAAGGATTTTATTTTGAGTTTTTAAAGTTGTTTTTTAAAGAGAGGGTACACTTTCATGGTGGAAGTTGGAGTGGAGGAGGCACATGCTGAAATGGAAGGATGGGGGAAGTGGAGAAGTGGAAAATGGGTGTCCCATTGCACTTGAGCACACTTTTGAGTTCATTTTCACCTTAGATGTGCACCCAAGGTTCAATTTTGATGTTAAGGGGTGCCATGGAGCTTAGATGTCTGAAAACAATGGATGCACATCAAAAAAACACCTTTTTCATGTTTTCAATTACCATGACATGAATGTACATGGGAGAAATGGACCAGCCAGAACATACCAAAAATTTTGGGTGCAATTTCACCTCAAAAGTGTGTGCATGGAGGAAGATATAGGACCCACCATCACTTCAAGCACTTAACAAGTCAAAAAGTACATTTTTAACCTCCCTCACATGTTTTAGAGTGTGAAAATTTGATCAATGAGAGTAAGGCACACTTTTGATGTGGAATTTCACCTCAAATGTGTGCCAAGGGTGCATGAGCACACCAAAATCATGCCAAAACACTTAAGTGTTGCTCTGGAAAATGATTGAACGCTTGAATGACTTCCAAATTTTACATTCTTTTCCCGGGGATAAAAAGATTCTTGGATTTTGGATGTCCAATATATGAATTTGTATGACAAAAAACCAATGAGTCAAATGAGTTCACTTTTAATGTCTGAAAATGAGTTCTTCACCAATTTTTACTTGTTCCCTCCCTTTCACCTAGAATGATGAACCGGTCAGCTAAGTTGCAAAAAATGTTTCCAATAAGTGCGGGCTAGATCAAATTATCAATATTTAAGATAATTGAAAATACCCTCACTTAATATTTTATTAGGTTCACAAATCCTCTTGAGGCTCCCAGAATATTTTGTACAAAACTCTAGTGAAAAATGCTACCTCAAAGAATTTCTCACTTTTAATCTTATAAAAACTCTGTCACACTTAGTCCTTCACACATTATAATCCATTATATTTCAAATTTTTCATATATGAGCTCTATAAAATTCACAAGGCTCTTGAAACCTTCAACTAAAGTTGAGTCTTCAATGAATTCTGCACACTTCTTTTTTGAAAAAAGTGCATGTGAGGAAAACTTTCCCAAGGCCATCAAAAAAATTTCAAGTTTCCTCCTAAGTCATATCATCACAAAGATGACTATTAAAAATTTACGTCTAATACAAATAGGCATTCTAAAATTATTCAAGGCTCCCAAAACCTTTCTCAAAATTTTATCTTTAGAAATGAGCAATTTTTACAATTTAGGTAATTTGGGTAGCTTTAACGAGTTTGACTACAAATGAAATAAATTTACATTAGAATGTCATATAAAATGCATTAAAATTTTACTTTCCATGAGTTGGCTCATACTCGGGGAATTGAATTTATTTGATACAAAGTGAGAACAAGGAAAGAAGAAACTCTATAATCTCAACTTAGGCTTAGTAGATTAGTGTTTTGGACATTTGGTAATAGATTCATTTAACACACTAGAAATACAAAAAATCCATAAAAATAAGAACACCAACAAAAACACATGATAGAAAGGGAAAAACACAAGAAAAATAGAAACACAGCACACAATGAGGAAAAATAACCTAAATAACCTATTTTACATGTAGAGGATAACCCACTTTCAATGTAGCACCAAATACAACTGAGCGCTAACCCGTACGTGGGTATCATTGAATTCCTTTTCTCTGCAAACCCGTTGATGGGATCAATGAAATATTACCCCTTCCTTAATTTTTGGAGAAAATTTTCATGATTGTCCTTGCAATTTAGTGTCCACCTGGTTTTTCTATATCCTTTATTGCTTCATAATTTATCTTCCTTCTTCTCATTGATTCAAAAGTTCATTCCAATTGATTATTTTCCTCATATGTTACTAAAATGAGCCTTGATCATATTAGGCTTGTTTTTTTTCTATCGATACATATGAAATTTGATGGTCATTCGTTATTCATTTTTAATCTACTTCATGACCACTATTTCCATGAGTTGATTCTCTGAAGATTATTTTAGAGCTTCTACACTGTCAACATCCTCTTAATTTGGTCCAAGTTGTCTTCTTTAATGCATACATGATCTTTCTTGGCTTGTGACTCTATATGATGTGATATGTATATTAATTCACTACCTGGAAATGAAAATGTTTACAAGGTTAGGTATTATAGGTTAAAACCATATTCTTCTCCATCTCAACCTTTATGAGTCTTGATATCCATCTTCATCACAAAACACCCTTTCCTTAAGTGGTGTTAACCTTAAAAGATTCAATACAATTCTTGTTCATATATCCCTTATTGAGAGGGTCGTTATTTTGGATGAAATCATCCTTGGGATAATCAAGAATCATTTCATTTATATTTTATTCATTGAGAAGGTATCCATGATAGTGAATGTGGAAGAAGCACAAGGTTGGGGTTGAAACATTAAGATCATCATTTTCCCAATCTTGAACACCATGTACTAGGGAATTCACTTACATGATGAATTCATCCTCATCTTGAGTATATTAATTTTGAAGAGGCCCAAACATCTTGAAATTCATGCTTTTTGTTTTAGGAATTCATCCTCTCCTAATGCAAACAAGAAAGTTACATATTCATAAACATACTCATTGAATGGAACTTCATGTTGAGAATTGAAATAATGACTGGAAACATTGAAATCACATGAAAAGAAGTTATTTCTCATAATTTTGTATTAATAACAAAAATTTCTTATTTCCTTTGAATTTATTTATTATAAGTCAATACTTTTGTGATGATAACCACCACTTAGTGGAGAGACTGCATTGATGCTCACCTCTAAAGGGAAGTGCATACTTTAAAAAAAATATTCCATGAGATAACCATAATATTTTTTGACTAGATCCATGACACTTGTATACTCTTATATCAACATGAGAATCCAAACATCTTCCTTCGAAGCTATGAAAAATTTTTAGTCCATTTATTTTTGAAATAGGATATCCGCATTTGGGTCATTAGGCCTTTGAACAATATATTTCATTTTCCTCATATGAACGAGTTTCTTCACGTTATGATTGACTGGAATGGTGTCATTTGACAAATCCATCTGTATATTTTCCCCAACATCTCAACAGAAGCTTTGGCTCAATAACATACCATATGAGGCTAGTATGTCCTCTACAAGAAATGTCATCATGATCTTCTTATCAAGAAAATTTACAAATTCTATGTGATCATCTCTTACTTGATCAATGAGACATACTTATTTCATTTCCATGGAATATAAATTTCCATTAAAACAGTGATTAAAACACCAAAATATTTATCAAATTTTGTAAGAATAACATTTTTGAAGATACTAGAGTCAATGATGTAATTATTCATTTTGTACACATTGACCAATAATTTTAGATTGAAAGATTTAATATTCATGTTGTTGTAGAATCACAACACCCCTGAAATCAGTAACTTGATGGGTTAATATCCTTAGTGTGACTGTATAACATGGAACATCTCTCAAAGTGTGGGACTTTGAGAGTCGAGAGAGCTCTCCAGATGAAGTTTGACTCCTATTCCTTTATTCAGGTACACACCGTTCAGATTACAGAGGGTTGTTCTAAATCCTACTCTAACTTTCCAAGGAGACAGGGTTAAGGAGATTGAAGAAATAGAACCTAATCTAATATATGTGATGCACCAAAGGAATGACGAACACTTACATTGATCTTAAACACAAACCATTAAAATGTGATACAATATCCACACATAGATGACCAAAAATTACAATGAGGGATCAGAAAGAAGAAAATAAACATAAGAGAGGGTTGAAATCATCCACAAACTTATTCTATTGCTCCAAGCATTGATACAATGCATTACAGTAGCCAAGAGATAGAAATTGCATTATAATTTGGATGGAGGGGTTCGAGACTCCATGAATTCACCTAAAAAGTAGATAAAGGGAGGGAGCAAAGTAAGAATGTCCAAACCTTTGAAATTATCCCTCTTGTACAGTATATAGGAAGAATATGAGAGAAAATGAGGGAAAATCCAACCCTATTCCAATTTCCCCTGAAGGAGCATTAAATTCCCCTATCGCATCGATGAGTCCCACTACAACACCCATGCCCCCGTCATTTTTCCTTGCTTAGAAAGAGAGGAAACCCATTCTTCATCATGGTGGTAGGTGGGAGACTTGATGGCCTCTGTAATGGTGAGTCAAAGCATTAATGGTGACAAGTAGGTAGCATGTGCTGAGAGCTATCTAAAACATCCCCTCCTAATCGATTCAGAGCTTTTGATCGAAAGATATGGCCACCTGAAGGAATTTTGGGCTTGGATTCTATTCGCATGATCCACATGGCAGCCCTATGCATCTCACTATTTTTTCCCCTCCTTTTCGTTCTTGAAGTTATGCTGAAGAGACACATGGTAGCTTTTGCAGGAATGCTCTGTTTCTTTTTTATTCTTCCTAAGCCCCCCACTGTTGGCAGAGATATTGTACCTAACCTGAGACATGTGGAGGCTTGGTGCTTGTTTGAGAAGTTTCCCTAGATTTTACCTTTTAAGTTGCATAGATGAGGTATGTGGAGGCCTCCTATGGTCCCTTTTTACTTTTCAATAGCCAGTTCCTCCTTTCGGACCCTGGGATGTGTAGAAGGCCAACGTTAGTTTGGGAAAAACTTTTAGATTTTTCCCTTAAAAGAGCACAAAAGAGACACGTGAGGAATTCCAATGCCTCACTTCATACTTAGCTGATTTAGGACCCAAGCGAAAGTCGTATCTCTTGAAACTTTGGTGAGTTAAAGGGGCCCACCATATATAATGTCAAAAAACCCCTTGCAGGTGATACCTTCACAACCATCTCCCTAAAATGTGATGGTGGGACATGTGGCATAATCTGTAGGTCACTCCTCTATTTCCTTTGTGTTTGATTTAGTCTCTTTTGTTTAGCAGGAGCTATATGTTTGACTTAGGATACATGGAGAGATAGCGCTCATTTGAGTCTCCGCTCTTTATCGCCTCTTCGATTTTGCACCGAGCTGACATGTGTATCTTTCCATTGCCTTGATACTTTTTAACTGCAAAATCTATCTTCTTTTCAGACTTGGGACACATGAAGTCTTCACACTTGTTTGAGTCTCTATCTTTGGATTCCACCCTTGAAGGTGCGCCAATGAGACACGTGGGGGCTTCTGCTGGCTCTGTTCTTTACTTAGTCGATTCTGATCCCACCTATCCCTTTTCCACCCATTTAGGAGAAACTCGTCGGACCCTAGACATGTGGAAGCTTCACACTCATTTATGGACCATCCCTTGGGTCTCACTTTTGAAGTTGCATCGTTGAGGAAAGTGGCACCCACCACGGGTCTGTTGTGTACTTAGGTGATTCTAGCCAATGAGACCCCCTTTTAGACCTTGACTATGTGGTAGGCTAGCACTTGTTTGGGACCTCCTTTCAGGATTGACCTTTAAAGATGAACTGATTGGATGTGTGGGGGCCTCCACTAGCCTTGTCACACTTAGCCATTTCAGGCATGCTCCTCTTTCTTTTTTTTTTGGCCGGGTCCCTTCTACTTATGGAGGAGTGACTATGTTGGGTTCTAGACATGTGGAGATATGGCACTTGTTCGGGGTCCCTGCTTTGGATTCTTCCTTTGAAATTATGCCACTGAGGCACGTGGCTCCTTCGCGCTCATTTGGGGACCACTTTTTGGTTCTGGCCTTTGAAGTTACGTCGTTGAGGCACTTGGCTCCTTCGCACTCGTTTTCTTATACTAAGCCAATTTGGGCCCAAGTGAACATTACCTTTCTACATTGTTCTTTTGTGTGCCTCTGGTCTCTTCGGGTTGTTTTTTTCTTTTCTAACCCTAACCCTTCATTTTCATATCTGCCACCCCTTGATTTGTGATTTATTGCGAGCTCGCAGGATTGAACCGACCGTTTGATTTTCCCTGTGTAGGGGTGTGTTTGATTAATTTTTCCTAAGGGGAAAAATTGGTCAAAAATTCTTTAAGGTGAAAGGTGTGGCATAAATAGGGTTATGGGAAGGAGTGGTATGATGATTGTGAGGTAGTTCTTTAATAGTCACATTTTTGGAACATGATCTTGAACTGATTTCTCTACTTAAATAGACAATCCTATAAAATTTATTTGGTTGAGTCTACAAGTATTTGGACATGCAAATATCAATTTTGTATTTATTGCAATGATCGATGATGTCAAAATATTGATAAATTATTAGAACATCAGGGATTATGGAAGTCTTGACATGAGTGGAATTTTCATTCTAAGGATCAACAGAAGCATAAACAAATTTATCAATAGCAAATTAATGATACTTACTCGAAGAGGTAGAATGAGTGTTGACTGAGGTGGTCTCGAGCTTCTTCTTAGTTCATTCCATGAAAGAAGACATCAATGATCCTCCTCTCATTTTTTTAAGGTTCTCCATTTGGGTAAGGGCAGCAAGTTGGGGGACAAAAGAGTGGCCATAAGTGGACGTCATATTGTAAATAACAACATAATATCAACTTGTAGGGATTATTAGCAATGCATACACTCAAAATTAAAAAAAATTATATCAATATGAATCATAGCATCCAGAATCTAGTTTCTAAACTACTATTTTTTTTTTAAATGGACAATTTTAGCTATATTAAACACTCAAAATTCAATGACTTGGTAATTTTTTTAAAAACACCTCTAAGATTGCAATATGTTTTCCCACGATTTGGATAACCAAATATATATATATATATATATATATATATATATATATTCATTTGGTGAGAAGTTAGATGTTGATATCTATCTTGGGATAGATTTTATTTTGTATTTTTTTCATAAATATTTTTTTTATGATTTTTTCCATGAAAGTGCTCTAAAAACATCAAGGAAGCAGAGCACTTTCTGTTTGCTCACAATAACTTCATACAAAAATATTGAAATCAAATTTTTTTTTTTGAACATGTATATAATTTCACCACGCTTGGGATGGTATAAGTTTTATCACATTCTGACAAGTGAAACAAAATTTGTAGTCTTAAACATAGACATAAACCTTCATGAGAAAAAGTTTCTTAAATACCTACGATTAGTAAAAAATTATAAAATGATATTTATCCTATTCTATTCACTTTAAAATCAATATTTATACAAAGCTAACAATCTCCCCTACGTGTTGGTACCATTTTTATGACATAATTTTTACTTTTCGGCATGGTTCAAGTCTGTGGAAGACTAAATTTGATGTTTTTCTATTTTTGATGTAAAATTCAGGATTTGATGTCCACTTAATTGTCTCCCAACTTGATGCACCTACCCATTTGATGATGTAAATTATTATCTTGGGAAGCGGAAGAAGTTTCTTCTTTATACATTTTTGATGAAGTGAATAATGCATAGGTGTAAGTATTCATAGATTCTTTAAAATATTCATTAGATGTGTATTAAAAATATTCAATCTTGACACATTACTCTTCATCTTCTTCTTCAACTTCTGATTCAACAATTTCCTCTTTTTCAACTTCACTTGTTCCACATATTGGATTCAGTGGTAGAGATTTAAAGGAAATCCTTTATGGTGCTCCTACAATCAGATTCCTATTCTAGTTTTTTTACGAGATATGTTTGGTAACTTCCTTTTCCAAAAAATTTAAATCATTGGACAATATAAAAAGAGAAACTATAAAGGAAAATTAGTACATATGAATTTTTAAAAATGAAATAATTTTTCTCTTGGAACATAATAACATCCTTTGGTCTAGAAAGATTCAAAAAATTTAGAAGTCGTGTGACAAATTATCACACCTTCCAAATCTATTATAAATAGAGGTTTTCGAATTAGATATGCACAACTAAATTATTGAATTATATACTCTAAGAACTACCAATTACAACAATGTATTATAAAGTTGAAGAAACTATTATTTGTAATATTATACCTGAAGTTTGTGGTATTTTCCCTTAAATTATCAACTCTAAATCTATATTCTCACAAACATCTACAAATAAATGATTCATAGAATTAATTATGTAAATTCACTAAATGCAAAAAAAAACTCAAATGAAATTAAAAAAAGTGAGTAGTTAATTACATGTTTTAGTTATATTGTTATTTGAACCTTTCTCATCTTCTTAATTCTTTGTACTTTTTATATATTTCACAACATTGGGTATGATTGAATCTTCTGGCTAAGGAAAATTTTCTAGATATTTTTTATTAGATATACATTTATGTTTCTTAGAAACTATTTTTGAACTATTGCATCCAACCAAACAACATGTAAATCACCCTAATTTGGTAATGCAAGTTGTTCTTTAAATTTTTTATAAACATTGAATTCTTTGATTTCCACACCTATAAACACATATTCAATAATATTAGATCAATTATGAAAAGTAATGAAAATAATAATTTAAAATCATCTTAAAAAGAGATAAAAAATGTATACATCATTTAATATTATGTAACTTAGTGACCACTAGCCTTATGTAACTTAAAAATCCCTAGCCTTATGTAACATACCGTCTGCTAGAATTATGTAGCAAAAGAGAGGTATCCTATATATCCTCAATGTGGAATAATCCATATTGTTATCATCAAATCAGAATACCCTCTGATCTGTACATGTGTGTGTGCTTGAGATCACCATGTGACTAGGTAACATGGGTGTTATCTGTAAGTTGTGGGAGTTGCTACTTGAGACAGAGAAAGTTGGTTCTTGCTCTTAAACTACCTGCCACAATCTACTCTAATGTAGGAAAAAATATCTTATCCTAATCTAAATTTCCAAGGCACCAGGGAGAGAGAGTGCATGAAAAAAAAACTAAAATAAAGCAATGATACACAAAAAAAAGAGGGAATGAGAATAACTTTCCAATGTGTGAAAAATTTAAGAAAAGTACATACTAGAAAGGGAGATAACAGTTCTCCATAGTCTAGCAACTACATTCACAAAAATATTCCATACACACACAATGATAATGAATCCTTGCAATAGAATAAAATAGATAGAATATATTTTCAAAGAGGTTGAAGAGGAAAGAATAATTCAAGTAAACATAAGGGAAGATACATCCATAACTTTCATCTATTACTTGAATGATATGCATAGTTCAATATATTACAAAATAAAGGCTTGATCACCATGCAAGGAGTCCACTACAAGGGCCTACAACACACTGGATTCACAAAAAAATGAGAGATTTTTGTTACCCAAACTATCCTCCTTTACAATGAGCCCAACACTCTAGTTTATAGAATTTGGAAGAGAGAGGATTGAAATACTGAAGTATGCCTTTCAACCACTTGCAAGAGATAATAAATAAATTGAAATGATGGTATATTTCTTGCAAAAGGGTCCCCATTATGGTATATTGTGGACCACGTGGGATAAAATATTCTTCCATTTCCACATTTCACTAGTTAAGACCAAATCATCTATTCTGGGCCCTTACATACTCTTTTCCCAACTATCCCATGGACCACAAGGGAAAAAATATTCCACCTTTTCTACATTTCACTAGTTGTGACCAAATCATCTATTTAGGGCCCACACGTACTTCTATCCCAACTTTCCCATAAACCGCATAGGAAATAATCTTCCGCCTTTTCCACATTTCACTGACTGTGACCAAATAAGCTATTTAGACATTTTAGGTAATTTTTTCCCAATTGTCCCATGGACCACTTGAAACATTTGTATCCTCTTTTGCCACATTTTTTTGGATTTTTCTAAGTATTTCCTTTTTTTTCTCTGTAACGCCCCATTCAATCAACATCTTGTCTCTGTTCTCATTTGGTGCACGTTTGATAGCCTGCCTAATTATCAATTTAATTGGAAGAGGGAAATTATATAACACATATATTATATAATATAAAATTAGATATAAGACAATATATTTTTATCTAGTATAATTATTTAATATTTTATTCCTCGAAAAGAAAAAACTATAATCATATAAAGGTATAAAACTTATAAGGCACACATGATACCTCAATGGTTGAAATTTCCTTGTAAAATATCTTCATAAATAAATCCTACTCAACATTTTCAAAACTTGATACAAGAGAACGATCACCTATTTTTAAAAATGTTTCAATTAATGTGCATGGTATGTAGAAATGGAGATTATAATTATTATCCTCTTGTGTGTTTTTTTCGATTAAATTGTTCCAAAAAAACTCCATTCACTCAAAGTAGGATGGATTCCTTGACCTAATAAGACTAATATAATTAAAATAAGGAAATTTCACTTCATGATCCCAATATAAATCAACCCGATGTTTTCTTCCTCTTCATCATGGTTATGGATTTTATAAAAGACAAATAATACTCAAAACCCATCAAAACCTTATGAAGTATATAATCTATAAAACCCATAATCAAGCTCTGAAAAAGTATCCTTCACATATATACAATATATTGTCACAACTTCTTCCATAATATGTACTTTAAAATTGGAGCCAAAAACACGCAAACACATTCAGTTGCATTTGTTCCCAAAAATGTGAGCATGATAATAAGTTCCTTTATAGTTACATCAGTAACAATATTACACATGTAGACAAAAAAATTTCACACCTCTCCTAAATCAATTAATTTTCCCATTCCATTTCCAATGAAAATCCATGAAAAATTTACTGACATCAGTCAATCAATAAAACCTTCTCAATTTCTAATTAATCCTCATCCCATTTTAAATATTCCACATGTACCCCCACTACATATTAAATATTCATGATTACCCACTCACTTAATCTTTCTTACTTTCCCAAATCATGATTACCCAAAACCTCCGAATTAAAAAAAAAAAAGGCTATAAATAGAGCCTTGATCCCCCCACTTCAAAACAAACAATTTTTTTTTTTTCAGATATATTGCATTCTTGTTGCAAATATCATCCCATCTACCTAGTATTGATGTCCACATGAGCGTAATTTTCCCATCCATAAATCCATCATCCCCACATCCCTTCGTTTAATGTTTTTGAATCAATCATCTTCGCTACGAAGGAATCGCTGACGTTGGAGAAAACACCTACACTTTAAGCAATCTAGGTCAGTCTAATTCACTACCCATTATGAGGTTTTCCAAGGATACACATGAAAAGAGGTATAAATTAAGTTTAAGTACTTTTTTATTATCATGGATTTTTAGAGCTCACATTCTAGCATGCCCAGTGAGACTTACCCATGATTTTTTGCCTTTGGTTTCATGACTAGGCAATATCCATTCTTTGCTTACTATTTTTTGAATTCGGTAAAATTTGAGGGTGTTGAAAGGACCCAAATCCTTTTATAAGGGCCCATAAGGCCATATATAACAAGATACAAAAAAATTACATCAAGACAAAAGTTAAAAAGAACCAACATTCCAAAAAGAGTAAAAAAGGCCCAACTAGGACTACATATATAGCATATTTTTAAAGACATTCACTACATAAAAATAATTAGTATCAAATTTATTTTACACCATAGATCAACCAAAGTGATAAGCTCCTTGCAAAATTTCTGGAGATGATCCCAAGTAGTTTCTTAATATTCCTAATTCTTATTAACAATGAAGGTCTTATTAATGTTCCTGATAACACTATTAAGAAAATTAGCAGTGTTAGGCTCATAATTATTTGCATTGGTGATGCCACCATGATCCTCCACAACATCCACAATATAAAATTTACAAATTTCTATTACATCCTACGAGAGATGTTCAACAACATCTTCATTTTTCAGTGACAGTGTCTCCTTATATAGTAATATGCTCCCTAACAACAATTGAAACAAGAGGGGAATTCGGATGAAAAGCAATTAGAGATTCAAGAAAAGCCTAAGTAACGAAAAGGAACACATCAGGGATAATATTTTCAATAATAAGACTAGACACATCCATTTTTTAAAAATGATGGGAGGATAAGGGAGGAGGTTGGTGCACCATTGTGGGGGAAGAGGCATCCAGGTGGGGAGGATAAGAATGAGGTGATGGGGTAGCACATTGGGGTGGCAAGGTGAAATCATGGTGGAGGGGCAAGGTGGTTTCCAATTTCAGGTGTTTCACTAATAATTTGAATCTTTCTAGGAGAAAACAGATAGAAGGTAAGTGGTTAAGGAGGAATACCTATGAAATGAAGGTGAAAGGTAGCATGCGGGCATTGTTGATGTTATCCAAGCTGATCATAGAGAAATCATTTTTGTCATGGAAGGACTACCTATAAATACAAAATAAGACCACAAACGAGTATTAGATAACATATGATAGTGGATTTCTTAGCCTATGCTAGATTCAGGAATCCTGATGCTTCATAGAGAGGTAGTCAATCCACTATTTAATTTAATGTAAATAGGAAACTAGAATAAAAAGGTCTTATTGTAATGCAATGATTTATGCTTCTCAATACAAAAGAATATACTCTAATTAATGTTGAATATGAAATGTATCGCTAATTCTAATGAAACAAAAGGTTTTTTCAGGAAGGGAAGGTTTGTCAAAGGTATGCTAAAGGTTTGGTATTGATTAGGTGAGGTTTGGGACGGTTTTGGTTGAATAAAATGCTTGTTGATCCGAGGGTGTAAAATAACACAAAAATTGATATCAATCGGGTGAATGATGTCAGTATAGGGATGAAACTGATGGCATTAAGTAAACTGACATTGGTAGGGGAAATGGGTTATAAATTAATAAAAATGGTTTTTTATCCCTTCTGTGATTATACAGAGAGTGAGGAATGTGCGGTTATGCTCGTAACATGGATAAGAAGACTCGGGAATGTAGAGGAAGAGGTTAAGAAAGGTGGAAAGGATTGAAATGGTTGGGTAGGTGGATTAGAGGGAAGATGGAGATATCTAGGTAATAATTTAAATGTAAATACCCAAAGAAGTAATATATCTATAGTAAAGTAAGCCCACACAATGAAAACTTCATTACTTACTTGTTTCTATGAAGATCTCTTGAAGGAATGTGGTTAGTGGTTGATTGGAAAGGTCATGGTTGGTTTAGTGTTGCGGTAGTATAACATGTGTGTTCCTGTTAATACTCCAATCCTCTAGAAGAGAACCTGTTACTTTTGTTGCACTCTAGTGGTGTGTCATTGTAGTTTGGATGTAGGAATGGATTTGATACTCATGCTTGATTGTAATAGAATTCCCAAAATTGAATGACCAACCTTGGTGAAGAGTTGTAAAACTATATTTAAAGGAATTGATGATGGTTTAGGTGACTGATGTCGTTCATAGATAAAATGGTGTTTGTATGGGTGAATTGGTCCAAGTTACAAAAAATAGCCCAACCCTTACTATATTTGGCATGATCTCGGTTTCTAATATGGGTCTCAGGTGAGGGTTGACACTTAGATAAGTAGGAGCGTTGTTAGAAAAGGAATAGGAATTTAATTTTAGGGTTTGAAAGTGTCCTAGTTGGGCAATATAAGTAGAGACTCAATATTAGTCAATTAATAGGGTAGGAATAAATCATGTTGAGGTGTCTTGGTGATGTGGCAAGGTGAGGGATAAATTAACTTAATTAAAGTAATTAAACTAATTAATAATGTTAGGATGAACTGTAATTCAATTGTAAGTAATTTAATTAATATGAATGGAGGGTAAGGGGTCATTGTTTGGTGAATATGTTACGTTAATCAATTAATGGGGACTAAGGGGCATGTGACCCAAATTTGGTGTCTACATTTACCCATTTTTGTCGCATAACTTGTATTGATAAGACAAACTGAAAAAAATAGGAACTCATTGTCTCAGGTATGAGTGAAGATTAGGTTTCCCCAAGCATGGGTGGAGGTTAGGTTGCCTCAAGTATGGGAGGAGTTGATCCCCCTAAAACTAGGATCTAATGAGGTTATATATGGAGTCACTGAGTGATTTGATAAATGTGTAAGTGATGAAAAATGAGGTAAAGGTGGGGTATATGTAACTATAATATTGGTGTACAGGTAATAGGAAGGGGCATTAAAATGCACGAACACATTATAAAATGTGATAAGGTACTAGGTTGAATAACTTGCAAACTCTACTTTGTCAAAGGTTTATAGGTTTATCCAAACAAGGTTGAAGTGGTTCAGGTGTCCAAGGTATAGGATACGGTCTTGAAACACAACTACGAAAGGTGTAGGAACATGCAATAGGTTTTTTCCAGGGCACCAAAGGGTAGGTCAGGATAAAAAACATGACATCAGGCAAGGTAACATCATGAGGCTTAACAACACATGTAGCATCATCGCAAGGTATAGCGAGTAAGAGATTTTGAGTGTCATAATGGGTGAGGTTGGGTTAGGAGATTTAGGCAAGGTCGTACGTAAAGCTACATTAGGGGTCAAAAAATTTCCCATTTTATGGTGAGGTTGGTTATAGGTAATAAGGTCATTAGGTTTATTGCTAAGGTTGGGTTCAAACTTGGTTAAGGCTAAACATGTTTCGGGAAAGAAAATGTGGTGATAAATAGGTGTAAGGACTCAAATAGGCCAACCGATACTTGTTAGGGGAAACTGATTTTGGTCAAGAGTAACTTACCGTGGTACACCAGGGCACATGACCGATACCGGTCAAGCAAAAACAACATTGGTCAGGTCAAGGGTTGGGTAAAAATTTAAAAATTTTATGTTACAAATTCATTTTAACTCGTTACACTTATAGAAAAATGAAAATATCAAAGAGCTTTTAGTATTTCCATGGAGAAATGGACAAGGTGTTGTACCAGGCTGAGTTATAGGTATTTGAGTGGCTGGAAGAGCTAGGTAGATAGCTCTATGAGATCATTCAAAGTGATTTTATTAGACAGAGGACAAAGATTTTGATTGGAGGCATGACTGCTGTAGGAGGACGCACTGAAGGTCCTCTAGTTTAGAGACCAGAGGTGTCAATGAGAAGGAAGTTAGATTTTGAGGTAGGAGTTAATCCATATTGTGTATTTTTAATTGATATTTGTGGTAAAATGAACAAATGGGGTGGGAAACTAACATTTTGAAATGAGGTTAAAAATAATGAAATTGGGTACTTGGAGGGTGAAATGTAGATTAATTAGGCGAGTAAAAGCATTTGGGTGGGGTTTAGGTGGGATTAGGGTAGATTTTCTACTGTTTTCCATTTTTTCATAATTTGGGGCTTGGGAGTTCAGCCTTAGGGATGAACCACAGACTGGCATCAGTGAGGCATTGACCAACATCGGTTTGGTGTACCGGTGTCGGTGATTGAAATACATGACCAATGCTAGTTAGAGTGATCAATGTTGATTACGATGAGTGATTCCAGTCACTGTGAAAACAAACCTTATTTATAAAAGGTTAATCTATGGGGAAAGATGAATTTATAAGATAGAGAGGTAAGTATTGTTAGATAAATGGGAGGCAAAGTAGAATTGAAGTATGTAGGTTAAAGATATATATAGTTAGAAATAGGAGGGCATGGGTTAGTTCAAATATTGAAGGAGAGAAAGTGATGAAATAGAACATGGGGACATGTGTAGGCTAGATAAAATCAACCATAGGTTAGCGAAATAGTTAGGAAATAGATAGGTGGGTAGAGTAATGTTGGTGTGGGGTGGGTGGGTAGGTAGGAGTGAAACAATGACTAAATTAGGTAAGTAATTTACATGGTTGTGTTTCATGGATGTAGGAACAACATCACTTGACGATGTGGGATATGGTCCAATAATTATTGGGGGTGATACATCTAATATTCATTGAGGATGAATGGAATCATATGTGAGAGGTAGGATTCGTTGGGATTAGGTGGTATAGGCGGATCCAATGGGATCATATTTTTATGATCACTCTCATCGATAGATAGGATGCAGTGACCAACACATTCCATCTACCCACCAATAAGATGATGATCATGCTAGAGGATGTATACAAAATTTTATGCTTACAGATTGTTGGGGAGCCCAATTTTTTAGTGTTAACATATGAGGCTTTCGAGGCAATTATTTCATTATTTTTGGAGATGGCGAGTGACCTGACTGAGCACAGTGTTATTCTTATATATGGGGCTCTATATGTTACGCACCCATAGGAGAATCAGTTAGCAGTATTGAATGATGGTAGTAGTGGGATGTTATGCACTCCGCAACTCAGAGGGTGGCTGATTTCCTAGGGGATTGATGGGAGTTCTACAAGATGTGATTGAGGATCATGTATGTTTTGCATGGTCTCCTACATATCTAGCATAGTTATAGAGGGAGCTATGGGGCTATCGAAGGATTTGACATTATGAAATCTATTATACATTCATACTACACTACTAGGCATATGAGCACATAGTGATTGTTCACCCATGGGGACTGCTGATAGAATATTGGCATCATGGTGGTCAGATGTCTGTATATAGAATATGGGTGGTAGTACATGGTCATCCACGAGTGAAGGAGGAAGCACACAACGTGGATTACTATAGATATCAGTTGGAGGGGTTTTATGCCATGGTCATAGTTTAGAGACCCAGTGTTGGTTTTCCCCCATATAGAGGGATGTCTCAAGAGTTACAAGGGTTATAGCTACTAAGGTGGATACATGGAAGGCTTTCCTATAAACATGAGATGATTCCATTGGATATATTTTGATGCCAGTTAGGACTAAATTAGGATGTGTTGCCACCATTCCCACAGTACCAAAGAGATGATGTGGAGAGACCATTATCTCCATCCCATCCTATACATCCCACAGGATAGTGGGAGGTACTAGTTATATCAAGCCTAATGATGAAGGGACCACTCTGGAATATAGATAATGGTGGGACGAAGAGTTATAGGAAATGTCACCATGGCTAGGTTAGACAGATTTAACCATTGTGATGGTTTCAAGAGATGCACTAAAGGGACAAGTGACTACTCTAGGAGTACAATTTATAGCATCACAGGCACAAGTGGCCACCTTGATAGGGTGAGTGACTACTCTATAGGGTCAGCTAGTAGCTGCTCAGGCACATGCATAGGAACTTGCAGGGGATGGAGCACAAGTAGCAGCTTTATAGGCACATGTCAATTATTTATAGGGTTTGCTGATAGCCACTCAAGCACAAGTTCTAGCTTTATAGGCCCAAGAAGGAACACAGATACCAACACAAGTACTAATATAGGGTCTCATTTTATAGGCACCAACACTAGGACATGGTCCCTTAATATAGATAGGAGGCCATGGGCCACTATTTTTGGGAAGGGTTCACATGTTGGAGCTTGGATGATGAAACCACCTCAGACTATATCTATGGCTAGGTTCAGGGATGCCCTAAATAAGGCTTGTTATTATAGGTACTAGTTGACCACATCTGGTATTGATGTCCCATCATATGCTGAGCACAGGGCCTAGTAGGAAGCCGGTGACAGGACTAGGTCTAGAACTCAGAGATTTGGTAGCACAGGGGGTCGTCGGACCCAAAGAAAGGGTAAGGTTGAGGTTACCAACTCTCATAGGCCAGGCCTAGATGAGGGAAAAAAAGGAGGATATGGTGATAAAATAGATACCGGTATAATGTATAGGTGAGGGTGGAGATATTTTGGTGGGGTAGTTGACAGGGAAAGAGGAGGAGATGGGTGAGAGCAGAGAGGGCCTCAGATGTAGATGAGATATTTATGATATGTGACATTCTATTTTTATTTTGATATATATACCCTCCTATGTGTCGAAGATTGCAAGATTGTAGATGAGTTTTTTGAGATACTTTGATTATTTTTCCCTATGTATATATGTATTGGTACATAGAAACTCCCTATAATATAGTTGATGATGATTATTGGACTGATGATGTACTCATTTTCATTTCGATTGTTATTGTTATATTATGGAAACTAGGTGAGTTAGGCATGGTTGAGTCTAGGTTATTTAGGCATGGTTGAGTCAAATATATGCATGGTGGAGTAAAGTGTAGGCATGGTTGAGTCTAGGTGTAGGCATGATGGAGTTTAAAATTTCCAAGTTACTGATTTTATGGAAATGATGTGTTATATGTAGGTTGTGTTTAAATTTCCAAGTAATTGATATCATGGAAATGTTAAATGATTGATGTATGATATGGTTGAGGTTATAAAATGGTAGGTATGATGAAAGAATGTATTATTTTTTGATATATAAATCTCCAAGTTATTGTAAAAATGGAAACTACCTAGATTAAAATATGAATGTAAAGGGCGAAAAAATGGTTAGGGGTAAAATTGGTCAAGCTAACCTCGAAGGGCCCCATGCCTTAAGAGTGCTGCCTACATAGCCCTAGTGGAAATGGGCCTCATAATAATTTATTTCTCCCATGCCTTAATATGGGGAGGAATATGATGGGGTAGATAAATGGGTTGGTAGGTTTTACGCATGATTGTGTTTAGGTTATTGAGGCATGGTTGAGTGTAGGTTATTTTGGGCATGCTTGAGTTTAGGTTTAATAAGCATATTTTAAGGTGAAGAAATCCCAAAATTTAGGTGTTGAAGGTATAATCCTACATAGAAAAATCAATAATTAAGATAAGAGACAAATGGTAAAAGAGGTGGAATGCTCCTGAAGTTACATAGATCATAATGAGCATCCCGAAGATAGGTTCATGAACTTAAACTCCTAAAGATAGTTCATGATTGACTATTCTAAGCGTGAAGGAAGTTACATGATCACAAAATGTTGCATTTACATCACGTCCCTTGTGTAATTAAAATATAACAAAGAAAGGAAAATGAGGTGAAATGGGTTGTTTAGCGTAACCCTGTTGTGATACAACATGCTTCTTCTACAAGATACCGAAAACTAAAATAGGAAAGTCCATGATGAAAAAGTTGCACTTCTCTTGATTTGATATATTTTATTTTTTATTTTTTTTGATAGACTGATCGATGCAGAAAGTCTATGTGGGATGAATAGAATGATTCTTTGAGGTATTCATGAAGCTGATCAAGGTGGGAAGCTTCAGAATATTTTATTTTCATTTTATAGAAATAGTCTTCATTTTGGATAGTCTACGTACAGTATGGATAACTTTTTATAGCAGCAAGATAGAAAGATAGATACCATTTTTGAGGGGTTCATCTATTTGTAAGAAGTTTGATTGAAGGAGTTGAATTTGAAAATCCCATATATTACTATTGTACTATTTTGGACTTTTAGGTCATGAACAAGACTAGAAAGGAGTATAGGATTTTATAATGAAGAGAAACCATAGAACGCAAAGGTTATCTATAAAAGAAAGTTTTTAAGTGAAAAATGACCATGGGATTCCATCTTAAAAAGGACTAAAAGTATCCATGAGAATCATGCCATGAGTAGATTCTTGGTACTCATATCAAAGATAAGGATGAAAGGTGACAAATAATCACATGACTCTTGTTTAGTCGTTGATCCTTAAAATAGGTAAGGTTAAGGTGAAGGTTGCTCAAGGTATGAGAATTTATTAAATAGAAGGTGATATAGGAATTGATTCAACAATAGAATGGTCAAAGATTCATGGCTTAGGTTTAAGTTAACTTTGGGGGTAAGATAAATGATAATCACCTGATCCATAGGCATGAGTAACAATATGGGGTCCAAGTCAGTTAGGAGAAAAATTTCCCCATTTAATTTTCTCCTCTTTTGTTACATGTTGATTTTCCTTCAAGATGAGGTCACTGACCTTCAAGGTTCATTCTTGGACACATTTATCGTAGGCACATTTGATACACTTTTGGTATATTTGAACGTGATTGAGAGAATCTAGATTACGTTCATTTAATAACTCAAGTTGTGCCAAACGGTCTAGACAACCTTTGTACTATAGACCAAAGAAAAAGGTGTGGCAAAAGTTAAGGTGTGAATACTAGTGTGATAAACCCATAAGGTAAAAGGAATGTGTCTGTGCCAATCCTTACTAGTATCATCAACCACTTTCATAAGATTTTTTTTTAGGGTTTTATTAGTCTATTTAGGTTGGCCATTGATTTGAGGATAATAAGGTGAAGAAAAAATGAGTTAAATGTCGAAGGTGTTATAAATTTTCTCTAAGGTTTTGTTTTTGAATTGTTTACCTTTATCAATGATGAACCTATGAGGAACACCAAAGCAAAAAATGATGTGATGGTTGATGAATTCATGTATTTTCTCATCTTTTGTAGAAATGTGAGGTATGGATTCCACCCATTTAGTGTGATATTTTCTAGTAGTAATAATCCATTGATGAGTTTGGAAGAATGAGGTTTAATCTCTCTAAAAATATCCTAACCCCATTGAGAGAAAGACCAAAGTTCTCATCTAATCCATAAGGCATGACTAGGGGTGTGATGAATGTTAGGTTGTAGAACTTGTTTTCATGTGTGAAAGTGTTGAAGACTATACACTAAGAGTACTGTACACTTTTCATGTATCCTCGTCGGGGTTTGGGGCCGGGCTGGGCCTTGAGCGGGGGTTTGGGGGTGGCAGCCCCCGGTAGCAGGGGTTCGTGGGCACAGCCCCCGAAAAAAAAAATTTAGGCATAAAACTTTTTAGCCTTGAAAAATACACCTGACATATCGGGAAACATGCTTTTCTCATATGGGCGAGTTTTTTGACCCATAGGTTTATGGGATGGGTTTTTCCCATGGTTTTTATACCCACGGTTTTATAAAACTGCTTAAGCAATTGTCTATTTATATGGTCTTATGCATATGATAGATGTACAAGCAAATGTATTACAGATGTGTTTTGAATTCGGCTATGAATTTTGTAGAGTTTGTTGAGCATAGATCCAAACGGATCTGGGTATTGTATTGAGAGAGTGGTGGCTTGTAATAAAATCTGAGCAAGTGATTCTTGGTGGACGTATCCCAAATTGGGTGAACCACGTTAAATACCGTCTCTTTGTGTTGTGTTATTTTATTCTGTAATTTTATTTGAGATCTGTAATAATTTCTACATATTAGTTTCTACTGTTGCGATTCTGTGAGGGATTATTCCACATATTTTATCCCTTATTTCCTAACAATGAATATTACCATGTTGCTTACATTTCACACACCATTTGACATAGTCTCAGTAGTCCTTGTTTAGGGTTGGCTAGTAGTAGAAGAGGTGAATGATGTGCTTAGTGACAACAAAGCCACTAAAATGACCTCCATAAATCTCGTTGTGAACTTGCTTGATGGTGTATGGGATTTCAGAAGTTGTAAGGCATTGTAAGAGGATACCATCAAATCCACGTTTATAGAGAATACCTCCCATGATATCATAGTGAAAGATAGTTTTGAGGAAATCTCGTTGTGCATTGTGAGTAAGATCTGAAGGTAGAATTGAAAGGGAAAGGTAGTCATCAAACTGATTATACAAAAGGTAATGTGGGTCAGTTTCAATGTTTCCTAAAAATTTAACATCTCAAAATAGATATAAAGGTGATAACAACCTTTCTACTGTGAAAAATATTTTCGATTCAGAGAGGGGAAACAAGGTAATTGAGAAGTGGGATTGGCCATGGTGTCCACAAATTTTTTATTAGAATGCGGGGTGGTTTGAATTCCGTAATGGAAAAAGGTAGTAAAAATCATGTCAACATGATGTTTAAATTTTTGAAGTATATTTTTACAACACTTGTATATAACATTGACTTGGTTCATAACTAGTTGAGAGTCGCCAAAGATATTAATTTATTTAACATCTAAGGATATTGAGCTTTGAAGACCTAACATGAGTGTTTCATATTTGGTGATGTTGTTGGTACAATAAATATCTAGTTTGAATGATAATGGCATAGGATCACCATCAAGATGAATGAGGATAACTCCTGCACCACCCCCACACTGAAATTTGGAAGCATCAAAGAATAAGGTCATCTTGTAAATGGTATCATCTAGGGAGAGGGTTATGATGGATTAATATGGGAATTCGAAGTTAGAAGATTGGTTTCAAGAGAGAGGTGTGTCTGTGAGTTGGTCAACAATGGTTTTTCCATTAACAAACTGTTGATGGATGAATTCTAGATTTACGTATACAAGAAGCATGAGCCAACGTACCTCATTTTGATATTGGTAAGGCTTTTCACACATTTAATGTAAGGGTTCAGTATTGGAGACAAAGAATGTTTGTGGTTGAGTAGTCAATGGTGAAGTTTAGTGGTGACAAAGACTAAAGCTAGGAAAAAAAATTCAGTGTGAGTATATCTAGTCTCATATTTTTAAAGTGTATGAATTATATAATAAATTGCTTTCTCCCAATGTTACTCATCACGATGAGTGAGCATGGCACCCAGGGAATGATGAGTGGTAGAAATGTAAAGGTAAAATGGTTGGTCATCCTTAGGTTGAATGGGCACAGGTGGTTAGAAGAGGTATGTTTTAAGGCGTTGAAGGATTTTTGGCATTCATCATCCCATTTGATGGAGACACCCTTTTTTAGAAGATGATGAAATGTATGGCAGCAGTCAGAAAGCTAAGAAATAAATCGACAAATAGATTAGAACTTGCCTTGCATACTACGAAGTTGAAAAAGGTTACTAGGTGAATAAATCTCAATAATAGCCTTGATTTTAGCAGGATCAAATTCAATGCAACATAAATAAAAAATAAAACCAAAGACATTTCTCAAGAGAACAACGAAGAAACACTTCTTAGCTTGAAGGTGAACACAATATTTGATTAGACGGTCAAAGGAAACCTTAAGGAATACAAGGTTTTCGATGAGATGTTTGGAATTGGAAAGATGGTCATCGATGTAATATTCCAATATGCTATGCATGATGTCCTGAAAGATATAAGTCATAGCCTTCTGATATGTAGAACCAACATTTTTTAGGCTAAAGGGAATGATACGATAACATAAGGCCCCCCACAGAGTGATGAAGACAGTGTTGTGTTGATCTTCCAGGATGAGTAATATTTGGTTATAACCTAAGAAATCATCCATGAGTGATAACATCTCATGGCTGGTGGTGAGATAAACTAGTTGGTCATGACTAGGTATAGGAAAGTCGTCTTTGGGGCAAGCCAAGTTAAGGTTGTAGAAATCTATGAAAATATGAAGCCCCCTAGTCACTTTTGTGACATTTACAATTTTAGAGATCCATTAGGGATAGTCGATGGGTAGCATAAAGAAAACGGAAAGGAGGTAATGGATTTCATCTTTGACAAGAAGGGAAATGTGAGGATGTATTTTTCATAGCTTTTGTTTCATAGGTTTGGCATCAAGAATGGTTATAATATTGCAAACCACAATATTTGGGTCATACCGGGAATTTTTTCCAATATGGTGACATAAGTAGGTCAGTAGAGAATGTTACAGGTTTTAAATGGTGAAGGATCGGTCATGATGGTGTAGTTGTGTCCTTCATGTTCAAATTTTAAATAGTAGTGTAAGGTTTAAGGAACACAACCCATGGTGTGAATCTAGGGTCAGCCAAGCAATAGGTTGTACTGGAATTCCCCCTCTAAGACATAGAATAATTAAGAAATAGTATGGGGGAACATAAAAATGTGGAGAATAATAGTGCCCAGGGTGGAAGTTATGGCATCATTAAATGAACGTAACATAACTAGGTTATTGTGCATGTAATTATAAGGGATGCACATTTTTTGATACATATGGGAGGAAATGATGTTGATATTGGCCCCTCAATCAATCTCATCTTCAGAGAAACTAAGAACAATTACTTGATGAGTGGTAGAAGCAGAAAACGAATGGGGCAAAGTGGTGAGAGTCACAACGTGGTGAGGAGTGATAATAGCAACGACGCATGTAGGGTCATTAGGTAGAACCTAAATAGACTTCATGACCTCAATTAGGGCCCAACAATGAGACTCAAAGTTTGGATGAGGTCATAAAAAGACATTTTGAGAGGAGACTGGTGAATTTTTTTAGGCATTGTACGATGTGAAACCCCATTAGAAATAGGGTATGCGAGTCCACGGATGGTGATTTTTGGTGCAGGTACAGATGGATTGTTGGGTAAAGGAGTATTGGATGAGTTGGTTGTTTTCTCCTTTCCTTTGACCTTCTAGGCTTGAGTGGAAACTTGAACCATATTTATTTGTGGTGAAGCATAAGGTGAGTTGTGAAAGGTGTGGCAGTAAGATGGGAAAAAATATGGTGAGGAAATATAATGGTTTTGTTCAAGCAATTTGGGGCATTGACATTTTAGTCGAGGATTGGATAGCTCGCTAATGCACACCATATTGATCTCAAATGTTAGAGGAGGATAAAAGGGTTGTGGAGGTGGAGATGGAGGTGGCTGAATAGGTATGGGACGACGTTGTGTTGTCATAGGTAAAGGTGGATTAGGGTCCTCATCTAAAATATCATCATCGTCAAAGTTCCCTTCAAGAGGACATAGTTGAAAAAGAATAGACTTAAGTGCCTTGCAAGTTTCCACATCATGCCCTATGATATGATGTTAAGCACAAATTATGCTATCATCAAACCATTTTGGTTTAGGTTTGAGTTGGTTGTAAGGCCTAAGCATTGGTAATTTGATGATAGAGGTTTGCAAAAGGTTAGCTAAGATGTTGACATAATACCCTACCAATGGATCACAATGTGAAGTAATTATGGGTTTGGATGGAAGTGTGGGTAAATTTGGTGGGATAGGCATCACTGGAGGTGGAATTGAAGGCTAAGTAAGTTTGACTACTTGTTTGATAGATAGTTCAATTTTGGGTTTCAGTTACACCTTTTTGGTTAAAGGTGTAGCATGTGAACTAGTTGTTGGAGGCGGTGTAGGTTTAACTACCTCTTTATAAAGTAGTGGGGTTTTTGTATTAGGCTGCATCTTCTTGGGTAAAGGTGAATAAGGAGTGTTTGATGTAGAAGGGGAGGAAGATGGTGGAAGGAGATGGGTTAGCCAAGGAAATAATTGAGGTAGAGTGAAGGCGGTGGTAAGAGGAAATGTGGAAGGGGTTGGTCAAGGAGAAGGCAATACAATGTGTAATGATGAGGATACAAGAAATGGTGTAGGTAACAACAAAGGTGTAGGTTGTGTAGGTAATTTGGGTTGAGGTTAGCTACTATGATTTTGGTTTACCTTGGGTAAGAGGTTGCTTGATAAATGTTGATAGGTGCAGACCTAAGATAGATGGAAGTCATAAAGGTTATAGAGGGGTAGTGGGTGAAGTCGGTGTATGCAGCCTAAGATGTTTGGTCTTTCTCTTAGGTGGGGAAATAGTATTTGTGGCGGCTTATGAGGATGTGGATAAATCCATTTTTATAGAAGGATGGACTAGGATTGATGTCGACATGACTCCCAATGTGGTAATGTGTCTAGACGCAGAGGAAGATATAGGTTCAGGAGGTTTTTAGGTATACACAAAATTTTGTTTGATGGTAAATATTTAGGTATGGGTGAGGGTGATGAATAAGGGTTAGCTATAAGTGACATGGGCATGGTGGGTTTGTATGTCTGAAACACCATTAGGTAGATCATGAAAGTGTTAGCATACAAAATCAGTATTTAAGTTGAGACAGGTAGTCGAAGGAATCCCCAAAGCATGGAATTATCAACATAATCCAAGTGGTTGGACAAATATGATAATGGAACTGATTTAGAGGAGGATGATGTTTATTTGGTATTAATCCCTGTAGTAATTTATGGTAGACAAGGAAATGGTTGGGTTCAGACTCCATGGGTAGAAGAGACAAGATACGATCAACAAAATCCTTGAAAGCCAATGGAGAATTTTCACCAACATGATGGGACACTAGTAATGGATCCCTTGTGGGTATGGGAGAAGGAAAATTTGATGAGGTAGGGTTCTTATTTTGGTGAAGGAGAAGGAAAGCATGAATCTCCCGTTGGCAGAAGAGTAAGTACTATGACTTGTTCACTAGGTTGAGACATGAGTGGGGAAACTCCATCGGAATATAAGCTGGAATCCTCCTTTGGTGGAGGAGAAGATAAGGGAAACTCCTCCATGGGTGGAGGAGAAAATGAAACAGGTCCCTCTATAGATGAAGGAGCTCATGCAAGAATCTCCTTGATAGATGGAATGGGAGGAAATTGAGTAGGAGTTAGTAGAATGTTGAAAACAATATGAACCCCACAAACATTACTATCACTGGTCAAAGTTTCACTGGTTTTGTTGGATAAAAGGTTGTGATTTTGGAATGGATTCTTGAAGATGTAAAGGTTATGATTAACCGATATGTTAGGGTTATCTAAGACGAGATCTCCATTATCTAACATTTTAAGGGAAATGTTTTTGAAAGATATACAATTACCATTGCTTCAACCAGTAATGTGATGATAGTTGTAGTAATCATTTTTTTATACCATACAGGCACTGAACAAGAAGGGTAAAAACCAGTATGTGGTTTGGTGGGTTGAAAATTGATTGCTTCAAATTTTGGAATTGTTTCTAAAAATAAGGATTAGGGTTATCCTATGGGAGTATATTTTGATTTCTCTTGCTTGAATTGAAAAATACTAAAATAGGAGAAAGGTTGGAAGAAGGTTTTGATTGGTTAGATGGATGAGATGGGTTGGATTTCAAAACTCCTGCATTGAAAGATCCTTTTTCTATAGAATAACTATTTTTTGTTTTGGAATAAGAAGACATATCATTTGATTTAAACACAATGTTCTTGTTATGTAATTTTATCTTCTTCTATTTAATGGCACAAATTTCATGTTTTCAGGCCATGGTAAATACTTCATCAAACAGATGGATGAATCAAAATAGAAGGGTGAATGGTCTCATTGGAAATATCATTGTATGTCAGAGAGTTATGTGAGATGGAGATAAATGCTTCTAATTTTTACATCTTTTCCATCATTTTGATAAGGTAAATTATGGGCTATGATGACAGACCACCCCTACAGTATAAGGAGGGATATAAGATGGCTATGGTGTTGATGACACTCCAGTATGCGGTGGTGTTGAGTACGAAAATTATGATGAAGGAACATAAGTTAGAATATATGCAGAAGGAAAGTACCCTGGGTAAGTGGTAGATTTAATAGGGGGTTGTTGGTGATAGGTGTATGTAGGTGGGGTAGATGTAGAGACTCTCATAGATATTAGAGGAAGAGACTCTGGGATTGAGAGGACAAGGTTTTGGAAGGGAGTATGGGTTACTGACACACTAGTGGTGGCTGAGATGCAATAGGTATATGGGAAGTGGAGGATGAAGATCAACCTACACTAAGAATGGTTGATGAATGCATGGTGGATGTCGTAGGGGTGACATACGTTGAAGGAAAAATATATGTCGTAGATGTAACAGATATCTATGATGTAGCATTAATTTGGGAAACCAAAGGTGCTAAGGTGGAATAGGATAAGTCTACACTGGTATTATTTGATGCAGATGTTGGTTTGAGAGTAGAAGGAATGAACAAAGGCATGTCATATACAATTTGGCTCGATGAATTATAGGTAGATGAATGAGCAAGGTAATACTGCAGAGAAGTGGGGTTTTGATCAAGGAGTCTCACAAACTCCTCATCACCATTGGTTATGGTAAGAGACTGAATGGGATCCATAGGTAATGAGATGGAAAAAGATGATGGGATAAGTGGAAGAGGATGGAAGCTATCCTAAAACATGAGAGTGTTGGATTGTGTTTGAGTTAAAACCATGAGAGTGACAATAGAACTGGTGATTTAAGTTCTACTGATGATGTAAAAACACATAAAAGTGGAGAAAAAATGGATCTTGAAGGTGGGATTTGATTGGTGCTTTGATTGAAAAATTAGAACACAGAGACCGAGGCTAGTTGTGTAACCGATGTTGGTATGAAAGGATAACCGTCGCCAGTCACTACAAAGATGTTGGTTACTGGGGAGAAATGAAAGGTTTTGAAATATGGCAATAAATGATGAACATTAAGTGAAAATTGATTCTGAAGGTGATATCAAAGACTTAGACATATATTAAAGGGACAAAGGAATTATCAAAAGGTGATATGTGTGAATGAAACAATATTTGGTAAAATGACCAAAATAACTCTGAACCGACAATAGTCAGTAAACTGATAATGGTATGATGATATAACCGATGGCAGTCCCTGGACCGATAATAGTTATTGTGAAATCTTGGAAAAGATGGAATAAGAGAATTTTTCTTGATTAAGATCAAATAAAAGGACCAACTCAGAAGCTAATTATGGAAACGATTAATCCCAACACAATCAGAAAAAGTCAAAATACACCAACTATGTTTTTGGAGTATGTATGGAGAAAAAAAACTCACATCTCAAAACAAAAATCAAGAAAAATCTACAAAACACGAAATCCTATGCTATATAGTTTATGTTGTGGCTTATGCCATTTAGTACTGAATTGTGAATAGAATAGATTTTTCATTACCAAAGGTGCCCAATGGAAACTTAAAACTATAGTTGGTTTTAGGTAAATTTTGGCATGGTGTTCCCAATCGATACTTTGTAGTACACAAGGCCGTACTCTGATATGATGACTATCTATAATACCAGCTGCAGCCCACTGCCAATCCTATGATCATGTGATCCTTGAAAACTTCTTCTATTAAATATGTTGTTTAATAAATATGTAGTTTATTTTCAGTGGTTTGGTATAGAGAGAGAGTGTGAAAAATGTGATCTACGGTTCAATTTGTTAACCATCAACTCATCATGACTTCTAGAATATAGGTTTTCCACAATTTAATTGATCTATAATGCAGAATAAAGAAATGAGATGCAAAGATTGTAAACCCAAATCCAAAATGAAATTTGATGAGAGTAATAATGAATAGGAAAGAGTATGTATTTCACTAATGTAATACAAAATAAAAAGAAGTGTTCTTCTTAATCCAAACTACAAGTTTCATCGAGACAAGTAGGAGAATAATAATGTTTCCAAGGGAGAATATTTAATGTGAACTCTCTTTAAAAAATAATTAATCACACAATGATTCCCTAAGACTGAACAATGCAAAGAACCCAAATGGGTCCCACATGGCATGCCAAAAAATTTCACCAATAAGCTGAAGCTTTCTAAGACAAAAAAATAGAAGGTAAGTGCTTAAGGAGGAATACTTGTGAAGTGAAGGTGGAAGGTAGAATGTGCACATTGTTTACATTATACAAGTTGATCATAGAGAAATCCTTTTCATCTGGGAAGGACTACCTATAAATACAAAACATGACCACAAAAGAGAATTAAATAGTATATGACAGTGGAATGCCTAGCGCATGGTAGATCTAGGAAGCGTGATGCTTCCTAGCAAGGTTGCCAATACAATGTTTAATTTAACGTAAACAGGAAACTGAAATGAAAAGGTCCTATTGTAATGCAATGATTTAGGTTTCTCAATATAAAAAAATATGCTATATTTAATTTGAAATATGAAATATATCACTAATTCTAATGAAACAAAATATTTGTTCGGGTTGGGAAGATTTTTTAGAGGTTTGGGACTGATTAGGTGAGGTCTGTTTTGGTTTTGGTTGAATAGAAGGCTTGCTGGTTTGAGGGTGTAAAATAACATAGAGATTGGTATTGCTCAGATGACCAATGTTGATATAGGGAAGAAACCAATGGCGGTAATTAAATCCATATCTATAGGGGTAATGGCTGATAAATTAATAAAAATGGATTTTTAGCTCCTCTGTAATTTCACATAGAGTGAGGAAGGTGTGGTTAGGCTCGTACTATGGCTAAGAAGACTCAATAATGCAAAGGAATAGGTTAATAAAGGTTGAAATCTGTGAAATGGTAAGCAAGGTGGATTGGCGGGAAGATGGAGATATCTGGGGAATAGCATAAATGGAAATATTAAAAAATGTAAAAGATCTCTGGTAAAGTAAGCACAGATGCTAAAAACATTGTTACTTATTGCTATGAAGATCTCATGAATGAAGGTGGATGGTGGTTGATTGGTGAGGTGATGGCTGGTTCAGTGCCACGACAGTGTAACATGTGTGTTCCCAAGGATACTTAAACACTCTGTAAGAGAAACTATTATTTATGTTGCACTCTGGTGGTGCGTCATCTTCATTTGGATGTAGGAATGGATTTGAGACTCACGCTTGATTGTAATATAATTCCCAAAATTGAATGACCAACCCAGGTGAAAAGGTGTAAAATTTTATATAAAGGAACCGATGGTGGTTTAGGTGACTGACATCGGCCGAGGATAAACCAACGTCAGTTAGGGTGAATTGGTCTAAGTTACCAAAAATCACCCGATCTTTACTATATTTCACGTGATATTGATTGTTAGTTTGAGTCTCAGGTGAGGGTTTGTGATTAGATAAGTGGGAGTGTTGTTAGAAAAGGAATATGACTTTAATTTTAGGGTTTGAAAGAGTCCTTGTTTGTTTATAAGTAGATACTCAATCTTAGTTAATTAATAGGATATGAATAATTCCACTGTGAGATGTCCAGGTGTTGTGGCTAGGTGAGAGTTAAATTAAATTAATTAAAGTAATTAAAATAATACGAATGTGGGGTAAGGTATCATGGTTAGGTCAATATGTTACGCTAACTAATTAAAGAGGACTAACGGGAGTGTGACCCAAATTTGGTGTATATACTAGGTCAACAACAGGCGGAGGATGAAGGCAACAACATAGATTAAGGGATGCAGGATGAGGAGAGGGTGAGGAGGGGCACGATGGTGGACCAAGTAGGAGATAGTACGAAAGTTAGGAATTTTTTTGGAGTTGAACACAATTTTAAACAATAAATATAATAAGCCTTGGTGAAGAATAGGTCCTTCACACACACGAGTCTGGGTAATAGATAAATCCAGAGACTGAAAAATAAAATCAGCCAAGTTCTCCTATATATCATTGCATAAATGAGCGAAGAGAAAGTGTTGAGGCCCGAACACAAGATTATAATTTCCTTCAAGTGTGAAATAACACATAATATTTTAATAAACTCGATCCTACGGTGATTTCAAAGAGGCACATTCATAGTCCGATTGATAATTAAACACCCATTCTTTCCTTTTCCTGAGAAAATCCCACATTTCAAATTTTAAAGAATGCTTAAAGTAGATGTATCCCTTAGCTTGTAGCCCTGTCATGGCGGCAATTATTTCTATTGAAATGTGAAACATAATCTTCCCAAATTTCACACATCCCCATTTCTACGAAAGGCAAAATGCTACATGAAGCAACTGTAGACACCTGAAATTGGGTCACACCCTCTAAACCTCCTTTGATTAATTAATTCAATACTATTCCCCCACCATTCCCACTTGCACACATTTTAATTAATTTAATTACCAAAATTAAGTTAATTATCTACCTCACTTCACCTCACCTAGCCACCTCACCTCTCCACCTAAGCCTAGACCTACTCCAACCATATTCATTACCTAAGACTAAGTCACCACCCCCATTAACAAACTAGGACTTATTATAAGCCTAATATTAATGTCTTATTATCCCTCTAACAAATCTCCCACTCCATTTAGCATGATCTACACTTGTGACCTAGAACCAAAATCTCAATCACGTAAAATTTAGGAAGAATTAGACTATTTTTGAAAGGAATGATAACCAAATCGTACCAATCCAAGAACACAGATGCTAATAAAAAAACATGATCAATAAGATGAAAGCAATTCACCAGAATAAATTTACATAAAACATTTGCAAAAAAATGAGAAACAATATCGTATATTATTATAGAACTCAATGCAATACATTGAGAATAGGCCTTGCTTAAATAGGCAAGGAATAATAATCTAAGAACCAGTCAAGGTCGTAGATCAAGCAATAAATCAAGGAACTAACTAGTCATCAAAGAACTAGTCAAGACCATAGATTTAGGAGAGAACTAGACATGAAGGATCTAGTCAATATCACAGATCAAGTAAAGAACTAGTTAATACCACATATCAAGGAAATAACTATACCTAACAACTAGATAATATCTCCTAATATCTAAATAAGATAAACTAAATATCAACACACATAAGTGGGTGAGGATAAATACAATAAAGGTAAATAAAGTACCTAGGTGAACATGAGCTAAGGTAAATACCTACTCTAACACCCACTTCAAGTGAATCTAGGGCCCAAAATAGAAGTGGCATGTCCATAGTATGAGTCTCGATAACTAGGCCTGATGAGGTACTCATGTACAATAACTGGGGAAAAAGGGACACCGCAAGGTACCCAAAACCAGTAACAACAAAGTAAAGAGAGTAAAGACCTACTCCAAGGCATCCCAAGAAGCTCGGCTCAAAAAATCGTACAATGCTGAAGAATTTTGGTGTGCACTATGGTCTGAATCCACTGCTCAATTGGAAAAATGAAAAACAACTGAAACTAGGCTCCACCAGAATAGCTCCGTACAAGGAGACTATCAACAGAGTGATGTCAAAAGTGCAAAAAAAAACAGCAAACATAATTCGATCAACTACTACAAATAGGTGTGCCACGATCCAAGAACAATAACCAAAGCAACAGGCAAGCACACTAACTCCAGAGTTTCATGATCTAAGAAAAGCCAAGGTAACAAGGCAAGGACATGAAACCCAAAGAAGAAGGATTAGCACCACACCCTCCCATACTGCTGAATGGGTGGAGTGGCGCTACAAATCTGTATGAGTTGTCAAAACAATTACTTGAACACTAACAAACTAACACTAGGCTCCACAAGAATAGCTCCCCCACAAGAGAAACTGTCAACATGCCAAAATTTTAAAACATACAAATACAAAATCTCTCAACAAACAAGAGAGATACACTACACTTGCTAAAGAAAAATGCTCAAAACAAGAAGCATCACAATGCAGAATGTATAGAAAGTGAAGCAAGATGCCGAATGGTGGAGGAGCCATGCCTGTAGATTACTCTCAACGAATGCCTATGTCACCTCCATGAATGATCAGATATCCACCCCAAATCAACATGGATGGATGAAGAAGATGCCTGTATATGACTTTGTGCAAAATGCACAATGGGTGCATGCAAAAGAACATTAGAATGTGTGTTAGGTTGATCATGTCTAAAAACTGAAATCTCAAGTTTCTCAAGCCTGAGTGAAGATTTAGAACTCATTTTTTTCTCAGGATCCTTAGAAAGAGTCGAGCAAACAAAAGAAAGGAGCTATGTCAATGTGTGATCCCAACGAAGTATCTACTCAAAATCCAATGTCATTATGAGAATTCCACTTCACATGTGGAATAGAGGAAATAATACCCTATGAATGTCTGCCAATGACTCAAGTAGTGAGACCCATAGAACAGAGCATGTGAGAACTTAATGCAGTGGTATGCTTCCCCCAAAAATCCATGCAAATGAGAAGAAGTAGGATACACAACATGTGGTATTGTAATAGGCACAAATGTGGAAGAGCATGCAGTAACAAGCATCAAAGGTTTAGAAGCATCAAAAGCGGGTTCAGGCTCAAAGACTAGTAGATCAATGTTAGTGGGTACAAGAGCAACAACTTCAAGTGGACTAGGAGCATGGATATGGTTTCCCACAATATGATGGTGCTGTTGTAGGCTAGGAAGTTTGTTCTGCAAGGAGTGTATTATTGTATCCTTATCGCGAATGAGTGATTGTAGAAGATAATTTCACTTCTTGAGCGATCTATTTTCTTCTAAAATTTTTACAATATCCACTTGAAGTCCACATACTTCAGAGAAAAGCATAAAATTCTCAAAATCCATGATAGGTACAAACTACAACTACCATAGGACGTCGGGCTTAGCTGAAATTACATCCACAATTGATTACAACACTCCTCCATATTTGACACTTCATAATTATAGTGAAAGACACAAAATAAATAACTATAATGCAAAGATCATGAAAAACCAAGCACTTTTGTAGAAAATGGCACTCAAAACCGAGTTACTGATCAAAAGATACAAGCTTTTTAATATTTTACTCTGTTATTTATTTTAGTTTCCCCTAAAACAAAATAATGAAGTTAAGCACCTACTAGTAGGAATCAAAACATTTAAGCCCTCATATGACCATACCATATGACTAAGGCCTAAGCATTTTAATAAGACCATAGATTTAGGAGAGAACTAGACATGAAGGATCTAGTAAATAAAGTACCTAGGTGAACATGAGCTAAGGTAAATACCTACTCTCACAATTTTTATCCAGTATGACCATTTCTCCTTAACCGATGCTAGTCATTCCTCGACTAACATCTGTCACCTAACCATAGTCAGTTACCTTAAATAATATTTCAAAACTCTTTGCTCATGTTCTGAATCTAGTTTTCTAACTCTTGCAACTTGCAACCTTCCATACTAACTCTCAAGCTCTCCTATGATCTTACAAAATACTAGAGGCCCATATAACATTCATACACCTCACAGTTCACCAGTAGATCAATCTAGAGTTCTAGTGCACTTACAGTTCACCACATATTTTCTACCGAAATTCCAAAAGTTAGTATTATTTCTTCCTTGTCATTTTTAGTAGATTAGTTATTTTATTAGCTATCTATTTAATTCCATATTCTACATTACCCGGATCTCTCTCAAAGTACTTTATATAACTATCTACATGTTTACATTTCACACCTTACAAAAACACCAATCTAATCACTTATTAATCCTTCCAAAAATCCCACAACCTTACCTAAGCTTCCTTCACTCTCTATGTAGTCACAGAGTTACTAAAACCCCATTTTAAATATTCTTACCACATTTCCCTTACTGACACTGACCTCCCAACCAACGTTGGTCCATTACCATAGCCAAAATCGGTTACCTAACCAGTCTCAGTCTCTGTGACTGGTAAATTTCCCCTAACCAGTAAGCTTCTAACTCACTCAAAACCTCTAAAAGCTCCACCAAATCTCACCTTGACCACATCTATAGGCTATGTTAGATATGTAAACCTAGACTCACCTATTAACCCTTTGGATTTAATTGTAAATTTTCCTTTTACATTAAGTTCACTTAATGTATGTTATTGGAGATACCTAAATCTTATCAACAATAGTAGTTTTCATTTATTTACAATATTTCCTCACATAAATTTTTTTAGGATGGTGGATTGACATCCATTTGAGGAAGCATCAAGCTTCCTGGATTTGGCCTTCACTCGGCAGTCCACTTACATTTGCTATTTAATATCATTTCATGGTCTTGTTGTGTTCTTAATAGGTCGTTCCTCCTAGCCAAAGGTAATCTCTTCACAATCAGCTTGGTCAACATTCTACGAGCACACACCTTCTTCTATTATTACAAGTACATTCCTCCTTGCCCTTACCTATTATCTGTTATACCTCTACTTTTCTATCAAACATTATGGCACACCCGATGGGACCCTCTTGTGGGTTCTTTGCATTTTTCATATAGGGTGTATTTGTGTGTTTCTTTCTTTCTTAAAAATTTCACAATAAATATCTCCTTGGAAATCTTGTTTCCTTTCTATTTTTCTAAAAAAAAAATTCCTTTGATGCTTAAAAAACATTTCTTATTTTCTTTGGTATTGAATTTAGTGAAAGAACATTCTTCTTTGTGTTATCATTTTTCTACATCGAATATCATTTTCAATTTGGGTTTAAAATATGTGCATTTCATCCTTTGAGTGTTACATTAGTTCACATAGATTTAGTTATTAATCACATGATGTAGGTCATGACCACTTAGTGATTGTATTTAGCTTAAGCGTAGTTCCTATTTGTGCACACACTTCTAGTAAAAACAACTTAAATAATTTACATGTTTCTTAAACATTCTCTTTCTAGGTAGAATCTGTCAAGGATTTAACAACCTATTGATGGTGGGAACGTCCTGTTGTTCTAGCTGGTTTTTCACATCAAATTCCAGACCACATGTATTGAAAGGTATATTGGGTCTCTTTATCAAAAACAAACCCAAAACCAACAAAAGATTGCTTGTAGGGAAACTTTGTTATCCAAAAACTCTATTTCATTCACAATTGGTTTAAAAAGGCATAAGACACTCAACACTAAAATATGATACCTAGGATTTGTTATCACCAAATCATAGCACCCTATGGTTTACACAAGTGTGTGTGTTTGAGTTCACATTGTGATCAGATAACATGGCTACTATCTCCAAGTTATGTGACTTTCTACTTGAGATAGACCTCCAGAAAAATTTGGTTCTTTCTCCTAAACTACCTGCGACATTCTACTCTAATGTAGGTACAAATATCTTTCCTAATCTAACTCTGGGACTAGAGAGAGAAAGTGCATGAAAAAAAATCCTACACTAAAGCAATGATACACCAGAAAAAGAGAGGGTGTGAGTATAGTATTCAATGTGTGAAAAACATAAGCAAAGTGCATACTAGAAGGGGTGGTAACAGCTCTCCACAATCTAGTAACTATGTTCACAACAATATTTAATGCACACATAATTATAATGAATCCCTATAATAGCATAAGATAGGAACTTTATATATGCAATGAGATGGAAGGGGAATAAGGAATGCAAACAAACATAGCAGAGGAAGAGAAATCCATAAACTTGCATCTATTGCTTCATAAGTATGCACAATCCAATCTATTACAAAATAAGGGCCTAGTTCACCATGCAAGGAGTCCACTATAAGGGCCTACAACACATTGGCTTCACAAAACAATTTTGATAGAGTTTTTCTACCCAAAAAACTATCTCCTTTACAATGAGCCTAACACTCTTATTTATAGCATTCAGAAAGGAGAGAGAGGGGGAAAAGAAAATCCTAAAACATGTCCTTTAACTACTTATAAGATGTAGCAAATGGATTGAAATGATGTTTATTTACTTGCAAAAGGCTCCCGATAATGTCCCATAACTTGCAACAGTGAAATATGTCAGCCCATGCTTCATCAATGCATTCCAGCTACTAAATAAAACATTGTTCTAAACCTTGACATGTTTTATACAATGTCACCATTGATTTCTCATAAAATTATGAATTTCTTAGTTTTTGTGCATCAGTATTGGAAACATGATTCCAAAGTTTCTAATTTTGTGCATTTTTCGTAGACAAATACAAAACTTATGGCCTTCTGAGTGTAGGTAACTATTTTGGGTATGCCAAGCATTTTTGTCACTTAACAGGAATGAGCATCTAATTGACTGGGAATTAATATGTTTCCTTTACTTTCATATACCTACCCTCATTAAAAATAAGAAATTCAATTTTTTTGAAAATCAGAGCTCGGGGGAAAAAGTTATGGTCATTTGAAGTTCGGGGTCTGATTTGCACTATTTTCCCTAGCGTATGGCTATATCGGGTATTTTGGGTCTTTGTGTCTTAGATGTCATATCGTTTATGGGGCCTTTGTAGCTGGATATTTTGTCCTTTGGTGTCCCATGCATCCCAATGTCCCATTATTAGACCGTGAGGATAGTTGACCTCTGCCTTAACCAATTTACAATGCTATCGGCCATTTCAGCTATTCGACGAACTCATCTCCCGATGTCTCACGGACCACGTAGTCCAAAAATACCAATTTTTTCTGACCCCTTCTACCTATGGTGATATCAACCATATAGTTCCTACACATCCCAATGTCCCATGTGCAACCTAGAACATTCCGGCCCAAGTTGATTGATTCCTTTACAAATCGGCTATTTCGTATTTTCGGGTCCTAGACATTGCGACATCCCACAGACCATGCTAGCCAAAAAAATCCTTTTTTTGTAGATTTCAACTATTTTTTGGCCATTTCGGGCATATTGGGTTTTTGGGCCCCGAATGTCTCGGCCGAACCTATGCAACCTGGGCCCAAAAAACCAAAAATTTCCACATTTCAATGTCCCCTTAGCATTTTAGGCCCAAATTTGGTACAACAAACCCTAACATGATCCACCTTGGTTCCATCTGCAGCTCTTAGACCTGATTTGTATTAAATTAGGCCTCCGACCTCATTTTCTCATAGTTTTGTAATTTTTTACTAACTCATAGGATTTTTCTTGGACAGGGGAGTTAGATAAAAAAGGAGTGGTATCCCAAAAATCAAAATTTCAGCCCTCGAACCATTGCAACCTACTTGAGCCTGAAGAATCATGTAAGTTATCTAATTCACCTTGAAGGGTGAATTTGGGATAACAGGATTTATGTGTTTTTCTATTTTCTACTTCTTTGAATTTCATTTCGAGTTGTGAGAACGAATCTTCACTTTGTATTTTCTTTCACACTCCATAATCATAACTAGTGTATTTTGGTTCTTTCTAAGTGTGATAAGACATGTTGTTTCCATACTCAACTTTTGAATTCAATTTTATTTTGAATTAATTCATTACAAATTAAAAATTTCTTCATTTTCTCAAAATTCATAGTAACTGACATCAGTTGAGTGAATGCCATCAGTTAGTTCATCATGCCAACATTGGTTAACTAAACGGCATTCGTTTCCTATTGTTTTTGGTCAATTTTTCCAAAACATTGTTAAATTCATATTCATACATTCTTTATGTTCTTATTCATTTACTACACTCATTTCTAAGTTTCTGTCACCATTAACATAGTCTAGTTTCATTCATTTTATCCCTTTCAACTTCAGATTTCCAATTCTCTTGATTATCTTTAGTAACCAACACTAGTCGAGTGACTGTCATTGGTTCTTTCTACCAACTGAAACTAGTTACCCAATCGACATCGATTTCTATTTTTTTTTAATTTTTATCAAAAATAACAACCTACTTTAATTTTTCTAGATTTTTCCCATCTTCTATTTATGTGTTTCTGTATCATTTTCAACAATCAAATTACATATCTTTCAACCATTCACATGGTTTTGACTCACCACCAAGCCAATGCCCTATTTTTTCATGTCAACTCTCAGCTACTACCTCCCAGCCCTTCATCACCTTTTATTGCTTCACCCATGGACCCCACTACTTCTACCTTTATACCTGTAAGTGTCAAGGAATTTATGAAATTTCTTGATCATAATCCTGCAACCTTATAGTATTAGCATGCCCATTCTTCTACATGCAACTCATCAAGATAGTTCATACATGAGATGCCTATCTCCATTCCTCTCACTTGCCTACCTCCCAGACCTTCACCACCTTCTATTGCTTCACCCATGGACCCCACTGCTTCTACCTTTATACCTGTAGGTGTCGAGGAATTTATGAAATTTCTTGATCATAATCTCGCAAACTTGTAGTATTAGCATTCCCATTCTTCTACGTGTAACTCATCAAGATAGTTCATACATGAGATACCTATCTCCATTCCTCTCACTCTTGCCCCCACTTCTTTATTGACCAAAATTAGTGTAGCGTTGTCAGCTTTAACCTTATAACCTATTAGTTCTCAGATCATCCCTTAATATTTGATATCTATCACACCTATGACATATATTGCACCTTTCACGTCTATCACGCCTTCAACATTTTCCTCACCATCATCTACAACTCTTAGTGAGGGATACGCACATCATCAATACCTTATGTACCCATTTATTCTTAGCCACCAATCACTTCGGCATCTCATAGCCCCTTTAAGAACCTTGTCCTTTCAATATCCTAGACTCTTCCACCTATTGCTACAAGGGTCTGTACATAAGTTCATCCCACCTATACCATTCCTCAATAAGCACCTATCACTTCTAATTCTTATTTAGGGTATATTCCTTTTTTCAGCTATTCCATCTTACATATCCCCATCACATTTTTCTTTTTCAAAACCACCATACACTGGTGTGTCGTATATGACTTATCTACCTCATCCACCCATTTATACCATGGAGGGAGTCCCTCAATTGAATCGTACAAATGATATTATAAATATGATGATGGATAAGATGTAAAACCTTGAAACATCTATCTTTGGCTCTCACGATGTCTTCAATTATGATGAAATTTTTAATGATCCTATTCATCCATCTATACCCTTTCATCCTTATCCCACACATTGGGAGATTCCTAAATTCAATTTATTTAATAGCAAGGAAGATCTGTAACAACACTTGCGATCATTTAAACACATCTATTATCTGATCGCCCATGATGACACCTTGCTTCTTATGACTTTTCCCATGTCCTTAACAAGACTTGCTTTAGATTGGTAAAATGCTTTACCGAAGCACTCAATCATATCCTTTAATCAACTAGCCTAGAACTTTAACACTTATCCATCAATATCTCCAAGAAGGTCTCCATAACTGATTTATACTTTATTCATCCGTATAAGGAGGAGTCTATAATTTACTTTCTCACACGCTAACCGGGTCTCATTAATAAGATTTCCTTTAAACTCTCACAAACTGAGCTCATAGATTTGTTCACTAGGGATTTTTCCCAGCACATTTCCCTAACTCTTTAGGTATAAACCTTTTGAACATTGGATGATGCATTCACCATAGCTCTGAAGATAGAAATATGTTCCCTAGAGAAGAAAAAACTTCAGCTGCTTAAAAAGAACGCTCCACTTAAATCAAATGACTCCCCTTTTTATTTTAAACCAAAAAATAATTATTCTAAGGAAAAAGGATCTGCCAACATGGTGGTCCTGAAAGCTGGTCCTTCTCTTCTATCAAACCAACTGAAACCTCCTTTTAATTTTCCCCAATTCAGAAATTCCAGTACATGGACGAACATAGACATTATACCCCTTAAGGAGAACCTTACTCCTATGTGTTGGAAAAATTGTTAAAAGTGGGGGACATCACTCTTCCACCGATCAAACCACATACTGGATTTCACCCTTCCCGTCCCGTACCCACACGGTATAAGGAGAACGACTACTGTAACTATCATCGTATTAGAGGGCATAATGATGAAAATTGTAAAAAATTCAAAAAAAATGTCTAGGAAATGTTACATAATGGAGATCTCACCTTGGACAACCCTAATGCACATGCAAATCCAAATATTCAAGTCTTTAAGAATTTTTTTTCAAACAATGCCCTTTCATCATATCAAGTTGGTGAGACCTCTAGCAATGAAAAAAATGTTCACGAGCTTTGTCCCTTTTGTTCAATCCCCTTACATATCGTCTGTTGAAAAAATTCTTTCAAGAGATCCTCTACCCATGGAGGAGCCTATTTCACCTACTCCTCTACCCATGGAAGATCATACCTTGCCCATTCCTTTGTCTATAGTGGAGCTTACCCCACTTATTTTGATACCTATCAAGGAGCCCATATTACCCACACTTCTACCCAAAAAAGAGTCTATCTTATCCTCTTCTCTACCTAAGTAAGAGTCTACACGACCTACCTATCCCCCTCCTTGACCCATATAGGAGACACTTTTATAATCTCTTTCTGTCAGTGATGCATCTCTCAGGGTCTTTCAGGATCCTATTAAACTTCATGCATCACTTGTACCTATAGATTCAGAAGCCAAAAAATTACCTGTCTCATAGACCTCAAAAGTTTTCATAAGGATTACTTCAAATTTGTTGCCATATTCCTTTACCTCTACGCCATTCTCTCATTTATCCAATTGTTTAGAGTATGTTGACCACACCATGCTCTTGGGGCACCTTTGGCTATCAGTACCTACCCGAATACATATTTTATCTATGGATACTTCGATGATCTATCCTAAAATATTTAAGACAACTAGTTTTTTCACATATGAGAAAGTCATATTAGCATCCTCTTCATCATCCTTACCTTTACCTCAACCTTCACCTGTACCCAAGCCTTCATCTACACCTAATCCTTCACATGCACCTAAACCTACCAGTACAATAGGGGCCTTGCCAATACCTAGTCTACTCCATTCCCTCGAGATGCTATATTTGAGCATCTCTTAACAAACTTCCCCCAAGTCTATTCCTGCACCTAAGAGGAAGACCCAACCACTTAGGCCTTGTACCCAGGTTTCTCCCATGCCTTCCTATTCACCTTCACCTCTTCCATCAATTTTAGGGCCGCATCCATTGACCTTGGTCAAAAAACCTCTCCCCCAATGAAAACTCAAAGTGAAACAACCTACACCCTCACCTTGATTTTCTATTTTACCCATTTCTTCTTCATCACACATGCCTCTACCTTCTCATTTACAACCACCCTCTACATTACCTATAACCATGAAATTACCCACACCTCTATTATCACCTTAGTTGATTCACACATCTACACATTCTACATCCACTTCACCTTTCCACCCTACTCCAACATGTTTACCTAAGAATCTGTAACCAATACAGAAAAATACACTACCTATCAAAAATTAGTTAAACTGAATCAACCACCAACTTCATCTCCTTCACGGGAATCACTTGCACCTTCATTAAACCAACACTGAATTCTCATTATGATCCCTTAGCAGGGTCCTATTATTACATTCTCACTTAGTTGTTATAAACCTCTGCTATCACACTGCCACACATTAAGCCTTACACACTGCTCAAACCTAGACCAACAAGGTTTGACGATACTAAATTTTTTGCCTATCATCTCTCGCCAAGGCATGATGTTGAATTGTGTAAGGCCCTCAAAAATATTTTCATTCAACTCTATGATTTAGATTGTCTTTTAGATAATAATGACCTATTGTAGGAGACTTCCATTCCTCCTTTGCATGCTGTTGCACAACCTCACCCTATATCTATTCAATGGTCATCATCTCCACCTCTACAACCATCTTTCCCTCCTCTGGTATTTGAGAAAAATATGATTTGATTAACTACTCGATCAAAAAAGGAAAAAGTAAATGAGAAAGTTGGAAACCCATCTAGTGCACCTATACCTACCATTCCATCTGTTAGTGCCCATTTTGATCCTCTACCATTTTTCCATGTTTCCCCTATGCTCTTTGTGCTTTGAAATATTTTTTCCTCATGAAATCGATTACGTGAAGTTGAAGTCCCATTCTTGTGCATTGTATTGTTTGTAAACTCATTACCTTGCCCTAATTTTGCCCGTTCAAATTCCTCAGCCATTTTTCTTGTGTTTTCCTAGCCTTTGGAGCTCGAAATTGTTCATTTGATACTTATTTTCCCTCAAATATCCCTTTCCATGCTCATAAATTACCTAAAAACACTTTCCATTTTTCTTTTGATCGAAAAAATCTTCACCCACGAAGAAAAAATCAATTTTGGGCATCCCTGGCATTTTTTGTGTTTTGACGGTCAAAAAGATGTCATTTACCCATCAAATTCATCTTCAGCATTCTAAGGCATCGCTAGCAATTTATGTGCTGTTTTACAGTCATACGGGCATCCTTTTCCCGTCAAATTTTAGCTCAAAATCTTCTCCTACGTGTCTGTTTTTGTTTAGACAAGGTTTGGCGGGTCTGCTCGAAAAACTTAACATTTTTTGTGTTTTGGAAAAAAGTGCATGTTGCCCCTGTAGCTCTACATGCCCAAGAGGAGGTACACATGTCGCAAGCAGAGTGAAGGTGGATAGGTGGGTATTTTTTTGCCTTAAGGAATTTTCTAAAAAATCTTTAAAGTACAAATAAAATGCCTAGGGCGCATAACAAATCAAAATGGAACATGTGGTGGCTTCAACGTGTAGGCCCTCAGCGAATCAGAAGTGGATATGTGTCATGTTTTCATCAAAAGTGGGATGGAAGGTTGGCGGAGGACATAGAATTTTTTTTCTTTTTGGTGAATGGGAGCAAAAGATGTTAAAAAGGCAACAGGTTTGTTGGGCCGCTCAGGAGAGGACACATGGCAAGATCAGGGGAAGAAGGGAGTGCAGTCCGCCGAGGGGAAAAAGGAGATGTTGCTTTTTTGCAAAATGAGTTAAAGTGGTAATTTAAAGCATGGCTCCGTAATGAGTCAAAGGGAGACATGTGGCAGGGACAAAATTAGAGGTGTGGGAATGTGGAGGAAATGTTGAAAAATTTCCTTTGGTAAAAAGGAATTAAAGTATGAAATCAGAGTGCTTCCCCTCAGCCAATTATATGAGGACACGTGTCTTGTAGGAGGGTGGAGCAGTGGAGGAAAATTGAATTTTTTTCCTTTTTTCTAAAAAAGGTGTAAATGTTTAGAATTGAGATGTGATTCTGATGGGACCCACCTTGGGAGATGTGTCAGTGCCAAATATCAAGGGCAGAGGGGCATACAAAAAATGTCAAATTTTTATATTTTTTCAAAAGTGTTAAAATGTCAAAAAGTGATCCCAAACCCATTTGCAATCACATTGTGACATGTGGAGGGCCCAGATTGAAGGGAGAAAGGTAGATCAATGGTAACTATGCATTTTTCAATTTGGTTGCCAGTTTTGCTCCAGGAAGTGTGTAAATGTATTTTTTACATCGATTTTAATCAGATATTTGGCTAATTTGTGTCGTTTGTGCCTACAAGGACCAATGTAATCAGTTTTATTGATCAATTTGAAGGTCAAAGATGTTTTTGAAATAAATTTCACCCTAACTTGTCTAAAAACGTGAAATATCAAATCCAAAAGTTTCAGAGTCAGATTTTTGGAGGGAAACAAATGAAATAATGAAAGAAAGTGGGTCTGCATGCTTTGAAGATGAAAATCATGCCTCCACAATGGATAATGATGCAAAACTCCTCAATGATTCACCTTTTTTGAAACGATTGGCAACTTTTGTTCCAAATATGTTAAACGTCCCTGTCTGCAAATCATAATGGAATTTCTTATCAAAATTGATGCTTGGCATATTCGTTTCTTGGGAAAGAAGGCTTGGATGTAAAAAAATGATACATAATGCATGTTTTTTTACATGCAAAGGGTCAGGAAGTTGAAAATCATGAAATTTTTTTGAGAGAAGCTCATCGTTTGAGAAACCCTACAAAAAATGTGGTTAATGTCTTCTATGTTAGATCTTCATTCATGTTGAGTTGGTTACAAGTGTATAACCATCACACAGCTCTGAGATTGTTCCTGAAACTCTCCACTACTGATGAATTTAACAAGATTTTGAATTAATCTTTGTTATTTTGGGAAATATGATGTTTGTTATCATGTTTAAATGTATGAAAATAGTTTTCCTTGTTCTTGTTGCAATCTTGCATTGAAATTTTTAGGAATCACATAGATCTGATCCTTATTCATACTTTAGTGGCATTTGCAATTTTATTGGTTATAAGAGTCTTCATCTGGCATTGAAAATAAGTAGTTTAAAATCAATTCACCTTCATTTGTTGACAGAAATCACTTGTAAGCCTTTGGGGGTACCTCAGGCGTGATTTGATAAGAGATTTTGATGTTTAATTGATTCCTTTAACTTAATATTTTGTGTTGAGATCTCAAATATTGTGTGAAAAGTGCAAATCTAGGATTCCATTTGTGTATCTTTTCTGGTTGAAAGAAAATCCTGACTGTTTTGAAGCATTTTATCTAATAGTCATTCAAATGTTATAGAGGTTGTCAAAGATCTGGCATAGTCAAGTTTTTCTTGTCAATATCCCACCAAAACTCATTCTAAACAACTAATCCTACCCCATACTACCCCTGTTTTGACATGTATACCCAAAAAAGATAAAAATCCATTTGTTAAAGTATGCATAACATATCAAGATTTCAAAATGTTTCAGTAACCCTTGCCTTGCATTGAAAATATCTCTATAATAAAGAAGTGAAAACTTGTGAAAGTAGATTTGGAGTGTTGATCACATTTTTCCAAGGCCTTATTATACTATTTGCACAAATTGAGGGATATATTCATCTCCTTCTTCATTTGAGGGTTAAAAAATAGGTCCTCTTACCTTGGTTAAAAGGCATAACCTAAAATAGTTAGGACACGATCAAGTCCTATTTGAGTGCTATCCATATCTCCACAAATCTAAGTGCTAGTTAGATCACATCCCCGACTACAAAACAAAATACATCATGATCTATCTATCTTCAAGCTTCATGCCATATCCTTGATGCTGCTTAGAGTGAAAAGGATAAAAAATTTGGGTACTAACACCAGTGGTGCCACTGCCGGGGACTTGTTGAAAATATTTGAGATATTTGGATACATGTCAAACCCTGGTAATCTTTCTTACAAATTTTACATGCACGTACATTGTTGAAGCATCATTTTATAATCAGATTTATAAAGATTAAGTGAAGATATAAGTTCTACCTACAATTTTATCAGCTTCTAGCAGTAGTTGCACTTCATTTGCATTTTTGGAAGATAGATTCAAGTAAACCAAGGTCTGATCTATAAAGTTTGGCAAGATTTTCCATGCTGATAAGTATTTGATAGATTATTTTAGTGAATTTGCACAACTACGGTGAAATTCCTTAGTGGAAAATCCATGCTGATTTAATCTTGATAAATACTAGTGTCTTAGCTTTCTGTCATTTATTTTATGTTGCCAATCTCTACAAAACTAGAAGAAGATCTCTCTTCAGGAGAGACCCAAGTAGAAATTTATTTCAAGAATTGGGAAAACCAGTTTTAGAGGAATGAAAATTTTGGAAGGTTGTTGAAGGTAAAACATTAAGAAAAGGTATATCCATTGGTGAGAGAGATCAACTTTTAATAGAGGATTATCACTCTTCTTCGAGTGATTCTGATTCAAGCATTATTCTCATAAACTTGTTTACTTCAACTATTGAAGGCCCCTCTTCTATACCTGGTGAGTTCCTTCTCCAATCCGCACCTGTGTGTTTCAGTTCTAGTAAAACTTTCTAAGAAAATTAGCACCTAGAGAATACCAATCTTGTGAATCACATTCTTCAGCACCAAAGACCTCACACTCCTCACCAACTTGTGTCACCCCCAAGATCACCACCTCAAAATCATATGGCTCAACCTCCCCCTAGACCTCAATTTGTTGTTAACAACTTTGGTCCTATAAACTTTAGAGGAATGGATGGTTACCCAAATGTTGTCCCACAAGATGTGAGTAATAGGTTGCCAAAGTTCCAAGGTAACAATGCAATAACTAGTGATCAGCACCTAAAACTTTTTGTTAACATGATGGATGACTTTGGGATTGAGCATGAAGTTGTGTATCTAAAATTTTTCATTCATACAATAGAAGAGGATGTAAGGGATTGGTACAAGGCTCTGCCTGATAATTCTATTGATTCATGGACAAAAATGTAGAATGCATTTAGATTACAATCTAGTGAAAAAACTGATCCTAGTTTTCTATTGTTTGAATTTGAAAATATCAAGAAGAACCCCAATGAATCAGTTCATTACTTCAACACAAGGTTTAACAAAACTTTGAGAAGGATTCGAGTTAATTTGAGGCCATGTGATCAGTCATGCTTGATCAAATATGCAGATGCATTTGATAAGAAGGAATCCTACTACTTAAGAGACAAGAACTCTACTAATTTGAGATAGGCCTTCACCATGGCACTGCAGATTGAAAACAATATTAAATTTGTTAGGAAACCTCTCAAGAGAGATGGTGTAAAGTTGATAAACCTTGAAAAACCTCAAAAGTGTAGACTTGGAGGAAGTGGTGAAAACTTTGGCAGGGGATGTCCAAGAAATCTCAGACAAGTTGGCAAGAGATGAGAAGGGGATTAGGCAGACTTCACAAGGTTGGAAAAAAAAAAACAAAACTATGACAGATTTACCAATCATCCTAGGGGTGATCAGAGATCTGATGATAGAGAGAAAGGACCCATGGGGTCTACAAATAGACATCCTCAAGTACGTGAAGGAAGAGTGTTACCTGATCCCCTAAATGCCAAGGTTGTTGTTGTTGAGGAAGTTGCTGATATTGATTGGTGTCACAAGTGTTTTTTACCCCATCCTCCATGTGGAACAGATCAGTAAATTGAAGAGGAAGTTGATGATGAAATTAATGATGATTCCTTCACGATGGATATCCCTCCAATTTCACCAAGGGGAGAAACTTCAACAAATTTCATAAGTGCTAGGTCTGCTTCTTTTTTTTGGGATTGTATCCAACGGGTACATCTTCTTCATCCTCATGTTTTAGATATTTATAATGTATAAGCCTTTGAGCTGCGTAATAATTATTTTGAATACTTGAGGGATTTGATTATTAATAAGTATGATGGAGGGGTGCCTTCAGAGGAGGATAGGAAACTTCTTATGAATGTTGTAGTTGTCCAAGAGAAGGTGCACAATACCATAAGTAAAGATACCAAGGGGAAACAAGCCAAGTCAAAATTTCCATTTCTTACTAAAGAAAATTCAAAGAAAAATACATCTGGCAAAGGCCCTATTCCCCCAAGAAAAACTTGTGATCCTCCCCATGCCCAAACTTAAAAGACTTCCATACCATCTGATGAATTTTCCAATCTTTCCCCTAGTGCTTCTTTACCCAAGAATGCTCCATATGATATAGCCCAGGTATTGAGCCAAATAAAAGTGAGTGTTCCAATCATTGAGTTTCTTAGGATTTCTGAGCACAAGAAGAGGTTTTTTGAATATTTAGGATTCAGAGAGGAAGAGAGTACCCAAGGTAGAGTTGGAAACAAGGTTGGGATTCCTATTACCATTATAGAATTGGAACAACCATAAATGTTGGAATAATTGGGGGAACCAGCTGAGGTTTACTTGGGAACTTCTTTGGCTAAATCTCAGCTGAACGTGGATCCTTTTATCAGTACCTTGGTTATGAAAGACAAGCTATAACATAACTATATGTTTGGCATCTAATTGAGGATCCAAACAATGCTTCGTATGAAGTATTATTTGCTGATGTTGATGTGGATAATTTTATTGGGTTTGATCATTGTAAGGATCACAATATGGATTATTCAAAGTTCCTTGAATAGGTAGGTTCCCCTTGGACCTTGCTATTTGATGGAGCTTGCTCCAAATTTGGAAATGGTGCTGGTATAATTATGATTTCTTCTAGTTTGGAAGACTTATTTTTTTCCTTCAAGCTTAATTTTGAATGTACTAACAACAATACTGAGTATGAAGCCTTGTTGTTGGGTCTATGAATTGCATGGAAGTATGGTGTCAGGGACATCATTGGAAAAGGATATTCAGAGCTAGTTGTCCAACAAGTAAGAAAACTATATGCTACAAAAAATCAGCAGATGAAATTGTACAAACATGCAATTTGGGATCTGATTGAGATGTTTGATTCCTTTAACATTGTGCATCATGAAAGGAGTTTCAATGCTGCTACTAACAAGTTGGCACTGTTGGGGTCAAGATTTGGAAATTTCACTGTTTCACCTTATTGTGAGTACAATATTGAAGTGTTAACTAGGCCAGATGTCCGTGACAACATCAAGAATTAGCAAGTGTTTAATGATGATACTCAAGTGAAAAGGTTCTTCAAAATTAAGGTGAGTTTGTAGATTATAATATTGTTTGGTAACCAATGGTGTGTGTGAGTGAAGGAAGACAGAATTTGTTTGGAAAGGATATAATCCAATTGAAAACTAACACCATTCCTAGAGGGCTGGTTACTCTTGAGTCAAATTTTAACAATGTGGATTGCATCATCAATAGAAACATGTCTTCCTCAAGGGATGTGGAAGAGCATAACTTGGGAACTAATGATAAACCAAGATAAGTTTGGTTGGGAATCAATCTAAAGAAAGAAGAAAAGTAGTCCTATGTTCAACTATTGAAGAAATATTAGGATTGTCTTGCTTGGTCTTATTCAGAGCTGAAAGTATACATAGAAGGATTTTTTCAGCATGAGATTCCTCTTGAAACAAATTCTAAACCATTTAGACAAAAGAAGAGGCCAATTAATCCACGTCCTCTTAATGAAAATGCAAGATGAATTGAAGAAACTGAAAGAGGGAAGGATCATTCAGCCCACAAGGTATTCATCTTGGGTTGCAAACCTTATGCCAGTCAAAAAGAAAAATGAAGATATCAGACTTTGTGTAGAGTTCAAAAATTTGAATAGAGCTTCATTGAAGGACAATTATCCTTTGCCAAACATGGAAAACATGTTGCAGTTAGTGACTAGATCTCAATTTTTGTCCACCTTGGATGGTTTCTTTAGCTACAACCAAGTTGTTTTCAAGGAGTCAGAAAGATTTAAAACTGGCTTTACCACTCCTTGGGGTACATATGTTTATGTAAGGATGCCATTTGGACTTATGAATGCTGGAGATGCTTTTTAAAGAGAAATGGATGTTACTTTTTTTTGTTACATAAATGAATTCATTGTAGTTTATTAGGATGACGTGACTATTTTTTCAAGGAGCAGAAAATATCTACTTGCAACACACCTAGAAATAATTTTGATTATATGTAGAGAATTTGGCATTTCTCTCAATCCAAAGAAGTGTCATTTTGGGGTGCAAAAGGCCAAGTTTCTTGGTCATATTGTTTCAAATGTTGGTGTCATGATTGACCCTAAGAAGGTAGAAGTAATCACCAAGGTTCCAATTCCAATAAAAAAGAAGGGCATCCAATCCTTCTTTGGGCAGATCAATTTCATTAGAAGGTTTGTGTCTAATTTTGCTGAATTAACTCTTCCTATTACATGCATGTTAAAGAAATACCAAGTTATCAAATGGGAGTAGGCTTCTATTCAAGATTTTGAAGGAATCAAAGAAGCATTGAAACATGCACTTGTCTTGGCAGCTCTAAATTACAAGAAGCCTTTTCAAATCTTCTCCTTTTCTTATGAAAATACCATTGCATCTATTTTTCTGCAAAAGGATGAAGATGGGGCTGAGAGGCCTATTTCCTTCTTTATCAAGGCTTTATAAGCTGCTGAGTTAAGGTACACAATCATGGAAAAAAAGGCATTTTCCTTGGTGAAAGAAACAAAGTTTTTCAAGCCTTATATCTTAAGTTAAAAATTTGTTGCTTATGTTCCCCACACCATAGTAAAAGACATCTTATCAGAGATGGATATCTCAAGAAAAAGATGTAGATGGGTGAAAAAACTGCAGGAGTATGATATAGACATCCAAACCAAAATTTTGGTAAGAGCTTTCGGTTTGGATAAGCTTATGGCTGAGAGCAACCTTTAGAAAATTGAAGTGAATGAAGTAGAGGAAGAAAGTGAAAATGTTCTTGAGAATTTGGTGAGTTTTGAGTGGTACAAGGATGTAATATTTTAACTCAAACACCTATACTACCCTGATCATTTAAATAAAAATTTGAAAAGATCCGTCAGGATGGCTTCTCAAAAATACATCATTACTGACTTTGGGTTAGCTTGGAAGAACCCTTAAGGTGTCCTCTTGAAATGTATAACTGAAGATGAATATCCCAAAATTAGTTTCTGATTTCCATGGGGGTGTTTGTGGAGGACACTTTTCTGGAAGGGTTACATCACAAAAAAAATTGAGAGTTGGTTATTGGTGGCCTACTCTATTCAAATATGCAACCCTACTGGTTAGAAAATGTGAAAGCTGCCAGTGTTTCTCTGGGAGAATGAAAGCTTCAGGCTCTCTTCCTTTGTAGCATGTATTAATTGAAGCTCCTTTCAAAAAATTGGGAATATACTTCATTGGTGATATCTTATAACATTCTATTGTCGGACATAAGTGTATGATTATAACCACAAATTACTTCACCAAGTGAGTAGAAGCAATCCCCACCAAGAAAGCAACACACCAAGTTGTTATGAACTTCTTGTTGAATCACATCATATGTAGATTTGATTGTTGCTGATAATGCCATGTGTTTCAGAGCTAAACCCTTAATGTTAATGTGCAAGGAGTATGGAACCAATCTGAATTACGCTTCAAACTCTAACCCTCACAGAAATCGATAAGCTTAGTCTAACAGTAAGAACTTAGAAAATATCATTAGGAGAGCCTTGGAGTTGAACAAGAGAAAATGGGGTGAACAACTGAAATTTGTAGTTTGGACCAATAGAATTATTGCCAAAAGAGATATTGGTAAGAGCCCATTTGAGTTGGTGTATGGAACTCAAGCTCTGCTGCCCTTACATCTGCAATTATCTTCATTTCAGTTTGGTCAACAACTTGAAGATCAAGAGGTCAGTCCATATGAAGCAAGGATCAATCAAATTGTTGAGCTAGATGTAGAAAGAAGATCATTCCACTAAAGGCATGTTAGATTTAGAGAGAAGTTGAAGAGGTAGTTTGACGAGAAGGTCACTCCTAGGGCTTTCAATGTTGGAGATCTACTTTTTTTGTGGGATAGTAGAAATGAAGATAAGGGCAAACATGGTAAATTTGAGTCATTATAGATGGGCCCTTACTCCATTGATATCAAAATTGGTGAAAATACCTTTTTACTCAAGGACTTAGATGGGGAATTTCTAGAACTTCCTATCAATCGCAAGTATGTAAAGAATTTCTTGGATTAATCCCCAAATTTGAGGCATGCACCACTTGTACAATGTATAGTGTTTGGATTTTGATCTGTTTTTGGTGTTTTGTAGGTTCGTTGTTTGCCTTGGTGTGTGGCAACCTCTTTTTTGTTAGTTTCTCAGTTGGTTTTTTGGTGGCTTTGGCTCTTAACTCCGTTTTCCCTAATGGATTAGTTTGGCACTTGGTCTACTTTTGTTCTTATGGTACTGACTAGGAGTGCCCATCCCTAAGCAGGAGCCGATGTTGGTGCCCATTTTGATCCTCTATCATTTTGCCATGTTTTCCCTATGCTCTTTGTGGTCTAAAACATATTTTCCTCATGAAATCGATGATTTGAAGTTGTAGTCACATTCTTGTGCATTAGATTGTTTTCAAACTCATTACCTTGCCATAATTTTTCCTGTTCAAATACCTCTTCCATTTTTCCCGTGTTTACTCGACCTTTGGAGCTTGAAATTGTTCGTTTTATACTTATTTTCCCTCAAATATCACTTGCCATGGTCGTAAATTTCCTAAAAACACTCTCCATTTGTATTTTGATCAAAAAATTCTTCACCCATGAAGAAAAAATCAATTTTGGGCATCCCTGGCATTTTCTATGTTTTGACGATCAGATGGGCGTCATATGCCCATAAAAATCTTCAGAATTCTAGAGCATCACTCACAATTTTTGTTTTGTTTGATGGTCATATAGGTGTCCTTTTCCCATCAAATTTCAGCTCAAAATATTTTAGTGACCATTTGAGATTAGACAAGGTTCGGTGGGTCTGCTCGAAAAAATTAACATTTTGTGTGTTTTAGAAAAAGGTGCATGTTGCTCCCGCAGCTCCACATGCCCCAGAGGAGGTACACGTGTTGCAAATAGAGTGAAGGTGGATTGGCAGGTCTTTTTGTGCCTTAAGGAATTTTGGAAAAAAGAGTTAAAGTGCAAAGAAATGTCTAGGGCCCGTAACGAATTAGAACAGAATATGTGGTGGCTTTAGAGCATAGGCCCTCAGGGAATTAGAGGTGGACATGTCTCATGTTTTCATCAAAAGTGGGATGGAAGGCTAGATGAGGACTTCAAAAAAAAAAAAATTAGTGAGTGGGAACATAAGTTTTGAAAAAGGCCGTGGGTCCGTCGGGCCACTCAGGAGAGGACACGTGGTAGGATCAAGGGCAGAAGGGAGTGCGGGCTGCTGGTGGTATAAAAGAGATGTTTCCTTTTTCTCAAAATGAGTTAAAGTGTTAATTTGAAGCGTGTCTCCACAACGAGTCAAAGGGAGACACGTGGTAGGGATAAAATCAGAGGTGCGGGAGTGCAGAGAAAATGTTGAAAAATTTCCTTTGGTGAAAAGGAATTAAACTATGAAATTAGAGTGCTTCCCCTTAGCCAATCATATGAGGACACGTGTCTTGCGGGAGGGTGTAACGGCAGAGGAAAATTGAAAATTTTTCCTTTTTACCAAAAAAGGTGGAAATGTGTAGAATCGAGCCGTGATTCTGATGGGACCCACCTTGGGACACGTGTCAGTGCTGAATATCAAGGCAGAGGGGCAGAGAAAAAATGTCAAATTTTTAAATTTTTTCAAAAGTGTTAAAATGTCAAAAAGTGATCCAAAACCCATTTCTAATCTCATTGTGACACGTGGAGGGCCCAGATTGAAGGGAGAAAGGTAGATCAATGGTAACTGTGCATTTTTCAGTTTAGCTGTCATTTTTTCTCCAGGAAGTGTGGAAATGCATTTTTTGCATCGATTTTGATCAATATTTTTGCAAATCCATGTCGTTTGTGCCTACCAAGAAAAATGCAATCAGTTTTGAGGATCAGTTTGAAGATAAAAGATGTTTTTGAAATACGTTTCCCCCTTACCCATCCAAAAATGTGGAATATCAAATCCAAAACTTGTAGAGTCAGATTTTAGAGAGAAATGGATGAAATAATGAAAGAAAGGGGGTCTGAATGCTTTGAAGATGGAAAATGTGCCTCCACAATGGATAATGATGCAAAAATCCTCAATGATTCACCTTTTTCGAAACACCTCGCAACTTTTTTTACAAATATGTTAAACGTCTCTGTTTGCGAATCATAATGGAATTTTGTAACAAACTTGATGCTTGGCATATTATTTTCTTGGGAAAGAAGGCTTGGATGTAAAAAAATGATATTTAATGCATGTTTTTTGACATGCAAAGGGTTCAGAAGTTGAAAATCACAAGAAAATTTTGAGAGAAGATCATCTTCTGTGTTAGATCTTCATTCATGTTAAGTTGGTTACAAGTGTATAGCTTCACACAACTCTAAGATTGTTCTTGAAACTCTCCCCTGATGATGAATATAACAATATTTTGAATTAATCTATGTTATTTTGGGCAATATGATGTCTATTATCATGTTTAAATGTCTACAAGTAGTTTTCCTTATTCTTGTTGCAATGTTGCATTGAAATTTTTAGGAATCACACAGATCTCATCCTTATTGATAGTTTAGTGGCATTTGAAATTTCATTTGTCAAAAGAGCTTTCATCTGGCATTGAAAATAAGTAGTTTAAAATCACTTCACCTTCATTTGTTGACAGAGATCACTTGTAAGCCTTTGGGGGTACCTTAGGTGTGATTTGATCAGAGATTTTGATGTTTAATTGAGTCCTTTAACTCAATCGTTTATGTTCAGGTCTCAAAGATTGTGTAAATATTACAAACCTGGGCTTCCATTTGTGTATCTCTTCTAGTTGAAAGAACATGCTGACTATTTTGAAGCATTTTATCTAACAGTTGTTCAAATATTGTAGAGGTTGTCAAAGATCTAGCATAGTCAAGTTTGTCTTGTCAATATCCCACCAAAACTCATTCTAAATAACTAATCCTACCCCATACTACCCATGTTTTGACTTGTATTCCCATAGAAGATCAAAATTTGTTTGTTAAAGTATGAAATTTCTTTGAATTGAAAATATCTCCATAATCTGGAAGTGACAACTTGTGAAAGTCATATTTGGAGTGTTGATCACATTTTCCCAAGGCCTTTTTATACTATTTGCAAAAATTGAGGGATATCTTCATCTCCTTCACTATTTTAGGGTTACAAAATAGTTCCTCTTACCTTGGTTGAAAGGCACAACCTAAAATAGTTAGGAAAAGATGAAGTCCTATTTGAGTGTTATCCATCTCTCCACAAATCTGAGTGCTAGTTAAATCACATCCTTGGCTACAAAATGACATACATCATGATCTATTTGTCTTCAAACTTCATGACATATCCTTGATGCTGCTCAGAATGAAAAGGAGAAGAAAATTAGGTACCAACAACATCTACACCTACCCCCAAGGTAACCATCAGTGGGATGGCCTATCCAATTTATGATGGATTCAAACATCACACTATCATCAAACAACTTCATCAATCTACTACAGAAATTTCTTTGTATGATCTCATCCAAACCTCTAAGTCTTGTCACCAATCCCTCCTTGAGATCCTACAAACTATTGAGGTTCTACCAAATGACACTACACCCTTTTCTACCATCTTCACCCCTCATCATGTGTCCTCTCTCACCACTTCACCTAAAATTTCTATCCCTCCTACCACTCGCCAAATTTTTTCCTTCATTTTCTATAACTCAGAGATTTCTCCTCACCATTCAGAGGAGAATTTCATCCCATACGTACAAAAAAATGGAAATACCCATAAAATGCATACATAATAACCCAATATGCTACATTCTTTCAACGATGCTATGACCACTACTCTCAGTACCATCATCCTCCACATGTGTGTGGATCCCCACACCATTCCTATATGATTATATGTCCTTGAAGGGGAATTATAGTATAACATATTGTTTGGACGACTTTAGATTTGTACCATGGGGTGTGTACCTTTGACCCTTCACCTCTACATAAAATTTTAATATGAAGGCACCCTTGTATCATTCAGGAAAATCCTTCAACTTTCAAAACCTGCAACATGTTATATCAACCCAATGATGTCCTTATTCTAGTTAAGGAATCTACTATGGAAACTACATCATCTACATTTATAGCTTCCTCATCTAATACTGTGGCCACTTCATCTTCTGCTACATCTTCCTTAACCAGCACACGTGTTCCGATTGCTGATGTAACTTCTAAATTTATCTCATATACCAAACCTTCTTCTCAAACTTTGAGTAGCTCATCCATTCTCGCTACCCAACTACTGACCTCCAACCCCTTGTCAGGTGTTTTTCAGCTCCTTACATTGGGGGGGTATCATCTGTATAACATTGACACTTTCCAAACTCCTCAAGAGTACATAAGAATTCATCAACACCCACATTATAGCTATCATGTAGGTAAGGTTTCGCTATATAGTCCTCCCCACCTTCACACCAACCTGACACTTGGGGAAATTGAAACTTCATAAAATTCTTCTAAACCACCCACCAGAATGTGACCTTTTTCATCTTATTTCCGATATCTCACAAACCACCACTTCACCCAAACCTTTCTTCATCACCGTTCTTGGAAGGGATTTGGCTTTGGTATTTATGAACAAGGTTGCCACACACTCATACCGTGTACTACCCACAAACATAAATACCATCGTTGTATTGAATTTACCAAACCACCTTATCCTAACAAGGATTGAATCAACCTCATAGAGGAAGATCAACCTTCTTCACCTTCTTTGCCTATATTAGCACCTTTTCCACCTTCTTCACTGATTCCACCACTTTCTCTCATGGATTCCATGGATCTAGAATCCATCCCTCTTAACATTTTTTTTCATAAACACCATTTCCTTGGAACCTTTGAGATATCATCATGATGGTGAATCCACCTCTTCCATTCTTCTTCTTTATGTTGATATGCTAGATGATGATAGACCTTCTATAAATATCATTAAATGTCAAGATGATGATTCTAATATCACTTATCTAGGTGCAGAGGATTCTTAAATTCTTTGATCGTTACCTTATGAGACACAAACCATACTAAATGAATTGACCATAGAGATCAACATTCACACTTAGAATGACTATTGAATTCTAAAGATAGGCCAATATTTAGATTCCACCAAATAAGAAGCCTTCACCTTTTTCCTTAGAGATAATAACAACACCTTTTCTTGATCTTATGCTGATATGCTTGATATTGACCCTAATATCATGATCCAAAATATTGTAACTATCCCTGATGCTAAACCTATGAAGTAAAAGCTACGAAAAATGCATCCATGCATTTCCCCTCTTGTGAAAGAATAAATCCAACGCCTTCTTTTTGTTTCCTTCATTCTACATATTGACTATCCACAATGGATTTCTAACATTGTTATGTCACCAAAGTCACAGAAGGACTCTGCATCTGCATGGATTTCTGTGACCTTAAACTTGCGTGCCCTAAAGATGATTTTCATTTTCCTAGAATTGACAAACTTATTTAACTTATGGCTAGACATAAGATGCTATATATTATGGACATATTCTTGGGTTATAATCCAATGTTACTCAAACCATAAGGTCAACACAAAACCACCTTCATCACCTCTTGGGGTACCTTCTATTATCATGTCATGCCCTTTGGTTTGAAAAATGCTGGTGTCATTTATTAATGTGGTATGACCTATATCTTCCATGACATCATGCATGACATATTTGAAGACCATATCAAAAACCTTCTCGATAAGTCAAAAATTCATGCCGAACACCTCCTATTTCTCAAAATAATATTTGATCGTCTCTTTAAATATTGCGTTAAAATTCCACCAAAGAAGTGTGTCTTTTATATTATCTCTAGAAAACTCCTTGGTCTAATCATATCTTTGCGGCACATCAAAGTTGATCTCATAAAAATCAAGGCCTTTCTTGAGATGCCTCCACCTACTAACCTTCGATAACTTCATAGTTTGCAAAGAAAATTGCATTCTATTTTAATCTTTATTTCCCAACTTTCTGATTGATGTCTCCCTTTTCATCATCTTCTTAAAAGGATGTCTCCTTCAATTGGAATGAATAATTCCACAAAGCCTTTGAAACATTGAAGAAATACCTTATTTAGCCACCTCGACTCATCCAATATAAAGATGATAAACCTTTTAATCTCTACATTTCTTCCACTAACCATTCCTTGGGTGCCATGCTCTCTCATTGCGATGATCAACACATGGAGTAGATGGTTTATTACATAATTCATACTTTTTTAGACTATGAGACTAGGTATACAAATGCTGAAAATATTTGCTTCACCTTCATGTTCACAGCCACTAAACTTTGCCACTTCCTACATAACCACGACACCTTTTTCATCACCAATACTGACCCTCTTCATTACATGTATGCTAAACCATACCAACACAAATGCACCTCGTGTTTGATCATGCTTCTTGTAAACCTATACCTAGAGTTAATTCATCAAAACTATATCAAAGGATAGACCATTTTAGATCAACTTGTAGACGCCCCTTTTCCTAGACATCAACTCTAAAATTTTGAGTTTCTTGATGAATCTATCTACACTCTTTCCCTGGATGACACTATTTTTTAAATGACCCTATTATTCGAAGGATCTTAATGTCAACATGGGGGTGGCATAGGGGTCATCCTCATTCCTCTTGATGTTGATCCTATGCATTTATCTATCAAATTTGACTTCAATCGTACCAATAATATGGCTGAATATGAAGCACTCATATTAGGTCTTCAAACTCCCATTTCCCTAGATGTTAAGACCATTAATATCATTGGTGATTATCAACTGGTCATTAACCAATTCAATGGTTTATACTAGTGTTGTAATGAACTAATTCAAAAGTATAAGCATCACATCCACTTTCTTTTGACTACCTTTGATAACTACGACATTTAAATTGTTCCATGATCCACTAAAAATATCACAGATACCATGGCTTGCCTTGCGTCACAAATAATTGCATCACCTTGAGACTCTAAAATATTTGTCACAGTACAATGGTTGTAGTCACCCTCTTATCTCATCTCTGACTTAAATTTTGTGGGAAGAATTGAAAGCGACCAACGTGACATATGATATAAGAAGTTTGCTGACAACCTCTACCTTTCAATCCTACCTCAAGATCTCACTTGCAATGGTAAGAGAGCATTCCTCTAAAAATTATCTCGTTACGTCATAATGGAGGGTCTTCTCTACAAATGTTGCTTTGATGGTATCATCGTACAATGCCTCACTAGTTCTGAAATTCTATACACAATTAAAGAAATCCATGATGTGATTTGTGGTAGACATTTCAGTGGCCACGACATTGCCAAACATATCCTTCACCTCGGCTATTAATGGATAACCCTTAACCAAGACTATTACGACTATATCAAACATTGTGTGAAGTGTCAGCAACATGCTAACCTTCACCACACCCCTAGTCATGCTTTACAAGTTGCCAGAGACTTTTGGTCTTTCTCTCAGTGGGGTTTAGACCTCGTCGAAAAGATTAACCCTCATTCTTCTCAACATTGTCAATGGATTATCACAACCACTAAATATTAAACAAAATGGGTGGAATTTGTCCATCTCATTTATACCAAAGCCAAGAAAATATGTGAAATCATCAACCATCACATCATTTTTCATTTTAGTGTTCCTCATCACCTCATCAATGACAATGGTAAACAATTCAAAAACAAAACCATATGAAAACTGTGTGATAACTTCCGTATTCAACTCATTTTCTCTTCACCATATTATCCTAAAAAAAATGGTCAAGATGAATCGAATAACAAAACCCTCAACGAAATTCATCGATGATACTAGTAAGGACTGGCATATACACATTCCTTTTTCCTGATGGGCTTATAGTACCAGCATTCACACCTCTACTGCTACCACACATATCTCTTTGGTCTACACTAAAGAGGAAATCATGTATCTCGAATTCCAAATTCCGTCTCTTCGTATCTAACTTAAATATATGCTCAATGATTACAACTTTCACCAAGAACGTTCAGCATAAATTGAGCTATTAGATAAATTCCATTTAAATGCTCTTGATGACCTCCAAATTTACCAAAAACGTATCAAACATGCCTATGAAAAACATGTTAATGAACAAACTTTCAAGGTTTGCAATCTTGTCATAAAAGAAAATAAACATGTAACTAAAGAGTATTAAAGTAAAAGAGGAAAGTTTTCTCCTAATTGGATTGGACCCTATATTGTCACCCATACCTATGGATCAGATGATTATCATTTATCTTCTCTTAAAGGTAAAACCAAAACTGAGCCCCTTAATGTCTTTCATATTCGATCATTCTATTGTTGAATAAACTATTAGATAACTATATTTCACTTATATGCTCGTCCCTTGAGTGGACCTCTCCTTCCATCTACCTATTTCTAGGACCAATGACTAACTAGAATTATGTGATTATTTGTCACCATTAAAACTTGTCTTCAATCTGAGTACCATGAATCTACTCATGGAATGATTCTCATGGATAATTTTCATCCTTTTTAGGGTGGAATCCCATGATCGTTCATCACTTTAAACCCCTTTCATATTTAACCTTTTTGTGCTATGGTCTTACCCTCATAAAACAGGCCTATACTACTTTATAGTCTTATCCATGACTTTGAGTCCAAAAAATACCAAATATATGGGATACCAAAACTCTACTCCTGGATTCAAAATTATTGAAAATAGATAAATCCCTCAAAAGGAAATCTATGTCTCTCTCTTGTTGCTATAAGCAGACTACTCCTTTGAAGGACATCTATAGAAATTTAGAAACTTATTTTAATTAGTCTGTCCTAAAAGAAGACTAAATTTGTATCTCCTAAATAAAATAATGCAAAATATTTCCACATTTATCAGCTTCATGAATACCTCAAGGAGAATCTATTTATACCGATATAGACTTCACACATTGATCAATCTATACAAAACAAAAAGAAAAATTTAAGAAAAATACTAACTTTTAGCCACGGAATTTCTTGTTTTTTGTTGGGTATCTTGTAGAAGGAACATGTTGTCCCAAAACAATGTTACGCTTCACAAAAAACTCCACCTTGCCTTATTTTATTTTCTTCTTCCTACTCAAGGGACGTCATGCACATGTGAAACTTTTTTGATCATACAAACTTCTTTCACCCTTAGAACTATCAATCATGAAAAGCCTCTAGGTTTTTATGTTTATAAGCCTATTTTGGGTATGCTCATTATGATCCTCATCACTTATGGGGAATTTTGTATCTCTTTCAGTTTTCCCTTTTGCTTACTTATTGATTCTTCAAAACAAGAGAAGGATTTCGACATCTAGTATCTAGGATCATTTCTTACCTCACCTGCACCTATCTCACCTACCTATACCCATCATCTACCTTCAGACCTTGGATCAAACAACAACATACATCCACCTACCTAATCAATCTAAAAATAATCAATCTGACCTAAGTTACCTCTCCCATTCAACCTAAACCAATCTACCCTACCTACATCAACTAACTTAGCTACCCCATCCTATCCTTACCTATCCTATGGGATAACTACATTGGCCTGAGGCCCCTTTCACAAGGGATATGTAGGCAACACTCTTAGGGAATAGGGCCCTCTAAGGGTAGGTCAAAACCTCTTTTCCCTCTTATCATTTCCCCCATCAAATATAAACTTAGTTTCAATTAGAATAATAACTTGGAAGTTAATTTGAAAGCGCTGTTTCAGCAGCTCTGGCTGCTGAATGTTTTTCAAAGAACTGCGATGTAGCCACTAAGGAACTGGTAAAAGTGAAAAATGTGATCATTGGTGACAGTTTCGGGTCTAGAGCCTGGGCGGAAGTTGTTAAGAATCCTCTTGACAAAAATGCGAGACCTCAGGCTGGATGTGATTTTAAAAGTATAGAAGATGCTGAAGGGGTGACCCACTTATATGTGCCTGATGGATGTCTATAAAGAGCTCTGGAGAAAACCAATCTGGCACTTGTTGGAAAAATTTTGGGATCGCGACCCAATGTGGACACCATTAGGAAATGGGCCATTCGTAGATGGAAACCAAAAGGGGATTTGATAATCACTAGTATGGAAAAAGGTTTTTTTCTAGCCAGATTTAATCTCCAATCTGATGTTGAATCGGTCTTGTTGGTGGTCCCTGGTGTCTGGGTAATATGTGACTATTTTTAAAAAAATGGTACCTAAGATTTAATCCATTTGTTGAAAATATTCATGCCATACCCATCTGGTGTAGACTCCCAGGGATTCCTCTACATCTTTGGGATGATGAAAACCTCCTTCACATTGCCAAATTGATTGGTTCACCTATTGGCTTGGATGGGCCCACGAGAAATAGGTCTAGGCTAGCATTTGCTCGGTTCTGTGTCTCCATAGAAATGGATCTAGAGCTCCTCAATAACATTGTTTTGCAATCCAAATTTAGAGAATGGAATCAACAAATAGAATATGAAGCTTTCCAGTTAGGATGTAGCAAATGCCACAGATAAGGGAATTTTTCTAGCAAATGTCTTGAACATAGAGTTCAAAAGGTGGAAGATTTCTCAGATATTCCTGAAGATCAAGGACAGAATCAGAGAGATAAGGAAAATAAAGAGCAGATATCTGAACCAGCTACTAGAAATAGGCATTTGGAGAGGCATTCCAAGCTAAAAGAAAAGAAAAAAGGATTTAAGGAAAAGAGACCACCGGTTTACAGAAAACTTTGGAAACCTAAGAAGCTGATTAAGTCTGAACAAGAATTAGATCTGGGTCCGAATGAGGAAGAAAACAAAAGGGAGATGTTAGTGGATTCAGTTTTGAACTCTTTGACTCCAAATCCAGTAAAGCTGAACATGGAGATTGATGAAGAAAATGAAAAAGTTGATATTTCTCTCTCATACATGGGAGAAGAGGAAGACAAAATCAGTGCCCATTAAGAGCTGCTAAGGAGTAGCTGATTAGAGAAACTAAAAATGAGACAAGAAAATAGAAAAGTGGATCTAGAATCCATTACACGAGATCTAAACCAAGAGAAAGAGGACACAGATGTGGAGGAGCTGACTCCTAAAATGGATAAGCAGGATGATATTACCACAGGAAATGAGGATGGGGAAATTACCCCAATTAGTAAGGAAAATAATTGTGATAATGATGGATTCACCTTAGTGAAAAGAAAAAAAAGAGGCTCAAAAAGCCTGGAAGAAAAGCATCTTGGAAGCTGGGAAGCTTCCACCTCAAGAATCACAAGGGCCACTACTAGAAGAACTGCAAATTTTGGAGTAACCTTTAGAAAAGGCAGGCCATCTAAGAGAGAAGCAAGAGAAAAAGAAACTGAAAAAGAAATTGCAGATGGTACACAGAGAATTCTGAGCCATCCGAAAAATGCATCTCCAAATTTTTTTTAATGAAGGTTATTTCTTGGAATTTCAGAGGCCTCAATGGAGGTCCTAAGCAATGAATGCTTAAGGAAATTAAAAGAGCAAAAAAACCCAACATTCTTCTCATTCAGGAAACTAAAATGAAAAGTAAAGCAGTTGAAGACTTCAAAAGACATTTTTGGCAGAATGCTGCCTTTGCTGCTATTGACTCTCAAGGGGGCTTCTGGAGGCTTAACAATATTTTGGGATACAAAGATGGTTAACGGTAAGGTAATCTCCTCAACCCAGAATCATTTAACTATTATCTTTAAAAGCCTTGAAAATAATCATAGTTGGATCCTGTCTAATATTTATGCACCCAATACTGCTACTGGTAAAAGAAGTCTATAGAAAGAGTTAACCTTGTTCCGAAGCAAGGTTGAAAACATGAACTGGTTGGTTATGGGAGACTTCAATACTCCTTTGAATCTAGGAGAAAAGTTTGGAGGAAGTTATGAATTCTCCCTTGGTATGGAAGAATTTGCTAACTTCATCTTGACTCTTAATATTATGGACATAGAGCTTCATGGCAATCAATTTACATGGTCCAACAGAAGATTAGGAGAGAGATCAATTCAGGTTAAACTCGATAGAGCTCTTATTTCTGCAAATTGGATCCTGGACCAGAATTTCCATCTCTGTACTCTCCCCAGAATGGGATTTGATCATAATCCAATAGTCCTCAATTTCTTCAATTGGACAAAACCTTTTCATGGTAATTTCAAATTTGAGAAAATGTGGTTTGAACATGAAGACATTTTGGATAGAATTAAAGAGTGGTGGGTTTGGGAAGGCATAGGGACGGCCCAATTCAGGCTTCTACAGAAGCTAAAGAATGTTAAATAGAAAGTTAGAATATGGAATAAAGAGGTTTTTGGAAAATTTTTTGAAAAGAAGAAAGAACTTAAGCAACAACTAGAAGAGCTTGAGCTAAATGTCTCCATGAAAGGTATGACCCTAGAGGATCATCAGCGGGAAAAATAACTCCTATCAGATCTGCATAATATAAACATCCATGAAGAAACCTTTTGGAGAATGAAATCTAGAGCCCTTTGGCTTAAGGATGGAGACAAAAATACAAATTTTTTTCATTTGACAGCCATCAAACATAGAGCTTGTAACAGAATTTTAGAGGTTACTAAAGGAAATGGAAACATTACTAAGGATCCTGAGGATATGAAAATAGAGGTGCTTAATTTTTACAAGAACCTCCTCACTGAAGATACCTCCTACAATGAACAAGTGACCTCTTTCCTCTTAGACTCCATTCCTAATAATCTAAAACCTGTTGAGAGATTTAAAAGTCTTTAATAAACTGTCACCATTGAGGAATTAAAAAAGGTTGTCTTTGCTTTAGAAGGGGATAAGGCTCCAGGTCTAGATGGCTTCTCGGCTAACTTTTACCAAAGATGTTGGGAAATATGCTCTGAAGATCTCTTGAAAGCTGTTAATGAATTTTATAGAACCAGAAATCTTATTAAAGAACTAAATAATACACACATTGTGCTTGCCCCGAAAAAGTTGGATGTAAAAAACTTCAAAGATTTCAGGCCTATCAGTTTGGTTAATGTCATTTATAGGATTTTCACAAAGATTCTCACAACTAGAATGCAACCTATACTCATGGAGATCATTTCTCAACAGCAGAGCGGATTCATCTAGGGAAGAATTATCCAAGATGGCATTATCATGGTTCATGAAACTATACATTCTATGGATAAAAGTAAAAAGGCGGGGATGGCCATCAAACTTGACATGCATAAAGCTTTCGACAGAGTCTCCTGGAGATTCATGGATGAGGTCCTATCTAAATTTGGTTTTCAAAGCAAATTTAGAAAAATCATTCACTCTTGCATCTCTACCTGTAGATTCTCTGTGGTTGTTAATGGGGAACCTGTGGGTTTTTTTGCCAGTAATAGAGGTATACGGCAAGGCGACCCAATCTCCCCTCTTTTATTCATTATTATGGCTGAAAGTTTAAGCAGATCTATTTCCAAAGCTATTGACATTGGCATGATAAAAGGCTTCCCTCCAACTACTGGTAATCGGATATCCTCTCATCAGTATTTTGTTGATGACACTTTGCTGCTACTAATGGCTTCTATTATTGAGACAAAGGCCATTAAATCTGTCCTTAGATTTTATGAGGAAGCCTCAGGATAAAAAGTTAATTTTGACAAAATCTCTATTTATTTCTTCAATACTCTTGAGGAGAGGCAAAGAAAGATTGCTAATATTCTAGGATGCACTATTAATTCTCTACCAGCTACTTACTTAGGGTTACCTTTAAGTACTGGCAAGATTTCAGTGGAGGTATGGAATGATCTTATTAAGATATTTCAAAGAAAGTTGGCTGGATGGAAAGGAGCCATTCTTTCAAGTGCAGGTAAGTGTCTTTTGGTTAAAAGCACGCTTCAAAACTTGCCTATTTACATAATGTCAATGTTCAGCATGCCTACAGCTGTGATGAACAGTATTGAGAAGATTCAAAAACACTTTCTGTGGCACGGTACTGAGGACAGATTCAGATATCATCTTGTGGCTTGGGAACAGGTTTGTAAACCTAAGAGACTAGGGGGGTTAGACATCAAAGATATCAAACATATGAGTATTGCGCTTACTGCAAAATTAGGATGGAGGCTTATAAAAGAGCATAGACCTTGGATAGAGCTGATTAAGATCAAATATCTTTCAAATAAAAACAAAAGTTCCTTCATTTATGATCAGTCCCTTCCGAGTGGTTCTATTTTTTGGAACAACCTTCTGCAGAGCAGACACATTCTCTCTCAGGGGTGCAGCTGGAAGCTTGGAGATGGGCATAACATAAACTTCTAGACTGATAAGTGGACGGATTCTAATGGGATTTCTGCTTATGATCATATTAAAGAAAAATTAATTACAAAGTATGGACAAAAAATCCAGGGATACATTGAGAGGGATGGAAACAAAAGAAAATGGAAGCAGCTAAAAGTGGAGAATGATGATATTCAGGCTGATATTATATCTCTCCAAAATAAACTTTCCCTAATCCATATAAGTAATCAAAATCTTAAGGATGAGCTCATCTGGAAAGATTCTTTTGATGGGGAATACACTGTTAAATCAGGATATAATTCTTTCTTTGCATCCATGGAAAGCAAAATTAAGTGGCACAAGTTGTGGATGTTGGAGCTAACCCCTAGAGTGAACTTCTTTTGGTGGCTAATTATTAATGGCAAGATCCTAACTAATGACAACCTCATCAAGAAGGGATTCATCATGCCGAATAGATGTGGCATGTGTCAGCAAGAGGCTGAAGATATAAAGCATTTATTCCTTCATTGTGAGATTTCTTCCAAAATTTGGCAGCTTGTTTTTGAAAAATTTAATCTGAGATGGATTTTTCCCCTTACCTACCTTCAGGCTTAGGAGCAATGGAGCTCTCCGTTTAAACATTACATGGTGAAAAGGCTATGGTAACTGGTTTTGCCCCACACTATGTGGAGAATCTGGAAGGCCCGTAATGATAGTATTTTCAGAAACAATATACAGGCTTGTAACAAAGTATATAAGGAAATTATCATTGTTGTGCAAGATAATATTGCTAGATTTAAACCCCCTAAAAATAGACTCTACCCGGAGAGTGAAGAATGCATTCTGACTGAATGGAATATTTCCATTGTCAATAGAAATGAAAATGGTACTAACAGAAACACAGTCCGATGGATTAAACCCCCCACTGATTGGCACAATTTAAATTTTGATGGGGCCTCTAAGGGCAATTCGGGTGACTCTGGAGGAGGGGGAATCATCAGGGATCAAAGAGGCTGTTATGTTGCTACTTTTTCTGGGAGAATGGGTAGACAGAATAATCATTATTCCGAAGCCATGGTGGCTCTTTGGGGTATTAGACTTGCCAGAGATTGTAATATTCCAAATATCATAATTGAAGGTGATTCTCTAAATATTATCAATCTTCTGAATAAAAAGCAACACCCCAGCTGGTCTATCAAGGATTATACTGAGGAAACTATTGATATATGCAAAATATTTGAAAAGGTCCAAATCACCCACATCTACCGGGAAGGAAATAGGGTCAATGACATTTTGGCTAACTTTGGTGTTAATAATCCCTTTCAAACTTGGATTGGGGGGGATGTTCTGCCCGCTCATGTCAATAAAGCCATTATCATTGATCTACATGGAAGTGAAAATCATAACTAACGGCTGTATTTTAGACGCTAATGTGCAGATCCCTAAGTACATGATGATGACATCACAAAATATTTGGATGATTGTTGTGATCTGTGCGGGCTGGACTGTCATCATTTCTTGGCATAGTAGGAAAGCCGAGGAGTGGGGTAATAATAACAATTGTAGCATAAAAATTAAACCAACTTTCACGGGAAGGAAAGATTCAAATACCAAAATCAAAGTTCAGCCTATCCCGCACATTGGTAGCTATTTTACCGTTGAGAATAGGAAAAGGAGTAGAGGAAACATGGGGGGGGCCGCCATGCAAAACCAAACCGACCCACAATCCTGAGTGGAAAGAGAACACAGAGCTTTGGGATTACCCGCAAATTAGGGGCCTGTCTAATTTCATTGAAAGGATCCAAGGCTTCGACCAAGACATCTCTATCAAATTCACCCAGGGTTGGAAGAATAGAATATTCAAATATAGTAACATGAAAATGGAAATCACGGAAGAGCTCATAGCTCAGATCACGGGCCTCAGCCTAGAAGGCACAAAATTCTTCAATAAGAAGGTAGACAGGGAGGTGGAAACCAAGAAATTTCTAGAAGAGGGGGAGAATCTTGAGTTCATGACTGCTGGCCTCAAGGTGGCGTCGATCCCTAAACCCTTTGATGAACTGGCCAAAATGGTGGTAAGGTATGTTACCCTTGAAGGAATATATGTGACTATACCTCAAAAGCATTTGATTTTTCTGAATCATTTTTGTAGAAATAACATTATCAGCTTTCCTCACTATTTGATTAACTCTCTGGAGAAATCTATAAGGGAAGTTCAAAGCCACTCTAGGACCGTCCCTTTGCACCAGGGCCTTATCCTCTTGATTCATCACCATTTCTCTAGCTGCCCTCCTGTGAATCCTATCCCACCTCCCTCCTCCATACCTCCACCTGCCCACACTGCTCCCACTCCCACTTGCTAAAAAGAAGGAATGAAGATGTTGTCTCCAGCAAGAAAATAAAGAGCCTCAAAGCTAAAATCCATGCTTCCTAATGGGTCCTAAGGAGCCACAAAGACTTGGAACTAGCTGAAAACCTCCTGCATATTAACAAGCCGGTGGAGGAGCCCAAAGAGGAGGAATTGCTAGATAGGGTGGACAGATTAGAAAAGGAGATACAAGAGCTCAAAGGGGCTATAAAAAACATGGAAAGAGCTAAGGGTAAAAGGATCCTTCAAAGTGAGGAGGAAGAGGGGGTTATTGGGGAATTCTTCAAGAAACTACAGTCCTTAGATGGCAGATTGGGGAATGCTAAAAGCCGAAATGACTGCATATTGTCTGCCCTCAAAAGCATTTATAATTTCATTGAACAACATGTCTATAGTTTTTGTAGTTTAAGTGGGATTAATGAGGACATATGGGGCCCTAAAGAGAAAAGGTACATTGAAATTGCCCAAGTAGATTTGCAAGACTCCTCTCAGGCCACTTCCATTGCCTTCTTCATGTCACTGCAGGCTATCAAGACCAAAATTGAAAGATCCATCAAGTAACGGGCTGTTGTGATGCTGTTTTTTGGCTGCGATGTGGCTGTCATCGGGTGGTTTTGGAGCTTGTTTCTCTTTTGGTTTCTTTTTTATCTTGCCTTCTTTTTTCTGGATCTTTGTACGTTTAGATCCTTTTTTCTCCTATATTGTAATATTTGGCTCTTGAGCCTTCCTTGGTTGACTGTTTTTCCCTTCTCTGGGTTGCTTCTCTCATCTTTACCATTTGGATTTTGAGCCCTTTTGTATACAGGGTATAGTCCCTTCAAAAATATTTTCCCTTAATAATAAAAAAATTAAAAATCCTACAATAATAATCTACATCATCATTTATTTTCCGTAATACCAATAACTTGGAAATTAAATTAAACCAAAAAAAACTCCACCATGACTACATCTAAGTTTTCATAATAACAATAACTTGGAAATTAAACCAAACCATGCCTAACATATCTAAGTTTCCATAATATCAATAAATTTTAAATTAAACTAAAGCATGGATAATCATCTCATTTTCCATGACATCAATACAATAGAAATGAAATAAAGCATTTATCATCACTCAAACCATGCCTACATATATAGTTTCCATCATAAAAATACATTGGAAATAAATTCAAACACATAATATATAGCCATCACCATCAACTACATAAATCAAACAATCGATATATCAATACACTGAATATACAGATATAAATACAAGTATCTCAAAACTCTCATATACATATCGGATCTATAACACACAGGCTAGTGTATTTATCAAAAATAAAAATCAAATATCATCTCCATATCATATTTATGAAGGGTTGGCACCTCTTCTACTCTCTCGAGTACCCTCATCCGGCCTCTGCCTACGAGAACTAGTCACCTCTCCCTAAACATGTTTACGAGGCTAATGGCTCTCTCATCTATTGGAACTATGAAACCATGAACTGGTACTTGTACTAGCATCCTGCTATGCTCTATACTCACCATAAGTCATATAGGAGATACCACTCTCCATCAACCACTCCTGATAATACCTAGCCTCCGACACTACATATTTCTAACATGTGATGGATATAACCTAAGGAGGGGTCATCACTCTGACTTCAACTTATATACCCTGTCCTAATAGTAATGGCACATGTCCTTGTACTTGTGGCCCCTATCCTGCTAATTGTAAAATGGGACAATATCCTTATGCTTGTGCCAATATAACAAGGCCCTCTTCCACTGTTTGTGCCTCGGCTGCTACCAATCGGCCCTGTAAAAAGGCAACTTATGCCTGTAGTGTAGTCACCTAAGCCTCTAGTCATGCCACCTGCCCCCCTCCTACCTATACCTGTTGCATGGCTACTACCAACTGGCCATGTAAAGCGACAACTTGTGTCTGTAGTGTAGTCACATGTGCCTACAACGCTTCAACATGCCCTCTATCCCCTACTAGTGGTTGTTCAGGTGCTTGATACTAAACTTGAGCCTATTCCTATGCAAGCTACCCCTGTAATCCAGGCACATGTCCCTGAAGGGTGGCCACTTATGCCTATGCCTGAGTAAGTTGTAGCTAAAAAGTAGTCACCTACCCCTGTAATTTGTCCCTTTGTGCTATGATGGTAGCTGAGTTCAACTCGATTGGCTATGACAATGTTATCTGTAGCTAGGGTATCTACCACCACCTATACCCATTAGTGGTGTCTACATCATCAATATTCCTATCATCCACCTTCTCCTCCTACCCTGCAGGATCTTTTGGATGTAGTCGAGACAATGGTCTCTGTTATCCAAAATTCACCCTCAAGGTAATTTTGATAACATGCATCAAATTCTTTAGTCCCAGGCAAATAGATTGAGTCAGGCAAAAAAATTCATGTCTCTAGGGTCCCCTCATATTTTTCTAACTCCCCTGTCCAAGTAGAAAAGAGCAAGTTCTGAGAAAATGTGAAAAAAAATTGCAAAACAAGCTCGGGCTAGGAAAAATCATGAAAAATGGCTAAGTCCTAGTCCTAGAAGCATTTGGGACAAGTGGGACAAAAAGGCGCGGACCGGCCGAAAGGCTGCCAGACGGTCTGAAAGCAAATGGGACATTCGGGCCAAAAGGACGCGCGGGACGCGGAAATCCGAACTGGCCAAAAAGAGAGAAAAAATTGGCTAACTGCTGAGAGGGTCGCCTTTGGGACAAGCGGGACAAAAAGACGCGAACCGGCCGAACCGGGCAAAATGAGTCAAGGTAGCCCGAAACAGTCTGGGACACGTGGGCCAAAAGTACGCGAATCGGCCGGATCAGCCGAAATGAGAACTTTTGTCCCGGAACAGTTGGGACAAAAGGGTGCGAACCGGCCGAACCGGGCGAATTTGTCCCAGACGGTCCGAAAGCAAATGGGACATATGGGCTGTGAGGATGCGAACCGGCCGAACCGGGTGAAATGGGAACAAGCAGTCCGAAACAACTGGGACATTTGGGACAAATGGGCGCGAACCGGCCGGTTCACCCGAAATCATCACAAGGAGCACTGTGCCAAGTGGGAAAAAGGGACGCGCGGGACGTGAAAAGCCGAAATGGCTGAAGGAAGAAGAGGAAAAGTCAACGTTTGACCCGTGGAACTTCAAACGGCCATAACTTTTGACTCCGAGCTCCAATTTTCATAAAATTATACTTTCTGGAATGAGCACGAAACATATTCGGCTTCAGTCAGTCAATGCTCATTCCCGTCAAATGACAGAAAACGCCTGCCAAACCCAAAATAGCTGCCCGCACTCAGAAGGCCATAACTTTTGCATTTCTCAATGAAATCGCACAAAATTGGTACCGTTGGAATCGTTGTTCTGATCCCGATGCACAGAAATAAAGAAGTTCCAGATTTGATCAGAAATTTATTGAGTTTTTTAAGGAAACGTGGCAGGGTTCAGAACAGTGTTTTATTTGGTAGCTGGGAGTGCAATTAAGAGGCATGGTCATCATTCCTTCTCTGCTGCAGCATATGGGAGAGTATGGGGAGCCTTTTTCAAGTAATGTATACCCATTCCACACAATTTAATGCCTCTTACAGGTGGTTGAAGGACAGATTTCAGGATTTCCATTTTCCCTTCTCTTTTCCTTCTCATTTTTCTATAAATTGGAGTGTTGGGCTCATTGTAGGGGAGAGAGTTTTTGGGTAAAAAATATCTGTCAAAATTGCTTTGTGAAGCCAGTGTGTTGCAGGCCCTTGTAGTGGACTCCTTGCATGGTGATCCAAGCCCTTATCTTGTAATAGATTGAACTGTGCATATCATGAAGCAATAAAATATCAGTTTGTGGATATATCTTCCCCATGCTGTGTTTCCTTGCATTCTTCTTACCCCTTTAATCTTTCTACAAGTATATTGTGTCTATTTATTATGTTCTTGCAGGAATTCATTATCATTGTGTGTGCTTGGAATATTGTTGTGAATGCATTTTGCTGGATTATGGTGAACTGTCATCACCTCTTCTAGTGTGCACTTTGCCTCTGTATTTCACACATTTGGAGATTACTCTCACAGCCTATTTTTTTGGTGTATCACCGCTTTAGTGTAGGCTTTCATTTTATGCATTTCTCTCTCTCTCTGGTCCCTTGGAATTTTAGGTTAGAATAGCTAGTTTTCTCCTACATTAGAGTAGATTGTGGCAGGTAGTTTAGGAGTAAGAACCAGCTTTCTCTGGAGGTCTATCTCAAGTAGCAAGTCCCACAACTTGGAGATAGTACCCATGTTATCCAATCACACTGGATGCTTAGAGTGATCAAACTAGAAATCTGATCAATATCCAGGGGTGCTGTGATTCGGTGATAACAGTCTCTCCATGTTGTCTTTGTGGTATTTTGGAAAAGGGTTGAGGCACATCCTACTGAAGCATGAACTGTTGTTGGATTTTGTCAATTGGAATCATCTCATGCTCCCCCGGTCACTGTCCCTATAACCATATAACCATTTTTATCCCTTCCAAATCCTCTACCATGGCCCCATATGATGGGTAACCAATATAGGGTTTCCATACAATCTTAAATACTGATAAACCCTCTAATAAACACCTATAATATAACACATCTTGTGATGCCTTGTCTACCCTCAGATGTGCCCCTATAAGGACCCACTTCTTGTATCCAACTCTAAAAATTCCTCTGTTCCAATCCTATCATGGAAATCCTATTGGATGCAGGCACACTATGTTATTGTAAGCCCAACAATGTAGCAGATAGGTGCAGTAGACACTAAACTACCGAATCCTCTAATATTTACACAACTCATTGTAAAGGTGTACTAGATATGTTGGCACCCATTGAAATTTTATTCTATCCTTGAACATACCCTCCAAAACCCCCATCAAATCCCGTGAAAATATCCCACCCTCTACATTTGGGAGAGCGTAACAATTGATACCCCCCATCATCAACACTACCAATCTGGTCTCCTTAGGATGTGCACATTGTGATAAGTCAAATAAAACATGTCCTCTCCAAACACTATGACCCTAGGCTCGAACACCTCATCTGAAGAAATATGATATAATGGCTCCCTAACAATTGGTAGATGTAAAATATTATAGACATCATCCAACGTAATCATCATCTCACCAGTAGATAAACGAAAGGTGTTGGTTACTAAATCCCATATGTTGATGAGAGTGACCACCATGTTGTGATATCCTACAATATGCCTGTATTTCCTAACAACGCCAAGCCCAACATCCTGCATATGATCCCACTCATCCTCTATAACATTGGGCCACATTAGTACCAAAAGAGGTGGCACTCTATCTCGATTATTCAACTTCTGAAACACCTACATCATTACCATTTACACTTGTACATCAATTTCCCCTTTTTGATCATCTATTCCATCCTATGTAGTCAAATCCCACTGACAACTTTACTATTCTACTATATATTCTATCTCACCTAAGCCACTTTACTTAGCTTGGTTAAATCCTATCTCTTCTTCAGCAATTTGATCTAATAAATCATAAACCCCACCCCATTATATTTTTCAATACCCCTAACCTATCCACACCTATTCCACTATACATTCAACCATCTTATTTTTCTCTTTTTTTCAATCCAGACTATTATTTTTGGCCTAATTTTCTTTTCACTGTGACTGACATCGATCACCCCGACCGATACAGGTCCCCTTTTAACCCCACCAATGACAGATCACCTACCAACATTAGTTGATGCCAAACTGACATCGATCACTGGTTTGGATCTAAGGTCGAACACCCATGTCCCCATTCTTCAAAAATTAAACAAAAACACTTATAAAGTACCCTAAACCCCCCAAATTGCATTTAAAGTCATCTTACCACCTACTTAACCTACATTTGGCCTTCCTAATACTCAATTTTACTCTTCTCTACCCAAATTTCAAATAAAAAATTTACAAAAAAAATTATTTAATTTTCTACTTTATATTTAACCAAAAACACCCATGGAGATCAAATCCTACCTCTACTTAGCATCGTCTCCTTGGTGTGATTTCTGGTCTCTAAACTAGAGGTCCTCCAGCTCCCTCTCTTTCCTTTTTCATGGATAAATCAATCTCTCCGCTATCATCCAATTAAATCCCTTATCTAGATCAAATGGGACCATAAAAAACTCCTCCAACCACTTGACTCACTCCAACTCAGCCTAGAAAATAGTGATGTCATTTTCTCCCAAGTTAAAAGCTTACATCCCCTATCTCTATCATTTTTAAAATATAGAAATTCACAAATGAAATCATTTGAACATGGTTTTTATTTTGTAAACCAATATTGTTTTAACTAACATTAGTTATAATATGCCCTAGGTGACCGGCATCAGTTACCTTACCGATATCGGTTTACCCTCCACCAGTATCGATCACCCTACCTAAATAATTATTCCTAATTTTCCCAAAATTTTGATACAAGGTGTCATTTTTTTGTAACCCCAGCCTCACCCTAGCCCTATAGGCCCACCTCATTACCTTATTACCTCACACTCGACCTCAATTTGCTTCGGTGAACATTTTTTCCTACACCAGGGCCTTACCCAAAACCTTACCCATACACTCCACCCGAACGTTCCAATTTGAAAATCAAATTTTCTTACTTGTTGTACCTTATGATGACATTATTCATGTCATTTAACCTACCAAAATTTTCGTTTCTAATGCCATGATGTTTCTATTGACCATACCAAAACTTTTAGTGCTTTAGAACCCACTTAATTATAGTTTTAACACCTAGCCTCATTATTTTGTAGGAATGTATCCTATACCTTGGATACCTAGACTACATCAACCTTCTTTGGATAAAATATCAACCTTTGATGATGTAATTTATGAGCTCTTCAGCCTAGTTCCTTAATGCATTCTATACGCGTGTGTATAATTGAATTCCCCTACCTATTACCATTTCTTGTACCTAGACTTTATCTCAATTTTCATCACCTACAATTTTATCAAGAAGATCACCAATTCAACCTCTCACTTGATCAATTCCTGGTTTGAAGGGGATCACTTCCACCTATACCTGGGGAAACTTAAACTCAACCCTTACCTAGGGCAACCACTCCTATTTTTGTCATCATCTCTTATCAATACAAGCTACATGAAAAAAATGGGTAAATGTAGACACCCAAAATTGGGTCACAACTCTCTAAATTCAATTTGATTAATTAATTGAATACTACCCCCCAACATTCTCACTTGAACACATTTTAACTAATTTAATTACAAAAATTAAGTTAATTTTTTACATGATTTCTCCACCTGACTTCTGCACCTCATCCTAGACCTATTCCAACCCTATTCACTAACTAAGACTAAGCTCCCGCCCCTCTTAACAAAGTATGACTTATTTTAACCCTAATATTAATGTCCTATTATCCCTCTAACAACTCTCCCACTCCATTTAGCATGATTCCACACTTGTGATCCAGAACCAAAATCTCAATCACGCTAAATTTAGGAAGAATCAGGCTATTTTTAGCAAGTATGACCATTTATCCTTAACCAACGCCAGTTATTCCTCGGTCGACACCGATCACCTAACTGCCATTATCTACCTTAAATAATAATATCTTGCGACCTTACATACTGAATGTCAAGCTCTCCTACGATCTGGCCACATACCAAAATCCCTTACAACATTCTGACACCACACAGTTCATGAGTAGATCAATCAAGAGCTCTAGTGCTCTTATAGGGAATCACCATGTCCTCCTTTTGTTTTTGCATTCATTCAAGATCACCTCCTCCTGCAATCATCACCACCACATATTTTCTACTTTCATTCCATAAGTATGTATTATTTATTCCTTGTCATTTTTAGTAGATTAGCTATTTTAGTATTTATCTATTTCATTCTATATTGTACCTTACCCAAATCTCTCCCAAAGTACCTTTGTCCAACTATCTACCCATTTACCCATCATACCTTACCCAAAAACCAATCTAATCACCTCTGAGTCCTTATAAAAAACCCATAGCCTTACCTAAACTCCCTTCACTCTTTGTTTAGTCACAAAGAGTACCTAAAACCCCATTTTAATATTCTTACCAACTTACCCCTACCAACACTGGTCTCTCAACTGGCATCAATCCATTACCAATAGCTAACATTAGTCACCTAACCAACATCAATCATGTGAATGGTAACTTTCCGCTAACCATCAACCTTCCAACTCACTCAAAACCTCTCAAAACTCCACCAAATATCACCCAGACCTCATCTATTGTCTCTGTTAGACCTAAAAACCTAGATGGGCCTATCAACCCTCCATATTTAATTGTAAATTTTCATGTTAGATTAAATTCACTTGTTGCATGTTATAGGAGATACCTAAATCTTATTAACTACAATAAGATTCATTTGTTTACAATATTTCCTCACATTAATTTGTTTATGATAGTGGATTGATAGCCATTCAAGTAAGCATCATGATTCTTACATCTATCTTTCATTATGAAGTCCACTGTATTTTGATATTTAATATTATTTGGTGGTCTTGTTATGTTCTTAATAGATCAGAGAATCTCTATATAATCAATATGGCCAACATTCTACTCATGCACACCTTCTATTATTATCATAGGTATTCCTCATCACCCTTACCTATTATCTGTTTTATCTCTACTTTGCGGTGAAACAACAACAAAGTGACTAGAGAAACGTTCAATTAACGGAGTAACCCATTTTTCCTAAAGAAAAGTCCAAAACTCAAGATCCTTCTTGAGTTCCTCACATTTTGTAGAATCGAAATGCACCAGAGAACCCCCCATAATTAATAGAGCCAAATTCATAAGAAAAATTAAAGTGATGGAAATATGAATAAATTGGGGTTTTTTAATAGATTCTTTGCTTACTATTATCTATTATTATCATTTCATTTACTTTACTTTATGACATCTTCATGCTAACATTTATACTGTGTAAAATGCTTTTGTTCTATGGTGTCTTATGTTGCCTTTCAAGGTCATAGTAATAATGGATGAGTTTCTTATCCTTTCATGAACCTCTTCGATGAGATCCATTCATCTATCATTCCTTTTTGTTTGACATCTTACTGATATTTTCCTATAACTACTTAACATTCATTAATGCTTGCATACATATTATGGTGTGTATCATACTTGGATCTCATTTTTTCTTTTTGATTTCATCACTTTATTCTATATTGTGTAGGTGTTGGGGGCAACCAAAATAGGAATCAAAGACATATAACTCATAACAATTTTCTATTTCGTAGTTTTCATTTTTATGTAATGATGAAGGTATGATAAAAACATCTGAAAATCAAGACCATTTTTCTTTTCTTGATATTTCTTAACAAAACGTAGTTATAAAATATCAAACAAAAATTTATGCTTCTAGTCTAATGCTTTTTTACAGGTATTATAAGTACTGTAAATCTATTTTATTTCATAATTGTATGAAAATAGTACTTTCTCTATTATGTTTAGCAGATTACTTACTTACAACTAAGATTTTTTTTATCCTATGTTAATTTTGTGTTAATTTTTTTGTCTATATCAATTTGGGGGGGTTTGTTTTCCATTTTCTTGTTATACATAAGTTTATTCCTTTTTTTAAGGGATTGTTTTTCTTTGTAAACTTGTAAAAACAATACAATTAAATCAAATAAAAGAATTAATCAAAAATAAAATTATTACAATTTTGGAAGTATCCTAGACTTAACTCATTTCATACCCTCTACACCCCATCTTAGACCTACCCTAAGTTGGAAAACCACTCGCTAAACCAACCCTAGAATTACTATCCCAACCCCTAACTACCACACTTTCCTACTTGGTGCCTACCTCCACAACATATCAAGTCCATTTTTTTCCATCTACACGACTCTCAACGATCTCAAAAAACCTCCTACCCCTAGCCATATGCTAAGCCACTTTTCCACATACCTTTATAAAAACAAACATAGAACTCCCTAAAAGACCTCTCCATCACAAAATTCACATCAAAAATATGAAAGCACAAAAAAAATACCCCAAGGTTAATGTGGGAATAATCCCCTTTAAATTTCCAAACCACTCGGCCGCATAGATTACACTTAGCCACTCAGAAACACTTACCACAATCCCATCACATGCCCTCCTTCACCTCCTTCACACTAATTTACACTATTTTCCATCCTTCACCTCGCCACACAGTCAGTGAGCCCTCCCTTCCACAATCATCCACACTGCAACCATTGTCACCCTGCAAACACCCACCAAGTCCAACACAAACAAACTAAGTAGCCAAAACCCATTTTACGTTTAGGTTTGTTAGTTTTTTTTAGGATTTCATATTTACTTTCACATAACTGCTTAACTTAAGCTAAGGTCAATTGTGATATATGTTATTTTTAAATCCAACTTCGTAGTCTTAAGTTAGTTAAATTTTAGATAGGTTTAGGTTTGACACATTTAGATTCGAATCCCCTTTTTAAAAACACACCTTAGTGAAAGTATTATTAAGTTGTTTAAATTAACCTTAGCATTTAGCTTCTTAAGGTATTTTATTTTTCTATACGAGTTCATATTTTTTTACTGGGTGTAATTTCGTTAAATAATTAGTTTAGTTCACTAAATAAGTTCATACTTTTCACTAATTACTTAGTCCATTTTAATTCATTAACTATTTTAACTATTTCCATTTGATTTCCTTATCCAATTCGGACTCCTTTTTATTTTAATGTATCATCATTTTTGTCAATTATAGGCCAATGATCCAAAATATTAATATATGCCTTTTGTGCAACAAAATACTTTCAAAAAATCTAAATATAAAACTCATTAGGCAATTTTCAAAATGAAATTTTCTTACGTAATTAGCTTACTTAGTTTTACTACTTCTCTAATTAGTCTATTTTCAAACAAAATTAAAACCTTTAAATTTTTTATTATCATATTTCTAACCACATGAACTAATTGTGCTAATTGGTCTTACAGGACTCTTAGACACTTTGGTCAATTTCCTCTGCCGTCAAATACATTTTATCACACATATACTCGTATAATTTTTTCAACATTTTTTCAATCGTGAAAGTTGTGAATCTAGGGCTCATGGAAGTTTTGACCACTTTTTTTCATGTTTTCACCATTTCATCATCGTTTAATCACTTTGCAACATCGAATAACACTATTGAATTGATTTTGTTATCATTTTACTTTTTTGTAAAGCTAATTGCAAAACATCACACGTATGCTCTTCTCTGGAGCTTGTTTCACTTACGATCTTGATAATGAGAAATGTGGATGTGTTATTTTTCATCATTTTCACCTTTTTTTCCTTGAAAAACTTCTATCAATTATTTGCAGTACTCTTTAGTCAAAGACACATTAAAAAAAAAGAATTGTTATCTTATACTAAAAAATTCGTCCAAAATAATTAAATTAACCAACTCACCACATTTTAATAGATTTAGTTTCCTTTTCTTGATCATTGGTAGATTTTAGTTACATTTCTAACAATTACATTTTGATCATGACTATTTATGCTCTTTTCTTGTGATTTTTAGTGATCTATAAAATAAAAAATGACAATGATCATTTTCTAACACTTCTACTACAGGATAACTACTATTTTTTTTACGTAGGACCACATTGCTAAATCTTTTTACAAAAATGAAAACTTAAAAAATTTCCTAAACATCACCTCAGTCAAAGAATAATTGTTCTAACTACTAAAAATCCAAAAAAATCATCACACTAAGGTATGCTATCATTTTCTGCTAGTGATTTTATTTCAAGTTATAATAAATTTTTCTATTAATCACCAATCATCATTTGTATTTACACGTACTAGAAGTGGATTTGATCAACACAGATGCTACAATGATGACGTGGACTTCATTACCATGCACCACTAGCATTCTCATTTGCATTACACATTAAGACCTTGTTTGAAAAAAATGTTTAGTACATACCATGCCTCATGTCCCCGCTTATAGGTAACACTATCCTGGTTGGGAAAATTGTGAGTAACACCTAAATGATTGTAAAAAAAAATTTGGGCATTGTCCCTATAAATATTCAGAGAATAATAAGGATAAATTACATCCTTTGATTCCCCCCATCACCTTCCACCTTTTAAAAAATCCTTCTTTGGACATGGTGATTCACTCCAAAGCATGTTAGTAAGAATTGGTGATTCTCTTTCAGTATCCTAAGGGGTCTATATGGATGAAAATTGACATGAAACCTTCAACTGTACTCAACCCACTGAGGTCATGCCAGAGAAACCAATGTTGAATGTGTGGATAACTCACTATAGGAGGATTAGTGACTAAGATCTGGTAGTGTGATCTCCTGGTAGTTGAATTGGTAAAGGGGAGATTTAGAGGGTATGAACGGGTGATGTAAATTCTCTATGGCTTGTTTTCCTACTTAAATCTCAAGTGTTGATCTAGTTTAAAGTTTCCATTTAAAACGAATGAAATTAAGAATTTATGCTACTAATGAAATGGAAACTAATCTAAACAAATAACAAAAATTAAATATTACAATAAAAAACAATAATTTTCTTCAATCAGAAATAATTAGAATATTTATACAGTAAAACTAAACAAGCAAGATAACATGTTGTGGTTTTTCACATGTCATGAGTGTATTGAAAGTAAAGTAGCTTAAAGAAATAAATTTTCCAAATGATGTATGATATGTAGACAACCTCCTAAAGATATTCTCTCCTTCAAATCCACAAGGATAGGAAAAAGAGGACCCATCACTGGAGGCTACTATTAATGATTTAAACCCTCTTGGAAATTGACTAATTACATATAAATGAAAGTAAATTGATATCTAATGTATTTGATATGATGTAATAATGATAAATTGCAGGTATGAAGGAAATCAAACAACAAATCCAACGTGGAATTCATAGAACAAAGGTAAATCTAGTTGTGTACAAATTTGTCCCCTATGTTTATCCTTTCTTTCTTTGTGTGTCCATATCAGTCATAGGAATTGGGGCAGAAAGAGAAGGTGCTTTAGAAATGACAACTTGAAGGAAATCAAGTTCCAATACAAGTGGAAGAGAGATAACATAGATGAATATAGCTTGGCTATGCAATTTCCAGCACGATTGTGGCAGCAATACTATGCAAGATGCCCAAAATTGTTTGTACGCTTTTCTTGAATACAAGCATGGAATATAAAGGAATTTTCTTAGATGTGCCTTAATTCACAAGGAAACCTTGGAGTGCCAAAATCATTGGGTGAAGAGGTAGTAAAAACAAATTAAATCTATTTAAAAATATAAGGAAGACAAACTAACAAATCAAGACTATTTTTAGGTAATTTGGTTCACAAACACATCCTAAAAGTTAATTTAAGTAAAGTATCACGTGTCAAAAATATGCATGAAGGATTCTAGAAAAAGTGCGTAGGACTACCGCCTTGCGTAGGGTGGCGGTCCTGGCACTAAAGGCTAAAACAAAGCACAAATGAAACAGGAAGCTGGAAGAAAGCTTGGAAAAGCTGAAAAAGGATGTCTAGGCTACAAATATACACTGTGAATGGTTTAGGATCTTGAAAAAATTCTGAAAGGACATGAATAATCACTGGGGAATTTTCTAGCCATTTTTTGATAATGTAGCACATGTAATTTTGGGTGCGTACGGAGAAGTGTCTTAGCTATGAAAAGGTGTAAAACGTAGAGTTTGAGTATAGTGTTCATGAAATGGGCAGTTAGAAGCTATACCAGACACACCCATGTGTGGAAATATCACCTCCCAAACTCCCGCTACCTTCAAAATGAAGAGAATCCTCAAGTGCAGACAGACAAAATATCAAAAAATAAATACTAAATTATAATGACAAGAGGACTTACCATTTTTATGGGGATATAGAAATATACCTATGCAAGCACTCCAACTCTGTGAAAATATGCACTCAAAATGAAGTTATAAAAACACACACACATATATATATATATATATATATATATATATATATATATAGTCAAAAATCACCAAGTCGATATGCGTAAATGAATTTGAACATAAGTTTATATATATATAAACTTATGTTCAAATTCATTTACGCATATCGACTTGGTGATTTTTGAGCTCTTGGCCAACGATGACCGTTTTCACCGAGGGAAAAGTCAAAATGTTCATTGTGAGATCGTGATAATGCCTCTGTGAGCTGGAGATTGACTTGTGCGGTCTAAGGTTGTTTTTTTCTCACATTTGCATTTTTAAACCTAAAAGGTAAAAATGTTGAAAATTCTACCTAGGAGGGGTCATTTTTGAAATTTCTTATTTTAAATGAGTCTCTAGCGGGGCTTCCATAGGGAGCTCATTCATTACATCTAAAATGGTATTTATTTTGTGTTTTTGGGAATTTTCTATGGTTACGAACCTATTTAGAAAATCGGTCAAGGACCGCCGCCTTGCACTGGGTGGCATTTTTGAACAGAATGACAAAAACATATACTTAACTTGATTTTTTTTAAATTTTTTATATTTTGTCATGTTTTTGTTGAGCTTACTTGTTGAAATACATTACTAAATTTCTCTTTTTCTATGTTTTGGTGGATATAGAAGGAGGAATATATCCGTTAGAGTCGTAAGAGGGAATGTGATTGGCTCCAAAAGATTTTGGACCAGCTAACTCAGGATGAGACATATATCCTCTAGAGAGAAGGGATATAGAGGATTGCATAGGTTCCTTATGTCACTCCTAATAATCACATACTGGATGACTTATTATCTTACTAGGATGTAGACTAGAACACTTTCAGGTTTTCAGGTGCTAGGGGTGAGTGGACTATCACCCTGGAGGATGTGTATCGTATTCTAGGGATTCTGATACTCTTGAGGAGATTGATCTTGGAGACAAAAATATCTACATCTGCGATGAATCAGTGAGCCACTTGCATGGGGGATGTTGTTGTATCATTTGGTTGAAAGAATGGGATAATGGTCTAATCTATTACCACTACTCCTATTCCCATCATTTACAGAGATATCATGGGTATCTTCACCTCGTATTTGATCAGGGACTAGGGAGGTGACACTCTTCTTTATTGTTGGGCCCACATTATCACACAAATTGAGGGACATGGTTACATCTATGCTTGGGGAGAAGACATCCTAGTGACTACTTATCAGGACCTATACATGGTTTTCAGGTTACATGGACAGTCATTGAGCCATCTCACGCTAGTCATGAGCTGGGTATATGAGCGTATTATACCTTATGGGAGGGAAATACTAGCATAGGGCTTGAGGGCATTACATGAAGCTAGTTAGACAATGATGTAATTTCTTTAGATGCCACATCATCCAATAGTTTCTTTGATTAAGATGGACATGGTTTCCACACCATATCAAGATATGACATGGTTATGGGTGGAGGAGGATACCATAGTGGTTGTTTTCTTCCACTACTGGTTAGTTGGTAGATAGGTCAGAGAGGGTCAAGATCCACCTATTTGATGGGGTTCCTCACTAGTTTTTCCTTCCCTACATTGAAATGCTTCCTCTTGTGGTTCTTGTATATAGGAAAATTTAGGAGGCTCAGAATGGCTGTAGAGGATATCCTAGCTTGAAAATGATTACTCCAGGGATGAATGTATGCACCAAAATTTGTATGTGCTACATTGTAAAAAAAAATTAAAAATTTCCCCAATGATGATTCATATCCTTTCAAAAAGTGTTCAAGATCCAAAACCCACTCGCAGTGTATATTTGTATCCTAGAAATCCTTTCTTAGCCTTTTGACACTTTCTTCTGGCTTCTCCTTTTTTTCTATAGGTTTCGACCTTAAGTGCTAGGACCTCCAGCCTTCCTAGGTAGTGGTTCCCCTTACGTGACTTCCACCTTACGTAGGGCCGATGTCCTGCCCATGTTTTCCATAATCCATATTATGTGTTTAAAACATGTGATGCTTCAGTTAACTTCAATTTGAGGATGTGTTTCTGAACCAAATTCTCAAAAATAGTTCTGATTGCTTAGATCTCCTTCTATATTATATTTTTAAATAGATTTAGCTAGTTAGAACTACCTCTTCTTGCCTTGTCCATGAAGGCACATACCTACACCAATTGTGATATATCCCATGCTTATATTCAAGAAATGATACTGAGAATTTTTGTGTATCTTTCATAGTATTGCTGCCACAATCTTGCTAGGAATTGTATAGCCAAAATTAGATCGCTTGTGTTATATCTCTACTACTTGTATTGCAACTACACTCCCTTCAAGCTACCATTACTCATGCATATTCTCTTTTTCTTGTTCTTGCATTCCCAATCCCTTGGACTCATATGGACACACAAAGAAATAAAGGAACAAACAAAAGGGACAGATACAAATATAACCATATTTTCCAAAGATCTTGCCTATCCAAGTTAGAATTACTTGTTTATTTGCTTCATTTGTTGAATTATCAATTCTTAATTGTCCATTGCAAACACATATCAAATAGAGTAGTAAAATCGTTCATTACAATTGACTAAGTAATTAAAAATAGAGTAATTAATTAGATAATTTTTCTCTTTGACATTACCAGGGAAGTTGTGCGGAACAATAACCCTTCTAGGGTTATGATTTTTTTTTCACCTCTGAGGCAGGGTTTGAAGGGGTTTTAATTAAATTAGATTAGATGTTTTAGATCTATATTAACATATTCACATAGGTAATTAGCTAAAACTATCTAACTATTTGTATTTAGTTTTGATTATTAGATTAGAAGCATTGCTTGAGAAACATAAAGGATAAAAAATATTTACTTTCATTAGATTAGTTTGATTTCATTATTTATTCTGATATGTTTTGAAAACACCAAAAACATAAATTAAATTTCATTTGGTAGTTCCTTTGTGTTATGTAATCAATTCTATTCATTCTACATGACCATCAACGGTCAACAATAAGAAAAGACGTATGGTTGCGATCCTTTGATCCCACAACCCAACGGGCCAGAGTTGTTAACAGACATTGATATAGGTTTATGCTTACAATTTTTATGCACACATACTAGGTTTTCTAAGAAAATAGAACAAATAAACATGGTAAACATAGCAGATAATCAAGCCTATGATTATTGTAATGCTCCTAGAAATAGGGTTTGATAATGCACATGACCAAATAAGGACCAAAAACCCCATAAGTTTTTGGTTGTGATCCTCAGGTCTTGCAACCCAACGAGCATGCCAACTAGTTGAAAATCAACACTAGTTTTTGTATGTTGGTATTTAGGTCATTACCACTTCAACCGGATATCATTACACAACTTTCATTATTGAACATATGATCTGATTAGGCTAAGAATTTTTGGACTAGACCAGAAATTTGTCCATAGTCCATATGGTTTCATTACGCCTCTCGTTCTCTCTTCTATGACCTTTTCTGAAAATTTATATGATGCACCCACAAGTCACTTTCCACGTATTCAAAAACCAGTGAATATAATCTCAATAGAGATCAATATTGACTGGAGTCTCCGAGTAACTATTATATCCGATCGATACATCACACCACTTTAGGTTAGGAGAGAATTATTTGCCTTAGAATTATAGATCCCATTATTACATGTAGAATATATAAGGTTTCCTCATTATCTTATCCATGATCACCACACATACGCATCCATATCTATTCTATACCGCTTGTCTTGGAAGAACCTCGGGAAGTTTGGTGCGAAGAAGGTAATGTGTTGATTTCCTTTTATACAAATTGGTGAACCCGACATGAACAGCTAGTCTTTAAACGTTTCCACTTTTTTCATCCATCCTTTATTCTGTAGGTATTATTATACCCCCTGAATATGGTGGGATACGATGAATATGGTCAACCCATCCTGGGTTACGACATGTACAATTATTAATTAGGTATACCACAACAATCACCATCACTTTAATCATTTGAAGATAGCCGCTTAACTTCTCAAAATCATCTTATTTAGGGAACCAATGTTGGTTCCTATGTACGTATCGAGGAACTTGAACAAATCACACAGAAATATTCTCACAAAAGTTCTAAACACATTAATTTTAGTAGGGAAGAAATTTCATCTCCTTGGGTATTGTTGCACCAACCCATTAACATGTAATTAGAGCAACTCCTACATCTAGATGAGGAGTACTTAGCATGGTACGCCATGAATGAACAACCCTTCCTGAATATGAACCGTAATTTTGATCGGTTGTAAGGACATGGTGATGTTTTGCTCCAAAACAATAACATGACCCTTCCAAGAATGGAAAACATTTCCAACAAGGGCTGGCATCATATCAAACAATTCAAAGAAGGATACCACACTCCTCAATAACATCCAAAATGTTCAACATCAAACACAGAAACAAAACACCACCCCATCAATGGGTGATGTCATCTCGGTGTTAGTAGACATAGTCAAAGATTTAGAGCCTACCTAACATTCTCAAAATTCATATGTAGGGCAAGAAAGAGATTCTCACTATCCGTAGAATTATGAAAAAACACCTACTGCGTAGAACCCTCCAGTTTATATGGGCACTCCAAGCCCTAGAGATTTCCTAACTAGGACAGGAACCTTGAGTATGCCATCTCACACCACATATAAATGTATATAATAGGAAATTGTCGAAAGTGCATTCTCAAATTACATACCTGCTAGAAATGTAACATTCCCTAGCTTTGTGCCTTCAGCTCCATCTAAAAGTAGTGAACCATCGTACATACACATCTATTATAAATCACCATAGGGGGATATGTACACTTACCCAGGTCCTTATGTTCAACCAAATGGGATACCATATGCCCCAACAAATGTTTACATTATAACATTTCAGTAGCTGATGCAACCTCTGCCTCCCCAACAAGGATCCTCAATGGCTAAAACATACACAATGGTGACCTATTCTAAATATCTTAAGGAGCCATTGGACCTTTCCATCTAGAATGTCATGCTCCTGAAACCCTTGCCCAATATTCTGAATTTCAAAGGGGAGGGTGATCCTAATGCTCAAATCAAATCTTGCGTAATGGCCATTTGAGAGTTGCTCCCATGTGAAAAATTTGTTGTAAATATTTTCCATAAAATGCTAGAAGGCATTTCTCTCTATTGGTACTATATGATATCGAAGGATTCAATACACTCCTTTAAGTAACTCGTTTCTAAATTTATTAAGTATTTTGATTTGAACATTTTTTTAAGGACATGAATTAGGGAATCCCTCCATACCAAACAAGAGCATAATGAGTATGTAGCCCACTTCATTAAAAGGTGGAGAAAGGTTATATTCTCCTCTGTAAGTGATCCAAATATGGATTAGATAGATCTTTGTGATTTATTCCTCCACTCCTTCAATACAGAGACAAAGGAAGAAATTTAAAAGTTTTTGCTAAGGAGCTATAAATAGGTGCTAGAGGTTGCTCTTTTGATTGATCAAACAACCATTGACAATGGTCATAATACTTATGGGAAAAATGGGAGGTTAGTCACTCCTAACCAAAATAACCCTGGCTACTCCAACAATGTGAACAATAATCATGGACCAAAGGTCCTTAATAATAATCGCGGGGTTAAAACTAATGGTGTTATCGATCAGCCCAAGAAACCCAATGTTGTTAATTCTCCCAATACGAACACTACCAACAAAAAAAACAATGGCAATAATCAGAGGAATAATAATTTCTCTCCCTCAATCAACATTGTCTATTTTAACCATCCTCAGTAGCAAAATAAACATCAATAACAAAAACAAAAACAACAACCTCAACAACCCAGACAAACGCAGACCCAAGGCCCTATTCAATTCCCAAGTGGGTATCTAAACCAATTCCAAAACTATGGGCAAGAGTTCCTAAATTTTAAATATAAAAATCAGCAGTTGAACAACAATCGTAGTTTCGGACTAAAACAACATATCAACAAAAGGCCTCAAGATTATAATGCCAATTTACATTACGGTTTGCATAGGGTTCATGGGCATGAAGTAAGAACATGCCGCGATTGCAAATTTTTTTTACAGTATTTGTTGGAGGATCAAAGACAATTGTTTGCTGACATGTTTTTTGTAAACCAAACAATGTCGACTCAAAACGATTACGTAAGACTGATATCCTCATAGAACACACCACTAGGAATATTTAATGATCCTCTCCCTATGCACGCACCCAAAATATGGTAGAATAGATCCTAATAGTTCAAACAAAGATATTTTAATAAGAACCAATGATCATAAAGCCTCACCTTGGTCAAAACCACAGGTGGTACCTCCCTTGGATGACCGCAAACAAACAAAAATTTTGGGATTGGTATAGTTAGACATGAAACCTTAGATTAATGTTGCCACTAGAACCAAAGATTACTCTTCACAACATATCCCGATCTACTTGAATATATCAGATGGAATTCATGATACACTAGGCAATGTAGTAGGATATCTTGACTTAATCAATGACCTGACCAAAACCTTCTCTCACATTTCCTTCCTAGATCTGTTAAAGAATTACCCTCCTGACAGAGAAGTATTATTAGAAGCACTAGGTCTTGGGAATTTGATTAATATAACCCTTCCTCTAGAAACACAGATAAATGACATGGAATTTGATGTTTATCCTCCATGACAGCTTGAAAGAGACATCGGATTCATATTTGACATATGTAAAATACCGACATATTTTTGAATATCTTGTAGAGGTGATCTGAATTTTTTTTATAGGTTTGGATTTACAATAATTATGTAAATCAAGTGATGATTGACGATGGGGAAGTGGTCAATATAGTCCCCTTCTCTTTCCTTCAAAAGTTAGGTTATGGAGAGACCAATTTCTCCTCAACACGAAATAGGCTTAGAGGCTACAATAGCCTCAAAGCAAAGCCAATTGGAACTATAGTGTTGTTAGTCACCCTTTGACCTAAGATAGTTTTAACTGAGTTTTTATATTATATATCAGGAAACCAACTATAATATGATCCTCGACCATCCTTGGATTCATCGTATGAAGGCGATTCCCTCCACTTTGTTTCAGGAGGTGAGATTTCTACATTTAAGGAAGGTTTTCAAGGCGTAGGGTGACCCAATACCCTTTGAAATACATATATATTATTTAAATAAGAGGTCAGGGGTTCATTATGAGTTTTACCTTCTTACAAATTAGTTAAATAAAACTACAAGCTCAATGCTAAAATAAAATTTGGTTCCTACAATGGAGCTAGAAAATATGGATTTGATTGAAGGAATTCTTTCGGAAAACGATCGCACCATCAACATAGAGACAATGTCATTAGGAACCACAAAAAAAATTGTCGAGTTATTGGAGAAGGATTTACCTATTCTCCTTCCATTCGATTCTATCGATATGGGACATACCCTAGGATTCAGTTCTCTTCCACCAGATGAAGTTTGTATGGTGGAAGTAAAGGAGGGAAAAGGAGGAAGATACACAAAATGATCCAACATCCATTTTTCTGAGTAACTATTGGACTCTCCATTTTTTATGGAGCCAGATGTTGTTTTGGCTCTAGGGCAAGTGTGATCCTTACCTCTCCTGAGGGAAGGATTCTACCTTTTCCCTTGATGTTAATCTTCAAATGTACAAATAACAAGGCTGAATATGAAGCCCTCCTTCTTTGTCTCATCATATCCAAAAGGATGGGTGTTGGTAATATTAGAGTGCTAGGTGACTCATAATTGGTCATAAATCAAGTATCCAAGGTATATGAGACTAGAGCTGAGCATCTACAACTCTAAAAAACAATAGTGCTAAATCTAACAAAAGGGTTTGAATTCATATCAATTGAAGAGATTATACGGGGATAAAACCTTCTCGCAAACTCTATTGCAAATTTTGCTTCTCACTTCACTCCAAGAAGTTGGAAGATACAAAATTCATGGTATCGGTTCATGCTGAAACATTGGTTCATAAAGTACCAATAACCCCGATGTTGACGTACATAGAAGCCCAGAATGATTTTTTCATCTCAGGCCATGTTGACAGTTATAAAACAACTGTGGGATATCAAAACGCTTTACAACTTTCTCATCACAAAGTTGATCTTTCCCTAATCCCACATTCTTCTTTCTATTTTGGAAATCCCATGATAAAATCATCCTTCCTACCTAAGTTTGAGGAAGGAAATGCCTCCTTAATAAAGGGAATGATTGATATAAACATCGAGATGGAGGAGGAACAAAAAATATTGAAGTTAGGATTCTCTTTATCTCTAGAGGAAAAAAAATACATACCTAAATCCTCAAGGAGCATGAAAAAGGTTTTACATTTAGATATAAGGAGATGATGGGAGTTACACCACACATTTTTGTTCATAACCTCGTTACTAAACCAGATACTAAGCCAATCAAACAAAATTCAAGGCCCATGAAACCAAAGGTGGCCCTCATGGTAAAAGAAGAATTGCTGAAAATCCTAAAAGTGGGTTTCATCAAGCAAGTCGAATCTTCATAATGAGTGTCTAATGTCGTCTCTGTTCTTAAGAAGAATGGAAAAATCTGAATTTTCATAGACTTTAAGGATATCAACAAGGTTTGTACCAAATATGATTTCCCATTACCATCCATTGATGTTATTTTCAATGTGATATAAGGTTATGAGCTATTGTTTGCCATGGATGGGTTTTCTAGATATAACCAAATCAGAATTTGGGAGGATCAAACCAAAACTACATTTATAACTCCTTTGGGAACTTATTGTTATGATATCATGCCATTCGGACTTAAGAACACTAGTGCCACATACCAATGGGAAATGAATTATATATTTCATGGTTTGTCATAAGATATTTTCTTGTAAAACTCATTTCAATCTGAACATTTATCCCTGATCTAACCTTTCTTATGTACCCCATCATCAATTTATTGAAAAATTATTGCTACATTGATTAGAAGGAAGAATGCAATGAGGCATTTGAGTCGGTTAAATAGTTCTTGTTGTCTCCTACAACACTCATGGTGCCTAGGTCAGATCACCCCTTGATCTTGTATTCATGAGCTATGGATGTCTCATTAGCCTGCATGTTAGCTCAAAAAGATGATGATAAATGAGAATTTGCGGTCTATTTTATCATTCAAACATTTCTTGACTATGATACATGTTATACACAAAAAGAGAAGGAATGCCTTGCTATAGTCTTTACAAAAAAAATTTAAGAAACTACATGCTAAATCAAGAAACAAGGGTTCTTGTTAAATCCAATCATATGTGGAAATTTCTAACCCAAGGTCCTTATCTAAGACATCTAGATGCTTCATAACTCTGATGGGTGAGTTTGAGTTGACATTCTGTAATGAAATGTCTGTCGAAGGATAAATCCTTATGGAATGGTTGGATGACAACCCGTTAGATGGAGGTGATATAGTAAATCTAGACTTCCTTGACGAGTGTGTTTAATTTTGTTAAAACCAAGCCTCCCATTACTTTGTGCTCATGGTACACTGATATCATTAACTTCATAGTGGACCATACATATCACGAAGGGGTAACATCACAAGAAAGAAGATAGTTACAAGTTATGATAACTAAGCATATAATCTTGGAGTAGGTACTCTATCATAGGGCCTTTGATGGAATATTGTGAAGATGTGTTGACAAAGAAGAATCTGAGAAGATTATTTATGAATCACATAGTGGAGTATTTGGAGGACACTTCAATGGCCATGCAACTTCTCGGAAGATACATCAGATGGGAAAATTTTATCCCACTCTAGAACATGACGTGATGGATTTTTGTGCAAATGCCATAAATGTCAAGATTTCTCCAATGAGATCCACATACTGGCATAGGATCTACAACAAATAGCAATACCATGGCCATTTTCCACACGGGGTCTATATTTGATACGGAAATTATATTCCTCATCAACATATGATTATAATTTCATAATCATGGCCATAAAATAATTTACTAAGTGGGTAGAATCCATGCCACTTACCACTGTATGAGGAAGTGTAATCACTAAGCTCATTTTGAACAAAATAATTTGTAGGTACGGGGTCCCATAGGTCATTATATCTGATAATGGAACATATTTCAAAAATGAGGAAGTACATGAGTTGTTTGAAAACTTCAAGATAAATAACCATACGGATTCTCTCTATTAGCCTCAAGCCAATGGATAGGCTGAGGCTACGAAAAATACATTAAAATTGATTTTCCTTAGGACAATCAAGGAGAAAAAATGATATTGAAATTTAATCCAACATTGTGGACCTATTAAAAATTGGTAAGAACATCGACAGGGGAAACCCCCTTTTCTTTGGTATTTAGTGCAGAGGTGGTTTTACTACTCAAAGTTGAAATACCTAGTTTTTTTTATCTCATTGCAAGGAATTGTGGGAGAGGAAGGATATCAAGAGGCATGACTCTCTCATTTAGAAAGTCTTGATGAAGTTAGAATCAATGTTGAACAATGACATACCATTTATGTTGACCAGATGGATCCACAATATAACAAGAAAGTCTACAAATGTGATATATATGAGGGAAATATGGTTTTAAGACTTGACATCTGAATAGGCAAAAAGACCAGTGAAGGAAGGAACCATATGCCTAGGTGGTTAGGTCTCTATCGAGTAATATAAGACTACAAAAATGGGTGATTTCACCTGTGTACACCAAAGGGTGAGGTGTTTCTTGAGTCTGTAAAATATCTTCACCTAAATATGTATTACGCATGATCCATTAGCATTTTCTTTTGCCAATTCATTTTGTAATATTTATGATCAGGGGAATTATTCTCATAACAACTCTTCAAAACTACTAAAAACATTTGAAAAACATTCAAATCATTTCTCTAAAAATATCCACAGTGTCATCAATTATTTCTGAATCATTACATCAATTCAAGTAAGATAATACAAAGATTTAATGGTAACCATACCAAGGCCTCCATACTTGGCTTTTCTTAGGATTTTTTCTAGGTTAGGTGTCTTTTCTGATAGTGTGCTCGATAAGATTCATGGTGTTGCATCTATCCCATAAAACATATCTACTAAAATAATAATAGTCTAATCATTTTTCCTAGATAGATAAGTCAAATTAAAATCCATAGAATTTTTTTTTTTACACATTTCTTTGCCCAACCAACCTTTTGTGTTTAGCCTGTGTCTCTTACTAGTGATGTAGGGTTAGGAAAGGAGATAAATGCCCTCACTCACCTATGCCTTGCCCATGGCGAAGATCCCATAATTCCTACTGTTAGCATGGGGCAAGGTGTAGGGGGTATCTTTGAAAAACTTGAAAGTTAGAAACAATTCATTCTAATATTGTGAAATTATAAATCAAAACAAATTGAATTAGATGTCCAAAATTCCATAAGAGTTTAAAACCTAAAAACCATATTTTATCAAACAAGAGGCCATCTAAAAATCTACGTCTAGCTGAAATTTACAGAAATTCACATTCTAGACTATGAAGAAAACTTGAATAGAGTGAGGTTGTAGTGTCTCAATTTGGTTTTTTCAAATCCTTGTCTTTCTCTCATCATTACCATTCAACATATTTCTATAACTTGTGCCCCTTCCAGATCTTGGTGGTGAGCCCTCGCATCTTACTGGTTGTGTGGAGTTATAATTGGGGAAAGTTCATTCACTTATCATATAATACTTTCACCACATTTTGCAAAAATAATGTGAAGTATCAAAAGTTTCTTAGAGAAACTAAAGTTCAACATTACAATGTGATTACATTATCATATATCAACATTAAAAAACAAGGTCATTCTATTAGCATCCAAATCCACTACATACATTTTGAAAAGCATACAAAAGTGCAAATTATAAACATATAGAGTACATATGTGAAATGATCCAAGAGGAATTTAACTCAGATACAAAGAATTATGAAACCAAATAAAATATTATGTAAATAAGTCAAGTTTGTGTACAATTCCATCATGCGCTAGGTGTGGTCAAAACACTCGTAACGAGCCCAAAATATACAAAAATAATCATATAATTCCCGATAAAATGGAAAAAAAGAAATAAAAGGCCCAATGACATGCCATTCCGTATGGGATAGTTTATATGGTCCACGACCAAGTCTAGGACTCCTACTGTTGTTATGATGATGAGAACTAACATAATGGTAGGAGTGCTCATGGTTGTGGCCATTACCCGTGGACTTGTTGCGAGAGAAAATCCTCCTCATCAATTACTCAGCTGCGTCATACCCAACCACTATAGTGTGAATAGAGTTCATCACCTCCATTGATCCTCAGATGGGTGCAAACACATCATTGTATCTGTCAGTTGTAAGTGGATGGCCTTAATCCGCAGTCATCTAGGCTTGAGTATTCCCTAAGGGGATCGATAGTTTTTCCATGCAGACCCATCAAATAAGCTCTAGCCACTCTTGTATGGTCACTACAAGAAAGAAAAGAAGAAGAAATGTCGAGTTAGAAAATTACTGGAAAAGAAAAAACAAAACAAAAAGAAATACCAACTAACATTTCCACTTAATAAAAGTCAAGAGAATAGTGTCAACATACTCAGATCTCGAAGCATATAGGTAGGGTTAGTAGTTGTTGGTGGCTGTGAGCCTCCCAAAAGCCAGGCATGAGACATTGTCCTATCACAGAATCATCATCTCCCTCTCCATCTTGAGGAAGTTGTCCCTTCGAGACTAATGTCTCTCTCTCTGCACTTGCCTTCTCCTGTGTCACTCTCTGCATATTGTCAATGTCATGCCACTCAGGTTTTCTCTCCTTCACCTCTATGTGATCTATCTTTTCAGCTTCACCACCTAACCACACATCACTTTTACCCTATCCAATCGAATATTCTTTTATCTCATCACCTGTGTACTCCTTAGAGTCAAATTCTAGGTCAATGGGCTCATCCTTCTCTCTAATGGGATCGAGAAATACCTCTATCTTATGTAAAGGCACTCAAGGGGTACCAACTACCTGTCATGAATGACCACATGCCTAACTACAGTAGGCACACCTAGAGTAATGACAATCTAGGTATGATCCCCTCTAAGGCCCTTTCAGGCCTCCTGAATAGTCATATATATTGGCGCATCTGGAGGAAGCATATCTACATAAGGAATGCCAAACTGCAGAGGAACTTAGTTGAATGAATGAATCTCGATGCTCCCTACCTTGTCAACTAAATACCATGTACTAGAGAAATATACAACTTTGGTCTCCTCCTTCCCCAATAACCTTGTCGTAGGGTGTGGCAACCATGTCTACCATAGTAAAAAAAACCACTGGATGATGTGGCATCCAAATAAATGACATCGATGTCTACCTTGTTGCGTGGAAAACCCCCATGTCCTACACTGGTATCCACCTCCTGTGAGGGGTAATAAACTCATATACCTAGCTCATAACTAGAGTGGGGTGGCTCAACAACTGTCCCTATAACCTAACGAACTTGTATAGGTCATGATAGGTAATCTCTAGGATGTCTACTCCCCAAGAATATATGCATCCATGCCCCTTAATCTAAGCAATAATGGGAGCCCAGCAGTAAAGGAGAGTGTCACCTCCCTTGAAGTTGATCCATCACGAGGACAAGATACCCATATGGCTCTGTGAACAATGGGAATAAGAGCAGTGACAATATATTAGACCTTTATCCCCTTCTTCGAGCCAAATGAAACAAAAAAATCCCCCATGTATGTCGACCACTGAATCATTGTATACCTAGATCATATTTTCTCCAAGGTCAGTCTCCTCCCAACTATCAGAAGCCCAATAATGTGGTATACATCCTCCCAGGTGATATTCCACTCACCCCTCACACCTGACAGCTAGAAAATGTTCCATTCTACATCCCAGTAAGAAAACAAGTCACATAGTGTGTGACTAATAGGAGTGACATGGGGCACTTTTCCATTCCTCCAAATTCCTTGTCTCTAGAGAATATGTATCGCATCCTGAGTAAGATCATCTAAAATCTCCTAGATCCAATGGCACTGCCTCTCACGAATATAACGGATGTATTCCTTCTTTTGTATCCCCCAAAACATAGAAAAAGAGTAAGTTAGTAACATATATCAAAGGATAAGTTCCCGTCACCAAAAAAATGACAAAACATAAAAAAAATAAAAAAAATTCAAGTTAGCATGCATTTTGGTTATCATGTTCAGAACCGCCACCCAGTGTAGGGAAAAGGTTTCAGGACCACCTCCCTCACAAGGTGGCGGTCCTGGATCAATTTTCCAACTGCGTTTTAACCCTAGAAAATGCTCGAAAACACAAAAAAATAAGCATTTTGGACAAAATAAAATACTTCCCTATGGGTGCCCCCCTTAGAGACTCATTTAGGATAAGAAATTTTTAAAATGATCCTCCCTAATTAAACTTTTCACTATTTTTTACTTTGTAAGATTAAAAATAGAAAAGTGGAAAAAATCAACCTTAGACTACGCAAGTCGATCCCCTGTTCGTGGAGGTACGATTATGATCTTCTAATGGTCATTTCAGCTATACTCCATTTGAAAATGGTCACCATGGGTCCAAAGCTCCAAATTCACCAAATTGAATATGCGTAAATGAATTGAAAAATGAGTTTGTTTGATATATATATATATATATATATATATATATATATATTGTTTTAACCTCATTTTCAGTGTATGTGTTCACAAGGATGGAGTGTTGGCGCAAGGATATCTCTATATCCTCACACAAATGGTAAGTCCTATTGTCATTTTGATTTAGTGTTTTTTAGATGTTTTATCTATATGCACTTGAGTCTTCTCTTCCTCTTGCAGGTAGCAGGAGTTTGGATGGGGATGTTTCAACACACATCCATGTCAGGTAAAGCTTATAACTCCCTATTTCAGGAAAACCATACTTATACTCTAAATTTTATCCCTCTTCATGTCTAAGAAACTTTTCCAAGGGGGCAATATGTATGCATCAAAAATTACATGTGCTAAATTATGAGAAATGGTTACAAAAGTCCCCAATGATGAATCATGTCTTTTCAGAAGGTGTTCGAACTCTATAACCCACTCACAGTGTATATTTGTAGCCTAGACATCCTTACTTAGCCTTTCCACACTTTCTTCCAGCTTCCTTCCTCTGTGTATGTTTCGGCCTTCAGTGCTAGGAATGTCACCTTTCCTAGGAGGTAGTTCTAAAACCACCATACAAGTTGGGCGGTAGTCCTGTGACCGCTGCCCTGCGCACGACAATGGTCCTATCCATTTTTTTCTAGAATCAGTCATGTGTATTTTTAACATGTTTAGATACACTTAACTTTATTTTTAGGATGCGTTTTTGAACCAAATTTTCTAAAAATAGTTTTGATTGCTTGGTTCTCCTTCCCTCATCTATTTTTTAATATATTTAGTTAGTTAGAAATGCCTCTTCTTTCCTTATGCATCAAGGAAAATCTTATCTCAATTCCTATAGATTTCATGCTTGTATTCAAGAAAAGGGTCTAAGAATGTTTTTGTATCTTGTATAGTATTACTACCACAATCCTGCTAGGAATTGTATATCCAAGTTCAAATATTTTGTGTTCTCTCTCTTCTACTTGCATCACAACAAGACTACCTTCAAGATACAATTTCTTAAGTGTCTTCTCTTGTTGATTTTATTGCATTCCCAATCCGTTGGATGCATATGAACACAAGGAGAAAGAAAGGAACAAACTGAGGGGATATATAGATATAACTAGATTTGCATAAGAAGTTTCTTAGCTAGGTTGGAATTACTTGTTTGTTTTCATCATTTGTAGAATCATCAATTCTTAATTGTCCATTGCAAACACATATAAAATAGAGTAGCATAATCATTCATTTTAATTGACTAAGTAATTAAAAATAAAGTAAGTCATTAGATAAGTTTTCTCTTTGACATTATTGGTGAAGTTGTGAAGAACAATAGCCCTTCTAGGGTTATGATTTGTTCTTCACCTCTGAGGTAGGGTTTGAAGGGTTTTTATTTAAATTAGATTAGTTTCTTTAGATCTAGATTCACATATTCACATAGGTAAATAGCTACACCTAGCTAACTATTTGTATTTAGTTTTATTTATTAGATTAGAAGAATTTCCTAAAAAATAGAAATGATAAAAAATATTTACTTTCATTACATTAGTTTGCTTTCATTTTTATTTTTTTTGATATGCTGTGAAAACAACAAAAACATAGATTAAATTTCCTTTGATAGTTAGTTTCTGTTATCAAATAAATTCCATTCATTCCACAAAAAGGAAATACATATGGTTGTGATCCTTTAGTCCCACGACCCAACAGGCCATAATTGTTGACGGATATGTTAGGATTAAATATTATTATCCTAATATTAATTATGCATAGTTTAAATTATTTAATTTTATTAATTAAATAATAATTGTTATTTGGTTATATGGTTAATCAACCATATTTGTCTTTTATTTCATACTGTTATATTGTTGCAAATAATATATTTGTATCTATTCATTTCCTGCTTCCCGGATATTATTGGAAGCTTATTTATTCTGGCATTTGGTTGCACTTGTGCAACTTATTCTCCTGTGTGTATTTGGCTGTGCAATATCTATAAATATTGCAGCCCATTGTCTATAATGGTTGATTGATTGAGTTTAATAAAAGTGGTCAGGCTTACGTCCCTGTTTTTCAATCATCATTTGGTACCAGAGCGAATTGAAGCTCCTGACAAGGTTGGAGAAGGTTGCAGAAGAAGGAGAATTCGTGGAGAAGTAATCTGCACCAGAAGGAGAGCCACTGCTGCCTCCTGCAGCTTCCCAGAACCCCCTGCAAAACCCACAACCTCCTGTTCAGTTCCACATGCTTTGGAACGCAATTTTTTTTTGCACAGGTGCACTCGAGCACCAGGCAAAATTTGCAGCAGGTATTCAAAATATTTTTAAAAAAAAAAAAATTGGTATTTTTTTTACCCCATTACGGGTTTTATCTCTAAATTAGAGAAGAAATATAGCTCCTGTTATTGTTAGTAGTCCACTGGACATCCAAATCTGTGTGTATGTATATGGATTTGTGAAGCCTGAGGAAAAGAGCTACCTGCGCACACAAGAAAGGAGCAAATCAAAACAAAGCAAAAATAAAAAAAAAAGAGGCGCCCAAATCCTCCTCATGCTGGACTTGCACACATAGAAATCAGAAAAGCAAAGCATATCAATCAAGAATCAAAGAAAACAAAGAAAAAGGCGCCTTCAGCCAGTCCTCCACGCCAAAGCCTGCAAAAGGAAAGCAAATCAAATCAATACAAAAGCAAAGAATACAAAAGAAAAGCAAAGAATACAACAACAATCAAAATAGGCGCCCAAAGCAAGGAACAACAGCCCAAACAAAGAAAAACAACATTGCCAGCGCCAAATCCTCCATCCAAGCAACCTGCACAAGAAAACAGCGACCAAGCAAGCAAAAAAATGAAAAAAATGGTGAGAAATAAGGTAAAAGTGGCGGCCAAAGGAGATAAAGTGTTGTAGATGCTTCAGATCTGGATTTTTAGCTAAAAAATAACCTAAAAACGCCTCTCAGCAACTGCAGCCACGTGGATCCTTCATCTAGGTCGCATTTTCTAAGGTATGTCATTTTTTGATATACTTTAAATATAAGTTTGCTCATTTCTACATCAAGCGCCTTTAAGTGGCCAAGTTGGATAGAGGGAAAGCCTTAGAAGTGGGAGGTGCATGGTTCAAATCCCACCCCCAACTTCACATTTTACATTTGGCAGAATTTTTGGTGGAACAGCCAAATTTAGCAGATTTTTTTTGAATTTAGTTATAACTAACTAAATTTAGCAGAGAAATCCCTAATTTAGGGTAAAAAAAAAAAATTCTCCCATTCAGCCTGGTTTTTCATTTCGGACATTTTTTTGCAAAAGGAGACCCATCTAAAAATTGTATTTTCAACTGTTTTTTTGCAATTTTTAGCATTTTGGGTCGTATTGGGCTCAGGAGGCCACCAGGACCTCGAAACTGAATTTTTTTTGCCTTGTCATTCAAATTGTACATTTTTTTGAATGTAAATTGTATACTGCTGCATATTGTACTAATTTGCAGGTTGCCATAGTCAACTGCAAAACTTTGTAACTGCTTAGAAACTGGCAGAATTGTAATAAAAAAACAGTAGAATTGGTTCTATAACACTCACGAGATCCTAGATCTCATTCGCAGCGTTCGGTATATACAGTGCCTCTGGGAAGCGCTTATGGGTAAAGCCATCACGACTACTACTGCACTTAACGCCTAATATAGCTGCAACAACGTCATCTGGGCATTGTCCCTATAAATCGACGGGGAGTAATAAGGTCACAGTGCACACACTATGAACCATCCCATCCGTCTGTGAACGATTGCAAGACATAAATCCGGACTAAGAAACTATCCGAGTATATAGCGAAGTTACGCACGCGTATGAGGATATTTCTTTGAGCCGGGTGTCAATAATCACACAGACCCCATCAGTACTGTCTTGGTACCACATATTGAATTCTTTCAAGTACGTTAACGCCTCTTTCACGTACCGCAGGGTATATAGAAAGGGCGAGCTTCTTCCACGTACCGATGGGTATATCGGAAGGGCACGTATATAGAAAGGTTCGGTATATCGGACTGACGGTATATAGATTGGGAGACCTAATACCTGGAGTGATAAGAGCCAAACCGATCTTGTCAGTAATCTCTGCAAAATGGGCACCAATGACCCCAAAATTTTTCTTCCGGATTCACAATTGCTCAAAGGAAGCAACTATGCTGCATGGAAGACAAAAATAAAGACACAGCTTGAGTTTGAAGAAATCTGGCCTGTTGTGACTGGTACTCTAACCAGATCACCAACTGATGCAACACAACAACGACAGTTTGATAAAGCAGATCAGAAAACAAAAACTCATCATCTTGTTTGGAGTGTCCGACGATGTGCAAGCCCACATTCGAGATGCCATAGCAACAAAAGAAGCGTGGGATAAGATGAGCACAATATATGAGGCCAAAAACAAGAATGTCATACTAAATTTGCAGAGTCAGTTACATACATTGAAGTTTAAGCAGAATGAGAAAATTGAAGCTTTCCTAAGAAGAGTTGTAGAGTTGAGGGCTTCACTTTCTAGCCCTTAGGAGAAGAGGTCAAAGATGAATCTCTCATTCCCATTGTTCTGAGAGCTCTCCCTTCTTCTTACCGCATTTTTTTCACAACTCTAAACTTGTCAGATACGACAATTAGTTTTGACAAGCTAGTAAACCTACTGCAACAAGAGGAAGCAATGCACAACAAGGATGATGAAGAGGAGCAGGCACTGTCTTCACATCAAAAATGGAAAGGAAAAGGTAAAGGAAAACCTAATTCCTATCAGAAGTCCCCACATTAGAATTAGTATTATGGGGAAAATCAACAGAAGAAGCGATGTCCAATTTGTAAAAGAGGACACGACTTGCAAGAATGTTGGTTTAACACTTATAAGAAAGGTTCATCAAGCAATTCTGGACCACAACAAAAACAATCTTACAAGAGACATTCAAACAACTATCACGGGCAGAAAAAGGGGAACTGGAAAAGAAGACCCCACCAACAAGGTAATTATTGCTGAGCAACAAGAACAGTCAGACAATGAAGACTTCTTGTTCACATACTCGATCAAGTGAACCATCCTCATCATCTAGTGACGTCTGGTATGTTGATTCGGGAGCCACTCGACACATGACCGGCCACAGAGACTGGTTTATTTCAATGAGGGGACACGCCATCGAAAAATCATGTTTCATTGGGAGATGATTCTTCATATACAGTTCAGGGGATTGGAAACATTTCTCTACCCCTTGGTTCACGCAAATGCAGACTATCAGATGTTCCTATATGTCCCTGGGTTGACAAATAATCTTCTATCGGTCAGTCAACTCCTAGATCACAACCTGAAAATTGACTTTGATAATCAATCCAGCAAGAAAATGTGTTTGATTCGAGATAAATCCAGAGGCTCGAAAATAATTGCAAAAGCCTCAAATGTGGGACGAATGTTTCAACTTGATTTCATTCACAAAAACGATCAAGCACTTGTGGCTAAAAACTCCACCTCAACCTAGTTGTGGCATCGGAGATTTGGTCATGTAAGTTTCAAATATCTCGAAACACTTCGCCGGTGTAATATGGTACATGGGCTACCATCTCTTCAAAAGGATACAGACAAGTGTCCTCACTACTTAGCAGGAAAACAACACAGAGTTTCATTCCAAAAGAGTACTTTTCGAGCTCATGGTAAACTTGACCTGGTTCATATGACCGATCTTTGTAGTCTGATGCAGCCAAGTCATTCTGGGTTCCAGTACTTCATGCTTTGTGTTGACGACTATTCATGAAAAATGTGGATTTTTTGTCTTCACAAGAAAAGTGAAGCCTTTGAAACATTCAAAAAGTTCAAAGTTACAGTTGAGAAAGAAACTGGTCGTCACATCAGAACTCTCCGCTCAGATCGAGGGGGGGAATTCACCAGTGATGAGTTCAGAGACTACCTACAAACTCACGGGATTCGTCGACAAATGCCTCCTCCACACACACCGTAGCAAAATGGTGTTGTCGAGAGAAGAAATCGTACTATCATGGAAATGGTGCGATGCATGATTGATGATTCCGGACTTGCAAAGACATTTTGGGCAGAAGCAGTAAAAACAGCAGTGTATTTGTTAAACAGAGCGCCCACAACTGCTCTTGATGGAATTACACCACAAGCAGCTTGGTCAAAAAGGAAACCATCCATTGCACAACTCAGAGTATTCGGGTGCAAAGCCAGCATGCACATACCCAAACAGAACAGAAATAAATTGGACATGAAGTCACAAAATCTCATCTTCATTGGATACAGTGAAGAGACTCTTGGGTATAGATTGATGGATCCTAAAACCAGAAAAGTCTACACAAGCAGAGATGTTGAGTTTTTCGAGAAGAAGGAAGCAAAGACTCTTCCTCTGGACTCGCAAGATGTAGATTTTTCACCAGTTGTAAAAATTGAAGCTAATGTTCCCTCAGAATATGAAAGTGATGATGGGGATGATGGTGTTGATCAGATAGAACCACAACCCATGGGAACAGTTCAACGTATGCCTAAATGGTGTACAAGTACATTACGAGATGCAAGATTGGATGCTCCACCGGATACATCCACCCCTAGACCATGGACTCGCAGTAAAGCAAGAGAAGAAGTTAACTTTGCTTTGATGAGTAGAGTTATTGAATCAGACGAGCCCTCTACAGTCTAGGAAGCCCTACAGTCAAAAGCTTGGAAAGATGCCATGGATTCTGAATATCAATCAGTGATGAAGAATAACACTTGGCAGCTTGTTGATCTTCCACCTGGGAAGAAACCCATTGGATGCAGATGGATATTCAAAACTAAGTACAAAGCAGATGGGACAGTGGACAAGTGCAAAGCAAGACTTGTAGCAAAGGGGTACGCACAAAAAGAAGGCATTGACTATGAGGAGACATTTGCTCCCACAGCTAAGATCAAAACGATCAGGATGATCTTTTCTCTAGTTGCACAGTTTGGATGGAAAGTTCACCAAATGGACGTAAAAAGTGCCTTCCTGAATGGAGATTTACAAGAAGAAGTCTACATGACTCAACCTGAGGGATATATTGTACTTGGTCAAGAAGAAAAGGTATGCAGACTCAGGAAATCTCTGTATGGCCTCAAACAGGCACCCCGGGCATGGTACATCAAGATTGATGAGCATCTCGTACAACATGGATTTGTTAGAAATCCATACAATCCCAATCTCTACCTCAAAAAGCAAGGGGGGGAGATGGTGATTGTTGTAGTTTATGTCGATGATCTAGTCATCACTGGCAGTTCAGTGAAGATGATTGATGAAACGAAGAAAGATCTTAAGCGATCATTCGACATGACAAATCTCGGGCTTATGCACTACTGTCTTGGACTAGAAGTATGGCAGAAAGAGAATCACATCTTTGTTTCTCAGATGAAATATACCAAGACAACGCTCGAGAAGTTTAGGATGATGGATTGCACACCAATTGCTACACCTATGGAGAACAGATTACAGTTATCTCGTTCAGATCCATCTCCTGAGGTAAGTGCCACTCTCTATCGGAAGCTGATTGGGAGTCTCATTTACTTGACCTACACTAGACCAGATATCAACTTTGTAGTGAGCTATCTATCCAGGTTCATGCAGGAACCCAAAATTTGTCATTGGAAAGCAGCAAAGTGCATTTTGAGATATCTCAAAGGATCAGTGGATCTTGGTCTAGAATACAAGAAGAATGAAAACTTCTTCTTGACTTTAGATTCGGATTTAGATCATGCAGGTAACATTGATGATAGAAAATCCACTTCTGGATTTGTATTCTTTATGGGATCTGGACCAATATCATGGGGAAGTAAGAAACAACACTTTGTTTCTCGCTCTTCCATAGAAGCCGAGTATCATTCTGCAGGAGAAGCTGTCTGTGAAGCGATTTGGCTACGTCGCATACTGGAAGGACTTGGAATACCACAGGACAAACCGACTACTATGTATGTTGACAATGAAGGTGTTCTCAAACTTGTTCGCAATCCAGTTTTTCACGAGAGAACAAAGCACATTGAAGTTCAGGTTCATTTCATACGTGAACATGTGTTGAAGCACAACATCCAGCTTCAGTTTTGTCCAACGGCTGAACAACGAGCAGATATTTTCACAAAGTCACTAGCATGTGACAAGTTCGAGTTGTTCAAAGCATTTCTCTCCTCATCTCTTCAGACAATGCACAATTAAGGGGGGGAATGTTAGGATTAAATATTATTATCCTAATATTAATTATGCATAGTTTAAATTATTTAATTTTATTAATTAAATAATAATTGTTATTTGGTTATATGGTTAATCAACCATATTTGTCTTTTATTTCATACTGTTATATTGTTGTATGTATCTATTCATTTCCTGCTTCCTGGATGTTATTGGAAGCTTGTTTATTTTGGCATTTGGTTGCACCTGTGCAACTTATTCTCCTGTGTGTATTTGGCTGTGCAATATCTATAAATATTGCAGCCCATTCTCTGTAATGGTTGATTGATTAAGTTTAATAAAAGTGGTCAGGCTTCCGTCCCTATTTTTCAATCATCAGGATATTGATACTGGTTGACACTTATAAGTTTTACGAACACTTGCTAGGTTTTCTGAAAAAATAGAAGAACTAAAAATGATAAACATCAAAACTAATCAAGCCTACGATTATTGGACTACTCCTAGAAATAGAGTTTGATTATTCCCATGACCATACAAGGACCACATCCCCCATGAGTTTTTGGTTGAGAACCTCAGGTCCCCTAACCAAATGGGACTATCGACGAGTTGAAAATTGACCAAAATTTGCATATGTTTGTATTTAGCTCATTACCACTTCCACCTGATATCATTGAAGAAATTTCATTATTGAACATAGCAGCTGATCAGGCTAATAATTTCTTGAATATACTAAAAATGGGTCCATAGTACATTTGGTTTCATTACGCCTCTCGTTATCACTTCCATGACCTTGTCTTGAAATTTATATGAGACACCCATATGTAAATTTCCACATGTTCAAAAACCATTAAATAAAATCTCGGTAGAGCTCGATATTGATTGGAGTCTCTAAGGAAATATTACATCAAATCAATCCATCACAGATCCCATTATTACATGTTGAAGATATAAGATTTCCTCATTAGCTTATCCATCATCACCACACATACACATCCATTTCTATTCTACACCATCTGTCTCGTTATGACCTTGGGAAGTCGGGTGTGAAGAAGGTCACATGCTGATTTTCTTTCATATAGTGTCCATTCTATTTAGGTGGGTAGCTCATGCACAATGGGAAGTTGGTGCCCATCGAGCACCCCTACTCAAAATTGAGGGAACTCCCACTCTCAGTGGAGAGGAGGATAAGCCCATTGATGTAGACTTTTACTGTGAGGAGTTTATAGGGGATGAGATAGAGGAGGAGTTGGTCTAAGATGATACATGTGATGAGGGGATAGGTGGTGAGGCTGGTGGACATCTCACATGGAGGCAGAGGAGAATGACCCCAAGTGGCATGACACTCAGGATATGGTGAGAGTAGAGTGGAGGAGGTAAGCATGGAGAGAGATACCTTGATCTAAAAGGGACCACTTCCTTAAAATGGAGAGGGAGACAATGAGTTTTTAATATGAAAATGTCTCACCTTTGGCATTGGGGATCCACCATAGACACCAACAGTAGCAACAATAACTACCCCTTCATAGATGCCGAGTGATTTGAGTATGTTGAATTTCTTCTCTTGAATTTGTTAGTTGGAAATGATAGTTGGTATTTATTTTTTCTTTGATTTTGTAATTTTCTAACTCACCATTTATTCTTTGTTTCTTTCTTGCACTGACTACAAAGGAGTCATGAGAGCTTATTCGATGGGTGTGTGTGGAAACCTTGATGATCCCTTTATGGAAGACACGAGATGACCTAACCGAGGATATTGGACAACCACTTGCAATTGATAGACACACTGATGTGTATACACCCATCTGGAGGGTAGTAAAGGTTATGAATTCTCCTTATACTTAGGTGACCACATACGAGACAACTGATCATTTTATGAGGTAGATTAACTCTCATAGTGACACCATAGCCAATGGTCACCACCATGAGCACTCCCACCATTCTATGCATTCTCGTCACCATGGCTGTAATAGGAGTCCTAGATGTGGTTATGCACCATTTGATGGATCCCATAGGGATTGATAGGCCATTGGGATTTTTATTAATTTTTTATGATTTTTTTGTATATTTCAAGCTCATTGTATGAATTTTAACCACACCTAACGTGTGATGGAATTGTACAAAAATTGATTTATTATGATATATACAGACTCTCTTTTTGCTTCAGTAATTATTTGTATCTGAGTTGACTTCCTCTTGGCTCACTTCACATGTGTACTCTAGATGTTTAGAATTTCCACTTTTATATGCTCTTTAGAATGTATGGAGTGGATTTGAATGCAAATAGAATGATTTCATTTTCCTTTTTTGTTTTTTTTTGGTTTCTTAATGCTAATATATGATAATGCAATCACATTGTAATGTTGAACTTTAGTTTTTTGTAAGAAAATTTTGGTACTTCGTATTATTTTGGAAAAATGTGGTGAAAGAGTGATATGATAAGTGAATCAACTTGCCCCACTCCTAACTTCACACAACCAGTAAGATGTGAGGCCTAAATAGAAAGAGCCATAAAATGCACAAGTTATGGAATTTTTTTGAATGGTAATAATGAGAGAAAGAAAAGGATTTGACAAAACCAAATTGAGACACTACAACCTCACTCTACTCAAGATTTCCTCATAGTTTAGAAAGTGCATTGCTTTCCAGTTTATCTAGACTTAGATTTGTAGATGGCCACTTGGTTGACAAAATTTGGTTTTGAGGTTTTAAGCTCTTTTGGAATTTTGAACATCTAATTCACTCTGTTTTGACTCATGATTTCATAATATTTGAATGAACTATTTCTAACTTTCAAATTTGTCAAAGAGACCCCCTACACCTTGTCTGATGCTACTAGTAAGATGTATGGACTTATCACCATGGAAAAAGTGTAGGTGAGTAAGGGAATTTCTCTCCCTTCCCAACCCTATATCAATAGTAAGAGATGTAGGCTCAACACCAAATATTGGTAGGGAAAAGAAATATGTAAAATAAAATTTTCCTTTGAATTTGCATTTGACTTATTTATCTAGGAAAAATGTCTATAATGTTCTTATTTTCAAAGAGATGTATATGGGATAGATGTGACACCATGAATCTTCTAGAACAAATTATAGGAAAAGACACCTAATCTAGAAAAAACTATAAGTAAAACCAAGTATGCAGGCCTTGGTATGATTATTGTCAATGCTTTGTCTTAACTTGCTTGATTTGATGCAATGATTTAGAAACAATTGATGACATTGTGAAGATTTGTAGAGACATGATTTGAATGTTTCGCTAATTTTTTCAAAAGTTTTTAGAAATTTCTATAAGAATAAGTCTCTTAATCACAAATTTTACAAAATGAACTCGCAGATGAAAATGCAATGTAGATGCAATAATGTACATATGAAAATGTAGGTGAAACTCTATGTCATGATTTCTAAGATGAAGAAAATTGATGAATATAAAATTCTTCATCCCTAAAATTACACAATGGAGAACCATTATCCTCAAAAAATTTGTTTTCTTGGAAAGGGCCTACCATTCTAGGTTTAAACTTACAACCCTTTCCAAGAAGTGTAGATGTCCAATCATTAAAATCATTAGTCTTAAAGAGGCATTCGTTATCCTCTATGTCACCTTCTTGAGACATGGTGTGTGGGTGAGAATGAATATGTTGCTTGACCTTGTTTCCTATGTATAATGTTGTGTTTACTTGTAACCCTTGCTGAGTGATGAGGTCTTCCCCCATGGATATGAAAAAATAATTTTTTGATGCATTTGGATTGAAACCAGGGTTCATAATAGAACAACCCTAAGAGATGGTTTTGATGGGAATCGTTTCAATATCGAATTGAATTTATTCATTTGTTAATTCTATCATGTTTACAACTAGACCTAGGCCGTCGGAGGGAAGAGATGATAAACAAAGAAGACTAGTCATCCCCTATGGTTTAAATATGAGGAACATCAGATGGTCACTCTATAAGAGTTTCATAATTTTTGTTGTGGTTTCAGTGGATGTTTTTTCCTTAGATATTGATTTAACCTTATCTATTTTTGCCACCTCAAATGTTTTTGGGTCAATGACTTCATCCTTTGGCATGCTCGGGGTGGTCGTGACCATTATTATCAATTTAGGTGGTTAATTAAACATATTTACATGGATCACGTATTATGTATGGAATGATTTCTTCTTCTTTATATTTTCTATATGTATATTAAAGGGAATAGGATCCCCTTGAGTGATGAAAACCTCCCCAAAATGGAGGAATCTAATATCCTGGAACAAGGTAGAAAGGATATCCTACATTCGATGAATCTAGAGTCTCCCACGGATCACGTTATAACTTGTTTCCTTGATGATAATGTAAAAATATGTGAAGATGGTTTTTGGACCAAGCATGACTAGAAGAACTATGGTTCCAATCGAGGTCGATTTAAGACATTCGTACCCCCATAACATGTTTTTTTATAGAGGAACAATCTTTCTCTCCATATCCTAACTTCTGAAAGAAAGATAAGGCAAACCACATTTACAACATCCCTATCATCAATCATGACTCTCTTAAAGAAATTTTTGTAAACCCAAACTTGTAAAAATAAGGTAAGATCCCCAATTTTGGAAATTTCAGCATCAGATGACATCTTGTCTATATCGAAAACAAACCTAGTATCCCTATCATTATGTCCCTAAGGATGTATGTAAAAGCCAATGTTATTTATATGAGTGCTAGGTGGTGGCATAACATGGATTCAATGATGAATACCAAGTGCATTGAGCAACATAGAGTGATGAGCATGTGAATTCTACCAAAAATCTAGAAACAAAATGTGAGAAAAGGTCTCAAGTTCAAATCTGATATTAAATCATAGGATCCTACTAGTGTTTCCATTTTAGGAACGTCATCCTTTGGAAAGGAAAGAGTGGGTAGGGGTTTAAAAATGTACTCCTTCATCCAAGTTATTGCATTAATTTGTTACTTGACCTTTAGCTCTACTAATCCAAAGATTTTTGTATTATCGTTTAAACCAAGGTTACGAGAAACCTAAGAGTTTTCCGAAGTTGAGGTTTCATGGTCATTATTTCATGTAGGTATGCCCTTGTTTATATTTTGAGGATTCACTTGGGAATCCCTAAGATGTTTAGGGTTAAAATTTTGGGGTGTGACCGGTCTAGTATGACTAGGCTACAAATTTGTTTTTTTATTTTCTAGGAACATGTCTACAAAGAGTTGCCTTTGGTTTTCAGGAATTCTTTCCAGAAACTTGTTGCAATCATGGAAATTCCTATTGTCATGTCCTCAAACCTTATGGAAAATGAATTATAGGTTAGATTCGTAATCTCTTGGCCTTTGAGAATAATATTTTTGTTGTTGATTATAACCTCAGTTGTAGTTTTCAAATTGATTTTTATAACCAATATTCATTTCCCCTTGGCCAGAGTTTTGATACTATTTTAGGCCTTGGGTTTGATTTTTATTTTGTGGAGGATGATTTACGTCAACCATGTTAATAGATGACATAGTTTTAGGGCCTCTTTGATTACCCAATTTATTTTTATTGTTATTTTTTGTCATTGTTTAGAAAAACAACATTCTTAGTTTGATCAGTAGAACTATTTGCAATAGCACCATGATTGAGATTTACACCTTTAGGTCCGTGGTTGTTAGCACCATTGTTTTGATAAATTTTATTATTTTGATTTAGGGATACAAATTACCCATTGGGACCATAGATCTTAAGTCCACTATCTATAGTGGAGTGTTCAATCCAAAGTGTACCTTCCAATACTTCCTTGTACCTACACAAATATAAATTTTGTACTTCCTCCTTAGTCTTTCAATTGAGTGAGTGAAGGAAAAGATTGTAAAATTATATCTGGTCAATGTTTGGGCACACTTGCATATGGATAGATAACTTGGCACCATATCTAGATGAAATGGGTGAAAGATTCATTTTTCTCCTATCTAATATGCAGGAACTCCCTAATCCTAGTACACAACAACTTGTTCATGTCAAATGATTTGATGAACTCGAAAACAAGCGGTTTAAAGGAACGTATAGAATCTTCTAAAATACAGTAATACCAATCCAATGTGATTCCCTCAAGAGTCTTTGGAAATATCTTAGCCACTAAAACATCCCAAGGAAATAATTACCTGGTAGTAGTAGTGTAGGCCTTGATATGAGAATTCAAGTCTCCTTCTCTCTTAAAGTTTGGAAGATCTTGCAATAGGTATGGAAGCATGACACCACATATGGTGAAGTCAAGAGGATCCTTTAAGTACTCATTGTATGTACCCATTGCATAATATTCCACCATTGAAGATCCTTTATGAGGAGGTAGAGGTGGGTGGTTTTTGAATACATATGCATGTAAGGTGGTATAGTAACCAGATATAGACTAGCGGGTGTAAAACAAGGGAACGTTGCATTTCCCATTGTGGTGGTATTTAAGAAATCATTTCCATCCATCCCTTATATATGATAAGCTTGAGAAGGCTAAGGATCCATCCCTAGTGTGTATAATCCTGTGAGAAGGTCAGTTGAATTTGAATGAATAGGATAATCTCGTCGTACATGATATTGTGTTAGTTGCTCATTAGAAGGGATGTATCATTTGTTGTCAAGTGGATACCCCATGTTCTTTCCTACTACATGTGTTGGTTGTGAATTCTGGCCAATTTCTAGTTTTCTAATCCTCCCTAATAAAGTATAAATAAGATTGTTAGGGGAGGATTGAGTCCCTTGTTGGGGTTCCTATGGCGTAGGGTTTGATTGGGAAGGCTCATGATACCCTGTCATGAATTGTTTAGTGTTATAATTCTTTTCTTCCTCAGAAGTGAGAAACGTATTCAAAATATCAGAGGTTGTAGCCTTCATTCTATCCAAAGACTCATCTATCTGACGAAGAGGATTTTCTATTCGTTTGAATGTATCATGTTCTGTTAATTGCATTGAAATGTGAGGTCTTGACAAGACTCTATGGTAAGACACTATTTCATTTGTGATAACAAAAATGTTTACATTAGGTTGACCGTATTGCATGTTTAACGGTTGATCAACCTCCTCCATCCTTACATAGCTAATTAGGTTTGAAGTTTAACAAGGGGAGGTTTTAACATTTATTTTCTAATTGTCACCCCACCTCGAAAGAGAATGGGATTGTTGTGGTTGCACATTGGTGTAATATCTATCAGAGCCAAATGTCCCACCAAACTCTCTTCGAGACATATTTTAGAGTGTAAAATACCTACAAAAATAGGGGAAGAAATGGAGATATGAGGTACTAGTATTGAAAGAAAAGGAAACAAGAAGGACTTAATCCTTCACATTGGGTTCACCAATTTGTATGAATGAAAATTGAGATGCAACCTTCAACCGCACTCGACCCCCCACGGTTCTGCCACAGAAACTGATGTTGAATGTGTGTATAACTAAATATAAGAAGATCAATGAATAATATCTAGTAGTGTGATATCCTAGTAGCTGAATTTGTAAAGGGGAGATTTAGAGGTTGAGATAGGGTAGCATAAATTCCCTATGGATTTTTTTCCTAACTATATATCAAGTGTTGATATATTTTGTAGTGTCCATGTAAACTGAATGAAATTAACAATCTATGGTACTGATGAAAGGGAAACTAATCTAAACAAATCAAAAAACTAAAATATTACAATCATAAACAACAATTTTCTTCTATTCTAAATAATTAAAATATTTCTACACTAAAACTAAACAAGCGAGATAACTTGGTGTGGTTATTCAAATGTCCTGAGTGTATTGAAACTAAATGAACTTAAAGAAAGAAATTTTCAAAATAATCTATGATATGTAGATGACCTCCTATAGATATTCTCTCCTTCAGATCCTAAAGGATGGGAAGAAGAGGATCCATCACAAGGGGATGCTATTAATGATTTAAAACCTCTTGGAAATTAAATAATTACTTACAAATGAAAGGAAATAAATTTATAATCTATTGGATATGATGTAACAATGATAAATTGTAGGAATGAAGGAAATTAAACAAAAAACCCAACCTAGAATGCACAAAATAGAGATAAATCTAGATGTGTAGTAATTTGTCCCCTCAATTTATCCTTTCTTTCTTTGTGTGTCCATATGAGTCCAAGGAATTTGGAATGTAAAGGAAACAACAAGAGAAGGGTCTTGAGAAATGGTATCTTGAAGGCAATTTGGTTGCAATGGAAGTGGAAGAGAGATAACAAAAGTGAACAGAGCTTGGCTATGCATTTTCTAGCAGGATTGTGGTAGCAATACTATGTAAGATACACAAAATTCTCAGGCACCTTTGGTTGAATACAAGCATGGAATATATAGGAATTGGCTGGGATGTACCTTCATGCACAAGGAAAATTTGGAGTGCCAAATCATTGGGTGAAGAGTAAATTCAAACTAATTAAATCTATTCAAAAATAGAATAAGGAAGAAAAACTAAGAAATCTAGTCTATTTTTAGGAAATTTGGTTCACAAATGGATCCTAGAAGTTAAGTAAAGTAAAGTGTCACGTGTTGAAAATATGCATGAAGGATTCTTGAAAAATTTCACATGACCGCCACCCTACATAGGGCAGCGGTTTCAGTACCACCACCCTGATTGGGCAGTGGTTTTAGAACCACCACCCAGGTAGGGTGGCGGTCTTGGCACTAAAGGCCAAAACATGAACAAAATGTAGGAAGATGAAAGAAAGTATGTAACATTTAAAAAAAGATTTATAGGTTACAAATATACATTATGAATTGTTTTGAAGCTTGAACACCTTCGCAAAGGACATGAATAATCATTGGGGACTTTTGTAACTGTTTTTTGACAATGTAACACAAACATTTTCAGGTAAACATGGTTCCGTATACCACTTTTGTCCCTGTAAGAATTTGGGTATATCAGGACTAGGATGTATCGGAAGAATAATCGATATGGAGTGATAAGATCTCGCATACACCCATTTCATATCATCCTTCCTATTGCATGATAAACAAAATAATGATTATTCCCGATAGATGTTCATTTTTAGTAAAAATTTTCGATAAACATGACTTCTTATTACTTGTAAACAAGTTAGTCTATCATTTATATTAGATTATACGAATGCATTTTTTGTGAATTTCAAGTCATAATTGTGTTCCACAAAAACATTTCAGAACCACCACATTATAAAAGCAATAATATAATCAATAAGACAACAAAAACCTTAGGTTGATATCAACTCATTAGCTAATAAAAAAATTCCTAATAGCTTATTTTAGGCTATATCAAACATATATCGAGTGAATTTGTTATATCACTTACTATTCCATTAATTGTCGAGCTTACTTAAGCTCCCTCCATAAACGAGTTCCTCATAGCTTATATTGATCTATATCCAACCAATACCAAGTAACTTGTTTGATCTAAATCTGTATATCATCAATTATATATATTATTTAAGCTACACTGCAAACAAATACCTTGTATCTTGTTTTAAGATATAACCAAATTATATCAAGAGAATCATTTGAGCTCACTCCATAGTTCATCAATTATAAAATTTATTTAAACTGGATCTAACAAGAATCCCCACATAGCTCATTTTGAGCCATATCAAACACATAATGAGTTAAATTTTATGAGTTAACTCTTTCCATCAACACTTAATATATTTTTTAAGCCAAATCTAAAACAAACCCATATTATCTTATGCTAAATCCCATTGGACTAAACTGCTTAGATTTTTTTAATCTTAATTAGACACATACCTATCTAGTCTTTGTAATTACATTTCGTCAAAGAGACCCTCTGAATGGTCATTTGGATGATGAAATATATGACGATGAGGTTGTGAAAGCTGAACTAAGTCAAGAAGAGTAGGAGTAGGTAGATAAAATATTAGAACAAAACAAAAATGAGTACCTACTTTGCATCCTAGCCATGGGACAAAAGATACTTCCTCATTTTGGGATAGAAAACATAACAAAACTTATAGAAAATGGTGAAATATGTCACCATAATGAAACACCCAATGACTTGAATAATTCCTCAAATGAATAATTATTCGATAAAATCCAAGAGTTGAAAAAAAAACTCGTGAATTTTTTTTCTAGATTTGAAAAATCACACGATCAAAATATATTACAACCTATTAACATTGTCCATGATACTCCATCAAATTAATCTCAATTTTCACTAGAATTAAAAAATATGAAAGAAACTATTCAAGCGATATAAAAAAATTCAATATAATTTTATTTTTAATAACTATGGCCCTACTAATTCGAAAAATAAATGTTACGATTACCATTCCCATCATCCTTTCAAACTGCCAAATTTGAAAAATACAAAGGAAATAGTGACCCACGTGAACACATACAAGAATTCTCCATGCATTGTCAAGAAATATCCTACCACAATTTTTATATTTTACGTTTGTTTCCTAAGAGCTTAGTACGACATACCTTATAATGGTTCCTCCATCTTCCAAACAGGTTCATAAAAAATTTCAATGAATTATTAGAGAAATTTGTTAAATATTTCTCCTTTAAGGTTGATTTTCTGGTGACCATGCTTCACATTTTCAATACCAAAAAAAGGAAAAAAAATAACTTTGTATCCCTTTTACAACATTGGCAAGGGATTGTAAGAAGACTCCCTTGTTGTGTACTAGAAAGACAATTGGTTAACATCTTCATCCCAAACCTCAACACAAAATTATCATTTATCATGTAGATGCACTGATTAATTTTTTTGAAGAAGTTATTTAAAAGGGGACAGAAATTTAGAGTGCCCACATTTCTATGGGCTTGCATAAAACACCCTTTAGAGCCCCCTAAGGATGTCCCTCACATTGAAGACAAATAAAAATTATTTAATCCAAATAGAAATGTAGTCAATGCTGGAGTTATAATTTCTTGGTACATTAAAAATATAAAAAATAATCCACCAAACACTAATAAATCCAATAAATAACTAATTTTCCTTCTTAGTAATGAGGTTTCTCTTATGGAATTTAGGGGAAGATAGTTAACTCCTCTTGCACAAACCTTATCTAGTGTTTTCCATTACTTTACAAGTGCTAATATGATCACTTAAACCATCATGAAACCATTAAAATAAGGGAAACCCGAACCAAAATGTTATAGAGACAATGAATATTGTGAATACCATCATATCAAGGGTCATCATACAAATTGATGCATGTAAATTTTCTTGTATATATAAGATGTGTTTGAACATGGTGATATCGAGGATGAAAATACTTTTGATATAAAAACCACCAATGAAAAAATGATGATAATTCAAATCACACAAAGGACAAGGGTCAATCGACTAACAATTTGAGTATGACTCAATCATCTCAACTATAAATTATGATCAGGACCTAGGTGTTATGATAAAGAGAAAATATAACTATGCGGTAGCTAATAGACATAAAAAGTTTGGATTCCTATGAAAAAATAATTTGTAACTTCTCCCATACCACCTCCTTATCCACCATCTAATTCCAAAACCACTTCCACATGCGAGCCTACATATTCACCTAATTCATTCAACATCACCAAGTAGTTATAGAAACTTACATGGGAGATTGATATCATAGAACTACTAAAATATTCTCTCACATTATAACATATTATTACATAGGAATTGAATGAATCCCATGTCCTGCATTACATCCAATCACAAAAATTCCAATATTTTATCATAAATATTTCAACACCCATTCCTATCTTATCACTCGGTCTCGATAACCCTCTTATCCCTAACCCTACTAATAATCAATCATTATACATAGAATATTTTATAATGCATCATAATATTAAACATGTAGTTGATCCATAGGAATATAGAAATAAAAAACACCACTTCATCAGTTCCATCAGCACCATGAAGGATAAAATAGGAAAGTGATTAAATAATGTAAACTGAGGTTTTAGAAGGAACTGATGCTCTATGCAGAGTGGCGGTTTTAGAACCACTTCCCAACCAAGTGGTAGTCCTGAGACCACTAGTCTACTCAGGGCACTAGTCCTAACACTTTTGAACATAAAAGAAGAATGGAACATGAATGGATGTAAATTTTAAGTTCCCAACTGTGTCTCTTCCCCTTCCATACCCCTTCACATCGTCAAGTTCATGGGAGGACATGGGAAGGCCTATAAATGCATGAAAGGAGAAAGAGAATGGGCATCCAAAGATCTAGAGAGATCGAGAAGTAGAGTTTAATGAGATCAGTTGACAAGATCTTCAGTGCTGGAGTGGAATTGTAGGAGGAAGGTGTAGAAACAGAGCAAACAAGTAATTGGAGAGAAGGTTTACCTAGTTTCTTCTTTTCATGCTTATTGTAATATGTAATTGTCTAAATTAGACAAATAAAAGTAGGAAGAAAGATTAGTTCTCCTTCCCGACTGGTTTTCCTCCATTGGACATTTCTAGGGATTAAATTGTTCATGTGGAGGTTTTAAATTCTTTCCTTCTTTGCAATTTCCTTTCTATAGCACTGTTATCCCAAATTCAACCCCATGGTGATTTGGATAACTTGAAAAAATTATTCAGTCATGAGCCAGTAGAATTGATTCAAGGCCAAAAATCATGTTTTTTGGGTCCCCTTGGCTTCTCTCTAACTTCCTCATCCAAGAAAAAATCCAGAAAATGGGTTCATTCTAGTGTTTTGCGGAAAAATCAGACATTTTTGTCCCAGGTGGTCTGCAGGACAGTTGGGTCACAAGTACGTGTGGGACGTGCGAAGCTGAAATGGCTGTAGGCAGTGAAAATCAGAAAAAGTGGAATTTTTTATCCTGCACAGTCCACAAGACATCCAGGACATAGGTACGCATGGGACTCGAAAAGGTGAAATCGCCGCACAAAGAGCCAAGCTAAATGGGATGCAGTGAATGCGGAAGTCAACGACCCTCACGACCCAGTCAATGATGGACGCGTAAGGATAAGGAAGCCCAAATCGATTGATGTAGGAGAATGTGTCTAGGACAGCCAAGACACGTGGACCTGATTTTGCTGAAATAGCTGCAATGAAGTGAAAAAGTCAATGTTTGACCTCCAGAACTTCAAACAATGATAACTTTTGACTCTGAGCTCTGATTTTCATAAAATTAGACTTTCTGGAACGAGCATGACGTCCTCTACATAAAATTGGATTTATTGATTTTTATGAGGGTATATATATTAAAATAAAAGAAACATATTCAGCTCCATTTAATTAATGCTCATTCCTGTCAAATGACATAAAATGCCTGGCAGACCCAAAATGGCTGCTCGCACTCAGAAGGACATAACTTTTTCATTGCTCAATGAAATCACACAAAATTAGTACTGTTGGAATCATGTTTGTGAGATAAACATATGAAAATCATTAAATTCTATATTCAATGAGGGATCAATGAATAATTTTTTGAAAACACAGCCAAGTTTTAGAATTTTGTTTTATTTGGTAGTTGGACACATTCGATGAAGCATGGGCTGCCATATTTTACTGTTGCAAGTCATGGGACAGTATGGGGTGCCTTTTTCAAGTAAAAAAAATAATTTCACTTCATTTAATACCTCTTAGAAGTGGTTTAAGGATAGATTTAGGGATTTCCATTTTCCCTCTCTCTCTCTTCTTATTTTTCTATAAATTGGAGTGTTGGGCTCGTTGTAAAAGGAGGTAGATTTTGTAGCAAAGCTCTGCCAAAAATGCTTTATGAAGCCAATGTGCCACAGGCCCTTGTTGTGGACTCCTTGCATGGTGATCCAGACCCTTATCTTGTAACAAATTGAACTGTGCATATCATGAAGCAATAAAATATAAGTTTGTGAATGCATCTTCCCTGCTGTGTTTTCTTGCATTTTCTTGCCCCTTACTAACCTTGATTACAAGTGTATTGTGTCTATCTTTAATGCTCTTGCAAGGATCCATTATCATTGTGTATGTTTGAGATGTTTTTGTGAATGCATTTTGCTAGATTGTGGAAAACTATTATCACCCCTTCTAGTGTGCACTTTTCTTCTATATCTCACACATTGGGAGAATACCCTCACCCTCTCCTTTTATTGTGTATCACCACTTTAGTGTAGGTTTTCATTTTCATTCATTCTCTCTCCTTGGTCCCTTGGAAATTTAGATTAGGAAAGATAGTTTTTCCTGCATTAGAGTAGATTGTGGCAGGTAGTTTAGGAGAAAGAACCAACTTTATCTAGAGGTCTATCTCAAGTAGCAAGTCCCACAACTTGGAGATAGTACCCATGTTATCCAATCACATTGTGAGATCAAGTATATGCACTTTTGTAAACATAAGGGTGTTGTGATTCGGTGATAATAGGCACTAGATAATCAGTCACGAATCTCTAATTTTTTCAAGAAAATATTTCAATTTCAAAAGTTAAAATTAGAACACCATAATTTTGTGATTTGTAGAGTTCCAAAGTAGAAGTTTAGGGACCATTTTTGTATCAGATCTGGCTTTATATCAAGAAATGTGGTATTTTAATATTCTTGTGATTTTGTATGACAGTGAGAAGGTCTATAGGTCAAGAATTTTTACCTTGCAAGCTAGATATTTCTATGAAGAAGTGGAAATAAAGAATTCAAGATCAAATGGAGGAAGAGAATGTAGTTCGTAGAGTTGAGATGATAGAGGCCATGATGGATAGATTGCATAGTAAGAAAGAAGAGATTTTAGTTCCACAAAAGATGGCTTCGGTTAAGACAGATTCCATGGACTTAGTGGTTCAAGTACTAGACAAAAAAATTGGTTTTGGAAAGAGCCACGAAGAGGAAGAATGAGAAGAGTGTGAAGAGACTCCAATTGCAAGTGAGAAGGAAAAATCTACACATAAACCTTTTAAAGTTGAAATAAAGAGGAAATAAAAAAAATTAAAGGAAAATTAGATACAAAATTACTGGATAAATGGCTAAAATAGTTGGAAGTGTACTGTCATGTCCATAATGTCACTGAGGCACAAAGGATCACCTTTGCACATCTCATAATGGAGAGTCATACTCTGGTTTGGTGGTGGGAAACCCATCTAGCCACTTGTGAGAAGAAGAAGCGTCCTATCGTCAATACTTTGAAAGGTTTTAAAGAATTTATTAGAGATAAATTTTATCCTATTGGCCATAAGACTGATAGGATGATTAAGTGGCTGTACTTTAGACAGGGTAGTAGTTTAAGCATGCAAGACTACACTACGAATTTTTTGAGAAAATCCATCTTGCATAATATGTACTTGGAGGATGAGGACATTCTGACCAAGTATTTTGGAGGAATTCACACTCACCTTCAGAGGAAGGAAATATCCACGAAGCTAAAGGATTTCAATGAATCTTATATACAAGCATACTATATTGATGACAAGAAGAAGAAAGGAGAAATAGAGTCAAAGAGAGACCAATCAATAGAATAACAAGAAAAAGAACAAGGGAAGACAATTAGAAGAGGTAAATGCAAAGGTAAACATGCCACTACTTCTTTTCATACTTGTAAAGATCCTAAGAATTTCTATAAGAATTGTGATGTAAATGGAAATACTGACACCACGTGTTGGAAGTTAAATCCTGAATTACACCTAAAGCACTGAACCAAGGATTCCAAGAAATCCATGGCCACTACGAAGAAAAAAAGGGAGGTGGAGATTGAGGATGATTCAGATGTAGACGAGAGGTTGGGATGCATGACTAGTAACATGTATGGGGCAGAAGAAGAAGAAGAGATGAGTAAGCTATTTAAAATCAGAATCCAAATCAATAAGACTAAGGTAAATGCTTTAGTAGATTCCGATTCTTAGTTGAATTTGATTTCTCATGTGGTTGTAGAACAACTTAGTCTAGAACTTATGCACATCCACATCCATACCCATTGGGATGGGTGAAGAAGGGTGTAGAAATAAAATTTACAACAAAGTGTAAGTTTTCGTTTGGGATAAATACCCAAATCATAGATGTATTAGAGGCTGATCTTATTCCCCTTGATGCATTTGATGTTGTCTTCGGAAGTCCTCAATTGTATGCTAGGGATGTTTTGTTCACAAGAAGGGAGAACTGGTACAGAATGGTCAAGGATGGGATCAATGTTAACATCTAGGCACACAAGAGAAAATCAAATAAGGTTATGGTAAGTGCCAACTAAGCACCAACACTTATTTAGGAAAATAATCATTTTTCTTTTTATTTCAGACTAAAGGATGGAGAATTTGGATAGCACTTGTCAGTTTTTGCAGAGAAATCCACTGTAGGAACTTCTCATTTGAGGAGCAAAACAAAATTCCTCTATATAGTCACCATATCTACCTACAGATTTACTGGACCTACCCATGGGGTTGGAAGAAGAAGAAGAAATACAAGGAACGGTGGTGGCTATAACAAAAACATACTTGGAAAGGATTCGGAAAATCCTTCTCAAGAGACAAAGAGAAGTAAGAAGGACTAAGCCACTATAGTATGAGACCTTCACCATACTTGAGCAGGTTAGAGAAGAAACCTTCGAGCCATACTTCATGCAGATGCATCCGATAGGAAGTTTAGAGAGCTCACATCCACTAATGTCATATATGTGTGAGAATGAAGGAACGATACATAAATTTACTTCTAAAGAGGATTATACTTGAGGAAAATGTAAGGATGATGTAGCACTAGAGAAATAAATGAGACATCCACATGAGTTTTGGCAGGTTTGATGAGAGAAGACACAAGGGTAGACCCATTCGTACTCGAATGAGCATGAGAGGGAGTTAATTCTATACCACTCCCCCAATAATATTTTTTGGGACCAAAATACTCCTAAGTAGTGGTGGTATTATCCATAGGGATCTATAAAAAATAACACCACTTCATCAGTTCCATCAGCACTAAGAAGGAGAAATAAGGAAAGTGAATAAAATGTGGTAAATGGGGGTTGTGGAAGGAACCACTGCTCTATGTAGAGTGATAGTTTTAGGACCTTTTCCCCGTATGGCAGGGGTCTTGAAACCACTGACCAGCTAGCTGGTGGTCCTGAAGACTGCCGATTTGCTCAGGGTGGTAGTGCTAACAATTTCAAACATAAAAGAAGAATGGAACATGAATGGAAGAAAATTTCAAGTACCCAACTATGTCTCTTCCCCTTCCATGCCCCTTCACATTCTTGAGTGCATGGGACAACATGGGAATTCCTATAAATGCATGAAAAGAGAAAGATAATAGGCATTCAAATATCCAGAGAGATCAAGAAGAAGAGTTTAATGAGAGTAGTGAGCAAGATCTTCAGTGTTGGAGTGAAATTGTAGGAGGAAGGTGTAGAAATAAACCAAGAAAGTTAATTGGAGAGAAGGTTTAAATTTTTTCTTCTTTTCATACTTATTGTAATCTGTAATTGTTTATATTATACCAATAAAAGTGGGAAGAAAGAGGAATTTCCCTTTCCGATTGGTTTTCCTCCATTGGAGGTTTCCAAGATAAAATTATTGGTGTTGAATTTTTGAATTCTTTCCTTCTCTGCAATTTCCTTTCTATAGCACTAGATAATCAGTCATGAAGCTCTAATTTTTTCAAGCAAATATGTCATTTTCCAAGTTAAAAGTAGAAAAACATAATTGTGTGATTATTAGAGTTCTAAAGTAGAAGTTTACGGATCAGTACGAGTTGAAATAGTAGCATCACTGAATATTTTCTCCATGAAACCATTATTGTTTCCTCGTTACAGAAAAAATACCCAGATAATGATATCACAACCATTCATGGATACGATAATAATGAAATATAGTCCATAAACATAATTACATTGCGACTTATGGTTGAATGAATCACCTTAGACACGTTATGTCATGTGGTATACTTAAAGTTCCATACAATATACTCCTAACTCGATTATGCATTTATCCCATGAAATTCATCACATCCACATACAACAAGTGTATTAAAATCCTTTAATAAGATAATGAATTTGCACTACATCTTAACACCCAACCCTTTGAGTATCGTAAACTCCTTGAAGGATGGTATAAAAAATGCCAACTACTTTCCATCGTTGGGAAATTTTTTTGTCTTGTGTAATCCTATTCTTTAACTGCACGCATATTGATCAAGTTACTCTTATGAAACTTATTAAAAAATCATACAATGTTTTTCATCAAGACTCTACTAGTCAATTATCATCTACTAATCAATCCTTTTCAAGGTACCTACTAGTTTCTTGATGCATATGTTAAAAATCATTGATAAACACTGTGGTGAGTACCAGTTATAGAATATAGTAGAATTGATTTCACATCAGTAAATCTCTACAAAACTATGTAAAACCTAAAGCTTCTAACATCAAAAGCCCTCCCACTTATAACATGAGTCAGTCATTTTTGTATAAGTTTTCTCATCCAGGATCTTGGTTATACTTTATATGATGTCTATCATTTTTTAATGCTTTCACCTATGGCCATAACTAGAAGCTTATTGATGGTAATATACTCCCTCAAAATAATTTCTTTCTTTCATAAACAAATATCTAAACTTATTTACCCAATTCATTTAGATGTTCCTTTGCAAATAAAAACAACTATAATGCAAATAAATCAATCAAATAATTTTTGATTAATTAACTATCACACCTTTCTCCCTTAACAGTATTTGGTGTTAAGATCAAAATTTTTACTAGTAGTGTGAGACTGGGAATGGAAGAAGGTTCCCTTGTTCATATACAAATTTTCTTTAGTGATGAACCCTTACCACTTTCTAGCAGTATGTGGTAGAGCATAGAGGTCATTCACAAATTAAAGAACATTAAAATGTAATAAAAAAATTATAAATACTCCCTTAAGTATTTACTTTGGTGATGAACCCTTGCCTTTTACTAGTTCTATGAGCCAAGGCATAGGGGGTCACTACACAAATACAAAACCTTTTAAATATGAAATTTATTACAATTAAAAAATACAAAAAAAGTAATTTAGATTCCTAAATTAAGAGATAACTATCCCTTCACCTACTATCTTACCACTTAGTATGCCATGTAACATTCTATGTATAGTAACAGACCTATAATGTGAAAGTCTTTTTGAAACTAGCTAAGTAACCTTAAGCGGAATTGAGTCACAATTTCCCAAATGGACCATTGTTATCATTTTTCTCTATATTCATTATAAACATCGCACATCCTTATTGACTCTCAATGATGAGCCCTCACATCTTTCTACTTACTTGGAGTCAAGAAACGAGATGGAATTCTTTTTCATCATGTCATAATTAATATATCCTTCCAATATAGAAAAAAATTATGTATTATTAAAAGCACGAGTTACCAAAATGTATAATTTAGATAAAAATGCTACCCTATCATACCACCGCTCATAAGAAGTTTTCATTCTAGTATCAAAATTTTAAATATTCAAAAACATTTCCAAAATTCAAAACCATTGGAGAAATATAAAAAAATCCAATTTTTTATAGAAAACTCTTAAAAATTTCAAAAAAATTCGTAAAATCTCAAAAATCCAAAAAAAATTAGAAATCTCTTTAAAATCTCAAAAGCATTTGTTTAATCTCAAAAATACTACAAATATTCGTGAAATCTGAAAATTCTCACAAACATTCGAAAAATCTCAAAATCCAAAAACATTACAAAATCTTAAAAACCCCAACAACATTCAAATAATTGAAAAAGTCTAAAAAATGTTAAATAATCACCAATCAAAACAATTGAAACTTTTAACTCCTTTCCCTCATCATGTTCCAACCACTTTACGACTTTAACACCCAAATCATTTCTCTCTCGTGTGAATCATTGCTTGCGGTAAATTATGAATCTCATTATTTTCTTGTTTGAGGATGATAAAACAATCATTTTTGAATCGTTATATCCCTTCTTGGGGGAACATATAATCATTCATAGTTTTGGAACACATTAAGGACATGTTTGAAAGTTCTTGTGTTGCATTATTAGATATATGTTTATTTTTTATCTTATGTATTGATATATTACAGAGGGCATATTCATTTTATGTATCCTGGTGTTCCCTAATATTTTTATATTTTATATCACTAATTCTATCATATTAATGTATATCATACAATGGAATCATATCTTTTTTATGGCCTCTATATATGCTTTCTTCTATATTAGATTCTAGTAATCATGATCCTCTATATCATAATGCATCTTGTTATGTGATATATTGAAATTATGATTATTTCTTCATGTAAGTATCTTCCTACATGACTGACCACTTACTTTGCATGCCATCCATTCACCATTACAATTTTTTAATTTATTTTAGGAATCCTATTTGATAACCATTGCATTTTTTGAATCCTAATTTAGTATCTTTTTCAAGTAGAGTTCACTATTTTACAACTCCTCATCCCTCATAATGGTCAAGTTATCTTTTATTCATTCATCCTTCCTCCTATTTTCTACCCACCCTCCATTTATACACACATTGTACTTCTCACCATTCCTTTCCCCTTTCACCACTCTTTGTATCTTCCTTCCTTTTCTTCATGATTTTAACTTTTCACTCTTCCACTTTCTGCTTGACAATATTACTTAATCACCCATACATTGTGTGAATATTATTGGACGTAAAAATACTTCCTAAGATTTTCCCACTATATAAACTCTTCCATGATTACATCTCTCATTGCATGATAATAACCACCATAAAAATCTTTCCTCTCCACCTTTTACACTTGAAATTCTTACCTCAGCATTCCTACCATAGGGGCATCCCAATGAAGGATTTCCCTCACAATCTGAATTTTACGCCACATATCTTCCTCCATCCAATCATGTCATACTCCTTTGTTTCCTTATTTTATTCTTATCACATCCACTCATCCCTTGTTCCATTCTCGGATACACCATTTACTCTTTTCTCATTCTTCCTAGTATCCATCTTCTGCTTGGTAATATTAGTTACAAATTTTCACCCTATGGAAAAACTACTTCAGGGTTCCCCTTAAGTACATTTTTTCATACACTCTTTTCCCACCTCACTTAATCACTCAAGTAACCATTACCTTATAGACCTTAGTCACATCATTCTCTTTCTTCATCTTCGACTTCCCGATTCTAGTTAAGCATTCGTGTACCATGGCAATCTTACTTAAGAGTTAGTCTTAAGAATGATTTTTCATTTTTCACTTCCCAATACAAAAAATGTCCCTCCATAGTATTTTCCCTATACTTACCATCATCATGAGATATAACCAAAATTTCTATCCTCATGCCCACTACATTGTTGTCTCTTCTTTCCCATTCATCATCACTATTGGTTTGGAAATCTTACTTAACCATTCATGTGGAATGAACATCTTAATTAAGAGTCTCTCTTAAGGATGATTTGTCATCTTGCAGTCCCCCATCACTACACATTCTCACCCTTCATTGTATGTCATCATTCGCCATCATCACATATTCTAACCACCTCTTCCATTATCAATCACTTCACCTCTGGATTTCCCACTCTTCATCCCACCATCCTTTGTTTCGAAGGCTTAATTAATGACTTCCATTACATGACTATCTTAATTGTGAGTTCTCATTAAGATGGATTTTTATTCTAGAATTCACCATATTCTAAGTCATGATTCCCTTTATTGATCATTAGTTTCTCATTGTCTCCACTAATAACAAAATTTTCCTCCTACCATTACCCTTTCTCAACCTATCATATTACAAAGTGTGTATATCATATTAAGCTTTTGAATCCTTCTTGAATTTTTATGCCATGACCTATCCATTCAGATAGAGATTGGGGCACTGTGACCGATCATAACTCTCTATGGGAAATCATGCCTATAATCTATATGGCTAGATGCATCCCAGAGTTAGTTAGTGGGGCCTTGTAGTTAGGGGCCCCAAACTAGATACTCTACTATAAATGGACCCATCTGACACATCATTACTCAACCATGTTCTGTTATCCCATTCTCCACTCCTCATTTTATCCTTTTTCATCCCACTATTTGCCATGTTTTCTACATCTTGTTTATTTACATGTGTCTCATTCGTTCTCATCCTTTGCATCCTCTCCTAACCTTCATCTTGTCACAAATAATCACTCACCCTTTATTACTCTTTCAATTCCATATCCTCCAATTATCCCACATATCCACTACTTTTCCAACCAGTCTATATTATTTAGCTCCCTCTAATGTTCGTTCATCATCATCTTCCATTTCATCATTTACCATCCCCCATACTACCACTCATGTTTTGCACTAATAATTATTATTGGTATCCCAGTAAAAATCAATCATGATCATTCTCCATTACCTTTTTCACTGTCTTCAATTTTCCTCTCATCATTCCCCAACAATAATTAGTGTTTGTCTTCCCCTAAATTGTTTTCACTGGAATTTCCTATTTTATTGCCATTCTCTCCTTTCTCCACTCCTTGTTCTTCACCCCACACTTTATTTTCCGTTATTCCCCACATCTCCATCCCTCATTCACCCTTTTCAATGTCTTTAAATTCTTCATAATAAATCCTATATCTATTTTATCACAATCTTCCTATTCTCATCTCATGCATCTCTACAATTTTTCCACTCTTTTTCATTCCTCCCCTTTTTATTATCTTTACATTCAATATTATACCCACTCTCCATAGAATATACCCATTCTTGATTACCTTTCGGATTCACCATTTCCTCTTTTCTCCTCTCTTTCTTCCCACTCTTCATTTTTTTATTTTTCTTTCTTTATATCTTCTTCCCCTTCTTCCTGCATGCTTCCTAAACACTTCCCCATCATAATTATTATAAAATGAATAATGTTAGATTATATTGGATGATAATAAACAAATATTATATATATACATACTCGAGAAGAAGGAGAGAAGGATCCCAACGAATTACTGGGATGTTGAAGGTCACAGGTCACATGGGAAGGTGAATAAGAATTCTTTTGAATGGAATACTCCAACATTCCCACCATTATTCCATTATTTTTATAAAATTAACCTCAAAATAATCATCATCATATTTTATGGATTCATCATCTATTACATCACGATGTGTCCTATCTACTTCATATGGCAAGGACTTAGTATGTATTTCTTTGAATCTCTGTGAAATATATGCTCTCATTTATATGAAAAAAAATGGATGAAGAAGTGAGCTTGGATGCTCATTCGGTGTAACAAAGATGTTACTAAGGGCATTTGATCTCACATTTGCTATCTACATCATAGAATTCTATAATCTGACATGACTCTTCTCCGTCTTGAAATCAAACAAGACTTATACCATTATGTCCTCGAATTGAAAGTTCTAGAGACTGGAGAGGACAAAAATACCAGTGATCTTGTGGGCTTGACTTTGGCTCTCTCCAATGGTGCATGTCTCTATGGTTACTTACAATGTTTCTAACATCTCTTGGCACGAATTTTATGCTCTCATACATTTGCATGGGAACATAGGCTTATTTTTCGTGTTCATGTTTGATAGCTTTATAGAAAATGTGATGAATGAATGAAGGGGTTTGTACTAAACTTGTGTTTTATACTATATGAGCCACCTTTTTTAATTGATATTTGAAATACTTCCTTACACATTTTCACACCAAGTATCTACTTCTAGAGGTCATTGTAAGATTTTTCTTACACATTCATTGGTCTTTTTGAGCTTCATGTCACAGGTATTCACATGTTTTCTATGGTTGTCTCTGATGTAGTAGTGTCTCCTCTTCCTCCACACATCTCTGAATCTTCCTCTATGACCATCCTTTCTTCATCCATGTAGGATTGTTTTTTTCACATGGGTTTCTCTTCTAAGATCAAGGAAAATAAAAAAAACAAAATTAAATGCATTCTGCTTTTATCTACACTTCTCCAACAAAGAAAATTGCACATTTCCATGGAATTCTGATGCACATGTGTGTTGTAGTGTCTACGCCAAATGCCAAAAGATAGTTGAATACTTTAAATTTTCACCCATCATTTTTTGGTTTGCAAAATCACCTAGGTTTGTGCCAAAAAAATCCACGTAAAACAAAAGAAAAGAATATCACTTGAGATGCCACACACAAAAACTATTAACTCTACCCACAAACGAAAATGATCTCCAATTTTTTTTAAAAACCAGTAAGAAAACAAGATGCTGGAAGGTCATTGTTGGAAGGTCCAAAGTAAGGGAAATTCCAAAGGAATGGTGTTAGGTCATAGGTCTGTGTAAGAGAGAAAACAATTTTGAAAGCTAGAAAATAAAAAGATAGAAAAACGTCAAATCTAGTTTGATATGCTCCTCCAATGCATTAGTATTCAACTCCAAACATGTGCACAGACCACTTGGTCACAATGATCTCTGATCCTAATGTTATAAATTGAATAATGTTAGATTATATTGCATGATAATAAACAAAGATTGCATTCATATAAATACACACTTGAGAAAGATTGGACAATGATCAAAATGGATAAATGGGATGTCAAAGGTCATATGTCACATGGGAAGGTGAATAGACATGGTTACCAATGGAATAATCCAACCATTACCCTATCTCGTTCTCTTTATCAAATCTTTTATATCCTTTCATCTTCCACATCCAGTTCCATGTGTTTTGTTTCATATTACTTACCTATTATAATGCCTTGGTTTGTATTACCTTTTCCCTCTATCTTCCCTATCATCTATTCTTCACCCAAAATTTTAACCTTCCTCCTCACATTCCCTTATTTTGTCTACCACCCCTACACTTTTCATCTATGATCTTCTCCACATCTTCTTTTTCTCTTATAGTTTTTTTCCTTTTATCTATTCTATCATCTCTTTTGTCTTATTTAAATTCTTCATCTTCATCATCTCCTTCATTTTTCCATAATTTTCATCTCTTCCTCTTAGAAATACCTCTTTACTTTATATTTTATATTCAAGTACCTTCATTTTGCATCTTTCTCTCCCTTTTTCATTATTTCACCCTCTACTTTTTCATCTTCTCTCATCTCTTTTTATCCTTCTCATTCATCTTTCCTAATTCCCTTATTTCCATATCATCCTTCTCTCTTATCCCCTTCCACCTATTCCATTCCCTTATTCTCCTCCTATGTCTCCATTCTTTCTATTCTATACCCTTGTCTCCTTCACCTTTGATTTTTTTTATTCATAAAATTTTACCATTCAACACCTATTGATAATCATCCACTACCTATGTCCATTCCCATTTCTCTCTTTCCACTCTCAATCGTTACATCCATCAAATCATCTTTGTGCATTAAAGGATGATTAAAATATTTCCCCATTTGCGCACCACATCCACTCCATTTTCTTACACCCCATTCAAATCCTCTTCTCTACAATGTTGACCTCTCCTCGTTTTTAGAGCTTTGTTGTCTCTTCCATTCTCATCAGCCCTCTTAAGGAGACATCATCAAATTTATCCCTAATCATGTCTTCAGATGATGTTTTCTTCTTGGATGACACCATACCATTCATCATCTACCACCTTCTATTCTCACAAAAAATGTCTACTCTACATTTTTCTTAGCAAAAGTAGATAATATTCTTCCCTTATTCTCATGAGCAATTTTTTTTAATACTTTGTCTTATAAAATGATTTTTATTTTATTCCTCTAATAACTTCTTATTGAGAGGAATATCTTCCTTAAGAAGAATCTTTTCAAAACCTTAAAACCCACTGCCTGGGGCATATTCATCCATTTCATCTACTTTATTTGAAAGAACAGTACTTTCATAGTACCCTTCCAAAGAGGGGAGAATGTAAACACCTAAATTTCAAACCTCTCCTAGATCAATTAATTTTCTCATTCCATTTCCCATAAAACTCCATGAGAAATTAATTTACATTAGTTATTAATAAAATATGTCAATTTATAATTTATCCTCTTCATGTCAAATATGCCCCATGTCCCCCCACTTGTGAATTAAATATTCATGTTTAATTCCTATCAATTATTTATGTCCCCTACTTACTTATTCCTTCTTACTTTTCCAAATCATGATTACCCAAAACCTTCTAATTAAAAAAACTTTAAGGCTATAAAGAGAGCCTTGATCCTCACTCTTCAAAACATTAAAAAATATTGTCAGAACGCTTATGTTCTTACTACATAGAGTGTACCTTCCACCTAGTCCTAATTTTCACATGATCCTGCATCTTAATCTAACTTCATGAATTAGATATATTTAGGTGTATTAGCATACCTTTTGACATCAATAGAAAACAAATTTTTAGAAAACAAGAAATGTTTTACATCTTCACTAAGTTTTGGAGCTTCTTTCAAAAAGACAGTCCCTACTTTATTTTCAAATTATTTATTTGGATATTTTGTAACCTCATTTAAATAAGAATGAGATGTATCTACCTCTAATGAATATAAACATGAACATGTGATATGCCATTTTTATGAAAAGTGGAAGATTAGTTCCACTTTGTGTAAACTATCTATTAAGGATATGCATATTTGAACATGTTGTAGGTTTTCCAAAAAACCTTTTAATAATTTGCACCATACCTAGATATATTTATTTTGATGTAGCCACACCTTCCTTATTATTTCTATTAGTTGGAAATGAAAAATTCCAACCAAAACAAAAAAAAAAATTTACTATTTGGTATTTACCTATCCATTAAATCTTTACAATAATATGCCATATAGCAATCCATTTTATAAAAAAACATCATTTTATTTTCATGTTATCAATTCTCTCAACTTGAACCTTGATCAAATCTTTCGTTAGTAGTTATATAGCTATAAACATTAAAATTTTTGTCACATCATTAACTATCATCTGAAATATCCATAAGTTGTCATGGAAGTTATCCAGCCTATGTACTTCAACAAATCGTTATTCATCCAAAATACCTCTGTTAAACTCTCTATCAAATTTTAATAGTGATATTTATACAAATGGAATTAGACAAAGTGATACCATATTGTTCCTACAAATGAGACATTTGAACAAAGTTATCTTAATATCGATAATAATAAAAACAAACTACCAAGGGTTACCATAACATTCATACAAATGATAAATTTGGAAAAAGTTATATGAATATAAAAAATAATGAAATTAAACAACAAAAAATTACTTAGAGACCATTAATCTCTAAAAAAAATTATTTTATTTTTATGTAAGATGCTAAGTCACATAACGCTAGCAATGGCTTATATATATAAGGTTAATGGTCACTAAGATACATAAGGCTAGATGCCTTTATGTTACAAAATGATAGTGACTACTAAGCTACATAAGGTAGGCGACCCATAAGATACATAATTGTAGTAGATGCTAAGCTACATAAGGATAATAATTCCTAAACTACATAAGGGTAATGACAGTTAATTTTTTTATCATTATGAAGGAATACATAAAAATTGATATGGAGAATGAAGACATCCCATTCTCCGTCAATATGAAAAAATGATAAGAGACAATGATATATTTTTCATTCACTCTCACCTTTGATTGTAAATATTAAGGAAGAATGAAAGGCCTCCCATTATTTTCATTTATTTATTCTATTTTGAGGGAGAGTGAAAAGATTTTGACTAAGGGATATTAATATGCCTCCTACTATTCTTCATAGTGAAAAGCTTCCTATTCACACAAAAAAAAAAAAAAAATTGATCAGAAGAGTGGTAGGCCTCCCATTCTCTATCAATGTGAAAAATAAAAGCTATGAGAAAATGATATTTTTTAATCCTATTCTTTATCAATGTCAAAAATATAAACTAAGAGAGAATGAAGTGTTTTTAATTGTCTCCAAGCATTTATTTTACATTATGGAAGAATGAGAGGCCCCCATTCTTGTTATATATTATTTTTTATTTTCTGGGAAAATGAGAAGTTTTTCATTGTAGGGTGAATGACTGACATAAAATAGTTACACAAGTCTAGTAGATGCTAAGCCTCATAAGTCCAGTAGTCACTAAACTTCATAAGGGTGGGTGGCCTAATTTTCATAATACTATCTGATTATATTTCAAATTGGATTTTTCACAAGGAGGGAGAATGTGAGGCCTCCCATTCTCTTAATTTATAGTTTTATGTTTTCAAGGAGAATTAGAATATTGTTGCTGTGATGATATTAAAAATTAAAAACCTTCATATTCTCCTTAAAAATAAATTGTAATTGCTAGCTATATTTTACAGCCTTCCATTCTTCCTCAATCTAAAAAATAAATGTTGTGAAAGAATGAAAATATTCTCTTTCTATATACACCCTTTTATTTTTTATTTTTATACACTTTGATGGAATAAATAACAATTGATAAGGAGAATGAGAGGCCTCAAATTATTTTTCAATGTGGAAAATTAGAGTTAAGAGAGAACGAGAGGTTTTTCATTCTCTCAACTTTTATTATTGTAGATTAAGGAAGAATGGGAAGCCTCCTATTAATTTTTGAACTCTTCAAATTTGGAATCGTCCACAGAATAAAAAATTAAATGCTATTGTTCTACATTCAATTAAAAAATGACAGAGATAGCTAGTGAATGAATTTTTCTTATGCTTATAATCAACAATTGTAGGAAAGGAATGAAGATAAAATCACAACCACCAAAAAATGTTTTATCCAGGAAACCTCAAGAGGAAAAAAAACTAGTCGGGAAGGGAAATTACTCTTCTGTCCCACTTTTTATTGGCCAATGTAAACAATAAGTGCATAATTTACAATAAGTATTAAAGGGAAGTAGATAATTTCTCACACTTCCTCCCAATTACTTGCTTTCTCTATCTCAACACTCCTTTCTTCTAAAAAACACAATTACAACTCTAAGAACTTCTTTCTCACTTGTTTTCATGCTTCAATGATCTTATTCTCTTCTACAAACATGTATTTATAGCCTTTCTCATGTCCTCCCATGTATTGGAGAATGGGAAAGGTCATGGAGGAGATGAGACACAGACAACCTTTCAAATTCTAAGGGTGTTCGTTTCATGTTTTTATTTTCTATCCATAAGAGGTAGGACCATCGGACAATGCAGACTAGAGGTCTCAAGACCATCACCCTTATTGGGTGGCAGTTACAGGACTACTTCCTTTGTTGGGTGGTGGTTCTATAACCACCGTTTTACACAGAGTGGCAGTCCTGTTACTATAAATATAGAACCTCTGAGTATTTATTTTCCTTCTCTTGTGCATAATGATCTAATGAAGTAGACTCCTTTTAGATCCCTATGGATCACCTATTCTACTGATTTGTTAGTTTTTAGATTTCCATATTGTATTCGTAATTTTTTATTTATTTGTATTCAATTTGAAGGACAAAATTAAAATCTATAGGGAGAATGGGTGACCACCCATCCTCCCTAACTATGAACATATGGTTAAAATATATAATTCTAGAAACCTTTAAGCTACATAAGAAAACTGTTTGCTAAGCTACATAAGGCTAGTATCTGGTAAGCTACATAAAGCTAGCAGTCAATATTTTACATATGTATAGTTACTGCTATAATTATTATATTTTATATTTTATTTTTCACATGGAGGGAGAATTTTAGGCCTCCCATTCTATTTATTTATAGGTTTATGTTTTCAAGGATAATGAGAAGATGTTCACTTTGATGATATTTCGAGGCATCATAAGTTTTATAAAATTAAATACATTTTTATTATACATAAACATGAATAATAATTGTTAGGGATATTGGGAGGCCCCCCATTCTCTCTTGACCTAAAAAAATAAATGTTGTGAAATAATGAAAAACTTATCTTTCTATATCCACCCTTTTATTTTTAATTTTTTATTCATTGTGAAGGAATAAATAAAAATTGATAAGGAGAGTGAGAGGTCTCTCATTCTTCCTCAATGTGAAAATTCGTAGCTAGGAGAGAATGAAAGTTTTTTCATTCTCTAAACTTTAATTTTTTTCCATTAAAGGAAAATAGGAGACATCCCATTGTTCCTCAATGTGAACATATGGGTAAGCTACATAAGGCTAGAAGTTGGTAAGATTCATAAGATAAACAACAAGAGGGCTACAAAAGGCTTGTATCCACTAAGGTATATAAGGTTAGTTTGTAATTTGTTACATATGGCTAGTGGCCAATAAGGTACATAATGTTGGCTACCACTAAGCCTCAAGAATAAGCATATGAAAAATCCAAGTAACCACTAGCCTCTGAAAAAAGGGTATGAAAAATTCCTACCAATAGCTAGCATCCAGAATAGGAGTGGGAAAAATTCCTAATAGCCATAGGCCTCAGAACATGGATATGAAAAATTTCTAGTAGTCATTAGCCTCTAGAATTGGGGTTCGAAAAATTCCTATCAATCCCCAACCTCTAGAATAGTGGTAGAATAAAATCCTAGGAAGCGCTAGCCTAAAAAATAGTGGTATGAAAAATTCCTAGAAGTTGGTATCATCTAGAATAGAGGTATGGAAAATTCCTTGAAACTGCTAGACTACAGAAAGATGGTTTGAAAAATTCCTACCAACCAATAGCCTCCAAAATAATCGTACAAAACTTCTTCAAGGAGAATTCATCCTTTTTCTTTACTTTTTATCACTTCGAAGGAATAAATAACATTCCATATGGAGAATGGGAGACATCCTAGTATCCATGAATGTGAAAAAATAAATTAATAACGAATGTTATATTTTTCATTCACTATCAACTTTTATTTTTAACATTAAGGAATAATGGGATATCTCCCATTCAAATATTTATATTTTTAAATTTAAATGAGAATGAAAATATTTTCACTAAAAGAGATTAATAGCCATCCTTTTCTTCACGAAAGGGAAAAACATACTATTCTTCCAAAAAACAAATAATAATTGATAAGGAGAATGGAATGCCTCACATTCCCAATGAATGTGAAAAATCAAAGCTATGAGATAATGAGATGTTTTTATCATTTTCATTATCAATGTGAAAAATCAAAACTAATGGATAATTAGGGTTTTTTTATTCAAGGAAGATCTGTAAGAATTTATTTCTACATTAAAGGAGAATGAGAGGCTTCCCATTCTCTTTAAACTTATTTTTTATTTTCAAGTATAATGATAAGCTTTTAATTGTAGGTCAAACAACCGACACAAAATTGATACGTAAGGCTAACATACATTAATATACATAAGGATAGTGGCCACTAAGATACATAAGACTAGTGGCCACTAAGTTACATAAGGCTAGAGGTCACTACAATGATTCTAATTCAGATTTAATTTTTCACTTGGAGGAAGAATGGGAGGCACGCCATTATCTTTATGTATAATTTTATTTTTTGAAACATTTCACTGTGAATAGAATTGGAGGAATTAAAATTTACCTAAAATTAAAAACCTTCCTATTATCCATAAAAATAAATTATAATTTTTTGTGGATATTGGGAGGCCTCCCATTCTTCCTTAATTTAAAATAATAAATGTTGTGAAAGAATGAAAAAATTCTATTTCTATATTCACCAATTTATTTTTAATTTTCATTCACTTTAAAGGAATAAATAACAATTGATAAGGAGAATGAGAGGCCTCCCATTATTCCTCAATGTGAAAAATATGATCTAAGAGAGAATGAGAGGTTTTTTATTCTCTAAAAATTTATTTTCTACATTAATTCAGAATAGGAGGTCTCCCATTCTCCTTATTTATTATTTACTATTTCTTCATGTTGTATTCATCCTTTTTTTAATTTTCAATCACTGTGATGGAGTAAATAAAAATCCATACAGAGAATTGGAGACATTCTGTTCTCCCTTTATGTGAAAAATATTAAGAGAGAATGAGATATTTTTCATTCACTATTACCTTTGATTTTAAAAAATGATATTGTAGGTCAAAGCTCATGTTGAAATGTGGTCAAAACTTGTCAACAGTACAATCCGGACGTGACACATGGAAAAATGGTAAAAGGTGAAAAAAGGGTTTTTTTTTTGTTTTTGACTTCTGATATTCGACAAATGGTTAAAAATTTGGTGGGTGCAACTTTTTTCTAGTTGTGAGCCCTTACTTAGGTTCGACACACTCTTTTGTATGAGGGGTTCTGTCATCAGCAATCCGGCACTATGATAATTCTTCACCGGGAACTCCTCGTGCTATGATTATTTACTAATGCACAGCCTTTAGTTTGGTGGACGTAATCTGGAAACAAAACAACAACATAACACAAGAATACCATTGACTATGATAAGACAGAATGACGAAAAATCTGAAATATCAAAATAAATTATAATATTAACATGAAACTGTTACAATCTCACCCATGAGATTCTTCAACAAGACTATGGGAGAAACTTTACAATTACACCTCTCGATGGCTTCTTCAACACACCTTTAACTGATGGCTTCCTTCGCACACTTCCTACAATATTTCTCACTACTTCTTTCTATGCTAAATGAGGGGGGTGGCCTCTCTATTTATAGAACTTCCAGGCTTATCCATCCTATCTCTAAGATAGGATAAGAAATCCACTCTGACGAATCATATTCCATACCTTAACTCTTATCTGTACATGTAAGCTTATCTGTTAAGATAAGATAAACCTTATCATTTTACATGGGTTCCACATTTTTAGACTTTTTACAAATAAAATACACAAAATATTTATGACCTCACTCCTTGTCCTTATTACCAATATAATATTTCTAATTCCTAATCATGTAGACCCTACTTCTCTAATTACCCAAACTTTGACATTTTAACATTACAGGACCACTTACGACAAATATTTACTTTTTACAACATTCCTATTGTACTTTGACTGTTACCATACTCCACATTATTGGCGGCACCGTACTGATGGCGCCGTTATCTTCTATCGGACGCTACTACTAATTACACTTAACAACATCCTATTCCTAATACATATATTAATGAAATGGAAATTTTGGAGGAAAATTTTAGTGTCGACATCTTCCCCCTTCCTAGCTTCTACTCCGTCGTCGGAGTAGACTATTCTGGTGCTTGGAAAATCTTCAACTTGTCGTGGTTGACCCATTTCGTAATGGGAGTGCCATCCAATTCCTCCAGTCGGTACGTACCATTTTCATGCATAGCTGCTATTTTGTAGGGCCCCATCCATTTTCGAAGAAATTTTCTCTGTCTTCTTTTTTTGTATCTGGAATCATATATTAGAACCAAGTCATTTACTTGAAATGGAGACCACCGGATCTTTTGATCAAAGTACTCCTTCTGCTTCATTTTCTTCTTATGGCTTGTATCCTTTGCTATTTCCCTCATTTCCTCTAGCAAATGAAGATGTACCAACCTTTCTTTTACTGAATCACTTTCATCCATCCTTTCATTTTTCATAACTCTCACAGTGGGAATATCAAACTCAATAGGAAGAACTGGATCAATGCCATAGGCCAACTGAAATGGGGAGTATCCTGTTGCTGACTTTGATGTTGCCCTATATGCCCACAATGCTGCATGAATCCTTTTATCCCATTTATGTACCTGCAAGGCTGCATCTTTTGCTAGAATTTGACACAGCACAAAATTTGTTCATTCCACCTGTCCATTTGTGCTTGGCTTGTATGTTGTTGCCTTCCTGTGCTTGATAGAAAACTTATTGACTAGGGCTTCTACCACCTCATTAATGAAGTGGCTTCCTTGATCTGTTACAATTTCTAATGGACAACCAAATCTGGTGACAATGCGTTCATATATGAACCTTGCCACTTCATCCATGGAAGCTGCTTTCAATGGCCTAGCTTCAACCCACTTGGTTAAATAATCTGTGGCAACTACAATATACTTATTTTGACGTGATGTAGTTGGAAGTGGACCTACAATGTCTATTCCCCATTTTTCAAAGGGACCAAGGGGAAGAATAGGACATAATGGAGCTGATGAAGTCTTACGGTTACCATGTGTTTGACAAATATCACATGTCTTACAATAATTATAACAGTCTTTAAAAAGAGTGGGCCAGTGATAACCTGCATCCAAGATCCTTCCTGCTGTAAGTTGTCCAGAGAAGTGCCCTCCACATGTACCATTGTGGAATTCTTCTAGAAGCTCTTTTCCTTGATCACATCCAACTGCCCTCTTGTACTGTCCATCAGGTCCTATTCAAAATAATGCTCCATGCAGAATAGAGTATGGACGACTGGCTTGAGTAATCTTTCTCTTAGTTTTTGCATTGGCACCATCCGGAAACTTGAATTCATTCAGATAATTCCAAATATCTATGTATTCACTAGGGATTGTGTCAAGGGAGAACAATGCTGCATCGGGAAAATCATCATCATCACAAGATGATCCTAAACCATCATAGGCTCGAGAGAGTGCATCTGCATTGACATGCTTCTTTCCTGGCCTATCTATAATATCAAATTCAAATTCTTGTAGCAAAATTATCCATCTTGCTATCCTCCCTGATGGGTTAGGCTTATTGACAATATATTTCAGAGCCTGATGATCCGTTACAACTATAAATTTCTGCCCTAGCAAGTAATTTCTAAACTTCTTTACAACAAAAATGATAGCCAGAGCCTCTTTTTCAGTTACAGTATAGTTTACCTCAGCACTGCTCATTTGTCTGCTCCCAAAGTAAATTGGATGTTCATTCCCATTTTCATCCTTTTGGCTCAAAGTACTACCTAGTGCTGCATCTGAGGCATCAGTGTACACAATGAATGGCTTGCTCCAATCTGGATTCTTCAAAACAGGTGAAGACACCAGGGCTTCCTTCAGTTGTCCAAAAGCTTCATGCGCCTTGTTTCCTGGTTCATAAGCAACATCCTTCTTCAAGAACTAGGTTAGTGGCTGTGCAATCTTTGAGAAATTCTTGATGAACCTTCTATAGTAACCCACATGGCCTAAAAATGATCTCAACTTACTTCTATTTATAGGAAATGGTAAATCTTTGATTTTTGAAACTTTATCAGGATCAGTACCAATACCATCTCTGGATACAACATGCCCTAACAAAACGCCTTTAGAACATCCAAAGACACACTTTGTAGGGTTTAGTGAGGCTTGTGCTTCATCTAACATTTGAAATGTTGTCTCCATCTGGTGCAGGTGGTCCAACTTGCTCCCATAGATGCAAAAATCATCCAGAAATACTCTGATGAAGGTCCCAATGTAGGGTTCGAACACCCTATTCATTAAACGTTGGAATGTTGCTGGAGCATTACACAACCCAAAAGGCATAACTCTATAAGCAAACGTTCCCCAAGGAGTGGTGAACGTGGTCTTCAGCTGATCTTTCTCTGCTATACGAACTTGGTTGTAGCCGCTATATCCATCAGCAAAACTATAGCACTCTTGGCCAGCTACTTCGTCCAAGATCTGATCTGAAAATGGAAGAGGGTAATGATCCTTCTTTATTGCCTTATTGAGCTTCCTATAATCAACACAAATGCGTAGCTTCCCATTCTTTTTTATTGAGATCACAATGGGAGAAACCCATTCTGAATTCTCCACAGCAAATATGAATCCTGCATCAAGCAACTTATCTATTTCTTCTTTTACAGTCTTGGAAAAATTAGGATTCATTCTATATGGCATTTGCTTTATGGGCTTAGCACCATCTACCAGCTCAATACAATGTTCTACCCAACTTACTTGGCGGAGTTCCTTGTAATCAAAAGTGAATAGGTGTATGTACCTTCGAAAGAGCTGGAGGTAGGATTCCTTCTCACTCTCCATCACAGCATCACCAATCTTTATTTGTTGGAGACGATCATCAACTTCTTCTTCAGATAATTTTATGGGGTCATGAGTTGGTGTGACTGGCAGGATATCCATGACTGAAACATCCACCTCACTTTCTTCATCTTCAGTGTCCACTTCACTGGTACTAGAGTAATCAGAGGATGTCCAATCATCAGTTTCATCACTTGAATCCACAGGTTCTACTTTATGATGTCGAGGGATCACGTTTATCTTCACCCTCTCTCTACCACGTCCAAGTGTCATGAAACCTTCATTCCAGTAGTTTCTTGCATGAACTCTCCTTAGCCATGGTCTTCCCAGCAGCATTGGGTACGCAACAGTACCATTTTTCATCACCTGAAAGTCTACCACACATACCACACCCATAACAGATATTGCCACATTTGAAATTACACCTTCTGGTTTAGTTTTTCCCTTATTTAATGACCTTAACATAAGTGTTGAAGGGCGATCAATTTTTAACCCCAACATATTCATTACAGACTCAGTCATTACATTAACTGCAGCACCTCCATCAACTAAGACATCATGAATTGAAATACCATTACATAATACCTCAGCTTGTGGAGCATAGGGATCTGCCTCTGCCTCCAAAATAGGGACCTCAACCTCCTTCCTTCTTCGAGCATTGAGTCCACCTCGCAACTCCCACCTCTTCTCAGAAGACATAGCCAAGAGTTGACCATATGTAATATTTGCAGGCCTTTTGGACAGATCTTCCAAGATGGAGTATGGTCCTTGCCCCTGTGAAATCAGAAAATCTTGCACACCCAACTTTCTTCTCCTATGTTTCTTACTAGTTTCTTCTTTCATCTTCTTAGGATCATTTCCATCTTGATTATCTTTTTCTTTCTTTCTTTTTGTTACAAACATATCTACTTCATTATTTCTGCTCTTATCTACTACATCAAAAGAATTCACAGGTGCTTTTCCTTTATCATTATCTCCCTTACTAGATGTAGAAGCTCTATCTGGACAATTATACTTATAATGACCCTTTTTATAACAACCATAACAAACAACTTCAGAAATATTTCTCTTTGGACCTCTATCTCCTCCCTGAGAACTAAATTCCTTTCCTTGAAGAAGATTAATAGTTAACTAACCCATCTTTTTGAGCAGATCTTCATACTCAGTAGATGTATTAGGAGAAATATTTGTGCTCACCGGGAGTGGTTTTGGATTCAGGACCAAAGGTGTTGGTGTAGGCTCTACTTTAGCAACAATTTCTTTGGGCTCCTCTTCCATGCTTTCTTCTTGCCTTCTTGCAATCTCCTTTGCTTGTTCAATGGTGGTTGGGCGGTCATACTTCACTCGTTGTCTGATCTCTGGCTTCATCCCAAGAATGAAGTGCTTACAGAGGAGATTATCCACGCCATTCATCAACCCCTCCGCTAGTCCTTCCTTCCGGATCTGGGCATCGAGCTTCCTCCTTAGCTCTAGAACACGAGCATGATAATCCCTTATCTTCTCCTTCTCTCCTTGGGATAGCTTTGTGATCTCGATCATGAGATCTGCATATTTCTGTTGTTCACCAAATTCTTCAAGAAAACTTTCAGTTTAATAAATCCCATGAATTTTTCACATTATCACCTAGTGTTTCAAACCACCTAAGTGCTGAACCATCCAAAAAGGTAGGAAAAAATTCAGTCCATTGTTCCCTTCTTATAAGGCCATTACAAATACAAGATCGTTTAAACTCTTGAATGAAAGAAGAAGCATCTTCATTAGATTGAGCTGAAAAAACAAGAATCTTTCCCATTTTCAAAAGTAACCATCGTGAAATACCAACCCACAAGTACAATTAACAAGACTTATGTGCATAAATAATTGGAATCACTATACTAGAAAGTGACTTTACACCTTTCTATAGTAAAATAGAAATGACCACGGTAAACTATGGTAAAACTTAACTTACTGCGGTAAAAACTGACTTTACTGTGGTAAACACTATTCACGGTAAAAAGTGAAGTTACTGTGGTAAACACTATTCACGGTAAAAAGTGACTTTACTGCGGTAATTACTATTCCCAGCAAAAAAGGACTTTACCAGGGTAACTACTATTCACAGCAAAAATGACTTTATCATGGTAACTACTATTCACGGTAAAAATGACTTTACCATGGTAACTACTATGCACAGTAAAAACAAGGTTACCCTCTAATTGATTTTTGACTAAGTGGGAATATCTCTCCAGAAAATTTACCAACGAGGAATGGTCCCGGCAACGGAACCAAAATGTCATCACCAATCCGGCACTATGATAATTCTTCACCGGGAACTCCTCGTGCTATGATTATTTACTAATGCACAGCCTTTAGTTTGGTGGATGTAATCTTGAAACAAAACAACAACCGAACACAAGAATACCATCGACTATGATAAGACGGAATGATGACAAATCTGAAATATCAAAGTAAATTATAATATTAACATAAAATTGTTACAATCTCACCCATGAGGTACTTCAACAAGACTATGGGAGAAAATTTACAATTACACCTCTTGATGGCTTCTTCAACACACCTTTAACTGATGGCTTCCTTTGCACACTTCCTACAATATTTCTCACTACTTCTTTTTTATGCTAAATGAGGGGGGTAGCCTCTCTATTTATAGAACTTCCAGGCTTATCCATCTTATCTCTAAGATAGGATAAGAAATCCACTCTGACGAATCATATTCCATACCTTAACTCTTATCTGTACATGTAAGCTTATCTGTTAAGATAAGATAAACCTTATCATTTTACATGGGTTCCACATTTTTAGACTTTTTACAAATAAAATACACAAAATATTTATGACCTCACTCCTTGTCCTTATTACCAATATAATATTTCTAATTCCTAATCACGTAGACCCTACTTCTCTAATTACCCAAACTTTGATATGTTTAACATTACCCGGACCACTTACGACAAATATTTATTTTTTACAACATTCCTATTGTACTTTGACTGTTACCCGTATTCCACATTATTGGCGGCACCGTACTGACGGCGTCGTTATCTTCTATCGGATGCTACTGCTAATTATACTTAACAACATCCTATTCCTAATACATACATTAATGAAATAGAAATTATGGAGGAAAATTTTAGTGTCGACAGTTACAATTTATCCTATCATTCTCTCTAGTTGGGTTTTGGATCTAATTACTTTGGATTTCATAAAACATGTTTAACATATGAGATATAATGTATTGGATGAGTGAAATTTTTCATAGTAGTTATATATTAGCTTAGCGAGCTATTTAATTAGCTCAGTTGGGTGATTAACTCGCCACTGACTTGATCACATTGAGCTAATCCCTATGATAATTTCTAGGGAATGCATCACCATATTGTTTGAAGCAAGATATGGCCCTAGAAGCATATCAAGTGCATGCATCAATAATAAAAGTTCATAAATAGGTAAAACCCTAATGGTTTGGGATTAATTTTGTTAAGTTTGGGTTCATTAAAATAATTAATTGGAAAGCTGATATAATTTACCATTTCAATTCGGTCTGGTCAAACATTGGCCATAAACAATTGCAATATACACATAATATCTGCGGATTCAAATCTAAAGAGATTAAATATAGTACAAACCAAAGGCACCGTTTATATATAAAGTTGTTAACACATCACATATGTGGCTTTATTTACTTTGGCACATCCATATTGGGTAGTAGTTTGACTATTTACAACTCAGTCTAATGGAGATACTATTTAAAAATGTAGCAGCCAACTTATAATGTGGCGAGAAAAAAAAATCCTTTGGGGTCATCTAAGCCACACATTGCATGAAATTACATGCCTAGAATAAACCCATGAAGTGCCCCTTCCCTGATGGATGTGGGATATTACTCACTAAGAATATGAAGCACCACCATGGAAGGAGATAGGGATATTCGAACCGGTTACTTCATCGCCCTAAGGGTTATCAGCTTGCTAATTCACCTAGAAGGGGCTCGGTGATATGGAAATAAACTCACTAACATTTAAATACAAACAAAGAAGAGACTGTGATAGACCAGAACAAGGTAGTTACAAAAAACTACATTTTTGGGGCACTGAGGGACATTATCAGAGTTCGGTGTAAAAATCAATTTAGCTATGAATTAAAAGATGAAGAAAGTGGTAGTCTTATTATTTCATGATGTTTTTTATATTTTCCAGAGTAGGAATTTTTTGGTCTCTTTTGCACATGAAAACTACAGTGGAGCACCTATGAATCCATGGGTGAATTTGTGAATAGTTTCTGAAAGGAAATAAGAGTTCCCAAACCTTTTTTTTTCAGATTCAATTTAGGTATAAAGTTCTATTTTTCTTTATAGAAGGGATAATTGTACTTATTTAGGAAATAATATATTGATTCACGATTACGTGGGTCTGGAGATGTATCCTTCAGCTGAACTCCATTAACAATATTGTTTTTTGTGGATTTATTTAAGTTTTGTGAAGCTTTTGATTAGATACAAATTTATGATTTGGATTAATCTGATTAATTCGATAAACCAAACAATTTAAACAGGAAGTTGGATTAATTCGAAAATATTGCAATCCACAATCCACAACATTCAACTGAAAGCACATTTCAATTTTTGTTTTTATTATCAGATTGAGTGCATTGTAAGATTTAGCTTTTGTTCAGATTGAACGATGTGTACTATTTCCATTTCTTTACGGAAGTTTAAATTTAATTCGATATTTGATCATTAAGATAGTTTATTGAAAATTGGGGTTTCAAAACACTCAAAATAGTATCAGTTAATCACACTTAATCAATTGTGAATTTGGAAAAATTAAGAATCTAATTTTTTTAAAAGTGTAGAGCAAAACTAGTACAATTGTTTTATCATTAATAGGCCTCAAATTTTTCTTAAAAGTGAAAAACTTCCCATTCTTCCAAAAATTAAATAACAATTGATTCAGAGTATGGGAGACCTCCCATTCTCACTCACTATGAAAAATCAAAGCTATGATACAATGAGATGTTTTTATCCTATTATTTATTAATGTGAAATATCAAAAGTAAGAGATAATTAGGGGTATTTCATTCTCTCTAACTATTTATTTTTACATTAGGTAAGAATGAGGGGCCTCAAATTCTTCTTAGATTTATTTTTTTATTTTCACAGAGAATGAGAATCTTTTCATTGTAGTGCTAATAATCGACACAAAATAGATACATGGACAAAATGAGAAATAGAACTTTACAAGAGGAAGAAAGTGAGGCCCCCATTCTCATACATAATCGAATGTTTTTAGATATTAATTCAAATGAATAATGATTATTCTAAGATGTCAACTTATCAATATTTACCTATAAATATGTAATATTTCAACATTCATCCTAGTTTCAATATCATTAAATGTATATCGATTAAAAATTAATAAATTATTACATTAATTTTAAAATATTAATTAATTCAGAACTTTATTTTTACAAATAATACCTAGTTGGTTTTAAATTTTCAATAAAAATATATTAATTTAACATTACTTGAAAACATATTGATTTTTGAATATGGAAATTTAACTTCAAAAGTTTACCTAAATGACTATATGTTAAATAATATTCACTTCAACTATTTAGAAACTCAAGTAATTTATTTCTATTATTATTTTATAATTATTCATTCTAACTTTTAAAATTATTATATTTGACATATTTATATTTTTATATCAATCAATTTTTAGTTGTTATTGCATCATGTTTATTTTTTATTTTTATTAAAATGGGTTTTGACTATATTTAATTTATTACTCTTATTTTGATTTTTGCATTAGTTGTTTTAATTTTAACTTTCAAATTTAACCCCCATCATTTTGAATTTAAAATTAATATCGTCAAATGTGAAGCCTTCGTTTTTTGTATTCACATGTAAATATATAAATGTATACAAAATAATTACTATCCTGCCTATTTTTTATTTTCAAAATCCTTATGAGATCAAACAAACGTTATTGTCTTCTAAAACAATAGCTTTCCCACCTTTTTTTAGTTTAAAATTTTTCTCGCCTATTTCTCAATTTGAAATATTTTTTTATCATAGTTATTACACCCAACATGTTATTTAGTTTCAATTTTTTACGGTAGCCAAAAAATATTATCCCACCCAACCTCATTATAAAATTCATCCCTCCTCTTTTCTATTTTGAAAAATTCTCTCACAATGTCTACATTGATACAAAAATGTTTTTAAAAAAATTCAATAGTTTTTCACGTTTCACAAATTTATTTTTTGTAGGATTACTTGCTGATGAAATAGTGAAATGAAGAAACAAATGCCATGTTACATTCATGGAAATGGTGAAAGGAATGTTAAGTATAGGAATGTAATCTCCCATTCAAGAGGATTTGAAATCTCTCTCAATTAAAAATGACTGTTCAGTAATGGAAAATGGTGTCAAGGAAAAAGAAATGTTCAGCCTTGGGTTAAGTGCATGGAAATTGGGGGCCAAAATGGCTTCTTAAGTGAATATTTTGTTTCTGAAAAATAAAAAAATTCAACTTGTACCAGTTATTTGAGATAGTTACACTCGAAATTCCAAAATGTTATAAAAACATGAATTGTAGCAATTTGAGTCTAGTTTCTAAACTACTATTTATTTTAAATGGTTAATTTTAAGTAGGTTAAAAATATAAATTATCAATAGCTTCCCCTATTTTGTAAAAAAACATAGTAGATAGTCAATCGTCCCCCCCATTTTTTAGCACTATTCATTATTATAAAAAACCCTTTGGTAGAAAGATAGATAAGAGCATACAGTTTGTGAATTATTTTTTGTAAATATTTTATTAGTAATTATTTCTTAATGATTTTTAGGTTCAAATATTGTGAAAATAATAAATTAACAGATAGTTGACCATGCCCGCCCCTAATTACTGAAAAAAAAAAATTGAAAATAGATTTGTTTTAATATGTATAGAATTAGTCCTAGTTTGTGAGTCTATAATTTTTTTTTAATTTGGAGAAGTGAAGCAAAATATTCAAGATAAAATATAACCGTTTACAATCACTAAATGTAGAGCTATAACAGACATAGTATAAAATGAAGATAAATGGAAACCTTAGAATAGTCTCAAAATATAAAAAGTATATATTTAAAAAGAGGATAGATTTCTTGACGTTGTAGGAAAAATTGTAACAAAGATAACAATATTTATTGTAGGATTTATCTTGGTGAAAGGTGATTTTTTCCTATTTTAAAAAAAACGTATAGGTTTCAGTGTTGTTAAAGGTCCAAGACACATGTTTGGGAAACTAAAGAAATTTCAATCCTGTAAAATATTAGTTTGGGTGCATAACTCAGGGAATGCATACATGTTCTTTAAAGAATATGCATTATATGTGTTTGTGGAAGGATTATAGTTACAAATCTCTTCATTTATTATTATTTATACTTTTTTGCTTCTTATAATTGAAATTTTATTTTGTAAATATAAGATATTAGGGTCACTTTGAATCTTAAGAAACTAGTAGCATAGCTCTATGAGAGGTTGTTTAGGAGATAGTTTTTTACAATCCAATTTGGTTAGTACATAGGTAATTTTTCAGGATTTCAACATTCATCCTAAATATTTTATCTTTTAAATTTTACAATCGATGTCTATTTTGGCGAAGAATATAGTCATTGATTAGGTTTTGAGGCCATTTGAGTTGTTTACTAAAATATGTAGGAGTATTATATGTGTCAAAATTAAATTTTATAAACCTCACAACTATAAAAGGAAAAAACATATTCTAAAATAGATACACTTACGAAATACCTTATAATACATAACAAATTGAGATGCATGTGTTGGACATAGTGTCAGTGGATTTGTCATTGATCTTATGTTCCACTGATTCGAAAAGAGTTTCGAGGTGTCATAAGAGTTTCGAGGTGCCACTAGCCTCGATAATAGGGGTAAAAAAATGTCTACATAACTCAAGCATCTAGAATATGAATATAAAAAATGTCTAGCATCTTCTAGCCTCCAAAACAGGGGTAAGAGAAATTACTAGCAGTCTGTAGCCTCTAGAATAGGGGTATAAAAAATTCCTAACAAACACTACCATCTAAGATAGGGCTAGGAAAATCCCCTAATTGTTAGCCTCAAGAACTAAGTGAGAAAAAAATCTTACCAAGTTATACCCTATAGAACACAAGTATGAAAAATTGATAGCTACTGTTACCCTCAAAAACAGGTGTATGAAATTTCCTAGTAGCCACTAGCCTCTAGAAAAGGGGTATGAAAAATTTCTATCAAACGTTATCCTAAAGGAAAGGGGTATGAAAAAATCCTAGGAATATTAGCCTCTAGAAAAAGGGAATGAAAAATTCCAAGAACCTCTAGGCTCTAGAACATGGGTATGAAAAGTTCCTTTGTAGCTGCTAGCCTTTAGAATGGTGGTATGAAAATTCTTCATGGAAAATTATCCCATGTTACGAAAGTTTTTCTAGGATATTCTCTAGGGAATTTCCACCTTTAATTTCTATAAGGCCTCTTAAAAATTTTCCTAATCACAATTTACCTAAAAATAGAAACCTGCTTATTTTTCATAAAATAAATAATAATTTATAGGGATATTAGGAGGCCTCCCATTCTCCTTCAATCTAAAAAATAATTTTTTAGAGAATGACAACCTCTCATTATATATCCACACTTTTAGTTTTCTTTTTTATTCACTTTGAAGTAATAAATAGTAATTGATAAGGAGAATGAGAGGTATGACATTCTTCCTCGATGTGAAAAAATAGAGCTAAGAGAGAATGAGAGGTTTTTCATTCTCTCGAGATTTATTGTTATTTTTATCCACTTTGAATTACTAAATAACGATCCATAGGAAGAATAGGATACTTCACATTCTCACTCAATATAAACATATGTGCAAGCTATAGAAGGCTAGTGGTGGGTAAGCTACATAAGGCTAGTGGTTGCTACTCTACATAAAGCTAGTGAATGTTAAGATACATAAGGCTAGTGGCCTCTTCGCTAGATAAGGCTAGAGGTCGCTAAGGTACATAAGAATAGTGACTGCTACACTATAAACAGCTACTGTATACTAAGCTACATAATGCTATTGGCTACTAAGCTACATAAGGCTAGTGGCCTCTTATCCACATAAGGCTAGCAGTCTCTAAGATACATAAGGCTAGTGTCTCTTAACCCAAATAACACCCTCTCTTTCACCTCAGATTGAAATAATAGTTTGAGTAATCTTTCTTCATCACATTCTCCTTCTTATTTAAAAATACTAATAATTAGAATTGGAGGCCTCCAATTCTAACTTCAAATAAAAAATAGTCAAAACAAAAAAATTAAATATCTTCCATTTACATCAGAGTGAAGAAACTCTGAAGATGTATAAAAAATCAAGATTTATAAAGAGAGGCCTCCCATTCCCCCTTCACAAGAAAAATATTCAAGAAGGAATATGAAAGCTCTTCCATTCTACATGAAAGTTAAGAAACACTTAGGATGTAGAATTGGAGGCCTCTCAAAATGAAAATCAATAAAGATAGAGAACACAAGGCCTTCCATTTTCCCTCTTATATTTTTAAAATTTAAATTATGTTACACTAAAAAAAATGTATAAGAACCATATAACATATTTAAATATGAAACATATAGAGTAAATTTAGAATGTGTATTCAATTTTTTGGTACTTATAAGCTATATAAAGAAAATTTCATGTTGTTTGCTATTATAAAAATTATACTAAATAATGTTTCTTCTTTCTCAATTTGATTTTTATTTCCATTATACTTGTCTCTTTTTTGTCTATATATTATGTTTATGTGTATTAATATATTGGATTATTGAAAATTTGTAGATTTTCGATAATGCATCGCACATTTGAATAAGCACAACAAGTTAATTTATTTTCACACTTATTAAAATTTGATGCGTGGAGAGTTTATCCTAGTAGAAAAACACTACATTACAACATAATAGGAGAAGGTTGATTTTCCATTAGTGTAGATAAAGTATCGGATGAGAAATCTTGGTTTCCTTATTTGTTTGATGATGCAAAAGCATTATTAGACATAAAAAATAAAGGGTACTATATTGCATGGGATGAGAAGAAAATGATAGCACATGATTATTTATCAATACCACGTATCAATTATATATATGATACATTGAATTGTAGTTCAATGTATGTAATTGATTCGTACGATATTGAAATTAAATACAATGAGAAAATTTATAGAACATATGAAAAATATTAATTGGATCCAATTTATTATAGAGAATGTCATACTTAAAAAACATTTCTATACACCTGGAGATAATATAACCATCTTTTTTATATCAAATGTATCTAAGGACCACATTATTCAAGGTGATAAGTTATGTCCTCTAATGTTTGGTGTGATGGTGGAGAATATATCGATTTCTTAAAATATTTATTCATCGTTACTAAAACAAAACATGATAATATCATGGCCAATATAAAAATTGGTCAATGAAAATATAGGGTATATAATGAAGGTTTAAAGGAGTGATATATTAGAAATTTTATTCTAATCAAATGCATATGATCTTAACTTGAAATTAAGTATACTTCAAAAAATGTTAATCCATATTTATTAAAAGGATAAAAAATATGTTGTAAAGTGGAAAATGTTAAATTTACTTGAAGGAGATATGGCTCATTTTAAATTGTTGGATGGAAATCAATTTGGTATAGTTTTTTATATTTTATTCAACCTTCCTTGGTCCAATCGAACCATATTAGAAGGTTCACTCATAAAATGTATTGTAAATCAACTAGCATACTTTAGTGGTTCATTTATATTTAAAAAATATTGAATTTCTAAAATCCTATACATTTTAGAGTAACATACAATAGATAAAATTCCAAAGTACAGATTTGACTTAAGAAATAAGCTAGATAAAAATGAAACACTTAGTGCAAGAGAGGGAATGGAAGACTTAACGATTTTTTCAATAGATAATGAGGCATGATAGAATAAAAAATTGATAATAAGCATGATACAATTCTTGCAATGGTGCCTGGTAAATTTGGGAGTTATCAAATCTGCTTGGACTAAGGTGCCTTAACCGGGCCACACACCCCTGGCCACTAGAGACTACTTTTGGACACTTTTGACTGCGAAAGACCTTAGAAATTGATTTTTTTGTGTCAGAAGATGGTCACTCACCTTTTTTATGTATCCTATATGTCACATTATGCCCACAATTTTTTCTTGTAACCTTTAAAATAAATGATATGCTATAATACCACAAAACATATCAAATACTAATAAAGAAAGATGCAAATGGGGAGTCAAATTGACCACAATGGTGAGTGGACAAAGTGAAATTATGATTGATATCTACACTAAATTTCATAATCCATGTAGTTCTCATGTGAGTGTGCAAGAATCGTGCCCTACATAGCTCTTATGCAAGATGCACTTGATAGTGAGTGATAACTAGAGGTACCGATGTAGATATATTTGTGGATGGAAAAATGAACTTCCCCTCATATGCATGTATGCAAAATTTGCATTACATTTTCCCTTGAATGAATCTAGATGGGTTCTTTGATGTTATGGAACTCTCTTTAGATGCAACCTTAGGTGATAGTGATAGATGCTTAGAGCTTGGTCCTTTTTTTTGGTCGCATAGATTTATATTTATATGAATCCTTTGGTTAAATTCCATAATTGTAAATAGGAAGGTTGAGACATGATAAAATAATATGCCCAAAATATAAGGCACAAGTAAAGTAAAGAGAGGTCAAGGGCACCTAGAAGGATAGGAGTGTTTGAGCACTAACGTCCTATTTGGGCACTGTTTTCTAGATTCATATAAGATAAACAAGTAAAGTATCGATTGGGGTATGGGGCATAAGAGGCATGAAATAAGGCATGAAAAAATGATAAGAGGCCAAAGATAAATATCAATTGCTAGGTTTATCACTTAGGAATAATATGAATAGTAATATTTGATTAGGACCTAGAAATGTACCCAAATATCATTATTTAGTGGCTAAATTTTGTCCCACTTCATGTTGTTGATTGAATACTCAATAAAGTAAAGTAGATAAGAGATTCATAATTTATAACCATGTAGATTTGTGGTGAAATAATGCTAAGGAAACAAGACAAAGAGTGGAGTGATAAAAATAATTGAAGTGTGAAAGATAAGTTAGGAATGGGGAAGTGACCCTAGGGGTAAAAATCAAAATGTGTGTACCATTTTGTACCTGTTTTCATTGTCATGCTTTTGTTTTGTTCGAGATGTAGGTCTATTATCGGGAAAAAACCTATAAAAATAAGATAAAAATGGTATTACGTGTCACGTATATGAAAAAATCATTCCAAGTATGAAAAAATGATATAAAATTATGTACAAATACGAAAATGATAATTTTACCTGATCCATTAAGAGTGAAGGGGATAGAAAGAATCCTTAAAATGTTATAATAGAATGATTTTTTTTGCATAATTTCATGCCAAGAATGTTTTTTTATGTGATATCTCGCCAATTGTGAGTTTCTTTGGTGATATCATGCCACGACTGAAGAGTGTTGGTCAGAAAAGTCTAGTGTTATTCCCCATCCCTGACTTCTTCCAAAATTTTGTACACCACTACATATTGGGTGATACTTATTTGTTCATGTTCAATACAAGTATAGAATTAAGGTAGAACGCATTCTTATTACTCGAGGACTATGTTGATACTGTGAAAAATACTTTGTAAACTTCTTAAAACTATGCTTATCTGAGAAAATGATTATAGCTACCCCCTAGTCATAGGAACGAAGGAAATATTAGGAGTTCCTAAGTGCTATTGTTTGGTTCTAGGTGCTAGCATTTGTGTTAATTTGAAGACCTGAGTATGATTCTGGGTAATTTATTAAACTATAAATGGTGTTGATCTTTTACTAAAGTGTGTTGTATTGTAACTTTGTGTTGTTGTATGGGGTGACTAATTCACCTAATGTATGGCCCCCTAATTTTGGGTGCATGTGGCATCGTGAAGAGAATGATTCCTGAAGGGGGATTGCATATAAGTATAAAACAGATAGACTATAGGGGAATTGTGCATGGTAGAAGCCAAGGCATGTGCAAAGAAAGTGGCTCGAACATATGTTACTGAAACAAGAAAAAAACACATATAGAACACAAGGTGTAATCTAGGAAGAAATAAAACAAAGTAAATAGTAAAAAATAGGTTTGAAACATGGTTCATCACTCACAATTTCACAAGATAATAAAGGTAGAAGCCATGAAAAGCATACAAGAAAGACGTAGGGAATAAACCACAAGCAATGAAATACAATGGAAAAAAGTAACAAGTGAAGAGTAAAAGATATCCATAGTAGAAAAAAGTTCCTGCAAGACAAAATATGCACATGAGGCACCTGAAAACATGTCAAGACATGTATATAGTTGTAGAGTAATGTGCTAGCAAGAATAGTAAATAGTATAATATGAAATAATAACACATGTGATATGTACAAAACTAGATGCCCCTTGGAGCCTCAGTGAAACTAGTAAGATGTACAAATTGAGACATCCATGCTACATGTAAGTATCTATAAGAAGTATTCATCCATAACTAAAGAACAAGTGAACGTGCATGTGTATATGGAAAATATAATGAGATACTTGATATCTTTCTAACATTGTAAGAAAAGTGTAACATGAGGGTATAAGAAATAAAAAATAATTGTAACCAAGATATGAAAAATGTTGTGAGTTTGAATGGGATGGAATGAAACGTGGGTGTGATAGGAGCAGAGTTCCCCTAATTTAATGTGAATGAGTATGAGATGTTTTTTATTTATAAAAGACCCCTCTCTAGCCAAAAATGAACCAAAGAATAATAACACGTCATCGAGAAATGGATTTAATCATGCATTTGAAAGATAGATAAATGAAGCATAGAGTGTGAAGTGTGAATGAGTGTGGTAATGTTTGTTTCAGATTTATACCCTCAGTACTCGATTATGAACCATGGAACTATAGTTTTTCATTGGGTAATAATGATATAAGTTGAGTGTTGGGAGAACATGAGCATATACAATACCATGATTTTGGGAAAGCTTAATCAATATGGATACTCCAAATGAGTCTTTGCATATCAATAAAGAATAAGTCATGACAACATGAAGCATATCTCACACCAATACATGATTATGCTCTACAACTTGTACTTTGAAACTAGTTGATTTGACTTGATAAGTGATTGTTAGAATGAATAGTTAGTTATGTTCTATAAGAACACCTTTTCTTAGTTTTGATTTCATCCATAATAATCTACAGATTTTTTTGTAATAATATTGTAATTGATAAAAACATAACTGTTAGTTTGAATGAGTGTCTTCAAGTATGTGTTGAATATAAAGAGAATGGTGAGACTATGGTAGATATCGATCCATAGTTAAGGAATTATTGTAAGTTTCATTCTGAATCTTCATGTTGATGAAAAAAATATGAGTTCTATCATTTTTCTATAGAAATAATCCTTAGGAAGGGGTAGCGCCCAAGGCAGGTCCCACTTATGGTTTTCTAAACCCAATTTCCTTTTTTTCTCTATTTTAGTTCCTCGCATGCATAGATTATAATTGCAACAATTTATTCCTTTACTTGTGTTATGTTTTTACCTACTTTACTACTTAGATATGGCATATAATTTCATCTCAAACTTACTTTATTTTAAACATTACATTTTCCAATTGTTGTGATAATAATATTTTATTTTATACCTCTTAAGCACATGTAACTATGTATACAACACAGGGAGAGTCAAAATTTTACGTCGTTAGGTCTGATGAATAAATGACTGTGGATTAGTGAACGACATACTAATTGCTACAAGTTAATTTTCACCACCAGTTTGTGCACTATTTCCAGGGACATTTCCAAGTTATTAGGTTTTTAATGATGGTTTTCCATTTCTTAGAAGTATTCTAGGATATAGGAATTCATCTCAAACTAGAACCCCCCCACTAATTTAGTACCGTTGAATGATTTGAGTAGTTGATGAATGCACCATCCAAGGGATACCCATGGTTGATGTTTACCTAATCCACAAGTAGCATTAATATCTTCATTTCCCTCTGAAGATTCTAAAAAATAAACCTTCGTACTAGGTTTTCCTTTCGAAGACAATCCCCTAAGTGATAGTTCTATAGATGCTCCTGAGTGGCGAGGGATGGATAAAGAAGTATAGTAGAATGATGAAAATGGGGAAACCACCTTAGATTTCCCTGTCAATGAAAAACATAAAATTGCTCGTATGAAGATTATTTCTCCATCAACCTTGCCAAATTTCCATAGAGCTATGTCAAAGATCTAGATACCTTTCTCTTTGTGTTTGAAGTTTTGTGTAGGGGCTATGATTATACCACTTATGCACATAAGTTGAAATTATTTCCTGTAACACTCAAATATGCAACCTTAAGGTGGTTTATGAGATTCAAATGGAATGTTGTTAGCACATGGGAACAAATGATGGATAAGTTTATTAATAAGTACCAAGACTATTGTAGACCAAAAAAAAGAGGAGGTGGTGAAATATATAAGATGATAGAGAAGGAGGATGAACCATTTGGATACTATTTAGAAAGGTTCTTTTTCTACGTTAATAAGTTGAGACATGCCCCTGACATATCACCTGACTCCCTCAAATTCCTCTTTTTGAAGAGAATCAGTGATGAAAACATGGATGTTTTGAATTTGATAGGAGAAGAAGATTTAAATAAGGCTATTTTTGAAGAAATTTGTGATGTCTGTAAAATCTATTAAAGAGCTACAATGAAGAGGGTAAGGAATGAAAGATCAAGAGGTATATTATGTATGAAAATAATGGGGGACATATCTAACTTGAAGAGATCGTTATCATGTTCAAAAACATGAAGCAAGAGATTTTCAATGATATGGCAAATCAACTAGATGCTCTACATGCCAAAAATAAGAAAGGATATTTGGATGCAACACTCATAGATTACTCCCATGCATAAAGAAGGAAGAAATTAGACTATATATATAGAGAATTGGAAAACATTTCTTAAGAGAGGGAGGATTCACCTGATTTCAATATGTTGGAAACAAAAGATGGGAAATTTTTATATGTTTCTCAATGGAAACCATGGCCACTAAGGCAAGGAGGTATGACACAAGATCCTATGCATTCAATTAAAAATTAGTCTAATAATTCATATATGCAGCCCCCACCTTGGGCTAACCCTCAAATATGGGCCCCATATCCTATTCTATATCAACAATAGTGGAAACCTCAATTCCAAGGCCAACCACAATAAAAATTAAAACAACTTCCTCAATCATTGTAGCAACCATTGAGGGGATTGTATTAGTTTAACAACCCACCTCGTAATTACTAACAAGCTTATCCACAACCTCCTTATGAGAAGCAACAAAAATCTCTGATGTCAAACCCCCAAATATGATCCCAAAAAAAATCCACATAACTACCTTCTCAACTAATGCCTAATCCTAAAAATAAAGATGCTAAGTCAGCCTATTCAACTTCACCAACTCAATACGCGACCTATTCAGTTCATATCAACAATATCCATTTTCTCTCAGGAAGAGAACTTCCTTCACCAGATGGACCTATAATTACTAAAATCTCTAAGGAACCAAAAATGGTGCTAGATGACAAGATATAATAGTAGAAGATGTTCTAGGAAAATCTGTAACAACCTTTGTAAATTTCCAGCAAGTGAAAAAAACATGATAATTAGCCACCATTTTGTGAAAGGTTACAAGAAATGAAGAATGACCTCATATCATAATATTATTCTAATTTTTTCAACCATTTCAAATACATTTGTGTCAATATACAATTGATTCAAGATATAAAGAATGTGGCCATCTAAAATAAACTAGTTAAGGATGTATGCATTAAGAAGCCAGATAAGAAGAAGAGAGATCCATCTACTATGCAAGTCATTGGAAAACTAACTGATATTATTCTTGGGAACTCAGTTCTGCCCATGTATATAGATATAGGAAACCCTTTAGTAAATTTTACAATCAATGACACAATGATAAAAAATACTTTGTTTAGCTTGGGGGTAGAAATAAATGTAATGAAAAAACAAATCAATGATGATTTGAAGTTAGTAGTAAGACTAATAGCCACGGTCTTGCAGATTGAAGATAGATTGACAGTTAAGCTAGAAGGAGTTCTAGAGGATGTCGTAGTAGTGGTAGACTCCTGGGAGTACCCTACTAACTTCATTGTTCTCATACCAAAAGAAAGTTTCGGAGGATATCCTATCATCCTAAGTGAACTTTGGTTAGTAAGTGTTGATGCATTCATTGGATGCATATATGGTAATATGATCATCTCCAATGGAAGTGGCACTAAAAATATTATGATTTAGCCCCATACACAAGCATTTAAGGATGAAGACAAAACCATTTGTGTTGAATAACTAGAAGAATACAGGAGCTCAGTTCGGTAGCTCATGATTCTAGAAAAATCATGCATAATAGAAGGATAGGAAGAAGATGTTGTTATTTCCAATGTTCTGAAAAATAATTATGGTAAGAATGAAGAATAATATGGAAAATTATAATCCATAAGTTGTCTTGAAAATCAAATACCACCGCAATAGATTACTATGAATGTTTTAGGTAAGAACTGCCTCATACATCATCTTCTTCCACAATATTGTATATTATATTCTATAAGAAGTAGCATATGCTCCATGACTGATCTTTCTAAGAAACTGTAAATTGCATCGGGTAATCCACTCAATGTGAAAAAATATTTTAGAATACAATAAGAGGAGCTATTAATTTATCTTCTCTAAAAACATAGGACAACATTTGCATGGGACTATGGAGACATCCATGAAATCCATCCTAAAATCTGTAATCATAAGATATGCATCAAGGCAGCTGCAACAAAATAATACAACCACAAAGGAGAATGAACCCAATAGTGAGAAATATAGTGTTCAATAATAATTAAAGAAATTATTGGATGTTGGATTCATATATCCAATTTAGGATAGTTAATGGGTGTCACCCCTTTTCATTGTACATAAAAATAATGGAAAATGGACAATTTTTGTAGACTATAGGGAGAAGAATGCAGAAAAAAAGAAGGATCATTTTCCCCTCCCTTTCATTGATCATGTACTTGACACTCTTACTGGAAAAAAATATTTTTATTTTCTAGATTGCTACAGTGGCTATAATCAAATTCAAATTACACCAAAGGATTAGGACAAGACCATATTCACATGACCATTGGGAATGGTTGTGTAATCTCTTCTTCCCTTTGGTCTGTGCAATGCACCTTCCACATTTCATAGAGTAGTTCTTCGCATCTTCTTAGATCTATCCAATGACTATATGGAGGTGTATATGGATGAGTTTACAGTCCATGACAATAGTTTTAATGAATCAATAAAGAACTTAGAAAAGGTTGTCAAGAGATGCAAGAATTATAATTTGTCTTTGAGAAACAAAAAATGTTATATAATGATGTCTAAGAGGATAGTCTTAGGTCATTATCTTTGATCTAATGGAATCGAGGTAAATCCACTAAAAGTATCAGTGATTATAAACCTTCCAAATCCTAAAAAGTAGAAAGATGCAAGGAGCTTCTTTTGCCATGCTGGTTATTATAGGATATTTATTAAAGATTTTAGAAGAATTGCAGAACCATTAGTTTTTTAATTAAGAAAGGATGTTACATTTATATGGACATATAAATGTGAAGCTGTATTTCAAACTTTGAAACAAATGCTAAATTTTACACCTGTTTTAAGAGGACTAGATTGGAGCTTTCCAAATGACATACACATTGATGCATCTAATCATGTAATTACATTTGCTTTCAAAGAAAAGGATGGGATACTCAATTATGCAATCTATTATGTCAATAAGAACCTGTAGCACATTATGCTTAACTATACGGTCATTTAGAAAGAGTTTTTTACAATTTTATATGCCATCAACAAGTTAAGGAAATAAATCACGGACCATGTTACCGAGTGTTTATTCAAACTGTTCATGGTCCCATAAAATATCTGATCAACAAACGAGTTGTAAATAACAAGATAACCAGATGGTTGTCTCTCTTACAAGTTTTTGATGTAAAAATTATGGATAATCTTGGGAGAGACATTATTGTACCATATTTTCTCTCAAGGATGGAAAATAATAATGAACAAGCAGTAGTGCATGATTCCTTCCTTGATGAACATTTGTTTTCCATATCAACTAAAACACCCTGTAATGCTGATATATCCAACTATTTGGTTTCAAGTAAGACACCTCCACACTATCTATATTCTGAAAAGAAATATATTGTTGAGAAAAGCGTGATTTTTTACTTGGATAACTAGTTTCATATTCCACATAGGGAAGGATAATGTTATGATAATATGTATAGATTATGAGGAAATTTATACTTTACTCAAATCTTTCCATAGTGAACCATGTAGAGGAAACTTTGATGTAAAAATAACAATGCAAAAAGTATTAAAAATAAGGTATTATTGTCCTACACTACACAAAGATGCATCATAGTATAAAATAATATGTGGTAAGTTCCAAAGAATGGTAAAGCCAACCAAATCAAATGAAATTCGATTGCAGCCTCAACTAGTTTTGCGACCATTTTAAAAATGGTGATGTGATTTTATTGGTCCCATAGATCCTAAGTATCAACAAAGAGAGTAAATTTGTGGTGTGTATAGACTACCTCACCAAATGGAAAGAAGTATAAGTATTACCAAATCAGAAGAGTGAAAAAGTTACAAAATTCCTATATGAGCAAATCTTTACAAGGTATGGAATGCCAAGAGAGATTTGCATAGTTCAAGGTACCTAATTCACTGCTCAAGTTATTGTTGATTTAGCTATAGAATATGAAATAGGGCATAATAATTCTACACCTTATCATCCACAATCAAATGGCCAAGATGAAGTAATAAATAAAGAAATTGAATCCATATTGACAAAGACCATTGCATTGCATAGAAGGGATTGGTTAGAAATACTTCCAAAGGTAGTTTGGTCATTCAATACCACTTGGAATAAAACTACTAGATTCACACCTTTTGAGCTATTATATGGTAAGAATGGTGTTCTCCCTATTGATTTTGAGCACAAGACATTAAGAACTACATTAGAATTAGTCATAGATTTTTTTTTGGCTTAGAGGAAAAGGATTATTGAACTCAATGATTTGGATGAAATGGGGAGGCAAGTTGTTCATAATATAGTGGTGGTACAAAAGAAAAGCATAAAGTTGCATGACATGTTCATCAAAATAAGGTAATTTTAAGAAGGTGATGTGGCTCTTCTCTTTAACTCAAAATACAAGGACCACATGGGAAAAATTAGGACAAGGTGGCTAGGTCTGTATGAGATTGAGAATATCTTTCCCAATTAATCTCTAAAATTCATGACCATTGATCCTGTGAGATTTAAACAACTTGTAAATGGTCATAGATTGAGGCTCTACAAAATGCCAACTGATAGGAGCACCTTTATCCAACATTTCAGAGGAGGCCAAAGTAGAATGGACATGAGAACATCATATTTGAGTTGAGAAGTTGAACCTATTGGTTCATCTTCTAAATTTTTACAAGAATGAGGTCTTATGTTTCCTTAGTATATTGAGTTTACTGGATAACCCAAGGAGGAATTAATGTGATGTGACCAGCCCGTGTCATGGTCATCACCACTCACTAACATATTATATTTTCTTAGCATTTATTTTTTTACAGGATATGGTATATTTGGGGAAAAGAGTTCATAATCTCTTATTAAAGGAGGTGGTGCAAAGACTAAATGTCCACTTATAACATCATGTAGAAATAGCCCTGTTTTGATTTCATTTTTGATAGAACTTGAGATTATGAAGAATCAAGCACCCAACTGAATGGGCACAAAGAGATGAAGATAGTTAAGACCAGAAAATTCAATCTTCTTTCTCTGAGAATCAGTTGAATTCATTATGGGTCTTATTCTACACATACATTCATGTAGTAATAGAGCCTGCAACAAAACTCTTGGCCTTAACAAATTACCTCAACATGAAGCTTCATGCATGCATCTAAGGGCATGAACTCCAAACAAGTCACATGTCACAATCATTCATCGTACATCTTGAGTTAAGTGCACTCAATTTCCATTTATAAATTAGTCCTAGAATAATTATTAAGTCATCAATAAAATTTACTAACCATAATGTTTCACCACCTTCTACAATGTGACATGTCTCCCACGTCACCCCATTATATCATAAATCCTCACTTCACATGGGGATATCATTTAATTACAATTAATGCTAACTTTTTCAATCTTCATGCAAACTAAGTGAAAATTTTCAAAAATAAAAACACTTGAGCTCTTCTGCTCATTTGAATTTAACATAATTATTTTGAAGTGTAAGACCTCTTGCTTTGAATAGCTTAAGGAAGTTGTAAAACTTAACAATGGAGGGAGTGATGATTAGAAATGAACCTAAAAACCATTCACAGCTTCAGAATCAACCAAAAATTCTACATTACATTCATGATAGTGGTTAGTTGGAGTACATAATAAATTCTAAGGTTTTAATGATTTAGTGGTCATAGAATTGGCCACCACCTTTACGGTTAGGAAAGTAACAGTAAAGGGTTTAAAAGTTAAATTTGATGATGAAATATTTTTTGCAGTCACTAGACTACCACTGGAGGGCGAGATGATTCCTGCAAAAAAAATCCAGACAAAGTTCACATAGAGTTTACCGATGAGGATGAAAAATTTGTGACAGAAAGACAAGGTACTCTATGAAATTCTTCAAAATCCTTTTGGGAAAATGTGTCAAACTATGTCATAAAATATTTTACCTGTGAGGGTCATTATTCAATGTTAAATATTGTCCATTTCAAATGGTTCGATCATTTGAAGAATGTCAAACATGTGAATGTTCCTAATTTCTTGCATGATATTTTGAAGAAGATGAGTAAGGAATAAAAAATTTGTAGATCTTCCTTGTCTCACCATTGTCTTCTCACTTTAATTATGAATTTTTCAATGGTAATTAAACATCCTACTATCAAATGGTGATATTTTTATAGTGAAAAACATATTAATGATTTATTAGGTAAGGCGAAGAAAAAGAGAAGAATCTCAACTAGTTCTTCTATGCCTCCACCTGAACCCTTAGCTTCAACATCCATTCCATCAGACACCCATAATCCTGTAGAAACTGCCATTCCTTTAGAAGCTTCCATACCTATAGAAACATCTTTCAACAAAAAACCTCCATCTCCAGAACATGGCCATAGGCCCATCTCTCCTCATAGGGTTTTTGTTGCTATGACGTTGCTAAATATATCAACACTGGAGTATTCATCTTCAAAATACAAAAGGAAATCCTCAAGTAAAATATCTGAACCATCTAGGATATCCCATAGGATGAATCATAAAATCACCAATACCTAAAAGTACAAAGGAAATATTTCAATCTTTATATATGGTGATGTGGAAGAACTAGAAATAACTAAGGAACCTATTTTAATGGATGTTGAGTAGGGATCCCATGGATATATACATGCAGACATAGGTATGGAAGATAAAACAAAGGAAATGAGACAAATAAAAATAAGAGTTACTCTTCCAACATCAGTAGGATTTGGAGGAAAAGGATACAGTACTAAGGGCCAAGGAAAATGAAATTACAATTCTAAAAAATAAACAAGAAGCTACAGTTGAGGTGAAAAATGAAATATTCAAATGTAGACCACTGTCAAATATTTATATTATCTTCTTAAACAAAGAAATGCTGCATTTAAGATATACCTGTATTAACAATTATATCACATTTGATATCAGTGGAGCTAGGCCTTTCTTTAGAATATATCACAAAATTCCCTATGAGATCCAGTTATTTCTCTATGAATTATATACGTTTAATTATACTTTAGAGTATGATAGTGACTAGATCCCTATACTCTACATTGGGGATGTATGAATTTAGGCACTGTGTTTCTATTTCAACAATCAGCCATACATTGAGAAACAAATGGTGGATTACGAACAATTTTGTAAAGAACAACCTTTGATGATCACGGAAGAATCTGGAAACACTAAGGAAATGATTTAGGAATATGGCAAGTTTATGGAAGAGAAAAAAATAAAATTAATAGTATATAGGATGAGAGAGGAATCCTATGATGAGGAAATAGACTACATTAGGTATAATAACATGGAAATAATGCATGCTTGTAGGGAAATATAGGAAGAATGTTCACCTGAAATTAAGAGGAAAGAAGTACATTCATATCCTAATATCATTCAAACTTTCAGAGAGATAAATTCCTATATTGAACTCTGTAAGGGGTGTGGAAAATCTTTGTTTACTATTTCTTATTATCCACCAATTTTTAATTTTCCTATCCCCCACTAGTCTGGAAACACTGAGCTAGATGAGAACCTGCAGGAGACGGTAATGGAAAAATTCAGGTAGAATGTAGGTTATTTCTTCAGTGAACCAGAAGGTACCTCAGCACCAATGTAATTCAACAGGATATGAAATATTATTTAGGATGACCCCAAGAAAGAAGACCAGGAATGAAATATTTCTTGAATGAGGACATTCAACAAGATTATTCCAGGGGTGTGATGAGCCCTTTTATTTACTATTTTAAATTCCTCATCTGTATATTTTGTTTATCCATGTGTACTCCCATGAAATTTTCATTTCTATATACTACTGAACATATCTGATAAATCTTGAACTTATGAAACTTATATTAATTAAGATAGCTATTACTAAGTTACTCTATTTATGTGGATTTTTAATGTGTATGTTAATCTCTTTGATATAATGAAATGATTAATAGAGATTTTTTTTAATTCCATACTTGTTTGTAAGAAGTTTTTATATGTTTCCCCTACCATGTAGTTGAAGAACATATGCCACAATGTAAAGGGACTTTTTCACAACAACTGACATACAACAACTGGGAATCGTCCCCAAAAAAGCACCTACAACCAAGGGAGAACACACGCATATACAAGAAAATGATTTTGGGAAAGCTTGATCAACGTGGATACTTCCCTTGAGTTTTCACATATCAATAAAGAAGCAGTTATGAAAACAAAAATCATATATCACACCAATACCTTATTATGTTCTATAACTAAAACTATGGAACTAGTTTATTTAACTTGATAATTGATTTTTATAATGAACAATTAGTTATGTTGTTGTATTAAAACACCTTTTCTTGAACCTAATTACATGCATAATAATCTACAAATTTCTTAGTAAAGATATTGTACTTAATCAAAATGTAACGGTTAGTTTGAATGAATCTCTTCATGTCTCTACTAAATATTAAGAGAATGGTGAGACTATAGTAGATATCAATCCATAGTTAAGGCATTTCTATATGTTTCATTACGAATCTTTATGTTGATGAATATAATTTGATTTCTATCATTTTTTTGTAGACACAATCCTTAAGAAGGGTTACCACCCAAGGCAGGGTCCACTTTTTGTTTGTCATTTTAGTTCATTGCATGTATATATAATAATTTCACTAGTTTATTCCTTTACTTATGTTATTATTTGATGTTCTTTATTACTTAGTTGTAGCATCTACTTTCGTCTACAACTTAGTTTACTTCTAGAATTGTATTTTCCAATTTTTGTGACAATAATTTTTTAGTTTATACCTCTTAAGTAGATGTAACTATGTATACAAAATTGACAGAGTTGAAATTTTATGTCCCTAGGTTTGGTGAATAAATGAATATGGATTTGTGAAAAGTGTACTAATTTCTGTGAGTTAATTTGTACCACCAATTCCACCACATGATGGTGGTGGATTTTTAAATGCGTTATAGCCATCAGTACAAGGAGAATTTTTTTTGACAAAAGGAATCAGGAACGGAGAATGGAGAGGAATCTTGAATGGTGGTAGTTTATGTGGGATTGATAACGTTGTATATGATTCAAAAGGAGAAGAGGATGAAATTACATTGGGATGAAGTTTCTTTGATGACTCTTGAATTTCCATAGACAAAACATTAGTAAAAATGGCATGATGCTTATTAGAAAATAGATGAATCAGATTTAGGAACCCAATAAGATCTAGCAACTTGATACAAACATGTATTAGAATGATGTGCAATGAATGAGTGAAAACCCTCTCACTCAAGGTTCTTGATAATTTAATGTTAAGCATAGAAATAATTATCATTATATCCATTTATTTTATGATAATTGTAATATGGATGACCTGTATTTTTTGCAAGTCGATAAGGAGGATAGAAATAAGAAGATGGAAAGTTGATTATTTGATGAGTTATTAGTTGAAAAAGAATATCTTATTTCTTACCATTGAGATAAAACTTGAGAGGTGTTGGTAATGGTAAAATTATAGGTTCATTGATTTGAGCGCATGTAGAAGATGTAAAATGAGGATGTGAAGAAGAACTAGTGTGATCCTGAGAAGTGTCCTTAAGATATTGTATTACAAATTTGAGATATGTAATTGTGGATTCCATAAGCTAAAACTTATTTGTTAATAAATAATGTAAATATGTAATGGATTTTATAATAGATTAAAGGGAGTAAGGACCATGAGATTCATCATCAATACGATCAAGGATAACACTGACTTGATTAGGCAGTGTATCTAGAGGGAGGTATATATTATGTATGGGTCTTCATATAGAATCTTGGAAACGTTGGTGTATTTTAATCAATTGAAGCAAGGGGACATGAAGAAATTTAGAAGCCATGAAAGTATATTGGATAGAATGAGAAAAAAATAAGATTAAAGAGTGTTTGATTGACAGGTATTCTAAATTATTTAATAATTATTTAATTTATAAAACCCTACATATTTGAGAGTCACATACAATAGATAAAATGATAAAGTACAGATCTGACCTAAGAAATAAGCTAGAGAAAAGAGAAACCATATTTGTAAGAGAGGGAATGGAAGACTTATATGATTTCACAATAGATGCCAAATTATGCCAAACAAAAAAAAGTATAATCAAGAGGATAAAAGTGTCACAACTATGTGTGGTAAATTTTGAATATTTTTGATCTTCCTATATTGGGGTGCCTAGATTGGGTTAAGGGCACCTAGGTGTTAGAGATTAATTTTTGGTGTCCATGACTGTGAAATACATTAGAAACTAATTTTCCCTATTTTGAAGGATCGTCACTCACCTTCATTCTTTGTCACTTGTATTTCACATTATTCCCACACAGTTTTCCTGTAACCTAAAAAACAAATGATATATTGCAAATCCATAAAACACATAAAATTCTTAATAAGAAACATACAAATGGGGAGTTGGACTAACCCTAGCGGTCACTCAATAGAGTTAAAATATGACTGAGACCTACACTATAATCAAGAATCAATGTATTCATCGTGTGTTTTTCTAAGAATAGGGCCATAGGTTTCTCTTGTGTAAGATGCACTTAATAGTGAGTGATAACTAGTGGTACTAATGTAGATAGATGTGTGGATGGAAAAATAAACTTCCCCTCCTATGCATGTATGCAAAAATAATAGTCCCTTGTTTCTTGAATGAAACTATATGGATGCCTTAATGATATTGAAGTGCCTTTAGATGCAACCTTAGCTGATGGTAATATATGATTAGAGCTTGGTCCTTACTATGGTGAAAGAGGTGTATCTTTATATGATTCCCTTGCTTGAATTTCACAATTGACAACTTGAAGGCTGACACTTAAGAAAATAAGATGCCCAAAAGATAAAAGATACCTAAAATGAGTAAGTAAAGTAAATATATTTCAGGGACACCCAAAAGGACAATTGAGCGTTGACATCCTATTTTGGCACTGGTGTCAAAAGTCATAAGAGATAAAGCATTGAAGTATAGAATTGGATATGGGGTGTAAGTGGCAAGTAAGAAGACATGAAACACACATAATAGGATTAATATAGTTGTCACTTACTAGTTTTATCACTTAAAAGTCATATGAATAGTGGTATGTGATCAGGATCTATGAATGTAGCCAAAGTGTGTGATTTACTGTCTACACATTAATGGATGTGAAAATAAAGGGAGTTCTAAAGGAGATAAAATTCAATATGCTGATTGCAATAGAATAATCACTTCACCAATTGGCATGTACTATTCATGTTTATGTCATGACTTACACCTATCCAAAACCTTTGGCAAGTAGGGTAGATAGACATCACCAATAAATCCCCACTGCATCAATATTAGTTTTTTCATATGCAAGATATATTAAAGATGAAGATGAATTATATTTCTTCAATAAAGTAAGAAATGTGGATTCTTGAAAAAATAAATTTATTAGCTCCATAGTACCTATTGGATCAATCTATAGTGGCTGGTGCAAGTTTAGATATATGAGTGAGGGTTCAAGAAATGACTTCATGTTGAATGCATTAGGATCAAATGGATCTATATTGAGAAATGACATAAAATGGAACAAATATATTTTTACCATGAAGTATGACACCCTTGATGTATGTAAAAAATCTTATTTTTTACTTTTTCTATACCTAGATTTTTCTTCTTTACATACAAGAGATACTTTTAAATGATAATAGTGAATGGTAATGTTGGTTTACAAATATCAATTCTAAGTAGTATGGAAATGAATGATAGTCTACTTAAAATAGTTTAAGAAAATTTTAGATTTATCTCCTCATATGGATTTCTCCATAAATCAAGAGGTAATTAGAGTTCCTATAAGGGTTTCTAGCAAATTATACCCAATGTTCAATTCTCAAAAAGTGTAATGCAGACCTTAAAATCATAAATCTCCCTCAACTTTCGCATTCTAAATTTAAAGATACATGGTAAAACCATTTCAAAGATGTTTCAATTGCAGAGAAAAACTTCTTTATAATATGTGATGAATGTGTGGATATTGTGAACAAACAATAATCTAGAACTAACCACAATATAACCAAGAAAGTGTATAAGTATAGAACATGTCCTTGTGATTACATTTCAAGTTTTTTGTGCAGAATATTATTAGTGTAGAACTATCTAGGAACATGAAACTCTCAACAAGAAGTATTATATAATCAAGTGCAACTTGGTCCATATTTTACTATTGTACCTTGTACTATATGCTTGAAAACATATAATACTTGGAATTTTGTCCTTTTAGGCTTAAATTAAATCATTCAATGCTATAACAATGTTATTTTATTTGTCATCTAACCTATCTAAGTCATTCATATAATTGGAAACTCAAGAATTTATTAACTTTCTCACTTTTTCCAAGATCTGCGTAATTGGGTTTCTTGAGAATGATGCTAATGGAGTGGTAGCAGTGAAAATGATATACCTTGCCTATAAGAAAACTTTTACCATTTTTTAAAACTCTTTTTCAAGGTACAAGTGAGGGTAAACTCTTTTGATTCAATTCTCAAACCAATTTATCATCCTCATTACAGTCCCTTCCACAAACTTGTTTCTGCCTACCAAACCTATCCTATAACAAATAATGTAGTTCATAATTGATAGGAAATTACCACTATTCAATCATGAACTGATATATCTATTTAGCCAAATATTTAGTGTATAAATTTGTACTAGATTTTTCTTTGCAAAATTTGTTTCAAACTAACCAAGTCATGGTCAAAGTTAAGCTTTTTACTCATATGCACTATTTTAGTAAACGTTATCAAGGAATTAATCTATCTTATGAGTTAGCAATCCAAAATTCCTCATAAATCTTAGTAAGGGAATGGTTAATATTCTACCTTAGCAATTTTAGGCTTGGTGGATATAAAGAAAATACATAATTCTTTAATCGAAACATTCTATCAAACCCTAACCGAATGTGACACTAATCTCTCATAAACATCTCTTTCATATGATGATGAATCATCCTAGTTCCTCTTGCATAACTTTCATGACCCTATAACATACCTTGCTTAAAATTTTAGATTTTTTCATTGACTAAATCTTGATAAATTGAAATTTCCTCTTCTAATGCCCTAACACAACTCTCCTTGAAAACTATTATTAAATTCTCTCCCAATAAAATCATCCAATATGATTCCTTTCTAAAGTGATTTTATACCTCTCGAAAGAGTTTATTACAAATTTTGAATAGTTTTTATTTGGTAATTATGGAGGTATTGACTTTTTTCCCTCTCTTGCCCTTAAATCAGGTTATGCACAATTGTTATTGCCCAAGAACAAACAATTGTATGGTTTTTTATCAAACTTTTACCTTTTTTGAATCTGTAGGTTTCAGAAGGATGAATAATATCTTGAAAATCCTCATAGAAACTTAATATTTTATGAACAACTATCACAAATCATCTACAATTTTAATTTCTCCACAAACTAGGTTGTGCTCTATTAAGAATTTTCTTTTCAAGAATCATAAATTTATAACGATTCTTACCTCCCTAGTGTCATTATTCCCGTATCCAATTTAATTCAAAAAATTCACTCAACCTCCTCTCTTTCTTGCTACACCTATTCCTTGATTAATGATATGCTTTCAACTATGAAACAATGTGCAACACATTTTGAAAATATAAGTACTTAATACCCAAAAAAATGGCTCTTACGTGTGTACATATTTGGAGCTCCAATACTACCTTCCCTTGATTGATCAATGATGAAGACAATTAGAAAATGTATTTTTATACTCCTTTGGTTTGAAATTCCTCTATAACTGACCTCAAGTGTCAATCCACTAAGACACATATAGAGGTCAACAATCAACAAGGAGCTTGAAAAAGATCACGAGTTACACAATTTAAGATAACACCACAATGGAACTTCAAGACCTCAAAATGTTTAGAAATACCCTAATAAAACCTATTAAGACTCCCTAGAGCACCTGTACTCAACAAATAAGCCAAAATGGCTCCAAAAAAATTTCAATAATTTTAAAATATGCAAAATGGAGGGAACTCCTCAATTTGAACTTTTAAATTAATTGAGCTAAAAGACCACATGAAGTAACAAATATGAACCTCTAATGACCCCTATAAGACCTACACAAGCAAATTTTTTACTAAATACAACTTTACCATCCCTAGGAGTGATTACTAGTTTTGCTCAATCTACCTTTGTTCCCAATTGTAATTAGACTTCTTAAGGTAATATTATATTTAAATGTATTTTTTACTCATCCTCTTCTAGTGTAATTTTATTATTACAAGCTCCTCCATCCTTGAACTAGTTTCCTTCATGGGTTTATTGATTGTAGTAGGATTGTATGCTTTCTTTTCCACCTTCTAATTGAGATTATGCACTTGTTTCATCTTCTCTTGTGATGTTTCCTCAGGTCCCTTGGCTGGTACACTATATTTAAAACCTTATTTATATATATATCTTCCTAGGTCCCATGTCATATTAACCACCATTTCATTAAATTTGGACTAATTTTAGTCCAAGAATTTTTCCAAAAAATTCATTATAGGTTTTTTCACATCTAAATTTGGGTACATAAAAAAGTTATTATTGGTTTTAAACATTTGAGTTATTGGTCTTCAATAATTGCATTATTGCTTTCCAATTTTTTGTAAATATAATTATGAGGTATAATGGGGGGCCACCCATTCTCCCTATTAATTTTCACTCACATTCGAAAAAAAATCATTACATTTACACTAATTTTATTTCAATAAGTTTTTCAAGAAGTTCATTATCAGTTTCATTACATCCAAATTATTGTATTTATTATTTTTTTGGATTTCAAATATGTTATTATTGGTTTTCAACATTTGAGCTCATGGTCTTTAATAATTGCATTATTTGTTTCTAATTTCTAGTTAATTAAATTATGAGGGAGAATGTGAGGCCACACATTATCGCTATTAATTTTCACTCACATTGGAAAAATAGATAAGAAATTTATTGTCGTTATGATTTTAATTAAAAAGAATGGGAGGTAAATATATTACCTTTTATACCCATATTATAAGGCTTCCCACTTGTTCCAATTGGTTTTACATTACATGAGAATGAGATGCCACACGCTAGACTTCTTCATGGATAGGAGAATGTTATCTATTTTAATAATTTAATTTTTCATAATATAATTGGTTTCTAATTGTTGGTTGATATTTGAGGGAAAATTTGAAGCCACCTATCCTCCCTATTAATTTCTTTCTTGATTGATACAATAGGATTACATCTAGTTTACTTAAGAATTATTTCATTTAAACTATGATTAGGAGGCCATCTAGTTTAACATGTGTAATTTCCATATTATTTTTACTCATACAAACAAAATTGAGTGAAAAAAATACTACTAAATCAATTGTTTCCATTTTGTTAGTTGACTTATCGTTACCTTATTGTTATTCATAATATCTATGTTAGCACTATTATTATAGAAACAAGAAAATCAACATATACATTTAATATATTTTACTCAGAAAAAAAGTTTACAATTTAAGTTTCACTTATAATTAATAATCATGAATAGTTAATTTAAACATTCTTGATGAATGCTTCAAGTTTTTTACAGTCCCTATATTTTTAACTCAAGTACATAGATGGATTTTAACAATTTTATCATTGTTATAAGATCCATAAAATCCCCAACTATGTGGGATCTTAAAGTAATTACCATTTCAAAACTCTTTAAATATGTATTTCCCCTCATCAATGAATAATATGTTAGAATCAACATATCTCTCCATGTACACATCAATAATATATTTTAAAATTTTCTTATATAAAGGCATCAAATTTCCACTATGATATCTCTTAACTATAGTGTATATCATACAATGTTATCTACCCCAAGTGAACAATTTTTTTTTTATATTGCAAGCAAGTAAAGCATGAAAGAAAAGAATGTACTTCTTCATTATCTAAAATGTAAACCAAAAATCAAGATCAAAATGTTCTTTTGCAACCTCTACTAAATTAGGAGAATAAATTGAATTTGTAAATATGTATATGAAGCATATTAAAAATTGTGTTTTTATTTGTAACGCTTATTTTCCAGAATATCTTGGAACTCCGAACAACAATCCTTCTACTCCAAATATCAACAATTTACTTAGAATTGAAATCAAATGTATCATATACATTATTATAGATATTAAATAAATGATTAGTCCAATAAATAACCACATCAAAAATTTGAAATCCATGCAATGTTATAGAATAAATAACAAGATGTATAGTAAATTTAAAATAACTTCCAAAAGTACATCCCTATTACTTTAAAAATCGATAAATTCATTGTAATTGAAGTTAAAGATCAGAAAATCATTACTATCATTTCAATAATTACAATAGTAGAACAAAAAATAAAAATTATGTTATGTCAATACTAAAAAATAAATAATAATAAAACATTATATTAACTTTGGAATGTATTTTATTTTCTTACAATAAAACATCACATCTTTAAAATGATTTCAAAATTGGCTTACACTGAAACTAGATCAAAATTTAATTTTAATATCGTAAACACTTTTTTAACTAACGATATTGCATCATTTAAATCATTTTTGAAAGTTATCAGGATCTTCCAAACATGATCCATTAACCAACTATTAGCTTGCATATCGTCTGAGAAAGAAAAACTTGGAGCAATGAAACAATTTTCTGGAGGAACCCCTACAATTTTAGAATTGATCAATATGGTATATGTAGTGTCATATGATTTATTCTTTGACCATACTATATTAAGATCTTTTACTTTTTCACAATTTGTATTTGTGCACATTTCATCAACATAATAAAATAAATATCTCTCCTTACCCTCCACATATTTCTTCAAAATATTGTTCCCTAAATATTTAACATCTTGGTCACATAATCCTGACCAAAATGCTATCTCAAGTTAAGTACATATGCATTTTGAAAAAAAAGGATAATTTCTAATAGAGTAGGTATAAACCCTAGCTCATGTTCACCTAGGTAATTTATTTACCTTTATTGCATTTATCCTCACTCACATATGTGTGTGGATATTTCATTTTATTTATTTAGATAGTTGGCGGATATTATATAGTTGTTAGGTATAGTTCTTTCCTTGATCTATGGTATTGACTAGATCCTTGATGTCCAGTTATTTCCTAAATCTACGGTCTTGAATAATTCTTTTATGACTAGTTCTTTTCTTGATTTATTGCTTGATCTATGACCTTGGCTTGTTCCTAAATTGTTATTCCTTGCCTATATAAGCAAGGTTCATTCTCATTGTATTTCACCGAGTTCCATAATAATATATGATATTTATGCTCATTTATTTGCAAAGGTTTATGTGAAGTAATTCTTGTGAATTGATTTCATCTTATTGATCATGGTGTTTGATTAGTATCTGAGTTCTTGGACTGGTACGATCTGGTTATTGTTAATTTTATGGTATCAAAGGAGGAGATTGATATTGACATCTGTCTGTAATTTTTATTATACAAATAAGTTTATATATATATATATATATATATATATATATATATATATATATATATATATTCATATATTTGGGATTTGTCCATATTTTATTGCTGCATGTATTTTAATGCAAAACAATGCTTTCATTGGATTCAAATTTTGGCTAAACCATAAGATCGACTGTAAACTTAACTATTTCTAGAGGTAGTCAATTTTTGGGTTTTTTTAGGGTTTTTGAGATCCGAACTAGGTTTTTTTAATTCTATGTTATAGCATTCTTGGTTGGCGTGCACCATTTTTTTCTTGAAAGACATTTCCTTCCTTTTTTGGTAGGGGTCCCCAAGTTACTGTGCATGGTTTGCTATTTTGGGCAGCGAAGGTAATTTTCAACAAAGGGTTGAAATAACAGGATTTACCAGAAGAAGCAATTAGATGTGACTCTCGTAAAAACCAGTTGCACGCCCCAAAATAGTAACTGGAGCATATACCCAATAAAATCCTTAGCTCTTTGTCATATGGTATTGTCGTATGAGGGCTTAAAGATTATGATTCCTACTAGTAGGTGCTTCTCCAACCTCTTTTCATTTTATTTCTGTTGTGAAGACAAGAGCATTTTATTTTGTTTTAGTGGAAACTAAAATAAATAGTAGAGCATAAACCTGCAAAGCTTATATGTTTTGTTTGGTAACTCAGATTTGAGTGCCATATTTTTTTAAAAGGTGCTTATTTTTCATGCTCTTTACATTGGAAATATTTATTTTGAGAATGGAACTATAATTATAAAGTTCCTTATTGTAACACACACTCATTATAAAGTGCCAAAATATAAGGAGGCTCTTGTTGCATTGCTTGGGGGTCTTGATGCATTGCTTTGATATTGAATTTCTTTTGGTGATTTTTTAAGAATGGCATCTACTTATGCATTAGATCACATTGAGCCATTAAAAACACATAATTAAAACATATGGAAACCAATAATGGAAACAATAATTAAGTTTAAAGGATTATGGGCTTTAATTTCTTCAGAACAACTAGTGTTCACTAGAGAATATGAGAAATTTACAATTTTAATGAGTTAATGGGTTTGATAGGAACTTATGTAAGTGACAATATTTTATTTCATTTGGAAAAATGTGATTCTCCTTTAAAAATATGGTAGAAATTGGAGGATTTATTTGGTAAGGTTGATCATATGAGATCCATGTAGCTTGAAATTGAGATAACCTCACTTAAACCTAGATATTTTCCAACAATTATAGACTATCTTACCAAGTTCAAACATTTTTTGACACAGTTAAAGGGGAGTGGAAGTGATAAGAAATATGAATAGTTTGTTTACTTGATTCTATCCAAGTTGAAAGGAAAATTTATAATTTTTTCTTCTACCTTTTTCTCTAGCATGGATGCCTTAGATGACACATTCAAATTTCTGACATAAAAACATTTTATGAAAGAATTACTAGGGAAGAATCCAAATTGTCTCACCTTGAGTCTTCCACCTCTCAAAAGGCATTAGTCACATCTAATCATAAGGGAAAAGGAAAACCAAAAAGTAAAACCAAATCCACCCCTTCTCCATCTCAAAATTATCCTAAACCCAAAGACAACAACTCTAAACACAAGGAGTCTTCTAAATAAAACAAAAATTCTAACCTTTCATGCTCCTTTTGTGGGGGTAGTGGTCATGAAGAACATAGGTGTTATAAGCAAATGCATTCTTGAGAGGATGCAATCAAGAGACAAAATATTACTATCGCCACTCTACCTCCTTCTAATTAGAATGGAAAAGAACTTAATGTTATTGGAAGGTCTCAGTTACCACTTGCAGGCCCATTTGGGTTATAGATTTTGGTTCCTCTCATCACGTGACTTCTTCCAAGGAGTCTTTTTTTTCTCTAGATTTGAGTTCTACTTCCAAAATTGAGGTTTAAGATTCTATCTTTCTTTCTGTTAAAGGAAAAGGTGATATACAACTTGATGGTTGTAGTATCCAAGATGCACTATATTTTCCTAAGATCACTACAAATTGGTTTTTTGTATCTCAAATTTTTCATTTTGGTCAAGGAAAAATAGTGAATTTTACACCACATGGGGCAAAAGTAATAACATTGTTGGAGCCTCATTCACTTGTTTCTCAAGGTATTGTTGATCATAGTTCTATACTATATCACTTTGAGGGTTTTTTATGAAACTTCCTCTATAGGGACAAAATTTGTTTCTCATGTAGATTCAAAGAGAAAACTCTGGCGCAAAATATTTTGACATCTCAACTACAAGTATTTGAAAAAGTGTAGCACTTATGGTATGGTTGATGGTATTCATGGAGTTTCTTATCTTGAGGGAGTTTTTCATGGTTGTGCATTAGGGAAACAACACCAAGATCCATTTCCTAAGAATTTTTCAATGAGAGATTCTTCACCACTTAAGATTCTGCATATTGACTTGGTGATTTTTCCTTTCCTTTATTTAAACTAAGCTATGTATGCTCTTACCTGTTGGTACCCAAATTGATTCTTCCTCAAAGTCTTAGTAGCATCAAAAGATTTAGCAGGAAGCTTAGAGATAGATAGATCATGGTGAGTCATTTTTTAACTGGGGATGGGATCTTACTGGACCTCTATCACTCAGATGTGGAGAAATGGATAGCACCCTCGAGAGGATTTGATCTATCCTCACTATTTTAGGTTGTGCCTTTCAACCAAGGTAAGAGAACCCTTTTGTATCCTTTTTCTTATGAAGGAGATGAAGATGTCCTTCCTAATGAAGTTGTTTAAGAGACCTTGAAGAAAATATGATGAGTGTAACAAAATCTAACTCTCACCAGTTGTCACTCTAGATAGTGGAGATATTCTCTAGGAAAGTTTCAGGCTACTAAAGACATTTGGAATCTTGATTGTTTATGTTTGTTTTGGTAATAAAATTTATGTATTTATATACACACATGACAAATAGGGGTAGTATGGGTAGGATTAGTTGTTTTTAAATAACTTTTGGTGGGAGGTGAGGTAGAACAAACTTCATTTGTGAAATCTCTTAGAACTCTTACAAAATGGAAAGTGTAGATTATTGAATGCTTCAAAATAGCTAAAATGTTCCTTTAACCAGAATATGTACTTCAATGGAGACCAAAATTATCAAATTTTCACACAATTTATGAGATTTTAACGTGAAGGCTCAAGTTAGAAGACCAATGAAACATCATAATCAAAGATCAATCACGCCAGAGGTACACCCAAAGGCTTACAAACAATCTCTGTCAACAAATGAAAGAAAAGTGATTTTAAATTGTTTATTTCACTCCCACATGAAAGCTCTTCTAAGAAATGAGATTGCAGATGCCACTAAACTATCATAAGGATTGAGACCTGTGTGATTAAGACAAATTTTGGTACAAGATTGCAATAAGAACAAGAAAAAATATTTGTAGACATTCAGAAATGAAACAAACACAATTTTCTCAAGATCAACACAAAATAACTCTAGTTTGATTAAATTTATCAGCAAGTGAAAGTTTATAGAACAATCTCATAACTTGTCAATTGTTGTACACTTGCAACCGTCTTAACAAGATCAAACTTAATACAAAAGAGATATATAGGATTCTTAGATGGCTTCTCAAAAGACAAGAGTTGTCAAATTTTCCTCTTGGGAAATTCTTCAAACTCTAATACTCCAACCATTTGCACAAAAAATTTGTGCCATTTATAACATTTACAACAGAGCCCCTTTTCCCCACAAAATCCCTATAATTGATTGCTACTAGTGCTTGCCATGATCACGATCGAGATTTCAAGAACCATATCTGTAAAAAGTTGTCAGGTGCTCACTAGGCAAATCTCTTTGAATATCCCTCACATTCAACTCCTCCTTATGGTATATCACTCTTTCTTCAACTAGCTAACCACTTCCACCCCTAATCATTCAAATCTGGTTCCTTGCGTGCTTTGGAGAATAAAAATGGAAAATGATATCGAGCCCAAGAGTTAGACCATTTTAATGGTGAAAGACGTTTCAATATTTTGCCCATCAAACTTAGATATCAATGTTAAATCTCCCCTCTATTTGGTGTGTAGAAAATACCAATAAATTATGAAGACTTGCACTTTCAGGTGTGTTTCAGTAAAATGGGGGCAAAATCTGATTCAAACTCTCAGCTGTCATTGATTTTTCCTTTGAATTTGGGCCATCCAAGTGGAAGATTCAATTTAAAATGGGCCTAGGCATTTCCTTTAACCTTTTACAAACTTTTGAAGAAATGGAAAAGTTCCACATTTTGTTTCACACCTCTGCCCTTGAGAAATGAGCCTGACACATGTCCTAAGGTGGGTCCCAATGGAACCACGACCAAATTCTTCTATGTCACCTCATTTTTGGGAAAGGGAAAATTTTCCAAGTTTTCCCCGCACCTCCGCCCTTGAAAAATTGGCCTGAAACATGTCCCAATGTGGGTCCTAGCCAAACCGTGCTTCCTTTTTCACTTTTAACTATTTTCTCCCAATAGGAATTTTTTCCAAATTTCCCCCGAGAGTCCGCACCTCTGCCATTGACTCGAGCAAGTGTTGACGTTTCCTATATCAGGCTCATGGGCCATTTTTTGTATTTTAACCCTTTTGAGCATAAAAGGAAAAAATTCTAAGTTTCCCTCGATGGCCACTTCCCCGCCCCTTATTAATTTTCAAACTACCATGCCTCACAATTGTACATCTTCAGATGGTTCCCAAAATTTGAGACTTTGAAAGAGCGCGGACTTGCCACATGTTCCTATCCCTCCAAACTGTATTAGCTACATAAAAAAATTTCTAAGTCTGGGAAAAGTAGTGGAAACTCCCACATTTCCTCCCAACACTACTCCAAGGCCAAACCAAAAATTAAATCTTCAAAGGAGCAATGTTCATCCATGTGGATAAATTTCTAAGTTCAGGCAATTCATAAAATTTCTAAAGTACCTAGTTGAGCCACGTCTAACAAAAAAAGGCCATGTTTCTTGATGATGTAAGGACATAAATTTAACTGGGAGAAATGTCTGTCAAATCATAAAATGTAGAAAAATAATCATCCGATCCTAGAGATGAAATTTTCTCTAAGGACAGAGAATTTAAAGATGTTGCAAGGCTCGAATACATTCTTCAAAGCGACATCCATTCATTTTCTTCAAGTATTTAGGGAAAAAATGAAAAGGGAAGAAAATCTCGAATGTAAAAAATGGAAATAATGGGAGAACCCGAGTTTTTAGATGAATAGAGAATGAGAGACCTAAATTATAGACATTTACGTGATCATCATCTGAAGGAAAGATTAATTATGGAAAAACAATTAAAACAGAGACCTTTCGGGCACAAGTTAGTGGGATAAAATGTGATAGAGGTCGTAAAAGGATAGATTTTAAAGGAAAAATGGGGCAAGATTATTTTGAGCACTAACATCAACTCCAACTTGGGGATGGGCACTCCCTATGAGTGCCTCAAGAAAAATGGTAGACCAAGTGCCAAAAATATCCATTAGGTGACAGAGTCAGCTTGTAGAGAAAAGAAACAGAGCCATCTCTCAAAAAAAAAATAGAGAAACCAACAAAAACAGGTCACCAAGGACCAGAATGAGCATAAACACAAAAAATAGGAAATAAACAAGCATCTATACACTGTACAAAATATGGTTACCTTGATTTTGGGGAATCAATCAAAGAAATGCTTCAAATGCCTACCATTAAAAGGAAATTCAATCAAATCACCATCCAAATCCTTCAAGAATAAGGTATGTTCACCAATCCTGATATCAATGGAGTAAGGGTCATCCATAGTGATTCAAATCTGCCATGCTTGCCCTTATCTTCATGCCTGATATCCCATAGTAGCATAAGATCTCCAACATTTAAATCTCTTGGAGTGAACTTCTTGTCAAATAACTTCTTCATATTTTCTCTAAACTTTACATGCTTCTTGTGGGATGCCTTCCTTTCTTCATCAAGTTCAACAATCTGGTTAATGTGAGCATTATAACGACTTACTTCTTGATCCTCTAGTTGTTGAATGAAGTGATATGAGGATAAATACATATGAAGGGGCAGCAGGGCCTGAGTTCCATACACCAACTCAAATGGAATCTTTCAAGTGGCTCTTTTAACAGTGATTCTATCATCCCAAAAAAAAAATTCAATTGTTCGCCCCATTTTCTCTTATTCAGCTCAAAGGTTCTTCTAATAATCTTCAGTAGTTTTTTATTACTAGACTCATCTTGTCCATTTCCTTGGGGATTGTAATTAGATGCATATATCAAGTTGATCCCATACTCTTGGCACATTTGCACCAAAGGTTTAGCTCTAAAACTCATGGCATTATCAGCTACAATCTTGACTAGTACCCTAAACCTGCAGATGATGTGGTTCAACAGAAAATCCATGACAATTTCGTGTGTTGCTATTTCGGTGGGGATTGCCTCCACCCACTTGGTAAATAAATTAGTTGCTACAAGAATCCACTTATGGCCAGCACTTTAAGGGTGTGAAATATCACGAATGAAATACATTCCCCATTGCTTGAATTGAGCTTCAATTGATACAGGCTACAAAAGAAGGGAGCTTAAAGCTTTCAGTCTTCTAGAGAAGTGCTGACAACTCTCACATCTTCTAACCAACAAGGTTGTATCCTTGAAGAGAGCCGGCCACCAATAACTGGCCCTTAGGATCTTGTGTGTTGTGACTCTTGCAAAAAAATTCCCCCCACAAACTCCTCCACAAAGATTAACAATTATCCTGGGGGATTCGTCTTCAGTAATTCACCTTAAGAGGACTCTCTCAGGGTTCTTCCAATATAACCCATAATAAGTAACGACATATTTTTGGGAAGCCAATTTAAGGGCTTTTTTCTGGTACTTACTCAAATAATCAGGGTAGTTGAGATGTCTAAGATAGAAAATCACATCCTTATACCACTCATAATTAATTAGTTTATCAAATACATCTACCCTACCTTCTTCTACCTCATTTACCTCAATAGTTTGAAAGTTTCTCTCATTCGTAAGCCTAGCCAAGCCCAAACCTCTCACCAGCTTCGTGGTCTTGATATCCATATAATATTCTTGCAACTTTTTCATCCACCTACACCTTTTTCTTGAGACTTCCATTTCTGATAAAATGTCTTTTACCATGGTGTGGGGAACATAAGAAACAACTTTAGAACTTAGAATGTAAGGTATAAAAACCTTTGTTGCTTTTACCAAGGAAAATGTTTGTTTTTCCATGATAATGTACTTCAGCTTAGCCCCCTACAAGGTCTTACTAAAGAAGGAAATTGGCCTCTCAACCCCTTCATCATCCTACTAGAGTAGGAATAAATCAATAATGTTCTTTGAAGCAAAGGAAAATAGTTGGAAAGGCTTCTTATAATCTGGAGCTACTAAAACAGGGGCATGCTTTAATACCTCCTTGATCCCATTAAAATCTTGGATGGTAGTCTCTTCCCACTTGAATAATTGGTCCTTCTTTAGCATGGAAGTGATTGGAATGGTCAACTCAACAAAGTTTGATATGAATCTCCTGATGAATTTTATCTGCACAAAGAAATAATGAATTCCTTTCATGGTCCTTGGAATAGGGACCTTACATATGGCCTCTACCCTCTCTGGATCAATCATCACCCCTTCTTGTGACACAATGTGGCCAAGAAATTTTTCCCTTTGCACTCCAAAATGGAACATATTTGGATTGAGTGAGATGTCATATTATCTACATCTTATCAAAATATTCTCCAAGTGTAGCAAGTGATAACTTCTCTCCGTGGAAAATACAGTTACATCATCTTGATAAACCACAATAAACTCATTGATGTAACCAGCAAAAGAAGCATCCATTGCTCTTTGAAAGGTGGCTCCAACATTCATAAAATTGAAGGGCATCCTAACATACACATACGTCCCCCAAGGAGTAGTAAAGGTTGTCTTAATCATTTTTTATTCCTTCACCAAAAATTAGTTATAACAAGAGAAACCATCTAGGGTGGAGAGAAATTCAGAACTAGTCACTAATTGCAGCATGTTTTCCAAATTTGGTAAAGGATATCTATCCTTCATTGATGCTCTATTTATATTCCTGAAGTCTACACACAGCTTGATATCACCATTCTTATTTCTTACTAGTACTAGGTTTGCAACCCAAAAAATTACCTTGTGGGCTGAATAATCCCTCCATCTCTTACCTTCTTCAGTTCCTCTTGCATTTTAAGAGATAAGAGTGGATTGATTGGCCTCTATTTCTTCCTGAATGGTTTTGCATTGGACTCCAAGGGAATATCATGTTGAAACAAATCCTCTCTGTATGATTTTAGTTCATAATAGGTCCAAGCCATGCAATCTTGGTATTTCTTCAACAAGTATATGTATGACTGCTTCTCCTCTTTGCTGAGATTGCTGCCAAACCAAATTTTTTTTGGCTTCTCCTTTGTGCCAAGGTCATGCTTCTCAATATCCATAAAGGCTATCATGCATCTGTTAACAATGCAATCAACATTATCAAAATTGGACTCAAGAGCAACCAACCCTCTACGGATGGTATTAGTCTTTAGTTGGATGATTCCCTTGCCAAACAAGGTTTCTTTCCCTTTTGCTACACACACCATTGGCTCCAAATCAATACTTTGATCAGTAAAATCTCCCTTGTTCTGTAGAAATCTTCTGATCTGAGCATCATTATCAAAAATCTGCCAATGCTTAACATTTTCAGGTACAGATGGCCTTATTAACACCTTAACATCATATTCACAATATGAGGATATTGCAAAATTGTCAAAATGAGACCCCAACACTGTAAGCTTTTTTGCAAAGTCATTTAACCTCTTATCATGATGCACAATGTTGAATGAATCAAACATATCAATGAAATCTTGAACTGCATGCTTGTATTCTTTCGTTCCCTAATTTTTTATGGCATACATTTTTCTGATTTGTTTTAGAATTAGTTTTGAGTCTCCTTTGACAATGATGTCTTTAAAACCATATTTCCAAGCAATTATTAAACCGAACAACAATGCCTCATACTCAGTTGTGTTGTTAGTGCACTCAAAGTTGAGTTTGAAGGAAAAAACAAATTTTTCCTGACCTGGGAAAAGCAAAACAACACCAGCACCATTCCCAAACTTGGAGTAAGCTCCATCAAACAATAGATTCCAAGGACATCCCACTTGTTTTAGACACATGCATTACTCAATCTTGTGCTCCTTTCCATCAGCAAATCCTAAAAAGTTATCAACATCAACATTTGTGTACAATACTTCATAGGATGCATTGTTTGGATCTTCAATAAGATGCAACATCTTATTTTCCCCATACAAATTGACAAGGCTTCCCTCAATTGGGATTGTGGCATAGGACATATCCATTTGAACACTCCCACCAACACTTGTAGCCCAACTTCTAGATAACAACATACCCCACTTGGCTGGGTAGTCAATAATGACTACATCAATTTTCAAATTCCTTCCTGGATAGGCTCTAAGTTACACCACCAAACCCTTCACACACCCCACCACTAGAACCTCTATTGAATCCATAGTAGTGCACTTCCCATATGCAATTATTACTTTGATATTTAATTCATTCATAACTTCTAGAGGCATAACATTACATGATGCCCCTGAATCAAACATACAGTTATGTAACAATCTATCCTTAATGATCAGGGTATTTTAGAATGGGTCCCTATTCAGCTGAGAATCTACCAAGGATGTTCCCAAATAAACCTCAGGTGGTTCATCTAGCACTTTTGATGCTGGTGGAGTCTCCTCAATGTTTATGTTTTTACCTGGGGAAATCTTCCCTTCTTTTAATTCCAAGTATTCAAATTCTCTTTTCTTATGCTCGAGAATCCTAAGAAACTCAACAATTGGAACAAAAAAATTGATTTGACTAAAAAATTGGGCAATGTCATATGGGACATTCTCTGGCAATGTAGTATTGGAAGGAAAGCTAACACACTCACTTGGTGGTACAAGATTTTTGATAGCTTGGGCATTAGGAGGCGTAAAATTTTTGTTTGCAACTACAGGGCTTTTAGCGTATGCATCCTTCTTAAGGGCCTCTTTAGGAATGTTTTAAAGTAAGGGAGATTTTGGCTTGGCTTGAGGCCCTGTCCCTTTGATAGACTTACTTCTTGTGTTATATTCCCTCTCTTGAGAAACAACAACATTCATCAGTAACTATCTATCTTCCTCATATGGGATTCCTCCATCATACTTGTTTATCATTAAAGCCCTTAAATATTCAAAGTCATTATTGGGAAATTCAAAAGCTTGTATAGTATCTACTTCTAAAGTATGAGAGGGAGGAAAAATATGTACGTTATGAATGCAGTCCCAAAATGTGGTAGCAGTCCGGGCACTTATCACTTTAGTTGAAGTTTCCCCTTATTGTGAGCTTGTGGGGTAACCCATCATGTAGACATCATCATCATTTTCATCATAAGCTTCTTATTCTTCTTGTTGATCTTCATTACATGGAGCATGGGGCATGAAACATATGTAACACAAATCAATGTCATTTGTCTCCTCCATAACATCAACTCTGACAGCAAAAGGATCAGGCACCATTCTATTTTCCCTACCTATTTCCAAATCCAACAGTTCCCTTGCCTCTTTCATCAGATATTTGGTGATTTGTGAACCTGTCTTGGCCTTGCTATTTGTGTTGACCTTGTGAACTTTGCCCAATCCTCTTCTCTTCCAGAGCTATTTTGTATGATATTTCCTTGACATCCCCTACCAAAGTTTGCACAACTTCCTCCAAATATTCATCCTTTCTTGTCTTAGGTTTTTCTAGGTTAATTAGTTTTACACCCTCCCTTTTTGGAGGCTTTCCAATTACCTTGATGTTGTTCTCTATTTACAGAGCCATGGTGAAGGACTACCTCAAATTAGCAGGGTTTTTTGTCCCTCAAGTAGTAAGCAGTATTTTTATCAAATGCATCTGAATATTTGATCAAACATGATTCATCACATGGCCTTATCCTAACAAGAATCATCCTCAAGGTCTTGTTAAACCTTGTGTTGAAATAATGTACTAACTCATTAGGATTTTGTTTGATGTTTTTGAATTCTGTCAAAAGAAACCTAGGGTTAGTTCTATCACCATACTGTAATTTAAATGCCTCACTCATCTCAGTCTAAGAATCAATAGATTTATCTAGAAAATCTTTATACTAGCCCCTTGCATTCTCTTCAAGAGTATGGATAAATAACTTGATATATACATCTTCATGTTCACTCTCAAAGTATTCCATCATATTGATAAAAAGCTTCAGATGTTGATCAGCTGTTATAGTGTTGTTTTCTTGGAACTTTGGTAGTCTATTTCTTACATATTGAGGAACTGCATTTGGATAACCAGCCATCCCTACAAAATTTTTAGGTTAAAAGGTTTTTTCAAAAAATGGAGGTCTAGGTGGGGGCAGGGCCATGTTGTTTTGAGGAGGTGACCCTGGAGGGTTAACAGATTGATAAGGGGTAGAGGGTCTCTGAATCACAGGGGTATAATTATCAAAGTGGATATCCCCTAAAGGCCTTGTTTCTTACAAATTCCTATTAACTTCTTAAAAGATAAGGGAAGAATGAGAACCAAACTTCTCAAAATCAAATGAAGGCCCCTCTCCAATTGGTGAATTCAATTCCACAAAGAGGCTACTTGATTCAGAAGCACTTGAATATCAGTATTCAATGAAAATCTGATCAATTTCATCAATAGATATCCCTATTCTTGTCTATTGATCCCATACAAATCTCTAGGATTTTATTCCTTCTAATTTTACTTTTTGTAGCTCTAGAAATACAGTCCTAGCAGGGTCCCTAGCAAAGAAAGATCTTCTTCCTTCCAGATTTGCAAATTTTAGTAACAAATATCACTTGACAGAGGTTAAGACACTAGTATTCATTAAGAATCATATCAAAAAGGAGTCACCACTAAGGATTTCCACCTTAGTTGTGTAGATACACTAAACATGATTTGTCAAATGTTGTCAACACCAGAAACTAGAAATAGAAAGACTCTAACTTTTCTTTACCCAGATTTGTCAATTAAAGCTAGTGAACTCGGTGTAGGAACTGAAAGAATTACACACAACACTAAGAGTATATAAGAAGTGTTTTACCAGGGTCTGAACATGAATTGCAACCACTATGTCCTCGGTAATGGTTCTAGTAAGGTGTTGTTGATGGGCTAAATAGATATGAACTGGAAGTGAATCAACTAATAGTTTCAGTAAGTCAAATAAGTCACCAACAATGGTGCCAATAAGTGATGTTGATGGGATAAATAGATATTAACTAGAATTGAATTAGAAAATAGTCTTAGCAGCTCAAATAAGTCCCTTGCAATGACACCAGTAAGGTGTTGGTACCCAAATGGATTCTCCCTCAAAGTCTTAGCAGCATCACAGGTTTTGGCAAGAAGCTTAGAGACAAATAGATCATGGTGAGTCATTTTATAGCTAGGGATGGGATCTAACTGGCACTTTGTCACTCTGATGTGGAGAAATGGATAGTACCCTCAAGAGGATTTTCTCTATCCTTCTCTTTTAGGTTATGCCTTTCAACCAAGTTACGAGAACCCTTTTGTAGCTTGTTGTTTATGGAGGAGAAGGAGATGGCCTTCGTAATGAATTTATTAAGGAGACCTTAAAGAAAATATTAGTAATGCAACAAAATGTAACTCACGTGAGTTGTCACTCTAGATAGTGAAGATATTCTCTAGGAAAGGTTAAGGCTACTAAAGACATTTGGAATCCTGATTTTTTATGTATGTTTTGGTAATATAATTTATGCATTTGTATACACACATGACAAACAGGGGTATTATGGGTAGGATTAGTTGTTTTTAAGTAATTTTTGGTGGAAGATGAGGCAAAATAATATTGATTTTCCAAATATCTAAGAACTCTTACAAAGTGGAAAGTCTAGATAACAAAATGCTTCAGAATAGATAAAATGTTCCTTTAACCAGAATATGTACTTAAACGGAGGCCCAGATTAGCACTTTTTCACACAATCTAAGAGATTTTCACACGAAGGATCGAGTTCAAAGACCCAATAAAACATCAAAATCTAATATCAATCATGTCTGAGGTACACCTAAAGGCTTACAAAAAATCTCTGCTAACAAATGAAAGAAAAGTGATTTTAAATCATTTATTTCACTCCCAAATGAAAGTTCTTGTGAGAAATGAGAATGTAAATGTCACTAAGTTGTGACAAGGATTGAGAAATATGTGATTAAGAAAAATTTTGATACAATATTGCAATAAGAACAAGAAAAACTATTCGTAGACATTCAGAAATGAAACAAACACATTTTTCTCAAGATCAACATAGAATAACTTGAGTTTGGTTAAATTTATTAGCAGGGGAAAGTTTCTAGAACAATATCAGAGCTTGTCAATGGCTGTACACTTGCAACCACCTTAACATGATCAAACTTAATACAAAAAATATAGATAGGCTTCTCATACAACTTCTCAAAAGATAGCCTTTGTCAAATTTTCCTCTTGGGAATTTTCTTCGACCTCTAAGACTCCAACCATTTGCATGAAAAATTTGTGCCATTTATAACATTTACAACAGAGCCCCTTTTCCCCCCAAAAATCCTAACATTGAGTGCTACAAGTGCTTGCCATGATCATGATCGTGATTTTCAAAAATAGATCTATAAAAAGTTGTCAGGTGCGCAGGGGGAAAATCTCTATGAATATCTCCCGAATTCAAATCCTCCTTTTGGTAGATCACTCTTTCTTCAACTCACCAACCACTTCTACCCCTAATATATCAAATCTAGTTCCTTGCATGCTCAGGAGATGCAAAATGGAAAATCATATTGAGCCTGAGAGTCAGACCATTTTAATGGTGAAGGACATCTCCATATTTTCCCCACCAAACTCATATATCAACATTAACTCTCCCATCTGTTTAAAATGTAGGAAATACTAAGAAATATTGAAGACTCACACTTCCAGGTGTGTTTCAGTAAAATGGGAGGAAATCAGATACATACTCTCAACTTCTATTGATCTTTACTTTGAATTTGGGTCATCCACGTGGAAAATTCCATTTAAAATGGGCCTGGGCATTTCCTTTGAACTTTTAATTTTTTTTGAAGAAATGAAAAAATTCCACATTTTGTTCCACACCTCCGCCATTGAGAAATGAGCCTAATATGTGTCCTAAGGTGAGTCCTAATGGAACTGCAAAAAAATTATACTATTTCACCTCATTTTTGGAAAAGGGAAAATTTTCCAAGTTTTCCCCGCACCTCTACCCTTGAAAAATTGGCCTGATAAGTGTCCTAATTTGGGTCCCAGCAGAACCACGCTTTCTTTTTAACTTTTAACATTTTTCTCCCAAAATGATACTTTTCTAAATTTTCCCCAAGAGTCTGCACCTCCACCATTGACTGGAGCAAGTGTTGACCTTTCCTCTATCGGGCTTACGGGCCATTTTTGGTATTTTAACCCTTTTGAGCATAAAAGGCAAAAATTCTAAGTTGCCCCAGATTGTCCACTTCCCCGCCCCTTCTAACTTTTCAAAATACCATGTGTCACAATTGCACATCTTGAATTGGTTCCCAAAATTTGAGACTTTGAAAGAGTGTGGGATCGCCACGTGTCCATGTCCCGTCAAACTATATTAGTTGCATAAAAGAATTTCTATGTCTGGGAAAAGCAGCAGAAACTTCCACGTGTCCTCCCATTGCTACTCCAAGGCCAAACCAAAAATTAAATCTTCAAATGAGTGTCGTTCCTCCACATGGACAAATTTCTAAGTTGAGGTAATTCATAAAATTTCTGAAGTACCCAGCTGAGCCACATCTAACCAAAAGAGGCCATGTTTCCTTATGATCCTAGGATGCAAATTTTACCAGGAGAAATGCCCATCAAACTGTAAAACACATAAAAACAATAATTCGAGCCTGAAGATGAAATTTTCTTGAAGGAAAGAGAATTCAGAGATGTTACAAGCCTCAAATACGTTCTTCAAAGCTACATCCATTCATTTTCTTTATGTATTTTGGGAAAAAATGAAAAGGGAACCAAATCCCCACTGTAAAAAATGGAAATAATGGGAGAGCCTAGGTTTTTAGATGAACAGAGAATGGGAGACCCAAATTTCAGACCTCTACATGATACTTGGCCCAAGGAAAGATTAATTATGGCATAAAAATGAAAACAAAGACCTTTTGGGCACAACTCAGAGGGATGAAATGTAACAAAGGCTGTAAAAGAACATATTTCAAAGGCAAAATGGGGCGAGACTCTTTTGAGCATGAACACCAAGAACTATTTCCTAAGATTTTTTCAATGAGAGCTTCTTCACCACTTGAGCTTGTGCATATTGACTTGGAGGTTTTTCCTTCCCCCTATTTCAACTAAGCTAAGTATGCTCTTACCTTCATTGATAATTTCTCAAGGCGTGCTTGGGTTTATTTCTTAAGTAAAAAAATGATGGTTTTCACACTTCAAATTCTTTAAGGCTTTGGTTGAGAAAAAATATTCTAGTTTCATAAAGAACCTTCGTACTGATAAAGGGGGGTAGTACTTTAGCAATAAGTTTTCTATTTTTTTGGCAACTCAAGGCATTATTCACCAGCATTCTATTCCTCATACTCCACAAGAAAATTGATTAAAAGAAATGAATAATAGAACTTTGAAGGAAATGGATATTTGTATGATGCCTTCTAGGGATTTACCTCCTATCTACTAGGAAAAAGCAATTAATTGGGCTAACTACATTCAGAATCACACACCATGTAGTACCCTTAAGCATTTGACTCTAGAGGAAGCTTGGTCCAACACTAAGCTAGATGTATCATTTTTTCAAGTCTTTAGGAGCCATGCTTGGTTCTTTGTGCTAAATAATAAAAGGAAATATTTAGATAAGAAGAGAAAAATCTCGACCTTTGTAGGGTATTGTGAGGGCACGATAGCTTATTGAATTTTAGATCCTGATAGTCATGATGTTATTTTTCAAACACATATTAAATTTGATGAGTCCTTCACTCCTCATGACTTTTCATCTTCTTCCATGTCTCCTTCTTCTCATGTTGAGTATCCTTCCTTTGAGAAGGTCGATGAGGAGGTTAAAGATTTTTTTGAGGATCCTATTCCCACTTATGTTTTCTCTATGCCTAAGTGGGATCATACTATAGTTTCTGAGGCAACACCTTTCATACAGAATCTTTCACCCACTAGGAATCATCACTCACATACTACAGGTTCTAGACTTTTTTGTTGGGTAATTTCTAAGGATCCATAATCCTTTTCAAAGGACATGGGATACAAGAGTGGGATGATGCAATGGTCACTAAGTATTCTTATTTGATGAAGAATCATACTTGGGATTTGTTTTCACTTCCTAAAGGAATAGATATGGTTAGGTGTAAGTTGATATATTGAGTGAAATACATAGTTGATGGGTCCATTTACAAGTATAAGGATCATCTTTTTACAAAGGGATTTTCACAAGTTGAAGGTATTGATTACTCTAAGAATTTTGCACCCATTGCCAAGATGGATTCTATATGCCTTTTACTTTCCATTTTTGCATCACAGGGGTTTCCTGTATACCAAATGGACATGAAGAGTGCCTTTTTATATGCAGCTTTACAAGAGGAAATATAGAGGGAACAACCAGCTGGATTTGTTCAGGATTCATCTCTTAGTTGAAAGCTCCAAAGGTCTCTCTAAGGTATCAAACAAGCCCCTCGAGCTTGGTATGAAAAGATGGATTCTTTTCTTCCATCTACTAGTTTTGTTCATTTCTACTCCAATCATATAATGTATCTCGAGAATTTTGATGAGGCTATTACTATACTCATCTTGTATGTTGATGATCTGTTACTTAATGTAAGCTCTTCTTCCCACATTCAAACTATTCAGAGGTCTCTTTCTACACAGTTTGACATGATAGATCTTGGGTTATTTTATTACTTCCTTGGATTGGAGATTTCTCAGAAAGATTTAGGGATTCATTTGAGTTAGCAAAAATAAACCCATGATCTTCTTTAACACTTTTATATGGCTTATTGCAATCCCAATCCATCTCATTTACAGTCTGGGGTTAATCTTACTTCCACATGTATTACACAACTTTTGACCCATACTTATCACATGTACTTGACCCATCCCAATCCATCTTAGGTACTTGAGGACTCACCTTGATATTTCACTTGGAGTAGGGCTTGTATCTTAGTTTTCACATTCTCCTCATAGTAGTCACTATCAAGCTGCTAAAAGGATTTTGTGATATTTATAGGGAAATTATGACTTTGGTCTATACTACACTAGGGGTTCTACTCAGTTGGTTGGGTACACAGATTCAGATTTGGCAAGTTCCACTGATGACAAACGTTCCACTTCTAGCTATATTTTTTAATCTTGGTTCTTCTCCAGTTGCTTGGGCATGCAAAAATTAATTGGCTATTGCACTTTCATCTTGAGAGGAAGAGTGCATGGTAGTAGTTACAACAAGTTAGTAGATTATTTGGTTTTGACAATTATTGACATAGATTGGATTCCGATAGGATTCACCGACTATACTTTGGTGTGAAAAAAAAAGTGTAATTCACATTTCTCACAACCGTGTTGAGAACCAACAAACCAAACATATTAAGATTCACATACACTTCATTTCTAAGCACATTCAGGATGAATTTCTTTTCTTGTAGTACATTCAAACTGAGTAGCAGGTTGCAGACATATTTACGAAGCCTTTTACGTCACCTCAATACCTGGAGTTGCATGGAACGCTTTGGGTTTTGGAAGTTGTTGTTTGGGGGTGTTCATGAGAATATTTTCATTCTTCATCTTCTCTCTCTTTTGTCTAGAAGGATTATTTCCTTCTATTGGTTTGATATTTCTTCATGGATATATTGTACATGAGTATGCCATTAGGCCTAGTTGTGGGGACTCATACTATGGACATGTCACTTTTCTTTTTTCCCCTAACTTCACTTGAGGGGGGCTGTTAGAGTAGGTATTTACCCTAGCTCATGTTAACCTAGGTACTTTATATACCTTTATTGTATTTATCCCCCCCCACTTATGAGTGTGGATTTTTAATTTTATTTATTTAGATATTATGGGGATATTATCTAGTTATTAGGTATAGATCTTTCCTTGATCTATGGTATTGACTAGATCATTGATTTCTAGTTCTTTCCTAAATATATGGTCTTGACTAGTTCTTTGTTGACTATTTCTTTCAATGATTTATGGGTAGATCTACAACCTTGACTGGTTCCTAAATTGTTATTCCTTGCCTATATAAGAAAGGCTGATTCTCATTGTATTTGGTTGAGTTCGATAATAATATATGATATTGCTACTCATTTTTTTGCAAAGTTTTATGTAATTTTTTTCTGGAGAACAACTTTCATCTTATTGATCATGTTGTTTGATTAGAATATGATTTCTCGGCTTGGTACAATCTGGTTATCGTTCCTTTTAAGTTTTTACTTTGAACTTAATGACATCCTTTGGTATGGAAAGATTTAGATATTTTAAAAGTCACTTGAAAAATTATCACACCTTCTAAATATTGTATTAATAATGGTTTTCTACTTAGATCTTTACAAATAAATTATTGAATCGTATACTCTAAAAACTACCAATTATAGCATTTTTAAAAAATTCAAGTAAGTAATTTTTGTGATACTATACATGAAGATTGTGGTATTTGGCCATGAATTGTTAACTCTCTATCTATTTTTTCATTAGGAAGTGCAACTCAATTTTTCAAAGAATTAATGATTTAAATTCACTAATTGCAACCAAATATATTATATGAAATTTAAAAGTGAGTAATTAATTACATGTTTCATTTGTAGTGTTATTCAAACCTTGCTCAAGTTCTTGATTCTCTAATTTTTTTGGATATTTTACAACATTAAGTATGATTGGATCTTCTACCTAAGGAACATAAGATATGCATTTAGATATGCATTTACATTTCTTAGAAACTATTGTTTCTACTACATTCAAGTCAATACCATGTGAAACAAACCAAACAATTCATGTAATTGGTTCGTTATATGTTTTAGAGATACACAATTATTGGATTTTGACACCTACAAACAAAGATTCACTAATATTACACCAATTATGTAGAAATAATTAAAATGGTAGTTAAAAAACATCTGTAAAATAGATCACAAATTCTTACATCATTAAGGATTACTTTCATTAAGTATGTGAATAATTAGATATTTAAAAACATTCATAAACTAAAATATAATTTGTAACAAAAATATCAATTTAAAATATAAAAATGTGAAATCTTTATTTTCCTTTAGTTCAAATATCCTCAAAATTAAAAATCCACTGTAGCATTGAAATATTAAAAGTAAAAACGAATGAGGTCTCGGATTTTCCCTCAATGTGATAATATAAAATGAGAAATGAGGGTGTATTATTATCTTTCAAGAGTAAAATAAAGGAAGATGAGTAATTATATAAATTTTAAAAAAAATTGAAGTGAAATTAAAAATGAAGAGAGAGAATGATTGGCCTAAAAATCCCTCTTATAGTGGAAAAATAACTAGAGGAAGAATGGAAGGCCTCCCATTATTTGTCAATATGAAAATATCATAGAGAATATGAATGAAGACAAATTCTCTCCTAGGGTGAAGTTGGAAAATCAAAGGGAGAATTTTTGTCCACATGAAAAAACATTACAGGGATAATGAGAGGTATCACATACTTCCGTAATTCTTCAATGTGAAAAAATATTATCTTCTATAAAATAAATTTAAATTTAAGAGAATACATTTGGATAATATAATTATTTAATTTTTTATCTTTCTAAAATAAAAAATTACAATCGTATAGACGTAAAAAACTCACTAGCTACACATGAATCCTCAATTGTTGAGATTTCCTTGTAAAACGTCTTCATAAATAACTTATGGTCAACATTTTCAACAATTAATACAAGAGAACGATCACCTATTTTTACAAATGTTGGAAGTAATGTGCATCATGTATAAATGGAAATAATGTTGCTCTCCTCTTGTGTGTTTGATTTTATCAAATTATTCCAAAAATGCTCCATTTTCTCAAATCAGAATAAATGCCTTGACCCAAGAAGATTAAGATCATTACAAGAAGGAATTTTCACTACATCTTGATTATGCTCCCAATCTAAATCAACCTAAATTTTTTCATTCTCTTCATCATGGTTAAGGATGTCATAAATAATGCATATTACCAAAAACTCATCAAAAAAATGGGAAGTATACAATCTATAGCACCCACAATCAAGCTCTAAAAAATCATCCTTAACATCTCTTAACTACATTTTCACATCCTTTGCCACAAATTATACTTTTAAAATTGGAACTAGAAACCCACAAAGACATCTACTTACATTTGTTCCCAAAAATGTGAATATTTCAATAAGGTTATTTATTGTTATGTCAATAAAAATATTACACATATCCATAACAAGAAGATCACATGTATGCATAGATAAACTAGAAAGATTCTTCAGTGTAATTCTGAGTCCAAATGGAAAAATACAAGAAGTAAAATTATTTGTATCTCGATCTATGGCTAGAATATTTGTGTGAAAATCTTGAAAATACAAATCTAATATTTTTGTTGCATCTGTAGGTTTTTTTATTTCGTTAGCCTCATCTAGTTTTCTTTTTCCCTTTTTAGCACTTTCTTTTCCTTTCTGAATTTTTTATTTTCCCTTTTGAGAAATTTGTTGATCAATAGCTGATTTTTTTTCTTCACTAATTATGTGACATAATCAAGAAAAATGGGTTTTATAAATTCCATATGTATTTACCACATTTTCTACACCACATTGAATTCTTATACAATTGTCACAATCCTTCATGAAAAAATATTCGAATGTCTTTTATTTTGTGTTTCTTTCTTCTTTAATTGTTTTGCAATAATTGAAAATGGTCTTAGCTCTTTGACCAAGATCAAATAATGTCCTAAACCAAACATGTCCTTGATATATCTACAACAACAAGTAAAATTATCTATAGTTGGATCTCTGGCTAGAGTATTATTGTGAAAAGCTTGAATATACAAATCTAATATTTTTGTTGCAAATGTAGTTATTTTTAGTTCCTTAACCTCATCTAGTTTTCTTTTTCCCTTTTTAGCACTTAACTTTTCTTTCTAATTTTTTTATTTTCCTTTTTGAGGAGTTTGTTGACCAATAGATGCATGTTTTTCTTCACCATTTATGTGACATAATTAAGCCAAATGGGTTGTATTAATTCCATATTTATTTACCACATTTCATACATCACATTGAAGCCTTGTACAATTATTACTATCCTTCATGCAAACATATTCAAATATCTTTTCTTTTGCATTTATTTCTTCCAAAATTATTTTCCAATAATTTAAAACCATCTCAGGTCTTTGACCTGGTTCAACTAATGTCCTCAACCAAAAATGTCCTTCATATATCTCATCATCAAATAGTCCAATTAATTTTCATCAATCCCATGTATGCACTAAAAAAATAGCAGTGAATTGTTTTATTGAATTTGTTGTGAATTCATCTTAGCTTTCTTTTTCGGGTGAACATGATAATCTACCCAATCTATATAGTTAAATTTTCTTACCCAATTTTCCTAAATAGATGTGGGTAAGTACAAAAATGTAAAATTATCTGTTAAACTTTTTTCTTTTGTTATTTCAAATATATCTAAGCACCTTTTTAATGAACCCATGAATTTGAATTTATTACTATCATAAGTGTTAATTTTGATTTAACTATAAATAATAAATTAATATAAATTTTAAATAAATTTATAATACACACCTTCCACTCTATTGATAATTCATTTCCCCTTCCTATGCGTTTGGGTATTCCACAACTTATCCATATCTCTCTTTCTTTTGATATGTTATCAATAAATTGTGTCTCAACCCACACTCTATTTACCCAAGTTTTTTTCTTGTAAATAGCAAATATTATACTCAATGGAACATTTTTGGCCATGATTCTAGCGTTTCTCATTTTATAACAATTTTGCGCATCAACATATTTTTTATTACAAAGAATTTTTGTTTGGGAACTAATCATGTGTTTCCTATATAATATATAAATGTTGATGTTCCCATCCATAAGATCCTCTTCTGTTACAATTTCATCAAGTTTTTTGTTATCTTATTCAAAGGAATAAGTATTGCATCTTCTTCAAGATTTGTAATCATATTTTTTATCCTTGAGGAAACTATTTTTTAAATGTCATCTTCATATAGCTTCCTAAATTGGATATATTTGCGTGCAATTTCACCCTTTGAACATCAATATAAAATATATTTTCATAATACAACAAATGTTTTATGTCTTCACTAAGTTTTGGATCTTCTTTTAAAAAGAGAGTCTCTACTTTCTTTTCAACTTATTTATTTGGATATTTTTTCATCTCCTTGAAAGAGGAAATAGATATATCTACCACTAATGAAGGTAAATATGAGTGCCTATGATATGTCATTCTTATGAAAAGTGTATGATTAGTTCCAAGGTGTGAATAATTTCTTTTAAGAAGATGAATAATTGAAGATTTTTTTGGTTTTCCATACCACCTTTTAATACTTCACAAGATACCTCTATATATTTCTTGTGATGTCATCACACCTTCCTTATTATTTATATTAATTGGGAATAGTAAGTTCAAACCAATAGAAACACAAATATGTTTAGCACTTTGTATTGAACTTTTCATTAAATCTTTATGATAATTGACCACATAGAGATCCATTTCAACAAGATAGTATTTTATTGTTATGTTTTCAATTCTCTCTACTTGAACCTTAATCACAACTTTATTTATTAGTTTTATAGCCATAATCATACCAATTACTGTTACATCATTAACTATCATCTAAAACATCCATAAGTCATCATGAAATTTATTTGGATTATGTACTTCAACAAACCATTATTCATCCAAAATACATCTTTCAAACTCTATCAAAATTTTGTAGTGGTATTTCTACAAATGAAACTTGACCAAGTTTTTCCATAATATTCATACAAACTATACATTTGAACAAATCTATGTCAATATCAATAATAATGAAATTAAACTACCAATTGTTTCCAAAATGTTCATACAAATGAGAAATTTGAACAAATTTAAATCAATATCAACAATAATGAAAATAAACTATAAACAGTTCTTGACTATGTCTAATTATTTTTTCACTAAAAAGTAGTAGGGATAATTGTTTTCGATTATCATCAATATTAAATGTAAATAAAATATAAAGAAGCTTACCATCATCCGTAAAATTATAAAATATTTTTTTATGGTATGTGAAGCCTATGATTCTCTTCTCCTAATATATTTCATGGAATGGAAGGAGTACCATACTATTTTGAGAATATTTTTTAACCCCAAAGTAATAAAAATAACCAAGAGGGTAAATGGGAGGTCTCACATTCGTAAAAATATTAAACATTAATTATGATGTAGAAAAGGAGATCTTACTTTTTACTTAGAGTGGAAAATATATTTTATCTTTCTCGAAAAGTAAAATTACAATCATGAGGGTAATTTGGAGGCCTCTGAATCTCCCTAAAATTATGAATCAAATTTTCATGGTATATGAGGCCTACCATTCTCTTCCAATAATACCCTTCATTAGAGGAGAGACCTACAATTATTAACCAATGATAGTTTTCATCCTCAGAATAAAAAAATGAAAAATGTAGACTAGGATGTCGCCCATTCTCCTTGATATTTAAAAATAATTAAGAGGTACAAAGGGATCTCTCCCTTTCTCTCTTAAGTGATTTTTTTTTACCATAAAAGTAAAATTACAATAAAAATAAATGGAAAGCCTCCTAATCTCTCTAAAACTATAAATCGATGTTTCGAAGAATGAGAGGCCTACCATTCTCTTACAATAATAGTTTTCAACCTTATTTTTAAATAATATCAAGAGGGGATATGAGATGTCCCCCATTCTCTTTAATATTGAAAACTAATTAATACGTTGAAAGGAATCTCTCCCTTTCTCCTTGAAAGTAAAAGTACAATAAAAATAAATGGGAAGCCTCCTAATCTCTCTAAAACTATAAATCGATGTTTCATAGAACGAGATGCCTACCATTCTCTTATAATAATAGTTTTCAACCTTATATTTTAAAAATATCAAGGGGGAAAATGAGATGTCTCCTAGTCTCCTTCATATTTAAAATTAATTAAGAGGTAGAAAGGAATCTCCCCCTTTCTATATATAATTAAAATTACAATCAAAATTAATGGGAAGCCTCCTAATATCTCTAAAACTATAAATCATTTTTTTATAGAATTGGAGGCATACCATTCTCTTACAATAATAGTTTTCAACCTTAGATTTAAAAAATATTAAGAGGGAGAATGGGAGGTATCCCATTCTCTTACATATTGAAAAATAGTTGTAAGATAAAAAGGATGGTGTCTATTTTTCCCGCAAATTGTAAAGAATATTTTTTCTCTATGAAAATAAATTTATATTTGAGAGGGAAAAAGGGATACCTCCCAATATCCATAAAATATAAGATATTTTCTATGTACTGGAAGGCCAAATATTCCCTTCCATAATATTTTAAATAGAATGAGAGTTTTACCATTATCTTCTAATTATAGTTTTCAACATCATAATAAACAAGTAATAGAGATAGATAATGGAAGGTCTGACATTCTCACTCATATTGAAAAATTATTATATGGTATATAGGGAGGTATATCTTTCTACCTCAAAGTGGAAAAAAATATTATTTCCCTTTATGTAAAATTAATCATAAATTTTCTAAGAATATCTTTCATGGAATGAAAGGCCTAATCTTAAAGTATTTCTCCTTTGATAATAAAACTTATCCTTATGGTAAAAAAATATTCCAAATGGCGAATGGTATGTTTTACATTCTACCTCATATTGAAAAATTATTATGAAGTAGAAAGGGATGCCTCCCTTTTCCCCTCAAATTAGAGTAAATGTTTCTTCTCTCTCAAAGTAAAATTACAATCAAGTGGGTAAATGGGAGGCCTATTAATCTCCCTAAGTTTCTAAATCAATTTTTCATGTTATGTGAAGACTACCAAAATTTTAAGATAAAATATTTCATGTAAAATTCCAATAATAATTTTTAACCTCATAGTATAAAAACAATCAAGATGGAGAATGGAATGTCTCTAATTATTACTAATACTTACAAATATTATGATGTAAAAAGGAGTGTCTCCCTTCTCTCTAAAAATAAAAACACAATAAAGAGGTTAAAAGGGAGGACTTCCAATCTCCCTAAAAATATAAATTATTTTTTCTTAAAATGGGAGGCCTAGCATTTTGTTTGAAAAAATAGTTTTCAACCTAAGAGTAAATAAATAATCAAGAGTAAGTATGAGAGGTCTCCCATTCTTAAACATAATGAAAAATAACTATGAGGTAAAAATGGATGCCTCTGTTTATCCCTAAAAATAAAATTACATTCAAGAGGTAAAATGAGAGGAATCCCATTCTCTTTAAACATTTATATCAAATTTTCATGGAATGGAAGTCCCACCATTTTCTTATATAATATATTTTATGAAATGAAAGGTCTAACATTCTCTTCCATTAATAATTTTCAACCATGGAGGGAAAATATAATAAAAAGGGGGTATCTAAGGTCACAAATTCTAACTCATATTCAAAATGTCTATTGTTCTCTTCCAATTATAGTCTTCAAGAGGGAAAAAATGATCCTCCAAATCTCACTAAAATTAAAAAAAAAAATTGTTTATGGAATGGTAGGCTTATCGTTCTCTTCCAATAATAGTTCTCAATATCATAGTTAAAAAATAAGAAAGAGGGAGAATGGGAGGTGTCCCACTCTCACTCATATTGAAAACTTATTATGTGGTAGAAATGGATATCTCTCTTTCTATCTCAACATACAAATAAAAATTTTATCCCTCAAAATAAATATATAGTAAAAAAATTCTATGGTATGTCTCTTAATCTTCTGAAAATTATAAAACTATTTTTCATATTATGTGATACATACCGTTATATTATGATAATTAATTTCATGGAATGGTGGCCTACCTTTTTTTCCAATAATAGTGTTCAATATAAAAGAAAAAATAATTAAAAGATATAATGGGAGGTCTCCAATTCTCACTCATATCTAAAAATAATCATGACAGACATTGGGAAAGAGGGAGAATGGAAGGTCTCCCATTTTCATGCATCTAAAAATAATCGAGAGGGCTAATGGGATATATCCCTTTCTTAGATAATGGGATGTATCCCATTCTCTCTCAATGTTGATGAAATAATGATTCTCTATCAATTTTGATGACAATTTTTTTCTCCCTCAAAGTAAAGTTATAATCAAGAGGTTAAAATAGATTCATGTCATTTTTCCTAGTATTATAAATAAACTTTTTTAAAAATGAAATCCTACTATTATATTCTAAAAATATTTTGCAGCCTTAGAGTATAAAATAATAAAGAGGGAGAATGGTAGGTCTCCAATCTAACTAATATTGAAAAATAATTATGAGTTAGAAAGGGAGGCCTCCCTTTCTTCCTCAATATAAATAATTTTTTTTCCCCTTAATAAAAAAAAAGATGAAGAATGGGAGGCCTTCCAATATCCCTCAAATTATAAATCAATTAAAAGGCATTAGAAGACCTCTCATTCTCAATCTCTTATTGTATTTTTCCCTTAAAACAAAATGAATCAAGATGGATAATGGAAGGTATCCAATTATACCTCATTTAAAAAGATAATTAAAATAGATAATGGGAGATCTCCCTTCCTCCCTAATAAATTTTTAAAAAAATAAATTTTAGAAAGGGAGGCCTCTGATTTAACATTAATTGGAAAAAATAAAAATACAATGGCAAGCCTCCTTTTCTATCTTATAGCGAATAAAGATTGGTGACATAGAATGGTAGGCACCTCTTTCTTCCTAAATGTGAAAATCAACCAATATTTTACTATAAAGTAGAATGAGAAGTATTAAATCAATACTTTGAGTGACAATCAACAACCTGTCATTATCACTCAAATACTTTAATTTGATGGAGGATGGGATGCCTCCCATTCTCCCTCAAGTTCAAATGAAAATATAATGTATCACACTCTACTAAAATAAAACTAATGTTAACTTATAATGGAAGGCCTTTTATTCTCCTTAAATATTAAAACTTTACAAATAGGGAGTAAGTGAGGTCTCTCATTCTCTCTCATAATGATGTGTGTTTTCTCAACTTTCACCCCTTAGAAAAATAGGATCGACCACGACCCTGTGCAAAAAGAAATCTGATAGATGGCTCCATTATTTCAAGCCCACACTTCAAATCCAATAAACAAATTACATGCAGACCCTATAATGGAGTAGTAGGGTCAGGAAAGGGCCAAAGAGTGTCATAGAAAACAAGATGCTGACAGGAGACAAATGGAAAAATGCTCAATGTATGCAAGCTTTATAAATGATTCAGAACGAGCCCCAAATGACTAAGTATTGTAGAATCAGTAGAATATTCCACGTGCCTCATCGGTGCTTCTTGAAAGTTTAAACCTGAAGGAAAAACTCAAACAAACGCCATCCTAGCATGTGTCCCAAAGTTCGAAGAGGTAAGAGTGGGTGCTAAAAATTCCAAAATCCCATGGAGGTCTCCACCTATTGTATCCATCCAACTCTAAAGGTAAAGTCTTGGGGTAGTTTCCAAACATGTGCAAAGCCACCACGTGTATCGGGTAATACATAGTGCCTCCTCCAATGAAAAGGACTCAAGGAAAATACAAAATAAATCAAGGAGCCAACAAATGATGCCACGATTCTTGTGAGAATAATTTTAAGAGAAAAGGCAAGGGGAAAAATCTCGAATGAGTTTGGGGCTGCCATGTGGACACAATATGGATAGACTCTTTTAAATATTGTGCACCCCCAATCCTGATCTTCAGAAAGCCATATCTTTTGATTGACAACTTAGATTTGGGTGGGAGAATACTTTTTCAAAAGGTCTCGACATCCTCTACACCATAGTGGTCTAAAAATTTAATTTTGATAAGGTTAGGTGTGTAAAATGTCCTCATGCCATTAATATAAGATACAATTGCTCCAACAACCAGATCATATTTGGTCTGATCCGGCATTATTCCTTATTCAACATGCTCAAAAGATAGAGTTGTAGAATCGACAGATTCTAGGTGGATTTGTAGGAGTATTGATGGCTAGTAGCTAAACTTTAAATATTTTTTCCCGCCTCTCCCTTTCTTCTCTCTGTGTTACATATATATAAGAAGGATTCAAGCCCATTGTAAAGGGTTGGACATTTTAGTTTTGTATGCTCCCTTCTTTCCTTGTCTGCAAGAGAATTTGTGGAGCTTTTGAACCTCCCATTCGAGTTATAATTCAAAGTTTCACCTCTTACATACTGTAGTGTAGTGTATCAACTTTGGAGCAATAATATATGTCTATGGATGATTCTCAACCCTTTCATGTGTTCATTTGTGTCTTCTAATATCTCATTATAGTTCATCATCTGTGCATGGTAATAGTATTTCATTTTTATGGTCTGTGTTCAATTGCAAAATAGGTGTTTAACATTCCTTTTGTGCATCACCTTGTTATCTTAGGTTTATTTTCCTCGTATCTTCTAAAGCCTATCTCCTTGGTAAGATAGAGTAGGTTTTAGTATAGATCCTATAAAATTTATTTGTATGCACCTGAAAAGAGGAATAGGAACCGACCTTCATCCGGAGAGCTCTCTTGATTTACAGGTCCCACACTTTAAGAGATGCTCCATGTTGTGTAATCACACTGACAGTCTCAACTCATCTAGTTGCACGAACTCAGGGGTGTTGTGATTATGTACTAACATTTTTGGCATGCCTAGTGGGACCAATAGGTCTCCATCTTTACTACAAAAAAATTGATGTGCACTTGTTGTAAGTTGTAAGATTTTAAGAAGATCTGAAATTACACATCTGACGTCTCCAAATAGATAGAATCTACAAGTTTTAATAGTCAAAGATTGTAAATTTCATGAGAAGAATACAAACACCATCAAGAACTAGAGAAGAACGATTATTTTTCTATCTGCACTTGTCCACAAATAGAGGGAGAAAGGGTAGAAGAGCCCAAAGGTCTCCATCTCCACCAAATAGAAATTTGTCAATGCCTCCTCCTAGTAGGGCATTCATTAAATCAACAAGGGTTCTTAATCTAATCATAATGGCACAACCACCAAACCCCTATGCCAAATTCACTGACAGCAGCCCACTCACTCTCAATGTGCAAAATCTAGTCCCAGTTGCAACATGAAAGAGAATTCCCCATTTTAATGGAGAGAACCAGATTTCTCCTAGTAAACACATTTAAGACATTGCAAAAGTCTGCATAATTCATGAGATCACTAAGATGGACATTGCAGTCAAGTTATTATCTTCTTCAGTCAAGGGTAAAGCTTCACAATGGTTCAGGAGTCTAACAACAGGCTCTATTCAAAACTGGGATAATTTGTGCAGAGCTCTTCACAACCAATTCAGAGAGAAAGGAGATAATCTATCCTTGTTGGAGCATTTGAAAACCATCATGAGGGCCCCTAAGGAGAATCTAAAAGATTTCAAATTCAGATTCCAAAGGACATGGGACAGTATTCCATTGGCTATAAGGCCCATAGATGAAGGTGTTATATTATAATTTATTAGAGCTCTAAATTCTAATCTTACTTTAATGATTTAATCAATGGGAGGCACCACCTTATCTGTAGGCTATATAATTTCCATTAGAGCTGAAAATATTCTTATTTAGGCTGGCAATCTTGGTCCTAGGCTATCTATGCCTCCATACCTAGAACTAGGAGATCCAAACACTATCCAGACACCCACATTAGCTCTTATACCTACTCCTCAGAATTAGAGTTCAGTTGAAGCCTCCACCTCATCATCTAAAACTTAAAAAGAGCTATAAGAGGTTATAAAACAATTGCAGAACCTTGGGAATGAGCTAGTGACTATCAAAACACAACAGGCTAAGCGTTCTAGGCCATATTAGCCTCAAACTCAACATCAAGCTAGACCCCCATACCAAAAAAATAGACCACCAACTCAGGATACAAATTAGAACCAAAACCAAGGACGTACTCAAGCTATTAGCCCTTTCTGACCATATGATCCAAAAAAAATTTCAACATCAAGGGCCTTGGTTCCAACATAAAACAATATGGCACAAGAATATGACTGATTTTTCCCATGTAATCAGCCCCACAACCAGTCAATGTGTTTCAATGGTGCACTAAACCAGGCCTTGATGATACATAGCATTGGTGTGTCCAAAGAGTCTAGTCAAGAAGAAAATTAGAAGCAAGAAGCACTGATTGAGGCACCTCCAAGTGAGATAATGTTTGTCAATTGGTAGGATGAAGACTTATGTGGAATTAACCAAGCTCCTTCTCAAAGCATAGTTGTCAATACCCGGTCCAAGAAAAGGAATATTAAAGAGGAACAATCATCAAACTCTGGTAATCCTCAACCTTATATTGTTCCACAAGGTATTGACATTGAATGTGCAACTCCCAATATGTAGAGTCAACCCAAGCCACCTTCCAAACCCACTCAGTCACCCGTTGTAACGAACCATGTGCAAGATAAAATGTACTGGGAAAGGGGAAGAAAAAATATAGCTCAACCCCATTTAACATCATTGAACAAATGAAGAAAATAAATGTGAATATTTCAATGTGGTATTTATTGGCTATCCCAGGGTACAGAGACCTGTTACAGGTTGGTATAGGCAATTGGTCAACCTCTTAGCAGCCCCCTAACCAACAAGAGAAATGGCTTACCAATGTGGCTTGGCCTGAAGGAAACCATGGAGGACAAAAACGTAATAATTTGAATCCCCCTCCATTCTATGTTTCATTGGTCATTGGAGATAAATTAGTACATAATTTCATGATTGATTCAGAGGAAAGTAGCTCTATAATTCAAAAACAAATAACCAATTAGTTGGGTCTTCAATACAAAGTCATCTCTAGGGGTGTCATGCAATTGGATTCATCAAATATTTAAGCCTCGCACCGCATGCCTACCCCAATGTGATTGTATTGAAAAATGTATCAGTCATAGACCTGCCATCACATTTTGTATTGTGTTTGTCAAGAGACTTCACAGCTAAAATTTTAGGCTATTTATCTGTTGATTGGTCACACATGATTTTTAAAACAAGGTTTGAAGATAAGGATATGATCAGATCTAATCCCATTAAAAATTATAACATTGAGCCTTATGTACCAAACCCAATCAATGCCAATTGCTTAGCCTTCGATCAGGAGGACCTCCCTAATGTTTGTGAGGTAGATACCATAGTTACGTGTATTCTAGACTTGACCCTCAATGAGTGGGTGAACAAGAAGCATTATTTTTACCCCTATAAGGAGATGGAGGAATATGAGCTAGGATTCTACTATTTGCATGGGGAGAATCATCCTCTTCTTGACATCATTAAGCCAGATCACAAAGTTGATAATGAGGTATAGCAGTTATTCTTTGATGGCTCAAGAAGTACAAAGGAGCAAGAGGAGGAGCTATGTTTGGTTCACCTCAAGGTATGAAGTATTACTCGGCTTTCTGTTTCCAATTTCCTTACTCAAACAAGGTAGAATAATATGAAGCTTTGATCCATGGACTGCATTGGGCATGGAAAAGAGGAATCAAGAACTTGCAAGTGTTTGGTGACAGTGAGCTAGTTACAAATCAAGTTCGAGGACAAAATGCCACCAAGAACAATCTGCTAAAGAGCTACAATAACTGAGTATGGGACCTCATTGATAAGTTTTAAGCATTCTACATCAGTTCCATCCCAAGAAATAAAAACAAAGTAGTAGAAAAAATGGCAGCAATTGGGGCAGCATTTGATGTTGTAGAGAGTATCAAGAGTGATAAGTCTCAACCCCATATCAAAGTGGTTGTGAGACTAGTTGTCCCTGATAATAGCACAAGTTGGAAGGTATTCGAGAATGACCAAAAAAATGTCAACTTTCTATAAGAAGAGACTGAGTTTTCCTCTAAAAACCAAGACAAACTCGAGCAATAGTATGGTGATCAAGTGGTGTAGTTGAGAACCAACAAACTACCAAAGGGTGTTGTAACTTTGGAGTCAATATTCAGCCCAAATGATCAATTCTAAAAGGAGAAGATGAATATTCAAGTAAAGGGGGAAGATTCAGAGCCCATTTTCATAAAAGAAGGAAAAACATTGCAGATTGGTAAGGTAAGCACTCAACAAGAAAAATATGAATTTATTTAACTTTGTAAAGAATTCCCATGTCTTTTCCTGGAATTACAAAGATTTAAGAGGTTTCAACCCAAATATGGCACTTCAAACTATTGATATGGATCCAAGATCTAAGCCTTTCAGACAAAAGAAGAGGCTATTAAATGTTCACATTGAGCCTCTCATGAGAAAAGAATTGAACAAGCTAATTATGGCCATCATCATCTTTCTTATCAAGCATTTAGGATGGGTTGTAAACTTGGTGCCAGTGAGTAAAAGAAATGGAAAAATCAAGCTATGTGTGGAATTTCATGATCTGGATAGAGCATCACTCAAGGATCATTATCCACTTCCATCAATGGAACAGATCTTACAAGTTGTAGCTAGCTCTGAGAGGTTTTCACTGCTAGATGCATACTTAGGATATAATCAGATAATGGTGAAAGAGGAAGATCAATTCAAGATAGAACTCACCACCAAATGGGGTACATATTATTTTAAGAAGATTGCATTTGGACTATCAAATTCTGGAGAAACATTACAGCAAGATATGGACATGGCATTCAAAGGATTAATCAAAAATATTTTCCTTGTGTATCTAGATGATATCACCGTCTTCTCAAAGAATGTTACAAACCATATATTCCACCTCATACATGTATTCCATAGATATAGAAGATTCAGAGTGTTATTAAACCCAAAGAAGTGTGTATTGTTGACACATGAGGGGAAATTTTTGGGCCACATTGTCTCAAGAGAAGGGTTAACAATTGATCGTGAAAGGGTTGAAGCCATTCGAACACTTCCATTTCCACAACACAAGAAATATATCCAAAGCTTCTTGGGGAATAAAATTTTTTCGTAGGTTTTTCCCTGATTTTTCCACTCTTGTGAAGCCTTTAACAATGAAATTGAAGAAGCTTCTTGCATTTAAATGGACAACAGAAGGAAAAGATAGTTTTGAGGCCATCAAGCTTGCAATTTCACAAGCCCTAACTCTTATCAACCTAGATTTCTCAAAGGAATTCATGCTATATGCTTTTGGAGGGTCAGACACAATCTCAACTATCTTAGTTCAACCCAACAAGGAAGCTTCAGAAAATCCCATAGCCTTCTTCATTCAAATTTTTGAGGATTATGAGGTAAAGTACTCTTCCATTGAGAAGCATGTCCTTATTGTCATTAGGAGTTTGAAGAAGTTCAGACACTTAGTCTCAGACAATAAGATTCAACTGCTAGTATCTCATGATGGTGTCAAATATTTTCTCCTGAACAAGGAATTGAATGAGAAGAGAGCTGGTTTTATCACTCAAGTAATGGAGTATGACATTGAAATCAAGGTGACAAAATTGGTTTGTGGCAAGGGTCTGTGTGAGAAGATCACTTCCAAGCAACAAGATGAGCCAGTGGATGAAGAAGGGGCTATCCTATTACTACATAATGATCAAGAAAAAAAAGCTAATGATGCACCTATTCCATGTTGGACTCAAGCCTTGGTTCATTGTCTCCAGATAGGTTTGTACCCTCCAGAATGGAACAAAACAAAAAGGAGATACTTTATACTACAAGCCATTCCATATGTGCTTGTTAGCAGAGTCTTGTTCAAGAAGGATATCAATAGTGTCCTATTTAGGTGCATTGGGAATAGAAAAATTAAAAGGGTATTGCATGAGTTCCATGATGGAAAAGCAGGAGGCCACTTTTCTCCTTGAATAAAATCTCTCAAAATCATTAAAGTGTGTTACTATTTTCCTACAGTGTTTAGGGACTATTACTCATGGGTCAAGAAGTACCGAAAGTGTGTGTTCTTCACAGGGAAGGAAAAGTTAGTATCCCTTCCCCTTCGTCCAATCTCAATGGATCAATCATTCATTCAATGGGGACTAGACTTCATTGGATTGATTAACCCAAATTAAAGCTAGGGCAACAAGCTGATACTTACAGCAACAGACTATTTCACCAAGTGGAGTAAGGTGGTGGCACTAAAAGAAGAACATGATTCAAAAATCTTGGATTTCTATGAAGGAATAGCCACCAAGTTTGTGTTAGAGTAGGTATTTACCTTAGCACATGTTCACCTAGGTACATTATTGTATTTATCCTCACCCACTTATGTGTGTGAATATTTCTTTTTATTTATTTAGATATTAGGAGATATTATCTAGTTGTTAGGTATAGTTCTCTCCTTGATCTATGGTATTGACTAGTTCTTTCCTAGATCTATGGTATTGAATAGATCCTTGATGTCTATTTCTCTCATAAATCTATGGACTTGACTAGTTCTTTGATGACTAGTTCTTTCCATGATTTATGGCTTGATCTATGACCTTGACTGGTTCTTAGATTTTTATTCCTTGCCTATATAAGCAAGGCCCATTCTCATTATATTTCATTAAGTTCCATAATAATATATGATATTGCTGCTCATTTGTTTGCAAAGGTTTATGTAAAGTTATTCTAGTGAATTACTTTCATCTTATTGATCGTGATGTTTGATTAGCATCTTTGTTCTTGGGTTAGAACGATCTGGTTATCATTTCTTTTAGTTTTTAGTCCTTGCCTCTATTATATTAGATAATGCATTACCATTCTTGGGTACAAGGATAACTGAATAAGCTGTCAAAATTGGTGTATACCTTAGCACTTCATCAAACTGCTACCCTCAAGGTAATGTCCTCTTGATGAAAATCAAAAGGACTCTTGACAAAAATCAAAGAACTTGGAATACAAATCTCAAATCAGCTGTATGGGATGATAGGATCACATCCAAAAGAGTCATAGGTAGCTCCCCATACAAGCTTGTATATGGAAAAGAGGTAATATTTCCCATATCATTGGATTTTTCTACTTTAAAGATCATGAAACAGTTGGAACTAGCCAAGTTTGAACCTATGGAAATGAGGTATGTAGAGCTAATAGAAGTAGGAGAGGCAAGAGAGCATGTAAAGAAAATCATGGAGAAGGATCAAGCATAGATCAAAAAGAGTTTTAAGAAGAAAGCAATATTGAGGACCTTTCTAGAGGGGGACTTAGTTATGAAGTGGGATGCAGATTGGGTAGAGCTAGGAAGGCATTCCAAGTTTGATGCCATTTGGAGTGGCCCCTATATCATCAGAAGGTGGAAAAGTAGCAATGATTTCTAGTTGGCTAAATTAAATGGCGAAGAGTTTCAGATTCTAGTCAATGGGATCCATCTCAACCATTGCTACTAAAAAGGAATGTTCCACCCTTCTATATATTAGCGTAGGACTTTAATTTCCCTACGTGCATACACACATTGTCTTGTTGTAGCATAGGTTTTATATCCCTACGCTCTCTGGCATAGGTTTTTTATTGCTCCATGTTTACGTCATTATACAGTTTGATGTGCCTCTAGGTGAATACACCATGCTCTTCAGTAATTCCAACAAGGAGACCCATAGTTGTCATAACAGTTACTAATTTTAAAATAGAACAAATATAGAGAAACTAAAAATCAGGTCTCAAAGTGTCCATTTCTAGAAGAATAGGATCAATGTCAAGGTACCACCCATGACTCTATGCCCAATGGATACAACTAGGCAACTGATCTCTTCATCTAGTAGGAAGATGTACCTGTGAGTCACCAAATTCTTATCTCATTTTTCATGCCCCAGTAAAATTGGATTGACCACGACCCTTTACAAAAATAAATCAGAGGGATGGCTCTGTTTTACGATCCCACACTTCTAGTCCAACAAAAAAATTATAGGTGGGCTCTAGAATGGAGTAGCAAGGTCGGGGAAGGGCCAAACAATTTCACAGAAAACTGGAGGATCAAACGAGAGAAACAAAAAATGGCTCAAATTCTTCAAGCTTTACAAATAATTTGGAATGAGCCCAAATTGACCGAGTATGGAAGAATCAATGGAATCTTCCATGTGCCTCATTGACACTTCTCCAAAGGTTAATCCTAAGGACTAGACTCAGAAAAGCACCAACCCGCCATGTGTCCTAGATTTTGAAGAGGTAAGATTGTTGCTGAAATTTCCAAAGGCCCACAAAGGTCTCCACGTGTCATATCCATGCAAATCCAAAGGTAAATTCTTGGGATGGTTCCAAAATATGTGCGAAGCTGCCACGTGTCTCGGGTCAAACATAGTGCCTCCGTCAGTGGAAAGGACTCAAGAAAAATAAAAAGGAAATCACAGAGCTAGCAGACAACACCATGTGTCTCCTGGGTGTAATTTTAAGAGTTAAGGAAAGGGGTGAAATCTCAAATGAGTGTGGGGTTGCCACGTGGGCCCGGTATAGACATCCTCTTTTAAATATGACGCACCCACAATCCTGATCTTCAGACAACCTTATCTTTCAATCGAGAACTTAGATTTTGGTGGGATAAGAATTTTTGAAAAGGTCTCGACATCCTCTACACCATGGAGGTCTAAAACATTAATTTTAACAAGGCTAGGTGGGTAAAAGGTGGAAAATATCTTAATTTCATTGATATAGGATTTGATTGCTCCAACAACTAGATCAGATTTGGTTTGATCCATCGTTCTTCCTTCTTCAACATGCCGAATAGACAAAGAGTGGCAGACTTGATAGATTATGGGTGGGTTTGTAGGAGCATTGATGGCTGGTAGCTTAAGTTTAAATCAGTTTTCTTTCCTCTATAAAATAAGGATCTGGGCTCATTGTAAAGGGTTAAATACTTTTGTTTTACATTTGAAACTCCAATTTGAGTTTTTATACAAAGTGTTACCTCTTGGCTACTGTATCAACTCTGGAGAAACAATATATGTCTGTGGATCTCTCATTATAGTTCAATCATCTGTGCATGGTAGTAGTATTACATTTCTATGGTTTGTGTTCAATTGCAAAACATGTGTTTAACATTCCTTTGGTGCATCACCTTGTTAGCTTAGGTTTTTTTTCCTCGTATCTTCTAAACCCTGTCTCCTTGGTAAGATAGAGTAGGTTTTAGATTAGATCCTCTGCAATTTATTTGTATGCACCTGAATAGAGGAATAGGAACCGACCTTCATCGATAGAGCTCTCTCGATTTCAAGGTCCCACACTTTGAGAGATGCTCCATGTTGTGAAATCACACTGAGAGTCTCAACTCATCTAGTTGCAAGGACTCTGGGGTGTTGTGATTCTGCACTAACAATATCCTTTTAGAATATTAATTAAAAATAATAGTGAATATTATAATATTCAACTTATCAACATTCACCTCTCAAAAACATAATATTTCAATGTTGTAATATTTAACGTAGTTTTAAGATCAATAATTTTATATTGATTAAACATTGTTAAGTTATTACATTAATTTAACATTTATAGTTAATTTAGAACTTTATTTTATAATTTCTAGTGAGCTAGTTTCTAGGTAATTTAAAATTTCAATAAAAAAATATTAATTTAACAATATTGTAAAAAAAATTAAAATTTAATATAGCATTTTAAATTCAAAAATATACCTAAATGACTATATATTAAATAATATTCACTAGAAGTATTTAGAATGAACCACTTAAAATCAAGTATTTGTAACACATCACTTAATCACACATAAGATAATCTGTCTCTATTATTATTTTAGAATTATTCATTCTACTTCTTATAATTATTATATTTGACCTATTTAACTATTTATACCATCCTATTTTTAATTCTTATTTCATCATATTTATTTTTCTATTCATTAAATCGGGGTTTAGCTATATTTAATTTATTTCCACTATTTTAATTTCTGCATCAATTATTAATCTTAAGTTTCATATTCAATCACTATCATCTAAAATTTTAATTAATATTGTAAAATGTTAATCTTAATTTGTATTCACAAGTAAATACATAAATGTGTACAAAATAATAGCTACAGGGAAAATATTAAAGAACCATCCTAAAAAAACCTTATAGATATCATGGTGAATTATCTAAAATCAACATTTGTGGCATCAGTGAAAAATAATATTTTTTTATAAATAAATAGTAGATATAGTGGCGAATGAAGGCTAATTCATTGACATGAAGGATATTTCTTGCAAAAAAAACAAGTTTTAGGTCCAAATGGAGGTCTTCCATATGTTCCCCTGACTGTCATTCTGTCTTGCCTAATTACAGACCGAAAACATTATTGAGTTGGTTCCTTCCGTAGGCTTGGGCTCCATGGGATTCCTTTTCATTGAGGATGCCATAAATCACTCCACATGTCAACTTGATATATAATTCTGGTAATTAGGGATAATTTTGCATACCTTTATGCTCAGGTTCTCGGAATGGGTGACACTTGGCTACACCTAATGGTCCAGGGCTTATCAACAAATTTATCGGCTTCTTAGGTAGTAAACGAAGTGTTTTCTATTTTTAAGGTCTTATACATGATTAATGGCTTACAATATAGATCTCTGTGTGTGTGTGTGTGTGTGTGTGTGTGTGTGTGTGTGTGTACTTATACGTCTATATAGTGAATTTAATAAAATTTCAAAAATATTCCTACACATTTCAGAAAATGAGACCAAATAAACATGAAGGTTCCATAGATTTTATGGTGATCAAAGAATGTTTTAAAAACCCGGCCTATCTATCACACGATGATTCAATAAAAAATATATGTTGGGATTAGAGATGAATTGGCTATTCACATGGGAAAAATTATAGTTTGTGGAATTTTTGTGCTAAATGTTGTCACTTTCATGGTCGTAAAACTATCTAAATTCATATTCAAAAATTAATACTTTTAGGAAAATTACGAATATTAGCAACCAAATGTTTCCCTCCATATATATCCCACACATTTTTTCTTTTAAAAATCATAATGATTTAAAGAGGTAATTTTTTTTTTAAAAATAAATATCTCGTCTATTTTCATTTTCAAATTTGTCTCTTCTAATTTTGAATTTGGAAGATTTTTCTATTATATTTTTTAAACCTAACATGTTTTTTTTTTAATTTTTATGGGAGTCAAAAATTTATTTGATTCTATTAAAAATAGTTATCCCACCTATTTTCATTTTAAAATTCATCCCTCATATTTCAAATTTGAAAAATCTATGAAAAACATATAAAACACTACAAAATGGGTTTTAAAAAAAGTTAAACTTTTTTTCCCTTTCCTGAAATTAGTTTTTACATGAATACCAGATGATGAACTCTTAGTGTAGTGTTATAATCATGGAAGGGGATATAAGATTTGAAAGTTCTCTCAATAAAAATAGAATGTTCATCAATGGTAGAGGTTACAGGATTTGAAGGTGATCTCAGGATAAAAAAAATCCAGTCACGGTAACAACTACATGAATTGAAAACGATCTTAGTAAAAAACTCAAGGTCGATATAGAAAATATCAAGTTCAACACAACTACATTGGAAATTAATTAATATTATATTCAAAGTGGAATATATTAGAGTTATATGCACATCATATTCTAGTAGGAAAGGAACAACTACATATTACTACAAATACACATTTTATAAATACCATTTCTCTACATTTTCCATATTTATTTCAATACCATTAAAGATGTTTTGAAAAATAAGAATGCTTGTAAATATTTACTTCTTCGATTATCACTTCTAGTTTTAAAATTTATTTTTATCTATTCTCTTCTATGCTCAAAAACAAAAAAATCATCTTCCAAAGTTATTTTTATATTGAAACTTACGTATAATGTAAAAATACATGATGAAAGATTTTTGAAAAAATGAAGAATACCTGTAAATATCTATATCTTCTGGTATGACTTTTAGTTTCGAATATTCCTATTATTTATTCTTCTATGTTTTAAAAAATTAAAAAAAATCACGTATTGATTTTAGTTTTATTATGAAATTTATCTTGATTGTAAAAAACATTTTCCAAACTCCCACATTTTTTAATGCAATGCATGAGAAACAAATATTTAGAATTTAGAAATTGTGGGGTTTTAATATTAGAGTTATATGGATATGACTATTCAATATTAAAAGAGTGATTATTTGACTTCAACATTCACATCGTAATATTAAATAAAAGTAAACTTAATCTATACAAAAAAAATTAAATATATTGATTTTTTTGAATAAATTCAATGATTTTAATCTCATTAACCATAACCATAATTTAAACATTATTTTTCACCTTGAAGCATAATGGGTAGCTTCCCAAACACACATTCTCACTCTTAATAGGTTTTTTATTTTGAAGGAGAATGGGAGACCTTACATTCTCCTTCAATTTAAAAAAATAAACTAAAAGAGAATGGGATGCCTCCATTCTCCTTCTTAATTGTTTTTTTATTTGAAGGAAAATGGGAGGTCTCTCATTTTCCTTCAAATTATAAAAAAAATTATGAATAAAAATGATAGGCCTCTATTCTCCTTCATAATTATTTTAATAATTTAAAGGAGAATGGGAGACCTTGCATTCATTATTTCAATTTTTTCGATTTAAGCAAGAATGGGAGGTTTATCTTTCTCTCTTAGAGCTGATAATAATCAATAGTGATAATGAGAGGCTTCATATTCTCCCTCAATGTGCAAAATTAGATGGGATTTTCCTTTAGATTTTATTTTTCACAATGAGAAGAGTGGGAGGCATTTCATTTTCCTTATTTATTGTTTTTTTATTTTAAGGGAGAGTAGGCATCAAATTATCTCTAAATGTGAAACATTAAATATAAGTGAGAATGATAATCGTGTCATTTTAATTTAGATTTTATTTATCACTTGGAGGGAGAATGGGAGGCCTCCCATTCTCCTTATTTATTGTTTTAGTTTTTGTATAAGATAGAAAATATTTTCACTATGAAGGACATTAGGATGCATGATAGTTTACCCAAAATTTCAAACCTTTCTATTCTCCATAAAAATTAAATGATAATTGTTAAGGAGAATAGGAGGCATTCGATCCTCCCTAGCTCTACAAAATAAAATTTGTGAGAGAGAATGAAAATTTTCTCATTCTCTTTTCACCCTTTTATTCTTCAATTTAATTCTCACATAAATACTATATTTTGATGCTTCTCATTCCCACTCAGAGTGAAATATTAGTTAAAATAATCATTCACAAGAGATATAAAAAGACATCAATATCACAAAGTAAACAAAAATCTACAAGGAGAATGAGACATAAACCCTCAAATAAACAAAATACTAAATATTGAGAATAATAAGGCTCATATTCTCCTTGAAAGTGATAAATTATTAAAAGGGATATTGGGGGAATCTCAATGAAGACATCTTATTATCCCTCAAAGTAAAAACAATAATCAAGATGGAGATTAGGATGCCTCTGATTCTCCCTAAAAGTTAAAATTTATAAAAAAACAAGATTGAGAACAATATCTGTCAACATCTAAAAAATAATCAACACAGAGAATACGAAGCCTCCCATTCTCCTCAAAAGTTAATAACAATATAATTTCTATTTTTATCCCTTAAATTATAAAAGTAATCAACACAAAGAATGGGAAGCCTCTCATTCTTCTCAAAAGTAAATAATTATTATAAGGGATATTGGTGGCCTCTCACTTGAAGACCTCTTATCATCCCTCAAAGTAAAAAATAAAATGGAAGGTCTCACATTCTCCCTATAATTAATAGATAAATAAAATATATATTTTAGCACATCTCATTACCACTTAGAGTGAAAGAATAGTTCAAACAATTAATCACAAGAGATATTAAAATACATCATTCTCTTAAAGTAAACAAAAATATACAAGGATAAAGAGACATAAAACCTCAAAGTAAAAAAATAATGAACATTAAGAATAGGAGGCCTCCCATTCTCCTTGAAAGTGAGCAATTTTTAAAAGGGGTTACGTGGGCCTCTCATTAGAAGACATCTCATTATCCTTTTAAGAATAAAAAATCATCAAGATGCATATTGGGATGCCTCTAATTCTACCTAAAAGTTAAAATTTCTTAAAAAGGATATCAAGAACAATGTAAGGTACATAATTATAACTCAAATTATGAAAAAAAATCACAACAGAGAATGGGAAGCCTCTAATTCTCCTCATAAGTGAATAAATATGTAAGGTATCTTGTTATCCCTCAAATTCTACAAAGAATCAACACGGAGAATAAGAACGATCACATTCTCCTTAAAAGTGAATAATTCTTAAAAGGGATATTGGTGACCTCTCATTTTATGGACTCTTATCATCCCTCAAATTAAATAAATCAATGAAGATGGAGAATGGAATGCATCCCATTCTCCCAAGAGGTAATAAACTCTTTAAAATTTATATTTTGGGGTCTCTCATTCCCACTTAGAATTAAATAATAGTTCAAACAATGAATCACAAGAGATATAAAAATACATCATTCTCTCAAAGTAAACAAATATATACAATGAAAATGAGACATAATCATTCAAAGTAAAAAAAGAAAAAAATTAAAATGGGTGGCCTCTCCTTCTCCTAGAAAGTGAGCAATTATTCAAAGTGATAGTTGTGGCCTCTCATTAGAAAACCTCTCATTATCGCTCAAAGTATACAAAATAATCAAGATAGAGATTGGGATGCCTCTGATTCTCCCTAAAATTGAATCCTTCTGAAAATTAATATCAAGAACAACGTAAGGTCTCTCCTTATCCCTCGAAGTATAAAAAATAATCAACACAAAGAATTGGAAACCTCCCATTCTCCTCAAAAGTGAATAAAAATGTAAGGTCTCTCGTTATCCCTCAAAGTATAAAAATAATCATCATGGAGAATGGGAAGCCTCCCAATATCCTTAAAAGTGAATAATTCTGAAGAGGGTTATTGGTGGCCTCTCATTTTAAGGCCATTTATCATCCATCAAAGTAAACAAAAATAATCAAGATGGAGATTGGTAGGTATCCCTTTCTTCCTAGAAGTAAAATTTTTGCTAATATTATATTTCGGGGCATGTCATTCCCACTTAGAGTCAAAAAAATAGTTTAGACAATCATTAACAAGAGATATTAAAAGACATCATTCTATCAAAGTAAACAAAAATCTATAAGGAGAATGAGAAAAAATCCCTCAAAGTAAATAAATCACGAATATGGAGAATGGGATGCCTCACATTCTCCTTGAAAGTGAGTAATTATTAAAAAGGATAGTGGGAGAATCTCATTGCAATACCTCTCATTATCCCTCAAAGTAAACAAAATAATTAAGATCGAGATTATGATGCCTCTTATTGTCCCTATAAGTGAACCATTCTTCAAACATATATTGAGAAAAATCTAGGGTCTATCATTATCTCTCAAAGTATAAAAATATTCAACACGGAGAATGAGAAGCATCCTATTATTCTCAAAAGTGAATAAAAATGTAAGGTCTCTCATTATCCCTCAAAGTATAAAAATAATCTACACGGAGAATGGGAAGCCTCCCATTTTCCTTAGAGATGAATAATTCCTAAAAGAGATATTGTTGGCCTCTCATTTGAAGTCCTCTTATCACTTGTGAAAATTAAAAAAATAATTAAGCTTAAGAATCATAGGACTTCCATTCTTTTTTTGTCCAAATTGATTCTCCTACGAGGGCCGAGCATCATCACGAAACTAGAAAGATTCTTAGAGACAGATGAACCATGATATGATTTGTTTTATAGCTAGGGAATGGATTCAACTTACTCTTTGTCACTTGGGCATTGGAGAAATGGATAGCATCTCACTAAGGGTTTCATCTACCCTCATTACTTTAGGTTGTGCCTTCAACCAAGGTGAGAGGACTTGTTCGGTAACCCATATTGGTGAAGGACATCAAGAGATCCTTCTTTGTACAATGTTAATGAGAACCCTTAGGAAATATGATCAATGCAACTCAATCTAACTCTCATGAGTTGTCACACTAAAGAGTGGAGATGTTTCTTGGGCAAGGTTCGGGTTACTAAAGACAATGATAGAATCTTGATTGTCCCTGCATATTTTTGCAATGGAATTTATTCATTTGTTGATACACATTACAAACAGGGGTAGTTTGTGTAGGATTCATCATTTGAGAAATTTTTTGGTGTGAAGTTAAGAAAGATAGAGTTGATTATACTAGATCTTTGTAAGCCTTTAAAAATTTGGAAAAATCAAAGACATAATTCTTAAGAATAGCTAAAATATTCCTTCAACCATAAGGTGTGTATCAATGGAGGCCCAGAGATGCACGGTTTCACACATTCTTCAAGAATTCAACACAAAGGCTCATGTTAAAGACTCAATTAAACGTTATAAATCCCAGGTTCGTCATGTTAAAGATATGTTGGTGTGTGTATTTTCCACATCATCAGGTGAGTCATCTCACTTAGGTGAGATCATAGGTCCATGAATCATTTAGGGGTCATTATGAGATTACCTTATGCGTTAGTGCATCATATGCGTCATTGGGAGTTACACTTCTATTCTAGGAATGTAATTCCCCCTCTCTACTCGAGTTGTCATGATTACAACACTGGGGGTTACTTAACACCTCCTATATGTACACATCTTTTGATCTATGAGATAGAGGAGAGTTTTATGGCTTAACTAGGTTTTTCCCGTTTGTCGAGTCTTTGCATGCACATTCAGTTGATGCTCGCTCCTCCTGAGATCTCTTCATGCTAACATTCACATGTCCGTTGATGTGCACGTTTTCCCTTGTGATCCTCTCTTACGGGTTTTCAAACCCTCTTTCATTGTATCAGAGAAGATATTGTGGATCCGTGCACTCATCGGCATTTCTCTGTGTGTTTTCTGTCTTCCTGTGTGCTATCTAGATCTCGTTCTGTGTGTCATAATGGTGATTCCAACCGTACTTTATTTGCACTGATTCAGGCTTCATACCTCAGTTTGGTTTTCAGGTGTTCATGGATTAATTTTTGGGGTTTAACGGTTTTTCTATCCTTGTATGCAGTTTTGGAGTGTTTATAGTTTTAGATCTGAGCTCTAGAAGTGTTGGTTTTACTGAGTTTATAGTGGTGTTGGGCTTGGAATCCGTAGCTTTGTGCTTTGTTGGTTTTTGGACAGTCTTCGACCGCTTGGCATCTTGCTTCCTCAGAATTTTTTTCTCACTATTCATATTGCTACGACCCCTGCATGGTTTTCGTGGAATCCTTGCAGCACCTCCCAACGACCTCTCTCTCCCAGCGACCACACCAAACGTTGCTCGTGCAGTGCCCGCCATTTCTTCCCTGTCCTCAACATTTTTGCATGGGATTGGAATGTTTTTTCGCGTGGGTTTTTGTTTTGCATGTTTTTTTTGGGTGTGTGTTCTTGCTTGGCATGGTTACTACCAATAGACCTATGTTTTTTCTCCTTTGCGTTGGTTTCCACGCTACTCTCATTCAGCTCCACGCACTTTGTTCAGACCTGAGTTTGGAATCCACACAACCATTTAGATTTGTAGTCTTGTGCTCATGTAGTCTAGCATGTGGCTCCAGCTATCCCTCTGGCCATTTTAAGACCTGCTGAGCTATGCACGTGGACCATTCCCTCAGCATCTTGTATATTTTTTTAACGGTTTTCTCTCCTCCAACTGTGTTGAATCCAGCTCCAGCTAGTTGTATTTATTTTGCACAGCCAGCCTATTGGCTCAAACCAAACTTTCCAATGTCCTGTACACGTGGCCCTGCAGCTCCTAACATGTGGCATTTCAAACCTGCAACTTTGAGTGCATGAGTTAAAAATAGCAGGTTCAACGCCTTTTTGCTGGCAGCAAGCTACAAAATTGCTGCTCTCCACATAGCACCTCAACATGGGACCCATCCTCCTCCCTTCTAGAATTATTTGTAGGTTAAAATAATCCCTTTTTAATGTTTTAAGGTCTAAAAACACTCATTGTCATTGTAATAAGTTTTAGGTTGTTTTTTGCTAGTTATTATGTCCTTCATTCGCATGTCTAAGACGGAGGGCGAGTTCTAGGGTTGGCAGGAGGCTAATTCCCCCTCACAATCAAAACAAACTATGCCTAAAATTTTATGACATTTCCAGTGAGTAGTCACATGATAGCCTTTACACCCATCTCGTGTACTTTTTTAATGTGTTTACAGTATCTAGTGCATTTTCCCATCAGTTGTGGGAATTGTTTTAATGCAATAACTTTTGAATCGCTGCTCATTTTTTAGCATTTCTTTTGTCAAAGTTTCATGATTATTCACACTTTACATGATGGAATTTCTAATTTTGTAAATGCACTACTTTTTATAAAGTTCCACATTCTGGGGGCTTGATTGTACTCTTGGGCCTACACATACAGATGCATTATCGGTCGAGTCCGACGTCTTGCTTTTGTGCATCTTTCATTTTTCATCATGGAGAGTGCTATTTCTAGATGTGAGCATTGTAGGATCACCTTACAGCCTCCACCACTTCACTCATAAGGGTCTTTTACCCTTCTTTCTTGGGCCAGTTCCTGCACCCACTGATCATCGTCATCTAGAGAAATTCCTCGACACTTGTGACTACATATTTGGTCACATGATGATGTATGTCTCTTGTTCTCTCTGGTTTCATGTGGCAGACTCAGATCCACCTCACCATGTCTGGAACATTCTTCAGTCCCTCTATGGAGACCCTTCACATAGTGCCGCCATCGTTGCTGCTACTGATTTAGTCATCTCCTCCATTTCTTCATGTGATGATAGTTCCACTGACACAGGCTAGCTTGGTTCTGCTTCTTATGATGAGGATTTTGCACCCATTTCTGATGTCGAGATCATTACAGAGGACTCTTCTCCTCTTTCTCTCACTATTCCAGACATTGTTGTCACCCCCCACATCTCATCAGATATCGAGAAGTTCCCTTCTCAGTCTGATACAGTAATCACACCCACCTCCTTTCCACTTCCAATGTGCGAGGCCCATTCCACTCCTCTACCTTCATTGGATGACTCATACCTATCATACATCGTTCTTCTGTTTGTTGAGCCCCCTCATTGGGACAAGTATTTTCCTAACCTTGGTTGTCTTTTTGCAGAGTCTACTTGTGATGCACTATAGGTCCCTCATCCATCTACAAGTGTTTTAGAGGATTTCATCATCTCTGTTGTTGGGAGTACCCCTTCCAGGAATCATGTCATTTCCACATTTCCAGAGACCTTCATTGATCCACCCTCAGTTGTGGATCCCTTTTCTATTGTGGAGAATGTTTTATTCCTCTTCACTTTGACAGTTCTACGCACGTGGCATTACCTTTGGTTCCTTAGCACTCACTCGCTAGACCTATGTCATACTTCCATGCACCAGACTCAAATTTCTTCATGTTCCTGCCTTCATTTTCCTTTGTGGAGTGGGCAGACTTCCAGCATGTCATTTCTATCCTTCCTAATGGCAGGCACATAGTTCATTGTGGGTGGCTCTTCTTCAGTCCAAAGGAAGAGGATCTTGTCATCAACATTATTCTGGGAGACCTCCTCGAGCTGCAGAGTTCAGATCCATCCATGGCATCTTCTGCATTCCTCTTGTCTCCCTCTTCTTCTCTCTTCTTCTTCTTTCCGAGAGATTACCTCTTTGTACATGGGTACCCTTTCAGGTTCGTCTATGGCCGGGACCCATATTTGGCATCTTTCTTAGATTAGAGATTGTGTTGTTCTCTTGTGGTGGATGTTTTTCCCACTGGGTTTTCCTTCACTACTTGGGACTTCTTTCTTGTACATGGGTACCTCATCAGGCTTTGTGCCGGGACCCATTTCTCATTTGTGACTTGCTGCCTCATCTTAAGTTATGATTAAGGGGGGGTGTTGGTGTGTGTATTTTCCATATCATAAGGTGAGTCATCTCACTTAGGTGAGATCATAGGTCCATGTGTCATTTAGGGGTCATTATGAGATTCCCTTACGCATCAGTGCGTTAGCGCGTTAGTGCGTCAGCACATCAGTGTGTCAGTGTGTCATATGCGTCATTGGGAGTTACACTTCTATTCTGGGAATGTAACTCCCCTTCTCTACTCAAGTTATCATGATTGCAACACTGGGGGTTACTTAGCACCTCTTATATGTACACATCTTTTGATCTATGAGATAGAGGAGATTTTTATGGCTTAACTAGGTTATGCCCATTTGTCAAATCTTTGCATGCACATTCGGTTGATGCTCGCTCCTCCTGAGATCTCATCACACTATCGCTCACACATCCGTTGATGTGCACGTCATCCCTCGTGATCCTCACTTGTGGGTTTTCAAACCCTCTTTCAAGATACACTCATAGGATTACAAACAATCTTTATCAAGATAGTGAGAGTAAAGTGATTTTAAATTGTTTATTTCATTACCAGATGAAGGCTCTTCTTATAATGAAATTGCAAATGCCACAATACTAATACATAGATGAGATATTCTATGACTCAGAGAGATTAAACATAAGATTACAAAAGGAAAAAGAAAAACTATTTGAAAACAACAAACACAACTATGCTCGTGATCAACACACATTTATTCAAGGTTCATTAGATTCATCATCGGGTGAAATTTTCTTGAATAATCTCAGATCCTATTAATGGTTGTACACTTGCAACCACCTTAACATGATTGAATCCAAAACATAGGAAAATAAATTGGTCTCTCAGATGATCTCTCGGGAAAATGGTTTTCTTTCAAACTTTCTCAGAAAAGTTAACCCCCCAATGCAAGAGTATTCTCATTGCTTTTATACATTTAACTTGCTCACTCATCTCAAATTCTTCCCCCAAAATAATAATATTCGAGGAACCCTTTGTTTGCTACAAGTTTGTTCCAAAAATGATGTTTAATAGATTTACACCCAAAGCTACTAAGTGGATAGATTATGAACTGATCATGTTTCTCAGAGCCTCAACTATGATTAGGATGCCATATCATAATTTTTTATAGTATTCTTAATCACTAATTTATTCTGTCGTGAATGAAATCCCATTTTTAATCATTTTCAGGTGGCTCCACATGGCTTGATTTGATAAGAAATCCTTTTTACCTTTGACAATACACCTTAAGAAAGGAGTATCCTCGCATGGATACATGCATTCATGCATTGTGAGTATGAGTCAACCAAGTGCAAAGAAGAGCCAACGAAAACCTCCACATGTTTCCTTGGTGCAACTATAAAGGTGAATTCTAGAGGCAGGTTCCCAAACAAGTGCGGGCCCTCCACATGTTCAGAAACCTATACAGTTACACCAGTTGCTGAAAAGGTAGAGTATCGGAAGCTTTAACAGAAGCTTCCACATTTCTATTCAACGCAACATCAAAGATGAAGTCTATAGGTGGGACCTCAAATAAGAAAAGGATATCCATGTGTCCCAAGTTTAAAAATGTTGCCTATCCCTCTAGAAAATTCTTGGTATAAAAGGAGCTAGTGGAAACCTCCGCGTGTTTCTTCAGAAAAAATTTATATGGTTCCTAAAAGTGAGGACCCCAAACGAGCGCAGTCTCTCCACATGTCTCAGCCGTTGAAAATTTTTAAGAACCAGCATAAGGTGCCACATGCCTAGGGTCTGAGAAATTTGCATCAAATGCTTGAAAATTTGAAGTATGGGTAGAGCCAGCAAAAACTTCCACATGTCTCCTCGACACATTTTTGTTATGTATCTCAAAAGGACTCCCAAAATCTTCAAAATGCTCCAGCAACCCACCTCCCTACTTTTAACTTGAAAAATGACCACGTGTACACCTTCGGGCTCAAAATAAGAATTTTTCCTTATCACTTCATATTGTTGAAATAGCCAATTATATACTATTGGGTCCGCGGGACCAATTTGGCATTTGTTAACAAATGTAACAAAAGTGACAAGTTTGACCAAAAAGACCATTCGAGTTGCATCCTATTAGAAAGAACCATGTATCTACAAATGTTAGGACATGATTTATAAAGGAGACACAGTTGTGGAAAATGCCCAACAACAAAAAATTTCCCCACGGAGATGAATATTGTAAATGAAACCAATACTCAATGTGATCCATGACCCAAGGAAAGGTTTGTCAATGGAAACCAAATGAAGGAGAAAAATTTAACACATCCATAATCGGAGACAGAGAATACATCAAACCATGCAGGCTGAGAAATTTTGAACAAATACGGAAAGATTAAATTGAGCACCAACACATTCTACCTAGAAGTAATAAAATCTTAAAAATTATATTTCAGGGCCTTTCATTCCAAATTAAAGTGAAAAAAAAGTTCAAATAACTATTCACAAAGGATATACAAAGACATAATTCTCTCAATGGAAATTAAAATCTACAAGGAGAATGGAACATAATCCCTCAAAGTAAAAAAATAATGAATATTAAGAATAGGAGGCCTCCCATTCTACTTAAAAGTTAGTAGTTATTAAAAGGGATAGTGGGGGCCTCTCATTCAAATACCTCTCATTGTCCCTAAAAATTAAAAAATAAATAAAAATGGAGATTGGGATGCCTTTGATTATCCTTAAAAGTGAACCATTCTTACAAAGTATATATAGAACAATGTAAGGTCTCTCATTATCCCTTAAATTATAAAAACAATCAACACAGAGAATGAGAAGCCTACCATTCTCTTCAAAAGTGAATAACAATGTAATGTCTCTCGTTGTCACTCAAAGTATAAAATCAATCAAAACTGATAATGCAAAGCCTACCATTCTCCTGAAACATGAATAATTTATAAAATTGATTTTGGTGGCCTCTCATTTGAATGCCTCTTATTATCCCTCAAAGTGAACAAAAATAATCAAGATGGAGAATGGGAGGCCTCCCAATCTTCCTAGAATTAATAACTACTTAAAATGTATATTTCAGGGCCTCTCATTCCAATTTAGATTGTAAAAATAATTCAAAGAATCATTCACAAGAGATTAAAAATTACATCGTTCTCTCAAAGTAAACAAAAACATTCATGGAGAATGAGACATAATCCCTCAAATAAAAATAATAATAAATATTTAGAAAGACACATTCTCGTTAAAGTAATAAATTACTAAATGGGATAGCGGGGGCCTCTTATTAGATGACCTCTCATTATCCCTCAAATTAAAAGGAATAATCAAGATGGAGATGAGGATGCCTTTGATTTTCCGTAAAAGTAAAACATTCTTAAAAAAGATATTGAGAACAATGTAAGGTTTCTCATTTTCCCTCAAGTATAAAAAAAACCAACATGGATAAAGGAAAGCCTCTGATGCTCTTGAAAAATGAATAACAATTTAAGGTCTCTCGTTATCCATCAAAGTATAAAAATAATCAACACGGAAAATGAGAAGCCTCCCATTCACCTTAATAATGAATAATTCTTAAAAGGGGTATTTATGGCATCTTATTTGAAGGCCTCTTATTATCCTTCCCAGTAAACAAAAATAATAAAAATGGAGAATACGGGGCCTCCCATTCTCCCCAGAAGTAATAAATACTTATAAAGTATATTTCACGGCCTCTCATTCCAACGTAGAGTGAAAACAAATTTAAAGTAAACTTTCACAAAAGAGATAAAAAAACATCATTCTCTCAAAGTAAACAAAAATGTTGAAGAACAAAGAGACAAAAACTCTCAAAGTAAAAAAATAATGAAGTTTAGAATGGGAAGCCTCCCATTCTATTTGAAAGTGAGTAATTATTAAATGGGATAGTAAAAAAAAAAAATCATGATAGAGAATGGGATGCCTCTGATTCTCCCTAAAACTAGTGAACCATTCATGAAAAGGACATTGAGAATAATTTCATTTCTCACATTATCCCTCAAAGTATAATAAATAATAAACACAGTGAATGGGAATCCTCCCATTATCCTCAAAAGTGAATAAGAATGTAAGGGCTCTTATTATCCATCAAACTATAAAATTAATCAACATGGAGAATGGTAAAAATCCCATTCTCCTCAAAAGTTAATATTTATTAAAAGGGATACTAGTGGCCTCTCATTTGAAGGCCTTTTATTGTCCCTCAAAGTAAAAATAATAATCATGTTGTAGAATGGAAGGCTTCCCATTCTCCCTAGAAGTAATAAATTATTTATAACTATAGTTTGGGGCCTCTCATTCCCACTTAGACTTTAAAAAAATTTCAAAAAATCATTCATAAGAGATATAAAATGACATAATTCTCTCAAAGTAAACAAAAATCTACAAGGTGAATGAGACATAATCCCTCAAAGTTAATAAAAATTTAGAAAGGGAGGAATCTTATTCTCCTAATAAGTGAGAAATTATTAAAAGGGATAGTGCGGGCCTCTCATTGAAGAACCTCTCGTTATCCCTCAAAGGAAAAAAAATAAAGATGGAGATTGGGATGACTCTGAATTCTCCATAAAAGTGAGCTATTCTTAGAAAGGATATTAAGAATAGTGTAATGTCTCACATTATACCTCAGAGTATAAAAAATAATCATTATTTAGAATGGGAGGCCTCCCATTCTCCTCAAATCTGAATAACAATGTAAGGCTTCTTCTTATCCCAAAATAATCAATACACAGAATGGGAAGCCTACCATTCTCCTCAAAAGTAAATAATTCTTAAAAGAGATATTGGTGGCCTCTAATTTGAAGGTCTCTTGTCATCCCTCAAAGTAAACAAAATAATCAATACTGAGAATGGGAGGCCTCTTATTCTTCCTATAATTAATAAATTCTTAAAACATATATTTTAGGGCCTCTCATTCCCACTTAGAGTGAAAAAATAGTTTAAACAATCATTCACAAGAGATATAAAAAGACATAATTCTCTCAATGTAAACAATAATCTATAAGGAGAATGAGATTCCTTATGTTATCCTTCACATTGAAAAAAATGAATAGTTATAATATGAGGCCTCCCATTCTAAATTCAAATGAAAGAATAGTCAAAAAGGTAAAATGGAAGCTCTTATATTTTACATCAAAGTGAATAAAAAATGAAGTTGTTGAAATAATCAAGAGTAAGAATGAGATTCCTTACATTCTACCTTCAAAGGAAGAATAGTTAAGAAGGAAAATTAGAGCTCTTGTAGTCTACATCAAACCAATGAAACACTTAAGATGTCAAATAGGAGTCCTCTTAAAGTTAAAATCAATAAAGATAAAGAAGTTGAGGCACCTCTTTTCCATATTGTATTTGTTGAATTTAATTTATGTTGCATTAAAAAACATGTAAGCACCATAAAAAAATTTAAATAAGAAACAAATAGATCTAATTTATAATGTGTAATCAATATTTTTTATTTTATTATCTATAGATGGGAAATTTCATGTTGATGGGAATTATAATCTATACTAACAAATATGTCTACTTTCTTACTTCAATTTTTACTTGCTTTATGATAGCCTCTATTTTATCTCTATATTATATTTAAATATATATATTAATTTATTCTTTTAAAATTTTTTTATAGATTTCACACAATGGATCATATATTTTAAGAAGCACAACATTTTGATTTATTTTCACAAGGATTGAAATTTTCTTAGGGAAGAGTTAATCCAATTAGAAAAAATCTACATTCTAGAGTAATGGGAGAAGCTATATTTTTCATGACTCTAGATAAATTATTTAATGGGAAAGCTTTGTTACCTTATTTTCTTGATGAAGAAAAAACATAGGAGACATAAAAAATTAAGGGTACTATATTGCATGAGATGATAAGAAAATGTTAACACATGGTAATTCCTCAATACCCAATACCAATGATATAGATGAAACATTGAACTTTAATTCAATTGATGTAATTGAGTTATATAATGTTGAAATTGAATCCAATGAGAAAATGAATGGCACATATGAAGAATATTGACTTCAATTTATCGTAGAGAATGTGATACTTAAACATCAATGTTACTCCCATGGAGACAATATAGTCCTAGGTTTTATATAAAATGTAATTAAGGACAACATTGTTCAAGGTGAGAAGTTGGTTCCTCAAATGTTTGGTTTGATGGTGGAGAAGATATTAATTTCTTGCAATATTTGTTCATCATCACTGAAACCAAGTAGTATAATAACATGGTGAATAGAGAAATTGGTGAATCAAAATATAGGGTCTATAATGAAGTTAAAAAATAGGGTTGAATTAGAATGTTTGACCACTTCAAATGCCTATGATCACAAATTTAAAATTAGAGAAATTCAGGAAAAGCTAATGCATCTTTGTTCAAAGGAGAATGAATATGTTGGAGAACGAACAATTACAAATGTACTTAAAGGAGATTTGGTTAATTTTAAATTATTAGATGGAAATAATTTTTGTATTCTTATTAATACTATATTCAATCCTTCTTGTTCCACATGGACCATATCATAGCGTTCTCTCATACAGTGGCCTACAAATCAACTAACATACCTTACTACTTCACCGATGAATGTGAAAATGAAGGAAGTTCCAAAGGAGATTGAAGTCAATATGTGGAGTTCATTAAAAGAATCTCTTCCTCAATTATCATTTATAATTCATGTTGATTTCATGATTTACACATATCCACAACCTTTGACAAGAAGGCCATATAGACATCACAAACATTTGAAGCCCAGTGCATCAAATTTCAATATGTCAAATGCATGATCTGCTGAAGCTGAAGATGAGTTATATTTCTTAGATAAAGTATGAAATATGATTTATTGCAAAAAAAAAATTCTTACTTCCATAATACCTATTACATCAATCACTAGTGATTGGCCAAAGTTTAAATATATGAGTGACGGTACAAGAGGAAGTTTTTTGTTGAATCCATTTGGAGAAAATTGATCTATAAAGAGAAATGAAATAACAAGGAATAGAGGCATTCTTACCATGATGTTTGACACCCTTGATGTATGTAAAAATTCTTAGTTTAATGCTTATGTAATACTTACAATCAGCTTCTTTGAATACAAGAAATAATTTTTAAATGGTGATATTAGGGAAATGAATGCTAATGTTGTTTTATAAAAATCAAGGCTGAAGAAAATGGCAATAATTCTTATTATAGAAAAAAAGATTATGAAAATTTTTATATAGATTCTCATTTGACTTGCTTCATAAATCATGATGGAACAACAGTTCCTATAAATATGTTGCCAGAAAATAATACCCAATGTTCCATTCTTAAAAATTTTAATGTAGACCTTGAAATCCTAAATCTCCCTACAATGTCACATTTTAACTTTAACAAGATATCGTCACAAGATTTTGAAGATGTTTCAATTAAAAATAATTACATCTATGAAAAGTGTTATGAGTGTGTGGATATTGCAAACTAATGAAATGCCAAAAATGACTTAGAAATAATCAAGTAGTTACGGAAGTATCAAAAATGTCATGATGATTACATTACAAGTTATTGTGCAGACTATTATCCGCATAGGATTGAATTTGAGGTAAACCTTGAAAAATTCTTAAGCATTGTGCATGATAAGATGAATAAGATTATAACTTCCATACCAATATTGGGGAAGAACTCCAAGTTACTTAGTAATGTTTGGAACCTCCCAAACTCTTTAACAAGTTTACTTACTCTTAGACATAAGAAAGGGGGTTTTGGCCACTTTATCCTTCCATTTATAGAAAGAGATTCAAACTTCATAGTGACATCAATAGCCTTATGCCTTTGCATGCTTTAAGAACTACTGGTTGATGTATATATCCACCTATTGTACATGACTGGGTCATCAAAACATCCACTACATGATACATTATTACAAAATGATTCATAAGAAAAATGTCAAGTGTATAAGGGTACAACAATGTAATTTGTTTCAGAAAATGTATCTGAAAGATGTTTTTCACTCAAAAACTTGCAACCAATCTTCTACTTACAATTGGACAGAGCTTTAAGTAGTAATAAAAACTATTATTTATTTGGTTTTTTATTAATGTTGACAGTCAGAAGGGTTTTTAATGTAGTGTATTAAAGTTGGTTGCCAGTAGGACACACCTATGAAGATATTGATGGAACCTTTGGGAGATTATATTCTATGTTATGGCGAGAATATACATATTCTCTACCACAAATCATGGATGCATATAGAAAATTCTAAGCTTATTCACATTCATTCACACCATACCTGATACAAAATTTCTATGATTTCAAATCCTTTGTGGGGACACATTTACTAGATGGGAGTCACATGATAGTGGGTCTTAGCCAGACTCAATACTTTAAATTCCATATCATAAATGGAGTACCAATGATGCAACACAAATAAACCAAAAGGAATCTTGCATATTCTAATCATATCAATGTCTCACGTACATTGTCTAATGGAAAACTACACTCACCTAAAGGAAAACGTCAACTACCACCATTTATGACATCGAAGGAGATGCGTGAACTAAAGATAGAAATAAGAGACTATCTAATTCAATAGAGTAAAATTTCTAAATATGGAGGGAAAGGATTCTGATTACCAAATATAAGGTATTGGTAAAGTTTTTAGATGCTTTAGATAAGCCCTTTATCAATAGTTGTTAGAAGGTGATTTTTTCCAAGAACTAGACAACTCAAATACCAATAATGATTGTCATTTTCTCTTGGATAATTACTTGAGACAAAATGTCCTTACCAATGAGGAAATTTATGTCAGACCTAAATGTAAACAACCAAGAGATGAATTCAATCCAAAGGAAGATGTAGTACAAGGACAATTTTTGTTAATATGACAAACATCAAACAAATTCCCAATATGGATGGGTAAAGTAGAAGGGAATGTCTACCCTTGTAAGGATACTTTGAGTGAGACATATAAGGTAAAGGTTCGATGGTGGACACCAATTGGAAAAGGGAAATTACAAAACGTTTTGTATGAGAATTGCTTAAATAAAACAAAATAATGTAAAGAATAAAATGAAGGAACAACTAACATAGATGTGAATGGTATCATTTGTACTTGGTAAAAAAAAGTAGGATGGAATCAAGAAAATAATAAGAATAATAAAAAAGGTACATACACCCATTAAAGAATATTAAGCGCAACTACAACAATTTAAGGATAACCAAAGTGATAATGATGTTGAATGATTTATTATAGGTAATGAAAACTATGTCAAAGACAATATGTGATATTTTATCTTGTCTCAAGGTATGGGTTTTATGAAAATTTCTATTTTGCTGCACTTCAGATGGTCGAAATTTATATTTTATGCAATCATTATTAATATTATTTTTCAAATAATATAAATCTTTAGCTTGAGGTATATCCAATGTATAACAAAATGATATATTCCCTAGCAGAATTGTAACAAAATAATTTAACCTCTTAATTCATTCATTTCAATATGGAGAATAGTAATATCACTTTGAAATAGAATGGTTGTGAAATAGGTTCATTCAAGTATTAGTGTTTAAGTGCTTTAAACTTGGAAAGTTTCAATGTGTTTTCTTGGTTATGTGATAAACATAAGAATACGGTTGAGGCCCATTTATTATTTAAGGAGAAAACATGACTAGGATAGATCCCCTAATCTTTTGTGACAAGAATTTATTTGTACACCATAATCTTTGATGAAAATTTGTAGGTAATCTAATTTAAAAATAGCTTCCTCCGTTTAGCCACTAGTTCTTTACCAACTACTACTCTTGTTGGTTCCTTATGGAATCATCACTTTTTTGTTTCATATAATGGATAATAATATGATATGTTCCTTCAAATCACACCATCACAATATTACAACAAATAATGCATATGATAATTGAGAGGAAGTCAATTGTCATGTAATTGTTGTCTATAAAGTTATGCATCTAAATAATGAATATCATCTTTCCTTCCTCTTTAAGTTTAACATTTATGAAATCCTTTCTAAATGATATTTATAGATTTAAGAGGTTAAAAATTAGGTGCAACAATGTGTATCATTATTGCAAAACGATAATGATCATAAAAAATTATTTCATTTAAATATATTGTTGGTAAAGAAGACTACTACAAATAATTTTTGTATTGGATGGTAAAAATAAATTGAATATGTTTTATACATTATGGTAAAAATAACATGTATGCTTGACATGAAATCAACTAAGTTGAACATGTATGGATTTCCATATATATACTGACTAGGTAATGTAAATATTAAGTGTATTATGTTGTAAAAGAAGTGTATCATTAATGAAATTATGTATAGTATGTTTATTCAAATGGATGTGAATTAATATAACAAAAAAATAAATGCAAATAAATTCGTGTATATGAAAAACCTTAAAAAAAATATTGAGAATAACATCAACTAAAAAAGGATAAAAATGTAGTAAAGATGACAACAACAAACTATATTGTCAAGATATGGAGATATGTAGCTTTCAAACAACCATTGGGTATGATACATCTAGGATATGACCATACATATTTATTAACAAATTATATATGTGCTTTTAGTCCATAAGAAATAAAAAACATAAAAAATATAGTACCGTCAATTTTCAAAACATTCAATATAAATATGATTTTACATTTTAATTTTTAATGATATATGATTATTTTATTTCGTTTTGTTTCATCCATTTACTTTGAGGTTAATTTTTGTGTCGTGATGGTGGCCATAAAATATGTATATAAGGAGTGCTTGAAGGACAATTAATTAGGTTGAATTGGGGTTACTAGGTATTTCAACTCCTCAACACCCCCTCTTGACATACCATCTCAATCAATACAAATTGTAGATCAACATGTCAAATTTTTCACCAACTCATCTTTCATGTCATGTCTCATTCATTATATGCTAATTTGATCTCCTAAAGAATAAGTGAGCAGACCTTTGGCTAGGTGATAATAAACTAGGCACCAAAAACAAAACTTCATTCTTAGAATTATCCTTTTGAGGTGACAATTATATGAAGTAGCCTAATATTTCATCATCACTATCTCATCTAGATTTTTGGTTGGATTCCACAAAAAAAAATTCCTCACTGCTAGGAAGATCATCCAAATCAAGATGGAAAAGAGAATTTAGCCTAGACACACATTATATCTAATTTTTGATTGTAAAACACTCTTTAACTCGTACATTTCTACACATCCTTTTTACATTTCAGTCATTATTTATTTAATTTTCTTGATCTGTAAATATTCGAGAAGAACAATTTGTAGTTGGATCTATAGATTTAGATTATATATTTGGCTGGAATACCACTTTTTATTCCTATAAACATAGATCATCCCATGCCCTTCTCTTCCCTGATCACCCCTTCTCGGGATTTTTAGTACACGACACCTCAAATCGATTCTCTCCTCTCCACCGCATGCACCCGCCATGGCCACCCCTTCCGTATATCTTCAATATTTTACACACCCACCCTCACAAAAATACTTTCTTCACAGCCGCATCTCTAATCTCCACCCCTTTCCCCTACTCTCCACATGGCTTCCCCTCTCCATTTCCTCCTCCTTGGCTATCACTGCACCTTCACAAAGAAAACAATAAAACAAAAGAAAGCATAGAAATTTAAAAATATAAACCTAAAACAAAGTTGAAAATCATATGTATTATATTAGGTTTAATTTTAGGTAGGATTTGGGTTGTTATGATAGACTAGTAAGTTTTAATGAATGATATGTTATAGGTTACAACATTTAAAATGAAATATATATTATAACATATGTAGCTGTTGTAATTCAAAATTTTAAATGTTATAGAAATGTATGTGTCACAATTATAATGAGGGACCTGCCTCTTTTGGTTTGGAAGGAAGAAAAGCATAATTAAGTGCTTGTTTGGTTCATTTTTGAACTCGTGCTCTGGAAAGGAAGGTGTGCAACCTAGAGAGAGATATTTTGCATGTATGAGATAATTTTTTGAAGGATGAGAAAGATAATTAAAGTTTGAGGAAAATAAAAAAGTATGAGAGAAAGAGGATAGAGAAAAGAAATAAGGATAAATAGCAAGTGTGATGCCCTAGGGTATGAGCTAGGGTTTGTGAGCTGAAATTTTGTTCTCCATTAGTTGTGGCAACAACAATATCAGAGATCAGATATAATCAGGTGGAGGAGTGGGTGCTTCACTAAATTAGGGGTTTGTGTTCCTTGTATGGTTGGTGATCAACTAAACTAGGTGTTAGTGCTCCTTGTGGGGTTGGTGCCTCACTAAATCAGGGGTTAGTTCTACTTGTGTAGTAGGTTATAAAATAAATTTATTTGATTTGTGTAATATAAGAAACATTTCACAGGTTTTCTTCCCCATGATGGTTTCCCACTTACATATGGTGTTCTTGTGTTGATTATTTTGTTTCTTGCTCTCATGGTTAATTTTGCATTTTTTAAAAAGCACACATGGATATGAATGTTGTATGAATAATCTAATTGATGTATTTATGGTTTGGTAAATGAAAAGAAATTTTTTTGTAGGAATGATTCACCCCCCACATCTTTGTCCCTTCTTCTTCCAACAATTGGTATCAGAGTTGGTCCATTTGCAAAAGTTTGACAACTTAAAGGAGAACCTGTAAATAAAAAATGGGGAACTCTACTAATATTTTGAGGAAAAAATATGAAATTAATGAGTCTATGGTGTTTGAAATATAAGAGAATATTTCTGAAATGAAGAAAGATCATGATCTAGCCATCAAGAAAAGTAAATATTAATTGGAGAGTGTGTCTCAAACCAAGGGTCAAAGAGGAAGAATGTAATCACCTAAAGTCACATGTTTCTTTACTCAATGATAAGATCAAGTTAAAGGAGGATTAGTTCATTAAGTATGAAGATGGTATGAAATATCTACATTCAAGACATGATGTAGTTTCAAGGAAGTTGAAGATATTTGAGAAAAGTGTGAATGCCCTAGAAAATCTTCTTAGCCAAAAAGGAACAACATGTGATAAGGCTAGTTTGAAACTCAAAGAAGAATTCCAGGACAATGAATTGTGGAAAGAAAAAATGGTTTCAAGTAAGGAGGAAGAGAAGGTTACTCTCTCTAAGGACAATGAGAAGACCAAGCCTATTAGGAAACATAATGTATCAAGCAATGAAATATCATTCAATGGCTATTATTTCATATGTCATGCTTTTGGTCATAGAGCTAAAGAATGCAGGTAAAAGTATTATAATAATGGTGCAAGATCCTTTGATGGTTAATGTGATTACTATTGTGAATATGGTTACAATGCCAAGGATTTTTAATGGAATCTAGGAGTTTTTTACCCTAGAAAAACTAATAAGATGTTTTTCAAGATATTTGATCCTAGAGATGCTCACCCATGGAAAGAAAAAAGAAATGATCTTACTATAGATGTTATATGCTTCAAGTGTAATAAGGTGAGCCATGTAGCTAGTGTTTTTTTTAGTGGAATATATAATCATTTTGGTGATTTTAAAAAGATAAATAAATTAGTATTCTACAACTGTAAAAAGGAGGGTCATGTTGTAACAAATTGTTATCAAGTATTTTTTAGGTCATGAAAGGTATTTTGAAGGTTCTAAAGAGAAAATAATTTGGTTTTACTGGACTAGAGTGAAAGGAAATGGTCTTAGAAGGACTTGGTGACCTAAAAGAGGCCTTGGTGTCTCATTTAGAGTAGAAAATAATGTAATAAATGGAATAAAACAGATTTCAAGTTAGAAAACGGAAGATGAATATGTTTTACAAATTCCCAAGAAGGCTTGGTACCTCTTAAATACCTGAACTTTTAGGTATTCATGAAGCCTATATGTATTCACTATGCTTCTTGAAGGTATACCATTGTAAATGAATCATCCAGGTGAGGGGGAGATATTTACGTCATATGTTTCATCTCTATAGAGTCAAGGTATGTGTATATGATCCTCATAGTCTTCTTCATTCACTATTATGTGTCTTGTTGTCTGAGAAAAAATCATGAGTCCTTGTTGTGTTTCTTTGTACTTTAAGTGATTTGGTTTCCTTTCTAAGCTAATGTTGATGTCTTATTCTCTATCATGAGTTATTATGTGATGTATCTAAGAGTTCTTGATCAGAAATAGTTGGTAAAGGTTTCTCAGTGGTATCAGGTGTCTTATGCCTCATGTATTGGAAAAGGTTTCTCAGTGGTATAAGGTGTCTTTATGTCACTGGTATTGGTATATTTTAGCCTCATGTGGACTGTACATGAGTTCTGAAAGCATGTAATTATTCAGTGTTAAGTCTTTAGGGTGTAAGGTGTCATCTTGACATGTTCCTTTATGATTATTATTTGTTTATTTGTCTTGCACATCATGATCATGTCATTTATTTCCTAATATGGTCAGTGTTGTATATTTGTGTTCTGTGAAGATTGCACTATCTTTTATGAGTTATTAGGAGATTATATAAAAAAAATCATGAGTCGTAAGTGATCTTGATAGATTTTACATTATGTAATTCATGTGTATGAAGTTACTAGTTTTATCATTTCATTGAAAAAAATTTCCAGCATTCAAATCTGGAGTGTAGTCATTCCTTAGGTGTTTGTGCATGGATCTAATGCAGTGAAAGTATCTCATGCCTCTCCAAATGGAGTTGCTCAGCAATATATGATTGATGGAGTACTCTCAATAATATTGTGAATATTTTCTAATGTTATCAACTCCTTATTGATCAATTTGACGTCAAGAAAGTTGATTGAGACCGTAATATTGTCAAATTGGCTCTACTTTCAAGAAAAATGAAGTGTTACAGGTATATAAAGTGATTGGTAATGGTGAAATCTCATTAAAAAGGTGCACATTAATTTCAATAATTTTGTTACAAGGTGGTAATTATAGTTTCATGAATATAAGTGCAAATTATGTCAAAAATGCTATTTTAGTGTTCTTGACTAGATTTACATAGTCCCCATGAAGTAGTATGCATGGAATTTTATTTTTGAAGGTCAAATTGATGGATTTTGGGTTTTAATTTTGGTACTTATCATATAGACTCGTGGGGATAGAGGAGGTAAAAATATTGAGCTTCAAGTATGTGTATTTTATCAGTTGTGCTTGAAAAAGTGTGATGGATAGTTCATGGTGCACAATGATGAGGGTTTGGATCTCAAAACCCTATCTCTTGGTTTCTTCACATCTAGAATGGTTTTTTAAGATATTTTATTAGTCCTAGGAGTTTTCAAAGTACATATTATGAATTCCTTATGTTCATGTATGGGTGTGTGATAAGATTCTAATGTCTTTTATCTTTGAAGAGCATGAGAAATATGTCTATCCAGTTAAGATAAACTTGATGGTAATCAAAAAATTTATTTGTTCCAAATATGGCTCTAAATTTGTATGACCAGAGATTGTATTTTTCCACCAAGTTGAATAGGGTGTGCTAAAGTCATTGTGTGAAGGTATTTGAAATTATTTTAAATGCATATGAATATTTTAATCAGCTGGATGAGTATAATCTGTATTAGGCTCTATAGAAAATGGTACAATGGTGTCTATGTATGAGAATTCTTTAGTCATAAGTATGGTAAAACCATCAAGTTGATTTATGTGTCTAATTCTCTGGTAAAGTATGATTTTTTTTTTGAAGGTAAAGATTAAGGTTTTAGTGAATTCACGCATGACACTCTATAGGTTGCAGTATATAAGGAGAGAAGAATAATGACATGTTATAGTTTGTATGCACTATCAAGAGTATAAAGAAGTCCATGTAAGTTTTAGGTGGTATGTATAGGGTCTCATACAGGCTCAAATTTTAAAAGAGGTATATGAAGCATAAAGAATACATCATATAGGTAATTTTGGTTTAAGAGGGTTCTTCATGATCACAATGTGTCTGTGAAGAAGAAAACATAATACTACAAGCTATAGTGCAATGTAATGGTCAAGGTCTCACAATGTTAGAATTTAGATGTACAAATTTGCAAAAGGGCTTCAAGCTATATTTGACATCTTAGTAGCCTATGGGGTAAAATATTTTGTATACTTGCTAAGGAAACTATATGCGAACTCCTCTCTACCTTAAAAAAAGTCTATGAATAAATATTTGAACATATTTGGCATGCAATTTAAATTTAAGTCAATGTATGGGATGTCATAGTTAAGGTAACTACGCTTAGTGAAACCTATAACTTGCTACAGGTGCATGTAGTGCTAGAAGCATGAAATGATTTTTCCAAGATGAATAAATTCATGAAGACCTTTGAGAAGTTGATGCTACAGTTGACTATGAAGATGAGTATCTAGATGCAGAGGTATGGTGATAGGTTATATATCTGAGAAGGATGTCTAAGGAAAGGGGAGTCTAGTTTAGTTTATATGAACTTGGAAAACCCATTTTTGTATGTCAATGTTCTTAGTGAGTGATTTCATGGATTTAACAAATAAGTGTGAAGAAAGTATGGAGTGTTACAGGAGTCACAATAGCTTGTATAGAGGTGGAATAGATATTGATGGTAGGGAGATTGTTTTCTGAATCTAGATTTATAGGCTATAGTATGGATATAATTCTTACATAAAATTTGATGTTTTATAATTCAAAACAATGATTGAGACATTGTAAAAATATTATAAACAAAGCAATGAGACTGATGATTGTTCGTCTATGATTAACCTTCTAAATAGTGAAAATGTGCTTCTTTAGGGAAAAAGGTTTAGGATTAATTTTGAAGAAACTTGTAAAGGTATGTGAAAATATAAAATTCTTAAGAATATCTCCATATCAAGGTGATTCTATGAAGAATTATCATACACAGTGATTAGAAAGGATGTACTCTCAACTACAACTAATTCCCAATAGGTATAACAGTAATGTCAAGACTTAATTATTGAAGGTCAGTACTTAATGATGGGTGTTTGCAACATGAAAACAATGGTATAGTCACAAGGGTAGTTGATGATATGGTGATTATAGATTACAAAAAATTAGAAGTGCAGAGTTGGTCTCTGTGGATGCGGTGATTTTAATGAAGTTCTAAGATCTTCCACTAAGATGCAAAGACACAAATCTCTATATGATTGAATTTGACTTCCCTTCAAAGTGTGAAGTGAGTATAAGTGAGAATGATGCCATTTGGAGTGACAAGAAAAGTTAAGTTGATGACTGTGATAGTGGATGAAGCCTGCTACAAATCCATAGTGACATGAAAGGAAGCTTCTTTAGGTAAATAACAATTTCTCAAGTGTGTTCAAATCCTTTATCACAGGGGCAGTTAATGACTTGATCATTAGATAATTTTTTGGATATGCCTAATGAATATGAGGTATGATTCTTTCATTTTTTAACATGTTAATGCTAAAAGTTTTCCTATCTCAGTTAGTTATGACTATTGTAGATGGAAAACATTTTTTGGGACCTAACAAAAGTTGTCTAGATGATTTCCATCCATGATAGGATGGTGTGTTTCTCTATTTTGTGCTTGGGAACTAGAAACAATTCTCTTAGATGCATGGGGAGTCTTAGATTGCATGGTGAAGGTATGAATATTGATTTAGGACTTGTCAAAATTGGGGAAAATGGTACTTAAATGTCTCTTCAGGGATGTGAGTCCACATGTGAAGTAGAGAGAAAGTAAGTATAGTGGTAAGTCAAAGTTATGTCTTGAAAATATTGAATATGCTCATGAAAGGAAGTATGTTGAAGTTATGGGCTCAATTTTACATTTTTTACATGTTCTCAGTATGATAGACTTAGGTTACAAAAATTTAAAGTGCTCCAATGAAGGCTAAAAAAGAGTTGAGGTATAGAAAATTTCTTGTTTGCATACATAGAAGGTATAAAGTGTTGTTCTTAGCTCCTATCAAGGTGAGATCATGCTTCTTCAATTATTTTAGGTGATTTACAGAGGTTTCAGATGTTCTTCCTAGGGAGAGCTTGTTGTTTGCATGCTTAATATAAGGCTAAAAAATAGTTTTTGTGTTAAAATCAAGAGATGGAGATTTTCTAATACCTTTTGTTGATGTTTCTAACCAAAACCATGATGGTATAAAGATGAAGAAAGTGAAGAAGGTAAGATACAAGTATTCCTTTTTCATTAATATAAAAATGGGGAAAGGTTCAAGGTGTTTTCCATCAATGAAAAAGGAGGAGATTTTTGGCATGGTGTCCTAGGTGTTGTCATTGATGAAAATCCACATAAATGAAAAAATGAATGTTTTTGGATGATTTCATGATGTTTTTTTTTTGTGCTAACATGATGGTTCATATTTTTATCATCTAGTACAGTGATATTTAGTCATACATGCTTGCTTTAGCAAGCTAATACAGGTGCCTAGGAGGTGTTTTTTGGAATTTTGAGCTTCTTGAAAGGTTGGGAAGAATTTTGGAATGATAAATAACATGATTTAAGTGTTCTTGAGAACTCACATTAATGGAATAATGTACGTAGAGGTGATTTTCCATGTTACTGGTATTTTTCTGGGAGGTTTTGTAGATTTTATTGGATCCATTTGATCTCATAGATGCATGTTATCTAGCATATCATGACATATCAAGTATGTTTGGGTCATTTGTAGAAGTTTCATGTTGAGTGATTGCATTATTTCTGTTAACCCTAATTGCTACTATGAAGATCTAGCATGCAAACATAGGAAAGTATTAGTCACTAGAGATATTCAGGTATGATGTTATCATTATGATAATTGGAGACGTTAGAGATATGAGTGATGATCCTATCAGAAAAATTTCAGGTTCCCATCATGTGAATTTTACAAGATATTTCTGAATTTGTAAAATAGGGTCAAGAACATGTAAAAATCAAGCTTGAATTTGTACTGTTATGCTCATTGTGCTTTACATGGGCCCTTGTGGATTTCAAGTATGATTTTAAGGTAAGTTTAGAAGTATTCAAAATAATAATGAAGTCACTTTATTGTCACTTTTTTACGAACGAATGTTAAGAAGGTAAAGAGGTTCAAAACCCTAGTTAAACCCTAACTAGGAGAAGTTTGCAAAACGTGAAGTGTTGTGACCCAGTATTGATTGATTCATAAAAATTGATGATTAGATATTGTATAAGAATCCTAAGAATTTCCACAAATGTATGGTTGAGGTCATTGTGATATGTGGGCCCCACCTAAAAAAAGTAGTTTCTGAAGAAGGTTTGAGGACAATATGGTCCAAAGGAGGAGCATACAAAGTTGATGGTGCATGATGAATAGTAGTATTTATTAATTTTCATGAAGGTTTCAGGACATTTTCATGAAATTTCATGATTTTTTGAGGTCTAAATTGGTTGATTGGTCAAAGGGCAGTTTTGGGGTCTCAAATATTAGGGTCAAGTGTTTTGGCCATAACTTGAGCTACAATTTCAATTTATAGGTGATTAAAGCTTTGTTGAAAATTATATTCAGAGATAGTTCCATTGATATATGGATTGCATCATTATTAGGTGATGTGACAAGGTTTGTAGCGAATTCTTTTAGAAAGAAGTTTTTTGGCAGTTCAAGATAGGAATTGTTTTGGTGTAAGTTTTATGTTATTTGAAGCATGAGATGAATTGGACGATTATTCCTATAACCTATAATATTAATAGGGATGAATTTTTCATCAAATGAATACATTTTTAGGTCTTGAATAATTGTATAAATGTATTTGTGAGCTAATGTTTGGAAATAACTTTTCTGGCAGGTTGATATGGTGAAGGAAAACGTAGTTGTGGTTAGAAGTGAAGTATGTTTCATGAATTATATATTTTTATAATTGTTCTATATGTTTTGCCACTTCATTTTTGATCCGTAAACATCTTATTTGGAAATATACGAAATCACACAAATATGTTGTTCTAATTTCAACATTGGAAAATGATAGATTGATTGAAGATTAGAGATTTAGAGACTGATTAACTAGTGTTTAGGATGGAATTATACAGAAATGATAAAAAAATACTACACATAACACAATAATTTTTGTCCTGGAAACCCCCAATGAGGGAAAACCAGTTAGGAAGGGAAATTTATCTTTCTTCCTAGTTGTATTGGCCAATTAGTTGAAAATTATACAGATTACAATAAGTATGAAAAGAAGTAATAATGTAAACCTTCTCTCTAATTTCTTACTTGCTCTATGTTCTTACACCTTGATCCTAAAATTCCACTCTAGCAATGAAGAATCTATTATCACTTTCTCTCATACTAATAATTTGATTCTCGATATCTCTGGATCTTCAAAAGCTCTGTTCTCTTGCTCCTTTCATGCATTTATTGACCTTCCCATTTCCTCCCATGCACTAGAGGATGTGAAAGGGCATGAAAGGGAATAGACACAGTCAGGCGCTTCAAATTCACATCCATTCTTGTTTTATGTTCAGAGCTGTCAGGACCGCCACCCTGTATGTTTGTGGTTCTACAACTGCCTCTCTGCACAGAGTGGCAGTGCTTTCTAGAACATCCATTTACCTAATTTTCTTCATTTTCTTCAACTCTCCTTCTTGGTGATAATTGAACTGATGAAGTGGGGGTTTTATATGGATCCCTATGGATCATTTTTAGTGGTTACATGACATGTTTTTGTCAAGTAAATGTGATTTGGTGATTAAATGAAGTTTCCAAGGTGCTGAAGAGTGAAGTAAACAATTGTTTTGAGATTTGTAAAGGTAATTGGGCTTAGTAAATGAAATAATTTGATTGGTTGATATTAATTTAGACCATGTATGAATTTTTTATGACATTTGACTCATAGGTAGAGGGTTTTGGGTCATGAAAAAGTATGGTACTAATGATAAGTCATTTTAAAGAATATGCCTATGGGGGTTTGAGCCATTTTTGGCACATGTAATGAGGTTTTTGGCTAGGATGACCTAATTGGGTAATTTATAGCTATTGTAATTAAAAAATTGATTGTTATAGAGATTTATGGGTTATACTTTTGATGAGGGACCAACCTCTTTTTTTTTTGAAAGAAGAAAAGCATATTTAAGTGCTTGTTTGGTTCATTTTTGAGCTAGTGCTCTTTGAGGGAAGATGTGTGACTTAGAGAGAGATATTTTTTAGGTATGAGAGAATATTTTAAATTTTTAGAAATAAAATGACAAGTTGAGGAAAATAAAATATTTTGAGAGCAGGTGGATAGAGCAAAAAAGAGCAATTTTGATGCCCTAGGGTATGAGCAAGCGTTTTTGAGCTCAAATTGTGATCTCCATTAGTTGTGGTAACAAAAAATCAGATATCAGATATACTCCAGTCACTGAGTTTGTGCTTTATCATCTATAGGGGTTGTAGCCTATTTGTGGAGTGGGTACTTCACTAAATTAGGGGTTGGTGTTCCTTGTAGGGTTGGTGTTCTATTAAACTAGGGGTTGGTACTGCATTAAATCAGGGGTTAGTTCTCCTTGTGTACTTGGTGTTACACGAAATATATTTTTTTTGTGTAATATGAGCATTTTTACAATGGTTTTTGTTCCCCATGAGGGTTTCCCACAGACATGGTGTTCTTCTTATGAGTATTTTCTTTCTTTCTCTCATGGTTAATGTTACATATAGTAATAAGCACACATGGTTATGAATGTCGTATGAACAATATAATTAATGGATGTATAGTTTGGTAAATTAAAATAGTTTTTATTAGGATTGATTCACCCCCCCTCTCATTCCATTGTGATTCCAATAGTAATCAAGGGTTAAAAAACAACCAAAGATATTTGCAGAGAGATGTACTCATGTGGATACTAGGTTTGTTATAATCCGACGATGAAAAACCAATGTGTCACCAAGACCATGAATCCAAAAATATGGCATGTCACCTCAAAGGTGAGGATGCTACACGAATATTGTAAACAATTGTTACAATGTTTGAAATAAACGGGTTTCCACTATATGAGAAATGATGTTTGTAATAAACAATAATGTAAGTGGGGGAATGTTAGCATAGATGTTAGCTTAATACATTGATATGTTGAACTGACCAAGTCAGTTATACCTTTGTGGCATCTAAGTGGCTGACGATTACCTTATAAACATCTTGATATGCTTGTATAAATATGTGTTTTTTCTTTATTAATATCATTCAGTCATTTTTTTATCTCCCCCTTACCAACATTTCTATTAGTCAGACACACCTATGAATATATTTATGGAAAATTTTGGAGATTATTTGTTATGTTATGGTGAGAAGATACATATTATCTACCACCTATCATGAACATGTTAGGATTCTTCAAGTTCTTTCACACCATACCTAATTAAAGATGTTTATGATTTCAAATCCTTTATGGGGCCACATTTACTAGATCAAAGTCACAAGATAGTGGATCTTAGTAACACACAATGCTTTAAATTACATGTCATAAATGTAATACTGATGATGCAATATAAAACAACCAAAAGGGTTCTTTCATGGTCTAATCCTATAAATGATTGGCATACATTTCCTAATTGAAACCCAAACATTCCTAAAGGGAAACCTAAACTAGCCATATTTAAGACATTAAAAGATATGGAAGAATTAAATAAAGGAATAGGATCCTCTATTAGTCATTGGAGTAAAACGTCTTTGGATGCAGGGGAAAGCATTCTGGTTTCCAAATACAAGGCATTGGGAAAATGTTCTATATGCGTTAGATAAACCCTTCATAAATAGTGATATGTTAGAAGGGGATTCTTGACCAAGAAATAGATAAAAATAAAATAAAAATAATGATTTTCATTATGATTCATATAATCTTTCACTTTTAAAATCCATTTAGAAGAGTTAGGATTTACCATAACAAACTAGTCCTTAGAAGGATTTTTTTGATGGCTTCAGCTGCATCCTTACCCGCAAACCCTACATACCTAATTCGCGGCCATGGCTCCCCTGGTTTTGGGATCAGTGATGAATTTTTTTTTTCCCAGAATGATAGATTTATTTGGGAGATTTCTTGGTTTGATTTACTGTCATCTCCATCCCAGTTTTTCCTATCTCCTGCATAGAATGGGATAACATTTTTTTCCCTAACTAACTTTAGAATAGATAGTCCTACTCAAGAAAGTGACAACCATGAATTTATGCCCCAACATGTGGAAAAAAATGTAGAGGAATCTGTTCAGCATGATAGACGGGATCTCCGAAACCCTTACACAGATTACTGAGAACTCCTTGTTGACCATCCTGATCTAGTGCAAATTCTTGTTCACCCCCTGAGCGCTAACACAATCAACATTCACATCCATCGATTATCTTGAGGTATCGATTTGAAACTCATTCTTTCTCATAAATTATTTGTTGCGATTAAGCATTTTGGACTGGTTTTTGCAAGCAAATCCATTGTGGATTCCTCTTTTCTCCTCTCCTACAAGATAGAATGATATTTTGTGATTAATATGACTAGTTTTTTGTTGAGTGGGGCCAAGGATTGAAGCTATACCCCTTTCAAAGAGGGACTTTTAAAATACATCTCTTCCTCAAAATCTTCAATAGCTCCTCCTCCTACCACTTACATTGTTGAACAAACATCTGATATCCCTACCCTAGAAATCACTAATGATGAATCTCTAGATCTTCTATAAGAAATAAAATCTTTGTACCTTATTTATAGATTCAATGGCACGTGGCCATCTTCTAATGAATTAATCCAATGGATTCACACCTCATGGAAAAAAAATTGTAAAATTTTCTTTTGTGCTCGAGGATTCTTCATAGTATTTTTTAATGAACATTAGGATTACCAAAGGGATATTGATGATGGCCGTTGGTTCTAGGGATCAACATGACTATTCACTACCACATGGTTTCCAAAATTTGATATGAATGCCTTCTCCATCATGAAGGTTCCATTTTTGGTGAGACAGACTAATCTTCCCCTTCACTAAGCCTTTGTAGTGGGGGAAATTGGAGAACTCCTAGGAAATTGCATTAAAAATGATAAACATTGGCTATGGTGTGGTCTGCTAACCTATGTTAGGATTTGTGTCGAAGTTGATCTCAATAAGGGGTTGTCTGATAGGATGACCCTCAATATGGGAGATAAAATCCATTCTCATATTTTGGACTATGAAATTACAGCTTTCTGATGTGGTAATTGTAAGACTCCATGTCACCTCCATGCGGCTTACCCTCCAAAGAAAACCCAGGCTCTTTAAAAAAAATGCTCCTTCTCCAAGCTTTGGAGTCCAACAGATCTTGAAGAAGAGGATGATTATGGATCAGATATTCAAGGATCTGTTGAAACATCTTTTCTAGTTAGTGCAACAGTTCCGACTACTGCAGCTACAACACCCTCAACTTTATCCCGTATAGTTTCAGCCCCTCATCAGTATGATGGGTAGGTAGAAGTTATTTCTCCATCTTTGGAAGGACCTTCTACGTCTCTAAAGTGACCCCATGAGTTATGCTACTCCAATTCAAACAAGGAAATTGTCCAACCTCCTAAGGATTCCTCATAATTGGACTTAATAGAATACAATCCCCTTATCTCAGAGATTTTTTCATAGGATAAATGGAAATTGGTACATTATAAGAAGGGAAAGAAGGAAAGGGATTAACATATTTTTCTTTATTCTTCTCCAAGTTGTCCTACTCCTCTTCTTTCTCTTTCTGGTTTCCTTTTTGGGCTGCCCCTATCTTCTTTTTCTTCTCGATGTTGCATGTAGTTGCAGTTGTTTTGGTGGTGTTCCTTCTTCTTCTTTTTTGTTGTTTTTTATTGTTACTTGTGTTGAACAACTGCTTCTCTAGTTCATTTTTGGCTTCTTCCCACTTTTTCTCTTATTTTTTTGGGTCTTTATGGTTCTCTGATCCCTTTTCCTAAGGGATTCTTCTCTTTTCTTTTTCATTGTTATATCTAGCAATTAGTGCTTTTGTAATTGGTTGCAGGTCCTCCTTAAGCCCCCACTTTACCCTTTTCCAAAAAGAAATGATTCTCATTATGGCTTGGATGATTACTTAAGAAAAAATGCCTTTACCAATGAATAAATTTATATGGCATCTAAATGTAAATAACCTAAAGAAGAATTCAATCCAAATTCTGATGTGGTAAATGTATTTTTTTAAAAAATATTTCCAAGCTCAAGTAAAAACCTAATACATATGGGTACAGTAGAAGGGAATGTCTACCCTCGTAATGATACTGAGAGTGAGACACATAAGGTAATGGTTAGAGGGTGTACTCTAATTGGAAAAGAGAAATAAGAGATTGATTTGTATGTGGATTGTTTACATAAAACAAAACAATAAAAAGAATGAAATTGATGAACAAGTGACATGGAAATGAATAATATTAAATGGGATTGGTGACCAAAAGAGGGCTACATTCAAGATAGAATTATAATAACAGAAAAGGGGCAAACATATATTATAGAATTTCAAGCACAACTTCAACCAATTAATGATAACATAAGTGATAATGATCTAAAATTATTTACTATAAATAATGATAAATATGACAAGGACAATATGTGATATTTTTTCTAGTTAAGTTATGGGTTTTATGAAAAATTAATTTTTTTCGCACTTAAGATGATGGAAATATATGCTTTATTAAATCATTATTAATATTCATTTAAAATAACATTATCTTTAATATTGATGTATATTCATTGTATGACAAAATGATATATTCCCTTGAAATATAAAGTTAACATTTTAGTAAGGATAATGAAATAAAAACTATTATAACTCTTAATTAATTCCTTTCGATATGGAGAATAGTAATGTCACGTTGAAATATAATAGTTGTGAAATATGGTAATTCTTGTATTAGTGTATGTGCTTTAAACTTAACTAGTTTTAATGTGTGTTCATGGTTGTGTGAAAAGTATAACATTGTTGTAGAGAACCATTTATTATATAAGGTGAAATCATAATTAGAGTAAATCCCCTCATGTTTGTTTGATAAGATTTTATTTATACACAACAATATTTGATGACAAAGTTCATAGGTAATCTAATTTCAAAACAATTTCTTCCTATAAGCCACTAGTTCTTTACCAACAACTACACTTGTTAATGCTTTACACAATTAACATTTGTTTCATTTATATAATGGATAGAAATATGATATGGTCCTTAGACCACGACATCATAAGATTACAATGAAAAAATCATAAGATAATTCATCGGAAGTAAATTGTCATATAACAAGAAAGTGAAATGTAAATATGTAGAATGCAGGTTTAAGTAACAAGAAAAGGAAATGGAACTAGGTAGAACACATATTTGTGGATATTGTTTTCCCAAAATGCTGGAAAAATGTATCCTTCTAGTGTGATAACAGTACATTTAAACATAAAGCACAAACCAAAAGTAAATTTTACGTACCTCAAAAACTATTATTTTCATGTCATCCTTTATTTACCTATCACCAATATGATCTCACTGTCGGCCTCCACCTTAAGTTTGTTCATAAATGTTTTAGCTTTAAAAACGAAAATGGTAAGGGTTTTACAAATTCATATCATACTTAAGGTTTCTTCTCAATAATACTTTACTAATATTACGGCCGTTTACAGTTTTTCGTGACATGATCCGTAAATTATTCCATGATTTTTGTATTACTATCACATGTAATTTGGTTCGCGGAAGATTAAAAAGTGCAATATGGATTGTTGGAAGTGAAAATGTGTAAGATAATAAAATAATTATCTTTCTTTTCAAAATTTCGGGTGGTTTTATTTCCATTTTTTCGCAGTTGCAAATTACGAGGATTCACAGTTGTAAAGTGCGAGTACTCACACTTGCACAGTGAGAGAACTTGTAATTTTCAAGTGTGAATCCTTGCATATTGCAATTGTCCCCTTTTCATGCTCCCACTTGTAATTCTTACCTTCCTCGTAGTTCTGAAGTTGGAGAACCCTTTTATTGTCCCATTGTCAATTTTAACCATCATTTTATTTTTTAATTAAAAGAAAAAGCTTACTTACTGTAGGTTGTAATCCTTTGTTGTATATAATGAACATATGCCCATTCTCAACATTAGATATATAATAAGAATAGAAAATACAATTTAACTTATATATAACTTGAAGTGGACTAATAAAGTCAATTTCGTAAATTCAAAATTGAGGAAGAATAAAAAATTGAATAAGGAGAATGAGAGGCCTCTCAATATCCTTTCAACTATAAAATCAATCAATAGGGATAATGTGATACCTCTCTTTCTATATAAAAGTGATAAAAACAAAAGAGATAGAATGGGAAAGTTATAATGAACTAGGGAAATAATGGGATTCCTCTCATTCTCCCTTAAAGTGAAAAAAAATAGTAATAGCATAATTGGTCACCAACATTCATGTGTTTGGAAACCAATAATAAAACAATTGGTCACCAACATACACATGTTTGGAAACAAAAAATAACACAAATAGAAAACAATAATCACACAATTGGAAACCCATATTATCACAATTTGACACTGATAAATCTATAATTGGAAACCAATATTATCATAACGGGAAACCGATAATCACGCAATTGGAAACCAAATTTCATGTTATAAAATTAATAATCACATTATTGGAAGTCTAGAATATTGGTTATTAGACCAAATTTAATGAAATGGTGGTTCCATATGTAAAGATCTATTTATGGGGAGATACTAAGGCCTTATAAAAATACAAAATAAAATAAATTATAGTTACGTTGATGGCATTTCTCCAAATAAGAGTAGGGGGTTGCATGTTCCAAATTGTTATATCGATGTGAAAAGATATATTAGAAACACATTGAATGGCCTATTTTTTATACATTGAATAGTTTAACATCTATTGCACATGCCACATAGTTTAAATCCTCTTACCAACGTATTTATCCTATGAAGAATCATGGGAATTTGATATCTCTTTTTCTTACCCTACAAACAGAGTTTCCATTAGAGAAAGACAACATGCTATTGACGTAGATCTGGAGAGTGAAAAGAATCTAGATGCCTACATTTATCAAATCCCATAAAAATTATCCTACATAGAACTTTGTATGGCTTCAGATGAGGGTATAGAAGAATATTTTGTATTGAGTTATCTGTGTAAGTATAAAAATAATATCCAACTATTTTTAGAATAAAATAATATAATACATTTCTTAGTTAACCATCGTTTTTGATGAAAAGGATCTCATATTATATTCAATTAAACATGATACAATATATATTTTTTTAAAATATCTTATGCCTCTTTCTTTCAGGAATATGTCACGACATGTGTGAATTACTTCTTGTATATGAATTCGCATAGGTCTTAACCAATACATTTTTGGAAGTGTAATGGTTTTTGGACTAGGATCGAAGGTACACGAAGTCCTTTGAAATAACCTCTAAATTATTTTATATTAACGAGGATTCAGAACATTTTGTTTTACATAGATACATAAAGGCCATAAATTTGTTCTTATATACATAAATTGCATAATATTCTTATTGAAGCAAAATTTTACGTTATAGTGAACTACTTTACTTTACAAGAAGATAAATATTTGCAGAGTGTTTTTGTGTATTTCTAATCATTGGGAAGTTTTATGCTAGATCTGCATTAATGATATTGTTTCAATTAATTCACATTATATGTGTTTCGTATAAGTCATGTGTTTCCAATACATCCGTGTCTCATTCATCTGCAATTTTTAATAGTACCACATGAAGGATATGTGTGCCTAGTAAAAAAATTTCATCGTGCTCCTAGTTTCCTTTCACATGGAGTATGTTTCTTTTGATTATTATATGTTCTTTATTCCCTCCCAAATAACATGTCACAATTTTATCTACATATAGCTTAACTCTCTCATGATTGTCATGGATAATTTTTATATCTTATCCCACTTTGCATTTGATATTATCTAGGAGCTCAATTTTTCTTCCATGTAAACTTAATTGTTATGATCCCTTCAACACAACACCAATTAATTTAGGTTCACTTTTTTAGAATTTTAAACTTAGAATTTGATGATTGTGAGTGTAATCATTTTTATAATGTTAGAACAACAGTATAATCCCATGCACATTGGCCTTTAACCCAGCTGGCGCTTGGTGCTCACCCGAGGAACTTGTCAGTGTCGAGCCCCTCCTTTATAAGAGTTGTGTGAGAATACATCATTAATGACATATTTGGATGTAAGAAAGAAAAGAACCATGCATTCATTCTTAGAGCTGAGGACGAATTATTATATCAATTCATCCATTCAGATAACAAAAGAGAAGTATCAAATATAATACATAACTGATTCATGACTCAAAGGAAATGCACTAGAGTTTTTGTTGATGAAAAAAATAAATTCTATAGAACAGAACCTTAGATTCATGATAACCAACTCAATAACCACATTACATTCATTAAGACCATAATAAACCAATAGAACAATTTATATTAGAGTCATGCAACAAGAACCTTAAGCTATGCTCTCCACATTACAAAAAAAATTGTTACAAAACCCTTCCCCTAAACATGCCATTTCACCTACAGTCGTCCTAACAAGGACATTAACTTATAGAGCCCACTATTATCTCTATAGAGCTTCACCTATCCTTACACTATATGATGCCCCTATGATTCCCCTTTCTTCTACCTGAGCATCTCTATATATAGCTTTAGCCTCCACTCCCATGCCTTTCTGAGGTAACAGATCCATTACCAAATGTCCAAGTAGTCCTCCAATGAAACATGCTCCCTTTGATCCAAACTCTCCATTATTTGTAATGATTTATTTCTAGATCCTTCCATCACATGCATGGAAATTTACTTTATTGACCATACAACTATGAGGATGGCACCTTATCCACTCTATATGCTAGACGAATCACAATTTTCTTGTGTGATGCCTAGAATGCCGAATATGGCTAAGTCCCGAAACCTATCTTTCCTTGTGTGTGCTGTGTGTTCTACTAAACCACGCTAAAACCCTATCCCGCATGATTTCACCCCATGCACCTACGTGCCTACTTGTACTTAGCTAATATCCTGGGGCCCAACATCACCCCACACTACTCCAACTCTCCTTCATTGGAAAAAATCCTCCTTAATGAATAAAGAATAGTGAGCCCTAAATAGTGGGAAAAATAATGAAGGAATGAAGAAGTGAGAGAAGGAATGAAAGAATGGGGAAATGAAAGAGAACAATGCTTATTTTTGATGGAGGAGAGGGAAATCCTTCCCTATTTCTACCTTTAGCTTTTCCCAAGAGTTAAACTCGCTTTGATCTTGCAGGGAGAGGTCTCCGACTAGAGAGCTCACCCCCTCAAAAATTCGTTCCTCCCCTTTGGCACTCATTGTCTCAACAATATTCTCATAATTTTCCCAAGTCATTAACTCCATCCATCCTGCGGGTGATCTAAGGGGTATAATTCCTGTTATCACCGAATCACAGCACCCTTGTGTTTATACAAGTGCATATACTTAAACTCACGGTGTGATTGGATAACATGGGTACTATCTCCAAGTTGTGGGACTTACTACTTGAGATAGACCTCCAGAGAAAGCTGGTTCTTGCTCCTAAACTACCTGCCACAATCTACTCTAATGCAGGATAAGCTAACTGTTCTAATCTAAATTTCCAAGGGACCAGGGAGAGAGAGTGCATAAAATGAAAGCCTACACTAAAGCGGTGATACACCAGAAAAGGAGGGTGTGAGAGTAGTCTCCAAATGTGTGAAATATAGAGGCAAAAGTGCACACTAGAAGAGGTGATGACAGTTCTCCATAATCTAGCAAAATGCATTCACAACAATATTCCAAGCATACACAATGATAATGGATCCCTGCAAGAACATAATAATAGACACAATATTCTTGTAGAAAGATTAAATGGGAAAGAAGAATGCAAGAAAACATAGCAGGGGAAGATACATCCACAAACTGATATTTTATTGCTTCATGATATGCACAATTAAGTCTATTACAAGATAAGGGCCTGGATCACCATGCAAGGAGTCCACTACAAGGGCCTGCAACACACTGGCTTCACAAAGCAATTTTGGCAGGGATTTTCTACCCAAAAACTCTCTCTTTTACAATAAACCCAACACTCCAATTTATAGAAGAATGAGAAGGAAAAGAGAAGGGAAAATGGAAATCCCGAAATCTGTCCTTCAACCACCTATAAGAGGCATTAAATTGAGTGAAATGGTTATAAATTACTTTCAAAAGGCTCCCCATACTGTCCCATGTCCTGCAGCATAGAAAGAATGATGACCATGCCTCTTAATTGCACTCTCAACCACCAAATGAAACACTGTTGTGAACCAAGCCACGTTTTATAAAATGTATCCATCTATATCTCACAAAATCTGGAATTTTTTGATTTTTGTGCATCAGACTCGGAGCCACAATTCCAACGGTACCAATTTTGGGTGATTTTGTTAAGAAATGAAAAAGTTATGGCCTTCTGAGTGCGGGCAGCTATTTTGGGTCTGGCAGGCGTTTTCTGTCATTTGACGGGAATGAGCATTGACTGACTGGAGCTGAATATGTTTATTTTATTTAAATATATCTACCCTCATTAAAAATAATAAATCCAATTTCTATGGCGTAGAGGACATCGTACTCATTCTAGAAAGTCCAATTTTATGAAAATCGGAGCTCGGAGTCAAAAGTTATGGCCGTTTGAAGTTTTCGGACGAAACGTTGACTTTTCTTCCTCTCCTTCGGCCGCTTCGGTTTTCCACGTCCCACGTGTCCCTTTGGCCCAGATGTCCCAGTAAGAAAGTCTCCTGTTTTGCTTGAACCGGCCAGTTCGTGTCTGCCGCGTACTCTTGTCCCACTTGTACCGGACTGTTTGGGACAAATTTTCCCGATTCGCCCGGTTCAGCCGGTTCGCATACTTTTGTCCTGCTTGTGCCGGTTTGTTTGGGAAAAATTCTTCCAATTCACCCAGTTCAGCCGGTTCGTGTACTTTTGTCCCAACTTTCCTGGTCTACCTTAAGTCTTTTCGGCCGACTCACGTCCTCCGCGTACTAACTACCCAGATGTACCAGACTGCCTGTTTCAACAGTTAGTCAATTTTTTCCACTTTTCGGCCAGTTCAAATTTCCGCGTCTCGCGTGTCCCTTTGTCCCAACTGTCCCAAATGCTACGTAGACTACCTGGCAGCCTTTCAGCCGGTTCGCACCCAGATGTCCCTCATGTCCCGACTATTGCGAGGACTAGGACTTAGCGATTTTTCATGATTTTTTCTGGCCTGAGCCTATTTTTTGCAATTTTTTCACCTTTCCTCAGAACGTGCTCTCTTCTTCTTGGACAGGGGAGTTAGAAAAAATATGAGGGGACCCTAGAAACATGACTTTTTGCCCTAACTCAATCTATTTTCCTGGGACTAAAGAATTTGATGCATGTTATCAAGATTACCTTGAGGGGTGAATTTTGGATAACAATTCCTTTAGCCATCTTTTTATCAAGCCTCGCAAGGTCTCGATAACTTTTGAATTATTTTCTACCTCAGCCAGGATTTTATCCCTTTCTGATATGTTCCCCTTATTCTTCTCTTGAAACTCTTTGAGTTTCATTTCATGTGTAGTGACCAGGATGCTTGCCACTCTATCTCTATCAGCTTAATTATCATATGCAGCTTCAACAACTTGCGTGGTGGCCTTTACCTATGTAAGGATTTTGGTATATCACACAACGATCTCAAAAAAAATCATCTTCTCTTCCTTTTATTGGCATGCCAATGCCTCTTCTGTAGATTCTAAAGTGTGTGGCTGTATTTCCATTGCTAGAATTTAAGTTAAGTCCTCTAGGAACTGCAAGGTTGATTCATATTTTATCTTGAGTGGCACTAATTCAGGATGATTTAAAATAAAAGCATCTATAATCATTTCAATTTTCTTCTGTAATTTGCACACCCTTTCCTTTTCTTCTTTCATTTCACGCCTTAACCGTGCACTGATAATTTCTTCTTTTTTCAAGTCCTTTCTTTTCTTGAGAAGCTCCTCCTCCTTCTCAAACTCCACCTCTAGGAATCTCACCCTATCATTCCTCCCAAAAAAAATGGATTTAATCTCAACTAAAACTGTGTTTAGTGCATTGTAGAATTTCTCATCCGACAATTGTTGAGCATTCACCAAGTGATTTAATCCTTTCATATATGACACCTTCATAAACTCTCTCTAACTTACTTTGAACCTATGTTCATCCACGTGGGACTTTAATGCCCAAGATAACATCTTTCTGGTTTGTGGATATGCGCCTTCTTCATCAAACAAGTCATAGCAATGAGTTGTTCTATTGGTACAGTGCTTTGGAAGTGTGTTTGTAGCATTTTTCTTAGATAATTAATGTAGCCCATCCCTTGCCCTAGATTTTCCATTACGCCATTCCCACCTATTAGCACAGCCCTTGGGAATCTTACCGCCAAATTGCGATTCCCACCCATGCTGTCATATTCTTTCCCAATGCTCTCTTCTTCCATTTACTTCAAAATTTCATCTACTCTCCACTCCAACGCCTGCTCTAAAAAATCCTTAATGATTCCTGTTACTTCTCTTTCCACGTCTTCTTCCACTCATTCTTTGGTGAGGCTTGGGGTTCTCTGATATTTGGTGCTTACCTCTTCACTCACCCCCTTGCCTTGATCATCTGTTTCCTCCTCATTGTTATTTTCTTCATCTTCCTCTTCCTATGAGTCATGCACATTATATATTGGATGGTCTTGAGCTCACTCAAGTTCATCATCATCGATGTTCCCAATTTACATTTCTATGCTCTCTATTTCCCCAAAGTATAATTTTTTTTCCACCTTCTGCTTCTTCCTAACTAGTTATTCTAGTATAGGAGATTCTTCCTTCTCTTTCTCCTTAATAAGTTATGTCTTCCTTGGTGATTATTCATGTGTTAGGGGCCTTTCCTACTATTACGTCTCTTCTTATGGGGTATTTTCATTAACTGCAAACTTATTCCTATGTGTGTAAGTGCTAGGCTTAGCATTTTCTTCTGGTGTGCCCACAGATTGTGCTATTTACATACTTGGTGCTTTCTTCTCCTGCACCTCTTCACATTTCCTCTTCTTTGGCGTGTCCTTTCTCCTCCCTGTGGGGTGTTCTGGAATGGAGAAATCACTATCCAAATAGGCACCTTTCTAAAACTTAGGCCTTACGCATAGATATACCCTTGGTGCAGCCCTTCCGATGATTTTCAGCATTACTAACTTTATCTTTTGTACTTTGTGAAAGACATACTTCTCCACATATGTGCACTTCTTAGGGTATACGAGCTTCCAGTGCAGCTCAGGGTGGTATTGGTCTACCTAACTAAGGTCGAAACTTATCCTTTTTTCCTCCTTGATCTAATTAACCCCTTCTTAGAAGTATTGCGTGGTGAAAGAGAAGGGTAGCTTGCACTATGGAATCTTAGTTTCATCTGTCAATGTAAACCTACCAAATAAAAAATGTTGATATACTGCAAACTCTTTTTTCTCTATTCACGAGAGTGGGAAACTTCTCAAGGATCCTCCATTCTTCTCTAAATGCATTGCGCAATCACTTATATAAATTTTCTAACAGTGCCTTGTGAGTGGCCATTATGGTCTCACATGTATACTTCTCAAACATTTTTTGTGGGAGAGGGATCCTCTTCTAGATACTCCCAAAAAAACTTCACTGGCCCATTAGGTACTCCAATCTTTGAGAAGATGATGGTGAGGAGAATGTTACTGAATAGTATCTTTTCTCCTTCCTATGCATTGATTATGATCTCATTCGCAATACAGGAGAACAAGTTATAGATGGTCCCTTCTCACATCTTCCAACCAAAATTTAACCATTTCTTGTTTACTTGTGTCCATATTTCTTGAACATTAAGCTTAATGACTAGGCACATAGTCATCCTCATAACAAATTCGGGGATCTCTGTGATGTCAATGTATCATGAGCCCTTTTTGTAGTCATAAGTCTCTACCGTTTCCTTCATGGCTTCCTTATCCTCGTAGTCATCGTCTATGAATTCTCCTTCACAATTTAGGCTAGTGAACTTGGATATAAGCTAAGGGGTTATGCGCATCTTGTGGCCAGAAAAATAGAAGTGTTATTCATGTATACATGACATGAACCACTGATATAGCCACTAAGGCTTTCCAAAATAAGGCAACTCATATAGTTGCAAAATTCCTACGTTCTCCAACTTTACCTTTACTTCATCGTTATATATCAACATTTTGTCTAGTGTCCTCTTGTTATTTGGATGAACTAGTTCCAATGCATTTATTTCTTAGAAGTTCTCGTGCGATGGTTTTAATCACTCACGGTCATTTGTGTCAAGTGTGACAACCACTCTTTCCCCAGCAATACTCCATTTCGGTACTGCATTTTTGCATAACATTCTTCATTCAAGCTAATGACAGAAGTGGTTTACTTTCCTTTTCCCTTTCCCTTTTGTTTCTTTATTGAAATGGTCACCATCTCTAGTTTCATGTTTTCATGACAGGTTACAACTTAAATCCCTCCTTTCTCTGATATACTACTCTTCTCCACTTTAAGGATCTAATCCATGAAGAATACTCCTTCTTCCGTGCCCTAGCTTCCAAACCTTAACTAGCAACAACTTCTTCCACAAGACAACGTATTTTGAAGAGAACTCTCCCCATGCCCATGTACACTTTCCACTCTAGTTCATAGATTGATCTAGTTGTGCACTTTATGATTCTTCTTCCTTCACACAAATATCTCTGGATTCCCTGGTTTGTAAGAGGTAAAAATTTGTAAAAGCAAGGTAGGTGTCTGACTTCATACTTATAATTTTTTCTCGTCTCCATAAATAAATATTATACCATCTACAGATGTAATTAGCATTAAATGCAAATTTTTCCAATAGGATGACCTTACCACCCTTACCCACAGTCCCAATTATGCGTGAAAAACCTTCTACAACCTTCTGGAGCATAAAAATCCAATCTGAGTAAAGACTCTTACGTGCGTGTCTACAGTGCCGAAGGCACTTCTTCTGTCTTTTACCTGATTTTTTTCCTCACCTACCTCATGTTGTTCTTGCGCTTCTTCATCCTTTGTACATCATATTTTTTACAGTCTTCTTGACACCGGAATTCATTATCCCAAGTTTCCCCATGCACTTTCTCAATCGTATGCAGCGCATAGATCATTGATGGTGCATTACGCTCAGTAGTTTTGTAATTTTGTTTTGCCTTTGTGAACTTTCTACTTGTAAAACAAAAGGGGTGATCAAAACTCCCTTCCCCAGGATGTGTTAGTAATTCTTCCATGTTTATTCATGAGGCATCATCATGTACATGGAAAGGCTTATCCCAAGAAGGAAAGTGTAGTATGGGCACAGTGACAAGTTTATCCAAGTAAAAGTGTCAAATTCCTTTCTGTTGTGCCTCTCACCAATGAAAGGCACTCTTTTGTTTTAGTAGTTCCTCAAATGGAACAGTGATCTTGCCATATCCCTTAATGAATTTTCTATAATAACCCACATATCAATGGAATACATGCATTGCGCTTTGAATAGAAGGCTCCCCCAATCCCATAATAGCCACAACTTTCACGGGATCCACTAGTAAACCCTCCTTACATATAATATGTCCCAAAATGGTTCTAAATGGAGTAGACAAGACACATTTCTTAATGTCGAGGGATATCCTCAACTACCAATATCTCTCAAACATCAGCCTCAAATGGTCACAATGGTCCATTACTAGCCCATACACTATCCAGTCATCCAGGTAGACATGAAGAAAGTTATGGATAAAGTCCTAGAATTCTTGTACCATGAGACGCAAGAACACAACAGGCACATTATTTAATCCAAATGGCATGACAGTGTAAGAAAATATTCCCCACTTAGTAGCAGAAGTTGTCTTTCTCTGGTCTTCCTTTGTAATCATGACTTGGTGATACCTTGAGAAACCATCCATGAAAGAGTAGACCTTTCACCTAGTTACTCCCTTCTGAATCTCTTTAGTAAAGGGGATTGGGAAAGGATCGATAAGACATACTGCATTCAAGACCCTATAGTCCACACAAATCCTTATTCTTCAATCCTCTTGATACTGATGATCATTGTGCTTATCCATTTTGATTCCTCAACAGCCTCAATGATACCAGATGTTATAATCTTATTTATTTATTCCTTGACCTCTATGAGAAAATTTGGATTCATCCAATAAGGCATTTTCTGAATCGGGCGCGCACATTCCTTCAACTTGATTCTCATTGTCCCCAAGGAATGGTGGAATCCTTTGAGTTCATGGTACCCATGTGGGAACAAATCCATGAACTCGTGTAACATATCAATGATCTTTGAGACTTATTTCTCCAAAAAAATATCCCCAGTGATAGCTTCATTAGGTTCTATCTCTTTCCCAATGTTAAACTTCTTTATTTTTAAGGGCTCATGATAGGTGCGTGCTCTCTCATAATCTCTATCTATGACTTTGTGTGTACCTTCAGAATCGTTAACATCTAAACATTCCATTTCTTCACCATCTATTATGTAGACCATTTTTCCTTTTTCCTTTTCAATGCAATTGTGCTCAAGTTATATTTCTTCTTATTCCTCTTCATTGAGGTCCATATCCAAACAAGATTTACCCAGTAACTCTAGTAGCCTATCTTTTTTCATATCACTATCTCCCATTGTAAGGAGTTTGACAAATTGCAACACCTTATACACTGTTGGTTTGGTACTCCGATACTCAAAAGCTTGAATGAGATCAGTCACCAACTCCTCTGAATTACCTATTTGATGATGTATCTCCAAATGAATATAATATGCACGTGCACAATCCTGTAAGGTGGAATATAACTTATGCACCCATAACAAAGGTGGTAACGCTTCTTCGCCTTTTATCTAGGCCTTGTCAAACACGTGGACATGAAGTGAGGTGGTATCTTTACCATGGTAGTCTTTGATGACGTTTTGCGTGTTGCTCCTCGAGAACCTAACAAATAATTTGACCCTTACCACATGCCATTCTAGAAGGTTTTCCCGATGTGTATCCCACCAGTGTACTACAATTATGAGTAGGTTATAGTTGAACATATCTCTTCTCTTGACCTCATCTTTTCCATTGAGCCTCCATTTATCGTAAGAAATCATTAGGTTTGGCTCTTCCAGAATAGCTTGGTAAATTATTTTCTCCTAAGCGGTTGACCAAAAGAACCCCTGTTACAGATCGTCTAACCTGTCACCCAATCAAATCATAATTCATGTACGCCCCATTGTCACATGCTATGCTAGTTGTATCACTCATCATCTCAACATCTTCAAATTGGAAAACTCCTTATGTAGGATTAATTACCTCAGTATCTCTAAACGATCACACATTAATTCTATCAAGTACTTCCTCTACCAAAGGCTCAGTATAAGGGGATGATGACCCATTCCTCCTTGTTCTCAAAATCCAATATGACAGAAGAATCTTACATGCGTGTCTGCAACGCCAAAGGAACAACTTCTGTCCTTTACCTAATTTTTGTCCTCGCCTACCTCATTTTGTTCCTGCACTTCTTCATCCTTTGTACATGGTATTTGTTACAGCCTTCTTGACACCACAATTTACTATCCCCCATTTCCCCACACACTTTCACAATCTTACACACTTCCTTCTACTGGGTCATTCAATTTTTACTGTCATCTTATACTTTAGTTTCCACTAATCCACCACACACTAAAACAGATGTGTGGTCCTTAAGCATAAAAAACCTTAGGAAAATAATGTGGTTACCAGCATACAAGGCGTAAAACAACAAAAATGGAAAGGAAGAAGAAACAAGAAAGGGAAACACAAGAAAGGAAAAGCATTAAAGGAATCCCTGAGCTATATGGAAAAACTACCTTATTTACAAATACAAAGAAGACTAATTTATAGTAGGGATTCAACCTACTCCAATTGAAATGACCAGGAAATCTCATCCCATCTAGCACTTGCAACTATAAATCACATGAATAATGCATGTACGAGATGATATCTAGTCCTAGCCAATGGAATTTCAACTTCCCAGGATGGTGCAAAAACTTAGAATCATACAACAAGACCATCTTCCTAACCTTAACTATTTGTTCTTGATATGACGATCATGCTAGGCATTTTGTCTTTCCTTTTGTCTTTTGAATCCATATAGCAAGTGATCACCTTTCATTTAACTACATCAATTTATCAATCCTCTCTTCTAGCACTTGTTCATCTTCCAATCCTCATGTGTGCGTTATATGCAGCAATGGTAACACAAATTCAAGTGGAAAAATAACCTCCGCACTAAATGCCAACTAAAGCGGTGTGGCCTTGTTCATTATTTTGTAGGTTATCTTATAAGCCCATAGAATGGCTATTAATTTTTCACTCAAATCTTGTCTTCCAACATCACATATCTTGGTCAACGTGTGACTTAGTATTTTGTTAAATTCCTCAGCAGTTCCATTCACTTGAGGGTGATAAGGGGTAGTCTTGTGATGAGCCACCGTAAATTCTACTAACAGAATCATGATTGTTTCATTCAAGAAATGTGTACCCCTATAATTATTCAAGCTTAAAGGACATCCATACTTGGTGATTATGTTCTCCCATAAAATCCTATTAGTTTTTGCTCCAGTGTAATCCTTTGCAGGAGTTTCCTCTGCCCATCTTGTAAAGTAATCAGTAGAAGTAATGATATATCGTGAACCATTCCTTTGTGTAGCAGGTGAAATTGTCAGTACAAATTCAATTTCCCACTTTTCAAATGGTTTAGCACTTGATATTTATTGCAAAGGCATTTCATCCCTCTTTCCAGTTTTTCAATGGAGCTAGAAATGGTCACAGGCCTTATAACACTCAATACAATCCTTGTATATGGTTTCGCAACAAAGCTTCGTCATTAAAATCTTATGCGCGGTAATGTTTCTTGCATAGTGCCCTCCTACAATCCCACCATGCACTTCCTCCATAATTTCCACATGCTCATGTTCCAATACGTATCGGTGCAAAAGCTCATCACGTCCTAACTCATACAGATATCCACTAATCAACATATAGGTTGCGGTGCATATTGATAACTGCTTCCTCTCCAGAGCCTTCATCACTTATTACACCACACTAGTTTTTAATAATAAATTGATATCTTCCATATCAAAGGGTGTGTGCGACAACCTAAATAGTTTCATGTATGGCATGGTGTCCTCAATGCTTTGCACATCCTCCCCTAATTCAATCCTTAATAAGTGGTCAGGCCCAAAATTTCTCTTCTCTAGTTTAAAAACCACTGTGAACTCAAACTCTTGGAATAATAAGACCCAATAACATATGCATCTCTACAAAATGGGCTTGTTTACCAAGTATTTCAATGCCATAATGTATGTATAGAATATAAAGGGTGTTGCCAATAGGTACTGTCAGAACTTATGCAGCCCATATATCATTGGTAGTGCCTCGTGCTTAGTAGTTGTGTAATCTTGTTTTGCTTTTGTCAACTTATTACTTGAAAAACCTAAGGGGTGATCAACATTGCCCTCACTAGATTATGCTAGTATTGCTCGTATGGTTGTTCTTAAGGCATCAACATGCACATGGAAAGGGTTATCCCAATAAGGAAAGTGTAGTATGGGCACAGTGACAAGTTTATCATTAAAAGTTTCAAATTTCTTCTGTTGTGGTTCTCCCCAATGAAAGGCACTCCTATGTTTTAGAAATTCCTCTAAGGGCATGGTATTATTTGCGTACCCCTTGATGAGTTTCCTAAAATACCCCGTATGTCCAAGGAATTTGTACATTGCGCTTTGACTAGTAGGCTCCCCCAATCCCACAATAACCTCAACTTTGGTGGGATCCATTAGTAAACCTTCTTTACATATAGTATGTCCCAATAGGGTTATGAATGGAGTAGCAAAGACACCTTTCTTAATGTTGTGGGATATCCTCAACTACCCACATCTCTCGAACATCACACTCAAATTGTCACAATGTTCCTTCACTATCTCATACACTATCCAGTCATCCAGGTAGACATGAATAAATTTATGGATAAATTCCTAAAATGTTTGTACTATAATGCACAAGAACACAATACGTGCATTCTTTAATCCAAAAGGGATGAGAGTGTATGAAATTATTCCCCACTAAATGGTGAAATTTTTCTTTCGTTGGTCTTCCTTTACAATCCTGACTTGGTGATACTCTGAGAAACCATCCATGAAAGAGTAGACTTCATGCCGTGCTACTCCCTCCAGAATCTCTCCAATAAAGGGGGTTTGGTAAGGATCGATAACACATACTACATTCACGTCCCTGTAGTCCACAAAAATCCTTATTCCTCTATCCTTCTTGATACTAATGACCATTGGGATTATCCATTTTGCTTCCTCCATAGTCTCAATGATAGCAGATGCTATCATCTTATCTATTTCTTCCTTGACCCATACACATAAATTCAAATTCATCCGATAAGGCCACTTCCAAATCAGGTACACACCTTCCTTCAACTTGATTCTCATCTCCCCCAAGGAATGGTGGATGCCTTTGAGTTCATGGTACATACATGGGAACAAATCCATGAACTTGAGCAATAGATCAATGATCTTTGAGACTTCTTTATGTGACCAATAGTCCCCAATGATAGCTTCCTTAGGTTATGTCTTTGTCCCAATGTTAACCTTTTTTATTTTGAAGGGCTCATGGTAGGCATGTTGTTGCTCATCGGTTCTATCTATGACTTCACGTGTACCTTCAGAATGCTTAACATACAAACTTTTCAGTTCTTCACCATATACTATATAGACCATTTTTCCCTTTTCCTTTTCAATGCATGTGCACTCAACCAGAATTTATTCTGATTCCTCTTCATTGGAGCTCATTTCCAAAAAAGGTTTACCCAAAAAATCTAGTAGCCTATCTTCTACTATAAAACTATCTCCCATTGTAAGGTGCTTAACAACTTACAATACCTTATCCAATGATGGCTTGGTACTCCGATACTCAAAATATTAAATGATATCAGCCGCCAACTCCTACCAATTACCTTTTTGATGGTGCATCTCTAGATGAATATACCATGATCACGCAAAACCTTGTAAGGTGGAATATAACTGATGTACCCATAATGAAGGCAGTAACACTTTTGTGCATTTTATCCAGGCCTTCTCACATGCTTGAACATGAAGTGAGGTGGTATCTTTACCATGGTAGTCTTGGATGACGGTGGGCCAATTTCTCATGGAGAACCTAACAAAGAATGAAAACCTTATGTCACACCATTGTAGAATTATTTCACAATGTGTAGGATACCAGCGTGTTGCAGTTCTAAGTAGGTTATAGTTGACCATCTCTCTACTCTTGACCTCATGTTTACACTGAGCCTCCATTTCTCACAAGACATTATCAAGATTAGATCCTCCAGAGTAACTTGGTAACTTTTTCCCCTAGGAACTTGACTGAATGCACCCTTTTTACCCTTGTTATAGATCCTCACAACAATCACCCAATCAACTCATAATTCTCGTGCACCCAATTATCACATGTTATGGTAGTTATATCACACATCGACTGAGCATATTCAAATTGGATTACTCCTTCTATAGGATGAATTACGTCAGGATCTATAGTGGAGCACACATAAATTTTTTCAAGTACTGCCTCTCTTAAAGGCTCAGTATAAGGGGCTGATTTTCCATCTGTTAAGGTGATGATGAATCGTTCCTTATTGTTCTGAAAACTTATATACCCCTTGTTAAATAGTAGGTCAGCATTGTTTTTGTAACACCAAGGTTTCCCAATTATTTTTGGGAAATTATCCGCTTTGGCAAGCGCTAAGAATTCAAATTTCTCAGTGAAATTCACCCCTTGTATAGTGATAACCGCATCTTTAGAGACTCTAATTCACATTTCCTTTGTTCTGTTTGCCATATATAACACATTCGAAGATGGCTGTAATGTGTGCCTTCCCATTTGATGTCATGCATATAAGATGAGAATATTGACCTCTTCTCTTATGTTAATGAGGATATTCTTCAGAAGCCACCTGTCAATAAATACATTCAATGTAATATCTTTATTATAGTCAAGGCTATGACGAAGAAGGTTTACATGCAAAACATACCTTTTGCACTCTTGTCTGATGCATGGTACCTTCTCCCTTAACCATTCTCCTAGCAAGGGAATGATATTCCCTTGCCTTAACATTTTACACATTTCCCTGATAGCATCTAAATACTTTTGTGGGGCATTAACATTCTTACTTTGCTCCAAATTCCTTGACTTATCCTTTAGACATTGGATTTCCCCTTATAAAATTCAAATCACATCCATAGTATCTTGATACACTTCCTTCTGATGAGTAGGGTTTGGATACTTCCCATGTACCACTTCTTCCCTAACAACCAGTTTCTGCCTTGGAATCACCCTTGTGTGAGCAGCTTCTACATGTGTTGTCACTAGTACAAGTTTGAATCTTGACTCATGTGTCACACTTGGCATCCACTAAATGTCGGCCTTCTTTAGACTCACCATCCCAGCACCTTTGTATTTCTGGTGTTGTTGGATCATATGCTCAAAAAAATCAGCAAACTCCTCATACTTATGCTTTTTCCCACACCATGAGCACTGCAATAAGTTAGGAAACTCACGTTTAAAATTCTCTATAGTCCCATAGTTATAACAGCTTCCTCACAGGAACTCATCTCTTCCTCTGCCATCGTTACTATGACCATGATAACCTCTGTGAAAACCTCTTCCATGCACTCCTCCATCTGTGTGCCCTTCATAGATGAGATCATCATCCTTTGAACAACTTGCAAGGCTAGTCTGGTGCACACAAAAATTAGTAACATCATGAATCTAGTCAATCAACCTACAATCCTTGGTATCATGGGTCATAGAGGTTTGTATTTTATAGTAGTAAAAAACATTCTTACAGATTGTGCGTTGTAATAGAGGACACCTATTTACATCATGATCCCCAAGGAAAATATTATAGTCTACCGTCGTGACGCGTACCATCTTCCAAGGGAAAATATCCTTTCCATACCCTTCCACTTCACATTTTTTACATATAAGACCACTACGAACCTCATGCACTGAATTTATAGACAACATCTCTAACTGCTTGGCCATTACAAAAAACTGAGCCTCTAAAAAATGGCTAGCACTAGTATCAATGTTCCCAACAACCTCATTGTGCATGGCAGCCTCTAAGGCCTTACACGGTTCTATGAAAGTATTTAGTGATATTTCACTTCTAAACGGTGTTATCAATCCTCCAACAAACCATTCAACATGTTGACAAGGGTAAATTTCATAGGATAGTTTTGACAAGAGACTCTCGAATCATGGATCATACTCCCACACTTTCTGCCATTCCTTTTTTAATATCCATTAGAGTGCTAATGCTATTCTACTCAAATTTAGGAATATGGAACTTTGTTGGGAAGGTTTTCTTCAATGTAGTGTAGTCTACCACCATTTAATAGGGGGTCATACTTCTGATACCACCTATGCATGCGCCCTTACAATGTTGTTGCAAAATGACTTTCCTTCTTCTATGGGGTAGTGATTCATTTCACACGTCATAGTAATTCACACTTGTGGACATACTCTGCAGCATCGTCAATGCCCTTGTAGTTTGGCAAGTGCAAAGACATCTAACAAAAAACTTCTGGAGGTGACTGCGGCCCTTGTCCTCCTGATCCAAAACCTTGGTTCCCTCCAGTGTTTCCTCCTCCACCAGGTCATATTCCTCCTAACCCAACAGATCCTCTAGATCCACTAGGTCCACCAATTCCTCTAGTTCCTATACAATCAAATCCACCTTTTGTAGATAAAAAATGTCTTTAAGTGATCATGCCTAGTGTTCCCAACGTCCCACTGAACTGTGCACTGATGATTTGCGATATTATCCCCCTACTAGTTGTTTGTCTCATGCAACTTCCAAACATGATACCCAAACTTTGTGCATTTACAACTTTTACAAAAATTCCTCCAAATATGGGAATGGTTTGTGCATCAATGGATGTCCCAAACAATAAATTTTATCTCCTAGGCGTAGATTGATTACTTCTAGTGATACTAACTAGATTAGAAATACTTCTTCCTTGATCTATAAAACAAAGTGCCAGGGATTGGTAGCCAGATGGGTTTAGATGTGCATCGAGGGCTATAATTTCTCCATCCAATGAACTCTTATCAGAAATTAAATGGGCTTCTCTCCCATGCTTACCAATATGGGGTAGCATAGAATGCTCAGGTTCCACATCCTCTACATGAACCTTAACTCCTTCACATAATGTCTTCCTCCATAGATCCATTACACCAAAAAACTTGCATTGTCGAGCAATCTCTGTTTCATGAGATTCACTATATTTGAGTCATCTCTCTTCTATTTATTTTTCAACCACAATCTTTGCCATCTTCCACCACCCTAGCTTCCTCACCCAGTATTTAGAGAATCTTAACTGACCATATGGAATGCCTCTAAACTTAGGGTAATGATCGAGATATTCATAGCCAAAGGGATAACATGTAAAAATGATCCTCTGGGTTCCCTAAGAAACTTTAACTGAACAACATCTGGGAAAGAATACAGAGAAATAGCATATTCTAAGGTATAACTATTTAGGACTCCTTTCCACCAGTGATCAGAAGCACATGTCCAAGTTAGATCTACATCCTGTAGCTTCTCATTATCATCTTGATTCCATACACGCAATATATAGTACTAGTTCGATATGGATGCATATGTTGAAAGTCATTCATATATTTCTACCGGAAGACAACACAAGAAGGTTTCATACAACTCATGGTACAAGTTCTCTTATACCCATCTAAGTGCATTAAGCTCAGGTCTAGTGCCAAATCTTTGAGAAAACTCATCCTCCGTGCTCTTGAACCATGCTCCAACACTTTCCATGGTCAAGCGCTCTCTTATCACACATCATAGGTCCCAAAAAGTGTATCATTTCACATAGTAACTTCAAAAAGAAGTCCCAAAATGCAACCAATATGTAGTAAATTTTATACCCTTAGAACAACAATCTAAACCCATATGCATCGACCTATCATACAGTGGGTGTTGGGAACTCACCCGAGAGATGCGTAGGCTGAGCCTCTGCTTTATGTGGGTTATGTGAAAATACATCATTAATGACAAATTTAGATTCATGATAGAAAATAACCATGCACTCATTTCGAGAATTTAGGAAGAATTATTGAATCAATGCATCCATTCAGATAAGAAAAGAGAATTAGAAAACATAATACAGAACTGATTCATGACTCAAAGGAAATTCACTAGGGTTTATGCTCATGAACAACATATATTCTTTAGAAAATAACCTTAGATTCATGCTAACCATTTCAATAATGACATTACATTCATTAAGGCCATAAGAGACAAATATAACAATGCAGATAAGATTCATGCAACAAGAACCTAAGCTATGCTCTCCACATTACAAAAAATAGTTACAGACCCATTCCCCTAAACATTCCCTTTCACCTACAGTCCTCATAATGAGGACCTTAACCCATAGAACCCACTATTATCTCTACAGAGCTTCGCATATCCTAATGCTATATGATGCCCCTCTGATCCCCCTTTCTTCTACCCAAGCATCTCTATATATAGCTTTAGCCTCGACCGACATGCCTTTCTGAGGTAACATATCAGTTCCCAAATGTCTAAGTGGTCCTCCAATGGAACATGCTCCCTTTGATCGGAACTCTCCATTCTTTTTAATGATGTTGTTCTAGATACTTCCATCGCATGGATGGAATATTCCTTTCTTAACCATACAGCTATCAGGTTGGCACCTTATGCACTCTGCATGCTAAACGGGTCACAATTTTCTCATGTGCCACTTGGAACACTAAATATGGCTTATTCACAAAAAAAAAATTTCCTTACACGCACCATGTATTTTGCTAAACCCTGCTAAAACCTTGTCCTGTGCGCTTTCACCCTGCATGCCCTTATTCAAATAGGTCCCGCGCCAATATTCTTAGCCAATATTCTACGGCCCAATTGTGATCACGTCACTTGATCCATCATTTTCATATTTTGCATACATTTAGTCATAGATATTATTAGCCTCATTATCTAGGAATACATTCGATGTGGTGAGATTCCAACAAAAACCACTTTACTATTTATGGTCTCATTTGAACATCATTCAAACTCAACATCTCTTACTCCTAACAATTTTTCATATATATTTTAAATTAGTTTACATATATTTATCTTTTTTCTAGTCTCAAGGTTCTTCATATGATGATTACTTAGTCCATGTACGCATGAGTGAGAATTACTCGCAACCAAGCCTTCACTAACCTTCCATGAAAATAAGTAGTTCACTTTGTGAATTAATTTTAGGAACTACTATATTCAATCCCTTTCATTTCCTATAGGCCACCTTTTTCTTTTTATTCACTAAGCAAAATTATTTTTCAAACTACCTACCTCATTCGTAACATCCCATCAATTTTTATTAGATCCTCAAAATGTCTTATTATATCGTATATTCACTTCATGTTGTTACCATCATAAGGTTGTTGGTTAGTGATAAATAATGCAAATAACATGGGGACATAGTTTTTAATTGGATATCATATAATATAAAAGACCCTCCTAAAATGTTTGAACATTAAACTTAATAGTTTAATGTGCCTGGCCCACCTACAATATATACATGAAACTATGTGAATATATTTTCTATTGGGTTAGGAAATAGATTGTTTCTGATGATGTGCATCATATCATTCATGTGATTTACACATGGTTGTGAAAAATGTACTTTAGCTCATAATATTGAAAAAAATAACTAATCTCACTGGGATTTGTTGTAGGTAAGTTAAAATCTAATCCCAATAAATGCTCTAGAATTTTTATAATATATAATCAATTAACAAAATATTAGGTCATATTAAAGTTCACACAACTGACTTTTATCCATTGGTCAACAATAACAAATATATCCTATATAGCAATATTTTTCAATACAATGTGTGAAACCCATCATACGAAAAAAATCCTTTCCTAAATGAATGTCCAATATCTTTGGCACGCCCCTCTATTCATGTCATCTTTGAAGAACTCATGGTTGAACACACAAGTGATGCACTCTTCAAAATGACTTTTGGATACATTGTGGAGGCTAGTAGTGAGGTGCACTAAGGAAAAAAATATTCCATTTCCATTTCATTCTCCATCTATAATATCTTGTGGATATTTCATAGGTCCTTGACATTTTACGCCACGTCATCCCACACAAAACAACTACAGATAACTAACAAATTATGACCAATTTTTTTTGACTAAATTAAAACACATTAAAGCAATCTTAAATACATTATTATGATTAATAAAATGTTTACTCATTTATCTAATACATCTCCTTTTGAATTAATTTTATTTATTTAATCCAGAATTATTATTTTATTGTCTGAAGCATTACGAATTAATTACTTCCCTAATTTAATTTAATTTAATTTTCCTTTCTTAGGTTACTAATAATTTAATTCCAATTTTATTGTAATTTTTTAGGAAATTAAATTAAAGACCAACTTAAGAAATGGTATTAATAGATTATATATAAACCTTAGTGAGTAAAATTAGATGGAATCAAATTAGTAAATATTATCATGTGGCATCTTTGCTTCATATTATTTTCCCTTATAACAATACCACTAAGTTAGTCAAAAAGGTCCATCAATTATTTGATCGGATGACATCTTTACTTCGTGTTGTTCCTCTAATAAGAGAATAACTCAATGTTAAGTAGGTGCAGGAAATGTGGTGACATAGTTTTGAGTTCAATATCAACACCGCCTCACTCATGTTCTTCACATGTGGTTTAGGAAAACATTTGTTAGTTCATCGTCATTAATAAAATAGTCCACCATACTAGGATTTTCCTCAAGTAAGATGCATCCTACTCCCAAGAAGAGGCTCACACTTTATTATATTATACAATTAATTAATAAATGTGGCTTCATGCTAAATTAATCATAGCTGACTGTGAAAGAGTATTTTTAGCATGTTGCTTGGTTTTAGCAAAACTCTCCTCCATAGTAGCCATCTTCAATATCAGGTATCTAAGGAATTATGATATAAAATTCACCTTTTAGAGATGATGGTCTTCTATTCAAGGAGAATCCCTCCACTCATTTCAAATTCAATGAACGTGTGGTTGTATGCATAAGTTATGCACTCTTCCCCTTGGCCTTTGGGAATATTTTTAGGCTAGCAATGAAGTGCACTAAAATAAAACATTTCCAATCATTTCCCTAGATGTAGTCTCCTAGGAATACTTATAAGCCACTCTCATTGTCTTATGAGGTGGCATCTTTGCATAATAGTATTCCATCTTATAAGGGTGTCACTCAACACTATATTGTATTTTACATTTTTGTTAATACTAGCAAATAAGAGATATGATGGGGGCCATTTTTCCTTCACTATAGTTAATTATTTAACTGAACATGATAGACTTTAGAAGTTATATGTTATATAGGAAACAAAATAAATTACCTTTCCAATAGTCTCACTATCTAAACTATAAATCAATGAATATTCAATAGATAAAGCAATTTAAGAAAATAGTAATATGGTAAAAAAATAATAACATGTACTAAACCAAATATATGAGAGAAACGAAATAACTTTTAACAAAGTTATCTCATCTATTAATTCTACAATTTATTCAATGAAAATAACATGAAACAAAATTAAACTAAGATAATACCAGAAATGCCATCCTTCTCGTGTAAGAGAGGCCCTTTCTCTCTTCTTAATTTCAGCTTCAAATTATTCAGGAATTAATAACATGGTGGTCTAGAAAATACAATTGTATTATTTAATTTTATGCTCCTTACAAAATAGATAAAAATAGATATCAGTTTCTTTCGAACTTACAATCAGGTATGCAAGAGGTGCTTGTAGTTTAAAACTTTTAGCCTCACATGAAATCCAAACTACTCTTTTCAATTATAACAATTTATTTGAACAAATTTTTATTTGAAGTAGTTTACCAATCTAGTTTGTCATTGACGAGTTGAGACTACAACATATATGTTATTCCTAATCAACTAATAAATTTTGCAATCTAAGAATTACATTAGAAATCTCTCCAAAAAAAAATATGGGAGAATTTCTTTTCTTTATTTCTTAGTTACGGATAAATAGATAGGATTGGAATACCATGTGTTCAGTTAAAAAACTCTTCTTTAAAATCCTCAGGCACTACAAAATCCTTCCCCATCTTCTCTTTTTACATATCTTGGAAGACAAGCATTTTTTCACTAGCCCATTGCTTTTGGATTAGACTTAAGAGCTTGGAGGTTTGACTCTAGAGCTTTATGCAGAATTTCAGATATTTTTACGGATGTGTGGAGCCTTGTTTCGACAAGTATGGAGTGATAGAAACAGAGTTTGAAGCTTCCTTAGTACGGCCTCTTGATCATCCCATTTCTCTTTTCCATTATTTTTTCTCTATTTTTACATTATAAACCATTTATCTCATTATAATTATTGGAGTTACTAGACAAACAAACCAAAATGATTTTAACGTTAATCTATCATATACGCATCACATTTAATCTCTAAACAGGCTAAAAATCCTTTCAAACACGATTTAGTTTGTTCCAACTTACTTTAAAAATGATAAATTAAACTTTAAAAATGATAAATTAAACTTCAAAAATGAACTCGTCTCTCATAATCCGTCCAAACATTAGGACCACGTAAGCACTCCTATAAGCTATATTCCTCTATATGGATTAAAGGATTCAATTATTCTATTGTATTCATAATACGAGGTTTATGTATTTTATTGTTTATTTTTTTGGGCCTATATAACTTTTGTTGTTAACAACGCAAGTTATACAATGTTGGAAGTCTTCAACAGATTGCTCTTAACATGAGTTCTAAGCCGATGATAGTTAATAAAGTAAATGTGGTCGTCAATTCATTGTGATCCTCTGATGCTTAAATGTTCCGATTATGGGTACCAATACTTATGCTCCTTTACATAACTCACTAAGTTTTTTTTAAAAACCTACCTCTCTTTTCTGATCTCTTCCAGCAGATATTGCCATAGTTTTATGCGTACTCAAAAGGATTCAAAGATTTTCTGTCTTTGTAGTTTTCAAAGTTTAAAATGGACTCATCTATCCTGGCCAAAAATAACTCTTTAAGCTGGTGTATATGAACATGAGATCTTAAGGTTGTAATCAACTTATTTCGAGTAAGAAAATCATTTCTCATTACGAGAGTGGAAAATTATTAAATGTTATGTAACTATGCAACTTCTTCAACCCATATCTCTTGGCTTTTTATATAGGTGAAATCCTGAAGTTGAACTTGCCGTGTAAAGTATTTGATAAAACGTTTTTTGTCATGCACAATTATGAACCTGTGAACAAAGAATTCAGACAACACATTGTTTAAATTTGTATTATTGGTTGTATAAGTGTCTATGGTTTTTTTCATCCACTAAATCATGTGGCATATTGTTCGACAACCTAAAAAGTTCCCATTTAAGGAATTATTCTCTAAGGAACATGACATAGAAGTTTGAAGTCGTTGTACAAGTAAGCATGGCTTCACCTTTTTTGAAATCTGCGGTATGTTTTCATTCAAGGGTTGTGTTACTTTCCTTCGAATTCTCGAATTATTTTCCTAATTCTTTATTGTTAACATGCACATCTATGAATTCATTACAGTGAAACATCCGGGAAAGAATTCCTTTAGGGCTTACAATGGGAGAAGGAAAATCTCTCTAAATTCACTTATCAATTGATTATTTCTATGAGACACTGATTGAAAATTGTTCCATAATTCCCTAAGTTCATCAATTTGAATTTGTAATGTTCATATAACATTTTGATTTATTTGGGATATTTATTCAATTTGATCTCCATTTTCTTTTCGTTTAATCTTTCCTGCATCTTCCTATTGACACTACCCAACTCTATTTCCATCGTTTTTATCTTGCATTCAATTTTATATGTTTTTCTTTTCCATTCAAAATTTTTTCCTGTAAACTTTGAATAACGACCTCTTTCTTAATCAAGAGCTATGTTATTATTTTGCATTCATTAAGGAAAATTAAATATGACAGAAGGTCATTACTTGATGTACTTGTATTTCTTCCTCACCATATGAGGTTGTTCCTGTTTGAGCTTGTTGTGGATATGAAAAAAGGTTATATTTAGTCAGTTGTAGAGGGGCTTTCCATTTGTCAAGATGTTACAGGTTTTTCAGCTTCGTCTATTGTTGGAATGGTTGTGGATATCTTGGTAAGTGGCTCCTCAGATGCCCCTTGTGTAGGTAATTGGTCTCAAGGTTCTTAAGGAAATGTCAAAGGATGCCCCATGTTTTGGTGGGTCTCTTCCATCATTGTTTCTTCATCATACTCTTCATCTTTTAAAACAGATTACTTCTTCTTTTGTATCTTTGAAAATGAAATGTTTCATCTTCCAGAGGGAGTAAATAATCCTTTGGAGCCTCCTTAGTATCCTATAGGAGGGTTACAATAGTTGATTCATTAGCTTCAAACTATGTTTCCAACTCATTTTATATTCTTTTGGCCTTTTATTTTACAACATAGGAATTGATAGAGGGTTTTGAACTAGTCTTCCTCTTGTTAAATTTAGTCAGGAATGTTTGTCATGATAGTTCCCCATTCTATAACTATAGAAAACGGTGTTTTTAAATGATATTGATTAAGATATTATTCTTTAGAGGTGCTCCTTTACTATTGAATTTATTTACAAAAACTACAAAAATATATATATAATTATTTTTTAGAAAATTTATTTGTAATTCAAGACATTCTACACCATGATTTAAATGATTCAAAAGCTACATGGTAGGACCAAGAAAATTAGGATACTAACCATCATAAGTAAAATATTTCATGACCCATATCACTATCTAAATCCATGGGTTTGAGAAACTTTCTATCATAATTACCTTCCCGTTCCTAGTACTATATTGACATAACCTTATAGTGGTGTCTCCTTATGTAATGAGTTTACTAGAAAGAATTTTGGACATAACAAACACCCCTCTTGTATTTTCATTAAAAAAAACTTAAATTAGGATTAGTATTCAAACCTTTATATTATTTCTATCAACTTTGAATATTTTCTCCTACAAATTATGGAGAAAATTCTCCACCATGTCCTTCTCAAAACTCTCAAAACAGATACAAATCTTAAAACCATTCTTTATCTTTAAATATTTAAATGGCGACCTCATCTTTAATGAGCTTTCTTAGAATTTATTTTCTTTGCTTTATTCTTCTTTCCCATTTATACATAAATATATCTTCAGCAAGGTGAGTAGAATTGGATAAATTTTAAATTAGATTGTAATTTGTGGTATTGGACTAATATAATATTGAACCCATATTTTATATGACATAAGAAAGACAACATAAATAACCTTTTTTTGCATTACAAATTTCTTAATATTTTCCATAGCTATTTTATTCCATGACCATGTGGATAAGACCTCACATATATATCAATTTATATTTTAAGCATGGTTCATCACATCAGCCTATGAGCTAGTATGGAATCTACATAAATATGACCTCATATGTAGGCATATTGGGAAATATTAGCATTTCCTCATAGACTAGCTCATATGTAGAGAATCTACTAGTAGAATCCATGTTGTATTGTATGTTGATATTTCTTCTAGTACTTTTGATGCCTCGCTATTCTTATTGATGTTTATCATCTTAACTAATATGTTTTCTAGTTCTATGTTGATAAATTCTACTTTTCCATTTGATTGGGGTGATAAGGTGAATAATTCTCAATGTTCATATGAAATTAATCTATAAATGTTTTGATCGTGCATTGGACACATTTTTTGGCCCTTGATATAAAACAAGGGATCTAGATGCCACAAATTTGATATAAATTCTTTGATATACTAAATCATTCACCTTTTTATCTGTAAAAAACATCAAGGCTTGAACTTGTAGATCCACTTTGTAATATAAACTATATATACAGGGAAAATTTTATTGAAGAATCTTCGTTAATTCGTGAATATTTGAGTTTTTTATATTTGAAATTTTAAAAAAAATAGGGTACGAATTACGACCAGTTCACCAAAAAATTGTAAGTACAAGTTAATTTTAGGGGTCAATTCATCATTCTCGTGAAATAAAAATTCTAAAAATTAGCCTTAATATAGTAAGTTGGTATCATTTTTTTATGTTATCGGCCGGTAGCATAAAATATGGTACCAATCGACAACATTTTTAATGCTAACGACAAACAATAGCTAGTATGCTTTCGGTCGGTAGCATAAAAAATGATGCCAGCTTGTAGCGTTTTTATGATATTGGCCAACAACATACTATATGACATTGGATGGTATAATTTAAAAAAACTACCATCTAGTTGATTTTAATAGTGATGTCGTGATGTCTTCATATTTTCCATTCACGTGAAAGAAAATTTTCACATATTCATTAATAAATTTCTACAAATTGTTTCTTAGGGGGTCTTAAAATTTCCCTGAATATATACGAGAACATATCCATCCACTTGTGATATTTATTGACTAGGGATAATGAAATCCAATCCCCACTTCTCAATAAGTTACAAGAAAACTGGAGGATGGAGAGGAATTTGATTGGAGAGAGTGGGCCTTCTCATTATTTTATACTAGTCACATTTCTGTACATATATTTTCACATATTTTGTTAAGGAAGTTAAATAGCATCCACCATCAAAGACCTTTTGAATAGTTTTAAGTGATGACTAATGAACTCTACGTGGATCATATGGAAAATCCCTCAAACTATTATAAATTTCATCCTCTTTTATCCTCATGTGCAGTACCAATACACGAACACATCTATATAATAATCCTTCTACCCATGTGAACATTGAAATATCATTTATGAGGTGTCTTATCTATTTATGAGAGAAATAATGTGGAAAATTACATGAAGTAACATAATTGGAAATGTGAGAAAACCAATGTGATCTAGTGGATATGGAAAACAAGTATTTATATTGAAATTCATCCTCCACTGGTTCATCTTGACGTATCTTAGTTATTCTTGACAAGAAATATGTAGCCAAATTGTATTTTCTAGATTTTTTAATTATGTTTACATTAAATTATTGTAAGGGTAGTGAAAATATAATAGTTATACCACCTACTAGTGGTTGTTTCATCATATACTTAATAGTATAATGTTATTGCAAACTATCACCTTATAACTTATGTAGTAATTGTGAAATTTATGTATAGCATAATCTACAATAATCAATTTTTTTTAGTATTTGTGTAGTTATTTCTATGGGTTTTAAGTTTTTATTGATATAGTATATAAAATGCATATTTTCTTGTTCTTCTTTCTGTACAAGAATAAATCTTATTGCCTCATTTGATGCATCAACTTGTATATAGAAAGGAAGTTTTCAATTAGGTCATGTTAATATAGTAGGAGAAGTAATATTTTATTAAAATTTTGAAAAATACTATTGGAAATCAGAAGTATATGAAAATTCATAGTTTTTAGTGAGGAAGCATACCGTAGGTGATTTTATTTTACTAAAATATTTATAAATAATTTTTAGTAACCGTAATGTCCCTAGGTACTTTTGACCTCAGTATGAGTGGAAGGCTCTAGATTGTTTTTAATTACTTCCCATTTGTTATGATATATCTTAATTCCTTCTCTTGAAATCTAATGCTTAAAAACTATCTATTAATCAATCACGATTAAACACTTTCCATAATTAAGACACAATAGGCATTTCTCACACCTAGTCTAGGTTATCCAATGCCTCTTCATAAGGTAATCCACAAACTATAAATGAACACACACACACACACACACACACACACACACATTCATTGGTTAAATATGTAGAAATATATATTAATTCTCTTCTGAAGGTTGCATGTGCATTGGACAATAAAGAGGGTATAAATCTACATGAAAAGGAACCCCAAGAGAAATTGAAAGTTATTGTTTCATAGTCTTGAAGTCCTATTGGGATATGATTTAATCCACTAAACCCATCTAAAAAGGTAAAATATTCTTTCACTTCCAAATTATTCAAAACTTGGTTAATAAAGTATAAAATAAATGAATCTCTCCATATTACTTTGTTCAATTCTATTTAGTCTAAGAAAATCCTAAATTTCAAATATTTATTTTGTACAATGTGCAAAGGAGACACTCATTGGCTATCGAATATAGGAGATATGATACCCCTTTTTAACAAATTTTCTATCTCAATTTTTACAATGTCTCTAAGTGTTAGATTTATTTTTTGTTGGGGTTTACTTATAGGGTTCAAATCCTTTATATGGATATGTTGCACACATATACGAGGATGGATTCCAGATAAATCAATATATTCCCAAGAAAAATAATTTAAATCAGATTTCAAAACTTTTAATATGTCATACTCATATTCATTTATTTACCAATTTTTAACATTTAATGTTTTCCTTGGTTGTACAAGAATATACTTGGTTCTTAGATGAATTTAGTTTATTGTTGAAAAGTAACTTCATAATGAATATAGTGGACATATGTGAGGATGTAATCTGTGCAATTTTACAATATCCTCCCAATAAAACTTTCCTCAAGATTTATGTCATTATCTTCATCATGACATTTAATTAATTAAATTACATATCTCTCAAACATGATGAGAGAAAAAGTAGGAATACTTACCATAATTTCAGTTTCATCAAGATCATTGAACCATAGGGAGGTATATAGAAATAATTGTTTGACATGTGGGTATAAATAAATCTTCTTTGAAAAAATCCATTAGAGATGGGCATATCTCGTGATTTGTAATCAATAAGGGAAACATTTTTTGAAATCCAAGTTGTGCCTAAAATTAACGGATAAAATTTTTATTTGAATCTTAGGATTAGATATCATAAAATATATATCTAGTATTCCCAAACCTCTATGGTGATTGAAATTTCTTCAATGATCCCTTTGTAGTTTAGAATGGTTTGATAATCCATTTGTAGGATTGTATCTATTGGTTGCATGTTGGTTAGTGATGAAGTTGAGATCATATCATAATTATTGACATTAATACTAGCTCCCAAATCTATAAAAAAAAATAGTTATGTTAATGTTTCCAATAGAAATATTCACCACATGACAGATTGGATCTCCGTTTTTAGGAGCGAGACATTTTCCTACTAATAATTCAGCTAATTTTCAATCTACTTATATGGTCTCAGTCTACTATTTTATAGTGCCCCATATTTTGGCACTAGATTAAAAACTCAATCACCTTAAAATTCAGGAATTTTTTTTTTTGTAATACATTTATTATTTTCATTTTTGTTAATAGTCACATAATGTCGCACTACTATAGCTGGCGCTTAATCAATACTATGTTGTCTTCCTGTATTATTTCCATTAGGTTAAACACCCCCTTTGTCTAGCTTAAATAATATTAAATTTATTTATACAAAGGGACATTCATTAGGCCACCTAAGCCTAACATATCACTTAATTAATTTAAAGCTGCCTATTGCCAATATTAGTTAATGTTTTAAATTTTCTACAAGGACACCCTTTAAATTAAGTCCACAAGTTCATTTAAGATACCATCCCTAGGTTTTCCTCTAGTTACTTTTCCCCAATTTATTTAATTTCTACCCCTCCCAAAACATCAATTTTTCCTACTTAAATTATCCTAAGTCCCCTTTTTAACTTATTAAACCCAAAACCCATACAATGTCAATCCCACAAATTTAAAGGTGTAGGATTTAATCTAGGTCCTTAGATCCTTTTGTTTTCAACCATAAATTTTTAGGGTTTCCTAAAACCCTAATCGTCAACTTTATGTTTTCTCTTTATACTTTTGTTTTGGAATATTTGCTCTTCATTTGACTAGATTGGACGAGGGAGGAGGAAGGAGGCCATGGGAGACATTTGAGATATTTTTTCCATATTAATAAAATTTTCATGGAGGGGAAGTGCCCCATATCATTATTTTTAGTTTTAAATTTTAGATCAGGGTTTTTAAGCTCTTTTTTTAATATTTCCATAAACCAGGGTTTCATTTTATGTTTTCCTTTATACATACATACATATATACATACACACATACATACATACATGCATGCATAAAAAAAAGGTTTCAAGATTTCCGTTCACTATGTACTAAGGCTGTAATTATCTAGATAATTTTTATTTTCAAATTTTTTCTCTCAGGTATATATACGCCATAATATATGTGAAAATTATATATATATATATATATATACACACACACACACACACACACACATATTCCTATGTATATATAGATAAACAGATGTACTTTAGATTATGGTATGAATGATTTTATAGAAAAATAAAGGATGAAAAGCACAATGGAAACTATTTTTTTTAATCCTCCTTTCTTATTTTCTCTTAAGAAGAACAAAATAATAAGGATGAATAATGGTATAATGATTTCAAAGAAAACAATAGATCAAAATCATTAACACATTTAGGAACAAGGCTCAAGATAGTTATCTTATGAGAAAAATTTCAAATATAACATTATTGTTTGTCTTTCATGTCACTAAGTTATTTACAACTCTAGCTGGAGGAGTAAGCTAATTTTTACAGCATGTACACTATATTCATAATTCCCATGTTTAACATATAGTGAGAAAATACCTTGCAATAAAATGATTCTTTTAGGAGTTGAAACAATACTAAAATCTCCACTATCACTATGCATTTCTTTACTATCATATACTAAGAAATGCAAAAAAAAATTGACATTGTTTATATTCATAATCTCATGCTAGTAGGCCATCATTTGACAACAAAATGAAAAAATATGTTTGATCTATTTTATCTAAATAAAATAAACACAAAAAATATAACAAGATTAACCAAATGGAGGACATGTTAGCCTCCCTCCAAATCCATGGGAGAGAGAAAGTGCATGCCTCAATTTTTCACAATTTAAGAGAGACAAGGGTGACAATCATAGAAACACAACTTTTAAAGACACAAAAACCAAATGAGAAACAATATAAAAAAAGGAGAAATCCATGTTTTCCTCAAAGGGGAAGAGTGGAAAGGATCCCATAAGAATCCATAATGTGAACCATCCATAGGAACACTACTAAAATGTCTTAAATACCCTCCTTATCTATCCATTCAAAAATACCCTCTTTAAAACTAAATCCCAAACACAAAGCCTCCTCCTTGGGAGAATTTTCAAACCAAAAATAGTTTCCTAGCCAAGGATGGAGAAGGAGGTTCAAACCATATAAATATTCCTTCTTCCACATTAAATCATATGAGGGGAGGAATAAAAATAAAGACCATAATAATAAATATTCCTTCTACCACATTAAACCATATGAGGGGAGGAATAAAAATAAATACCATAATGGATTGCCCATCAAGCCATGTGTTGTAAGAGGTGATTTACTCTCTCTTCCACATACAAATCTTAAATCCACCATAAAATTAGGATCAACGGATAAAATAAAAGGAAACTACAACCACACAATATACCGAAAACCAAACATGTAACAACAAAATTCAAACAAAAATTCTTTATTTTCCACATTATACTATAGAATATGAAAAACGAGTTATGTATCCTACCTCAAACTAAAAATTCAACTTCAAGCAAAAAAAAAAACTCCCAAGCTCCAAGATCCAAGTTCTCTCCAAATCCAAGCGTGAAAAAAGAGAAGCCAAAAAATTCAACCCCTCTCCATGAGGAAGTATAAAAATAATAACAAGTCACCAACCTCACAAATGAGAGGGTGACATGTGTAACCAATATCATCTTCCCACAAAATATTCTTAGAACACGAAGAACGTATGAGAAAACACATTCAGGTGGTAATCTCCAAAATGCCCTAAAACTCCAATAATCCAACACACTTCATTTTTTAATAAAATCACAATAATCAACCATAATTACAAGATGGTTACATGAAAGGGCTCATTTGGGTGGGAAAATCCCATTCGACCTTAAAAATAGACCTCCCTACCCATAAGTAAGGTCAAAGAGCTCTATTTCCATGTAAGGGAGACCCCCAAAGTAAAAAGAGACCCTTACAAATATCACATTTAGGCAAAATTCGAGATTGTGTACAATTGATAACAAGAAGAGGTGATGGCACCCACCCAAATGATTATTAGGTGGTCCCATCCTACTAACAATAAGACTAACCAACTAAGTACACAACTAACAAATGAAGGGACCAATAGGTCCCTAATCTAGCTTATCAGAAGGATTAAACAAATTATAATTAGCATAAATACAATTAGGAATCACTAAAGGTCTCCAAATATGAATATTACACAAACTCACAAGGCTACACAACAATTATGCATGGCTAAATGACTCGGCCCATTCAGCTACTTGTGTAATTTGAGATGCAAATCTTAAACACATGTTCTCCTTTGTGACCTATAATCTACACACTCAATTCATACATTAGAAATACTTGTTCAATACAATATATTAAATTATTAACATCAATAAGTCAATAATATAAAATCATTCTAAATATACCACGATCAATGTCAGTATAGAATTTCTAAGCACTAACAACATACATACATATTAACTCAAGCTATGATATCCATCTAAACACTTACGTGAAAACATTAACTAGCCATAATGAAAAAAATAAATGATATTATTTAGAAATATCATACATCCATCCATTATATATGAAATAAAACCAATTAAATCACAACCTGATGATATCCAAAACCATATAATGCAAGAAATTAAGATAATGATCCATAATACTAGATTAGCAATACGTTCCCTAATCACAACAAGTGTCATAAAATGATCCATAATGAAACTACATAGTATAAAAATAGTGTGGAAATTGATGTCCATAATCTAATAAAAGTAACGAGTAAGCAAATGAACTGTTGCAGGAAGATGTCGGCATTACATCCCCCTCTCCTAAAATAGACTTCCTCCTAGAAGTCACTGGAAAAGATAAGGATATTGATCCCTCAACAGTATCACATCCTCCCATGTAGTTGTTGTCTCATCATATCATTCCTACTATACTCTAACCTAGTCCAAGTGTCACCCCCAAAGGGTGAATCTTTGAAGCTCTATGATGCACACAGGATCCAATCTCAACTTTCCTTTCTCCTCCACTTGCAATGCCGACCAATCTAATACATGAGAAATATCAGGTACATATGTACATAAAAAAACATGAAACACATCGTGAGCCTAGGATAGGATTGGTGGTAAAGATAAGTGGTAGGAAACTAGACCTACGACCTCGAAGATTGCAAATGGCCACACAAATCAAGGAAAAAAATTAGATCCCTTTCCATAATGGATTGGGATCTTATATGCTAGAACTCTCAAGAAAACATTTTCACCCATTGTAAATTGACATTCACATCTCTTGATGTCTTCATACACCTTCTGGCATGCTCTATCCTAATCAAAACATTTCCTAATAAAAATAACTTACTTCTCCAAGTCCTAAAGGGAAGCCAGCCTTAGTAAAACCCTATCGTCTAACTTATCCCAACTCAAATTTGTCCTCCAAGGTCACCCATATAAATCCTGATAATTATCCATACCGATAGACCTGTGACGACTATTGTTGTAGGAAAACTTGACCACGTGGAAGTAATCCTCCTAGTTCTTATACTCATCCACCACATACATGCGCAACATATTATAAAGTACCTGATTAACCCTCTATGTCTTCTTATCTATTTATGGGTAGTAAGCTGAACTAAATCTATTTTTTTTTCCTAAAGTGGCTTGAAAGGATGTCTAGAATTTTGAAGTCTAGATTGTGTCCCTGTCATTAATAATTCTCTTAGGAATCCCATGCAACCTGAAAATATCCTCCATAAATACTTTGGCAATGGCGAGTCCATTATAGGTGACTTTGTTTGGTGAAAATTACGCAACCTTGGTCAACTTGTCCATAGTGACCATCATGGCATCATAATGATAAGAGGACATAGGGAGACAAAAAATGAAATCCATGGAGATGACGTCTCATTTCCACTCACGAATATCATGAGGATGTAAAATTCCTACAAGATGAGAGTGTTTGGCCTTGACCTTCTAACACTCAAGGTAGTGAGTTCCACATATTTTATATCCTGATGGAGACAAGGTGAATATTATAACTCTCTCAGATCAATGTGCATATTCTTCCCTCTAAAAGAAAAATGATGCAAAGATAAAGTGTCTTTGGAAAATATATGCACATATGAAACCAAAGTAGACCATCTGCCTCTAAAATACACCTTGAATATCTTCTCTCTAAAGTACCCTGAGACCCAGACATGTGTTTTGAACCCTCATAAAATATGTCCCCTGGAAGATGCTGAAGAATCCTTCCTCAAAGGTCTAACTCAAATGTCATAGTGGAAATCATGTGTCATCTTCTACTCAAATAGTCTGCGAAAACATTCTCCTTTCCCTTGATATATCGAACCTCGATATCAAACTCACATAGAAACTCCATCCAACTCCATTAAGGAGAATTGAGGTTTGGCTACATGAAGATATGCTTAAGGCTGTGATTATTGGTCCTCAAAATGAAAACCCTGCCCAAAAAGAAAGGGTGCCAATGAACTAGAGCGCGAAATACGACTGCAAGCTGCAAGTCATGGGTAGGATAGTTAAGATTATAATCCTTGAGATTACACGACTCAAAAGCAATGACCCGACACTCCTACATGAGAGATTCTTCTAGAACCTATAATGAAGCATCAGTGTAAAGCAAAAAATCTCATGTCAGATCCAAAATTGCTAAGATAAGTGTCATTGTCAAACACTCAAGTAGTTTAAAATCCTACTCATATTTTGTTGACCGTTCAAATTTCTTGCCTTTTTATTGAAGAGAAAGAATGGGATGTGTAATCCTAGAAAATTCCTATATGCACCTATGGTAATAGCTTGGTAATCCCATGAAAATCCTCATATCTATGAATGGTTCAAATATTCTAGGGATATACTAAGATACTGTCACATGAAATGATGTGACCCAATTACTGAATCTCTGACTGAAAGAAACAACACTTCTTTAGGTTCTGAAAAGGCTATGATATCTCAAAACTTGTAGTACTTATCTCCAATTCTCCTCTTGTTCCTCCTCAGAACGAGAATATGTGAACATATCATCTAGAAACACTAAGAAAAAATTCTCCAAAAAGGTGATGAAAACCCCATTCATGAGGATTATGAAAATAGACGGGGAATTGTCAAACCAAAAGGTACATAAGTGAATTCAAAATTCCCATATCGATTGTAGAAATATGTTTTGTGAATGTATGTGTTTTCTATGTGCAACTGGTGGTATCCTGACTTCAGATTAATCTAGGAGAACACTCTAGTATCCCTCATTTGATCAAACAAGTCATCAATCCTTATAAGTGGATAAAGGTGCTTAATTGTGACCTTTTTAAGCTTCCTAAAATCGACACAAAGTCTGAGAGAACTATCTTTCTTATTCACAAAAAATAGGTGACGATCCCCATGGAGACACAGTAGAGTGAATAAGGCCCTTCTTTAACAACTCTGTTGCCTGCCTAATCACCACTACCCCACACTGGTCCATTATATATAGTGATATAAATGAAGTTGATGCTCCTGAATAAAACTGAAATGATACATAAATACCCTTGATAATACCTATAGTCTCGATAATCGTGGCCTAATACTTGGTCTAGTGGTTATCTCCTGTTACGTAGATACAATGAGCATGTCTTGAAATTTTTACTTTCTACTCAAAGACAGGGGCTCTCTACCTATCAATGGTGGTTGGTTTATGCAAACACAAACATAAATAATGATTAGGGGATCCATAAATAAAACATTCTCTTAATCCTCTGTTAGTAGGGGTCTCTCTTATACTCTGGTGTACCAAATCAGCTGGCATGAATCTGGAAGACTATTGAATATGGGTTCATTTTACCTTCTGGGTTCCCTGTGTCTTGTATCTACCCAGTCAAAATCCTCGTCGAACTCCACCTCTTTGCAAACTTTGTGTCTTCCTAGTCCTCTGCTACTGATGATCATGGTGTTGTGGCTATTGTTGGGTGTGTGTGGTGGAGGTCTCGGTACTAGTTGTGGGGATCTGAATCCTCCTCTAGGTTGTGGGACTGTACCTCATTTCCTATTATCCTAAAAATTCTCCATATGTTATTCAGTGAGAGATAAACAAAACTTGATGTATTATTCACAATAGCAAAATCCAATTTAAACATCCTTGTAATAGTTTGATCTAACTACCTCACTAGAAGAGGAATGGACATGGAAAGAATTTGAACATTATATGTTGAGGAGATGAAATGTATCCACATAAAAAAATAATAATATTATTATTCTAAAATTCCCCCTATTAATACATTGTTTTTACAAATATAGCCCCAACACAATTCAAATTTCACCTTGCTACGAGACTTGGTGAGTATATATACAATCTGAGCATCTGTTAGGAAGTACTGGAGCTGGATTTGGTGGTTCAATACATGTTCTCGAATGTAATGACATTCAACCTCAATGTGCTTTGTTCTTTCATGGAAAACTATATTTTTCACAAGTTTCAACACACCCTGATTGTCGTAGTGAATGATGGGAGGATTTTCTTCAAGAATGCACATATCTACCAAAATGTGACATAGAAAAATAAATTTGTACACATCTCCTCATGCAACGCAATACTCTGCCTCAAAGGATGAGAGAGAAAAAATAGTTTGCTTCTTATTTATCCACGAGATAGGAGTAGACCCAAGATGAAAAATATAACCTGAATTTGATTTCTTGTCATCAACGGATCCAAAATAGTTCAAGTCTGCATATCCCTACAAGAACAATTGAGAGTTCTTTTGATACTCTAGCTCATATTCAATTATACCTTAGACATATCTCAACACATGCTTCACTACTACCAAGTGGCATTTCTTCGGCTCCTACATGAATCCTGAAAGATAGCTCATAACAAAGCACAAGTATGGTCTGGTATATTTCAAGTAAATGAGACTCCAAACAAGCTATCTATAGAGAGTAACATATACTTAAGGTGAATCCTAGAACCTAGAAATTTATGAACCTTTTTCCATTGGATAAGACATGGGTTTAGAATCTGACATGCCATAGTTTTCTAAGAGTGTCTTGGCATATTTCATTTGAGAGATGAAAACATGATTATTCTTCTTCCATATCTCCAAGTTAAGATAATTTTGAAGTAGTCCCAAATGTGTCATATCGAAGGATTTCCTCAAACCATTCTTCACATCCTCAATGAGATTTTCAGAACTCCCCGTGTTCACAAGATCATATTTATACAAAATGAAGATGAAAATCTCTCTTCCTATCCTTTTGATATACATATTTGAGTCAAAGGGGATACAAGTGAATCCATGTTGCAGTAGGTGATCATCAATTTTTATATATCATTCCCTAGGTGCCTATTAAGTCCATAAAGAGACTTGATTAGAAAACATACCTTCTAGGGATCTTGCTCATTGACAAATCCTTCTGGGTGGGTCATGTATACCTCTTCTTTAAGATCACCATTCAAGAAATCCCTTTCTATGTCAATCTACATAAGTTTCCATATTTTTTTTTCTACAAGTGCATAGACAACTCTAATGTTATTGATCTTTGTAGTGGGTATAAATCTCTCATCATAGTCAATTCCTTCATGTTGATCATAACCCTTTGCAACTAGTTTTTCTTTGAAATTTTTGATAGATCTATCTGCCTTGTATTTAATTTTGAAAATTGACTTGCAACCAATGGACTTAATACCTGCATAAAGATGGACAAGTTCCCATGTATAATTATTTTTTCAAGGATTCATATTCCACATCCATGGCCTTCTTCCACTCTACTTGACTAAGTGCCACACAAATTGAATCAGGTTTAGTAAAATCAACCACTAAACTCATGAGTGTAATTTTTACCTCATTTCTCACTTCTCTTCTCGTACGAACTCCAACTGAAGTGTCTCATGGTGCTTTAGACCCCTTTCAGACACTAACTTTTCTACTCATGTGAAGAATTTTTTTCCAAATTCCCAATATCAACGAATAATTCTACTTGGAGCTCATCATCTAGATATGTGAGTAGCCTACGAGATGAGGTCGATGTTAAATATTCCTTTTGTGGAAATGAGTCAAATGATGATTCATCACAAATGACATATGTGCTCTCATATATCATTTTTGTCTCAAGATCTATGAGATGATATACTTTTGAGGTTATAATCTACTCCAAAAATATGCACTGGTGCATTTTGGAATCAAATTTCTTCCTCGTTTTATCTAAAACATGCATATAAGCAGTACATCCAAAAAATATCAAATGATAAATATAAGATTTATAATTACTCCATACCTCTTTTGGTGTCTTGTCCTTTCATATATTTTTAGGTTCTCGGTTTATAAGATATACAAAATTCTAGACCACTTCTACCTAAATTATGTTCTCCAACTTCCAGTGGAAAGTATGCAATGAGCCATCTCCATGACAATCCAAATACGACATTCTAAAATTCCATTCTACTGGGGAGTATAGGGGGCATTTAGGTTTGATATGATGTCATGCTCCTTTAAGAATGCCAATAATTGATTCGATGTGAATTCCCCTCTCAATATGAAAAAAGGACAAGAAGGGACTAGGCAGTCTGCTAAACAACTCTGTTATAAAAGGTCTATAAATTTTTAAATGCTTCACTCTTTTTTTAGAGAAAGAATACCCAAGTCTTGCATGATTAATAATCAATGACCAACTGGAAGAACTTAACCCCTTAAATGAGCAAGGAAAGGGTCCACTTAGATCGGTATGCATGACCTCAAGATGGTTCTTTGCATGGAATGTACTCGAATCGAACAAATTTTCATGTTGTTTCCCCACCAGAAATCATAGATAAAGAGGTAATGACTTAGAGAGAGGAGGAATTCCTCATACCATCTCCTATCAACTGAATTGATAGAGGAAGCTCGTAGAAATATGTCCATACTGATAATCCCATAGTGTTGTGGATTCCACTGTGGAGGAAGATAATGCAACTGCACATGATGAAACTACATCTAATGTAAATAAACAATCCTTCAAAAAATCTCTAGCAAGTATCATACCTTCTTTAGATATCAGACATGATGTGATGCCATTCTAAAACAAGAACTCCACTTTGAGCTTTTGATTCAATATCTTAGAGATAGACAGGAGATTTTTGGTCAAACAAGGGATGTAGAGTACCTTCCTGAGAGTAGATTTTCTTGTCTCAAGATGAATTTGTCACATTTCCTATTCCTTCTACTACATACTTCTTGTTGTCTATAATTTGGAATTGATTTCTAGTAGCTTGATAAGTTAATGAATAAAATATTTTTTTATCGCACATCATATGCTTGATGGTACCTAAATCAATCAATGAAATATTATCTGATGGTTGTGATGTTTACGATATAAAAACCAAATAATATTCATGTGCACCTCAATGTGCTTATTTTAGGACATATTGTTTTGATTCATCATCCGGATGGGTTGTGACATGTCCATTCTACTTCTTTCCACAAGGATGCTAGTTGGATTTCTTTGAATGACCCCCGCCATATTTTTTCTCTCCTGTAGAATAGCTTTGTGTGTGACCATTATACCAATAGTTTCTAGTATCATGCGTATGTGTGGTGCAGATGTGACACCATTGATTCACATTTTAAGACTGTTTCTTATGTTGTGGTTTCTTTTGTTGCTTTTACTTATGCTTCTCTTATCTTCCCTTGTGAGCCTTTTGACTCTTCTTTTATCTCAAGGTCAACGGTTTTTCCTTGAATTATTTTTGCATTGACTAAATGGCTTCTTCCTATTGCAAAAAATTTACCAGTTTAGAAAATATCACCTCCTATATGGTGGTCAATGTGGTGATGAATTTTCTAAAATGGGAAAGAAGAGCTCGCAGTGTGAGATGGAAAAAAAAATGATCTTCGACCACTTCTCCAAGTGCGCTTAACTCTAATAGTTGTTTAGCCACTGAACGCAAGAATTATTCCACCTTCTCACCTTTGTTCATACTCATGGTATAAAGCATTGACTAGAGATGTAAAAAAATTATCAGATTTTTTTCTTTGTAGATCATGGAAAGAGTTTCCTAGTCTGTCTTTGATGTTGTCACATTTCAAATGTGTGGTTTCTCTTTATTGGATATGCTCAGTGTGATTGACATCAATTATTTTGCATTGGCCTTATCATACTTCATTCCTTCATCTACATCGGTTGGTAAAGCGAGTGTTCCAGTGAATATATCCCAAAGATCTTCAAATAGGAGAATGGTATTCATCTTTGTCTTCCACACAGAAAATTTAGACCTTTCAACATTTGGGTATCGGATAACAATATCTTTGAAGCAGATAGGATTTATTCATCAATGTAGCACGCACGGGAACTCAATAGGATTGTTTCTTTGCAGGTCTAAATACTACACTCAACTGATGCCAAAGACCATAATGATCAACTCTACGTGCTAAAATCCCACATACAAGAATCTAAGGCCTCCATGTTTTTTTCATAACTTCCACACCATGTTTGGATGCTTATTCTTCATTCTTTGAAACACCAAGAGATAGGAAAGAATAGAAAAACAACTATGTCACTCTAAAACACATAGCATAAGATGCCAAAATGGCTTGGTCTTACAAGTAGGCCATATTTCTAATACTGGTAACTCCAAATTACAAAAAATGCAAATAACTCCACACCTTCATGCAAAGTATGAGAATAGAGATTGCTTTGCCAAAAATAATAATGAACTTTGTTTCCATATCTTTGCATAGGATGGGACCATGTTAGGTTTCTCTGATACACCTTATATTGAATTTATTACTATATAAAATATACTAGGTTACTACAAGATGCTCTATGCCAAAATATAGTTAGCAAATGTGAGGAAAAAAATATTATAACTACTATGCACAAGGCACGAGCTGCTTAATGCTCTGATACCAATATTATTAAAGGAGAGATAAAATAGAAATTTATGTATTATTCACAACAGTAAAAGCCAATTTATACATGTTTGGAATAGTTTTATCTAACTACCTCACTAGAAGAGGAATAGACATGGAAAAAAGGTGGACAACATATGTGGAGGAGATGAGAAGTCTTCACAACAAAACAATGTATTACTATTATTATAACAACATCCTCTCCTAAAATATACCCCTATGTTGGTATCTCTACTCTTGGGCTTTTCTCATGCTCTCCACAGCTAAGTAGGCCTTCTCTAAAGCCTTCTTAAGTGTTGGAGGAGATAACATCATGACGTCCTTGGCTATATCTGCATTCAGTCCCCAGATAAACAAATTGACTTGTAATTTCTTGTCCTACAAATAATCCACATATTGTGATAAATCTAGAAAATCAGCTCTCGTACTATGCAAGCATGCCTAAACCATGTCGTAGATCATGGAACTCATCAATCCTCTCCTAAAAAAAGTGCTCAGACATGTATTGGGCTCTAAAGCACTCTACAGATAGATCCGAAGTCATTGTCTCTCTACTCAAATGGAGCTTTCATTCCTCATTCCTCCACTATATGTCTGTTGCATCATGGACGAGGTGTATAACAAACCTTTCCTTAACATTTCTCTCATATGATTGTATTCCAAAGAAAATAGCAAGGCTTAAGAGCCATAACTTGGGAAAAAATTCATCTGTGGTGCAACTTTAAGTTTGTGGCTATATACGAAGAGGAACCCTAATCACACTACCTATGTCAAGATCTTGACACTGATGTCCAACCATACCCACATCTGGTGAATATGGTTCTCCATCATGAATTGGTACCTAAATGCTATGATAGAAGCTTCGAAAAAGAGAGGCCACTTTCTCAAGGTGAACGGAGGGGCTATGGGACATGTATTTTCTTTGAATGTCATGTTGATGTGGCTCTGGTCCAACCTTGATTAGAACTGTATCATCTCCTGGAAGAACCGTATCCTTTACTGGCTCCTGCTATGGAGGAAGAAACAGCTGTGAAACTCCCATCATCTATTGTAATGCCTCCAATATCTTTGGTCCTTACTCAGGGGCACGCATCTTGGGAATTTGTTACCTATGTCTTGTTGGGTTTTAAAATGATACTTTAACAAACTACAGTCAAGGGACAACATGTCCCTCCTCTTTAATGGGAGAGGTTCCCTTATTGAAAGCAAGTAGAAAAACTTATATATAAATGTACAACTTTCAAAGTGTGGATTCCTGATACTTATAAACATTCATATGCCCAAATATCATCAATGCGAAATAATGGAAGAAGAAATGAGTTGAGAGAGGAAGAAAATAAGAATAATTTAAAGTAATATAGGTAGCAAAGTATAACCTCATGTGTATTGAGAAAAACAAGAAGCAAAATGGAATCATTCACGTTTATAATAGATATAATTTCACAGACACAAAGTTATTGATATCATATTAACCAGAATGAAAAGTTTCTTAGCATGAAAAGATGGATGATTTGCAAATTTGAACAAGGAAATAAATAATTGTAGAGGAAGAATGGGAAAAATACTTATGTATTGATTATTTTTGAATCTATTACAATTTTAAGAATGCTAGGATCCCAACCCCTTTTGCAATAAGCCAACCTCTTACATTTATAGATGAAGTGAAAAGAGGAGAAGAAAAGGAAGGTGGGAAATTTAATTTGGAAGCCAAACCACTAGCACTCAATTCCCCTGCCAATCCACCTAAAATCAGCCAAATTTGGTTCCCCATGACTGCTTTGCGTGTTAGAGAAGATGGTAGAAAAAACCAAGATATCTTCGTAGTTGAAGCAATCGGATGACATATTAATGGCGTGAATAGACCTTTTCCAGATTCTCACCCACCAAATCCTTTTGCAAATAATATTTTATGCTTCCATGGCATAGAGGTGGTCGAGATATTTCCAACGGTACCAAATTCATTCAATTTAGAACACTTGATCAAAATTTATGCCCATTTGAACACTTGAATTGAATCCATAAAAAAATGTTGAAAAACCAGTTTTGCAAAATGGATCCATGGGCCAAAAATTCACTTTGGCACCTTTTTGAGAAAAAACACAAAATTATAAAAAATATCTCACCTTCCCGTAGTCCCAAAACTTCACATTTTACAATAGGGTCTAACACGTGGCATTCCCTGAGTGGTAACAAAGTCACGGCTCACTTTATGATTTTTCTTCTTTTAGAAATGAGGCTCAAAAGCTCAAAGTTCTCCAACAACCTACCTCTCTGCTTTAAATTTTGATGCAGGCTCAACAATTGAATCTTTCCCTCTTAGAAACAAGGCTCAAAAACTCAAAAGGCTCCAATGATCTACCTCCCTACTCTGATACTTTTGATGTGGGCTCAACATTTGAATTTTTCCATCTTGGGGACAAGGCTCAAAATCTCAAAAGTCTCAAACAATCCACCTTCCCGCTTTGACTCTTTTGATGTGGATTCCACATTTGAATTTTTCCCTTGGCATGAGCGAGGTCATGGGTCACTTTATAACTTTATACCCTTTTCCAAAATGCCTTAAAACACAAAAAGGGTCCGCCTTTTGCCAAATAGCCAATCAGGATCTTTCGGGGCTGCGAGGCCAACTTGACACTTTTCCTAAAAGAGCCAAAAATGATAACTTTGAAAAAATAACCCATCCTACCACATTCAATTAGAGATGACCACGTTCTCGTGGATGTTGGGGCACAAAATTAACAGCGAAGATATGCCCGTCAAAGATGAAACAAAGGGAAAAATCCATCATTTATACCTAAATTAATGATTTTTCCTACAAAAAGATAAATGCAAGGAATACAAGGCTCGACCCAGTCCATAGGTGTAGAAAAAGATAGATGAATTCCATACATCCATGATAGAAAATAGAAAAGATGTTTCAAAATGCACTGACTCAAGAATTTTTAAATGGAACTGGTGGGATTAAAAAATGAATACCAAAACTTCAAAATAGGAATTTCTCCAACCCTCCAGACCTCTTACTCCATTTTAAATGATCCTAAATGGAACCAACTCAAAATTTTCAAAAATGGACTTGGAAATTTAGGGGGATTTTGAGGGCGACAACAACTGGCTCTTTCTGGGGATGTCTTGACAGAGAACTAGGCAAGATCAAGAACCATAGGAAAAAATATAGGAAAGAAGAATAGTGCCTTATCCATTGGGAAAATAGAGTCAAATAAAAAACCAATATAGAATAAAACACATGCACAATGGGAAGAGGAAACAAACCAAAAATGAAAAGCCAAAAACTAAAACATAGAAGAAAGGCCAAAAACCAAAACACTATATAGAATATACAGAAGGACATGCCTAATCACCTAGGACTTGAACAACTTCAAATATTTCCCACTATAAGGAAGTGGGAGAGGATAACCATCCATAAAATCTAAATAGAACAAATTTTCTCAAGTGAAGTGCCGTATTTTAAAAGGACCAAGCCAAAGAGAATAAAACTTACCATGGCTTCCTTGAGGTGCATGTCTTTTTTCCCACAGAATAACAATGTCTCCAACTTAAAAATATCTGGGCCTAGCCTTCTTATCAAAAAAATCCTTTTCCTTAAGTTTATGAGCTGAGATCCTATCAAAAATCTGCATCCTATCTTCATCTAGCTTTTGAAGGTACATGATTCTCTTGTGTAGGGAACCAATGAAACTTGAGTCCTTAATAGCATTCATTAAGTGCAAGGCTTGTAGTTCCACCATTTCTGGTAGCTGAGCTTCAACACCATACACCATGTGAAATGGAAACATCCCAATTTCTCTTTTTGGTTTAATTCTATCTACCTAGAGAGAATCATAGAGCTTCTTGTGCCAATCCCTTTAAGAGTCATTGACAAGCTTCCGAACGATGGTTACCAGATTCTTATTTTTTTATTTTTCTTGTCCATTTCCTTGGGGGTATTAGTCTAAATAATGGGAAAGGTAAATTTCATAAGCATAGAAGAAATCCATCATCTCAGAAGAAGAAAAATTCAAATCATTATCAGCCACAATTTTTTTTGGTACCCCAAACCTTATCAAGATGTTCTCCTTGATGAAATTACACACCACTTCAGAAGTAGTGCTTTTGATTGGAATGGCCTCTAATGAATTTTTGAAGTAGTCTGTAGCAGTTAAAACATGAGTATGTACAAAACTAGAAGGTGGGTTAAGAGTTCCAATGAAATCCAATCCCGACTGTTGAAAAGGTTCATCAATCACTACTAGCTTTAGTGGCAAAGAAACCAACTTAGGTCTCCCAATAAAATTCTAAAGGGATTCACAGTTTCCCACCCATTTAGATGCATCTCTAAACAATTTAGGCCAACAGTATTATTTGTATTTTCAAAATTAAGCTTGAAAGAAAATGGATGAATCTTCCCTTCTAGAGATATTAACACCACACCAACTCTAGAACTAGCTAAATAACAACTTCCATCAAAATCCAGAGTCCAAATACCATTAGGATCATGAATCACTCCCTTATGAAGTCTTTCCTCATCCTCTGACATGATCATATAGTTTCCATGCCCTATATCTTCATAGAGTATCTGTGTGTTTGGATCATCAGTCTTTTACACAATGTATTCAGTCTGTTTCTCAGTTAGCAGCTTCTTCATTTTCCCATTGACTGGGATCAAATCATGTGACAAGTCCATCAGAATTCCACCCCCTATGTCTTTATAGAAATTTCTACTCAATGACATCCCATACGAGGGAGGAATATCAGCTACCAAAATAATGGCTAACACCCTTTTCTCTGACAAGGTAGCAAAATCTAATTGTGCATCTTTAATCCTCCTGGCCAAAGGCACTTTTCTACTATCCATGGAATATCAGGAACTAAACGCACATGTTAGATTCAGGGAAAAATCATGAGCTACTTTTTCATGCATTACATTACATGATGCTCCTGAGTCTATAACACAATTACTGAGTTTATGGCCAGCTATGAGGAGAGTCACATAGAATGGTTCAACTTTCTTATTAGGGTAAGTGATCATAGCCACAATGCTTGATTGGGGTGAGGAAGAGGGAGTTGGAAAAATACCTTTAGAGGTATTAGATGAAGCTTTCAATTTGGAATTGACAAAGTTTACCATTTTAGCAAAGGCTTTTGGATGTGTTTGGTAAAACTATTGCTTTGAAATTTGGATTTTGGTCTTTTTGAGGTGATCAATGATATCAAATGATCTAGAGGTGGATGGGGCATCACTACTAGGAACTTGAGAGACTTTAGAGTTATCAGTTGTATGATTTTAAGGACAAGGAGTTTTGGAAATAGAAGTAGAAGAAGGAATATTAGTATTACTCACCTTTTGTGTGGAGGCAGTGGGAATATGATCTCCTCTTCTTGCAATCAATGGAATAGTTGTAGGAAACTCCTTGGATTTTTTATCATACTGCACCAATTTTTCTTTCTTGTTTGCTTGCTCTCGAGTCATGATAGTATATGACTAAATATTCATCTCTTCTACTCTTTCATCATAGTAATCTTCATCATCCATACCTTCAGTGGTAAGGAAATGAACTTGAGATCCACCAAGTTCCTCATGTTCTTCATATACTTCATTAAACTCCTCATTATTAGGTTATGCAACTTCACAAGTTGCATTGACTGAGACCATGATGGGTGGGCCTTCAATAGCGAATTTATTCTAAGAAGAAGGAAAATGGTTCCTGGGATGAAAATTATTCCTTGGAATATCTTGGTAAGGAGCATGCTGAGCCAATTGTTTCTTGATAGTTATGAGGTCATTGGCAAGATTTGGTAGCAACTGATCTTAGTTAGCTCTAAGAGAGGAGGAAGAAGAAGATACTTTATACTTGGAAGGTTCTCTTTTTAACTTACCAGACATTATTAAATCGTCTTCAACACTGATAGCCAAATGCTAATTAACATCTAGAGTTGTAAGATTATCTCTCCTTAGTGCATAGCTTACTTCAAGTAACTAAACATTGAGGAAGAATCACTTTTGGATTTGGTCCATTGGATGATTGTTCTATGGGATTTTATGAATGAGCTTGTTGAATTTGGCTACAAATTCTCTCATGGGCTTGAATGGTTCCTTCTTGATATGAGAGATTTGAGCTAACAGAGCATGCACATCTTCAACAGGTTTGATACATTGCTCAAACTAAGTTGTCATGGTGTTCCAGTCAGTAATTGATCCAACAGGAAGATGATAGAACTAATTAGGAGCATTGTCTTGTAATGTCTCCACAAAATTTCTGACAAAGACATCTTCATGTTCAACCCCAAGAATCCCACGTGAAACAATTAAAGTTACAATGTGTTCATCTGGATGAACCTTCCCATCACCTCGAAATTTGGGAAAAATTTCCATGTTACCTATAGGTAACTCATGCAATGGTTAAGGAAGAGCAAGAGGCCTAACCTATTGTCCCCAAGGCAAAGGGGCTACCATCTTTGGAAAAATTGACTTAAGGGGAACTGGAACACCAACAATTATCAACGAGCGAAGATTAGGACTGAGTTGTTCTAGAGGAATGTTATACTTGGAATTTTTTTCTTTAACAGGAGGTGTGCTTGGAGAATGAATTCCTCTGTTCCTTCTTGCTGGAAGAAGAGAGAAGTTTTGTTACTCCAGAAGATGAAAATGAGAATCTTCAACCCCAAGAGCTTTCTTCCCACGTGTATACTGTAGAGTCGCTAGACCAAAAATGCTCTTGAATTTGTTCCTTTAGAAATGGATACATTTGAAACAAAAATCCCCAGCAGAGTCACCAAAAACTCTTGGGTTTTAAAATGATACTTTAACAAACTAAAATCAAAGGACAACAAGTCCCTCCTCTTTAATGGGAGAGGTTCCCTTATTGAAATAAATTAGTAAAAATTATATACAGATGTAAAACTTTCAAAGCGTGCATTCTTGATACTTTGAAACATTCATATTCCCAAAGATCATCAATACAAAAGAATGGAAGAATAAATGAGATGAGAGAGGAAGAAAATAACAATACTTTCAGGTAATATAGGTAACAGAGTATAACCTTATGTGTATTGAGCAAAAGATATGTAGAATGGAATCATTTGTGTTTATAACAAATATAATTTGACAAACACAAAGTTATCGAAATCGTATTAACAAGAAAACAAAGTTTCTTATCATGTAAAGATGGATGATTCACAAATTTGAACAAGGAAAGAAAGAATTGTAGAGGAAAAAGGGGAAAAATACTTCTATATTGATTATTTTCGAATCTATTACAATTTCAAGAATGTCACGATGCCACACCCTTTTGCAATGAGCCACGCTATTACATTTATAGATGAAGCGAAAAGAGGAGAAGAAAAGGAAGGCATAAAATCTAATTTGGAAGCTTGACCACTAACCATCAATGCCCCTACCAATCCACCTACAATCTACCAAATCTGGTTCTCCATGACTATTTGGCATGTTAGAGAAGATGGAAGACCAAAATCCATATATCTCGGTAGCTGAAGCAATCAGATAACATATTAATACCATGAAAAGAAATTTTGAAGATTCTCACCCACAAAATCATGTTGAAACTAATATTTTATGCTTCCATGGAGTAGAGGTGGTTGAGATCTTTCCAACGGTATGAAATTTATTGAATTTGGAACACTGGATCAAAAGTTATGCCCATTTGAACATTTGAATCGAATATGTAGAAAAATGGCAAAAACCCAGTTTTGCAAAACAGATCCACGGGCCTGAAATTCACTTTTGCACCTTTTTAAAAAAATTAAAAATTATAAAAAAATCCTGCAACCTCGTGGACCTAAAACTTCACATTTTGCATTAGGATCTGACACATGGAATTCCCTGAGTGGTAATGGAGCCGCAGCTCACTTTATAATTTTGCTTCTTTTAGAAATGAGGCTCAAAAGCTCAAAGTTATCATCCGACCCGCCTCTCCTCTTTTATTTTTTATGTGGGATCAACATTTAAATTTTTCCCTATTGGAAACAAGGCTCAAAAACTCAAAAGGCTCTGATGATCCACCTCCCTGCTTTGACACTTTTGATGCGGGCTCAACATTTGACTTTTTCCCTCTTGGAAAAAAGGCTCAAAATCTTAAAAGGCTCTGATGATCCCCTCCCTACTTTGACTCTTTTGATGTGGGCTCAACATTTGAATTTTTCCCTTGGTATGAGTGGGGCTGTGGGTCACTTTATATCTTTACACCCTTTCTCAAAATACCTCAAAACAAAAAATGGGTCCGCCTTTCTGCCTTTTGCCAAATAGCCAATTAGGATCTTTCAGGGCCGCGGGGCCAACTTGACACTTTTTCTAAAAGAGCCAAAAATGAAAAGTTCACAAAAATAACCCATGTCACCGCATCCAATTAGAGATGCCCACATGCCCATGGATGTTGGGGCAAAAAATTAACAGGGAAGATACACCCATCAAAGATGAAACAAAGGAAAAAAATCCACCATTTATGCCCGAATCAAGGATTTTTCTTGAAAAAATATAAATGCAATGAATACAAGGCTCGACCCAGTCCATAGCCATAGAAAAAGATAGATGAATTCCATGCATCCATGAAAAAAAATAGAAAGTATGTTTCAAAACGTAGATGCTGAGGAATTTTTGAATAGAACTAGTGGGATTAACAACCAAATACCAACAGTTCAAAACATGAATTTCTCAATCCCTCCAGACTTCTTACTCCATTTTAAACACTCCTCGAAGGCACCAACTGAAAATTCTCAAAACTGGACTTGCAACGTGAGGGTGATTTTGAGGGCAACAACACGTTCCAAATCTTTGACTGACTAATCTTTCGTACCACGTGCACAAATTTTATGTACAAAAGGAAATGGAAAGTTTATAAGTTTCTATAAGGTAGTGGAAACAATATAAAAGGTTTATGTTTATTGATTTAACCATCATTAATTTAATTTTAAAACTACCCAGAGCATCCAGTGTTGTAAACCCGAGCTCTGATACTAGATGAAGTACCCCATATTTGGCATGACCAATCCAAACGTAAACAGCTAAAAATTCTTTTTTTTAAATACATTTATTGTTTTAATTTTTCATAAAAGTCAGATAAGGTTGCACTACTATAGCCAACGCTTAATCTATATCATGTTATCTTCCCTTATTATTTCCATAGGGTTAAATACCCCCTTAGTCAAGCTAAAATGAAATGAAATTAATTTTGACAAAGGGACATTCATTAGGCCACCTAACTCTAACATATCCCTTAGTTAATTTAAAGGGGCTTATGCCCAGTATTATTTTATTTATTAAATTTTCTAAGAGTAACCTCTTTAAATTAATCCCACAACTTCATTTAAAATAAAATCCCTAAGTGTCCCTCTACATAGTTTTCCCTAATTTATTAAATTTATGCCCCCCCAACATTCATGTTTCCTATTTAAATCTACCTCAGCCCACTTTTAAATTTTTTTAACCCAAAACCCATACAATGCCAATCCCACAAATTTAAAGGTGTATGATTTAATATAGGCCCTTAGATCATTTTGTTTTCAATCCTAGATCTTTGGGGTTTCCTACAACCCTAATCCTCAACTTTATGTTTTGTATTTTTAGTTTTGTTTTTAAATATTTTCTCCTCATTTGAGGAGGTTAGACCATGGATGAGGAAAGATGCCATGGAGGCGATTTGATAGCTTCTTTTCCATATTAATCAAATTTTCATGGAGAGGCAGTACCCCATTTCATTATTTTTGGTTTTAGATTTTAAATCATGGTTTCTAAGCTCTTTTTTGTTATTGTCCGATTTATTTTGCTCACATTATTTGTATTATCGTAATTGGGAAATTCCACATAATTTGGAGTATCCCTACACTTATGGGATATGTTTTCTTAGGTGTACACTTGAGTACACTATTCTAGGTGTTACTCTATTGTAGGTAGATATTGCAATGATTCTAAAAGGAGGCTACACATTCACCTCCTATATGCTCATCTCTTGCGTTATTATATTTGATCGTATTCACTTAGAGCTATTTCTATGTTATTGTAATTATCTCTCATGATTTTTTGTATTTTTGCATTCTTTTATGCTTGCATTATTTTTTCTTGGAACAATTCATGTCTCATAGCATTCACTTATGTAAAATTTGAACTAGTATATCTTGAGTGATTCTCCGATATGTTATTAGAGAAAATCTAGTATTCACATTGTTTGGTTATTATTGTACAAATTTATTTTCATTTGAGATCAATATTTACAAGTATTGCGGTTTTATTTGGTGTTGGTTTTACCTTGTTTATGGGTATATTGCCTATTTTCTGAATTATGAGGTTTACTAGCCCGCATAGTACATATACAGTTCTAGAGATTAATTTTTTTCAGCCCCTAAATCATTATAGTAGGATCCCTAGAAGATTTATCTAGATCTAGGATATTTTTAGACCTATGAATGGCATTTTCACCTATGGTAGATATTTGCATGCTTGTTCAAACTCGGAAAGGGAATTTTTTTCTTATCTAGTGGCATTTTAAAACCTATAACAAAGTTTCTAACAACCCATACACGTATTGAAGATCTAGCTTGAGTCGTTATTATTTATAGTCTCAAAGAAGTGTTTTTCTATACTCAAATTCGTGGAAATTTAAGAGTCATAGTGCAGAAACGTGGCTGCAACATGTGTACGGTAAAAAAAAATCCATTTAGGGTGGCTAATGCCAGTCCCCTTGCAAACCCCAACATATTTTTACTAAAAAAAGTGCATTACAATTTTAGGGAAAATTCATTTCAAGTGTCAATTTTACAAAAGATAAATATTATTTATTTTCCAAAGCATTGGACCTATTTATTTTGTAAACCACACCAAGTTATAAAGTTTCAAATTATGGGGGGCTTTTTAATAAATTTTCTTCGGGGTGTACAGTTTGTTTTCTGTTAGGAAATAAGGGATTAAATATGCAGAATAATCCCTCACAGAATCACAATAGTAGAAACTAATATATAGAAAATATTACAGATCTCAAATAAAATTATAGAATAAAATAACACAACACAAAGAGGTAATATTTCAAGTGGTTCACCCAATTTTGGCTACGTCCACCAAGAATCACTTGCTCAGATTTTATTTCAAGCGACTTCTCTCTCAATATAATACCCAGATCTGTTTGGAGCTATGCTCAACAAACTATACATAATTAACACCCAAATTCATAACACATCTGTAATATTACATTATACCTACCATATGCATAAAACCATATAAGTAGACCACTGCTTAAGTAGTTTTACAAAACCATGGGTATTAAAACCATGGGCCAAAATTGTGCCATAAACCTATGGTTCAAAAATTCTAGCCATATGAGAAAATCACGTTTCCCAATAGATCAGGCACGTTTTAAAGCAAAAAAAAAATTCTCTGGAGCTCCGTCACAGAACCCCAGCGAGACAACTGTGGAAAGTGTATAGTACTCATAGTTTACAGTCTTCAACACTTTCTCACATGAAAACATGGTCCACAACCGAACAATCTCCCACTTGGAGACTAGTTTTCCTCTGAGCAATCTTCTCAACCCTTCACTAGTTTTCATGAAGACCAACCAAAGCTGAACATAGCTTCTGTTTTTCCCTTGTGACCACCTTGGTCATCATGTCTACAAGATTTTGACTAGTCTGGATCTTCTCCATCTTCAAATTCTCTTCCTCCAAATCTATCATGATGAAATGGTACCTTAACTATATATGCTTCATCCTAGAGTGGAAACTAGAGTTCTTAGCTAGGTGTTTAGCACTCTGACTATCACTATGCAACTTTCCTTCCTCCTGCTTATGCCCCAACTCCTCAAGCAATTGTTGTAACCAAATAATTTATTTTCTTGCTTCTGTGGCAGAAACATACTTAGCCTCTATGGTTGACAAAGCCACCAACTTATGTAGTCTTGAAATCCAGCTCACTGTTATCCCACCTATAGTGTAAACATAACCTATCATGCTCCTCTTGATGTTTACATCTCCAGCCATATCTGAATCTACATAACCACACAAAGTGGTGTTTGATTCACTGTAGCAAAAAAATATCCCCATGGTCCATCTCAAATACCGAAGGATCCAGTTTACTTCCTGCCAGTGATATCTACATGGATCACTCATAAATCTACTCACCACTCCCACTGTATGGGAAATATCAGGCCTAGTGCACACCGTGGAATACATAAAACTACCAACTGCTGATGAGTAAGGGAACTTAGACATCTAGATTCTCTCCTACTTTGTCTTGGGACACTACTCCTTTGATAACTTGAAATGGCCCGCCAAATGAGTCCCAACTGGTTTAGCATCCTACATATTAAACCTCTCCAAGACCTTCTTAATGTACTCTTCCTGAGATAAATTCAGCTTCCATTCCTTCCTATCCCGAGATATCCTCATACCAAGGATTTGTTTGTCTACCCCAAAATCCTTCATAGCAAAGGATTCACTTAACTGCTTCTTGAGTACTTTTATTTCATGCATGTTTTTACCTGAAACCAACATGTCATCGACATACAAACACAAGATAAAATAAGTACCATCCTCAAATTTCTTTGTAAACACGCAATGGTCAGAATGACATCTAATATAATGTTGCTCCATCATGAAGCTATCAAATTTCTTATACCATTGACATGGAGCTTGTTTCAAGCCATACAATCTCTTCTTTAGTTTGCACTCCATCTCCTCTTTACCTTTGACCTCATAACACTCTGGTTGCTGCATATATAGTTCCTCCTCCAAATCACCATGGAGAAATGCAGTTTTTTACATCAAGCTGCTCTAAGTGCAAGTCTTCTGCTGCAAATATTCCAAGAACAATTCTAATAGAAGTAATTTTTACTACAAGAGAAAAAATCTCATCAAAATATATACCATTTTTCTGTGCAAACCCCCTAACCACCAATCAGGCCTTGTATCTTTTCTTTCCTTCTTCTTCCTCTTTGACTCTAAATATCCAATTGTTCTGTAATGATCTTCTACCTTTAGATAGCTTCACCAAATCCCATGTCTAGTTCTCCATGAGAGCTTGATGCTCCTCATCCATGGCTTGCTCCCACTTCTTCCTACCATCTACATGCATTGCTTCATCAAAGCTCTCTCACTCTCCACTATCAGCGAGTAATAAATAATAAAGAGAAGGAGAAAAATGTTTAGGTTATCTTCTTACCCTAGAAGACCTCCTCAATATAGGAGTTTGGGGTTCCTATTGAGGAGGTTCCTGAACTGATTCATGTGTTACTTTTCCATCCAGAATATCCTCTGCCGTTGTATATTCTTTCTTGAATTCTTTCCTTTTTTCCTACAACTGCTCCTTATACATGACTTTCTCATTAAATACCACATCCCTAGATCGAATGATTTTCTTGATCTTAATACTCCAACATTTATATCCAAATTCATCACCACCATAACCAATGAAAGTACATTTTTATGATTTAGCCTCTAGGTTGGTCCTATCATCCTTATCTATATGAATAAACAACTCACATCCAAAGACTCTAAGAAATGAATAATCAAATTTCTTACCATACCAAGCCTCCTTAGGTATGCCTCCATCCAAGGTAATTGACGGTCCTCTATTTATCAAGTACACAGCTGTGATCTCCACTTCTATCTAAAAATAAAGAGGCAGTCCTACATGTAACCTCATACTCATAGCATGTTCCTTTACTATCATGTTTATCCTTTCTGATACCCCATTATGCTGCGGAGTTCCTGGAATCATATTTTGCCTACGGATTCCATTCTTAGAATAGTAATCATCAAATTCATAGCTGCAATACTCCCCTCCATTATCTGACCTGAGACATTTTACTTAAGACCTATTTCATTCTCTACCAAGCCTTTTCATTTAACAAAATTTTAAAATGCATCCGATTTGTTTCTTATAAAATAAACCCAAAATTTCCTTGCTGTATCATCAATAAAAGTAACATAATAACTTGAACCCCCAAGAGATGATAGCTGAGTTGGCCCCCACACATCAGAGTGCACCAGCTCTAACTTACTCTCTTTCTTTGTAGGTCCAACCTTGAGAAACCTTACTCACTTTTGTTTCCCATATATACAATCCTCACATAACTCCAAACCTATTTCTTTATATCTAGGAAAATCCTTCTTTATGATGTCCATGCTCTTATGGCTCATATGACCAAGCCTATAGTGCCACAATGTTGTATCTACTTATGAAGCCACAATATTACAAACATTAGTGTTATAAGTGGTTAAATACAAGGTTCCAACCTTCTTACATCTTTCCACCACAAGAGCACCCTTGGAAACCTTCAAAAATTCCATTGTAAATATCACATTACAACCATCACTTCCTAACTACCCTGCCGATATCAAATTTCATCTTAATGTAGGCACATGTCTGACATCCTTCAATATCCAAGTATTATCATTCTAAATCTTAACCTGAATTGAATGTTTTCCAACTATGTTGTAAGGCTCATCATCACCAAGAAAAACATGCCCAAAATCTCCTTGAAAATTATCAACAAAATAATGCCTATGTGGAGTAGCATGGAAAGAATCCCTTGAATATAAAACCCAAGATTCAGTAATATTGTACAAAGAAAGAATCAAAGCATCCTGACATACATTACCCGTTTCCAAATTTACCACCTTGTTTTCTTCATGTTGTTTCTTCTTGTCCCAAAGCTCCCAACAGTCCTTCTTTACATGCCCAGACTTTCCACAATGCCAACATACTATCTTGCTTTTGGATTTTGACCTTTCCCGATCCTTTTATTTTCCATGGCTTCCTCTATTCTTCTGACTCCCTCTAGTTTCCACTATCAAATGATTCCCTTAAGTAGAGGATTCACAAGAGCTTTTTCTTCACATTTCCTCGCTTAGAATCACTGCTACAACATCCTCAAACTTCAACTTTGAGTTAGCTAGAATTGAGTTTCTTACCGCCATTACCAGGCTATTCCAACTCTTAGGTAAAGAGCACAGAACTAATAAAACCCTAACTTCTTTAGAAAATTCTATTGTAACTAAAGCTAGCATATTTATAACTGTAATAAAATAATTTAAATGATCTGCTACTGAACCATTCTCAAAAATCTTCATATTAAATAAATTTTTCATTAAAATTATCTTATTAGAGGTAGATGGTTTTTCATACAACTTCCCTAATGCATCCATCAGTTCTTTTGTAGTCTTTTCTTTTCAAACATTTAATAATACCGAAGATGCAAGACATATCCAAATTGACCCAAGTGCCTTCCTATCCAAAAAATCCCATTACTCATCTATTATGCTCGAGGGTTTGTTCACCTTCTCAGACAGTGAAATATAAATATCATTGTGATAAAGGTAATCTTCCATCTGGATCTTCCAAAGACTAAAATTCTACCCATTGAATTTATCAACCCTAGATCTTCCATCATCTGTCATAGCTCCCACTAAAGATAAAACTTTCTCTATGATTCAAAACTTCAGCAAACCAAACCAGGTTGTGATACCGATTGTTAGGTAATAAGGGATAAAATATGTGGAGTAATCTATCACAGAATCGTAATAGTAAAAACTAATATGCATAAAATATTACAAATCTCAATAAAAGTGCAGAATAATAACACAACACAAAGAGACAATATTTAATGTGGTTCACCCATTTGGGCTATATGTCCACCAAGAATCACTTACTCATATTTATTACAAGTCACCGCTCTCTCAATACAATACCCAGATCTGTTTGGAGCTATGGTCAACAAAATCTACCGAATTCACCTCCAAATTCAAAACACATCTGCATGTTACAAAATACCTACCATATGCACAAAACCACATAAGTAGACAACTACTTAAGCTTAAGTTTCACAAAACAGTGGGCCAAAACCATCCCATAAAACTATGGGCCAAAAATCCCGTCCCATATGAGAAAAAGCACGTTTCTCGGTATATCGGGAATGTTTTGCTTTGAGGCGAGACAACTATGGAAAGTGTACAGTACTCTTCGGGGGTTGTACAGTCTTCAACACTTTTTACACATGAAAACAGGGTCCAGCAACGGCTACACAACCTTGGCGAGTCCCCTATAGGACCAACCTACGATACTATTAGTGTACAGTTGCCTGTACAGGAAAGACTTTGGTGGCATGCAGATGTACAGGCTTGACAGACCTAAACTATAAACCCGCACAGTCTTCGGTCATCATAAAGGCCAAATGTGTAAACAGTTCCCAATGATCTAAATGTAATGATCCTATGAGTCCACTCATGAAGATGTATAGCAGCAGATGTGGGGATTTTAAATTGTGAGCATATATTTATCATACATGACACTAAAACTTTAAATAAATCTTTCGGAATACCACTTGATTTAAACTAGATGGATGTTAGTTTCCTAGTAATATACAAGGCACATTTACATGCATCTTTGAATTTTTGGGGGGATGTCACTTGGGAAAATATAAGGATGTTAGTTTCCGAGTCATATACAATAAACATCTACATATTTTGAATGTTTTTTGGGAATGTATAATGTGTGCCTAATGGTGATAGGCTAGCATTATCCAAAGAAGAGGCACAAGGTTGAACTCCAAAGGAGTGTAAGGGTATGTACACCCGATACGAACAACATATAAAATACATCTTAAGTGGGTTTGAGGTAGTTTAGGTGTATGTCACTCCCATAGACGAGGCACGAGCTCAAGACATCCAGACAGGAATGACAGGGTATTGTGATACCTTGTCAATATTCAATAAAGAGGATACCAATGGAAAAAAAAATCCACCTTGTTTGGTCACATCCACCTAAAGGCTCACATATATGAGCACCAATCATTGGTTTCTCGCTTCATAGTGACTTTAGAATCACTTATACAGTTTTACATGTAACCTTCTACCTATTACCTTTACCTTTGTGTTTCTACACACAGAGGATTGTGGTGGTGCAATTTTCCATAGAAATAACTAACAAATATATGCCAAATGGGAATCTATCCTCCCTTTAAGAAACATAAAAAATCCTAAAATAGTTAAAATACGGAAGCACCCTTAACACTACTTACACTTCCATGTCATGATAGTATAGTTGGAGGCTGAATCCATTAGAGTGGGGTAGGCCTGAGAGGCTTCAACTAATCCATCATGTAATCAACCCTCATTACAAGCATAATCTTTCACATCATAGACATAATTTTAGAGTTTTAGAATTGGTATAATAGAGTCATTTGCACATTAGGTAGGGTTAATACCAAGATGACACTATTTTCATGTATATATATATTTTTTAAATCACTATGCACATTTTTAATAATAAAGTTTTAGGTATTATAGAGTTAACCTTTAGGGGACTTCTATTTCCTTTACCATATCGTAGAAGAAAATATAAACGTTATACACACATCTAGGTGAAAGCCCCAAGTTGGGAATGAATCTTTTGAGACATATGGGACTTAGTGGGATAGTTGAACTAGCCCCCAGGATAACACTGCAGTACACCTCTTTCTTAGTGACTTATTTAGTGTTATGCGGGGAAACATCCTTTTGTTCTTGGATCTATATAGACTATATATATATATATATATCTAGTGGACGTTGTTAAAATACCCATACATTGTCTTTTGCTTTGTCTATCTCTAGGGTCGCATCTCTATACAAACATTTCCTAGTCGTCTTGGACATCCAAGACAGTGGTAGAAAGTGTCGAGGATGCATCCACATCTTGTGCTATGAAAGGGTAAAACACCATTTGTCCCTCACTGAACACCAAGACCTTGAACTCGAGAATGTTTCCAGGAACTTCAAAATCTTATTTATTATGTTTTAAGTGAAAATGTTATGCGAGGGCCATCAAGTCATCTATCATAATTTTCCCTTACAGTATATCAATGTTATGGGGACATACATTATTTACAAATAGTATATATAGACATATATATGGGGCTCACTTTGAATATCTGTCATCTAACCGAGTCCAATTCACCTACGTACAGTATCCCATAGAGAGCATCGCCAACAAGGAAACTGTTGAGATGGGGATTGAAATTTTTGGTTGCATACACCCCCATACACTCCTAATGCAACAAAAAAGATGAGCCATCCCCCTAAAAAACTAAGGAGTGATTGACCGATATGTTTTCAAAATTTGTCCCCCTATTTAGGAGATGTCACAATGGCCATCCCCTTCCCACCAATCATGTGGATTGAATTTGAAAATTTTATTTGTGCAATTTTACAACTAGTTACAATAGATCTAACATACTAATTTATCACGACCAACAAAACCATTGATTTTCATGGTTATCAAATTGGACACTAATACTGTGGTCAATATTCAAGGCACTTAAAAAGTGTTGAATTGTATCACAATAGTTTCGCCTATTGACAGGGTTCACAAGATTGATTAATGAACTCACATTGGCTTTGATCTTTGCAAATTATCCCGATGCCTTGTAACGGATTAGCCTCAATCTAGCCACACCACTAAATTAAGCTCAATTAATGAACATTTGAAAATGAAATAAATTTGGGAAGGCCTTAATTTACTCTTGTAATTTAGACATGTTTTTGGAAGCATACAACATGAGAAAAATTTTGAAAGAATAGCACGTATATAGAGCTATGGTAACATTCATTAACTGGAAGCTCCAAAATCAATTAATATGTGATAAATGAATAATTTTATATGACGTAGACAAGGTTGTGTACTGATGATAAAAGCTCTTCATAGGCATAGAATTGGGAATGAAAACTAAGGAGTGATAAAATAACCTGTCTCAATAATGTATATACAAATGGTAATACATAAGCATCTCATAGTGAATGTGAAATATATGATGACAGAAATGGGTTGTCTAGCACATTTAATGTTGACAGTGTGACTACTCTATGATGACTGCTTAACTTTAACACCCTATTAATTATTCATTAGATAACCCCCAACACGTGTTAAGTGAACAATCCAATATGGATATGTGTTTGAACAAATGTAATGAATTCATAAATAAGACCTGTTTGCTGTAGTATACCTTTGAACTACCATGTAAGGAATTTAGATGTTGCAAACTGAGACAGTCGAAAATAGAATTCATTAAGATAAAGATGACTGTTTTTCACATGGTCTTAGAACAAGGTGTCCAAAAAATCATGATCTACCAATACAACCAAAATTTGCATTAGCAAGATGATTAATTACCACATAGAGGCCCTCTACATTCCCCGAGCCTAATTATGACAAGAAAATTGGTTGATTACATGGAAAATTTAAACTTATTTGTATAATTACACCCTGTTCATTTATTGATATTATTGTAATTCCTCTTGTTTGTCTTCACCGGCTACATGATGACCATTCCTACAGCATAAACTGCATTCCAGAGTCTCTAATAAAAGAATTGATATATATGACCCTTTTTAATTTATTTTATAACTTGATACACTAAAATTATATACCAATTTAGTGATAGAGATTAAATCATGGAAGATGTACACATTTTTGCATTTCCAAAATTAGAATCTCCATAACGTGTTTCAAGTAGATATATATATATATATATAGATAGGTGGTAGTATATATATATATACTAGCTATGGAATATCTAAAACTACTTGATGAAAGCAACTAATAGTGGCTAGAGCTTTCATTGTTTGACTTCGCTTATTCTAAAGCTTGGGAAGTAATCTGCAAAACTATAAACCATATGATGTAAAATGTGTAATTTAAAAAGAAATTAAAGAACTGTATGATCCCCGTTCTGCATAATTTAGTTTTGGCATATTTTACATCGAGAGGAATGTTTTTAATGTATGGTAATGTGTAATTTAGTTCTATGAGTCGATTAATAACTTCAATATTGAGAATTGACTTGTTATGAAAGTGAGTTTTTTATTTTTATACTGTAATAATGTAGGCTTGGAATATACATCCAATTTCATTGAATTTTTAGGGATAGGATATGAGAACCTCAACGTTGTCATTGAACACCCTGATAAATTTCTAAATTACGTGTCTACAAGTCCATCACGAGGTATCGAGAAAATCCCCTCCACACCCTAATACCTTATAATATTCATGTATGATATGTCCAAAAATCCATGTACTAAATGGTCCTCGATTATCACAGGATGCAGAAAATATTAGGTCCTAACATTTCATGAAGAAGTCGAACTGACCTTGGAGGTGTAAACATGGAGTTGTAACATTCATAAAAGTCTCAATTGTATTCTCCCACAGAATATTGTTATAGATTACTAGGTAGAATGAGTTACCAGCAATGAATGATGATATATCAAGAAACAAGATAGTGCAATTTTTCATGGTTTATACTTGAGTATTCATGATTGGTTGTAAATCCTGATGTGGGGTATAGGAAGGCAAGTGGATGGTGGAAAGAGATTGTCTAGAGTTCAATAAGCACTAGTATAATAGTCCAAAAACCATTGAGGCACACATAAGAAGAGTGAATGGTGACTTGAAGGCTAACAATTTCTCAGGTTCAAAGGACAGGTTTTCAAGGATAACAGTGGGATCTTGTATCCTAACTGAAAATGTCCAAGAAACTTGGAATTCTCACCTGCCTTTAAACAAGGGGTCAGACAGCATTAAGGACAATGTACTGGAAGCCTAAATAATAGTTGAGGCAAGTTAGTTGGATACATCAACCAAAGGTTATTTTATGAATCCACCATTCCATTTCATGTCCCGAGGAGTCCTCACAAGATAAATTTTGTCATTTCAACAATGACATTTCATTTGAAGAAGGGTGACACAAAGTGTGTAAACTATTTTTGAAAATTATTGACCTTGTGAAGATGCTTCAAAATGGTCTCATTTTGGCAAGATACGATTTGGGTAGACATGGAAAGACTCTTGGAGATCAATAAGTTTAACCATTGTGAGTGATGGTTTACATCCTCCCCCCCAATTTGTTCGTCTCTTTACTCTTCGGTTATTGACTCCACATAGACCTTACAAAAAATATTGGATATATCCTCAATGTTGTTGGACCCTAACAATTCTCAAAGTTGACGTAGAAAACATAGTTAAATATGTTATTAAAGAAATAAATTCAACAATTGAGTGGGATCTAAGTGAGAGTTGATAATGTAAGATAAAGTATCCATGTATTTATCGGAGTCTCTATGCATCTCAATGCTAGTTTATTTACTACTCCTCAAGTAATCAATTTTGATGAATTTATATAATGTCAATAGAATCATACAAAACTGAAATTGCCTCAAACATTGAGTATATGACATAACCAAGTATTTATCCACATGGAAGAGTTCATATTGAAGTTATGTGAGTGATGATAATTGAGTTATATTATCCTATATCTACAATCTGAAGCATGAGGGAGGATGAGTAGAAAGGAGCTCTCCAATTTGTCATTCTATAGCAAAGAGTAGAACTGCATTATATTGTGATGTGCTTTGGGAGTCACATAATTTTTCTCTTGGATCATTCAATCTAAAATTGTAATATCCTATCCATGTAGTAGAGGATAAGCCCTTCCTAAAATGGGGAACAACATGCCAAAAATTCCATATTTTTCTTTCATGCTCGAAGATTATTTTCTCAATCTTTCACACCAAAAGAGAGTCTTCCAAGAAAAAGAGAAAAGGGACCTAGTTTCCTCCCAACCAAATGGAATCATTACATGCCTTCTCCACAAAATGGAGGAATTGTTATCCTCCCTCTAAAACCATGAGAGAGAGAGAGAGCATGCACCAATTTTGCACAAGTAAAGTGAGAAAAGGGTGAAAATCATACACAAACAACTTTTGAACACACAACCAAATGAACAAAAATATCACAAGAGGATAACTCAATGTTTTCCTCAAAGGGGAAGATTTTCAAGGACCCCATAAGAATCAATATTGTGAACCAACCATAGGAACACTATACAAATATCCAAAATACCCTCTTTATCTCTCCATTAAAAAATATCATTCTTATCATTCCATCCCAAACACCAACCCTCCTCCTTGGGAGTATTTTCAAACTAAGCATGGTTTCCTAGCCAAAGATAGAAGGAGGTTCAAATCATATGAACAATGTTTCTACCGCATCAAACCATATGAGGGGAGGAATAAAAATAAAGACAATAATGTATTTCCCATCAAGTCATGAGTTGTAATAGTGGGTTTCCACCCTCTCCCCCATACAATTCCAAAATCCACCACAAAATAAGGATGGATGGAGAAAATGAAAGGAAAATACAATCACACAATACACCCACAGCCAAACCTGCAACAACAAGATTCAAAAAACCATCATTTCTTTTCCATATTATACTATAGAAAACAAAAACAAGAGGTATGTATCCTACCTAAAATTATCAATCTAAATTCAAGCATAACTAGCTCTCCTAAGCTCCAAGATCTAAGCTCTCCAACTTGAAGAGTGAAAAACAAGAAGCCAAAAAATCCAACCCCTCTCCATGGGGAAGTATAAAGAGAATAACAAGTCATGAATCCTAACAAATTAGAGGGTGAAATATGTCACCCATCTCATCCTCCCACAAAAGACTCCCAGAACATAAAAAACATAAAACAAAACACATTTAGAAGGAAAACTCTCAAATTACCTAAAATCCCAATAATCCAACACACTTCAAATTTTAAGAAAATCACAAGAATAGACCATACTTACAAGATGGTGACATGATAGGGGTCATATGGGAGGTAAAATCCCATTTGATCTTGAAAAGACACCCCCTACCCATAGCTAGGGTCCAAGGGGTCTATTAACATGTAAGGGAGACCCCCAAAGTTAAAAGAGGCCCTTACAAATACCACATTCAGTCCAAATTCGAGATAGGGTATATTGGCCCAAAAGAAAAGATGGTGGGGCCTACTCATAGGTTGATTAGGTGGTCCCATCCAAGTAACAATAGTATTATCCAACTAAAAAAAAAACTATCACATGTAGGGACCATTAGATCCCTAAACTAGATTATCACAAGGCTTAAACATATTACAATTAACATAAATACAATTAGGAACCACCAAAGGTATCCAAACACGAATATGAGACAAACACACAAGGCTACATAACAATCATGCATGGGTAAATGATTATGCCCGGTCAGCTGCTTGAGAAACATGAGATGCAATTATGAAGCCCAAGTTCTTCTTTGTGCCCTGTAATCTGAACTCTTAATTCACACATCAAACATACCTACTCTATAAAATATACTAAATAAATAACATCAATAAGTCAATAATGTATAATCATTCTAACTATACCAAAATTAATATCAGTATAGAATGGATTAGCACTAACAACGTACATCCATATTAACTCAAGTTATGATATCCATTTAAGCATTTACATCACAACATTCAGTTATCCATTATCAACCAATGATATCAAAGTATATGGAAAATTCATACATCCATAAATCATATATGAAATAAAACCAACTGTATCACAACCTACTGATATCCAAAACCATATAATGTAAAAAACTAAGATAATGATCCATAATGCTAGATTGGCATTACATGCCCCAATCTTCATGAGTGTCATCAAATGATCTATAATGAAACCACCTAGTCTCGAAATAGTGCTAAAATCCATGTCCATAATCAAATAAAAGAAATAAGTCAACAAATGAAATGATGCAAGAAGAGGTGAGAACTATAATTTTCTTCTTCCTCGTGCTTTGATACATAATTATTTAATGGTATTGTTAATATTAGGAGCATCCCTAATGGATTTTATTAGTGGAATTTCAATATTGAGGAATTTTTCTTCTTTTATAAGTTTAGATGAAAATATTTTACTTTATGGTCATGACTTATATATTTTTACACTTTCTAGAAATAGAAAAGATGTAGGATGAGGGATTTTAATAGGCTCCTACAAATGAAGTGTTCGTTTGTGGATTTATTCATCCAAATCTAATTTTCCTCATGTATTTCTTCAAATATTAGTGGGGACGAGTTTGGAAGATTCAATATTTAATAGAGTTTAATGTTATGAAAACTAATTGAATTTAAATTATCATATTTTTATGATTCTTATGTTTTTAATTGGGTCCCATGTTTTAAATTTTAAGGACTAACCCTAGATTATGAAATAAATTATTCTTGATTAATCTTTTGCAGTTGAGGTTGTTGAACATGATTGAAATATCCAATCATCAAGTCCATTTACTTTCTTTACATTTTTTGATTACACATTTTACCTTGGGATTATTGATTTTATCTTTGTTGATTATGATTTTGTTGGTTTATAGGATATTGATTTGTAGGAATAAAAAATAAAGTCATTGTTTAAAGGAAATTTAGCACCTTTTCCTTGACCTGTGTAATTAAATTTGTCCTAGTGGGTCCTATTCTTCATATAATCATCTATTACTAGGGGTAAGTTACATTGGCTAGTGGAGTGGTTTATAGATACCATAAATATCTACCTTTCCTATATGGGAATTCTTGGTAATAAACATATAAAAGATTGAAATTCTTATATTTTTCTTATAAACCATCCACAGAGGTATTTACGTATACAAGGTTATCTTTTTTCAGTTTATTGCTCCATCAATTATATTTCTTCACTATTTGTTTTCATTTATTTATTCCTTCACAATCATGTAGGGTTTCATTAATTCCTATAAAGGTTAGTAATATCTGAAAGTACTAATTTGTTTAAATTACCTTTTCCCATGAAAATATAGATCATATTTGGTTTCAACATCTAGTCCCATGTAGGATTTCATTAATTCCTATAAAGCTTAGTAATATCTGAAAAATGCAAGTTGGAGAAGAGGAAGGCCATTGGAGTAAGAGGGAAGAAATCATGGAGGAATCTACAAAGATAAAACTTAGAAGATTTAGATTAAAGGTTTAATGTTGTTTCCATTTTCACTAAAGGATTGGGAGGGATCTCTTCCCCCAATATATTTTTATTCTAAACCATTGTATTTGGGTTTTCAAATTTGGGGAAAACCCTACCCCCCATGAATAAAATGAGAACAAATGTTTTAGATCCAACATTTGTATGTTTTTATATCCAATCTAAGGTTTTTACTCATTATTTTTCTTGCTGGTAGCTATTAGATGAATTTTACACTATATAAATTAGATTGTACCAATTAAAATTTACACATAGGCATAGACCCGTGGAGTCCTATCGTAAGTAACAGAACCACCGCCTAGAGTAGACTGGCGGTCTTGGGACTAATGCCCTACTGAGCGGTGGTTTTGAGACCTCTGCCTTAGCCTGAGCGGTTGTTATGGGACCGCCACTCTGCATAGGGTGGTGGTCCTCTTTCTGAAAAATAAAAGCTAAAACCTGAGAATTTTACAAAATCCAAAAGTTACAAAAAAGTCTTAAAATGCATTCTGAGCCTATTTTGAGCTTCTAGAGTTTCCATTATTGTGATTTCTTTCCTATTTTTCTCTTCTAAGTTAAAATTTACTCATTTAAGCATTTTCCATTCCAAAAATAGTATTATAACTACAAGTTTTATTTTATTTTGCTCAACTGAATTTTTTCTCTATTTCCATGAGAAAAAGAAAACTAAATCTACTTATACATTATTGTTTTCTTACTACAAAAATCAACATTTCCAAATAACAACATACTTCAATTTGTTCTCTTGTTCCCATTTTTACTACAACATATTTATGTTCAAAATAACTATAATAACTTTCTTTCTCTATTGAAATGGCTCAAATCATTCAACACCAAGAATTAATTTTCCCACAATACAACCAAGATTCAAAATAAAAGATTTACTTTCTTTTCTATTTCTCAAACAATCTCCACAATCCAAATCTTTCTTCTATTTCTTATACAATAATGCAATGCCATAATGAAAGTAACTTTCGTTTCCATTTTTTTTACATACAATTTCAACTAAACTCTTACATAAGATTTTCATTTTGATTATTTCTCTTTCGCTATTACAATTCTAATAAGAAAGAAATTTATTTCTTTACAATCCTATAATGAACTACTACAAATATTAATACAAATTGCATTTCAACATTTCCATATAAAACATGAACAAATTTACAATCTTCCACTTTGAGTCGGAACAAAAAGGCTTCTCTCAAGAAAGGATTTCTTCGAGTACTTCAAAAAACTTCCAAGCTCCATAACTCCACAAGATAGCTCCTCCAATATTTTTTTGATTCACAACAAAATGGGGGGGGGAGGAACGCTCTCCACCCAACCAAGACATCCAATGAAGAGGAGAAGCCATACTCTCCATTGGCCCCCGAGACCCAACCACATCACAATGGGAGATGATTTCAACACATGGTAACAACTAGCTTCCACAATACTAACAATTAGTTTCTCATCCATTCCATCCACACTCAAACACAACAAAAACACAAGAAAGAAGAACAAAAAAGAGCAAAAAAAACTTAAATGAAAGACAAAAGAGCAAGACCCATGGGGAGTCCACTTATGCCTCCCAATGGGAATGGGTACCCACCTTAAAGCCTCCAAAGCATAACGAAAATCCCCTACAAACTCTTATGCCTCCCTCAAGCACCCCTTATACCTCTCATATACTCTTATGGCTCCCTCATTACAAGAAACAAGAAGAAATGAAATCATGTAGGCTTTCATTAATTCTTATAAAGGTTAGTAATAACTAAAAGTACTACTTTGTTTAAATTACCTTTTCCCATGAAAATATTGATCATCTTTGGATTCAACATTTAGTCCTCTCAGAAACATGGTTTTAATTAACTCTTAGTCAAGTCCATGACCACAACATTAATTCAGAAAGAGATATATGTAAAGATAATCCTCAAGCATTCCATTTAAAATTAGTTACAAATTGAATTATTTTCAAAACCCATAAATAAATTCATTGATCAGTATTTAGTTTTATAAGGAAAACTTTTCTTATTCTAATTATCTGGAGTGTAACCATATAATTCTTGAAAAGTTCCTTGAATTCAAATAAATAAATTTTAGGGTCTTTTGAATCTTTTCCCCTATAGATAGGAAATCTTTATTGGGATATATTTTTCACATGCTCATGCTCATGATTATATATCACACGAGATAGGTGAAAGTTATATCCCATGTAAGGACTTCGTTTTCTACTCCATCCATATCTTCTTGTAGTTTACGTGAATTACTAAACCTATGCTATTATTTTGATTATGCGGGTATTCTATTTAATGAATCTTCCTTTTGAATCCCTTACACTATGTATGAAGTAAAGAAATATATTTGCAATCTTAGATTAAGTTAAATATAAATATTAAGAGCATTTTTAGATCATTTCTCTTCAACTAATTAATTATGAGAATGTTCTAGACCCACTTACAATGACAATAAGCACACAAGATCTCTTTGTTGTCACCTATATGTTCTTGAATCATTATAGGAAGTAATGAATTGAAATTCTTACATGGAAAAAAAACAATTCTTTATGTCGATGCATTGTAGCTCATAATATAACAATTGATGCCCAATCCCCAACAATGGTGTAAAAATGTGACTATGTTCCCTCACTTTAGTTAATTATTTACAGAACAAAAGAAACATCTAAAGTTTATATGCTATAGAAAGCACAATAAAATATCTTTCTAAAAATACCACTATGTAAAACATAAAACAATCAATATTTAAAAAATGAAACAATCAAGAAAACAAATATTTAGGAAAACAACAATAAACTATTGAACCATGCCTATGACCTAAAAGAATAAACTTTTAATCAAGGTATTTAATCTATTAGTTCTACAATATATTGAATGAAAATAACACGAAAGAAAACTAAACTAAGATAATATTAGATATGTCATTTCCTAGGGAAAGAGCATACCTTATTCTTTCCTATGATTCGGCTTCAAATTAATCAACAATTACCAACATGAATATTCAACAACTTCGAATGTATTAAACGATGTGATGTTCCTAACAACATTGATATAAAATTAAATATCAACTTCTTTCAATATTACAATGTGTTGTTTTTAATAGGTCCTTGAACTTTCAAATTTTATTAAGCCCCACATAAGTTCTGAACTACTTCCTTCATTCATATCAGCTTATTTGAACAAAATTACTAATAGAACTAGCTTACAAATCCGTCTCGTCGGTTGCCAACTAAATACTACTATAGATATCCTATTCGTAAGTAACATAGAGGGTTTACTATATTAGAATAACATTAGGAATTTCTTCACTAACGATGGGAGAGTTTCCCTTCTATCTTTGTCACTGACTGCTGAATAGATGGAATTCGACTGCCATGTGTTCAGTCAAAGAAATATTCTTCGAGATCCTCATGGATACAAAAATTCCACCCTTTTTTCTTCTTTGATGTGGCTTATTAGATGACCAATTTTTTCAATAGTATTTAGCTTGCGAGTTGGAGCCCAAATCATAGAGGATTGAGTCCAAAGAATTTTACGGAACTTCGAAGCTTTTTTGTGGAATGCTGGACCTTTTGTTCTGCTAATTAATAGCAATAATTATGGATTCCAAAGCTTCCTTAGCCAGAACTATGGCTTCTTGATAATCTTGTTTCTCTTTTCCATTCTTGTTTCCCAAGAAACGTTAGGAGCTTTCTTCACGATAAACCATCTATCTCACAAGAAACGTTAGGAGTTTGTATATAAATAAATCACAATGCTTTGAAATTTAATTCAACTTGTATGCATCAAAATTAATTTCTAAACAAATTAAAACTCCTTTCAAATAGGGTTATGTATGTTCTGACATAATGGAAATGAGAAATTAAAATTCGAAAAAATAAAATTATTTGAGTCTAAATAAGATATATATCTTATGTTTTTTAAAAACATTGGTTTGGTGAACATGTACACATGGTTTTTTAATCTAAATCTCAATAATGTTCAATATTCGATTGTTTAAATATTAATTTGCATATACATGCAACCCGAGAATACCTAAAAGTTGCGCTTTTGAGAACTGTGTGGGAATTTACATTTTTCCAGTGCAAATAAAAAACATGACCACTACACAAGGATAAGTGTGTTCCAAATTGAATTGATGTGAGTAAACATTTACAAATTGCAACAACATAGTTACATTTGATTGTCGATTTACCAATGTGTCACATTTGTCCACATGGCACTCGTAAATATGAGCAAACACAACAAAGCACCACACACATGGCTGCAATTGTGCCATCCACATTCCCATCCGCAAGGAGTAGGCATGTCCTCCTTTGCACTTCATGCTATATTGAATTCCTCCACCTTCACATCTGGTGTATGTTACAATGACATCAACTTTAAGCTTTATTGTCAATCGAACTATAATATTTCCAACCAATATAATTTCTTATGTCATCACAAGAAGAAAACACCTTAATTTCCCATCGCTTTTCTCACCCATGTACTTCACCTCTCTCAATCATCTTCTTCGCTGACCCTCTTCCTCCAATATTGTTTCACACCTTCAACTTTAACTTCTTCCACATATTCCTTTCGATGTCTCCATTACACCACACGTGTGCGATTACTAGTTATAAAATATTTTAATGTGTGTTTAAGATATACTTAAAATATATTAACACTATCAAAAGGCTCTTAGATTAACTATAAAATATTTGTATATGGGATCTCAATCCCAAACTTATTATAATTGTTTCAAACGACCTTGTAGTTGACAACAACATCTTATTAAATTTTGAGTAGAGTACAAGTGACACTCAAGAGTCAAAAAAACTTTAAATTTCATGGCCACCTATACTTTTCATACATTTTTTTGCTACAACAATATTTGTGTACTGTCCTTTAAATTATGCAATCTACTAATACTATATAAATACGTAAAACATTACTTTTAGATATATGGAGTCATATTTGAAATCTACAAGAGGAAAAGACAGTGATCTAAAAATTTCGTAAGTAATTCTTCCTTATTATTATTATTTTTAAAATGGTAAAATGTTTACGACTAAAAACATGAAATATATGTGAACGATCGACAACCTGGGGGAGAGTGACTCGGGCTCTCATCCGTTTTCATGTCAAAGTAATCTCCAGGACTTAACATTGTGGCTCAGACTTGTATTTTCAATGAAATTTACATTGTAATCGTGGCGAACGTTAAGCGTGTCAGGTGGTCTCGATTTCCTCTAATTCGATAGTTGTAAACGCACGGCAGTTGAATACTTTCAATGTTTCCAAGCTGAAAAAAACTTCACTCGGCGAACATTGTGCGACATTACAGAGTTGGTAGGATCACATGCACATCTTATTCTTCAATTTCCATATTGGACGGCACTTTAAAGTCAGCCTGCTCTTTTTTGTGCTTTTGCATGCGTTGAAATCTTTGTGGCATGGTATGAATTTTCTTACGTTCCTTTTTCTGCGCGCACGGAACGCGCATCATGCCAACCTCATCCTCCATTTGCTACACACCTGGAGCAAAAGAATTCCAGTCCATAAAACAACCCAACTCGGCAAGTTGACAAAAAATGTTCAGTTAGACCATGGAAATAGACTGACGGTGCAGTCGCCCGTTTGAACAGTGCTTCCATAATACGATGGAAATGTGACGTCATCGCATATCTTTCCTTAATTCGAATTTCAAATAATTTGGATGATTTCTTATGGATATTTTTTGGTTTCACACAAGAAATACTTCGACTTCTGTTTATTGATTCATGGTCACGTTCAGGCTCTCGTTGACGCGTATTCCTTTTAACGTTTTTCTACTTTCATCGATCGTCTTGTGTTAATTATGTATTATACCTCATTTCAGCTTCATTTGAAATTGTTTTTTCATTTTGTCAGATTTTCCATGTTTGCCTTCTGATCTTCTTTTCTTCTCTTTCTTCCACTTATTTTGGCTTTATCAAGGTGAATTAGATAACAAGTAACTCTCTATCAGAAATGTAGCCTCTAAATGTTTGCTGATCTCTATATTCATAGACATTTCTTTTAAACGTCCTTTTTCTCCTATTTTTGCTTTTTCAAAGTTTTTTTTTTGTCAAATTTCCTACCCATTGTGTGTTAGTGTGCACGTGAATGACATCTTAATTTTAATTGAAGAAGTCTATAAATATAGTGGTGCACTAGTGCACTTAAACACATATATTGAATTATTATTTACTCTAGAATTGTATTGAAGTTTTAGAAATACAACTTAACCATTTCGTTATGCATGCATGCCACAATATAAAACAAGGCATTTATAAATACATGTAAAACTATTATCTCTTACATGCATCAAAAGACAAAGGCTATGACACTTGCATATATAAGATTGTCTACTAAATTACATTGAGTGCTACTTGTCATTTTGTCAAATCATGATGAAAATGATAAAAATGGATGGATAACCTCACATTCCCCATTTTATGGTTTTATTATGGGTTCCGACCAAATTACGACCTAAAAGTATATATTAGATTCAAAGTTATTTATCAAAAAAACTAGAGAAATTGTTTTCCAGGATTCCCTAAATTACAAAAAGAAGACCAAATCTACATATTAAGTTTTACTTATTTGTGGATAAACTAAATTTCACCTATTCACAAACACATTAAATTTCACTTATTTGTAGACAGATTTAATTTAATATGGTACTTGAGAGACAAGGCTTCTACATTTCTTAAAATCCACATATTTATGATTATAGTTTCTTTAATGTCTTTCTCCTTAAAGTTTTATATCATCTTGTTATTTGGACCTATTTCTCTCACCATCGAATTTGATGAGTATCTTCGTATTCATATGAAATGAAAATCACTAATTCTAATACTTTTCCAACCATTTTTATTATTTTAAATATATTTAGATAATCTAATGTTATAGATTAAACGCGTATTTCACTAAATTTGCACATATTCCAGTAAATATGGACTGCATTATTACAAGTATTGGAAAAAAATCCATCTCCATTTTTGCGTATATTGGATTCCATCTTTGGCTACACTAGATTCCATTATTGCTATTATTGGGTTCCATTACTAGCAATATTGGATTCCAATATTGTCATTATTAGACTTATTCGAGTTCTAATTTCTCTATTATTGGATTCCAATTTCGTTATTTTTGGATTCCAATTTCCCTATTATTGGACTCGAATTTAGCTAAATTAACTTGTTAGACTCCTAAAAACAGTCCATAGCTCACGTTTGCACAAGCAGGGGGGATCTAACCAACAAGTTACATCGAAAAAAGAGAATGTGGTCTCGAGGGCTGACATGACTGCATCATCTACACAAAAACGGTTTTGTAGGAACGCCCAAGAACCAAAGGAAACACATTGACATGGAAGAGCCAGACTCCACACCTTGCAAACATACTCCCATCTTGCAATACAGTTCACTTCACAACATGCAACTAATAGGCATCCAAACTTCTCAGTTCCCATTTGCAACAACGTGAAGCCATTGTCAAGGCAAAAACTTTGAAATAAGATAAGGGCACCCACCCAAGCATTAGGAGGAGAGACTTCTCACAAAATTTAAAACCACAAGTGCCGTGGTAGATAAGTATGCAAAACGTGGGAGCACAACAAAGAATGTGAAATGATTATTAAAGTCTTGACACTTCTATGCCTTCTCCAAGATACTCCATCCACCCACGCAGAAAACTATAAGCCAATGCACAACATCCCCCAGTCAAGAATCCTCCTCCAAAGCAGTCGCGTGACCAAAAAGAATTAGAAGGACGTGATTACTTTGCAGAAGCATTTACCTGAAACTCTGAAATCCTCCCCCGTTTTTAACAAAACTACATTAGAGCTATGTCTGGAGCAACTACAGCCCATGTGGACCCAATACAAAGGCATCATTCGAACATTAATCAAGTAATGTTGTCTCCATAACAAACAATAAATGAATGGCAGGAGGCCACAAAACAAGGACAAAAAACATAAAATAATGTCTCCCAGATCTGGCATTTCCTTCCTTCAAAATGTGAGCTGGAACATGGCGCGAAAAAGGAAATAAGGTAGAGCAGGTCATTAAATATAAACAGTTTGTAATAGATTTGAAAAGATAGCTTGAGAATAGGCAGTGACCCTCCCACTTGGGATTAAGCCCAAAGAAATGACTAACACATTTAGTATTAAAGAAGAAAGGATGGAATGGCAGGTGTTCCACCTCTAAATGCAAATCACAAAGACTAGGTCTTTACAACAAACAAAATAAAATAAAACAAGTATATAAAAAAAAATATCAAAAAAAATCTATATTTACAAGGCATGCAATGACTCCTAGACGGCTAAGGAGGAAACATTAAACATTAAACACGAACACCACGTCCTAAACAAAGCCGCCTCCAACAAGAAACTCCTCCTCTTTTGTGGGAATTGAGGCTTAGGAATGAGAGAGATCAATCATTAAATTATAATAGCTAAGAGGTGATTAATAACAATATTGAAAAAAATTGACACAGAATAAGACAATCGTTAATCGACAACTAAAATTATTTTTTTATTATTATCATTATTTTTATTAATTTTACGACTTAAATTTTTTTATCAATCATATTAATAACAATCAATAGGAAATCTCAATAAAGCAAGAACAAGATTTTCCTTTAATAGGATAATTGTAGAGGACACTACAAGGTCTACAACTAAAGGTGTTGAATACAACTTGAGAAGGCAAGATGGAGAGGGAGGATGTTAAATCTTCACTCTAAAAAGGATGAAGTCAACTAACAATCAATGGAATCACACCCACAACCTTCCAAGACTTAGCAATAGGGTCACTGTTGAAAGAAATAGGGTAATGTGGAACGAGGCATTACATTCTCCTCCCCTTTAGAAAGCATAATCCTTGATGCGGCATAACATAGAAGGAAGGAAAGGTAGTAAGCACCAAGGAACAGATAAAGGTGAAGGTGCACCCTAAGGTTAGAATTTAATCATTAAAGCACGGCCACAGGGAGGCCTTAGAAAGATTTTTGTAACATTTTTAAATTTCAAAGTTCTGTGAAGATTGGCAATTCCCTCTTATTCATTATTTAATTAGGCTCTTTCCATTTACATTATTCTTAATTCAAGTTCTTTAAAATTTCATTGTTGTAGAATTTTATTTTATTCAATCTTGTGGGTTCCCAACATGAACTGCAATCACAACACCCTACTAGGGTCATACACATCACGAATGATTCACAAGCATAGTTTTACATACATTCATGATGGTACCACACCACAAGAGCTTAACAAAATATGGAAGAGTAGAAACATGGTCCACATAATATAGAACTTTTCACACTTCTATGACTGACATATTATACTCAAACAAATGTGTACTACAACAACCAGACATTTCCTCAATTCCATGGATGAATATTTTACATAACTTACAAAAATAGCTATAGGTGCATAGTGTCAACAAGGGCATCAAATCCATATCCACAACATCACACAATATACCCAACTAACATGAGTAACACATACATCATAGGACCACTCCCTAGACATCGTAATAACACAACATATATCCCAAAACCTCAGTCATACAGACAAATATTTTATACCTCCCTCAAATATCTTATACCTCCCTCAATCTCTTATGCCTCCCTCAAGTCTCTTATGCCTCCCTCAAGGAGGCCAGCTTCCCTATGTTCTTAGGCACATAAATTGCAGACACCCCAAAAACAAGTGACATAATAACTCATGGTTCAACAACCAACTAGTTATTTGTAACTCCTTGGGGCATACCCCCATACAAGGAAGTGGGTCCATAGGTCCATCCATCCAATGGTGCATCCCATGACCCTATTCAACACATCAGGAAAATAGAACTAACATAGCAATCTGATTCAAATGCCAGGTGGCAAAGTACAAGCCTTGGGCGAGGTGGTAAAATTTTAAAAGTTAAAAAGAAGATCCAAATCCAAGCAAAATAATTGTCCAAATACCCATAGTTAGTGAAAAAATACATATGTTAGTACCACAACCAAGGAAATGCCCAAAATATAAAACATGACAATCAAGAAAAATGCTGGTCCTTGTAGAAATAAAATAAAAGTTCAATTTACAAATAAATACATATACAAGAATAACACATTAAGATGATTATGTGGCCTTGCCTACCCACCAAGGGGGTACTCAACAAGTTTCTGGTACTCAAAACATCGAGCCTTATCTCGTAAAATAACATATCAATAGTAAAACTATCATCATATCTATCTGAATCATCCCACTACCACTTCGAAAAGGCTAAACATAGTCATAGTTACACTCAAGTTGCATCCATACAACAACCACCTAGGGAGAGAGGAAACAAACACAGGTCATCATCTACTGAACCTAAGGTCAGATCAAGTTACTGGCCCATAGTACCAATTCCCTCACTCCAAAGATACACTTTCACTGATTTCCCTCAGTTTTGGTTAGCATAAGGTTCACAACATAACATGAAACTACATCACTAATACAATGGTGGTTCACACACATTAACCATAGCATCTCACACATGGCACCAATACAGGGTATACCACATACATTACATTCACAGCTTACCACACACCACATCACCACATACTGCACCCCAAAGTGCAATCAATTTATGATAGGGATCATATACCCACCATATGTCCCTAAATAATGACATGATTCATAATAAACATCACATGAATTTCAATAATGATGAGCACCATTACAACATATAGTCAATTTCCATATAACATGGGAATACACACATTTCTACATAATGATAATGACATCATTAAGAAATTTAGTTCACTACAAACAAACCTTGACATACAAGATATCAACACAATCAAACATAAAAGGATGGTACATCCTACTCAAATTCACAAAGAATTCATGAAAAGGAGAGAGAATAACCTCATCTCCAACACATCAATCATGTTAATAGCTATGCACTAAGTTTCATACACAACATGTGTGCTCACAATATCATAATTATGACATATTTCACATCACGCTTATATCACCTAACTCTTCCAATATCTACCACCATAATGCAATACCATCATCACCCCAATCTTTCACAGAGGTTCGAGAGAATGAACCTCTGCTCTAATACTAAGTGTCATGCCCACTTAAAACACACAAAAACAACACTAAAAAACTCAGATAACTATTTCTAATATACTTTCTTGGAGTTTACAAGACATAGAAAGAGATCACAATGGATACCTCCAACTCACAATAGGCTTGACATAACATTGACTACCAAGGTACAAGGAAATCTACGATGCTCAACATGAAACTGTTTGCTTCCCATTTTGACAAATATCACATACAACTCCAACCATAGAACACGCTTACGTTTAGAGGCATCCCATGATGAAATTCTTGTTAAGGTTTCTTTCTTACCAAAACATCTCTTAATTCTTAACTTACACTCTTATAAAATTCATCTAATGATTCGCACAATTCTTTTGTTAAGGGAGAAATTCTTTCCTTTAAACTATTGACTAAATAGTTTAAGGAAAATATTTCTAAAAGAGGATCATCAATTATATGTCAATAAATTTCTTAATTCATTTGAGTTAAGAACATTTTCCATTTCTCACAAGGTTAATTAATATTACTCAAGCGATTGAAACTTGTTCCACACCTCTATTGCATAGATGGTAAGCACAAGCTCCGATTGAGGGAAAGCACTGTTTTATGTTTAGAACAATAATATTCTTTGCTAAAGGATCTAAAGTTTAACATTACTTAAGACAAATTATAATGAATCAAGGCAAGAGTTAAGTTGAAAACAAGTCAAAATAATTCAACTTCGGGGTCCCATGGGTTATTACTCAGTCTTTTATTGAGACTGAGAATTTATCAAGATTATTTAAAATTTTTATTTAGACTTTGCTTGATTAAGTTTTCCAAGGGTAAACCATTTACATCCAAATGATAGAGAGATAAATCGAAGTGTTTCTTAAACAGTTTCCCTCCTACTTGTATAACTTCATTATCCTCCAAAATCTAAACATTCATTTCAGCATAAGATCACTTAAGAATTCACCATACAAGGATAATGTTGATTAATCTAGCTTGGGGATAAATAACTTATAAATATCTTTTTATTACCAAAATTTAGTTTCCTCTTTTATCGCTTAGGGCTTAAAAGTTATCAAGAAGATCACATCCACATTAATTTATTCAAGTACAAACCTTAGTTTTACCTTTATAAGGATTATCTGTAATGCCCACTTCCCTACGACGCTTAGTGATTATCATTTTGAGTTATGAAGACTTTAGTTATGGACATGGCTTATACTTATGTTGATTAGCATGATGTTTTGTGACTAGACGCATTTGGATTATGGTTGGATTTTGTTTTCAGTATGATCTGCACTGACTCATGGACAGACTATTGGATACTGATATTATTTTTATATGGATGTATTGCATGTGTTCTAACATTGGATTTATTCGCCATGTTGAATAGAATGTAGTTGTTGAATTTACATTACTATGATTTTGGATAATGATGAAATGCATAATTAAGTTGTGAATTAGACCTAGAATAATGGATAATTGAATTACGTATAGATGTTAATGAAGTTCATGCATATGATTATTATGGATATTTTGACATGGCCACAAGGCCGAAGAGGGTATTTTGCATTTTGCAGGAAACACAGCATGATCACAACCATGAGGGGGATTGGGGACCAAACACAAGAGGATGCCGGGTGGTTACAACATTGGTCGTCAAGGCAACTTGTAAACTGTATTGTGTTAGCTTGTTCTTGTATGTGTTGAGAAAATTTTCTTGATGGGGTAATGTCCTAATGTGACCATGGGGTTGAGAATTTTATTTAATTGTTTTATTTACTTTAGTAGGTGATTTCATTGGGATGCCCTTCTTTTATTACTTTTGCTAAGTAAGTTTAGATTAAATTAATATCTTGTTTTAGTCATGTGGGTGTAATAAATTTTGTTGGTTGGCTCCTTGAGCCATGTGTTGTCTCTTGTATTGAATGCTTATCTTGAGTGTTGACCACTCCAAATCTCTTGAAAACTCGAATTTGAGTTTGAGGGCAATTTTGGGGGACTTGTGGGACAAGTTAAACTTGTCCCACACTTCCCAAAACCCCTTACCAACCATATATATGGGTTGGGAAGCCCAAAAAGGGATTATTTATTGTTTTGGGAAGTGATATTGACTTGGAGTGCACTTTTTCTTCATTTTGCATTTATTTGTGCCTTAAGGCACATGGGAAAGGGATGGTTGTGGAAGAGAGTTGTCATTCAACCCAACCACCCATTTATGGTGTTTTGGGATTTGAGTTGACCTTGGGAGATGGTTTGAGGATGTGTGATGTGGCATCCTACATGGAGCCACATCACCCTCACCCTTACCTTTGATCTATTTATTGAAACTTCCTCTCTTGTTGAGGGGGTTAGAGCTTTGTTTTTGTGTTGTTGAAGAGTTCTCTTCTGTGATTTTGAGAGAGAAGAATTGGGAGAAAGAGATAAGAGAGTTTTTGGACTTGCATGCTTGGATTGATTTGGGAAGGAGCATGGACAAGTTCTTGGTTTAGGCTACTCCAATGGAGAGGTAGGGAACCCTCTCCTTTGTTTTTGCTTTCATATTATTATTGCTTCTATGCTAAAATTGTGAAAAAATGCATGTTTACTTGGGTGTATAGTGAAAGATGGATTGAACGCTTTTTGTGTAGTATAGGAGAGGTCTATGGGAATACACATGAGGGAGGCAAAAGAGTAGATTAGGATATTGTGGAGGGAGTTTGAGAGGGATGCCCATCTTGGGTAGGAATGTTTACATTCTACCTTGTCTTTGAGGGAGCCATAAGAGGAGGGAGGCATAAGAGTATGGGAGGAAAAAGGGGTACTTGAGGGAGGCATAAGAGTCATAGGGGCTTGTGTTATATTGTGGAGGGTTTTTGGATGGGCATCTCATCTCATTTGGGAGGCATAAGGAAAATATTCCCATAGCTCCTTCTCTTGTTGGCTTGGATGCAAGCCTTGTTGTGTAATGTTTAATGTTATTGTGTGTCTCTTGTTCTTCTATTTTAGCTTGAATGTTGTGAAGAACTTGTATTGTGGAAGCATGTATAGTTGCCTTGAGTTGGAGACCACCCTCCATTGTGTTGTGTTTGGGGCTCGGGGGTCAATGGAGGAGATTGCTTCTCTTCTCCATTGAGATTTGGTTGGGAGGAGAGTGTTGCCTCTCCCCCTATCTTGGTTGTGATTGATCTTCATGGAACTTGGAGCATGGAAGAAGAAATCTTGGGAGCACAAGAACCTTGTTGTTGACAATGTTTAAAAATATCATGTAATTACCCACCTTGAGTGGAGAAAGAAATGTAATATTGCCTTGTTTTCTCTAGTTTTCCATTATTGTAAATTGTTTCACATGAAGTAGGATGAGTTGTCAAAGATTTTGGAGGACAAGTTGCATTGGAATGATATTATTTCTTACTCTCAAAAATTATTGGAAATGTTGTGGAAATTCTTTGTGGATGTTGGGTAGAAATTTACAAGGATATACATGCTAGATCTTACTTGTTGCTTAAAAGGAAATATGTTATAAACAATTTTATCAATGGGCTCAAAATAGAGAGGAGTATGATCCATTTTATACTTTATAACAATAAGACAAAATTATGTATCTTTTCAAAAGGAAGGAAGCACCACTAAAGTCAAAATATGGTTTTAATGTATTCCAAATGTTTTCCATTAGAATATCCTTAATATTCGATTTGCAACAAGCATTTCAAGCTCTAGTTCTTTTATGATTTATTCATTCATGAATTTATTGTAAAATCCATTGTAAACCAACAAAGGAAATGAAATCGACTCTATTCGAATTCCCATGCAATGTCTATAATAGATTGGATGGAAATAAATTATAATACATATACTTTAAGCTTAACAAGTCCAATAGCCGATACTCCTTAATGTATATCAAGACGCTAATAGCTTGAATATTATCCATTTGATGTATTAATAAAACTAATGAATATGCTGGTGTTTAAATCCTATGAACAATACATTGTTAAATATCCCCTTCATGTTAATGAAACAGACTACTCTAAGTCAAAATCAATAAATAATATCTTTGAAACTTGTAAACATTATACACGTAGGGTCTGTCTCTTGCATTCTCGGCTATAACAAAAAAAGGGAGTTGACATTGATCAGCTCTTCATACACGATCCCGATGGCTTCATGATCAAGATCCACTGTTGCGACTACCTTCCTCTCCGACCTTTTTCGACCACTGAAATTCATATTTTCTGTACTACTGTAAATTGTTTCTGGCCTTATCATCTTTCCCTACGTGGATTCCCAAGTTGAAATTTCAAGTTATATTTGTTCCACGAATGCCTTCACACTTTTATGCCAACTCCGCTTGTAAGCGCATTCCAAAATACAAACCTGTCCTTCCGAATCTCCTGCACTGTCCCTTGAATCGATCTAAGGGTGAAATCTATTTGAGAGTGCATTCGATTCTAAACAGATAACAACATAGTGGGACAACCTGCCAGGGCCGTGGGTTTCTCCCACCCGTTGGCAAAGCTTTCCAATCAAGGAAAAAAAAAAAAGAAACAAACAAAAACTTTGGCGTTGCTCCGGGCTTCCTGTGCCCCTGCCCCGCTCTTGAATGCTTAAACAGAAAGAAATCACAAAAAAAAAAAGAGAGACATCTCCCTTGTTGCAGTCACTGCGGACTGGCTACCATACCGAGCAGACCACTGCCCTCGATCCTGCCACATTCGCCTTGTTGCACCCAATGAAAAGGAGGAAAAAAAAAACGCCTTTCCCACGCGCCCAGGGCAATGTAAAACACAGTGGGCTAAACTTTGTCTTGTGGGAGCATTCGATACTGAACTAATAACAACATAGTTGTCAGCCACTGGCTTTAGCGCCTCCTCTGTCCCACTGGCTCTCATACCAGGTCACGGACTGGGCAGCATTGAAGGCAACACCATCCAATATGGTTGGAAAGAAGGAGCACGTCTGCTGTTGCGCCTGTAGCTTCGCCCTTACTCCATCGAATCCCTTTCACGTGGCCGGAACCATCTGGGACAGTGGACCAACTATGTGGAGTTGGGATTTGCAAATCAAAGGGAATTAAATGTAGATGCGACCTGGGGAAGAGAAGCGGCTTCTCTACGCTGAGGGAGTGAGTAATGGGGGCAGCTGGTAGTTGGGATCCACCGCCCCCAACCAACAGGAGTTAAATCGGTTTGAAACGCCTTCCTGTTTTGGCGCCTATCCCTTGGATCCGTATTTTAAATAAAAACGTATGTTCAGGCATATAGATTTAGTTAAGTGGAAGTTATGATATTACATAAGCATTTATATATCACTAAAATTGGAAGCACCCAATCCTCCATGGATATCTAGCTAGGCCAGCAAGTATTAATGCTATATAAGGTAATAATGAGATCGGTAAGAAGTCATGGTCAAAACTATAAAGATATATAGTATATCATACTTGGTGGTGTATGTCGAAACCGTTTAGAATCGTAACATATGCATATATATATATATATAAATGTGCCGAGTGTATACTATAATGTAACGTAATTCCTTTCGAAAGATCCTAATATAACAAAATGATAAAGTAAGTACTTATATATGTTATATATGTATATAAATCAGGGGACAATGTGTTATAATAGAATAAATAATAATAATAATAATAATAACGTAACTTGAATAAATAAATAAAGTAAGAATAAAGAAATCGAAGTGGCTATTGAATTCGACGCAAAGTAAATTATGCCTTACTCTCGAATTACCTTTCCGTTTCATTGCAATTCACGATAGCACCTGACATCAGACAAATAACTCAAAAGACGACCCTCCTTCATTCTTGGCGAAACGTCGAATGAGACTTAACTTCTTCTTATCATCGTTCCCGAAGCATTAACGGGACTAATTTAGTTCGAGCCTGTATGCGAGCACACCATCACCAAATAAAAAAAATAAAAATTTGTTGCGCTTTTTGGGTCTCTTGTTCGTTGGTCGTCTTTGTCGATGTCGGCGTGTGGCGTTGTAGTTTCGAGGGCGTTACATTTTGGTATCAGAGCCAGGGGTTCGAAGCTGGGACCCTTGGGCACACGCAGGAAAACGCAGAACAGGAACACTTAACTTAGTACAGAACATTATTCTTTTAAAATATATAAACCATATTGTTGATAATTATAGTAAACAGCAAATTTTGAAAACGAGCACAAGACCTAGTACAGTGAACTAACTCTCGCCTTGATCTGTGCAGGAGGCGCAGATTGGGCGAGGGGTCTCTTCACATAGACCTAGACATACCACCGCCAGAGCAGGCCGTAGCAGCCCTTCTGCCTCAGATTTTACAGACACTTCAGGATGTTAATGCCGCTATACGCGGAGAGCCCTTGGGAGGACGACTTGCTAGGCATAGTTTGGAGCCATCAGTAGATGCCCAGGCATCCCCTCGACACAGCGAGGAGCACAGAGCAGAGAATTTCCGTGCAGAGTCGGCTAGGGCAGAGTCGCCACAGAGAGGACATGGGGACAGGATTTCAGGACATAGGGACAGGTCTCGGAGCCCTAGACAGAGGGAGGAGCATACAGAGAGACCTAGGATTCGTCACTACATCAGCTGCAGACCATATCAGGGAGATCCTGAAGCTGCGACCATCTCAGTATTCAGGAGATATAGGCGGTTTTCAGGCAGAGGCCTGGTTGGTGAGCTTGAAGTGGATGCTTCAAGCTCTGTCCTTGTAGTAGCAACACGAAAGCTCGTGTTGCGATCCATCTTCTGAAGGATGGAGCAGGAGTCTGGTGGAGGACCGAGGAGCAGAAGCTCCATGTCGACTCAGAGACGATTACCTGGGAGCTGTTTGAGGAGCGGTTCAGGAGCAGGTATTTACCCAGGAGGTTTATTCAGCAGCGGATAGATGAGTTTCATGACCTCCGTCAGGGATCGATGACAGTAGCTGAGTATGAGAGTCGATTTCTGGACCTACTTCAGTATGTCGATTATATGCAGGATGAGCAGGTACGGATTCACAGGTTCATCCGGGGCCTGAACTTGGATTTAGCTGGCGCAGTACGCATTCACTGCCCACAGACGTTAGCAGAGGCCGTGGAGAAGGCCTATATTGCAGAGGAGACACGGGGGAAGACACAGCAGGCTAGAGATAGAGTTCGGAGCCGTATCCAGCAGATGCAGGATAGTAGGTCGAAGGGGTGAGTTCCTCCTCCACGGGGTGGACAGAGTTCAGGGCAGGCTTCATTTAGGCCACCACAGCAGTAGCTAGCAGCAGCAGACCCGCCCACCTTACTGACCTCCTCAGAGATTCGATGCACAGAGAGGATGTAGTATGGGGCCTCCTCCTAGGGGTCCCATCAGGACACAGGGTGCACCGAGAGCTCAGTCAGTCGGAGCTCGTCAGCAGAGACCTCAGCAGTCCATAGCCGGATCGTCAGGATCAGCATCTCAGTCATCTAGAGTACCAACTGGAGCCGCTTCCCACTGGAGAGGATCAGGCGGCTGTTATGGTTGCGGAGTCGTTGGGCATATTTGGAGAGATTGCCCACTTAACCCTACCAAGGGTAAGACACAGAGCTCAGAGCCTACTGTTGGAGATATGGCACGGAGTCATCGGATCTACGCAGCGGTCGAGAACCGCCAGGCTGAGCATCAGAGTACTGTGATTGAGACGACAGGTAGTATTGGTGGTATTTCCACCTCTATATTATTTGATTCTGGTTCCTCTGATTCTTTCATTGCACCATCTTTGGTAGAGCGTTGTAGGCTGGTGGCAGTTAGGCAGGGCCGTAGTTGGGACGTTGAGATGGCTTCTGGAGCCAAGATTTCTGTAGACTCCTTAGTCAAGGAGTGTGTAGTGGATTTGGGACCCTTCACCACTACTTCAGATCTTAGGATCCTTCCATTAGGATCTTATGGCATCATTTTAGGCATGGACTGGTTGTCCGCTCACAGAGCTAGAGTGGATTGTTACCACAAGACTATTGCTTGCATAGATGATCTTGGAGTAGAGTCAGTGATATCAGGAGTTAGGAGACCCGTTTCTATTCGCACCATCTCCGCTATGCAGCTTAAGCGGTGTGTGCGACAGGGTTGCCAGTTGTATGCTGTTACAATTAGTGACAGATCAGAGGATGAGTCGGGGGGGACCTTCCCTCGATGATCATCCAATCTTATCAGAGTTTGCCGATGTGTTTCCAGGGGAGCTACCGGGATTACCTCCCCCACGTGAGATCGAATTCCATATAGATCTAGTTCCAGACGCAGAGCCTATCTCACGAGCACCCTATCGGATGACTACACCTGAGTTATGTGAGCTCAAGTTGCAGCTTGAGGGCCTTCTGGAGAAAGGCCTAATTCGTCCTAGTGTATCCCCTTGGGGTGCACCAGTTATCTTCGTAAAGAAGAAGGATGGATCTCTTCGGTTGTGCATTGATTACCGTCAGCTGAATAAAGTAACGATCAAGAATCGTTACCCCCTTCCACGCATTGATGATTTGTTTGATCAGATGAAGGGGGCTACCTGTTTTCTCCAAGATAGATCTTAAGTCAGGATACCATCAGCTCAGGATTGCGGAGACAGATATTCACAAGACAGCTTTCCGCACGAGATATGGCCACTACGAGTTCACAGTAGTACCTTTCGGTTTGACGAATGCCCCCGCAGTGTTTATGAGCTTGATGAATGGGGTATTCAGGACCTTCCTTGATCGCTTCGTGCTTATCTTCCTTGATGACATTCTGATTTACTCACGCACACATGAGGAGCACGAGGAGCACCTTCGCCAGGTTCTTCAGTGTCTTCGCGAGCAGCGCCTTTACGGGAACTTGGAGAAGTGTGCGTTCTTTCAGACTGAGGTGCAGTATTTGGGCCACGTTATTTCTGGGGAAGGTATCGCAGTCGATCCTTCCAAGATTCGAGCCATCATGGATTGGCCAGCACCCACTAGTGTGACTGAGGTGCGTAGTTTCATGGGACTAGCAGGATACTACAGGAGGTTTGTTCAGGACTTCTCTCGGATTGCGCACCCCATCACTTCCCTTCAGCGGAAGGGGAAGAAGTTTGTATGGACAGATAAATGTGAGTAGGCCTTCAGTACACTGAAGGAGTGCCTTACGAGAGCACCTATCCTTGCAGTGCCGGATCCTCATGGAGAGTTTTTCGTATGCACAGATGCTTCCTTGGCAGGGATTGGAGGAGTGCTCATGCAGGAGGGTAGAGTAGTTGCCTTTGAGTCTCGCAAACTCAAAGATTATGAGCTCAATTATCTGACCCATGACCTTGAGCTTGCAGCAGTAGTACATGCCTTAGTGCGATGGAGACATTTTCTTCTTGGCCGGAGATTTACACTCAGGACTGATCACTTGAGTCTTCGCCACCTCTTCACACAGCCCAATCTCAATGCTCGTCAGCGGCGTTGGATGGAGCTACTTTGTGAGTATGACATGGAGATAGAGCATGTGAAGGGAAAGGAGAACGTGGTGGCAGATGCCTTGAGTAGACGGAGACATGTGGCTATGGCCACCTCAGTGGGCACAGATTTGCGGAGTAGGATCTTGCAGCAGCTTCCTCAGGATAGTTTTTACCTTGCAGCCAGAGCAGAGATTGAGTCTCAGAGACCCCTTGAGGGGAGATTTGATGGACTTTCTTTAGAGGCAGATGGTCTTCTCAGACACAGAGGGCGGATTTATGTTCCTAGAGATGGAGGCTTGAGGCATGATATTTTGACAGAGGCTCATCGTGCACCGTATTCAGCCCATCCCGGGGTGAAGAAGATGCATGCCACCTTGAGACAGTTGTACTTTTGGAGAGGACTTCGGAGAGACATAGCTTCATTTGTATCCCGTTGTTTAGAGTGCCAGAGGGTGAAGGCCGAGCATCAGCATCCAGCTGGCCTTCTCTATCCTCATGCCATACCAGAGTGGAAGTGGGACACCATCTCTATGGATTTTATTGTTGGGTTGCCGACATCAAGATACCACCACGACGCCATCATGGTCACGGTGGATAAATTGACGAAGGTAGCTCACTTTTCTCCAGTGAAGACTACCTACACGGCTAGTGCAGTGGCACGAGTTTACCTTGATGAGATTGTCAGACTACATGGGATTCCGCGGAAGATCATTTGCGACCGCGACCCTTTGTACACCTCCCATTTTTGGACCACCATGCAGTATGCCCTCGGGACGAGGATTAATTTTAGTACAGCTTATCACCCTGAGACAGATGGACAGACAGAGAGGGTGAATCAGATTCTGGAGGACATGCTCAGGATGTACGTGATGGATCATCAGTCGAGATGGGAGGAGTATCTGTATTTGGTGGAGTTTGCCTACAATAATAGTTTTCAGAGTTCTATAGGCATGGCTCCTTTTCAGGCATTATATGGTAGAGAGTGCAGGACACCTCTCAGTTGGGACAGGATTGAGGACAGGGTTTCTCTTGGGCCAGCATTATTACAGGATATGGAGCAGCAGGTTACCTTGATTAGACAGAGATTGCAGGAGGCTCAGGATAGACAGAAGAAGTATGCAGACCAACATAGGACAGATCGCAGTTTTGAGGTAGGCACGAAGGTGTTTCTTCGTGTCAGGCCACATAAGAGCCCTATCCGTTATGGAAAAGGTTCTAAGCTTGCTCCTAGGTTTGTGGGACCCTTTGGGAGCCCGTGCGCATTTTAGATCGCAGGACCCTGGGCCTTCGCGGCAGAGAGATTGATCAGGTTCGAGTCCAATGGGACAGATACGATGAGACTGCTGCTACTTGGGAGGATGCTACATCATTGCGAGCTCAGTTTCCACACTTATTTCAGTGACTTCCAGGAGGAAGTCTAGTCTAAGGGGAGGGGGATGTAATGCCCACTTCCCTACGACACTTAGTTGATTATCATTTTGAGTTATGCAGACTTTAGATATGGACATGGCTTATACTTATGTTGATTAGCATGATGTTTTGTGACTAGATGCATTTGGATTATGGTTGGATTTTGTTTTCAGTATGATCTACACTGACTCATGGACAGACTATTGGATACTGATATTATTTTTATATGGATATATTGCATGTGTTCTAACATTGGATTTCTTCGCCATGTTGAATAGAATGTAGTTGTTGAATTTACATTACTATAATTTTGGATAATGATGAAATGCATAATTAAGTTGTGAATTAGACCTAGAAATAATGATTGCTTGAATTACGTATAGATGTTAATAAATTTCATGCATATGATTATTTTGGATATTTTGACATGGCCGCAAGGCCGAAGAGGGTATTTTGCATTTTGCAGGAAACACAGCATGATCACAACCATGAGGGGGATTGGGGACCAAACACAACAGAATGTCGGGTGGTTACAACATTGGTCGTCAAGGCAACTTGTAAACTGTATTGTGTTAGCTTGTTCTTGTATGTGTTGAGAAAATTTTCTTGAGGGGGTAATGTTCTAATGTGACCATGGGGTTGAGAATTTTATTTAATTGTTTTATTTACTTTAGTAGGTGATTTCATTGGGATGCCCTTCTTTTATTACTTTTGCTAAGTATGTTTAGATTAATTTAATATCTTGTTTTAGTCATGTGGGTGTAATAAATTTTGTTGGTTGGCTCCTTGAGCCATGTGTTGTCTCTTGTATTGAATGCTTATCTTGAGTGTTGACCACTCCAAATCTCTTGAAAACTCGAATTTGAGTTTGAGGGCAATTTTGGGGGACTTGTGGGACAAGTTAAACTTGTCCCACACTTCCCAAAACCCCTTACCAACCATATCTATGGGTTGGGAAGCCCAAAAAGGGATTAGTTATTGTTTTGGGAAGTGATATTGACTTGGAGTGCACTTTTTCTTCATTTTGCATTTATTTGTGCCTTAAGGCACATGGGAAAGGGATGGTTGTGGAAGAGAGTTGTCATTCAACCCAACCACCCATTTATGGTGTTTTGGGATTTGAGTTGACCTTGGGAGATGGTTTGAGGATGTGTGATGTGGCATCCTACATGGAGCCACATCACCCTCACCCTTACCTTTGATCTATTTATTGAAACTTCCTCTCTTGTTGAGGGGGTTGGAGCTTTTTTTTTTGTGTTGTTGAAGAGTTCTCTTTTGTGATTTTTGAGAGAGAAGAATTGGGAGAAAGAGATAAGAGAGTTTTTGGACTTGCATGCTTGGATTGATTTGGGAAGGAGCTTGGACAAGTTCTTGGTTTAGGCTTCTCCAATGGAGAGGTAGGGAACCCTCTCCTTTGTTTTTGCTTTCATATTATTATTGCTTCTATGCTAAAATTGTGAAAAAAAATGCATGTTTACTTTGGTGTATTGTGAAAGATGGATTGAATGCTTTTTGTGTAGTATAGGAGAGGTCTATGGGAATACACATGAGGGAGGCAAAAGAGTAGATTAGGATATTGTGGAGGGAGTTTGAGAGGGATGCCCATCTTGGGTAGGAATGTTTACATTCTACCTTGTCTTTGAGGGAGCCATAAGAGGAGGGAGGCATAAGAGTATGGGAGGAAAAAGGGGTACTTGAGGGAGGCATAAGAGTCATAGGGGCTTGTGTTATATTGTGGAGGGTTTTGGATGGGCATCTCATCTCATTTGGGAGGCATAAGGAAAACATTCCCATAGTTCCTTCTCTTGTTGGCTTGGATGCAAGCCTTGTTGTGTAATGTTTAATGTTATTGTGTGTCTCTTGTTCTTCTATTTTAGCTTGAATGTTGTGAAGAACTTGTATTGTGGAAGCATGTATTGTTGCCTTGAGTTGGAGACCACCCTCCATTGTGTTGTGTTTGGGGCTCGGGGGTCAATGGAGGAGATTGCTTCTCTTCTCCATTGAGATTTGGTTGGGAGGAGAGTGTTGCCTCTCCCCCTATCTTGGTTGTGATTGAACTTCATGGAACTTGGAGCATGGAAGAAGAACTCTTGGGAGCACATGAACCTTGTTGTTGACAATGTAAAGACATCATGTATTTACCCACCTTGAGTGGAGGAAAAATGTAATATTGCCTTGTTTTCTTTAGCTTCCATTATTGCAAATTGTTTCACATGAAGTAGGATGTGTTGTAAAAGATTTGAAGGAAAAGTTGCATTGGAATGATAGTATTTCTTTGCTCTAAAATTTATTGGAAATGTTGTTGAATTCTTTGTGAAATGTTGAAAGGAAATTTACAAAAGAATATGTCATATTAAATTTTGTTTGTTGTTTAAAATTAATATGTATTGGAAAAGATTAAAAAATACAAAGATTGCATTAAATTTCCTTTATACTTGAAGAAAACTTAAGTTTTAAAAAATTGAAAGTTTTAGGCTTTAATCTATTAACAATGAATTAATTTTAATATTTTAATTGCAATGAAGCATTTCAAGCTCTAGTTCTTTTATGTCTTTATTCATTCATGAATTTATTGTAAAATCCATTTACAAATTAACAAAGGAAATGAAATCGATCTCTATTAAAATACCCATGCAATGTCTATTAAGTAGATTGGATGGAAATAAATTATAATACAATAGTTTAAGTTTAACTAAAATCCAATATTTATACTCAAAATGTATATCAAGATCTAATAACTTGAATATTATCGAACATTTGAATGTATTAAAAAACTAATGAATATGCTGGTGTTTAAATCCTAAAACAATACATTGTTAAATATCCCCTTCAAAATTAATGATAACAGACTACTTAATCTAAATGTATAAATAATATCTTTAACAAACTAGTAAACATTAACAATGGATGTTCTCTTGCATTCTTATAACAAAATTAGGGAGTCTGCATTGTCTTAACTTCCTTACACGATATCAAGCTGTCATGATCAAGATCCTTGTAATGAGATACAACCTTCCTCTCACGACCTTCTGGTTTAAATACACTGACCATTCATATCTGGTACTACGACTAAATTGCTTCTTCCTTATATCTCCCTACGTATTCGCAAGTTGAAAAATCAACTGCTAAAAAAAAGAAAAAGACAATTTGTTCCACATGCCTTCACACTTTTATGTCTAAAACGTTTGAAAAGCGCATTCCAAAAGGACAGAAGGAACTCTTCATGAATTTCCTCACTGTCCCTTGAACGACTAAGGGCTGAAAGCTATTTGCAAGTTGCAATGATTCTAAACCAGATAGACAAACTTTTGTAAACAGATTAGGGCCGTGGGTTTCTCCCACCCGCTTGGCAAAGTCTTTATCAAGGCCATGAACAGGACTGCAAACATGTGCTTTCAGTTTCAAAATCGCTCTTCGCCCTTACATCCTGTCCAAGCTCTTGACTGCTTAACATAGAAAAAAATGAGATGCCGTTTCAGTAGGTTGCCTGATCGATACTGATACACAAACAACTCCCTGTTGCAGTCACTGCGGACTGGCTAATAACCTTAGCAGACCGTGGTCTTCCCCCCTCAGACTTCTCTAGTGCGTACTGCCTCCTTGCTGTCCCAATGAATTTAAGGACCTGAAGATCTATTTGAGTGCATTCGAAAACCGCTTTTCAATGCGCCCAACATTGCTGTAAGCACATTAACAACCTGGTCTAAACTTTCAGTTTGTGGATGCAAAGGATGCTGGCCAAAAACAACATAGTTGACAACCTGCTGGCCTCAGCGCTCCTCTGTACTCCACTGCCCCATACCCTGGTACAGAGCTGGTCCCTCATTGCGGACACCTAACATGGATATGAAATCCGGGTTTAAACTTTCTGTAAGGCGCCTCTTTTGTTGCACGCCTGTAGCTTCGCTCCTTACCTCCATCGAATCCTTCCACGCGGCCTCAGCCGATTGGAGGGATACAGGACCAGGGTGGACAATCAGATTTGCAAATCAAAGGGAATCGCATTGAAATGAGTTTAAGGAAAGAATGCGGCCTGCTTGCTTTCTTGCACGCAAGGGAGGTATAATAATTTGGACAGGTAGCTCGTTTCCACCCGTCCAACCACATACTTAAAATGCCAAGTTTGAAAAGTGATCCTTAAGTTGACTCTTGCTATTTGCATAAAAGGAATTTCAAATTTAGGTTTAGCGCCTTATAAAATCAACAGCAGGTAAGTAAAACTTCCTTGTACGCATTATTTAGGTAAGTATGGGAGTATGTTATCTACGTATATTAACAATTACTATAAAAAAATGGAGATCGGTATTTTAGTCATACCGAAATATAAAGATATATATATAATAATATATATTTATAGATTATTAAATATAAATATAAATATATATATATATATATAAATCTACAATTACATATAATGTAACGTATTAGTTTCGAAAGATCGTAATATAACAAAATGATAAAGTAAGTATTTATATATGTATATATATATATATATCACATATATATTATATACATATGTATATTAAAATGTATTAATATTTTGAAACAACGTAACTTGACCAAATAACAAAGTAAGAATAAAGAAATCGAAGTGGCAGTGATATTGAATTCGACGCAAAGTAAATTGTGCCTTACTCTCGAATTATCTTTGTTTCATTGCTATCACGACAGCACCAGACATCAGACAAATAACTCAAAAGACCCTCCTTCATTCTTGGTGAAACGTCGAATGAGACTTAACTTCTTCTTATCATCGTTCCCCGAAGCATTAACGGGACTAATTTAGTTCGAGCCTGTATGCGAGCACACCATCATCAAAAAAAAAAAAAAATTTTGTCGCAATTTTCGGGACTTGGTTGTTTGGCGCGTTGTCGTCGTGAGTCGCGCTGGCGTTCGTTCGAGCGGCGTTACATTTTGGTATCAGAGCCAGGGGTTCGAAGCTGGGACCCTTGGGCTCACGCTAAAAATGCAGAACAGGAACACTTAACTTAGCATAGAACATTATTCTTTTAAAATATGAAACCATATGTTGATAATTATAGTAAACAGCAAATTTTGAAAACGAGCACAAGACCTAGTACAGTGAACTAACTCTCGCCTTGATCTGTGCAGGAGGCGCGGATTGGGCGAGGGGTCTCTTCACATAGACCTAGACATACCACCGCCAGAGCAGGCCGTAGCAGCCCTTCTGCCTCAGATTTTGCAGACACTTCAGGATGTCAATGCCGCTATACGCGGAGAGCCCTTGGGAGGACGACTTGCTAGGCATAGTTTGGAGCCATCAGTAGATGCCCAGGCATCCCCTCGACACAGCGAGGAGCACAGAGCAGAGAATTTCCGTGCAGAGTCGGCTAGGGCAGAGTCGCCACAGAGAGGACATGGGGACAGGATTTCAGGACATAGGGACAGGTCTCGGAGCCCTAGACAGAGGGAGGAGCATACAGAGAGACCTAGGATTCGTACTACATCAGCTGCAGACCATATCAGGGAGATCCTGAAGCTGCGACCATCTCAGTATTCAGGAGATATAGGTGGTTTTCAGGCAGAGGCCTGGTTGGTGAGCTTGAGCGGATGCTTCAAGCTCTGTCCTTGTAGTAGCAACACGAAAGCTCGTGTTGCGATCCACCTTCTGAAGGATGGAGCAGGAGTCTGGTGGAGGACCGAGGAGCAGAAGCTCCATGTCGACTCAGAGACGATTACCTGGGAGCTGTTTGAGGAGCGGTTCAGGAGCAGGTATTTACCCAGGAGGTTTATTCAGCAGCGGATAGATGAGTTTCATGACCTCCGTCAGGGATCGATGACAGTAGCTGAGTATGAGAGTCGATTTCTGGACCTACTTCAGTACGTCGACTATATGCAGGATGAGCAGGTACGGATTCACAGGTTCATCCGGGGCCTGAACTTGGATTTAGCTGGCGCAGTGCGCATTCACTGCCCACAGACGTTAGCAGAGGCCGTGGAGAAGGCCTATATTGCAGAGGAGACACGGGGGAAGACACAGCAGGCTAGAGATAGAGTTCGGAGCCGTATCCAGCAGATGCAGGATAGTAGGTCGAAGGGGTCAGTTCCTCCTCCACGGGGTGGACAGAGTTCAGGGCAGGCTTCATTTAGGCCACCACAGCAGCAGCAGCAGCAGCAGACCCGCCCACCTTACCGACCTCCTCAGAGATTCGATGCACAGAGAGGACGTAGTATGGGGCCTCCTCCTAGGGGTCCCATCAGGACACAGGGTGCACCGAGAGCTCAGTCAGTCGGAGCTCGTCAGCAGAGACCTCAGCAGTCCATAGCCGGATCATCAGGATCGGCATCTCAGTCATCTAGAGTACCAGCTGGAGCCGCTTCCCACTGGAGAGGATCAGGCGGCTGTTATGGTTGCGGAGTCGTTGGGCATATTTGGAGAGATTGCCCACTTAACCCTACCAAGGGTAAGACACAGAGCTCAGAGCCTACTGTTGGAGATATGGCACGGAGTCATCGGATCTACGCAGCGGTCGAGAACCGCCAGGCTGAGCATCAGAGTACTGTGATTGAGACGACAGGTAGTGTTGGAGGTATTTCCACCTCTATATTATTTGATTCTGGTTCTTCTGATTCTTTCATTGCACCATCTTTGGTAGAGCGTTGTAGGCTGGTGGCAGTTAGGCAGGGCCGTAGTTGGGACGTAGAGATGGCTTCTGGAGCCAAGATTTCTGTAGACTCCTTAGTCAAGGAGTGTGTAGTGGATTTGGGACCCTTCACCACTACTTCTGATCTTAGGATCCTTCCATTAGGATCTTATGGCATCATTTTAGGCATGGATTGGTTGTCCGCTCACAGAGCTAGAGTGGATTGTTACCACAAGACTATTGCTTGCATAGATGATCTTGGGGTAGAGTCAGTGATATCAGGAGTTAGGAGACCCGTTTCTATTCGCACCATCTCCGCTATGCAGCTTAAGCGGTGTGTGCGACGGGGTTGCCAGTTGTATGCTGTTACAGTTAGTGACAGATCAGAGGATGAGTCGAGGGGACCTTCCCTCGATGATCATCCCATCTTATCAGAGTTCGCCGATGTGTTTCCAGGGGAGCTACCGGGATTACCTCCCCCACGTGAGATCGACTTCCATATAGATCTAGTTCCAGGCGCAGAGCCTATCTCACGAGCACCCTATCGGATGACTACACCTGAGTTATGTGAGCTCAAGTTGCAGCTTGAGGGCCTTCTGGAGAAAGGCCTAATTCGTCCTAGTGTATCCCCTTGGGGTGCACCAGTTATCTTCGTAAAGAAGAAGGATGGATCTCTTCGGTTGTGCATTGATTACCATCAGTTGAATAAAGTAACGATCAAGAATCGTTACCCCCCTTTCACGCATTGACGATTTGTTTGATCAGATGAAGGGGGCTACCGTTTTCTCCAAGATAGATCTTAAGTCAGGGTACCATCAGCTCAGGATTGCGGAGACAGATATTCACAAGACAGCTTTCCGCACGAGATATGGCCACTACGAGTTCACAGTGGTACCTTTCGGTTTGACGAATGCCCCCGCAGTGTTTATGAGTTTGATGAATGGGGTATTCAGGACCTTCCTTGATCGCTTCGTGCTCATCTTCCTTGATGACATTCTGATTTACTCACGCACACGTGAGGAGCACGAGGAGCACCTTCGCCAGGTTCTTCAGTGTCTTCGCGAGCAGCGCCTTTACGGGAACTTGGAGAAGTGTGCGTTCTTTCAGACTGAGGTGCAGTATTTGGGCCACGTTATTTCTGGGGAAGGTATCGCAGTCGATCCTTCCAAGATTCGAGCCATCATGGATTGGCCAGCACCCACTAGTGTGACTGAGGTGCGTAGTTTCATGGGACTAGCAGGATACTACAGGAGGTTTGTTCAGGACTTCTCTCGGATTGCGCACCCCATCACTTCTCTTCAGCGGAAAGGGAAGAAGTTTGTATGGACAGATAAATGTGAGCAGGCCTTCAGTACACTGAAGGAGTGCCTTACGAGAGCACCTATCCTTGCAGTGCCGGATCCTCATGGAGAGTTTTTCGTATGCACAGATGCTTCCTTGGCAGGAATTGGAGGAGTGCTAATGCAGGAGGGTAGAGTAGTTGCCTTTGAGTCTCGCAAACTCAAAGATTATGAGCTCAATTATCCGACCCATGACCTTGAGCTTGCAGCAGTAGTACATGCCTTAGTGCGATGGAGACATTTTCTTCTTGGCCGGAGATTTACACTCAGGACTGATCACTTGAGTCTTCGCCACCTCTTCACGCAGCCCAATCTCAATGCTCGTCAGCGGCGTTGGATGGAGCTACTCTGTGAGTATGACATGGAGATAGAGCATGTGAAGGGAAAGGAGAACGTGGTGGCAGATGCCTTGAGTAGACGGAGACATGTGGCTATGGCCACCTCAGTGGGCACAGATTTGCGGAGTAGGATCTTGCAGCAGCTTCCTCAGGATAGTTTCTACCTTGCAGCCAGAGCAGAGATTGAGTCTCAGAGACCCCTTGAGGGGAGATTTGATGGACTTTCTTTAGAGGCAGATGGTCTTCTCAGACACAGAGGGCGGATTTATGTTCCTAGAGATGGAGGCTTGAGGCATGACATTTTGACAGAGGCTCATCGTGCACCGTATTCAGCCCATCCCGGGGTGAAGAAGATGCACGCCACCTTGAGACAGCTGTACTTTTGGAGAGGACTTCGGAGAGACATAGCTTCTTTTGTATCCCGTTGTTTAGAGTGCCAGAGGGTGAAGGCCGAGCATCAGCATCCAGCTGGCCTTCTCTATCCTCATGCCATACCAGAGTGGAAGTGGGACACCATCTCTATGGATTTTATTGTTGGGTTGCCGACATCAAGATACCACCACGACGCCATCATGGTCACGGTGGATAAATTGACGAAGGTAGCTCACTTTTCTCCAGTGAAGACTACCTACACGGCTAGTGCAGTGGCACGAGTTTACCTTGATGAGATTGTCAGACTACATGGGATTCCGCGGAAGATCATTTGCGACCGCGACCCTTTGTACACCTCCCATTTCTGGACCACCATGCAGTATGCCCTCGGGACGAGGATTAATTTTAGTACAGCTTATCACCCTGAGACAGATGGACAGACAGAGAGGGTGAATCAGATTCTGGAGGACATGCTCAGGATGTACGTGATGGATCATCAGTCGAGATGGGAGGAGTATCTGTATTTGGTGGAGTTTGCCTACAATAACAGTTTTCAGAGTTCTATAGGCATGGCTCCTTTTCAGGCATTATATGGTAGAGAGTGCAGGACACCTCTCAGTTGGGACAGGATTGAGGACAGGGTTTCTCTTGGGCCAGCATTATTACAGGATATGGAGCAGCAGGTTACCTTGATTAGACAGAGATTGCAGGAGGCTCAGGATAGACAGAAGAAGTATGCAGACCAACATAGGACAGATCGCAGTTTTGAGGTAGGCACGAAGGTGTTTCTTCGTGTCAGGCCACATAAGAGCCCTATCCGTTATGGAAAAGGTTCTAAGCTTGCTCCTAGGTTTGTGGGACCCTTTGAGATCTTGGAGCGCCTCGGCCCCTTAGCCTATCGTCTAGCACTGCCACCTAGCTTATCGCGCGTCCATGATGTATTTCACGTTTCTGTGCTTAGGAGATATGTTTCTGATCCTTCTCATGTGCTAGATTGGACTGCATTGCAGGTGCAGGATCAGGGGCAGGTGATGGTGGAGCCCGTGCGCATTTTAGATCGCAGGACCCTGGGCCTTCGCGGCAGAGAGATTGATCAGGTCGAGTCCAATGGGACAGATACGATGAGACTGCTGCTACTTGGGAGGATGCTACATCATTGCGAGCTCAGTTTCCACACTTATTTCAGTGACTTCCAGGAGGAAGTCTAGTCTAAGGGGAGGGGGATGTAATGCCCACTTCCCTACGACACTTAGTGATTATCATTTTGAGTTATGCAGACTTTAGATATGGACATGGCTTATACTTATGTTGATTAGCATGATGTTTTGTGACTAGATGCATTTGGATTATGATTGGATTTTGTTTTCAGTATGATCTACACTGACTCATGGACAGACTATTGGATACCGATATTATTTTTATATGGATATATTGCATGTGTTCTAACATTGGATTTCTTCGCCATGTTAAATAGAATGTAGTTGTTGAATTTACATTACTATGATTTTGGATAATGATGAAATGCATAATTAAGTTGTGATTTAGACCTAGAAATAATGGATTAATTGAATTACGTATAGATATTAATAAATTTCATGCATATGATTATTTTGGATATTTTGACATGGCCGCAAGGCCGAAGAGGGTATTTTGCATTTTGCAGGAAACACAGCATGATCACAACCATGAGGGGGATTGGGGACCAAACACAACAGGATGCCGGGTGGTTACAACATTGGTCGTCAAGGCAACTTGTAAACTGTATTGTGTTAGCTTGTTCTTGTATGTGTTGAGAAAATTTTCTTGAGGGGGTAATGTTCTAATGTGACCATGGGGTTGAGAATTTTATTTAATTGTTTTATTTACTTTAGTAGGTGATTTCATTGGGATGCCCTTCTTTTATTACTTTTGCTAAGTATGTTTAGATTAATTTAATATCTTGTTTTAGTCATGTGGGTGTAATAAATTTTGTTGGTTGGCTCCTTGAGCCATGTGTTGTCTCTTGTATTGAATGCTTATCTTGAGTGTTGACCACTCCAAATCTCTTGAAAACTCGAATTTGAGTTTGAGGGCAATTTTGGGGGACTTGTGGGACAAGTTAAACTTGTCCCACACTTCCCAAAACCCCTTACCAACCATATCTATGGGTTGGGAAGCCCAAAAAGGGATTAGTTATTGTTTTGGGAAGTGATATTGACTTGGAGTGCACTTTTTCTTCATTTTGCATTTATTTGTGCCTTAAGGCACATGGGAAAGGGATGGTTGTGGAAGAGAGTTGTCATTCAACCCAACCACCCATTTATGGTGTTTTGGGATTTGAGTTGACCTTGGGAGATGGTTTGAGGATGTGTGATGTGGCATCCTACATGGAGCCACATCACCCTCACCCTTACCTTTGATCTATTTATTGAAACTTCCTCTCTTGTTGAGGGGGTTAGAGCTTTGTTTTTGTGTTGTTGAAGAGTTCTCTTTTGTGATTTTGAGAGAGAAGAATTGGGAGAAAGAGATAAGAGAGTTTTTGGACTTGCATGCTTGGATTGATTTGGGAAGGAGCTTGGACAAGTTCTTGGTTTAGGCTACTCCAATGGAGAGGTAGGGAACCCTCTCCTTTGTTTTTGCTTTCATATTATTATTGCTTCTATGCTAAAATTGTGAAAAAAATGCATGTTTACTTGGTGTATTGTGGAAGATGGATTGAATGCTTTTTGTGTAGTATAGGAGAGGTCTATGGGAATACACATGAGGGAGGCAAAAGAGTAGATTAGGATATTGTGGAGGGAGTTTGAGAGGGATGCCCATCTTGGGTAGGAATGTTTACATTCTACCTTGTCTTTGAGGGAGCCATAAGAGGAGGGAGGCATAAGAGTATGGGAGGAAAAAGGGGTACTTGAGGGAGGCATAAGAGTCATAGGGGCTTGTGTTATATTGTGGAGGGTTTTGGATGGGCATCTCATCTCATTTGGGAGGCATAAGGGAAAACATTCCCATAGTTCCTTCTCTTGTTGGCTTGGATGCAAGCCTTGTTGTGTAATGTTTAATGTTATTGTGTGTCTCTTGTTCTTCTATTTTTGCTTGAATGTTGTGAAGAACTTGTATTGTGGAAGCATGTATAGTTGCCTTGAGTTGGAGACCACCCTCCATTGTGTTGTGTTTGGGGCTCGGGGGTCAATGGAGGAGATTGCTTCTCTTCTCCATTGAGATTTGGTTGGGAGGAGAGTGTTGCCTCTCCCCCTATCTTGGTTGTGATTGATCTTCATGGAACTTGGAGCATGGAAGAAGAACTCTTGGGAGCACAAGAACCTTGTTGTTGACATTGTTAAAAATATCATGTAATTACCCACCTTGAGTGGAGAAAGAAATGTAATATTGCCTTGTTTTCTCTAGTTTTCCATTATTGTAAATTGTTTCACATGAAGTAGAATGTGTTGTAAAAGATTTTGAAGGAAAAGTTGCATTGAGAATGTTAATTTCTTACTTTTAAAATTTATTGGAAATGTTGTTAAAACCTTTTGTGGATGTTGGAAAGAAAAATACAAAGAATATGCATATTAGATCTCATTTTTGTTGTTTAAAAGGATATGTATTTTCTTTTATATGTATCAATTTGGGTAGAATGTTAGCATTTTTCCCCTCCTTGTACAATTGAAGAAAGGACTTAAGTTTTACCCAAAGGTTGCCTCCAATATCACCATGAAATTAATAAAGGTATTCTAGCTTCTATTAATGTTCTCATTTATGAAATACATTGTCAATTTATTTGCAAATTATAAAAGGGAGATCGAATCTTCTTCTTGATATTTTATTCAAATACCCCTATTGTTATATGAAGAAGGAGGCATTTAACAACAAAGGAAAGAAGCTCACGGTTAGTTCAAATTACCCATCTCTCACCTAATAGGAAACTAATACCTTCAATATAATTGATATTTAAGCTAATACTAAAACTAATAATTTAGTAATAATAAATTATATGAAATTAATGTACCATTAATTATTATTTTGTTATCTAAACACATCTCAACATACTACCACTAACATGTATGTAACAAGACAGGTTGTTAAATTCAAGCAATAATGTCTAACAGAATACTCTGACAAAAAAATGTCAAATGATGATACGTTCTTAAACGCTACGTAGATATCCGTGTTTATACATCGCAAGCTTATGGCTGCCTCTTGTCATTCTGTAAATGAAGCAATCCACCTTTAAAGGTTGCACATTCCTCCAAGCTCTTCAGCACGTTCACTGTCCCTCCATTGATCCTGGCTTCACTAATATATATATATATATAAATATCTGGAAGGTGAAACTCGAACTGGAGGATGCAATCAACACTGAAGTCAAATAACAATATGGATGGACAGCCTCAGATCTGGCCTTAACGAATAACTTCTCTGTCTCTTAAATCAAGTTTGATAAAAATAGTTTGAAGGAGAACCTCAGCAATTTGAGAGATGCATTCAATACTGCACATACAGCGTTTACAAATCAAATTTGCAGTCGTTTTTTCGAGTGTTCTGGTATCCAGCAATCAGATCTGGTGTAAGGAGGTCCATTTTCTGATGGCATTTCCAGAAATATTATATAAAAAAAAAGTAAATCTAATTTGCAAAATTCCAGATCAGCTTTTTTGGTATAACCATTCTGTGTAGACGTCCCCTGCAAAGCTTCTTCAATGAATGAATATACCATAAGACAGAACCTGTTTATATATGGGAGGGTGCAATCGAATAACGATGTAGTTGGAGCTCGTTTTGAGTCACTCCATGTCCCCGCACGCACTATGCAACACCCAATGAAAACGGAGGTAAAACGCCAAGACTCATCGAGAGCCCCTTGCGACCTCTCCCAGGATCAATTCTTTAAGGGTAAAGAATTTCTTTTGCCAAGAAGTCTTCTTGCGATGACCCACGATGTTGCGCCTCCTGCGCCTTGTCCCTTGAATCGATCTAAGGGGAAATCTATTTGAGAGTGCATTCGATTCTGAACAGATAACAACATAGTTAATCGACCTGTTTCCTTCTGTGCGCCCCATTACCTACCTGTCCTCACGCGCCCAGGGACAAAGAAAAAGGAAAAACAACAGTCCAATGCCTACCTCACGCGCCTGTAACACTGCTTTCTTACCATACGTGATTCCTCACGCGGACAGGGTCGTCTGGAAGAGTTAATGCGCCTACTTTTAGCTGTATCTACCTCCTTATCCTCCACGGCTCCTTCCACGCGGCTCAGAACAGTCTTATCATACAGGCTGATTGGTAAAACAAAAGTCTTGCAAATCTAAGGGAATCACTGAAAAGAAAACAAGGAAAGAATGCGGCCTGCTTGCTTTCTTGCACGCAAGAGGTATAATAATTTTGGTTAGGTAGCTCGTTTCCCCGTCCAACCACACACTTAAATGCCAAGTTTGAAAAGTGATCCTTAAGTCGATTCTTGCTGTATTGCATAAAAAGGAATTTCAAATTTAGGTTTAGCGCCTTATGAATTCAACCGCAGGTAAGTAAAACTCCCTTGTACGCATTATTAGGTACATGGGAGTATGTTATCTACGTATATTAACAATTACTATAAAAAAAAAAGATCGGTATCAAGTCATACCGAAATATAAAGATATATATATATATATAATATAGATACGTATGTAAATATAAATATATATATATATATATATATATATAAATCTACAATTACATATAATGTAACGTATTAGTTTCGAAAGATCGTAATATAACAAAATGATAAGTAAGTATTTATATATGTATATATATACATAAATATACATATGTATATAAAATATAAACATATGTATATTAAAATGTATTAAATTTTGAAACAACGTAACTTGACCAAATAACAAAGTAAGAATAAAGAAATCGAAGTGGCTATTGAATTCGACGCAAAGTAAATTGTGCCTTACTCTCGAATTATCTTTCCGTTTCATTGCTATCACGACAGCACCAGACATCAGACAAATAACTCAAAAGACGCCCTCCTTCATTCTTGGTGAAACATCGAATGAGACTTAACTTCTTCTTATCATCGTTCCCGAAGCATTAACGGGACTAATTTAGTTCGAGCCTGTATGCGAGCACACCATCATAAAAAATAAAAAAATTTGTCACCTTTTCGGGACGTTTGTTTGGTCGCTTGTTTGTTGAGGCGCTGTCGATGTCGTCGTCGAGCGAGCGTTACATTATCCAACCCATGTTTTTATGCTTAGAAATACATTGTTACTACATCTTAAAAGGGGTTTACTCCTCAACATTTATTCTCAAGAGAAAAGTCCAATCACTACTGCATGGCGAACCTATAGAGGTTGTATGACATGAAACCTTTTTTTGAATTGGGACGCACTGTCCAAAGGAGCAGACCGACTCTACGTGTCTATCCCGAATGGTAAGGAGGACTTTTCCTGACTCATGAAGACCATGTGTTGATTTATAGCCTGAGTTAGTTCGGCGATAATTGAGCCATTCTAAGATCTCAGCACTTCGGAACATTTTCATATGCTACCATTAACAATATCATTTGTTGAACCTTGTTATTAAGGCAGCCGAGAGCTAAGCTCTAACCCACTCACCAGTACTTCGTTAATTATGCGCGGCTTCATTTTCTATTATCTAAATAAGAAGGATATCCATAAAAATCCAATATGCACATTGTACTCTAAAATATCAAAGGGACTACTATAAGGCTAATAGGGATCAAAGATGCAATGAGTCTCGAAATAGAGTGAAATGAGTATTGGGATTTCATTTCATGTAACTATTTAATGGTAACTTGCCTCCAATTTCCAATACTCAACATCAATCAACATTACTTTAAATAAGTCATAAGATTTAATAGGTTTAAAGTTAGAAATTTAACATCACATACTAACTGCTAAATGCCCCTTTCAAAGGAAAATTACCCTACAACATGCCTACACCTAATTTCTTGGAAGGAACATACATAGTAAGCTCTATAAGAAAATTTCAAACATACCAAATCATCTTCACCCTCTTACTGTAATCCCAGTAGTAACTCCCCGCAGCAATATAATTGATAATCGAAATAGAGAGATACTTAGTAAATCCCTATTCCCGGTTAACAATGAATCCCCTGTCATTGTCTTACCAAGAATTAAATTAGAGTCAAGATGCAGTTGAGCTTCGAACTAGTGTAAGGCCGGATTTATCTCAAAAGTAATACATACCCTGCTATCCTGAGAAGGATCATCCTCGCCTTTCTGTCCTATTCATGAGTTGACTGGCCAGATAACCACCCCTGTGCAACCAACTGGGGCAACGCATGCACTTTCGTTATCACAATCATAGCAACAACGCCAGTTCCCGATTTTATTAGTAATGCTGAACGTAAGTATAGTATAGTCTAACCACATTTGTTTAAGTAGTTAGTATTATTTGTTCTTTTCAACTAATCCAACATATTGTTATTATTTTATCATAAATCAGGGTATAGGCATTTTTTATAATTATAGAGGCATCCTACTACAATTAATATTACCAAGAAGCCATTATATATATTTTTATATTCAATTTGATTGGTTCGTAAATTTGAAGATATTTCATCAAGCATTTAACATCAGTAGGTGAAAAGTAGGTTGTCAGCCCCATTTAACCTTGTAATTTCCTCATTATACTCATTTTACAATAGTCAGAAGATAGTATGTCGAGGTTGAGGCATCAGGGAACTAACGTACAGTGCGAAGTCGTCCACTTCCATTACAAAACTGTAACTTGAACACCCTCCGTACCCTCCTGAGTCCCATATAGGCTTAGAATGACCAACTTCTTCACTAAAGAAAATCAGATTTAGTCTACAACACATAAACCCCACCAGAAGTCTGTGTGTGATGATCGAAGCTCTACCACACACTTATTGGCCCCTCTTGATGTCGTACAACACTAGGTTTTCGTTGGTCTAGAGTTTGATCCCTATGACACCCTTGTTCGAAGTGTTAGTAGACCAAACCACGATGTTGTGTGTGTAGAGGAACACCGGATTTCTGTCGATTGTGAAATTGAGAGACCTTCTCAGGGACGGGGTGATTTCTTTTGGCGAGCCAAATGGTTTGCAACATGTTGTTTTTGTTATGGTTGCCTATGCGGATGGCAAGGGTGTAGGCATTGGCCATGGGTGTTGAAGAAGAGCATTCCTGGAAAATGGCACTAGGTAGAGACGCTAATACTTTGGGTCTCTAATCATCCTTGGATTTAAATGTAATGCCCCGTTCGGCGTTTAACAAACTAGTATCTTGTCACATAATGAAACCCTCTTGTGGAGCGTCGATACAGCTATGATGTAATTCTGATGTCTTGGCTCCATGTTCGCGTCTAGAGCTTAAAGTGTTCGCCTTCGAACGTTAGGACATCCCATGGAGAATATAAAATCCCCTTGGTTGCTTAGGGCCTATTCACATGTCCATTTTAATCATTGTGAGTAATGGGCATAAATTCGATTCTTACTCCCTCTAGCTTGCATCGAAAAATTTGCGATTTAATCTAGTCTCGGGTTGAATAGTAATCAATACTACATAAATTCGAAATAACAAGAATTAGCTTATGGGAACTGTTCACGTAATCATTGTATACAATCAACTTTTGCATTTGTATTAATATATCTTCTTTCGAAATGCTTTGTAATGCCCAGCTGGGCATCAGATTTTTGTTACCACCTGCCTCCTCTGAACCACCGCGGGCTCATTCCTGTGCCTTACCCCGACCTGGAGACGGTAGTGGGTGATTTCCGCATTTTTCTCATTAAAAATCTTGATTCTCATAAATTTGGAATCCTGTTTTCAATATCGGATGGTTGGGAGCCACGTTTTCTGGATCATGCCAAGATCATTTATGTTGATTCTCCTTAAAAATGCGTGCATTATGAGTGTCGGGTCTTCCAAAAATTCAAATGCTATCTATACAGGCAGCTTCAGTGGAGCTTCCTGAACTAAATAATTCTCTCTGGGAAATGGCGTCTCCCTTGATTCCTTCTTGAATGCAGAATGGTAGTTGAACATACACAGCTACAATGGGTCTAGAGATTGGTACAACATTCGAACTGTCAGGTAATTTTAGTGTTTCACAGAATTGATCTTCTCCTAGGGCCGTGAGAAAGTATCTGGCTAGTTGCAGCTGCACAGGGCGAGCCCAAGGAACCATTAAGTGCCGAACTTGATGTTCTGGTTGGACGCAACCACAGTCATGATCAGTTGTTAAGAATCTTGCAGAATTAATAGTAGAAGGACAAGATAAAGTTTTAGTTGAGCTATCTTGCCTTTTCATTTTGGCCGACCAAGTTCGCTTCTGTTCCAGGTGGCGAATCTAACATCCCAAGAAGCTCGATCAAACCTTGAGGCAAGTTTTGCAATGAGGCTGAGAGTGCGTTCAGGCCTGTTGTTTCTAGTTCCGACCAGAAGTTATTCTTTAGCGCCTAGCCCATGGGTTTGATATGGTGGTTTTAGATGAAGCTACAAGCTAGGGAAATAGGCGTGTTACCTCCACTTTCCTTGGGAGCTGTAAGGTGTGTTCTTGTTGGGGATCCATAGCAACTGCCTGCAGCAGTAAATAGCCAGGCAACGGGCTTGTTACAGTTGGTGGAAGCCTATGTGAGCTTTTCCAGCGAGCAGGTTGTCCAACTATGTTGTTTTCTGTGTAATATCAATGCATCCTCTAAGTCGGGACTCTCCTTCAAGACATTCCTGTCAAAATCGACCTTGTGACAGTGAGAGAGTTACCAGGAGACCTGATGAAAATTATTGCAAGGATTCTCTTATGAGACTTTACTTGTTTTATGCTGTAACTCATGGAAGAGAATCTCTTAGGCGTGGGTCTGTATCATGTCAGAATATTCCTGAAGCACAATTTGCCTTGCAACTATATGAGCATATTCTACGAGTCACTAAGTTGGCAGGCATAAAGGGTTCTGTTGGAATTATCACACCTTTCAAGCTACAGCTGAAATGTTTACACCGAGTGTTTGATGTTGCCCTCAAATCTGCTGAAGAAAAAAGGTTTATCCATCAATACGGTAGATGCTTTTTAGAGCCAGGAGCTCTTCTATCTTTCTTGCCTTTTGGGTTGTCATCAAATCTGCATTTTATGGTGCCCTTGACGCTGGGCTATAGTTCCATGCTACTGTGCATAAGTCCTTGTGGGCGTATCACTTTTGTGGCTACTTTTTCCTATCTCTTTGGCTGCCATGTTATTATATAAGTGGGGATGCTTGGAAGGAAGGAGGGATTGATGAAACTGGGCCTCTTTTGGTCTGGAAACTCAAAGTCTTTTCTTGTGCAGTCAACTACCAGGATGGGTCGTCAAAAGGAGAGGATGATGGCATATCAAAGGAAAACAGGCATGTAATTTCAGAGTGTCCCTGAAGTGCTGGATTGATTACAAAACCCTTCTCTCTCAGAACATCCTTTCACCACTCCTTTTTCTTTTTCCTTTCCTCCAAACCCCCCCAGCTTATCATCCCAGACTTGCACAAGTTTCTCGAAAACAGTTCAATGTCACGGCATCCCCATGATATTGTAAAACGAGGCTTTAACATTTACCCCATCAGTGTATGCGCAGAGATGCACATTGCAGACTATACAATTGATTTTATGAAGACAAGAGCATGGCTGTTAACAGAGTTTGGACCTTCAACAAGCTGAGGAAGGGAAGTTGCGCTGGTAGGGTTGCTGTTGCAGGCCCCGTCCATCTTGTTATCGACTGCGGGAGCTTAATCAGGCACGATATTCTCTATACCATTGATTCTTATGCTGTTATTTAACTGAATCATTAAATAACTCTACTCTTCATATAAATGTCTCATGTCATGGTATGTTGTTTGGTTTCCACTTCCCTTGCTCGTTTGTATTTTTTTTTGGTATTAGAAATGATTGCGTTTGTTGAAGCCTTTATATTGTGTTCTGGATTTTAATAAATATTAGTTGGGTGAACTTTGTTCCTAAGCCTAATAAAACAAAAGAGGTGGGGGTCCTATAACGAAAATTCCTGAGTTATTTGTGTTGGTCTCACGATTTGAATGTTTTATCCAACATTGTCATTGGACTCGACCTTATAGTTCCTGTTTTGTTCTTATTCTTGTTTTGGTTTGAGATCTGTAGTTCTGGTTTATGTTGGGTATTTGTGAAATAGTGATTGAGTACTGCGAGTGCATTGTGTATGGATTTCCTGAGTAGAAAAGAAAAAGAGAGAGAGAGAGAGAAATAGAAACACGTGTAGAGAGTGGTTTCCAGCCTTCTTAGGAACTGCTATTGTACGAATGTTTTCCTTTGCTTTAAAACATTGGTATGGAAATTTTGGAGACTATTTAGAAGGAATTGCATTATCATTTTGTATTGTTCTCATTTAGGTTGTTATCATTTGAAAGTCAATTTGAGAAATATTATTGTCAATAAGATTAAATGAACTTGTTTTGATATGTGTATCCTTTGTTGAATTTTCACTTTTCAGAATAAGATTTATCCTTGAATTGTCAACCTAATTATAATTATCTAAAATTGAATCAACTTACATCACTTTGGTTACCTTTGGTCATGTGTCGTTTGGTAGAGGACTATGTTTTGAGCCTAGCAAAAAGAAAACAAAGAAACAGATATACCTGGTGATCCCACTTAAACTAATCAACAATCTCTTATTGTGGTAAATCCTTAGAACGGTCTTAAGGTGAAATCAATGATTAAATTCTTGGAAGATAATAAAATTATAATAAATAGAAGGAACTTGACTAAGAAACTCATCTATCTATCTTTCCCGTTGAAAAAGTAAACAATCTACTTATGTCTATCTCTTCAAGTGAAGCCCAAGTGAAACCTTTAATAATTCTGGTTAGACTCTTGCCCCAATGAAATCTTTTTTTTTACCACTAATAAGATCTTAATGATGAATCCAAGTCTTAGACAGCCATGTACTGTAAAAATAAAATAAAATAAAAATATGACCGCTTAAAAGGGTAAAACATATATGTTCAAAAGCACAACGTTGAAAATAGTTTGATGAAGTTAAGAGCCTTGATAAACTAACTGCCTCCTAACCAATGAATAAGTTAATCAAGTTAATGAAGCAACCTCTTACCATCCAATAATTGGTTTACACTGTATATTAACATTAACAAGGTAGGGGAAAATTATTCAAAGGAGACATGAATTTCAGATTCTCCTATCATCATTCCTCTGGGAAAAGTAAAGAATGTAAAAACACTTATAGCTAAAACATGAATCTAAAGAAACCTTCTGTGGGAAGACCTTGTTGTAAGACTGCATACTTTAGAAGAACCATTGTGTCCTTAGTGTGTGTCTCATGTTTATCTGTAACCAGTGTGGGTCCGTGTTGTGGAAAGCATGTCCTTTGTTGGTTGTATTCCCTAGAGATCTGGTGTAGTGTCGTATTATCTTCAAGCAAGTCAAAAAAAAAATATCCTGTCTTTTAATGTGTTGTTCGTGTGTGTGATTTTTGGGTCGTTACACAAACCCACCCAACATGCAATATTTGCAATCCAAAGGACATTTTGTTTTAGGTCTAGGTAAACATGGCGAACTCAAAATAGTAACATGCATGATAAAACGACTATAAAATTTCCATATAACTCAAAGCAATTTACCATTTCAACAACTGAAAAATAATTCATTTCATGACGTTGTTAATGTTTGCATATAAATAAAAGGGGTTGTATTTATCATGCCTGGAAGAAGCATCTACACGTTCCACACATCTGACAGGGCCCTTAACACATCAACCATAGAAAATCATCCATGTTTAACTTGTTGGATGACAAAACACAGTCCACAGCTCACGTTTACATAGGCAAGGGGCTCTAACCCATGAGTTGCATCCAAATAAAATAAGTTGGTCTCATGGGCTAACATGACTACAACATATACACAAAAACGGGTTTGCAGGAAGTCCTAGGAACCCAAGAAAAAACATTGACATGGAAGAGATAGACTCCACACCTTGAAAACATACTCCCAACCTGCAATACAGTTCGCTTCACCACATGCAACTAATAGGCATCCAAACTACTCAATTCCCATTTGCAACTACATGAAGCCATAGCCAAGGTAACAACTTTGAAGCAAGATAAGGGCACCCACCCAAGCATTAGGAGGAGAGACTTATCTCAAAATTTACAGCTGCAAGTTCCCTAGTAGATAAGTAAGTAAAACATGGGAGCACAAAAAAGAAGGTGAAATTCTTACTAAAGTCCAGAGAATTCTATGCCTTATCCACGATACTCCATCCACCCATGCCAACAACTACAAGCCAATGCATAACATCCCCTAGTCAATAATACTCCTCCAAACAAGTCGCGTGACCAGAAAAAAAAGGAAGGACGTGATTACATTACAGAAGAAATTACCTGAAAGTCTCAAATCCTCCCCTGCTTTTAACAAAACTACATTAGAACTATGTCTACAGTGATTTCAGCTCATGTGGACCCAATACAAAGGCACCATTCAAACAAAAAGCAAGTAATGTTGTCTCTATAAGAAATAGTAAATGAATGGCAGGAGGCCACAAAACCAGAGAAAAAAGACATAAAATAATGTCTCCTAGATCTGATGTTTCATTCCTTCAAAACATGATCTGGAACATGGCGTGAAAAAGGAAATAAGGTAGAGCAACTCATTAAATATAAAATGTTTAGAATGTATTTGAAAAGATAGCTTAGGAATAGGTGGCTAACCTCCCACTTGGCATTAAGCCCAAAGAAATGACCAACACATTTAGTATTGAAGAAGAAATGATGGAATGGCAGGTGTTCCACCTCCAAATGCAAATCACAAATACCAAGTCTTTTCAACAAAAAAACAAAACAAAACAAGTGTATATGGCCAGTGTAGATGAATAAATGGTGGGGATGGGTGGAAGCCTCCACATAAACACAAAACATTTTATCAACAAAAATCTATATTTACAAGGCATGTAATGACGCCTAGACGGACAAGGAGGAAAAGTTAAACATTAAACATGAACACCATGTCCTAAAGAAAGGTGCCATCAACAACAAGCTCCTCCTCTTTTGCGTGAATTGAGGATTGGGCACGAGAGCGATCAATCATTAAATTAAAATAGTTTAGAGGTGATTAATAACAAAATTGATAAAAATTGACAAAAAAATAAGATAATCGTTAATCGTAAACTAAAATTATATTATTCTTGTTATCATTGATTTTATTAATTTTATGACTAAACAAAAAAATAATTATCAATCATATTAATAATGATCAATAGGTGAGCACGATAAAGAGAGAATGCTATTTTCCTTTAATAGGATAACCGTACAAGATGCTATAAGGTCCACAACTAGATGTGTTGAATATGACTCAAGAAGGCAAGATGGAGAGGGAGGGTGCTAAATCTTCACTGTGACAAGGACAAAGTCAACTAACGATCAATGGAAGCACACCCACAACCTTCCCAGGATTAGCAATAGGGTCGCCGAGGTAAGAGTTGGGGTAACGTTGAACGAGGCATTACATAATTGATTTAAAAATATATTTTATATAGTTATAGTTACCATGTTAGATATGCCTATGAATAGGGACAAAAGTTTTTTCCACTTTCAGTGGCTGATTCATTGTGGTAGTGGGGTTCATTTGTACAACATCTTGTTAGGAAGATTCATGAGAACTATGAACAAAATATGTAAATGTTGTAAATTATAATGTTGAAAATTACACATAGCCAATAATATCCTAATTGATTAATAAAAAATGAAATAAAATATGTTACATTATTTAAAGAATCATAGCTTGAGTCTTGTCTTTTGACTGTATAATTACATACTGGCCCTTGGTATTAATACCTGGAATGAATCATGCATTTTCTTCTAACACTTTCAATTGAGCGGGTGTAAGAGAATTCCTCATGCAATTTTATTGTCTTAATCCTATAGTCCCAGTTCAAGTTGTGCATTTTAGTAAGAATATGCTCAAGTCCTTGATGGCCTCTTAGTTCAGCTTGTCTTCTTGCATTCGATGCAAGTATTCTCTTCTGGATGAAAAATTTAAAATTAGCTCAAATTTACAAAATAAATTAATGTAATTTTATTTGTATAAATTCAAACTTTACACTTACATGTTGCTCGTCAATAGAAAGGCATTTTATTTTCATTCTTTCATCAAGTGCACTAGGAATATTAGCATCAGACTTCAAATTATTCTATGCTTCATGATATAATGAAAGTACATAATTACAACATGATAATGGTGCACTGTCATTGCAAACAATATGTGTCAAATCTTGTCGTATCCTATTAGATATATTTGTACACCTGTTAAACTTTTGGAAACCTAGGAAATGAAGCATGTAAATAAGAGCCCAATATGGTATGTCTGATTTTCTGCCTTGTAAGATAATCCTAGCCTTAAAAAAATTGATCCTAACTTGCTAAAAATCAATTTGAATAGATTGCATAGTTAAACCCTGTCTTGATTTAGAGGTGTTGGAAATACCTGCACGTCATTGAGAAAAGGAAATTTTGTTTTAATTTTTCGATAATAATGAAATACTACCAAAAATAAGATTGTTACAACTTACCTTCGACCTGTACTTTGAAGTGGGACACCAGATAATTTTTTGCCTCGTCCGAGAGTAGTGATTTTGTTATGACAGGTTTGGCATTTGTGTAACAAAGACTGATTAAGTGATGGAATATATTTTGGAGATGTCCTAAAAGAAAATGCTCAAACTGGAAGATTCACTTTGAAGAAATAAGATGTCGTGTCGAAACTCGATAACAAAATTTTCAGGAACCCTGAATCTGTTTCATATTGGGGCATGTAAATTATCCCTTGAAAGAAATAATACTTGACACAGTCAATGAATGTGTCCTTTTACGTGAGAAATGTGCAAATATGGGGTCACATAAGGTTTTTCAATTGTGTTCTGATTTTTTCATGGCCCTGTGCTTGGGAACCATTCTGGGAGGAGGAAAGAGAATGAGATTGGGAGGAATGGGAATGAGATTTTAGAATTTATTTGTAAATTAGAATTTAGTTGTTAGAGACATGGAGGCTCGAGTGAGGAGTGGAGAGAGTCAGTCTGTAGAGAAGAAAATGAGCTATAGGACTGAGGACTACATATACATAAGGGTGAGGAACACATGTCAATATGAGGGGCAAAGTCTCCAGACACCTGACTAGAGGCTGCAGCAAGGTAGCAAGCGAGCGTGAGATGCGGTTGTGTATGTAGCCATATGTCTGCATATGTAGACACCCAACTGTATACATAGCTACCAAGATGTAGAGCACATGTCTACACTCAAATGGCTGAGTATGCAGTCGTACATCTTCATATGCACATGCCCAGTTGCAGACATGTGCTCTATAGTCGAGCGACTACATATGAATCCTGGGTGCATACGCAGTACCCATCTGTAACCCATGTGTCTACAATCGGGTAGTTGGATATGTAGCTACCCGGTTCTAAACACATATCATGCTGATAAGTGGTTGCATATGCAATCTAACACTTACATCTATAGACACCCAGTTGTATGGAATTTTCCCTCCAAAATCATTTTTTTTTATTTTCTCCATTATTGAAAGCCCTTTTAAGAGATTCACCACCCATTCTATAATAATTATTCAAGGGAGGGGTCTTAAAGTGAACCCTAGAAAGAACTTTATAACATGACTGCTATTCAGTGTTTGATAGTGACACACATTTCCAGGCATGTGAAACTCCTAGAAATTTGTAGGGATAGAATACCACCGGGTCCAATACCATATAATATGGTAAAGGCTTTGTGGACGGTCCTAACAACATTGTAATGTCTTGCCCGAAGTCAATTTCTATTCATAGTTCCAAGAAAGAGGCATTATCAGGTTATGATCTCCTAGTTCAAGTTGTTTACACATTCATAACTTTCTAGCATATCCTGTAGGCATTGAATGTGTTGTTTTGATATTGTATGATTAATTTTATAAGTTAATTAATTAAAATACTTATGTATGTTGTCCTTATGAAATTTATTCACTAAACCATTAAATTTCTAAATTTAAAAAAAAAAGGTGGAAATATTTTGGAGAACCTGAAATTGTTTATTACACCCTTTCAAGCGCTAGTTTCTATAAGGATTGTTTATGTTCTACCTCTTCTCTTTTGGTGGTGTACTTTTTTTCCTATTTCTCATCAGGTTTAGTCCCCGACTCTTCAAAAATGTTTTCTTTCAAACTAGCAATTCTGAATCCCCCACTACCGTGCAATAATATTGCCCTTATGTTGGCATACAATATGTTACAGTGGTCCCAACTATTGGCTCTTATATAATTATTATTCTGAAATCTTTACATTCTTTTTCTCAATAATACTATTGATCATGCGTAAGGTGAGGCTGGTGAGAAATTAGTATTTACACTGAGGTAAATTAATATTTATACTGTGTAGTTTACCATATAGTTAATACGGAAACTTTGTAATATATTATGTTAGTTGATTAGTGGTATATATGTAATTTATAATTTTGACTACCTATTTAATAGAAATATCGTTTGGCTATCTCGATGGCTATGTAATAATAAATCTATTGTCCCTTTTAATATACGGAGAATGTTGAATATAATATAATTATTGTGATTATACACTGCAAATTCGGTACCAAATTTACATTTGGTAAACGAGAAATTATTCATTCTCCATTACAATGAGAATCCTGTGAATTTATTTAGAGCAATTTATATTTATACGCAGTAAGTATTTTGTTTGTTGTCAGAAATTCGCTCATCGCCCTTGTATGAATTCATGTGTTGTGCAATCATCGCGTAGAATAGGGATGCATTAATTAGACGAGTTATTAAAATTCTTTTGAATATCTGTAGTCTTAATATGGGCTATGAACAATTTCGTTATCTCCGACACCTTCACCATGCCAGTTAATTTAATTATATCCTTTCATACTACCTGATCTACATGCAATTTGCATCCTTGTTGTCAAATTAGTATTCATAGTCATATTACATTGGAGCCATTCTACCTGGAGATGTTCTGGCTGCAGATTTATTCTTTGTGCATCGGTAATTTATCAACAAGGGCATCTACGAAGAACGAGTCTCCCAAAGCATAAATCATTCCACCTGCAAAGTTTAATACGAAGTTGCAAACTCATGTGGCTTTCACCCATTCAGTTTGTGCACTTAATCTTCAAACCAACATGCCAACGCACGTATATCTAAGTTGGTCATGCTACTGGTACACTATTTATATAAGTTGGTCATGCTAGCGGTATGCTAGTGGTATACTTGATTTATTTGTGTTGTCTACTTCGTTCTTGTCGACTCATGTCCATTTTAAGAGTAGTGTTCATACGTACTTCTCATTGTAGATATTAGAATCTTGTGTTAGCCATATAATGCATTTTTTTTTTGGGTTAAGCATTGGAGTATAATAGTTCGGAGGTTCATGTCGCTAGATGCCAATTTTTTAAGTCAGGATTTTGATTAAATTTTATATTATTATCAATTATTGGTGTTATTTAAAAAGTAATGAAGTAGATTATTTTTTAAATTAAATTTGGTTTATGATATTGTTTAAATTATTTGATCGATATAATTAGACTTTAGTATGTCATATAGTTAATTGTGTCTAGTTCTATTACTAAGAGTTGTAAATTCCACTAATAGAGTCAAATGTTCATCATCATCATTAATATCATTATTATTGTCAACTAGAACTTTGGTATTGCTAGATTCAGGATATCAAAAGTCTCTGTCATATTGTAATTGTCATTTTTATGCCATATGGTTAGTCAAACAATATAGTCTTTTGTGAGTTGAAGTTAAAATGTCGAAAAACAAAAAAAATCCTTACAGATGTATTTTTTAAAAACTGTTATGTCAAAATCACTACACCCCCTGAATTTCCCGGTTTGAGATGGGGCGTTAGGTGTGATTGCAGAACATGGAGCTATCTTGAGTGTGGGAAATTGTGAAATGAGATAACTCTCCGGAGGAGACTAGTTCTTGCTCCTAACCTATCAACCACTAACTACTCCTAATGCAAACAAAGTACTAACTAATCCTAATCTAATGCTTCCAAGAGGACAAGGAGAAAGATACATGAAATAAAAACGTACACTAAGAGTGGTGATACACCAAGAAAGGATTTTTGATCACTTCTCCAACCCGCAACAATGACTAATAAATGAATCTAGAATGGGTGGCCTTGCACCACAAACTAGATCACACCCAGTACATCATTCCTGAAATGAGAACAAAATACTCAAATTTGTAACGAACAAGGATATACAAAACCATATGTTTACATTGAGAGGAAAGAAAAAATAGTAAAATCATGTAGAGGTCAAAAAAATCAATACATAACACAATTTTATTGCTCCTTAATATTTACATAGTAAATAACATGTAGAGGAAGGCATGAAGCCATTAAACAGTTTAGGGTAAGGATTGAAGCCCTAAGAAGAATGGGGTGCATGGGAGGAGAGAAAATGACCAATCCTTTGCACATGCAAACCCCTTACATTTTATAGAGGAAAAATGAGGAGAGAAAGGGAAGAAAATATGAAAATTTACGCCAATCTCCTGCAAAATCCATCATTTTCCTTTCAAAAGTGATGGGAAAATATGCCTAGCCCACACTCCATTCTACTTTGCTTGTTGGGGGAAAAAGCAAGCCCATACTCATCATTTTGGGTTGGCAAAAAATTTGGAACCATTCCTCTAAAATTGTAGACTGTACATCCACATTAGAAATATTTAACTTTATTAAAATTATGCTTTGGTCATTTGAAACATTTTACTTCCACATTTGAAATAGAACTTTCCAAAAAGTCCTATTTTGTGCAAATCTGATCTCCTAGTCAAAAGTTATGGCCACCGTAAGATGACGGTGCTATAGTGCACTAAAAGAGAGTGGTTGATCTGCCTTTTCGGAGCTTTTACCCTGCATTGCATCCTCTAAAATATAAAATTTTAGACATTTGGGATTTGGAACTTCGGGTATATCAACTTCTAACATTGTTGTCACTGTTCATTCAACAAGCTGGTTCGAGAGTTTCGAAATGTTGAAACCCCGAAGTTCGTAATACAGACATCAGGTTTAAGACCTTTATGCTCTTGGGTTTTCAAGAGTTCAGGTTTCAGGGTTTTGAGGGTTTTGAGGTTTTTAGGAGTTCAGGTTTCGGGGTTCTTGGTTTTTTCAGAAGTTCATGTTTTAAGTTTTTTGGGAGTTCAGGTTTCAAGCTTTTCAGGCATTTTGGGAGTTTGGATTTTGGTGTTTCATTATTGTTCATCTGAATAAGAGAAAAAATGTCCTGAATTTTCAAAACCCCGAAGTCCCAAATTCAGACTTCGGTTTTCAGACCTTTTTTTCTTTCGGCTTATGGCATTGTTCACCTACATAGGTTGATGAATCATTCAAATCTCCAAAATCTCGAACTTTGAAATTCAGAGTTCAAGTTTCAGATTTCTTCTCCCTTTTTCTCCCTTCTTTCTGTCGAGTTCCTGAATTTCACCTTTGGCCTACCTCCAAACGACCTCACCTCTGAAGTCTGAATTTTAAACTTTGGAGCTCCTTCATTCACCAAACTAGCTCAAACTCCCGAGATCCTTTGCAATGTGCTTGACCCACTTCAACTTACTTGACTCAATCCAAAAATGTGAGCTCCCATGGCCAAATCAATCTTATAGTGTTATTACAATACCGAATGGAATATTAATGATAACTATTTTGTAAGACAAAATGCTAATTAATGTTACACTTGCCTCAACATTAATCATCCATTAAAATGAGATATGTAAAAATTTTCATTTAAAAGTACATTCACCATTCCAAATATGTGCTCCTTTTAGAACATGTAAATGTTGTTAGCCATTAATTATGCATTTAATGTAAAGAACTATAAAATCATATGCATGCCCTCTTAAATTCACGTGCCAATGAAATTAGCGGTTGTATTTTTCAATTACATATCACTATAAGTAGACAATTATTTGATTTAATATTTTAAAAATTTTCCTTTCTATTCTCTTCGTCAATGTGTAACCTTATTGATCAATAGAAAAATTTCACCAGGGAAAGCATTAAAAATTTGGTGCTCGATTTCAGGAAACGTTTTGATTTCTTCTCCGTGCCAAAAAATTGTATGCATTCTCACCTTCAGCCCTCAAATTTCTCAAAATTATTTTAATGTAAAATATTCCACAGCTGGTTAGGGATTATATCCATTTAAAAATTTCCATAGCTTATTAGGGCTTCTATTTATGTAGGGCATTTGAAGATAATTAAATGGAAGCATGTTTGTTATTCAATATTCTGTAGATGGTAGTTTTGTTTATCAGATAAATAATATTGTAATATATTAAACATTTGTTACACCAGTGAAAGAGGAATGAATGGAGAACATATATACATATAAACGAGACAGATTAATTTGTAATAACATTGTCTTTACCCTTCATTAATTGCATGAGCCACTTTTGTTAGGGAGCTTGTTAGTTGACAGAGAAAGGAAGTGAAACATCCTAAACTCTATTCTAGACTTGTCTTTTTCCTTACACAATAATTCAAGTACTCTGTTTGGGATCTAATTCTTTGCACCACGTTAAACTAGGTTAACATTGCAAATTTAGTAGTAATTAGATATTTACAACCAAAAATAAATTATTTTCTACTCTCATAATTTAATTTAAACAGAACATTATGTGGAACTTTGTTAGTGGAGATATAGCTATGGTCGTGCTAAGATTAGTACATTATCAGCTAAATCAGTCTTGCTCATAGGGATATACTTGGAAACCCAATATCTCCTCACTTTGGTCGAATGGAATTAACTAGGTCTAGATCTGAATCTGAAATGGGTTCATTGGTCTTCGAGAGGAAAGGAATTATGTTTTCATTCTTTTGGTTGTCATATGTAAAAGAGATGAAGAAACTTGAGGATTAAGAGCATTGTATTTTGGTATAACACCTTGTTATGTGGATTCTTACTTTCTCTTGTGGCTTGATGGAAGTAATAACTACTTTTAAAGGTAATACAAAAATTGATGCAAATGCCCCTACTTATTTTGATGTTTATGGCCCCAGGAAAGGGAAAAAGCTATTTTAAAAATACAACAAGCCCACATTGAATTACATTTACAAGATATACTAGGGCTAATTACTTGGGTTCTTGGGGAAGGAGTGATGTCATCATGGATATTTATAAAAATTAAGCCTCTGATATCAAAGGTAGTACTTCATTATATGTTAGGCCTTGATGCATCATTATATATGTCTCAAACTTGTTTGCTAAGTAGATTGAGGGGCTTCTATGGTAATTTGTGGGTTGTTATGGTTTTCTGCTCACTAGAAATCTCATCTAAAATAGTAGAAACTCTATTAAATTGCAAACAAAAAAATAAGCACCAAGAGAATGCAAACGAAGAAATGAGGAGCTATAAATTTATGAAGGAAATGAATGGAAGCAAAAAAAAAGGGACATGTTTTCTCTGCAACATTTCATTTTTTTATTGTATAGTGTATTTAATAGCCTATATTTGGTGTACGCCTATTAGTGCAAGCATAAATTAATTTCTAATAATATAGTTAATTAACTTAGAGGGAGTGTGTCCAAATATGTACAACATTTTGGACTAGGGTATTGGGATTACAAACCCTGATATTATATATAACCAAGGTAGTCCATTTAATATCTCTTTAATCCTTATATAGGAACTAATATGTTATCTATAATTGCGCTACACCACTATATACCAATTATGTGATGCAATTACAAAGTGAAAATTATTTATGAAATGCGCAATGTTGATCTAATCTCATTGAATGTAGGAATCACTAGTTTCATGAAAAAGGTATTGTTTTCCCTTTTTCACTTCATCATTTCAAGTTTTTTTCAAAATTAAAATTTGAATAATAGGAAGAATAGTTCAAACAAATGAAAAACTATCCCCTTGACGTGAACTCTCAGAAAATCAACAAAAACAAAAATAAAACAAAAATAAGAAGAGGAAAACTTTGATCTTGAATGTCAGGCACATGGAGTGTCATACTCATGTATACTGCAAACCTAAAACTCCTAGCATGACCCCTAGTTTTATGAAACACCATAGGGTTACTTAGCCAGATCATTTGAATTTATTTAGCATATTTTCAATTCAAATTTTTATGCCACTTAGCTTAACATTCACTTGTGCGACGTGTTCATTTTAATAAAAAGTGATCAGTTTCATCTTGCGGTTGCCACTTAGTTTAAGAAAAATTGAAAACCCCTACCACCTAACTCCAAAATAGAAACAATATAATAGTAACCCACATTTATTCCTTTTAAAATGCCTTAGGAAACTAGTTTTTCAAGTGGGTTTTTGGGTGCATTGGTCATTTTGCGACAAGAGTTACTGACACAATTACGATAACTGGACCCAGAGTATCCCCTAAAAATTGAGATTTTCTCTTCCTAATAAACTTAAATTAAACATGATGAATTCTATGTATGTGGGAGAGTACACAAGAATCAAAAAAATTTATGTTCAAACTTAAAAAGATTGTTTTTAAGTCGTAATTTGTGAGCACTTTAGATGTTTCAGCCAGCTTGCACCAAAATTGCAGCCTTAGATAATCATATCTTCTAAGGGTTTTGTTGACTCCTAGATAACCATGGGACCTTGTACATATTGTTTCCACACTTTATAGAGTATAAATTGGTCAAATTATTTTATGAATGCTTTTAGGAAACTATGATGTTTCCCTCTCTTCCTTTGAGTTTCATTCTAGAAGTAACTCTAATATTTTGACTGGTTCTAAAAATGTAAATAATTTGTAAATGTTCATGGGTTGGAAATGAAATGAAAATTTGATAATGTATGTGATCATGAAATTATGAATACAAAGGAAAATGAAATCCATACTTTCTCTCTCTAGAGATAATTATGAAAGTATTGATTCGGTTTTGAAACTAAAAAATGTGTCAAAATGTATATGAGTTGAAATGAAATCAAAATTGGATACAAGATGCTATGGTGTTTCGAAAAGAAAATGAATCTTATATTCTCTTCCTCCTTCTCTTACTTTGTTGTCTCTCTCTCCCTATCTCTATCTCTCTCTATTGTCTATTCCAATTGTTTGAAATGATGGATATGTGAAATTTATGATTGAGTGTAGGGGATTTCCATACTTGGTCTTAGGACTGATGCAACATTGGTTACAGGTACTCCGAACAAGAATAGTTTTCTAAATGTGATATGTTGTAATTAATGAGTTGTCATTGTAAAGTCGTATTCATCTTGCAATACATGTATTATAATAGAATAATGATATGTATTATTGTTTGAAGAATTGTTCTTGGTATATTTTGAAAAGGTAATACTAATGTAGTTATATTATATAGTGTCGAATTAGATGTGAACTTGTACTCAATGTTGCACTTATGTTATAAAGATATTAAATAAATCTTTTTCTTTGTTAATTATTGGTTTACTTTGTTAACACCTATTAAATTATAAAGGTAGAATCTCCTCTCATAAAAACTAATTAAATTAAAATAATGAGATATAATGCCTATTGTATTTCCTCCTCCCTTTTGATTATTTTTCCCATGGTATAAAACATTGATCTTGTCAATAAACTACTCTAATCTCATTAATCATCTTCATGCTTCGCACCTAACACATCTTATTAAGACCATTTCCTTGATACTCTATGATGTGTTGCATATATGTTGTGAAACATTTCATGTTGGGAGGAGTCAAGTGATCATGTCTAGGTGTTGAAGGTATGACCATATCATGAATAATTTAACCCCCTTCTATGTAAATTCCCTTGGTACCATAGTGGGTGGCCAAAGACTTGCAAGATAGTTGGTGGTTGTACTTACGATTGATCTCTCATGAGATTTAAATTATGTGAGTGAAGACTACGTTTTGAATTTACTTGTGTATTTACCCAACAATTTTGTAATGCATAAGATTGTTTGGGATATCTCTCTTTCAATATACACTTTTACTTCCATGTCCAAGAGCATTGAAATGAGTTGTCTTGTGTGAGTTTGTACTCCTTGAATTTTTATATTCCTCAACATTATGTAAGTGTTACAGGAATTTCATTTGTTCCAAAATGATGTTAAAAAAGAACCAAAGTAACCACGTAAATTTAGTTAGTGAGAACAGTAATTGAGATTAAACTAAGGAATGACCACTATGAAAATTGTACACCATTGAGTGATGTCAAAACTAACTAAAATGTCAAATGTGATCATAAAATGAATGTGATAAAGTAGAGCTCCATGAATAATACAACAATGTAATAAATTGGAAAACAAAATATGATGCATGATCACAAAATTTGTTGGCATAAATGTGGATTAAAAAATGATGCTAATGAATAGTAAAATGTAGCCGACCAGATGGGATAACTTCCGTTGTAGCCAAGGTCTTGTAAGTTAAGGAAATTGCACTGTGATTGGAATTATAAAATTTAGTAGAACCCTTGGCTTATATAGGAATATATTAAACCTAGGATCACTCAGGAAGTAGAAAGTATGGTAAAAACATGTATTTAACCCGTTGTTATCACGAGTAAATCCTTAACATGATGAAACAAAAGTAGTTTGAAATGTTAAATTCGTCCATTACATTCAAAGAAAAATCTGTATAACGGGAACACATGTGTAATGTATCCTTCCATGTGCAATATGATTGTTAAAATATGAATTTCTAATTAGAGCAATGGATTGTGAATCAAGAATTATACAACTTGATTAGTTAACCTACATACTTGGTTGTAATAACTCAAAGATTAAAAGAGTGTATTGTTAGTATTAAATAATGCTATGAAATGAACTCAAGATAGGTTTTCTATTGATCTAGTAACCTTATTTTTTCTTCACGTGAACTTTCCTCCTTATAACGAGAGTATTTTTCCAAACCAAGTAAACAAGGCTCTCTCAAACAAATATTTAAGTCAAATATTAGAATACACATGTGTGTACATATGTTTCTAATCACAATCAAGCTATATAAAGTTATTTCCATGAGAGAAACAAAAAAATTATAAAGGAATCACTATAGGCGGAATGTTAAACAAAAACACGTAGCCTAGTTCTAAAGAAATGAAGGGTCCTATATAATGTGTTCTTCAGAAAATTATAGTCAACTAAAAAATTATTGAGAAACAAACCTTTAACATAAGAATCAAATACTGGGAGACTCATAGTTGTGTAAAATGAATTTATTTAACAAATGAGCTATGGATAAGTAATGAAATTGGAAAAAGGAACCAACCGCGCATTCTTTGTAAAAGAATTCTGGTCTGTAAATTAAAGTAATTGAAGTTTGAAAAATAGGAAATTTTAATCCTTATGTGTTTAATTTTGTTGAAAAAATTAAGGTCATACAACGGAAACCTAAAAGTAATGAATATGTAAACCATGAAAATACCATGTCGTGGAGTATACGTATCCTATGTTTCTTACTGTAGTTAGGTCATTGTCCTCACTTACATCATTTGAGTGAGAAATTGATGTATACCCTATTTTACCCTATTATATGAGTGGGTTAATTTTTATATATGTGTCCTATGTGATGTCAAGTTTATCTATTTAGATCCCATGTGGTGTTGTGCAGCGTGCAATTAAAGTAAAAAAATAAATTATTCCAATAATTTTACTGTGGTATTTTGGTGCTGAAAATGTGTGCATTACAAACACGAGAGGAAAATTTACATAATTTCTAAAAAGTAATAACACCTTCCAAGAACTTGTTTTATTGTGTCTTAAAAAAGAATCCTGGTGGTATGGATGGTGGCTCAATTAGCTCTATAAAATAGTGAATATCAAAATCAATTTATGGTCGTGGTGGTGCAAAGGAATCAATGAGAAGACATATTTGATAAAATTGATATTATTTTGTTGGTAATGTTGTCAACAAATAGTCCTTTGCTGCACATGTTCAAAAAAATTCAATGGCTATGACATCATTGACATTGTCTATGAAAATAATTTTGAAGATATTCATGTTAAGAATGAATTGTCACACAATTTGTTTGTGTTGGATTACAATGACCTATTTGCGAAGAAAATGGAAATGCAAGAGTAGGAGAACCAAATAGATTTTGGAGAACAAAAGAATGAATACAGATTTGTGAAATGAGTATTCAAGGAAAAAGGAAACTCTAAGATGTTTCTTATTATCTTTAACAAAAGCACCACTTCTGCTACTATGGAAGCATCAGTTATCCTATAAACATTTCACAAAATGTGAATTTTCTCTCTTTAGATCATGGCTATGTGGATTGTTGGCTTTTGTTGCCTACGGGATTCCTCTTTTCTAGGCTTCAATATCATATTCTGCTTTAAGAACCTTTTTGTAAAAGGATGTGGGTCCTTTCAAAACCCCCATATTCACCCTTATACAAAAAATGGACATAGTTTTTGTGGCATAACCTAACAGACTCTATGATTATAATATCTTACTTTATTTTGTCAAATCCTATCGATCAATAATATCAAATTACTATGGTGTCACATAAGTTAGCAGACGCTAAGATAAAAATAATATTCTTTGACTTGTTAAATGCAAATAATCCATAACCTCAAAATATTATATTGTGGAAGTATTAGGTTACCTTAGTGAGGGTTAAGCTCAAAACATCTTACTTAAAATTTCTTCTCAATCCACCAATCAAACTAAAAAGATTCTATAACTTTTCAACTTTCTAATGTTTATATTTTATTTAAATAATTTTTTAATCTACAAAACTTATTTATATTTTTCTTTATTTTCTAGTTAGTATTGATTTGAAAAATATGAGGACTTGTTACAACATTGATTTATTCTACTTAATACAAATCATAATTCTAAGAAAGACATTTTTCTAATCTTTAAATAAGATATGAGATTTACAAAAAAAAAGTTAATAGAATATTCACTGCATTTAATGTTTATCCAAAAAGGAAGATGCATTTGCATGCTTGGACAAGTGGCACATCTAGAATAGTACACTATTCATAAAAATTAATAAAATTTATTTAACAAATCACATTATAAATAGTTCTAAATTAAATCCCATCCCACTCATATGTTTTTAAAAAAAAAAATTTATTAAATTTATTTAATCTTTTCCTTATCCGTTTTGCAATAAAAATTAGATTTGTGAGTTAAATTCTATAAAACACATTGTTATCTATGGTTTTATTATATTTTTTAACCATGAAATATTTTAGATTGATTATATTGTGTTAAAGAAAAGAAAAATAATAATATTATTAGTTATATATATTGTGATAAATCTTTTAACTGATTTATTTCGGCTATTCCATTTAATAGAAAATTTTAATCTTTAGGTAGACATGTTCAACTTGTAAAATTGTGGTTGTGTTTTTATTGCACCTAAAAAATCTAGCATATTATGTATTTCAAAAGACCACTTATATTGATGCAATATTTTCAAGCATAATATGATTCAAGGTTGCTTTATGTTTTTCCAAAGAATTATATATTTGATGCATAATTTAATTTTTTGTTTTGTTTTCTACCAGAATTTTAATGTGGTTATTTACAATATGTGCAACATTTAAATTGGCTACTTACATTATATACATATTTTATGCATTTAAAATCATTACATAGGGGAATTCCATTTTTTAGCATTATTTGGATGTCAGCATACCATATATGCATAATTTCTACATTAAGTATTGGTACATTGTACTTTTTGTCAAAATTTGAAAGTGGTTATTCTTATCAATATAAATAACATAATGCAAAAATTTATAGAAATTTTTAAAACAATCGCACAACTAACACATCTACCAACCACAAGGCATGAAATCTTCTCTATCCTGTTTAATTTAAAATTTCACTAAAAAAATTACTATTAATAAGGTTTATTAAATATACATGAACATAACGATTGGCTGCTTTATATAGGGATCAAGGAAGATATAACCCTTACAATAGAATTCAACATGAGCATCACTAAGATAGAAAAAAAAATTAGGACAAAAAGGGATAAAAAACTTATCCCAAACTTCAGTCCAACATATCAATACAAGAAAAGTCACATAACATGGAGGAAAAAACATCCCAAATGATACAATACACAAACAATCAAACATAATCTACAAGAGCCAACAAACTAGCTAGTCTTCAAACCTTTGTACTCCTCCAGTTGACGCTCTTCCTATCCTTTCATCTACTCATCCTACTCTTACATGATAGGGATGTCGTATTTAACCATCTCTTCCTCATCATAACTAGTAAGGTGAAGATTACATCTGTGAAATTTGTGTCCATGTTCCAGCTTGACCACATGCCCATGCAACTCCAAAACAACACTTTTGATATCTACCATATCGGCCGAAATAGAGCTTTTGATGATGCAAATTTTCTTAGAGGTTTTGATGTAATGGATGACACTATTTCCCATATCTATTCCAACTTCTCCTAAGGCCTCCATATCCATTTCCACCTAACTCACCCTGAGAGAAATTTTATCAAAATCCACACTCCAACCCATATCTGATCTCTCTTTCCATTTAGACAACACCACTTTCGTATCAATCATAGAACATGCAACCTTAGTACCAAGATTGTACTTCCCTTGAGGTGTCATACTCTTCTTTCTCGTCGGTTTTTTCATACCCGTTTGCAAGAGTATATTTTTTATCTGAATCCTATGGTTTGGGCTCTAATTCCTTTTCCACAACCAGTTTACCATTCTTAAAAAGAAAAATAATTTTTCCATGTTCTATTGGGGTATCAATCTTTCTGTGTTGATAATCATTCACCGACGCAAAGAGTGACATAAACAAGAAAAAGGGATGGCTCATAGAAATGTTATGCGTAAACATATTAAGTAAATTAAGATGGTGAGTAAATATATTTCAATAATTTACTTCAAGATTAGTTTATCTCATAAGGTGGAGGCAAACCATATTTCAAATATTAGGGATGTAATATCTAGCTAGACCGTCTACCTAAAGGTAAACCATTTCTTTACCATGGAAGAAAGTCTCAATTCAATGCTTATGTCTGGTGCGGTATTTAAATATATTTAATCCCTCCCTCTACATTCCACTCACATGTACTATCTAATCCTTTGAAACCTAAATTTCCATTCTATATATCACCACGATTACGTTCATCTATGCCCCACCAATCTCCAACGGAAGATAAGCATCAGACCATGTGATTTTTTAGATGAAATTCCTAAACCCTCCAATTTTAATAATGTGCCACAAGGAGGGGTTTTCCTTTAGCGCAGCATAGCTTGTGAGATCAGTTATCAAATGACCACCTCCTATGGTTTTAGTTGATTGATATTGAAAATGGAAGAATCAATGGCCGAAAAGAATTGTAAGAGAAAAATTAATACAAACCCCACCATATATCCAGCATGTGCGAAGAGTCCTGCTAACCATAAGTTCAAGGATGACATCCCAACAAGGGAAAAGAGCCATAGACACATCAGTAATTAACGTTCTTAATAATATTGATAGCATTTTTCATATCATCTCCTCTCACACAAAATTTAAAATAACTACCTTTACCCCCCTATTTGGCAATATAATATGCGCATTTATTACCCTTTCTAGGGGTATAAAAAAATATATTTATCAAACTCTTTCAAAAAAAATTCTTGGGGATATGTCAGGATATTTCATATGTGCACTTTATTAATTACATCATTTCTCACATTTTCAAGGGTTAAACTCTTTTTTTGAACTGATAACTAGAAAAACATGTCAACATTGGCAAGTAAATCCTTAATCAAATTTTTCCTCTACAAATCCTCTGCAAGACAACATATGTCTAAAAAACGAAAATGTTTTATCCAAGAACTGATAGGACAGGTGATATGCTTAAGCATTATAGTAATTTATCTCCCATAAACACATGTAGGATAAGCACTTTTGTGAAAACAATTGATCTAGGATGTTTAAAAGACATCAAACTATTTTAGAAACATGTTCAATATTTTTCATTCAAACAACAACATATTATAAGTGCAACATAAAAGGTATTTTGAGGTAATTAGCAAATATTTCAAATAAATACAATTTTATTACTCCAATATTTACAATTCAATTATATTTAAGGCACAAAAAATTTATCTTGTTGACCTTAGGGAGTAAATCCTTAGTAAAAAATTTTCTCCAGAAATCCTTTGCAAGACAACATATGTTTTGACAACGAATATGTTTAGTCCAATAGCTTATATGTTAGGTGTTATACTTAAAAATTTTAGTCATTTTTCTCCATCAATGCTTGTAACCAAAGTGTTTCTGTGAAAATAATTGATCAAGGATGTTTAAAATACATCAAACTATTTTAGAAACATGTTCAATATTTTTTCATTCAAACAAAAACATATTATAAGTACAATATAAAACGCATTTTGTAGTCATTAAAAAATATTTCAATCCTTCCAATAACAAAATTTTTTAACATCCACGACGCTAGTCACACTTCTATTTGATTAGTAACATATTTAAAAAACAAGTTACAAATTTCACTTCAATCCCAAACTACTATACCTTTCTTTGTAGTAAAAATTCAATCCTCTAACCTCATGGAAGTTCATCATGAGATTAACACTAGAGATACTAGTAGAAACTAAACTTAATATGTCTTTCTTTAGTTTGTGAAATGATAGTGACTCTTTAGCTCAAAATATTATATTCTTAAAATACGTTTGGCTGCTAAGGTCAAAATAGGTTGATTTAATTTGTTAGATCCTCGTGACCACTAAAATCAAAATAATATCTCAGATTCTTTCTTTGAAACCTAAAGACCGTGAAGATCTGAATATTATTATGTGTCATAGGCAAGTCGATGTTAAGTTTAAAATATATTTGAGTAACTTGTTAAATGAATGTGACCACTATGCTTGAAATAATATAAACAACCAACTACTGAGTGTACTTACAACAAAACAATATTCATTAAATTTAATATAAATACCCACTAAAGTCTTCAATTACGTAAGGGTTCAATATAAGAATAAATTTAACATCCACGAGGCTAGTTAAAAGATGAAAAATCATATTATTCTTGTCATATACATCTAACTGGACCTGTAAGAGAACACAAACCCAATAAACATATTATTATTTCCACGTACCTGTAATTGTATATACATTTAAATTTACCTTTGTTTGAACTAAACACCATCATATCTATTGAAAAAATAAGACCCCGGGATGGAGAGGACTCATGAGGATGCATTTTTTATCGAGACAACACTGTCATCATCTCATTATAGTAAAACAATGTTTTTTTATATCATCTCTCAAAATCTCAAAAATAAATTCCCATCACAAGTAATAATTGTGCTCCCTATAACATATTTGTCCTTACCCTCTTCATTTCCATGTGTAGAATGAAAAATCTTTGAGAACCTAAATGTAACAAATAGATGTGTCAATAAAGAAATTGTAATAATATATTGATTTATGATTTGTTGTCTTATAATCTATACATTATGAAATCATGTCTAGTAATGTTAGTTATTTCACCTTACTCAATTTGTTTAGTATATTCTTCCTTTACAATGTATATTAACTAAATACATATAATATTGCTAACATTCAACCCTTCAACCTCCACTAAATGCAGTAATTGCAAGAACAGTAACTAATTAATGTTGCATTTTCTTGAATATTAACTAATATTACAATAAAATTTGTTATCTTATGTTGAGGTATAACCTATTTTGGCGGTGGCAAGAGGATACGACATTTTTGGGTTTTTTGTGCATTTATGGCATTCATAGATTGTGTTCATGTGATGGACAAGACCAATTAATGGCTATTACTAATTAGGAAAGATTACAATTAGAAGTCTTGGAGACACGTGTTAAAGATTGGAATCAAGGTGTTCGACATCTCTATTTAAGCATCATGTATATCGGGCCTTTGGAAATCATGGTCACAATAGCCTTGTTCACTATGGGTGGCACCATACAATGTATTGATCCTTCTTCCTATGAAGAGGTCAAGGATGACCTGGTAGTATGTAATATTTTACATGATGGTGGTGTTATGATGTTTATGGAAAGACTATCTAGTCACTATGTCCGAGTGACTAGCAATGTGTTGGCAACTGGGAAGAAATGAAGAGTCAAAGTGGACAAGAAGAAATTTTTTATTTCAAGAAATTCCATTGTGGCTGTGATGGGCCTTCCCATGAAGGGAGACAATTATTTTAAATGCTCACTTTAGGAGGAGATGGATGAGTTCCTGTGTCTTGGTAAAAATATGATAATTTATCAATCGAGCTATGAATGGGAATGAATTCCAAAACCTTGGGATAAGGTTGCTGAGAAATTGAGGAGCTAATTCACACTGAAGTGACACTACAATGTGATCTATGGATCTTATACGTTTCTTCTTTTGAATATCTAACATGATCGGAAGATAAACTTTGTGGATTTTTTTTTGAATCTCTTGAGAATTCCCTTAAACTGGCTAAAGAAGATGAAGGTCCTTTCCAACATCAAGTCCTTTTGTATTTTCTTGTTATAATGATAATTTCCTAAAAAGAAATATCATACTTCCCTTCTAATCTAGGCCAGAAACATTGTGTCCCCCCTCCTCCTCCGCAACCTGCTCCCTTTTTATGTCACATTCGTTGCTGCACTTGTCTCCCTTTTGACTCTTATTTGGACATCATAATCATTATCTAGAGGAGTCTAGTGGTCTCCCCTATTTTTTCTCTCTTGGGTATCCCTCATTTTCCCTAACACCTTTTAACCCTTCAGACCCCTCGGAGTAATCTCCTAAGGTCTCTGAACCACTTTCAGACCCGACATCTACTTCCTCTCCACCACTATCCAACGCTTCTCTAGCTTCTTGTCTCATCTTCACAGACATTGTAATGGCTACACATGAATCAAATCACCTGATCACAGAAGTATGTGTGGCTGGCCTCCTTCATTTTTGCATGGAAGTTATCATGGACTGAGAAATTTCAGATTTGTTGTGGGATATCTCCTAAATTTACCTTGTTTCTCCTCCATCAGAGAAAATGGGTTCCCCCACTGTAGCTTCAGAACACAAGGAGCATTTAGAGAAGATCTCTCCTAATTCGTACGAGAGCATTGAAGATTATGTTACACTCAGTATATGTTATCAAGGAATGGAAAAGTCACATGGACATGACCTAGATGAAAATCAACGAAGACTTCTTGGAGCATATTAGGTTAGTGGACATGCTGGTTGAAGGCAACCCTACAGCTAATTATAAGGATTAAATAATTACTCTCATGAAAATTCATAAAATGTAATTTTGATTTTTCTTCTTTGGGACTTATCGGTTTTTGGTTTTTTGTTGCATATGGGATTGTTCTCTTCTTGTTTCATGATAATATCTAACCGTGAGGGATTTTTTGTTCAAGTATGGGGGTCATTTGGGAAAACCCACTTTTAATCTAATTACATATAGTTATATGTTTTGGCAAACATAGTTGCAGCTAAGATCCTAATATCTTAATGAATTTTCTTACATCCTTAAGATTGCTATGATCCAAAAGTTATGTCTTTGTATAACCTAACAAATTTTCAGATCACATTATCCTACTTTATTTTAGTAAAACTTGGAAACTACTAAGCTCCAAAACTTTATGGTGTGGCATAACATAACATTTTATAATATCAAAATATAATTTTCTTACTAGTTAGGTGCTAACGAAGACTAATCTCGGAATATTATAGTATGGGTTTAAAACTAGAAAAGTTATAAATATCTGCCTCTAATTTCTTAGATGTTGTAAAATATATTAATTATGAATTATTAAACCCCAATAATGAAATAACCAAATAATCTATTGTGGGAAAACCTAGCATCCATGAGGATCAAAATATGTTTCCCTTCTTTGTTAACTGCTAGTGTCATTTGAGCTTGAAGTAATATATTGTTTAAGTAACGAGCAGCTGCTAAGCTCAAACTATGTTGATTCAAATTTTCTAAATCCCATTCACCACTAACATCGAAATATTATGTTTTTGCATAACCCAATGGAAATCAAGCTAATAATATCTTATTTCTTTTTGTTTAAACCTAGTGAGTGATATGCACCAAATATTATGTTGTGTCATAATCTAGTGGAGGCTAAGCTCAAAATATGATTCAATAACATGTTGAATGATAGCAACCACTATGCTTGAAATAATATAGTATGGAAGTACCTAGTATCCACTTAGTTCAAAATATGTTAATTTAATTTGTTTAATCCTATCGACCGTAACCTCCATATACTATATCGTTGTTTAAAATAGTACCAGCTAAGTTCAAAATATCTTCCTGTAATTTTTTAACTACTATAAAATATCATAACTATGAATTATTGAACCCTAGTGAATTCAAACTCCAAATAATGTGATTTGGCACAACCTACCGGATGCTAAGCTCAAAGTATTTGAAAAAATAGGTAGTCTCCAAATATTATGTGGTGTTATATCCTAGTGGGCGCTAAGCTCAAAATATATTAATTCAAAATCTTAAAATTATACAAAACAATTAACTAATTTATAATGGACTTGATTGCAATAAAGATCTTCAAAGTCAATGTTGTTTAAAATCATAGAGGTCACTAATCTCAAAACAATGTAATTTAGTTTGTTGGATCCGAGCACCTTCTAAACTGAAAATATAAATTTTTAGGTTATGATTAAACATAACCCATTGGACATCGTACTCAAAATGTCTTTCTTTTGTTTGTTAAATACTACTAATTTTTTTAGCTGAAAATGTTATATTCTTAAGCTCCTTTCTTTTTTGAAACCTAGAGACCACTAAGATCGAAATATTATGTTGCGACATAACCTAGTGGCCACTAAGTTGAAAATATACTAATTTAATTAATTAAATATTAACCATTGATAGGCTACAAATGTCTTGTGGTCGCATAAACTAGCGGACACTAGGCTCGAAATATCTTAATTTCATAAAATAAAGTCCACTAATGTATATAGATCTTGATTTCTATACTTTTCTCCAAAGTTAACATGGTTGATTTACTTAGAGATTGATAAGCTAAAAAAAATTACTTTAATTTTTCAAAACATAGCAACTTATAATATTTTAATAAAAATTGTTAGATTATTTTGAGGGGTAACCTTTTTTTGCGGTGACAAGAGGATATGGAATGTGCATTTTTTATAGTGATTTATGAAATCAATAGATTACATTCATGCAATAGAAAGAATCGATTAAGGGTTATACACATGAAATATTTAAGATGGTGTCGGGAATTTAATATTTTTAATGAGAAGCATGATATTTATTATTTGGCTATATGATCAATGATATTCAATACCCTGACACTTACCTCCTTTCATGTTTTGTGCGCTAGTGGCTTTATATCTCCAGGTTGGCTAGACATTTCAATACTCCTTTCCTCTTTTTGTTTTCGGTTTTTGTTTTTCCTGTCTCTCTAAGGCGGTGACAAGGGTGTTGGTGGTGTCTTTGGTAGTATGGAGTGTGCTCCTAGTAGGAAGAGGTAGAGAGCTATGATAGGAAAGTACGTTGGGAAACCATTTACTTGGATGAATGGTAAAATTTTTAACGCAGATATGAGGAATTGGATCAAGAAGATTTGGTTGGTCATGAAGTGATTTAAAGAATAATATGATGTTGATATTTGTGAGAGCATGCATAAGCTAATTCTTGACTTGAACCAGTCTAAAGGGTGGGGGAACATTTTATACATTGCACAAGGATTGAGTTCCAGAAAAATATTATCCAACTCTTGGGGGTATTTTATCTTACATAAGGAGAATGAAAAGTTTAAAGAGTGTCTAGTCAACCTTCAGTATCATTTCCATTCCTTGATGCAGCGATTACAAATGATTACGTGTGGTCTGGAGGTAGCTACGAAAAATTAGGGTATAGAACTCCTTGTTGGCGCTTAAGTGAAAATGTTGGAATGATTTTTCCATTCGTACTCCTCCTCTTATCAAATTAGAGGGGACATGGACGTTGAGGTCATTGACGAGGTGGAGATGAGACATTGAATGGCCACTTCTTTCCTGGATGCATTTTTCTTTAGTTTCTTATTAAGGGTCAGAATGGTTGTCTGTATAGAAAAGTGTATAGATTTAGGACATATTTGTGGGTGAAGAGAACTTGATTACAACTCTTTGCCATATTTTGCTAGATATTTAGTACGATAATTTTCTTGTAATCATCATGGGAGTCCACTACTCGAAGACCTCATGTACTATTTTTTGAAGACTTATCATTGAAATATCCTTGTTTAAAATATTAAAGTCATAGAATCTATTCAACTAACTTATATATATCTTCTTTGAGATACATATGATGTTTGTAATTCATAACCTAGCAAAATGAATACCCAAATAATATGTTGTGGCATAACCTAGTGAGTGTTAAGGTCTTAATACCTTAATTTATTTTATTAAATCCTAACCATCGCTAGGTTCCAATGTTTATCTGGTAGCATAACCTATCAGATGATATGCTCGACATATCTTAATTAAAAATCTTAAAATCATACGATAACTTCAACTAATTTATACACATCTTGTTTGCATCTTCTTTGCAATGTATATCATGTTAGCAATACTTAACCTAACGAATTGAATACCTAGATAATATGTTGTGGCATAACGTACTAGTTGTTGAGCTCTTAATACCTTAATTTATTTTATTAAATCCTAACCACTGCTAGGTTCCAACAATTATGTTGTAGCATAACCTAGCGAGCACTAAGTTTGAAATATATCAATTTAATATCTTTAAATCATACGATAAATTCAAGTAATTTATGCACATCTTGTTTTCATATTTGTAGATTACACTATGATTTGTTAAAGGTTTTTTGAAAAAAAAACTTAGCAGAAACTTTAGTCAATATGTATTTATTTAGTTTCTAAATGCTAGTGACTCTTTCTGTCAAAATAATATATTGTTTAAGTACCTAGCAGCTGCTAAGCTCAAACTACGTTTATTTAATTTGTTAAATACAAGTATTCACTAAGATTGTATTATTATGTTTTGGAATAACCTACCATCCGCTATGCTTATAATCTCTTAATACAGTTTACTAAAACCTATAGATTTCTAAGATCCAAATATTATGTTTTGTCATAAGTTAGTGGACTCTAAGATCAAAATATCATTGGGTAACTAGATATATTATAGTGCCCACTAAGCTTGAAATATTACATTGTGTAAGTACCTAGCAGCCACTTAGCTCAAACTATTTTAATTTAATTTTTTTAATCTAACCAACTGTAAGGTCTTAATGTTATATCTTGGGCTAACCTAGTAGATGAGAGACTGTGTAGACTATCTGTCAAGAATCGTGTATTAGATACAACTAACCCTCATTGATGTGCGTCAACAAACCTCAGTGATTGTGCATCATTACGGTTTTGTGATGCGCATTTCATTTTTACTCGTAATGATGCGCGTCATTTAACACGAGTCAAATGACAAAGTGCATCATTACGGTTGTTGACGCACGTCACTGAGGTCTGCCTATGACGCACGTCCACTAAGGTTTTTTGACATGCTGCATAGGTAAACGAAGACTGCATCCAAATCACGCATCTACAGCCTCTGCCCTCTTCTTGAGTCATCGAAAAAATCTCCATGTTGCTCATCATTACAAACTCTTTGTCATGTGTCTACTATAAACTGTAAAAAATAAATCCTGCAGTATCTCCTAATAGTCTGCATATACCCTCCTTGTCGCACGTCATTTTAACCTTGCAACCCCTTGTCGCGCATTCTATAATGCGGGATATATCATATTGTTGATAATGAAGTTATGTACATTTAGAATCATGTTCTACATGTGGTACACAACTATACATCTAGAGTTCTATATTTCTTAGGGGATATTTTTCAAGGGTAGGCGAAGCCGACCCCTATATTTAGGAAAATTAAAATGTAATTTTTAGGCGAATAGGTCACTAGACCCGTGCCATAATATAATTCACCTTTTCAAAATTTTCAAAAATGGAATATTACGCCATATACAGGAATATTCAGCCACTAAAATTATCCCTGTATATGCTAACTATATCATGTGTGAGGATTGAAACTATTTTATAAATAAGGTCAAAATTTGGGTTAGATCCACTTGGATGCGATACATATGAGACAAGGTAAACATTTTGGGATCAAGACTATTTCGATTGAACATGGTATAACGATGGTTTCTCTAAGTCAAGGGTATTCCCCAAAGGATCGCTTCTTTATATACCTAATTTTTGAATTTATTGTACATTTGTCCTTTATATAGCATCATTGACATATTGAATTCCTTATAGTTGTGTAATCTAAGAACATTTGGCATTTAGATATTGGGGAGTAACTAAAAATAACAATGTCTAAACCTTCATATAGCTCCATTAGGTTATACAGGTATACTAATAGTTCTGTCTTATGAGAGAGCTTCTTGATGCGTAGTCCAGTGATATCATATTTTCAAATGTTTTAATCCCTTTATAGACACTAAAATATTGATACATGTTTACTTTTGACTAAGATATCGAGTTTGGCTATGTTTCCTTGTGTTGGTACCCAAATTGATTCTCCCTTAGAAGCTGAGCAAGCATCACAGATTTGATACGAAGCTTAGAGATAAGCAAATCATGTTGTGTGTCATTTTATAGCTAGGGAAGAAGTGCAGCTTGCCCTTTGTCACTTAGATGTGGAGAAATGGGTAGCACCCTTAAGAGGATTTGATCTATCCTCACTAATTTATGGTTGTGCCTTTCAACTAGGGCGATAGGAACCTTTTGTAACCTATTGTTTGTGGAGGAGATGGAGATTTCCTTCTTTACAAAGTTATTAAGAAGACCTTAAAGAAAACATGATAAATACAACAAAAATATAACTCTCACGAGTTGTCACCTGAGATAATAGATATATTTTTTGAGCAAGGTTTAGGCTACTAAAGACTACGAAAACCTAATGGCTTCTGTATGTTTTGTTAATAGTGATTATGCATTTGTACACACTCGGGACAAACATGGGTAGTATGGGTAGGATTGGTTGTTTTTAAATGAATTTTTGTGGGAAGTGAGGAAGATTGGATTTTGACTCACCAGATCTTTGAGATATTTTACAAAAATGGAATGCTTGACCAACATAATACTTCAGAATAGCTATAATGTTCCTTTAACCAGAAGGTGTGCTTCAATGGAGGCCCAAATTAGCTCATTTTCACACAAACTTTAAGAATCCAAAATGAAGGGTCAAATTGGAAAAAACTTAACAGAACATTATCAACCTTTGTTTTATCACACCTAAGACACCCTCAAAGGCTAACAAACTATCCTAATCATCATGCTAGAAGTAAAGTGATTTTAATTTTTTTTATTTTACTATAAAATGAAATCTCTTTTGATAAATGAAATTGAAAATACTACCAAACTATCACAAAGCTAAGATCTTGTGTGATTCACAAAGATTTCAATGTAAGATTGCAATGGGAACAAGAAAAACTATTATTAGACATTCAGAGATGAAGCAGACACAAATTTTCTAAAAGTCAACACAAATTAACTCAAATTTGGTTCAATTCATCACCATGGGAAAGTTTCTAGAACAATCTCAAAGCTTGTCAATGGTTGTACACTTGTAAACACATTGACACAATCAAATTTAACACAAAAAGAAATAAATAGGTTCCTTAGATGATTTATCAGAAAAATGAGCTTTGCAAAACTTTTCTCTTAGGAATTAGCTCCCGACCTCTAACACTCCAACCATTTGCATGAAAATTTAATGTAATTTATAATATTTCATTTATAATAGAGTCTTCCCCTCAAAATAAAAAACATTCAAAGAACCATTGCGTGTTATGAATTCTATTGTGACTCTTAGAATCAGATTTGCAAAAATATTGTCAGCTGCACAGAGGGAAAATCTCTCCAAATATTTCTAGGATTCAATTCTTCACTTGGTAATTTGTTCTTTATCTCACGTGCCAACTACTTCCTTCTCCAATCTGTCAAATCTGGTTCTTTGCATGCCAAGGAAGGAAAGACTAAAAAATCATATCAAACCCGATAGTCAGATCACATCTTAGTGGTAGAAGACATTTTTCCATATTTTTTCCCATCAAACCAAGATATCAACTTGTTTCTTGCATACCAAGGAAAGAAAAATCAAATCGAATTTGATAGTCATATTACATATTTAATGGTAAAACATGTTTTCAGCCCTTACCCACCAAACCAGGACATCAAATTAATTCTCCTCTTCATTTTGCGTGTAGGAGACACCAAGAAATGATAAAAAAACCATAAAAATTCACATCCCCAGGAGCTTTGGAGAAAAAATGGTGGAAAATCAGATACAGATGCATAGTTGCTGTTGATCTCTCTTTTGAATCTGGGTCGTCCACATGGGAGATCTGAGTTAAGATGGGCCCGGGGGATCCTTTCTAATTTTTACATCTTTTGGAAAAAATAAAAAATTTCTCAATTTTCTCCACCCCTCCACCTTTAAAAAATGGGCTTGACACGTGTCCTAATGTGGGTGCCAAAGGAACCGTGGCTCAATTCTACCATTTTACGTATTTTTGGAAAAACAAAAATTTCCTAAATTTTCCCCTAGAGTCCGCCTCCCCATATTTTGACTTTTCAAATTGCCACCTGTCTCAATGGTGCATCTTGAGATGGTCCCTAAAAGTAGAGACCCCAAACAAGTGTGGGCTCAACACGTGTCTAAGTCAAGAAGACTCTGTTAAAAATATTGAGAGTTAAATGGAAGGCACCATGTGTCTAAGGTCTAAGATAGTCTTCTTTGGCCACTCAAAAGTCCAAGAAAAAGGTAGAGTGAGTGGAAGCCTCCAAGTGTCCTCCCTGTGATTCTTCAAAATAAAACTCAAAGGTCGGTCCCCAAACATGCATGGTCCCTCCACATGTCTTAGGCCCTTTAGGAAGTTGCTAGAAAGTTCTAAGTAAAGGAAAACCTGGTAGAAACATCCACATGTCTTTATCGTGCAACTTCAAGATGGTCCCCAAGAGTGAAGACCCTGAATGAGCATGGATTCATCACTTGTCCCAGGCTTTAAAAAAATTCTTTAAAAATTTTAAGTCCCCGACGGAGCCGACGGAATCCTTCACTTGTCCCTCTATCGCAATTGCTAAGGTGGGACCCCGAGGTAGATCTTCAAATTAGTTCCATCCCACCATGTGTCCACGGCTCACCAAAACTATATCAGTTATATGAAATAATTTTCTAAGTCTAGGAAAAGTAGTAGAATCCTCCACGTGTCCTCCCGGCATAATTCCAAGGCCAAACCAAAAGGTGAGTCTTTAAACGAGTGTCGTTCCTCCACGTGGATAGGTTTTGGGTTAAAACAATCCACAAAGTTTTAGAGTGCCCCACTGAGCCACATCTAACTAAAAAGGGCCACGTTGCCAATGATGTCGAGATGTAAATTTGACGGGAAAAGAAAACCCATCTAACCGAAAAAATGCAGGGAAACCACTATTTGAGCCCATAAATGAAATTTTCTTCAAGGACAAAATCTATAAATGTTGTAAGGTTCGCACATGATCCTCTAAGCTACATTCAATAATGTTTCCTCACGTATTTGGGACATAAAATGGCAAGGACAACAACACACGACTATGGAAATCGGAAGGGAAGAAACAACATGAGTTTTATGCCCAATTCACAGGCACCTTCAGATGGACAGAGGAACGAATGAACAAATTCTTGGTTTTTCAGTGATCTTTGACCAAGGAAGGGACTAATAATGACAACCAATGGAGGATAGAGTCTTCAAACACCAACACAGGGAGATAAAAAAACCATGACAAAGGCCGTAAACTGAGGGGTTTTAATGGAAAATAGAGAGAGACTAATTTAAGCACGAACATCGGTTCCGACTCGGGGATGGGAACTCCTTGTGAGTGCCACAAGAACCAAATAATAGACCAAGGGAAAAAAATCATGCATTGGAAAAAGAGTCAGCTTGCAGAGCAGAAAAGTAGAACCATCTCCAAACAAAAAATGAGAAATAGAAAAAGTAGGTCACTAAGGACCAGAATGAGAAAAAACATAAAAGATAAAAAGAAACTGACAAACTATACACTGTACAAATGATTCTCACCTTGATTCTAGGGAATCAATCTAGGATATGTTTCAAGTGTCTTCCATTAATAGACAATTCGAGAAATTCCCCATCCAAGTCCTTCAAGAAGAAGTTTATGTTAACCAATCTGAATGTCAATGGAGTAAGGGCCCATCCATAGTGCATCAAATTTACCATGCTTTCCCTTGTCTTCATGCTTGGTATCCCATAACAACACAATTTATCCAATGCTGAAAGATCTTGGAATAACCTTCTTATCAAATAAATTCTTTTAATTTTTCTCTGAACTTCACATGCCTTTGGTGAGATTCCCTCCTTTCCTCATCAAGTTCAACAATCTAGTTAATGAGAGCGTCATATGTACTAACTTCTATATCTTCTAGTTGTTGAATGAACTGATATGAGGAAAATTGCATATGTAGGGGCACCAGAGCTTGAGTGCCATATACCAATTCAAATGGAATTTTTCCAATATCTCTTTTAACAGTAATTCGATCAGCCCAAATAGCAAACTTCAATTGCTCACCCCATTTGCTTTTGTTCAGATCCAAGGTTCTCCTAATGTTCTTTAATAGATTTTTATTGTTGGATTTTTCTTGTCCATTTCCTTGGGGGTTGTAGTTGGAGGCATATGTTAAATTTATCCCATATTCTTTGCACATTGACACCAAAGGTTTAGCTTTGAAGCTCATGGAATTTTCAGAAACAATTTTAACTGGCACTCGAAACCTGCAAATGATATGGTTCAGCATGAAGTCCATGACAATTTGTTGTGTCACTCTCTTGGTGGGGATTTTCTCCACCCACTTAGTGAAGTAATCAGTGGCTACAAAAATCCACTTATGGCCAGCACTTGAAGGGTCTGAAAACTCACCATTGAAATCTATTTGACATTGCTTGAACAAGGATTCAATTGATACAGGCTACAAACAAAAGGATTTTGAAGCTTTCAGTCTTCTAGAAAAAAATGGCAGCTCTCACATCTTTTAACAAAAAAAATTGTATCCTTGAAAAGAGTTGGCCACAAATAACCGACCCTTAGGATCTTTTGTGTTGTGAGTCTTCCAGCAAAATTCCCCCCACAAACTCCTCCCTAGAGATCATCAATTATCTTGGGGGATTCATCTTTAGTAATGCACCTTAAGAGGACTCCCTCAAGGTTCTTCCAAGCTAACCCAAAATTAGTAATGACATACTTCTGGGAAGCCAACTTAAGAGTTCTTCTTTTATTTTTACTCAAATACTCAAGGCAGTATAGATGTCTAAAATAAAAAAATTTACCTCAACAGTTTACAAGTTTCTCTCAGCCATAAGTTTAGCTAAGCCCAAACACCTTACCAATTTTTTGGTTTGGATATCTGTGTCATACTCCTAAAACTTGTTCACCCATCTGCATCTTCTGCTTAAGACCTCCATCTCTGATAAGACATCTTTCACCATGGTGTGGGGAACATAAGCAACAACTTTAGAGCTTAAAATGTAAGGTCTGAAAACCTTTTTTTCTTTAACCAAGGAAAATTCTTGTTTCTCCATAGTGGTGTACTTTAACTCAACCCCTTGGAGTGCCTTACTGAAAAAGGAAATTGGCCTCTCAGCCCCTTCATCATCGTTCTGCAACAAGACAAATGCAATGGTGTTTTCTGAAGCAAAAGAAAATATTTGAAAATGATTCTTATAATTTGGAGCTGATAAAATAGGGGCATGATTTAATGCTTCTTTAATCCCATTGAAATCCTAAATGACAACCTCTTCCCATTTGATTACTTGGTCCATTTTTAGAATGCAAGTAATTGGAAAGGTTAACAAAGCAAAGTTTGGTATGAATCTTTTGATAAAGTTTATTTTCCCAAAGAAGGACTAAATTCCTTTCTTGGTTCTTGTAATTGGGACTTATTGATGGCCTCTACCCTCTTAGGATCAATCATGACACCATCCTTTGATACAATGTGACCAAGTAACTGTAGATCAAGGATTTCGCGCTTGTTACCTGTCCAAGTTAATGCACCAAACTAAACACAAAAACCCTGAAAAACTCAAAATGAAATTGATACCTGATGGACAAGATCCGAAGATGTAGACAGATAAGGAGGTCGATGTAGATGACACGGGCGCACATGAGCAATTCACACAGTAGATCCAAGTAACCTGCAAGACACCGATGCTTGACAGAAAAAGACCACGTTAAAAGGTATTTAGGTGGACTGCCCGAGAAGCGGGTCCGGGAAGCGATAAGCTTCCTCGGTGGATGTCAGTCCATGTTTTCAATTAAGTAGAGAAACATACATGATAAAAGATGTACGTAAGGACTAGATTTTCTGATTACAGTAATAAAACAAAAAACAGGAAACTATGAAATAAAAGCTAGATTTGTGTTACCTGTGTCCTTTTACCTGTCTGCAGGATGATTGGTGTCGATTATGTAGAATCAGTGTCGACTGATGTGATCGGCATCGGTTATGAAGAATTGGTGTCGACTGAATAAGATCGGCGTCGACTGAAAGCAGATCGGTCGATCGGGGACAGTGTGAGAAGATTCAGAAATCGGAAAGTGAAGGCCAGATCGTCAACGTCTGCTGGATGTGTCGAAGTTGGTGAGATACTGGAACAGAGTCACCAAAAGATCAATGGATACGTGCGATGTTGATGTGATAAGAACAGAGTAATGGTGCTCCTCTTAGGGAATGATTCAGACAAGATCCGTTCTCATTTGATAGATAATGTTGACACTAGATGCGTCAAAATCTCTCGTTCTCTCTCTTTCACGGTCTGTGTTTCTTTCGCGATCTGTCTCTGTTTTTTCGTTCTCGTGCGTGTCTTTTTTTTTCGTCCTCCAGAACTGAGTTCTGGGCTTCTATTTATAATCGGCACCACTCCTAAAAATTGGCGTCGACCGTACCGGTCGGCGCCGATCGTAGAGCAGACTCCCGAGGTGGCTAAAATGAACGATTTTTGGAAAGATAAGAGTTATCCCTCCACCTCAAATACGGGAAATATCCCGCTTAGGGAAGAGGAGAAATAGGGGTGATACATAGATAGGATAAATGTGGGGTAGATAAGTGGTTAGGATACATGTGAAGAGGTGTAATTAAATAGTTAATATTTAATTACTCACGGGTAAGATATAATGGGGTGAATTAAACTTAGAATAGGTGTTTAAATCACAAATCGAATAATATCCCAAGGGGATAGTGGTGAAATAAACGTGCCCCAGGTTACCAGAGAGAGAAAACGCGCACAAGGGACACCAGATTGGATAATCAATTTTAGGTGTCTACATTTTACCCCTTTTTGTCAAGTAACTTGCGATAAGCAAGGTTATGAGACAAAAACAAGGAGATGGAAGAAGGGAAGAAAAAGTGATGATGTGATCCCCCTCAAACTAGGGATGGGATGGATGATAGAACAAACGATCCCAAGTTTGAAAAAAGGTAGATGAAAACGCAGGATGCCCCAGTCGGATGTCTGGAGTAGATCTGATCATTGATGACGCATAAAAATAGATAAAAGGGCAGCAACCTAAGGAACTCACATTGGTAGGGCAAACTAGACGGGTCTCATTGTGAGACGATGTTAGTACCTACAAACCCATGAGTGTAAGGAGGGCTGTAAAATGGTCAACCTCTAAAGAGAAACACATTGGTAGGGACAACTAGACTGTCTGCAAGGCAGACGATGTTAGTGCCTACAGACCCGTGAATCCTAAGCGGCCAAAAAAGGTGAGTGTCCCATGCAAAGGGAACAAACTCGAAATGGATTGTAAGATCAAAAAGATGTGCTGAAAGGCAATATTCAGCGCACAATAATGATCAGATAGATAAATGAGCCAAGTATCAACACTATGGCAAAGAGATATGGAAAATCGGCAGTGATCACAGTAATCGGCGCCGACCCAAGTAAACGGCGTCGACCAAAAAAGTCGGCGCCAACCAAACGTAGCACATATAAATATGCGAACGGAAAAAGTAAACAATTTATTTACACCGTGACGATTGATTCAGAGAGAGTCAAAAATTGGATTTGAGCATCATGGAAGCTTCTGGAAGCAGTCAGAAGTGGAGGAGGACACGACCTGGGGTAAGTGGTTCTTCTTGAACCAGTTGTACTTAATTTTTATTTTTTTTGTTTGATTTTTTTTTGTTTGTGGGAGGCCAGAGTCTGATTTATGTCTGGACAGGAAATCGGTGTCGATTGGTATAATCGACGCCGATTGGTATTAATCGGCGTCGACTAGAAATAAACGACGCCGATTTTATTAAATCGACACCGATTGTATAAACTTGTGAATAGATAAGATTTTTTTTTGTTTTTGTTTTGGATGTTCTGATTTGGGTAAATATGAGACTAATATTGCTCTTGATGTCATGGGTGCAGGCACAAGAGGCTCTACAGATGAGGGATGCTATTCCCGAGTTACTAGAGACTATTCTCCCTGATGTGACTGATGTAGATTGGCGGCATTTAGAGTTAGCCGGGTTCGGGGGCTTTAGGTACTACAGACGAGTGCCGCGAGATGTAGAGTTAATGCGGGCACTAGTGCGATGGTGGGATAGCCAGACATGCACTTCTTGGTTCAGGACGGGTGAGATGACCATCACCCATGAGGATATATATAGGATTTTGAGACTGCCAATCACTGGGGATCTGATAGAGATTACACCGCGAGAGCAGTAGCAGAGGGCCCTAGTTTGATTGTATAGAGATAGGGCGGATGATTCAGAGATAGTGTCTGGGGTAGTGCGGATAGCTTCGCAGTATAGACATGATAGCCCCCGAAGCAGACGGATAGTTTTGATTCAGATGGCGATATCCTATTTCACTCTACCAGATTCAGGACGTGGGAGATTCCCACTATTATTATTAGATTACGTTTGCGACATTCTGCAGTTCAGACAGGTGTTTGCTTTTGCTGATGCTTTGATAGCTCAGATATATCATGAGCTATGGATGTACACCACTGGCCGGAGGATAGGTATTGATGTCAGTTTTGTGCTCCATTGCTGGGCATATGAGCATATAGCGGTGATCAGGCCATCCGGACTTCCTTGGATGCCAGCAGCAGTGGGTGCTATTGATTATGGATTTTGGCGATGGCGGGCTGACATGGCCGATGGGGATACAGGGAGATCGGCAGATTGGTATACTGAGCATTTCAGGACGTTGACACTGGATCAGGTTATCTGGAGGCCATATCGGGTATTTCCGACATGGGCTGGTCAGGATGCTCACTTGGTGGCATTAAGACGGAGCAGAGTGGTTAGGGGCCACAGGCCTGATATGTGGGAGAGAGTCCCATTTGTGCGGGTATTGAGACAGTTCGGCCTAGTGTAGACAGTGCTGACTACTTACACGCCTTATAGGCGAGATAGCAGGGAGACTAATCTACCGATTTTGATCCCGGTAGATCCGTTGAGAGAGGCCCCACCCTCCACAGACAGTGATGATGACGTTGGAGTAGGTGATGGTTATACTGCATGGTATGCGATAGAGCTACCACGACATCTCCCGGCATTTATAGATGCCGACGAGGAGGACATAGCTGCGATGCTGGATAGACTGGAGGGAGAGCATGCCACCTTGACACAGACACATCAGGTGGCTCTTGAGGAGATCAGGGCTCTAACAGAGGAGAGGGATGCCCTAATTTTGGAGAGAGACACTTCTCACCAGGAGCGAGATACAGCGATCCAGCAGAGGGATCACTATTATCGACATAGGGAGGCCCTCAGGGCCAAATATGGGGAGACAGGTACCATGTCAGAGTCTGGTACACAGGGTACAACCCTAGGAGCACCACTAGCAGCAGCAGCACCATTACGAGCACCGGGTACCATGAGCTTGAGCACATACCAGTCTCTCCTTGCTGAGGTGAGATACTATGAGGATGCCTTAGCACAACATGCCCCACATGTGCCTTGGTACGGGGTGAGGAGGAGATCAGCGATGGCCACAGCGAGCGGGGCCTCAGGTGGAGGGAGCACCGGGAGAGACCGAGGTGGGCAGAGACCTCCAGCAGCAGGTGCGTCTAGCTCGATAGGTGGTGGCCAGGAGAGACAGCCTGGTCTAGAGGAGGGTGGAGGAGATAGTGTCCTCCATGCATCAGATTTTACTATATAGGGATTGATATATTTTGTATCCGTGTAGTGATGTAGCCTCGATTGGAAGGCATTGTATAGATGGCTTGATTGAAAGCCACCCATTTCTATTGTACAGACACACATGTATATATAGATTCATCATTTCATTTGTCATATAATTGTTCTCATGCTTTTGATTTTGATATACATGGATAGATGTAGCGTAATTGTGATGGATATAGATATAGACTGATAGATGATAAATAGATGTGATTGGATAGATGTAGACTTAGAGGATAGATAGATGTGATGTAATTTGACATGATTGGTATGTGGATATAATTTTGATGAAAAATAGATATAGATAGATGTAATGTAACTTGGATGTACAAGTTTTTAAATATTTTGATGGATAGATGGATAGATGTGATTGATGTATTCGGTATGTTTGAGATGTTAATTTAATTTTGATGAAAATAGATAGCCAGATCCACATGTGTTGACAATACATGCTTTGATAGATAAGATGAAATTAGATAGAAGATAAATTTTGATTAAATTAACATGTGAAATGTCAATTCGACTGGATGAAAAACAAAGAATAATGGGGAATACTCTTTGTGAGAGCCAAGGATGTAATGAAAACGACCTTGACTAGAAATAAAGAAAATATATCCGGATAAGAAAGAAAATGATAAGTTGGACTCCCAACCATCCATAGATAGAATCTGGATAGGAAATCAAAAGATCATGCATGTAAGGCCCTATATGAGGTTAAAATAAACCTGACACTAACTAGCCGCAAAACAGATTTAGGAGGGAAATGAAAGGAGCAATAAGTAAGTATCTTGTCGGAATTTACAAGGGACAGAATACATGTCTATAGTGAGAAAATAGGATTCTCCATATGATCGAAAAAAGGTCTTAAATCTCAGCTTCATGATTTTGGCAGAAAAGCAAACTGATCAATGCGGGAAGTTTGCTAGATATGGAAAGACTGATCAATACGGGAAGTCTTTCAGCGATGCTAAAAAGTGTACAAACTGACTAAAAGGCTGATCAATTGTAAGAAGCCTTGAATATTCCTTTAAGAAACAGCCATCCTTCAAGGGAGCGGTCTGTATTTTGAATTTTGATGATAGCCATCCTTCAAGGGCATGGTCTATATTTTTTTTTTTATTCATTTGATAATGTATGGATAGCTGTCCTTCAAGGGATCAGTCTATCTTTTTTGGATAGCATCTCTTTTTTTTTTTGTGTAAGACCTTTTTTGGAAGAAGTTGAGTTTAGACCTAGATAGATCAGATAGAGGGGAAGAAAATGTATAAAGAACATGCACTCATGCCCCGAGTAGATCCGATTAAGATAAGCACTTGGGACAGATGAAGCGGTGATTAAGGTGTTCCTACCATGAGGAGGAACATATCCAAAAGAAAAATGCAATGAGTAAAGCCGCAATACTCATATTTAAGGTAAACAAGACAATAGGCAGAGAACCACATAATTTTGAATCACCATGAAAGTATATGACTGGTTGTTTAGACGAATGAAAGATCTGTCTTGCAACTAGATTTGTGTAAGATAGATTTTAATAGTAGAAGGGCCGTAGATGCAAGGCATTAAGAGGTTCCACTTCGGGTATAGCATCCATGGAAGATAGACGATAAGCCCCAGATCCATATTTATGGGTGATAACGTATGGACCCATCCAGTTGGGAGCAAACTTACCACGTTGACTCCTCTCGAGTGTAGTGACATTTTGATTTTCTTTAAGAACAAGATCACCAATTTTGAAGTCACGGTGCTGCAAGTGCTTGTTATAAGCACGTTTGACATGCTCAAGATAGACTTGATGATGTTCATGAGCGTTGAGACACTGCTCATCTCATAATTCAAGTTGTGCTAGACGATTTTGACGATAGTCCTCATCAGAGACGAATTCTCTAAGAGAAACACGGAGAGATGGGATTTGAACTTCCAAAGGAAGAACAACCTCAGACCCATAGACGAGGGAGAAGGGAGTAGCACCAGTAGGAGTACGAATGCTAGTCCGATAAGCCCAGAGAGCGAAAGGGATATGTAAATGCCAATCCCTACCAGCTCGACTAGTTACCTTTGCAAGGATATTACGCAAAGTTTTATTGGAAGCTTCGGCCTGACCATTAGCTTGAGGATAGTATGGAGAAGAAAAACTGAGCTTGATATTGAAAGCGTCGCAGAGGTTCTACAAATCAACGTTCTTGAAAGACTTACCATTATCTGTGATGAGTTTGTGTGGGACACCAAAGTGACAAATTATGTGCTGATAGACAAAATCAACTATGGGTTTAGCTTTTGTTGAAGAAAGAGGGATAGCTTCCACCCACTTAGTAAAGTACTCAGTGGCAGTAATGATAGAATGATGACGCTGTGAAGAACGGGGATTGATAAGACCAATAATATCAAGACCCCATTGCGAGAAAGGCCACAAATCCGCTGTAGGTTGTAAAGCTTGACTAGGGATATGTGTGAGATTGGAATGTTGTTGACACTTGACACATTTCTTAGTGTATTCACAGCAGTCTTGATTAAGAGAAGGCCAATAATATCCCAAACGTAAGATGTGTTTAGCTACAGCTAATCCACTAAAATGTCCACCACAGATACCGTCATGGACCTCCTAGATAGCTTTAGATGATTCATGAGTTTTGAGGCACCGAAGCGAAATACCATCAAAGCCGCATTTGTAAAGAATCCCTCCTAGAATAGTATAGCGATTAGCGCGTTGGATAAAAGATCTTCTACCATTGGAAGTCAGATCTGGAGGAAGCATCGAATGAGATAGATAATCAACAATCTGTTGATACCACTCATCCTGAGTATGGGTTGTGACAGCATGGATTGAAGTTAGTTGCCTAAGATGAGATGGTTGGTCTAATCATTGTACAACCACATAAAGTCGCGAGTCCTCGGTAAAAGGTGGGATGAGTGAGGCTAACGAAGCCATTGTATCTGCGAATCGATTTGCAGTGCGAGGAATAGCTTGGATAGTGAATTTATCAAAATATTGGAGTTGAGCAAGAACAATGTCACGATATTTTTGAAGGATATCATTCTTGCATTGATAGACACTCGTGACTTGATTAACGATGAGTTCAGAATCACCAAAGATGTCAATATGATGAGCGCCGAGATTAATGGCATTTTGAAGACCCAAGACAAGAGCTTCATATTCAGCCATATTATTGGTACACTCAAAGTTTAATTTGTGTGCGACTGGGATAGGCATACCCCAAGGAGGAATCATCACGAAACCCGCACCTCCCCCTTACTAGAATTTGGATCCATCAAAGAAGAGCTTTATTTTAAATGGAGACAGACCAAAATCAATTTGTTGGATATATTGCTCACTGATAGGTTGCTCCTGCGTTCTTAAGACTGAAAGGCATGACACGATAACAAAAGGTCCCCCAAGGAGTTATGAAAGAAGTCTTATGTTGGTCTTCTGGTGTGATGAGAATTTGATTATATTTAGAGAAACCATCCGTAAGAGAAAGCATCTCATGACCCGCAGTTAAATCCATGAGTTGGTCGATATTAGGTAAAGGAAAATCATCTTTTGGACAAGCAAGATTAAGATCCCAGAAGTCGGTACAAATTTGAATTTTCCCAGTAGCTTTAGTTACTGGTACTACATTGGAAACCCATTGTGGATAATCGATGGGTTAGATGAAGTTAGCCGAGAGCAAGCGCTCCAATTCTTCTTTAACAAGAAGGGCTACTCTAGGGTGCATTTTACGTAATTTTTGTTTAACTGGTTTGATGTTGGGAAGAGTAACGATATTGTGGACCACAATATCGGGATCAAGTCCTGGCATATCCTCATATGTCCAAGCAAAGGCTTGACGATGGTTGGAAAGAAAAGTGGTAAAATCTCCTAACTCCTGTGGATTAAGGGATTGGCCGACCTTAATGATGCGAGGGTCTTAAGAAGTCCCTATATTAAGGTCGACAGTGGCTTCGTTGAGAAGTGTAGACGTGTCAAAAGGAATAGTCTTGGGAAGATATGAATCCTCTGCCCCCAGATAGGTGAGGACAGAATCATCATCTGCATAGTGGATAGTGTTGATAGTAGGAGAGTCATCTCCAGCTATTTCAGGGAAGATTAACGGTATGGAAGTGGACTTGTTGTTAGTCTTATAGGCTAGCGGCCCTAAGGAAATGGTATTGATAAAAAAAAAAAGTTAGACGGGATGGAAATGTCATCGTCCACATCGAGTGATGCTTCTGACTTAACGGGAGAAGATGGTTCCTCAATAGGAAGAGGCTCATCGAGAATAGTGACGGTGGCTTTTGAAAGAGGTTTAAATCCTAAACCAAATTTTTGATGTGGCTTGAGAGTTGGAATGGACACGAGGTCATGCACAGCTTGTTCATATTTTCCCAGGCCAAAACCATTCCACGCACATCGATATAAATAAGTTTTTGCAAACGTGGGATTCTGTAGACAATCGAACCCTGTTAAGTAAGGTTTGGTCCTAGGAGGAGAATCTGGGCGATAGTGAGGCGTATCAAGACCACCGTAGATGAAATTAGTCTATTGATTGGGCAGACCAATGGTGACGATGCGACCGAGACCTGGCTGATATTCAGGTTGTTTGTCTGGTCTACCATACTCAATAGGTTTAAGATGGTTGTCAAAAGAAAGGAGAGGAAGCTCTCCTAGTGAGAAACGCTGCAATGTCTCTTCTAAATTTTGTTCATCCGGTAGTTTGGTTGCAGGTATGGAAGAAGATGAGGCCCCGTCAGGAGAACAAGCATTTTTCTTTAGAGGGGCAGACCTTGTGGTCATGTCGCATTGTGCGGAAGGAAAAGGATCTCCTGGATGAGTATATATCTTGCCCTCATATTGATATTTTAAGCATCGATGGAGGGTGGATGGGACATAATGCATTGCATGAATCCAGGAGCGTCTGAGTATCATATTATAGTGGAATTTCCCTTCAAAAATGTAGAAGAGTTCGTGAAGTAGCCTCTTACCTACTCGAATGGGTAAGACCACAGTTCCTAAAGTAACTGCTAGCTGATCGTTAAATGATCGAAGGGCGAAAGGCGGGGGTGACACTACGTTCTTTGGTAACTTAAGTTGCTCGAATGTGTGCGAGGAGATGACGTTGAATGCAGCTCCACTGTCAATCATAACGTGTTTTAATGTAGTGTTGTCGATTTTGACTGTGATAAAGAGGGGAGCCTCCAAATCCTCTGAAGAAAGAGGAGGAATTTCCGAATCTTCAAAAGAAATGGCGGTTGATGGTCTATTCAAACCAACAACCAACTCAAAGGGCTGGGGCTCATCTGAATTCACTACGATGTGACGCAGATTATCAATCAGAGCTTGGTGATGTTGTGGAGAGGATTGAATGAGGTCAAAAAGAGACATTTTGACCGGAGCCTAGGTGAGTTGTTTCATAACACTCTCCTCAACTGACACGGGAATTTGAGCCCGAGGTGCAGCACGAATAGAGACCCGAGGTCATGGGGCTAATGAGGAAGGAGGAACTCCTTCGGGGGCTGCAGAAATGACAACCTGTGGTCGAGATGCTGTAGATGGGGATGGATTATCATACTGTTGGGTTCTAGTGGCGATATGAATTGTGTCGATTTGAGAAGGTGGAAGGTCGTTTGGAGTGGAATCACTAGAGGTCTGAGTGGATCGTTGGGGCTCAGATGGAGCTAAGATGACAGGAGATACTTGTTTCTCCTCCTCTAGCAAAAGATCACTTTCTTCCAAAAGGTTGTTGACGACAGATTAAAGAGCTTTACATCCCTCACTATCATGACCTGGGGTACGGTGGTAAGCACACATCAGATCAGAGTTAAACCAGGTAGGTTTAACTCCTTTAGGGTTATAGGGTTTAATCGGAGGAAGAGATATGGATGAAGATTGGATAAGTTGGTGAAGGATTTCGGTGTACAACCCGGTAGACGAAGATAGGGAGAGAGATGATGAAGGCGCCTCTTTTACTTTAACAGACTGCCGAGGTAAAAGAACCTGCATGTTAGGTTTGACAGTCTTTTTAGGGATCATCTTATTTTTTTGGACATCTGGAGGAGCAGTCTTGGGCACTTGAGATGGAAGTAAGTGAGACATGATTGATTTTGGTGGAGGGGGAGCCCCTAAAATAGATTTTGAAGATTATGGAGATGTGACAAGTGTTGTGGTCTTCAAAGATAAAGGAGGTTGCTTGGTTGAAACTAATAATGATTTAGATGATGTCGATTTAGATGAGGGAGAAGCTTCCAAAGTAGGTGTAATCGGAGGAACATAGGGCGCCTTGGTTTTTGGTAATGAAGATGATGATCCTGATAAAAGAGGTGACGTCCTTTTAGTAGGTAAGTCCACTTTTCGGGGTGCTGGTGAAGAATGTGTTGTAGAAGAAGAGGATGGTTTTGATAAGTGTGTAGAAGAAGACGCCTTCTCAGCAGACAAATCCAATCTTTTATGAGGCGTAGAGAGAGATTTTTGTGGGAAAGCACCAAGAGTCTTGATGGTTCGAAATATGGGATTTCCTTTTTCAGGGATGGTGACAACTTCAACGGCATAAGGTGATTGTAACCTTTTCGGGGGAAGCAAATGGGGAGGTACTGATGATGCAATGTTAGATTCCAGTTGTCTCGGTCTAAGTTCAGGAACCGAGCATATAGGTGTTGGTGCTACCTCTTTAGATTTTCCTTTAAGGGGTGACGCAGCATTGGTGATGGAAGAAGTGGGTGATGAAGAAGCAGCTCTTGGCAAAGGAACTACTTCCAATACAGTAATTGTGGGTGAAACTATTGTAGGAAAGGAAACAGGAAGAGTCAAAATCGAAGACGCTTCCGTCAAAGTCGTCACAATTATAGGGACATTCACCAGGGGAATAGTTGTAGCGAGAATGGGAGCAACAGAAGTAGATGTATCTGCAGTGGAAACTCGAAGGGATGTAATTTCCTTGAGCACTGAAAGAATGTCTGACGATGAGACAGATGAGGATGACACTGTCTCGGGTACGGATGTAAGGTCAGACAAAGGAGCGGAAAGAGATGAATCCATATCTAGCAATGTAGGAATATTCAAAGACGGGCTATCTGAAGATGGTGGAATTCCAGTGATTGACGAAGTGGAAGGAGATTCTGGTTCGGTCGATGTGTTCGCAGATAGCTTAGTTTCAGAAGAAGATGCTTCTGTAGAGATGAAGCTGATAGTATGAGTATTTGGTTTTTGAGACTCTGAAGCATTATGATTCAGGGAATGATTAGGAAAAGGTTGTTTAAAAACATCCAGTGCCTGATTTGGGGGAGCATTTGGGTTATCCAGAATGAGCTCGCCTTTATCAATGAATTTCTGGACAAGATTTTTGAAAGTCTGACATCGTTCGATGTCATGACCTTTGGTTCTATGATAATGACAGAAATCATTTTCCCTATACCAGAATGGACGTTCTTGGCTTTCATTAATATTCCTAATGGGGGGAAGTTCGATCATGTGGACTTCCAACATTTTTTTCAGGATAGAAGCATATGATTCCCCCAATGAAGTGAAGGATCGAGATGATGAAGTCCCTTTTCGAGAAGATGAGGGATCTCTTCGTGGTGTTTGATTAGAAGTGGTATTGGCTCGTGGTGTTTTTAATACGATAGCGTTGGTGGATCCCTGATTCTTGTCTTTAGAAGTGGAAGGATTTGATTTGGTAAACTGAGAAAAATCTGGTTTAGATTTAGAGTGAAGTTTTAACTTCCCTTGTTTAATGGCGCGAGATTCAAGTTTGCGTGCCATCGTAAAGGCTTCTTCGAAGGTGTGAAAAGTCTGGATCCTTAAAGTGGAAGAAATGTGATTAGCACAAGATCGAGTAAACAACTCGATCTGTTGGGATTGAGGAGACAATTGATTGATTATCCCTCTCCAACGAGCGACAAAGTCTGCAATAGACTCATCATCGAATTGACGAATGTTATAAAGATCTGTAATCGAGATCTTATGTGCGATATTTATTGAAAAGTTTTCAACAAAAATCTGAGCCAATTGAGAGAAAGAAAACAAGGAATGTTGAGGAATGTTACTGTACCAATCTAAAGCAGGACCTGCTAGAGACATAGGAAAAGTATGGAGCATAAGCTCCTGATCCTGGACTATGAGGTAACAAGCATGTTTGAATGCTCACAAATGTTGTTGAGGGTCCTCTCGACTATGAAATTTTGAAAATTTAGGAAGTTCCCATTGGGGAGGATAAGGCTTAAAAGCCACTGAGGGATGAATGGGTTCATTACACACTTCTTCAAAGGAGTATGAAGGATGAACCCCTTTTGTGGAGGCTTCCAAGTCTGCGACTTTCTTGTCAGATTGAGGAGGAGGCACACTGGCATGTCCTACATAAGAAGAAAATAGTGGATGTTGTTGAGGTGTCAACGGGGGATTCATCTGTTGATTGATAAGATGATAAGAGGAATAACCAGGCGTTCTGGGTGATGCCTGGTAGGGTATTTGCTATGAAGGAGCCTGTGTATAGGCAGGTTGTGAGATAATAAGTGGTTGAGAAAATGAAGGTTGGATGACGGATGGAGCCTGTGATTGGTGGACTCCTATGCTTGTTGACTGAATTGGGACAGATTAAGGAACATTAGTGCCGATTTGATTGGACATATTGGGGAACAAGACCTGAAAGAGGCTTTCTACTGTCGGATTAGGCATTAAGGGTGCCAATGCTAGAGGATGGGCAAAGGTCACTGTTGGTGGAACATTGGAAGAAAGACCCACTGGAGGACGAGAAGCAGGAACCAACTGACTATTCGGAGGGGGTTGACTCATAAAGGGGGATTGACCTTGGGACACGATGGAGGGCATAGATGAATTAACAGCAATATGCGGGTGCATAGACGTACTCATTATAGCCAGGGCAGAGGACCTCTCAGAAGTAGGTTTTGGAATATTCGAGGTAACTGCGGTGTTAGGAGTAGGTAAGACTATTTGAGAACTAGTCAATATGGTCGGTGGAAGAGAAAAAGGAGGCACAGGGGCACCGCCCTTCTCCGTGGCTTGAGGCGAGAGAGATGATGCTAACTGTTCTACAAAGGCCTGGGATGGTTCACGAGAATAATCGTACACTTGCTGGATTGGTGGTCCTTGATCAGATATTTGAACAAACTTGCGTACTAGGTAGTCCATGAGGGCTACCGGATTGCGATCGAGGAGCACCTGAAATTCAGGATCCCCGCGAGGAACATACTCTGAGTCAGAAGTAGATGATATTTCTGAAGGACTAGGGGAAGATGGACGTGATGGGGTTACTTTGGCTTGATAGAAAGGATTATATGACCAGGATGGGGAACCAGTCAACAGTGGTCCCGAGGAAGATCTGGAGGGTGCCGAAACATCCACACTAGTGGTAATCTTGGAAGAAGAAGGGGCCAGTTGAGCCATTCTTCTATATTGTAACCGAGTGATGACCATCATAAACACGCAGAAAAGAAGATTGACCTAACTAATGCACAGACAATTCAAACAGTGCAGGTGATTATCTCCTTTAAGTTTTGATGCTTTTAAGAAAGAAAATATTAGGGAAGGCTTTTTAGAACAGGAACTACTCAGATAGCCAAACTAAGGATGGTTTGGGGAATGTTTGGTGAGGAGTCCCGAAGGCACTTCAGTAAAAGACCGGTATGTGGCTTGATATAGGGGCCTACCCCCGCAATTCACACACCGCTGCGATAAGGGAGTCGGGTGCTTTGCCAATATATACCAGAACTTCCGTGAATTTATAGCGTGGCCCGAGTACCGCATAGGCTCTTCCTCTTGGATGTCACTTCCAAGTAGGCGAGGCCAGGGAAGAAATTTTTGTTTAAATGCTTTATACCTAGTGATTTTGGCTTTGTGTGCAAGGGTGAAAAATAAAAATCAAATAGTGTCACTCCCGATTTTGATCAATTTTACAGCCTAATTAAAACTAGATGAGAAACATACAGCAGCAATGACAAAGAAGAAGTTCTTTTTAAGTACTTAAAAACGAAGTGTTTGATTTCGATGAAGACAAGTCAAACAGATTCTTTCCCAAATGCGATTAAATTCTTTTTAAGCACCAAAAATTGAAATGTTCGAATGTGATAGACAACAAACAAAGAATTTTTTTTTTTAATTTATTTTTAGTTCCTAAAAAGGAGAAAACACCATAAAAGAGAAATACCTGTAGATTTAGCTCTCCAAGGTGTGTGGACTTCAAAAAGCGCGTTGTTGAGCTCTTCCCCTCGAACAATCCCACGAACAAGCAAAGTGCTCCGCAAGAAGAGGTTAAGCAAACACCAAACAAAATCCAGAAAGATACATCCGGATAATGGTGAAACGGAAATTTCTATTTCAAGGAACTAAAAAATTTCAAGGAAATAAAAATTTCACATAAAAAGCAAGATTAAAATGATGAAAGGAAATGTTCAAGCAGAACTAATAGAAATCAGTGAAGAAAAAGAACAAAGCTCAAAACTAGAAAAGAAATGAACTTGCCAATAAGGGACTTTGGTTAGGTCCCACTGGGCATGCTAGAATGTAGATCAAGGATTTCGCACTTGTTACCTGTCCAAGTTAATGCACCAAACTAAACACAAAAACCCTGAAAAACTCAAAATGAAATTGATACCTGATGGACAAGATCCGAAGATGTAGACAGATAAGGAGGTCGATGTAGATGACATGGGCGCACACGAGAAATTCACACAGTAGATCCGAGTAACTTGCAAGACACCGATGCTTGACAAAAAAAGACCACGTTAAAAGGTATTTAGGTGGACTGCCCGAAAAGCGGGTCTGGGAAGCGATAAGCTTCCTCGGCGGATGTCAGTCCACGTTTTCAATTAAGCAGAGAAACATACATGATAAAAGATGTACGTAAGGACTAGATTTTCTGATTACAGTAATAAAATAGAATCTAAACAGCAGATAGAAAGCAACAGAAAACAGGAAACTAAAATAAAAGCTAGATTTGTGTTACCTGTGTCCTTTTACCTGTCTGCAGGATGATCGGCGTCAATTATGTAGAATCGGCGTCGAATGATGTGATCGGTGTTGGTTATGAAGAATCGGCTTCGACTGAATAAGATTGGGATCGACTGAAAGCAGATCGGTCGATCGGGGACAGTGCAAGAAGATTTGGAAATTAGAAAGTGAAGGCCATATCGTCAACGTCTGCTGGATGTGCCGAAGTTGGTGAGATACTGGAACAGGGTCACCAAAAGATCAATGGATACATGTGATGTTGATGTGATAAGAACAGAGTAACGGTGCTCCTCTTAGGGAATGATTCGGACAAGATCCGTTCTCATTTGATAGATAATGTTGACACTAGATGCGTCAAAATCTCTCGTTCTCTCTCTTTCACGGTCTGTGTTTCTTTCGCGATCTGTCTCTATTTTTTCGTCCTCTTGCGAGTCTTTTTTTTTCGTCCTCCAGAACTGAGTTCTGGGCTTCTATTATAATCGGCGCCGCTCCTAAAAATTGGCGTCGACCGTACCGGTCGGCGCCGATCGCGGAGCAGACTCCCGAGGCGGCCAAAATGAATGATTTTTGGAAAGATAAGAGTTATCCCTCCACCTCAAATACAGGAAATATCCCGCTTGGGGAAGAGGAGAAATAGGGGTGATACATAGATAGGATAAATGTGGGGTAGATAAGTGGTTAGGATACATGTGAAGAGGTGTAATAAAATAGTTAATATTTAATTTCTCACGGGTAAGATATAATGGGGTAAATTAAACTTAGAATAGGTGTTTAAATCACAAATCGAATAATATCCGAAGGGGATAGTGGTGACATAAACGTGCCCCAGGTTACCAGAGAGAGCAAACGCGCACAAGGGAAACCAGATTGGATAATCAATTTTAGGTGTCTACAGTAACTTGGCCTTTTGCACTCTAAAATGGCACTTCTTTGGATTGAGTGAAATGCCATACTCTCTGCATCTTATCAGCATATTTTCTAAATGTTTCAAGTGATAACTTATTCTCCTAGAGAAAACTATCACATCATCCTAATACACATCAATGAAGTCACTGGTATACCCTAAGAATGCTACATCAATTTTTCTCTCTTAATAGTATCTCTAGTATTCGTCAGGCCAAACGACATCCTCACATACACATAGGTACCCCATGGAGTACTGAAAGTAGTTTTGATTCTCTATGATTGCTTCACAACTACCTGGTTATACATAGAGAAATCATCCGAAGTAGATAACAACTCAAAGCCAGTAACCAATTGCAACTTGTTATCCATGTTTGGTAAAGGATAATTATCCTTCATTGATGCTCTGTTCAGATTTCTAAAATCCACGCACAACCTAGTATCACCATTCTTTTTTCTAATTGGCACTAAGTTTGCGATCGAAGAAGAATACCTTGTTGGCTTAATGATCCCTCCATCCCTCAGTTTCTTCAGTTCTTCTTGCATCTCAAGAGATAGGAATCAATTTATCAGCCTTTGTTTCTTCCTGAATGGCTTTGCATTAGACTCCAAAGGAATTTCATGTTAAAACAGATCCTCTCTATATGCCTTCAACTCAGAATAAGACCAGGCCAAGAAATCTTGATAATTCTTCAACAACTGGACATAGGAATTTTTTTCCTCCTTGTTCAGATTGCTTCCCAACCAGATCTTCCTTTGCTTCTCCTCTGTACCTAGGTCATTCTCCTGGACATACCTTGAGGTTGTTATATGCCTATTGATAATGCAATAAGTATTATCAAAGTTTGATTCAAGAGCAACCAGTCCTCTAGGAATAATTATATCCTAGAATCCTCAAAGCTACATGATTTTTTTGCATAGATTAGCGTGCTCAAAAGGAAGAATATATTGATTATAAAATGCATAGTGATTAAAATTAGATTTAATAATATTATTGCATATATAATGTGTTTAAATTCTAATGTATAGAACATAAAATTGTTGAAGACATTACATTCGGTTAATTCTATAGGGAAACACGTATATAATTGGAAATAATTATCTGATGCACGATAATTAGCAGGAACTTGACAAGGTCATAACTTGAGCTCTGGGTGTCTGTTTGAGTCCTTTTTTTAAACCAAATCTTTTGATGAGATGAATGTATCGGCAATTGGCCCTACCAATTATGGCATGTTTTGGTATATTTTTGGGCCCTAAAACCTCCATCTTGAGGCCAAAAATTAATATTTAAGTTGTAGTTTAGTTTTTTCCTATTTTTGGGCATTAGTTAATTTTAGTCTATTAGTTGCATTATGAGTTAGAAAGTTGGAAATTCCTCTAATTTAGGAATGTAGAAGATCCCTGGAAATTTTTGTGCTCGTATGAATAAGCATGCGAGCTTACTAAGAATAGTAGGTTCTAGTAAACTGCTAAAAATAGTAATTTCCACCACCTAGAGTAGATTTAGTCAAAGTTAGTTAGGGTTTACTTGGAAACTTGAGTTGGGAGTTGTTTTCCTATTTAGGAAACATTGTGATTCATTATTCAATAACAAAAAAGGAGATCTATTTTCTTTTGGAGTTCATATTATTTGTAGTATATCAATTTTGTTTATAATTTCGTTACATTATCTAGTATCAGAGCTGGTTCGATTCTTTAAAAAAATGGCAGGGAGAGGAAGAGGAAGAGGAGGTGGTATTAATCGAATGAATAGAAATATGTAATATCTGTAGAGCCAATTTTTTACACATGCTGCAATGATAACCTAGAGAGGAAATCAAGGTGGAGATGACACAGATGAAGAAGAAGTTTTTGAAGAGGAGGAAATGTAAGCACCCTAATTAGATTTTGAAGAAAGGATGCTTCAAGCATTAGAAGGAAATAATGATGGGATAAGAGATGATGTTTCAAAGTATGGTGGTAGTATAAAACCAGAGGAACTGATAGACTAGTTAACTACCATGGGGAATTTTTCTGAATGGAAGGTTATGTCAAAAGAAAAGAAGGTCAGATTTGCATGCATGAAATTGAAAGGTCATGCTATGTTATGGTTGGATCACTTACATAAATAAGCGTTGAAGAAAGGGGAAAAAAATAATTAGTATGTGGAGTAAGATAGAGAAGAAGCTGAAAGATAAATTTCTCCCTGTGGATTATGCACAAACCCTTTACAAGAGGTTTTAAAATCTCAAATAGAACTTACAAATAGTGCAAGAATACACAGATGAGTTCTAAAAGTTGTCCATTCATGTAGAGCATGAAGAAACTAAGGAATAAATGGCTGCAAGGTATGTAAATGGATTAAAATTTTCTATTCAAAATGAGATAAGTATGAATAGAATTAAGAGCATGGAGGATGCCTATCAATTAGCCTTCAAGGTCGAGGAAAAAAAAAATGTCAAAGTTTTAGGAGATCACCTGCAATGATTACGGGGCCACATCTTACTTTTGGGGATGAGCTTGTTTTAGCCAAGGTAGGGGAGAATCATCTCGTGGATTAGAAAAGAAAGAAGATACAAGACAAGATTTCCATAATCAACAAAGAGGAAGAGGATATGCTGGTGATATAGGATGGGAAGATCCATGAAGACCATTTGTAAGTTACATATGTGGTGAAGAGGGGCATCATGATTTTTAATGCCTGCATTCTTATACATATGACAAGAGGCATGGAGATGCTGCAAGAGTAAATCTTGTTGAACCTAAACAAGTAGAAGATGAACAGGGCCTAGAAATTCCACTAGATGTTAGAGAATTTCTGATGATCAAGAGGACAATGATTTCTCCATGAAAGGATATCAAGGGGGATTCTTGGCTGCATAGAAATATTTTTCATACCAAGATGCACTTCAGAAGGAAAGGTATGTAATGTTATTATTGATGGTGGCAGTTGCAAGAACATGGTTTCAAATGAGATGCTCGAGAAATTGGGTCTGCATTTTAAGAAGAATCATAACCCTTACCATATCACATGGTTTAAGAATGGTAACGAAGTTACTATTGATAAGATATGTTTAATCTTTTTTTCTATTGGGAAGAGTTACAAGGATGAGATTTGGTGTGTTGTTATTCCTATGGATGCATGTCATATGCTGCTAGGAAGACCATGGTAATTTGATAGAAAATTTATTCATGACGGGGTAAAGAATACTTATACTTTCTGGAAGGATGGTATAAAAATAGTTTTTCTACCTCTTAAGGAAGAGGGGAAGGCTGAAAATATGCTCTCTGCAAAGGAATTTGTGAAGGAGGAAAAGACAACCAATTTTTACTATGCACTAGTTACAAATAAGAATGAACCTATAAGTGCACAAATACAAATAGAAACATCAGAATTAATAGAAGAATTTTCTTATATTATTCCTGATGAGCTACCAAATGGATTGCCTCCCAAATAAGATATTGAACACCATATTGATTTGATTCTAGGGTCTTCACTCCCAAATCAAGAAGCTTATAGGATGATCCTGACATTGCATTGAGAGTTGAATAGGAAAGTGACAGAGCTCGTGAGAAAGGGGGTCGTAAGGGAAGGCATGAGTCTATGTGCAACCCCAGATTTATTAACACCAAATAAGGATGGAACATGTAGAATGTGCACTGATAACAGAGAAATCAATAAATTTTCAATCAAGTATAGGTTCCCAATACCTCACCATGATGATATGATGGATGTGCTTTTTGGATCTAGGTATTTCACCAAGATTGATCTTCGAAGTGGTTACCATCAGATTTGGATCAAAGAAGGAGATGAGTGGAAAACAACATTCAAGACATGAAATGGATTATATGAGTTGTTGGTGATGCCATTTGGGTTATCCAATGCACCTAGTACTTTAATGAGACTAATGAACACTGTGCTGTGGGAGTATAATGGTAAGTTTTTTGTGGTCTATTTTGATGATATCTTGATTTTTAGTAAAACTAAGGAAGAACATTTGAGGCATCTAAGAGTGTTATTTGAAGTGTTAAGAAAACAAAAAATATATCCAAATATGAAAAAGTGCACATTTATGCAAGAGATTTGTGCATTCTTGGGCTTTATCATTTCAGCAGATGGGGTACAGATGGACTTATAAAACATAAAGGTAATTATAGAATGGCCTACTCCAAAGAGTATAATAGAGGTAAGAATATTTCATGGGCTAGGGTAAGTGCACCAAGTTTGTGGACAAAAAGGGGGTCATAAGTGGACGTCATATTGCAAAAAATAGTAAAATCTCAACATGTAGGGATTATTAGCAATATGTGCACTCAAAATTAGAAAATTTTACATAAATATGAATTGCAGCATCCGGAATCTAATTTCTAAAACACTAATTTAAAAAAAAAATAGGAAATTTTAGCTATATTAAAATGTGAAAATTATATGACTTGGTTTTTGTTTTTGAAAAAACCTATAAGATTGTAGTTCATTTGCCCGCAATTTGGATGACCAAATCTTGCTCTTTTTTTTTCCTTTAGTGAAAAGTTAGAGATAGTTGTCTATCTTGGGATGGATTTTATTTTTTATTTTTTCGAGAATTTTTTTTTTAATGATTTTTTCTGTGAAAGTGGTCTTAAAAGATTTAGAAAATAGAGCACTTTCCATTTTCCCAGCATAACTATATCAAAAAATATCGAAATCAAATATATATATTTTTAACGTGTATAAAATTTCTCCACACTTGGGATAGTATAAGTTTAGGCACATTTTAATAAGTGAAACAAAAATTGCAGTCTTAAACTTAGACATGAACATTCGTAGGAAAAAAATGTCTTCAAGACCTATTGTTAGTAAAAATTATAAAATGATATTTATCTTATTCTACTCACTTTAAAATCAATATTTCTACGAAGCTAATAGTCTCCCCTATGTGATGGAAACATTTTTGTGAAATGTTTTCAGTTTTTTAACATGGGTCAAGTCTATGGAAGAGAAAATTTGAAATTTTTTGACCCTTTACACTTCATAATGACCTTCCATAGCTTTGGTTGGGGCAAAACAAAGATTTCCCGAGCCTTAGGGTAAGATTTGATGATACAGATAGGACCGGGATCATAGTTTACAAACATCAATCGCAGGTTTTTAAACAAAAACTGTGATTGCACTTTATAAACCACAAGAATGGTTCATAAATCATATTTATATGCATCCCAATGTTCTAATTACCATGTGATATTTACTGTTTGACTTTACCATACGAATTACTATGAAATTCTATCATTTTCTACACGTTTTTCTTAGCACCGAAAGTAAAACATCATGGGAGACAAGAAATGAAGTCAAAAAAGGAATTCATTAAGTAAATAAATACCAAACAAATTAGAGGGAAACAAATTTCAAAATGCTAAGCGAATGCGGAATCTTCGTGAATCAAGAAAAGGTTTATCTTCAACACCTACTATTGTAAGCAATGAGGAACCAGGTATTGTTTCTACTATCAATGTTGAAGTTGAATTAAATACTCATGATGAAGATGTTTTTACTGTCAATGTTGAAGATGAATTAAATACTCGTGATGTAGCAAATGTTGAAATTGAAGGAGACAATGAAAATGTGAATAAAGAAATTTAGGTTGAAACTGAAGACAAACAAAATTTGACAAAAACACCTCCTAAGATTTTCCATTAGAAACCTAATTATTTTATTGAAATTGATGAAAACATTTTGAAACCAATGTGTGCCAGACTTTCTTGATGGAAAAGAAGAAGAAAAGCCACTAAAATTTGGGATAATCATTTTGAAATTTTAAATGATTCCCAAAGATGTCAGTTGGTTGTTAGTTTGTTGAAATTGAATAAAATGAGACCTATATTAAACACGTTAGGATTGACAACATCTAATATACGTGTTCAAACCTCTACAATTGTTGAAAAGCTTCATGGTGCATATCACACTCTTGGTGTCAAGAGACACACTAGGGATAGTAATATTGTGTGTCGTGTATTTGCTACTAGTGTTGTAAGTGAATAAAAAACAACAACGTTTGATGACGCAACTAAGTCGAATGTTGCAAGTTAATCGAAAAAATCTAATGAAAGCAATTGAAAGACGTAATATCCTTCAATCACTCAATAACACCAATTTTTGGGCACTTTTCTGCTAGATCACCACGTAAGGACAAATATAATATTGATGCTATAAGATTTTTTATTCAATTTCAGCATGATAACAATAGATTTTCACCTAATACAAGAGATGTTGTAAAATGGAGAGTTGGTTGTATTAATCACAAACCACATGCAAAGCATTTCTTAGATATGAATCAAACTCAATTTTTTCATAAGTTTGAACAAGAGCATCTAAAAATAAAAGTTAGTCAATTTTTTTTTGAAATGTTAAAACCATTCTATGTGAAAATCAAACGCATTTGCACCACTTGTTATAGGAAGCATGTTGAATTTTCTATGAATTATGCTAATTTTTTATGTATTCGTTCTATTTTGCATTCTTAAACTATGTTATCGGAATGTGGTGTTCAAGTTCCACCAATATCTTCCAGGGATTTCATTCCTATGATATTTTTTGAAAACGAAGTTGGACAATTTTTTTATAGTCAGGATTGTTTATATGGAAGTTGTGGTACATGTGGCGGATTAACTAAATTGGAAAGTTTCACCCATGAGAAAATTGAAGGTGCAATAAGAAATAATTTAGTTGAGTTTGATAAATATAAATCAGTTGCATACCAGTTGAAAGATGGAAAAGAGTCTAAATGGTGTGAGTTAGTTATAGAACATATGCATGTTTTTTAATTTATGAGAAAATTTAAGGATGAAATTGTTTATGAGTATGTTAGGCATACACACAGAGCTCGATGGTTGGATGAACAGTTCAAGATATGAAAAGACACATTTCCTATTGGTACTATTGTTTTAGTGGTTGATTCTGCAGAGAATTTCATATTGCAACCATAAATGGAGGTTCAATCATAATACTACAACTCAATACAAGTTGCCATTTTTGTGCATATAGCATTTATACATTCTCCTGACAATATAGAGAATGATCAAATTTTTTTAAGAGATTACCACTTTTATATCAGTGATGATCGTACTCATTTTAGTGAATTTGTGCAAGGGTGTTTCTAGTTGTTTTATGGAAACTCGTCTGATAGGAACATCCACTTCAAACAACATTATATATGGTAAGATAATTACACGCCTCAGTTTAAGAATGAAAGAAAGTTTTATTAGATGAGAAGGATGCATGTCAAATTGGGTGTGGAACATATTTGGAGTTTCACTGAGGCTGGACATGGAAAAGGAGAGCATGACGGTGTAGGGGTATGTGTGAAAAGAGATCTTGCAAAAGAAGAGTTGAAGTATAAAGAGGGTGCTAAATTGAAAGATGCAAAGAGCATAGTGGAATGGTGTTTTGAAAACATGGCCCGAGGTTCTCAAGAAATTTCCATAGTTTGTAGATATTTTTTGTTGATAGAGGAACAACAAATTGCTAACTATGAGGATGATATGACACTCACTGGGTCCAGTTATATGCACTCATTTTGTAGCTCGGACGCTACTTCATGGGCCACATGGATAAAAAATTTGACATGTCTTTGTGCATCTTGTATCGAATTTTTCACTGCTGAGTTTGATTCACAAGAATGAGTCGATGGATGGATTTATAGGCCTCTAGCTCTACTTGCTAGTTATCAACCTCCACAAGCATTATAACTTATTTCTACAGATGAATTTGTAACATCCAAGGAATTTGATGAAATTTCAATATTGGTGTGATAAGGTATTTATGGTTATTTACAATTTTTGTATTGAGTTATGTCCATTGAAATTTTAATATGTATAATTTAAATTTGAGCTGAAACCTTTTTGTTTGTAGGAAATGTGTTTTAGTTATTGCGATAGAAGACAATGAAGAAGGAAAAAACTATTTATTATGTCATTGCATCAAGGAATGAAAGAAGTTAACTTCTCCTATTATAGATGGCGAAGATATTGAGTACCCTACAGGGTCAGTGGTAGTTATTGGAACTTGAATTCAGCGGTATCCATTAAAAACCTCCTCTGTTTGGGTGTTTGAAGACTTTGAGACACACAGGAAAATACTCTTATATTCACATCTAGTTTTAGCGACAAATATTCAGCTGTATAGATATCAAGGAAGGCCTAATAACAAGATTCTTTAGAAGGTTTGAGAGTCAGATCATGAAGCAATCTGGTCCACTATTCAAAGTAGATCTTATCCTGATGGTTCATTGGAATGAATTTATAATGCTCGTGTCTAGTATATATAATTTCTTTGGTATATATAAATTTGTTAGATGAATTTAAGTTCATATATTTTATTAAATTTGTGTCTTTTATATATATCTAGTATGGTTTTGATTTGAAACTTAAATTTCTTTGACTAACACTTTTATATATAGGTTAGTGGTGCCAAAAAAATTCCACCTTCACATGGTTGGCACTGTTAGTAGAGAATTATAAATACTCGAAGGTAAGAGAAGATTTTATTGTTTTACAAGAAAAGAGAAGCAATTAACAATTATTTATGTACCTGTGGAGGGGTTCCCAGTTCCGGAGGAGGTATCCTAGAATTTCCTGGAGCTTAGAGAACTAAAATGACACCTCCCTAAGCATTTACAAGACCATCCCTATGCGTGTGCACAGTTGGTTTGGTGCAATGACCCATTGTTTACAAAATATACCATTTGACAGCCTTACACTGTCTCAAACTACACTATTAGGTGCATTAACAAACAATAGGGCATCGAGAGCACCAACTAGAGAAGGAAAAAATTGAGACAAGCTATTATAGAGGGTCCATACTCCGAGGTGTAGGATTAGACAAGACATCTCTAGGTGTCAAGGAGTCTGCATAGCCACCCATCCAAGTTGAAAATTTTTTTAGTCTCAGGGCTCTTAAGGGACTACGTCCAAACAAGGTATCCTAGAAGAAATGACATTTTCATGTTAGTAGAGAATTATAAATTCTCGAAGGTAAGAGAATATTTTATTGTTTTACAAGAAAAGAGAAGTAATTAACAATTATTTATGTACCTTTGGAGGGGGTTCCCAGCTCCGGAGGAGGTAGCCTAGAATTTCCTGGAGCTTAGAGAACTGAAATGACACCTCCCTAAGCATTTACAAGACCATCCCTATGCGTGTGCATAGTTGGTTTGGTGCAACGACCCACTGTTTGCAAAATATACCATTTGACAACCTTACACTGTCTCAAACTACACTATTAGGTGCATTAACAAAAAATAGGGCATCGAGAGCACCAACCAGAGAAGGAAAAAGTTGAGACAATATATTATAGAGGGTCCATACTCCGAGGTGTATGATTAGATAAGACATCTCTAGGTGCTAAGTAGTCTGCATAGCCACCCATCCAAGTTGAACAAATTTTTAGTCTCAGGGCTCTTAAGGGACTACGCCCAAACGAGGTATCATGGAAGAAATGACATTTTCATGTAATGAAAAGAAACCTCCTCTAGTGTTCATCTTGCCACCCAGATATGTCTGCGTAGTCAATTTAGTGTCATACCTACCGTTTGCAACATATACCATTTGACAGCCTTAAACCAGCTCAAACTACACTATTCGATGCGGTTGCAAATAATAAGTCAGTGAGAGCACTGATTGGAGAAGGAAAAAACCAAGAAATAATATTGTAGAGGGTCCTTATCCTGAGGTGTAGGATTGGACAACATATCTCTAGGTGCCACAAAGCACGCATAGTCACCTGTCGAAGTTGAACATTTTTTTGGTCTTAGGGCTCTTAAGGGACTCTACCCAAAAGAGGTAGCCCAGAAGAACCGACATTGTTGCACACCTAAACGATGCCTACTTTAGTGTTAAATTGGCCACCTAGATGTGTCCACATAGTTGGTTTGGTGCCATAAACCACCGTTTACAAAATATACCATTTAATAGCCTTACATTGTCTCAAACTAAACTATTCGGCGCATTTGTAGACAATAAGGCACAAAGAGCATTGATTGGGGAAGGAAAAAATTGAGACAGGATATTTTAGAGGGTCCCTACATTGAACTGTAGGATTATACGAGACGTCTCTAGGTGCCACAAAGTGCGCGTAGTCATCTGTCAAAGATGTATTTTTTTTTTATCTCAGGGCTCTTGAGGGACTCCGCCCGAAAAAAGTAGCCCTGAATAAATGACGTTGTTTCAAACCAAAATGACACCTCCTATAACATTAAACTGGCCACCCAAATGTGTCCGTGTAGTCATTTCGGTGCCACAACCCACCATTTACTAAATATACCATTCGACAGCCTTACACCGGCTCAAACTACTCTATTAAGAAGGTTTGCAAACAATAGGGAAGTGAGAGCACCGATTAGAGAAGGAAAAAAATGAGATAGGATATTATACAACATCCCTATGCTGAGGTGGAGGATCAATTGAGAGGTCTCTAGGTGCCACGGAGTGCGCGTAGTCACCCTTCGAAGTTGAACAATTTTTTTGTCTCACGGTTCTTGAGGGACTCCTCTCGAACAAGGTAGCCCAGAAGAAACGAAATTGTTGCACACAAAAACAATGCCTCCTTTAGAATTCTCGTATCCACTTGAATGTGTTTGCATAGTCAGTTTCAGTGCCATGACCCACCGTTTACAAAATATACTGTTTGACAACTTTACACTATCTCAAACTACACTAGTCGGCACGTTTGCAAACAATAGGGCAGTGAAAGCACTGATCAAAAAAGGAAAAACCCAAAATAGGCTATTGTAGACGGTCCCTACACTGAGGTGTAGGATTTTACGAGATGTCTCTACGTACCATGGAGTGTGTGTAATCACCTGTCAAAGTTGAACATTTTTTTTTGTCTCAAGGCTCTTGAGGGACTCTGCTCGAACGAGGTTGCCCGAAAGCAACAATGTTGTTGTGCACCAAAAGGATTCATCCTCTATCATTCACCTATCCACTCAGATGTTTCCGCGTAGTCAATTTGTTGCCATGACCCACCGTTTACAAAATACACCATTTGACAACCTTACACTATCTCAAACTACACTATTCAGCATGTTTGCAAACAATAGGGCAGCGAGAGCAGAAATTAGAGAAGGAAAAAACTGAGACCTACTATTGTAGAGGGTCCCTACGCTGAGGTGTAGGATCAGACTAGACATCTTTAGATTCCACAGAGTGTGTGTAGTCACCCATCGAAGTTGAACAATTTTTTGGTGTCAGGGCTCTTGAAGGACTCTACCCGAATGAGGTATTCTGGAAGAAAAGACGTTGTTTGGCACTGAAATGACACCACATCTAGCCTTCACTTAGCCACCTAGACATGTTTGCACAGTCGGTCTGGTGCCACGACCCACCGTTTCCAGAATATATCGTCTGACACCCTTACACTATCTCAAACTAGACTATTTGGCGCGTTTGCAAAAAATAGGGCAGCAAGAGCACTGATTGGACAAGGAAAAAACTAATACAAGATATTTTAGAGGATCCCTACACTAAGGTGCAGGATATGACAAGACGTCTCTAGGTTTCACATTGTGTGCATAGTTACCCGTAGAAGTTGAATAATTTTTTAGTCTCAAAACTCTTCAGGGACTCCGCCTGAAAGTGTTATCCCGGAAGAAATGAAGTTGTTGCACACCAAAAAGATACATCTTCTAACATTCACTTAGCCACCCAGATGTGTCTGCGAAGTCAGTTTGGTACCACGACCCACCATTTACAAAATATACCATTTAACAGCCTTACACTGTCTCAAACTACACTATTTTATGTGTTTGCAAACAATAGGGCAGTGAGAGAACCGGTTGGAGATGGAAAATACCAAGACATACTAGTGTAGAGGGTCCCTATGCCGATGTTTAGGATTAGACTAGACATGTCTAGGTGCCATGGAGTCCGTGTAGTCACCTATCGAAGTTGAACATTTTTGTACTCTCAAGCCTCTTAAGGGACTCTGCCGAACGAGGTAGCCTGGAAGCAACGACGTTGTTGTGCACCAAAATGAATCCTCTTCTAGCATTTATCGAGATACCCAGATGTGTCTGTGAAGTTGGTTCGGCACCATGACCCACCGTTTACACAATATACCATTTAACAACCTTACATTGTCTCAAACTACACTATTTAGCATGTTTGCAAACAATAGGGCAGCGAGACCACCGAATGGAGAAGGAAAAAACTGAGAAAGACTATTGTAGAGGGTCCCCACACTGAGGTATAGGATAATATGAGACATCTCTAGGAGCCATGAAGTGGGCGTAATCACCCGTCGAAGTTGAATACTTTTTTTGTCTCAAGGCTCTTGAGGGACTCTACCCAAACAAGGTAACCTGGAAGCAATGACATTTTTGTGCACCGATACGATGCATCCTCTATAATTCACCTATCCACGTGAATGTGTCCGTGCATTCGATTTGGTGCTAAGACCCACTTTTTACAAAATATACCATTTAACATCCTTACTTTGTCTCAAACTACACTATTCGGTGCGTTTGCAAACAATAGGGTAGCAAGAGCACCAATTGGAGAAGGAAAAAATAGAGACAAACTATTGTAGATGGTCCCTACGGCAAGGTGTAGGATCAGATGAGACATCATTAGGTGGCACAGAGTGTGCATAGTCACCCATCGAAGTTGAACACTTTTTTTGTCTTAGAACTTTTGATGGACTCCACCCGAACGAGGTAGCCCAGAAGGAACGATGTTGTTTCACACAGAAAAGACACCTCCTCAAGAGTTCACCTGGCCACCTGGATGTGTCCACACAGTCGATTTGATGCCACGACCCACTGTTTACAAAATATACTATTTGACAGCCTTACACTGTCTCAAACTACACTATTCGACGTGTTTGATAACAATAGGGCAGCGAGAGCACCGATCAGAGAAGGAAAAACCAAAGATGCACTATTGTAAAGGGTCCCTACACCAACGTGTAGGATCAGATGAGAAATGTCTAGGTGCCACGGAGTGCGCGTAGTCACTCGTCGAAGTTGAAAACTTTTTTGGTATAAGGGCTCTTAAGGTACATCGCCTAAGCGAGGTAGCCTAGAAGCAAAGACATTGTTACACACTAAAATGATTCCTCCTCTAGCATTTAACTAGCAATCCAGATGTGTATGCGCAGTCGGTTTGGTGCCATGACCCACCATTTACACAATATAGCATTTGACAGCCTTACAATGTCTAAAACTACACTATTCGGTGCGTTTACAAACAATAGGGCAGCGAGAGTACCGATTGGAGAAGGAAAAAACTAAGACAAAATATTATAGAGGGTCCTCAAGATGAGGTGTAGGATCAGATGGGGCATCTCTAGGTGCCACGTAGTGCGCGTAGTCACAAGTCGAAGTTGAATGCTTTTTTAGTCTCAGGGCTCTTGAGGGACTCTGCCAGAACAAGGTATCCTGGAAGCAAAGACGTTGTTACGCACCAAAACATTACATCCTCTATCATTCACATGGCCACCCAAATGTGTCTGCATAGCTGGTTTGGTGCCAGGACCCACCGTTTACAAACTTTCTTGTTTGACATCCTCAATCTGTCTCAAACTACACTATTCGGCTCGTTTGCAGACAATAGGGCAGTGAGAGTACCGTTTGGGGAAGGAAAAAACAAAAATAGGATATTATATAGGGTCTTTATTCCAAGGTGTAGGATTAGACGAGACATCTATAGGTGCCATAGAATGCATGTAATCACCCATCGAAGTTGAACAATTTTTTGGTCTCAAGGCTCTTGAGGGACTCTGCCTGAACGAGGTAGCCAAAAAGGAACGACGTTGTTTCACATGGAAACGACACCTCCTCTAGCATTCTCCTAGCCTCTTGCATGTGTCCGTGCCACTGGATTGATTTCATGACCTGCCGTTTACAACATATACCATTTGACAGCCTTACACTGTCTCAAACTACACTATTCCATAGTTTGCAAACAATAGGGCAGTGAGAGCACCGATTGGAGAAGGAAAAAACCAAGATAGGCTATTGTATAGGGTTCCTACACTAAGTTTTAGGATCAAACAAGACATGTCTGGGTGCCACGGAGTGCATGTAGTCACCCGTTGAAGTGGAGCACTTTTTTGATCTTAGGGCTCTTAAGAAACTCCACCCGAATGAGGTAGCCCGGAAGCAACGATGTTGTTGTGCACTGAAATGATGCATCCTATAGCTTTTAACTGGCCACCTAGACATGTATGTATAGTCATTTTGGTGCCATGACCCACCATTTACAGAATATATTGTTTGACATCCTTACACTGTCTCAAACTACACTATGCGGCGCATTGGCAAACAATAGGGCAGCGAGAGCACCACTTGGAGAAGGAAAATTTTGAGATAGGCTACTGTAGAGGATCCCTACACCAAGGTGCAAGATAAGACAAGACATCTCTATGTGCCACTGAGTGTGCTTTGTCACCCATTTAAGTTGAACACTTTTTTGGTCTCAGGGATCTTAATGGACTCCGCATAAACGAGGTATCCCAGAAGCAATGACATTTTTTTGCACCAAAAAGACACCTCCTCTAGCATTTACCTGGCCACCTAGATGTGTCTATGCATTCATTTCAGTGCCATGACCCACCGTTTACACAGTATACCATTTGACAACCTTACACTGTCTCAAACTATACTATTCGGCGCGTTTGCAAACAATAAGGTAGCGAGAGCACCATTGGAGCAGGAAAAAACTAAGACATAATATTATAGAGGGTCCTTAAGCTGAGGTGTGGGATCAGACGATACATCTCTAGGTGCCACAGAGTATACATAGTCACAAGTTGAACTTGAATTCTTTTTTTGTCTCAGGGCTCTTGAGGGACTCCACCCAAACAACAAAGCCTAGAATCAATGACGTTGTTCCGTATAAAAACAACACATCCTCTAGTGTTCACCTAGCCACCTGGATGTGTCCGTACAGTCAATTTTGTGCCAGGACCCACCGTTTACAAAATATACCATTTGACATCCTTACTCTGTCTGAAACTACACTGTTCGGCGCGCTTGTAAACAATAGGGCAGCGAGAGCACCGATTAGAGAAGGAAAAACATGAGACATTCTATTGTGGAGGGTCCCAATGCCGAGGTGTAGGATTAGATGAGACATCTCTAGGTGCCACAGAGTTCATGTAGTCACCCATCAATGTTGAACACTTTTTTTGTTCTAGGCCTCTTTAGGGACTCCACTCGAATGATGTAGCCGGGAAGCAATGCCATTTTTGCACACCAAAATGACACCTCCTCTAGCAATCACCTAGCCACTTGGACATGTCTGTGTATTCGTATCGTTCCCATGACCCACCATTAACAAAATATATCATTTGATAGCATTATATTGTCTCAAACTACACTATTCGGTGCATTTGCAAACAATAGGGCAGCGAGAGCACCAATTGGAGAAGGAAAAAATAGAGACAGAATATTGTAGAGGGTCCCTATTCTAAGGTGTAGGATTAGATGAGACATCTCTAGGTGGCACAGAGTGCACATGGACACCCATTGAAGTTGAACACTTTTTTGGACTTAGGGATTTTGAGGGACTCCACCCGAACGAGGTAGCTCAGAAGAAAAGACGTTGTTGCACACCAAAACGACACCTCCTCTACCATTCACATAGCCACCTAGACATGTCCACGTAGTTGGTTCAATGCCATGGCCCACTGTTTACAAAATATACCGTTTGAAAGCCTTACACTGTATCAAACTACACTATTCGGCGCGTTTACAAACAACAGGGTAGCGAGAGCACTGATAAGAGAAGGAAAAAATCAAGAAAGGCTATTGAAGAGGGTCCCTACACCAAGGTTTAGGATTAGACGAGCTATGTCTAGGTTCCACGGAGTGCGCATAGTCACCCGTCGAAGTTGAACACTTTTTTGGTCGTAGGGCTCTTAAGGTACTCTGCCTGAAAGAGGTATCCCGGAAGCATTGACGTTGTTGCACACTGAAACGATGCCTCCTCTAGGATTTACCTAGCAACCCAGACATGTCTGTGCAGTCGATTTGGTGCCACAACCCACTATTTACACAATATAACATTTGACAGCCTTACATTGTCTTAAACTACACTATACGGTGTGTTTGCAAACAACAGGGCAGCGAGAGCACCGATTGGAGAAGGAAAAAACCAATACAGAATATTATATAGGGTCTTTAAGTTGAGGTGTAGGATCATAAGGGACATCTCTAGGTGCCATGAAGTGCATGTAGTCACAAGTCAAAGTTGAAAGATTTTTTGGTCTCACGGCTCTTGAGGGACTCCACTTGAACGAGGTAGCCTGGAAGCAACGACGTTGTTACACACTGAAATGATGCATCCTCTATTGTTAACTTGGCCACTCAGATGTGTCCGCACAGTCGATTTGGTGCCACGACCTACCGTTTACAAAATATACCATTTGACAGCCTTACACTATCTCAAACTACACTATTTGGTGCGTTTGCAAACAATAGGGTAGTGAGAGCACTGATTGGAGAAGGAAAATACTGAGAAAATTTATTATAGAGGATCCCTACACCAAGGTGTAGGATCAATCTAGACTTCTCTAGGTTACATAGAGTGTGTGTAGTCACCCATCAAAGTTTAACGATTTTTTGGCCTTAGGGCTCTTGAAGGAATCTGCCTGAATGAGGTTGCATGGAAGAAACGATGTTGTTGGGAACTGAAATGATGCCTCATCTGGTCTTCACTTGGCCACCCAAATGTGTCTGTGTATTTGGTCTAGTGCCATGACCCACCATTTACAAAATATACCATTTTACATCCTTACAATGTCTCAAACTAAACTATTCGGTGCGTTTGCAAACAATAGGGAAGCGAGAGCACCGATTGGAGAAGGAAAAATCCAAGACATAATATTTTAGAGGATCTCTATGCTGAGGTGGAGGATATGACAAGATGTCTCTAGGTTGCACAGAGTGCACATAGTTACCCGTAGAAGTTGAATAATTTTTTGGTCTCATGGCTCTTGAGGGACTCTTCCCGAATGAGGTAGCCCAGAAGCAATGATTTTATTGCACACCAAAAGGATACCTCTTCTGACATTCACCTGGCCACCTAGATGTGTGTGCATAGTCAGTTCAGTACCACAACCCACTGTTTACAAAATATACCATTTGACAGCCTTACACTATCTCAAACTACACTACTCGACGTGTTTACAAACAATAGGACAGTGACAGAATCAGTTGGAGAAGGAAACTACTGAGACATACTATTACAAAGGGTCCCTATGCCAATGTTTAGGATTAGAATATACATGTCTAGGTGTCATGGAGTTTGTGTAGTCACCCGTCGAAGTTGAACATTTTTTTGCTGTCAGGCCTCTTAAGGGACTTTGCTCGAATGAGGTAGCCTGGAAGCAATGACGTTGTTACACATGAAAACCTCTCCTCCTCTAGCATTTACCTAGCCACCTAGACATGTCCACATAGTTGGTTTATTGCCACGACCCACCATTTACACAATATACCATTTGACAACCTTATACTATCTCAAACTACACTATTCAGTGTTTTTGCAAACAATAGGGCAGTGAGAACACCGATTGGAGAAGGAAAAATTGAGATACAATATTGTAGAGGGTCCCCATGGTGAGGTGTAGGATCATACAAGACATCTCTAGGTGTCATGGAGTTCCTGTACTCACCTATCGAAGTTGAACACTTTTTTGGTCTCAGGGCTTGTTAGGGAGTCTGCCCGAATGAGGTAGCCTGGAAGCAATGACATTTTTTCACACTGATACGACACATCCTCTATCATTCAGCTAGAAACTCAGATATCTCCACACATTTAGTTCGGTGCCAGAACCCACCGCTTACAAAATATACCGTTTAACAGCCTTACTCTGTCTCAAACTACACTATTCGGTGCATTTGCAAACAATAGGGCAGCAAGAGCACCGATTGGAGAAGGAAAAACCAGATACATAATATTGTAGATGGTCCCTACATTGAGGTTTAGGATCAGATGAGACATCTCTAGGTGGCATAGAGTGCACATAGTCACCCATCAAAGTTGAACTCTTTTTTGGTCTTAGGACTTTTGAGGGATTCCTCTCGAACAAGGTAGTCCGGATGAAACGATGTTGTTGCACACCAAAACGACACCTCCTCTAGCATTCTACTGGCCACTCAGACATGTGTGTGCATTCATTTTGATGCCACAACCCACCGTTTACAAAATATACCGTTTCACATCCTTACAATGTCTCAAACTACACTATTTAGCACGTTTGCAAACAATAGGGCAGAGAGAACACCGATCAGATAAGGAAAACTCCTAGATAAGCTATTATAGAGAGTCCCTACATGAAGGTGTAGGATCAGACGAGACATGTCTAGGTGTCATGGAGTGCGCGTAGTCACCCGTCCAAGTTGAAGACATTTTTTGTCTCAGGGCTCTTAAGGGACTTTACCCAAATGAGGTAGCCTGGAAGCAATGACATTGTTGCACACTAAAAATATGCCTCTTCTACCATTTACCTGATAACCCAGATGTATGTGCATAGTCGGTTTGGTACCACGACCCACTGTTTACACAATATAGCATTTGACAGCCTTACACTATCTTAAACTACACTATTCGGCACGTTTGTAAACAATAGGGCAGCGAGAGCACCGATTGGAGAAGGAAAAAATTGAGATAGACTATTATATAGGGTCCTTAATCTGAGATTTAGGATCAGACGAGACATCTGTAGGTGTCACGGAGTGCGTGTAATCACAAGTTGAACTTGAACACTTTTTTGGTCTTAGGGCTCTTGAGGGACTTCACCCGAATGAGGTAGCCTGGAAGCAACGATGTTGTTCACACCAAAAGGACACATCCTGTATCGTTCACCTAGCCACCCAGATGTGTCCACATAGTTGGTTTGGTGTTAGGACCCACCGTTTAAAAATATATATTGTTTTGCATCCTCACTATCTCAAACTACACTATTCGGGCGTTTGCAAACAACAGGGCAGCGAGAGTACTGATTGGAGAAGGAAAAAATTGAGACATGCTATTTTAGAGGGTCCACAGAATTCACATAGTCACCCATTGAAGTTGAACACTTTTTTAGTCTCAAGCATCTTAAGTGACACCGCACAAACGAGGTAGCCGGAAAGGAATGATGTTGTTACATATGGAAATGACACCTCCTCTAGCATTCACCTAGCCACCTACATGTGTCCATGTAGTTGGATTGATTCCACTATCCACCGTTTACAACATATATCATTTGAAAGCCTTACACTGTCTCAAACTACACTATTTGGTGGGTATGCAAATAATAGAGCAGCAATAATAGAAAAAACTGAGACAGGCTATTATATAGGGTCCTTACGCCGATGTGTCGAATCCGATGAGACATGTCTAGGTGCCATGGAGTACACCTAGTCACCCATCGAAGTTGAATGCTTTCTTGGTCTCAGGGATCTTAAGAAACTCTGCCCAAATGAGGTAGCCCATAAGCAATTAGTTGGCCACCTAGACATTTCCGCGTAGTCGTTTTCATGCCAAGACCCACTATTTACACAATATACCATTTGATAGCCTTACACTGTCTCAAGCTACACTATTTGGCACGTTTGCAAATAATAGGGCAGCGAGAGCACCACTTGGAGAAGGAAAAAACTGAGACAGGCTATTGTTGAGGATCACTATGCCAAGGTGTAAGATCAAACAAGACATCTCTAGGTGCCACTGAGTGCGCTTAGTCATCCATCAAAGTTGAACACTTTTTTGGTGTCATGGCTCTTAAGGGACTCCACCGATACAAGGTAGCCCGGAAGCAATGACATTGTTGCACACCGAAAAGATGCCTCCTCTAGCATTTGCATAGCTACCGAGACATGTCTACGCATTCGGTTCGGTGCCATGACCCATTGTTTACACTATATACCATTTGACAGCCTTACATTGTCTCAAACTATACTATTCGGTGTGTTTGCAAACAATAAGGCAGTGAAAGCACTGATTGGAGAGGGAAAAAACCAAGACAAAATATTATATAGGGTCCTTAATCCAAGGTGTGGGATCAGATGACACATCTTGAGGTGCCATGGAGTGCACGTATATTTCAAGTCGAAGTTGAATGCTTTTTTTGTCTTAGGGCTCTTGAGGGACTCCACATGAACAAGGTATCGTGGATGCAACGACGTTCTTGCACATAAAAATTATGCATCCTCTAGCATTCACTTGGCCACCCGGAAGTGTCTAAAAAAGTCAGTTTTGTGCTACGACCCACTGTTTACAAAATATACCATTTAACATCCTTACTCTATCTCAAAATACACTATTTGGTGCATTCGCAAATAATAGGTTAGCGAGATCATCGATTGGAGAAGGAAAAACTGAGATATCCTATTGTAGATGTCCCTACGCCGAGGTATAGGATTAGATGAGACATCTCTAGGTGCCGCAGAGTTCGTGTAGTCACCCATCGAAGTTGAACGATTTTTTGGTATCAGGCCTCCTAAGGGACTTCACCCGAATGATTTACCTGGGAAACAATGACATTTTTGCAAACCAATACAACACCTCCTCTAGCATTCACTTGGCTGCCTGGACATGTCCACGCAGTCGGATCGATTCCACAACCCACCGTTTACAAAATATATCATTTGATAGCATTACATTGTCTCAAACTACACTCTTCGACGCATTTACAAACAATAGGGCAGTGAGAGCACCGATTGGAGAAGGAAAAAATATAGACAAGCTATTGTAGAGGGTCCCTACACTAAGGTGTAGGATCCAATGAGACATCTCTAGGTCACACAAAGTATGCATAGTCACCCATCGAAGTTGAACACTTTTTTGGTCTTAGGGATTTTGAGGGACTCCGCCCGAACGACGTAGCCTGGAAGCAATGATGTTTTTGTGCACCAAAACAACACCTCCTCTACTATTCACCTGGCCACCCGGACATCTCCACACAATTGGTTTGATGCCATGACCCACCATTTAAAAAATATACCATTCGACAGCCTTATACTGTCTCAAACTACATTATTCAATGCATTTGCAAACAATAGGGTAGAGAGAGCACCGATCAGAGAATGAAAAACTAGATATAGGCTATTATAGATGGTACCTACACTGAGGTGTAGGATTAGACGAGAAATGGCTAGGTGCCACATAGTGTGCGTAGTCACTCGTCGAAGTTGAACATTTTTTTGGTCTCAGGGCTCTTAAGGTACATCACCCAAACGAGGTAGCTCGGAAGCAACGACATTGTTACACACTAAAATGATGCCTCCTCTAGTGTTTAGCTAGCAACCCAGATGTGTCTACATAGTCGGTTCCATGTCACGACCCACCTTTTACACAATATAGCATTTGACAGCCTTACACTGTCTCAAACTACACTATTTGATGCGTTTGCAAACAATAGGGCAGAGAGAGCAACGATTAGAGAAGGAAAAAACTAAGATAGAATATTATAGAAGGTCCTTAAGCTAACGTGTAGGATTAGACGAGACATCTCTAGGTGCCATGTAGTGCGCATAGTCACAAGTCGAATTTGAACGCTTTTTTTTTCTTACGGCTGTTGAGGGACTCCGCTCAAAGGAGGTAGCCTGGAAGCAACGATGTTGTTACGCACCGAAATGATGGATCCTCTATCATTCACCTAACCACCCGGATGTGTCTGCATATTTGGTTTGGTGCCAGGACCTACGGTTTACAAAATATATTGTTTCACATCCTCACTCTATCTCAAACTACACTATTCAACACGTTTGCAAACAATAGGGCAGCGAGAGCACCGATAGGATAAGGAAAAAACTGAGACAGGCTATTATAGAGGGTCCCTATGCCCAGGTGTAGGATTAGACAAGAAATCTATAGGTGTCATAGAGTTCCCGTAGTCACCCATCGAAGTTGAACACTTTATCTATTTCAGGACTCTTGAGGGACTTTGCCCAAATGAGGTAACTGGGAAGGAACGACGTTATTGCACACCGAAACGACACCTCCTCTAGCATTCACCTAGTAACATGCATGTTTCTGTGTAGTTTGATCAATCCCATGACCCGCTGTTTACAACATATATCGTTTGACAGCCTTACACTGTCTCAAACTACACTACTCGACGGGTTTGTAGACAACAGGGCAGCGAGAGCACTGATTGGAGAAGGAAAAAAATAGGATAGGCTATTTTATAGGGTCCCTACACCAAGGTGTAGGATTAGACGAGACATGTCTAGGTGCCACGGAGTGCATGTAGTCACCTGTCGAAGTGGAACGCTTTTTTGGCCTCGGGGCTCTTAAGAAACTCTGCCCGAATGAGGTATCCTGGAAGCAATGATGTTATTTTGCATTGAAACAATGCCTCCTCTAGTGTTTACCTATCCACCCAGAAATTTCCACACAGTCGCTTTGGTGCCATGACCCACCATTTACACAATATACCATTTGACAGCCTTACACTATCTTAAACTACACTATTCAGCATGTTTGCAAACAATAGGGAAACGAGAGCACCACATGAAGAAGGAAAAAAATGAGATAGGCTATTTTAGAGTATCCATACACCAAGGTGTAAGATCAAATGAGAGATCTCTAGGTGCCATTGAGTGCACTTAGTCACCAGTTGAAGTTGAACTCTTTTTTGTTCTCAAGGCTCTTAAGGGACTCCGCCCGAATGAGGTAGCCCGGAAGCAACGAAATTTTTGTGCACAGAAAAATATGCATCCTCTAGTGTTCACCTGGCCACCCAAATGTGTCTACGTAGTCGGTTCAGTGCCACAACCCACCGTTTACACAATATACCATTTGACTGCCTTACACTGTCTCAAACTATACTATTCGGCGTGTTTGCAAACAATAACGCAGAGAGAGCACCGATTGGAGAAGGAAAAACTAAGACAAAATATTGTAGAGGATCCTTAAGACGAGGTGTGCGATTAGACAAGACATCTCTAGGTGACATGGAGTGCACATAGTCACAAGTCGAAGTTGAATGCTTTTTTTGTCTCAGGGCTATTGAGGGACTCCACCCGAATGAGGTATCCTGGAAGTAACGATGTTGTTCCACACAAAATGACACATCCTCTAGTGTTCACTTGGCCATCCAGATGTGTCCACATAGTCACTTCAGTTGCAGGACCCACCATTTACAAAATATACCATTTGACATCCTTACTTTGTCAAAAATTACACTATTCGGCACGCTTGCAAACAATAGGGCAGCGAGAGCACCAATTGGAGAAGGAGAAAACAAAGATAGGCTATTATAAATGGTCCCTATACTGAGGTTTAGGATTAGACAAGACATCTCTAGGTACCACAGAGTTCGTGTAGTCACCCATCGAAGTTGAACACTTTTTTGGTCTGAGGCCTCTTGAGGGACTTTTCCCGAATGATGTAGCCGAGAAGCAACGACACCAAAAAGACACCTCCTCTAGCATTCACCTGGCCTCCTAGACATGTCACGTAGTTGGATCGATTCCACGACCAACCATTTACAAAATATATCATTTGATAGCCTTACATTGTCTCAAAATACACTATTCAACGCGTTTGCAAAAAATAGGGCAGCGAGAGCACCGATTGGAGAACAAAAAAACTAAGATAGGCTATTGTAGAGGGTCCCTACATTGAGGTGTAGGATCAGACAAGACATGTCTAGGTTCCACAGAGTGCACTTAGTCACCCATCGAAGTTGAACATTTTTTTTGGTCTCAGGGCTCTTAAGAAATTCCACCCGAACGATGTAACCCGGAAGTAACGATGTTGTTACGCACTGAAATGATACCTCCTCTAGCATTTATATGGCCACCCTAGTGTTTCCACACAATTGGTTTGGTGCCATGACCCAGCTTTTACACAATATATAGTTTGACATCCTTACACTCTCTCAAACTACACTATTCGGCATGTTTGCAAACAATAGGGCAGCAAAAGAACCAATTGGAGAAGGAAAAAACTGAGACAGGCTATTGTAGAGGGTCCCTATGTCAAGGTGAAAGATAAGATGAGAAATCTCTAGGTGCGACTGAGTGCGCTTAGTCACCTGTGGAAGTTTAATGAGTTTTTGGTCTCAGGGCTCTTAAGGGACTCCGCCCAAACTAGGTAGCCCGCAAGCAACGACATTGTCGCACACCAAAAATACACCTCCTCTAGCATTCACTTGGCCACCTAGATGTGTCCACATAGTTGGTTTGGTGCCACAACCCAACATTTTCAACTTTTTCAACAATTACAACTTTTTCAATAATTACAACTTTTTCAACAATTACAACTTTTTTAACAATTACAAATTTTTCAACAATAGTTAATCTCTTATTCCAAGTATAGTTAGGATTCCTCATCGTACAAATAGACTAGGAAAACAACATTAATATTTTCTTTACTAAAAATATAGATCGGTTGAATTCGTCACTGCCCTCCTAGACCCCGTGTGACATGAGTGGGGGGAAGCCGTCCCACACACCTTTAGAAAGTGAGATAAAAAATTTGTATTAAAGGGATCTAAAATTTAACTCTGTTGTCACATATCTTATAATATCCACCTTGATAACCAATTCACTTTATATATTACATGACCAACTCATCGCATTTTCTGCAAATGAATAGAAGATAAACACCATTTTTGCTTGTATAATAGTACTAGTTTTGTGAGAATATCAAGAAAGTTTTCTATGGTGTGTACCTTGTCACGTTCTATTATCCCTTCATCAATAACATTTATAACCAAATTATACTTAACTAAAATATGTTGTCTTATTGTGATAAGCTAGATTCTTGGATAATTAAATAACACTTTGATTGTCACACAATACCTTCGTCTTCTATTGATATCTTCAAAACTCATCCAATAAAATTTTTACCCAAATTACCTCCTGACAACTATGATAGGTAGCTACATATTCTACCTTAGTAGTTGAAATCTTTTTAATATTTTGAAGCTTTGAAATCCAATTGATAGGTCTAGTTACAAGTGTAATAGCATAACTAGAAGTCGATATTTGTTTTTCCAAATCACTTACAAAATATGAATCAAAATATCCAAAAATTGAATCACGAATATTTTTATAGGTGATGCAAAAAATTATTTTTCATCACAAGTAATGAAACTCCCACTTCACTATTGAACAATGTTCTCTACCTAGATTTTTCTAAGATCTACTGACAACTCCAACAACATGATAAATTTCAGTCCTTGACATGTACATGTCATAACATACATAAAACTTATTGTTGCACTAGAATATGGTACATGAGATATATGCTTATTTTCTTCTTATTGTTGCACCATATTTTAAAAAATTTAAATCAAACATACATATAGAATTAATATACATAGAATATACATACATAGAAGGATATCATGTGTAATGAATTTGAATCAAACATAAAAGTAATATCATTATGAAAACCAACACATGGATATATAATGTATCAAACTAAGTGTGTTGAAAGCAAGACTCTGAAAAAATAAGTTCATAACATGTGTACATATCGAACCAAGTGTCTTATGAAGAATCATGAACTAGGACCAGCTAGCCCATATATATATTTATGTACATCCATGTCCTATGAATCTAATCATGAAACATCTTCCCTCTCTTCACTCTACTAGAAGTAGCATGTCTACGACTTGGGGATGTAGTGGAGGGAGATGCCACTACAGATTTCATTTGTGTGGTCCTAGGTGTCTCTAAGCAGGCCTGCAACCTAACCTACACATTCATAAACAACAATTTTTTAACACCCGTATTTTTAAAATACATTCAAAATTTAGAAACCTAGAATTTAGTTAAAATGCATGTGAAATATTACAGCAATGTCATGATCCCTATCAATTTGTCATTGACACATGATAGGGAAAACAGTAGACTCATTAGAGGTAAGCTAGATACAAATAATTAAATTTCAAATTAAATATTTCACGTACAAAATTTGATATTGTAGATTTAAGTAATAAGAAATAATTCCTAAATAAATTTAACAAATTTGAAAAATTGTACCTCAGTTAGTGGATTTGCAGATGCTATGGCAGTATCTATAGCATCCTCCATAGTCTACATATATGGAGGAGTCTCTCTGGGACTCATAAGATATACAAAAAACATGTACAAATAAATATTAATCTGCATGACTGCCACATAACAGAGCCAAAGCATAATCCACGTGAACTTCCATAATTAGAACCAAAGTGTAAAGAAAAACTGACCTACATAAAAGTCACGTGATGCATGCCAATAGCCTCAGTTCCCAGAGAAGATGATGACCCACCAGGATCCTACACGTATAAAAGACAAACATATATTAATATTTCCATGTACAGGTGAAACATCATAATAATAAAAGTGGAAAATCAAATGAAATTTGAAATTTAAGTACAACTTGAAACTTACGTTTGTAACATGCCCAACTGTAATAGCTAGCATGTCGACACTAGATGTTTCCTTCACCAGATCTTTCTATTTAAAACAAAATAAAAAAATATTTTGTACATGTATGTACATAACGTACAATGAATACATATATATTAAAATCTAAAACATGAATTAAACTATTGTGTATATATATATATATAATATTTATTTGACATTCACCTATGAAAGACTAAGATCCATTGCACCAGTTCCAAAAACATCTGCCATCATCTCATCTGGAGAAAAAAAATCATGTGATCCAGCAAATGATGTCTCGCCCATAGTGCATACTGCACCGCATGATCCGTAGTGGTGTCGTGCACTAGAACTGGCACCTCCACCAACATCATCAGATGTAATCTGCTCACTATGTTGGGTCAAAGTGTCAGTGAGCTCCCTCAATGCATATAGTGTGTCAATATCCACAACCTCCTTCACTGTAGGAGGGTAACTGAAGGCAGTGGGGGTTTGGGGGCATGGGGGATCCTTGGTTGACCTACGTGTGCACCAGGTCTACTCTATGCAGAGCCACCACCTTGCCCATAAAAATAAAAAAAGTCATAATAATTTGGGACCTCATTAAGCACAAACTCGTAGTATAATTTCTTCAAAAAATACAGGGGAACCTCATTGTTGTTGCATGGTGGATAATAAAAAAGCATCCACCATCAGTCTCAAAAATTGTTCTTGACTTGGTCATCGTGGCACCAATGGATTGAGAACCGTTTACAATTAACTGTAAGGGGCATTGGTTCTTGGGTCAGTAAAGAATGCACAAATACGGTCTTTTCCAATTTTTTGTCTTTTATGGCTGCATGGGATAATTTATTTGCATACCACTACCTACAATCACCTCTAAAGGTATTCCATTATCTGATTGGTTGGTTGCGGACTCAACTTCGCAAATCAATGTTTGTAATGTGTTGGTTAAAGTCATGCGAGATGGATTTGTGGCATGATTTTGTCTTATATTCTGAATAAGGTTCTCACTAGAAATTTTATTTTGTCATATTTTTCCAACGATATCAGCTTGTGTTCCTGTTGACCAGTTCCATGGGGACAGAAGGAGCCACTGGAGGCAGATCTATGTTTGGAGGAGAGTTTTGCAGAATGTTTGGAGGGTTTTGAGGATTGTTTGGAGGGTTTTGAAGAATATTTTGATGGTTTACAGGATTACGAGCTTGCCGATCAATTGACAAAACAAACAAATTGTATACATGACCAGAAAATTGAAAAACCCATGAAAATCACAAAAAAACCTAAAATGTAAACAAATTGATCAAAATCAAAGGCTTAGCTCTTTATCTTGGCGGCATGGTTGAAACTATCATGAACCACAAGTTAGAAGAGTAATTTTTAGGGGGTCTTCAAAGCATGAGTGCCAAAGGTGTAGGACAAATCACTATTGGAAAGGAAAAATGAGGGAATATGAGGAGTCGCAGATCTGTATTTTTTGTCTCAGACGACCACAATTGTGGTTTGAAACCTCGAGTGCAGTTTTAAACCATGCTCACAGTTTTTAAACTGCAATTGCGATTTTAAGTTCGACAATCACCGATCTTATAAAAATAGTTATGCGAGCGCAGTTTAAAAACCGTGAGTGCGGTACCTAAATTTCAGGTTTTTATGTCCACTTAATTGTCCACCATCTTGGTGCACTTACCCTCTAGCAACATTTTACAGAAATTTTATTAAAAATTTCAGCAGTATTGTAGCACCTATAAAAGACTTCACGAAAGGAAGGGAGTTTTTGTGGACAAAGGTAGCTGAGGATAGTTTTCAGTTCTTGAAGAAGAAGGTAATAGAGGCACCCATTTTGGCACTACCAGATTTTGATAAAGTGTTTGAGGTTGATTGTGACACCTCACATGTGGGTATTGGTTCTATTCTAATTCAAGGTGGAAAGCCGGTAGATTTATTTAGTGAGAAACTTAATGAGGTAAGAAAGAACTAATCTACTTATGATGTGGAATTTTATGCAATTCTATAAGCACTAAGGCATTGGGGCATTACTTAGTGCCTAAGGAGTTTGTGTTATTTAAAAACCACATAGCCCTAAAGTATGTGACTACACAAAAGAAGTTGAATAGTAGGCATGCAAAGCAGGTATCATTTTTGCATGGTTATAATTTTTCTCTAAAACATAAATCAGGAAAACCAAATCAAGTTGCAGATGTATTGATTAGGTGTGTGAATTTGTGTACCACTATGGAAAATGAGGTGGTGGTTTTTGAAGCAATAAAGGGTTTGTATTCTTCTGATTCTGATTTCAAGGATATTGTTGAAAGGTTAATTTGTCCATTATCAGACAATGCAGAAGATGTCCTGGATGAGTACATTTTAAAGGATGGCTACCTATTCAAGGGATGGAAACTATGTATTCTAGTTGGGTTTATGAGAGAGAATATAGTGAAAGAGTTGGATAGTAGAGGATTAGCTAGGCATTTTGGTAAAGATAAGATGATATCCTTGGTAGAAGAAAAATACTATTGGTAAAAGCTAAAAATAGATGTGGTAAGATATGTGGAGAGGTGTCGAATTTTTCAAGTCTTAAAAGGCCATGTACAAAATACAGGGTTATATATGTCGTTTCCTGTTCTTAAAGGGTCATGGATAGATCTGAGTATGGATTTTGTTTTGGGATTACCAAAAACACAATGAGGTAATGACTCAATTTTTGTGGTTATTGATAGGTTTTCTCAGATCGTGCATTTTATTTCCTGTAAGAAAACAAGTGATGCAAGAAGCATAGCAGATTTTTTTTTTCAGAGAAGTTGTTCATTTGCATGGTGTTCCAATAACCATTACTTTAGATAGGGACACAAGGTTATTAAGTCACTTCTAGAGGACTTTATGGAATAAATTGGGAACTCAAATACATTTCTGCAGTGCCTATCATCCTTAGATTGATGGGAAACCATAGGTGGTAAATCGGAGTTTGGGAAACATGTTAAGGTGCATCGTTGGGGAAAATCCGAAACAATGGGACTTAGCATTACCTCAAACTGAGTTTGCATATAAGAATTACATAAATAGATCCACAGGAATGTCGCCATTTTCAATTGTGTATAGGATTAATCCAAATGGAGTGTTAGATGTTTTACATCTACTAGTTGATGGAAGATTCAGTGATGATGCAAAAGTATTTGCTGAACATATACAACAATGCAGGAAGTAGTGCGGAAGAAGTTTCAGAATAGTAATGATAAGTATTAGGAAATATCAGCTGTGCAAAAACGGAGAAAGGTATTTATATTTGGTGAGTTTGTTATGGCATATCTTTTGAACGAAAGGTTTCCAAAAGGAACCTATAAGATTGGTCCCTGCAAAATCGTAAAAAAAATAAATGATAATGCTTATGAGATAGAATTGCCAAGGAATTTTTATATTTCTCTAGTGTTTATTGTTTCGTATTTTTATTCCTTTCATGGGTATGGTGCAGATTGGGATGTTATTGATGAAGTAGTAGATTGGAGGCAACAGGTTCTGGTGAAGAAGAAATAAGAACTGGATTAGATTATAGCTAAGAAAACAATGGACACGCGACATGGGAGATACAAAAAATATTTGGTCCATTGGAAAGGACTGGAACAAGAGGACAATACTTGGGTCAGAGAGTGGGAGATTAAGAATTTGGATGTAGATAAATGGAAGGATTTTGAAGGAGACAACTTGCAGGAGCTACGTTTTTTCAAGCAAGGGAGAATGATGTGCCAAAATTAGTAGGAACTTGACAAGGTCATAGCTTGAGCTTCGGGTGTCCATTTGAGTCTGTTTTTTATTTGAAACCACATGTTTCAATGAGATGAATGCACTAGAAACATTCCCTACTAATTAAGGAAAGTTTTCTTACATTTTCGAGCCCTAAATCCACCATCTTGAGGCCAAAAATTATGATTTAAGTTGTAGTTTGGTTTTTTCCTATTTTTGGGCATTAGTTAATTTTAGTCTATTAGTTGAATTATGAGTTAGAAAGTTGTAAATTCCTCTAATTTAGGAATCTAGAAGATGCATGGCAATTTCTGTGCCCATACAAATAACCATGTGAACTTACTAAGAATAGCATGTTCTAGTAAACTGCTAAAAATAGTAATTTCTGCCAACTAGAGAAGATTTAGTCAAAGTTAGTTAGGGTTTACTTGGAAACTCGAGTTGGGTGTTGTTTTTCCTATTTAGGAAACATTGTGATTCATTATTCGATAACGAATAAGGAGATTTATTTTCTTTTGGAGTTCATATTATTTGCACTATATCAAGTTTGTTTAGAATTTGTCTACATTATTATCATACAATCAAATTCTTAACATTGTTACTTAGTTTTGAATTAATTTTTTAACCTCATATTTTCCTAAAATGTGTAAGTAGAAACCATGTAAAAATTTAATATGCATTAATTAGCAACGTTTATTTGCATCATCTTAATGGACAACATTAAACTATTTTTTTCTCCTGAACAAAATAAAATTTTAAAAAGGTGACTATGCCAGAAGCTATCATTATCCTGAAAAAAAATCCCAGGAATGAAAACAAAAAATTAAAAATGAAAATAGACAAAGAGATACATAGAATGGTAGAAATGGGAAAATGTTAAACGAAGATAAATGCTAGAGTAGAAAAGTGATTTAAATTTCTTTTATCAACACAAAAAAATGTGTCTTTTCATGAAGAATAAGAAAGTTTTCTTCAAAGATCAAAAGTAACTGGAAAGCAAGGCTTGACTGCAGAGCACAATTTAGTAGGACAAATGAAGGCTTGTGTGGATCTCGATTGGACTGCCATGCAAAACATAGGAACCAATCGACTACAGAGAAACTAATAGATCCCTAAATAAAAAATGGTACACCTTTACTATAAATACCTTGTTTAATAATATCTAGGATTATTTTGTGCTTTATGTTGTTTGTGAAACCTCCAACTACTACCTCAATAAAACAATATGCACGTATCTTTTCGCAACCTGTGTTGTTATCCTCCTGCATGTGCATCCTTTTTGTGCATCCTTTATGTGGTTCTTTTGTGTGCCTTATTTGTAAACAATATTATAATCACATGCTCGAAACAACTAGGATTCAAATACTGATCCCTACAATCTATGGCCTGGCGTATTCTTTTTATTTTGAATACAAGCTTTTCTGATTGACCAAAAAAATCAAAAATCCTACTCAACATTTCTTCAAGGTATTTAATAATTTCTTTAGCACATTCCATTAAAGAAGTTTAAAAAATAGAAAAAGAGTGGGATACGAAAAATCTGAAATTTTCACTTTACCTCTCTAAAAGAAAAAGGGTGGGCTATTGAAATTTCAAATATCTGAAAATGCGAGGGAATTCAAATTTCCCTATTTTTATTTTTCCATGGCTCAAAAATTAAAACTAAACATGAATTAAAAACAATGCAATTTTTCATTGTCTATAGCCTATAATAATATAGACATAATAGAAAAATATTATAAAACATATATTAAAACAAGCATAGTAAAAAAATATATCCAAAGAAATAAATCCTAAACATAGTTTTCAAGTTTTTTAAAATAATATACAGAAATTTATATTTCATTCTTTAACAAAATTATTTTCTACATTGTTAAATATAGTGTGCGCTAATTTAAATTAATTATGTAATTCAAATGTGCCACATGGCAAGTTCGAACAAGCTATTTGGGATATATTCACTCTAGCGATCCAATATTCACTCTCTCTACTCGGTAGGTGTAAATTATTTTTTTAGTCATACATAGAGAGGAGGTAAATAATCTATGCCTAATCAGAACCCTCAATTCACTTCTACCGCCTCATTTTTATGGTGGATTCCTTCAAAGGTATTGATGCCCACCTATAAAGAACTAATTTTTTATTTCCTAATTTTTGTAGCTGGGGATTGTCTTGGTTTAATGTGTAGTCTTAGTGGGAAGGGCCTATCCCTCATGTACGTTCACATAATAGGAAAAAGTTATTTAGATTAGCATTTACGCAAAGCTAATATTCTATGCCTAATCAAATCCCTCAATTCACTTGTATTGCCTCATTTTTACATTCGATTCCTTCAAACGTATTCATGCCCACCTATAAAAAACTAGTTTTTTATTTCATATTTGTTTGTAGCAGGGGATTGTCCTGGTTTGATGCACAATCTTAGTGGGAAGGGCCTATCCCTCACGTACATTCGCACAATAAAAAAAAGTATTTAGATTAGCATCTACGCAAAACTACTAGTGTACGGCCTAATCAGAGCCCTCAATTTGCTTCTACCGCCTATTTTTTACGATTGATTCCTTCAAAGGTATTCATGCACACCTACAAACAACTAATTTTTTATTTCCTATTTATTCAAGTAGCTTGGGATTGTCATGGTTTGATGCACAATTCTGAGTGTTTAGATAAGCATTCTACACAAAGCTAATATTTTGTGCCTAATCAAAGCCCTCGATTCGCTTCTACTGCCTAATTTTTACGGTCGATTCCTTCAATGGTATTCATGCCCATCTATAAACAACTAATTTTTTATTTCTTATTTATTTGTAGCCAGGGATTGTCCTGGTTTGATGCATAATCTCAATGGGAAGAGCCTATCCCTGATGTACGTTCGCACAGTAGGTAAAAAGTATTTTACCCTTTAGTTTTGATGGAATAGTTAACAACACATGACATTGTTACTTTGTGTTGTTACCTATATTCCGTCAAATTATCGTTTGTAATATTTTAAAAAGAATAGTCGCCGTATTGTTTCATACATGAACGCACAGCAGAATGATGGGGCACGAAAAAAGGGGCATGGCAGTCGCGGGTTTGGGGCTGGCCGGGTGCAGCAATTGACCGGGACAGTAAACATTTTTCCCAAGTTCGCGTTGACGACAAACCTGGGTGAAGGATAGGCACCACAGTCTTAGTGGTGGAGCAACTCGTGAGGGTATTTCAGTTAGTTGAGCTATGATTATTAAGGATTCATTTAATGGGTATGGGCCGGATATCCAGAAGTCATTTAATGGGTAAAATGGTCTGAGTGGTTTTTTATGTTTTTTTCAACAGTGTAATTTTGCATTACTCATATGGATATCTTAAACTTGCAATATATGAGCAAACAACGTTAATTTTTGATAATGGGTACTCCTATATCTTTCGGGGTAGCCTCCAAAGATATAGGAGTACCCATTGCATGCATTAAGACGGGGATCTTTCAAGGTGTTCATGTGACCTACAATCTCAATATTGACACTATAAAATTGTGGCCTGTACTGTTGTTTTCTCATGCATTCTCTTGATGATGATATTGTTACTAAAGGGAGAATTTGGACGAAATTGTTAAGTCTATAAATGAATTTCATCAAACGATTCGCATCCCAAATAAGCCTTTTAGGAAATATTTGGAGTGGCTGAAAGTGGGGGAAGTGGAACGGAAGGCGGGTGCTTGACTCAAACTCAAGTATAAATCACCAGTAACTTTCTAAAAGAAAAAGAAGAAACCATTTTCTTCCAAGGATAGCACTTCTGTAATGTCTAAAACATAGGCTCTAAGAAACAAATGTTTTTCTGAGGGAGAGGGCTAAAAGAATGAGAACCAAATTGTTTATAGATCACTTTGACACCAGCAGCACTTAAACTCTCTATACAGCTTCAGTTTGAATGGTTTCGTTTAGATACAAATGGTTAACGGCGATTCGACGAAATTTTGTAGTCGAATGTACTCGGTAGTGTAGCCTTCTTCTGCATTTAAAGGTGTACCAAGACATTGCAAATAAATGTATCTCCCTGTCTTTAACAAGAATTAAATATTTGGGACTGAAATTCTGCCATTGATGAGATTTTTTTTGGGGAATGTCTAGGCTCCACGTCAAAATGTGAGAAAGGTTAAAATTATATTTTCTTTCCCCTGAACGTAACGAAAGATTCTATTTCTCTTGGAACTTTTTGTTGAAGACTCTTCATTCATGGCATCACCCAACATCCTGTTTTTTACAGAAATTGAATGGTAATCGAAGGAAGGACTTAAATGTTTATCAGACGAGGAATCAATAAAATCCATATATATCAATGACTTTTGCCGCTTCTATATAAGTATAAATTGCCCATTTACAATGATTAATCGAGTATTTGAACTTTTCAAAAGTACTTCGTGATGAAATGTATCTTCACACTACCATTTTAATATATGATTTTAACAAGTGAGGTAAAATATATCTCGGCACTGTCATTTTAATATATGTATGTAATGATTAATCCCACTTTTCTTGATTGGGAATGATAAATTGAATTCGTATTGCTGGTTTTTAAAATTTATGTGAAAGAAATTGAATTATCGTTCAATAAAAATACTATTGAAATAATAAAAATGTTCAATGCACTGCCATTTTTATAGAATAACAAATTGAGCATATATATGGTCTCTTTTGCTTATTAATGTACTTCAATTGTGTTATAAACATAGTATTAAAACTTGGATTTTTTTAAATGTTATTAAGGTAATTGAATTGTTTTATTGAAATGGTATAAAAAAATAAGTTTTTAAATTTAATAATTTAATGAAATAATAGCTATATAACTAAAAAGAGATATTGTATTTATTATTAAAAAAGGTTTGACGGTAGCATAGTTTGATGCAAAAATTTCTAATTAAACCAATGATGATATGATCTAGGAACAATTTGTAAAAACACTAACAACCAAATTGGACGAGTGATGTGGCCCAAGAACAATTTGTACAAACATTATAACAACCAATTATCATTCTTTTAAATTTATTGTTATGAAAGGAATTAAACTTGTGATAATTCATATAACAAATATTTAAAAAAAAAAACTAATTTCTATGAAAGGATTTAAACTTATGATAGCTCATTAACAAGTTACAAAATGTATTATTCCAATATTCTTATTTTGTTTGTAATTTTTTTTTATATTAGTAGTTAGCAATTTAATCATTTCGGTTACTATGTATAAAATTTTATAACACCTCGGCTCATTTTAGGGCTGAAATTTTCAAAACACATCAATTCTTTTGATGGGTTGGTCCAAAATTTATGGTTTTGTCTACATCCTTCCTATGATAATTTTTTTAAATTGTTATCTTTTCATAATTGATGCACTAACTATTATTCAAATTTGTGGTATATGCAAAGAATCATACCCTGGAATAGTCATAGCCATCTCTATCGAATAATGTGGATCATTAGGAAAAGTCAAAGTTTTTACATATACTAACACATGTGGAAGAAATGTTGATAGCACGTGTGAATTTCATATTACAGGTAACTCATGTACATGGTGGCCAATATAAATACAGTGGACACACAATCTGCTTCCCGCAAGACATATTTTTTGTTGCAAGACTTCTTCCATGTCAATTCAAGGATGTTTATATTCTATAGTTAAAAGGAATAACACTAGACACAAAGAATAATTATGTGTTATTAATCGATCACGTGTGCTTGATGCTTCTTTTGTAAAATTCATAATGAATAGTATCACGGGGATGTGCAGATAGACTACGTTACGTAGCATTACACGATCTCCCAGAAAAAATGGAGATGTATCACATAGAATTTGCCATATAGGATGGGACAGAAGATCACACAACAAATGTAGTAGGGAATATAACAAGTGTTGATGAAGAAACAATACACAATCATCTATCATCATTTGTTTTCAAATTTTTATATCCGTGGACGGAGATGGAGGAGGTTAGATTATTTGTTGAAAATAAAAATATGAGCTTAGTTGACACTATTCACTTACCACCAATTGACTCTTCATCAATCAATGAATATAATACAGAGAGAATGTTTTTTATTAAGGATAAAGATATTTTTACTGTGACCCTATCTAGGTATAAAAGGCCAAATACTAGGATAGAACATTGAAGAACATGAGAAAACCCACAAGAACAGGAAACCCAGCTCTGAAATTTAAGAAAAACCTATAACGAAACCATCACTTCAACTTCGACTTCCTATGGTAGACGATATTTTGGCCATTGTCCTAGAACTGATTATCAAGTTCCTTCTGCGTGCCAAACTTCAGAGTTCGGTAATATTTATATATGGGGCCCTCCAAAACCTACCTGATTTTCAAGAAGTCGGGGTCAAGAGGTGTGGGATGGAACCACCGTTGCTATTCGAGAGCGGGCCAGGTAAATTAGGAGATTCAAAATTTAAAATAAATTTAAGTACTTTACCTTCTGAGAAACCCTCTTTATCCAATTTCAAATGATATTCTTTGAAGGATGCATTTGAAACTGACTTCTCATCCAGTTCAATAATCTTATCAACCTCCACCATAGTAGGCCCTCGACCACTCCAATAGAATAAATCAATATACAGGGAATGGTATCCATCATATTTTCGACACATTTCCCTATAAGAGACGCGGAATTGCTGCAATCGAGGATGAAACAAGTGTAGATGCATGATAATATGATGCATTTGATGAGGTGTCATGACAACGTGTTTGGAAAGCACCCTAGATTTAGATATTGTGGATGTAATATATCAGTTTTTTACCATAGTCAAGCCACTACTTTACTTTGTGATTAAACATCTGGAGGACAACATTCCCATGACAATTAAATACTTCTGCCAACCCATTAATAGTGAAACAGATGAGAAGTTGGCAGAACAAGTGATATCTTTCGGTGCAAAACATCACGACACTAGATCATATTGGTATGTATATTGTATTCAATTAACAGATATGATAATTCAATTGGGTAGCCCGATTTTATTCTTCACAATTAATGTTGAAAATACTAAGAGGTTTGATTTTCATCGGTTGATGCCGGAGAAACCTCTTATATATTTTTCAAGGGAACACAAATGGAAGACTCAAAATGTAATATATTACCCACATATTGTCGCGATATATATGCATGAAATATTTGAAATATTTTTTTGAAGAGGTGATACAGATACTGATTGGTTCAACAGAGTATTGTTATGGGTTTTAGCTTGTACATCTTCAAATAAAATGTATAAGAGTGTCAAATAAATTTATTATGGACGCACTCAAAGATATGGATAAGGAAATCACATACAGTCTAGTTGATATTTTTACTCCACTTGATTTCGATGCATGTTCAAATATTTATTATGATATAAATTTAGGGATTATTCAGTTAGCATGTTTTCATTGACAAAGTCTTTAGTCTCAATATTTGATTTAGCTCTTTGGTTAATCAAATGGGTATTTCTTTTCACGTGATTGATAAAACTGCTACTAGTGTGTGGGATTTGATAATATCTCATGACCTAAATTAGGGATAATTATTCTTGATATTTTATTTATCCCCATAAAGTTACCCATGTAGAGTTCACTTTTGTTCGACACTTATTTATGTTATGATCATGGTTACTAGTTGCTTAGAGACATGGATATTGATATAGTATTCTTATTAGCATGTTAGTAGATTATATGGACATTTGATGATTATTGTGATATTACCCTTATCATGGATTATATGGATGCCTAGTCGACATCGTTAGACATTGCAACACATGTTGATATAACATTTCTTTACTGATATACTGACATCTTGGATTCATAGTTGTTGAGACTATGTTTAGATGCATCGTGTAACCATGTGTACATTGATATTATGGTTTATTAATTTTGTGATGATATTAGGTGATCAATGTGTATGTGAATTTCATGGTTTTTTGTGAAACATGAATGCTGATTATTGATAATTGTAAATAATTGATTTATGTTATAATTATGTAACCTTAACAATGATATAATTATGACACATGATGATGACTCTATGATGGATGATTTATACATTTTTTGATTTCATTGACATATTAATGCGGCCTTGAAGCCGAAGGAGGTATTATTTTGTGGTCGCAGGAAATGAAATCACACAAACCAAGAGGGACTAGGAAGGCCAAACATTAAGGAATGACATGTGTTCACAACATGGTCACCTTGGCAGCTGTGTGTTTGTTCGTGTGCATCGTCTTGTTGTGTGTCATTGTTAGGAGGTCTCCATGGGGGAACACCTTGCATGTGACCATGGGTATATTTTTCGTTGTGTTCTTTATTTATTTTATGAATGTTGTGATTTTATTTTAAAGTTCTAATGTACCCTTGTACTCTTATATTCCTATGATGTTAGTGTGACCCTAATTAAGTATGTAATTATTTAGTATGATATAGTGTATTAATGTGGTGGATGGGGGGAATATGTATATGGTTAAACCTTAGTGTTTTACTTTGGTTTATTGAAAAGTTTGTGGCATTGGTTTTTGTGCCATCACCTTGCCTAAAATATCGGATTTGGGGTTTGAGACCAATTTTGAAGGCTTGTGGGACAAATTTTACTCGTCCCACACTATTTAAACTCCCCTCCTAACCTTATATATGATTTAAGGGATCATATTTAGCCTATAATCATGAAAATTTTATGGAAAAGAGGCAATTATTGCCCTCATATTCTTGATCTTCTAAATCCAATTTTGAATTTTGCAAAAGGGAGATTGTGTGTGAGATTAGTAGTTTGATATCCTCACCTACCTCTTTATGAGACTTTTGTTTGTGTGGGAATTATGTGAGGTGGATTTTAAGGGGATGAGGTGGCATCCTATATGGAACCACATCACCTCTTCCTCCACCAAGTTTATTTATGTGCATTCCTTTGATGACTTTGGGTTACTTGTTTGTTTATTGCTAAATTTGGATTTGGGAAGAAATGTCTTGGAGTGCCTTCTTGTGGAGAGGATTTGAAGTGTATTTTTTTGAAGGAAGAAGGTGCCATCAATGGCAAGGTAGGATCTTAACTTGTTTTCTTCCTTGTTTTTGTTGTGTATGTTTTTCAATTTGAATGTATGTATGTGTGTTTGTTGGGTTTGTGTATTTTTCCCCTTAAGATAGGTGAGGGAAGAAGGGAATATGGGGCCATTGTGGAGATAAAAGGAAGTTTGTGAGTCTTTCAGGAGGGACTGTGGGCAGGGTATTCCACCTATGGGGAGATTAAATGTTAATCTTACTACATTTTGTGTATTTGAATTGTGGATAAGTAAGGAGATTATGAGAGCATTTGTATTGTGTAGCTTGGAGGTTTTTCGGTGGACCCCTAACCCACTTGGGAGATATAAGGAGGTGGTCATGATTTTTCCTTCTCCTTTGCCTCTAGATTGTGCCTATGTGATTATTTGAAATTTGCATATTTTTCTTATGTCTGATGGTTATGTGTTGCAATCTTGTTGTATACATTTTGTATGTGGAAGCCATTGTTTGAAAGTTTCCTTTGTTATGAACATGTTGCATTGTTTCTTGGTTGGAGCTTGGGGGCCAATGAGGGTGTTGAATTCACCCTTTCATTTGAATTAGGTAGGGAGGAGAGTGTTTTCTAGCTCCTTGCCCTTGTTTGTTTATTGTAGATGGAAAGGGTGGAGTTACAGGTTCTAATAATAAAATTGAGTTCCATGAGTTATGTTTTGGAAATTTGGGCATGTTGTCTCCACAATTTTAGATGGAGGGCTTGTAAAATACTTAAATTATAATCATTTCAATGTTTATTGTAAAGGGATTTGATATGATTATGTATGTACTTGAATTCTTAAGATTGAAAGGACCGTATTCTTTTTACTTATTGTAAAATATGCCTTATAAGGCAAGTATGAAATTATTCGGAAACTTTGTAAAACATTAAAAAATTTAGTCTATAACTCATTTGGAAATTCTGTAAATCATTTGAAGGATTAATATATTTGTTTTATCTGTACAGTACAATATATTTCATTCATTATTCTTGTTTAAGTTTTCAAAGGATTTGTCTTTTACTTCATGTATTATTCTATGTAGAATTTAATAATCTCATATGTATGTATAAACTTTGGTTACAAATCTCCCATTACCTGTAAATATCTATGAAAATATAAAACAGGAGATGTTAATGGTCTTTCATATTAAAATATGTCTTTCCCCTGCAAATTTTGTTATAGAACTCAAACTTAGATTTATTTACTTGTATACAATTTATATATATACATATACTTAAAACATATGTATATATGTAAACTCATATAATTATCTGCAGGCTAATATAGCCTCATATCTGATCAAATGAAAAGTATGATAAAAAACATATTAGTTTGTACACACACACACACATATGTATATGTGTGTGTGTACACACACATATTTACATATATATATATATATATATACATATTATAACAAAAAAAATTGAAATGTGAAACAAAATTATGTTTTATTGAAGAAATTTTTTAAAATTAAACATATGGGTGACCGGCATGGCCTACCCACCCCAAATTTTTTTTAAAAAGGTTGTGGATCAGCCATACCACCCACCCAAATATCTGTAATAGGTGTGGGCGGTATGGCCGAGCCACCCCATCCTTATCGAAAGGGGGTGGCCCTTCTTCATGCTGCCCAAATAAGCACAAAAAAATGCGGTCTGAAGCCATGTAATTGATACACATACCAAGACCTAAATCAGGTCCACCATATACTCTGCAAAATATATATATATATATATATATATAGTAGACACACACACACACACACATCACACACACACACTTACGTGTGTGTGGTGTGTGTGTGTGTGTGTGTGTGTGTACATATATATCTCCATACTCTTGATCTGGATAAAATAAACTACTATATATCATTAGGGTAGATACAAATACCTAGTAAAATAAAATTGTAGATTTATAAAACTATGAGAGATAATAATAAAAATATGATAAAACATGAGATATGGGAGAGAAAATCATCCCATTGTAGTTCGAGAATTGCCTTATCCACCATAGTTTCTCCCCAAGTTCTCTTGCCTCCAATATTTCCTTCCCTGCAACTTTACCTATGCAAATGGAGGAACATTAGGGTTAGAATGAGAATAAAGAGATCATAAGGATAGTTATGGTACACAAAAGGGGGAAACCTAAATCTAAGGAGGTGAGGATTAAATCAATCCTATGGCTCTGATTTAATCCTCGTCACTTTAAATGATGGGTGATATAAAAATTTAATAAGTTTGGGTAAAATTTAATTAATATAACCTAGAGAATTATTCACGGGTGCGGAGATTGCTGAGTCATTTTAGGGATATTTTTATTATTTATTTTTAATTCATTAGATGCACATGGGTTGATATAAGTTTCTCTATTGGAAATTAAAGGACTAATGGGTAAGTGGGTATTTATTTATTAAAAGGGGTGATGTAGGATTATTATATGTCTAGGAATTAAATTAAGTGTCCTTAAGGGATTTAGTTATTTAATTAACATAGACCTTAGCGGGTAAAATTAGGTGAAATCAAATAAGTAACTACTATATCTAAAGTTGGACTAAAATTATTATTAACATAAGAAGGGAAAATTAAATAGAATTTATTTAGGGATAAATTAATTAATTAAATCAACAAAATGAAACTAGGGAAGTAATGAAGCCGAAATGTATAAGGGAATAGAATAATAATTCCAAATTAAGTAAATAAAATTAATTCAAAAGGAGGTGTATTGGATAAAGGAGTATACATTTTATTAATCATAATTATTGTGTTTAAAATTGGTATAACGTGTTTTAATTAATTACAAAAAACAAAATTACTCGTAAATTTTCAAGTTAGTGTAGTGTTTTGGTGTGGGATGATGTTGTGTAATAAGCGGGCATCACACTTTGGTATCAAAGTCGAGGGTTCAATACTTGGGCCTTAGGAAAAAAATGGAACACAACTGAAAAATCAATACAAACTAAACCTAGAACACTTGAAATTGTAAAAAAAGTTATAAACGTAGAAAACATAGTAAACTAAAACACACCTAGAATAATGGACTAACGCCCATCTTGGTCTATGCTAGAGGTGAGATAAACAAGAGGTTCTTACATGTTGAGATAGAGGGAACACCCTGAGATCAGGCAGTTGTTGTCATATCACCACAAATTCTATAGAACTTACAGGAGGTCAATTCCTCTATACACGAAGGTTTGCTTGTGGGATGACCTAGTCTACATGAGGGAGAGCTGTCACATGAGGATCAAAACACTCCATGACATAATGAGGAACATAGGGTAGATAATTCTCATGTGGGGCTAGATAGACAGGTTTCAACATAGAGAAATAGGGCCATGAGAGAGTGGGAGAGATCCAGAATCCCCGGATAGAGAGACTATCATGAGGAGAAACCGAGGGGCAGACAATCATTAGTGGTCAATCACATCTAAGAGATCCTGAAGCTTCACCCACCTCACTTTTTTGCTATTATTGGTGGATTCCAAGTTGAGGTATGGCTGGTTATCTTGAGCGGATGCTTCGAGCTATGTTCATGCACTAGCAACATGAAGGCTCTTGTTGCTATCCATCTACTAAGGGATGGGCCATGATATTTGTTGAGGAAAGAGGTGTAGAAACTCCACATAGATTTATATTTTGTGTTATGGGAGCTCTTTATGGAAAGATTCAAGAATAAGTACATTTATAGGAGGTTCATTCAATAGTGGATCAATGTGTTCCATGATCTGCAACATGCGAGCATGATAATGGTAGAGTATGACAAAAAAATTGTGGACTTGATCCAGTACATAGATTACATGGCCACCATGCCTAGGTCAAATTTGCATAACTTCATGTGAGGGGAGTGAACTTAGATATTGGATTAGGAATCTAGCAACCACTGTCATTGTCTACTATGGCGCTGGTAACATGAGGTCATTGTCAGACACCACTGCCTATATGGTAGAGGATAATAGAGGGAAGACCCAATAGGCCAAGGATAGGGTGAGGAGTTTGTTGGAGACAGTCGATGCTACGGAAATTCGATATTTTAGGTACCGACCCCTCCCCCTAATGTTCGGGCAGTGCATTTTGTATATCCTATAATTAATACTTGTATAGCCATAGCAATAATATATATTCCCACCATTCATACCTGTACATAATATATAATTTTATAGATAGGGTGTAGTACTGGGGCCTATAGCTAAATTTACCCATGCAAGACACACGAATTTTTTTTAGAGCCTAATCCAGAGAGTCACCTAATTTAGGGAAATATGATTGATAACAAAAATATGTAACCATGGAAGTGTTGGCATGTCATGGAAGAGTTCACCTATACTGAGTTTATATTGTAGATTTGAATTTTTTATGTTGTGCTTTATCATTTTGGGAAAGAATTCCATTTGATGTGCATCATGTGTTTTCATTTTATTTATGTAGCATTTCCTTACTTTGTGTAAATGTCTTATGTGACTGTTGACTTATCCTAAGTGATCCCATGTGATGTCACTTATCAATCAGGAGTGTAACTCTACCAAAAACTATTCCATTGACCATTAGGTATTGTATAATTGTGTGTGAAAATTCAAGCTGGGCATGAAATTAGCTCCTAGGCCACCTATGTCATGTAGCCCCTAAATTTCAATATATACTACATTCAACATTTAAAATGCTCTTATCTAACTGATCAACAATCTTGACAGCATGTTGCTGTCAACTTTAGTCATACCCTTCGTAGTCATTTCAAATTCAGATGAACCAATGAATGTCATATTAGAAACTGTTAGTCCAAAAAAATATTATATCCCTAGAAAATGTAGTTGATCCTTGAATCTTATGAGATTGAAGTCAAGCGGCATTAATGGAAATCCTCAAACCAAGGATTTTATTTGCCAGTATAAGAAAAGCAACATGGTATATATATTTACGATAGTTTATTATATTAGAAGGATGACATTTGTAAGAATGACAATTTTGTAAATGATTCCATTGGCAGAAAATCCCTTCTTTAAAGGAAACTTCCTACCCACTCTTCAAGGTCAAACCTTTTTTCTCAATGACCTCACATAAGCACGTAGATTCATAGAAATCCAAGGAAAAAAAGTGTTCTTATTCCATATAATCTACCTCATAATTATATTCCTGGTTATGAATACTTACATGATTTTTTCCAAGCCTACATAAATTTAGGTGCTATAAAAAAAAGTAGGAATTCTTTTTAATTAAGCATAAAGGTTTTTTCCAATTATGACCGCAGGAACACAAGTCAACAGGCATTTCCTGATTGTGAACCTCATTTTATCTTTGAGCTAAGGACTATGGTGAACTCAGATTCCAACCAGGTCTTGGCAGACTCTAACTAGAACCCAAATGTGCGTTTTCTTGCACACCAATTTTCAGTAAAAATCAGAATGTTGGAGTCATCGTACCTTAGGGCCGAGATGTCAGGATCAAATGATGTTGCATGACCCGATCAACAGCTGGTCCCCAGTGTTGGATACAATAGGAGCATCAAAAATCACTAGACGTTTCTTATAGACTATCCTGTGGGAAGGAAAAGTGCTAGTTGCGTTTGATAATTTTAATCTTAGTTGATTTGAAGTGGATAATCTTTCTGAGTTCAGCCTTTGGTGCCTGGTAAAGCTATAGATAAAAAGGTTAATGTCCAAACAAAATTTCCTTCGCCATATGAGTCACGCATTCCAACAAAATGGAAGGCAGATACTAGCATGCCACAAATGTAGAAATCGAGCAATTCTGTCCATTCGAAACGTTGCCCAGAAAGCGGGCATTCAAACTTCTCCATCAAATCCGTCGTTGTGAATGAGGCAGGGGCAGGGGGAACACACTGAAGAGACTCAGATTGACCATTATAGTCAAGGTCGCTTGTGAGAATCCCTTAAGAAATCTTCTGTTGGAGATTCATCCCTAATCTTGATGACTGGACGCACTCATGTCACTGGTGACATGTGATGCACACTGACTCAGCCACGATTCCAGTCAGTTTTATTGTTCCACAGAGGCATCAAAAGTTTTACTCCAGCTATGCAATTATGTGTAAATAGCCTAGTAACATAACATGTCGCACGAAAAATCCTTATTTAGGCTCCTAGTACATCGGGGCAGAAGGATCCTCCACAATGGTATTAAATTTTGTATCTCCTCAATTTCAAATATAGTCTTGTGTCTAGGTGAAAAAAAATAAGTTGGGGTTTCAATTTGTGAATGTCTAGCCCACGCCATCAAAGACACTTGAGTTAACTCCACAGATCCATGCCCAACAACTCACCGTAATCCTTGGTACAATAAATCCGGGATTCATTAACATAGCCACTAGATGTTCTGTACCCATATTCCATTTTTAGAATCGATTTCACTGATAAGGAGAGCAGTGTACTTGTGTTACCAGATCTGGAATAAGCTTTGGTGGCTGGATCCAGAGAACTAGGTAAGGTTCGAATATGCACTATGCGATACCCTGAGCCTAACCTTAGGTTCCTGATCACAGATACTCTTATGAAGCAGAGATGGCAGTCTCACCCAAATAGTTTAATACAAGCTCAAGAGAACAGATCAGAGCTATACGTCCAATAGAATTAGGTGCCTCCTTTTTTAATATATTATTAAATTTCTGATGAATGGTTTGAGAAGAGAAAACTTGGAAAAATCAAAATCAAAATAAACACCGATTAAAACTTTTGAAACCGTTCTAGTTACCTATTGTATTCTTAAGGAGGATCCTATTATTCCAATTTTGCTTATCATCGAATAAAAAGAAGATGTTTCTTAAAATCATGGCGAAAAAAGTTTTCTGGCTCTAAGAGCATAGAAGGAAATGGGAAAAATATTGTAATTTTTATAATCCTATAATAATAGTGATTCATCTTTGAATCAGGAGGAGCTTTGGGTACCAATTTGCATGTTCCAATAATGATCAAAAAACAACCTTGTGTGATATTCACCGAACATATGCTATGTAATTTTGGTAAACATGAATACCTCAAAGAGCTACAGATCTTTGGGGGCACTTAATTAGATGTAAACCAAGTTCCTAGCAAGTGACTGCTACCTTGAACTTACAATTTAGGGATTAATAACACGGTTTCCCTTTCAGAGGCATGATGCAAAGTTTTTCTATAGGCCACTTAGACCTGTCAGGGACTGTACTTATGGAAGGAAAATCAAGATAAAAGCGGATCTACGATGAGAGAAGAATTCTTAGATCCTAGCCGTCTGGTTGTTACCTAGCCATACCAAATAGTGATTTAGGGGAAGATTATGAGAACGAAGATGATATTAGGTATGATATTTTTGGAGGCCATCCCTTCTACCTAGTTGAACTTGTTTGTAAATGTTACACTTCCTATTGATGTAGAGAAATCTTCTAATTCCCTTCAAAATCGCGAGCTCATTTTTCTTGAGAACGATGGATTTTGAACCTTGTAGGACATCTATGGTCATTACCGATTCACTCTAACTCAAAATGAATAAATTGCCTAATAGTGATTGGTCAGGTTGGAGATAGATTTTGGGGGAGAAAAGATGAACATCAAAGGTAATGAATTTCCAATGATCCAGGCTAATCAAAAATGCATTTAAGATCTCATAGTTGAAGGAGCCTCAGGGATAAGATGGAAATTTATAGTTTTCTTGTTCGGCTTTGTTGTTTATGAATATGTCGGTACAAAGTTTTATTGCTTTCTCTTAATCACTGGTAGAGACATGCTTCCCTGGATCCTCATGGGGCTATTAAGACTTGCAATGTCTCTAATTATAAAATCTTCTTACAAGTTATTGGTCCAACACTCATACCCATCTTGATTTCAACCTCAATACAAAAAAATATTACGTAAAGGTCAATCAACATCTTGATAGACCACATGAAGTGAGTGATGCATAATTGTAATATACTTATCGAGACTAAGATTAGTTTATTCCCATTTAAGTACTGTCACTTGGGAAAATATTTTTTGTTTTAGTACTGACATGAGAATGGTGACAGTCGAGATCTAGGTCATACTTCAGGGACATAATACAAGGCTTCTTTCAAGGATAATAAATCCATGTTTTATCGATTAAAAAGTGAGTGAATATGACAGTAGCTGAGATTTTAAAGATTATTCATCAAGCTAGAAGCATCTATTTTGGTTTTAATTCGATCAAAGTGAAAGAATCTATGATATGGTAAAAATACTACATTCACATACCAAATGGGGAACTTTTAATGTCATCTCTAGATGTTATAATATGCACATTGTGGATTGCTCAAATGCAGGTGCCACATTTGATAAAAGGAACCATTGTAAGTCCATTGCCTTCGACATGGAAATATTAACTCCAGTTCACCTACCTACTACCTTAAAGGCATTCCATATCCCATTTATTTACTCCATTTATTTATTTTTTGATATGATTAGGGCACGTGGACATAGGTTTTTTATAGATAAAAAGCAGGTTAGAATGGATGCTCTGAGTCTTATTTACATAATCAGTAGGCCTGCACCTCTTAGAAGGCATGAAGAACCTATAGTATATGCCCCGTGGGCATCGGCCTCCACTGCCACCTTGGCCTCCTCCAAATTCACACACACGACCTGCAGGCTGTAAATGACCGCCGCGTAATTTCTTTTGTGACTTTCGTGACAGGGAGACGGGAGTGACGTGGAGTCCCGTTTTTCTTCGCCAATGATCTCTTCTTAATTCTCTTTCAACAGCGTGTTACGGTGGAGTGATGGGCACATTTTTCTTGGACAGAAACGTGTGGCATGTGAGAGGACAATACACTTTTTCTTGGTCGTGTGACAAGACAACAGAGAGGTCCATCCACAGAACACTCTGTCAGTTAGGGCATTTTTCTTCTTCATCCTGAGCTCCCCCCTGCGCGCGTGGATTTATTTTGAAGCTCCAGTGAGTGCAAGTAGGCTTAGTTTACCTCCTTTCATTGGGTGCTGCAAGGTATGTAGCACACCGAAAATACCAATACAAGGACAACACAGTGAAATACAGGATAACTTTTTTTTTTTACTTACATGAACACATAACATGACTTTAACCATTCGTCTATTACCAAGGATACATTTGCTTAATTCACTGTGAACAACCTGATACAAGGATGGCCATTTAAAAGCAGCACAGGCCATCGTATTACACCTATCAAGGACAATTTATTTTTCTTGTTTTTGCCCATATGACAACATGGAGGTTCACGTTCAACCACTTATGACACACTCTCAGCTAGGGCAAGCCACAGTTAAAGTTAAATGGTTGGGGGTCAATTTAGTTCATCCTTGAGACATCATTAGTTCTTACTGAGGTGTCATTGGAGCTTGAAGTTTTCAGACAGGAATCAATAAATATTTTACTTAGGCTTCACTAAATTCATCTCACCAACTGAAGTGAATTTACCTTATACAACTGGTTGAGAAGTAGATTACATGGCTTCGAAACCGATCTCCTCCTACTTACTAAATCTCATTATCTTCCAGACAAATAACCATTCGTTTTCACCTTAGGAGCTTGTTTAAGAGTTCATCCAAAGAAGGGGTAGTGTTCACTAGTGTAGCTAGGGATATCAATTTATATATAAAAAAAAAGAATTTACTTCTCAAAGGATAGTTTCATTTTGATCACTCATGGAATTATTTGATTTCAAGTAAATGACCTCTACATTTATTTTTTAAATATAAGATTATTATTTTTGTTTAGCTTCTTTAAGGGTTAACCGACCCATTTTACTTTACTTATAAAATATTGTCACTAAGTCTTAGAAAGATTTAGCTTAACAATTTATTCTCAAGATAAAAGTTTTACAATACTCATATCAATGTAAAGATTGAATGCCATTTCTCACAAAGGATAAGTTTCAAGCTTAACTACAAAAGGAACAAGACAACTTTATTTCACAAAATTACCAGAACAATCCCAAGGCAAGAGGTCATATCTAAACTCTCTTTACAAGCAATATTACACAATTTACAACACATTGGACATTTTTACAAGGAACTTCATAAATGGTACAGAAGAATACTTTTACAACTCTTTTCTTCTAGTCTACTCGCATAATCCATCTACACAAATATTAACTAAAGTCAGTTCGCTAGAGCTGAGCATGTTAAGTCTATGCACATTGAAATAATAAGCTAACATTTAACAATATCAAGAAAGGAGATGTTCTAAATTCAGAAATGGATTAAAACACAACTCACAACTCCAAGATTAATCACATGAGAGAGAAATATAAACCATCCAACAAGGAGAAAGTCAAAATACCAGTAAGAACAAAATTACATAAATCAAGGCAAGACCTTATGGGTTAGGAACAAGAAAGTCAAGAGTGTTGATATCTCCTTCATGTAATCCTATGGGTTACGTGATTGGAATCCAAAATTTACTCCATCCAACTAAAGGGGTCCAAGAGAAGACAAAGCATACTAATTATGATCGTAGGCGCGAAGCAAAACGACGTTATCCAATTCTTCTAGGGGGGCTTCATAGTAATATGGGATTCGACGCCCTTAAAAGAACACAACTATAGTTTCAATTTTAACCAAGGAGTTTACCACTACCTTCTTATAGGATTTCTTAAACGTAGTACTAGTTAACCCAAACAAATCCACTTTTCCAAAAGCGTACAAAAGAGACATAGAAAGGGCCATTATTCTACCAACAAACCCTATCCTAATCGTCAACTTCTCTACATAATATAAGGGAAAGCTAAACCCAAAAGTAGTTAATAATTTTTATATATTTCCAACAATGCCAATAAGTACTTTAAAATAAAAATAAAAATTGATTTCCTTAACAAAGCCACGAAAAGGGACTTTTAGTAACCAAGTTCGAAGAATAAGATATTCGAGTTCGAAAACAAAGGGATTCGATACACGGTGGGTAATACACCAACGATGCCCCAAACTCAAAAGACCTTACCATGAGTACAAGCACAAAATAAGAACCAACGCACATATCCATCAGGAAGGTTACGCAGTGCAGTCGGGCCTAGAAGTTCTATGAACTCCTTGCCAAAGGTATAGAAGATGGAAATTTTACCCGATCCATGTGGGCTTATCAAGGAAAAATCTAGCAAATATCAAATAGGTAAATATAACAGCCACCTATGATATTATCACTGTAATCAGCTGTCATCTAATAGGAAACGAGTTCATGAATCCAATACCATGGATTCACCTACAACTTTTGTTTCAGTCCAGCTATTAATAGCTTGCTCGCAACCCTTAATAAAAATTGTAGATATTTCATTCAATTAAACTTACAATGTTTCCCCCTTACTTTAATCACACAAGAGTTTGAACCAGGAAGAAGGTAAAGTAATTCTCTCAACACGTCGAGGCCAAAATTAGAAGTCAGGTTATTCATCCTCTAGAACTAGGTACAAAAGTCGACCATGTACAGTTCTATAGCAAAACCCTAATGCCATTTTCTAATCAAAGAAAAAGTAAGGAATGCCCACATGCTTAAACAAGTTTTAGAACACAATGTCTCTATTAATGTACCTTTTAGCAAAACAAGAGAGCCCTAAACAGGAAATACGTATTTATTCAACCAAAAGAGGTATGTAGGCTTAACCTTCCATTTAGTAACCTTCGATTATAATTACCATCACAGAATTCTTTTTTAAAAGAAAGTCATTTAAGCAAACAAAACTCAATAATGTTTCCTTCCCTACGAACTAGACTGCATCACTCATTATTGCAGTAACCCATTTAGACAAATATGAAATAGAGTAAGCTATAAGAGAGGAAAGAACATTCCAAGCAAAATCAGCGAAATTGGAACGAGATTTAAAGGAACAACCACACAATCAGGCAGTGATATAAACAACCACGAAAACATCTAGTCTAGGCATCATTCAAGAGGAAAGAATATTCATTTCAAGATACTGAAAGAAGGTAGAAAACTATTACAAGGAGTAGATTTAACATGCCTATTTATAGTTCTTCCCACCAACAAGCACGTCGACCAGGGCTCGAGCAGCAGCAACACAACCTGCGCAACTTCTCTTCCTCGGCCTGCTGAAGGTCCAAACTCTGTTAACGACCATGCTTGGCATAAGAGAGGGGTGATTGAAACATTCCTTCTTGAAATCCTCGGGAGAAACTCTGAGAAGATAGAAGCACTCTGCTATGAAGAGCATCACAATCACCATAGAAACCCACACAACCATCGTCATGACTGCCATATCCAAAGAAGATCTGTATCTGTTTCTATAACTATAGACCCCCCCCTTTTTCCTTTTTCCCACAAACCCAACTATATTCTCCACCAAATCCTCACGCAGCCAGCCAACTATTGGCATGAGCAGGTCACCACAAGAAGAACCAGGGCATACGTTTAATAAGCAAAAGTAGCAGTGAATTTCCAGCCACAGAAAAACTCAACTGCCATATTGATAACAAATGTTGTAACCCTGTACCAATACCAAAGAGAAAAGCAAAGAACCACTTGATAGACACAAAGTATCCAACGTATAACTTTCCTCTTTGAGCCTGGTTTAAAATGCCATCTCAACATGCATCTGATTGTTCCTGATTTGGACCTCCTAATCTTGGTGCTCTCATATTAGGAGCAGCCCTAGTCTGAGACGAAGCAAAAGAAGATGGCTTTAATAACCAAAAATAAAATCTCTTGGAACAGATTCCATATCCAAAAAAAACAGTCCCTAGACTTAGCATCCTCGATTAAGGCTGACCAGTCACTAGATTGCTTCAATGCAGCTGCTTTGAATTACAATAATAATAGAAACCCAATTTTAGAATGGGTATTACAAATTAATAGTAACCACAAGAACCCAAAATACAGGTTACATTTATTCATCCAAAACAGCAGAACACAAACATTTCCAACAAAACATTAATCCATCGTCAAGTAGCCACACACAGCAATAATATCTTCAAATGGATATACAATACCCAGAACTATTTCACCCAATACTGTAGATCGACCCAGGTTATAATGCAAAAGATTATTCATGCAAATACTAGGTGAAATAAGCTGTTAGGAGATAGATATGGTTATTCATGAGGTGAATAACAGTTGCAAAGCCAACCCCAAGATTTGAAGCTCGGACACAAGACATGATGATTACCTCACGCTCTTGGCTCTGAAAGGCATCTACTGTTATGATACATAAACCTTTTTCTTCAGCATATTTGAGGACAACATCAAACTCTCGGTGCAAACATTACAGCGGTAGCTTGTAAGGTGTGATAATTCCAAAAGCACCCTTATGCCTGCCAACTTAGTGACTCGCTGAAGAAGTTCATAAAATTGCAAAGTAAATAGTTCTTCATGAATATTCTGATATGAAACAGATCCGTGCCAATGAGATTCTCTTCCATGAGTTAAATCGTAAAACAAGTAAGGTCTCAATAGAGAATCTTTGCAATAAATTTCATTGGGTCTCCTGGTAACACTCACACTGTCACTTAATCGCTTTGGAGATACAACCTCAGTGCATGTTCTGGATCTGAAAAAAATATCCTGCTACCTTCATCTCCCAAGACATTTTCTCCAACATTGCATAGATCTCCTGTGCCTATGGGTGTGATCTGTCACCTTATTGTTTGGTGCTAAAGTTGGCTTTGAGCATTGTGAAGAGCATTCTTCCAGGCAGTCACATCATTCCACTTGCTTAGAGGTGGTGGTTCTAAACCATAGCGTGACATGTCCATAGCATGAGGAGCCTTGCTAGTACGTATTCGCTCATACTCCTTTTCCACCATATACAACATTATATGAGCTTGTATATATATAAGTCTCCTCACACCATACTTTACGCAGACATCCAATACAAGGCAAGTCCCATTTATTTTACTTCATCAATCTGTCCCGCTTGAAGCATTTCTTCAGTGGCCTGTTTGTGATCGGGAAGTTCTTGTTGGTCTTTCTTGAACTCGATTTCCTGCATTAATAGTAACAATTTCATCTCATCTTCTTCTTCACTATGAGCAGGTTGTTTGCCATAGAAAACGGTATTCGCAGAAGAAGCAGGAGCAGAAGAAGAAGGAGAAGCGGAATTTTTGGGTTGTTGAGCTGTTGCGAGCAAGACGGCGAGGGCCTCTTGTAACTATAGCTGAGAGGCATAATCGAGGTTGCTGCATGTAGACTGCATTCAATACTGAATAGATAACAACATAGTTTGACAGCCTGTTACCCTAGATCGTAGCTTCATCTACACCCAGGTCAAACCAGACTCACGCAGCAACCAAGGCAGAGAGAACATGCCAGGAGGAAGAAAAAAACGTGTCGGACTCCCAACTAAACGCATTGAATGAGGATCCAAAAGAGATCCAGGTGAGGAAAAATGGGACTCCACTGACTCCCATCTCCCTCACGCAAGGACAGAACATATATTTCCACCCACTGCCAGCTACCATAGCAAAAAAAATTATTTTAATCACACAACTTGGATGCCTCACGCTATACTGGTGGAAATGAACGTGACTACTGACTTTCAGGAGCAACAATGAACGGCATTACAAGAAGGCATTTCCATTCATCCAGAGAGAATTGTAGCTATCGTGACTCTTTCCTTGCCATCTCATAAGAAAGCATTATGTATATCCTTAGAAAGATCAACTTTGTCAGGTGCTTTATTCCTAATTCAGTGGGTTTGGTAAGGCCTATTACTCTTATGATCAAGAAGTATTTAGCATTCAAGTGGATTGCGGAAGGTAAAAACATCTTTGAGAAGATAAAACAAGAAATTTCACAGGATCCAACATTGATTAATCCATATTATATTAAGGAATTCATTCTTTATGATCATGGAACGCAATCAACTATAGCCACAGTTTTAACAGAGCTAAATGATCAAGAAATGGAGTAGCCTGTGGAATTTTTGGTAAAATACTAAATGATTATGAGCTTAAGTACACCCATATTGAGGATAAAGTATTTGTTATCATGTGATCCTTGAAGAAATTCCAGATCCCAGAAAGGTTGTTAGTCCTATGGAATATTAGTCCTGCCCCATGGGGATGCGTCAAATATCTTTATCAATTTCCTAGATTTTTGTGGGATTTTATTTCTAGATGGTGCATCCTAAAATTATGGGGTTTGGTTTTTTCTACTTAAGTTTCCAACAACAATTAGGTTAGAGTTGGAGCTTTGTTTCTCTGTAAGTTTCTCCTTTGGGCTTTAGATGGTTACCTTTAGGGTTGTTCAGGGTTGCAGATGCCCTTCATAAATCTATTTTTTACCCTATCTAATAAAGTATTGAGCATATTTCTATGTAAATGTTGAAGTCTTAGAATGCGGGAAATAAATCTCTTCAATGATAGAAGTCTAGATTTTAGTCAGAAACGTAGAACCAATGAATTATCATTTTGGTCGCATAAGAATATGGTTTGGACATGCTTGAGGCATTATTGAAGAAGACTTCCTTCCAATGTTTTGCAGTAACTATTATAGGTATGCACTGAATGGATGGCACGTATTGGTAGAAGTAGGAACATTTTGAACGCAGTAACACCCATCAATGTGAGAAAAAGTAAACAATTTGATATTTTCCATGACATTATTTTAATGAATCTTTATCTTACTGTATTAATTAGATATGATCTTCCTATTCCTACAGTACACTGAAAATTATCAATGTTAGAGGTTTGAATTTTGACATGCCTGAGAAGTGATTGAAAATCGTATTAATTGCTGGGTTATTGACCAATGGAAACAATTTTGTCAATATTTGTTGTAGAAGATATAGGATGTTGATCCATACATGTACCACTTTATTTTAAATTCGATAAGATGAAGGCCCTATTTCATGTAATGGAGAATCAAGTTACATGGGCATGTTCAATCCTCAAATCTAGTGTTGAATATCACAAGTCATGTCGCTCCATAGCAACCGTAGGCTTTGAAGTATAATTTTAGTGCACTTAAAGTACACATTGTTAAAGGAAGCCGCTGAATTAGCCATCTTGAAAAATTATTGAAGATATTCGTTAGAAGGTCTAGCATACCCCAAACCATTATCTATTTGATAATGCTGATAGTTCCTCTAAAACTAGGAGCTATAATGATAAATATTGGGCTCATGGACTTATAAGTGCTCTTAAGCAACTTCCTCTAGTTGATCAGACCCAATATCTTATGGTTGTGGTACCAATATCTACTGGAAATGACATGAAATGGATTGTAATCAAGAAGAGGATTTTTGACATCAAACAACAGGAAATGTTAAAACAAAAGTAAAATTTGGTGTCGATTCTTTAGAGAATCTTGGGACAGGATAACGAACAATTTCTGGCCATTCTTGCTACTTCCCCATTTATTATATCTACAGTATATCGGAAAATATGTCCAATATCTAGTTATTTCTAACTTGAGAAACATGCTACTCCATATTGGGAGGCCTTATCTTATAGGAATTAATGAAGACTGTTGTATCCTCCAAAGGGTAATCTCACAATCGACAGATTTTTTTGAAGATATTGTTTGTTACATTTTAGGAATGCAAAACAATGGCTGCACAAAATGGAAGGCCATTTTTACAACATATGGTTAACCAACCTGTGGTTCTTATGTCATTTTCAATGAATGCTCTCTGAATAGACATCTTCCAGGATTTTGACACCTGAGTGGGAAATCAGGGACGTGGATGTATGTTACACTTTTGGAAGGCACTCCAAATTTGGTGATATTTGTTGCGACCCATACATCATCACTGCCTATAAGATAGCTAATTCTTTTGAGATATATGTATCTTTATAGGGACATGCATGTTGATAATCCTAGTGACTGTTGGCATTCATCTCATTGGCTCTCCAAATTGAAAAAAAATAATTTATTATGAATGATGAAGATGTGATCATTATGTAGTAGTTAGGTATTTCAGAGGTTACATCAATTGCATAAATGAACAAGGCATAAATTGGTAGTCGTAGGTTACTTTTCAAAAGGGAAATTATACATGATTTTTTTTTTTCTGACCATGTTGCACTGGTTTTGTCCCCTCAAACAGATGTTATTATTAGAGGAATTTCATGATGTCGTAGTCAATCGACTTAAGCATTTATTCAAGGAATCTGTAACTGCATAACAAATGAAATCGATATGAGATGTACTCCATGCCCAATAGAGGTCTATGGTTCAATGGATTAGCTATCTAGTAGGCAGATTACCACTACCTAAGTTAGCAAAAGTGTTGTCTATGGATTCACAAGATGAATACAAAAGAATCAACTTACTTCTGTGGTGGACTTGAAATGGAAACCATAGACGCGGTGTATGTGTGTCATGGCAAGACATGCATGCTCTAAATGTTATGAGGAAAATACCGTAAACCAAAGGAGATCCATGGCTACCGATGAGACAGGACCTGCTATGTTGTCATTCATATTTGATGAAATGTAATGAAGAAATGACTCTAAAAATGGATATTTGAAGTCTACGATAGTATGAATAGTACCATTCGAGAAAAGGCAGATATGGAAATTACTTGTACCGGATAGTGTTTCACTCCAAGCATTTTTTTCCAAAACTTTCTAACAAAAAATTGTATAAGTATTTGTGCAATTATGTGAGGACTTACAAGTTATAGATGATGGAAAATGTTGAGAATCATCCATCATCGAGATGGCAAATGAGGTTCATGCAAGAATTTTTGGGCATGAATGTTGCATGAAGGTCTATGTAAATTTGATGATTTCTACGTGGAGCTCAATCAGTGACCTGCCTTCAACGTTGGTGGGGTCCAATTGTTTGATCAAATGCCAATAATAGTTGACCTCTACTATTTTCCCTATGCAATATCAAGATCCCTTAGAGGTTTCATGAATAAACCTCATAGGAAATTTTCTGGTAGGACAACCACAGGGATCTTTTCAAGCACTTATGTGTAAAGGTATTATCATAGACGAGTCTAGCAGTGGAATTAATATTCTAGGCCATAAAACTGTGGTCATCACCTAGCTCTGTTGGAGCATAGGCAAATGAGATTGTGTATAAATAGAAGGGGACACAAGCGTTGGCCAGGCCATAATGATCCTTCATGATACATGAAGAGAAATTAAATGAAGCATATTTAGATGGTAAAATACATTCCTTCATTCTAGGTTTTGCTCAAAATGACATTTCTCTCTACTAGGAACAAAATCAGATAATGTAATAGAGATGCCAATATTTTCCTGTTGGATACTCATTTATGAATGGTAAAGGCCTCAATTTAAGTTACCACAAGTAAAGTTCTAAGGGATTTTTCTCCCTTGGACTCAAGTTCTGGATAAAATGTTGAATCTTCCTTCTTGTTTAGTACCTGAATTGATGCATGGTCTCCAAGCAATCAAAATATGAAGATTGGTGAACTCATGTCAAACATAGTCCATAGAGTCATGTTGCACCATATCTTGGCTTTAAGATCTCCATGCAGATCATGAAAATTATAGTGCAATCATGTTCACAAAAATCTTGTCTATTGTGCATCATGGAGGAAGAATGCAAGGATTCAAGATTTTAATCTGTGGTCATTGACCTCAACACATCTTTATAATCGTGGATCGTGTGCCGTTTTAAATCTCTCTGAACGCTGTCCCATCACACTTAATATCTAGTGTTATTTCCATAGTAGAATAATATTTATGTTTTATGCATCTCCTATCTTACCCTGGTCCCTTGGAATGTTAGAGTAGAGTTAGATAGTTACATTTCAGATTCGTAGGAGTAGTTAAGCCATTAGGTCTATGTAGAGCAAGTATGGCCTTCTATGGAGGAGATTTGTAATAGAGAATGAATGTATTCAATTCAATGTGTGTACCAAACAAAAAAGAAAAGCCAAATATATAGGCTATTGTTTGGTTGCGGGAGGAAGATGACAGTTGCAACTGTCTGTAACTTTCCATCAACAACAATGTATTAAACTAATGCTAACATTTCCCCCCTTAATACATTGTTTCTACATATGTACCACCTAAACAAATCAAACTTCACCTTTCTGAGATGCTTGGTGAGAATATCTACAACCTGAAAATTAGTAGGGTAGTACTGCAGCTAAATTTGGTGGTTCAAGACCTATTCACAAATGTAGTGATATTCGACCTCAATATGCTTTGTTCATTCATGAAAAAGAGGATTCTTCACAAAATTCAACACACCTTGATTGTCATAGTGAATGATGGTAGGTTTCTCTTCAGGAATCCCTATATCTGCAAGAATGTGACGTAACCAAATCACTTTGCACACAGCTCCTCATGCGGTGTCGTATTCAGCCTCAGTAGATGAGAGAGCAACAACAATTTGCTTCTTGCTAATCCATGAGATAGGCCCAGATCCGAGATGAGAAATATACCCTGAAGTGGATTTCCTGTCATCAACTGATCCTGCATAGTCCAAGTCTGTATATCCCTATAAGAAGAACTGAGTGTTCTTTTGATACTCTAGACCAAAGTCAACTATACCTTAGACATATCTCAACACATGCTTTGCTGCTATCCAATGACATTTCTTCGGTTCCTGCATAAATCTGGCAAGATAGCTCACTAAAAAGTAAAGATCTAGTCCTGGTATAAGTCAAGTAAATGAGACTCGACACAAGCTTCCTGTAGTGAGTGCCATCTATCTACAATGAATCCTCGAATCTAGATAATTGCAAACCTTTTTCCATATGGGTGGAAATAGGTTTACAATCTCACATACCATACTTTTCTAGGAGTGTCTTGGTATATTTCATCTGGGAGATGAAGATATGCTTCTTCTTATACCATATCTCTAAGCCAAGAAAGTAGTGAAGTAGCCCCAAAGCTGGTCTTGTCAAAGGATTTCTTCAGATCATTCTTTACATCATCCACAAGATTGTCATAACTTCATGTGATCACAAGATCATGTATGTACCAAACCAAAATGAGCAATCTCTGTTCCTACCTTCTTGATATACAAATTTTTTATCTAAGGGGCTACGAGTGAATCCATGCTATAATAGGTGATCATCAATTTTTATATACCATACCCTAGGTGCTTGTTTGAGTCCATAAAGAGACTTTATCAGATGACATACCTTGTGTGGTTGATGCTCATTTACAAACCCTTCAGGTTGGGCCATGTATACTTCTTCTTTGAGATAACCGTTCAGAAAAGCACTCTTTACATCCATCTGCTGAAGTTTCCATCCATTTTGTGCTGCAAGTGCACAGACAACTGTGATGGTTTTGATCTTCGTAGTGGGTGCAAAGGTCTCATCATATTCAATTCCTTCTTGCTGAGCATAACCCTTTGCAACAAGTCGTTCTTTGTGTTTGTCGATTGAACCATCTGCCTTATATTTTGTTTTGAAAATCCATTTGCAGCCAATGGATTTCTTACCTAGAGGCCGATCGAAAAGTTCCCACGTCTGATTCTAAATTGGGGAATCATATTCAGCATTCATATCCTATTTCCACTGTGGTTGGTCTAATGCCTCATGAACAGTGTCAGGTTCAGTGCTATCAACAATTGAACTCCTGAGTACAAAATTTACCTCATGTTTGGCTTGACTTCGTGTTTTGAACTCCTATAGAATTACTTGGAAGTGAGTTCAAGTGTGCATCCCTAATAGTATTCTAGACACATTTCGGATGTTGGTGTTGCTACTACTGATGTGAAGATGTGTTGTCTAGTGTGCCTAGATCAATGAATAAGTATCCACTCATCTCTTCTTCTCATCTGAGAAGAATCATCTTACCCATCATCTGGATGTGTGAGCAATCTATGTGATGAGGTTGGTACTGGGATCTCCATTGTGTGGAAGGGAGTCAAAGGATGAATCATCACACACCACATCTCGAATCTCGTAGATCTTCTTAATCTCAGGATCCATGAGACAATATGCCTTTGAGGTAGTACTATAGCCCAAGAAAAATACATGGCAGTGTCTTTGGATTGATGTTCTTCGTTTTCCTCATCTAGAACATGCATATATGCAGTACAACCAAAAAACTCTCAAATGATGAGATAGAAGGTTTACGACCAGTCCATACCTCTTTTGGTGTCCTGTTCTGCAAGATCTTCATGGGTGCCCGGTTGAGTAGATACGCTACTGTATGGAATACTTCTATCCAAAACTGATCCTCCAACTTGGCGGTGGAGAGGATACAATGAGCCATCTCCATGATAGTCTTGTTGTGTCACTCAGAAATCCCATTCTGTTGGGGCATGTAGGGTGCAATCAGATGTTGCTGAACATGCCATGTTGCTTTAGGTATGCTAAGAAATTATTCAATACAAATTCCCCCCCTCGATTTGAGTGAAGGAGAAGGAGAGGCTTCCCAAACTACCTGGTGGAATGCTAGTAAAAGGTTTGAAAATTGGAAAATTCCTCACTCTTCTTCCAGAGAAAATATACCAACATCTTCATGTGAGTAATCATCAATGATGAGCTGGAAGTAGTCAAAAACCTTGGAAGCTAGCTAGTAGGGGTCTGCACATAGATCAATGTGTATAACCTAAAGATGCTTTGTAGAATGATAAGAGATCTATTTGAACAGACCTCTGTGTTGTTTTCCCATAAGACATCCCAAGAAAACAGGTAAGGAATGAGAGAGTGGAGGAAGTCCTCTTACCATTTCCTTGGCACTTAGCTGATGCAAAGCCATTGCATAGAAAGATGACCATATCAAAAGTACCATAGTGCAGTGGACTCCGTCACTGTTGAAGCAGAGAGAGATCAATGTTAGATGAATTGACCGTGCATCTAGTGTAAATAGGTGGCCCTTTATAAATGCTCCAGAAATTACTTAGTCTCCCTAGGAAATGATGTAGGACTTGACTCCTTTTTCAACAAAGAATTCAACCTGCATTCGATGGTTAAGAAGTTGACTCACAGACAAGATATTTGAGGTCATACTTGGAACATATAGCACCTTCATGAGTGTACATCTTCATGTCCCAAGAGGAATGATGACATCACTAATCCCCACCACAATATACTCCCTGATTATCTGTGATGGTTATCTGATCTCCTAGTGGGCTAGTCACTCAAGGTATGGAAAAAATTCTTATTGCCAGTTATGTGTTTGTTGGCACCCAAATCAATCAACCAGACACTTTCTGATGGCTATGCGAAGTCTGCGAGACTAGGACAATGTCCGAATGAGTTGTTTTTGGAACCTCTTAATCGAAGGTGGCATCCTAATGAGTAGTAATATGACCCTTCTACCTCTGATTATGAGCACAGCCATCAGGATTTCTTGGAATTTCCTTGGCCATAAGTGCTCTCTTCGCAAAAGTTACCATACTTACGACCATTGTAATAACAGTTCGTACGTCATGTGCATATTCGTGGAGAAAATGTGGCACCTTTGATTTGCCTTGTTGTTCTGTTGCATATGGGGTGGCCACTATGGTGGTCGCTGAGAAGGTTGTTGCTATTGAAGATGTTGTTTCTGATTCTTGGGGGCTGACTGCCCTTTCTGAGGCTTGCTACTATGCTTTTGCCTCGTGATGAGAGCCTTGTCTTCAAAGGCTTCTTGAACATTTTGAATGGCTTCTCCCTGTTGGAGATATTTCACCAGTTTGACAAAAATCACCTCCTATTGAGTGATGGTCAACATGGTGATCAGTGTTCAAAACCGAGAAGGAAGAGCTCGCAAAGTGAGTGGGACTAGCAAGTTGTCGTCCACTGGTTCACCAAGAGTAGAAATTTCTGCACGTAACTCAGCCACACACTACAAGAAGGCTTCGACTGATTCACCATCATGCATACTCATTCTGTGAAGCTTTGTCTGAATATGTAGCATCATCATCAGATTCTTGGCTTCATAGATGGTACATAATGTAGCCCATGCCATAGAGGAAGTGGTTGCTTCCTGAATGTGAGGTTGAACCTCATCAGAAAGGCTCAGACTAATAAGTATTAATGCTTTTGCATCGGCCTTTTCATACTTAGCCAACAAATCAGCGTCTATGGGAGGGGATTTCGTGTTAGAAACGATCCCCCAAAGATCTTCAAGCTAAAGAATCATCTGCATCTTGGTTTTCCATGCAGCAAAATTTGGCCCTTTTAGCAATTGGTCATCCGACAACAAAATGTGAGGTGTAGACATTTCCAAAAACTCAAAATTGTATTTTATTTATTGATTGTTCAAAAATGGTTTAAAATGCTTACTAAAGGAACCTATCATGAAGATGGGCTCTATAAGATCGTGCAGTGAGACGCGGACACTCCTGTGGGTGTTCTACTTTGCATTCATCATCTGCATCATATCCGTGCTCTAATTCTTCATGGATTCGGTGTTCTTGAAAACACACATCTAACTAGAAATAGTCAAACAATCCTTGACGCACCAATTCATCAAATAATACGTTGCTAGTATTCAGCAATTCATTGAGCAAGGAAAAATGGATGTCAGTGGTGTCCTCTTGGGCTCTCAGAGGTGACCCAGTAGAAGGGTTGCTCGTAACACTCTTGGCATTGAAAATGTATGATATGTACACACTGGAAACTATCAAATGTGGCTCTGCTAAAACACGAGTGCTTGTGGTGGGAAAAAATATAAGGTAGATGGCACGATGGCCTTGCTGATGAGATCATCCACGTAGGTCACGCAGGCTCCTTGCTGACATGACTCCACGTAGGTCACCACTTTTCTCCTCAGTGTAGGCTAGGGCTCCTTCCATGACAACTTCTCCTCATAGATCACCATCTCGACGCACAGCACACAAAGAAATGCAAAACTATTTTCTTCAATAAGTGTTGATTTCCATGCAAGTTGGTTTTCTTGCTCCAAAAACTCCACACCAAGGATATCCCAAATCCACATATCGCTGCTCCAAACACTATATACAAGGATTATATAACTAATTTCAAATGCATAGGTATAATTTCATGTCAAAAACCCCGCTTCAACCACGAGCAACACCTGGAACTCCAATCTTCCACGCAGGCAGAGATAAGATACTCTTTAATGCCAAAACAAAACTTCTACACGTCACTTTACTCTCCACGCAGGCAGAGGAATGGAGAAATCTTTGATACCAATGATAGAAGGAGAGAAAATAATGATTATTCAATGTATTCAATTCAATGTGTGTAGCAAAAAAAAAGAAAAGCCAAATATATAGGCTATGGTTTGGCTACGAGAGGAAGGTGACAGTTATAACTATCTGTAACTGTCCATCAACAACAATGTATTAAACTAATGCTAACACTCTGGAGGTTTGTCTTAGTTCAAGTCCCACAACTTGAAGACAGTCCCATGTTGACTCAAATTTCACGTTTTCTATGATCTGATTGCCGGTGAAATTTTGAGCTCCAACATCAATGCAACTCTCAGTCATAAATTCATCCTTTGAATGACCGTTGAGGTCAGTCCAACTTCACATATTACATTTTTCATTCCAATTTGATGTGTTTGTAAGAGCTTGTGATGGGTAGCTAGGGTTTTTGTTACATGTTACAGGTACCTCGTTCAATGATCAAAGAGTGAATACTCAGGTGATCAATAGAAAGTGATAGTGAAACCCTAGAGACATAGGAAGAAATAAGATTTTGAATCACTTCTATGCAGTCACTCAATGCCTAGGAACAGTCACCGGTGCTTAGGAGCCCTCATGTCTAGCACTAAGCGCCTACGTCCAGCTGTATCCATTAGGTTCTTAGAATCCATATTTTATAGAGATCAGTTGCTGACATAGTCTACCTAGCCTATGTCATTAGCACTCTATACTACCCAGTATCAGTTCCAGGATAAGCATAGGAGTCTAGCTAAGTTCATCTACTTCTCCTATTTTCTTATAATAGTTACATCTGTTTGGGTATCTTAGAATTTGTAACCTCTATGTTGTATTTTATCATAGTATGTTACTCTACAACTAGATTTAATTCATTTTTTATTAAATCATTTGGTGAACCTCGACTCTTCAAGATCTAGAACTTCTTTCCCTAGGATCCCCAATAACCCTCATAGCTAAGAAGATATATTCATCTTGCCTAAGCACCAGTATGTGCATGATGCATTACTGTGAATCCTATGTCTTTGATGATTTTTTTTTACAATCTGAACTGTTGTGACCTCTATCAAAACCCTTCAATGTGATAACTTCCTTCCTCCAATAACTTCTTTATTTCCATGAAGATAGCCATTCCTAGTAACTTAATCACAACTCATAGATATTTGCATAGTCTCTCCTAATGACCAAAGTTATGCCACTTTGTGTTTTCCTTTCAACTCCCGTAGTCACCCATGTTTCTACACCTTCCTTCCACTCCTATTGTCATAGCACATGATAGTATTACTATATATCCTTTACTTGATCATATTATTGGTTGTGATAATATGAATGATAATAATTCCATTTCCAATGTTGAAAATGTACATGTGGATGATGTTATTTCTACTAGTAGTCAAGATGAATGTAAAGTTGTATCTCCTACTCTTCCTACTTTTGAAAGTGCTTCTAATTACTGCAGTGATAAATATAATGATTAGTTACTCCTACCAATTCTTTTTATGATGATGACTATTTTGAAGAAATACTTGGTTTTGAAAATATGTCTGATCGTGATGTAGATTATGCTTTTGATCATGAACATGTTAGTGATAATGTCTACTTTCTCTTAAAATTGTTGAATGTGAATTTAATACTCCTCTTTATTCTGAATTCTAAAGTTGCATATTCATGATGATTCTAACTCCTACCATCTAGTACACCTCTTATCGATATCTTTTGAGTCTACTTCTAGCATTCCCATAGAACTTCCATGTTCCTCTCCTCTTCACCCACCTGACTTTTTCTACTTAAAAATTCGTTACTCATTGATGATGGGCTACTCTGACTACCTCAGTACACCTCTCATTACATCTCCTAAGACTACATCTAGGGTTCCCATAGAATATTTGAAACATGTTCCTCTCCTTCTCTTCCACCTTGTTTCTTCTGTCTGTCTAATGTATCCTTGCTCACGATGTCTTCAAATCTGATACTACTAGTACACCTCTTATTTCTCTTCGCTTGTAGTCTACATCTAGCATTACCATAGGGGACCACCATGTGTCTTCACCTCCTCTTCCACCTCCTTCTCATGGAGTCCACACTTGTTCCTGAGTTCTCACATTCCCATGATCACTCACAATGGAAATATCTCAGACCTCTCAATATTGGTTATCAAAACCCTTGTCTCTAGATATCAATTCAGTGATGCGACAAATCCTTGTCCCAAAATCTCTCAGGATTGTCGCAATGTAGTAGTATACTCGTGGAAAGAAGGTATTTCCATCACCTACTTAGAACATGCAATGTGGTGATTGATAGTCTTGGAACCGTGTTTCACACTCATTCTGCTGGTGTAAATTTGTTATTACGTTGAAAGAGCACAAATGGGGGAAAATCCGTATCAGACCTCCAACTTTTTCAACCTGATCTAAGATTTAAAAATGCCTTGGACTGTAGGAGATTTACTGATCAAATTTGGTAATTATCACGAAACTCCATTCTCTTGATACTCATTTTTGAACTTGTGGTCCCTAACTATTTGTTTTTTAGGGGCCCTGCAGCCAGAGTCAATCACACATTTTTCAGTCAGAGGGATATCCTTTTCTGTTGCATATACTCATCAATTTTGACCATGAATCAATTGGAGAATCTTCATCCACGTCATTATGATATCTCCACGCACCGTCCTCGGCATGTTCAAGCACAGTATTTTGTTGAACTGCCATATGTGTAGTCACCTTGCTATGCTGAATCTATTGGTGTTTTATCTAGTCATTAAAACTTGCCTCACAATCAGTACTATACTGTTGCATTGGATCTGAGACTAGTGAGCTACATCAAATAACTCGGCAAGCCGAAAACCGTGATTGTTATGTTGTAAAAAATATGTGTTTTAGCATAAGCTCGTTTCTAAGCCACACTTATGCAATGTAGTGTCTGGGCTATTTTAAGCATTTACCCAGATAGGTCCAACCCCATAGATTTTTTAGGATAAACCTAACCCCGATGGATGTGGCTAAAAACCCAGTACAGCCTCGAGGCACCAATATTAGCATTGAACAAAATAGATAAGGTGATGTCCTTTAGGCTGATCAATGTGGGCATCGGCAATGTCATTTAAGGCAATGTGGCAGTAGGATTGACATTGTGTTGACAGGAGAAGGATGACTGTAATGGAACACGTTGGGAGACGAGGAGGATTCTAACCATGTCAATCAGGTCATTGTCATAAAGTCACTAGTGGATTGGAAAAAGGATAGGTGTGGGATTTGAACTGATAAACCTCCTTGCAAATGTACTTGCGAGGTCCAATCCAACCCACCCAGCTCAAGGGGTTTGTAATTGATTAGGTTATATGGATTATATGCACCATAAGTTGAGTTAGCAGCTATGGCCTCATAAGACAGGCCCCCTCTCCAGGTTCAAATAGCCAATGCAACAATCTCTCGTCATTTGAAGCCAAGGAGAGTTAGGAGGGGAGCGAAGTATAGATGAACCTTATGATATGTAAGTGAAAATATATTAGCTTTACTAATATTATGTGCATGGTATGTTGCAATTATGGAGAAATAAGACCTATTTAATTAAATAGGAACTGATGATAAAAGTCTCACATTGATGATATGCAACATGTAAAAAATGTGGGATTTATCAATTTTTAACTCACTGATAATGTGTAAAGCAGTCATATTTGGATCCTGATGTACTATTCGCTGCGATGAGCTCAGATGACATCATTGATGATAGTACAAGAGCACATGATCATATGCACTAGTAGAAGTACACTCACTTGAAAATATCTTCGTTCTTAGTAAGTTGGAACTGTATTGCGAAAGTTAGCATGTTTGGAGGCATGGTGAAGGAGAGTCATAATCATATGTTGAGCTTTTTGATCGAGGCTATAGTAAAAATCTTAGCTAATAATGTAGAGGCTAGAGTGCCTTGTACATAGAGCATGGAATCCCCATGATTGTCATCATCAAGGGGGGAAATTAGAAATTTGATCTATAGCTCATGTGTAGATTGCTAGATAGTCATAACAATATAGTGGAAGATGATCATTATCAACATCAGACTATTCTAGAGACTTATTCATTCCTATTTACTAGGAGGTTATTTTAAAGCTGCCACCTTTGCTAGTATAATAGATCATCTATTGGACGGTGTCAAATCATTGGGATCATGTGAATGGAGCACTCGTATTGTTATTTTGAAGTAATCTCTTTGTAATTCTGGGTCTATTAGACTTGAATTGGCACACCAGGTTGAGTCATGAACATTCATTATAGTGTCACCTAGCGTTTCCATTTGTACTATACGATCATGTTATTCTATAATGGGTCTGGTTCAGCTAGTTTCTTGGACTTCTGACAGACGTTATTGGTACTGATTCTGTCTAAACGTACCAGTCATCAACCTCGTGTGCAGTGCAGTTCTTATTGCATCTACACATAGCATTTACATTAAGAGTTCTATGTTATTCCCCAGGTTCCACATTCACTTAAAATAATCAAATTCCCATGATCAACTGTTTGTAGGTCGAAAAACAAATTCGACCTCTTATTTATGAATCATTACTTCACCTACCATTCACTTCATATGACATTCTATCTCTCATGCATGATGTCAACTAACTTTACAATCTCAAGTTCATACTCTCACTCTTGATAATTATATCCTACTATGCTTCCATTAACAATAATTCTTTGCATGGAAATCCTATTCCTAAACAATATTCACAATTCTACTTCTCCCTAAAGGACTTCATCATGCCTAACATTCTACATGTTTTGATGGCTACTAGAAATCCTTATTTACATCTTAAGAATTATCGATCAGACCATGTCTACTGTATTTTTATAGTGATCTGTTTATTACTCAAATCATGTCTTCATACTCTTATTGATCATTCTCTCCAATGGCACACTCATTTTCTTTATGCGATCCATTAGTACTTATTATGATATGGAGGATGTTTTTCTTATGAAAATTTATGGTCTAATAATGGTCCTAAGATTCACATGTTAATGCGTTTACCTTCATTGCATCAAGGAAAGAAAGAACCAATTGTAGATTACATTTTACGCTTTAATTCTTGTATGCATCGGTTATTATTTCAACCCATTGATTTAAAAAAGTAATTTATCTTTTGTCATGGCTTAATTACTTCATTGAAAGAAAAAATCTTATATGATACATGTGAATCTTTTACACTTTAGTGTTATAAATTTATATATCTAGAACATGATTTAATTGCAAAGCATGTTATTCCTTATCCTCACACTTATACTTCTTGTACTTCTCCATTTCTTACTACTTCATCTCCTCTTCCATCCATTAAGCATCCTCCATGGTCACCATATCCTCCTCTAAATAAGTTTTTTCCTTCCCCTCCATCGCATCAGTCTATACCTAAGTCTTCTCCATCTCCTCCTTATGAACCATTACTCTTTGCATATGATTTTAATCCTCATGGTGTCATGTGTAATTTTCTTAATAAGTGTCAAATGTGCTTGCCTTCTAATACACATCAACCCCCTCATCACTTACATCATTAGAGTGATCACCCTTACTATAATTTTCACTACATTAATGGCCACAGTGACAATGATTCTTTTTCTCTCCATGATAAATTATAACAATTAGAAGACAAAGGTATCATTTCCTTCCGCTCTCACTCTCACGAGTGGTATATTTCTCCCATTCTACATAAACATGCTTCCAAATTTGTTCACTTATCACCTCCACACACTTCTAAGGTTTTCATTTTCCCAATTCCTAAGATCATTATCCCTCCACATCCCCCGCCTAGCTCATCTATTGCTACATATCCTCTTCTTCCTCACAGTGCTACTAAATCCCATTGGCCTCCTAAGCCATTGGCATCTGTGCTTCCCACCAATACACCTCTGATTATCAGCACCATTTCATCTAACATTCAGTTCGTCTCTTATAATCATGTTAGTGTTGCTTCACATGCTTCCATCATCCCTTTCAGGCCTCCCTATAGTTTTTAGGTGACCTCCATATGATCACCTCATTATATGATGATGAACTCATGTTCTTAAGGTTTTTATATGACTATTGAGATATATTTTACAAAAATGAACCTTATTCTCACATTGGGGGAATCATTCTTCCACCCCTCTATGTTAATCATTCATTGTATGATATTAACAACATGGTCTTACATCTTATCATCCTATGCATATCAAATTCTCACTATTCTATTCTTGTACACATCACAATCCTATTTTTTATACTCTATCAATTTACATCATATCCATACTTTCTTTTAGTTATATCATTTTACTACTCTTTCACATAAAAATTATTTTCAATTCAATACTTACCTTTTATATCCACATCATGATATATTTTAAGCATTCAAATTCAATAAAATCATTTCATATGTATAAAACATCTAGTAAATCACAGTGCAAATGATAACCATCACATCAATACAAGTGCACGACACATATGATATCCAATGCATGTCTATATATATCTCGTCAAAAATCATACAATCGCTAGTGGGAAAAACCCCATTCATCACTACAAACATATACATCATATATAATCTTCAATGTCACTATCTAAAATCATGGGATCTCTAGAACTAAATGCTTAACCACTCAATATACACCGATGGTCGTGGCCTATATATCTCTCTACATGCCTCTGTAATAAGGCTGCCTCCGCCAACTACTGTGTGAATCGGCCCTGAAGATCCACATATCTCACAAATATATCTTAAGCTAGATATCATCCTTCTACAAACTATTATTATGTTGTGGAGATTGTTTTCATGTGTGGAAGTGTTGAATAATGTACACTAAAAGTATTGTACACTATCCACGATTTTCTCGAGAGATGTGCTCTTCTCATATGGGTGGTATTTTGACCCAAAGTTTTATAGGGCAGATTTGGCCCATGGTTTTGGTACCCACAGTATAGTAAAACTACTTAAGTAGTTTCTTATTTATGTGATTTTGTGCATCTAGTAGGGAATATGTAACATTATAGATGTGATAGTTCAAGGGTGAATTCAAGAGAGTTTTTTAGCATAGCTCCAAATAGATCTAGGTTTTGTTTTTCGAGAAACAGGTAGCCTGTAATATAATCTAAGCAATTGGTTCCTACTGTACGTAGCCCAAACTGGGTGAACTATGTTAAATACTTTCTCTGTGTTGTTTTCTTATTTTTTGCACTCTTATTTCAGATTTGTGAACTTTTCTGCAAATTAGTTTCTACCATTTCGATTTTGCGTGGGATTATTATACATATTTTATATATTATTTCCTAACACCTCTCTTTCTCACTCATCCTCCATGTAAGCCTCATTGTGTTTACTCAATAATATAGTACATGTGGCTTCTGTTATTGCCACCATCTCAAAAATATGGGCATGCTCTACCGCGATCACATCAACTCACTCTAATATGCTTCCTCCCACAAGTATATCTAGAGGTACATTCCATGTTAGTGTGTGTATCAATGAATAAATAATAAATGACCAATATGCATCACCTACAACCATAAAAAACCACATTATTTACTACCCACATTTTACAATATATGGAAATCAAACTACAATCAATAAATAGCAACAAACAATAATCACACTTCACTAGTGCCACTACTATGCATCTCCATCAGGGGCAGGTGCATGTCCTCTACTCCTCCAATTGGCTTTCAACTCACCGCATCTACGAAAAGTTGAAATAATAGCACCCATAAATGTGATTCCCACAACTCACTATAGGCCTAGGTACACTGAACACCATCCACCTATATCGTCCCCATCGAAGCATCTACCTCATTTGAATGAGGCAACACTATTTGTACTCCTGTCAGACCTAGTGCCACTCTTGGCCACCTCAGCACTCTAGTAGCTCTCACCCATACTTATGGCTCTGGAGGCACAGCTTAAGCCATACCAAATTTCCTCGATACACACTCCCCTTGGAATTATTTTATAACTCCTTGAAATCACTCCTCCAAACACATGGCGTGTCGATGAACCACAACTCTACTTCATCCTCCAACAAACCACCATAGTCTCTATATGGCCTCTTAGCCCCTGGCCTCATCACATCAATCATTGACCTATTGGTGGTTGTATCCAATCCCATACTACAGGTGCCTAGCCACCTCGTTGAAAATATATTGGGCCTCACCCAATCATCCAATGGTCCACTCAATGGCCTAAATATCGTAATGTGATCATATGCCCATACATGTAAAAAGTGATGGCTCCTAGTCCATTCCCATGGTCATCTAGTGTGAATACATCATTCCTGGGAAAATATCATCCCATCCCCCTCTATGTAGAAAAGAATATGATTCATCTTATACAATGTACCCACTCCACCACCCTCTACTACCACTAGTGATGTTAGAATCACCAAAATAAACTTCTATAACCGTAGAACACCAGACCTCAAAATATCATCTAGACTGATTTGTTCCTTTGTCTATACTCATGTCCCAGTAAAATAGTAGATCACTACCCTCATCTGTCTCTAGGCATCCATTATACTCATAACCCACATTCTCTCTCCTATTAGAGGTATTCACAATATCTAATAAACATCCTCTAGGGTCACTATCATCTCACCAGTAGGAAACCAAAAGGTACACCACATCTCACACAATGTACCCAACATAGGCATATTATGGGGAACCTCCCTCAATCTAGCAATGTGCCACAGGCCAGCATGGTCCAATATATCCACTTATCATCTAAAAACCTAATGTCAATAATGTACTCAAATGACGGCCTGTCTGAAAATATCTTGAGTGTATATCCCTCTACAAAACATAAAAAGTAGCCAAATTATTTCATTAGTATATCATACATACTGTAAAACTCACTTATTATAGTTTTAAACTAATTAGAATAACAACATATCATAGTTCAGTGCCTCATCCCTGCTCTAGGACATCAATGCCTAAGAGCAAGTCACGGACACCTAGAATCAGGTCACTAGCACTTGGAACTAGGTGTTGGTGTCCCCAAGTATAGAAAAACCCTGGATGCTTCTACCCAAGTCAAGAACACTGATAACTACATAAACACAAAATTTTCACAAATCAACAAAAATAGACATTATTGACCAAAAAAATAAAAAATATTCACCCTTACAAATTCATCGGTTGTCTACAAAGCCATGGCTGTCGCTACTCACTCAAACCTCATCAAACTCGCTGCTCTAACATGTGACATCCTCACAACTCATAGCTTTGAATCTTAATCGATCTCCATAAAAATTAATTACTATTCACTTTTCACTATTACTATATATAGCAATTCCAATTTTTCCTATACTATAGTTACTATTTACAACTACTACTACAACTAATACATGTTACACAGTTTCATTCATATCATGAGCCTTATAACTCTGTTTTCCTTGTTGTTTACGCTATACGGATCATAATTTCCTCTACCACCATACCATATAAATTTCAACATATCATATTCACATTTTGCACATGTATTATTTAATATCTATTCACACTCTAATTATGTTATCCCATATTATTTTGCAACTATTATTACAACATCATTATACATCTTGATTTGGGCTAAGTGCTCATTTCTCTGCCCTTCACCCTTTTCGCAAAAGGGGAGCATACAATCAGGATCATCCCAAAATCCCTCTCAAGTCACAATACATTCAATCAACACTCCTAGCACATTAATATTACAATTTTCTTTAAACTCGTTCAAAGAAAGGAACAATCATTCTATACTACAATCAATACTTTCTACTAATTCACAATTGGTTCCCCCAAAAGACCTAATCTAGGGGAAAATCAAAAAAACCTCTCTACGAGTAATTTACCAGATACACAATCTCAAAGTAATCCTCTATCATTCGAATTAAATCAATCAATTGGTACAACAAGCATACTCTATTATATCTCCTAGATGACCTAACTTGGGATCTACATCACATTTATTATCACTCCCAGATGACCTAACTTGGGAATCACTTTACATTTATATTGCTTCCAAATCACCTAATTTGGAACCCATCTAACACTATGAAAATCATAACACTTAGAGGAGTGGTGGAAACGAGATGTCATTGCCTTCCCTATAATGCTCCTATATGGGTTCTTCAATCAGGTACAATATTGAACAAACAAAACTAATACGGAACAACACAGAACTAAATTTTGTCTCTATCCATCTATAGTGGTTGGACCTTTTGGGGATGCAGTCATCGATGGAGAGTAAAACTATACCTCTCTCCCCAAAACTCTTCGTCTATTAGCAAGACACCCAAATCCTCCCATTTATAAACAAAATCGGGTTGGGAATTAATCACTCCCTACCTCTTCAATATCCTTTGGAAACAATTCAAAATCTCCAAACCATTTCAATTATATCTCCAAATGCTCCTTATGACAGTTCACTCTCTCCACATACGCCACATTGGTCAAAATAATGATCCATGGTTTTTCATGCTATAAGTTACTACACTTTGTACGTACTCTGCAACATGGCTTCTCTAGAATTTATACAAGTATGTTAGTTACTTCCTTTACACAACTTAAATTTCATTCAAATATCATAAAGAGGGGGAAAATATAGACACAAAATCAAACACATTATTATTTTAATATGTAGTCAGTATGTTGTTTATATGCATGAATCTTAAGTAAGAAATGTATTCAATGGTGACACAATCTTTATCTATCCACTTGTTTTGATTGTTTCTATTGTCTTTCTCGCTCTCATTTTCTAGAATTTATACAAGTATGTTAGTTACTTCCTTTACACAACTTAAATTTCATTCAAATATCATAAAGAGGGGGAAAATATAGACACAAAATCAAACACATTATTATTTTAATATGTAGTCAGTATGTTGTTTATATGCATGAATCTTAAGTAAGAAATGTATTCAATGGTGACACAATCCTTTATCTATCCACTTGTTTTGATTGTTTCTATTGTCTTTCTCGCTCTCATTTGTTTTATTAATTTTTTAATATTAAAATCTTTAAAATGTGATTCAATAAATTTTCATTGGTTAGTAAACGTGCCTTATTGTGGTAATTATTTTTTCATTTTTCCAAAAATATATTGTAAAAATTAAATTTGATATGATAATATGCATTATCTAAATTTATTGAAACGATGATAAAAATCTCTCAAAAAATGTATTATTCAAGAAATTTTCTTGTGAAAACCAACTTAACATAAAACAAATGATTAGATTATAGTTGGGTTAAATCTTACATTGATAATAAATCTAATATAAGGGTGATTTCAAATTGGTGAATTATCTTCATCATTCATCCCTCCTACTAATACATACTTACATCCTTATGTGTGAAAATCCTAAAAAAATACACTATCTAAATAAATTATTTGTCAAATACAAATACTAATTAGAAGTTAGATAAAAAAAATTCACCTTTTTTTCTTTATATATTATTTTCTCCTTAATTATACACCACCACTATAACAATACAAGTTCTATGATTACAACTAACTCTTGTTAGGAAAATATTGTGTTAGTGCTACATTATAGTTTGTAAGTGATTTATAATAATACATCACGTAGGTATATTTTGGTTAGTTGTTAGAATACTTGAGAGTCATATTTTTTGTGTGAAACAACAATATTATGCATATAAGTTATCTGTTATATTGATTATTCTAAGGGATGTGGTTGAGATATAGGTGGAGATATGATCTCCATGATTATAGGAATGACATTCGTATAAAGATGTAATATCTTAGATGAATGTAAGGTGTAACAACAATATTATTTGTTTTGTAGATTAATTAATGGATTAATTTGCTAAAAAAATTGAACCAGTTTATCACATTTTTTATCTCCATTAAATAATTCCAGTAATTTTTTGGGATTTTTATCATCACAAATTTGTAGCTAAGAATAAAGCAAATTACAATCGCTACTTTTCTCCCCATACCCTTCTTTTATTCTTTCATTTTCTTTAATTCAAAACATTCATTCCTTATGGAGTGTTTGTTTGATGTCACATAGGTGACATGAAATTGGGTATTTATTCATGTTCCTACTAATCCATCAAACTGTACCTCGTGATGTGATACAAGAGCATCCTAGTTAAGCTACAATACTGCATCAACTATAAAGTTTTACTAAATTAGAAAATTAAGACAAGCCTAATAATGTGCAAGGTTATGATTTTACTTAATCTTTATTCATAAGTTTGTGTTATGCAGATCTTGGTTTGCATCATTTTCTTCTTAGTTTTGTGCACATGTGAATGCAATATATGTGTTATATCATTCTTTTCTACATACTTCTGTAGCACACCTATGTGTGTGTAATATTCAATGCAAGTTTTTTTGTGCCAAAGATATTAGTTTTTTTATGTGTATCCTATGAGTGCACAATTGTTTTGTTGATATTTTAAGAATGCTTATTCTCTAACATGCCTCTATCGTGTTATTTTGCACAAGCATTGAGTATCGACTAGTTACCTATAAATTGTAGTGTTGTAGAAGAGTATTTTGTTAGGTCTTTGATAAGTGTTAGTACAATGATACAAAGATGATTATACAATGCTTTTTTATGCTTAATATTACTCGTAAAACATGTAGTCTTTGTGTATTCCTAGATATTGAACCACCTCATTGAAATTTAGATAAAACCAATTAATCAAACTCAAATTATCTTACTAAATAAAATGATATTATGATGTTTTCATCGAATAAGTGAGGCACTTCTTAGGGTTATTTAAATAAATAAAATAGGTTAAAGCTCTAAATATAAATCTAAATTTGAGAATCATAGAAAAAAAATATTTTTGTTTGGTTAGGGGACATATCTCATTTATATCCATAACCCTTTCAAGGTTTATATGTACTGAAAATAAATGAAATGGTATACCTGTTTGGGGTCCTAATTCATGATGCTTGATTTATTCATGGTGTTTTAGCTTATTGGAATATTTCTCTATGTGTATTTATGATCATAGATAAATCACACTACAGTTATAATTCAATTATATGCATGGCTGATAGCAATACTATAAATATGAAATTTGATTGTGTAGTGAGGCTCTCTAAAAAGTATTTCTTTCTCCTTTGACAATACCTAAGAGCTAGTATGAAAATTATGAAATAAACTAAGGATGAAGTGAGGGGGTAAGTGTTTTTTATATATTTGGGGTGCATAGAAGATTAGTATGGATATGGGTGCAATGTACATAAAGAGGTGAGAAGGGTCCATTGTGCATTGGATATGTAAATGGGTAAGTGGAGTTAGTAAATGTTTTTTGTGTGTACAAACAATGTCTTGATAATATTGAATGTGAGTGGATGAGGTTAAATGAATTAGTGATATGTCTTAAATCATTTATTTTTTATTTCTTAGGTGCTTTATGGGAATATTTATTTTTCAGATTATATGTCTTATAATGTTTTTACTAATATATTTAGCTTAAGATAACTTATGTGTAAGGAAAATTTTATGAGGTCTACACTTTTAATTTTCAAATAATACATTATTTAATAAGTATTCAATAAGAACTAACCTAACTAGCATGATTTGGATAGAAGGTGTGGAGGAGATTGGTATCAATGATATCTTTTTTTTTTAAATTACATCATTTAATATCTTTAGAGGAGATATTTAACTATAAGGAAACATAAAACATATGAGATGGAAATTATAGAAAGCTAAGAGAAACATGAGTTATATATTTATAGGTATGATATTGATGAGAGATATGTAAATCCATTTGGAGATTATGGAGGCAACATAACATTGAAGTGTTGTGACACTAGATGATGCGAGGGATATTAGATCCGCATAAGAAGATTTTAAGGTTAACAAAAGAGAAAAATAATTCAAAGATAAACCAACAAACATGAAGACATATTCCTAAAATATATCACAAGAATGACACAAATATCTAATTGGATCTCTTGAGATATTCTAGAAGCTTGAATCTTGAAGGACTCATTGACCATATCATTGAGCTAAATAACTATTTTGAATATGAGGACATGGAAGATATTGGATGAGTTCATTGATTGGTGTAGATTTGAAGGGTCATGTATCCTTATGGTGGGAGCATGTGAAAGTTGAAATATTTCATAAATGTGAAGAGAAAATTAGTTGTTTGAATATATTCATTACAAAGGTAAAAGTAAACATCATTCCATAAGATAATCATGGGTTTTTTAAGAATCCCTTCAAAACTTGTGATGTAAAGGGATATGATTGTAAGTACTATTAGGAAGAATTATATAATCTAAGCATTATACTTGGTAATATTGAAGATGAAAAAAATGAAGATCCCATGTTATGTTTGTGTAGACACTAAAATCATGCAATTTGGGTATATTTCTAGTCCTTATCACATACTACTATTCATAAGATTCATAAGAAAGAAAATTACTAATTGACCACTATATTTGGCCTCTTTTCTTTCATTTCTATTTTCCTTTTTGGTCTTACACACCTTCTCGCCTAGTCTGACCTTTGAAAGTTCATTTTTCCTTAGCCTAGACACTAGTGCCCATCCATGATGCTAGCGCCTAGGTTCCCCCCAACCTCTTTGTATATTTCTCACATATTTTGGGTCCTTTCTAGATTTTGGGCATCTTATTTTCTTGGTGGTCATCCTTTTAGTGGTTAATTATAAAATTCAAGAAAAGGAATCATATAAATACAAAGCTATGTGGAAATAATAAAGGACCAAGCACTAAGCATCTACTATCATCACCTAAGGTCACATTCAAAGGCATCTAAGATCTTAAAAGGTATTCATAAAATATTCATACAAGGGACATGGGATTGGATTTTCAACATACACTTCATATGAAGGGGAAATTCATTTTTTCATCCACACATCTATATACATTAGAACATCTAGCTATCACCTACACTCAAGTGCACTTGCACAAGGGCTTCATAGGGCACGATTCTATCACTCACACACTAGAACAACATGGAGTTTGAGATGTATCTTTATTTTTGGAAATTTGATGTAGTTTGAGGGTTTTGCAAGTGAACATCTCTTTGTAGGTTACAAGCACACTCAAAAATTATATTGCGACATATATGTAACCCATAGAAACACTTGTGCAACAACAGAAAAAAAACGTTTCAAGATCATGCACAGTCACAAGAACCCAGTTGTACACTCTAGTGCCTAGATGCCCATGGCCAATTTAAGGGGGCCTAGTCTACCTCTATTTAATAGATCCATATTTTACAGTTCACAATTATGACAATCTGGCCTTCCTGTTCATCAATTTTTCAATCCAGATCAATTCCAGGAATAACACAAATCATCTAACTCATCATTTCTGTCTCTTTCACTTAGGATTTTATATTTATCTAGACTAATTTTGTGTTAAATATGTACATTAGCATTTATTTATCATACGCGACTCTGTAATTATGATTTAGCATAATTTTATTTTTGTTAAATTACCAAACTAATGATAAAAATTTTACCATACTATTAATATTTCCTGATATGATAAAATAGGACTCCCCCTTTATCAACATCCTTCAATGTCTTGATGAAAATGTCATACTAACACATCTGGGTGTTAAATACCACTACCTATAGAAATTTATGTCACCTAACACATCCACACTCAATAAATCCACCATTGACATTAATATAGGCACACCACAAGAAACTCACATCATCGTAATTGGTCAAGATTTAGACCCACAAGAACTCTTTGAGTTCACCGCATTATTATCATCATAATTAAGTCTTCATATGGTCTTATAGTGATACACCTGATATTTCCCCTAACATCATTATTCATAATATCATCACCATTTATGATGTTATGCTAGGGAAGGAAAATCTGCATAAAATACATCCCCACATAACATTAGTATTCAAAGAAGAAGTACAATTTTTTCTCTCACCCAATTTCATCCTACCTATTGATTATCCATAATGGGTTTCTAACATCGTAACTATGACCTATGAGAATGTACATATCTGCACATAATTTTGAGACCTAGACCTTTTTCATCCAAAATATGACTTCCTCTTACCTAACATTATTCAAATTGTTAATCTAATGGAGGGACATAAAATTTTGTATCTTATGGACAGTTTCTCTAGTTCTAATCAAATCCTTATCTCACCAAAAGCTCAACATAAGATATATTTGATCACCCCATGGGGAACCTTCTACTATAGTGTAATGCCCTTTGGCCTTAAAACATGCACAATCAACTTATCAACATGTAATGACCTATATTTTTCATGACCTCATCCATACAACTATGGAAGACTATATAGATAATCTCTTAGGTAAATTTAAATACCAAAAAGACAATCTTGTTGTCCTTGATGTATTATTTTTCCATCTAATATAGTTTTTCCTTTGGTTCAACCATGTTAAGTTCATATTTAGGGTCCTAATATATAAAATCTTGGGATTTATGGTATCTATCAAGGGAATTGAAGTCAATCATGCCAAATTCAAAGCCATAATTGAAATGCCTCCTCCATCCAATATTTAAAATTTTTCTATCCTCTAAGGTTAAATTCAATCTATCTATTTCTTGGTCTCTCAGTTATTACATCAGTATCAACCCTTCCACAACCTTCTTAGAAAAGACATCAAATTTAAGTGGGATGATGACTATAAATGATATTTCTATGCTCTCAAACAATACCTCATATCACCTCTAGTGCTCGTACCTCCATGAGAGGTGGAGCCTTTCTATTTTTATATCTCCTCTACTAATCACGGATTGTGAGCCATGTTATCACATCAAGATGAGAAAGGTAGGGATCATATCATTTATTACATAGTTCATACCCTTCATGATTACAAAACCCATTATTAATAAGTAGAAAATTTATAATTTTTCCTTAAACTTCACAATTTCCCAACTTCGCAATTACCTCCTCAATCAAAAAAGTTATGCATTCAAAAATATCAATCCACTAAAATCCATGCACTCTAATCCATATCATATCGATCATATAACTATATGGCTCATGCTCATGAAATATTTTGATCTTGAATTCATCTCTCAAAAATCCATCCATAGGCAGGTTATTGCTAACCATATCGTAGAATCTACCCTTATAAATCATCAACTTCTTTGCAAAAAAAATCCTGATGAATCTATGAACTCTCTCAATCGCGATAAATATTCTCTAAAAATGACCTTATTCTTCAATGGTTCTAAATGTAAAAAACGTGTTGCTAAAATTTTCATAATACCTCTTTAGGGAGCTCATATTCCACTATCCTTAAAATTAAATTTCGAAGTTATAAATAACATGGAAAAATATGAAGACCTCATCATGGGTTTTCAAACCACCATATTTCTAGGCGTAGGAATCCTTGACATCTATGGTGATTCCCAACTTGTCATCAATCAAATAAAAGAAACATATCTATGTAAAACTGACACCTGCAAAAATATTATTTTGCCATTGATAATCTCCTTAAAATCTTAGGTCATTATTAAATCCAAATGAACCTATGCTCATCCACTAAATTTATAGACACTATGACATCTCTCACATCTCTTATTCTTCTATTCCCATATAATTATAAACTCTTCATCATTGTACCCAAACTTGATCAACCACCTTATACCAACATTGATCTCCCTACCATCAATCTTATAGAATATAGCCTATCTAACATTTGGTACACTCAAATATACAACTATCTTTCCACCAAACAAATACTCTCAGATCTATACAGAAATGGTAAGTGGTCTTTCCAACAACATACATCCCACTATGTAAGATTAGGATGTATCCTTTATAAAATATGGTTTGAAGGCCTTCTTCTTTGTTATATTAAATCTCCAAAGGATGACCAAGTTATTCGAGAAGTCCAGAATGGAATATGTGATAGACACTTTAATGGCTTGGCCATCGCTAAACAAACCTTACACGTGGATTATTATTTTCCTACACATAATCGAGATTATTGTGATTATGTAAAAAAATTGCATCAAATGTCAACAACATGCTAATCTTACACACGTCCCCAGTAATAACTTTCAATGAACTAAATATTTATGGCCTTTTTCCTAATGGGGACTTGACCTATTCGATCTTATTAACAGTCGATCATCTGAAATAAATAATTCCATCGCCACAATAACTAAATACTTTAAAAAATGAGTAGAATATATCCCTTTTATCCCCAGTAATGCAAATAAGATCGTCGATTTCATCCATCATAACATCATTTATCGCTTTGGCATCCCACATAAAATTATCACAGATAATGGTAACTCATTTGAAAAATAAAAAAAGTTGAAAAAGTTTGTGACCCTTACAATATCAAACTCAATTTCTCCACACCATAATATCCAAAAGATAACAGTCAAGATGAATCATCTAACTAAACCCTTAACAAGATTCTTACCAAAACCATTGATGAGGCTGGTAAAGATTGGCACCTTCATATTCCCTTTGCACTATGAGATTATAGGACTATCATTCAAAATCCTACAGTCACCGCCCCTTTCTCTCTAGTTTACACTACTAAACTTCTTCTCCCACACGATATCTTGATTTCATCCTTACGCGTTTCTCTTAAATATTTCATCCTTGAGGAAGAATATCGTCAAGAACACCTATCACAACTTGAATGCTTATACAAACCTCGACTAACCTCCATCGAACATATCAATATCTATCAAGAACCAATCAAAAGAGTATATAATAAAAATATTAAATAACTTAAATGTAATAGCGTTGATCTTGTCCATACAGAAAATCATCATGTAAAAAATATGGAAAAGAGTAAACGTAGGAAGTTTTATCCAAATTGACTTGGACCATACATAATCACTCACAAATACGGATCCAGGGCCTATTGGTCAACCTCTCTTGATAGTAAACTTGAAAATGAGTTTCTTAATGCCTCATGTTTATATCTCTTCTACAATTAACATATCTACATACAAGACCTTAGTTCAACTATGATCCCCCACGAAAACCACTCACCCAAGTAATGGTTTAGAATTATGTGCTCTCTCATGAGTATACTCCATATGAACTTAAATATGGGCACCACAACCCTACTTATAGCATATACCACTTGTATAAGTCCCTTTCATAGTAAGAGACCCTATAATCATTACTCCCCTACTCTACCCTATCCATCACCAAAAAACATGCAAAGGATATGTATGTTATTTTGTGTATCATAACCACCCTTCTCAGATGATTTCTTAGGCGGACCCTCACCTAAAATAATTAAAATTACTATGGGATGAAAACCATCTTATAAACTAATCCATTAAAATATAGATATTAAATATATATATAAATATATATATATACTCAAAATTTATGTATATATAAAAAAAGATAATGTTTCATAGCCCATATAATAATCACATAGAAAAATGTACACCCAATAATACTAGACTCCTTTCTCCACCATCGGACTCTCTTCTAGGCCCACCAATACTCCTTGTGTCAGCTGCACGACCCCGTTGAGACAATTGTTGTTGGATCCCTTCATATTGTGCATAACAAGGCACCTTTGGGAGCCTCTCTCCTACCACCACTTAAAAGTATATCATCTCCTCCCATAGGGCCTAGTATTGAGCCATTATCACCACCCCAGGTAGCCCCATCTGACCTGTAGGTGTATGTCAACATACCCCTCTAAATACAATAGACCCTACTGATACTCCCACTACTTATCCAACTGGTCCCAATTATGTTAGTGTAATTCCAATCACGCAAAACCACTCATGATAATGATAGTATCAGTCTCAATCTTGTTGAACTTTTCCCAAATTCGTTTCTAGGGAACTCACTCACTCATCTCTCTACCCCAACATCCCCATCATCCTCATCACCTCATCCTTCAAGGTAGCCACACGACCATCCCTCTCAACCAATAATTACCTCAGTCTCTCTAACTTTTCCTCTAAAACCCCTATTTACTACCCCTCAGTTTCCTTCTCCATATCGACATCTTCTCTCCTCACTCTTTTCATGCCCTCACAATTCTCTCCCCTCAAGCTAGCATTTTCCCCTTCCACCATGTTAGATACTCAATTTTCATATAAACATCATCTATCTCCACAGGCACCACCTCATCCTCCGTTGTCTCATGGATATTTTGCATATGTGTTGGGGGGAACTCTATATCTCCCTCCACCTTCTTGTAGAAAATAAATTTACCGGGAACATCATATATCAATTTTAACTTCTACGGAACCCATCTGAATAAAACTACCTCCACCATATTTTTCCTTTGTCCCTGCATCCATCACTCTTGTTGCATCATCTACATCTCATCCCCCTATCTGTTCCATACATGGATACCCACATATGTCCTTCGTACTATATCATCACCCCACATCCCATCCAAAAAACAAACACAATACTCTAGAACCCGTTATATGCATCATGGGAAATATCACTCCTCTATCTCTAAAACCTAACAAAAAAATCCTTATGATACCATCTAGCCTAAGGAATCCCACACAATAAGATCACCCTAATGAGTTCATATTCCCAACACTACAAAATGAATTTCACATCTAATTCATACCTCTTCCTCACTTATCGCTCCCACAATTCCTTATACACGTGCTAGTAGACTTGGCCCCCAAGAAAAAAATGTCTGATACTCCATCATAAACACCAACACCCATGTAAATGCCCATGGAAACTAGACTCTATCAGAATCTGGTAGATAATAATAATTGATACCCATAATAATCATCATAGTTAAGGTATATATTTTTACTGCATCTTCCTAGAAACTCTATAAAGAAAAACCTGCATCAACATACGTCATGTCAAGGGAAGCATCTACATACAACCTCATCATCGTATCCCTATCATGTCTCATCAATCATCATAATTAGCTCACACTGAATAGGTAGTCATAAGATCCTTTATATATCCTCCAGGGTGATCGTCATCTCCCCTATCGAAAACCAAAATGTCCATATGGTTGGATCCCACCAATCTAACAAATTCACCATCATCTCCAAATCACAGTGAACATACCTATAGTGGCACAATCCACCTAACCCTAACACCTCCAAATTCTCCCATTTATCATCCCCTATATAATCCAATAACCACCCCAACAAAGGTGATACTCTATACCTCATCAAAATACACAAATTTTCCTACATCCACACAAAATATTAAAGAAAATATTTATTTATAGAAATACAAAAACCAACCATAACATGTCAAATCAGCATTGATCCCTATAAATTGGCACCAATCTTATCTATATCGGCAACAATCCTAGTGATTGAAGCTAATCCTATATATATATATATATATATATATAGTACAAAAAACTAAACCTACCTATATTTGAGATGATCGTTGATTCCTTTGTCCACTCCCACTATCGATCATCTCTCAAACTAGAAAAATAAAAAATTTATAACAACTTAGCACAGTAAAAAAAATGACCTTTCATGATTATATAAGCTCTATATATAGGCTTCCCCACATGATCCACACCAATTTCTAATTGGTTTTGATTCCATTGTAATCACTACGAATTCATTAAATTGACATCGATCCCCTAAAATTTCTTACTTTTCAAACTTTTTGCTTCTTTTTGGTCCCAAAGACCGTCTAAAGTAAAAAATTCATCATATTTTCTCAATCCTATGTTTCTCAATCCACCGTGGATTCCATAGTCTCTTAAGAACCTTTTTCCAACCACTTCCTCAAATTCTTATGTATCTAGGTCGAGAACCCAAAGGTTTTCCTACCACTTGACTTTGCAGTCACGTAATCCCACCTTTCTGGTAATATATCTCATCTCGGTTCTATGTCTCCCAAATCCACCAAGGATTTTACAGCCTCCCAGTGACCATTTCCTACTAATTCATACATCTATAAGTTGAGATCCCATTGGTTCCCCTATCACTTGACTTCTTGATTTCTCAGTCCCACCTTTGTGCAATAATATTTCATGTTTGGTCTTGGGGAATCTTAAATTGAAACACATCTATTTAGAAATGCAATATTACACAAGCCTACATGATCTTACATTATCCAGTGATTTAAAGTAGTGATCATCACACTGGCTTGCGATAACCCCCAATTTAGGGTAGTCATCTATTGAGCATAAATCCAACTATCTCACTCATTTTATTCAAGTGGATTTTCCATCACAAACCACTTGACAAAATTTCATTCCCATGAGCTCAAAACAACCCTATGCCATCATAAAATTGAAAAATGCACAAAAGGGAATGGATGAAACCAAATTCAACCATTTTCTTCTAATTTTATATAAATCAATGTAGTTCCCCACAACCGGTGTCGATCAGTGTGGATCCATTGAAATGACATAAATCCTATAAAATAAACTCAGATATTTACCCAAGGGTTATAAAATAAATCGTGACATCTATCCTCTAAGCTTGCTCATGATAGGCCCAAGGTATTTGGTTTCCTACATTGAATAGACATGGGGTGATCAAGAGCTTATGTTATCTCACACTCTCTTTGGAGTAATCTCTTTCATCAAATTCAATCATCTTGGTTTCATCATCATCAAACATAAGTTTTATTTATTTAAAACAGTCATATTTTGTTCTTATATTTATTCATATCAATACAAGCACCTATACTCAAAATATATTTAGTCTTCCATCAACAATCAAAAGCATCAAAAATCATATTTTAATCAACATAGTTTAATAAGAAATAAATAATGACCACTTAGACAGGAACTGATCCATCGGATTGACATCAATCCTTGTTAGATTTTTCCTATTTTACCTTTATTTTACATATTGGTAGATTTTCCGAATATCTACTTATCATGGCTAATCATATGTTGCATGTAAGATCGTATCTCTATTAGATGACCCTTCCAAGAGCATTCTATAAACTAAACACCATTTTTGACCTATCAATCAGGCACCAACCATTTATATGGGAGCAATCTGATATTGACTAGGAGATAGGTCTCTACATCAACACCTTCACACCTAACCTAGAAAAAATCACTAAGAAGTTATATGTTCTCCTTAAACATAGTGTCAAGGCCAATCTATACTCAAAAAACATTTTTAACCCTCCCTAACCTAGCATTGAGGGTGTTGATTAATTCGTTGTTATCTATCGAAAGTGCACCTTGTAGAGAGATGGTTGTAGGTGTTCTAAGCTTGTAAAATTGATCTCTTTCTTTCATAGATACAATGGAAACACCTCATAGGTTTTTGGGTATACCTATTTCAAGGTAAGTCTCAAGTATCAAGGTCGGTTCCATATTGATGTATCCTAAACTGATTTCTGGGGTTTAAGGGGTAAAAAATGACTATAAAATAATCAAAAATAAGGCGATACACCAAATTTGTATGAAGGGATTTAACTGAGTATATGCACAATTGATATGTGAAAGGATTCTCGATACACAAACCAATAGTTTTTTTGCAGAATGTTAAGGGAAAAAAGACTTTGAGGTATTGAGGGAAATTATCACAACAATACTGGTAAGCTAAACATGCACATTAATATCATGCAAGAAAATACTGAATTTTGCAACAGGTTAAGATGATGTAATTAGGTATTTTGCATTCAAAAGATTAATTAAAACATACACAAGACTGCAAATAATTAGGAAAGGTAGAGAATACTTCACATTCAGAGGGAAAAACTTGCAGAAATTGCTTCATTACTCCTATCCAAAAAATCTTCCTTGTTCTTTTCCAAAGCACACAATATATAGTAAAATATTTTCCCCACCCTTCCTAAAAATATACTAAGGATTATACTCGCCCATGCATCCTATTTTTATCCTTTATTTAATAATAGATAAAGGAATAAAAATAGAACATGTAATTATAAATAGGCCTTAATAGCCTTAATTACATTACAGTCAAATTGAAGTTGACTGTTCTATTTTTAAGAAAATAAAGGTGAATAATTGGCTAATAATAAGTTTTCTTGCGGGACAAGTCTCTCTCCTTGTGCATGTCCAATTCATCTCTTTGTGTGTTTCATGTCCTTTTGTGAAGGTATGCAAAAATGAACTCCCTATTTGTGAGAAAAATAATTACAATACTTGTAATATTTGCAAAAATAACCATCCATGCATCCATTTGATGGGGACCACCTCCATGCTCAAATTCTGATGTTGACATTCCTTATCTAAGTGGTCACATTGGTGACACACTCTAGAACATCTTAAACTCTCTTGATAGTGGGGACCACCTTTACACTTGATCACTAATATCCATTTTGTTTGACCACCTTTTTGGACTTAATAATTTATAAGGTCAACCACCTTTGATTAGTATACATGCCATACTACAATACTTAACCACCTTTGATTATATTGTAGGGTATACTTTGTCGAATTTTGCATATTGGATAATATTTGGTTAAAATTCACCTTTTCGGTGATCATAGTTGGCATGATTTGGTCGGCACTTGGCATTATTTGGATCATATAGTTTAAGACCTTAGAAAGGTCAAAAAGCAATGATTTTTCATAGACTATGTGGGTTGGCTCCCTTCTCCATGGCGATCTGATGCTTTGTAGCTTGTCGTTGGCATTTGCAACTATGGTTGAATTAGGTCTTTGTTATGCAGACCGTTGATCGTTTTTCCTTGATGAATTTGGTGTCGTTGATCTAAAACTGTAGTTAGGGTTTTAAACCCTACAATTAATTCAGTCGGTGGTAATTAACCATGATGGTTTGCATTGAGTGTGAAGCTTGATCTTCAGCACATGATCTTTGTACCTATTGAATTTGGACCATTTGATAACTAACTCCAGGTGAGTTAGGATAAGCTATGGTTTATCGAGTTAAATAAAATGTTCGAGGTCCATAATTTTGGTAATTTCTTTCTTGCTCACAGAAAGCAGCGAAGCCCTATAAATTTTTTGGCTTGACGTCATTATTGATCTCTAAAAATCAGTTTTGTGGGTTATGCCTCCATTTTCGTGATCTCTCTGTTTATAGAATTTCTTGGATGATTTTTTTAGTCTCATTTCTTGATATTACTCGATGCGGTCACCATTTTTGAGTTCAAGCTCCCCCCTTATTTCTATACAATATACTAGCTCGGTTTATGTTTTCTACCTTCTGTAGAGTTATGTGAGTTTCTTAGTTCTCGAGATCTTTGCATTTTTTTTCCCTTAGATGCCACTGTCGTGAACTTGGAGATCAAATGTGTAGCTATCACACTATTTGACAAGGGAAAAGTAAGTCTTGACTTCCTTGGATATTACTGTTACTTCATCATCGCCACTTTGTTCTTCAAGAAAGAATGATGATCTGTTCTTTCTTTGCATTTCCTATGTGATTTCATGGCTTGGCCTTGGTCATTTTCAATTTGAACATCATTATGAGATTGATCTTATTTCTCTGAACTTGATGACTTCTTGAGGTTTTACTCAAATTCAATACCAGTAAGTACTTTTTCTTACTCTAATTTTTATACCCATTAATGGGTTTTACGATTAAAGTTGGAAACTGTAATTTCCTTTCTTAGATCTACAACTTGAAACTGATTTCATAATAGCTTAGAGTTAACTATCTCTACCATTTTATTATACGAAGTGGGTTTGCTTCCAAATAATGTATTGCATAGAAACCGTATTACACAATGAATGTCAAAATTTTCTTAAGTTTGTTGAGGGCATTCGAGTTCGACTTCTCTTACTTGTAATGTTTTAGTGATTCTGTAAAACTATGGAAAGCTTTCTAGGTCTGTAACGCCCCGTGCATCGAGGACTTCTGGTTCTGCCACCATGGCCTCCTCCCAACCACCCGGCCTGCTAAATTTTTACCATAGTGTCTTTTCTGTCCTTGCGGGAGGGTGAGCGAAGTCACGTTTTTCTTCGCCGTGATCTCCTTTTGATCCTCTTTCAATGCGTTGCAGGTGGGGGGTTAGGTGCGTCTGTTCTTCCTGTGCATTTTTTCTTCTTTCCTGGCACATTTTTCTTGCCTTGGTTGTTGCGTGGGTGGGTATGGATCCTGAGAATCGTGCTGTACAGGCAGCTGCAGTGGAAGCGCAGAACTAAAATTATCCTCGGAGAGTGCCGTGTGGAGGTGTCTGGCTATATGCAGCAGCTACAGAGCAGAGAAGTAAACTTATCTCAGAAAATAAGTGGCCTCCAGAGAGAGTGAGGTGCGACAGCTGCAGGGCGATCCCAAGGCACCGCCAGTGTTGATCCTGATGTTCTGGATGCACGCAAACCTCAATGCAGAAGCTGTCTTGAGCGCTTCCAACGTGTAGGTCGTCCCCTATGTTGTTATCTGTTCAGTTCGACTGCATCCTCAAACTCGGGTTTCTCCCCTTCTGGTTATGTTCTCAATCAACGAAGTGACAGTGAAGGTGTTGCTAAGGGCAGCGTGTTGGCGGGTTAACCATTTTTGGTGTTCTGTCCAGTCTGTTCGGGTTGCACGCGACCACAGCCATGATCGGCTGTTGTAAAATCTCACCGCTGTGGTGGAAGAATGGGATAACGTTTTTGGTTGAGCTATCTCGCCTCTGCATTTTGGAAAGTCGCTTCGTCCAGGTGATGAATTTATCATGGAAGAAGCTCAATCAAATCTTCAGGCAAGTTTTGCAAGTGAGGCTGAGATTTCATTCAATACTGTTCTTAGCTCTGGCTGGAAGTTATTCCAGTGCCTAGCCCATGGGTTGATATGGGGCTTTGTTGTGAAGATACAGAGCAAAGGAACATTGAAATGCAGCTTGCCTCCACTTTCTTTTTTTACATCATCTTTTGTTTCGAACGACACTTCCTTGCATTATTTCTTGTTTTTACCACAACATTGTGGATGCATTGAGTGGATTTTGTGGCCTGTTCTACACATTTGATCCCTCCTTATATGATGTAAGTAAAAATCAAGGCTTCTTTAGAAGCTATTTAAGGCCTGGTTTTACTGTTAAAATATGTGCTGATGATATATATATCTCTCCGTGCGTGTGCAAGAGATGACAGTTGCATTTGATTTGAGAGTAGCACACATTGTGAAGAAAGCTGCAGTTGCTATGGTATGCCAGATTCATCTGACGGAAGCAGGCAGGAGATATTCTTGTGTTCTTCGCTGGGGGGGGAAAAAGAGATGTATTTTTAGAGATTTCTTTCACAGGGATTTCTTTTTAAGGAAACAGTAAACTATATTAGGACGTGAAGGCTCAGATTCTTGTCAAAGGGCATTGATGATACTGAAGCAGGTGGACAGGTATTTTCATTTAGGATTTCACTCTAGTGTTTGTTTTAAGTAGATATATTTTTTTTATTAGCAAGATCATGGCTAAGGCCGATAAGAAAAGTGTTGAATTCAATAAACATGAGGACGAAGATGAAGTTCAGTTTATCATGGCATCAGTACTTGAAGGAGATAAGGATGAGGATGACCATGATGATAATACTAAGCTAAAGAAACAATGTCTCTCCAGCCAGAAAGGAAGATGCTTCCCATCTATGCTTTGAGAGAAGAGTTGATTCAGGTCATAAATGATCATCAGATTGTTGTCGTTGTGGGGGAGACTGGATCAGAGAAGACGACACAGATACCTCAGTATTTATATGAAGCAGGGTATACAAAACTAGGGAAGATTGCGTGCACACAGCCACATGGAGTCGCAGCAATGAGTATGGCTTCTCGAGTTGCACAGGAAATGGGTGTTAAACTAGGTCATGATGTGGGTTATTCTGTTGAGTTTGAAGACTGTACATATCATAAAATATTTCTCACATATATGATAGATTCAGAGTGTCTGAGGGAATTTATGGAGGAACCAGATCTAGCAAGCTACAGTTGCAATGTTTGCACCGAGATTTTGACGCTATCCCCAAATCTGATGAAGGAGAAAAGGTTGTGTATCATCACGGTAGATGCCTACCCGAGCCAGGAGCATGGTGTAATCAGTATGTCTTGTGTCCGAGGCTTCAAATCATGGGGTTGGTTTTGTAGCTGTTTCTCACTGTGTGATTGTGGCGCTAGCTCGAGCTCGCAAAGCACTTTGGGTTAAAGGCAAGCAACGTCATTGAAACAATCATATGCATATGGAGATGGTGTTTTAAAACCAGGCATGTTAAATCTACCCCTTGTAATAGTTTTCTACCTTCTTTCAGTATCTTGAAATGAATTTCTTTCCTCTTGAATGGCGCCTAGACTAGATGTTTTCATGGTTATTTATATCACTGCCTGATTGTGTGGTTGTTCCTTTAAATCTTATTCCAATTTCGCTGATTTTGCTTGGAATGTTCCTTCCTCTCTTATAGCTTACCCTATTTCATGTTTGTCTAAATGGGTTACTGCAATATTGAGTGATGCAGTCTAGTTCGTAGGGAAGGAAACATTATTGAGTTCTGGCTTGCTTATATTACTTTCTTTTAAAAAGGAATTCTGTGATGGAAATTATAATTGAAGGTTACTAAATAGAAGGTTAAGCCTACATACCTCTTTTGGTTGAATAAATACGCATTTCCTGTTTAGGGCTCTCTTGTTTTGCTAAAAGGTACATTAATAGTGACGTTGTGTTTTGAAACTTGTTTAAGCCTGTGGGCATTCCGCACTTTATGTTTGATTAGAAAATGGCATTTGGGGTTTGTTTTAGAACTGTACATGGTTGACTGTTGTACCTAGTCTAGATGAGGGATAACCTGGCATCTATTTTGGCCTCCACGTGTTGAGAGAATTACTATACCTAATTCTTGATGTAAACTCTTGTATGATTAAAGCAAGGGGAAACATTGTAAGTTTAACTGAATGAAATCTCTTCAATTTTTATTAAGGGTCGCAAGCAAGCTATTACTAGCTAGACTGAAACAAAAGTTGTAGGTGAATCCATGGTACTGGACTCGTGAACTCGTTTCCTGTTAGATGACAGCTGATTTCAGTGATAATATCATAGGTGGCTGTTATATTTATTTGTTTGATATTTGCTAAGACTTTTTCTCGATAAGCCCACATGGATCGGGTAAAATTTTCCATCTTCTATACCTTTGGCAAGGAGTTCATAGAACTTCTAGCCCTTACCGCACTGCGTAACCTTCCTGATAGCTAGGTGCGTTGGTTCTTGGTCTGTGCTTGTACTTGTGGTAAGGTCTTTTGAGCCTGGGGCATCGTTGGTGTATTGCCCTCTGCGTATCGAATCCCTTTATTTTCGAACTCGAATACCTTATACTTCAAACTTGGTTACTAAAAGGTCCCATTTTGTGGCCTTGTTAGGGAAATCAATTTTTATGTTAATGTTTTTTGACATTGTCTGAATTATATAAAAATTATTAACGACTTTTGAGTTTAGTCTTCCCTTATATTATGTAGAGAAGTTGACGATTAGAATAGGGTTTGTTGGTAGAATAATGGCCCTTTCTGTGTCTCTTTCGTACGCTTTTGGAAAAGTGGATTTGTTTTGATTGCTAGTACTACGTTTTAAGAAATCCGATAAGGAGGTAGTGGTAAACTCCTTGGTTAAAACTAAAACTATAGTTGTGTTCTTTTAAGGGCATCGAACCCATATTACTTTGAAGCCCCCCTGGAAGAATTGGATAACGTCATTTTCACTTCGCGCCTACGATCATAATTAGTACGCTTTGTCTTCTCTTGGACCCCTTAGTTGGATGAAGTAAATTTTGGATTCCTATCACGTAACCCATAGCATTACATGAAGGAGATATCAACACTCTTGACTTTCTTGTTTTCCAACCCATAAGGTCTTGCCTTGATTTATGTAATTTTGTTCTTACTAGTATTTGGACTTTCTCCTTGTTGGATAATTTTAGTTTTCTCTCTCATGAGATTAATATTGGAGTTGTGAGTTGTGTTTTAATCCATTTCTAAATTTAGAATATTCCTTTCTTGATATTGTTAATTGTTAGCTTACTATTGCATTGTGTAGCCTTAACATGCTCAATTCTTGCGAACTGACTTTAGTTAATATTTGTGCAGATGGATTATGCGAGTAGACTAGAAGAAAAGAGTGTAAAAGTTTCATCTGTACCATTATGAAGTTCCTTGTAAAAAAAATGTCCAATGTGTTGTAAATTGTGTAACATTGCTTGTAAAGAGAGTTGATATGACCTCTTGCCTTGTATTGTTTGGTAATGGTGAAATAAAGTGTCTTGTGCTTGTGTAGTTAAGCTTGAAATTTTCCTTGTGAGAAATGGCATTCAATCTTTACATTGATATGAGTATTGTAAAACTTTGATCTTGAGAATAAATTATTAAGTTAAATCTTTCTAAGACTTAGCGACAATATTTTATAAGTAAAGAAAAATGAGTCGGTTAACCCTTAAAGAAGCTAAACAAAAATAATGATTTTATATTCAACAAATAAATGTAAAGGTGATCTATTTGAAATCAAATAATTCCATGAGTGATCAAAATGAAAACATCCTTTGTGAGGTAAACATTTATTAATCGATACCCCTAGCTAAACTAGCGAACACTATCCCTTTGGGGTGAACTCTTAAACAAGCTTAAAGGAAAACAATGGTTAGTTTCTGGAAGATATTAAGATTTAGTAAGTAGGAGAAGACTTTAAGTGAACTACTCTTCAGTGTATAAGAAATTAACTCAGTTGGTGAGATGAATTTGTGCAAACCATATATTGATTTCCTTCTGAAAACTTAAGTCATGAGCTAAAGGGCGTCTTACCAAAATAAATAAACCCTAACCATTTCTTATTGTGGCTTGCCATAGCCGTGAGTGTGTCATGTGGATTGGACTTTCATGTTGTCTTGTCAAAAGAAAAATAAATTGTCTTTAATAAGTGTGAACGTTTCCGTGCTGACCTTGTGGTCTTCCCCGTAACAAATGATTCCAAGTGTTGATTGTAACCTTGTGACGACATGTTGTGTCGTGTTGAGTCAAAGCAAGTCAAAAAAAAATTATCCTGTATTTTACTGTGTTGTTCTTGTGTTGGTAATTTTGGTGCGTTACAAGGTCTGCATTATCCTTGTACTTTGACTTCTCTGATTTTTTGAATTAGTGAATGTAGTTCTTTGTTGAGACCTGAGTTCTATAGCATTCTTGAGATTTTATGCATATAACAAATAAGAAAGTATGCCATGAACATTTTCTTCAGGCCCTCGGTAACTTCTTTGTTTCCTTATTATAGCTATGATTATTTGTTTGGAGATTTAGCAGCATGCACTTCTTCATGATTGTATGTCATCATTCCTTTGATTTCAAAGCTCCGCTTCTAAGGAGTGTCCTGAAAGATTGTTACATTGTGAACTCATTGTTATTTTCTTAGCTCGAAGTTCTACTCTATATGAGTCTTCATCTGGGTATAACATAGTACTACTCAGAAGGTTAACAAACTCTAATTTTCATGTTTTGAGCATAAAATTATGAATTTTTGTATTTATTTTATTGTTGAAACCCCTCAAAAACTCAAAATCTTAATTTAAATGTTAGCTTGCATCCTCCTTCAGTAGTGTTGACTCTGTTATTGACCTCTACCTCTTCTCTGTGTGGGATGGTTGTGGATGCTTTCCTTCTTATGCTTGTTGAACTCCGTTATTCTATAACTTGATATGGGATTCTCACTCGAGGATAGATGAAGAATGAATGTTTCACTTTGCTTATCCTTGATAGTCTGAGATACTTCTTTTTTTAGATATAGAAATTTTTTTTTGAGTTTGATAAAAACTATAAAATGAAAATTTTGAAGCTTGCATTATTTTTTATTTCTTCAGTTTACCTTATGAAATGATCCTTTGTAACCTATAGTTGCATACTTTGATTCTAAAGAAGATTTTGTCACTTTGTTGGAATATTGTAATCTTGTTTCTTTTACTTAGGTGCTTTATTTCCTTGATAGTATTATTTCTGGCCTGCTGGAAAATTTGACATGTTTATTTATCATGGAAAATCCCTGGCAAATTTTTTCCATAATTCTCTCTTCCTTCCCTTTACAACTATAGTAATTGTATTTTCTGATTCAGAATATAGAATGTAACACATTTCTGTGGAAGCTAATTTGGTAGTTGGAAACTCAAACACAATAATTGTTATCTTTGTCATGACATGCTTTTCTTATTTTTTATATCACTTACTTGATTTACATAGTTCATGTAAAGCATTTAGTAGTTAAAAAGAACATGATGAAAAGTCGTAAATGTCCATTTTACATGGCGAAGCCGTGTCAAAATTTTCCCATGATCTTCTTTTGCATTATGTTTCAGCTGTAACCCTTTCTTTCCAATTAACTTTAGCTTCTTGAAATCTGATTCTTCTTCTTTAGTTGCAAACTGAAACATGTACTTCTATTCACTAGTCTCTCTTTTGCTACTGTAACTTCTTCCATTTATAGGAGATTTTTTGAAACTTGAGTTGCATTCTCACCTTATTCCAGCATGCAATTAAGACTTATATGTTTTATGCCATATGATAGGAGTCATTGAAATCTGCAATATGTGTTTATAGTGAAACACTTGATTTATTTCTTCTTGGCTATAACATGTACCTGCACACTTAAGAAAACAGTTAGAAAATATTTAGGATTTTTGGCCTCTTGTATATCCATGGTTTCTGAATTTTCTTCTCTCTTATTATTTCTACGTGAGTAAAACATATATGCAATTTGATCTTCAAGTAAACTATATCTCATGTTGTTAAGATATTTATATGCACGAATTAGGACAATATAGGAATATGGATTGATCCCTAAGCTCATAACTGATAGTTCTCTCTTTCTTTCTTTTTAGGTACAGTGATCTCAACAACGAAGATGGAGAAGGAACAAATCTAGAAGTGGAGATGTCTCGAACAAAGAAGAAAACCTCCAAGCCAATTATGGGTTCACTCATACTCCTTTATTTTCTTTTTCATGTAGTTGTACCTCTTATTTTAGTAGTTGTACTTTATGTTTTAGTTACATCCCATGGCTTGTGTGCGAAGCATTTGAAAATTCCTTATGAATAAAACATTGAATTCTGAAATTGAGTTGTATATTCCTTTCTGCATTTCAGCTTTTTGTATGGATTTTATGATGAACTAAACAACTTAGCAATATAATTGAATGTCTTAAATGTGAAAGAAAGAACATTAACAAAACCTGTAACATCAAATAATTAGCTTTGATTTTTGTAATCTACATTTATGTTTGTTGTTCCAAAACTTAGCATTTCACCTATTCTTTGATTGAATGTCTTTATCAAGACAACATAGTTGTCCTTCAGGGCCTTGTGTTAATTTGTTGAAGAAAGTCATGAAATTGCAGACAATGTGATCTGTTACATTTTCTAACAGTGCACATAGTTGCAAATTTCTTGTAATCATTTAACTAATTCAGCAGTAACAAAATTATCTAAAAAATCTCCCCTAGCTTAGGTATACTTCACCAATGCTATCCATCATAACAAAGTTTCAAGTTGCCAATTTTTGCACAAGTGTAAAAATTGTCAACATTTCTAGCGATCATGTGGGGAAAGTTGCCTACTATCTTATAGATTAATGTCTTAGTCTTGTCCATTGGGCATGGAGTACAAACATGTAACCAAAATCTTCCTTTTCTGAAAACACACCCAAACTAGAATAGATTTGGTGAACCAGATCACGTGCACGAATGCAATTATTGAATTGAAAATTGCAATGTGTATGAACTACACTTATTTAAAGGGAAATCCTAATGTACCCTATTCTAACCAGCTGCAAATCGAGGCTAAATAAAACCTGAGAAAGGTAGTGAAAAATAACTTCCTTTTCTTCATAAATCTGACGATGAATTCAATTTGCAAAAAAAGTAGCATGAAAGAACTAAAAATGAGATGTGTACCTCGAATTTATTCAAAAACTTAGCCCAAAACATGAAAAATCTTTCTAATTGATCTACAAACTATTATGAAGGGCTTTGAAACCGATTCTTGAGAATCTGAGACTCATTCTTAGGCTCTGATATGAGGATGAATTTTGGTATTTCTATGGGATGTTGTGAACCAACGAGATACCAAATAGGACATGGTCTCGAAACAACTTAAAAGCTAATCTTCTTTTCTTGTACTGAAAAAATGAATCTTATTTTCGATCATGGGTTCTTTTTGAAGTTGTTTTGAAGGTTGTTCTGAGAAATTATCTACCTCTATAAACTGTTATATATTCCTTTCGAAAATCTGAAATCAATCTAAAAGAAAATTTATCCTCTTCAAGTTGTTGTATATCATCAATAATAACATTGTGAGGATGATGAGAAGGTTTTCCTCCTTCTTTAAACTATTTGAAAATATTTTTAGAGTCTTCAAATTGTTGTTCATACATTTTAGTCTGTTGATCCACTACTACCAAGATTGACATTTCAGCAACACTTTCAAATTTTTCACTCTATCCCTTCTTACAATGTTCTCTGAACATTTCATCTCCTCATCAATCAAAAATAGCCACTCTTGAATACTTTCAGTACCATCTAATAGTCCTCATGAAACACTACAAGTCCCTAATAACGCAGTTATCTCCATGCATGCAGCACAACGTGGGTCTTCACACTCAATTGTTTGATCATGATTATTTTGAAACTGATTTGTTTATTTTTTGTCATCAAACATGGAAACTAATAAGATACAAACCAAGTTCTCGTCCCTTATATAAACCAATTTATCTTTGGAAATTATTTGTAAATTTCCTTCAGGTTCTACCAACTGGGATGAATTAGCAGTTTGTAGGAGTATGGTGCTTTCATGCATGCTATTCTTGGAACAGAAATACTGTTGATCATCCCTAATATGATTTAGATCTACTGAAAAATCAGACTGTACTATTTGAATGGGTTGCTCCCCTAATTTTGAAGTATGATCAAACCGAAATTTAGAATCTCATTGCTCTATGTTCTGTAAAAAATCATACCTGTTGTTTTCTTCGGCTGGTTGTCCCTCCTGAATGATATTATGATCTTCTTTTTCCTAGACTGGATGTTGAGTGAAGGAGGAGTGGGAATAATTTAAGCCTTAACTAGAAATTATTTATAGAGAGGTCGGGGTACAAACTCTATTTTAAGGACAGTATATGAATGCCAATTTGGACACTTTACTTTGGATTTAATGCATGATTGCGGGGTAGGAAAAGTACGAATTGCAGTAGCCTGATATTTTAAAATTTGATGAACTGGCTACCATGGCTAACAAGGAGAATATGTAGGCATTGAATTATGATAGGAAAGGTAAGTGGGAAAATTCTTTTGACAGGGCTCCATCACCTGATTCCCATAGGTTTTCACTGTTAATGATTTCTCGTATAGTTCCTTGATAGCTAAAAATGATTTCTTAAGTTCATTAAGCTCAATTTCGAGATCTCTTCATCTTTCACATTCAGCATAACCCTCTACATAACTTTGACCTTAAAGAACGTAATAGCTTGAAGTTTTGTTTTGAATAAATCATGATTTCTCCTCGTGAATTTTTTTCAAGTACGCTTAGATATCCATAATGTTATTTGTTAAAAAATTGTTGTTTAAATACTGTGAATTATCAACAAAAAAATGAATAAATTTTATAAATATGATATAGATATTTAAAAATTTATTAATAGTTAACTTAAATTTGGGGATTTTCCATATTCAGTTCTTTATTGTGGATAATTCACATTTTTACTTTGTTGTTTGAAAAAAAAGATTTCTAAACTTAGATTTATCAATTGTTTAAATAACCCAAAATAATGTATCCTAATTTTAATTTACTTCGCTACTTCTCTGATACAAACAAAACTTATAAAAAAATTCTCCACCACTAAACTTCCATTTTAAATTATCCACAAAATATTAAATATATGCATTGTATTATCCACTTAACTTTAATAATATATTATCTAAAAAATATAATATAGATTGTGTTCAATATAGTACAACACCTAACTCAAATTGTTGATAATTTACGTTAACAAAATATTCTAAGCTTTAATTGTGGGTAATCTACATTATAGTTGTGAATAATTTACTAAAGACTTCAAAACATAATTTTTTTATAACCCATGACTCAATATCATTCAAATTATAGAAAATTCACACTAATTGTAATTTTTAATAATAGTGGAAGCTTTACATTTCCCTATTAATAATAATTGTGGATTATCCACACTATCCTAAAATAATAAATATAATTATATTAGATCATAAACGCACCCCCAATGTCCACATATGTTTCATAACAACAAATTAGATCATGTAACTAAATTGTATTTAAAAAATTGATATTTTGAAACATTGTGTAATATACACAATATTATTTCATCCTTAAAGATATGGTTGTTCTATTGCAAATTCACAATATATATCAATTTATATATGATGGATCTAAACATATTTTATGGATGATTAATATCAAAATAAAGATGTAAATACTTTACACAATCCCATAAATTTTCATAGTTTAAAGGGACTACACATACCATTTTCATTCATCCACACCACATGAACTTATGTTGAAGATAAAAGAACATAATTTTATCCGAGTTGAAAAAATAATTACAATAAATTCTATTAATAAAGAACATGAAACTTTTTTAAAATATTAATAAGAAATCAAATATTTTAAAATTATTTGGAAGAGTCTAAACTACCATCCCCATAATACTAATTGATATTTGTATTTGTAAGCATCAATTGAATCCATGCTTTTATTTATATGGTCATATTTAAATGCATCCCCTTAAATATTTATTATAATATAATATAATTTTTTTTATTATATACCAATATGTATTTAAATTCATATATGTTAATTGAATAATCTTACTATCTAGATAATATGAGGAAATTAGATCTCATTTACTTTTATTAAAATTATTGTCTCAAATTTTATTTAAAAACTTGTAGAAAAATTAAAATAATTAATCACTATAATATAGAAAATGTCTAAAATAACATTTCTTAGAATTAAAAAAAAAAATTACAAGATTTTTCAAATTTAAACCCATTAAATTTTGAATGATGTTAATTTAATATAACTCTCAACTTTAAAACTAAAATAATTACCATATTTAAAATCGATACATTTATTTTTGTGTGGATATAAATAAAATTTTGAAAACTTCTTTTACCACCAATTTTATTTTTCTAATTTTATAATGATAGCTATCAATATCATGAAGCATTTATAAGTAAAAGGATATCATAACAAACAAGATCACATTACCTACGATCCATTGATAAAAAATAATCTGACGGTTCAACTATTGATCTATGCACTTGATCCGTGCCAATGAAAATTAAAAATCTAAAATTCCGCGATTCGAGGCATTGAACCAGTGAAGTAGTAAAAACCCAACAAAAATAAATAGGGAGGCATTTACCATGAAAATTGGACTTGGTAAAAGTTGCATCGGATGAACTAGTAGGTGTTTGAAGATTCTCACAACTTCAATCCTTACCCCATTTTTATTTGTGAGATCAATAAACACTTCAAAGCTCCATGGCTGCATAGGGTTTTTGAAAATTCTGCCATTTTTTGTATTTAATTTTTTTTTGCAGATTCCAAAACTTCTCAATTGAGATCTACAGATGTAATCTCTATGATCCTTATCATTCACTAAATTTTAGAACAGATATAGTGATTTTTTTATAAAATATTGCTATACAATGTTTCCTTTGCATTAACGATTCCTCTAAAATTTGTGTTTGTAGTCGCTAATACAGGTAAAAGTTGGATAGTGGATACTAATAATTATTACGTTTGCAAGAAATACTTTATTAAGTTTTATACTGATCAGTATTGATTTCATCCTAAGTACCTAAAATCACGAGTATTTGTTATTTTAGCATTGTATTCTAGTAAATTCCGACCTCCCCATCATGCAATTCTTTTTACCATTGTATTATAATAAATTCCAGACTTTGACACCTTGTGATTGAATTTATTTATAGCTAACAAAAATATTCCATACCAAATTTAGATTTTAATAAGATTATGTTAGTTTATACAGTTTCATGGTAAAAGCTTTTCTATAAGATATATTTTTTAATTTTACTACTATCTTAATTTTTTGTTGGAAATTATTTATCAATTTGATTTAAAAATATTATGCTATATTTATTGTTATAATAAATATTTATTGATTTAATTTTGTGAGGATATAGATAATTTAATATTTATTTTTATTATAAATGACTCATTGATTATTCAAATAATGTATTATATTATGTTATAAATAATGAAATTTAAAGAGGGGGATATGATAGTGTAATTGATTGATTAAGGTGAAGGAGAACAATAATCATCAAAATAGAATGTCACAAACAACTCTTTTAAACAATTTATATCAAATTAACTACCAAAATATATAATTTTTCAATTGCACAATACAATTACAATCTCAACAACTTAAATATCTATGTAATTTTGAGAAAGACCCAAATTTTATAAAAAAATTGTGAAATTATCTATTATTGTAAAAACATATATGTAATTTCGTAAATTATGTGTTTTAAAAATGTATTTATCAAATTATCTTTTGAAAACTATTTTTTTCATATTTACTTATATTATGTTATTATATAATATTAAATTTTAAATATGCATATTTAAATATTTATGTGTTCAGATATTTGTAATATAACTATTTTTTTCTTAATTTTACATTATTTATTTAATATATTTATAAATAATTTTAAATTATCCAGATACTTAAATAAGTTTAAGAAATTTGAAATTTGTAATGTAGAGATATTAGAATGTAAAATACAATATAAAATATATTATTTTAAAATTAACTTAAAGAATTAAAATATTAATATATAATATTAATATAATACAAATGTTAAAAAATTATTACAATAATTAAAATAATTGTGTAACAAAATATATTAAAATTTAAAAATTGTGGAATAACATCTCTTTTATTAGGGATACATGTTACAATTTTAGAATTGTGGGTGCACCAGAGTTTGTAAAATTGTGAAATTATAACAAATTTTCCAATTGTAGACATGTAATGATATTAAAATTGTGGCAAATGTAACAATTAATAATTTGTGACTTTTTCACAATGGTTTTAAGTGTGGATTTTATCACAATTTTTTTCACAATTAAAGTTTTCACAAAAAAATTGTGGGTGGAGTCCACAAATTTGGATTCACAATTTTGAATAAGATATCCACAAATAAATTGTGACAACTTTGTGGATAGAGTACCCATTTTCTTGTAGTGTGATCGTCATATTGACAATCATACTAGTTTCTAAGGTTTGGGTCATAAGGATATTCATTTTGATAGGGGTTATGAAACTATTCTGAAGGGTAATTTGGATAAAAGGTTTTCTAGCTTACTTGATAATACTATTGAAAATGAGTGTTCATGGTTGCAGAAGATGATAAAATACTGAAACTATAGAAAACAGGTCTTTTTTCTCATAAAACGGTTGATAACAACAAATAAACATATTTGATTTTCTTGAAAATTACCTAAAACCTATAGATGAAAATTTGATGATGTTTTTAAGTGTTGTACTGATCTAAAATCAGCTTCACAGAGTTGTCAAATGAGTTTTGGTTGGATCTTGAATCTTCAAAATGCATCAATAGTAGTTTCTAGTCCTTGTCCCACCGGGCGTGCCAAAAATTGTTATCTCTCGAAAGTGCACCCTGTAGAGAGATGGTTGAAGGTGTTCTAAGCTTGCGAAATTGATCTCTCTCTTTTATAGATACAATGGAAATACCTCAGGTCTGTGGGTATACCTATTTTGAGGTGAGTCTTCGGTATTAAGGCCAATTCCTTATTGATGTATCCTAAACTGATTTATGAGGTTTAACGGTAAAAGATGACTGTAAAATAATTAAAACTAAGGTGATACAAAAAATTTGTATGAGGGATTTGACTGAGTATATGCACAATTGATATGGGAAGGATTCTTTGATGCACAAGCCAATAGTTTTTAGCAGAATATTTAAGGGAAAACACATTTTTGTACTGAGGGAAAATATCACAACAGTACTGATAAGTTAACATGCACATTAAAATTATGTAGAAAACACTAAATTTTACAGCAGGGTAAGATGATTAATTAGGGAATTTGCATTCACAAGATTAATTGAAACATACACAAGACTGCAAATAATTTGGAAAGGTAGAAAATAATTCACATTCAGAGGGCAAAAACTGGCAGAAATTGATTTCAGTACTTCTATATCCAAAAATTCCTCATTGTGCTTTGCCAAAGCATATAATATATAGCAAAATATTTTTCCCCACCCTTCTTAAAAATAGACTAAGACTTGTACTCACCCATGCATCCTATTTTTATCATTTTTTTAATAATAGATAAAGGAATAAAAATAGAACATGCAATTACAAATAGGCATTAATAGCCTAAATTCTATTACAGTCAAACTAAAGTTGACTGTTCTATTTTTAAGAAAATAAAGGTGAATAATTTTCTACTAATAAGCTTGCTTATTGGACAAGTCTCTTTCCTTGTGCATGTGAATTTGTCTTCTTGTCTGTTATGTCCTCTTATGAAGGCATGCAAAAATTAACTCCCTGTTTGTGAGAAAAATAATTACAATACTTGCAATATTTGTAAAAATAACCATCCACACATCCATTTGATGGGGATCACCTCCATGCTCAGATTCTGATGTTGGCATTCCTTGTCTAAGTGTTCACATGGGTGACATACTACAAATCATCTTCAACTCTCTTGACCGTGGGGACCACCTTTGCACTTGATCACTAATCTTCATTTGGTTTGGCCACCTTTGTGCACTTAGAAATTTATAAGGTGGACCACCTTTGATTAGTATACATGCCATACTACAATACTTAACCACCTATGATTATATTGCATGGTATATTTTGTTGACTTTTGCATATTGGATAATATTTGGTTAAAATTCACCTTTTTGGTGATCATAGTTGGCATGATTTGGTCGGCACTTGGAATTATTTGGGGCATATAGTTTAAGACCTTAGAAAAGTCAAAAGGCAATGATTTTTTATTGATTACGTGGGCTGGCCCCCTCTCCACGGTGATATGACCCTTTTAAGCTTGTCGGTGGCATTTGTAACTATGGTTGAATTAGATCTTTGTTACAGACCGTCGATCTCTATCCTTGATGAATTTGGTGCCATTGATCTAAAATTGTAGTTAGGGTTTTAAACCCTATAATTAATTTGGTCAGTGGTAACTGACCGTGATGGTTTACATTGAGTGTGGAGCTCACTCTTCAGCCTTTAATTTTTGTACCTGTTGAATTCAGACCATTTGATAACTAACTCCAGGTGAGTTAGGCTAAGATATGGTTTATCAGGTTAGTTAAAATGTTCGAGCTCCATCATTTTGGTCATTTCTTTCTTGCTATGCAAAGAGTGGCGAAGCCCTTGAAATCTCTCTTTTTTGGCTTGACGAGCTCATTGTTGATCTCTGAAACTCGATTCTGTGGAGTTCAATCTCCCCCCTATCTGTGAGTTCAAGATACTATCTCGGTTTCATGTTTTCTACCTTCTGCAGAGCTATGAGAGTTTCTGGAAGTGTCTCGAGATATTTGCATTTTTTTCCCTTGGCCGCCCAATTCTATGAATTTGAAGCTCTTTATGTAGGATATCTGCCATTATTTGATGAGGGAAAAGGTCAAGTCTTGACTTCCTTGATATTATTTTTACCTCATCATTGTCACTTTGGTCTTCGAGAAATACTGATTCATAGTATTTCTTTGGATTTTCTGTGTGATTTTGTGGCTCAACCTTAGTCATTTCAAGTTGATACCTGCTCTGATGCTTGATCTTCTTTCTCTGAACTTGATGACTTCTTGAGGGTTTACTCAGCTCGTCCCTTCTTTCTGTACAATAATACTAGCTTGATTTCAGTTTTAGAGCTAACTATCTCTACCATTTTCTTATGTGAAGTGGGTTCTTGGTTCTCGATAATGTATTCTTCAAAACAATATTACATAATGAATGCCATGATTTTCTGAAGTTTGGCCACCACTGTCGAGTTCAACTTGTCTTAGCTCGACTAATGTAGCTATCACACATTTTGTATGACTGTGGAAAGGTAAGTCTTGACTTATCCTTAGTATGACTTATCTGATTACTTCAATTCGTCACTGTAGTTTTTTCTTCGATAAATGACTGATGATAGTGTTCTTGAGATTTTATGCATATAACAAATAAGAAAGTTTGTCATGAACATTTCCTTCAGGACCTCGGTAACTTCTTGGTCATGCTTACTATAGTCATTGATTACCTCGTTTTGAGATTTAGCATCATGCATTTCTTCTTGAGTTTTATGTCATCATTACTTTGAGGGTTTCAAACTCAGCTTCTAAGGAGTGTACTAGTAGGACTGTTTGTTGTGAACTCTGTCATTTTGATAGCCGAAGTTCTAATGGTATGTTCTTCATCTGGGTATTACATAGTACTACTGGAAACTATAATTTTCCTGTTCTTGGATCATACAACTTGAAACTGAATTTCATATTTAGTTTAGAGTTGAAACTATCTCAAAAATGCCATTTTCTGAATACAAATGTGGGTTTGCATCCTCCTGATAGTAGTGTTGAGTTGTTATCGAAACTCTGCCTATTACACTGTGTGGGAATGGCCATGGATTGGCTTCTAAAGCTTTTTGAACTAGGGCATTCTATAACTTTATATCGACTTCTCTTACTCGAGGATAGATGAAGAATGAATGTTTCACTTTGCTTATCCTTGATAGTTTGAAATATTGCTTTCTTTAGATACAGAAACAAAGTTCTAAGTTTGATAAAAATTGTAAAATGAAAAGTCTGAAACTTACATTCATTTGTATTTCTTCAGTTTCACCTTCTGAAATGATCCTTTGTAACGTGTAATTTGCATACTTTGATTCTGAAGATGATTATGTCACTTTGTTCGAATACTTGTAATCTTGTTTCTTTTACTTAGATGATTTATTTCCTTGATAGTAATATTACTGGCCTACTAGAAAATTTGAAATGTTGATTTTTTATGGTGAAGCCTTGGCAAATTTTTTTCCAAAATTCTCTCTTCCTTCCCTTTTTAGCTGTAGTAATTGTATTTTCTGATTCAGAATACATAATGTAGCACTTTTCTTTTGAAGCTGATTTGCTAGTTGGAAACTGAAACATAATAATAGTTATCTTGATCATCGAATGCTTTTCTACTTTTCTGTATCACTTACTTGATTTACATATTTCTTTTAAAGAATGTAGTAGTTAAAACAGCATGTTGAAAAGTCGTAAATGTCCATTTTACATGACGAATCCCTGTCAAAATTTTCCCAGAATCTTCTTTTTCATTATGTTTCAGTTGTAACCCTTTCTTTCCAGTTAACTTCAACTTCTTGAAATCTGATTATTCTTCTTTAGTTGTGAACTTAAACTTGTACTTATATTTTCTAGTCTCTCTTCTGCTACTGTAACTTCTTCCATTTATAAGACTATTTTTGAAACTTGAGTTGCATTCATTATTCCTTTATTCAGTATGTAATTAAGACTTATTTGTTTTATGTCATAGGATAGGAGTCATTGAAATCTATAATCTGTGTTTATAGTGAAAGACTTGATTTATTTCTTCTTGGTTGTAACATGTACACCTACACACTTAAGAAAACAGTTAGAAAATATTTAGGCTTTTTGGCCTCGCTTATGCCCATGGTTTTCTTCTTTTCTTCTCTCTCCTTCTTTCTGAGTGAGTAAAACATGTATGCATTTTGATCTTTAAGTAAATTGTATCTCCTGTTGTTAAGAGATTCATATGCACGAATTAGGACATTATAGGAATATGGATTGATCCCTGACCTTGTAACTGATAGTTCTCTCTTTCTTTCTTTTCATGTACAGTGATCTCAACAACGAAGATGGAGAAGGAACAAATTCAGAAGTGGAAATGTCTTGAAAAAAGAAGAAAACCCCCCAAAGGCAATGATGGGTTCACTCATACTCCTTTATTTTCTTTTTCATGCACGTGTATTTCTTATTTCAGTAGTTGTACTTTACTTTTTAGTTACATCCCATGGCTTGTGTGGGAAACATTTGAAAATTCCTTATGAATAAAACATTGAATTCTGAAATTGAGTTGTATATTTCTTTCTACATTTCAGCTTTCTGTATGGATTGTATGATGAACTAAACAAATTAGTAATATAATTGAATGTCTTAAACATAAAGGAAATAAATTTAAGAAAACCTGTAGCATCCAGTAATTAGCTTTGATTTCTGTAATTTGCATTTATGTTTGTTGTTCTAAAACTTAGCATTTCACCTATTCTATGATTGAATGTCTTTATCAAGACAACATAGCTATCCTTCGGGGCCTTGTGTTCTTTTGTTGAAGATAGTCATGAAATTACAGACTATGTGATATGTTATATTTTGTAACAGCGCACATAGCTGCAGATTTCATGTAATCATTTAACTAATTCAACAGTAACAACATTATCTAAAAAATCTCCCTTAGCTTAGGTATACTTCACCAATGCTATCCATCGTAACGAAGTTTTGAGTTGCCCATTTTTGCACCAGTGCAAAAATTGTCAACAGTCCCAACATTTAGCAAGTACACATCAGCAATTTTCCATTTACATTATTTGATATTATCTGTATTGTTATCATTACTTGTAACATAATTTTGAAAAAAGTGAGTTGGCACCCTTGAAAGGAACCCTTTGGTTCCTAGGATTTGCTTTTGTTAAGAAACTTGGCTCATCAAATTATATAATATATTTCTTGTCAAATATGTTAGTGTGTTTGTAGGTTAATCATTATTTAGAAAAGAAAATTTGTGTGTAGATATAAATCCTCCTTCTTCTATCACTTTTTATCATCATTCAAGCAGGTTTCGTTAAACCCTGTTATTTCTGATTTTTAGAGGTTTTTTTAACTTAATAAAATTGAAACCTAAAATGTACTAAAATATGTGGATTGTTTTTTTTTCATCAACTTTACAGATAATATATCAAGTTGTTACTTGAGTACACACACACACACACACACACACACACACACACACACACACACACACACACACACACACACACACACACACACACACACACACACTCACTCACTCACGCACACTCACTCACTCACACACAGATGCAAATGCACACACATACAGACATGTGCACACACGCACACATACACATATACATGCACACGTGCCTGGGCGCGCACACGCACACGCGCGCGCACACACACACACACACACACACACACACACACACACACACACACACACACACACACACACACACACGCACACACACACCGAGTTACATAAATATATTTGAATTATATAACATTATTATTACATATGTGAAAGTAATTAAAAACATTCTAAGTTACCTTTTTAAATGTAAATATTGGCATGTTACTAGAAACATGTGGTTGGGACGATGATTTCCCTCTATTTTCAAAACATTATAAATTTCCTTTGTGAATGTAAACATTAGAATGCTACTAGAAACACGTGTTTGGGATGACGATGTCCCTCTCCCATGTTGTAATATTAATGTGTGTAAGTGTGTGTGAGAGCATGCGTGTGTGTAAATTAATAAATTTCACCAAGTTCAAATGCACTTATTTTTGAATTCAACGTTTACATATTGTAATCATATTTTTTATGACTCAAAAAATCATCAAACATAGCCACATCAAACAAATTGTACTTATTTTTTTAATCACTCGAAAATACCTATGAATGTGTCATTGAGGTATAAAATCTAAAGTATCACTCAAAACATAATCAAACATAGCCAAATCATGAGCACCACTAGATTCTCTACTAACACCAATCTACATGAAACTATCATCCTCGTTGGTTCCAGTACATATGCTACTACAAGATGTAAAAATATGTGGCCTCATACCAGTACTATATGGAGGAATCTGTTATCCACCTCCACCAACATCAGTTTTGAAAACCTCTCTCCTATGTTGAATGAGGAAATCAATTATTTCCTAAACTGTTTGCAATGTGTCAATCTCTATTATCTTCTTCACTATTGTATGGATCATCTTAAGATAAGTGTGAGTTTGGATTGGGACTCTAGCATGTTGAATAGGAGTATGACATGCACCTATTCTATATTTTGTAGAGCCTTTTCATTGGCCCTAAAACTGGGATTAGTCATAATATTTGGGGATCTTGTTGAGGAAAAACTCACAATAAAGTTTCCTTACAAAGTGTATTAGAAGCTCTTTGTTGTTGTAAGTTGGTATATAAAATACCATCCATCATTGGTCCCAAAAATTGTCTTTTATCATATTATTGTTGTATTAGTGGATTGGAAAGTATTTGCATGATAAAGGAACTAGAAACTTGGTTCTATGGTTGGTGCATAGTACCCAAATTATGTATTTTGGAATTTGTTTCTCTTTTATTATTGAAGCTAATAATTTATTAGCATAATAATCCCTACAAGTATCTCAATAGGATCTCCACCGATAAATGTGACTTGTTGTCGAGTCAACTTGAGCCAATAATGACTCCAATTTTCTTGCAAGGAGGCATGGATGAGGTTTATGGAATGGGTACCCTCAATAATTTAATCACTTCCTCAATTGTAGTTTGTTCTCCACTGTATATGGGAAACTAAATCCTCTTAATTACCTGGAGGACCTATGAAAAATTTAGAAGGGCTAGAAGGGTTAGGAGGGCTATGAGGATTTGGAAGGTCCTTTTTTGTTTGTGAAAGAATTGTAAAAATCATAAATACATTTTTTTTTTATTAATATATACATTAGAAACATCAAAACATTACCATATTTGATTACAATTGAGAGAAACTAATTTTTCTTATCTCTTCTTTACTGCAACATTACTGATTCCACCTCAATGTAACCTTCAGTATGATTTATAGATATTTTTTTGAGAAAAGGGATTGAATTCAAACCATGAATGCATGGTTTAGAGGAAAATACATGTTTGGGGAAAAATAAATATGATAAATGGGATTTTTAAAATATTTTTTTATATAACATGTACACACTATAATGTGTATGCGTTCTTATTTTGGTAATTGCCAAACCAAAACAAAACTCCACCAAAGACTATTCCTCTTTTTTCAAGCTTTTTTTCCACTTTTTGCCCCCATCTCTATGGACTTCCCTTATACATTCAAAGAATTTTTTATAATGAAAAATTTTGGTGACACAAAATATTTTTAGTGGGAAGGTTTGATTCATATGATATTCCCGGTTCAACTATTTGCTAAACTTCCCAAAACTAGTCACATACGGAAGATCTCATCAATAGCTCTTAGACACCTTTTGAATGGGGCAAAACAAATACTATATGTGGAAGATACACTCTGTTGAATGTTACATCCAACTAGAAAAATTAAAGCATAGGTTACACATCGCTGATATGGCATGTTATATTGATAATGTAACAAGTGGACAAATCTTGTTGTGACGAGTGGAAAAGTTTGACCGAGTAAAATGTTGAAATCAATCTTCCATCTTCGACAGTCGAGATGTGTCCCACATGTCATGCCACCTGGGGGTCCACTTTTTTTCTAGGAGGGTGACCCTATTCTATTTTGATATTACATTACAACCACACTTACTTATCAATCTCATAGAAGACAAATTTTCCATCAATGTCGAACTAAGACCCAATATATTGCAAAATATCCCTAATAAGCTCGGCAAGATGGAGGGTGAGTTAGAGATCAATAGAGCCAACTCACTACCATATTATTCATTGAGCCACCTCATCATGGTCAATTCCAACTCACTATAGATCATGAATAGTGCAACCAACTCATGAGTCAAAGTGTTCGAGCTTGTAGGAAGTTCTAACTCAAAGTCTACCTTACCGGCCTATGAAATCCACATTACCAATGAGATGAAGACTAAGCCACACGAGGAGCTATTTAAGCCAATAAAACAAAGCATAAGTGTGGGCGTAGCCACATGAGTTCCTCACCAGCTTAGGCTATTTCAAGCCTAATATCATTGAAAATGGACATGATGTGAGATAATTCCCACCTCGTAATGAAAACTAGTGAAAAATGTGAACCATGTGATTCGAACCCCTCATATGTTCCATGCCACCTTGAGGCCTAGCTATTAGTCTAAGTGCCTACTTCATAATATGTGATAACTTAGTTGGGTGGCAAGGCCTATTTTTGGCCCTAACCATGTAAACAATTATGTGAATAGAATGGGATTAGACACAAGTTACATTTTGGAAAACAAAAATCTTTCGACATTAGACCAAGAGGCTACAATTAATATATAAAGACCTCACTTTTATTTAAAGTTGGTAAATTATGTATTGCATGCCCATTTTGGAAAGAGAAAGCCATTTTCAAAGAGAGAAGAGCATATACAAGTCTGATTTTTGTAGGATGCGTCAAGTGGGGACTTTGTAGACACTAAGACAAGTGTACTTATAGGTCCTAAGCCCTTTTTGGAGATTTTGATGTAAAATTTTGATGTTTTAATGCCATTTTAATATGATCTTTTCATCTTACTAGTGAACCCGGAGAGGTAGCCCCTCGTAGACAAACTCCATTACCAATATTGGAGTATTTGGTCTCTAATTTATTCCTTTTTTATTTTTGTAATTAGTTCATGATCTAAATTTTAAGTTTTAAGTGATTTTAATCATTCTCGAGAAATGGAGATAATTTTGAAAAGTACCTTAAATTAATAAATTGGTTAAGTGAGGTAGCTATGATGTTTTCTCATGGTTAATTTGAACCTCAAAATTTATATTTCATATTTATTTACATCATATTAAGCCAATTTTATGTTTTCGCAAGTAATTATGGGAAAATTTACAACTAATGAATATGGATGTGAAATTGGTGGAATTTTTTCATATTGTATTTTTACATTTTTTGTAAAAATCTAACATAATCCATGGATTTCAGAACAAATAATTAAGTACCCATAAAAAGTGGGAAGTGAGTCAGTTTTGTTTATCCATTTTCAAATCACATTCATCTATTTATTTATGCATAGAGACACACATATCACATGTTCCTACAAAGAAACCATGTTGAAAAAAGTAAATTGGTTTTTTAATTAGATTTTAAAAAATTTACTGAATTATTTAGGTTGGAAAAATGAAAAATAATTATACACTCATTTTGATGGAAAATACTAACAACATTAGAGACATTGTTATTTGCAATATATTTTTTCATTGACATATGACCAAATCATATCCATCCATATTGGAATGCAATCATGCCATCTCATTTTCCAGGGGATCCAAGTGATGGTTATCAAAACACATGGAAGGAAAGAAAATGCTGGTGAGAACAAATTATATAGGTAGAAGAGGTGACCATCCTATGAAGGCATAACTGGTGTGCCACTGGAACAATGTACCACTTTAGCATGGCGTACTCCAACAAGACAAAATTTTCTTATTTGCGGTAGTAGTGGAACAATAAGACATGGTAGAGTGGGTAATAAAAACATCCTAGTATTTGGGTGTAGTGGTGCTCTAGGGGCCCACACATTCCTTATAAATACATATGAGATTTGACCTCATGACATGTTATTCTTCACTCCTTCACCACACTTCTACAAACCTTGATGGCATGTAAAGGCACACGAGATGTGTAAACATAATGTTGAGCAAGGAAGGAGGATGTAAGCTTTCAATTTTATTAGTCCCTCATTTCTTTTTATTATGTCACTGAGTAGAGCTTGCTTTTCATTTATGGCATCTGCCATTGAACTATCTCTCCCCTTCCCCATAGTATTAGTTACCTTGGATTATGATTCTCTGGATGATTGTGTTTGTGCATGGGAGGCATGGGTAGTATGGAATGGCCACCTATCCCTATTAAGAAATTTTCATATAAAGGTAATTTTCTAATATTTCCCTTTAAAAATGTAAAAAAATGATTTATATACTTCAAAAAATATATATAAAAGATTATTTTATGTTTATTTACTTATTTTTAATATATATTTATGTGCATATAAATCTATATAAAAGTGATAGTCGTATTTGAAATATGCAATTCACAAGATATGGTTATTTCAATATGTATGATTATTTTACAGATTAAATCATGAAAAAAATTATCTGATTTGTAAATTTAACCAAAAACCTAAAGCCTGGTGGGCGAATGGCATGTGGGATCTTATGTGGCTTTAAATTAGTGTTATCTTTTGTTTTGCATTTTTTTATTTTTGCATTGTTGTTAATCATATAGAGAAATATATATCTACAACACTTTGTTTAAAAAAATACCTATCTAAGCTTTGGATCCATTAAATAATATGCCCACATGGTTTCCCTTCTTAATCTTTGAGCAATGCTCAAGATTCATGTATGTAAATACTACCTTGGCAGTTTTACATTTTCTACTTTTACAATGGCGAAAGCATTTTTTTGTAATTGGTTGTCTCGAGAGTTTTATTGAGTTAATTTCCTTTGCATTCCCATGTATGCGACGCATATTTTATTAATAATATTTATCTTTTTGAATTTGTTTTGTTGTTTACAATATGTGTTGACGATGTTTTTTTAAATTTTGAAGTATTTTTTATTTTTAACGCATGATATCAAAACAGATAACAATGTATGCATTTTTTTGGGATCTATTAGTTTAATGCTTATGTTAGTGGAACACAAAATAATGTAATTGTAGTAATCCTAAAAAATTAAAAAACCATAAAAGGGAACTTTTTTAAATTAAAGATGTAAAGATGGATCAACATCAAAATGTAAGCTGCATAGAGTTTTAAATTCTTTATTGAAAACAGATCCACACGATTTCAAGTCCTAATCAAAGTGTTTGGTTTAGGCGTGGTTTATTTTACATGTCACATATTCTAAAAAGAAAACTTGAGGAAAGAATCATAGTTTGTTAATGTTGGTAGATCATGATAGGCCTCTCAATGTCACGTTTTTTTGTTCCCACTCAAAGATGAACTAAACACTCTAGTATTTGCAATTTCATTTCAATTTGGTGACGAATATGTTGACATAACATCTGCCACTCCCAATTTAACAACTCACACCATCATGACCAAAATAATAAGTCTCAAACAAGTACTAATTATTATGATAAATAAAGTGGATTATAATATTCAAAATGATCAAGTAAATCATAATCTTCAAATCGATTAACCGAACAATAATCTTTAAACTAAAGTCCCTATGTAAGACCTTAGATAAACTAGAGCATTGAAGGAGAACCTAAGAGTGCACACAAAAATAATTTGTCTTGTCCCAATTCCTCAAAGATAACTACGTTGATAGGCATTTCCAAATGGGATTCTTGATGGTTGTGTCTACCATGCATCGGGGAAATGGACGGTCTAGTCGGGAAAATGGACAATCGACGATTTGTTTCATTGGTCATTGACGGTGGTGTCAAGAGGTTTGTTAATGAGGGAAACCGTGATCTCACTAATTTTTTTAATCATAAATGTGGATGAAATTGGTGATAGAAGGGACTCTAAAGACATATTTTCCATATCTAACGTATGTAAAATTCGGAATTCAAACATATGGAAGTTTCTCTATCTACTAGCAGTGGTGAAGGATACTTTGCAATTTCAGTAGTTAGCTCGCCTTTCCATGTAGTACACAAATGGGGGCCACTCAAAGACTGATTAACATTATCCTCTGATTGTTCACCAGCCAAAAAGGGTGATCACTATAAATGTATTGCTAGTTCACATATGGTAACATTGATAGCAAAAAAGAAGTCAACGAAAGAGTGGCGGTCATCATCCCTCTTTGTCATGCAATGTTTCATTCCATCCAATTTGACTTCTTCACCACATCGCCTTCCACATCTGATTGCAGTATTCATATGGAATTGCTAGTAATAAACACAATATGTATGAAATGTGGTGAAAATGTCTTACGGTAAAAATGTTGCGTGGTTCCAATTTGTTCCAACTTGCCATTGCCAAGATTAACTATCTCCCCAAATGAAAGGCACTTACTGATTTGGGGCCCTTATTAAATTTCCATTTACTAGACTAGTGCGCTGCCGGGTCGGCGGCCATCAAATACGCGGCCCAGAACACCCACCCCTTTGTCTCCTTTTGCTCAATTTCCTAGAAAATTGGACAGGTCCGTACTTGGTAGGGAATATTAATTGCTGAGAAGGATTCTTTATTGCCTGAGCCCGTGCACATAAAGTCAATCTGAAATAGCTGTAGCCTGTAAGGCTGTAGGCGATAACCATTGTTTTCTCCTGTTCTGGACTCTGATTCCTGACCCGCCCAACCCCACAAAATAGTTGTCTTTCAAAAGATACCTAACAATGATCGATCTGTGTCGCGAGTCTTCTGTTTCCTCAATCGGTGATTCGGACAGCTCACATTAGATTTTGCATTAATAAGTAGTTCTATCAAAATGGTAGCCATGGCCCATATATATACATTGTTTAGCTGGCTTCAGCGGCGTAGCAGAGGCGATCGAACTTCTCCCCTCCCAAGACTGGACAAGATGTTTACGATTCTATTTTGATACATGGTTTCCAGTTCGGTTCACACCTACACACAGCTTGATTTGGAAAGTGACCAGTTTAATTTACTTACAAGGATTGCCCTGCCCATAAATATGATGTGCCAAGATGGCTAAGATACGATCATAATTTGTTTACAATTCTATTGTTTTACTGTCATTGAATTCAAAATGGGAGAGATCGGTACTATTGGAACTTGTTAGGAAGATCGTTAGGTATCGTGACATTTTAAGAAATATCACACTTTCCTGAGCTGGCGCCTGGCCCAATTTCCACTTCCGACTCGAGGAATTTAGATATGTGTATCGCGCTGTCTTCTTTTTGATCTCGAGTTTTGTATCGATCCGTACTCGTTTCGGAATGTTACATATCACATAAATGCACCGCGTGGACTCTGGAGAAATATATTAAGTAATCTCGCAGTGGCTAGGTATTCTTTATGACCCAGAACTAAATGTCAAACAAGACTGAACAAAAACAATGGTTTTCTTCTTTGATCCGAACATTACAATCATTAACCGGACAGTGGACTTTCATATTTCGTCTGTAGCTGTATTCTTCGTTAAATTGAGAAATTTCTGGTGATTTGCACCGTCCAATTCGAGATTTTGTAGCCATAAATATTGTTTACCTGGCTTTTGGCTTTTAATATTGGAGGCTATCATTGGCTATCAGACTTGTCATCCATCGATAGTCGAGTGGCGACCCTAGTTTATAGGCCAATTGAAATCCTTCAAGAGCTAAACGACAGCACTGAACTAAGAAGCATATAAGACTTCAAGTCTAACCTAGCAAACAAAGTTATAGACAATGTGGGTTATTTTTTTGATGGACAATCGAATTGAACCTCTATTGTATTCAAATATAAGAGACCATGTGTGTGCAGGGGTAAGGGCTTGGCATGAACCCTTAGAAATTAAGAGTTCTCTTTTTCTGTGGTTGGGTCTGATAATTGCTATGGCACAATATTATATGTTTTAATATTTTTGTTCTTATTTATTTTAATTTTAAAAAAAAATGGTTGAAAAGTGTTTTACTAATATATAATATATTGTTCTTTGTAAATAGGTCAGGTGTAACTCTTCCTGCTTGGATATTCGTAGAATAAATTTTAAGTGGATCCCACTCAATCGAGATACTTTTAAGCGTAATATTTGTGGAGCTTCACATGGTAATTTGGGGATTTCCAATGATTGTTGTGAGATCCTAAATTGTTGAGACTCTCTCATTTGCGCTACCTCTTCTCTCCTATTGGTTGCTGAAATTTCAGCCCTATTGTGGGAAAACCGAATCGCAAAAAATGTGCAATCAAGAACTTGCTCATAGAAGGGGATTCCCAAATCATTGTTTATGCAATGAAGGAAGGAAACTCGAAGACATGGAAAATAGATAGTATTTTGTTCCTAGCAAGGTATCTCTTATATCAATTCAGTTGTTGGGACATGGGTCATTGCTTTTGTGACGGTAATAGGTTCATGGATTAGCAAGTGTTAGAGCAGATCAAAATATTGACTCAATTGTGGATAATGTCGTGGTCCCTTCACCTAGCCTTGCCAATATCTTGTTTAGTGATCTAATGTCATCATGAACTCGCATTCACTCTAATAATCATGGCTTATTTATTCCAACATACTTTGAGCTTGGCAACACCATCCTCCTTCACTCGAAGACCATCATGACTGTTTTTGGGTGTGATAGTTGATGTGTTCTTTTCCTAAGTAACTCATGTCTTTTGATTGTTCCCTATAACACCTCAATTATTTTCCAAAAACTGAAGAATTCTTTTTTAAAATTAATCTTCATGTTCATCACTAGTATGTAATAGAGTTAACTCAGGAAAAATTAGTTAACAAATTTAAACAACTGGTTATTAGTTAAGTTTGATCCATCTAATATCTCTTTCGTGTATAAACCTTGTGCAACTGAGAAGGGTTTATTCTTTTCTCCTTTCAATCCACTCTACACAAGTAATCATACAATCTTGAGTATGTTTAGGCTTAACTTTTTCAAGGTTGAGAAAACTATATTTTCCATCCTTAAATGCCTACCACAAAAATCAATTTCTTAACTTCGTATTCTGGTATCTGACATTATATAAAGTAAGGATACAGTGAACAAAAAATACAGTCAACTACTTGCATTACTTTGGCCAAAGTTTCCAGCTGTGCATAAATAGCTTATCTCGAGACCACACAAAATCCTTAGGGATATTGTCTTTCCGTCACCAAACAATTATCTCGATACAATCATTTGGATATTTTTGTTTATGAAGATGAACATGTTAAGAAATACGAAGTATGTTCTTTACATGACCATCTCTGTAAACGAAGAAAACCGCAACTTACTCTAGGTATTTATGGAATAGGGAGAGACCACATAATGGAATTACCGCCATTATGTCCTCTTTCCCTCCTCCGTAATTACTCCTAGTTAGCACTATGTCTAGATTGTTTGTATGTTGACATAGGATTACATCCAATCTATGTCGTATTTAAGGTTTACTACCACAACCATATTTCGTCTTGCGATAATTTCTATGAGACTTATGTTACTTCTTGTTTACCTATGTAATAATAAGGAAATCTTCCTCGAGACTTATTTAAGTCATTAAATTGGCTTTCCAAAAACCTTTATAAGTTACTCAAGTTATGCAGTAATTATTGATTACTCCCTTGTAAGGTCATCTTGTCGAAGTTATAAGTTACCAAGTAAAAGGTTGGATTAGTTTAATAACTGTGGTCTTATATTGTGGACTAACAATATCATTTATTTACGATGGTTACTTTAATAATTCATAATAAAATAATGATTAAGAATAATCATTTGTGTTATCCATGCCCAGTTTATCCTCAACCCTAGTATATTAACCACATTCACTATTATCATGTCTTTTATTATGAAGTATAGATTACTTCGTTATCAATCATGGTCTGTATACATTTTAGTTTTATATACTCATCAATGTTCATTGTTATTACGGTTACTGCACAATCACAACACCCCTGAAGTCTGCAACTTGATGGGTTGAGATTCACAGTGTGATTGCATAACATGGAGCATCTCTCAAAGTGTTGGAATTTGAAATCGAGAGAGCTCTCTGGATGAAGGCTAGTTCCTATTCCTCTGTTAAGGTGCACACATAAAAATTTGCAGAGGATCTATTCTATAGTCTATTCTAACTTGCCAAGGAGACAGGGTAAGAAGATGCAAGAAATTAAACCTAAACTAATAGTGGTGATGCATCAAAGGAATGTTGGACACCGGCTTTGCTATCAAACATAGACCATTAAAATGTGATACAACCACTATGCACAGATAACCAATATTGTAATGAAAGATCAAATAAAGGCAATGAACACAAGAGAGGGTTAAAATCATCCATAGACATGTATTATTGCTTCACAAACTGATACAGAACATTACAATGGCCAAAAGGCAAAAAATTTGCATTACAATCTTAATAGAAGGTTCGGACTCCACGAATTCATCTGCAGACCAGAGAAGAAGGGAGGGCACAAAACCAAAATGTCCAACCCTTTACAATGAGCCAAGCTCTTACCTTTATAGATGCAATAAAGAGAAGATAATAAAAGAGGTGAGGAAACCTGATTTAGAGCTCAACTAATGGCCATCAATGCCCCCTGCAAATATTCCCACAATTTTTCAAGTCCACCTCTCTATGTCTATTTGGTGTGTTGAAGAAGGAAGAATGACAGATCAAATCAAATCTGATCTAGTTGTTGAAGCAATCAGATCATATATTAATGGTATGAAGACATTTTGATATTTTTTACCCACCTAACCTTCTCAAAATTAGGGTTTCAGGCCCCCATGGCATAGAGGAGGTCGATATATTTCCAACGGTGCCAAATTTGTTGAATTTCGAGCACTGGATTGAAATATATGCCCATTTGAATACTTAAATTAGATCCATACAAAAATGACAGAAAAACAGTTTTACAAAATGGGTCCACGGGCCCGAAATTCACTTTGTGCCTTTTGCACAAAAATTACAAAACTGTAAAAAAATGACCCCACAACCCCACTAAGCCCGTAATTCTCTTTTTCCCAAAAGTCATCTCGGGCCCATCGGTCCACATTTTCTCATTTGGGCAGAAAAAGTCTCCCCAGGCCCACCGGCCTACTTTTGGCAAAGAATCCCTCCAAGGCCCGCCTTCCTGCTATGTAATTTAGGCTTAACATGTGGCTTCTCTGGGCATTGGCGGAGGTGCAGCTTACTTTTAAACTTTACACCTTTTCAAAACAAAAGCCAAAAGGTTCAAACTACCTCTGGAGACCCACCTTCCCGCTTTGACTTGAAACATGGCCACGTGTAGAGCTGGCATGTGTTTTGGAACCGCTTTTGGATTTTGCTTTTGAAGTTGCGCCAAAGAGACATGTGGCTCCTTCTATAGATTTTCTTTGTTTCTCTATGTTTTGGATAAGTCATTTTTGTTTGGTGGGGCCCATATGTCTGACCTAGGACACATGGAGGGCTGATACACGCATTTTAGACTCTGCCTCCAGATTTTACCTTTTCAATTTTACATAGAGATGACACATGGAGGCATCCTTCTCAGTTCCTTCCATACTTAGCCAATTTAAGTGGCCTAGCTTTGTCCCCCGTTTTTGAGGTTTTGGACACATGTGGAAGCTCTGCGCTCGCTTGAGACTGGCCCTTGGGCCACCCTATTTGAATTTGCGCAATTGAGGCACATAGAATCCTCCACTGACCCTCCCCCATCTTGACTTTTCAATTGTCGACTTTGTCCCTTTTTGGACCTTTGACACGTGGAAGGCCAACACTAGTTTTGGAGACCTGATTTTAGATTCACCTTTGAAGATGCACCAAGCTGACACGTGGTGCCTTCCACGAGCCTATGATACTTAGCCTATTTTGGCCAATGTATTTCTTGAACCCTAGAAACATGGAAGCCTCACACTCATTAGAGTGTCCACTTTGGGTCACATCTTTGAATTCACGCTAATGAGACATGTAGAGACTTCCACCAGTTCCTTATACTTAGTTGATTAAATGGCCAGCTCTGTCCCTTTTTTCATACCTAGGACATGTGGAGGCTTAGCACTTGTTTGAGTCTCCACCCTTGGATTTGACCTTTCAAGGTGTGCCGTTGAGACACTTGGCACCTTCCATTCAATACTCTTATACTTAACCAATTCAGGATTTACCCACTACTATTCGACTTCTTTTGGATCCTGACCACATCAAGAGCCGGGAGCTAGTTTGAGTCTCCACCTTGGGCTTCTCACTTTTGAAATTATGCTGAGCTAACACATGTTTCCTTCCACTCGTTTGGTTCTTTTCAATGGCTCACTTTGTCACTTTTTGGGTCTAGGAGACATGGAATCTCCAGGAAAGTTTGAGGTCTCCATTTTGAAGTTCCCTTTTTGAATTGTGTCAAGCCTAGGACATGTGGACCATCTCACACGTCTATTGTTTAGCCCCAATCTAACTTTTATGCCATTTAAGTGATTAAGACTTCCACCCTTTCCCTGGATTTTCATCCTTTTATGCCTTTGGTTTCTCTGACGCTATGTGGCACCTTCCGCCAACCCTGATCCTGCATATTCGAGTCCCCCTGTAACCTGACTGTCTGATATGCAGATCAAGCTCGTATGAAACTTCGAGCCTTTCCCTATGGATTTCCTCCTTGTGTAGCCTCGTGTTTCTTTGACTCTATTCTAGGGGGCCCCCTTGAGCTAACCCTACTTCTGATGACTTTTTGAGTCATCTGCCTACTAGATGAATAGACTAGTTGGATTTGAAGCATGGGATTATACGACGGAACTGGACCCTATATGGTGATCTTCCTGATACGGGGTCCAGTCTGGATCAATTTTACCGGGGGAAAAATTGGGACATACAATTTAGTGACGCATGTGGGACATTTTCCTGCTAAATGAAGAGACCAGTAGCCTTGGAAGTATCCATTGGGCATGGAGTTTACCTGGTAATTTTCTCCCTTATTTGATTTTCCACAAACCTGATATGTTGGAGTGTAATGAAAACGTCCAAACCTATTTCAATAGGGATACTTTACAGATTTATTTTCTTATGGCCACAAGTCTTTTCCATGGGTGAGATTAAATTCATATACAAGCATAATTCAAAAGCAATAGAAGCATTTGCACCAACACTTAGAGAAATTGAAACCTAAACTATAACAATACAATGTGCATACACACTTTGAGAAATTGAAAACCCAGGCTAATATTTACAAGGGTGAGAAATTTTCTTTTCACTAGAAGTGTCTGTGGTAGATCCCATTGACTGGAATCTGTAATTCTTCACCATCCAACTTAACCATCTCGAAGGCAAATTCCTACTTTTACATTTTTTAACCATGTAGATGTCACTCCAAACGGAATAAAACCTGGAATGCCTTCCTATTTTTTCTCGATCTGTATCCCACTTTAGAACAAAGTTCCCCTCTTGAAAGGTCCTCGTTCTTACTTTCTTATCGAAGCTCTTCTTGATCGATGTTTAATCTCTCTCCATGATTTACATTGTATATTCTATTGCCTCTTGTACTCCCATTAGCTCTGTATACCTAATTTTCATTGGTTCAGACTCAACCAGTTCTAATTATTTCATGAGCTCCAAATTGGGTAAATCAAATGGTAAGGATAATATTACCTCTTTTCCAAATATAAGATTGTATGGGGAGATTTCCTGTAGACCTTTTGGATGTGATCCTATTAGCCCATAGAGATGACTTGAGCTTAGTGTGCCAAGTTATCTTATTTTCATAAAGATTCCTTCTGATACTCCTTAGTAGGTTCTTGTTTGTGGACTCTGCTTGGCCATTACCCTGAGAGTAATAGTTTGATGAAGTGCTGAGGTATATACCATTCTTAACAGCCCATTTGGTGATCCTTGTACCAAGAAATGCCAATGCATTATCTGATATGATAGTGGTAGGGACTCCAAACCTAGTGACTATCCCTTCATAGAAATCCAAGATATTGGATTCATTTGCCTCCTTAAGCGCCATTACTTCAGTCCACTTGTTGAAATAGTCTATTTCCGTAAGTATCCACTTGTGGCCCTGGCTTGAATTTGGGTTTATTACTCCAATGAAGTCTAGTCCCCATTGCATGAATGGATGATCCACTGAAATTGAATGAAGGGGAGGGGAAGCTAACTTTTCCTTCCCTATGAAGAATGCACACTTCTTGCACTTCTTGATCCATGAGTAATAGTCACTAAACACCGTAGGCCAATAATAACCAACTTTCATGATTTTGAGAGTTGTTACTCAAGGAGAAAAGTGGCCTCCTGCTTCTGCTATCATGGAACTCATGTAAACACCCTCTCAATTTGGTGTGTCCCAATGCATCTCAATAGAACACTATTGATGTCCTTCTTGAACAAGACACCACCAATAAGCACATATGGGATGGATTGTAATATGAAGTATCTCATCTTTGCTTTGTTCCATTCTTGAGGGAACAAACCTGTTTGGAGATAATGCACCAAGGCTTGAGTCCAACATGGAATGGGTGCATCATTAGCTGGTTGCTCTTAATAATTTTGCATAAATAGGATAGCCTCTTCTTCATCCACTGACTCAGCTTGTTGCTTGGAAGCTATCTATTCACACAGACCCTTTCCATGAACCAATTTGGTCACTTTAATTTCACTATCATACTCCATTACACAAGTGATCCAACCTAATCTCTTCTCATTCAAGTCCTTGTTTAGGAGAAAATCCTTGACACCAGTATGAGACACTAGTAGTTGAATCTTGTTGTTCGAGACCAAGTGTCTGAACTTCTTCAAACTCCTAATGAAAGCAAGGACATGTTTTTCAATGAAAGAATAATTTACCTCATAATCCTCCAAGCTCTGACTGAAGAAGGCTATGGGCTGTTCTAAACCTTCCTTGTTAGGCTAAACCAAGATAGCTGAGATTGTGTCTGACCCTCCAAAATCATACAACATGAAGTCCTTTGAAAAGTATGGGTTAATAAGAGTTGGGGCCTATGATATTGTGAGCTTGATGGCCTCAAAACTCTCTTTTCCTTCTACTTGTCCATTTAAATACAAGACTCTTCTTTAACATCATCGTTAAAGGCTTCACAAGAGTGGAAAAATCAGGCACAAACCTGTGGACAAAGTTTCTTCTCCCCAAGAAACTTTGGAGATCCTTCTTGTGGTGCGATAATGGAAGTGTTTGGATGGATTCAACCCTTTTAGGATCAATTGTTAACCCTTCTCTTGAGACAATGTGGCCCAAAAATTTTCCCTCATGTGCCAAGAATACACACTTCTTTGGATTCAATGACACTCTGAACCTTCTACACCTCTGAAATACCTGCCTAAGGTGGAAGAGATGGTCTGCAACATTCTTTGAGAAGATAGTGATATCATCTAGATATACCAAAACTATATTGTTGATTAAGCCTTTGAATGCTATGTCCATAGCTCGCTGAAATGTTGTTATGGAATTTAAACAATCCAAATGGAATCTTCTTATAAGCATATGTACCCCATTTGGTGGTGAAGGTTGTCTTGTACTAATCTTCCTCTTTCACCATTATCTAATTATAGCCTGAGTATCCATCTAGCAATGAAAACCTCTCAGAGCTAGCTATAACCTGCAAGATTTTCTCCATCGATGGAAGTGGGTAGTGATCTTTCAGTGATGCTCTGTTTAGATCATGGAAGTCTACACACAATCTGATTTCTCCACTTCTTTTCCTCATAGGCACCAAGTTTGCAACCCAACTTGAATGCTTGATGGGGAAGATGATGTTGGCCTCAATTAGCTTGTTCAACTCTTTTCTCATGAGAGGTTCAATGTGAGGGTTTACTGGCCTTTTATTCTTGTCTTAAAGGCGTACATCCCATATCCAACTTGATAGTGTGATGTGCTAACCTTGGGTTGAAACCTCTTATATCCTTGTAAGTCCAAGCAAAGACATCTGGGAATTCTTGAAAAAGTTGAACGAACTCATATTTTTCTTGTTGGGTACTTACGTTGCTGATTCGCAACGTTTTGCCTTCATATATGGAAATGGGATCTAAATCTTCATCCTTTACCTGAATATTTTATTTCTCCTTTTCGAATTGATCATTCGGGTTGAATATTGACTCCAAAGTTATAAGATCCTTTGGTAATTTGTTAGTTCTCAGTTGCACCACTTGGTCACTATACTGTTGTTGTAACTTGTCTTGGTTTCTAGCAGAGAACTTAGCTTCTTCTTGTAAAAAATTGACAATTTCCTGATCATTCTCGAAGACTTTCCAACTTGTGTTGTTATCTGGAAATAGCTGGTCTCACAAGCACTTTAATATGGGGCTCAGATTTCTCACTATCTTGATATTCTCTACTACATCAAATGCTGCCCTCAAGTGCTGCCAATCTATCCACTACATCATTCTTTTTCCTAGGTATGGTCACAATGTTAAAAGCTTAAAAGTCTTCAATGAGGTCCCATACCTAGATTTTTATAGCTCTTGAGTAGGTCATTCCTTGCAGCATGTTGTCCTCTGACTTGGTTCACAATCAGCTCACTATCACCAAATATTTGCAGATTCTTGATCCCTCTCTTTCTTGCCCAATGCAGTCCATGGATCAAGGCTTCATACTCATCTGTGTTATTTGAGCAAGCAAACTAGAAACTAGGAAAGCTGAGTAGTATTTCATACCTTGTGGTGAAACAAGCATAGCTCCTCCTCCTGCACCTTGTCTACTTCTTGAGCCATCAAAGAATAACTGTTGATACCTCATTATCATCCTTGTGGTCTGGCTTAGTGATGTTAGGAAGAGGATGATTCTCTTCATGCAAGCAATAGACTCCTAGCTCAGATTCTTCCATTTCCTTGTAAGGGTCAAAAGCATGCCTCTTTCAATTTCCCATTCATCAAGAGTCAAGGTCTAGAATATACCTAACTTTGGTATCAGCTTCATGGGTGCTTGGGAAAATCTTCTTGATCAAGGGTTGAATAATTTGCATTGATTGGGACTCGGGTACATGAGGCTCAATATGGAATTATTACAATAGGCTCAAATCTGATTGTAGCCTTAACTCCATACCTTGTTCTGAATAACATGTGTGAACAATCAACAAATAAATAACCTCCAATTTTAGCAGTGAAGTCTCTTGAAAAACACAATGCAAAGTGTGGTGGCAAGTCTATGACTGATACATTTTTCAAGACAGTCACATTGGGACATGCATGTAATGTGAGGCTCAAATTCTTGATGACTCCAACCGTTGTTACTGCAGACCCATCCAATTGCACTACCGCCCCATTGGCAGATGACTTCGTATTGAAGACCCAACTGATCATCTATTTGTTTTAGCATTACAGAGCTACTTGCTCATGAATCAATTGTGTAATTATGCACCAATTTGTCCCCAATGATCAATGAAACATAGAACAGAAGGGGTTTCAGATTATTACCTCATTTTTCTCCATGATTTCCTCCAAGTTGAGCTGCATTACTAAGCATTTTCTCTTATTGGTTGGGGGGTTAATTTGAGGTTGACCAATTGGCCATAGCAGCCTGCAACAAGTCTCTCTGTCCTTCGGATAGCCAATGAATCCCACATTGAGATGTTTACATTTGTCTTCTTCATCTGCTCAATGATGTTAAATGGGGAATGAGCTATCTTTTTTCTACCCCTTTCCTGGTACATTCTTCTCTTGCACATGGGTCATTACAACGGGTGCCTGAGCAGGTCTGGAAGGTGGCTTGGGCTAGCTCTACACATTGGGAATTACACTTTATAGGGTGATAAAGGGTTGTGGACTATTTGAATCAGATGATTTCCCCTCTCCAATATTCCTCTTCTTGGACCATGTACTTGCTGCCACACTATGCGAAGGTGCTTTATTCATACAATAGAAATATTCAACCTGCAAATTGAGAAGCATGCTCTCACTTGGAGGTGCCTCTTGCTGAGCTTCTTGCTGCTGACTTTCCTCTTGACTAGGTTCTTAGGACACACCAACAGGTCTGTACCATCAAGGCCTGGTTTAGCACACCATTGAAACATGTTGACTAGTTAATGAGGTAGACTATAGGGGTAACATTAATGTCGTACTCCTATGTGTCATGTTGTTTTCTATTGGAACTAAAGCACTCAATGTTGAAGCTACGTTTGGATCATATGGTCAAAAAAGACCTAGCAACTTGAGGTTTTCCTTGGTTTTGGTTTTGATTTATAGACTGAGTTGGTGGTCTATTTTGCTGGTGTGGGGGCCTAGATTGATATTGAGTTTGAGGCTGATATGGCCTAGAACTTTGATCTTGTTGTCTCTTGATAGTCACTATCTTCATTTCCTAGGTTCTGTAGTTGTTTCAAGACCTTCTTGGAGTAGCTCTTTCGAAGTTCTAGAAGATGAGGTGGAAGCTTCAGTTGAACTTTGATTCCTTAGAGTAGGTATGGGAGCTAATTTGGGTGTTTGACTAGTGCTTGGAGCTCCTAGTTCTGGATATAGAGGCATAGGTGGCCTAGGTGTAAGTTTACTAGCTTGAATTAAACAATTTTCATCTCTAATGGAAATTCTATAGGCTACAAGTAAGGTTACACCTCCCATGGATTGAATCATTATAGGAAATATCAGTAATTTAAAGCTCTAAGGAAGTATAGAAAAGCACCTTCATCTATTGGTCTTACGGCCACCGCAATCCTATCCCACATCCTTTGAAATCTGAAGTTGAAATTTGTCAACTACTCATTAGGATCCCTCTTGATTGTTGTTGTAACAAGGATAGATTATCTCCCTTCTCTCCAAATTGGTTGTGAAGAGCTTTGCACAGATGGTCCCAGTTCTAAATAGAGCCTTCTATTAGACTCCCAAACCAGTGCAAAACTTTTCCCTTGAATTAAGAGGGTAACAATTTGACTGCAATGTCCATCTGAGTGATTTCATGATTTACACAGACATTTGCAATGTCTTGAATGTGGTCACTAGGAGTAGTCTAGTTCTCTCTAGTGAAATATGGAATGCTCTTCAATGCTACAACTGGAATGGATTTTTGTACATTGAGAGCAAATAGACTTTGCCAAGTTATGTTGAGCATAGTGATTGGGTGGTGGATGTGCCATTATGATTGGCCTAGGACTCTTATTGATTGAATGAAAGGCCTACTAGGGGGAGGTGTTGATAAGGTTCTATTTGGTGGAGATGGAGACCTTTGAGCTCTTCTTCTCCCTTCTTCCTCTGTCTGGGGACAAGTTCAGAGAGGACAAACAACCCTTCTTCTCTAGTTCTCGATATATTCTAGAATATTCTGACGAATCTTTCAATCCTGGGCTGCTAAAACAAGTAGACTCTAACTCTTTTTGAGTCTCCAGATGTGCAACTTCAAATCTTCATAAAAGCTTAAAACATGGAAAAAGTGCAAATCAATTTTGCTGCAATAAAAATATAGACCTCTTGCTCCCTATTAGGCATTCCAAAAATGTTAATGCAAAATCACAACACCCTTGACTGTTTGCAACTATTTGGGTTGATACTCTCAGTGTGATTGGACAACATGGATCATATCTCAACGTGTGGGAATTTGAAATCGAGAGAGCTCTCTGGATGAAGGCCGGTTCTTATTCCTCTATTCAAGTGCACACATAAAATTTGTAGAGGATCTATTCTAAAATTTATTGTAACTTGACAAGGAGACAGGGTTAAGAAGATGTAAGAAATTAAACCTAAAATAAAAGAGGTGATGCACCAAAGGAATTCTAAACACCAGCTTTGCTATCAAACATACAGACCATTAAAAACGTAATACCAACCACTATGCATAGATAACCAATATTACTAATAAAAGATCATATAAAGGCAATAAATCACAATAGAGGGTTGAAATCATTCATATACATCTATTATTACTTCAAAAACTCATACAGAACATTACAATGGCCAAAAGGTGAAAAAATATGTGTTACAGTCTCTCTAATAGAACGCCTCAGACTCTAACGAACTTTGTCTGGAGACTAGAGTAGAAGCCCGATGGTCGTAAAACCAAAATGTTTAACCCTTTACAATGATCCAAGCTCTTACCTTTATAGATGTAGCAAAAAGAGTAGAAGAAAAGAGGTGGGAAACCTAGTTTCAAGCTCAACTACCAGCCATCAATACCCTTGCAAATCCACCCATAACAATACGTCAAATCTGTCCACTCTATGTCTGTTTGGCGTGTTGAAGAAGGAAGAACGACGGATCAAATCAAATATGATCCAGTTGTTGAAGAAATCAGACCGTCATATATTAATGGAATGAAGATGTTTTACTATTTTTTACGCACCTAACCTTCTCAAAATTAGGGTTTCATGCCTCCATGGCATACAGGAGGTTTAGATATTTGAAATAGTGCCAAATTTGTTTAATTTCAAGCATTGGATTGAAATTTATGTTTATTTGAATATTTAAATAGGACCCATACAAAAAATGGTGGAAAACTAGTTTTGCAAAATAGTTCTGTGGGTCTAAAATTCACTTTGCGCCTTTTGCAAAAAAATTACAAAAATGTAGAAAAATTACCCAACAGCCCTGCAAGCTCACAAATCACTTTATGCCAGAAAAACCATCTTCGGGCCTGCCTATCCACATTTTCTATTTGGGCGAAAAGTCTCCCCCTATGCCCACTGGACCTGCTTTTGGAAAATAATCCCTCTAAGGCCCATGCCTTCTCGCATGTAATTTTAGGCCTGACAAGTGGCTTCTCTGGGTGTTGGCAGGAGGTGCGGCTTACTTCTAAAAAAACTTAACACCTTTTTGAAACAAAATCCAAAAGGTTTAAACTACCTCTGGAGACCCCCCCTACCGCTTTGGCTTGAAACAAGGCCATGTGTGGAGCTGGCATGCATTTGGGGACCACTTTAATATTTTTCTTTTGAAGTTGCATCGAAGAGACATGTCATTGCTTCCATGGATTTTATATTTTTCTTTTTGTTTTGGATAATTACCCTTTTTCTGGCAAGGCCATTTGTCTTAACCAGAGACACATGGAGGGATGGCGCACATTCAGGACCTTCTTCCAAAATTTACCTTTCAAATTTGTGCAGAGATGACACGTGGAAGCCTCTTTCGTCCCTTCCATAATTATTCAATTTAAGCGGTTAGATATTTCCCCCTTTTGAAATTTTGGACATGTGGAAGCTTCACGCTTGCTTGAGACTGGCCCTTGGGCTGCCCCTTTTGAATTTGTGCCATTGAGGCACGCGGTACCCTCCGATGACTCTGCCCCATCTTGAGTTTTTCAACTGTCAACTCTGTCCCTTTTTAGACCTGAGGACACGTGGAAGGCCAATGCTTGTCTGGGATACCTGCTTCTAGATTTACCTTTGAAGATGCACCAGCTCATCATGTGGCACCTTCCAGCGAGTTTGCGATACTTTAACCAATTCAGGGTGATGCCTTTCTTGAACCCTAGACACGTGGAAGCCTCGTGCTCATTTTAGTCTCCACTTTTGGATTTACCTTTGAAGTTGCACAGATGAGGCATGTGGAAGCTTCCGCCGTCTCTTTCATACTTATCCAATTTGGGTCCGCTCCCATTTGACTTTTGTTGGACCCTGACTATGTGGAGAGCTGGCGCTAGTTTGGAGACCCTGTTTTGGATGCGCCTTTTGGAATTACACTAGGATGACATGTGGTGACTTCTGTGAGTCCGCTGTTTAGCCCCAAGTCTACTCATATGTGGCTCAATCTGAAAACTTTGAGCCTTTCGCTGATTTCCTCCTGTGAGCCACTAGTTTCTTTGATGTAATTTTTCCCCTTCGCCGACCCTACTTACCCATTTTTGAATCTGCCTACAACCTGACTGTTGGATCTGAAATGTGAACTCATAATACTGAGTCGAGCCTTCCATTTCTTCATGTATGGGACCGGGTTTGATCAATTTTTCCTAGGGGGGAAAATTGGGATAACAGTTACTTCCATGATAAACATCGTATTCAAAAACTGGCTTTCTATTGATCCAACTTAACCATTAGACTAATTAAGTAAGGAATTCAAATTAAGATTGATTTAATAAATCATCTAAAGGTATTTTGACCACTTTTTAAATTAATAGGACCACGGTAGTTTGTACAAGAGATAACTATTAAATAGGGATGTACATAATATCTACTCATGTATATATCATGATTAAATAGACCATCCATTTATTTATTAATAGAAAATCTCACGAAGTTGTAAAATCAACTTCCGTCATTATAAAGTTATCAAAATTCATAATTAAGATTATACATCAAGGTCGTATGCCCATCTTTCCAATTAAGATTTCCTCTCAAAATATTTTAATACAGACAAGATAATTTTTGAAATTACCCTTTTTACATATGACCGCAAGGTCGTAATCTACATAAAATATTGAATCAGTCCCGCTATTCACTTCATAGCTTCTCCTATTTACCTGTGCAACAATTAGGAGAGAGAAAATATACATAAATCAGTTCCAGAGAACTCGCATGAGTCAAATCACTCATTTTTTGCATCATAAACATTATATAATGATAATAACATTTAAGGTTTAACCTTATTCTAAATACAATCATTTTATCAAATGAAATACACAATTTAAGTCAAAAAATATAATATCATCATTTTTACAACAATTTGAAATAACTCATCTATATTACATTATATTTGTATTTTATAACGAATCTTACTTAGTCATAGAATAATGATCTTCATCTCACAATACACAACATCCATTACATTTATCTAGAATAGACTTATACCTACAGTTCATATCTTCTACAAAATTCACAGTCAAAACTTCAAATATAAATCACATTATTATCTAAAAACCAAATCAATTTATTGAAACTATATTATTTAAATCCTTGTTAGCAATTTTATCTTTCCAAAAATACCGAAGTAAATGCAAATTTCAACATAGAGTACTGAAAATTATCTAGCCATAAAACCATATAATTAAGTACACGTTCTTCTCTAAAGTATTTATATTCCTTAGAGAAAACGGATATCCATAGGAAAAAGGACAAATAACATTTCACATACCCTATGTAAACAAACTCAAATCTGAAAAACATATAGGTAATAAACTGTTTCATATATTCCAAACTTCACATGCCCAATAATGGGGAAAAAACCTTCAAAAAGGAGATAAACAACTAGTTCCCGCCCCTATCAGAATATGCATGGATATGTTTACAACAAACCATTTGCATGCATACCCGTTATGGGTATCTTTGAAACTGTTATATCTTATTTTTACAATATTCTTAATATCTGGTAAAGGACTAAAATCCAGAAAATATAAACAATAAAACCCCATCATGCGTTCTTACTAAGCATACCCAGTAATGGGTATAACGTACTTAAAGAAAACAATAGTTTTCTGATATCAAATTTGTGTATACAATTTTTCACCAATACACAAATATGCATACCCGATATGAGGGTATTCAAACTGTACTTAGTAAAATGAAGATTTTAAACAATAATACATAGTATCAACTAAAAATTGTATAAATATTTTCATTCTTTCTTTTAAAATATGCAGATCAACACCCTATTATTTGTTAACTATTAACTATTTCATTTTTATAAATAAAACGTAAACCCAAATAATAACACAGTGTGAAATTTCATGTACCTATGTATCTCAAAACAATACACTTGCCCATATATTATTTCACCCTTTAAACTCACAAATATGTATTCCATTTCCAAATGCAATCCAAGTGATACCCATGCCTTGCTCAACGTTGCTACATTGTTCTCGAAATCTCCTCTAAAAATAAAAATAACAATACTCTTACTAAAACATTTATTTTTGAAACCGAGCCGCACTATATCCATATTCAAAATCACATTCATGGCCGCAAAACAAGCACACTGGGGAAGAAATTCCACCATCTCCATAACCCCAAAAATAGTCCATCAAAATAAAACAATGCAAATGAACAAAGGGATATGAAATGCAAGTGCATTTAGAGTTGTATTCTCGGGGAAGCTAACCATTCCGATGAGTCAGGCCATGCATTAAATTACCATAAACTCAAAAAAAATCCTTACAACTCCTACCTGCCACGTACTCCTAAAAACCTTCCACATAGCTAACATGGCTCAAATAACATTGCCCAGACTTTTGTTAAGTTCACAAGGTCCTACTTAAACATGCCAAAACTTTAAACAAAAACACTAATACATACTCTCCTCATTATATGCAATGAAGGCCCCCAAACAAAACTTTGTTACATGCCACCTACTTATATCAAGTGGTTTAATATGTCCGACTTCATATTTATAATTAAAACCCATGTATTTATCCAGGCGTGCATGCCTCAACTAACATCATTTATACATATCACAAAATCTAAGTGAGTTTTCAATGCATACCGCCCACTTAATATATAATAAAGGTTCAAATTAAACACTTTAATATGTATGATATGCCATAGTTAATGCCAAGTGATCTAACAAATGATTCGAAAGGAGAGTCCAAGCAAGAGAACTAACATAATTAAAATGGTTTCCTTCTGAATATTTTTCAAAATAAACTGTTAAAACATACATGTAATAGAAAATCCCGGTGCGAGCTAAGACTCACAGTTGTTAACTATGCTTAAACTAGTTGACAATCTATTGTCCATCTATACAGACATGTATTTCGGGACTTGAAGGGATAGGATGTTACATTCCCTATTTAAGATGGTTGTTTATGGTGTATCCTTGGAATGTGTTGCTGCCATCGACATGGAAGGGTATTTATATCCTTTTTTTAATTTGCATGACCTTCATAGGGAGTTGGCATTTGGTGGTGGCATTACAACTTATGTAGTTGAAGATATTTTCAAGTTCCATTCACGGGAAATATAGGATGTCACTAAGGAAATATCTTGGTATTGAACTACATGGAATTAAGTTGTCACCCAAGGGTGAATTTGAAAATATTTTTTGTTTTCATTGATAACCTTTTGAAAGTGAACCTAAATAAGAGGTTTGCATTACAAACATGGGTTATTATTCTAAAATCAGAGAACTGGGTCAATTTAGATGTTGTGTTCGAGTTCTGAGCTTCAGTGGGTTGAGGTATAAGCTTGGGTGGGTTGAGGTCCTACCTTCTAACTTTTTCTGGGGTGCTTACTCATGAGTGTATCATTTTTAGAACCTTCAAGAGGCTAGAAAAACATTTCTTTTCCATCCCAAACTTTGTCACTAAGATTGTGAAATGTTGGAGCACTTTAGATGATGTCATGTCTATGTCACTACCTAATTAGGATGTCCTGAAGGATCCTATATGCCGAGAGGGGAATTTTTTTCATTTTTCATCTAGAAGAAACTAAAAAGGCCTATAAAGTACTATTGAAACAAGTTAGAAATGAAGGTTTGAACATGAGCCATGTAGGAAAAATGAATCCTGCACCAACCAAAGTTGCTACATCATATTATACTAAATGGGAATGAATTCCACTATATAGTATAACATATAGTTCATATTACTTCTATAAAGGTATTTATGTATGATAAAATTTTCAAAGTTACACTTAGAATGTATATGATGGATAACAACTCTTGATCTAGGATTTCAATCTTGTTGAAATCATATATCATATTGATTGTATAATTTTTGAAATACTAAAATACGGGAAGGGACCCTCATAACCCTTATTTATCAAAAAATTATATAACACATGGTGCATATGATGGTGTAAAAGGTGATTCCTAACCATCCACCAAGGTTTCAATAATAAATAAGAGATGAGGGTTGGATTTTACACTGGGTGAATTTGGAAAAATAGAATACCCTTAATCCTTGACAACTAAGCCAAAGCATTCTATGCACTTATAGATACTCAAATTCAATAATTCACACTTTGGCAACCCTTTATTTGGCTATTCACGTTTTTAATGATAAATTTAACTTCTTCATTTCTGCTTATAACTTTTTGAGGTCCATTGTTTAGCTTTTTTATCCTTGCACAATGAAATTTCGAAAAACTTATAGTGGAAAAAATCAATACGAAGACACCATTTTACCAATTCCAAACTTCATTTGGAACACCCCCTAATCGTAGCCAAAAACGTACAATTTGGTTAGGGCCATAGCATATGGTTGTGACCTCTTCATATGGTCTTCAAGCAACATGTCTTCCAACACAAATTTTAATTTGAAATCTTTCATTCGGTCTTATACTTTATCTGGGTTGACCTTTCTTAGATAAATAATCTATAAAACCCTATATAAGTAAGAAAATGCTACCTCATTTGCTATCGTGGAACTCTAAAGGAAATGCACTAGAGAACTCACTTCATAAGGAATCCAAAGCTCCATAAATCTAGTAATTATACATCTATAATCATTAAAACACCACCCATACTAGGTCTGAAGCAAAAATTCAGGGCAAGGTAACCATATCTCTCTAAATCTAAAATCACATCCTCTATCCAAGTGTTGTTAGTAAAACCCATGTGAAAGAAAGTGTGATAAAATAAAATGCCAAATTTTATTTATCATCTAAATATCAAATGCTAGGTGGAGAATGACATCCAGTATGAGGCCTCTTTAGAGTATTTCTAATGTTTGCAGTACACATGGGTTCCCACAACCATCCTAATTTTTATTTTGTAGGACTCTTCCTCCACGAGTAGGGTTTGAGATGATGTTCAGTCCATTTAGAGATCTTCATTGCATGTGTGATAGGTAGGGTTTGATAATGACAAACAAATATAGGAAGGAAAGAAACCCATAAATTTAAAAAGGTATATTCAAAGTAGTTCCAAGACTATATAGAAGGGATTGGACCCTATGGTACAATCTTGATCTGATGGTACAATCCTGACCTAGGCGTAGTCATAGTTCCAATCTAGGTATCAATGGTCTCTCAGGTTCATATCTCCCAATTTCTCTATTGCATAACCTCGTCTCTCCAAAAATAAATATAAATCAGCTAAGTGCCTCTATACCTCTATCTTGTGCTTTTGGTTGCATGTTAGGTTAATTGTTGTATACAAATTCTTCTTATCTGATCTAAGTTGTAAATCTGAATTGGTTTTTGTATTATATCATCTTTGTTAGAAATTTAAATCCACTCTAATGTATCCTACACTTAATTAGATTAACCTATAATTTAAATAAGGGTTAAAAAATATGGTGTGTATGTTTTTGATCAAACACTTAGCCTAATCTTGGATCTTCATAGATGCTTGGGTATTAGGCCTCCTAATCTCTAAAACCTAGTTGACTTGGGGTTTTTATTTGGGTACATGCTTCTTTTTCTTCCCTTGTAATTTTTCTTTCTTCTCATCATGGTATCCTCCTAGGATTAGGTTGTATCCCTCTTTGAATATCTTGAGCGATAACCTAAATGCAACGATTCATTCTTTAAGCTCCTCCATGTTAGTTGGATTAATATTGATACTCGCAATACCTATATTTTATCCATCTTTCCCGAGGTTCTATCTTCCCATGGTGTTACCATCATACAATACCTTTAACTCTTCCTATTATTCGCAATGGTAGAACTATAATATTAAGTGCATCATAATATATAGTTTATATTTAAATAATGCATAGTAAACTATATTCATATTATTTAAATATAAACTTTATATTAGGGGTTAGTTAAATTATTTAATCCAATATTAAATCGAGGAGGTGTGCCCCGTCACTTAATAAGCTTATAAGCCTTCAGATTATTTAAATATGGCTATAGGTCATATTCGAGATAATCACGTGAATCAATGGATTATGGGTTAAAACATGGAGTAGAAGTGAAGGAGGAGTTAGTGGACTGATGTTGTAAATGTTTCTCTATAGTGGATTATTCATATTTGGTATTTACCCATTTTGGGGTTTTCCATGTTAAATTATGTGTCACTGTGTTATCATGTTCTTTACTTTATTTCATTTATTTCATGTTTATAAAGTTGTTTATAATATGTGTAAACATTGGTTGTTATATTTATTTAATATCTCAGCCCTGACATGGTACTAGTTCAAGATTAATTTATTAAATATAATCCTAATGTAACCTAAGGACATAATGGTTGGGAAGTAGTTGAAATAATTTCGAATATTATTTAATCCCCCCATTTCTGTTCCGCAAAGTTTGTTGGATGATTATTGCACAAGTGAAAAGGTATTTTGGATTTGTAACTACGTGGAAAGAATTCTAAATCAAGAATTACCAGACCCTAAAAAAATTAAGGATTTTAAATCTTAGAAAAAAATTATTTAGTTTTATATAGTTTTGTAGGGATTCAAGTTTAAATTCAAGTTTACAGGGGAAGACAAGATTATAGAAAATAGGATTTTCTATATTTTTCATTGGCCTAGTAAATTTCTTGTCCCCTGTAATACATTTTTTTTACATTTATTTTTCTACAACCCTTATTCATGTCCCGAATAGGGTCCCTGATATTTTTTTCTCTCTATAGTTTAATTCAACTATAATAGTTGAATGGTTTTTTAAATATTTTGTATTTTCTAAAAAATAAAATTTATATATATGTAATTTTTTTTATATTTATAAAAGTTATTTGAGTTATAAAAATATATGTATAGTTTATATATATATATATATAAAACTTTGGTTTAAATAAACCTAAACTTCTAAACCTAACCTAAATTTTGTAAAACTAAAACTGATGCCATATATTTAAAATATATATATAAATTAAAAAAACTTAATGGGAGCAACCCCCTTTATATCGCCCCCCTCATAACTTGCTGCCAAGTGGTACTCACTGCTCATGCTGTGAATCCCCCACTAGCCACCCACCACGCGTTCTGGGGGCCTCTCCACTAGCTGCGGCTCCTCCAACAATAATGCCCCCTCTACTTGCCATGTGGGTTTAGTCCCACATGAGGATGACACAGTAGTGGGGGGGGGGGGGGGGTGGATTTAAAAGCCTTCCAACAATGTTTTGGTGGTGTGACTTAGGTCACACCACCCCTTTTGTGTTAATCCCTTCGTGGGAACAATGCTTAGTTTATTTAAGTGGCTTGGCTATGGGTCGTGTGCATATTTTTCAGTTTGGAATTGTCATTTGGTAATATGGTTTGTAATATATAATAGCTCATTGAATTTTTAGTTATATGGGTCGTCGAGTTATTATGTTGAATATAATGGCTCACCAAGTTGATAGTTATATGGCTCACTGACTTGATTATCTAATCAAAAGGGAAAGAGACCCCAATTTTTTTTAATATAGACATAGATTTGTTTTAGAAATTATGGGAAAAAATTTGTTTATTTTTTTCAAAATATACAAAAATTATAAAAGAAAATTGTGTAATAGTAAAATTATCATTTTATATACTCATACAATGATAAGATTTTTCCATCATCAATTTGTTATAAATCTAAAAAAAATTCACTCGCTTTTCAATTTAATTTTTGCGATATAGTTCAAACTTTTTTGTGTATAGAATATTTAATTACAACCTCCCTTTATGGTATAAAATTGATCATGATCAGTTACGCGGATGAAAATATGACAAGAGGAATTTCTATAAAACTCTTATTCTAATCCTTGTTTGTTAGTCATTTCTTTATCTATATTTTATGCAAAATGTGGGTCTAATCAATTTTCAATTGATAAATCTCAAATGTTGAATGGAAAAAACTACAAATTTTTGAAAATTTCATTGAAAGCCTAATTCATGGATCACAAAATGTGGGAAGTTGTAAATGGAACAGAGAGAGCTCCTATCGGAAGACATGTAACTACTGATAATGTCACCACATATCAGAGGCAGTGTCTATTATCTTACATAGCATACAGGATGAATTTCTGCTTCATATTAGAAATCAAGAGAGTCATAGTAAATCTTAGACACAATTGGATTCGATGTACAAAGGTACACGTTTATAAAAAATTATTGAATTGGTTTTAGAGCTTATGACAACTCCCATGAAGGGAGATGAAAAAGTGATTAATTTTTTAGCAAAAATCAGAAATACTAAGTCACAGTTAGATGGATGTTGTAGTAGTTTGATTCATGATATATTGCTCTATTTTATTATCTAATTAAATATTCATGGAAAATTTAGAAATTTCATTTTAATTTTGAATTCTAAATATCAAACAGAACAAGACATTCCAGATATGCAAACTCTTAGTTTTATTCTTATATAGGAAGAACAAGTAATGTCAAATTTTGATTCTAAGGAGAATGCCACAAAAGAACTTCTCACTCAGAAATTTAAATGTAAAACTTCTAGATTAAACAAAAACACAAAGAAAACCTTTAAACCTCCTAACAAGGAAAAGAAACCTGGAAATCTAAGAGTTAGGTTTGATGGAAAATGTCATCATCATGGTAAATTTGGACATAAGAAAGAGGATTACAAATTTTAAAAGGGTAACAAATCTATTCAAGACCAAAATCAAAACAAGAATAAGAAAAATAACCAAAAATCAAATGTAATTTCTTTGTATTCCTATTTTGTCACTGTAAAAGAAAAACAGTGTATATTAGATAGTGGTAGCTCTAGGCACATAAATTTTCGATATGATATACTATCTGAACTTAGTGAATGTAATGAAAAAATCTACTTGGGTGATCATTCCATTCTCGATTTTTAGGGTAAGGGAAAAGAAAAATTAGTAAATGGTTTTATTAACAATGTGTTGTTAGTACCTAAAATTAAAATGAATTTGCTTTCTTGTTCTCAATTAACTTAAAATAACTATAGTATTACATTGTTAAAAGATAAATGGTTTATTAAAAATGAACATAATGTTACTATAGTTAAAGGCATCTAAAGAGATGGATTGTATGTATTATTTGGTTTTCCTTCTTCTTGTTGTTTGAAAACTCAAAAAAGTTACTTTCATTTGTGGCATGATAGGCTAGGTCATGTCAATTTCAAGATCATGTACGTTATGTATTGACTAAATCTAGTAACTCTTCTGTCACCTATTTCCCAAAATCATGAAACTTGTGAAGGATGCTTACATGGTAAGCAATCTACTAATCCTTTTCATAGTCATCATAATGATAACTCTTCTGAACCTTTAGAGCTTGTACATAGTGATGTTAGAGGACCTCTAGAAGTTCCTTCTCTTAATTCTTTTCTATATGCTGTCACTTTAACTGATGATTTCTCTCATACAATTTGGTTGTATTTTATTAAAAATAAATCATATTTCGTGTTAAAATTTAAATAATTTAAAGCTTTATTTGAAAACTCTTCTAGGTATAAAATTAAGAGGATTAGAACTGACAATGGGGGAAAATATGCGAGTCGAGATTTTGAATCATTTTTTGTTGAATGTGGAATTCAAAGGGAATTAAATATTCCCTATTCCCCTCAACAGAATGGGATTATGGAAAGAAGAAACCACACTATTTTGGAAATGGCTAAGACCATGATACATTCTGCTCAAGTGCCTAGATTCATTTGGGCAGAAGCTATGAACAATGATGTTCATACCTTAAACAAAGTTCCCTCTAAAGTATTGATAAATTCAATTCCTTTGGAAAATTGGTCAAACCAAAAACCTATTATATCTTATTTAAGAATCTTTGGTAGCCCAACTTCTGTCTTTATTCCAAAATGAAAATTGAAGAAGCTTGGTCAAACCTCCTTTCCTTATATCTTTGTAGGATATGGTATAAAAAATAAATATCTTAGGATATTTGATCCATCAAAAAGAGAAGTTATAGAAAATAGTAATGTTTAAATATTGGAAAAACCTTTTTGTTTTTTTGCTCCGTCATCTTCTATTTTTTATGATGTTTTAAATGAAAATGAAAATGAATTTAAATTTTAAAAATTGTGAAAATGATGTATGTAATGAAGAAACTAGTTTTGAACCTATAGTTGGAAATGAGATTGTTCCTAGTTCTTCTATAACTAAAATACCTAGATGGACTGACTCTAATATTCAAGACTCTAACTCAAGAAACCTTAAGAAAATAACCAGGAGTCATCATACATATCATGCCTAGATGACCTTGTATGAACATCAACACCAATGCTTCGAAGAAGTTTATTTTAACGAAATATGGTTAGATGATATGAAATATGAGTACAATACTTTAATTAAAAATAAAACATGGGAATTATTCCCTCCTCCTAAAAAAGGAAGTATAATCATATCTAGATGGCTATACAAGATAAAATCTAAAGCAAATGACAATATAGATAAATTCAAAGATAGACTTGTAGCTTGAGGGTTTACTAAAAAAACCCGATATCGGCTGCATTGAAATATTTACACCAGTTGCAAAAATGAGCACAATAAGGATTTTGATTTCCTTAACTTCTTAGTATGGTTGGGAAATCCATCAAATGGATGTAAAAAATACTTTTTTGAATGGTGATTTACAAGAAGAAATTGATATGACCCAACCTAAAGGATTTGATGAATCAGGAAAAGAAATATATGTTTGTAAATTGAAAAAATATTTGTATGGTTTAAAATAGGCTCCTAGAGCTTGGCATTCTAAAATTAACATTTTTTTCAATGAAATTGTTTTTTCTAACTATGCATATGATAATGATTTATTTGTTAAAATTGAAAAAAATGATATTATTCTCATTGTATTGTATGTCGATAATTACTTATCATTAGTAATTCTAACAATTTAATTATGAAAATTAAAAGAAAGTTAATGCAATATTTTGAGATAACAGATTTAAAATCATTGCATCATTTTTTAGGCATGGTTTTATTTCAAGACAAAAATTCTATTGTTGTATCTCAATCACAATATGAATCTAATTTACATAAAATATTTAATATGACTGATTGCAAACCTATTTCTATTACTAAAGAAGTAGGATGTAAACTTGATCCTAAACCTACATGTGAAAAAACTAATCCTACTTTATACAGGAAACTTGTAGGTAGTTTGATTTATCTAACTGTTACTAGACCTAATTTTTTTATGTAGTAGGGATTTCTTCAAGGTTTATGTAGGAACCTTATCAGGATCAGTTGAAGTTATTAAAAAGAATTTTTTGTTATGTAAATGACACTATCAATTATGGTTTGCGTTATATTTCATCTAAAAATGTATATTTAGATGGATATTGTGATTATGACCATGTTAGTGATGTGATAGATCATAAATCTACAAATTGATATATATTCAAGTTTGGTACAGGTTCCATTACTTGGAGTAGTGAAAAGTACCCAACAATTTCCATTTATTTGACTGAGGTAGAATATATAAGTGTAATGGATGCAACAAAAGAAGCCATGTGGCTGAAAAGGTTGTTGGAAGATATACACATGGAAGTTAAAGGATGTACTCTTTTGTGTGATAGCTAGAATTTTATTTCTCTTGCTAAAAATCCAGTTAATCATTAAAGAAAAAAGCATATCGAGATACATATGAACTTTATTCATGATAAGGTTCTTTAGCGGTGAAATAGATCTCCAGTACTACCTGATTGAAGATCAGGTTGTAGACTTGTTCATGAAGCCATTTTGTGTTGCGAAGTTCTGCAAGTTTTGTGCAATGTTTGGCCTTTCAGAGTTGCCATTGAGGGGGAGTGGACATGGCAATGCCACCTCCTAATGATGAACTGGGTGATTGACTCCTTCTCCTCTATACTTATACTCTAGTTTAAAATCATTGTAGAATATCTTGTATGATCTAAAGTAAACTGATAGAGTTTACATGTAAATTGATAGAGTTTGCAAGAAAAAAATAGTCCAATGTACATCTGATTGTAAAGGATAACCTTGTGTTATAAAAGGCTCCTAAATATTCCGTATAAGAATATTTCCATAAAAAATGGTGAGATTTAGTCTCGCAAATCATGCGTAGCCTAAATCATATGTCTAATTTATGGATTCCAAATCCTTTTGTACCAAAAATTAAGTTGAGCATGATGAAAGACTTATAATTCCTTCAAAAATACATGTGCTAGCGTAAACCTTTATGGTTTATGGATTTATAAATCATGTTTTAAAAGAAGGTAATGTTGGCATACAGATCCCACTTAATATCAAGGGGGGGTGTTAGAAATATAATCTTAAGTGGATCATAATATATAGTTTATATTTAAATAACATAGAATAAACTATATTCATATTATTTAAATATAAAATTTATATTAGGGGTTCGTTAAATTATTTTAATAAAATAATTAAATCAGGTAGGTGTGCCCCATCACTTAATAAGATTATAACCCTTCAGGTTATTTAAATATGGCTATAGGTCATATTTGAGAGAATCACGCGAATCAATGGATTCTGGGTAAAAACATGGAGTAGAAGTGAGGAAGGAGGTACTGGACTGATCTTGAAATATTTTCTCTATAGTGGATTATTCTTCCATGGTTTTTACCCATTTAGGGGTTTTCCACGTTAAATTCCATGTCACTTTCTTATAATGTTATTTACTTTATTTCATTTACTTCATGTTTATAAAGTTGTTTGTATTATATGTGTAAACAATGATTGTTATATTTATTTAATATCTCGACCATGACAAACAATGGGCCTATATAATATGTACAAGTATTTCTGATAAGCACTTTGGTCAATTAGATTTTAATTGATACCAATTCTGATCTTAGTGTTTGCACCATATCCTTTGTATGTGCCCTTAGATTATTGGTACGAGATATTTCTCCATCTATTCCTACCATCATAGGGTCTTGTAATGCACCTCTTGGAGTTCTTGGTTCTATCATTCTATCATCACTATTGGTCCTAATACTTTCTAATCCACCTTCTATGCTTTCCCTAATAATGTTGGTTACAATATCCTTCTCGAGAATTTTGTTTTTCATGTTACTCACCTTTCCATAACCCTCACTAAACTACAAGTTTCTCATCATAGATATCTTCATTTGCTTTCATGGCACCCCGGCCCTTGTAAGTACATTGATAGCTCTTCTCCCAATTATATTGTTAAGTTTTCAAGGAAACCCTCATTCAAAAAAAATCCTAATGAGGTCTAATATACTTCTGAAGATAACTTTAATACTATATTGTAACCTATTAAGATGCAACCCAAACATATGTGTTTTCATTTTACCCACTTTCAAATTCCTCCTCACATTGTCTTGAAATAATTTCTCAAGTGTAATCTTAGATATCTCCCTCCACTATGTGAGGTTTCTATGAGTATACCTCATGGAAATAAGTTCAATGTTAATGCTCATTGTTATTATCATATATGTGTCAGAAACTTTGTAGATAAGTGCTTAAATATTTATGTTATTTAAGATCTTATAGATTCTCAAGCCATTGAATGGGATGAACCCACCAAAGCCTCCAAGCCGATTGATGATAATGCTCATCCAGAAATCTTCCATGATCCCCCCTCAAGTTGAACATGCATATATATATATATATATTTCTCTCCCATTGATTTTAAATATTTGCTCTCGCACACCAAAAATATATTTTCTATAGCCATATGCTCTTCTCCTAAGTTCTTTACTTCTACCTTGTTGCATGTTCTCCCTCTGATATTCATTTTTTATGATGTGATACTACACCACGGGCATTCACACCTAGCATTATGACACCTTGAATAAAAATTTAGTAGATTTCATACTACACATGACTTTTGCACATACTTACAAACTATGATAGTACAAAAACATTCAAATATTTGTAAAAATAAAAAATCAAGACTTGTACATTTTACTTGAGATGAACTAGTACTTTACATTATGCATGTTATTTTTCATTTTAGTTTGGTAGATAACATGCTTTATTTCTTTACAAACATGCATTCACTTCGTATATTGAGATGGATGCATGACACACATATTAGTACACGCTTATATATCACTCATGTCTTCTTGCATTATCATCATTTGGGGGTAACCCCTCCACATCCTATAAGTGGTATTCTTCTATTATAGTTCATATTCACTTCCTAATTTATGCTCAATTATATACATTGTGTATTTGATACTTTTCATACTAACATGACTACCACATGTTTCTTATGTAGCGTTGACATCACTTGTTCCATATATCTCATCTATGTTTCTTACAACATCATATTATCATGTTTTGACACATTGATTTCACTACATGTTTGTGTTTTTATGCATGTGTTACTATTTGATTGTTTCCCTTTCTTGTGGATTGTGTTCCTTGATTGTGTTGTGACATCGTGGGTGTCCCATGTTTGTGAAATCCTTCCTATCTTGACTATAATTGATTACTATTTTTCTCATGCCTAAGGGGCTTGATTGTCTTGCGACACCATGTGTGTCCCATGTATACAGGCCTAAAAAATCTTTTGAATACTCTTGTATGTCATTGTCTCCAAATTCTCTACATTGATGTTGCTTGTGTTTGTTTACATCTGTCATTTCTACTAGTTGCTTTCATTACTGCTACCCTCATTTGTTTCTAGCATTATTTTTGTTACATGTCATGGTTATCACCATCTAAAAACATTATTCCTTTTATAGTATAGGTTCTCCAAGGTTGCCACCTAATCAGCACTCCACACAACTTTTTAGACATATCCTTTAATAGTATACACCTATTTATTTTGAGTCACATGCTCTAACATGGTTTTCACACATGCCTCAAAAGAGGGACACATATCTAGTTTTATTTTACACTTTTGATAGACACCAACAAAATTATGGTGGAAAATGCAAGTACAAACACAGTACAGGCACCGTAAAATGTAATTACATAGAATTTTGGGTAAAAACACTGGTCTGAGACCATACACTTTGAATAATACCATACGGTATGGTTCTTACCCCAATATATTTTTGATTGAGCATAATTATAGAATTTTTTTAGTGTTTTTTAGGTTTTCACCTTTGTATACAGGTTTTTTTTAGAAGATTTCACATTCATATTACTTAGTTGAGCTCAGTATAGGGAAGATGAAAGTTTTCATTCCTTCTTCTCTTAGTTACAGTTTTAGGAATTTTGGGGTCATAAGTATCCTTTCTATTTCAAAATCGTTAGCACATTTTAAGCATATTTGAGTGTTTTTTTCAATCTATACTCAGTTATTTGGCCTATGTGGAGAGTTTGGGGAAACATGTTATCTTTTGTATTGTACGAGCATATTTGAAAAATTGGGTCTAGATCCATCTCCCACAGTGTGATTCATGGGATAATGGAAGGTATAAAAACAACTAAAGTCTTCGTGGGAAGGCTTTACTCTCCAATTATAATCTAAGGGGAGTAAATAAAAGTTACCAAGTAACTTTGATACATGATCTTCTTCCTTTGCAGGGGTGAATTTGTACCTCTTTCTTCTTCTTTATCTTGTAAACTTCTATGTTAGGATGCATGCACCTAATAATTTAGTTTCTTCTCACCATTGATTGGGGACTGATCACAACCAATCCCTTAGAGAAGTGTAACAATACAAATAATTAAGCAGAAAAAAACATGATTGGACATGTATATTTTTCCGTGTTTACATCTTTTCACTTTACATATATACAAATGGAAATATTTTCTATTATTTATTATTTTTGAGTTATGATCAATTATCTATCACAAACATTGACTACGCTCTATGTTGTGAGTTTCTTCATGGAGCATTTTGACACCACTCATAACAATGCAACTACAAATCTAACATTCAAGCTAAAGAAATATGTGTTTACATAATCAGGTACAATTTACTTTAGCTATGAAATTTTCAATTTCATACTTAAAGGGGGTAAAATGTAGACACTCAAATTTGGTAATTTGCATTTTCGAAACCCTTTATTTGAATATGCACTTTTTCTTTGATAAATGTTACCTCTTCAATCCCACTTAACACTTATCAAGATCCATTATTTATCCTATGTATTATTTCATGCTGATATGTTAAAAAATATAAGAATATAGCACATAAAATCAATTGAAATACATCAATTTACCAATTTTATAATTCATTTGGCACATTTCCTACTCTTTTCCAGGACCGTATAGTTCTGTTAGGGCTGTACCATATATGCCTGAGCTCTTTGTAAAGTTTTGGACTGACATGTCTTCCAACTGCACTTTCAATTTTGAAATATTTCATTGCGTCTTATACTTCATTTACTTCTTCCGTTATTGGATAAATCATACATAGAACCTTATATCAGACAGTAAACACTACCTCATTTTCTAACATGGAACTCTAAAGGTATTACACTAGAGAACTCACTTCATACATTTGCAAGAGGCATCCAAATCTCCCTAAATCTCAAAATTACACATCTACAATCATTAAGGAAATACCATGTCTCTCATCTACAAGAATCGAAACATCCTCTCTCCAAGTGTTTCTAGTAAGATCTAATTCAAAGAAATCATGGTCAAAGAAAACTCCAAATCTGATTGATCTATCTAGATATCACATTTTGGGTGGAGAAAAACATGTGGTTTGAGGCCTCTTCAAAGTAGTGCCAACATTGGTGGTGGAAAACAGTTCCGAGAACCCTCATACATTTTTTTAATAGGGATATTCATCCCTGGCTAGGGTTTGAGGTAATTTTTAGTCCATTCAAAGAGCTTTGTTGTATGTGTGAGAACTATTTTTCAATAATGAAAGATAAATATAGTAAAGAGAGCAACCTAGAAAGTTATAGAGGTAGATTCCGAGAAGGTCCTACACCATATAAAAGGGGGTAGACCATATCATAAAATCATGGCTTGATGGTATGGTCCTAACCAAAATACAGTCACCATTCTATTCCATGTTGTGAAGGTGTCTCAGATTAAGATATCCCAATTTCTCTATTGCATAGTCCCACATCTCTCCATAAATTAGTAGAAATCAAATAAGTGTCTCTATACCTCCATCCTTTTCTTTTTGTTATATGTTAAGTTAATTGGTGTATGTAAGTTCTTCTTATCTAATCTAATTTACGAATTCAAATTAGTTTTTGTAGTGTATCATCTTTATTGGATTTATAAATCAACTCTATTATATCCCACACCTAATTAAATTGACATAAAATTTATCTAAGGGTTAAACAACACCTTACTCGTGAAAGCGTAAGATTCAAACAATTTTATTTTTTTTAATTAGATATAAATATTACTGATTTTCAATTGATTTGATTTTGTTTTTTTAATTATTATATGAAATCATTACATATTTTGAGATTGTGAATTCATTTTTCTTAAATCTTGGAAACTTAACCCTAATTGAATTTTATGTAAAATAAAACCATAATTATAACTCAAATCTTTAAAAATGATTGATTAAATTAGATAAATAAATAATATTCATAAAATAATTGATAACATTCACTTTAACATGTAAAATAAAGTAAATAGTGCAAACTAGGTTAGGAATCCAATTATTTAATTTTTATAAAAATATGATTTATCGTAATTGGTTTTGTGCCATTTTGAATAGTCACATGATCCTAAATTCATGTTGTGAACTTTCCTAGTGTAAAATTTCATTTGTATAGAATCACCTAGAATAGGACAAGAATCGATGTCAATACATTTTTGTACAGACTTGTCCTTGTGCTCTTAATTACTTTGTTTTAATCTACAATATAATTTATCACTTTTTATCACTCCAAATGTGCACACATCTACCTATAATAAAAAACCCTATAATACTACACAATCACTACAATTGGCATTAGGTTAGGGGAATGGTTAAGGGATTTTTTGGGTTAGACTAATCTTGTTAATCCCCATTAAGTAGATATTCATTAAACTCTATTTAACCCATGTGGTGCTCAAATACAAATTGATTTCTCACACCAGTTGAGGGTAAATCATGATATTACAAATATTTATGTCCCCTTGAAATTATATGCAGAATATCACTAATTGAATGTGCTTTAGAATTAACCCTTCAAAATATAAATAATGTAATGACTGCTTGAATAATTTAACTTTTAATAATGCCATTTCTTTCCCATATAGTGACTCTTCAAGACCTCCTAAAGACCTTATATATAAGACTCTCTTACTTTGATAATATAACCTAGTGGCATGCAAAAGATGACCCAGAAGAGTTAAAACATAGAAAAGTAACAATAATAAAGGACCAATACTAAATAAGAATATCAAGAATTAAAACATTATGATGATATCAATAGTAAATTTTTTTCCTCAGTGGAAAATTGTGTCCTACACTACAAGATAGAAACATAATAAAAAATAGATATGTTTATTACTTAGCGTTGTAGAGTGAAAATGACTATAATAGAATATTAAACATTTAACAATCAATCTATACAACAAGAGTAAATATTGTACACTATATTACTAAGTACACATTTTGATGTTTGATCTCCCTATATGCACAGAGTTATAATTTTTTTGTGTAAATTGGCATTTGTGCTACTTTTAGTTATCTTCAATTTCCCCGTTAATCTAGTAAATGAAAATTTCTAGTTAAAGGAAAATAAGTTCATTCCCGATTGAATAAAAAAATTGTTTATGAATTATGTTGACCAAGATTCTACGTATTATTCCATTTGTAAATAAGGATGTATATAGTGTATAATGGTGTAGTTGTGATTCACGGACCAAATCACCTATCCAGAGAATATATTTTTGTGAATTTGAATATTTATAAAATGGAGATAAATGGTGAACCACTATTGAATTAGGTGTAATCAATCCCCTAATATATGCACAATATATGTAATCAAATATAACCAATTTATTAAATGAAACTTGGGGTGGTATAATCCCAACATTTGTGATTTAAGAATAGTGCACTACTGGAAGATTGAACAAAAAGGGTTCACTGTGAATGATGCCAAGGGTGATGGGTATCACTAAACCCAACATACATCACTTGTTCTAGTTAAATAACATCCCTACAAATGGCTGTAGTTTTAACTTTTGTTTGGTCAAAAGGGAATGAAGTACACTCATGCACCCACCATAATCACATTATTTTATTATGTTGAGTTTTGAAGGAAGTGATAAATGTTGCTAATTTGGTAACTATATTGTAGAAGATATGAACATGGACCATCATAATTCTTGTATATTGCGACACAAAATAGATGTTCATGAATCAAAACCATGTCCCCATTATTCATATCAACACATTATATAACTTATTTTTTACAACTTTCACAAATTATTATGAACCTTCTTGAAATATTTAAACATTTTTTTATTTATTTCAATTGTGAATTGTAATTCATATGCCATACATTTCTAGGTGATCTCGGTAGATCTATAACATCTTAATGTATACTTTTTATGAATGAATATATGGCCTATGTCATCATCCATAATTTATGCCCCCTTTTGATGAGAGGGATTATATTAGAAAATATATTAAATTGAAAGAACATAGTTCTCTACATGGAGATAGATTGAAAATTTTAGTATTTTTCAAGTAGATTGCTTTTTTGTTTAAATTTTTTATTGAAGACAATTATGACCATCATTGTTTTATTCAAAAAATTGTAATTCTTGTATGTTATCTTCAAGTGTGTAACAATTTTTAAATTATCACCATGTAGGAAGAAGCGGGATATGACATATAAGAGAGCATTATAGGGATTTCAATACCACCAAAAAAGTCTTGTTTGGATATATAGAATTCAATTTTTCGTGATAATAAGTTATATATATTATATATAGAGACACACACAGATATATTATAAATATATATATGTATGTGTATATATGTATATATACATATATAAATATTTACATATTTATATACATACATATATGTATGCTTGCATATAGATGTATGTATGTGTATATATATGTGTATGCGTGAGTGTGTGTATGTGTGTAGACACTCAAATCGAGAAATCTACTCTTTGACATTCCTAGTTTTGACAATGCACTCTTGCTAGAATAAACAAAACCTTTTCATCACCACTTAGTACATTATAAGTTCTCTTATCTATATTTTTTATCCTTGCACACTGATATAATGACACATTTTGAGAGTATAATGCATAAGATAAATATACTAAATCAATCTTACCAGATGAAAACTTCAATTAACATGTTTTTCATCCCTGGTCAAGATAGTGAAATTTGGTTAGGATGTTATATTTGGTCATGACGTACTTGTACACTTTTTCACTAGTATATCCTTCATCTTCACTTTAAACTCCAAATTATCTGTTGTTTCATATAATCCCTTTGGGTTGGATTTTATTGGTTAATTCAACTTTATAACCCTTGTTGGGGAAATGATTTGTTGTAAGACAAATTATTTTTTTTTACCAACGATCATGAGGCTAGGATTAGCCTCTTTGGGTATGAGAAGGATCCCATTTATTGAACACAAGGACTAAATGAAACAATAGTACTCCACTATACATGTGTTAAAGTTTTTATATAGCGTACAAGGGAGGAAATTACTTGGAAACAAATAAAGGGAAGTACGAGAATAAATAGAGGGGGTTAATATCTATCTAGCTACTTACAGATTATCACCAAAATTAACTAGAGTAGGTCCACATTCAATAAGAACAAATCAATCATGTAAGCAATAACAAGTTGAAAAAATCATAAAAAAAAAATCATATGGATTCATTAATCAAAGATAAAAGGTTTCATCTTGTTTGTAGAAGATTAAAATGGTTTTGAATTTGAAAAGTAGAGAGAATAAAAGAACATAGGTAAGGAGATAGAAGAATATAACTTATCTCTTGTAGTAGTAGCGAAACAAAGGACAAAAACTAACAACAATCAACAAATTATAACCCTTTGGAATGGAGAGGCCATCCCAATTTATAGCTTACAAGGATGTTCCTTCGTCTTCCCCCATGTGAATTTTCATATTACCACCACTTGGGACCTTTCATATTCCTTTAGGAATGAAATTAACTTCTTTTCTTATTTTTGAAAATGGAATTTTGCAATAATAAGTGAGGCCACTTCAATGAATAAGAAGAAAGAGTTAAAAATTACATTCTCCATGAAGAAATAGAATGTTAGAGAGATAGGGAGGAGGGAAGAGAAGAAGAGAGAGAGCTAGAAATCTAGAGATATGGAAGATTTTTTTCATGAAGAGCTTTCTTCTGATGGGCTCTGAGATGACATCTCAAGAATGAATTTCTTTACCTTTGACCTCATATTGAATTGAAAAATTATGATTGCAACCTCCTCTTTTGTGATATGTGGAAACACTCCAAATACTTGAATAAGTGTTAAAAAATACTACTATGTTACTTATATCATGTGGACTTGAGATGAATTTCCAAATCAGTTCAACATGAGGACCCTTTTATATGACTGTTAGGATGGACTGAACCATCCATTCTCTTCAAAAAGTGACCCTTCCAACTCTGAATAAACCAATGAGAATATCTTCCTCTATGCATATGCTTCATGTTCAATGAACATCCTTATTTTCAAGTCTTCTGGTTCCATACTTATTACATCATTATCACTGTTATTAGGATACTCAATGTTTGAAGTTAAAATTGGCTCCAAACTTGAGTGTTTGATCTATATGGTGACAAAGGCCATTGAGATAAATGGGAGACGAATGAGTGTACAAAGTTTGACCACAATATTAAGACTTACTATTTTTAGTAAGTCCAATTCTAGGATTTACTATTTTTAGTAAGTGTCTCAATTTAACACTTTTGAGTGTTGTTCATATGCAAGGAGTAATGACAAATCAAATAATGAACTATTGCAACACTTATTATTTATAGATTGTTAATTTTGGTAATACTTAATATTTTTAGAAGTGAGTCTTCTGAGTTTCGGAATGAGATGAGAGTGGTCTCAATTTTTTTGTTATTTTACAAAGATGCTCTTCTACGAATTTTAGATGATTCTCTCATCCAGATTAGTGGGAATGTGATAAATTCATCAAAGAGGGTAGAATATTGAGATAAAAATCAGTCCTCCATATCTCCAAAAATATTTGACCTCATCATGCAAGAAATGGCTTGAATAAAAGATGATTTTATGAAGAATATTTTCTCCAAATTTCAGGAAATTTGGCTCCCTCGATCATTAGGAAAATGAAAATCTCATTGAAGAGGGAAAAATACTTTAAAATAATTATTCCTCCATATCCCTAACAATAATCCACTTCATCATGAAAGCAATAACTCAAATTAAATATAATTTTATGAGTATCATATGCTCAAAAGTTTAGGCAATTGGGCTCACTGAGTCACCGAGAAAATGTAAATACATTTTCAAATGATTTGGTTAAAAATGGTGTTCATGAAGGGAAAAACCATTCATTAATAATATTTAAATGGTGAAATCTCATGTCATAAATCATAGATCATCATGAAGGAATTTTTAAGAGGAGCTAATGGTTATAATTTTAAGTAATTAGGTCCACGAGATCATGAGATATGTGTAGAAATAAATTTTCAAGGATGTGAGGTCTCAAGAAAGTTTGAGAAGCATATCAAAATATAAGAGATATTTGAGAGGGAAAAAATGCATTGTAAACTAAAAAAATGGTTAAGTGATTAGAAATAAAACATTTCCATCTCATCTTTACACCATAACTCTTTTTAAACCTATTTCAGCTCAATCATGGTCAAATGAGCGTTGAAGTGGATTTGTACCCTAAAAATATGGGATAAGAGTGGTAAAGGGAAAATAGGGACACATGGATGAAATTTTCATTAGATCATGAAAAGTGTTAGCATGGGGTTTCATGAGAGTGAGCTACAAGGGGCTGAAAACTAGCTCTCGAGCTTAGCAGTAGTGTTGCATATGTCTAGGAGCTAACTGAGAGAGCGGGGAGTGAAACTTGTTGTCCCTCATGTCCCCTTGTACCTTAAAAAAAATAAAAAGGACATAAATAGATCAAAAATTCACCATGGGTGCTTGCATCATGAGGAGGGAAGCCAAATTTTAATAGATCTTGATTTTGCACATTTTCCACTCTCTAACACTTAAAGTTGTAACTTTTAAGTGACGAAACCAAAACTATGAAAAGGGAACAAAATTTTTGTAACTATGTCCCCTTTCACATTGGGATAAATTGTAAGGGATGCTCATGCATAAAAAAATGTGCCATAGGGGTCCACAACATGAGGAAGGGGCCAAATTTCATGTTTTATACTTTCCTAACACACACGTTGTGGTGTTTTAAGTGATGATAGTGAAAATAGCATAAGGAAAGCACAATTATTTTTATTTCATGTCCCCTTGGACCTCGGGACAAAGTGCAAGGCACACACAACCTCCAAAAGTGTGCTCAAGCTTGTTTGTTTGCTGATATCATCATCCAAATACAAAATTAAAACATTGGAAGTGTTGTTTCTGGCATGAGAGCAGGACATGGAGTTTAAGAGAAAACCCTCACATGATTATTTCTCAAAAACACCTAACAAAAATATCCTAACCATGTTCAAGATCTAATTATTCCTACAATTTTATAGGGCCTATTACTCTTTTGGATCAAAGGTTGAACTGCAGTGTCTTAAATAATCATAGAGGATATTGAAGTTTTGAACCAAAATTTAGTGTCTCTATCATGTGGAGATTTCTAAGACATTTACATTTCCTATTTCATGAGCTTCTAACTCCTCTCAGAACACTAAAATATTCATAACAAGGTGACTCTCTCCATTGAATCTTTCATTCCCTATGCCTAAAATTTTCTCAATTTTTCTTGAATTGTTCCCAAAATAAATTTCCTTCACAAATTTTCCCTAAACTACCTTGGATCTCTTTCATTTATCTCCTACAAAACTCCCATATGGGTTGACTCTTTCCAGTTAGCTTATGTGGGATATCCTTATGTTGTAATATGGCAAAAAATGGTCAATTTAGTACTCAAGAGATCACTATTCCACATTGGTGCTAGTATCATCATGAAACCAACTTGGATCAATTTCCCTGCACACAAAACATAATTAAAAACCTTGTTATATAGTTCCTATCATCCAAAATGAGGGTGAAACATCAGGAGCTAACTGAGAGAGCAGGGAGTGAAACTTGTTGTCCCTCATGTCCCCTTGACCAGTGCCTTATCTATTGGGCTATAAAATAACCACACTGAAAAATTAGAAAACATGACAACAAAACTAAGAGAAAAACAACAAAAACACACAATAGAAAGGGAAAAAATTATACAGCATTCCTAAATCACCTACGATACATGCAACAAACAACTCACTTTCATTGTAGCCTTTATTTTTCTCTAAATGTTAACTCATCTAAGGGTAGTAGTAAATGTCTTCATTCTACAAACACATTGATTGGTTTATGGAATTACGACCCCCTTTTTAATCTCTTATGAAAGTTTACATGACTATTATTGCAATTGGGTGTCCACTCAGATAGCTCATTTCATTTATTGCTCTAACGTTTTGTTTCCAGAGGCTAATCCATTATCAAATTTAAGAATATTTATGATTTATCCTTTTTCATTATCAGGATTCTACAGGAATCATTCTTCATCATATAAAATCCCATCATTTTTATAACAAGGCTTGTGATCTTTGATGGTAATTTTAACTTCGTGTTTTATCTACTTCATGACCATGGTCTCTATAGGCTAGTTCTCAACAAATATTTTGAGATTTTTAACCTCATCACAAGATTCTTGGTATTCCATGTTTCTTAATTTATATAAACAATCATCTTTCACACACATTGGATAATTTCTCAACCACTTCTCATTGTAGTGTGATGTGCACAATGCTTCATCCTAATGAAAGGAAAATGAGCCCAAACTCGGGCATGAAATGTTAAAATATGTGTTTCCCCCATCTTAACCATCTTGAGCTTAGAAATTCATCTCTTATATGGAGACATCCTCTTCTTGAGTAGATTCAACTTAGAAATACCAAAGCATATTTGTATTTATATATCCCTCATTGATAAGGTCTTCATATCCCAATTGGAAAGAGAAGGATTCAAATTCAAAATCATATTCATTGCAAAAATCTGCATGCTTAGCATTGAGAACAAGATTGGAAACATGGGGCTCATCTGCCAAATAATCATTTGATATCATTTTTCCTTCACAAATTACATTGCTTATCATCCCCATTGATATGCCAATCTTGAAAGTACACATTATCAAATTTTAGCTCCATCAAATCATCATAATGCTTTTGTACTCGCTTAATCAATCCTAGATACTCCCCCATTGATATGCCAATCTTGAAATATTCCTCTAAATTTATGATGAAGTTTCCATACCTTGAATCAAGGTATAGGATATCCAGTATTGGGTCATTTGGTTTCTGAATCGTATATTTCATTATTCTTACTTGAAGGAGATTCTTCATCTCAGCATTGATTGGTATGGTTGCATATGACAAATCAATCTATATATCTCCACCAACATCTTGATAGAAACTCCATCTCAACAACATACCATACAAAGTTGGAATGTCTGCCACAAGTATTTTCATCATGATTTTCTTGTTAGGAAAATATGAAAAATGCTACTTGAGCTTCCTTAACCTAGTCAACAAGAGGTATTTATTTGGTTTCCATAGAGAAACAGAGACAAGTAGTGGGGATGAAAGAGATACCAATATCCTTGGTAAATTTGGTGGGCATGACATTTTCAGAGGCACCAAAGTCAATAATGTAGTTATTAAATTTATACCCATTAATAAACAAGGATAGATATAAAAGTTCTACTTTCCCAGAAGTGGAGGATGTTAAGGTAAGGAGGTTATGAGAAGTGATACTGATAGTAGGATGTGGTTCGACGGTAATGAAATTTCTAGAATACACATTTGAACTACTTCCTTTGATAAATTGGAAAATTTTATAAAATTTCTTGGAATGGGTTCTCATGTACTCTGATTTAGAAATTTGAATTTTAGATTTCTTGACACAGTCAATGATGTCAAAAGATGAAGAAGTAATGGGCACATCAAGAACAACGTCAGACTTGACAAGTGTGGGATTTGCATTATTAGGATCAACAAAAGTTGAAATTGATTTCACAAGAGGAAATGAAATATACTTGAAGAGGAAGATGGGACCTTGGCTGAGGTAGTTTCAATTTTCTTCTTAGCTGACTCTACTGCAATGATCCTCCTTTTGTTTTTGTTTTTTGGTAGATTCACCCTTTCAATATCTACAAGTTTTTTCTTTTAGATTATAGTAGGGGAATTTTTATTTTTATTTTGTGTTTGTGAGCGAGTGAACATTGCACAAGAGTAAATATTCATATAATCCATGGAATATTTAGACCCTTCATCAGATAATTATTCAAAATACCAAATATTGGCATATCATTCTTCTTCTTCTCTTCCTACTTTTGATTCAATAATTTCATCTCCTTCATCTTCACTGGTTCCACATACTGCATTAAGTAGTGGATCTTTCAAGGAAATCCTTAGGGGTGCTCCACCAATTTTTTTCATGTTTTGATTTTGATATGAGTAATGTTGTGAAATTTGGTTCTTTAATGTAGTCCGATTATTGACCATATTTTGCAACAAAGGGTCATTACTTTCATATGTAGAACTCTAGACATTACTCTTTTTCTAATAGTTCTTGATCTTCCTTGACATGATAAACTCATCTTCCACTTCAATTGAAATCTATTGAGAATTATCCAAAATGTTTGGTTGATCTCTCTACAACATTAACCTAGCTTTAGGTAACTAACAATTTATGAAGATCCACTTCTAATTATTTGCACTAAGACAAACACCAGTAGGAATTTTGTTAATCAAGTCATTAAATTTTTCCATGAACTATCTCATGGGATATCGTGGTTCTTTCTTCATCTATGATAATTAAGAAAGGAGGGCATGAACATTTTCTATAGTTTTTAATCTTGCTTTAAACCTAGTTTTCATGTATTCCTAATCATTAATTATACAAAGTGGAAAGTCGTAATACCATTCCACAACGACATCTTCCATGAATCCATGAATAGTTGAATGAAAACATATTTATGTCCCACTCCAATAACACCACAGGGTAAGTGCACGAAGTTGGTGGACAATTCCGTGGACATAAAAACCCAAAATAAAGGAATCGTGATCGTGGTTCTTGAATTCTAGGTTTGGTAATTACCGAACCTAAAACCGCGATCGCGGAAATCTAGGACAAAATTTAACAATCCCGTGACTCGTTATTTTCCTCATTTTTCATTTCAAACCGCGAATTTTCCTAAACGTTTTTCACTCACGCTTTCAATACCATCTCAAAATTTCTCATCGGACTTCTGGATAGTGATAGATTCAACCATGCCAACAAGATGAGGAGGTAAGTCCCCAATTGTAATAATTTTTTTGCATTTTAGGTTTTCTTTTTTGCATTTTAGGTTTTTTTTGCATTTTCATGGGTTTTTTGAAATGTTTGTTTATGTATACAATTTTCTTGTTTTATTAGTTGGTCGGCAAGCTCAAAATTGTGCAAACCATCAAAACATTCCTCAAAACCCACCGAACATTCCTCAAAACCCTCTGAACATTCCTCAAAACCCTCCTCCAAACATAGATCCGCCTCCTGTGGCTCCTTCTATCCCCACTGAGCTAATAGGAATGCAAGATAATATCATTGGAAGAATCCAAGTAAATAAAATTTTCATTAAGAACGTAATTCAAACTATAAGACAAAATCATTCTACAAATCCATCCCGCATGACTTTAGCCAATACATTGCAAACACTGATTAGCGAAGTCGAGTCTGCAACCAACCAAATAAAGAGATGGAACACCTTTAGAAGTGACTGTAGGTGGTGGTATGCGAATAAACTATCCCATGCGGCCATCAAAGACAAAAAAATTGGAAAAGACCATTTGTGCATTATTTACCGACCCTAGAACCAATGCCCCCCTGCAGTTACTTGCAAACGGTTCCCAATCCATTGGTGCCATGATGATAGAATCAAAAAAAAAATTTGGGACCGATGGTGGATGGTTTTTGATTATCCACCATGCAACAACAATGAGGTTCCTGTTTATTTTTTGAAGAAATTATATTGTGAGTTCGTGCTCAATGAGGTCCCAAATTATTTTGACTTTTCTGACTTTTTTGGTTGAGGAGGTGGCTCTGCACAGAGCAGACTTGGTGCACGTGTAGGTCAACCTAGGATCCCCCATGCCCCAAAACCCCCACTACCTTCAGTTATCACTCCTACAGTGAAGGAGGTTGTGGAGATCGATACATTACATGGATTGAGGGAGCTCACTGACACTCTCACCTAGCATAACACCCAGATTACATTTGGTGATGTTGGTGGAGGTGCCAGTTCTAGTGCACCACACCACTTTGGATCATGTGGTGCCGTATGCACTGCAGGTGAGACATCATTTGCTAGTTCACATGATTTCTTTTGTATAGATGAGATGCTAGGGAATGTTTTTGGAACTACAGCCACTGATATTGGTCTTTCACAGGTAAATTTTAAATAAATTTAAATAATATATATATATACTAGTTTAATTCACATGTTTGAGATATATATATATATATATATATATATATATTTGATTGCACGTCATGTACATACATGTTAAAAACTAATTTTTTATTTTATTTTAGATAGCAAGAGCCGGTGAAGGAAACATCCGGTGTCGACATGCTAGCTACTGCGGCTGGGCGTGTTTCAAACGTAAGTTTCAAGTTGTACAAAATTACATTTTTAATAAATCATTTAATTGCACTAGATTATTATTATAATTTGTTTCACGTGTATGTTGTACATGTATTAATATTTTTCTCTTTTATACACAGGAGCCTGGCGGGTCATCATCTGCTCAGGGAACTAAGGCTACTAGCATGCCTCACATGAGTTTTACACAGGTTAGTAAATCTCTTTACACTTTGTTTCTAATTACTGGAAGTTCACACATGGATTGCATGCTTTGGACCTCTGTACATGAGTTTCACTTTCTTATACTCAACCTATATATTATTTAGTAGGAAATGCCAATTCATTTGATATAACTAGCCATATGTAATCATATATTGGTATTAATCATATATTGATTTGTACATGTTTTTTGTATAGCTTATGACTGCTAGAGAGACTCCTCCTTATATGCAGACTATGGAGGCTGCTGTAGATACTGCCATAACATCTGCGGATCCACTAACTGAGGTACACACAATTTTTTAAATTTGTTAAATTTTGGAGGTTTATTATTTCTTATTAAACTTAAATCTACAATATCAAATTTTGTAGGTATATATGTGCAATATTTATAGTCCACCTGGATGTACATATGTGGTCATGAGTAGATTCACAGTCCATTGTATATATATAGCCTTTTGCGACAGCATGTGGTCCCATATGTACATTATGACACATGCTTAGTTCGAGATGTATACATACATTATGAACTTATGTACATATATATTTTCAGAGACGTGCATCTGGAGCACACTTTGTTTGATTCTTATATATATATATCCAAGTGTGTTGGAACTAAATCATATTTATTTTGGGTATTTTGGTATTATTGCTAAATCTGAGAAAGTGGGTTTTGATCTCTGTTCATTGGAACTTGTAGATGCCCCGAGTATTCTCTATCTATGAATATATCTGTACCCAAACTAGGTTAATAATATTTGTATTGTTTATTAAATAAAATTTAGTGTCGTCCTAACTAATGAAGCTTATGGAGAAGAAAATAGAAATATTTCTCCTTTGAACAATTGTATATATGGTTTGTAGTCTTCAAAATCCTCAAGATCCTTGAACAATATGTATCCTTAGATTTATAGAAAAAGTATACATAGATCATAGTTTTTGTTTGTTGATATAAAAATGATTCCTTCATATATATGGAACTCCTATGGACATCTCTGCTACGGTTTTGTTTCTGAGGCTATAAATTTGAACTATTTCCTCTTTTAAATCTTGAGGTGGATTTAGTGTATTACTTCTAGTTATATATTTTCTAGTATCTTTCTGATTATTATCTGTGGTATATTTCACCATGGGCATTTTGATTTTTTATTTTTCAAACTAAAACAATATTGTTAGCTCTATTGCTAACTTAAGTATTAGTAACTAAAGCTTATTTGAGTTATGGTTCACATCCCTCCATCTTTAAACAACTCCCAAAATAATAATTCCATAACCTATGGATTTAATGGAATTCATCAATATCATCCTGTTGTATCTGGAAAAGTGTGCTTGAAAGTCTGGTGTATTTGACCGTATCTTGATAATATTATAGGTATACCCAAAATTGGGTCTGCATTGTTTGTAACTTTTGTGTGTACATATGAGTTAATCCTTGAAGTAACTGTATTGATTTTCCAATCCTGTAGCCATACCAGGTTCTTTTTTAACTCATAATAATCCAGAAATATTGTTAAATCTGAATGATATGTGGCTGTATCTTTATATTATTTTTATTTGCATCATAAGCTTGTATTGTTAGATGTGCATTACTGAAACATGCCATTATAGTTGCAATCTTCTTCTTCCATATGAAACTAATACCATGAAACTACATTATTTCAATTGCTGTACAACCTAGAAGTTATTTTCAAATGTATTTGTATTTGTTTTAGCTGATTGCTTCATGTATTTTGAGTTCCAAAACTGTGAAGACTTGTTATTCTTGTGTGGTCAATGATTTAGCAGTTGAAGATGGTAGTTGATCATTTTGATTACACTCATAATAGACATTAGAGTTAGATAAATAATATCAGTAAGAAACCATATAGAGGATAAGGGATAATATTAATTTGGAGTATGTTAACTAGTGAAAAGGAGCTGTTTGATTGATCAAAAGACATAGTTGAGTTTTTAGGGAAACATAGAAACCATTGTTCATGTATGTTATAAATTTTTTTAACTGCAACATGTGGTATCATAGCTTGAAGATCAAGGAAGATTAACTAAAAGGATTTGAGATAAGGTTGATATAGTGACAAGAAAAGAGACAAAGAGATAGATGAAAATGATGGGTGAAGTAAAGAGTGACCATGGTTACAAAATGCCACATTGGATGGAGAAGTTAGTATCAGAGAGATAAGATGATAGACTAAAGAAATTACAATAAAGGATAAGAGAACAAGAACATATGTGAAAAATAGAAAAGATGATGGAAACAAGGAAGAAACGTAGAGAAAGATAGTTGAAGGTTATTAGGCCTCATGAATCATACTTGATATATATGGTGAAGAAGAAGAAGAACTAGCAGGAGATGTGATTCAAAGGTTGATAGAGCTAATGAGGTACAAGAAGAGAGAGAGAGAGAGAGAGAGAGAGAGAGAGAGAGAGAGAGAGGAAAAGGAAAGAAGAAAGGAGGTAGATAAGATAATTATGGTTTCACAGGAGGTCAGAGAGTTGAATTAAGAGGTAGCATAACTGATGGTCTTCATAGAAAGAGAGAAAGAAGAGAAAGGAAAAGAAAACCGTAGAACAATTTACTACCCATAATATTATAACAAAACCAAGTGTTAAGGATAAGGCAGAAAATAAGATTCATGAGCCCCATATATCATCCTACCAAGGACAAGATGACAACAAGAGATAACATAACAACCAAGTCATTGTAAATTAATTTAAATAAATAAGGAAACGCTATATTTTGCAAACGGTGGGTAGTGGCACTGAACTGACTGCATCGGAACATCTAGGTGGCTAGGTGAATGCTAGAGGAGGTGGTGTTTTGGTGCACGAAAGGGTCGTTGCTTTCGGGCTACTTCATTCGGGCGTAGTCCCTTAAGAGCCCTAAGACCAAAATATCATTCAACTTTGATGGGTGACTACTCAGACTCCGCGGAACCTAAAGAGGACTCGTCTATTCAAGAACCTTAGTGTACGGACCCTCTACAATAGCCTCTCTTAGTTTTTTCCTTCTCATTTCAGTGCTCTCGCTGTCCTACTTTTTGTAAATGCGCAAAATAGTGCAGTTGGAGTTAGTGTAAGGTTTTCAAATGCTATATTTACAAACGGTGTGTCGTGGCACCAAATTAACTACGCCAGCATGTCCAGGTGGCTAGGTGAACACTAGAGGAGGTGTTGTTTTGGTGCACGAAAGGTTCGTTGCCTTCAGGCTACTTCGTTCGGGCGTAGTCCCTTAAGAGCCCTAAGACCAAAATATCGTTCAACTTCGACGGGTGACTACTCAGACTCTGTGGCACCTAGAGAGGCATCGTCTGATTGGGAACCTCAGAGTATAGACCCTCTACAATATCCTCTCTCATTTTTTTCCTTCTCATTTCAGTGCTCTCGTTGTCCTACTGTTTGCAAATGCGCGAAATAGTGTAGTTGGAGCCAGTGTAAGGTTGTCAAACGCTATATTTTAAAAACAGTGGGTCATGGCACCAAACCGACTACGTCAGCACACCTGGGTGGCTAGGTGAATGCTATAGGAGGTAGTGTTTCAGTGTATAAAAGGGTTGTTGCTTTCGGGCTACTTCGTTCGGGCGTACTCCCTTAAGAGCCCTAGACCAAAATATCGTTCAACTTTGACAAGTGACTACTCAGACTCCGTAGCACCTAGAGAGGCTTCTTCTAATCAAGAACATCAGTGTATGGACCCTTTACAATAGCCTCTCTCAATTTTTTCCTTCTCATTTCGGTGCTCTCGTTGTCCTACTGTAAGCAAACGCATAAAATAGTGCTGGAGCAAGTGTAAGGTTGTCAAATGCTATATTTTGCAAACACTGGGTCGTGGCACCGAACCGACTACTTCAGCATGTCTGGGTGGCCATGTGAATGCTAGAGGAGGTGGTGTTTTGGTGTGTGAAAGGTTTGTTTCTTTCGGGCTACTTCGTTCGAGCGTAGTCCCTTAAGAGCCCTGAGACCAAAATATCATTCAACTTTGACGGGTGACTAGTCCGACTCCATGGCACCTAGAGAGTCCTCATCTAATTGGTCACCTTGGCGTATAGACCCTATAAAATATCCTCTCTCATTTTTTTCCTTCTCATTTCAATGCTCTCGTTGTCCTACTATTTGCAAACGCGTGAAATAGTGCAGTTGGAGCCAGTGTAAGCTTGTCAAACGCTATATTTTGTAAACGGTGGGTCGTGGCACCAAACCGACTACTTTGGTACATCTAGGTGGCTAGGTGAAAGCTATAGGAGGTGGTTTTTTGGTGCGCGAAAGGGTCGTTGCTTCCGGGATACTTCGTTTGGGCGTAGTCCCTTAAGAACCCTGAGACCAAAATATCATTCAACTTCGACAGGTGACTACTCGGACTCCATGGCACCTAGAGAGGCCTCGTCTAATCCAGAACCTTGGTGTACAGACCCTCTACAATAGTGCCTCTCATTTTTTTCCTTCTCATTTCGGTGCTCTCGCTGTCCTACTATTTGCAAACACACGAAATAGTGCAGTTGGAGCCAGTATAAGGTTATCAAATGCTATATTTTACAAATGGTGAGTTGTGGCACCAAACCAACTACGTCGTCACATCTGGGTGGCCAGGTGAACACTATAGGAGGTGGTGTTTCAGTGCATGAAAGGGTCGTTGCTTCCGGGCTACTTCATTCGGGCGTAGTCCCTTAAGAGCCCTGAGACCAAAATATCGTTCAACTTTGACGGGTGACTACTCAGACTCCGTGGCACCTAGAGAATCCTCGTCTGATTGGACACCTTGGCATACGGACCCTCTACAATAGCCTCTCTCATTTTTCTCCTTCTCATTTCGTTTCTCTTAGTGTCCTACTATTTGCAAACGTGTGAAATAGTGTAGTTGGAGCTAGTGTAAGGTTGTCAAACGCTATATTTTGCAAACGGTGGGTCATGGCACCAAACCGACTACGCCGGTGCATCTAGGTGGCCAGGTGAACACTAGAGGAGGTGGTGTTTTGTTGCATGAAATGGTCGTTGCTTCCAGGCTACTTCGTTCAGGCGTTATCCCTTAAGAGCCTTGAGACCAAAATATCGTTCAACTTCGACGGGTGACTACTCGGACTCCATGGCACCTAGAGGAGTCGTTTTCAAAATTTACAACATTTTCAAAATTTACAAATTTTTCAAAATTTACAACTTTTTCAAAATGTACAACTTTTTCAAAATTTACAACTTTTTCAAAATTTACAACATTTTCAAAATTTACAATATTTTCAAAATTTACTTGACTTTTTCAAAATTTACAACTTTTTCAAACAATGTTCAAGCTTCTCTTAGCTTCGAGAATTTAAAATTCTCTACTAACAATGCCAACCACCTGAAGGTCAAAAATTTTCTGGCACCACTAACCTAAACATAAAATTGTTAGTAAAAGAAATTTAAGTTTCAAATCAAAACCATATACTATTTATATACATGACACACAAAATACACAAATTTAAAATAAAATATATTCAAACTTAAATCTAGATCTTTAAACTAAAAAAATTAAATATATATATATATAAATTGAAACTTGAAATTAAATATATACCAGACATGAGCATTGTAAATTCATTCCAATGAACCATCAGGATTAGATCTACTCTGAATAGCAGACAAGATTGGTTCATGATCTGACTCTTGAACCTTTCAAAGAATCTTGTTATTAGGTCTTCCTCAATATCTATACAACTGAATATTTGTTGCTAGAACTAGATGTGAATATAAGAGTATTTTCCTGTATGTCTCAAAGTCTTCAAACACCCAAACAGAGGAGTTTTTTAATGGATACCGTCGAAGCCAAGTTCTAGTAACTACCACTGACCCTTTAGGATACTCAATCTCTTTGCCATCTATAATAGGAGAAATCAACTTCTTTCTTTCCTCGATGCAACGACACAAGAAATAGTCTGTTCCTTTTTCATTGTCTTCTATCACAATTACTGCAAACACATGTCCTACAAAAAAATAACCAAGGTTGAACAACTCAAATTTAAATTACATATTAAAATTTCAATGGACATAACTCAATACAAAAATTAAATAAATAACCATAAATACCTTTTCGCACCAAAATTAAAATTTCATCAAAGTCCTTGGATGTTGTAACTTCATTTGTAGAAACAATTCGTAACGCTTGTGGAAGTTGATAACTAGGAAGCAGAGTTAGAGGCCTACAAATCCATCCTTCCACCCATTCTTGTGAATCACACTTAGCAGTGACAAATTCGATACAAGATGCACAAAAACATGTCAACTTTCTTGTCCATACGGCCCACAAAGTAGCGTTTGAGCTATAAAATAAGTGCATATCACTGGACCCGGTGAGTGTCATACAATCCTCGTAGTTAGCAATATGTTTTTTCTCTATCAACCAAAAGCATCTGCAAACTGTGGAATTTTCTTGAGAACCTCAGGCCATGTTGTCAGTACACCATTCCACTATGCTCTTTGCATCTTTTAATTTAGCACCATCTTTGTACTTCAACTCTTCTCTTGCAAGAGCTCTTTTCACACATGCCCCTGCACCGTCATGCTCTCCTTTTCCATGTCCAGCCTCAGTGAAACTCCAAATATGTTGCACACCCATCTTGACATGCATTCTTCTCATCCAATAAAACATTCGTGCATTCTTAAACTTAGACGTGCAATTATCTGACCATATATAATGTTGTTTGAAGTGGATGTCCCTATCAGACAAGTTTCCATAAAATAACTGGAAACACCCTTGCACAAATTCAGTAGAATGAGTACGATCATCACTGATATAAAATTGGTACTCTCTTAAAAATTTTCAATCATTCTCTGTACTGTCAGGAGAATGTAGAAATGCTATATGCATAAAAATGGCAACTTGTACTGAGTTGTAATATTGCGATTGAACCTCCATTTGTGGTTGCAATGTGTAATTCTCTGCAAAATCGACCACTGAAACAATAGTACCAATAGGAAATGTGTCTTTGCATAGCTTGAATTTTTCATCCAACCATCAGGCTCTATGTGTATGCCTCACATACTCATAAACAATTTCATCATTAAATTTTCTCATAAATTGAAAAATGGGCATTTGTTCTATAACTAGCTCACACTGTTTCAAATCTTTTCCATCTTTCAACTGGTATGCAACTAATTTATATTTATCAAATTCAACTAAATTATGTTTTATTATACCTTCAATTTGCTCATGGATGTAACTTTCCAATTTAGGTAATCCGCCGCATGTACTACAACTTCCATCTAAACAATCCTGACTATAAAAAAATTGTCTAACTTATTTTTCACAAAATATAGTAGGAATGAAATCCCTGGAAGATATTGGTGGAACTTGAACACCACATTCAGATAACATAGTTTTAGAATGAAAATTAGAACGAATACGTAAAAATTTAGCATAATGCATCGCAAATTCAACATGTTGCCTACAACAACAAGTGGTGCGAGCATGGTTGATTTTCACATAGAATGGTTTCAACATTTCAAAAAAACGTTGACTAATTTTAATTTTCAGATTCTCTTGTTCAAACTTACGAAAAAATTGAGTTTGAGTCATATCTAAGAAATGCTTTGGATGTGGTTCACCATTAGTAGAACCAACTCTCCATTTTATAACATCTCTTGTATTAGGTGAAACTCTAGTGTTATCATGCCAAAATTTAATAACAACTTCTCTTATAGCATCAAAATTATTTTTTTCCTTACGTGGTGCTCTAGTAGAAAATGCCCAAAAATCGACATTATTGAGTGATTGAAGGATATTACGTCTTTCAATTGCTTTCATTAGAGTTTTTAAATTAACTTGCAACATTTGACTTGTTTGCATAATCAAACGTTGTTTTTTTATTGATTCACTTACAACACTAGTAGCAAGTACACGACGCACAATATTACTATCCCTAGTGCGTCTTTTGACACCAACAGTGTGATATGCATCATGAAGGTTTTCAACAATTGTAAAGGTTTGACCACGTATGTTAGATGTTGTCAATCCTAAGGTGTTTAATGTAGGTCTCATTTTAATCAATTTCATCAAACTAACCAACAACTGACATCTTTGGGAATCATTTAAAATTTTAAAATGATTATCCCAAATTTCAGTGGCTTTTCTTCTGATTTGTCATTCAGAAAGTTTGTCAGACATTGGTTTCAAATTGTTTTCATCAATTTCAATAAAAAAATTAGGTTTCTTATGTAAAATCCTTGGAGGTGTTTTTGTCAAATTTTTCTTGTCTACAGTATCAACATGAATTTCCTTATTCACATTTTCATTGTCTCCTTCAATTTCAACATTTGCTACATCATGATTATTTAATTCTTCTTCAACATTGATAGTAAAAACTTCTTCATCACGGGTATTTAATTAAACTTCAACATTGACAGTAGAAACATTACCTAGTTCTTCATTGCTTACAATAGTTGGGATTGAAGATGAACCTCTTCTAGATTCACGAAGTTTCCACATTCGCTCAACATTTTGAATTTTGTTGGCCTCTAATTCGTTTGGTGTTTTTTTACTTAATGACTTCCTTTTTTGACTTCGTTATTTGTCTCCCATGAAGTTTGCTTCTGGTGATAAGAAAAATGTGCCTGGAAAAAGATAGAATTTCGTAGTAATTCATACGGTAAGGTCAGAGAGTAAAAATCACATGGTAATTCAGACATTAGGATGTGTGTAAATATGATTTATAAACCGCGAGCACACTTTATGAACCGCGAGCGCTCTTTATAAAGCGCGCTCACGGTTTATAAAGCACACTCATGGTATTGTTAAAAAAAAACCGCGATTGCGGATCTATCTGTCGAACCTAAACCTCGGAAAATATTTGATTTTCCCTAACCAAAGCTATGGAAGGTCATTATGAAGTGTAAAAGGTTAAAAAACCTCAAATCTACTCTTCTAAAGACTTGAACCATGCTAAAAAACTGAAAACATTTCACAAAAATGGTGCCATCGTATATGGTAGAATCTTAGCTTTGTAGAAATATTGTTTTTAAAGTGAATAGAAGAAGATAAATATCATTTTATAATTTCTTACTAATAATAGGTCTTTAAGACATTTTTTCCCGTGAATGTTCATGTCTACGTTTAAGACTGTAACTTTATTTTCGCTTATCAAAATATGATAAAACTTATACCATCCCAAGTGTGGACAAATTCTATACACCTTAAAAAAAAAAATTGATTTCGATATTTTTTGATATAGTTATGGCAGGCAAACGGAAAGCACTCCATTTTCTATATATTTTCAGACCACTTTCACTGAAATAATCATAAAAAAAAATATTGCTAAAAAAAATACAAAATAAAATCCATCCCAAGGTAGACAACTACATCTAATGTTTCACCAAAGGAAAAAAAAAATAACAAGATTTAGTCATCCAAAATGCGGGCAAACGGACTACAATCTTATAATTTTTTTCAAAAAAAAAATAATAAGTCATATAATTTTAAGTGTTTAATATAGCTAAACTTGTCCATTTTTTACAAAAAATAGTATTTTAGAAACTAGATTCCAAATGCTACAATTCATATTTATATAATTTTTTCTAATTTAGAGTGAGTGTATAGCTAATAATCCCTAAAAGTTGAGATTTCACTTTTTTTTGCAATATGACGTCCACAGATGACCCTATATTTGTCCATCAACTTCCTGCACTTACCCCACATGCTATCATAAAAGATGTAATATGATAATTAGGAAATTCTTTCCATCTCCATCAAATTTTGTAAATTTCTTTCTTAATCCTTTTGGTAATTCATGAAGTGGAGAAGCCAACACTAGCATACCTTTGTTCTATCCCCAAGGTATATGCGAAACCATTTGTGGAGGAAGAGTGCTCATTGGTTGAGGACAAAGTGGAGATGCAATCGATTAAAGAGGTGAAGACTCAAGTGATTTTATTGGAATTTGAATGGGAGTAAATATGAAATCAAATTATTCCTACACCTTAAATGTGGGATTGTGAAAGACTAGAGTGTTGTGGGCATGTGTCCTATATGTGTTGTCATGGATGAAAAACCACATTAATGAAAAATTTGATGATGGATTAGGGTCATATGATGTTGTGGATGATGTTTACATGATGCTTCAGATGTGTTCATGATGATACAAGGAGATTTAGTGAGGTTTTTTTACTCTTGCAAGCCCATTCAGGTGCCTAGGTGATGGTGCTTCTTGATTGCTTGTGAAGCATGCTGGCATGATGGATAGTATGTTTGGAAAGATCTTGGGAACTCACATTAGTTGCAGGGTGGAGATTCAAGTTGATGATCATTTTTTAGGTGTTCATTTAGAGCAGGTATGGATTATACAAGGTATGAGGATGCGTTTTGGAGATACATGAGCTCATTTATGGATGTTTATGTAGTTCAAGAATTTCCATGCTTGTTACCTATCCAAGTTAATGTACCAAACTAAGCAAAAAAAACCTGAAAAACTCAAATGAAATCAATACCAGATAGATAAGAAGAGATCTGAATATGTAGATGGAAAAGAAAGCTGATGTAGACAAGACGGGCGCACACGAGTGATCCTGCAAAGTAGATCCAAGAAACCTACGAGACACAGATGCTTGATAGAAAAAGACAATGTTAAAAGATATTTGGGTGGACTGCCCGAAAAGCGGATCCGAGAAGTGATAAGCTCCCTCGGTGGATGTCAGTCCACGTTTTCAATTAAGGAAAGAAGCATACATGATAAAAGATGTAAGTAAATGTCTAGATTGTTTTATTAAAAATGACAGAAAGAATGTAAACAGTAGACAAAAACCAATAGAAAATGGGAAAGTGTGAAAACAATGCTAGATTTGTGTCCCTAAATTATTTTATCTATCCATAGGTAGGTCGATGTCGATTAGGAAAATTGGCGTTGACTCAGATGGGTCGGCGTCGACTAGAGAGAATCGGCGTTGGCTGGGGATGGTCATCATTAACTAGAGGAAAATTGCAGGAAGATTGAGAAACAAACAATGGAAGCTAGATCGTCGATCTCCACTGGATCTATAAGAGCTGTAGGAATACTGAAAAATCTCCACCTTCGCTAGATGTAGGAATAGAGTCACCAAGAGATTGATGGAGGCTCAAAATGTTGATGTAGTAGGAGTAGAGTAACGGTACTCCTCTTAGGGATTGATTTGGATAGAATTCACTTTCGCTTGATAGATAATGCTCAAACTTGATGCTCAAAACTCTCTCTCGTTCTTTTTTTATAACCAAAACTGAATTTTGGCCCTGTATTTGTAATCGGTGCTGCTTCAGAAAATCGGTGTCGACCGAGTACCGGTCAGCGTCGATCAGGGAACATACTCCCAAAATGGCCAAAAGGGGTGATTTTTAGAAAGATGAAAGTGATCCTTCTACCTCAAATACAGGAAATATCCCGCTGCACAATTTGGGAGGAGGAGAAATAGGGGTGATAGATGGATAAAATTGATATGGGAGGTTAGGAATTGATATGGGGTAGATAAGCGGTTAAGATATATGTAAAAAGTGTAATTAAATAGTTAATATTTAATTATCTATGGGTAAAACATAATGGGGTGAAATAAACTTAAGATAGATGTTTAAATCAAATATTAGATAATACCCTAAGGGAAAAGTGGTGATACAAATGTGCCCCACGTTACCTGAGAAGGAAAATGCACACTGGGGACACTAAATTGGATAACCAATTTTAGGTCTCTACATTTTTCCCCTTTTTGTCAAGTAACTTGCGATAAGCAAAGTTACAAGACAAAAACAAGGAGTTGGAAGAAAGGAAGAAAAAGTGATGATGTGATCCCCCTCAAACTAGGGATGGGATGGGCCCCGAAAGAGCAACCGATTCCAAGTTTGAAAAAGGTAGATGAAAACATAGGATGCCCCAACTAGATGCTTGGAATAGATCTGATCATTAATGATGCACAGAAATAATAAAAAGGCAGCAACCTAAGGAACTCACATTGGTAGGGCACACTAGACGGTCTTCGCATGAGACAATTATAGTTCCTACAGATCTGTGAGTGTAAGGAGGGCTGCAAAATAGTAGCACCTAAAGATAGACACATTGGTAGGGATAACCAGACGGTTTTCCAAGTAGACAACACTAATGCCTACATACCTGTTATCTTTTAAGCTGTTAAAAATGTGAGTGCCCTATGTACAAGGAACAGACTCGAAATGGGTGAGAATATCAAAATTATAAGCCAAAGGCAACACTCAGGACATAATAATGACCAGATAAATAAGCCAAGCATCAACACTATGGAAAAAATATTAGGAGATGGAAGAAAGTGAGGTGAAGAAGCAAAAGTGCAACCAATCGGCAATGATAGGCCTAAATCGGCGTCAATCAAGATTAATCAGTGCCGACCATAAAAATCAGCGCTGACCACACAAATCAGCGCCGACCGTACTAAGCCCATATAAATATGCAAAAGGAAAATGTGAACGATTTATTTAGACCATGACGATTGATTTAGAGAGAGTCAAAAACTAATTTTGAGCAACATGGAAGCCTCTAGGAGCAGTCAGAAGTGGAAGAGGACACGACCTTGGGTAAGTGGAACCTGCTTAATCTCATGTACATGTTTACCGTTAAAGAGCACACTAGAATGCCATTTTTTTTAGAGAAAAAGGAAATAAGTGGGAAGCAAGAGTGTTTTTGACACTCTTCCTTCCAATTGGCATCGATTGGAAAAATTGATGCCGATTAGATTAAATCGGTTCCAATTAACTTTAATCAATGCCGACTAGGTTGGATCGACGCCGATTTATCTAAATAGATGTCGATTGGACTGAATAGACTAATAAGATGATAGAATGTATGTTTTGATGTTCTGATTTGGATAAATGGGAAGCTAACATTTCTCTTAAGGTCGTGGATACATGCACGAGAGGTGTTACACATGCAGGATGCCATTCCTGAGCTTCTGGAGACCATTCTTCCTGATGTGAGTGATGCAGATTGGTGTCACCTACAGTTAGGCAAGCTTGGGGGCTTTCGGTACTACCGACGGGTGCCTGAAGATGTAGAGTTGATCGAGCACTAGTGCGATGATGGGATAACAGGACATGCACTTTTTGGTTCAGGACAGGTGAGATGACCATCAACCACGAGGATATATATAGGATCTTGAGGCTGCCGATCACCGGGGACCCAATTGAGATTACTCCATGAGAGCAGCAATAGAGGGCCCTAGGACGATTATATGGAGACAAGGCAGACGATTTAGAGATAATGTCTGGGGCGGTGAGGATAGCCTCACGTTATAGATAGGGTGATCTTAGGAGCAGACGAATAGCACTGATTCAGATGGCAATCTCCTACTTTTCTCTACCATATTTATGAGGTGGGAGATTTCCCTTGTTCTTATTAAATTGTGTGTGTCAAATCCTACAGTTCAGATAGGTGTTCACATTTACCGATGCCCTGATAGCTCAGATATACTATGAGTTATGGATGTACACCACTGGCAGGCGGACAAGTACAGATGTTAGCTTTGTGCTCCATTGCTAGGAATATGAGAACATAGCAGTGATCAGGCCTTTTGGGCTTCCATGGATGCCAGCAGCAGCGGGGGCCCTTGATTATGGACTCTAACAATTGCGGGCCTACATGGCCCCAGGAGATACAGGGAGATTTGTGGAGTGGTATGCTGAGTGTTTCAGGACGTTGACACCAGAGCAGGTGATTTGGAGACCATATCGGGTCTATCCGACATGGGATGGCCAGGAGGCTCACCTAATAAGGCTGAGATGGAGCAGGGTGATTAGGGGCCTAGGCCAGATATGTGGGAGCACTTCCCGTTTATACGGGTATTGAGGCAATTTAGCCTAGTTCAAATAGTTTTGACCACCTACAGGCCATACAGGAGAGATAACGGAGAGACTGATCTGCCGATTTTGATCCCGGAAGATATATTGAGGGAGGCCCCACCTTCCACAGATAGTGATGACGACACTGGGGTAGATGACGACTATGTGGCATGGTATTCTACAGAGCTACCATGACACCTGCTAGCATCCATAGATGCCAGCGAGGAGGACATAGCTACAGTGCTGGAGAGGCTGGAGGGAGAGCATGCTACCCTGACGCAGACACACCAGGCTTCCCTCGAGGAGATTAGAGCTCTGATGGAGGAGAGACATGCATTGATACTAGAGAGATACATAGCACATCAGGAGCGAGATACAACGATTCAGTAGAGGTATCACTACCATCGACACACGAAGGCCCTCAAGCCCAAATACGGTAATATAAGCACTATTTCAGAGTCCGGTTCACAGGGTGTGACATTAGGAGGGCCACCACCAGTAGCACCAGTAGTGCTATTATGAGCACCTAGTATGGTGAGCCTGAGAACTTATCAGTCTCTCCTTTCTGAGGTGAGATACTAAGAGGACGCCCTGGCACAATATGCCCCTGATGTACCTCATTATAGTGTGAGGAGGAGATCTGCAATAGTTGCAGCTAGTGGTGCATCAGAGGGAGGGAGCACCGGGAGAGACTGAGGTGGCATTACGCCCCCAGCAGTAGGTGCTTCTAGCTCGATAGGTGGTGGCTAGGAGAGACAACCTGGACTAGAGGAGGGTGGAGGAGATAGTGTCTTCCACTTATCAGATTTCACGATATAGATATGTTATATTTTTGTATCGATATATTGATATAGCCTTGATTTGAAGGCATTTTTTATGTATGATATAAATGGCTTGATTGAAAGTGATCCATTCTTTGTTGTACAGACACCCATGTATATATATAGATTCATCATTTTCTATGTCATATGATTGTACTCATGCATTTAATTTTAATAGATATGGATAGATGTAGTGTAATTGTGATGGATATAGACATATGCTGATAGAGGATAAATAGATGTGATTTGATGGACATAGACATAGAGGATAGATAGATGTGATGTGATTTGATGTGATTGATATGTGGATTTAATTTTGATGAAAAATAGATATAGATAGATTTAGTGTAACTTGGATGGACATGCTTTTTAGATGATAGAGGGATAGATGGATAGATATGATTGATAGAATTGATATGTTTAAGATGTTAACTTAATTGTGATGAAAATAGATAGATAGATTCACATGCGTTTGCAATACATGCTTTGAAATGTTTTTTGGACAAAGTAGATAAGATGAATATAGATAGATGATAGATTTTGAGTAAATTAACGTGTTAAATGTCAATTTAATTGGATTAATAACAAATAATAATGGGAAATGCGCTAAGGGACGTAATGAAATTACCCTGATTAGAAATAAAAGCAATGCACCTATATAAGAAAAAGAATGATAAGTTAGGCCCCTAACCAACCAAAAATAGAGACTTTGATAAGAAACCAAAAGACCATGCATACAAGGCCATACATAAGGTTAAAATAAACCTGACACTAGCTAGTCGCAAACCATATCTAGGAGGTAAATGGAAGAAGAAGTAAGTATGTATCTTTGTCAAAATTTAGAAAGAACAGAATACATGCTCATATTGGGAAAATAGGGTTCTCCATATGATTGACAAAAGGTCTTATATCTCAGCTTCATGATTTTTGTTTTTATAAAAAAATAAACTGATCAATGAGGGAAGTTTGCTAGATATAGAAAGACTAATCGATACGAGAAGTATTTCAGTGATGCTAAAAAGTGAACAAACTGGCCAAAGAGGAAGTTTGTTACTGCAAAGGCTGATCAATGTGAGAAGCTTTGGAAATTCCATGGAAAAAACATCCATCCTTCAAGGGAGCCGTCTGTATTTTGAATGTGATGATAGCCATCATTCAAGGGCATGGTCTATATCTTTTGATTCATTTTATAATGCATAGATAGCTATCCTTCGAGGGATCAGTCTATATTTTGGGAATTTTTAAGATAGCAACCTTTTTTTTTTAAGCTTTTGGATCTTTTTTGAAAGAAGTTGAGTGTAGACCAGATAGATCAGATAGAGGGGAAGACAATGTATAAAAAACACGTACACATGCCCCGAGTAGATTCGATTAAGATAGATACTTGGGACAGATGAAGAAGTGATTAAGGTGTCCCTACCATGAGGAGGAACATATCCATAAGAAAAATGCCATGAGTAGAGCCACAATACTAATATTTAAGGTAGAAAATACATAACTCGGAGAACCACATAGTTCCGAATCACTATGAAATACATGACTGGTTACAGATGGAAAAAGAATCTATTTTGCGACTAAGACCATATAAGACATATTTTAACATTAGAAGGGCCTTAGATGCAAGGCATTAAGAGGTTTTGTTTCAGGTATACCATCTATGGAAGATAGACGATAAGCCCCAGACCCATATTTATAAATGACTACGTACGGACCTAGCCAGTTAGGAGCAAACTTACCACGCTGACTATGTTCTAGTGTAGTGACATTTTGGTTTTCTTTAAGAACAAGATCACCAACTTTGAAGTCATGGTGTTGCAAGTGCTTGTTATAAGCACTCTTGACATGCTTAAGGTAGACTTGATGATGCTCAAGAGCATGAAGATGCCACTCATCGAGTAACTCAATTTGTACTAGATGATTTTGACAATAGTCCTCATTAGAGACAAATTATTTGAGAGAAACATGAAGAGATGGGATTTGGACTTCCAAAGGAAGAACAACCTCAGACCCATAAATGAGAGAGAAGGGATTAGCACCAGTAGGAGTACGAATGCTAGTTTGATAACCCTAGAGAGTAAAAGGGATATGTAAATGCCAATCCCTACTAGCTCAACTAGTTACTTTTGCGAGGATATTAGACAAAATTTTATTGGAAGCTTCAACCTAGCCGTTAGCTTGGGGATAATATGGAGAAGAAAAGCTAAGTTTGATATTGAAAGCATCATAGAGGTTCTGAAAATTGAAGTTTTTGTAAGATTTACCATTGTCTGTGATGAGTTTGTGTGGAACACCAAAGTGACAAATGATGTGTTGATAGACAAAATAAACTATGGGTTTAGCTTTGGTTGATGAAAGAGGAATAGCTTCCACCCACTTAGTAAAGTATTATGTGGCAGTAACGATAGAATGATGACGCTGTGAAGAGTGGGGATTGATGAGACCGATGAGATCGAGACCCCATTGTGAAAAAGGCCACAAATCCACTGCAGGTTGCAAATCCTGACTGGGGATATGTGTGAGATTGGAATGTTGTTGACACCTGACATATTTCTTAGTGTATTCACAACAATCTCAATTAAGAGAAGGCCAATAATAGCCTAAACATAAGATGCGTTTAGCTACGGCCAAGCCACTAAAATGTCCACTGTAGATACCATCATGGAATTCCTGGATGGCTTTAGATGATTCAGGGGTTTTGAGGCACTGAAGCAAAATACCATCAAAACCATGTTTGTAGAGGATTCTACCTACAATAGTATAGCGATTAGCGCGTAGGATAAAAGATCTTTTACCATTGGAAGTTAGATTTGGAGGAAGCACTGAATGAGATAGATAATCAAGAATGTGTTGATACCACTAATATTGAGTATTGGTTGTGACGACATTGATTGAAGTTAGTTGCCTGAGATAAGATGGTTGATCTAATCACTGCACAGCCACATAAAGTCAGGAGTAAGCATATTGTTAGCACAATGTAGAAAACATGAAAGCTATTTTGTACACATGCCCATTATTAGTAAAGTGCATGAAGTAGTGAAGGAAAAGTCCCCAACCTTATATATATAGGTAGTGTGTGTTTATTGAGAGAGGATTTTGGGATGTAACAGAGTGAATTTTGTACACGAATGCCCAGTTTAGCAACATAGTAAAGATGCATCGATAGTGAGGGTGAAGGAACATGTCCCCATACCTTATATATATAGGTAGTGTGTGTTGTATTAAAAGACCCCTTAACATGTTTTCAGTGGGTAGATAAAATGAGAGAGGATTTTGGGATGTAACAGAGTGAAGTGCGAATGGTGAGTTTAGCATATGTATAATTATGATTTTTTATTTTTTATGCTAAGGGTACGCATAGTAGATCATCGATATGAGGGGAAAACATGTGTATACCAAATAAAATTTTGTACCCCTTAACATGTTTTCAGTGGGTAGATAAAATCTAAGTGGGTATAATGATTTCAGGGTTCATGTTAAAGAGGAACGTGTCCATGTGGAAGATGTGATTAATAGAGACGTAATGTTCATCTTTAAGGTCTTGATTTATAGGATACTAATGGTGGACCACATCCTTCCAAATCATTACTGTAGTGAATGGTAGGTTATTTTTGGAGTAAGATATTTGACGTGACTAATTTCATGATGGTAGACATGTTAACATAAAAAAGTATGCAATTGCAAGGAATTCAAAGGTTCCTTTTCAGGTTTACCATCGAGGGAAGCTAAATGATAGACTCTCGACCCATACTTGTGAGTGATGAAATAACGACTGATCCATTTAGGGGAATATTTTCTATGTTTACTCCTTTCTAGAATAGTGATATTTGGATTCTCTTTGAGGAAAATATCACCAATGTTGAAGTCATGTTCATTTACATGTTTGTTAAATGCACATTTGATGCATTCTTGATGGAAATGATGATGTTTGAGGGTTATTTAGCGGCACTCATATAACAATTCAAATTATGTTAGACATTTTTGATGATAATTCTCCTCAAAGATAAAATATCGAAGGGATACGTAAAGTGATGGAATTTTAACCTCAAGGGTAAGACTTCCTTGGATCCATATACTCAAGAAAATGGAGTAGCACCTGTAAGAGTATGAATACTAGTTTGGTAAGCCCGTAGAGGGAAATGGATTTTGAAGTTCCAATCCCTTTCTGCTTGGTTGACAGATTTCATGAGAATTTTGTTGAGTGTTTTTTTAGGTGCTTGTTCTTATCCATTGGCTTGTGGATAATAGGTTAATGAAAATATTGAATGTGTCACACAATTTCTTCATTTCTCTATTTTTGAAAGGTTATCCACTGACTATTACTAGCATATATATTATTTAAAATTTGATTTACTCTTCATAGAAACCATAGTAAAGTAAAATAACTTATCACCCCCTAAATGTTGGTTCTCTACGTAGTTGCCTAATTTTCCTAGGCCTCAATCCCCCTCTGAATGCAAATGAAAATATGAACATGTGTAAAATAGAAGACACTAAACATAGAAACACACGAAGTTATAACACTAATGCATCTAATGTGAAACTAATTTATGTACTAAAGAAAAAAAATGTAGATTTGAAAAAAAAAAAGACATAAAATACAAACACATGTAAAATTTACATAGACACACATATATATGCATGCTAGCACACACAGATGAAAATTTACGCATATTTGGTGATGGAGACACAAGTCTACTAATGGAGATACATGTACTTAGATGGAAGCACAAATTTGATGAAAAAAATGTAGGGTCGATGACACTTATGCAGAACAAGAGCTACACTAACACACAAAACATTATAGAGATACAAGTCACCTGTACCTGCACAAAAATGTTAGAAAAATGTCTGAAATTACTGATTTTTCTCAAATTTCTCACAAACCAGCTACCAAATGACCTATAAATTGGTCAGTAACATGTAAACACTTCAAAATCCATGAAAATCATATTAGAATGACTTAAAATGAATGAGAAAGTGTGGATATCCCACTGGGCATGCCAGAATGTAAACAAGGTAAAAACCAATAATGAAATAAATAATACACACAAGTGTAAACTTGATCCCTTCCTTCATGTCTCCTTATAACCATGAATGTGATGGCTGAAGTGTGGAATGAAGTACCAAGCCTATTAAATCTCTTTTATCCATTTTTTACACCCCTGCAAAATGAAAAACTTATCAGGTATGAATGTTGGTGGTTAATGGGTATAACACTTTGTAATTTAATAGTGTAACTCATGGTGAGGTTCCGAGCCACAACAAAGTTCCAATCCTAAAAGGGAAAAATGACGATAAAATACCATCGGTACCATCAAATATTCTACTATATGGTAGTTGTTTATATGCTATTGGTCGATAGTAATATTGGATGCTACTGGTCATTACCAATATTTCGTGCTACTGATCGATCACAAGCGGGTAAACAACACAAGCGGGTAAACAACACAGAAGCATTGGTAGCATATACGGATGCTACGGACAAGTAGTGAAGGTTCCCAAAGTGGTCAATAATGATACAGGATGATAGCATTTTTAGTGATAATGGTCGGTTGCACAAAGGAGATGATGGAGAAATCGATTAACAGCAGGGTGACCGGTAGTATCTGTAAGGAAGCTACTAGCCGACAACAGATTGTAAGCTAGTAATCAAGAGTAGGGAAAGCATGTTACCAGCCTGTTAGTGATAAAATATGTTAGAAGGACAAACTTGTAGGTTTATTTCCAACACTTTAGGAACCTAACTCCCTCTACTTAATCGGTGCAAGTACAGTATATGCATATGTGAGAAAATGTGGATTTCTGTGGTCGTCTTTTGACCGGGGATCCAACAGGGGCACCCCACTGACCCTGTGGTAAAGCTAGTGATTTCTTACTAGGGAGGAATTTTTCTATAAAGTGGGAAAGGGGAGTTAGAAATGAGATAGGGGAACTAATGTTGTAGGTACAAAATCAGATTCCTACACACACGAGTTAGAAACTTCAACAAATACATTGATGAGAAGAAACAACATTAGAAATGGAAACAAAGATGAGATAATATTACCAACTCAATTTTACTAAAATCTCCCCATCAAAAAGGTTATAAATTCCTTCTTGTATTGATGCTTAGATAGAAGTTGTACGTAGTGTGGGAATGGAATAAATTTGAGAGTGGGGAAAAGTAGAAGAAAATGGCTATCTCCTTTGATTTCTCTAAGTACGATGCACTCTTGAGTTTACAAGATCAATTTCCACCCTTTGAAAGGGAATGGCTTTACAATTATAGAATGAGATATGAATTTTCATGTACCTCCCAATTTCTTTTCATATTTCCTTGCACAACTTAAAACTTTTCAACTTCCTAGGAAACTTTTAAGTCCCTTATTATAACATAAAGGTGACTTATTACATTAGTAAAATTAATACATATGAAAAAGTGCAACCCCAACAAAAAATTAGAACATTGAGAAGAGAGAGAAAGTTGGGGAAGATGAGAGATAAATAACAAGAGAAGAAGAAGAGGAAATTTCATTCCTAATGAAGTCCATTGATCCTCATTACTGGAAAGCTCAATGCGATGAAACCGTAAATCTTCAAAATCATGTGAAAATCCTTCCAATTGGATCACAGATGCTTTGGAATGATTGTTTAAAAACACTTCTGAATTGTTCTTTTGATGACCATAACTTCCACCCTGCATAAGATACTCCTACAAATTAAGCCACGAAGTGAGTGTCAGGAGACACTATTGAATTCCCTGAGATGAGTCTCGAATTCCCTATGAGCAATGCCTTCTTCATAGCCTCTTCAAATGGCATCTTACCCAAAGCAACATATCCTTATGTAGGAAGACATGTTATTTTTAGTAAGTGCACCGTGGATGTTAGATTGTGACAAAACAAGTTTAGAAAATGTAGGTCTTATCCTAGGATTCCACACTCCTCATTTTGAGTAATTCCTTTGTCTGAAAAAGTGGGAAAAAGATATTTTCATCAGCAAGGGAAGAATAAAAAAAATTCATATACCTCCATATCCCTAAAATTAGGGACTTCATGGCTTGAAAACTAGTTTACGTGAAACTAGATTTTAAAACGATCATTCCCTCCAATTTTCGCTTGATTTTGCCCACTCGAACCTTGAGAAGTGAAGAGGTAGCTTGTTGCCTTTTTCTCATATGTTCTATCTATGATAGGGAATAATTCTAATGAAAAATAAGTCCTCCATTACCCTAAAAAATAGGGACCTCATGACATGAAAACTAGTTTACATGAAACTAGATTTTTCAAGGATCATTCCCTCCAATTTTTCTGCAATTTCAGCCACTGGAACCCTAAAAAGTGAAGAGAAGGCTCACTTCATTTTTCACATATTTTATTCATGTGATAGTGAAAAAATATGATGAAAATTTAGTCCTCCATCTCCCTACAGAATAGGGACTTCATGGTGCAAATACTAGTTTACACAAAAATATATTTTTCAATGATCATTCCCTCCAATTTTTACGTGATTTCATCCACTAGAACCCTCATAAGTGGAGAGGTAGCTCGCTCATTTTTTCCACTACTGTGTCATGGTGGCCATTCATGGAGCTTGAAATTTTCAGGTCTAGTTTTTTGCTCCATTTGCAATGAAATCAACTCCATTGTGATAATTTTTTTCTTCTTGTCACTGGTGAAATTTCTCTTCATTCTGGTTGCCGATTTGACAGGAAATTGAGCTTTGTTCTTCGTGGAGCCGGAAGTGAAATTTATTCACTTTGATAATTCCTTGCTAAGAATGGGAGGTTTGAAGATTATTTTTTAATGGCCTTTGAGATTGAAGAACTCAACAACAGATGGTTCTTCATTTCATGCACTAGCTTGCAAGAAATGTTCGAATCTTTGTCTCATGGCAATGGAGGTTTCTAAAGAATTCCTTCACTCTTCTCTTTCACTATTTGTCCCAATGGATCTTTCGATAAATATATTCTTAAAAACCTATGCATATAAATGGATTGGAAGGTTATTGTGGTGATGGCAGAGCTTGTTTGTAAAAACAAGGGTGGATTGGGTGTCTGGACAATCATGAACAAAGCCATGCCAAGGTATGAAGTTGTTAAGAAGAAATGGGGGGAATGGCTAAGTATCGGATTTAAATTATTGAAAAGAATTCATAGAAAGGGTGGGGCACATTTTTTCATGTTTTATGTCCCCCACCTCAAAGGGACATGAGGTACATCAAATTCCATGGTGATCAAGGTGATGACATGTGGCGGAGATCTGACGATTAAGAATGGAGGCCTGACAAGCACTTGAGCGCTGGAAATTCTCTCTTGAAGAGGTCACATGATTGAATAGGAGTATCCTTAGGGTCTGGGTAAAATTTCTCATGTTTTATTTCCCTCACCTCAAAGGGACATGAGAGACATCAAATTCCATGGTGCTCTAGGTGATGACACGTGGCAGCGATCCAACTGTGAAGGCTTTAAGCTTCCCCGCAAGCACCTAGGTGCTGAAATGGCTATCCTGGAGGTCATATGTGGGTATAGAGGGATTCATGGGATCTAAAAAAAATTTCCAAACCTTTATGTCCCTGAAATTGAGGGACGTGAGGGACAAAAAATCCCGCTAGGCTCCTCGGGATGAAAATTTGACCAACTCCCAATTCTTGAGGACAACTTGCGATGGCAATATCTTAAGCTTTCGATGGACATTTTTTATGAAAGTTTATATGATATTTACTGTAAATTTCCTTTTGAATCAATGATTTTTGGTTTTAGGTGTATATTCATCCATTGAATCCTTGAAAAATGGGATTTTGTATCTAGTACTCCACTTATACATGAGAAAACTTGCTTGCAAAACCATTGCGCCAAAGTGTTGTGAAAAAAATAATTTCACCATGCTATATGGCTTAGAATTACCTTTCTGAAGATGTTTGTTTTCTCTTAACTCCATCTAGAGCTCCAAAAATCACCTTCCAAAGTTCAACAACGTTTTTGGCCTGTGCACTGCCTAGGCCAGTGAACCCTAATTTTTGTGAAACTACCTCAAATTTTCCAAGTCCTTCTAGAATCTTCCTGAATCACTTTCATGATGTCCCAAGGCCTTTGAATCACATCCATTCATGGTTTTGATTTTTTGTTTTGTTCCATGGGGTTTCTCCATTCGTAGGAAAGCCAATGATATCCCTTCCCACAACTACCCGAAGTTTGTAACTTTTTATGTACTCCTAAAATCACCTAGGGGGAATGAATGGAATTTCCTAAATCACCTAGGGGGATGAGATAACATTAATTAGGAGGTCACTTGGATTGACTTGGAAAACGTGGGGTGCCTTGGAATGGTAAGACTTGAAAAAATTAACACAGGGGTATAGTTGTCATGCTCGGAAATTATTAATTTCCTTGTTGCACATTTGCATGACAATATTTGGCTCTAGCTTGGGGACATGACATGGAATGAGCATAGTAAATACATGACATGAAGAATCTAGAATCTCAACTTTAGACAATATGAAAAGTTCCTTATCCATTAGGATCTATGGAGTCATGTATAACTTATGACAAGAGAGAGAGAGAGTGAGTGAAGAAGGAAACACACACACCAAAAATGACAGAAGGAAACACGCAACACACAAAAAAATGGAAACACACCTAGCAATCACCTATGGTACAAGGTGGGGGACAGCCCGCTTTCACTAAAGTACTTTTTATTCCTTAAAATTCACCCCTGAGTGGGAAACACTAAGTGATGTTGTTCTACAAAGCCATTGACTGGTTCCAGAAAGTAGCCTCCTCTCCTTAACTATTTATGAAATTCAAGTGCTTTCATGATTGTTTGTGTTTTCTTAGAAGTGATTCCACGTGAGCTTATTGATGCTTGTGCCTTCACTTAGAGATTCCATTGCTTTCATCCTCTTTGAAATCAGTTTCATAGTGTCAGTTGTCTTTCGTGTTTATCCACATAGTTGATTATTCATTGAGTATCTCATCACTGCTCCAAAGCTGATTTTCATTCAAATTTATTTAATATTCTGAGTTACTTTCTTTATGTTCATTGACATATTCTCCATGATAAACCTTACATTTATCCTTTATCTCTACTCCATTATGAGGCACTTGAGTATATTTGGGAGGATCAAAGGAAAACTCATACTTGTCTTGTATGGCCATGGTGCACGAGTTAAGAGATTAAGAATCATCTCAGGGTCTTCCAAAACTTCTACTAATGGGTGTATTTATTCCCTTCATTTAATTAACTCTTGTTTGATGTCATATTAAAACCAGGGGTGTGTCTAAAGTTATATACAACAAAAATAATCTTAGTGATCTAGTAATTAATTGTAAATATTTATTATTTTCATTTTCTGTGGGGTTTTAAAGTGTCTTTAAGATTTCCTGGCCCAAATCCTTATTAAAGATAAACCATAAGAAACTTTCTAAAATAAACAAAAAATTCTGAAATAAATTAATCTTATAGAATTGAACGTATTGCTTGAAATAAACACTCTTTGCAGAATGAAATAAATTGCTGGAAATAAACACACTTTTGCATAATGAAACAAATTGTTGGAAATAAATGTACGTTGCAGAATTAAACACACTACTTGGAAATAAACACACATTTGAAAATGTTGTTGAAAATGCTTGCAAAGAAATAAGATTTTAATCTACAACACTTGCATGGATGACTATGTAACAAATTTGGAGTGAAGAATCAAAATCACTTACAATATTAATACTTAAAAGGTTTACACGAATTACATAAAAATATAAATACCAATAAAATAAAGGATCATATTTCTTGGAGGAGTGGGGCCTTGCTCCACCTTGAAATAGGAGTTGGAAAATTATGATACTCTCAAAATGAAATGGCTATCTTCTTACTGAATTGTTCTCTCTTACAAAACTTCATTGTGTTTGTGTATGTATATGTATATCACATATATATATATATATATATATATATATATATATATAATCTATAGTTTTCCATCCATCTATAGGTTCTAGTGAAAAAAAATAGTGCTCAAAGTAGATGTTAAATTTAGAAACCTTACTAGACATACAACTGTTTAGTCCTACATAAGTATTTCTGGAGTATGAAGAATCAACAGTTTGTTTATCTGTTCCTGATTGGAGGGCCCATTAATTTCTCTATCAATGGATTTTGACAAAATAAATAGATTCCCATTGATTATGAAACTTTGGAGAAGTTCTGTAACAAAAGGGAAACATTCCAGAATTAACTACCAAAGTTCCATAGCTAAGTGCAGGAGTTTCGGAACTAAGTGTTGGAGTTCCAGAACTAATTCTGAAGCTTCCAAAACTAAGCTATCAAGTTTCTTAGCTGAGTGATGGATTTTTAGGACTAATCCTAGAGGTTCCAGAGTTAATCTGCATTGAAGCCAATGTCCTAAAAAATGTGTCGGTTGATTCATACTTTACTTGTTTGACTGAATGTGACCTGTTTTATTCCAAAAACTGAATTTCCACACAAATTGTTAGGAATTACAAATTTTTTAGACGTTAGAACTAAATCAAACAAAAGATGGAAAATTACATCATATTTTATACTAGATCAAACAAAAGCCACAAAATGCATTCAAAATTGACTAAAAGGAGAGTAAAATGAGATCATTTATGACACATTAATGAGGCATATTTTGGCCTTATCATCTCCCCCACACTTACTTTTTTGTAATTCCTCTTACAAAATTTAATCTTCAAAACTGGGTTTGTGAATTTTGCATTCCAATTGACTGTTAAGGTCAAATGGTTGAAACTAAATATCACATTGTTTCTATTTGGAAGTGTTGTATCCTAATCCCTCCTCTATCTTTTTCTGTCACTCCTTAAAGTGAGTAGGATCATGGGGCTCTCTATTTTTCCATGGGGACATGGGAGTGAAAAGGAGAGGAGGCCTTGTTCTCATCCCCATCCACATGCCCCTACAGTTTTCACCAATTTGAGGAATGAGTGCACACAAAGCTCTAGCCCTTTCCAGAATCCATATTAAATTCATGGGGGATATCACTTCTCTTCTTCTTAATGCAACAATGAGAAATTCCCATCTCTTCAAGCATCCATCATAAATGTCTTAAAAGTTTTTATCTTCATAAGAGGTGAAGGCATCAATACTTTTCTATAAGTTGGCCATATAATGTGCCTTGAATTGACTGTCAAAGGCATGGGATCTGAAATGTATAGAAAAGGTAGCTGGTTTTCCATACTAAGCTCTCATGCAGAGGATGAATGAACTAGCCTTTAATGAGTTTTCAATATCCCTCTGTTTCCAAGATATCTAATTTTAAATTACAGAAACATATGCATTTAGATGGATTTCCCCTACATACAGATTAATCATGAAGCCTATATTCTTTTCTAATTAAAATTTGCAGAGATAAAATTCACAGATAAGATTTTTTTTCTCTACACTGGCAGAGGAATATGCTCTCATGAATTCTGATTCATCCTTTATTTCATGTGGAAGACCACATGCAATCCTTGATAGTTGCCAATGGATAAATTACTCTTCTAGAAATACATTGTATGTAAGATAAGGTCTCCTACATGTGAGTAATCTTTCACTCATTATACAGACCATATATATCTTTTCCAGACATTTTAATTTCTCTTCCTGCATTTTGTAGAATTTTTCTTCCCACTCCTTCGTTGCCTTGTTCTCCTCTTTCATCTTCCTTCTTAGTTTCTGATTTGATATTTTGAACTCATTAAACTTTCTGCAGGTATCATCCCATAACTGATTGAGTGGCTAGTAAGTTATCTTAGTTTGTACAATTTGATCCATTGAAGATATTTTTTTCATAGCACTCTGTTTATGAGAAAATTGACATTCTTTTTCTTTTTACACCATTTTTTGTTTGACTAATGTAAATTCTTCATTCTTATCTATGAGATGAGTTTTCAATTGTTCAATGAGAATTTCCCTATGCTCCGATTTTTTTTTGAGGAATTTTAATTCCTCATCCTTCTCCCTAATGATAAGTTATGCTCTGGACAAGAATAGAGCTTGCCTAACTTGTTGTTTATCCTCTTTTTCTATAATTTCCTTAGGGAATGGGAATTTCTTTTCCATCAAAGGGGATTTCCCTTTTTTTTCCAAGATGCCAATTCCTCTTTCCCATGTGAAAATATTGTTGAGTCACCTATCTCCTGAAAATTCTGCTCTTCAAATATTTCATCTTCTTTCTCCATTTCCTCAGTTTGACTTCATAGAGGAGGAGACATCGTCATGCTACCCAGAATATAAACAACTTATTTCTCTAAACCCTCCTATACCTCAATATCCACTAGAGTTTCCCTATATTTATTATGAACTCTTTTTATTTGAGGAGCTTCAACATTTGCTAAAGTGGGATTTCTCCTTTAACCTCTTCTAATTATTACTTCATGGTCCAGCTTGGGTGAACTGTCACTATATGAGAAAGGTATTATTTCTTCTACTATTGTTGTAGAGGAAGGATAATATTTTGAAGACATGGTAGGTTTTGTAGCTTTGATCATCCTTTTAGATTCCCTCCTCTTTGGCACTTTAACCCCACTTATTTGCTTATTTTTCTCATCAAGGGGATTCTTCTATGAAATTATTGAGGATTTTTTCCCATGATTCTTCTCCATTTTTCTTTGACAGAAAGTGGTGCTGACAGATTAGATGGACTAATCCATGGTACCTAATCATCCTAACTCCCTAGGAATATCTGTGAGCCATTGTCTAGATTTTGTCAAAGAGGAAACCATGAAGTTTTACTAAATACTCATGTTTTTTTGCCCCATACCTAAGATATATCATAATTTTAAAGACCTCCCTTCCCACAATCCCATATTGACCATCACAAGTAAGGTACTTCACTACCCAAAATGCTACTTTGTCGAAGGGTTTGGGAAGCTTATCTCTTTTGACCTATTTGATGATCTTCTTAGTATTATAAATATACTGGGGTTTAGATTCACCCTCTTGCCTTAAGGTTTCCACTAGTTCTTTTAGGGTTCCCTTTACAGAGTCTGGAACATGTAAAATTGGTACCCCAAATAAAATGCTCATTGTATTAACAATAAATGGAATTACAATGATTTTAACCTTAGTTATGGACTACTCTAAATTAACAACAAATTCTCTTACTTGTTCATCATTGTATTTTGAGAATTTTCTCAAAAACTCCAACCAACCTGCTTGTTCAAAAATGGCTACTACTTCTCCATCTGCAAGAAGTTTTGTATCATCTTCTGGATCTGACTTCTTTTTTATACCCGTGGCAATGAGGATGATTCAAATTATTTCTTCTTTCAAATCCTTACTCTGTCAGGAGATAGTTGTGAAACTAATGGATTTGGTTTTGATATTGCTGGATTTAGCTACGGAATTTCAAATATGATTCTACTATTTCTTCCTTAAATTTCTTTGCAACTGCTCAATTTTTGTTTATTCCACCCAAATTACAGTTCATTATTAATACGCTGCCACTTTTACTTATTTATTCAATATCACCCTCATTATTACTTACTCTTAATCAAAATGTACAATAATTGACTCGTTATACCACCTACTTAAATCAAGTCTAATCACACATGTAGACTTTTAATTTAATCATTAATACAATTAAGACATAATTACAGTCATTGTTGATGTAATCCATCTTCCTTGATGACTCATCATTCCTAAAAAAGTGAAAAATAAAAATGGTTAGAAAAGACAACTAAACTTCCAAAGAAGTCTCTTTTATTTGAATTATTCATTTATTGAGGAGACCAACCGCCATTTTTGGTTTTCAATTGGTCTTTGAGAGATTTTTTTTTGAGGAAGAGTGTCATTTACTAGTTTTCATTCTCTTTCCTCTTTATATATGCATATATATGTGGGGAAGAGAATGTCATTTCTGATTTTCATTGCCTTCCCTTTATTTTGGATCCTTGCATCTGATTATTTGATCATTTTGGAAGAACTAATGTCTTCCATATGATCAAATTCCTTTTCTACTTCAATTTACCTCAAGAATTCTTCCTTGATAGGAGGCTTCCTAAAGAGTTTTAGCCTATGTATATTGACCAAAAGTTTCCTTCTATTTCCATCAATGGGAAGTAGATGAATAGAGCCATTTTCATGTATCTACTCAATCTGATAAGGTTCTAACCACTTGGTTCTCAACTTTCCTTTGATTTGTTAGTACTTGGAATCAAACAGTAACGCCCAATATCCTACCTTGAATTTCCTTTCCTTGATATGTGTATCATGCCACTACTTCCTTTGGTCTTGGATTATTTTTCTATTTAAGTGCTTCTAATCTCAACTCATCCAATTCATTGAGTTATAGAATTCTTTCCTTTTGTGTTGTATCCAATTCAATACCCAATTTAGTTGTTGTCCTTAATGTTTTTAGTTCAAATGCAATGGGTAACAAGATATTTTTCCCATAGACTAACTCATATGGTGAGAACCCTATTGTAGTCTTCTAAAAAAATTTATAATCCCGAACAACCTCAAGTAGCCTCTTCACCCAATCTCTTCTACCTGCTTCAACTGTATTTGTGAGAATGTTTTCCAATTCACTATTTATCACTTCTAATTTCCCATTTGATTTTGGGTGATACGGAGATGACTTCCTATGATTGATTTGATAGTACATTGTGAATGCCTGGATCATATTGGATATGAACTATGGACCTTGGTCTGAAACTATACTTCTTGGTGCACCAAACTTCATCATAATTTTGTGCTAAAGAAAATCAACAACTGCATCTTCATAAGCATTTTTTAAAGCATGCACCTCTTCCCACTTTGTTACATAATCAGTACATACAAGAATGTGCTCTTTTCCTTGTGAAGGAGGACTAAAAGGGCCAACAAAATCTATTCCCCAACCTTCAAATGGTTCAATCACTACTTGAGTTTATAAAGGCATTTCACTAGTGAAAGTTGGTTGTCCCATCCTTTGACAAAGATCACACTGCTTGATGTATTTCATCACATATTTATGCATAGATGGCCAATAATAGCTAGTGCCAAGTATTTTTTGGGTTTTTCTTTTCAATAAAAAGTATCATCCACTTGGTTCATCATGACATGCCCTAAGTATGTCAAATATTTCATCTTCTCTCACACACCTGTGTAAAACCAAATCATGACAACATCTAAATAGCATTCCATTTAACCATTTAAATTATGCATTGGTTTTTATTAATCTTTTCAATTGTTTCTTAGTAAAAGAAGGAGGAAACTTCCCTATTGCAAGATAATTTTACATATCACTAAACCATGGTGTATCAACTGAAACAAAAAATAATATTTCATCTGGAAAGTTGTCCTTAACTGGATTTTTCTCCCCTGTACTAGTTAATCTTGACAAAAAAAATCAGCTACCACATTATATTTTTCTGGATTATCCATAATGGTAATATTAAATTCTTGTAAAAGTAATAACCATCTAATTAGCCTACCTACAACCACTGGTTTGTTCATTAAGTACCTAATTGTTGAGTGATTTGTATGTATAATTTTTTTGTACCCTATAGTATAATGTCTGAACTTATTAATTGCATAAATCAGAGCAAGAAATTATTTTTTAGTGGTGGTGTAATTTATTTCAGTGGGAGTAAGATTTTTACTAAGTTAGTAAATAGCATACATTTTCCCTTCTTCATCTTTCTGTCCCAAAACTACACCAATTGAGATATTTGAGGCATATGTTTGATGTGAAAAGTTTTCTCCCAATTAGGTCCACTTAATATTGGGGCAGTGATTATTTTTTCTTTAAGCTCTTTAAAATCATGTTGACACTTTTGATCCCAACGAAATCCACAATCGTTGCTAAGTAAACCAAACATGTGGGAAAAAAATTTACTAAAATATTTGATAAAATGTCTATAGTATCTAGCATGTCCTAAGAATCACTTGATATCCATAGGGCTTTGACGAACAAGTAAGTCTGAAATAATCTTGATTTTTTCTTGGTCAACTTGAATTCCTCTTTTTGAAATGTGGTGTCCTAGTTCAATTCCCTCATCAATCATCATCAAGAATTTCTCATGACTAAGAGATAAATGGCGTTGCTCACATCTTGTTAATATCATGTCTAATTTTTTCAAGGCATCATCAAATGTTTCTCCATGTAGAGTAAAATAATTCATGTATACTTTCAAATAATCATTGGTTAGATCTACAAAAATTGCTAGTACATCCCTTTGGAAGGTTATTGGAGCATTACATAGTCCAAATGGCAATACCCTATAGGAAAATTTACCCCATGAACAAGTAATGGTAGTTTTGTCTTGGTCCTTAGCAGCCACCCTGATTTGATTATATCCACTAAAGCCATCAAGGAAGGAAAAATATTGTTTACTTGAAAGGTTATCTAAAACTTGATCTATGAATGGTAAGGGAAAATAATCTCTAACTGTAGCTTTATTCAATTCCCTATAATAAACACAAATTATCCATTTTCCATTATTTTTAGGCACAATCATAAGAGGAGACACCCATTGACTATCTAAGATAAGGTAGATAAATCCTTCTTGTAATAGATTTTCAATTTCCTACTTGACTATGTCCCTCAAGGTTGGGTTCATCCTTCTCTAAGGTTACAAAAATGGTTTAATATTTTTAGTATAAATGTGATTGGTAAAAATACTTGGATGGATTCACTTCATATATTTATAGTCCCAAGAAAATATCTAGTATGATCTTTTAAGATATAAAACAATTTAGCTTCTTTATCATTTTCCTACCAGATGTTAATGTTCAAAATTTTACCTGGTTGAATCTCAATTTGTCTAGTTCCAGTGTGTGATGAACTAATTTTTTGAAAATGTTCCATTAGGGTGTTTAGTGGACATGAATATAGTAATAACATATTATATGCAGCAATGTCTCTAAAGCTCCCTTGATAAAGAATATTGGACAAAGGAAAGTAGGCAGAGTTAAGACACTTATCTTGTCGTTGGTCAAACTCCTCATCACTTTTGTTTTCTAAACATTCTTCATTGTTCCTTGATATATTTGAGACTAAAGCTACTTATTTCATAGATATTTATGCCCCTCCTGAAGAGAAATCACGTTCCTCCGGAGTGAAATTATTTACATCTGCATGGAATTTTTGTGGTTTCAGAGATAAGTCTGAGTATTTCGATACTAAATTTGAAGGTTTCAGAACTAAGCCCGAAAGTTCCGAGAGTAATTCTGAAGGTTATAGAACTATCCCTGGTTGTTCCAAAGACAATTAGTTATCATTTAATGAATGCTTAATCATATTATCTACCTCTCATACATGATCCTGCAATGTTATCATAGCCAAAGAAGATAATTTTTTTTAATTAGTATCTAGATCATCAACCCAAATTTGTTTTTGATTATCAATAAAAGGTTGTGTAGAAGGATATAAGGAAATTTACTTAGAATTCTTACCATTTGAGATAGTCATATCACCTTATTTGTAATGAATTAAGGAAGCAACTGTAGCTAACCATGGTTTGCCCAAAATAATGGAATAACCAATTGTTTTAGCTTTTAGCCATAATATAAGGAAGTCCACTGGATACTCCCATGACTCCACCATAACTACCACATATTCAATTATCTCTTCTGGTTTTGCTACCAACTGATCTTCCATCTAGAATATGGTGCTAGTAGGTTGTATACTTGTTAATGGTAATGTTTTCAAAGTGTCTACTGTCATCAAATTTATAGTTTCTCCCAAATCAACCAAAACATTATGTATATGTTTATTTTATATAGAGATAGAAATAACATGTATTTTAAGATCCCCATATTTGGGAAGTAAGAGTTTTCCTACCAATAAATCAACAAGTTTCGCATCTACCTTAAAAGTTCTAGGGTACTACTTCTTCCTTCTATTTTTTTTTAAACATAACATTTTGATTAATTTGTTTAATTCAGGAATGTCCTTGATTACTTACAACAATGTTATTTCAATATTTATTTTCCTTAATTCTTGCACTAATTATGATTCCTCGGTCTCAATAACTTCCTTAAATCTTTCTAGAAATGGAGTTTTAGTAGAGTTGTTGTATGGCTACTTCTCTTTTTATTTTTCATCCTCCTTAGAAATAATTGAACTAGGGGTTTCAATTTCTTTTGTCATATCAGTAATTATAATAGGTGGACAATTAATTATTTTTCTATATCTTGTTTGAATATCCTTATAGTCCATGACATTAAGGTCAACTGGTTTTTCTTGCTCTATTCCGTAGACAAGGGTTGTTTGTTTGTTTTTGGGATTAGCCACTGGTTATGTTGGTATCTGTGTTTGAACCACATTTTCAGTTTGTGAACCTTGTGTTTGAGAATTGATTATGGCCTTTTGATGTTTTTTGGGATATCTTTTCCCTTGAGCATAATTATTAGGGTTCTACCTAGGTTGTGACCAAATATAAGGCTTACTTTGACCAGACCACAATTGTTGGTGTCCTTGAGCATACCAATCTTGTCCTACCAAATCCTAGGGATTCCTTGTTAGTTGAGGGGTCCATGGTGGTTGTCTCCAATTTTTGTGTACTATCTGATCTGCCCATGGCATCATCCAAGGATTAAGAATAGATCTTGGTATGAACTGCCCTTAGAGAGGTTGTCTCTAGACAAAGTTTACTTCTTCTGTAGTGGATAAAGTGTTGGTTTGCTTAAGATGAATTTTTATGAATGGAAGAAGAGAACAAACATTAAATTCATGTTCCATAGATTCACAAATAAGACATATTTCCATTTTATCCATAGGACAATATCTTATTTCATGCTTCTATCTGCGTCTAGGACAATACATAGTTAATGGTTCATTATTAGCATTTTCTTTGGCTTGTTATCTATCCATGATGGAAGTTAATTGAACTAGTATATCTAATTTAAAGTTTTTTAGTTCATCCATAAGTTTTTTCATGTCTTGATTTGCACTTTTCACAGTTTTTCCTTTCGTAGGTCCACCCCTTGTTTTTGAATAACTTATACAAAGGTCTTTAATATCATTCATTCTCAATAGATTGATGTTTCCACCTCCCATTAAATTAAGGGCTTCCCTAGATTCATCATCCAGGCCTTTAAGAAAAATGGTTTTTCTTAGCTCTTCTTGAAGTACAAATCCACACCTTTTACTTACAAAGAGGAATCTATCTAAATAATATCGCATATTTTCATCCTCTTCCTTTTTAATCCTAAAAAATTCTTCCTTCTTGTTTCTCCCTCTATAGTAGTCCTGATATTTGTCTAGGAAGGGAGTTTCCATTTCCCCCAAGTGGTAATAGAATTGGATGTTAATCCCATAAACCAACTCATTTCTGCATCTTTCAGGGTAGATGGGAATAACTTGAGTTTTTGATTTTCTATTTTGTAGTCATAGGTTTGAAACGATACTTTAAATTCAAACAAAAATTGGTCAAGGTCCTCATATGACATCCCTCTAAATGTAGGCAAGTGTGTAGGTGAAATATTCTTCTTAGGTGTATCATCATCCTCTAATTGAATTGGATAAGTAAAGGTCATATCAGGTTCTCTTTCAGCTTCTTGTGCCTATTCTGTAGTATATTCTAGATTTTTTCCCAATCAATGTGGTATGTGATCCACTTTGGAGAAGGTGAGAAGTTAGGAGTAGGAAGTTGACTACTCAATTGAGAATCAAGACTTTCTCTAAGTGGGTCTTGGGATATAATCCTTCTCCTAAAATTTCCACTTCCTTTTGGTGATTGATTCAAAAATTCCAAAGGTGGAAGTTTTGCATCTTTTCTAACAGGGGAAAATGGTGCTTCTAATTCCTGCTCAACTTTCTTAGTTGTATTAGAGGATGGTGATAATTATTTTTGAGATAATTTTGGGAGAAATATACCCTTTGAGTCTCTTGGTCTACTCATAAATTTTATGATAACGTAGGGAATATTTTTCAATTACTAGATGTATGATTGGTGCTCTTGTTGGCACCTAATTAGACAATTCTAACTAGTGGGTCCCCGGAAACAGTGCCAAAAAAGATGGGTGTCATTATTCCCTTCATTTAATCAACTCTTAGTTGATGTCATATTCAAATTAGGGGTGTGTCTAAAGCTATATGCAACAAGAATAATCTTAGTGATCTAGTAATTGATTGTAGATATTTATTATTTTCATTTTCTAGGGGGTTTTAAAGTGTCTTTAAGATTTTTTCCCCAAAGCCTTATTAAAGATAAACTATAAGAAACATGCTGAAATAAAAACACATTGCTAAAATAAATAAATCTTTCAGAATTGAATGTACTACTGGAAATAAACACTCTTTGTAGAATGAAACAAATTTCTGGAAATAAATGTACGTTGTAAAATTAAACACATTGTTTGGAAATAAACACACGTTTGAAAATGTTGTTGAATATGCTTGCAAATAAATAATATTTTAATCTACAACACTTGCAGGGATGACTACATAATAAATTTCAACTGAAGAATCAAAAGCACTTACATAATTAATACTTAATAGGTTTACACGAATTACTTAAAAATATAAATACCAATAAAATACAGGATCCTTTTTCTTAGAGGAGTGGGCCCTTACTCCACCTTGAATCAGGAGTTGAGAAAGTGTGATACTCTGAAAATGAAATGGCTATCTTATTACTGAATTGTTTTGTCTTACAAAACTTCATTGTGTATGTGTCTGTATATCTATATCATATATATATATAGTCTACCTTTAGGTCTTTATATATATTTCATCATCCAAAATGAATTTACAACCATAAATGCTCAATAGATGTCTATCCATCTATAGGTTCTAGTGAAACAAAATAGTGCTCAAAGTAGATGTGAAATTTAGAAACTGTGTTGGACATACAGTTTTTTAGTTCTACATAAGTATTTATGGAGTATGAAGAATCTGCAATTTGCTGATCTGTTCCTAATTAGAGGACCCATTAATTTCTCTATCACCAGATTTTGTCAAAATAAAAATATTCCCATTGATTTTGGAACTTTGGAAAAGTTCCAAAACCAAAGGCAAACATTCTGGAACTAATTGCAAAATTTCCAGAGCTAAGCGCAAGAGTTCCATAACTAAGTGTTGGAGTTTCGGAACTAAGTCTGAAGGTTATGGAGCTAAGCGATAGATTTCTTTAGCTTAGTGATGGAGTTCTGGAACCAATCCTGAAGGTTCTAGAGCTAAGTTTCATTGAAGCAAATTTCCTCAACAAGGTGTTGGTTGCTTCATACTTTACTTATTTGACAAAATGTGACCTGTTTTATTCCAAAAAATGAATTCCACACACATTTTTTGGAATTACAGAGTTTTTAGATGTTAGAACTAAATCAAATAAAATATGGAAAATTATATCCTAACTTATACTATATCAAACAAAAGCCACAAAATTCAGTCAAACTTGACTAAAAGGAAAGTAAAATGATATCATTTATTACACATTGATGAGGCATATTTTTTCCTTATAATCTAGTGCATCTAATAGCTCTTACATAGAGATATCCTTTGTTACATCATACAACTCATCTTTTTATGCCTTTGAATGATCTTTATTTTATAGCTCAAGGTAACTATCTGGAGGGATTACTTCATTATCATGGGAATTTCTGCATTCTATCACTCCTTTGTCAAGAGGGGCTTTAGTGTTAAAGGCCTCAAAACTCCTTACTTCAATTTATTCATCATGAAAAGAGTTTTCATATTCAAATGGGAATGAAAATAACCCAATTTTATCATTGCATTCATCAACCATTGGCATAGGAGGGGCATTATATTTCTCATCTTGATTTGTTTCAACACGGCCAACCTTCACACCAGCTAAGGCTTTGAAATCAGATTCATGCTTGTCTTACAGATTCATGGCTTGCATCAGGAGTTCAAGACTGAGCTCAGGGTCTTCTATTTCTTTCGTGGCTCTTAGTATTTATTGTAAGGATGGTTCTTTCCCACTATTCAAGGGCTTATTGTAGACTACCTTGGTCTCTTCCTGGGTTACATTATCAAGGGAGTCCTCATCTTCGAATGGGAATGAGAATATCTCCTCATCACATATAAGCACATAAGCTGATTTTTCTTATTGAAGATCATCAAGAACCATTTCCTCTTATGCATGGTTTACATCATCCGATAATTTAGGGCTTCCCTCTTGTAACTCAAATCTCCCCAATGATTTTTCAAAGTCCATGCCTCTTTGGAAAGGCATGTTTGGCCCTATCAAGATGGGAATAACCTCTTCCTCCTTAGTTTTCACAAAGTGATTCATCCGCCTGGTATCTTGATACAAGATGTTGGTTTCTGAGCTTCTTAGCGTTTACATTGTGTACCTCATCTTTTTCTTTGGAAGTAATTTCTCCATGTCTCCCTTCACTGGTATGGTTGTTGATGACCAATTCATCTAAATTTTCCCTCCCAAGTCTCGACAGAAGCTTTGAATTAGTAACATTCCAAATGAAGCTGGAATGTCTGCTACCAAGATCATCACAGAAATTTTCTTGTCTAAAAATTTGGTGAGAGCCACCTATGCATCTCTAACCTTCCCCACAAGTGTGACCTCTTTTGACTCTAGGGAATAACAATAGCCACCAGATGAATTCATGGTGAGTTTGAGACCCTTTTCAACCTTTACATGCATTCTATCATTGAGAGGCACCACAATCTATTATAAAGTTGTTTAATACATAATCTCCAATAAGAAGAGAGACATATAAAGGTTTAACCATACCAGCCTTGGTTGCACTCAATGAAGCGCGATATTTGATGGAGGTGTAGGTGAGTTTGGTAGTATTCCTTTAGAACTAGGAGCTACAATATTGGGTGTTAAACTACCATTCCTGATGTATTAAATAAATTTCTTGAATTGTTCGGGGTGAGTCTGTAAATATTTAGTTTCAATAATCTACACTTTGGCTTTGTTTTCATATTTTATGAAGTTAAAAGGAGTAGATGCAAGAGAGGGTGATGAAGGGACTTCCTTTCGATTTAGGACAGGTTTGGAAGCAACAGTATAATTTTGGGGAACAAAGGGGATTTTAAAAGGTACACTAGGAGCTTTCATAGTACTAGATTTTATAGGAGTAGGTTTACATTTAGAATTAGAAGAGGCATTTGAAGACTTACTTGGAATTGATGGATACTTCTTAATTGTTATAGGATCAGGATTCAATAATGTGGAATCCATGGAGGGTGGGAGTGGAGATCCTCAACTGATTTTGTTTTGTGGAGTCACCACAGGAGGATCTTCAGTCTTATTTTTCTTTGCAACAAAAGAGGAAGAACCCCCTTTCTCAGACTGAGAATGAGTGAATACTACACATGAGAAGCTAGGTGCATCTTCTTTTTCATCTTCATCACCTCCATAATATTAGTAGAATATGATTTGTGTATCATTCTCCAACTCACCACCTTCACTTTATTGTTCAAGCTCATATTCATTTTACTTACTCCTACAATTTGCATTGACAGGTGGGGCCTCCAAGGCAAGCCTTCAGGGTGTTTCTGTAATCTGATTTTCATTACTTATTTGAGAAGAAACTCATTTAAATATTTCCCTCATCAATGACACCATTTCATTTCTCATTTTTTGTAAAAAGGATCAGTTCTTTCATCTCCAGGATGTTAAGCTTTACCCTTTGAGGGATTATTGATCTTTCTAGATAGGATGAGATCATCATCAAGTTCAATGGCCAATATTTTTACTTTTGTAATATACCTTGGTTGAAATATTCATAGGAAAAATCCAACCTCTGGTGATTAATCACTAATAAATAATCTCCTGACATTATTTTCAGATGGTGAATCTTCTTCTGGTATCCTATAAAAAAACAGGTTGAAACAAGCCATGAAGTCTCTCATAGTTTCACTTTCTCCTTTCTTCATTTGATCCAATTGCACCAAGAGGTTCTGATAGTCTTCAGTAAATTTGAATCTTCCTTTGAACTTTATTTTTTATGTCATCCCAACAAGTGATGGAATTTGAAGGGGGAGTATCAACATGACTTTGGATATTATTTTTTAGGTGAACTGCTTAAAGAGTCATATGGAGAGGAAGATTGAGAGAAGAAGTATGGATTATCTCTAATTCATTCTTACCGATTTTGTAAAGTCTTGAAACTGGAATAAACAATACCTCTTGACCTGCTCAACATGGTGTATCTTCCTTCAGCCATCTTTTTGAAAATATTCCAGTGGTAATTTGAAAGGACACTATGGAATATGAAGGGTCACATGTAGGAATTGAAATAATATCTTTCAACAATGGATTTTCATGAACTTTTTTTTTCTTTTTCAATTTTTTATTTTTTTGAATTTTTGACCTTGCGGTCATGTTTTGGGTGCAGATGTTTCCAATTTTGCCCCATGGTGGGTGCCACAATTTTTTGGGTAGACAAAATTTTGGGTTTTTTGCCAATGCTCTAGGAATATAAGTCCCTCTACTCAACCCATGTAGTTGTTGTATATGCATGTGTGAAAAAATGTGGATCTATATGGTGGCCTTTCGACTGGGGATCCAACAGGGGTACTTTGTTGACCTTGCAGAAAATCTAGCAATTTCTTACTAGGGAGGACTTTGTCTATAAAGTGGCAAAGTGGAGTGAGAAATGAGATAGGGGAACTAGTGTTGCAGGTAGGAAATCAAATTCCTGCACAGACTAGTTAGAAACTTCAACACATGCATTTATGAGAAGAAACAACCCTGGAAATGGAAACAAAGATGAGATAAGATTACCAACTAAAATTTTCTAAAATCTCCTCATCAAAAATGCTATAAACTCCTTCCTGTATTGATGCTTAAACAAAAGTTGTACATAGTGTGGGAATGGAAAAAATTTGAGAGTGGAGGAAAGTAGAAGAAAATGGCTATCTCCTTTTCTTTCTCTAAGTACAATGCACTCTTGAGTTTATAAGATCAATTGCCATCCCTTTGAAAGGGAATGGATTTACAATTTATAGAATGAGATATGACTCTTCATCTACCCCCTAATGCCTTTTCATATGTCCTCGCACAACTTAAAACCTTTCAACTTCCTAGGAAACTTTTAAGTCCCTTTTTATAACATAAAGGTGACTTATTACATTACGAACATTAATACATATTAAAAATTACAACCCCAACGCAAAATTAAAACATTGAGAAGAGAGAGAAAGTTGGGGGAAGAGGAGAGATAAAGAGAGATAAGAAGAATATGTCATTCCCGATGAAGTCCATTGATCCTCATTGCTAGAAAGCTCAATGCGATGAAAATCTAAATATTCAAACTCTTGTGAAACTCCTTCCAATTGGCTCACAGATGATTTGGAATGAGTGTTTACAAACACTGCTGAATGGTTCTGCTGATGACTGTAACTTCCACCCTGCAGAAGATACTTCTACAACTCCCTTAGATGAAAACTTAGTTGTCCATATCCCTTTGACTTCCACAAAGTGTGTGTCAGGAGACACTGTTGAGTTCCCTTAGATGAGTCTCAAATTCCCAATGAGAAATGCCTTTTTCATAGCCTCTTCGAATGGTGGATTACCCAAAGAAATATAACCCTATGTAGGAAGGCATGTTAGTTTTAGTAAGTGCACTGCGGATGTTAGATTGTGACACAACATATTTTGAAAATCTAGGTATTATTCCAGGATTCCATGCTCTGCATATTGAGTAATTTCTTCGTCTGAACAAGTGGAAAAATGTAATTTTCATCAACGGGGTTAGAATACTGACGAAAAATACAACTCTACATATCCCTACAAAATAGGGACTTAATGGAGAAAACTAGTTTATGTGAAACTAGATTTTTCAACAATTATTTGCTCTAATTTTGACGTGATTTCTCTCTTTGGAACCATGAGAAGTGAAGAGGTATATCATTTTATTTTTTTTGTAGATTTTCTTCATGTGACGGGGCAGAATTATGATGAAAAATCAGTCCTCCATATTGCTAAAAAATAGAGAATTCATGGCATGAAAACTAGTTTACGTGAAACTAGATTTTTCAACAATCATTCCCTCAAATTTTTGCACAATTTCACCCACTGGAACCTTGAGAAGTGAAGAGGTAGCTCACTGCCTTTTTACAGATATACTTCATGTGACAGGGTGTAACTATGATGAAAACTCATTCATCTATATCCCTAAAAAATAGGGACTTCATGGTGTAAAAACTAGTTCACGCGAAACTATAATTTTCAACGACCATTCCATCCAATTTTTACATCATTTCACCCACTGGAACCCTAAGAAGTGTAGAGGTAGCTCACTGATTTTTTCCACTACTATGTCAAGGCCACCATTAATGGGGATTGAAATTTTCAGGTCTGGTTTTTGTCTCCGTTTGCAACAAAATCAAATCCATTGTGATAGGTTTTTTCTTCTTATCTCACTAGTGAAATTTCTATTCGTTCCAGTTGTCAGTTTGACGGGAAATTGAGCTTTGTTCTTCGTGGAGCTGTAAATGAAATTTATTCACTATGAGAATTCCTTGATATGAATGGCAGGTTTGAAGGTGAGTTTTAAATGGCCTTCGAGATTGAATAACTCAGCAACATACGGTTCTTTGTTTCACATGCTGGCTTGCAAGATATTTTCAAACCTTCGTCTCATAGTAATGGAGATTTTTGAAGAATTCCTTCTCTCTTCTCTTTCGTTCTTCATCCCTCTGGCTCTTTCAAAAAATATTGTATTTGAAACTTGTGCATATTCATGGAGTGGAAGGTTTTTGTGGCCATGACAGATCTATTTCAGAGAAACAATGGTGGACCAGGTGTTTCGAGAATCATGAACAAAGTCATGGGAAGGTATAAAGTTGTAAAGAAGAAATTGGGGGGAAATGGCTAAGTTCCAAACTTAGATTATTAAAAAATAATGCACTACGAGGGTGGGGAATTTTTTTTCATGATTGATGTCCCTCACCTCAAATGGACATGAGGGGCATAAAATTCCATGGCGAGCAAGGTGATGACACGTGGATGAGATTTGACGGTTAAGAATGGAGGCCTGACAAGCACCTGGGGTGTGGAAATTAGCTCTTGAAGAGGATGAGTGAATATGAGTATCATTAATGGATGGGTGTATTTTTCCTGGTTTTTTGTCCCTCACCTCAAAGGGACATGAGGGACATCAAATCCTATGATGCTCTAGGTGATGACATGTGGTAGTGATCCAATGGTGAAGGCTTTGAGCTCCCGCAAGAACCTAGGGGTTGAACTAGCAATCTTGGAGGTCATATGTGGGTCCATAGGGATTCATGGGGGACGGGTGCATTTTCCCAATGTTTATCTCCTTGACCTTGAGGGACATGAGGGACACAAAATCCTACCAGGCTCCTGCAGCCTAAAATTTGACTAACTCCCGAACCTTGAGGACAACTTTTGACGATAATAACTTGAGCTCCTGATGGACATTTTTTATGAAATTTTATATGATATTTACTATAAATGGCCTTCCTAATCCAATGGTTATGTTTTTAGGGTTTTATTCATCTATTTTTTCGCTGAAAAATTAGAGTTTTTATCTCATACTCCACCTATAAATGAGAAACAATACTTGGAAAACCAATATGCCAAAGTTTTGTGTAAAAGCTAATTTAACCATCTTGTAGGGCTTAGAATTCCCTTTTTTAATATGTTTTTTTTTTCTCTTAACTCCATCTGGAGCTCCCAAAACCACCTTCTAAAGCTCAGAAACTTTTTTGGCCTGTGCACTGCCTAGGCCTGTGAACCCTAATTTCGGTGAAATTGCCCCAAATTTTCCAAGTCCTTCCAGAATCATTCCCATAATGTCCCAAAGCCTTTGAATCACCTTCATGTCTATTTTTAAATTTCTATTCTACTCCATGGGGTTGCTCCATTCCTAGGAAAGCTAGTGATAGCCCTTCCCACAACTGCCTAAAGCTTACAACTTTTAATGAACTTCTAAAATCACCTAAGGGGAATGTATGTAATTTCCTAAATCACCTAATGGGATGAGATAACATCAATTAGGTGGTAACTTGGACTAATTGGGAAGACCCAGGGTGCCTTGGAATAGTAAGAATTGTAAAAATTAACACAGGGGTATAGTTGTCATGCTCAGAAATTGTTAATTTCCTTTTTGTATATTTGCATGACAACATAGTTAGTCACATTTATGCTACCATCCAACACGAAATATTATTATGCTTCCATTCGGGATAAAAAATATGAGCAATTGGCCGAGTGCAAGAACGAACTAGGCATTAATGAAAGTTGTACAAGGTTGTTCAACTACCATCTTAATGAGGTATGGCGATCATGATTGTCGTGCAAGAAATGTACCAAATTGGTATGGCCTCCCATATATGTTTAATAAAATTTATCAGTTGGTGAGGCAATTTTGAGGTTCTTCTTCTATATATTTTAAAATTCACCTCATTATGAGGGGATTAATTCTGTTTTGCAAAGGAACTCTATGAAAATAGTTTCAGACCTATTATGAGCTAAAGGCCTCCAATTTGCGCTTATTGTAAAGGATTTTTCCTTATTCTTATATTTTAATGGATTGTGCATGTTTCTGAGAAATAAAATTGGTATTTTGTGGATTTTCTTGCCATAATTTGAGTTTTTATTGCATCTTTTCCCTACCATTACATTTGTAGGTATATTGTGTATGTTTATATCTCTTTATAGGACCTTAAATTTGTTGTTCTTTATGAATCTAGGGAACTTAATATTATTTTAGCTATGGTGCTTCTACTCTCCCTCCCTCACTTTTTTTACTCCCTATCATTTACTCACTTTGAGTGTCTCACTCCCTTTCTTGGTGCATCACCTTTGCTTAGAGTAGATTTAGTTTTATGAATCCTTTTATTCATGTCTCCTTCGAAAGCATTAGGGTAGGATTAGTTTATTTTTCCATTCTCTGCACTTTGGAGAAGTTGGTACTAGGTTAGGAGAAAAATTCAACTTTCTTAAGAGGATTATCCTACTTGCAACATCCCACACTATAGGATAATCCCATGTTATGTAGGTTACACTGATTATTTCACACACAAATCACAAGCAATCAGGGGTGTTGTAATTTTGTAGTAATAAGTTTGGCATGCCCGGTGGGACCAAGAAGTCAATACTTCCATTGTATCAAGATTAGGTGTGTGTTTTGTTTAATTTTTAGCCTTGGGAGGATTTATAGCAACACATCTAGTGACTCCAAGTAAACTACAATTGGTTTCAGAAGTACTAGTGGACTAAGTACATGAGAAGGATCCAAACTAGGTCAAGAACTAGAGAGGAAGGAAATTTTGAATACTTGTAGTTATCTCTAAGTAGAGGAAGAAGGGGAAGAAGAGCTCAAAGGTATATATCTCTACTTAATAGAACACTATGAACACCTCCTCCTAGTATGCCTTTCATTTAATAAACCAAAGTTCTTAGACCAATTATAATGGCACATCCACAACAAAAACCACCACAAGGTCAAAGAAATCCCTATGTCAACTTCTTGGGAAACAACCCACTTGATCTCAATGCACAAAATCCAATTCCAGTTATAGCATTGAAGAACATTCCATATTTCACTAGAGAAAACCATACAAGTCTGATTGATCACATTCATGACATTGCAAATTTTTGTGCTATATATGAGGTCAATGAAATGGATATGGCTATCAAATTATTGGATTGTTATTTTGAAGGAAAGGATTTACAATGGTTGAAAATATTGACAATGGGATCCATTCAAAATTGGGATCAATTGTGCACAAGTCTTTGTGGTCAATTTGGGGAGAAGGAATACAAATTATCTCTGTTGGAAAAACTAACAATAATCAAGAGAGCACGAAATGAATAGATGATTGATTTCAAATTTAGGCTTTAAAGAACATGGGATATGATTCCACTTGTTGTGAGACTTGCAACATAAGCTGCTTTTATCTACTTCCTAAAATCTCTAAAATTTGATATTATAATGATGATACGATTGATGGGAGGTACAACTTTACCCGCATCCTATAACATTAATATTAGAGCTGAAAATTGTTTAATTCAAGCTGGTAAACTTGCACCTATGCCACCCATGCCTCTTTATCTAAAATTAAGAAGTATAAGCACTAGCAAAACACCTACACTAGCTCCCATTCCTACCCCAAAAAACCAGAATTATGATGAGGCCTCTACCTCATCTTCTAGTACCTCAAATGAGCTCCAAGAAGTCATGTAGTTGCAAAACTTAGGAAATGAATTAGTGAAAATCAAGAGACATTAGACCCAAACTTTCAGGTCATATCAGCCTCAAACCCAACCCAATAGACCTATGTATCAGCCAAATAAGCCACCTTCTCAAGATACAAATCAGAACCAAGTAAAACCTCTTGCTAATAGGCCATTGCAGCCTTACAATCCTAGTGTTGTATCCACATCTAAAGCCATGGTACTAGTAAAAAATAACAAATCTCAAGATTATGACTAGTGCTTCCCATGCAATCAACCTCATAACCAGTCAATGTGTTTCAATGGTGCCTTAAATCAAGCTCTTATCGTGAAAACAACAGGTGTGGAATAAGAAACAAACCAAGAATAAAATCAGATGTAGGAAGCTACTTAGGAGACAGGAGGCACCTCCAAATGAGACCACACTTGTCAATTGGAAAGTTAAATATTTCTGTGGCATAAAACATACCCCTTCTCAAAGTGTGGCAGTCAATACTCAGTCTAAGAAGAGTAATATTGGAGAGGGAATGCCATCCAGTTTAACTGATTCACATCCCTCTATCACCCAACAAGGTGTTGGAAATAAAAGTGTAGTTCCAAATGTGCAGAATTAGCCCAAGAAACCTTCTAAACTAGCACATATACCAGTTGTAACAACCCATATGCAAGATAATACTGTGCAAGGTAAAGGGAATTATAAAGATAGTTCATCCCCATTCAATATTATTGAGAAAATGAAGAAAAAAAATGTGAAAATTTCATTGTGGGAGTCATTAGCTATCTCAAGCCAAAGTGGTCTACTGCAAGCTACCATGGAATATTGGTCTGCATCAAATTAGTCATCCAAAGAATAAGAAAAGGTGGTAACTAATACAGCTCTACAAGGAAGTAATCAAGGAGGTCAATAAGGTAAAAACAATAAAATATACCCCATTCTACATATCTATGATCTTTGGAAACAATCATGTACATAATTGCATGATTGATTCAGGAACAAGTAGCTTTGTCATGCCAAAACAAATAGCTGATCAGTTGGGCCTTCAATATGAAGTCATTTCTAAGATTATAGTGAAATTGGATGGGACAACTATGAAAAAAGTTGGGGAAATCAAAATTTTGAGACTTACATTGCATGCATGTCCAAATGTCACAGTCTTACAAGATGTTTCAGTCATAGACTTGCCACCACTCTTTGCATTGTGTTTGTCAAGAGACTTCACCACTAAAATTGGGGGTTATTTGTCTACTGATTTGTCACACATGTTATTTAGAAAGAGGTATGGAGACAAGGCTACAATCAAGTCTAAACCAATTGTAAATTTCCATATAGAGCCTCATACACCAAGTCCAATCAATGTAAATTGTTCATCATTTGATTAGGAAGATTGTCCAAGTGCTCAGGAAGTAGGTACTAAGGTTGGAAACATCCCTGATTTAACATTGAATGAGTGGGTTCACATAAGGAATGCTTTTTATCCATACAAGGAAATAGAAGAGGTTGAATTGGGTATTTATTACCTACATGAAGAAGATCCACCTCTCCTTAGCATCACCAAGAAGGATGAAAAAGATGCCAATGAGGTTTAGCATTTTTTTTATGGTTTAAGAAGTAGATAAGGTGTTGGAGGAGGAGCAATTCTTATGTCACCTCAAGGTATGAAGTACTGCTCAAATTTCCATTTTTAGTTTGCATGTTCAAATAATATAGCTAAGTATGAGGCTTTAATCCCTAGATTGCTTTGGGAAAGGAAATGGGGTATAATAAACTTGTAAGTGTTTGTGTATAGTGAGTTAATTGTCAACCAAGTTAGAACACAATATGCCACCAAGAATGATTTTCTTAAATCCTACAAACATTGGGTATGAGATCAGATTGAAGACCTTGAAGTTTTCAACATTCAGGCCATACCAAGGAAGAAGAATGAGGCTGCGGACAAGCTTGTGAACATTGGAGAAACATTTTATGTGGTGGACAATATCAAGAGGGATAGAACGCAACCACATATTCATGTAATTCTAAGGTCAGTTGTACCGGTCAATAACATAAGCTAGCAGGTATTTCAAAATGATTAACAGATCATTAGTTTTTTACAAGATGAGGTTGAGTTCTCAACTAAAAATCAGGATAAATTGGAGCAGCACTATGGGGATCAAGTGGTGCAATTGTGGAAAAAAAAATTGCCAAGGTTTTTAGTGGCTCTTGAGTCAATATTCAACCTGAATGATCAATTTCAAAAAGGGAAGGCTAACATTCAGGTAAAAATGATGATTCATAGCCCATTTCAGTTGAATAGGGTAAAATTTTCCAAATTGGCAAGGTAAGCATGGATCAATAAAAATCTAAATTCATACAGCTTTGCCAATAGTTCTTAGATGTCTTCGCTTGGAGCTATGAGGATTTGAAGGATTTTAACCCAAAATTGGAACAACACACCATTGAGTTAAATCCAGAGGCTAAGCCCATCAGGAAAAAGCAAAGAATGATCAACCCTCATATAGATCCTCTCATGAAGAAGGAGATGAATAAGATCATTGAGGCAAGTACCATTTTCCCAATCAAGCACTCAATTTTGGTAGAGAATCTGGTGTTGGTTAGGAAAAGGAATGGGGAAATTAGGTTGTACATGGATTTTCAAGATTTAAATAGGGACTTCCTCAAGGATCACTATCCACTGCCCTCTATGGAGCAGATTCTATAAGTAGTGGCCAGTTAAAAATTATTCTCCCTCTTGGATGGATATTTGGGCTATAATCAGATTATGGTGAAAGAGGAGGATCAGTTCAAAAAAACCTTCACCAAAAAATGGGTCACCTATGCCTAGAGGAAGATGCCATTTGGACTGTTGAATGCTAGAGAAACATTTCATAGGGCTATGGGTATGGTGTTCAAAGGGATTTTGAACAAAATAGTGCTTACCTATCTAGATGACATCAATGTGTAATCCAAAAATGCATAAAGCCACCTCTTTTATCTTAGGTAGGTCTTCTAGAGGTGTAGGATATTTGGGGTATCTTTGAATACCAAAAAATGCATATTCCTAGCTCATGAAGGCAAGCTCTTAGGCTAAATTGTATCTAAAGATGGATTGGTTATTGATCAAGAGAGGGTAGAATTTATTCATGTATTGCCATTGCTAAGTCACAAGAAGGCTCTCCAAAGTTGTTTGGGGAAAATCAATTTTGTTAGGAGGTTCGTTCCTAAGTTTTCTAAGTTGGTCAAACCATTAACATTGATGTTGAAGAAGAGCATGGATTTCAAATGGACTTCCGAATGAAAATAAATATTTGAAGCTATAAAGTCAGCTATTGCACAAGCCCCAACCCTCATAAATCCATATTTTTCAAAGGACTTCACCCTCTATGATTTTGGTGGCACAAATGCAATATTTGTAATGCTTGTATAGCTAAACCAAGAAGGAATAGAGTAGTCTATCACATTCTTCAGCCATAGTGTTGAAGATTATGAGGGAATATAGTCATTCATTGAGAAACATGTCCTTAATGTGATTAGAAGTTTAAATAAATTCAAGCATCTAGTGTCAAAATACACTTCATTCATTTACTAGTTTCACATGTGGGTGTGAAATATTTTCACTTGAACAAGGACCTCAATGAGAAAAGGGTTGTTTGGATAACCAAGGTCATGGAGTATGACATTAATATTAATGTGGCTAAACTAGTTACAGGTAGAGGATTATGTGAACAATTGGTTTAAAGTCAACATGCAAATCAATAGGTCACCTTAGTAGTTCTAGATGATCAAGTGCAAGAAGACAATTCCTTACCCAATCCTTGTTGGACTCAAGATATAGTATACTTCCATCAAATAGGTCAAATCCCTTAAGGTTTGAGCAAGGCCAAGATAAGGTATTTTAGGATGCAAACTATACCCTATGTGCTTGTAGATAATATTTTATTCAAAAGGGATGTGCATGGTGTCCTCCTAAGATGCATCAAAACAGATCAAGTGGAGAGGGTATTACATGAGTTTCATGATGGAGAGATAGGTGGCCATTTTCCCCCAAGGGTGATAGTTCTTAAAATTATGAAGGTAGGATATTATTGGCCTAACCTTTTTCGTGATTCTTATGCATGGATTTGTGAAAAGTGTGGTTTCTTCACAAGAAAAGAGAGGTTAGCAGCTTTTACACTCCAACCCATTTCTTTAAATGAACCATTCATGTAATGGGGGATGGATTTCATTGGGGTGATTAATCCAAATTCTAGCTTGGGACATAAGTGGATCGTCACAACCATAGATTATTTCACCAAGTGGACAGAGGTGGTTACACTCAAGGAAGCAATTGAGGCCAACATACTAGATTTTTATGAAGGGATAGTGTCGAGGTTCAGACTACTGACCACCATTATATCAGATAATGTTTTGGCATTCCTAGTCTCCATGATGACAAAGTGCGCATTCAAAAATGGGATATACTTGAGCACCTCATCAAATTACTACCCATAAGGTAATGGTCAGGTTGATTCTGCCAACAAAAATATTTTGAAAATCATAAGGAGGACTCTAAATGAGAACCAGAGAACATGGCACATCAAGTTGAAGTTGACCATGTGGGCTAATATAATTATTCCCAAGAGGTCAACAAGAAACTCTCCTTATATGTTGGTCTATGGTAGGGAAGAAAAACTACTAATATCCCTAGAGATACCAGCATTGGAGCTTATCAAACAGATAGAGTTATTTGAGTTTGATGCCATAGAATTCAAGTATACATAACTCATGGAGTTGGAATAAATGAGGGACAAAGCGGTGCAAATCTTGGAGATAGTTAAAGCTTTAATCAAGAGTTTCTTTGATAAGAAGGCCAAAAATAGAACCATCAAAGAGGGGGACTTGGTCCTGAAATGGGATGCAGACAAGGATAAAATAGGAAGACATTCCAAGTTTGATGCAATATAGAGTATCCCTTACTTTTTTTCAAGATGTAAGAGTACCAACCCTTTCCAACTATCCAATTTAAATGGAGAATAATTACAGATTCCGTTCAATGGAATCTACCTAAAGTATTTGTACTAAAGTGAAATATCTTCCTTTTACATATTAGTTTAGAGTTGTAATTCCTCCAAATAATTTTAGCACATTGCTTTGTTTTAGTTTAGGTTTTCTTTGTAATAAGTGTTGGTGCACTCTCTGCATATTCCATTTGGGATGTGTATGAATTTTCTGTTGTATATAGTTGTGCCTTTGTTGTTCTTACACTTTCCAGTTTTAGGAAAGGTATTTTGATGAGAGAAATTAGTCTCCAGCCTAGGGTTTTGAGAAATGATAGGCCCCATTAGTGTTTTAAAAGTTTGAGAGGTGAATTTTTATGTTTTGGATTAGTTTTAGACTTCAGAATGACTCCATGCCCGATGGACACAACAAGGTCACTAGTCTTTCAGATCTAGAATGAAGATCACCCTGCAAGTTGCCAATTTTTATCCATTTTTTGCAGCCCTGCAAAATGGACAACTTATCAGGTCTAAATGTTGGTAGTAGATGGGTGCAACACTTTGAAATTTAACAACATAATTTACGGTGAGCTAGGTCATCGCAATGAAGGTCTGAGCTAAAAAAAGAGAAAAATGATAGTAAAATACTACTAGTAGCAGTTTATATGCCACTAGCCAGTAACAAGACTGGATGCTACCAGACGGTAGCACTCTTTTGTGCTAATATCTAGTAGCAACATTAGTGGGTCATGGGTGGGTAAATAGCACAGAAGCACCAATATCATGTACAAATGATACTGGCTGGTAGCAGATAGTGAAGGTTCCAAAAGCGGTTAAGAATGCTATCGACCATTATAATTTTTAGCGTTACTGGCCTGTCACACAAAGGAGATGATGGAGAAGTCGATCGATAATAAGGTGGTCACTAGTATCTATACAGAAGCTACTGGCTGATAGTATATTATAAGCTACCATCCGAGAGTAGGGAATGCATGTTACTAGCCAGTCACATTTATGCTACCGGCTGACACCAGAGATGTTTTTTTTGTCATTTGAGAGAAACAAATATGAGCAATCGGTCTAGTGCAAGAAGGAACCAAAAATTAATGGAAGTGGTACAAGGTTGTTCAACTACCAGCTTAATGAGGTATGACACTCATGACTTCTGTGCAAGCAAAGTATAAAATTTTTCTGGCCTCTCATACCTATTTAATAAAATCTGTTGGTTGACAAGGCAATTTCAAGGCTCTTCTTCTATATATTGTAAATGAATAAGTGCACCAAGTTAGGGGGCCAAAAAGTGGACAAAAACCCAAAAAAATACAAAATGCGTACGAGTTATATTATAACGCGATCGCATTCTATTTTTCTAGGTTTGAAAATTACCAAGCCTATTATGTGTACTCGTACACATTATGCCTCTTATAAATTTAAAAAATAAGCTTGAGCGTACACATTATTCTTATTGGCATAGCAGCTGTTTAACACGATGAGATCCCTCTCCACCATAAGTTTGAGCTTGTGGTGTGAAATAAAATCATTTGGTATCAAAGCTACATGACTTACCATCACACCAAAATCTTGAACTTATGGTGGAGAGTGATCTCATCGTGTTAATCAGTTACCATGTTAATACCCTCCTGCACGATGGAACTGGGTATATACCCAATCAGGCCCAACGACATATTAAGAGGAAGTAACACTGAGAATTTCTCGGGAGGTCACACATCACAAAACTACTCTAGGGGTGACACGTTTAACTTCCTAGTATCATAGATGCATGAATTTCCGTCACACCAAAAGCTCAAACTGATGGTGGAGAGGGATCTCATCGTGTTAATCAGTTAGTACGCCAATACCCTCCTACATGATGGAGCCAGGTATACACCCAATCAAGCCCAACAACATTAGGAGGTAGTGACACTAGGAATTTTCCATAGGTCACCCATCCTAGAACTACTCTAGGGGTGGCACGCTTAACTGCCTGGTATCAGAGATGCACAACTTATCATCACACCAAAATCTTGAGCTTTTAGTGTGACAGAAAGTTGTGCATCTCTAAAATGATTTCTCGTCACACCAGAAGCTCAAACTGATGGTGGAGAGGGATCTCATCATGTTAATCAGTTACTACACAAGCCTGATGTTGAGCACTTTCGAGTCTTCGGATCTAAGGCTATGGCTCAGATCCCCAAGAAGAAACGCAAGGCCTTGTAACCACAATCCAAACCTTGTATCTTTATAGGGTATCCTGATGGCATAAAGGGATATCAATTGATGAATCCTACCTCTCATGAGTTGTATATTGAGAGAAGTGTTAAGTTTGATGAGTCTTCTTCGACTTCTACTTCACCTATTGAGGTTTTTCAGCTCGTTGACTCAGATTCTGACTCATTGAATGATGATACTATTGAGCGTGCTCCTCTTCCTGATCCTCCCGACCATCAGACCTTTGAGTCTTCTGATTCTGACAGTAGTGATGATGAGGAATATGTCCCTTCTCACTCAAGTGAAGAATCTTCTGAATCTGAGCCTGATCCTCCTAGTCCCCTTTGGGCCAAGAAAACTTTACAAAGTGCTGGAGATTTAGTTGGAGATACTTCGGATATGAGACGTACTCACTCATATTTCATTGGACCCCACTCTTTCTTCATCTCTACTTCTAATCCATAGTCTTTCTAGGAGGTTTCTAGTATTCCTGAGTGGGATTCTTCCATGGATGAGGAGTATTCCTCTCTCATGAAGAACGATACTTGGGATCTCACCACTCTTCCGAAAGGAAGAAAAATCATTCAGTATAAGTGGGTCTTCCGAAAAAAGTATGGAGTATATGGAGATGTCGAAAATTTTAAAGCGTGATTAGTAGCTAAGGGTTTCTCCCAGATAGCTGGGGTTGATTATAAAGAAACCTTTGTTGCAGTTACGAAGATAACTTCTATTCGACTGACCCTAGCCATTTCCGCAGTGAACAAATGGAAAGTCAATCAAATGGATGTTAAGAGTGCCTTCCTTCATGGTGACCTAGAGGAAGATATCTATATGGAACAACCTTCGGGTTAATTCCAAGATTCCTCCCTCATTTGTAAGTTAAAGAAGTCTCTTTATGGCCTTAAACAAGCCCCTTGAGCTTGGTATGCCAAGATGGACTCCTTCTTACTTACATCAGGGTTTACTAGGTGTCACTTTGATCCAAATGTTTATATTCTATAGCAAGATGACTCCATACTCATTCTTGTTCTATATGTTGATGACTTGTTGATCACAGGAAGCTCTTCCTCTATTATTGATTTAGTGAAGATCGCCTTAGCCAACAAGTTTTCCATGACTGACTTAGGTCTACTTCATTACTTCCTTGGGATCTAGATTTCACAATCTGACTTGGGAATCTTGATTTCACAACCTAAGTATGCTCTTGATTTGCTAGCTCATTTTTAGATGTCTGATTTCAAGTCTTCTCCTACTCCTTTTATTTCTATGGTTAAGTTGGTTTAATATTTCTCTACTCCCTTGGTTAATGGTACTCTTTATCGACAGTTGGTGGGGAGCTTGATTTACTTGACTCACACTCAACCAGATTTATTGTATGTTATTGGGATCATGTAGAGATTCATGCAGGAGCCACATGAGCTGCATTGGAAAGAAGCTAAATGGATCCTTCATTATGTTCATGGCACTTATGCTGATGGCATTCACTATCATGGAGGAGTTGATATTGACTTAATTGGATTCAAAAATTCTAATTGGGCTGGTGACTTAGACCATCAGAAATCTACTTCTGGCTACATTTTCTCTCTTGGCTCAGGTCCCATTAGTTGCTCTAGCAAGAATCAGAATGCAATTGTGATATCATCTATAGAGACAGAATACAGATGAGTAGTTAACGCTGCCATAGAAGCTATTTGGCTATAGGGTATTTTGACAAAGTTTGGAATCCACTTTTGGAAGGCTACCATTATCTACTATGATAACACAAGCACAATCTCTATTTGTAGAAATCCAGTTCAGCATCAGCGGACGAAGCACATTGAGATCCATATGCACTTCATATGGGAGCTTATTCATGATGGTATCATCGACATTCAGTACATTCAGATAGATGATCAGATTACATATTTATTCACCAAGCCCTTCACTGAGATGAATTTTCTTCACTTACAATCTCTTCTTAGGGTGAGGTGTTCTGCAGCTGCTAATCTTCTTCGAGATATGTAGTCCTTCTTTTCTTCTTCTTCTTCTAGGAAGATTGTGTTTGTATATGGGCACCTTATCAGGCCTTTAGTTACTGGGCCCCATTGACACATCTTTCTTATTTGTTTAGGAGTGTCTTCCTCTTCCATCTGACTCATCACAGCCATAAAGAGACTTATTTAATCATGAATAAATATACCATGTTTAGGGGCTTGTTTAAGGCCATAAAGAGACTTATTTAACTTACAAATGAGGGAGGAATATTTAACATAACCTAGAGTTTGTTCCATATAGATCTCTTCCTCTAGGTCACCATGAATGAAGGCACTCTTAACGTCCATTTGATGGAATTTCCATCTGTTCATTATGGCAATGGCTAGGGTTAGTCGAATAGAAGTCATATTCGTAACTGGAGCAAAGTTTTCTTTATAATCAACCCCAGCTATCTGGGAGAAACTCTTAGCTACTAATCGTGCTTTAAACTTTTCAACGTCTCCATCTACTCCATACTTTTTTCGGAACACCCACTTACACCAAATTATTTTTCTTCCTTTCAGAAGAGTGGTGAGATCCTAAGTATTATTCTTCATGAGAGAGGAATACTCCTCATCCATGGGAGAATCCCACTCAGGAATACCAGAAGCCTTCCACAAATACTGTGGATCAGAAGTAGAGGTGAAGAAAGAGTTGGGTCCAACTAAATCTGAGTGAGTACGTCTCATATCCAAAGTATCTCCAACTAAATCTCCAACACTTTACAAAGTTTTATTGGACCAAAGGGGACCAGGAGGATCAGGCTCAAAGTCGGAAGATTCTTCACATGAGTGAGAAGGGACATAGTCCTTGTCATCACTACTGTTAGAATCAGAATACTCAAACTTTTGATGGTTAGGAGGATTAGGAAGAGGAGCATGCTCAATAGTATCGTCATCTGATGAGTCAGAATATGAGTTAGCAAGCTGAAGAACCTCAATAGGTGGAGAATTAGAAGTCAAAGAAGACTCATCGAACTTAACAATTCTCTCAATATACAGCTCATGAGAAGTAGGATTCATCAATCAATATCCCTTCACACCATCAAGGTACCCTACAAAGATACAAAGTTTGGATTGTGGTTCCAAGGCCTTACGTTTATTCTTGGGAATCTGAGCCATAGCCTTCGATCTGAAGACTTGAAAGTTCTCAACATTAGGCTTGCATCCAAACCAGGCTTCAAAGGGTGTCATCCCTCTTACTGCCTTGTGTGGAACATGGTTTTGAATGTAATTTGCACAATTCACTGCTTCGGCCCAATACTGTGGAGGAAGATACTTCGAGTGAATCATACAAGTGGCCATCTCCTTAAGAGTACGGTTCTTTATTTCTGTGACTCCATTCTACGAAGGGCTATAAGCAACTACATGCTGCAAAGAGATCCCTTCAGAAGTATAGAAATCCATGAACCTATTGTTTACATATTCACCTCCATTGTCAATTTGAAGAACCTTGATAGACCATTCTGCCTGTTTCTCAGCAAGAGCCTTAAAGTCCTAAAAAAGTTCAAAGATCTCAGACTTAAGCTTAAGAAAATATACCCAAGTATATCGTGAATAGTCATCAATGAAGGTTAGCACATAAAGAGCTCTAGTAAATGAAGGAGAAGGAAATGGACCAAAAACATTGTTGTGAACAAGATCTTAAGGATGAGTGGCTCTCTAGGCTTTTCCTTTGTCAAAGTTATTTTTAGGATTCTCTCCAAGGGTATAAACCTCACAAAGACCCTTAGAAAACTTGATGTGAGGCAACCCGTTGACCATTTATTTTTGGCTCAATTGTTCAAGGTAGTGATAATTTAGATGTTTGAAATGCTTATGCCATAGCTTACTAACCTCATTTGCATGAGTGAGCAAGGCAGTGGGCATAGAATCAGAAGTAAAGTGGGAGAAGGTGTACAACCATGAATGGTGATCTGCCTTTCCCTCAGCCACTCTAGTGTCATTGTTAAGCTCACGAATAATCACCAAGTTAGGACCAAATTCCACTCGCATTCCTTCACCAAGGTGAGTAATTTGGTAAACTGATAGGATATTGGTAGAGAGATTAGGAACACTCAACACTTGGTTAAATGTTCCCCCATCCATCTCTACCAATCCACTACTGGAAACTGACACTGTCGTGTCATTACCCATCATGATTTGGGACATTCCACAAGGTTTGATGTTAGAAAACTCAACATGAAAAGAACCCATGTGGTGTGAGGCACCGGAATCTATAATCCATGTCGATGAAGGAAAAACTCTAGCTACAAGGGCCTTTCCTTTCTTCTTATCATTTTTAACACCTTTTACAGTGGAAGACTCTACCTTTGGAGCACATTGTTTTATGGCTTTAGGAACACTTATTTTATTCTTCTCAAGTAAATGAGATAAGTGATCAATTTGTTTCCAAAAATAGTGTTGCTCGTCGTGACCAAACTTCTTGTAATAGGAACACAAATACTTACTTTTCTATGCCTTAGGCTCAGAAGTCGAAGTGTTTGTGTCATTTTTAGGTTTGGTCTTCGTTTGTTTCTTAGGTTGATCCTTTTTTTCTTTCTTCTTTTCAGTCTTCTTTCCCTTGCTACAAGGGCATGTGACTTGGACTTGAGAGACCCCATTTGAATGATTTTATCATGTTCTCAAATGAGTCGGGATGAAAAACAGTCAAAGGAGGGCATAGTCCAAGTATCACCCAGAGTAACTTTTGTAGCGTAGAAAGTTGACACGAAGACAAAATATTCAGGACCTAGCTTAGAGAGAATTGATAAGATCAATTAAGAATATTTATTTTCTACTTTACATCCTTTTAACAGCAATCTAATCTGGACAAATTTCGAGAAGAAGGCTTATAGGTTTTCAAATTCACTAGGATTTAACCCTAGTAGTTCATTTTCCAACTCATGTGCTCTCATGTCATCTAGTTGTCCAAGCATCGCATCCAAAATTTTCCACATAGATTTAGGTGTTTCGGATGCCTCAATGTGGAAGAGAAAGTCAGTAGAAACAGACATGGAAAGAATACCTAAGGCTTCATCACTACAGTTTAACCACTTAGATTTTTCAGGTTCGTCATCTAGTTCAGTCTCAGTTCCCATGGTGATGTGGAAGCAGAATGTAATTGTGATATCATCTACAGAGACAGAATATAGAGGAGCAGTTAATGTTTCCACAGAAGCTATTTAGCTACAGGGTATTTTGACAGATTTTGGCATCCACTTTCTGCAGCCTACCATTATCTACTGTTGTAACACAGCACAATCTCTATTTATATAAATCTAGTTCAGCATCTGTAGATGAAGCACATTGAGATCCATATACACTTCATATGGGAGCTTATTCATGATGGTATAATTGACATTTAGTACATTCAGATAGCTGATCAAATTGTAGATTTATTCACCAAGCCCTTCACTGAGATGAAGTTTCTTCACTTACAATCTCTTCTTGGGGTGAGGTCTTCTACAACCACTCATCTTCTTTGGGATATTTATTCCTTTTCTTCTTCTCCTTCTAGGAATATTGTGTTTGTATATGGGCACCTTATCAAGCCTTTAGTTTTTGGGCCCCATTGACACATCTTTCTTAGTTGTTTAGGAGTGTCTTCATCTTCTATCTTACTCATCACATCCGCTACCCCAACTTCAATGAGGGGGGGTGTTAGTGTGAGTTATCCTATGTGTCCTCCTCTCTTATTGAATGGTCGTCTCACATGGGTTAGGTTTAGGGTTAGGTTTAGGGTTTCATGTGTGTCATGCACTAGGGTTAATCAACACCCTATATGTATCCCTTTACTATTCATTTATGAGTATGCCAAGACACTCCATTGTCTTTCCTCTATATGCAAGCTTTGTTTTGGTTGAGAAATGTCTTCCATTACTGTTCAATTCTTTCTTGCAATCATTGGAGCTATCACGATTCCGTTGGAGTGTAACTACTTCGTGGTGCCTCGTTTCTGATTCGATTCTTGAAAACTCTTTTTAGCTTAACTACCTGGCTCTGATACCAAATGATTTGATGTCACACCAAAAGCTCAAAATTATGGTGGAGAGGGATCTCATTGTGTTAACCAACTAATACGCCAACAATGAAGGGATTTCATGTGAAAATATTTTGTGTTCTTATCACCATTTTGAGCCAATGAGCTCGATTTTTTTGTCTCCAATAAGTTTCTTCTCTATATTTTATCATGTGTAGTTTAAAGAGTTATTTTTCAAGATAATAATCAGTCTATATCCATTCCTTTTTCAGCAACCCTTTTTTCTAAGATAGCCAAATATTCTTTTAAATTCTATTTATTTTCAAAAATGTTCCCAAAAACCATCTTTGTTCCATTTCCTGACATTTCTTTTAATATTTTCATTTTTTTAAAAATGAACATGGAAGATATGCTTATGTTAATGTACCACCATTCCTTTATTCTTTCATAAAGTTCAGGTTGCGACATCCACATTTTTTCAAATTGGAAAGGGGCATGGAATTTTACCTCATTTTCAAGCATATTGATCACAATTGGATTGTGGTTGTATCCCACTCTGGGGAGAGAAATAATCCTGAAGTCTTGTGAGAGTTTTCCAATCAGCCAAGAAATAGCCCTATCAAGATGAAATTGAATTAGTTTAGATCCCATTATTCTGTTACTCCAAGTTTATTTAATATCTCCAAGATCAATATATATGAGATTGTTATCTACAATCATATCAGCAAGGTTCTCCATACTTAAAGTGAATTTATGATTTCCCCATTTTTTCACCTATAATTAAACAAGTTTGGAAGTATTCCATGATTAACCATTTGTAGCTTCTAATTTTTTTTATGAAATTCCATTAGCTCAGGTCCATGGCCTTTTTCCTATCAACTAGGTTATTTGGGGGATAAATTTTTGGATAGAATCTAATAATACTTGTTTCTCCTAATCGAAGTGAAGAGGATGGCTAAGTGGTGGGGATTTATCACTGATTCACCCAGTTATTAAAGAATCATCACATGAAGCACCTATATAACCAAGTTACTAACCTCCACACTTTTCCAAAATAATTTGTAACCTTGTCAACAAAATATCTTACATATTTGTCTCACCTTATTCATAGACCAATGTTACTAATTTTCCTGTCCACACTTGTCATCCAAAATTAATTTGTAACCATTGTGCAACAATGAATTGATCTAAACATATTTGTCTCTTGAATTGCCAAAATGGTTGAGGCATGTAGCTAACTCTAATATCTTTCAAAATTCTTTTTTTGTTACTATTGTTTAGGTCTCTTATGTTCCAAGAGGTGATAATCATTTGAAAGATTTGGGAGAATGGGTTTGTAGAAGCCCCCTTTAAATCCAAATTTAGTTGGGTGTTGTCAATGATTACTCTTTTGGTGGTTTTTATCCTATGGTCCACCCAACATTTTTTCTTCCTAAATTCTGGTTTCCCACCCATATCTGATGTTGTTCTCCCAAAATGAGTAGGGGTTATAGAACTTGAAGCTCCAAGAACCCCCCCACTCTTTCCTTTCCCTTTGCTTTGTGGGGTGGAAAATACAAGGGCATATTCATCCTCGAGAGAAGAGTGAGTTCATATTTAATATTAGAGGATGTCTAAATAATATTATAACTCTCTTTCCTGATCACCAAACTTGTTTTCATGTAATCAAATTATTTGATACTTCTTTGTTTTAGTGGAGTTGGCATTCAGGCATGTCTTCATGATAATGCCACTATAATTCTCTTTACCTCCAGCGAGACATTTGGATCATAGTCAAACTTGTTCACATTCCATGTATTTTTCTATGTCTTGAATCAGGGGTCTGTTATTTAATTATGATCAGGTGTCTTGAAGTTACCTTATCAAATTTTCACTTCTATTTGACTCTTAATTGTGATTTAGCGTTAGCATCCAAGTTGATCATTAGAAATTTCATCCGGGATGCTTTGGATGGTTCATCTTGAATAGTGGCGGATCTGCGTACTACATAACTTCATAGATAGGTAGATATTAGTAAGTTTCCCTATGTAAAATTTTGGTTTCCTGTCTATCTTGGATTATCGTGAGTAGCCTCTAGGAATATTATGGATCTATGTATCAATTTTTCAAATATTTAAATGTTCATGAATTAGTTGTTATATCTACTCACGTTATACATAGTTTGATGATTTTGTTCCCATCTTCCCTAGTTCTGTGCCATCTTTTGGATGTCCGTAGAGAATCTTCTTTAATGCCTCTAAGATTTTGTCATCTACATGTATCAATGTCACTTTTTTATTTAAAGTACATCATATTGTTCGTTATATGTATTCATGTACCATAGTGCATGATTTTGTTAAATCCCATCTTATATTAGTTCCTTGCATCTGTATCATGGGATAAAATATGTCTAATAATGTCCTCCATTATGCCATACATAGGTAGTGACCCAGAATAATGCTATCAGCCCTGTTTATGTTCCTCCTTTACATTGATACAGAAATGAAAAACTAAAAGTATTGATCTAGATTTGGTCGCATTATCAAACCCTATTAAGACTCCAAATGATTTGGAAACTCCTAATATTATGGTTTTATCCCAAAATTCCAAAGGGAGCGTTGACATTTTCACCCAGATTGGCATGTCATTCATTGTTTCCTTGTCAGGATTGAAAATAGGTGTCCATTTTTTCAAATAGAGAACCATGTTACTAAAGAACCATGGACCACCCAGTAGAGCCTTCATCTAGTCTTCTTGAAGAGAAAATTCACTAAAAAAATCCTTATCATATCCAATACCCTTTAGGGAACCATTTCCTATGATCCCAACAAATGGTGTCAATATTGGGTTTTCCTATAAAATTACTAATCAGTGTAAGAGAATTCTTTTTAATTGCCGGAACCATTTCCATGATCCCAACATCTAATGGTATCAATATTGGGTTTTGATCCTATAAAATTACTAATCAGTGTAAGAGAATTACAGTTTAATTGCCTCATTAATAAGTTATTTATGGAATAGGACTAGTAACATCTCTCCATTCTCATCTAACTAGAAAGGTATGCCTGCTCCAGGGGATCCTGCTGCCTATTTACTTGTGGACCTACCACAATTTGGATTGTTTCCTTTCACGACCTCAACCCACATGAAGTTACTGTAAATATTCCCATGATTCTCAAAGATCCCTCCTGGATCGAAACTTGATTCATCTCTTCCCACCATGTAACCCATTTAAAATTTGAAAAGGGTTCAAGGTGCCCATGTCCATAGTGTCATGAAAATGGGTGTAAGCCTAAATGGTATTTGATAACTTGATGGTATATGACCTATTATAGGTAATAATAATGTGTATTTGTTGTGCACATTATACATGGGCTTCATATGGACACTCAATATTTATGTATCTTATCCTTGACATTTGTAAGCATTACTTAAAACATGTATAACTAATAGTTATGATGCACTTGTATAATGATTTAGAGGAATAATTTATGTTTTATTAGCTTTAATTTAGGTGGGGTTTACGGCGTACTAGCCCTATTGGTCAATGTGTGATCATGCATAAAATAATATTTTTATTTTAGATACATTATAATTTTATATGACCATTGATATTACAAATAATCACTTAGCTAATTTGAGTACTTATGGTGGCATTCGATTCATCAATGTATGATATGTGTATTTACCTTGACCTTTGGCATCGAGGTATTATCTCATGGTATCTTAAGGAATTTGGATCCTATCTTATGGTTAACCTTGACAATAAATATCTTTAATTGGCCTCCTTATGGAATGTGAAGATATTATAACATTTGTGACTTAACAATGCTTGTTGGACCAGTCATGTGTAGACACAAAATTTAGGTCAACAATCCCCTCGGCCCCCTTCAATTAATATAACGTAATGCACATTTAACTAATCATGACAAGCTTCATCCCATAGTTCAATATTCAGTCATCACATTATTAATTGTCTTTAATCTATTTTAATTAAGTTAGATTGTCATCTCTAGATGCATTACTCCACCTGCATCATTACACCTCACCCTGGACCCAGATCCAGGGGCATTCTAACTCACAGTGACTCAATCATCACTCGAGTGTCCGAATCACCACTTGAACTAACTAAGAATTATTACCTCTAAATTTGTAGGCATTTAGACTTATTCTGATGATCACTTCATACCCTTTTTTAGGTTTGAGAAATTCACTTCCTTAAGAAGAATCAACTTGGAAAACATGCCCAAATATGGGAATATCTTCCTATTTTTGGTAAACAGGACTAATTCACCCTAACCGACATCGATTTTTCCTCGTTTGTTTCCAGTTACCTATTCGACATCAGTCACCTTATATACACTTTCAAAACTCTTTACATGGGTTGTTCATTTAGTTATTAGAGCCTTATTGCATTCAAGCATGAATCTTCAAGAACTCCTATATTGTAACACCCTGAACTGTTGTTACTTCCTCCTGAGAATACAAGTGTTGATATGTGATTTCTTTGTAAAAACGATGTGTTCCTTGATTGAGAAATCATGCTTGATATGTACTGTATCTTCTTTGCAGATTGCAGATCTTTGATTGAGTCGAAATATGATTAGACTCTTTTATTTCTTTCATTTTGTATCTGAGTTTAATCTGATCTCGGAATGAATCATAGAGTTATCCATCTATAAGACCTAGCCTTGGATCAGTGGAATTGATCCAAGTATTGCTTTAAGTTTGTTCGTGATGAATTAAAATTACAGACCTTGAACAGGTTGCAAGGTCTAGAAGCATTGAATAAGCTAGTCCGGGAGTATAACTCAGGTTGATCATGTGAAATGGATTGGTTCCTGATATCGAAGTATATCTGGAAGGTCTCGATCGTGGACCGGGTAATAATTCGGTTTCATACAATTTTGTAGCCTAAAGGCAGAACAGGAGCTAACCCTGTTCAAGAATGCATGTTGTAGGTCTTTTTCTGAGTGTATGGAATGTAGACCTAACTGGAACTATTAATGTTAGTAACCTAAAACTAAACCTAACCTAGGGGTTAGATTAGTGTTAATCTAACCTAAACCTAGCCTAAGAACTAATGTCCTAAGTTAGTATCTATGTTCTATGAAGTTAGACTAGGTGTTATCCTAAATTCTAACCTAAGTTACTAACCTAACTATTGGGAAAGGATTATGGGGACCTATGGAGGGGATGCGAACCATGGGCGGCAATTTATATGTTATTAAATGCAAAGGATAAGTATGAAGGACAAGGTATTGGTGGAGGTTTTAGAAACGGCTAACTGAGCCAACGTGGTAGGTCGCCAAAACTGAAAATGGTCTTGAAATTCTATTTGTCTATCGCCAACTTTGGCGGTCAGTGGCAGTGGAGTTTGAGCGGGAAATTTGGAGTAAATGTAATTAATGAGCTCGATAGTCGAGCTCGGAATTCACGAGAAGGCATGCAAATTGGAAGGTTGTTGTTTTGTTTGGCTTATCGCGAATTTCAGTTTTCCTTCTGCCTGTTCACTGGTTCTTCGCACCAGTCTTCTTTGTGTTGCATGGCGAGTATGAGCGTATCTAGCTCTTTTCTCTAGCAAGGAAAATATATATGTCATGGAGATAGAAAAATTTTGTTGGTCACTCTAACTTGGAAAAGGAAAAGGAAGTCTGAGCTCTTTTAGTTGGTCTGCTTCGGAGATTTGAGCAAATACCCAAGCATGTTAGGCCCTAACTTTTAAATATCTTGCTCTTCTTCAAATGATTTCATTAGAACAACTCTGTTCAAATGATTTATGGAAATAGATGATTTTTTTTATGGTTGTCTTGAGTGATTTTGGTACTGTATCTTCATGCTGGTTCGATTTTTCTTTTATCCCTTGATGGGTGTTTATTAAATTCGAACTGTTGCTATATTTCTTTGGGGTTTTGCATCTCAGCTTTTATATGTGAAATTATTGCAAGTATATGTGATAGGCCTGCTCTGTGTGAGTCCGTAGATTGTTCTCTCGATGGGTACAGACTATTGAAATGCTTGTTGATGAATACTTTTCGTTAATTCTTGTTGTGGAACTATCGGAAAGGATACTGAAGGACATTTGTTTGATTGTTCAGTTAATTGACCTTTTCTTTCGGAAGCTCTGTCGTGGTTGTTATTTAGTGGTGGTTATGGATTCTGGTAAGGTTTCATAATGAAATTTTATAGTTGTTTGGGAAGAGGTAACTACTGTGTTACAGTAGTCATTACAACCCTGTGGAAGTTGTTTTTCCCTTGCGTGGAGGTTATGGGGATTCAACCCATTGATAGTATTGATATATATATATATATATGATTATTGTATTGAAATGACTCTGTGGAGTCCTCTGAATGAATCATATATTATGGTCCACTGTTGAGGATATAGATTCATCCTTGAGTTTTGATAATCTGAATTCCATAGGAATCTTGTAGAAGTAATAGGTCATTACGACCTCTGTTATTTGTAATGAAATTTGGTACAGACTTCCTGGGTATACATTTATGTTTCCTTCTGTGTAAGCTTTTTCGAGAATTTTGAAGAGGTTCAGTTGAATTCATTTTTATGAAATCAGTATTTTGGATTTGCTTACACCTGATTTTTTGAATGCTTACCATAGTTGGCATAGAATAGAATCATTAACTATTTTTTATCCTGTATACTGTTGTTGGGACTCAGTTGAATTCTTTGATAGATAAACAGTGTAACTGCTTCAAATAAAGACTGTTGGGTACATCTATTGTTTTCGACATCTGTTGGGGTTCCATGAGTATTGAAAGATATCTTGTATATTGGCTTCTGTGAAAATGGATAAACTGTGAATACTATACTCGAGACTCTAGTTTTAAATACGTTCGAGATGGTGAATATAGAATGTCACTGTTTCCTTTCTGTATAAGCCTGAGTTTGATGAGGCATGTGCACGTTATGGGGAATTTGTATGGTTATCTCTGCATAAGTAATCTAGTGACTTCATGAATTTTGGCTTAATATGAAGTAGGTCGTGAATACCATGCTTTCAACTCTGGATGCGTTCAGAAGTGACTAAGTTATGTTGATGTTCGATTTTTTCGGTTTCTGAAGCCTTACAGTTTCCAGTTAGGGGACTATGGAGGGGTGCATGTTGCTTGGATTTCGTTTAAAAATCCCCTCCACATAGTCTTAGGGTTTATGTCATTGCTGTAGCATGATCATGAGTCCTGCCTTGAGCTCGACTGCGATAACAAAGGAGATCTTTCAAATTCGACCTTGTGTCTAAAAGCAATTTCAGTGTTTATCTTCTTGTCTGTCGCTTCCTGTGCGCAAGGTCATACTGGAGTCTGCTTGGTAGATAGACACCGTTGTTTGGCGTGAGAGCTACTGTACTACTGGATAACTACAGTAGTTTGCTTATACTTTAAGTCTTTAACAAAACAGAGTGATGATTATGGCGGACTTGACTGATTATATTTGCATGAGTATTAAGGTTAATGCCTTGCCTCTTGAAAAGATGGTACAGTCATGAGCTAAGTTCAAAGGGAAACATGTATAATTCGTTTATTTCTCTTCTGATATAAAGTATAGGTTGAAATATATTGTTTATTTAACCTGAGGGAATTGTTCTATCATGCTGATGGAATCATGATAGGTTAATTTATGATATTCATGTTGACTATGATGAATGTAATCCATCTGTCTGATGTTTGCTGTTCTTGGGATTCATATGGATAGTTGGTCTCAGATGCATTTCGTTCTTCTTGATCACTAATATTATGATGAAATATGTTTACTTGTTGGGTGAATTGATCTCATTTAAATAGGGTGTTTAATGAAAACAATTGATGTTTTGCAATTGTGTTTAAAGAGTTAGTGCTTATCATGCTCAGTTCATCGAACTGACCCATCTTGACTATTTTTGCAGATGGTTGTCGTAAGTGGTAAAAACATGCAGATCTGATAGGATGATCAGATTGTTTTAGATTTGATTTTAAGTAGAATTTCAGTTTGAATTTCTTTAAATGTACTATAAGAGGAAAAGATGTTCTTCTTCCGTTGAGTATTGTATCAAGTATGCTGAATGCATAAAATGTATTTGATTAGTTCTTGAAGGAATGGAAGATTGATGTTTGTTACTTATGTGTCTATATCCTTATCTTGATAGTTTGACCTTCTTCGGTTCAAATGATCTAAAGAGCATTGTTATTATTGTATAATTATGGATGACAGTTGTGATTGACAATGAAAGCTTGTAAGTAATATGAGATTAAATTCTTATGAGTGTTTAGCAGTTCTAATTTGTTCTACCAAAAGCTAATAGTGGAATTAAATTATTGCCCTTCTAGAAGATAGGGTTAAAAATGAGCCTAAAAGAGAACGCTAAACAAACTGGATTAAATTACTAATCCCTAGTCCTAGGTATGAAAGGACAATAGTGAATTTGGGTTCTTAATCATTTATATCTTTAAACTAAAAAGGTATGATATAAATTCAGTTAAGAGAACTGATAGGCAATCAAATGGAGTTCATATGGCAATCTCAAGTAAAGGTAATGAGATATTGTCCCATTCTGTTGCTTTAGAATCAGGAGTATTCTAATGACTCCTTGATGAGAGCTTGACCGTAAAACCTCTACCAAGTAATGAGACTTTTAGAGGAGGGTCGTCTTAAGACGAAGAATCCAGGGATCGGAAAGGCTAACCTTAGGGGTAAATGTCTTTAAAGTAATTTGTACTCGAGTGCTTAACGCATATTGACGAGTAGATCTTTTCGAGGCGGATTTAAAGGATGACGGCACAAGACAACTGCAGGGTTGTACCTCCAAGAAGATTAGGATCTTCTCGAAGTTACAACAATGCAGGGTACTTATGACGACACCCTTTGCATTGATCGCTAAGATTTACATTCGTGACTGGATTAGTTACTTAGGGATTGATTAGGAATGTGGTCAGGTTATAAGGCTGCCTAGGAGGTTCGGGGTATCTTGACACATTGGTCTAACTGTAAGGTTAAACCAGTATGTCACCGTATCCCTAATCCTCTGGATATCCATATAACATTATCACCTTGTTAATCTATCTCCGAGTGATTCAGTTGTGAAAGAAAGGACTGACAGTAGTCAGGTATAGGACATTCTATATAACATATGAATGGGGTGAAGGACGTATTCTAGATTGACGAGTATGCCGTTAAGGAATACGAGACATGAACAGTATGTTTCAAATCTTTGGCCAAAGTATCGCAAGCTGCTGATTGCGTTGTCCTAATTCACCTAGTCTAAGGGATGAGATGCCGATGAATAATGGTAACAGTTATTCAGTTAGATTCCTTGGACAGAGCATTCTGAATCCCAGATTGGGGAAGAGAACCGCAAGAGTGTTGTGTTAAATAAAAACACTAACTCTTTTTACTCATGAATAGATCGGTAGATTACCGAGTCATGGAATGAATAGATCGGAGGTATTCCGAGTCATTACAGCTGCATATGGTTGTCTGTTATATAAATGGTTATTTGAATTGTGAGTTCTAAATTATGTATTTAGAACCAGTATGCAATTATCAAAAAAAAAAATTGACTTGTTCTATTGTCTAAAATGAGGATGTTACAGAAATGAGAGTGTATAAGATCAAAACATAAAAGAAAATGTACTTTTTATTTAATAACAACCACTTATATCTTTAAGATTGAATGATAATATAAGTAAGATGTTATTATCGAATGGTATGTTGAACCATTGAGTGATAATCTACTTCTTTTACAACATCAACTTACACTTTAAATAATTAAGCAATATCTCGTTTAAACCAACTTGATTACAATGTAAAAAAAGATTTAATGAAAAGTATAAAAGTACATTGAAAACCTATGAAGAGCTACAGATGCCAATATTTTTCTTAAGTAAACCTAATGGATATAAATGATGATTAAAGGACACTTTGAAATAATTTCCAAGTCTTATGCTTGAGTGATCCAGTATTTTAGTTGGACACTGATACTGATAGACTTGATGATATACCTGTGATTTATAATGAAACTAATCAATATAAAGGAGTTTATATTCAAGAGGTAAATTATAAATCAAAATATAGATTATTGTAGTAATATACACTTTTAGGGATGATTTGTAACGTTATAGAACCAAATCTGATTCCACTGTTAAACAACGAGAAAACACTCACAACGATTTGGAATGAAGTAAGAAGTGGCTTTTGATCAATTTAAAATGTACAGTTTTCTTCATATGACATAAATAAACTAAGAAATATTAAATAATTATTAATGATCATAAATTATTTTATTTTATCATTTTGAATTAACATCGAAGAGTGGGAATCATAGAGCAACAATCTTATCAAAAGAACCTTGTTTGTACTGGAGCTAGGGACAACTACGGGGAGAGTATCGAATGCGTGATGATGTAAGTCATTATGTGAGGGAAAACTTTCTCATAGAAATTCCAAGATGGTACTGATAGGATTCATGGGAATCGATTACCAAGCCATGATACCCGCAACTTCAGTAATTGAACTTATTAAGTACATTATTTCCTAAGATGTTAAATAGTAAACTTAATAACCTGAACAACGGAAACAAATCCTCATGAATATTACTATAACAGTTGTGAGGTGAAGGGAAGATAGGTTTCATAGGCTTATGTGTAGACTTGGAATCCAACTTGCTAGCACAACACCAAATAAACTATGGCCATATTAGTGCATGTATCTGGATGCATTGTCTTTTCACTAATTCTTCTTGTTATAGTGTTGAGATTCAGATGATGGTTATGGTAGTATCTTTCCATAGGATGCTAAGAAGACATCAAAATTTCTCTCAGCATGTAATAAGGCTTAATTAAATTATATACTAGGTATATTGGCTCGGGTAGAGCATAGAAGGGGGATTGGATAGATTTGTAAAATCTTGTAGTTGCACATGGTTATCATAAATTTTCTAGTTGGATTCTAAACATTATTTAATGTTAGATTAATTTTTTTTGTAAGCTGTTGAACATTGAAGGCATCAAGATAATTAACTAATGCTAGAATAATTTTGAAGTTTCTATAAATTATGTTACTCATTTCAATGTAAGATAACTTAAGGGATTCATAAATCTTGTATGCTAGGATTTAATTATTGTGTATTAAATTAATTGAAGGGATAAACTATATTAAATGGGTTAGTATTGAAAAAATTCCTTAGGTTTTGGCGAAGTAAATAATGGTATTACAGTCATGCCTTTTGGTTTGAATAATTTTTGTGCTACGTATTTCGTATGGCAGCAATACACCATGACTTATATATTCCATGATCTTATTCACAAGATTGTGGAAACATATGTTGATAATCTCTTAGCGGAATCTACGAGGAGAGGTGAACACCCTAAGAGGCTTTCTTTGAGGGTCATAACTTTCACATGTAGGATCAAATATGGTGTAACATTAAATGCAGAGAAATGCATATACAGAGTCATATGAGGTAAGTTATTGGGTTATATACTTTCTTCTCAATGAATTTATGATCCTGGATGAGGTAGCCCAGAAGCACTGGGAGATTTGGCATCAAAAATGACACCTCCCCTAGTATTTACCTAGCCACCCTGACATTCTGGTATTAGATATTTCTTGGTGCCAAGAGCTTGGGGAAATTGCATAGGGTATTGCATCTGCAAGCCTTGACATACTGACTTAAATTGCATCATATTAATTACTTACTAAATAAATATTGTTCCAAGGCATAGAACCTAATGGATATGGTCATAACTAAGAGAGAATTTTAGTTAAATGTTTCCTCATGGAGGTGTAGGATCTAACTAGATATCTCTAGGCACCATGGAGTCTGAGAAATCACCTGTCAAAGATATAGCATCTTGTATTCACGAGCCACATATGTTTGGATAGCGTACATGTTAGCACATGAGGATGATGATGGTCACAAACATGCCATATATTTCATTATTCATATGCTCCTCTACTATGAGACTTGGTATACCCAAGAGGAGAAAGAGTGTTTAGCCATTTTTTGCAACTAAGAGGTTAAGGCTTTACATGATTAACCAGGAAACAAGAGTGATTACTAAATCAAATCAGTTGTGAACATTCTTGACTCAAACAATATTATATAAGAAGGAAGGTAGATTCATAACATTAATGGGTGAATTTGATCTTACTTTCATCAATCAAAAGTATGTGAAAGGAAAAATAATTGCTGATTGGTTAGCCATTAACCACATAGTCTGTGGTGAAATATTTGATTTTTAATTTCCCAGATAAATGAATTTGTTATATAGAGAAACATATCTTCACTTCATGCCCATGGTATACGGATATAATAAACACATAACTATGATATCATACATGATCCTAAAGGTGACCTGAAATTTTGCATGAAACATCAAGGTGATGACCTTGCGTATCATAAGCTGCTAAGTATGTAATTGTAGAAAAACTTTTATAGGTCTAGAGAGTGTTTCTATGGCATGCTACTAATATGTGTTGATGCGAGAAGAGGTGGAAAATTTTATCTTTGAATCCCATAGTAGATTTTCCAAATGGAAGTCCACTTTAGTATGAAATTTAACCACTCACAAGATCCATCGGATGGGATAATTCTAGGTCCAACACTAGAGCATGATGTTGTGGAATATATCAGATGCCAAAGTTCCAGAAATGCTTCTAGGATACCTTTTCTGGCATTATACACATCTTAAGATCCCAGGATTTACCACCACTAGTTATACCTTGGACCTTCTCTACTTAGGGTTTTGATTTGATAGGGAAATCCGTGGTCCCTAGAGACATCATCAGATGGACACTACATTTATACATCACGGACCCTATAAAATATTTTAAAAATCGTGGTTAAGGCCATGCCTCTGACTATGGTACTCTAGATATGTCATTACTAAATTCATCTTGTAACCAGATCATCTACAAGTACGGTAGTTCCTCAAGTCAGTGTAAGGCTTTTAGATGGCATGCCTTTTAATAATCAAGAGGTAGGTGAGCTATGGCACTCAGTTTAAAATATCACATCACACAGCCTCCTTGTAGGTTACCCTGTAGGCCAATGGATAAGGGAGAAGTCTTTTGTTAGGAAATAAGGGATAAAATATGTGGAATAATCCCTCACAGAATCGTAACAGTAGAAACTAATATGCAGAAAATATTACAGATCTCAAATAAAAGTGTAGAATAAAATAACACAACACAAAGAGACAATATTTAACATGGTTCACCCAATTTGGGCTACGTCCACCAAGAATCACTTGCTCATATTTTATTACAATCCACCGCTCTCTCAATACAATAACCAGATCTATTTGGAGCTATGCTCAACAAACTTTACAAAATTCACACCCAAATTCAAAGCACATCTGTAATGTTTCTACATACTTCTATCATATGCATAAAACCATATAAATAGACAACTACTTAAGTAGTTTTACAAAACCGTGGGTATCAAAACCATGGGAAAAACCGTCCCATAAACCTATGGGTCAAAATCCTGCCCATATGAGAAAATCATGTTTCCCGATATATCGAGCACGTTTTAAGGCCCAAAATGTTTTCAGTGAGGATACATGAAAAGTGTACAGTACTCTTAGTGTATAGTCTTCAACACTTTCACACATGAAAACAGGCTCCACAACCTAACAATCTCCCACTTGGAGACTAGTTTTCCTCTGAGCAAGCTTCTCAACCCTTCACTAGTTTCTGTGAAGACCAACCAAAGCTGAACACAACTTCAGTTTTTCCCTTGTGACCACCTTGGTCATCATGTCTACAGGATTTTTACTGGTATGGATCTTCTCCAGCTTCAACTTCTCTTCCTCCAAAGCTATCTTGATGAAATGGTACCTTAACTGTATATGCTTCATCCTAGAGTGGAAAGAAGAGTTCTTAGCTAGGTGTATATCACTCTGACTATCACTATGTAACTTTCCTTCCTCCTGCTTATGCCCCAACTCCTCAAGCAATTGTTGTAACCAAATCATTTCTTTTCTTGCCTCTGTGGCAGCAACATACTCAGCCTCTGTGGTTGACAAAGCCACCAACTTCTGTAGTCATGAAATCTAGCTTACTGTTGTCCCACCTATAGTGTAAACATAATATGTCGTGCTCCTCTTGCTGTCTACATCTCCAGCCATATCTGAATCTACATAACCACACAAAGTGGTGTCTGATCCACTGTAGCACAAAACTATCCCCATGGTCCCTCTCAAATACCAAAGGATCCACTTTACTGCCTGTCAGTGATCTCTACCTAGATCACTCATAAATCTACTCACCGCTCCCACTGCATGGGCAATATCAGGCCTGGTACACACCATGACATACATCAAACTACCAACTGCTGATGAGTAAGGTACCTTGGACATTTGGTTTCTCTCCTGCTCTGTCTTGGGACACTGCTCCTTTGATAACTTGAAATGGCCTACCAAAGGAGTCCCAACCGGTTTAGCATCCTGCATATTAAACCTCTCCAAGACTTTCTTAATGTACTCTTCCTGAGATAAAGTCAGCTTCCATTCCTTCCTATCCCGAGATATCCTCATACCAAGGATTTGTTTGGCTTCCCCCAAATCCTTCATAGCAAAGGATTCACTTAGCTGCTTCTTGAGTACTTTTATTTCTTGCATGTTTTTACCTGCAACCAACATGTCATCCACATACAGACATAGGATAATATAATTGTCCATCCTCAAATTTCTTTGTATACATGCAATGGTTAGAATGACATCTAATATAACCTTACTCCATCATGAAGCTATCAAATTTCTTATACCATTGACGTGGAGCTTGTTTCAAGCCATACAAGCTCTTCTTCAGTTTGCACACCATCTCCTCTTTACCTTTGACCTCATAGCCCTCTGGTTGCTGCATATATAGTTCCTCCTCCAAATCACCATGGAGAAATGTAGTCTTTACATCAAGCTGTTCTAAGTGCAAGTCTTCTACTGCAACTATTCCTAGAACAGTTCTAATAGAAGTCATTTTTACTATAGGAGAAAAAATCTCATCAAAATCTATACCTTTTTTCTGTGCAAACCCCTTGACCACCAACCGGCCTTGTATCTTTTCTTTCCTCCTTCTTCCTCTTTGACTCTGAACACCCACTTGTTCTGTAATGCTCTTTTTCCTTCGGGTAGCTTCACCAAATCCCATGTCTGGTTCTCCATGAGAGCCTGATGCTCCTCATCCATGGCTTGCTCCCACTTCTTCCTGGCATCTACCTGCATTGCTTCATCAAAGCTCTCTGGCTCTCCACTATCAGTGAGTAATAAATAATAAAGAGAAGGAGAAAAATGTTTAGGTTCTCTTCTTACCCTAGAAGACCTCCTCAATATAGGAGTTTGGGGTTCCTGTTGAGGAGGTTCCTGAACTGATTCATGTGTCACTTTTCCATCCGAAATATCCTCTACTGCTGCATATTCTTTCTTGGATTCTTCCTTGTTTTCCTGTAACTACTACTTATACATGACTTTCTCATTAAAGACCACATCCCTAGATCAAATGATTTTCTTGTCCTTAATACTCCAACATTTATATCCAAAGTCATCACCACCATAACCAATGAAAGTACATTTTTCTGACTTAGCCTCTAGCTTGGTCCTATCATCCTTGTCTATATGAACAAACACCTCACATCCAAAGACTCTAAGAAATGAATAATCAACTTTCTTACCATACCAAGCCTCCTCAGGTATGCCTCCATCCAAGGCACTTGAGGGTCCTCTGTTTATCAAGTACATAGTTGTGCTCACCGCTTCTACCCAAAAAGAAAGAGGCAGTCCTGCATGTAACCTCATGCTCCTAGCATGTTCCATTATTGTTCTGTTCATCCTTTCTGATACCCCATTCTACTGTGGAGTTCCTGGAACCATCTTTTTCCTATAGATTCCATTCTTAGAACAGTAATCATCAAATTCATTCCTGTAATACTCCCCTCCATTATCTGACCTGAGACATTTTAGCTTAAGACCTGTTTCATTCTCTACCAAGGCTTTCCATTTAACAAAAGTGTCAAATACATCAGATTTGTTTCTAATACAATAAACCCAAACTTTCCTTGTTGCATCATCAATAAAAGTAACATAATAACTTGAACCCCCAAGAGATGATACCTGAGCCGGCCCCCACACATCAGAATGCACTAGCTCTAACTTACTCTCTTTCTTTGTAGGTCCAACCTTGAGAAACCTTACTTGCTTTTGTTTCCCATATATGCAGTCCTCACAGAACTCCAAACCTGTTTTTGTATATCCAGGAAAATCCTTCTTTATGATCTCCATGCCCTTATGGCTCATATGACTGAGCCTATAGTGCCACAATGTTGTATCTACTTCTGAAGCCACAAGATTACAAAAATTAGTGCTATAAGTGGTTAAATACAAGGTTCCAACCTTCTTACCTCTTGCCACCACAAGAGCACCCTTGGTAACCTTCCAAGAGTCTACTGTAAATATCATAGTACAACCATCACTTCCCAACTACCCTGCCGATATCAAATTTCATCTTAATGTAGGCACATGTCTGACATCCTTCAATAGCCAAGTATTCCCATTCTACATCTTAACCTGAACAGAACCTTTTCCAACTATGTTACAAGGCTCATCATCACCAAGAAAAACATGCCCAAAATCTCCTTGAACATAATCAACAAAATAATGCCTATGTGGAGAAGCATGGAAAGAAATCCCCCAAATCTAAAACCCAAGATTCAGTAATATTGTGCAAAGAAAGAATCAAAGCATCCTGACATACATTACCCGTTGCCACATTTGCCTCCTTGTTTTCTTCCTGTTGTTTCTTCTTGTCCCGAAGCTCCCAACAGTCCTTCTTTACATGCCCAAACTTTCCACAGTGCCAACATACTATCTTGCTTTTGGATTTTGACCTTGCCTGATCCTTTGATTTTCCATGGTTTCCTCTATTCTTCTGTCTCCCTCTAGTTTCCACTGTCAAAGCATTCCCTGAAGTAGAAGATTCACCAGAGCTTTTTCTTCGCATTTCCTCACTTAGAATCACCCCTACAACATCCTCAAACTTCAACTTTGAGTTAGCAGGAACCGAGTTGCTTACTTCCATTACCAGGCTATTCCAACTCTCAGGTAAAGAGCACAGAACTAATAAAGCCCTAACTTCTTCATCAAATTCTATTGTAACAGAAGCTAGCATATTTACAACTGTATTAAAATCATTTAGATGATCTGCTACTGAACCATTCTCAGACATCTTCATATTAAACAACTTTTTCATTAAAAATATCTTATTAGAGGTAGAGGGTTTTTCATACAACTTCCCTAATGCATCCATCAGTTCTTTTGTAGTCTTTTCCTTTGAAACATTAAATAATACCGAAGATGTAAGACACATTCGGATTGTCCCAAGTTCCTTCCTATATAGCAAATATCATTCCACATCTTTCATGCTCAAGGGTTTGTTCACCTTCTCAGACATCGGAGTATAAAGATCCTTCTGATAAAGGTAATCTTCCATCTGCATCTTCCAAAGACTGAAATTCTACCCGTTGAATTTATCAACCCTAGATCTTCCATCATCTGCCATAGCTCCCACTCAAGATAAAAAATTTCCCAGCGTTTTAACACTTCAACAAACCAAACCATGCTCTGATACCAATTATTAGGGAATAAGGGATAAAATATGCAGAATAATCCCTCACAGAATCGCAACAGTAGAAACTAATATGCAGAAAATATTACAGATCTCAAATAAAAGTGTAGAATAAAATAACACAACACAAAGAGATAGTATTTAATGTGGTTCACCCAATTTGGGCTACGTCCACCAAGAATCACTTGCTCATATTTTATTACAAGCCACCGCTCTCTCAATATAATACCCAGATCTGTTTGGAGCTATGCTCAACAAACTCTACAGAATTCACACCCGAATTCAAAAGCACATCTGGAATGTTCTTACACACTTCTATCATATGCATAAAGCCATATAAATAGACAACTGCTTAAGTAGTTTTACAAAACTATGAGTATCAAAACCATGGGCAAAAACCATCCCATAAACCTATGGGTCAAAATCCCACCCATATGAGAAAATCGCGTTTCCCAATATATACATGAAAAGTGTACAATACTCTTAGTGTACAGTCTTCAACACTTTCACACATGAAAACATGCTCCACAACCTAACATATTTTTGGAGGCTAAAGCACCCGATGCTTCTGGGCTACCCCATTTGAGTGTACTCCCTTAAGAGCCCTGAGACTAAAAATTTTTATATCTTCGACATGTGATTTCTTAGACTCCATGGCACGTAGAGATGTCTCGTCAGATCTTACACCTCCATGTCGGGACCCTCTAGGAAATCCACTCTTAGTTTTATCCATCTCCATTTGGTTCTCTCATTGTCCTATTGTTTTCAAATTCACAAAATACTATAGTTCGAGTCAGTGTATGCCTATTCGATGCAATATTTTACAAACAGAAGCTCTTAGCACAGACCCGACTAGGCCAACACATTGGGGTGACCAAGTAAACACTATAGGAGGTGTCGTTTCGAGGGCCAAATCTCTCGGTGTTTCTATGATACCTCATTTGGGCATGTAAACATAAAAATTAGGTCGCACTCCCCTTGGTCCCTTTTCGAATAACCAACTCAAACATGTTCACCTAACCATGACCCTTCTACCCCACATTTATATTAATTTAATTATTTACAATTAAATTAATACTCATCATCACTTCACTCATTATTTAATTACCTTAATTAAAACTAATTTCCACTTCACCTAGACACCTCACCCCACCACGCCATCACAAACCTTTTTTTAGCATATTTCCCCTTTACTAGGACTCAACATTCACTCACCATAACTAAGACTTTGTCCTACCTACCTTAACGAACTAAGACTTAGTGAAAACCTAAAATCACATGCCTATTCTCCCTCTAACCCCATTCCCTCTCATTAAAAATAAACATTCCGGTTTGATCCGCGAGAATAGACAGAGTTGGCCCAAAAGATTGCCAAGATCTAGCATTTTTAGTAAACCTAGGATTTCCCACCTTAACCGATGTTGGTCAACCCTAAACCAACACCAGTCACCCTAAACCATCCTCAGTTATCATATATTAATTTTGGTAACCTTGTTTAAGAGGTTGGCCATATTCTCAAGTTTTGGAAATGAAAGAGATCTGCATGAAAGCAAGAACTAAAGCCCTTTCTCACATTTAGATAACCATAGCCAACACCAAGACAGATCCAAAGGTATTTGCATTCATGGTAGTATTCCAGGAAGCATTGTTGCAGCACTAAGAACCATTCCAAAAATTAACCATCAACATCACCCAGCCATCAAATTTGCAAACACCAATAAGTGTATCTCTAACCTCCATCATTTCATGTTTGTCTAGATTACAAAGTCTCTTCATCTTTGTTTATCAGCATCATTTGCAATTTTCAACCCACCCTTGTTACCTTCATGTGAACCCAACCATTCCATCATCCACAACCATTTAATAACCTATACTTGATCTTGAATACCTTTGAGTACTGCCAAAACCTCCACAAACCTAACTATTTACCTTATCATCTCTATTCAAACTTAGACAAACCCCCAAAACCTATTTTATTGAACTTCTACCATCCCACCTAAACCATTGTCGATTCCCTCTTAACCTCGTCAGTCACACCTCACTGACCTCGGTCTCTGTATTTTGTAACCCTGCCAATAACAAAAACCTAACAACCTACATTCAAGTAACCCAAGCTATGTAGAAATTTACCTTGACCTGTCCCAACACCTTTACTACCTACCATACTTCCAGATATGATCATAACCTAGCCTGTTATATTAGATATGTTTATTGTATTTGGATGAGATACCTAAATCATATCAACTGCAATAGGATTTTATTTACTTACATCATTTATTACGTTAAGTTGTATTAAACAGTGGCTTGACTGCCACCAAGGAAGTACCACACTTCTTGGATTTAGCACACGTTAGGTAGCCCACTGGCATATATTGTTTAACTCTCTTTTGTTGTCTCGTTTTGTATTTTAGGTAGTTCCTCCTAGCCAAAAGGAAGCTCACACAATCAAAATTGGATTAAGAAGTCATAAACCATGCATAACATCCAACCAACCATCACAATAGGTATTCCTCCTTGGCTCATACCCTTATTTTTTTCGTCTAATCCACAAAGAAAATGGTGAAACATTTTGGCACACTTAGTGGGACCCATCAGGGGTTCTTAAACATTTTATTCATTCTTAGGTGAAAGTTGTGTGTTTTTTTCCCCTTTGAAAGACTTCCACATTAATTTTCTTGTTTGGAATCTTCCCCTTCTTTCTATTGTCTAAAATTAATCATGTTTTGGTGTTTTAAATAGAATACGTCTTTCTTTTATTAACATTGCATTAGTGAAAGAGCATCCATCTTCCTGTTCATCACTTATTACATCGAATATCACATTTCGATTTAGATTTAAAACACTTTGGAATTCTGATTTATTGCATTATATCTCACATTAAAATTGAGGGAAACCTATATGCTAGAAGTCATGACCAATTGATGGTTAACATAAATTAATCGTAGAAAGCACATTCTTTCTTCTCTCTCTTTGCAAAACTACACAAATTGGAATATATACATCTTCCTAAACAACATCCCACCTAGAAGAAGCTATCAATGATCACACAATCAGAGGATTAACAGTGGGTGCCTAGATGGTTATCTTTGTCCAGTCATCACCTTAGAGAACTACTAGATCCCACCAAAACATAACCTGAAACCTCACCTTTAGAATTTCCTTCTTCGTAGGAAGCCTTCCCAACCAAAAAATTTGTTCTAAATTCCCAAGTTAGTCTTTAAATAGCATAAGCTAAACACACTAAATTCACTTGTAAGATTACGTGTTTTTCCTAGCTTTGTGCTTGACTTGCATTTTGAGGTGTGAGGTCGTATTCTCCATTTTTCTTTCCTTTCATAATCCATAATCATAGTTGGTGTATTCCATTTATTTCTGAGTGTGTCAGGACTCATTTTTACCATACTCAGACTTTTTTGTTGGTATCTCATTCAACCTTAATTCACAAAAAGAAATTTTTTCTTCATTCTACAGATTTCACAGTAACCAGCATCGGTTTACATCTAACTATCATCAGTTCATTTGATCGGAGTCAGTTCCCTGTGTTTTTCGTCAGCTTACCGAAAGAGTAATCATCTCATCTTCTTCTCTATTTAAAATCTCTGGATGTCACCATATCCTCTGCATTATGATATTATTGACTAAATATAGCCTCCACAGTTGACTTTCCCCAGTTTCTATCTCACTTGCTCAAAATTTTAATTTCCCATAGTAACCGACATTGATTACTGTGACTGTCATTGATCACTTATAAACTGACATCAGTTGGTCTAATCGGTGTCGGTATTTCTGTTTTGATTTTTAATCAAAACTCCTACCAATTCACCTCTCATAATCAATACATTCTTATTGGGTAAACACTTATTTTCCATCCCTACTGTTTTATGTTTCATTTAAAGAATATAGTCTTACCGGGTCAACACTTATTCACATGGTGTTGACTCACAGCCAAAGTAATGCCCTTATATTTCATGGTAGCTGTCAGCTAATCCCACCTAGTCCATCACCACCATTCATCCTGTCACTTATGGATCTGACTTAGCTTATCCCCATTACTACCGGCGACAAGGAGTTCATGAGACTCCTTGACCAGAATCCCGCTACCCTCATGTACTACCTTGTTCATTCTTCCACCCAGGATTCCTCAAGATAGTTAATATATGACATACCCATATCTATCCCCCTACTCTCGCAGCCACCTCTGCATTAGCTAGTACAAACTCGGTGCTACCGTCATCCAATTTTCCACTTGTGGTATCTTAGCTAGATCCCACAGCCGCTATAACTACAGTGTCTACGTCATCTCGTACCTTCTACATCAATTGTACCTCTGACAGCCACTTTAAATATAGCCCCATCTGCACCTGTTGCCTCACATATACCTATTACATCACAACCACCTCTGGTGTCAAAATTTTACACCCATATCCAGGACCTCATCGTTTCTATCCCGTAGTCCTTACCCCCAATCACCACTAGAGTTATTACGACTACCCCACCCACTTACACATACTACTAAAAACCCCCGACCTCATCTATCACTTATTCTAGCTATGTGTCACCTACATCTATTTCTCCTACGCAGTTCTCATACTCAGTGCCACCATACACTAGAATACCACCTACTTCTTCCATAGGGGCACCCATTCATCACAACCTACTAATGACCTCATTAAAATGATGATGGAAAATATGTAGACCTTAGAAGCATCTATTTCTTACTCCCATAACTCTTTAACTATGATGAAATCTATAAGGAGCCTATCCATCTGTATATTCTCATTTGTCCTTACCCTTTGCATTGGGAAATGCCTAAATTCAATTACTTCAATAATAAAGAGGACTTGCAAAAAAACTTGTGGTTGTTCAAACATAAGTGCTACCTAATCACCCAAAATGATGTTTTGCTCCTATGAAACTTCCCAATGTCCTTGATAGGACTAGCATTGGATTGGTATAGTTGACTACCTCAATATTCCATTTATTCCAGTAATCAAGTAGCCCAAGATTTCTTAGACCATTTTTTAATCAATGTTATCAAGAAATTCACCATGACTGATCTCTATTCAACCCAACAATATGAAGACGAACCTATCACATATTTTTTTGCTTGCTAGCAGATTCTTATTAACCAATTGATGTTCCATCTACCTCAGACTAAACTTATTAAGTTGTTCACTAGAACTTGTGCCAGGCACATCTCACCAAATATGTAGGTACAAACCTTCCAAAAGTTTGATGAAGCATTCACCATGACACAAACGATGGAAATTCACGCCATCTAAGAAAATAAAATCCAATTACGAAACAAGAACACCCCATTAAAATAAAACGATTCTTCTTCATCTTCAAAACCTTATTGGGTGGATATTTTGTCAATCCAAAATATGAGGTTCAACCATAGTACATGGGATTAAATCCCTCCTCAAAGACAGGTGACGCTGCCTGTTTATTACTAATCTAAAACACAGCATAAAAAATATATATAGTATTCACACTAATCTAACCACTAGGTTTGGGATAGAATCCCAATATCCATATCCGCACTATGTGAAGATGTTGTTTTTATAAATGGACTGGGTAGGAAATTATTACAATGTAAGAAGCGCAATGGAAAGGAAAGGAGAGCACAAAATAATCATACAATATTTAGATAACAAATGTAATGTTTGAAATGATTAGAATCATAAAGACACTAAACAAGGAATAGCTTAAGATTGCGAACATAAGAACAATATCTTAAGAAAAACACTTCTCACAACACAAAGTTTGTGAAAAAAGCATCAACTTCTATTCCTCAAATGATTAAAAGAAAACACAAAGTTTTTCTTCTTCACAATAGCTCCCAATGTTTCAAAAATCTCAACCCTTTGGAATGTACACACATCCCTTATTTATAATAAAAATAGTTGAGAGAAAATAGGACAAACCCTATAAAACAATCTTTTAAAAAGAGTCCTATTTTGCTTGGCTCTCACGCAGGAGACCAAGTCACAATATGATTCAAAATGTGACGAAACAGAAATGAAAAAGACATGTCAATTTCAAGATTGAAATGACACGTCGCATCAAGACTTAGTCTGAATCATCATATTTTTCTTCTTCATCTTTCTCTTCCTCCAACTGAACCTATTTATTCTGAAATTCTTGGAACTTCTGGATTATATCTTGCATCTCATTTTCATCAAGCATAGTGGAATGATCCCTCAAGACTTCATATGTTTCTTGAGTGTCGTTGGCACTACCGGGAAGTTTTCTCAATCTTTTGTTGAGTTTTCTTAGGGCCTCCAAAGAATGTTCAATCTTTAAAAACTTGTCAATGATTTCAATACCAAATCCGTGAGTTGGTTCATGTTGAACAGATTCTTGGACTTGTTTGAAAAGATCGTCACCTGAAAGGATGCCCGAATTTCCAACTGACACTTTTGCACAAATTTTTAGCAATTCCTCTTCCAGGTCAGTTTTGCCATCAATCAATTGATCTCTTGATTCTCTCAATTTACCACAAGCTTCGTTGAGAATCTTTACCCTGAACCTGATGGCTTTGGTCAGCTGGAAATGCTTATCTACATGTGGGATGATGCCTTCTTCTACCAAGAGGTGTGATGGTATTTTCTTTAATACCTGGACAGCTTCGAAAGTCAAATCAAGGTGTCCAATTTCTTGGGAGAAATCATCATCCATATTTTCTCCATCACTCTGAATATTCCCCAAAGATTGATAAACTTCCATGGTGTCTTGAATCACTTCTTTCCCCTGTTGGAGCAGCCATTGGATACATTCATCCACCACCCTCCCTTTTTTGTTAATCTTCTCAATTATAGGCACTGATGAGAAATCAAACCTGATAGGGACAGAGGAAGATGGTATGGATTCAAGGGATTTTGAGAGCTTAAGTAATACTTTAGTTAACTGCTCCACCTTTTCTTTAAGCTCATCTCTGCTGTCTTTTGTTTCCTTCAATTTCTGGCATAGCACGTTTATAGCATCCCATGCATCTTGTTGTGCTCCTTCTGTTGTCACTTCTCCTAGAGCCACCCTAGTTATCTGATAGTCAGAGGCTGTTATGTCCTCTGTTTTTTTTTCAGTCGTAGGAGTGGCGATCTTTGCAAACTTATGCCCCAAAGTGTCCACCAAAACCCTTGAAACTATTTTGGGTGTCTTGGCTGATTTAGCTGTAGAAGCCTTAAGTGAACTAAAATCAAAGGCTGGTATGGGTACAATCACCTTCCTCTTCCTCAGAGTTTTCTCAAGTAGCCATTGAGGCATGTCAGAGGGATTCTCCACTATTGTAGAAGTTGGTATCATAATTTCAGGGGGAGAGGGATCCACTGGCAGAGTGGGGACAATTAGTAATGTGGTAGTAGATTCAGTAAAAAGAGGCACAGGAGGGGGCATGTTGGTGGTTACTTTGGTCCCAACATAGAGGGGTGAGAGTCTAGAGAAAATACTAGCCATGACCGAAGAAGTAGATGGGGAAAGAGGAGGTAGAAGTGGTTGTGAAGGAGGAAGCATAGATCTCGAATCTAAAGCCTGGGATGCAAGAGATAAGGTCACTTTAGTTGGGCAGTAAACAAATGGTGAAACTAGGGGCTGGCTTACTTCTCCTTCTAAATAAATTTCTCCTATTTCTGGTGGTGTTAGTGATTCTGGCACATTCACCATTTCAACTGGAGTAAAAATTGAAGAGATTTCTCATTCTCTTCTCTTCTTGAAAAACTTGACCTTTATAGGTCCCTTAGAAGATCTTTTGTCTTTTCCCTTTTTGGAGGGCCCCGCCTCTGTAGCAACAAACTTTGAAAAATTATCATCTTTAAAAATCATTCCCCAAGAGGCAAGCCATGCTTTTGTGCATGCAAGAACTAGGGCTGATCTATTTGTAACGGAATATTTTTCACTGATAGACCAATCAATAGGTGGGAAAACATATTAATCTTCATTCAATCCATCATAGGAAGGATCCAAAACACTTTCATTATCACTAGTACCTTCTAGTATGTCAATGAGCTCAAGTGTCTGAATTTCAGCAAGTGTCAACCTGCTATGATCTTTTCTTTGGATAGTAACCTCATCACGTAAATCAATCCAGATGTCTTCTACGCTTGGCACATGCATATGCAGAGTTCCATATGCCTTGAGGACTCCTTAAAAATCAAACCTGTCTTGGGGCTTCATGTGCTTCTTTAACTTATCTTGAAGCTCATGGACAACGTTCTTGGCTTTCACCACCGTTGAACAAGCATACCATCCAATATAAATTGGGAAAGATAGAGCGGCCTTGTGTTTACTCTGTTGGAACATGTGAAAATCCAACAATTTCCTGACCAACTTCATCAAGATTAGTTTGTCCCCTAGATATCTGGGAAAATGGAAAGGATCCCCTGGGTACATGACTACTCAAAGATATGTGAACTTCTTAAATTGCAAGAAGACACAAACCCATTTGAAACTTCAGCCCATGCCTCATTAGAAACTCTCATTTTCCTCAGTTCCGTGCTTAACCTGCAGATGTTCTCGTAAAAGAAGGCATCATTTACCCTTGTTAATTGGTCTTCAGACCCTTTTTGTGTCAACTGAGTAAAATAATGATAAACATGCTCCACTATCTTGTTCCCCTTGGTGTCCAACCCGGGATAGTTCCTCATGCCGGCCGCTGCATAGGTGACATACTAGGACATATAAAACTTTCCCATAGATAGGACTGTTGTCATTTGAGAATCTATCTGGTTACTGATAAGAGTACCCCAATCAATTCCCTGTTGATTCTTCTTAATAATGATTATGAACTGGTACATCCATCCTTGGAAAACATTTAACTTGGGGAAACCAAAAACCTGACTCAACAGAGTAATGATATCATTGATTTCTTGAATGAAATCACTTCTAGGAACAAGTCTTGGGAACCTAGAAACAGCTGGTTTGGATTTGATTAGGAATTTCCTATTCACGTGCTTTATGCAATCCTCCTGATCATTGTCCCAAGATTTTTGGGCTGACTTGAGATCCACATCTCCATATTCCTCAAAATTAGGTAGCTTGAGAAGGTCATCGAAGTAACCTCCATCCAACTTGATTACAACTTCTCCTGCCTGGTTTTTAATAGAACGAGAAGCAGAGTCATAATTCGAAGCACATGCTAAGATGAACTCAGTGCACTGAGCAGACATAGGGAAACCTACTGCAAGAGGTAGACCACTATCAACTATTGATTTCATCCATGGAATCTGAGAAGAGATCTTGACCCTATTCCAAAAATCCTCCATATCTGTGTTTCCGAGTTTTGTATCCCAGATGTCGTAATTACAGTCAATGTAGGAGGGAGACTCCACCTTCCTAAATTTGTACTTCATCCTCCCTAATTTTTCAGTCTTATCTTGTGATGGACCAGGTTCCAACATGAGGAAATTTAGAGGAGGACAGCATCGGAGATAAGAAGGTGTTGAACACTTCGGAAAACCCGACACACTAAGAGGATGCCGGAGAGTTCGTAAAACTTGACACACTGGGAGGATGCCGGAGAGTTCGGAAAACCCGACACACTAGGAGGATGCCGGAGAGTTTGGAAAACCCGACACACTAGGAGGATGTTGGAGAGTTAAGAAAATCCGACACACTAGGAGGATGCCAGAGAGTTTGAAAAACCTGACACTTTAAACTTTCTGATATACTGTGGGTTTTGAACACTGCAAAGCACCCTGCGAAACCTGAGAAAAGAGAATGGGGTAATTGTTGAGTTGAAACATGCAAGTTTTTCATCACTGTTGATATCCCCAATATATTTTTAATTATAATGACATCTTAGGGAATAAAACAAAGTGATTATTCCAAAGGGGTAACCCTAAAACACAAACCTGATTTAGAAAGCAACACCCAAAATGGAAAAGATAAAAACCCCAACAACCCTAATAAGAAAAGACCGAAACCTGGAATAATTATTTACACAATTATTCAACAAAAACCACAAACAAAGAATGAAGAAAAATACCTTCAACTAGAACAAGAAATGATAAAAAATGAGTAATGCAATCAGGCACAGAGGCGAGTCGGGTTTCTGGGTCGAAGATGCATATGCGAAAATCCATGAGGTAAAAAGTACGTCTGGTAAAAATGACGTGGAAATTCAAATATTTATAAGAAATTTCACATTTAATACACTTCATTTGACATGTGCCAACTACCTGACAACTCGGCATTAATGCCATGTTAGCATGCTTGGGATATCCGAAAACCCGACACAAAGGGTTTTAGAGTAATTTGGGTTTCAGGTTGCAGGAAACAAACAACATGAAGCATCATGCTTGATGGTCCAGGAAACCCAAAACAAAGGAGTAAATCGAGCTTTGGGGATCAGAAGACATGCAACATGACGCATGTTTTGACAAAGGCATGTTCCAATGCTTGGAAGGTCCGCAAACCCGACTCGCCTTACTTGATGTAGGTTTCGCATTTCGGGGAACACACGACATGAAGCATCCAAAACACATGTTGTCTTGCTTGTGAAACCTGAAAACCTGATTATCTCTCTGAAAGGTGATTCTTAGAAAAACAGGTCAAAAATTTCTTAGGGTTATCTCATTTTTGGCATAAACTCATAAATGAGATAACAACTGGCTCTAGTTGGGGACTTTCTTTGTGATATCAAAGGAAGAGAACTCAGAATCTCTGGCTTTAGCCATTGGGCTACGGAGTCAAAAAAGAAGAAAACTGAAAAATAAAACAAGGAAAGAAAGAAGACTAAAAGCAAAAACATGACAGAAAGTAAAGTATGTACAATGCAAAAGAGCATCTTGCATTAATGATGGAGCAACTTTAGATGTTGGCCGCTGAAAGGAAAAGGGAGTAACTCTTCATCAGGATATGATAGATGGAAGCTATTTTTACCACTTAGCTAATGGATCTTAAAAGGTCCTTTCCACAAAGAATCAAACTTTCCGTGCATTCCTTTCTGCTCCCTCCTCTTATCCCACAGCAACACCAGGTCTCCAATCTGGAAATTACGTTGCCTTGATTTCTTGTCAAAAAATTTCTTTACTTTACTTTGATGATCTGCAATGCGATCAACCACCTTGCTTCGTTCCTCTTCTAGCCTAGCCAGGTACATAATCCTTTTTTCAATAGAATTTTGAAAGGTCACATCTTTGACTGCTTTGGCCAACTGTAAGGCTGGAAACTCTACTGAGATAGGTATCTCAGCATCAATCCCGTATAGCACTTGGAAAGGAGACATTCCTATAGCTCGCTTTGGGGTAATCCGATCAGCCCACAACGCATCATATAATGCTTTGTGCCATGTCCTCTGGTTTTCATCTACTAGCTTTCTAATTATGGTAACCAGGTTCTTGTTGCTAGACTCATCTTGCCCATTACCTTGGGGATAATAATCAGATGAGTGAGCCAGGGTAATGCCAAATCCATAGCAAAATTTCTATCAACTCATGTGATGAGAAATTGGAGGCATTATCAGCCACAATCTTGACTGAGGCACACCGAATCTGACAATTATATTTTTCTTTAAGGAAACTTGCACACAGACTTGGGAACCTGAGGTTGGTCTTGCGATTTGATTGGTGCAATTTCCACCTACTTGGTAAAATAGTCTGTAGCAGTCAGCACATAATTGTGTCTGACACTAGAGGCAAGATTCAATGTTCCAATGAATTCAATTCCCCACTGGAAGAAAGGTTCTTCAATCACTACGGGCTTCAAGGGAAGAGCTGCTAGCTTAGGATGACCAAAAACGAATGTTGACAAGCTTCACACTTGGAACTGTACGTACACAAAATTGTTGAACTGTACTGCCGAAAGCAGAGTAGGCCAAGTTCCTACTGCAAGATGGTAGGATCTCCTATCAAGCTATTGTTTCATCCATGGATCTGAGAAGAGATCTTCCACCCTAGGAGTATGCGTTAAGGATCCTCGCATATCTGTGTTTCCGAGTTTTGTATCCCCGATGTCCTTTGTAATTAACAGTCAACGCAGGAATTCACCACTAATACCTTTCTTATATTTAGTGACGTTCATCCTCCCTAGGAGGTATCTTGCGGCGGTCTTAACTTGTGACCGTCCTCTTCTCAACTTTTGAGCTTAGTGGTCTTGCGGACGGACAGCATTCAGATAAGTAAAAAAGTTGAACGCGACTCACGTAAAATATCCGTTTCACTCAGCTTTCCTTGTCGACTTACGCTAAAGCACCATATGTTTTTTGTCACACTGGAATAGTGATATGGCCGGAGTGTTTATGGAAATTTTAGAGTTCACACTTTGGTTTTCCGGATCAGTTTGGTAAAGCCCCTTCCTCGTAAACTAAATGGTTAGGCATAAACTGGAATGGTTCAAGTTTTTCTCCTGAACTTTAGCTACCAGGTACCAGATTGTTTGCTATAACCTGACCCTAGTTAGAGTACTTGTTTTGAGTTCATTTTGCATGCTTGGTTAGTTTTAACAGCTGCAAAGTGGTAAGCCACATACCGAAACCTTGAGAAAAGACAATGGGGTACTGTTGATTTCACCCAACACATGTCAAATATTTTGCTTCATTCTCTGTTTCATCCCCAGTTCAGTCTATTTTTAATGTATAGCATGCCATCAGTTTGTGAATTCTTTGCATGCTCATGATTCCTTTAATCCAGTAACTCTGGTAAGACACAATCCAGGTTTAGAAAGCACAACACCCAAAATGGTTGTTGTCCCCACACCCTCTACCCTTGTGCTAAAAGCTTAAAGACCATGAAAGTTGGTATTTTGGGCATTATTTGGGGACACACACGATAGTTTCAGAGTTCTGGTCCTCTATCACGTAAGAATGAGCTCACTTAGAAAAATACCTTCAACTGGGCTAGGGGAAATGATTTGCAATGAGCTAATTCAAGCTCTGTACTCTTGCGCTATCCCTCTCCTACTCACATGTTTTGGGTCAGATGCATATAAGCTGAGCTGTCCATTTGTGTGTTTACCCAAAAGTACTAGTTTTGTCTGGTAAACGATGACGTGGAAATTACACGAAGATTTAAAAGATAAGTTTCACCTTTAATACACTTTATTTGAACGATTTGAGCATCTTTGACCTGAGGACTCGGACAAGAATGACACATGTCACACCATCAGATTGTGAGGATGCTTGTTCTGCTCCGACATCAAAGGGTTTTTAAATTTGGGAAATGTTGCAGGGAATCATATCAACATGAAGGATAGTTCATTGCTTGGATGCTTCAGGAAATTCTAATTCTTGGGATATTGCTATGGAGCTGTGGAGGATCAGAAGATTTGCAACATGAGAAACTATTTTTGACAGAGGCATGTTCCAATGAGGTAGGATCTTAGAATCTTATTGTAGACTAGCTTTAAGCTTAGTTGATAGGTTTCGCATTTAGAATGAAATCTGTTACAAATGCACAGGCATCCAATAACTACACTGTTGTCTTGCTTGTTTAAAACCTGTTATTTACCTCCATTATATCTCTGAGATGGAGTTTTGGAGCTGTGGGGTCCAGAGAAATTTTCTTAAAAGGTTATCTCAGGCTTGATGGCCAAATAGGATGTTATATATGTTTTAGATTCATTCCACTGGCTCTAGTTGGGGAAGTTTTCTTTGTTATAGTCAAAGGAATCTCCTTCAGTTTATCCTTGGTAGGGAAACCCCCATTGGGACCTCACGGAATCTTCCAAGAAGACATACTTGAGAAAGGGGGAGTGCCTCAAGGAAACCTCGTCACATTAGTAGTTTGACATAAGGAGCAAAATCAGGACAGAAAGTAAAGTATTCCAAATGCAAATAAGCATGATGCATTAATGATGGAGCAACTTTGAGAGGGTTTTCCGCATTTTTGAAAGGACGAACAGGGTACATGTTCTGGTCAAATCAACCAAATGTACAGACTGGAATCTATGTGTAAAACATTCGCTAATGGATCTTAGAAGGTGCTTGTTCCATTAAGAGAAACAAACCTTCACCTTGTGCAAGTCCTTTTGCTCCCTCTTTTCTATGGAGCCCACAGGTTAGCATACAGGTCTCCAACCTTAGATAGGCATGTATGATGCCTAAAGGTTTAAGGATCAAACAGGTTTCTTTACGCTACTGTTGATGATTATGAGAAGACGATCGCACCAGTTGGCTTCAGTCCTCTGTCATAGCATAGCTGAGGCATACATTATTCTAGATTCTTCAGGGATTAGGATTTGATTTTGTAATGTAACCATCTTCGATATAGCAACAATGGCTAAGAAGTCTACATTTCTTTGTAAACTCTACTCATTGGTATTCAGCAGCCTCAATCCACGTAAACTAGCATCCTTTTTGGAATAGGAGACATGTCCTATAGCTCGCTTTGGGGTAATCCGACTCAGCCCACAATGCATCATATGAATGCTAATTGTGCCATGTCTGGATATGAGTTTTCATCTACTAGCTTTCTAATTACGGTAACTAGGTTTTTGTTGCTGGAGTCAGCTTGCCCATTGCCTTGGGGATAATAATCAGATGAGTGAGCTAGGATGATGCTAAATCCATAGCACAAGTTTTGTCAACTCATGTGATGAGAATCATGGAGCTTGCATTTTCAGCCACAATCTTATGAGGCACACCAAATCTGACAATTATATTTTCTTTAAGGAACTTACACACAGCTTCTGAGGTTGCTTTCTTGATTGGCGCGGCTTCCACGCACTTGGTAAAATAGTTTGTAGCAGCCAGCATGTAATTGTGTCCAGCACTGGAGGCAGGATTCAAAGTTCCAATGAAGTCAATTCCCCACTGGTGAAAAGGTTCTTCAATCACTACGGGCTTCAGGGGAAGAGCTGCTAGCTTGGGATGACCAACAAAATGTTGACAAGCTTCACACTTGGACACCTGCTCTACTAAATCCCGAAAGAGAGTAGGCCAATAGTACCTAGCCCATAGGATCTTATAAGCTATTATAGAGGATGAGAAATGTCCTCCGCATGCTAGGCTGTGGAAGGATTATAACAACTTTAACTATTGTGATTTATCAACATAGAGCAAGAAAACACCATCAATACCTTTCTTATATATTCTGTTATCCCACAGGAGGTATCTGGTAGATCTTAACTTGACCATCCTCTTCTCCTTTTGGCTTAAATGCAAGGGGCATTCACCATAAGTCAGAAAGAAAGAAATATCTATGCACCATTCATCAGTTGTACTCACAAAAATCACCATGGGAAACTTTAAAGAGGTATCTTCGGTCTTTTCGCATTCTACTTCAACATGGTTTTCCACGATCAATTGGCACAAGCCCCTTCCTCATACCAACTTGGTAGGTCTAATGTCCAAGTCATACTCCTGAAATTTAGCTATCCAGGTACCTTGTTGACTCCCCAGTTCTTGTTGAGTCAAAATAGATTTAACGGCGGTGTCGGGAACAATAACGAGGGTATGGGAATTCAGTACATAGTACCTAAAATGTTTACCCGCTCGTACCACTGCATAAGCATGCTTTTCAATTTATGACATTTTTAGCTCATGTTCCTTTAATGGACAGCTCATAAAAGCGATGGGAGCTTCAATTCCCTCCCCGTTCTCCTGCATCAGGATGGCTGACACTATGTGAGCAAAGGCGTAGCTATACATGATGAAATATTTTTTGAAATCAGGACATACTATGATAGGAGCGCAACTAACTGCCCTTTTGACTTCATCGAATGCAAGCTTCCCTTCAGTACTCCATCGAAATGGAATTTTACCTTTCATCATCCCAAGGATATCCTTGGTTTTATCAGCAAAATCAGGTACGAACCTTCTTAGGAAATTGACCTTTCCGAAGAAGGAATGAACTCCAGTTTTACTTGTGGGTAGGGTAAGGCTCTGAATGGCCTTTACCCTCTCTAGGTCGATTTTGGTTACTTCTCTAGTCACGATATGACCCAGCAACTTTCCTTCGGTCACTCCAAACATGGACTTCTTGGGATTTAATGAAATCCTGTGACGCCTGCATCTCAAGAGTACTTGCTCTAAATGATCATAATGATCACTCCGTTTTTTAGAGAAAATGGTCAAGTCATCCAAATATACCACTGTGACTTTTCCCATCAGGTCTCTAAATGCCAAGTCTATAGCCCTCTGAAAGGTGGCTCTGGCGTTGATCAAGCCGAAAGGCATCCTCCTGTAAGCAAAGGTCCCCCATGGGGTTGTGAAGGCCGTCTTGTGTTGATCCTCCGTAGCTACCTCAACTTGATTATATCTTGAAAATCCATCGAGCATGGATAGCATTTTTGATCCAGTAATGGTCTGCAACAACTGATCCATGATAGGAAAGGGATAATTGTCTTTTAACGAATATTGATTTAGGTTCCAAAAATCAACACAAATACGGATCTCGCCATTCTTCTTCCTGATAGGGATGATGTTAGCAATCCAAGTGGAGTGATGGATTGGAAAAATAATTCTGGCATCTAACATTTTCTGAATTTCCGCAAGGATAGTCCCTGAGATCTTGGGATTGTAATGTCTTTGCTTTTGCCTGTATGGTTTTACATCAGGCTTCAAAGGGATACTGTGCTGTACGTCTTTGGGCTTGAAGGATTTTAAATCTATATAAGACTAGGATAAGACATCCATGTATCTCTTCAAGAGTGAAGTGGATTTCACTTTTGGCTCAGGGGAACAACATTTCCCAATATTCACCATCCGGGGTTGATCAGACGAACCTAGATTGACTTGATCTACTTCCGAGGAAGAAGCTCCTTCAACTTGTCTTTTGTTTTGAATAAAATGATCATGCTTGTCAAACAAACCCTCCAGAGAAACCAGACCTTTGGGTATCTTGTTGCCTTTAAGCTGAATAAACTCACCATCAACCTCTTGATATGGATCTGAGATAGATTCATGGAAAGCTAATTCCGAACCTTCAAAGTACAGCTCACTAAAATTGTCAGCCTTTTCTAGAAAATTCAACACTTGTTGATCATCATTGAACACTTGCCAATGAGCCGCATTATCTGGGATACTGGGACGATACACGATCTCAATGGTGTATGTATCTTGTTTGAACTAGGGATGAGGGAGAAGGAGGGATGCAAACATGGCCAAAGAATCAGCCTTGTCATTATAATCTCTCAAAACCACCTTAATGGAGAATGCATCAAAGCATTCTATATTATCCCAAACTTTATTCCTGTAATGTCTCAAGTGATCATTTTTTACTTGATAGATTCCCTTGACCTGGTTGACAATCAGCTCCGCATCCCCTTGAACCTTGAGGTTTCAAATTCCCTTATGTCTGGCCATTTCTAATCCTAGTAACAGAGCTTCATATTCAGCCATGTTATTAGTATTATCAAACTGCAATTTGAAAGCAGAGGGGAAGATCTCAGAGTTAGGAGATATAAGAACTACACCAGTGCCCGATCCAGTGGTTGAATAGCTACCATAAAATTCGAGGGTCCAAATAGCATTAGAATATTCTTTCTTAACATCTACCACTGGTATCTCTAATGTCATGAAATAATTTCCAAAGCTAGCATCTTCGAAAAGAATTTGAGCCTTAGGGTCATCTGATTTAGTTACCAAATACCTGCCTAAGGTTTAGGATGGAGAACATGATAAACCCCATTGACTAGAATCCTGGCCTTGGTCCAATCCATATTAATCTCTCCTCCGACGTCTTTACAAAAACCTCTACCCAAGAGGATACCGTAGGCTGCAGGAATGTCAGCAACTAGAATAGTCATTTTCACTCTCTTCTCTGGGAAGGCAACGAATGCAAACTGTGCATCTTTGATTTGACCAATCAAGGGAACTTGCTTGGTTTCCATGGAGTAACATTGTCCATATGACTTAGTCAAAGTAAGCCCAAGGGCATGGGCTACTTTTGCAGGCATAACATTGTGAGAGGCCCCTGAGTCGATGATGCAATTACTGAGCTTAAACCCATTTATTAGCAAAGACAAATAAAATGGTTCAATATTTCCTGAAGAAGAAGCAGAGGTCAGATTGTTCTGAGGTGGGGGTTGAGTAGGATTTGGCAAGATACCTTTTGGAGGTGAGAGAATGGTGGCTTTACTTCTAATGAATTTGGCGAGCTTTTCAAACTGTTCAGGATTTGACTGAAGGTATTCTGCTTCTAACATTTGGATCTTGGTTCTTTTTACATGATCGATAATGTCAAAAGCAGTATAAGAAGAGGTGATGGTAGGCTCAGTTCTAAACATGAGCTTGAGCTGTGGCACTGACCTTAGGAGAAAGAGAATGAGGAGAAGTTGTTACCTTTTTGGTGACTTCTCTTTCAGTTTGTGCTGAAATAGGAGCACCTCTCTTAACTATGGCTATGGGAGGTTCCTTGTTCTTCTCCTTGGGGATTTCAAGAGGTTTTCTTGGATTCTGAGATTGGGATTGAGTGAAGACAAAAAATGACTAACCATCTAGCGCACATTCATCCTCTTCATATTCCAAATACCCAATGCTGGAGTCGCCACCCGTATCGTCATAAGACTCATTAGTGTATCCTCAAGCTTCAAAACCCTGGGGGCAATCTTGTTCTTCAGGTTCCTCCTCTTCTTTGACTATTTCTACTGCTGCATTGATGGGAGGGGCTTCAATGGCTAGCCTTGGTTGAGCATGGGTTAACTGTGGCCTATCTCTTGCAGGTGCACCATTGGTGTTATCAAAATTCCGTCTAGGGATATCCTGATACGGAACATTACTCACCTGTGGGGACATTTTATTTTTTAAAGCAATCAAATCATTAGCCATTTTTTGGATCATAGGGTCAGTATTACCCTGAGAAGAACCTTGATTTTTAGGTTTGGGTACATCTTTCCTGATTCTTTTGGACAAAATGAGATCATCCTCTATTTCAATAGCTATTGACTAAGCGATAGCCAAATCTAGGATTGCCGACCTTCTTAATAAAAAGCTCACATTGGGAGGCTGAGCATTAATGAAGAAGCATTTCTGATTTTCTGGAGTTGGTACAACCATTTTTGGAATCTTTCAGATCATCTTGTTAAACTTTACCACGAATTCCCGCATGGGTTATTGCGATTCCTTCTTCATATGGGTAAGTTGTGCTAACAAAGCATGAGAGTCTTTGGCTGGTTTGAAATGTGCTTCGAATCTGGTCCGCATGGTATCCCAGTTTGTGATGCATGTATTCAGAAGCTGATAAAACCATTCGGCTGTTGCACCATGCAACATTTCAATGAAGAGTCGAATAGAGAAATCTTTGTGAGCTACTCCGAGGACACCGCATGCTATGAAGAAAGATGTAATGTGTTCATCAGGATGCTGCTTCCCATCCCCATTGAACTTGGGAATTTTTTTATGTTATCCATGTGGTAACTCATGCAATGGCGGAGGTAAAGAAAGAGGACCAATAGTTGTACCCCAGAGCACAAGTTGTGTTGCCATCCTTCTGACAAGAGTGCATATGGGGATCCGAGTGTTGGACAAGAATAACACACGACAAGTTGTAGACACGTCTCATTCTACGGGGATCCGGTTTCTCTGAATAGGCGAAGAACTTCTAGTTTGGTTAGAAATAACATTGTTGGGGGAAAGACTGAAATTGTGCTGTTGTAGTAAATCAAAGAGTGGATCAATTTCACCCTAGGCTTGGTAGAACCAAGTGAAGATCTTTCCGGCCAACTTGAACTGGGAAATAGATCTTGTTGAAAATAAGGAAAATACAGAGTCACCAGACACCAAGAGGATAAGATTTACACTATAAATCCGTATTCCCCAGTGGAGTCGCCATAAAAACTTTTGGGTGGATATTTTTTCAATCCAAAATATGAGGTTCAACCACAGTACATGGGATTAAATCCCTCCTCAAAGATAGGTGAGGCTGCCTATTTATTACTAATCTAAAACACAACATAAATAATATATACAGTATTCACACTAATCTAACCATTGGGTTTGGGATAGAATCCCGAAATCCATATCTGCACTATGTGAAGATGTTGTTTTTATAAATGGACTGGGTCAGAAATTATTACAATGTAAGAAGCAAAATGGAAAGGAAAGGAGAGGAATGTATTTTCTTTCAAGTAAACATAGAGCAAGAAATAATCATACGATCTTTAGATAACAAATGTAATGTTTGAAATGATAAGAATCATCAAGACACTAAACAAGGAATAGCTTAAGATTGGGAACATAAGAATAATTGTTATCCAAAATTCACCCCTCAAGGTAATTTTGATAAAGGTGCATCAAATTCATTAGTCCCAAGCAAATAGATTGATTTAAGGCAAAAAATCGTGTTTCTGGGGTCCCCTCGGCTTCATCTAACTCTCTTGTGGAACTGTGGAAAACCCAGCAAGTTTTAAAAATGTGAAAAAATTCCAAAAGCCAAGCTTGGTGCCAAAAAATGAAGAAAATCTTGGCCGTTTAATCTAGTCTGCACAGCAGTTGGGACAGTTATTATGTTCGGGGCGCGAATTATCGAAAAGTATGCCAGGAATATCGGAGACGAAAGGACATGCGGGACGCGAAAAGGAGAACTATCATCCGGCTTCGAAAGTGGGAAAATTTGCCAAGGTTTGTTATCATGCAGTTTGGGACAGTTGGGACAAAAGTACGTGGAGGATGCGAACCAGCCGATTCGGCTGAAGCAGGAGTTTTTCGTCCAAAATAGTTTGGGACATCCGGGCCAAAGGTACGCACCGGATGAGAACCGGCCGAAAAGGTGAAAAGGCAGCAAAAGAGGGACAAGGAAGCCTGAATCAGACGAAGCAGGAGATTTTCATCTAGGAAAGTTGGGACAAAGGTATGCGTGGGACGCGGAAAGCCGAAGTAGCCGAAGGCAAAGAAGAAAAGTCAACGTTTGACCCGTGAAACTTCAAATGGCCATAACTTACAGGTGCACCATTGCTGTTATTCCAAGCTCTGATTTTCATATGGAACATTAGACTTTCTGTTAAACGATTTGATTTTCCTCTATGCCACAATCATTAATTTGAATTAGGGATATATTTACCTAAGAGAAACATATTTTTAGGTTCCAGTACAGTTAATGCTCATTCCCGTCAAATGATAGAAAACGCCTATTTCAGACCCAAAACTTAACTGTCCGCACTCAGGAAGGCCATCACTTTTGCATTTCTCAACGAAATTGCAAAAAGGCTGGTATTATTGGAATCATGACTCCGATTTTCAAGTTGCAGTACAAACAAAATAAATTCTATCTTTTGATCAAAAATTGGTTAGATGTTTTAGAAAATGAAGTGGCTGGGTTCATAACAACATTTCATTTGGTTAGTTGGGAGTACAATTAAGAGGCATGGTCATGGTTTCTTTCTCTGCTGCAACTGGTCCCTGGGATAGTATGGGGAGCCTTTTGGAAGTAATATATAATCATTTTACTCCATTTAATGTTTCAACTTACAAGTGGTTGAAGGATAGATACTCAGAGACCGCATTACAAAGAAAGATCCATTGTGTTCATCCTTCTCTTGCCATCCCTTCATTTTGGGAATTTTACATGGATCCATAAATCGTGTAATGTTGGGCTCAAATATAAGGGGGGGGGGGGAGTTTTTAGATAGCAAAGATCTATCAAAATGCTTTGTGAAGCCAATGAGTGCAGGCCCTTGTAGTCCAACTCCTTACATGGTGATCTAGGCCCTTAACTTGTAATTGATTGAACTGTGCATATCATGAAGTAATAAAATATCAGTTTGTGGATATATCTTCCCCTGCTGTGTTTTCTTGCATTCTTCTTGCCCCTTTAATCTTTCTACAAGAATATTGTGTCCATTATTATGTTCTTGCAGGGATCCATTATCATTGTGTAGCTTGGAATATTGTTGTGAATGCATTTTGCTAGATTATGGAGAACTTTCATCACCTCTTCTAGCGGAGTCGAACCAATTTGTTTTTGTATTTCACACATTTGGAAACTACTCTCACACCCTCCTTTTCTGGTGTATCACCGCTTTAGTGTAGGATTTTATTTTATGCACTCTCTCTCCCTAGTCCCTTGGAAATTTAGATTAGAATAGTTAGTTTCCCCTGCATTAGAGTAGATTGTGGCAGGTAGTTCAGGAGCAAGAACCATCTTTCTCTGGAGGTCTATCTCAAGTAACAAGTCCCACAACTTTGAGATAGTACCCATGTTATCCAATCACACCGTGAGTTCAAGTCTATGCACTTGTATAAACACAGGGGTGTTGTGATTCGGTGATAACAATAATATCTTAAGAAAAACACTTCTCACAACATAAAGTTTGCGAAAACAACATCAACTTCTATTCCTCAAATGATTAAAAGAAAACACAAAGTTTTTCTTCTTCACAATAGCTCCCAATGTTTCAAAAATCTCAACCCTTTGGAATGTACACACATCCATTATTTATAATAAAAATAGTTGAGAGAAAATAGGACAAACCCTATAAAACAGTCTTTTAAAAAGAGTCATATTTTACTTGGCTCTCATGCAGGAGACCAAGTCACAATATGATTCAAAATGTGATGAAACAGAAATGAAAAAGACATGTCAATTTCAAGATTGAAATGACACGTCGCATCGAGAATTAGTCTGAATTGTCATCTTTTTCTTCTTCATCTTTCTCTTCCTCCAACTGAGCCTGTTTATTCTGAAATTCTTGGAACTTCTGGATTATACCTTGCATCTCATTTTCATCAGGTGCAGTGGAATGATCACTCAAGACTTCACATGTTTCGTGAGTGTCGCTGGCACTACCGGGAAGTTTTCTCAATATTTTGTTGAGTTTTCTTAGGGCCTCCAAAGAATGTTCAATCTTTAAAAACTTGTCAATGATTTCAATACCAAATCCATGAGTTGGTTCATGCTGAACAGATTCTTGGACTTGTTTGAAAAGATTGTCACCTGATAGGATGCCCAAATTTCCAACTGACACTTTTGCACAAATTTTCAGCAATTCTTCTTCCAGGTCACTTTTTCCATCAATCAATTTATCTCTTCATTCTCTAAATTTACCACAGGCTTCGTTGAGAATATTTACCCTGAACCTGATGGCTTTGGTCACCTAGAAATGCTTATCTGCATGTGGGATGATGCCTTCTTCTACCAAGAGGTGTGATGGTATTTTCTTTAATACCTGGACAGCTTCGAAAGTCAAATCAAGGTGTCCAATTTCTTGGGAGAAATCATCATCCATATTTTCTCCATCACTCTGAATATTACCCAAAGATTGATAGACTTCCATGGTGTCTTGAATCACTTCTTTCCCCTGTTAGAGCAGCCTTTGGATCCATTCATCGACCACCCTCCCTTTTTCATTAATCTTCTCAATTATAGGCACTGATGAGAAATCAAACCCGACAGGGACAGAGGAAGATGGTACGGATTCAAGGGGTTTTGAGAGCTTAAGTAATACTTCAGTTAACTACTCCACCTTTTCTTTAAGCTCATCTCTGTTGTCTTTTGTTTCCTTCAATTTCTGGCATAGCACGTTTATAGCATCCCGTGCATCCTGTTGTGCTCCTTCTGTTGTCACTTCTCCTAGAGCCACCCTGGTTATCTGATAGTCAGAGGCCGTTATGTCCTCTTTGGTTTTGTTAGTTGCAGGAGTGGCGATCTCTGCAAACTTATGCCCCGAAGCGTCCACCAAAACCCTTGAAACTATTTTGGGTTTCTTGGCTAATTTAGCAATAGAAGCCTTAAGTGAACTAAAATCAAAGGCTGGTATGGGTACAATCACCTTCCTCTTCCTCAGAGTTTTCTCAAGTAGCCATTGAGGCGTGTTAGAGGGATTCTCCACTATTGTAGCAGTTGGTAACATACTTTCACGGGGAGAGGGATCCACTGGCAGAGTGGGGACAATTACCAATGTGGTAGTAGATTCAGTAAAAAGAGGCACAGGAGGGGGCATGTTGGTGGTTACTTTGGTCCCAACATAGAGGGGTGAGATTCCAGAGAAAATACTTGCCATGACCAAAGAAGTAGATGGGGAAAGAGGAGGTAGAAGTGGTTTTGAAGGAGGAATTACAGATCCCGACTCTAAATCCTGGGATGCAAGCGATAAGGTCACTTCAGTTAGGTAGTCAACAAATGGTGAAACTAGGGGCTGGCTTACTTCTCCTTCCAAATAAATTTCTCCTATTTCTAGTGGTGTTAGTGATTCTGGCACATTCACCATTTCAATTGGAGTAATAATTGAAGACATTTCTCATTCTCTTCTCTTCTTGACAAACTTGACCTTTATAGGTCCCTTAGAAGATCTTGTTTCTTTTCCCTTTTTAGAGGGCCTCACCTCTGCAAAAACCAACTTTGAAAAATTATCATCTTTATAAATCATTCCCCAAGAGGCGAGCCATGCTTTTGTACGTGCAAGAACCAACGCTGATCTATCTGTAACGGAAGCTTTTTCACTGATAGACCAATCAATAGGTGGGAAAACATATTGTTCTTCATTCAATCTATCATAGGAAGGATGAAGAACACTTTCATTATCGCTAGTACCTTCTGGTATGTCAGCGAGCTCAAGTGTCTAAATTTCAGCAAGTGTCAACCTGCTATGATCTTTTCTTTGGACAATAACCTCATCACGTAAATCAATCCAGATGTCTTCTACGCTTGGCACGTGTGGGTGCAGAGTTCCATATGCCTTGAAAAATCCTCAAAAATCAAACCCGTCTCAGGGCTTCATGTGCTTCTTCAACTTATCTTGAAGCTCATGGACAATGTTCTTGGCTTTCACCACCGTTGAACAAGTATAGCTTCCAATAGAAATTGTGAAAGATAGAGCGGCCTTGTGTTTACTCTGTTGGAACTTGTGAAAATCAAACAATTTCCTGACCAAATCCATCAATATTAGTTTATCCCCTGGATATCTGGGCAAATGGAAAGGATCCCTAGGTACATGACTACTCAAAGATATGTGATCTTCTTAAATTGCAAGAGGACACAACCCCATTTTGAAACTTCAGCCCATGCCTCATCAGAAACTCTCATTTTCCTCAGTTCCAGGCTTAACCTGTAGATGTACTCATAAAAGAAGGCATCGTTTACCCTTCTGAATTGGTCTTCAGACCCTTTTCATGTCAGTTGAGGAAAATACTGATAAACTTGCTCCACTATCTTGTTCCCCTTGGTGTCTAACCTAGGATAGTTCCTCATGCCGGCCACTGCATAGGTGACATATGAGGACATATAAAACTTTCCCATAGACAGGACTGTTGTCATTTGAGAATCTATCTCATTACTGATAAGAGTACCCCAATCAATTCCTTGTTGATTCTTCTTAATAATGATTATGAGCTGGTACATCCATCCTTGGAAAACATTTGACTTGGGGAAACCAAAAACTCAACTCAACAGAGTAATGATATCATTGATTTCTTGAATGAAATCGCTTCAAGGAACAAGTCTTGGGAACCTAGAAATAGTTGGTTTGGCTTTGATTAGGAATTTCCTATTCATGTGCTATATGCAATCCTCCTGATCATTGTCCAAAGCTTTTTGGGCTGACTTGAGATCCACATCTCCATATTCCTCAAAATTAGGCAGCTTGAGAAGGTCATCGAAGTAACCTCCGTCCAACTTGATTACAACTTCTCCCGCCTGGTTTTTCACAGAACGAGAAGCAGAGTCATAATTCGAAGGACAGGTTAAGATGAACTCGGGGCACTGAGCGGACATAGGGAAACCTGCTGCAAGAGGTAGACCACTGTCAATTATTGATTTCATCCATGGAGTCTGAGAAGATATCTTGACCCTATTCCAAAAATCCTCCATATCTATGTTTCCGAGCTCTGTATCCCGAATGTCATAATTACAGTCAATGTAGGAGGGAGACTCCACCTTCCTAAATTTGTACTTCATCCTCCCTGATTTTTTAGTCTTATCTTGTGATGGACCAGGGTCCAACATGAGGAATTTCAAATTTGAAGAGTGTCAGAGATCAGAAGGTGTTGAACACTTCGGAAAACCTGACACACTAGGAGGATGCCGAAGAGTTCGGAAAACCTGACACACTGGGAGGATGCTGGAGAGTTCGGAAAACCCGACACACTAGAAGGATGTCGGAGATTTCGGAAAACTTGACACACTAGGAGGATGCCGGAGAGTTAAGAAAATCCAACACACTAGGAGGATGCCAGAGAGTTCAGAAAACTTGACACCTTAAAATTTCTGATATACTGCAGGTTTTGAACACTACAAAGCACCCTGCAAAACCTGAGAAAAGAGAATGGGGTAATTGTTGAGTTGAAACATGTAAGTTTTTCATCACTGTTGATATCCCCAATATATTTTTAATTATAATGACATCTTAGGGAATAAAACAAAGTGATTATTCTAAAGGGGTAACCCTAAAACACAAACTTGATTTAGAAAGCAACACCCAAAATGGAAAAGATTAAAATCCCAACAACCCTGATAAGAAAAGATAGAAACCTGGAAGAATTCTTTAGACAATTATTCCACAAAAACCACAAACAAAGAATGAAGAAAAATACCTTCGACCAGAACAAGAAATGATAAAAAATGAGAAATGCAATCAGGCACAGAGGCGAGTCGGGTTTCTAGGTTGAAGATGCATGCGCAAAAATCCACGAGGTAAAAAGTACGTCTGGTAAAAAAATGACATGGAAATTCAAATATTTATAAGAAATTTTACATTTAATACACTTCAGTTGACACGTGCCAACTACCCGACAACTCGGCATTAATGCCATGTTAGCATGCCTGGGATATCCAGAAACCCGACACAAAAGGTTTTAGAGCAATTCGGGTTTCGGGTTGTGGGAAACAAGTGACATGAAGCATCATGCTTGATGGTCTGGGAAACCCGAAACAAAGGAGTAAATCAGGCTTCGGGGATCGGAATACATGTGACATGAAGCATGTTTTGACAAAGGCATGTTTCGATGCTTGGAAGGTCCGCAAACCCGAATCGCCTTACTTGATGTGGGTTTTAGGTTTCGGGGAACACACGACATGAAGCATCCAAAACACATGTTGTCTTGCCTGTGAAACCTGAAAACTAGATTATCTCTTTGAAAGGTGATTCTTAGAAAACTAGCTCAAAAATTTCTTAGGGTTATCTCATTTTTGGCGTAAACTCAAAAATGAGATAACAAACCTCAACATAACTATTCAAAGCCCAAAGGACATGCCGATGTGGTTGTCCTCAAGCAATTTCCACCTCATCCTTCTAATCAAGCCCAACCTTCTTCCAATATTTCCCCTATCTAGGCCTTTTAACTTTGGCACGAGAAACGAAATTATACTTCAATTAGAGATACCTATTCTTCAGTCTTGGAAAATATTCTTAAATATGGATCCATTACACTTCCTCCCATAAAACCTCATACAGGTTTTGATCCTTCCCATCCTATGCCTACATGGTATGAAGAGCATGACTACTATAATTACCATTACGTTAAAGGCCATAGTGACGGTAACTGCATAATTTTCAAGAAGATTGTCCAAGAGATGGTAGATAATGGAGACCTTGTCATGGACAACCCGAATGTGCCAGAAAATCAAAATTTTCACATCTTTAAAAAGTTTTTCCCTAATCATAAACCATCATCTAATGAAAATAGTGAACCTTCATCCAATGATAGTAATGTCTGTGAAATCCAAGTGATTTTTGATATCATACCAACTATTCCTCAAAACCTACCTATTCTATTTATTGAGGAAGTTTTGGCATGAGCTCCTCTACCCATAGAGGACCATACCTCTTCTACTCCTTCATCCATTGAGGAGTCCCCCTCATCTCCTCCTACTCTCACGGAGGAACCCACACCTTCTACCAATATCATTTCACTATCTACCTCACAACCTACCGAGCAGTCAACACTTTTAATTCTCCCATCCATAGGAGAGTCAACATCACCTTCTCCTCCACCAAGGATGAAGTCTACATCACCCCACCTATTATCTCTCCTACCCATGGGAGACTTGTCAGAAATATCACAACCTATTGGGAGTAGTTCCCCCTCATCGTCCCAGAACCCCATTGATATGATCTCGGCTCTTTTACCTATAGAGTCCAAGGCTAGCCAATTCCTTGTCTTGCAGACATATTTTACAAGGATTTCCACTAAACCAACTCCATCTTCTTCTTAAACAATCTTGTATTCATGGATGGCTTATCACTTGGATTACGTTGATAATTCCTTGCTCTGGGGACATCTTCGTCTCCCCTTTTTGACTTAAATGCAAATGTTTCTTGAAGATACTTCCATAATCTACCAAAAGGTATTTTTAGTAACCAAATCAACACTCACCATTCCCATTGAAAAATATTCTTCTTCATCATCTCTACTGACATCCAAACCTCTACCCACAACTGAAACCATTCCTAAACCGCAAAACCTACCCACACCTATCTCCTCACCTATATCTACACCCATCACTACTTTGGGTGTTATGCCAACATCAAGACTTACTCACCCAAATATCAAATTGGACTTAGCAATGTCTTCCCAATCCCACATAAACATTATCCCCCCACCTAAAATAAATACCCAACCTTCTAGGCTACATACACCGGTCTCTCTTACCACACCTTTGTCAGTTTCCCCCTTTCCATCTATCCTAGGGCCCCATCAATCTACCTTGATCAAAAAATCTCCTACCCATGGCCATTCAAAAGATAAACAACCTACTACCTCCTCACGAGCCCTCATTACACCTGATTCACTCACAAACCAAACGCCCTCACCCTCACCTATACACTTTTTACCACCTATACCTCTAGCAGTTACTATCCCCTCAACTTGACCTATACGAATTCAACCCATGTCATATACCCAACCTCTACTAACCACCCCCACCGTAACTCAGTTTACCCTATGGGTAACCCATCCTCTTCCACCATCTACTTTCCCTTCTACATCCTGTACTCCCATGTCACCTTTACACAAGAAGGTGCAACCCAAAGATAAGAATCCACTAACCTCCAATAAGGTAGTCAAACTAACAAAACCTTCCATCGCCATCTCTTCTACCCCACCTTTACCCAAGCAGATGCAAGAAAAACATAAGACCATACCACTTATCAAACCAGTGGACCAACCCATTCCCCCTCCTATAAAGCCTCATCCCTCATGATAATCCACACCTCTGTCCAAACCCGCACTCACTTCCCATTGTGATCTGTTAGCGGGGTATGACACCAACATTTTAACTAATCTCTTAGAAAATTCCATCATCACATTACCGCCACTTCGACCTTACGATCCTCTCAAACCCAAAATAAAAGGGTTTGATGAAACCAAGATTTGTGCCTATCATCGTGTGCTAGGACATGATGTAGAAAATTGTAAGGATCTAAGGACCGTCATTCTCCAACTTTCTCCTCCTAAAAAAAATATCGATGATGATGACCTTCTTAATGAGGACCATGTTCCACCTTCACCTGTCACCACACATCATCTTCCTCTACCCATTTAGCGATCAATATCTCCACCTCAAACACCTTTTTTCCCACCTCCAAAATTTGAGGTCAACATGGTTTGTATTAGAGACTTAGCCAAATCACCACCCAAATGTCATTACGTATAGCTCACTTCACAATATTTTTCCCCCGCAGTAGGATTTTTCCCATCATTCTATTACACCACTCATCCTACACCCTCTCCATCCACCTCCCCTCAGATTAACATGGTTTATGTTGCTACTCGCGCTCAAAAAGATAAAGGAAAAGAAAAAGCAACTAGCCCATCAACCAACCTTGTGCCCAATATACCATCTCCACCCACACCCAAAATTATCATCCGTGGATGTACATACCCTATCTCTAATAGGGTCACCCATCGTGCTATGATAAAACAATTACATCAGTCTCCTATAATGATGTCTTTGTATCATCTCATCCAAACTTTCGAATCCCATAGACAAGCCCTTATTGAGGTTTTACAATCCATTGAAGTTTTACCCAATGACCCCACACCATTGGCCTCCATTATTACCCCTCACCATATGGCCTCACTTACCAAAGAATATCCTCCTTCTACCCCCATGCCCACTCCTCAAGTTGTCACCCTCAGCTTCTCTGATGAGGTGATTGTACCTCTCTAATCAGATGACTCTGATCCCGCCCTATTCATTTCCATCTATATCGATAAAATACATTTATAATGCATCATAATAGATGGTGGTGCTATCATTAACATCATATCCTCCCACACGTACAATCAAATGTGTATCCCTTCTAACTATATACATAATAACCTAGTTATGCTACGCTCCTTCAACAACGCCATCACCTCCACTATTGGCACCATTATCCTTTAAATTTGTGTAGGTCCTCGCATTTCCCCTAAACTATTATACGTCTTAGAGGGAGAGTTCCAGTATAATCTATTTCTCGACAGACCCTGGATTCATGTCATGGGTTGTGTTCCTTCCACTTTACACCACTCTGTAAAATTTGAACATGAAGGACATAACAATACCATCCCCACTGATCCATCACCATTCAAAACTTGTAACATGTTGTACTAACCCAACAATGTACTTGTACCAGTCAAGGCATCTGCCACTATCCCCACTTTGCCTTCACCCATGATCCCATCCACCAATGCTTCCACCACCTCTCCCACATCTAATTCTCGTATTCCTACTACTTCCACAACCTCCATAACTGACCAATCTACCTCCCAACCAACTGATACCCCTCATGTCCAATCATCTAGTGAATCATCTATCTCTACTACCCACATATCTACTACCAATCCCATAGAAGGTAGTTTTAAATGCCTCACTCTGGGGGAGTACCACCTATACAATATCGACACATTCTTCACTCTGCAAGAGTATGGAAACCTATGTCAGCACCCTCGTTATGACTACCACATAGGTGAGGTATTCCCTTATGGTCCTCCCCACATTCGCACTAACCTAATGTATGGGTGACTCTACACTGCTGCCTATTCACCCGAACCTCCCTCCTAAACATGACCATTTTCAACTAACTTCCAATTCCTTACTAACTACCACTTTTCCCACACTTTCCTTCACCATTGTGCATGGAAAGGCTTTGGCTTTGATTTTTATGAATAAGATTTTCATACCATCATTTCTTGTACCACCCATAAGCATTCTGACCATAGTGACATTGGCTATGCCACACCACCTTCCAAGAAGGCCCGTGTTGGCCTCATTGAGGAAGAAAAACCTTCTCCACCCCATTCACCAACGTCACCATCTTCACCCATGGATTCCATAGATCCTAAATCTATTCCTCCTAACTTTTTTTCGTAAACACAATTTCCTTGGGACCTCTGACCTATCAACGCGATGGTGAGGCTCCCTCTTCTCTTCCCTTCCTGTATCCTGATATGATCGATGAGGATACACCTTCTATTAATGTCATTCAATGTCAGGATGATGAGTCTATCCTCGCCTATCTAGGTGTGAAATATTCTTATATCCACCAGTCGTTACCCTTTGAGACACAAACCACGTTGAATGAATCAACTATAAAAATCAACATTAACACTCAGGACAACCTGCACATTCTCAAGATAGGCTAGTCTTTAGATACTCCTAAATAGGAAGCTTTTACCTCTTTCCTCTGGGACCATAGCAACGCTTTTTCTTTTTCCTATGTTGGTATGCCTGGTATTGACCCAAACTTCATGGTCCAAAATAGCATAACCATTCCTGATGCCAAACCCATCAAACAAAAGCTGCAGAAAATGCATCCTCACATTGCTCTTCTTGTCAAAGAAGAACTTCAACGACTTCTCTCAGTTTCCTTCATCCTACCCATTGACTATCCCCAATGGATTTCTAACATTGTTCATGTCACAAAAGTGATAGGAGGACTCCGTATTTGCATAGATTTCCATGACCTCAACTTATCTTGCCCCAAAGATGATTTTCTTCTACCAGGAATTGACCAACTAGGTGATCTCACTACCGGCCATGATATGCTATCACTCGTGGACAATTTCTCATGCTATAATCAAATATTACTCACTCCAGAAGATCAACACAAAATTTCCTTCATCACTCCTTCAGGAATCTTCCGCTATCGAGTCATGCCTTTTGGCCTTAAATATGTTGGTCCTACATATCAGCGAGCCATGACTTATATCTTCCATGACATCATGCATCGCATATTGGAAGATTACGTAGATGACCTTCTTGCCAAATCCAAACATCAGGTCACACACCTAAAAATCCTTAAGGTCATATTTGAACGCCTCATCAAGTATTGTGTTTTCCTTTAACCTAAGAAGTGTATCTTTGTTGTACTTTTAGGAAAAATCCTTGGTTTCATCATTTCTTTGTGTGGCATAGAAGTCGATCCTGATAAATTGAAGGATATTCTTGAAATTCCTCCACCTGTTAACATCCATAAACTTCAAAGCTTACAAGGTAAGTTGCAATCTATTCATTGTTTTATCTCGCAGCTCTCGAACCACTACCAACCATTTCATCATCTCCTCAAAAAAGACGTCTCCTTCAAATGGGATGATGAATGCCGCAAAGCCTTCGACGCCTTAAAAAAAAACCTTCTTCAACCACCAGTACTCATTCCTCCCAAGGATGAACAACAATTTTACCTATACATTCCTGCTACTTCTCATTCATTAGGTGTCATGCTCACTCATTGTGACGAGCAACACAGAGAGCAAGCAGTTTATTACATAAGCCATACCCTTTTGGACTAGAAAACTAGATATACCCATGCTAAAAAACTCTGATTAGCCTTAGTTTTTTTCACTATCAAGCTTCGTCATTACCTGCTCAACCAAAAAACCTTTTTCATCACCAATACTCACCCCTTACATTACATGTATGCCAAACCCTGCCACCATCAATGCACAACGCATTGGCTCATGCTTCTTATAGACCTTGACCTTGAATTCATCCATAAAAAGTCTATCAAAATCCAAACCATTGCTGACCAACTAGCAGATGCACCTCTTTCCGGGAATCAACCCTCTAACTTCGATTTCCCAGATGAATCCATTACTACCCTCTCCTTAGACGATACCACTTACCTAATGACCCTCTTCTTCAATGTTTCCAAATGTTAGCACGGGGGTGGTGTAGGTGTTATCCTCATTCCTCTTGGTGGTGAATGCATGCCTTTATCTTTCAAACTAGATTTTAATTGTACAAACAATATCACCGAATATGAAGCACTTGTGTTGGTTCTCTAGGCTACTTATGCCTTAGATGTTAAGTCAATCAATATATTTGGTGATTCTCAACTGGTTGTAAACGAAGTCAATGGTATCTACCACTGTTGTAATGAAATACCTCAAAAGTATAAACATCATGTAGAGATACTTTTGACTACCTTTGACCATTATGAACTTCAAACCACCCCATGTTCTACCAATAAATTTTTGGATACCATGGCGTCCTAGCTTCTTAAATACTCACTTCACTTGCCAAATCTAAAATCTTTATCACAATACAAAGGTTACAATCACCCTCTTATTTACCTCGTGAGGTCCACTCCGTCAGAACCGTTGCACCTTACCCACGTGATCTTTGATATAAATGATTTATAGACTATCTTTCCCTTTCCATTCTACCTCCCGATCTCACTCGTAATGGACAACGTGCCTTTCTTAAAATTGTCTCTCACTATGTCATCATGAGTGGTTTCCTTTATAAGTGTAGCTTCGACGATATTATCTTACGATGCCTTACAAGTTCTGAAATTACCTACACCATTAAGGAAGTTCATGATGGAATTTTTGGAGGTTACTTTAGGTGTTTAGCTGTCACTAAATGCATTCTTCACCTTGGATATTATTAGCCAACCCTAAACCATGATTGTTGTGACTATGTCAAATGTTGTGTGAAATTCCATCAACGTACTAATCTTCATCACACACCTAGTCATGCCTTACAGGTCACACGATACCTTTATCCTTTCTCTCAATGGGGCTTGGATCTTATCAGAGATATTAATCCCCATTCTTCACAACACCATCAATGGATTATAACTACTACTGAATACTACACAAAGTGGGTAGAAGTCATTCCCTTCATTTATACAAAAGATGAGAAAATATGTAAATTGATCAACCATCACATCATTTTTCACTTTACCCTCCCTCATCGTCTCATCACTGATAACGAAAATCAATTCAAAAATAAAAACCTACAAATTTTTTGTGACACTTCTAGAATTTAGCTAAGTTTCTCATCACCTTGTTACCCACAAACTAATGGCCAAGTAGAATCAACCAATAAAACCTTGAAAAAAATTCTTATGAAAGTAGTTGATGATACTAGGAAGGATTGACATACGCACATTCCCTTCACCCTATGGGCCTACTGCACTAGTATTCACACTTCAAATACTACCACACCATTCTCTTTGGTCTGTGGTACTAAGATTTTCTTCCATCTCAAATTCCAAATTCCATCTCTTCGCATCTCTCAAAAATATATGCTCAACGAAGATGACTTTCACCAGGACCGTTTAGCACAACTTGAGTTGTTAGATGGACATCATCTTATTGCGCTTGACCATATCCAAATATACCAAAAATGTATTAAACATGCCTATAATAAATGTGTCCATAAATGAACCTTTCAGTTTAATGACCACGTCCTGAAGAAAAATCAACACGTAACCAAAGAAGAGAAAACTGAACGGGGAAAATTTTTTCATAATTGGCTTGGACCCTATATCATTAATCATGCCTATGGATCATGTGCTTATCATTTTTATTCACTTGAAGGTAAACCTAAAACTGAGCCCCTCAATACCTTTCATCTTAGACCATTTTATTTTTGACATCAATTTCTATATCACCTTCTATCTATTGACTGCTTGTCAATTGATCACCATTTACCTTCCATATTACCTATTTTGAGGATCAATGAATAAAAAAGAATCATATGATTACCCGTCACCTTTCAGCCGTATCTTTAATATGAGTACCATGTCTCTACTCATAGCATGATTCTCATGGATACTCTTCATCTTTTTTTCAAAGATGGAATCGCATGGTTGTTCGTCACTTGAAACCATCTCTTTCATAGTTAACATATGTGTGTTATGGTTTTGTCTTCTAAACATGAACCTAATCTTCCTCTATAGACTTTTCCATGAATTAAACATCTAAAAGAATAATGGGATTCAACTCCTTCAGTCAAAATTCTAGCAAAAAATATGACTCCCTCAAATAGGACATCTCTTTTATCTACCTCACTGCTATAAATAGACTACTCCCTCAAACAACATTGACCTAAAGTCATTGCAAAAATACAGTAAAATGTTTAGAAGCTTCCTGCATTGATCAACTTCATAAAAACCTCAAGGAGATAATATACTCATCCCATATAGACTTCCCACATCGATCAGTCTATCAAAAAAAAACACAAAAGAAGAAAATGATAACTTTTCATCATGGAATTTCCTATTTTGATCATGGTTTTCTTGCCAGGTAAACATGGTGTCACACACCAAGTTACGTTAAACCACCTATTTTCACCTCATTTCCTTTTCACCATAATTTTTTCTCTGCTCAAGGGACTTGCCACAACTAAGACATTTCGTGATCATGTGACTTTCTTCACCCTTAGAATAGTCCATTATGCAACGCCTTTAGGGTCTTACGTTCACAAGCCCATCTTGGGTAAGGTAGACTCATTAGGGTTCTTATCAATTAAGAAGTTCTTTTAAACCCTCTTACCACTCACCTTCCTCATTACTTATTGATTATCCTATAAAGGACCAGACCATCGACACCTACATTTAAACAACTTGACCATACCTATCACCTAAGACTCAACCATGCCTATCACCTAAGACTCAATGATGCCTATGACCTACACTCAATCATACTTAAAACCTACCAACCCATTCCTCTACTTCATCATATTCTTCCCTAATTTATGGGAGAACTACATCGTCCTGAGCCCCCTTTCCACCAAGGCTATGTCAGCAACACTCCTAAGGCATGGGGCACTTAGAGGTTAGCTCGTCCACTTTTTATCATAACCAATTTCCCCTTCACTTTCCTATTCACACTCTACCTTAGTTAGTTTCCATTTTATATCAACAATTGGAAATTAAACCAAACAACCACCAATTAACAACCATTTTTACCACTTCATCAAATAATTCATTTATCATATTATATATTTCGAACATAGTAAATATTTAAAAATTTAAACCATAACATGCATGGCCATCATCATTTGTCTTCCATGTTTTTTTTAATTAAGGGAAAATAGTTTTGAAGGGACTATACCCTGTATAAAAAAGGGCTCAAAATATAGATAGCAAAGGTGAGAGAAACAACCCAGAGAAGGGCAAAACGGCCAACCTAAGAGGGCTCATTAGCCAGATATGACAATACATGTGAAGAAAGGATCCAAATGAACAATGATCCAAAAAGAAGCAGAAAAGATCAAAAAGCAACCAAAAGAGATTCAACATATAAAACTTTGCCAAAAAGTAGCTCCAGAACCGCCAGATAACAGCAACTTCACAGCTAAAAATAGCAACACAGCAACCCGTTACTTGAATGCCTTGTCAATCTTGGTCTTGGTAGCCTGTAGTGACATGAAGAAGGAAATCGCAATGGCCTGAGAGGAGTCTTTCATATCCACCTGAACAATTGCAATATCCCTTTTCTCTTTGGGGCCCCAAATGTCTTCATTAATCCCGCTTAAACTGAAGACACTATGAACATGTTGTTCAATGAAATTATAAATGCTTTTAAGGGCAGATAGTATGCAGTCATTGTGACTTTTTGCATTCCCCATTCTGCCATCCAAAGATTGCAACTTCTTGAATACTTCAGCAATAACCCCCTCTTCATCATTACTTTGAAGAATTCCTTTTCCCTTAGCTTTTTCCATATTTTCTATAGTCCCTTTGAGCTCTCGTATCTCCTTTTCTAACCTGTCCACTCTGTCCATAAATTCCTCCTCCTTGGGTTCATCCATCAGTTTGTTGATATGTAGGAGGTTCTCAGCAAGTTCCAGGTCTTTTTGCCTCCTGAGGACCCATTGAGAAGAAGGGATTTTAGATTTTATGCTCTTGCTTTTCTTGCTGGAAGCAGCTGCTTCAATCTTCCTTTTTAGCAGGGGGGAGTGGAAGCGGTGTGAGAAGATGGAGGTATGGAGGAAGAGGTTGGGGTAGGATTCATGGGCGGGGAACTAGAATAGTGGTGATGGATCAGGAGGATAAGCCCTTAGTGCAAAGGGACAGCCCTAGAGTGGCTCTGAACTTCCCTAATTGATTTCTCCAGTGAGTTTATCAAATAGTGAGGGAAGCTGACGATGATATTTCTATGAAAGTGATTAAGAAATATCAAATGTTTTTGAGGTATAGCCACAAATCTTCCTTCAAGAGTTACATACCTAACAACCATCCTGCCAAGCTCTGCAAAAGGCTCAGGAATTAACGCCACCTTGATGCCTGTAGTCACAAATTCAATATTCTCCCCATCATCCAAGAACTTCTTGGTCTCCACCTCCCTATCCACCTTCTTACTGAAGAATTTGGTGCCCTCCAGGCTGAGACCCGTGATCTAGGCTATCAGCTCTTCTGTGATCTCAATCTCCATGTTACTATATTTGACAATCCGATTCTTCCATCCCTGGGTGAATCTGATAGAAATGTCTTGGTCAAAACCTTTAATCCTTTCAATTAAATTAGACAAACCCTCGATTTGAAGGTAGTTCCAAAGCACCTTATCCTCTTTCCACACTGGATTGTGGGTCGGTTCAGTTTTGCAAGGTGGACCCCCCATGTTTCCACTATTCCTTTTCCTGTTCTCAATGGTAAAAATTCTATCACTATGCGGGACAGGTAGAGCTTTAATATTGGTTTTTGAATCTTTCCTTTCCATGAAAGTAGGTTTAATTATTATACCATACTTGTAATTATTTCCCCACTCCTCGGCTTTCCTCCTATGCCTAGAAATGATGACAGTCCATCTCGCACATATCACATCAATCATCCATATCTTATGTGATGTCATCATATTGTACTTGAGGATCCACACCTTAGCATCCATATTACAGCCATTAGTACTAATTTTCTCAGCCATGTAGATCATTGATTATGGCTTTAATGATTTGAGTGGGTAGAACGTCCCCCCTAAGCCAAGTTTGAAAGGTATTAGTAAGACCAAGGTTTTCCAAACTATTTGTGACCCTATTTCCTTCCTGATAGGTGTGGGTGATTTTATATCTTCTGCCTCTTTCTGACACATGCAACATCTATTCAGCATGATGAATCCCTTCTTGATGAGGTTTTTGTTAGTTAGGATATTGCCATTAATAATTAGCCACCAAAAGAAGTTCACTCTAGGGGTTATCTCCGGCATCCACAACTTGTGCCACTTAATTTTGCTTTCCATGGATGCAAAGAAAGAATTATATCCTGATTTAACAGTGTATTCCCCATCAAAAGAATCTTTCCAGATGAGCTCATCCTTAAGATTTTGATTACTTATATGGATTAGGGAAAGTTGATTCTGGAGAGATATAATATCAGCCTGAATATTATCATTCTCCACTTTTAGCTACTTCAATTTTCTTTTGTTTCCATCCCTCTCAATGTATCCCTGGATTTTGTGCCCATACTTTGTAATTAATCTATCTTTAATATGATCATAAGCAGAAATCCAGTTAGAATCTGTCCACTTATCAGTCCAGAAGTTTATGTTTTTCCCATCTCCAAGCTTCCAGCTGCACCCCTGAGAGAGAATGTGTCTGCTACGCAAAAGGTTGTTCCAGAAAATAGAACCACTCGGAAGGACTAATCATAAATGAAGTAAATCTTGTTTTGATTTGAAAGTTATTTGATCTTAATCAGCTCTATCCAAGGTCTGTGCTCTTTTATAAGCCTCCATCCTAATTTTTTAGTAAGGGCAGTACTCATATGTTTGATATCTTTGATGTCTAACCCCCCTAGTCTCTTAGGTTTACAAACCTATTCCAAAGCCACAAGATGATATCTGAATCTGTCCTCAGTACTATGCCATAGAAAGTGTTTTTGAATCTTCTCAATACTGTTCATCACAGCTGTAGGCATGTTGAACATTGACAGTATGTAAATAGGCAAGTTTTGAAGCGTGCTTTTAACCAAAAGACACTTACCTGCACTTGAAAGAATGGCTCCTTTCCATCCAGCCAACTTTCTTTGAAATCTCTTAATAAGATCATTCCATACCTCCACTAAAATCTTGCCAGTACTTAAAAGTAACCCTAAGTAAGTAACTGGTAGAGAATTAATAGTGCATCCTAGAATATTAGCAATCTTTCTTTTCCTCTCCTCAGGAGTATTGAAGAAATAAATAGAGCTTTTGTCAAAATTAAATTTTTGTCCCGAGGCTTCCTCATAAAATCTAAGGACAGTTTTAATGGCCTTTGCCTCAATAATAGAAGCCATTAGTAGCAGCAAAGTGTCATCAAAAAACTACTGATGAGAGGAGATCTGATTACCAGTAGTTGGAGGGAAGCCTTTTATCATGCCAATGTCAATATCTTTGGAAATATATCTGCTTAAACTGTCAACCATAATAATGAATAAAAGAGGGGAGATTGGGTCACCTTTTCGTATACCTCTATTACTGGCAAAAAAACCCACAGGTTCCCCATTAACAACCACAGAGAATCTAGAGGTAGAGATGCAAGAGTGAATGATTTTTCTGAATTTTCTTTGAAAACTAAATTTGGATAGGACCTCATCCATGAATCTCCAAGAGACTCTGTCGAAATATTTATGCATGTCACGTTTGATGGCCATCCCCACCTTTTTAATTTTATCCATAGAATGTATATTTTCATGAACCATGATAATGCCATCTTGGATAATTCTTCCCTGGATGAATCCGCTCTGCTCTTGAGAAATGATCTCCATGAGTATAGGTTGCATTCTAGTGGTGAGAATCTTTGTGAAAATCCTATAAATGACATTAACCAAACTGATAGGCCTGAAATCTTTGAAGTATTTTGCATCCAACTTTTTCGGGGCAAGCACAATGTGTGTATTATTTAGTTCTTTAATAAGATTTCCCATTCTGTAAAATTCATTAACAGCTTTCAAGATATCTTCAGAGCATATTTCCCAACATCTTTGGTAAAAGTTAGCCGAGAAGCCATCTGGACCTGGAGCCTTATCCCCTTCTAAAGCAACGACAGCCTTTTTTAATTCCTCAATGGTGACAGTTTTTGAAAGCAGGTATTAGATTATTAGGAATGGAGTCTAAGAGGAAAGAGGCCGCTTGTTCATTGTAGGAGGTATCTTCAATGAGGAGGTTCTTGTAAAAATTAAGTGCCTCTGTTTTGATATCCTCGTGATCCTTAGTAATGTTTCCATTTCCTTTAGCAACCTCTGAAATTTTGTTACAAGCTCTATGTTTGATGGCTGTCAAATGAAAAAAAATTGTATTTCTGTCTCCATCCTTAAGCCAAAGGGCTCTAGATTTCATTCTCCAAAAGGTTTCTTCATGGCTGTTTATATTATGCAGATCTGATAGGAGTTTTTTTTCCCATTGATGATCCTCTAGGGTCATACCTTTCATGGAGATATTTAGCTCAAGCTCTTCTAGCTCTTGCTTAAGTTCTTTCTTCTTTTCAAAAATGTTTCCAAAAACCTCTTTATTCCATATTCTAACTTTCTGTTTAACATTATTTAGCTTCTGAAGAATCCTGAATTGGGTCGTCCCTGTGCCTTCCCAAACCCACCACTCTTTAATTCTATCTAGAATGTCTTCATGTTCGAACCACATTTTCTCAAATTTGAAATTACCATGAAAAGGTTTTGTCTAATTGAATAAATTGAGGACTATTGGATTATGGTCAGATCCCGTTCTGGGGAGAGTAGAGAGATGGAAATTCTGGTCCAGGATCCAATTTGCATAAATAAGAGCTCTGTCAAGTTTAACCTGAATTAATCTCTCTCCTAATCTTCTGTTGGACCATGTAAATTGATTGCCATGAAGCTCTATGTCCATAAGATTAAGAGTCGAGATGAAGTCAGCAAATTCTTCCATACCAAGGGAGAATTCAGAACTTCCTCCAAACTTTTCTCCTGGATTCAAAGGAGTATTGAAGTCTCCCATAACCAACCAGTTCATGTTTTCAACCTTGCTTCGGAACAAGGTTAACTCTTTCCATAGACTTCTTTTACCAGTAGCAGTATTGGGTGCATAAATATTAGACAGGATCCAACTATGATTATTTTCAAGGCTTTTAAAGATAATAGCTAAATGATTCTGGGTTGAGGAGAGTACCTTACCGTTAACCATCTTTGTATCCCAAAATATCACTAAGCCTCCAAAAGCCCCTTGAGAGTCAACAGTAGCAAAGGCAGCGTTCTGTCAAAAATGTCTTTTGAAGTCTTCAACTGCTTTACTTTTCATTTTAGTTTCTTGAATGAGAAGAATGTTGGGTTTGTTTGCTATTTTAATTTCCTTAAGCATTCTTTTCTTAGGCCCTCCATTGAGGCCTCTGACATTCCAAGAAATAACCTTCATTCAAAAAAAATTGGAGATGCATTTGCCGGATGGTTCAGAATTCTCTGTGTACCATCTGCAATTTCTTTTTCAGTCTCTTTTTCTCTTGCTTCTCTCTTAGATGGCCTACCTTTTCTAAAGGTTACTCCAAAATTTGTAGTTCTTCTAGTAGTGGCCCTTGTGATTCTTGAGGTGGAAGCTTCCCAGCTTCCAAGTAACTTTTCTTCTAGGCTTTTTGAACCTCTTTTCTTTCTTTTCACTAAGATGAATCCATCATTATCACAATCATTTTCCTTACTGATTGGGGTAATTTCCCCATCCTCCTTTCCTGTGGTAATATCAACCTACTTATCCATTTTAGGAGTCAGCTCCTCCACATCTATGTCCTCTTTCTCTTGGTTTAGATCTCGTGCAATGGATTCTAGATCCACTTTGTCATTTTCTTGTCTCATTTTTAGTTTCTCCAATGAGCTGCTCCTTAGCAACTCTTGATGGGCACGGATTTTTTCTTCCTCTTCTCCCATGTATGAGAGAGAAATGTTAACATTTTCATTTTCTTCATCAATCTCCATGTTCAGCTTTACCGGATTTGGAGTCAAAGAGTTCAAAACTAAATCCACTGACATCTCCCTTTTGTTTTCTTCCTCATTCAGACCCAGATCTAATTCTTGTTGAGACTCAATCAGCTTCTTAAGTTTCCAAAGTTTTCTGTAAACCGGTGGTCTCTTTTCCTTAAATCCTTTTTTCCTTTCTTTTAGCTTGGAATGCCTCTCCAAACACCTATTTCCAGTAGCTGGTTCAGATATCTACTCTTTATCCACATTATCTCTCTGATTCTGTCCTTGATCTTCAGGAATATCTAAGAAATCTTCCAGCTTTTGAACTATATGTTCAGGACATTTGCATGGCTAGAAGTTGACCCCGCTAAAATTAATACTATTCTCAAAATTCCTCCACCTACTAACCTTCGTCAACTACGTAGTTTGCAATTCAAGTTGTAATTTGTTCATCATTTTATTTTGCATCTTTCTGACCACTACCACCCATTTAATCATCTCCTCAAAAAGGATGTTTCCTTTAAATGGGATGATGAATGCCACAAAGCCTTTGAAGCCTTAAAACAATACCTCCTCTAACCACTTGTGCTCATTCCTCCTAAGGATGACCAACCATTTTTACCTTTACATTTATGTTACTGATCATTCCTTGGGTGCCATGCTCACTCATCGCGACGAGAAACATAGGGAGAAAGTGGTTTATTATATAAGTTGTAGCCTTTTAGACTATGAAACTAGATACACTCGTGCTGAAACACTCTGGTTAGCCTTAGTTTTTTTCACCACTAAACTTCAACATTACCTACTCAACCACAAAACCTTTGTTGTCACCAATACTGACCCCCTACATTACATGTATGTTAAGCCCTACCAACATCAATATGTTTCACGTTGGCTCATGCTTCTTGCATACCTAGACCTTGAATTCATCCATCAAAAATATGTCAAAGGATAAACCATTACTAACCAACTTGTAGATGCACCTCTCTCCGGTAATCAATCCTCTAACTTTGATTTCTCGGACGAATCCATCGTTACCCTCTCTTTAGATGATACCATTTACTAGATGACCTTATTCTTCGATGGTTCCAAATTTCATTGTGGGGGTGATGCAGACATTATCCTCATTTCTCTTGATGGCTAGCCTATGCCATTATCTTTCAAACTAGTTTTTGATTGTACTAAGAATATCGCCGAATATGAAGCACTCGTGTTAGGCCTTCAAACCACCATTGCCTTAGACGTTAAATCAATTAATATATTTGGCAACTCTCAACTGGTTGTAAACCAAGTGAATGGTATATACCATTGTTGTAAAGAGATACTACAAAAAGTATAAACATCATGTTGACATACTTTTGACTACCTTTGATTGTCTATGAACTTCAAACCACCCTACGTTCTACTAATAAATTTTCAAACACCATGGTCTACATTTCTTCTCAAATCCCCTCTTTTCCCTCCGAATCGAAAATATTTGTCACAATACAAAGGCCGGAATCACCTTTCTATATATTTTGAGACATCAACCTTGTCGAAACCATTGAACCTGACCCACCTGACCTTTGGTATAAGTAGTTTACAGACTACCTTTTCCTTTCCATTCTACCTCTAGATCTTACTCACAATGGACAACAAACCTTTCTCAAAAGTGTATTTCATTATGTCATCATGGGTGGTCTTATTTATAAATTTTTCTTTGATGGTATCCTCCTACGATGCTTTACAAGTTCTAAAATTCTCTATACCATAAAGGAAATTCATGAGGAAATTTTTAGAGGTCACTTTAGTGGTTTAGATGTCACTAAACATATTCTCTTCTTGGGATAGTATTGGCCCAACTTAAAACATGAATGTTGTGATTATGTAAAATATTGTGTAAAGTTCTAGCAACATGTTAATCTTCATCACACACCTAGTCATGCCTTACAGGTCGCACGAGACCTTTGGCCTTTCTTTCAATTGGGTTGAGATCTTGTCGGAGAGATCAATCCTCATTCTTCACAACATTATCAATGGATTATTACCACTACTGAATAATATACTAAATGGATAGAATCCATGCCTCTTATTTCTACAAAAGCTAAGAAAATATGTGAATTCATCAACCATCACATCATTTTTTTCTTTAGTGTTTCTTACCATCTCATCACTGATAACAGAAAACAGTTGAAAAATAAAACCCTACGGAAACTCTGTGATGCCTTTGGCATTCAACTCAAATTTTCTTCACCTTACTACCTTCAAACCAATGGTTAAGTTAAATCAACCAACAAAACCTTAAACAAAATTCTTATGAAATTAGTTAACGATACTGGAAAGGATTAGCATATGCACATTCATTTTGCCTTATGGGCTTATCGCACTAGTATTCGTACCTCAATTGTTACCACACCTTTCTCTCTGGTCTATAGTACAGAGGTTTTTCTACCTCTTAAAGTCCATATTCTATCTCTTCATATCTCACTCAAAGATATGCTCAATAATGATGACTTTCTCCTAGACCGTTTGGCACAACTTGAGTTATTAGATGAACGTCATTTAAATGCTCTCAATCACCTCTAAATCTACCAAAAACATATCAAACGTGCCTATGATAAATGTTTCCATGAATGAACCTTTCTGTTAGGCAACCTCATATTCAAGGAAAATCAACATGTAACAAAATAGGAGAAAAATAAATGGGGTAGATTTGCTCCTGATTGGCTTGGACCCTATATCATTACTCATACATATGGATCAGGTGCTTATCATTTGTCTTCACTTAAAGGTAAACCTGAACCTGAGCCCCTCAATGCCTTGCATCTTTGACCATTCTATTGTTGAATCAATTCCTATATCACATTCTGTTTGGTTAAAATGCTCATCCCTTGAGCACCATTCACCTTCCAATTTACCTATTTTAAGGATCAACGACTAAACAAGAATCATGTGATTACCCATCACTTTTCAGCCTTATCTTCAATATGAGTACCACATCTCTACTCATGGAATGATTCTCATGTATACTTTTCATCATTTTGAAGATGGAATCCCATGTTCATTCATCACTTAAACCCTCTCTTTCATAGTTAACCTATGTGTGTTATGGTTTTGTCGTCAACTCAAGAGCCTATCGCTCTCTATAGTCTTGTCCGTGACCTAAAATTCCAAAACAAAAACAATTTCAAAAGTAAAATGGGATTCCACTCCTTGATTCAAACTTCCAACAAAAATATGACTCCCTCAAAATGGACATCTACTCTTTCTATCTTGTTGTTATAAATAGACTACTCCCTCAAAGGACATCTATACAAAGCTAGTCATATTGTACACAGTCTATATTTCAAAGAAGACTATTCTTGCAAAAAATAACCATAAAATATTTTGAAGCTTCCCACATCGATCAGCTTCATGAACACCTTAATGAGATAATACTCATCCCATTTAGACTTCCCACATTGATCAGTCTATAAAAATAAAAGTAAAAAGAAAAAGATAAATTTTTCATTATGGACTTGCCTATTTTGATCTTGGGTCTCTTACCAAATAGGCATATTGTCTGACACCAGGTTACACTAAAACCAAATTATTTCCACCTCATCATCTTTTCACCCTAATTTCCTTCCCACTCAAGGGACGTGCCAAAAATATGACATTTCGTGATCATGTGACTTTCTTCACCCTTAGAATAGTCAATCATGCAATGCCTTTAGGGTCTTACATTCATAAGCCCATCTTTGGTATGATAGACTTTTTATGGTTCTTGTCAATTAGGAGGATTTTTTGTCACCTCTTACTAATCACATTCTTCATTACTTGTTGCTTATTCTCCTATACATGACTATATCATCAACACCTACATTTTAAAGACTTCATCTTTAACCTAAACTCAACCATGTCTAACTGACCTAAACTCAGCCATGCCTACATGACCTAAACTCAACCATGCCTAACTGTCCTAGACTTAATCATACCTAAAACCTACCAACCTATTATTCTACCTCATCATATTCTTCCCTAGCTTATGGGAGAACTAAATTGGCCTGAGGCCCCTTTTTGTCGGGGCTATGTAGGTAGCACTCTGAGGGCATGGGGCCCTTAGATGTTAGCTTGGCCACTCTTTACCCTAACCCATTTTCCCCCTTTTTATATTCACAAGCTACCTTAGTTTTCCATTTTACACAAAAATGGGAAATTAAACACTCAAAAAACATACATACGTACCATTTTATTACATCATCAAAACATCCAATCAATCATTTCATATTTCCATGACATCAAATATTTGGAAATTTACACCATAATCATACATATACAACATCATTTTCAATACTACCAATAACTTGGAAATTAAATCAAACCCAAAAACATGACCAAACCATGCTTATACCTAACTCTGTCATCCCTACATGACTCCACCATGCCTAACTCACCTAGACTCCACCATGCCTAAGTCACCTAGACTCCACCATGCCTAACTCACCTAGAATCCACCATGCCTAACTCACCTAGAATCCACCATGACTAACTCACCTTGACTCCATCATGCATACATGACCTCGACTCAATCATGCCTAATTAACCTAGTTTCCATCAATACACGATAATAATGGAAATTAAAACCAAGTACATCATTAATATAATAACAATGGAAATTTTAACCCACATTTTTCCCACTTTGGCCTAAAACATTACTGATCCAATACCTTTTGACCTTACATACACCTATTACATCCTACCCACAAGCCTAAAATTACCTATACATTTCCTTAATTACATTTAGGGACATGTTATTTGCCTATACCTCAACCTTACCCATGCCATGACCTATATACCCTGACCTGAACCACCTTTTTTGACATCAAAATTGATGTACTCACTATACCTTGTGATGTTATTACCTAAGTTATTTTAGCCTAAAAACCATACCTTGCCTATTATCGTGCTATTTATCCCAACCAAACCTTTGGTGTACCGGAACATACCTAAATGTTCATGAACTTGACCTACGTTGTGTTTCGGGACCATATCCTATACCTTGGATGCCTAAACCACATCATCCTTTTTTGGATAAACCTATTGACCTTGGATGATGTAGAGTTTGCAAGCTATTCAACCTGGTACCGTGTTGCAATCTATATGTGTGTGTGCATTTGATTTCCATTACCCATGACTCGATTTGGACCCTGGCCTATTACCTATTACCTGAGTTGACCATCAGCCTATCCTATAGTACTTATACCCATCCCCACCTATCTTCCACCGCTACACATTTATCAAACCACTTACCGATTCCATATTACATCTCATAAGTGCCTGGTTTGAGGGGGATAACCTTCACCAAAACATGGGGAAATCACTCTTGTTTTTGTCAGTGTCACTTACCAATACAAGCTACACAAAAGAGGGGCAAAATTTAGACACCAAAATTACGTCACACTCCCCTTGCTCCCTTTTCAAATAGCCAACTGAAACATATTCACCTAACCATGACCCTTCCACCCCACATTAATATTAATTTAATTATTTACAATTAAATTAATACTCATTCTCACTTCACTCATTATTTAATTATCTTAATTAAAACTAATTTCCACCTCATCTAAACACCTCACCCCACCACCTCACCTAGAAACCTCATCATAAAAATATGTTTAGCATATTTTACCTTTACTAGGACTCAACATTCACTCACCATCACTAACTAGGACTTAGTTCTACCTACCTTAATAAACTTGATCCGAAAATAATCAGATTATTACTACCTAATCTCGGACCCTTGTAGGCTTTAATTATTCACCGATATTTTACTCCTTTTAAGTAATCAATTTTAAAAAAATGCAAGAAAATAACGACAATTGCACACAGATTGATTACGGAGTTCGGCAATTACCTACGTCTTCGGGTTTGTGATCGAACCGTTCCACTAGTCAAAACTTGTAAGTTACAATAGTACTTTCACAAGAAAACCTAATGGAATTTTACTTGCCTACCAGTACACCAGTTCTTTGGACGACAAGGGTGAAAAATAGCACCCGACTTCCACCTTCCTGGCATACAATCTCCTTCGGTTGTGATCGGCCTTCCCGACGCAAACAATGCGAAGCTAGCACTCCGGTCGACAATCTAGGATTTGCAAGTACTTGGTGTGATGTCCACAACAATCTTAACAAATAATAAGCTCGTGTTGTGTGTCTTTACAATAGAATGGGTTCCCTATTTATACAAAATTAGGGCCCAAAAATAAAGCATTTAATATCATCCTTAGGCTATTTTTAACCTAGCCCGTACCATGTAATTTGGGATCAAAATTCCCAATAATGGGCGGATTGAATATAATATGGGATTAATTCCCATTTTAGCCGATTAGCATGTTTAAATAATAGGATAAATATCCCATTTGGCATGGCTAGGCATTTGTTAAGGGATAAAAATCCCATAAGGAGCGGCATACATGAAAAGAGGGAATAAATCCCACATTTGGCGGTGTTATATTTGGGTAAGGTTTTATTAAACCTTACCTACTCCATTCTTCACGTGGAACAGTCCACACATGGGCCTTTGCCCCCACACCACCACTTCATCTCCCTCTCCTCACGTGGAATCTTCCACACATGACATTGCATGCCTTTACCACGTGGACATAACCTAGCATGTTGGCTGATATGTGTGGTCGGTTGGTTTATGTGAGCTTAATACTAATTAATGTAGCCCACTTGTCGAGTTGCAATTAGAAGATTGAACTCGTGGTGGCAAGCCACGTGGTGGCTTGTGGACCCACCACGTCAGTGAAGACCAATTAGTCCACACGGCAGCTGGGCTCCCCTCCGTTATAAAAGTTGAGCCTCTTGTTCCCGTGCACCACTTTTACGCTCATTGAAGACTGGTGATTGAAAACCCATAAACAACTCCCTTTTGCCTTTTCGCCACGTGTCGCAGTGCGATTGGTCCAAATTTTGATCAGTTGACCATAGTTGACTTTCCCATTGACTGAACTTTGACCGAACATATCTAGAGCTCCCGATGTCCATTTGTCGCGTTCTCACAGTCGTTGGAAAGCTCTCGAGATGATCTTCTACACTGACACCATTTAGAGATGTTTAGGGAACTTTTGAAAATGATCCCCTGATCACACCTCCCCACTGAGAAAAGCTTTTTGTCCCAAAAAGCTTCCATACTGTCCTGAATCTGGAAAAATCTGTTGCCTCCTCGGAAGTGCTGCTGTAGTAGACCCTTGGGTCTTCTCCTCCAACCTTCTCACTTCGATAAATCTGCTCCAATCCTAGGACCTGTGGGTTATGGGTTCACGATGCTTCCACTGCGCCACTCTGATATCCGAAGAAGACCTCAACGCCTCTGCTTTATGGTGCTAAGTTTCTGAATGAAACCTCAACGCTCCTTCTGTGCGGTGCTAAGCTTCTTGATATCTGACAACAAGGATCTTCTTTTACTCTATAACACAGCTCCTAACTCCGAGTTGATTCTGTAGAATCCGAACTGGTTTAAAGGAACTCCATGTTACGTAGAGCTTTGATTGATCCGATGTCAATGATGGACAATGCCTTGTCCCTTTACAGACCTCAACGCCTCCGATACATGATGCTAAGCCTCTTTCAATACCTCGAGCCTCTGATGCATGATGCTAAGTCTCTGTAGACCTCAACGCCTCTGATACATGATGCTAAGCCTTTTTCAAGACCTCGAGCCTCCGATGCACGATGCTAAGTCTCTGTAGATCAGCTACCATTCGTATGTGTGGTCACAATGCCTTGACACCGAATGACGTTCTGAGCTAATCTTTTGAGAGCTCCTCTTGTTGACATACTAATATCAGGTACCATTCTGCTGCACGGTCGCAATGCCTCTACATATAATGAAGTTCTCACCCAACGTTAATGCTAACGATGATTCAACTACCATCTTATTGCACAGTCACAATGCCTCTACACAGAATGAAGTTCCGAGCTGATCTCTGCAAACTCTACTATCTGCACAAATGGCAGATCAATCTCCAAGCTTTATATGAGTTATTTCCTGTATCCAAGCTGTAACAGGTACTCACCAACTGATTAGGAGATATGTTTGGAGCATGAAACAAATTTTCTAAGTAAGAAAATCAACTGAGTATTGTAAACCTTTCTCTCAGTATTTTCTCACAAAATCTGATCTCCAAACTTAATACTGCATACGATCCATCAATCTGAATTATGCAATATATAATTGAAAAATTGTTGACTTACCCATTTTAAAGGACTTTCACTTTCAGGTATTACCTGGTCCTGGGTTGAATTGTCAACTGGTGGTGACATAGAAACCTCTTCTGCCTTTGCAATAGGCCTCCATTCCATCTTTGGCTTGCCATTACTCTGATGGCGAGATGGATGTAGTTTCCAGTAATTTTCCACCTGATGCCCATTCCTCTGGAAATGAGCACAAAAATTCCTCTTAATCTCCTTCTTCTGGGATGAGGAACTCTTTCTGCCATTTCTCGACTCTGCATGACGAGATTGGTCTTTCTGATTTTCCGTGTTCCCGACGAATGGCATCAACTTCTTCATCAGTGTCCTTCTCTTCCAGCATCTGGCCACTGAATGATTATGCAATCCACAAAAATTACATGGAAAATAATTCCATATCTTCTTAAAATCATAACCATACTTCTTAAGCTGAAAAAGTGGATCATAAGTTTTATTGTGCTTACAATTATGGTAAGAAAATGGAGGTGGAATCTCATTACCTCTTCGTTGATTTCTCTTACCACATCTTTCTTGTGAAGACGAAGCACAACTTTCCTGCTCAGAATCTTCTTGCAGGACTAGTGGGGTAATCACTTTGCTTTCGGAAGCTTGTCTCCCGTCAGCGTTCTTGGAGCATTCTCCAATTTCCATTCCCGCACTAGGATAACCCAAACCTGCAAAACAAGGACGATCCTTGACCTGTATTGGGTTAGCAATACCTTGGCCATTTTTACTAAGGCCTCTTCCATCAAATCTCATTTTATCTAGTAACTTGGATCCAATGCCTCTAGTATGCTTTTCAAACAAACCAAAGACTTCATTACCTGAATCCGAAACCGAATGGGAGGAAGAAGAAGATTCCTGTGGTGAAAAAATTATAGTGCAATCATCTGCCATGGCCTCTGCATCTGAAGTAGAGGGTTTTTCCTTCCTCTGATCACCACATTACAACCTTGCCAAGAGCTCATCCTTGGTTTGCAATTCTGATTTTAAGCGAGTATTCTCCTCTTCCATGGAGTAATACATTGATCGCAGGAGAGAGTTCTCTTCCTGGATCTGGTGATTATAAGCTTCAATCTCATCGAGCTTCGCCTGTGAAGACATCTTGCCCATAGTGCACTTGTACCCTGTTCACACAAATTGAACCAACTGCACCAATCTTGAAGCAATCACTTTGTTAATCAGATTTACTGAAAAACAACTATGGAGCTAAACCAGCTCTGATACCAAACTTGATCCGAAAATAATCAGATTATTACTACCTGATCTCGGACCCTTGTAGGCTTTAATTATTCACCGATAATTTACTCCTTTTAAGTAATCAATTTTAAAATAATGCAAGACAAAAAATGACAATTGCACACAGATTGATTACAGAGTTCAGCAATTGCCTACGTCTCCGAGTTCGTGGTCGAACCGTTCCACTAGTCAAAAATTGTAAGTTACAATAGTATTTTCACAAGAAAACATAATGGAATTTTACTTGCCTACTAGTACACCAGTTCTTCGGATGACAAGGGTGAAAATAGCACCCGACTTCCACCTTCCTGGCGTACAATCTCCTTCGGCTGTGATCGGCCTTCCCGACGCAAACAATGCGAAGCTAGCACTCCGGTCGACAATCCAGGATTTGCAAGTACTTGGTGTGATGTCCACAACAAATATTCCATCTAATATCGCCTAAAATAATTGGCCAATAAGCAATACGTGTTGACACATCCCGCAAATAAGCTTTACAAATAATAAGCTCAGGATCGGTGTCTCCGTTGCATCGGTGTCCACTGTTCCGTGCTCTAGCAATGAGCTTCTCCATTGCGCCAGTGTGTGTAATGTATGTCACCAGTGTCACCCGTGTCTCCCCACAACAAGCTTAACAAATAATAAGCTCGTGTTGTGTAATGTGTGTCCATAGTGTGTCCCCACAACAAGCTTAACAAATAATAAGCTCATGTTGTGTGTAATGTGTGTCCACAACAAGCTTAACAAATAATAAGCTCATGTTGTGTGTTTTTACAATAGAATGGGTTCCCTATTTATACAAAATAAGGGCCCAAAAATAATGCACTTGCATATTATCCATAGGCTAATATAAGCCTAATCCCGTAGCATAGTTGATGGGATTACATATAACCCTAAGGCTATTTTTAACCTTAGCCTTACCCGTGCATATTTAGGAGGATTTAATCCCATATGCAGCGGCTGTATTTTACATAGGATTAAAATCCCCACATATTTTGGCGCGGTATTGTTTAGTTAAGTGGGATATCCCACATTTGGCGCCATATATTTGGGTAAGGTTTTATTAAACCTTACCTACTCCATATTTCACGTGGGACATAGTCCACGCATAGGCCTTTTCCCCCACACCACCGCTTCATCTCCCCCTCCTCACATGGAATATTCCACGCATGACAATGCATGCCTTTACCACGTGGACATAACCTAGCATGTTGGCTGATATGTGTGGTCGGTTGGTTTATGTGAGCTTAATACTAATTAATGTAGCCCACTTTTCGAGTTGCAATTAGAAGATCAAACTCATGGTGGCAAGCTACGTGGTGGCTTGTGGACCCACCACGTCGGTGAAGACCAATTAGTCCACACAGCGGTCGGGCTCCCCTCCGTTATAAAAGTTGAGCCTCTTGTTCCCGTGCACCACTTTTACGCTCGTCGAAGACTGGTGATCGAAAAATCCATAAACAACTCCCTTTTGCCTTTTCGCCACGTGTCACAGTGTGATTGGTCCAAATTTTGACCAGTTGACCAGAGTTGACTTTCCCGTTGACTGAACTTTGACCGAACATATCTAGAGCTCCCGATGTCCGTTTGTCGCGTTCTCACAGTCGTTGGAAAGCTCTCGAGATGATCTTCTACACTGACACCATTTATAGATGTTTAGGGAACTTTTGAAAATGATCCCCTAATTAGAACTAAGACTTAGTGAAACCCTAAAATCACATGCCTATTCTCCCTCTAAGCACATTCCCACTTATTAAAATGTAACATTCCATTTTAATCTGTGAGAATAGATAGAGCTGGCCCAAAAGATTGCCAAGATCTAGCATTTCTAGTAAACCTAGGATTTCCCGCCTTAACTAACGTCGGTCAACCATAAACTGACATTAGTCACCCTAAACCATCATCAATTACCATATATTCATTCTGGTAACCTTGTTTGAGAGGTTATATACATTCTCAAGTTGTAGAAATGAAGGATATCTACATACAAGCAAGAACTAGAGATCTTTCACACATCTAGATAGCCATGGCCAACACCAAGACAAATCCAAAGGCATTTGCATTGATTATAGAATTCTGGGAAGCACTACTGCAGCACTGAGCACCATTTGAAAAATCAACCATCACCATCACCCAACCATCAAATATGAAAACACCAGTAAGTGTATCTCTAACCTACATCATTTGATGCTTGTCTAGATTACAAATTGTCTTCATCTCTTTTTATAAGCATCTATTTACATTTTCATCCCACCCTTGTTACTGTTAGTGCAGAATCACAGCACCCCCAAATGGCCTTGGATCTGAGTGGGGAATTTGGTGTGATTGCACAACATTGGAGCATATCTCAAGTTGTGGGACTTGGAAACCTAAGATGGCCCTCCAGAGAAAGTCAGTTCTTACTTCCTAATCTACTTGCCACAAGCTACTCGAGTACAGGAAAAACTAACCTATCCAAATCTAACCATTCCAAGGAGACAGGGAGAGAGATAAATTGAAAGAGATGCTACACTAAGTAGTGATACACAAGAAAAATAAGTGGTTGATCACGAATCCAACTGCTTGAAGTAGAGAGAGGTGAGCAGAGGAGAAGGTGGACAAGATGCACCATAGACTAGAGATAGATTTCACAAAGAACACCACTTTGAGACCCATTAAGCATAGCTCCCAAAACCTGTAATAAACATCAGAGTATGCACAGTATACCCTGTAATGTCGAGAGGTGAGAAGAGATGATAAAATAACCAAAGGATGGATAGATGCATCACAAAACAATTTTTTTTGCTCCATGAGTTCACATAGTACATCATTAGTTGTAAAGAGGTAAGAAAATTACATTACAGATCCACGAGAAGAGGCTTAGACTCCACATTCTACCCTAAGGAAGAGAGAGAGGGGGGGCAGAAGAGAAACGATGAACAACTATTTGAAAATGCCCCTCCTTTACAATATATAGAAAGAATAAGAGAGAGAGGAGGGAAGAACTCAAATCCTACTTCAACCAGCTAAGATATGTATTGAATCCTGCATTAAAAGCTCAACCACCATCAATCAATGCCCCTCTAAAATCCACCTACAATCTATCAACTTGGTTCCCTACTTCTTTTTGGCGTTTTGAGGAAGAAGAATGGCAAATCAAATCAAAATCTGATCTGGTAGTCGAAACAATCAAATTTTGCATAAATGGCTTAAAAGACGTTTTCCCATTTTTCACCTACCAAATCCTATTAAAAATAATATTATATGCTTTAATGGCATAGAGGAGGTTGGGATCTTTCCAAAAATTCTTCTCCCACCTAAATATGAGTTTAGAGTCTAAAAATATGGCTATCTAAAAAATTTGGGTCGTGGGCACGCAATATTTAAATGAGTCTATCTGTACTAGGTCCATGTGGCAATCCTGTGCTCGTTTGATTTTTGCACCCTACCCTCACTCTTGAAATTTCACCCATGAGACATGTGGCATCATCTGTGGGATTCCATATTTCCTTTGTATTTTACCTGAGTCCTTTCTATGGGTGGAGGCATTATGTCTGACTTGAGACAAGTGGAGGATTCGGGTATGTTTGGAAACTGCCCCCAGAATTTACCTTTGGAGTTATGCGGATACAAAATTTGGAGACCTCCGTGGGCCCTTGTAATTTTCAACGGCCGCCCTCACCTTTTCAGGCCCTGGGACACGTGGTGAGCTAGAACTCATTTGGGGTTTGCCTTTCTGCGCCTTTGAAGTTCCGTTGATGCGACATGTTGTTCCATTCGCTGGCTCTCTAAACTTGGTCATTTTAGGCCCTCTCTATCTCCCTTTTTGAACCTAGGACACACAGTGAGCTTGCGCTTGTCTAGGAATAACCTTTTTCTTTGACCCTTGAAGGTGCGATGTTTAGACACGTGGCACCTTCCACTGGCTCTACCCCATTTTGACTTTTCAACGGCTGACTCTGTCCCCATTTTTTGACTTTGGACGGGTGGAGGGATGGCACATGTTTGAGTCTCTACTTTGGGTTGTGCCTTTTAATGTGCATCGTTGAGAAAATTGGCAGCTTCTGCCATCCTCTATATTTAGTCACTCTATTCCTTTTCTGACTTTGGGACACGTGGAATCTCAACGCTTGTTTGGGGATTGCCTTTTGGCTTAACTTTTGGATAAGTGCCGATGATACATGTGGAAGATTCCATTGATTCACCCATACTTAGCCAATTTTGGCTCACTCTGAATTATTTGTAAAGCTTGAAGACTTTGAGCCTTTCTCCATTTCTCTCCTCTGAGCCTCTATTTTTCTTTTGACGCCGTTTGATCCTTAGGGCCTCTGGTTTTCTTTTGTGTCATTTGGCCTCATTCTTTTACCCTTGTCTTCCATTGTAGATCCCTCTTGTAACCCAACTATTTTATTTGAAAGATATGCTTGTTCGATGGAAATGCCTCTTAGAATTATTCCTGTGCGGGGTTGGGTTTGATAAATTTTGCTAGGGGGCAAAATTGAGATAACAATTTGGTGACTCACGGGGACATTTGTATGCTACATGAAGACACTAGTAGCCTATTTGCATCCATTAGGCATGGAGTCATAAATAATAGCTTTGTATTGACCTTTCTCCTAAAATGGACTCCCTGATTGCTTGCACTTGCTGACCCTGAGCCCGTCCCAAAAATAGAATGTCTCAAAAATGATTTTAATTACTCTGTATTTGTGTTTTATTTGAAATTAGCAATTGTACAAGCAAATATGGTCTCTCTGCTGCTAATTCTAAAGGGCTTGGCCTCTTCACCTCTAGAGAAATGTGAGCAAAACTTATGTACAAAGACAAAATCATACATGCCTCAAATGAGACATGTAGAGTGTGTAAAATCACTTCTTCTACTATAATAAAAGGCTACTCCTACTCTGAAACTAAACCTAACAAAGATAATATTAAACAAATCCTACCACAGGAAGGGAGAAATAGCTTCCCTTTCTCAAAAAATGTGGCCATGTATATGATTTGGCACTAAACATGGTTGCTACAATGAGTGAAAAATTGACTATAAGTTGGTCCTCCACCCAAATCATCAAGGTATCAATATCAAATGAAAATAACTCCTCAAGTTAATAGGCATTGGACTCCTAGAGATGTTTATAATGACCCTTGGTGCTTTGAAACTCATCCTCATGCCCTGAAGTGGGCATGGCTAGTTTTGGCTTCTCTCTTAGCTCCAATGAAGCCAAGTACCTGACAGGGCATGGTCTGATCCTTTGAATGTTCCCACTACTCTGATTTTTAACTCCAAAAATGGAGTCTTTTTATAGATATTCTTGGATGGATGGTGAGAGAGAAATGGGAGAGATGGGATCCTCGTGTTCTTTCCTTTCCTCCTCCTGATAATAAGATGGAAGATTTATATCTTCCAACCTTGGTTCCAGAGGGCCATTATGAGACACATGATGCTTTCCTTGAATGCTCTCCTCCATGGTAGTAGGCTCATATACTTGGAAGGGGGATGATAGAGGATAAAATGATGTGATCTCGTCAGGATCCTCTCCATTAAAAGTAATCCTCCAAGTCTAACAGGTATTCTACCTTGTTGATTGTCCTGCTGCATCTTCTCTACCACCTCTATGGTGTCCTCCTAATCTAAAACTTGCTCACCGTGGTTCCCCTCCTCCTCAAACATGTAGTTTGAAAGATCAAACTCTTCTTCAACATTAGATTTTCAAGGGGATGGAGTGGGAGGAAGAACTGAAGGTTCTTCTATGGTCTTCTCCATACTTATGGAGCCTCTGAAACGATATGGTCTTCCTCCATCATGGGTTCATTAATCAAATCAGACCCTTGAAATTAAAGCAAAAAAAATTCAATCATGCTTTCTTCATTGAGTGGCCTCAAATCTAATTTGATCTCTCCTAGCTGCTCCTCTTCAATAAGACTTATAGCTGGTTGTTCCTCCTTCTTAACTTGTTGTGCATGCTTGGATCAGATTAGTATCTTCTTCAGATAAAGTGTCATTATGGACACTACATTCAAGAGTAAATCAGATTGCTGATCTTCTTCTTTCTTGTTCTTGTTCTTATTCTACTGTATTTAACTCAACCTCAGCCACCACTGGCTCTTCAAACTTGACCTCCTCTATTGGCATGAACATCAAGGGGATCTTTATAAAGCCAAATTTTGTAGCAAAACTCTTTAGATTATCCTTTCATTTCTTCTCTATTGGGCTCCTCTTCTTGATGTTCTCCTTGAAGTTAGATTCTTGAGGATCTTCCCAACATGGACTTGGGAAAAGCAAAAGGAGTGGTAGGTTAGAGGTTCAACAAGTTTTACTATTATTTTTGGTGGAGAGGGGAGTGGTACTTCTTGTTTGTTTGGAGGGGATGATTGTTTGGGAAATAAAAGGGTAGAAGAATTGAAATGAGATGGAAGACTAGGATATGGAGAAGGGAAATCAAAACTTGGGGTAGCAGGTGAGGGGTTTGATTCTTGATCATGCTGAAATGATGGAGTTTGAGGAAGAGGAAAATGAAGGAATATAGGAGGTGGTGATTGACTTACACATTGATAAGGTTGTCTCACACTCCACTCATAAACCTCAATATCCTCAATCCACTATGCATAATTTGGGGTATCATTTCAGTCATGGAGCCAATCTTCTCCTGAGGGTTATAATGTCTTGGGATAGGGCCGGCCCATGGACAAGGTCCCCTGATAGTAAATTCTAAATGCCTTCATTTTTGCTATGGCCCTTAGAATGTACCATGCACGCCTCCAATGTGTTGAATCTCCTCTTGCAATAGACTAGCATCCTTCGTGTAGACCGTTACCATTATATGTGTCCCCTTTTTCTTGATAAGCTTCATATCCATACTAGTCTTTGACCCTGCTCTTATGGGTAAGCATGATGGTTTTGGATCTGATCATAATGTTGATCTAAGAGGAGTTGGAAAATACATTGGAGGCCTAGTATGCATTGTTGCTACAAATGTGAGTTCCAAGATGGAAATGAAACCATAGTTTACACATCTTCATTGAATGGTAAGGAATATGAAACAAATGGAATAAATAGTGGGTGAAATGGATGGAAAAGGTCTGCAACTTCAGACAGATGGGTTATTGACCAGATGGAGTTGCTGATATGTGCTTTGCATGTGCCTCAAAAGGCTAAATCTCTACCAAGGAACACATCAAATTGACTGAAGATGAAGTGGTAAGGACCTATTAGACCTCTCCCACCAGGCATGCCAAAACTATTCATGTGGTCACATGGTGGCTTAAGATTTTTTTGTTGATAATGAGACACCTTGGGAAGATGAGAGATCTAACCTAAGTGTCCCACCGGGTGTGCCAAAACTATTAGTGCAGAATCACAGCAACCCTTGAGTGGCCTCAGGATGTGAGTGGGACATTCAATGTGATTGCACAACAATGGGACCATCTCTCAAGCTGTGGGACTTGCTAACCTGAGATGGACCTCCAGAGAAGGTTGGTTCCTGCTTGCTAATATACCCACCACAAAGCTACTCAAGTGCAGGAAGAACTAACCTATCCTAATCTAACCATTCAAAGGAGACATAGAGAGATAAGGTGAAAGAGAGTCTACACTAAGCAGTGATATACTAGAAAATGAAGTGGATGATCACAAATCCAACTACCTGAAGTGGAGAGAGGTGAGCAAAGGAGAGGGTGGACAAGATGCACCACAGAAAAAAGATAGATTTCACAGAGAACACCACTTTGAGACCCATTAAGCATAGCTCCCAGAGCCTGCAGTAAACATCAGAGTATGCACAGTATATCATTCAATGACGAGAGGTGAGAAGAGACAATAAAATAAGAAAAGGATGGATAGATGCATCACAAAACAAATTTTATTGCTCCATGAGTTCACACAGTACATCATTAGTGGGAAAGAGGTAAGAAAATTCCATTACATAGCCTTGAGAAGAGGCTTAGACTCCACATTCTACTCTAAGGAAGAAAGAGAGAGGGGGGCAGAAGAGAAAAGATGAAAAACCGTTTGAAAATGTCCCTCCTTTAAAATATATAGAGAGAATAATAGAGAGAGAGGAGGGAAGAATTCAAATCCTACTTCAACCACCTAAGATATGTATTGAATCCTGATTTGAAACCTCAACCACCATCAATCAATACCCGTCTCAAATCTACCTACAATCTGTTGGTTCTGGTTCCCTATGTTTGTTTGGTGTGTTGAGGAAGAAGAGCGGCGGATCAAATCAAAATCTAATCTCGTAGTTGAAACAATTAGATTCTGCTTAAATGGCCTAAAATATATTTTCCAATTTTCACCTACCAAATCCTATTAAAAATAATATTGTATGCTTTCATGGCATAGAGGAAGTCAGGACCTTTCCAAAAAGTCTTCTCCTTTCTAAATATGAGTTTCCAAACGAAAGATATGGCTGTCTGAAAAATCTAGGTCACAGGCTCGCAATATTTAAATGATTTTGTCTATATCAGGTCCACATGGTAGACTTAAGGTCATTTGAGTTTTTCCCCTACCCTCACTCTTGAAATTTCACCCACGAGACATGTGGCATCGTCTGCGGGATTCCCTATTTCCTTTGTATTTTACCAGAGTTCTTTTTGCGGGTAGAGGCACTGTGTCTAACCTGAGACACGTGGAGGCTTTGCACATGTTTAGAAAATGCCCCTAGAATTTACCTTTGGAGTTGTGTGGATACGACAAATAGAGACCTCCGTAGGCCCTTGGATGTTTCAATGGCTGCCCTCACCTTTTCGGGCCCTGGGACACGTGGAGCTGGCACTCATTTAGGGTATTCCTTTTGGGCCGCACCTTTGAAGTTGCATTGATGCGAGACATGGCATCGTTTACTGGCTCTCTATAATTTGTCATTTTCAGCCCACTCTGTCTCTCTTTTCAAACTTGGGACATGGGCCGAGCCTACGCTTGTCTTCTTCTTTGACCCTTAAAAGTGTGCTATTTGCACACATGGCACCTTCCACTGGCTCTGCCCCATTTTGAATTTTCAATGGCCGACTCTGTCCCCATTTTTTTACTTTGGATGTGTGAAGGGTTGGCACTTTTTTGAGTCTCTGATTTGGGTTGTACCTTTGAATGTGCACCATTGAGATACTTGGAGGCTTCCGTCGTCCTCTATACTTAGTCTCTTTGTCCCTTTTTTTACTCTGAGACACGTGGAAGCTTGATGCTTGTTTGGCGATTGCCTTTTGGCTTAACCTTTGGATAAGCTTCCACTGATTCAACCATACTTAACCAATTTGGGCTCGCTCTGAATTATTTGTAAAGCCTGAATACTTTGAGCCCTTCTCCATTTCTCTCCTCTGAGCCTCTAGTTTTTTTTGACGTCGTTTGATCCTTTGGACCTCTGGTTTTCTTTTGTGTCATTTAAACTCATTTTTTGACCCTGATATTCTATTATAGATCCCTTTTGTAACCCAAATGTCGGATTTGAAATGTAGGCTCGTTCGATGGAAATTCCTCTTAGAATTTTTCCTGTGCAGGGTCGGGTTTGATTAATTTTTTCGAGGGGCAAAATTGAGATAACAGTTACCTTCCTATGAACCCAACCATTCCATCACCTACAACCATTTAATCACCTATACTTGATTCCTGAGTACATATGAGTACTCCCAACACCTCCACAAAAATAACTATTTCCCTTATCATATATTATCAATCTTAGAAAAACCCCCAAAACCCATTTTATTGAACTTCTACCATCCCACCTTAACCATCGTCGGGTCACTCTTAAATGTCATCGATCACACCTCACCGATGTCGGTCTTTGTATTTGGTAACCCTGTCAATAATAGAAACCTAAAAACCTACATTCAAGTAATCTAAGCTACCCAGAACTTGACCCTGACTTGTCCCAACACCTTTACTACCTACCCCACTTCCAGATCTGATCATAACCTAGCTTTTTTATTAGATTTGATTATTGTATTTGGATGAAATACCTAGATCATATCAAATACAATAGGAATTTATTTAATAATGTCATTTATTACGTTAAGTTATATTAAACAGTGGGTTGAATTCCACCAAGGAAGTACCACACTTCATGGATCTAGAACATGCTAGGTAACCCACTACCTTATATTATTTAACTCTGTTTTGTGGTCTTGTTTTGTATTTCAGGTAGTTCCTCCTATCCAAAAGGAAGCTCACACAATTAGCATTAGATCAAGAAGTCTAAAAGTGCACATAACCTCTATCCAACCATCACAATAGGTATTCCTCCTTGGCCCATACTATTTTATTTTTCATTTAATCCATAAAGAAAATGGTGAAAAAGGGCGTAGTCCCGTAAGAGCCCTGAGACCAAAAATTGTTATATCTTCAACAGGTTATTTCTAGGATTCTGTGGCACCTAGATATGTCTTGTGAGATCCTAATCCTCCATGTTAGGACCCTCTACAAAATTAATTCTTAGTTTTCTTCATCTCCATTCGGTTCTCTCATTGTCCTATTGTTTGGAAACACATAAAATAATGCATTTTAAGTCAGTGTAAGGTTGTCAGATGCAATAATTTTTGAATGGAAGCTCTTGGAACCAAAATGAATTCACCAACATGTCAAGGTGGCCATGTCAATGATAGGGTAGGTGTCATTTTGGAAGCCAAATCTCTCAGTGATTCTGGGCTACCTCGTATGGGTGTATTATGTTAAGAACCCTAAGACCAAAAAATGCTATATCTTCGACATGTGATTTCTCAGACTCCATGACACCTATAAATGAATCATTTAATCCTAAACCTCCATGTCAGAACCCTCAACAAAATCCTCTCATGGTTTTCTCCATCTCTATTTGGTTATCTCATTGTCCTATTGTTTGCAAACACATGAAATAATGCAGTTTGAGTCAGTGTAAGGCTTCCAGACGCAATACTTTGCAAAAAAATCTCTTGGCACCAAAAATAATTCTCTAAAACATCAGGGTGGCTAGGTAAATGCTAGGGGAGGTGTTTTTTGGAAGCCAAAGCTCGTAGTTCTTCTAGACTACGTCATCTGGGCATAGTCCCTTAAGAGCCTCGAGATAAAAAAATGCTATATATTCGACAGGTGATTTCTCGGACTCCATGTCACCTAGATAAAACTCGTAAGATCCTAAACCTCCATTTTGGGAGCCTATACGAAATCATCTCTCAGTTTTTTTCCAACTCCATTCAGTTCTTGTGTTGTCCTATTATTTAAAAATACATGAAATAATGCAGTTTGAGTCAATGTAATGCTATAAGACGCAATACTTTTCAAATGGAAGATCTTGGAAACGAACCAAATATTCCAACATATCAGGGTGGAAAAGTAAATGCAAGGTAATATGTCATTTTTAAGGCCAAATATCTTGGTGCTTTAGAGCTACCTTGTCAGGGCGTAGTCCCTTAAGATCTCCAAGACCAAAAAACACAATATCTTCGACAGGTGATTTCTCGGACTCCGTGGCACCTAGAGATGTCTCGTGAGATCCTATACCTCCATGTTGGGACCATCTAAGAAATATTCACTCTATTTTCTCCATCTCCATTCAATTCTCTCGTTGTCCTATTATTTGCAAACGTGCACAATACTGCAGTTTGAGTCAGTTTAATGTTGTCCATAGGCAACCATGTGAATAATATAGTTGGTTCATACAATATAGGTAGTGAAATGAGAATTTTAATAAGATTTTTTTTATAATATATGTGTTGAAATAAGATATTTTTACAATATAGGTGGTGAAATGAGAATTTATTTTTGTTGTTCCTTTTTAATATTTAATTTCCCTTAGCTTCATTTGGCTTCGAGAATAATAAATTATCTACTAAAAGTGCCAACCGCAAGAAGTTGGAAGCTTTTTTGACACCACTAACCTACATAAACATGTTAGTAAGAAATTAACTAGAATTTTAAATCCTACAAAATTTAAAGAAAATCATTAAAATAAATATTCAAATTAAAAATTCATGAAGAACATACCTTTGTAAATTTAATCCAATGAACCACATGGATAATCTCTACTCTTGACAATAGAAAGAATTGCTTCATGATATAATTTATGAACCTTTCATAGATTCTTGTTTAATGGCCTACCTCAATATACGATCAATTTAATATTTTTTGCAAGAACCAAATGTGAATAGTGAAGCATATTTCGATGTACTTCATATTCTTCAAACAACCAAGTGTTTGATTTTTTTATAGGATATCATCGAATCCGATTTCCAGTGACTATCTCTGACCCAATGGGATACTCAAAGTCTTCACTATCAATGACTGTGGAAATAAATTTGTTTCCCCTCTACACAATGAGACAAGAAGTAGTATGTTCCCTCTTTGTTAGATTTTGTCGCAATAAATGCCAAAACATACTTTAATCCCAAAGTAAAACTCAAGTCAAATTTAAAATACATTAATATTTGATCATTTAATAATTTATAAATCTAAAACATGGCATACCTATGTACCTTGATCAAAGTCATGTGATGTTGTCATATGATCTTAAGGTGTTGCAAGTTGTAATGCTCATGGAACTTCAAAGACATTATCAAGTGGAATTAGAGGTATAAAAATCCATTCCTCCACCCAATGTTGTGACTCACATTCATTCCACAGAAAATCAATGCATGATATACAAAAATATGCCAGGCACCTAGTATAAAGAGTCCAAGAACTTGCATCTGAACTTATGCATATCACTTGATCCTGCAACTGTCATATAATCTTCATAGCTTGCCAAATGTTGTTCCTCTATCAACCAAAAATATCGATGAACCATTGAACTAGACACTTGAGAGCCCATGTTCTTGACACACCAATCAACAATGCTTCTTTCATCTATAAATTTAGCACCATCCTTGAAATTTATATCTTCTCTTGCAAGTGATATTTTCACACATGATCCTACACCATCATGCTCCCCTTTCCCATGTTCTTCCTTAGTAAAAATCTAAATATGTTTTACACTTATTTCTTTGTGCATCCTACTTAGCCAATAAAACATCTATGTATTCTTGAATTGTGATGTATAGTTGTCTGACCAAATGTAATGTTGATTAAAAAAATGTTCCTCTCATTCAAGTTTGCATAAAACACCTAGAAACACCCTTGCACAAATTCTATAGAATGTGTCTGATCATCATTGATGTAGAAATGATACTCTCTTAATATTTTTCGATCTTTCTCAGTTCTTTCTTGAGAGTGCATGAATGCTATATGCACAAAAATAGTAACTTGCATCGAGTTATAATATTGAGACTGAACCTCCATTTATGGTTGCAATGTATAATTCTTTACAAATTCAAATACTAAAAAAATAGTGCCAAGTGGGAATGTGTCCTTACTTAACTTGAATTGTTCATCCAACCATCGAGCTCTATGTGTGTGCCTTGCATACTCATAAACAATTTCCTCTCTGAATTTGACCAAATATTATTTACAGGTAACTGTTCTGTAACAAGCTAACACCTCATATATTCTTTTCCATCTTTTAATTGAAATGCCACTTAATTATATTTGTTGAAACCAACCAATTATTTTCCTATTGAATCTATACTCTCCTCATGGATATAACTTTTAAGATTTGACAAGCCACCACATATGTTGCACATTCCATCTAAAACTGCTTTGTTATAAAAAAATTCTCTAATTGACTTTTCACAAAATATTGTCAGAATAAATTCCCTTGAAGAGTTTGGTGGGAAATTTAATCCACACTCCTGTAATATGATGTCAGTATGAAAAACACGTATTTGAAAAAAAAACATCATAATGCATTGAAAATTCAACATGATGCCTAGAGCAACAAGTGGTACGTGAGTGATTGATTTTTACATAAAAGGTTTTTTTTCATTTCAAAGAATATTTGGCAAATGTTAATTTGTAGATTTTCATTTTTAAACTTAGAAAACAATTGTGTTTGATTCATATCTAAGAAATTTTTTACACATGATTCATGATTACAATAACCTATTCTTATTTTTACTGTATCTCTTTTATTAGGTATCACTCTTGTGTTCTCATTTCAAATTTTTACAATTAACTATTTTAGAATATAATATGTATTCTTATCTTTCCATGGGAGTCTTCTAGACAAAGCCCAATAGTCAGTGTTAGTGACTAACTCAAGACTTTTTTGTCTCCTTGTTGCTTTCATTAGTATTTTTTTATTTATCTTTAAAGCATTGTTTATTTTCCTCATCAAGCATTTATTAATTGTTTTATCACTTACTATATAGTTAGCAAGTACATTCCATGTAGCATTACTATCTTTGGTGTGTTTATTGGTACCTACAATTTGGTATGCTTTATATATTTTTTCAACAATTGATGCATTTCAATTAACAACATTCGAATTTTTTAGCCCGAGGGTCTTCATTGTAGGCATCATCTTAATTAATTTCATCAATGTAACAAATAATTGACATATTTTATTTTGTGTGTCATTTAAATTCACAAAGTAATTATCCCAAATTCCCCTAGCTTTTCTTCTTGCATTTCTGTCTGACATTTTTTCAAGCATTGGTTTGATAATGTTTTCATCAATTTCAATTAAGTGAATTGGTTTTCTTCGGAAAATGGAAGGAGATGTTATAAGAGGTGAATATTCATTAAGAGGGTTACTTTCTTCATTTAGTGTTTCCATACAAATTTTATGATTAACATTTGGATTCTCAGGTAAAGGTTCAACATTTGGATTCTCAGGTAAAATTTCAATTCTTGGATTCCTAGGTAAAACTTAAACATTTGGATTCTTAGGTACAACTTCAAAATTTGGATTCTCAAGTAAAGGTTCAACATTTATATTCTTAGGTAAAGGTTTAACTCTTGGATTCTCAAGTAAAACTTCAACATTTGGATTCTTAGGTAAAGGTTCAATAATTAGATTCATATCAATTTCTTCATCCAGACCAACATTATCATTCAATTAAATATCAACATTCAAAGAAAAATCATAATTCTTGGATACATTACATACATTTGATAAAATAGAAGTACCTTGCCTTGCACAAAATTTTTGCATCATGTTCACTTTCTTAATTCTCATCTCTTCCAATTGCTTCGATGTCTTGTTATTAACTTTATTTATGTCCTTAAGTAATTTTTTGTTTCCCATGATTGTAGAATAATATATTGTGGGGTAGGCGACAAGATGAAGTACTAAAAATTTACAAATAATTTGTAGCAATCTGCAAACTAGATAGAAATACAACAGAAAAAACCTTGAAGAAGGGGAAAAATATGTTGGGCCCCCCAATAAATAAGTATAGAACATAATGTGTATGCCTTATAACGTGTACGCATTTTTTTGTTTCACTTTTTTCATGCCATGCCTTTAGGCTTGGATCTAGTTTGGATCCCCAAGCCTGAGGCATGGACCTGCAAAAACACAGAAAACCATGTGTTTTTTCTCGAAAATGTAAAAAACTCTCTTCTGCCATCATAAATCGACATAAAATGGTTGATTCATTTAAAAAACATTATACCTCGACGTAGAGCAAACTATCTACTTTCTAAAAATATAAGTTTTCAAATTTTCTGACTAATATAAGGTTCCCATATTATTTATTTTCTAACAATGCATTTTTATATCTATTTTCTGAAGTTTAAACATGTCTATCTTTCCTCATATATATATTTTTTTGGCTCATCGAAATTGAAAAAAACAATCCTGCTAGCTTAAACTAGGCCAAATTCTATACACATTAAAAAAATAGCTAATTTTCAATATTGTTTGAAGTTGGTAGGGGGCATGGTCAGAGCTCTGTTATGTTTTTAAATTTAAAATTTATGTACTCAAAAAATAATTCAAAAATAAATACTCACTAATTTTTTTTTAAAAATAATGTAGCCCATACTAGATGATCCTAGCTATCTTTCTACCAAAGGGTTTTCAAAAAATCTGAATGGTGCTCAAAAATGGTGGGGGCCACGAAATTCACTATGTTATGTTTTTTTTTAAAAGTAGGAGCACCTATTGGTATTTAAACTTATTTGTTTTCAATAAAATTTAGTAGCTTAGTAACTAGACTCAAAATACTACGATTCATGTTTACACAACATCTTCCAATTTTAGTGTAACTATTTCAAAAAACTCTCGTACAAGTTGAAGTTTTTTATTTTTTATACAAATGCGTCCACTTAAGACCTCCTTTTGGCCCCCAACTTGGTGCACTTAACCAAAATTTTCCTCATTTTTAGGGGATTCATTCCATTTTGTAAAGGAACTCTGTCAATATTGTTCCAAAGTTATTGTGAGCTAAAGGCCTCGAATTTGGGATTATTGTAAAGGATTTTTCATGCTGCCTATATTGTAATGGATTGTGCATGTTTATGAGCAATAAAATTTGTATTTTGTGTCTTTTCTCTCCCTAATTCAAGTTTTTAGTGCATCTTTTTCCTACTAGTACATATATTCCTTTTCAAGGCCTTTAATCTACATTGCTTTATAAATCTAGGGAACTGAATATTGTTTTAGTTGTGGTGCTTCTACTCACCCTCCCTCACTTTTTTTACTCCCTATCATTCACTCACTCAGAGTGTCTCACTCCCTTTCTTGGTGCATCACCTTCGCTTACAGTAGATATAATTTTATGTATCCTTCTATCCATGTCTCCTTAGAAAGCATTAGGGTAGGATTAGTTTAGTTTGACATTCTCTACACTTTGGAGAAGTTGGCACTAGGTTAGGAGAAGAAGTTGGCTTTCTCCAGGGGATTATCCCACTTCAAATGTCCCACATTGCAGGATAATCCCATGTTATGTAGGTTACATTGATTGTCCCACACAAAAATCACAAGCAATCAGGGGTGTTGTAATTTTGTACAAACAATCTCTTTAATGGGTTGAATGTGGATGCTCTAAATATGACTCTAAATAAAAGTGTATTCATGCTACAAGCAATGAGGATGAATACTTTTTTTGATTATAAGATCCTTGATCAAATGAACAACATAATGGTGTGTGTAATTGAGTGGTAATTCAACAGAGAAACACTACAAATTCCTTGAGATTCCAAATATGGAATTATGGGGAGATGGGCCTCTTATTTATAGCTGGAGGAGATGCCATGGATTAGGGATCATGTTTTGATTGAGTTGTAAGTTAATGAATGCATTTTATTGACTTAGCATGTTTATTTATTAAGGATAAATAGTTTTGAAGGGACTATACCCTAAATACAAAAAGGCTCAAAATCCAGAAAGAATAGTAAAAGTAGCACAAAGAAAGAAGGGACTAACACCCTATACAAGGAGATTTAGTAACTAGATATAACAGTGAAAATAGGAAAAAGGGGATCAACATCCATGAAGATTAAGAGAACCAGATTTAGTTCAACCGAGAACTAAAAGAGGAACCAGAAAAGAATAGATTAGCATCAAAGCAACTTGAAAACTTCAACTTGACAACAACATAACAATAAACTGGGAGTAGCTTTATTTGACTACCTTTTCAAGCTTTATCTTGATTTTCAGAAACGAACTGAAAAAGTGCAAGTGTCGTGATGTGAGAGGGGTCATTCTTATCAATTTTTGAAAATACCAAGTCCCTTGCAGCATCAGAGTCCCAAATGGCAACATGAATGTCACTTAGGATACAAAAATTCTTCAAATGTTGTTCCATGAAATTGTATACCGATTTTAGTACAGAGATGGTAAAATCATGTCGTCCTTTAGCATTACCCAACCTATTATCTATAGAATGAAGTTTATAGAAGATTTTTGTATTTTTCTTATTATCCCCAAAAGTCTCAACCTGCATCTTCCTTTTACCTGTATTTTTATCCATCCTCTTGATTTATTCCTTGAGGTTCATGAACTCACTCTCTAACTTCTCAATCCTACTAAGAATCCCTTCATCTTTTAAGTCCTCAACGGGATTGCCGATATGGAGTAATTTTTTAGCCAATTCTATCTCCTTATTACTGCGAAGAACCCTTTGAGAAGGAAGCATGGAATAATGGGAATTCTTAATCCATGTTTTATGGCTAGTGAAAGAATAAATAGGGTATTTGATGACTGGAAGATGGGAGTCAACAAGGACTATAGGAACAGAGCAAGAAAGGGATAGACAGTGGTGGTGAATCAATAGAATAAGGCCTTGATGAAGGGGTACAACATGAGTATGGTTTTAGACCTCAAGAACAGAATGTTCCAGAGAGTTCAATAGGTAGTGTGGGAAATTCTTAGTTAAGTTCCTTCTAAAACGATTAAGAAATACCAAATGCTTTAAAGGGATAGTTACATATCTGCCCTCAACAGTAACATACTAGACCATCATGTGTGAGATTTCAGTAAAATTCTCCCAGATAGAAGACACTTTGATGCTAGCCATGACAAATTAAAGTTTTCACCTTCTTCAAGAAATTTCTTTGCTTCAACATTCCTTTCTACCCGCTTGCTAAAGATTTTTTCCCCCTCTAAACTCAAACCTGTGACTGAAGCAATGAGCTCTTCCATAATTTTAACACTGATATCGCCATACTCAACTGTTCATTTCTTCCATCCATTCACAAATTACACTGAGATATCCTAATAATGTCCATGTATTCTTTCTAAGAGGTTCGAAATTCCTCCCATTTGTAAATAGTTCCACATTATTTCGTCATTCTTCCAGGATGGCTTGTGTATGGGCTTTATTTTATAAGGAGGCCCCCCATTCTACTACTTTTTACCCTTTTCTGCTCAACAATAAAGGTTTGATTCCAATATCGCCTTTTGCTACCACCTCTGTTTTAGAAAAACCATAAGGCATGAAAAATTTTAATAGCATCATTAAACCTACATGCAGAGTTAATAATCACATCCTCAATGGAAGAGGGAGATCTTTTAATGATTGTTTTGAATATCATGCTTATCTTTATGATGTCATCAAGTACCTTAGCAGGGAGAATATCACCACTAAACTAGTTTTGCATTTTGTTTCTAACTCCATAATTGGCCAAACTGTCTGCCACTTTATTACCTTCACAGTAGGTACATATCATATTGTAATTATAAAAAAATTTACAAGTCTTAATAGCTTTAAAAATAAAATCTCTAATAGTCTAGCTTGGGGGTTGATTTTTGTTTAATAGATTTATGATGTTTAAAGAAGCCCCTTCAATTATAATATTTTCAATATTACAATCTCTCGTAAGCCTTATACCCCATAATGTTGCCAAAGCTTTAGAATAACAAAAGCAACAACAAAGTATCCTATGTGATCTCTGATCACCCCACCTCCTCATGAAGCTCCAGGATTACCTTTTGAAGCTCCATCAAAATTCAATTTCTAACATGAAGTGGGTGGTTGAATCTAATGCACTAAAGATCTATCAATGTTGTTATTACCTTTATCCTGAATGTTTTTAGTGTCAATTCTCTAGGCAGTAAGGATGTGTTCCTCTTCCTTAGGATATAATCTATTTTTTGGAGGCTTAAACCTTTTAATGTTATCCTTTACAGCAATAACAATTTCTTTAAAAATTTTGGTACAAACCTATCTTTTATTTCTAAATATGACATCATTTCTTGCTTTCAATAATCTCCATATGTTGTGAGGAAGAACCAAGCTCCATAATCTCTAAATCATACAATTTTTATATAGAGAATCCCATTTCTCCCATGTTTATAACCACGTATGAGGAAGAATCTAGAGCAGATTGAAATTTGCAAAGATAAGATGCCAAAATTTACACATACAACATTTGTTAGTCATAATAAATCCCTTTCTAATAATAAAATCATAAGTGAGAATCTTACCTTGAGAACAAGCCACAAAAAGAAGTTAAATTTAGGAGTTAATTTAGGCATCCAAAGTTTGTTCCATTCTATGTCACTTTGAAGAGTAGCAAAGAAAGTGTTGTACCTCAACTTTACAAAATAATACCTATCAAAAGAACCCACCCAAATAAGCTCATATTTTTTGTCCTGCTGATTGATAGGAATGAGTGAAAGTTGAGTCTGTAGAGAAGAAACAGTAGGGTGTAGATTTTCCATATTCACTTCAAGTTGCTTCCAATTCCTCTTATTTCAAGTCATCTTAATGCAGTCTTTGACATTATTACCATAATTTTAATTTAGGTTATATTTTATGGAGCTAAAAGTATTTCTCAAACTTATGCCATCCTAGGTATCATGCAAAAAAATTAATATCTTGTCCATTTCCAAATTTTCATCTACAACCCTTAGCAAGCATATGTATGATTTGAAGCAGGTTGTTCCAGAAAATGGATCCATTTGGAATTTGTTGATAAAAAAAAATCATATTTTTATGAGATAAATATTTAACCCTGATCAGTTCATTCCAAGGTTTCTTTTCCTTTACCAATATCCAACCAAGTTTTGCAATTAAAGAAGCATTCATTTTTCTGATGTCTTTTATTCCAAGACCACCAATCCTTTTTGTAATACAAACCTAATCCCAAGCCACTAAATGATATCTAAATATTTCTTCTTTCCACTACCATAGAAAGTGTTTCTGAATTCTCTCAATACTATCCACAACTGTTGTTGGAATGTTGTACATTGACATGATATATATATGGGTTAATTCTAAAGAGTGCTTTTGATTAACAAGAACTCGCCAACACTAGAAAGGGTAGCACCTTTCCATCCAGATAATTTTTTCTAGAATCTATCTAACAAGGAATTCCATACCCCATTAGAAACTTTAGTAATACTCAACAGAAGTCATAAATAAGTTGCTGGTAAAGAGTTGATTTTACATCCTAAAATGAGTGCTATTGTTTTTTTCCCCTTAAGAGGAGTATTAAAAAAATACACCGAGATTTTGTCAAAATTTACTTTCTGACCATAAGCTTCCTCATAGAATCTGAGAATGGTTTTTATAGATTTTTATTCAATAATAAAGGCCATCAAGAGAAAAATGGTGTCATCAGCAAATTGCTGATGCGAAGCAGTTTGATTGGTAGAAGTAGGTTTAAATCCTTTTAGCATGCCATTATTTATAGCTTTAGTTATAGATATGCTAATATTTTCAGCTATAATGAGAAAAAACAAGAGGGATATTGGATTCCCATATCTTATACCTCTACTACTTGCAAAAAAAATCCAGTGGCTCACCATTAACCACCACTGAGAATCTAGAAGAGAAGATGCATGCCTGGCTGATTTTCCTGAATTTATTGTGAAAGCAAAATTTGGTCAAAACCTTATTAAGAAATTTACAAGATACTCTATCAAAATCCTTATACATGTCTAATTTTATTTTCATCCCATCGTTTCTACTTTTTTCCATTGAATAAATTATTTGATGAACCATTATTACCTCGTCTTGAATGATCCTACCTTTTATGAAGCCACATTACTGTTGGGAGATAAGTTCAATAAGAAGAGGTTGCTTTCTAGTAGTTACAATTTTTGTAAAGATTCTGTAAACGACATTTACTAGACTAATGGGTTGAAAATATTTAAAGTCTTTTGCATCTAGCTTCTTTGGGGCTCGCACAATGTGAGTATTATTCAATTCCTTTATATGGTTTCCAGTTCTATAAAACTACTTGATAGCTTTCAACAAATCTTCAGAACAAATGTCCCAACATTTTTGAAAGAATTTAGATGAGAATCCATTAGGAATTAGTTCCTTATCCCTTTCTAAAGAAAAATTTGCCTTTTTCAACTCCTCAATGGTGAAAATTTCAGTAAGAATTTTGAATCTCTCATTAGAAATCATGTTTATTGGAATGGAATAAAGAAGAAAAGAGGTTGCTTCCTCATTTTATGATTTACTCTCCATCAACAAAGTCTCATAAAATTTTAAATCTTTAGCTTTTATATCATTTTTATCCTTTGTAATGATACCAAATCATGTAGATACCTCAACAATTCTATTGTAAGCCTTGTGCTTAAGTGTGGTAATATGAAAGAACTTTGTATTTCAATCCCTAGCTTTCAACCAAAGAGCCCTAGATTTCATTCTCCAAAAGGTTTTCTCTCTGTTGTTTATATTATGAAAATATGAAAGAAGTTTATTTTCCAATTGTTGATCCTCATGATTCATACATTTTAGTGAGAATTTCAGCTCAAGCTCTTCAAGTTTTTATTTTACTTCTTTTTTCTGTTCAAAGATATTACCAAAAAAATCTTTATTCCAGATTCTAACATTCTGTTTGACATTTTTCAGCTTCTGAATAAGTCTGAATTGAGCTATCACTTCACCATCCCAAAGACACCAATCTTTAATTCTATCTAAACTATCCTCATGCTCCAGCCACATCTTTTCAAATTTAAAATTGCAGTGAGAAGGTTTGGACCAATTGACAATATTAAGAGCAATAGGATTATGGTCAGAGCCAGTTCTAGGCAAAGAGAAGAGATGCAAATTTTTACTTAAAATCCAATTAGCAAAGATAATATATTTATCTAACCGAACTTGAATCAAATTATCTCCAACCCTTCTATTAGACCAAGTGAATTGATTACCATGAAGCTCAATGTTTATTAGATTAAGATAAGAGATAAATTCAACAAAATCACCCATGCTGGTAGAGAAATCAGAACAACCTCCATACTTTTCCCCAGGGTTCAAAGGTGTATTAAAATAACTCATGACCAACCAATTAGAATCCTAAAAGTTATTTCTAAAATAGATTAACTCTTTCCATAAATTTCTAAGACCAGCAGCAGTATTAGGGGCATAAATATTGAAAAGAATCCAGAAATAGTTATTTTCAAAATTGTGAAATTCAATAGCTAAATGATTTTGAGAGGATAAAATCACATTACCATAAATATATTTTTCATTCCATAAGATATCTAAACCTCTTGATGACCCTTGTGAATTAGAAGCAACAAAATCAACATTCTCCCAAAAGATCTTTTTGCACTCCTCAACAGTTTCAGTCTTCATTTTATTTTCTTATAATAAGAGAATACTAGGTCTACTAGATATTTTAATCTCCTTAAACATTATTTTTTTAGTACCTCCATTCAATCCTCTAACATTCTAAGAAATAACTTTCATCTTTAAAATGTTGGGGAAATAGGTGTCGAATGACTCAAAAGACTTTGAGTTCCATCTACAATTTCTTTCCTTAATTTATTTTTTGAAGGTCTTCCTTTCTTATTATTAGCTCCAATATCTTCTACCCTTTTGGCATAGGCTTTGGTAATTCTTGAGGTGGAAGCTTCCCAACTATCCATTTTTTTCTTTTTGTCACTATATAGAGATTCAATAATCCCGTCAAAGCCTTTCATTCTTTTTTTCTTTTTTCTTTTAACTTCAATGAATGCACTATTTAAATCATTTTAATGTACAGTGAGAATCTTGGGTAATTTCTCCTTCCTCCTTTCCATTTTAAAAATCCTCTTGTTGTTTTGTATTCATCTTTTTAGCTACAGGAGATCCTATGTGATATTCCTCATTCATGAACTCATACAATCCCAAAAACTCTTTGACATCACTTAGATATTTTGATTTAGCATGTTAATTTAATATGTGCAGTTGGATTGTTTGAGTAAGAATTTAAGACACTTTAATTTGAATATTTTTCTCTTGAATTATTTAATTATACATGCAATTTAGCTTCCTCTATTGTAGCTTTTTAGAACTTGATTGAGCAAGCTAGTGTACTAAGTATGAGAGGTAGGTGAGAGGATATTTTCATTTTTATTTATTTAAATAGCTAATTAAATTGGATAAGGAGTGCATTGTGTATCATTTATAGGTTCTAGAATTAATTAATTAATTCTAATGGGATATGGATGAATATATTTAATTCTAATGGGATGTGGATGAATAATGATCCAAATATTAGTCTGTATTTTTAAAGTGTCTACAATGGAAAATATTATGAAGCATGTCACAACTATTAAAATATATGTAGTTTCATTACTCTAGAAAATGATTTTATTACTCTCAAAAGAATGTCAATATAAAAAAATGCAATGAACATAATGTTGATTTTTTAAAAAATTTGAAATATTAATGTTAAATTATAATTAAGTACCGGCATAAATATAGACAATAAAATACAGACTTTGAAACAAGAAATTAAGCTAGGAAAATATGGAAACCTAGTTGTAAAAGAGAGGGAGAGGTACTTAGCTATTTGAAAATAATCTCGATGTTGTGCGAAGCTAGAAAAATTGATGAAACAGGAAATCAGAGTGTTGCAACCGAGCCCCAAACAATGCAGAACCATCATGAATATTGGGACTAGGGTGCCTGGATAGATTCAGGGGCACCTGGGGCATTGCAGACCTCCTCTGGGTGCCTGTAACTACTTAAAACCTCATACACTTAGTTACACAAGGTGGCAAGATGTTCGCTAGATGTCACCTTTAGTTGTTTGTAATTTTCTTCTTGATTGTAGAATTCAACTGAAACATACAAAGAGAAAGAGTACCTGAAAAATCCCAAAACATATCAAATCCTAGAAAGAAAAATATCCAAATGAACTAACCCTAACAGTCACCCAACTTAGTGAACTTACGATCTAGGTGGTTCACTACATTTCAAACTCCATGAAGTTTTGCGTGTGTGTGTGTGTAGAATCATGCCCTAGGTGGCTCTTTTCCAAGTTGCATTTGATAACTACCAATAGTTATATATAGAAAATGTAGATAGATGTGTGCATGGAAAAATGAACTTCCCCTCCTATAAATTGTATGTAGAAGAATTTAGTCTCTTGTCCCTTGAATGGAGGCTAAATGGATGTTTTGATGCTCTTGTAATGCCTTTGGATGCAACCTTAGGTGATGGTAGTATATGCTTAGTGCTTGGTACTTTATTATGGTCACATAGCTTTGTATTTATATGATTCCCTTGGTTGAATTTCATAATTAACCACTAAAAGGATGACCACCAAGAAAATAAGATGCCCAATAGCTAGAAAGGACCCAAAATATGTGAGCAAGATAAAAATAGGCTGGGGCACTCAAAGGGGATGATGACACTTAGGCGGTAGCAACCAAGATGGGTGCTAATGTCCAAACTCAAAAAAATTAAAGTTTTGAAAGTCATACTAGGTAAAAAGGTGTGTAAAACCAAAAAGAAAACCAAAGAGCAAGAAAAGAGGTCAAAGAGAGTGGTTAATTGGTACTTTTCTTGCATATAAATCATATGAATAATGGTATGTGATTAGGACCTAAAAATATACCTAAAGTGTGTGATTTAGTGTCTATATTTCCCCCCACTTTATGTTGTTGAGTTAATTATCGAGAACCTAAAGTAGATAAGATATGCGTACCTAATAACCATGTAGATTGATGGAAAAAAAAATTTCGAGGAGATAAGAAAAAGCGTGAAGTGAATAATATGAAACATGGAAGCTAGAGAAGAGGAAGTGAAAATGACCCTGAGGGTGAGAGCATATGTGTAGATATCACATTGTACCTATTATTGATGTCACTTGATGTTTGATGATGTTATTGTTGCTTCCCATAAGGAGGGACTTGCAAAAGTGAAGAGAAAACGAGTATCCAAATATGTGTTTATGAAAAATTTGATCCAAACGAGTAAAAAATATTTTAAAATGAGAAAAAGGAACATAGGCACATGATCTTATATGAGTGAAAAGAGTAGAGAGGATCCTAAAAATGTTGTAGAATAACGTGTTTTTAGGAAATATCATGCCAAGAATGATTTTTTCAGGTGCTCTCACACCAGTTGTGCTAAGTGCAAGTTTTTTGGGCGATATCATGCCAAGTGTAGAATAAGTGTAAGGATAAATATCTAGTGTTATTCTCAAACATTTGACTTCTTCCTGAAGTGTAAATGTCACTTCAAATGATTTGTTCAAATATGATCCATTTTGATCCAACATTATTAGAAAAGGAGATAGTATGCATGCATGCAGATTGTTGGAGGCATGTTCCTGTACTAAGAAAACCTCTCTCTAAACTGTTACAAAATATGCCAAAATGAGAAAAATTGTGTACCTACCCCCTCCTCATAGGCACCCAGGTGCTACTGTCTAGTGTTGGGTGCTGGTGTCTATGTTGTGTTGAGGACCCAAGTCAGATTCTAGGCCATTTCTATGTCTGGAGACTATGATATGTTGATACTGAGCTGTGTTGTAATGTGACTATCAACTATTGAATGGGGTGACTGTTTCACGTAATGATGCCCCCCTCTTTTGGGGTACATGTGATGTTACGAGGAGTATGTGGCCCAAAGGAAAACCAGACATTGTGTTTGAATTGATGCCCTAAAGGGGGGAGAGAGTTTGCTTGGTAGAAACCAAGGCACGTGCAAACAAAGTCCATGAAAACAAGTGTTAGTGCAAACAAGAAAAAGACACATATAGAAGACAATATGTAAGCTTGAAAGCAAGAAGACAATGTAGGCTGTGAAAAGAGGGTTGCAAACATGGGACATCACTCGTGATTTCACAAGAAAATTGAGGTCAAAGTGGAAAAAAGCATATAGTGTCCACACAAGACAAAGGGTAAAGCCCAAAAACAATGGTAAACAATGAAAATCAATAAAAACTAAAGTGATAGATGCCAATGGTGGAAAATAGTTCCTACAAGATAATCCTTTCACAAGAAGCACCTGTTAGAATGTTAGAGAGATAAAAATTATGTCAAAGCATGTATAATATGATATAAAGTAGTTTGATAGTATGAATAGGAAATAGTATAAATCAAAACAATTTTACCTATGATGTGTATAAAGGTGGATGCCCCCAGGAGCCTATTGCAGGACTAGTACGAGGTACAATGACAAGCATCCATGCTACGTGTAACGATCTATGTAAATTTTCTTATCACAACTAGAAGGCAAGTGAACACGCATATGTATATAGAAGATATAATAACAAAGAAATTATCTTTCTAACATAGTAAGCAAAGTGTACACGTGAGAATAAGGAAGAAAGATCAACATGCAACCAAGATATGTAGTATGTTGTGATTGTGAAATGTAATGGAATGCAATGTGATTTTGATAGGGACAGACTGCTCCCTGAGTGAATATGAATGAGTATGCATGAGATGAGGTTCATGAATAAATGCCCCCTCAACATTCGAAAATGAACCATATAACAAGAGTGCATCATCGTGAAATGGTTTGAATTGTGTGCTACAAATATATGATCGATAAAGCATAGAACATAGAGTGTGAGTGAGTTTGGTAAGGTTTATTTAAAAATTAGACCCTCATTAGTCAAGTATGAATCATGGAACTAGAGTGCATCATAGGGTAATGTGTCATGATGAATGTGTGTTAGAAACATGTGTCGTTAACGCACCAAGTGTGAACTTTGTTATTTTTATGATGTGAGGTTCATAAATGTAGTGAGCCCTCAATAGTCAAGAGTGAATCATAACACAATATTGTTTCATTGGGTAATGATGATACAAGTGTATCAAGATGTGTAATATGTGTGCAAAAGACTAGATACAAAGCGTAGAGTGGGAAATTAGAAATACAAGACACCTTATAATACTAAGAGGGGGATAATAAGTGTCCTACCCCCCAAGTGTGTCAATGATGGAGATCTACTTGGTGACATGAGAGTTATCATGCCATTGTGGGAGAGTGTTATCTGCATCACAATAAGAGAGAGAGCCAAAATAATCATAGGAAGAACCAACAGCAGCACCATGCGATGGTGGCAAAGTTTGAAATGGGTCTTGAGTTTCTAAGTAAGGAGTAGTTTCTTTGACAAAAATTATTGGTTACTAAAGTGGTGGATTGATTTTCAGAGGTTGTTGCTTAGTCGGATTGGGTTGAATAACTTACGCTTGAATAACCGAAGAAGGAACATTAGAAGTTATAACATGATTTTCATTAGACATAGATGAATCATATTTAGGAACCCATTGGGTTGTATCATTTAGAGTTGGCCATGTATTAGAATATTATGCAGTGAATGAGATTAAACATTGATGCTCAAAAATCTTGATTCTTTCTTGTAAAGCATAAAAAAACATTATCATTATGTCTATTGATTCGATGATAAGCAAAAAATGGGATACCTTGATATTTGACCAACTGATAAGAAGGATACCAATGAGTAGTTGAAAAAATGATCAATTGATGAGTAAGGAGATGTAGAATAATATCTTGTTGTTTAACATTGTGATCAAAATTTAGTGGTGTGGGGAGTGGTAAGACTTGGGGTTCACTAATATGAGCACATGTAGAAGACATAACATGAGGATGAAAAGAAGAACTAGGGTGAGCCTATGAAGTTTCCTTAAGATGTTAAATTTCATATTAAAGAGATGTAATTGTGGACTCCATAGCCTAAAATTTATCTTGAAACCAATAATCTATAGCTTTAATAGACTTGGAAATTGATTGATTGACATTAGAACTAATAAATTCATTAGAGAAACAATCGAAGATGGTACTGATTTGTGAAGGGAACATGTTGATAGGGAGATACATAGTGTCTAGGGTTTTTTGGAGAGCCTCTTTACAACCTGTGCACATTTAAAGCAAGGAGAATTGAGAGAACTTATGAACCATCAAAGAATAAAAATGATGATCCAAGAGCATTTGAATGAGACGGGTTCACCAAATTATTTAGCAATTATTGAAATATAAATGATAAATTTTAATTAAGTAACCGCACAGATATAGACAATAAAATAAAAAATTTGACACAAGAAAGTAAGCTAGGAAAATATGGAACCCTATTTACAAAAGAGAGGGCAAGATACTTAGCTGATTTAGAATAATCCCGAAGTTGTGACGAGCTAGAAAATTGACGAAATAGGAAAACAGAGTGTTGCAATTGATCCTAGAAAAAAGTATAACTATTAAAAATGTCGGGACTAGGGTGCCTAGGGTACTGTAAACCTCCTTTGACCACTTGTGAGTGCTCAAAACCTCAGAATCACAATTTCACATGGTCACAAGATGTTCACTAGGTGTCATCTTTAGTCACTTGGACTTCGTTGTTTAATCGTCAAATTCTTTTGAAAGCTACAAAGACAAAGTTCACCTAGGTAAGTGCACCAAGTTGGAGGGCCAAAAGGAGGGTTTAAATGGATAAATTTTTCCAAAAAATAAAAAACTTCAAATTCTTTGAGTTATTTGAAATATTTACACTCAAAATTGGAAGATGTTATAAGACCATGAATCATAAAATTTTCAGTCTAGTTTCAAAGCTACTAATGTTTTTTTGAAAATGGTTAAGTTTAAGTGGGTCAAATAACTAAAATACCAACATGTGCCCCTGTTTTTATTAAAAAACATATTAGACAGTTTTTCGTGCCCCCACCTTTTTTTAGCACTATTTTATATTTTTGAAAACCCTTTGGTAGAAAGATAGATAGGATCATCTAGTTTGGGCTAGGATTTTTTTTAGATTTTTTTAGCGAGTATTTTTTATGATTTATCTAGTATAGAAATTTTTAAATTTTTAAATTAATGGAACTCCAACCGTGCCCCCCCTAATTAACTCAAATAATATCAATTTTTTAAATATGTATAGAATTAGTTCTAGTTTGGGCCTAATAAATATTTATTCAATTTTGATGAGTCCAAAAGAAGATACACGAAGAAAGATAGACATGTATAAACTCGAAAAAATAGCTACAAAAAGGCATAGTTAGAAAATAATTAGTATGGAAACCTTATATTAGTCAAAAAATTGAAAAAACATATTTTTAGAAAGAAGAAAGTATGCTTAACCTCGTACTCACAGTTTTATTAAATTGGTTGATCGTTTTAATTTGATTTATTGTGGCAGAATAGGTATTTTACCATTTTTTGCAAAAACACATATTTTTTTGTTATTTTGCAGGTCCATGTCTCACGCTTGGGGATCCAGATGAGATCTAAGCCTAGAGACATGTCTTGCAAAAAGGAAAAACACAAAAGGTGTATGAATTATAACGTGTATGTGTTCCGTATACTATAGACATTATATGTATTTTTGGCATGCTTCTATTTATTAAAAAAAATGGTTAAGAAATTAGGGTCACTCTGCACCTTACGGAACTAGTCTCACAGGTACATGAGTCACGGTTTAGGAGATAGATTTTTATAATATGATCTAGTCAGTACATAGATAATTTTCACGATTTCAGTATTCAGCCTAAAGCTTTTAGTGTTTAAATTCTACAATCGATGTCTATTTTAGCAATGAATATAGTCATTGTTTAGGTTTTGGGGCATTTTGAATTGTTTACTGACATTTGTAGGAGTATTAGATGTGTCAAAATTATATTTTACAAACCTCATAACTCTCAAAGGAAACAACTTCTCAAATATATGCACTCATGAAATGCAAAGTTATAATACATAACAAATCAAAACATATGTGTTGGGCATAGTGGCATTGGTGTTGTCATTGTTAGAAAAGGGTGTCTAGGTTGCATAGGAGTAAGACTGAGGTGTCAATAATCAATAATCATGAAGGTTGATCAGTAGTGCCCTATTTTGGTGTCATGAAGTGTTACATTGGTGAAGTGTTGGGTTAGAACCAAAAAGGTAAGCTTCACTACTTTGAAATTCTTCATGACACCTTCAAGCCTTAGAGAACAATGGATGTCTCCAACATGTAGAGGATTTATGTAGCTTTTCAATGCCTATTTTTTTCATTCTAACTCCTTATAGAGCTCCTGGAATCTTCCAGAGAAGTTACATTTTACCATTAGAGTGTTTGTTCCCTACACCTTAAAAACCTAATGTTGAGTAGATAGTCCTTGAATAATCAAAAATTTCCTAAAGATTCCTAAATTACCTTCAACACTTCTGAGATTCTCTGACATCACCTATGGATGCTTAAGATCTTTCCTAAACTCTCCCGAAGGATATTTTAACAGATATAAAATGGAAAAAATAACTAGCATCCAGAAATTGAAAATTTTGAAGCATGAAAACTAGGCCCTTAATTGAAAATAAGGCTTCACATTCATTGTGCATCCTTCCTATAGTGGTGCAAGAATATCTTGTTAACAATCAATTATGGTTTTCTTAGGTGACTAGGGGTATCTTGGGTCCTCTTGAGATGGTCATAACTTGTAATAGTCCATTTGGACTCCATAGGAAAGAATAGAGATTTTTCCTCCAAATGTATAATTTTAATATTTGAACTAGCTCTAGGTATGTTATAGGCTTAGGTGTTAAGTGACACAGTCCTCTCAGACCGATATATCAAATTCGGAGGTTAGAGACTATTTTGCAAAGCATTTTCAAGAGTAAATATATTATTTTAGATTGTCTTGTTATCTATAATGGTGTTCAAGGCTTCATGGAACCCTCGCAATGTCCAAGGAATGGAAAATAGATAGCAAGGCTTACTCAGACCATACTATACCCTGTTTGCGAAGTTTTTTAGTATGTAGCATGAACATAATGCTTCAATGGAATCCTTGAGTATTTTTCAGGGCATTGATCATAAGGAATTGGTGTTGCAAAATTAAAGAAAAGGAAATAAGACATCTAAAGGAGTATTCCTTAAATTACATTTGCATTCACAATCCTAAGTGTGTGTGCCTAGCCTTAAGGGCCTAGAGTAGAAAATTCATTTTAAAAGTTAATACTTATGCCTAGTAGAGTCCTTGATAAGTTGTGGAGAAAAGTAATAATAAGACCAAGTGTTTCAAAATCCCTGGTACATGTTGGAATAAGAATAAAAGCAAAGGAATTTGCAAATATAGTCTAGCAATGTTAATACCTAGTTTGAGGGCTAGGAGAGATGGAATTTTAGAAAAAAAGTATTTATTCCATGTATTTGAAGTTGGTGGAGCCTATGAAAAGATAGAGGAATTCCTAAGGGCATTATGGACTCATAAAATCAAGCCATAAGGACAAATTATTAATTTGTTAGCATGTAAAGGAATAAATGTACAATCATGATTATTTCTTGTGACTTTCAAGGAAACCTTGAGAAATAGTTTTATTAGGAAATACAATCATAAGTAAGTTGTATCTATCATTGAGGGAGTGGTGTTAGAATTTTTTGACTCCTTGAGGAACATGGGAAAATCCTTATACAAATTTAATTAAGAAGACCTATTGACTTTCTTGCATAGTTCTATAAAGAAGCCTAGAGAGAATAAGGGTTTGTATGAAAAAACTTAATTATAAGAGGAAGATTTGATTGATTTACGTTAGTGATTAGGAGAGGGGTAAGCATAGTAATATGAGTGAAAAGAAGAGTGAGTAAAATTCAAGGTGAAGGTGAATTTTTTTTTATAAGATTGTTTAGAGCTTGAGAAAAATCGGAGTTTTAAAAATCCAAAAGTTGAAAATCTAGCAAGATGAAGGATAAATGAGTAGTGGAGCATTGAGTTGTGCTTGAGTAATGTGTATGGGTGTGTTGAAATGTGGTAATCCATTAAACCCTTAATTTTTCTTTCAAACCCTAATTATACCTACTTGAAACAAGGGAAAAGGAGAAATTTGAATTGGGGAAGTTGTATTTTGAGTTGAAGTTATATAAAGAGGATTGCAAGGTACTCTATATCATCTAGACATCCTTTCATCAGTTCAAAATTTACCGTGACTCAAAGGAAATTCCTAATAATATCATTTAATGTGTTTCATTGTGTAGGGAATAGTGTCTAAGGTGATTGATCAACTCGTTTAGTTTTGATGACAGACTACTTCCTCTGAATGCCTAAAAAGGCCATTTTTTGCCATTCTATAGCTAATCAAACAACTTTCAGAAGTTTTTAGAGAAAATATAAAGAATCTGAGGGTGATTTCAGAGATAGTTGAATATTTCTAGGAAAATTTAGGAAATTTTAAGAGATAAAATTACTTTCAGCAGCAATTTGTTTAAGACCAAATTTTCAGGTGTAGGGAATGAAAGCTAAAAGGGTGAAAGTTGACTTCTCTGGATGATTCCAGGAGTTCTGGAAAGAGTAAGGATGAAAAATATAGGCATTGAAAGTCTATTAAAATAATTTACAAGGTGGAATAATCAAAATTGATTCAAGGATTAAATATTTCTGTAGGTATTACAAAATTCTTCAATTGTCCCTCCCAGTTCAAAATGAAATAAGACCTAAATTTTGAGTTGTAGGAAGAAATATATTTTTAGAATAGTTTTATTGATCATAAAATTTTATTTGTATTGTTTCAGTGAAGTATGTAGGTATAGAAAATGTAATTCATCCTCAAATTCCATACAAGGATTCATCCCCTATCTAGAGGAGGAAACCCATTTCCATGAGGAGCAACTTGAGAAAAATGGTGTCCATGTACCATAAGAATGCTTACACCAACATTTCATCTTGGTCAATAAATTGAATTGCGAAGGATTCATCATGTTCAAAGGTAAAACGTGAAGTGAATTGATGATCATCATATCCTAACTCTGTCATTGTACCCAAATCTCTCTAAAGAACAAGCTAAAATGAGCTAGTCATGCCACCGAGGTATCCAGGACCATCATGTGTGAAGTATTAAGGCATCATATATCTCTATGAGAGACATATGATAAAAGACATAATTTGAATCCATGAAAGGTGAGTGGATGATCTTTATATGGAGCACCCTATTTCTAAGAATGAGTAATCATCTAAGTTCACTTGATGTAATTCACTTGGTGCTATTCGTAAAAACTCATTCAACACCTAATAATGTGATCACACCTTAAGAAGGAGGAACATTACAATCACCTCATTTTTGTCATAGCACAAGAATCCCATTCAGGGAGAAATCCTCTATCTACAAAGTGACGATATCATTTTAGTAAGAAGTAGACAAACATCATAGAGTTGATTCGTGGTCACTAAAGTGAATTATTGATAAAATTTGAAAATTGGTACCAATTCAAGTAGTGGTAGGGCCAAAATCCAATCTAGAAGGTCAAAAAGCCTAAAAACTAACTATATGTTTTCCCAAAATAAAGACCAATTACAATAAATATGCCTTCAATTTTTTAGGTCCTTGCTAAAATCCTAAAAATGAGTAAGTATTGACCAAATTAGATTTTGAAAAAATATTTTCTAGATTATAACTATCAGATCTACGGGACCATCAAGTGCAGACTAACCCTAGTTTCTTATATTTACTAAAATAAATGTAAAGTATAAGAGATAATAAAAGTATAAATAAATAATAAAAGAAATCTTATAATTCACTTTTATTTCAGTTAATATGGATCCCTCAGGACCTTCTAAATTTTATACCACTCAAAACATGTATGTGTTTCCTAGCATTAATAATGCATCTTTGTTTTACCTTTAGGGATTTCCAAACTAAAGAAAAAAAAACACGTGCACACTTTGTTTATTTTCAAATTTTTGTCTTGTTTTTGGTCCCCCATATTGGTGCACTTACCCACCTGCAAAACCCCAAAACACATAATATTCTGATAAGAAAAAGAAGAAAATGGGGAGTCAGACTGACCTTGATGGTCACCCAACTGAGTGAACTTATGATCCAGGAACTATGCTACATTTGTGATTCCATGTATTTTTGTGCACGTGTGTGTAGAATCATACCCTAGGTGTATTTTTTATAAGATGAACTTGATAGTGAGCAATAGCTAGATATTTACATGGAAAAATGAAATTCCCCTCCTATGAAGTGTATGTAGAAGAATGCAGTCCCTTGTCCCTTGAATGGATGCTTTGATGCTCTTGTAATGCCTTTGGATGCAACCTTAGGTGATGGTAGTAGATGCTTAGTGTTCGGTCCTTTATTATGGTCACATAACTTTGTATTTATATGATTCCCTTAGTTGAATTTTGTAATTAACAACTAAAAGGAAAAACAATAAGAAAATAAGATGCCCAACAACTAGAAATAACTTCAAATATGCGAGCAAGATATAAAGAGGTCGGGGGCACCCAGAGGGGACGGGGGTGCCTGGGTGTTGGTGTCCAGGTTGGGCGCTGATGTCCAAACTCAAAAAAATTGAAGTTTCGAAAGTCGGACTAGAAAAGAAGGTGTGAAAGACTAAGAATAAAACTAGGAAGCAAGCAAAGAGGCCAAAGATAGTGGTTAGTTAGTACTTTTCTTTCTTAGGAATCATATGAATTAGTATGTTATTATGACCTAGAAATATATCCAAAGTGTATGATTTAGTGTCTACAAATGTGAATTTAGGTTTTCTTCATCTTCTTTATAACTTCTCCTTATTGCGACTCAACTTACCTTATGCCCAATATTTAAAAATATATATAGTTTAACCAGTTATACCCCTTTATATTGGTCAATAAATTGGATCCATTTTGACTAATATTTAGAACCATAATATGAACTCACATGTTAGGTAATGAATTTGTATTATGAATCACCCATGTATATGTATTTTACAAATAATGGTACCAATTAAGGGTTTCATGTTCCATGTTGAAAGAAGTTATACATTTTTTGACTTGTGAGATTATGGAAGGGAAAAAAATGTTTTATGCTTTAATTAGCTAGTTTGATGGGTCATCGTTTGTAGATTTCATGAAAATTAGTATAGGATTTAGATGTTGACCCCAAATGTTTTGATTGTTTGTTTTAAAATGGGGTCTCTTGTTAAATATAATACAACAATGGGTGAATTTATTTTTTTGTTTTCAGCCCTACTAAACAACTTCCTAGGTCATAAATGAGATCCAACTTGTTTAATTTGGATATTTTCTTGAGTATATTTGAGTGTGTTGATTGAATTTATTTGAGGTCTTCATCACACTTATCTAATGAAATTTATTTTTATTAGATAAGGGTGAACATTTTTTATAGATTACTCAGACCAAAATGATTAGGCATAGAAAAATTAATTTGGGATAAGTGGTACATAAGTGGAAAAAATACAAACTATTTATTTAGAACTTGTCTACATGATCAAAGTGGCACATAAAAATTTAAACTTTATGTCATTTGTAATTGATTATAAAAATGATTGAATTTTTTTAGATTTAGCTGGGGAAATATAATCAACAGATTACAGATCCACCATTAAAACATTAGAGACTATAAATTATGATATACATTCAATCAGACACAGAAATATCTTAAAATAGATAGTGAATAACAGAGCTTAATGATCAAGAGCTAAAAGAAAATAAAAGCAAGAACAAGCCACAAATAACACCATATTTAAGTGGAGAAACCCAAAGGAAAAAGTTCCCCTAGTAAAGCAATGTCTTTATTAAAAATTCACACAAGTTTAACCCAACACTTCAACTTCCAGTTCACAGTCTTTTACTATGTGTACAGAGTTGTTTTTTTATCATATTATACAATGATCATCGAATGTATCTTATAAAAAGATCCCAATCTTTAATTCAATCCGTAAAACATGTATATGTTATATACAACCAATCCCGAGAGGGATCACCCAAATCAATATGGGTGGATGAATCATTTGAGTCACTTCACTATTAAATGTGAGATACCTTCACAATATAGTTTGATTAGACAAACTCTAATAATATTGGGGTGTACTGTAATGGTAGATCCCACTTGACATTATCATCCAAACACTCCCCCTTAATGTTAAGTCAGAAGAAAAATAAGACATGCCAAATTTCTTGAATCAGCAACAGTGATTCAAGCTAACATGTAAACAAGGGAAATCCATAGATCTTCCCATACATAAATTCTTAAGACCATTGCTTTACATATGAAGACTAAATCAGATTATGTATCCTTTTATAAACTAAGGCATACCCAAAACTAAATCTTCGCTAGGATTTATAGGTAACTTCACATAGAGTGAAACATTTACTTATTACAAGATAGAGGAAGTATTGGAAGTTTACAATGAACTGCCTTATGCATTTTCTCATGAGACTTAAAGTTCACATACAATGTTACAACCATGTGTAACCAATCCCTAAAGGATCGCTTTGTTACATACAAGCAGGTGGTCATGATCCACTCTTGAAAGCTGACCTAGGTCTTTTATCATAAGCCATCAAGTTGTGGCATTGTCATACACACTCCCCCTCAATGACAAATCTGATAGGCCAAAAGAGGCACAAAAATTGCATTAGTTCCCAACACATAATGGCTTGGGGAAGGTATCTGCAACATAATCTCTGATGTTGAACTAGATTCTTTATCAAGAGAAATTTGGCCTTCACATAGAGGAGGAATACTTCTTTTAACTCCTATGTGTATCATTGCCACCAACCTCTTTAGCCACATGGCTCTTTTTCTACTCCAAGTGAACGTACCTGTATCATAAACTTGAACATAGATCAAGTTGCATATCCAACACAACATCAAAAAATATCATAATAAGCATAATAGCAATCATACAAATTTTTAATTTTAACCAAGCATAAAGGTTAAACACTAGTTGTATAACAACTAACATATCACTATGTTTAACAACTAACAAATATGTTGAAAGACTTCCAACATATTACACTTTGTAATATATATATATATATATAAGATGCAATCACTATTGGACATCTCCAATACAAACACAAAGGAATCCCCAAGTGTTGTTTGATATGCATATAATAATATTTTACTAATTCGATAAAATGATTTAACAACATATGTAAATCTTCATATTATAAGTCTTTACATAATGAGATAAGACTTGATAGATAACAAATTTGAACAAATAATCAGATAATTTAAGAGTAATCAAGCATTCACTGAAAACATGATCCACTAAACAGTAAACACACTCATGGATTTATGTGAATTTCTCTTCAAAAAAGTGACCATGTAGGTACCCATTTGAAGTATAGACATATCATATATGCTAAACTACCAAAGAAGACTGAAACAAAATCTTAAAAAACATTTTGTGCATGTTTTCAGTTATAGTTATGATTTTTATATAGTTTATAGAGTTATTACATTAGCTCTATGATTGTTCTCATCAATTTCATCTTGATTTTGATATGATTTATTGCATTTTCTATTTCTGAAATTTGAATTCTTTTTTGATTTATAATCCTCTTTCTTCTAGCCAAATTTTCCACAGTTGTGACATCTACCATCAAAACTTACTCTTAAATTTCCTAATTTCTTGTCTTTACAAGGGATTTTAAGAGATGGTTTTTGATCTATGAATCTAGAAGGTTTAATTTTTTATTCTTGAGTGAGAAGAGCCTGAGTAGAATTCTCTTTGGAATCAAAATTTTCCATAACACTCTCTTCTTGAATTAACAAAGAAGACAATGTGTTTAAATTAGGAAAAACATTCTCATTTTGATACTTAAAGTTAAGAATAGAGATAATTTTTTTGAATTTTTCATGTATATTGATCTATATAATGAAATATAGTAGCTTATCTTGAAATATTTCGTAGCTACAACTATCTAATTGAGCTTTAATGTTCTTGATATTGGCTAAATAATTGACAATTTTCTCATCCCCCTTCATGGGTTTTGTAAACAACTCTAAAACTAGATTAATTATCTTAGACAACCTATTTCCTTCTTGCGGGGTTTCTAATTACTTCCATGCATATGAAAGTGACTCCATATGGCCTATATGCATCAATAATTCATCTCTAATGCTTTGCAATAGAATGCAAAGAGCTTCATGAGATCAATGAGATAATGAGCTAAGATTTTCAGGAGTAGTTTGTCTCCTAGTGGGACATTTTTGACACTAGTGATCACAAGATCACATAGCTTCCTAGCCATAAAACAAGCTTTCAATTGAACTCTCCATATGCTATAATTTTTTCCATTTAAGAGCTGAAACTTATCTAAAGAAAAACTAGCAAAAGTATCCATTTTAATGCTCAGACAGAAATGGAGACAAATACAGCTAAAAAACAAATCAAAGAAGCCAAACAGAGACCAAAAAAACTAGCTACACATCTTTTAAGTTTCTATAAAAATGAAAAACACTCTAAATTGATAAAAAAATAGCTTTATTTGGTTGAATTTAAGATCAATTTTACATAGCTTAGTCGAGGTCAAATTTACAGGTGAACTAACCGAGCTCGAACTGAGTTGGGATAAAGTAGCTCGACGAGTTATGTAATAGCTCGAATGGGAGATCTCTAAAAAGAGATATAAGAGCTCAAAATGAGCTAATTAACAAATAAAAACATGTTAAAAAAAACCAAGGCAGGGGGCAACACGTGGCATAGATCAACAATACCAAGAAAGACACATGTTGAATTTAAAATAGATCCTCAGGCTGATGCAAACTCTTTAAAAATTAAATTCAATGCCTTTTCGGGTTCACGATAGTAAACAAAATAAACACACATCAAAAAACTATGACAACACTAACAACATAAAAAAAAATATATACATGTCACATTTCGGAATGCAGCTAATAAGCTAGAATACAATTAATTAAAAAGGAACCCTATACATGTGTCTTTAATTCATTGGTTTGTTTATTCGCACTCTGAAACAATGCAAAATCAAATTATTAGTCAAATGATGCAACTTGTAAAAAAATTAATGACTAAAGGATTGATAGTTGGCAACTTTCTGCCAATTTTTTTTAAAATGCCTTAGGCAAACTCAAGGTCTGTGGAATAGACCAAAATTAAAATAAAATTTGGGTCCAAAAGAGGTATAAGAAAGGTGTCACAATCTAAGTGGTTAATCCAAAGAAAATTATGACACCCTTACACTTGCGAAGGATGACATAATTAAAATATTAATATATGTGTAAAAAAACATTGGTTCACGCTTCACAAATCTAAGAAAGACTAAGCCAAAAAAAAAGATACCTTGAGCCTTTTAAATGACTCGCACTTCACAAGTATGAAAAAGACTGAAAAACTGCAAGAAAGAGATGTACGTGTCCAAATGCTATTGGTTTGCACTTTGCAATGCAACCAAAATGGCTAAAGAAAACTGAGGACACATAGAGCCTTTTAAATGACTCACTTTTCACAAGACTAAAACACACTGAGAGATACAAAAAGGTGGTTAATTCTTATTGGATAACTATTGTCATAAATGAAAAACTGACAAATGTGAAATAGAAGATACGTGGAGAAATTCTATTGGATTGTATTTTGTAAATGATAGAGGAAATCTAATCCTTGTCCGACAACGTGGAGACACACGTAAATCCCTTATTGGCTCACATTTAACAATTAAAACCCAATTAAACTGACAAAATGAAGCAAGATGGATCCCTATGATTGGCTTAGGCTTCGCAAAGACATAAAGGTGTCATATTGAAGCCACTTAGCACTCTAATGGTGGTTACGACTTCATAAAAAGAACAACGAAGCTATTTGGAGAAGTTCTATTGGTCCAATCTAGGATCTAAATAAAAATGAAAAAGTGAATCCAAATGGCATAAAATGATAGGATCGAGCTTCGTGAAAGAAGATCTAGCGAAAAATTCAATAAAAGACTTAAAATGTGAAACTAGATGCAGCAAAATGATTGGAACATTCTAATTTGTAAAGATAAAAATATCAAAAAATAAATATTTTTACAACTAGAACAGACTAAAAAACCCAAAAAAAACTAGATTTAAATAAAAATTTTGGATCCAAAGTCAAAAAATGATTGTAATGGCGCAAAAACTTAAAATAAGCTCGTGGATGATGGATTTCAACCGTGAATGACTGAATATAGATGCAAAATCAAAGATATAAGCAAACAAGAGCTTAAAACATGATCTAAACAACCATTTAGCCCATATTTCACATATATTTCAAAAAATATTTGGGTGGTTATTGGAAGTTTAAACCTGGTTTACTTAAAGATGACTGTGGAAATTTTAAGGTTTCATAGATCCATAGATAAAGTTCAATCTTCTTAACTCTAGCAAATTAAAATATCCATATCGACCTTGCACATGTATAATCACCTGCTCTGATACCATGTTAGATTTAGCAGGGGAAATATAATCAACAGATTATAGATCCACCATTAAAACACCGAAGACTATAAATTGTGATATGCAGTCAATTAGACATAGAAATATCTTTAAAATAGATAGAAAATAACACAGCTTAATGAGCAAGAGATGAAAGAAAATAAAACCAAGAAAAAGAGATAGATAACACCATATTTAAGTGGAGAAACCTGAAGGAAAAATCTGCATTGGCAAAGCACTATCTTTATTAAGAATTCACACAAGTTTAACCCAACACTTCCACTTCCACTTCACAGTCTTTTACTATGTCTATAGAGCTATTTTTCTTGACCAAATCATATAATGATCATCGATTGTATCTTATAATAAGATCACAGTCTTTAATTAAGGTTGTACAACATGTGTACATTGTAGACAGCCAATCCTGAGAGGGATCACCCAAATCAATGTGGGTGGGTGAATCGGTCGAGTTGCTTTACTCTTAAATGTGAAAGACCTTCACAATACAGTTTGATTAGACAAACTTTAATAATAGTGGGGCATACTGTAGTGGTAGATTCCACTTAACATTATCACCCCAACAATTTTCTCCTCTACAACTTCCTTTAAAAAATTCCACTAGTGAAGGATTTATCAAAAGTAGGGTTATAATAGGGATTATTTGTTACAAGGTGTATCTAATGTGGGCTTATATTTATATTGAGCCTATTTGTAAATAGTGTCATTACAAAGATTTAATTATGGAGGATTCCAGTGTTCACATGCCCCACTATCATATCTTTGAGGTATGAACTTTGAAGAGAGAAAATTCTTGGATATTGTTGCGAACAATTACACCAAAAATCACACACATATGAAAGCTTCCAAGTGTTAGGTATTTAAAAATATTATAGGTATTCTTTTATGCTTGAATTTTTTTAAAAGCTTAAGTCAAGAAAAAAATCTTCTATATGATCTTGTAATGATGATTCAAATCCCATCTAACATCACATATAAATACCATTTTCTTAACCTTAAAATTTATTTTTCCTAGGATATTTTAGAACCTTGGTAATTGATTTCTATCCTGCAAATTAAAAAATACTTCTGGGAATTATTTTGGTAGATTTGGGGCAATAAATAAATTTTCCACCACTCTGTTTATTACTTTTTGATCAATACTATGGACACAATGAGAAAGATGACAGCATATAATGGACACTTAAAGTACCATTTGAACCCAACATGACCCTAGAAAGAGATATGATATAAAAAATTTGGAACATGTTTGCATAATATTAAATGAAGATGAATATATCATAATATAAAAGAAACTATTTCTTCTCGAACTCATAATATATATTTGATCTTTCTTATACTAAGATAGTGTCCCTTCCTCTTCAAGGAGGCAGCCTCCTTTAAAGAAGACCACTCATTTACAATAACATTCCTTTATCTCTTCTTTACAATATCAATATATATGCATTACAACCCTAACCATAATGTTCAAGGGCTAGCCTCACCCATATAATAGGTCATCGAGCTAAATGACAACTATGACTATTCTAATGTAAAAATAATAATAAATGGTTGGGACACCACTTACCTAACATATCTAAGATACCTATATGATATTTGAAGTCTTTAAGAAAAAATTTGAGAGAGTTTAGGGGTCTACATTTTAAGGCTTGTGAATAAAATGATTATGTCAATATTTTTTATGTCAAAAATGGTGGGAGATGCGATATTGAAAATATCAATTTGTATAAAAGAAATGACTTCATAAATGTAAATTATGTTACATAGATAGAACCATAGTTGTGTGTGAAAATATTGTTTCACAATGAAATGCTAGCCCCATATGATCTTAGGTCCTTTAAATATTAGTTTATCTATCTTGAGATCTTATGATTTCTCTATGAGTGATAGGCATATAATATATCAAATGAAATACAATGCTTGTGTATTTACATACAATTAAATTCAATTAATGCAAAATAAAATAATGGGTTGTAATTCGATAGGTGGGGATGATGTTTGTGTGTATCCATCCACTAGCGTACAAGCCCCTCTACATACCGAACATAGAAAGTCAAATACATAGGGTTAAGGTCTATTCTTGTGTGACTTCGAAAATTTCAGTCCCCTCTAGTAGTCATGGTTGTTTAGCTAAAGTAATACACTGGTCAAGATGTATGCTTTCTCAACATGGTAATCCATTATACGTAATAAAAAATATGAACAAATATCTCAATATCTATATGATTATGTGATTTTCAACCAAAACAAATTAAGCCTTTATTTATGTGTGAAGCAGTATCAAATAACTAGCAAAAATGGGACAAAGTGGACATAAATAGAATCTAAAATATTTGGAAATGTTTATGGCATAAAACCCAAGATACACGAAATAAGAGAAAAATTCTATAGAGGCAAAAGAAATGATACAAAACAAATCAACAAATCGAGACAATCGAGCTAAAACATATAATTTGCAAGTGTATGGAGTATGGCATTTACATGCTCCTTGAAAAACTGTTTGGTGTTGCTCTCCTTCTATTAAAATTTACCCTTCGAAACACACTCTTGCGTGTGTGTACGGAGATAAATGTAGTTTAGGACTATGACCATAAATTTACGCAACCAATTTATCATTAAAAAAAAATCACATAGTAGTTCTTAAACGTAATAGTTAAATAACTTCGCTTTCTAAATATTTAATAAAAGAGGCTTCCACAAGGCCGTTCATGGTTAGTAACATTCATGAAATAAATGAAAACATTTTGGGAAATATAGAGAGCCACATTTACGTAAATATTCAATTTTAGACATTGGCATTTGCTAAATAATTTAATCTCTTTGTCAATTAAACTATTTCAAAGCGTTCGTTAAAGGTTTACATCCACCACAAACCGATAGAAAGAAACAACCAATAACAACGGCTTCATTTATTCTTTTCAAAGTCTCTGTCTCCTTTTTACCTGTTAGTCATTGAATTTTTCGTTCCGGTGTTTCTGGTTTACTTAATAGAAAGCGTATTTAGTGATTGAATTTTTTGTGGAAGTGAAATTTATCACAGTTAGTTATGAATTTACAGATCACGAGAAACGAGCTAGTTATTAGAAAGCTAGTTAGTACGCCTGGACAGAGAAGGGATTACTCGCCTCAAAACGGGAGAGAATATTTGTATTTCTATCTTTTTCAAGATATACAAATGATGTTATGATCTTGTTGTGGGCGGCCGTAAGGATTTTAGAAACAGCGGGCTTGTCTACTACGGTTATAAGGAGCTACTAAACCTAAAATGTCCTCTTAAAAGATATAATTACATGAATTATTATTAGCCATTTTGGCACCAATGGCGATGCACCGACGACAGCTGTACACAATTTTGGCAGTATATTGGAATCTCGGAAAGTCCTCTGAAGGCACTGGTCTGGCAGTATTCTCACTATAAATTAGGAAGCGAAACCAACATAAGTGTTCAACTTGAGCTTTGAGCTTGATTAAGCTTGAATAATGAAGATGAATATTGATAGTGAGATGAAAACTATTGTTTCAGAGAGGGCAACGAGCAGCGCACATGGAGAAGATTCGCCTTACTTTGTTGGGTGGGAGGAGTATCGCAGGAATCCATATGACCCACTGCACAATCCCTCTGGGGTTATCCAGATGGGCCTTGCAGAGAATAGGGTAATGTGAACTGTCCCAAAACAGTGTTGTTTTCTGGTGTAGCTTTGATTAATTTTCAGACGTTAGAGTTATAACACTCAACTGTATATCTATTTAAGTTAGAAAATTAGTTTTGATAGAGACTGAGCTTCGAGTTACTTGTTTTAAATAGATCTTGGCATAACTGATTCATAGGAACGTAAAATGGAAATTTTATGCGTGCTTGGAACGGTTATACTTTATAACTAGTAAATTTGCATTAATGGTTTAGCGCTTTCTCGTTGCAGCTGTCGTTTGATCTGTTGGAAGAGTGGTTGGTGAAGCACCCAGAAGCATCCGTTACTTCCAAACAGGATTTATTCAAAGACTTGGCACTTTATCAGGATTACCATGGATTGCCAGCTTTCAGAAAGGTAACCGAATACTGTAATTTCTGATAATTGGAAGACAAAACTTCTAACGTTATTTAGACCAAGTTGTCTATTGCGTTCGAATTGACATTTTTAAATGTGCCCAATGCTATGACATTGTAAAACATCACCATTTCCTTCACTGCAAATTTGTCTGAATTTTTGTGTATGGTAATTGCAGGCTATGGCCAATTTCATGGCGGCGATGAGAGGAAACAAAGTGAAATTTGATCCTGAGAGAATAGTAAACACTGCCGGAGCAACTGCGGCCAACGAAGTGTTGATGTTCTGCCTTACAGACCCTGGAGATGTGTTCCTTGTGCCCTCTCCATATTATGCAGGGTAAGTTAGTCAAAAACTGAACTTGCCAATATATGTTAAGTTTAGGTAGAGTGTTTTAGAACATTGTTTGACAGTATTGCGTTAGTACTAGTACTATGTATATTTTTTGTGCAGAGACTGGTTAAAATAAACGTGTTTTGCACGTTATACCTAGGCAGAGGTTACCACTTTTTGGTTTTGTGAAGAGTATATTATGATTCGATTTGGACGTACGATTCAGTTTTTACATTGTTTTTCTAAAGCGTTGCTTTCGATGCAGGTTTGAGAGAGATCTAAGGTGGCGCACAGAAGTAGAGATTGTGCCAATCCATTGTTACAGTTTCAATAATTTCCAGATCACTGAATCTGCAGTGGAATCGGCATACGAGGAAGCTCAAAACAGACGCAAGAACGTGAAAGGAATTCTGATAACGAATCCATGTAATCCACTGGGCACAACTTCAAGTGCCAGTACGTTGAAGATGCTGCTAGAATTTTCTCAAAAGAAGAAAATACATCTGGTATGCGACGAGATTTATTCAGGCTCCGTCTTCTCTTCTCAACAGTTTTGCAGCATTGCAGAAATTGTAGCCGAAGAGAATTACACGGCGGATAATGTCCACATAGTCTACAGTTTGTCTAAGGACCTGGGACTTCCAGGCTTCAGGGTTGGCGCTATTTATTCCTACAACGACATTGTAGTGACTGCAGCGAGAAGAATGTCCAGTTTCTGCATGGTTTCTTCTCAGACGCAGCATTTATTGTCTACAATGCTTTCAGATTCAGATTTTGTGAACTATTATATAACAGAGAACAAGAAAAGATTAGAAGAAAGGCATAATTTGCTAAAATCAGGCCTTGCTCGAGCTGGCATTAAAGACCTGGAAGGAAGCGCGGGACTTTTCTGCTGGGTAAACATGAGCCATCTGCTTCCATCAAAGGACTTGGAGGGAGAGTTAAGTCTATGGAAAAGTGTGTTATACGAGGCGAGATTGAATATATCACCTGGATCTTCATTCAAGTGCATGGAGCCTGGGTGGTTTAGAGTCTGCTTCGCTGATATGAACATGTCCACGATGGAAGTTGCATTGCAACGATTTCAGAGCTTTGTCAAGAAATACAAAGCAATGTACGATCCTTTGCTAAGTTCGGATTCTCTCAGCTGCTCCATTCAAAGAGGGGTGGTCGGATCTTGCAGTTAAATTGCATGTTCTAAACATTGAAGTGGATAATTTGAGACAGCCCTATGACGTTTTAAGTGGACAGTTCTTCTTGTGAGTTTGTTTAGAGAGAAAAATACATTTTATGAAATTCTACAGCTAGTTATCTATAATCATTCTTTTGTAGAAAAGGGCTTTTCTTTTCTGGGGAAAACGTCCTCCAACAATATTGTTTTTGTTTTACTTTTTTCAATTTAGCCTCTATTGAATTGATTAAAAAACTATATCAATTCAAATGGCCCAGCCAGAGATCAATTATTGTTAAATGTAAAGGTTCTTACTATTTTGAGAGTCAAAGCCCAAGATCATACTCTAGATAAGAATCAAGTGATTGAGACACTTGGATAATGTTAGTTTCTATTGAATTGATAAATAAAATAGATCAATTGTTGTTAAGTGTAAAAGTCTCAATGATCCCACATAAAAAGTCAAACCATTGAAGTCAAGATCATACTCTGAATAAGAATCAAGTATTTGAGATCAAAATCGTACTATAACCCGCTATTGAATTGATAAATAAATGAAATTGCCCTCTGATTAATAAAATATCATTCTATTGTTATTGGTTTACATTTGCTGTCGGTATTTGGCAAATTATTCAGTCTGAAAATGCTCAATGGAAATGGATATATAGTGTCGTGTCTAATATTCATACATACAAACAACTAACAATTTTTTTGGCGATCTGGAATCGACCAAGGATCTACGGACAGCTTTGTACAACGCCGTTAGTGTCTAAATAAACTTACTTCCATTCCGACTGCACCAGTCTCATGATGACAGGAAAAAGGGGACAATGTGGTTGACAGAATAGATCCTGACTGCCATTTCAACAAAACAAGAAAAATCACGGTGAATCTTCCGACTCAAGTAAAACAAAACATCATTGAAGCTAACTGTAAAATGCGTGACTGACGGTAATTTCCAAGAATTAGGTCGAGAAGATTTCATCAATGTCAATGTCGATCTCGGTGTGTGTTCAACTTGAGAATATAACATCCTCTCTTTACTTAAATGGTGTTTGAAATGTGAGAGTGTCATCTAACCACATCATTAAAAACGATCTGAGTGTCGTTGGCACGGTATTCGCGGAATCGGATCCACAATATATGTGCCAGAGTCCAGACGACCGTAGCAGGCATTTTTTTCCATGTTCCTCGATACTCAATAGGTTCCTCAATATACGTGACAGAGTCCGGACGACGATGGCAGGCATTTTTTTTCCATGTTCTTCATTGCCTCAATGCTAAATAAACCGACCAGAGTACCAAATAATAATATCCCCCGTTTTAAACTCTTCTTGATCGTCCTTTCAAATATTGTTTTATTTAATACTCTCTAGTTGGTTTAGTAGCGAAGAACTTGCACTTTTGAAACAATTGTCACAAGTTTGAATTTTGGAAGGGTAGATTATCTACACTTTGTATTTGTAGTATAATTGGATGACTCTTACATATAGTCTAATATACTATGAGTCACGTATAGACTCTAAATCAAGTCGTTCAACGTCATAGTACAATTTTATAGTATATTATATATAAAATTTGTGAGCTCTTACACATGTGTAGGCATTATGTCATTTTACCTACACTTAATTTAACGGGGCTAGCTATTCTTTTTCCAAAATGCATCATTTAACATTTATACCATATCGTCATTAGCATGTCATATATTTGTCATTGTTATCTCCTTATAGAAATACTCATTACCTTCATGTTGCTTTTTGTCGTGTTCACTACTACAAAAGTACATGAACTTGCCCCGTCTAAAAGGAATGATAATCAGATCGTACCAAGCCAAGAACACAAATGCTAATCAAACACCACGATCAATAAGATGAAAGTAATTCGCCAGAATAACTTTACATAAACCTTTGCAAACAAATGAGTAGCAATATCATATATTATTATGGAACTCAATGTGATACAATGAGAAAGGGCCTTGCTTAAATAGGCAATAAGAACCAGTCAAGGTCATAGATCAAGCCATAAATCAAGGAAATAACTAGTCATCAATGCACTAGTCAAGACCATAGATTTAGGAGAGAACTAGACATCAAGGATCTAGTCAATACCATAGATCAAGGAAAGAAGTATACCTAACAACTAGATAACATCTCCTAATATCTAAATAAGATAAAAGAAATATCTACACACATAAGTGAGCGAGGATAAATACAACAAAGTTAAATAAAGTACCTAGGTGAACAAGAGCTAAGGTAAATATCAACTCTAACACCCCCCTTCAAGTGAAGCTAGGGGCCAAAATAGAAGTGGCATGTACATAATATGAGTCCCGACAACTAGGCCTGATGAGGTACTCGTGTACAATAGCTGGGAAAAAGGGACACTGCAAGGTAACCAAAACCAGTAACAACAAAGTAAAGAGAGTAGAAACCCACTCCAATGCATCCCAAGAAGCTCTGCGCAAAAAAATCATACAATGTTAAAGAAGTTTGGTGTGCACTGTGGTTTGAATCCACTACTCGATCATAAAACTAAAAAAAACTGACACTGGGCTTCACTAGAATAGCTCCATACAAGGAGACTGTCAACGGAGTGATGTCGAAGAACATGCAGTAACAAGCCTCACAAGTTTAGAAGCATCAAGAGTAGGAACAAGTTCAAAGACTAATAGATCAATGTCAGTGGGTACATGAGCAATAGCTGCAAGTGGACGAGGAGCATAGATATCAATGTCCAAAATATCATGGTGATGTTGTAGGCTAACAAGTTGTTGCTACAAGGAGTGGATTATTGTATCCTTATCATGAATGAGTGATTGTATAAGATAATTTCACTTCTTAAGTGATCTATTTTATTCCATAAATTTTACAATATCCTCTTGAAGTCCACATACTTCAAAGAAAAGCATGTATCATTCTCAGAATCCATGATAGAGAAGAATGTAACTCCCAAAAGTTTAGGATGTTGGGCTCAATGGAAATTACGTCCACAATTGATTAAAACACTCCTCCATATTTGAAAATTTATAATTAATTATAGTGCAAGTCTCAAAATAAATATTTCTAATGGAAAAAGAACGAAAAAACAAGCACTTTTGCAAAAAATAATACTCAAAACCAAGTTACTGAGCAAAAGTTACAAACTTTTCAATATTTTGCTCTGTTATTTATTTTAGCTGCCACTAAAACAAAATAAAATGTAGTTGCTTCCACCACATAAATAAAATTAAAGGGGGTTGAAAGTAAGTACCTACTAGTAGGAATCACAAGCTTTAAGCCCTCATATGACCAAGGTCTAAGGATTTCAATGAGTGTTATTTTTTAGAAAGTCACATCCAACAGCGTCTTCTCATAAAAATTATTATTTCTGGACTGTGTCAAAATATTGCCTTCCCCACCTAGAATAACAGTCTGGAAATTCTCCTGAAATAGTTAAAAAACATGCATAGCATCCGTGGACCCCTGATAAAAAAGGAAAGATCCGAAATTCTTCTGCACATAACCCGAAAAAACTCTGCCACACCAACACAAAACCTAGTTTAGATCTTAAGAAATCTAAAAAACCCAAATAACGATTTCCATGATTTCTTTCCTGCCTGGCACGAATCTCGATATGAACCTGTGTGCTTCTCTGTAATAATAAAAAACCAAAAAAATGATTGCCTCCAAAAATGGCCAAGTTTACAGTCAATCTTATGGTCTTCACACCTTCCAGATAAAATGGAAGCCTCCTCTTTACATAAAACCACATGCAATAACAAAATACTGCCAAATCCCAAATATATGAATATACAAAGAATTTATTTGTAAAATAAAACTTACTAACAGATGTCAACAGCAATCTCCAGCTCTGATATCATAAAAGGAATGATAACCAGAGCGTACCAAGCCAAGAACACAGATGCTAATCAAACACAATGATCAATAAGATGAAAGTAATTTTCCAGAGTAACTTTACATACACCTTTTCAAACAAATGAGCAGTAATATCATTTATTATTATGAAACTCAATCCAATACAATGAGAATGGGCCTTGCTTAAATAGGCAATAAGAACTAGTCAAGGTCATAGATCAAGCCATAAATCAAGGAAATGGATAACTAGTCATCAAAGAACTAGTCAAGACCATAGATTTAGGAGAGAAATAGACATCAAGGATCTTGTCAATACCATGGATCAAGGAAAGAACTAGTCAATACCATAGATCAAGGAAAGAACTATACCTAACAACTAGACAATATCTCCTAATATCTAAATAAGATAAAAGAAATATCCACATACATAAGTGGGTGAGGATAAATACAATAAAGGTAAATAAAGTACTTAGGTGAACATGAGCTAAGGTAAATACCTACTCTAACACTGTCTCATCAACACATCTTTCTACCACATCAGCCAACTCATTTAACTATGTAATTCCCTACCACATCATTTCATTATGTGATGAAAACTATATGGTGAATGTCATTTTTCCCTATTTCTGAAGCCCAACTTCATATTGTTTTTGGACACTCCTTTTTCTGAAAAAAAAAAACATTTTTATTTACACTTCCGATCCATGTTAGAGTGAAAAATATCATTAAAGGAGCAATTAAGAGGGAGAACAAAAATATTTAGGTCGTACAAGATGGTCTACAGAGGTGAGGAGGTCATTTTTTCGTAACCAGGTCAATTTTGTGTCATTTCATTTGTTTTATGACTAAACTAAGGCCTAGTTGGATATTGTGTGGTCTTCATTTTATTTTAGTTTATATTTTTTTCTAATCATAACTTTCTATAGGGACATTATAGGGGCAAGGTGACAACTAAAAATACACCTATATCATGGGTCAATCTTAGTTTATGTCACTTAGAAATTGGAACCTCTTTTATGCTACTAGTATTAATTTATAGAACACTTTTGGATTCTATAAATAAAATATAATATCTATGTCCTAAGATTACTTAGTGGAAATTTGTCATAGGTGTTGGTTTTGATTTATTATTAATTTGAAGGGAAATCTTTCTTTTTTTGTGGTTTTATTATTTAATGAAATCTATATTCACGTGAGAGAAGTGGTTGAAAAACTTCTCATTAAATACTATAGGACTGAATAAAACTAATTTCTCTAAGAGAAAATCATTGAACAAGACTTTAACTAGCAAAAGTCAACAAAAATACACCTCAGTTAGTAAGTTACCTAGTCAGTACATAAATAACAAATTGTTAGTTTTCAAACAAATGTTATCTTACTTAAAATAGGAAAGGAGAGATCATTGGAATTTCCATTTTGGGATTAGCTTGTGAATAACCATGGCATATATTGAAAATTATATTGATGGCTATGGTATATTTATTAATAGATATTAATATTTATAGTATTATTCTCCAAAATTTGATTTCATAAGAGGGGTTCTAACTAAGTTGTCTTATCTTTGTACAAAAACCAATATATTTGGAGACCTGAGGCAAATGAGGTCAGGGTACTCAATGAAGAGCCACCTTGCACCTCACATCCCTTAGAATCCACAAAAATATAAAATTAATAGAAATAAAACATGTATCGACAAAATGATTAAATGAACAAACAAAGATTTGAGATATATTACAAAGAGAATAAACATTGTCAAGTCAATTGCTAGTTATATAGTCTCATATAACATAAATCATATAATTATCTCCTCTTATACAATAGATTCTCCATGTCCTATATTTCTTGACTCATGTCACTTATCGGATCATTGTGATATTCTCTACTTACTAACCTTTATGTTTATAGTGAGCATTAGACTCACATCTATAATTTTCCCTTAAACAAACCCTAATTGAGTTCCCATCAAATCAAACTACTTTTCTAAGGAAATTGGAATCTACTTACAAGTCATTCATATCACCTCCTAAGACTCCTAAAGTTGTGAAATTCAAATGCAAGGATCAAAGGAGCCAACAAAATAACCCAAAACACAATCAATTGACCTTCTCCAAATTTACGCCTCCAACCATCCAATTTTTCTAAGTACGTAGATTTAACATGATTATGTAGATAATATTGTGGATTGAAGAACTACGCTGCAAACCAAATATTGCGCATTGGAATTACACACTTAACCAAAATTATTTAATATAATTGAGAACTCAATAGAATTCAACATTGTACTCTATAACTCACCATCAATACAATGCTTCAATGTGTGACCCAAAAAAAACATGACTAACTAAAATTGTTTAGCTATGTTTGGTTGAGACGTGATTTCAAGTAATCATGGATGCTCCTACATCATACACGTCACGTTATTTTGAAAACTTGAGCCCTTACTCAAGGAGCCAAAATGCCATATTATACAACATCTACAATGCTTAGCCAAGTAACATGTTTTGTCTTATTTCCTTTCCACTTGACTAGGTACTATATAAACTTATTCTGGTGTCTCTTCTTGATCATGGTATCTATTATCCATTTTGATTATCCGTGATCCTTATATGGAATATATCTTCTTGAATCTACTTACAAGTCATTCATATCACCTCCTAAGAATCCTAAAGTTGTGAAATTAAAATGCAATGATCAAAGGAGCCAACAAAATAACCCAAAACACAATCAATTGACCTTCTCCAAATTTACGCCTCCAACCATCCAATTTTTCTAAGTACATAGATTTAACATGATTACGTAGATAATATTGTGGATTGAACAACTATGTCGCAAACCAAATATTGTGCATTGGAACTACACACTTAACCAAAATTATTTAATATAATTGAGAACTCAATAAAATTCAACATTGTACTCTATAACTCACCATCAATATAATGCTTTAATGGGTGACCCAGAAAAAAACATAACTAACTGAAATTATTTAACTATGTTTGGTTGAGACATGATTTTAAGTAAATAGGGATGCTCCTACATCATACATGTCATGTTATTTTGAAAACTTGAGCCCTTACTCAAGGAACCAGAATGTCATGTTATACAACATCTACAAAACTTAGCCAAGTAACATGTTTTATTTTATTGCCTTTCCACTTGACCGGGTACTATATAAAATTATTCTGGTGTCTCTTCTTGATCATGATATCTATTATCCATTTCGATTATCCATGCTCCTTATATGGAATATATCTTCCTAAATCTACTCTTCACTCTTGAGATTCAGATTCATTCTTATCTTCATGTAATGCATGGTATGGATGCAGATCCACCACATCATTGCTGTTAGAGATATAAATTTAATCAAGAAACTCAACCCCATAAGTATTTTGCATAAAATTCATGATGATTTTTTATGTCTTTATCTTCTTCCACTTAAGCTTATTGTATGTCTCTTTATGTAATGTTTTCCTCCATAAGCATGTTAATACCATGTCTCAAATATGCTATTCAAATTCTCTTCATTCCTCATCTAAGCATTGTTTATATTATGCATTCATTTATTTCTACCGATTGAACACTTTTTGGTGTACTTCCTTCATGTGTTTTGTAACATACTTCAACACTCCTTCCTTATTTATGTGGCAAGTCTCTCATTTTTTTGTAAATTCCCTTAGGTTTTGTTATCACTTGAAGTTGTATACTTTGTTGAAGCTAGGCTCAAAACCTCAGTGAAATATGGAAAGACCTTCAAAGTGTGGGAAAATGGATCCTTCAAGGTCAATCCCTAGGTGAAAATAATGGTACCTTTCACTCCAATTTACTACAACTAATCTAACCAACTCTATACTCTATTACTAATTAGTTCTAATCTAATATTTCCAAGGAACCAGGGTTCATAAAGATCAAGTACCGAAATAAATGACATGATGCACCAAAATGTAATGGATTCTCTCCCTTAGATGAAGAATGAGAGGGAAAATACAACGTAAGAGTTCTAAAAGAAGACACATTTAACCCTGAAATTTTACCAATATCTAATTCTCTACATAAGTGACACAAAGGATGGAAATCATGCAAGTATAACTCACACACATCATGTCATAAAATAATATAAAAGTATGAATTCAAAACATAGATTAAAGGGAAGAAATAGAGCCACAATAATAAAATATTATTGATTACAATGTGCACAATCTATTAAAAAAATGGAGGAGGAACTTAGTGTATTACATAACATCAACATAGAATTCTGCAACTCAAAATACTTGGCTACACAAAATGGAAGCATAACCTTGCATTCAAGAAAGGATATGTTACAATGAAAAAGGAATTGCATATATATATATATATATAAGAATAAGAGTAGAGAGAGGAGATTATATATTAAATATCACATCCACCTCTTCAACCACCTAGGACTAATCAACACTCAAGTTTGTAGAACCAATATGGGCATCATCAATTTTTGCAAAATCCCATAACTGAAAATAACCACGAGTTTTTTAATTTTCACCCAATAAAACACTTTATTGTGTCCCAAAAATGTATTAGTCATTTAGGATGATTCATTACCTTTCCAATGGTATACATTTTGTCTCATTTTGTGACTTGGATCAAAATTTATGAGCATTTAAAGAATGTACATTAATTGCACACGTAACTGCAACCTTGCAAAAAAAGTCCCTAGGGCCCCGAAACATCATTTGCAAGATGCATAAATGTAAATTGAAAAATAGTTCCCAAAACTGAAATTTACAAGCCTATGAAAAAATATCTAAGGGCCAAACTTGCAAAAATGTGAAAAATTCCTTGGGGCCCCCAAACTGCATTTGCAAAATGCAGAACTACAAAATGTAAAAAGGTTCCCAAAGCCCGGAATTTATAAACATGTGAAAACATCCCCAAGGCCCTAACTTGAAAACATGCGAAAAAGTCCCCAGGGCCCCCAAAATACATTTGATAAATGTAGAACTACAAATTACAAATCGTAAGACTACTAAAATGACCCCAAGGCCATAACTGCGAATTTCCAAAAAAGTTTCCAAAACCCAAAATTTGTAAACTATGCAAATTTTCAAGGATTTTTTCATTTTTTTTTGGGAAAAAGGGGATTTTTCCAATCAATTAAGTGATTTTTAGAGAAAATTGAATACAAATATGATCAAAATAAGTTATTTTTCTGGATTCAAAGGTTCCCAAGTGATTCAAATATGTGAAAAATTAAAATATAATCACTTCAAGAAGAAAGCAACACTAGTTTCCCAAAATGATGTGTGATCATAGTTGGTCAACATTTTGGCAACTTACAGGGGATACTTACGTGCTAGATGATGAAAATTAGTAGCCTTGAAGCATCCATTGGGCATGAAGTTAGCATAATACTTTGAAACTATCTTGGAAACTCTATAACTCACTATGAAATTGTTTGATTTTTTATTTTTTGGAGATAAATTGATTTCACCAAAATATTTCCCTAAAGTTCGACTACATGTCTTCCATAGATAAACAATAAACACTTTTGTTTTCTCCCTTGGCTCTACATTCTTATTTTCATTTTCTTAGTTCATAATGACCCAACAACACAAAGAAATGAAAAAAGTACTAGAAACTTGTTCAATGCAACACTTATTTAAGGAAGACCACCATAATAAATTGAGTAAGGGCATCTCAATTGGTGATCAAAAGAGAGTACAAAATAATGCCCCTGAAAAGGAATAAAAACAAGAGAACAACTAAACCTACTATGTACAAGGTGAAACACACCCATCTAAATAAGAGGATATAAGATAAATCCCATTAACTGAGATGTGAATTACTGACTCATTGAAATTTGATAGCTCAAATGAATTAGCTTGCTTCCAGGATGAAATGACATATGGTCCACTACATATTGAATTAAAATTACAGTGTCTCCCTTATTTGATTCTGTTTGCATCACCCTTCAAAACAAGATCTCCCTCTTTAAAGATTTGTTCACTAAATTTCCTATCAAACCACTGTTTGGTTAGCTTTTGATGTTCTTCCAATAATCCCATGGCTGATTGTCTCAGTTCTTCTAACTCGGCTAGCTCTACCATTATGAATTATCTCTCATCTTCACCTTATAATTCCAATTGAAAGGAGCTAGGTTCAAGAAAGGAAATTCAAGAGATATTGAAATCCTATCCTCCCTACCATACACAAGGATGAAATGAGAATTATCTATTTAACATTTTATTGTGATCCTATCAGCCTAGAGAGCATGTCTAACTTTTATGTGCTACTACCCCTGATTTATTTTCATTATTCTCCTCATAATCCTTATCAGATTTTTGTTGGCAGACTCAACTAGGCCATTACCTTGAGGGTAATAGTTGGAATAAAATTTAAAGCAAATACCATGTTTGAGATCCCAATTAGATATCTTAAATTAAAAAAATTCTTTACCATTATAAGATGTTATGGTGTGAGGGACCCCAAACCTTGTCACAATCTCTTTCAAGAAGTCTATAATGGTTGTCTCGATATTTTTTTAGTGCAACAACCTCATTCCACCTTATAACGTAATCAGTGGTAGTCAAGACCCATTACTACTAGCACTAGACGCCAAATTAATCATGCCAATGAAGTCAAAACCCCATTGAGAAGGGCTAGTTTGATTTAATTAGATGAAGCAAAAGAGAAGCTAGCTTCTTCTTACCTATAAATAAGGAGAATTATTTACATTTCCTAACCTATGAATGAGCATTGGTGAATAGTGTGGAAAAAAAATAACCAACCCTCATGATCTTCATGGTCTTATCTCTTTGACAAAAATGACCGCCAACCAAGCCTTCATGAAATTCACCAAGAATCCTCTTAATATGCTATCCACCAATACATCTCAATAATAATCCCTCTATGCTTTTCTTGAAGAGAATACCATCAATTAAAACAAAAGGAATAGATTAAATCCTAAAATGTCTCCTTTTTATTTTATTCAACCATAGGGTGTATTCACCAGTTGTTAAGAACCTTTTCAGATCATCCACAATTTTTTTACCATTAGGTGCATGTGTCGTTGATTGTTCTTCTTCTTCCTTGAAGTTGGTCATTATTAACAACATCTGCTTCAAGTTGTCCACACATTCCTTTACCCTGAACAATCTTGGTAGCTTTGATTGTTACATCATATTCAATGATTGTTTTCTACCCAGTCAGATATCTTCTCACTAACTTCTACCCCCATTATGAAATCTTTGACACTAGGATGAGACACCAACACCTTGATAGGATTGTTTGCAAGCATATGCTTGAATTTTTTGAGAAATATCACAACTGTAAAGACTTGTTTCTCCATGTGAATTTACCATTGCTCATATTCATTAAGTGTTTGACTAATGAAAGCCACCGATTTCTCTAAACCTTCATCATTTTGCTGGGTCAAAATGGCCACCACGCTACTCTTAGCACCATAATCATACATGATGAAATATTTTTAATAATTTGGGTTAATAAGAGTATGATCCTGAGTTATTTACTCCTTGATCTTATTAAAAATAACCTAAAATTTATTATTCCACTTGAAAGGAGTGTTCTTCTTCAGCAGTTGAGTGATGTGTTTAACCAATCCCATAAAGTTGGGATCAAATTTCGTAACATTGATTTTTCAAAGGAACGACTGCAATTATTTCTTATGTGCCAAAAAGGAGAGAGAAAGGTTTGATCAAATTATATCTAGGTTAATAGCTATTCCATTTTTTGAAACCACGTGCCATATGATGGATGGAGAAAAATTGAAACAACAAACAGCATACTCAACAAATAGAAAAACACAAGAAACATCACACTCATTTTAAAAAAAACAAGACTAAGATCTAACATAATATAAAACATAAAATGAGCTCAAGGGGCCTACCTCCAAAATATCTACAACACTCTAGATTTTCCACTTCCTTATCCAAGCAATATCTAGCTCCAAAATCACCAAGCCCCCAAGTAAAAGCTCCAAAAAAATTTCTCTTCTTCGCCCATGAGGGAGAATTTGAAGAGAAGCTAACAAATTTACTCACCAATGAGGGGGTGACATGTGTCACCCCTCTCTTCCCTCCCAGTCAAATATTCTCAAAATAAAGGGAGAAAAGATAAACTAACTTTTAACACTCTTCTCCCAAATTGCCAAAAATGAAAAACAAAACAAAATTGTGCAACTTTTAACAAACACACATACCAATCCATCTTAGATGGATGGTGACCAAAGAGAGGGAAAATGGGAGGAAAAATCCCTGTATGCCTAGAAATTAAGCCCCGTACCTATTAGGTAGGGTCCAAGGGCTTATTTTCATGCTAAGTGAACTCCTAAACTTAAAAGGGGTCACTTAAAATGCTATAAATAGCCCAGTTTCGGGTTTGGCACATTTGGGCACAAGAGTAGAGGATGTGGGGCCTAGCCAAGGGTTCACAAGTGACCATAATCATCTCTAATTAATAAAAAATTACCCAAATACCAAAAATAATGCAAGTGGGAACCATTTAGTCCCTAAACCAAGTTTACTTAACAAAATAAAACATCTTAAACAAGATTAATTTTACATGACATACTACATTAAAACTGAGGGTCACTAATGGTGCCCAAAATGAATAAATCTAATACTAAGGCCTCATACAACTAACATGGTTAGTGCTTAGCCTCGTGGGCTGCTTGTGCACAATTTGAGTAGCCGCCCTGAAACCCACGTTCTCCTGTGACTTGTCACATGCACACTCATTGCACACATTAAACGCACCTTTCCGATACATTGTAAATCAACTACTCAATAAGCAATCAATGAAATCTATGATATCATAACACCGTCATGGAATCGTAAATACTAAAAAATGCATAATTACACACAATTTACCATGAGTTATCCATAGAGATAAATATAAACGACATACATCTATATAATCCAGATATGCAGTTGAACTAAGTATGCAACATATATCAATTAGGTCAAAAAAACATCATAATAATTTAGTATCTATAACATCAAGTGAGAAGGTGTCAACATAAAAATCAAGTCAAATTGGCGCTACGTTCCCAAATCACCAAACATGTCCAAGAAGGTCAAATACCATAACATACAAACCAAAATTTATGAAATCCATGTTAGATAATATCTATGAATAAAGAATTCAATGGGTAACCAAGGCTATAAAAACATGGGCACTACATCCCCCTCTCCTAAAATTAGACTTCTTCTTGGAAGTCACTGAAAGAGATAGGGATATCTAGCCCTCAATGGTGTACCATCCTTCTAGGTAGTTGTTTCCTCATCATATCTACCTCACTGTACTCTAACCTGGTCCAAGTCTTAACCTCAAAGGGACAACCTCCGGTGCTCCAGTATACATACGGGCTCTAGTCTCCACTACCCTCTATCCTCTACCTATAATGCCAACCAATCCAAAACATGAGAAACATCAGGTACATATCTAGGTAGTACAGAAACATGAAACACATCGTGGGCCCGTGCAAGGTGTGGTGGCAAAGCTAGGAGATAGGTAACTGGACCGATGACCTCTAAAATATCAAAAGGCCCCAAAAAATGAGGTGAAAGCTTAGAACCCTTTCCATAGAGAATTAGGCTCTTCTATGGACAAACTCTCAAGAAGACTTTGTCACCCACTGTGAAGTGATTATCAGTCCTCCTGGTGTCTGCATACGCATTCTGGCATGCTCTGGCCTGCTCAAGATGTTGTCTAATCAAAAAAACTTGCTGATATAAGTCCTGAAGGTAACCTGGTCCCAAAATAACATTTTCATCTAGCCTTTCCCAACTCAGAGGTGTCCTGTAAGGTCGACCATACAAAGCTTGGTAGGGAGCCATACCAATGGAACTATGATAGCTATTATTGTATGTAAACTCAACTAAATGAATATAATATTCACACTTCTTCTGTTGGTCCATCACATACATCATCAACATGTCCTCCACTACCTAATTAACCCTCTCTATATGTCCATCTATCTCTAGATGGTATACTGAGCTAAAATTAATCTATGGTATACTGAGCTAAAATTAATCTAAGTACCTAAAGTGGTCTAAAAGGTAGTCTAGAAAACTGATGTGCAAATGGTATCCCTGTCATTGATGATGATCTTTGGAATCCCATACAATCTAACAATGTCCTCCGTAAATACTTTGGTGATGGCCTGTGCATTATTGGTGACCTTGGTTGGCGAGAAATGTGTAACCTTGGTTAACTTATCCATAGTGACCATAATGGAATCATGATGATAAGAAGACATAGATATTCCTACTATGAAATCCATAGAGATCACATCCCAGTTCCACTCGGGGATATCATGAGGATGTAAGAGGCTTGCGGGATGATAATGCTCTACCTTGACCCTCTGACAATCAAGGCAAGGTGCAACAAAATATGATATGTCCCATCGAAGATAAGGCCAATAATATAACTCTCTCAGATCAGCGTGCATTTTCTTTACTCCTAGATGTGCTACATGTGGAGCTCGATGAGCCTTCGAGAGGATGAAGCTATGCATATCACCTAACTTAGGCACATAGATGTGCCTATGGAACTGAATTAAACCATCTGTCTCAAAAATGCACCCTAAATATTTTCCCTCTAATGAATCATGTGACTCCAACATCTTTCTAGCTCCCTCATAAACCCTGTCCTCTAGAAGATACTCAAGAATCCTTCCTCTCAAATCTAACTGCAGTGTCAATGAGGCAAGTACATGTCATCATCTGCTAAGTGCATCTACAATGAAATTTTTCTTTCCTTTGATATACATCATCTCCATGTCATACTCATATAATAACTCCATCTAACGCTAGTGACGAGATTTGAGGTTTGGTTGTTCGAAGATATGCTACAAACTATGGTGTTCTATCCTCAAAGTAAAAGGTCTACCCAAAGGGAAATGAAGCCAACACACAAGTACATGAACGGATGCTCCAAGATATAAATCACGAGTAGGATAGTTAAGCTCATAGTCCTTGATCTTACATGACTCAAAGGAAATAACCTGACGCTCCTCCATAAGGACTGTTCCCAAGCCCTCGAGTGATGCATCAGTACAAACAAAAAAATCCTCTGTAGGGTTCGGAACTCCTAAGATGGGTTTCATGGTTAACCTTTCATTAAGTAAATGAAATGCCTTCTCACACTTCTTTGACCAATCAAACTTCTTCCCTTTCCTTTGAAGAGAAGTAATAGGATGAGCTATCCTGGAAAATTCCTCTACAAATATGTGGTAGTAACCTGCTAAAACCATAAAACTCCTCACCTCAGTGACTAATGTGGGTGATGGCCAATCCATAATAGCATGTATCTTAGAAGGATCTACCGAGATACTCTCTTCTGATAAGATGTGTCCCAAGTACTAAATATTTGTTTGAAAGAAGTTGCATTTTTCCAAGTTTCCAAACAACTTATGCTCTCTCAAAACCTGTAGTACCTATGTCAAATTCTCCTTGTTTTCCTCCTCAAAACGAGAATATACCAATATGTCATCTAGGAACACTAAGAAAAAATGATCCAGAAAGGTCCTGAATACTCCATTCATGAGACTCATGAAGACAACCGGGGCATTAGTCAAACCAAATGGGACAACTGTGAACTCATAATGCCCATAACATGTATAGAAGGTAGTCTTACAAATGTCTACATCAGAAATATGCAACTGATTATACCCTGACTTGAGATCAATTTCAGAGAACACTCTCACTCCCTACATCTAATCAAATAATTCATCGATCTTATGGAGTGGGTAACGGTTCTTTATTGTGACTATGTTGAGCTACTTGAAGTCTACACAAAGTCTAAGAGAACCATCCTTCTTCTTCACAAATATGATTGGTGCTCCCCAAGGAGATACACTAGGAGGAATGAGACCCTTCTCTGACAACTCCTCTAAATGAATCTTGAGCTCATGGATCTCTGGAGTAGTCATCTGATAGGGTACCCTAGAAACTGGTGCAAATCCTGGCACTAAATCAATGGTGAAATCCACCTCTCTGTGGGGTGGTAACCCTCGAAGCTCACCTAGAAACACATTTGCATACTCCCTCAAAAATGCATCATCATCTAATGGTGAATACTGTGGAGTTCTCTCTGATTGATCACTAATGGTGATAGAAAACAATTGACAACCTTTATACATGCTTTGCTTGATTTATTTAGTCGAGATCATGTGTAAAGAGGTATGCCTCTACATCCCTAATATCACAACTGCACTCCCAAGAACATCCTGACACTCAATGACCTTATTCCTGTAATCTACCTTAGCTCGATGAGCCTCGAGCCAATCCATACCTAAAACAACCTGATAAGAACATAGAGGAATAACTCAAAGGTCAAGTGTATTGGATAAGACTCCTAAATCAAGTATGTAACTCTCCACATATGAGTCCATGTCGAGTTTTTCCCTAGAGGCCAACTCAATCTACCAACTATCAAGTTTCCTAGGCACCACTAGCCCACACTGGTCCACTACAGAAGGAGATATAAAAGAATCTAAAACACCTGAATCAAAGAGTCTTGAGACATAAATACCCCTGATAGTACCTGTCACCTCAATAACTGTGTCTTGATGCTCAGTCTAGTAGTTGTCAACTACTACATATAAACGATGGGTTCGTCCCACATCACCCACCATCTACTTGGATCTAAGAGCTCTCTACATATCCATGGTAGCAGGTTTTTGCGGACACATACACACATAGTAATTAGGAGACCCACAAATAAAACATCCTCCTCTACCCCTCTAAAATGGGGTCACTCTTGTACTCTGGTGAAGTGATTGTGCCAGCCCAACCCTAGCAGACTGCTATGTGTGAGCTGGTTATACCTATTGAGTACCCTGTGTCCTATCTCAAGCTCCACCAAAACCTTCTCTAGTACCACCTATTTGTAAGCTCTAAGTTTGTCTAGCCCTCTATTGTTGCTGGCCTTGATGTTGTGTCTACTAATGTGGATGTGGAGGAGACCTCAATACTGCTGGTGGAGGTGAGAAACCTCCTCTAGGGGGTGGTGTTGTACCCCTTGACCAATGACTCTGAAAGGCCTGTATCCTATCCTAAAACTTGCTCTTGTTCCTATCTCGGTGCTCCTATTCCCTAGTCCTATTCTCCTCAGCTAAGTAGGCCTTCTTAATGGCCCTCTCAAGCGTGGGAGGAGATAACATCCTAACTGCTCCTACTATATCTACATTTAGGTCCCTAATAATCATGTTCACTTACAATTTCTCATCTTAGAGGTAGTCCACATATTGGAAAAGATCTAGGAAACTACTCTCATACTGTGCCACTGTGCTAGAGCCCTGTCGTATGTCATGAAACTCATCAATACTCTTTTTCAAAAAATGATCTGACAAATAATGAGCCCTAAAATGCTCCTCTAACAACTCCCAGGTCACTGTATCTCAAGTCAAATGGAGCTTCCGCTCCTCATTCCTCCACCAAACACCTAATGCGTCATGGAGGAGGTGTATGGCGAACCTAGATTTAACATTGCTCTCATAAGAGTGCAAGCTAAATAAATTATCTAGGATAAGGAGCCATGACTTAGCCCCAAATCCATCTATAGAGCCGTTGTAAGTAGGCGGCTGCAAGTGAAGAAGATCCCTAATCACACTGCCAGTATCACGATCCTGGTGATGCGGTCCAACAGGTGAATGGGGTTGCCTATCCCCAAAAGGTCCCTCAAGACTGTTTGAATGGCTATGATGGTACGAGGCCACACTCTCATGGTAAACGGAAGTGCTACGTGAGCTCTCCCACCTCAGGGTATTGTGCTCTTGCAGTTTCGAGTGTGCATCATCACCTATCGGCTCCTCGTCTCGTGACTGGATATCCTTCTCTCTTTCCTCATGTGGTGGTGGAAGACGTAGTTACACAACATTGATCAACTACTGAAGAGCATCTATGATATGAGGTCCTAAATCGGGTGCCTACGGTTCAGGCGTAGGTGAACTACGTCCCAAACCCTTAACTGATCATCGTATCATAGGTGTCATATTGTGCACGAGGTAAGAAAAAAATTTATAAAATTATAATGAATGTGGAAATGTTTTAATTGTTTTAGTTTTAATTTTATTAAGTTATTAATTAAATATTTAATTGTTTTACCCAAAGTGTTTGTGTGTGGGAACCTTAGCTCTAATACCAAATGTAATGCCTCGGCTCGAGACACTGGGAACCACACTAAAATACGACAAGAAAAATTTGGTATAATTTTTTTTAAATGAACCATTAATACCAATCCTTTCCAATCCCCATTCCCGTTAATGATTAAATTATATTAATTTAATTTACCAAAAATTATATAAACACTAACCCAAAACCACTTAATTATTTATGTCTATTAAGTGTTTACTAGGGTCACCTTTAATAAGTATACACACCTATTAATTTAATCAGTTTTCCCACCTCCATTTTAATTTTTTTTCCACATCACTCCCTTTTAAATTATTTCCCATTCCCATAAAAATGCCCATTACTTAAAGTGTGTAGGGATTAATGTGATCCCTAGGATAGATCTAATCCTGACCCTAGATTTGAATCTTACCCTAAAGTTGCCCTAATTATCTTTATGTTCTTTTATTTTCTTTTTCATTTCTTTTCTCATTTTGTTTTTTTTTGTCAATTGCAGGTGTATGTTAAAGAGGATATTGGAATTTTACTCTCATGGAGTGTTACATAATATCAATATTGTTCTCTTATTTTTTCATTTATATTTTTTTTTTGTAATTTTTCTTACCCGTGAATCCTAGATTGTTTGGTAAGTAAAATATTTTTTATGTGTGTTGAATAAGGAAAATCTGTCTTACACACACACACACATGCACACACACACACACACACACACACACACACACACACACACACACATGCACACTTACTTGTGATTAGATATTTTGAAACCGAAACATTATTGCAACTACATTTGTAAAAACAAATCGTAGTTTTCTTTTTTGGAGGATGGGGTTTACGACAGAGAGGGGGAGGAAGGCTGCGTGGAGGGATAAGGGATTGGGGAATGGAGTGGTGTGTGCAGCCATTTGGGGAGGGTTTGAACCCTCCCCACCCATATTTACTTTTCCTTAAAACTATTAATCCGCCATGAGTTTCCTTTTCATAATTTTTGATTTTCTTTTTTTTGTTTAAAAAAAATTAACCGAAATACTTTCCACAGTACTTTTTGTTTAATAAAATTTTGATTTGTTTTATTTAATATTTATTAATGTGTGTGTGTGTGTGTGTGTGTGTGTGTGTGTGTGTGTGTGTGTGTGTGTGTGTGTGTGTGTATGTGTAGATTATAATATATATCAATATTTGATAGTGTAAAATATAACTATGTTACTTTATAAATTAATATATAGTTTTGTAAGTAAGGTAAATTAGTTATATTATATAATATGACTATATTAATTTTATTTATTTATTTATTTATCCTTGAGAAGTATGGAACCTAATGTTTTTTTTTTTGCATTACATCTATATTGAAATGATTTTCTCTTTTATGTTCTAAAAAAATAATGTAGTCAAATAGTTCAAATGGAAGAGATGCTTGAAATATGTTTACAAGTTGTAAGGAAAAACACGTATTCAAATATGATTTCTTAATAAGAACAAATAATTAAATATCACATGGCAAAGAAAACAACTAATCTCATTTTATTCAATAATGCTACAAGATTTTCAAGAAGAGATACATGGCAAGTAGGATAAATTTTTTTTCCATACAATGTTAATCCTAAATCTTCATGTAACCCTAACTTTTCTTCAGATGGAATAACTAAATACATTTTTGCATATTTCTACAAGAGGGAGATCCAACAACAAGAAGAAAAAAACACACATTTTTTTTTAACACTAAAGCATCCTTCCAATAAAACAATCTTTCCTTTAAAAAATTGTTAATAAGAATTAATATTAAAGAAATCAACTAATAAAAGATCTATTTTCCAAGGAGCTTAAGCTCACAATACCATTTTATCTTTTTACATACCTAAAATATTTAAGAAAAAACATTGCAAAGCTTCTTTACAAGCTTGAAGTAGATTACTATAAAAAAAACATGACTCAAGTTTATAAGTAATACAAAATACAAAATGGTTATTTTACAAGATGATGAAATCTTTCACATAGCCATATTATTAAAGTTACAATGAGAGTGGTGTCCACAAAAAGATGAAGAAGACAATGAGAAGCCAAGTTGATAAGAGACTCCAACTATCTTCCACTTGAGCTCCAACTTCGAATGCTTTCAAAGAACCAACACAAGGAGAAAAGGCTTGTTTAACACCCAAACTTTAGGCATCATTACATTCCTTTCCAAGGTTGGAAGACATGCTAGCCTCCCCCAATCCCATGGGAGAGAGAACTAGATTCCACAAATTTTGTGAAAGATAAATGGAGACATAACAAGATTATATTTTCACAATCAAAACAATCCAAATGCTAAGATTAACACCAAATCTTTGGAAAGAAGGAAAGGAGGAGAAACCATATTATACATCGAAAATGGGGAAGAGAAGAAGAGATATCCAAGGTGCCAAAAGTGTGGTCCAAACATTGGATGCACACAAACAAGAATCTTCACAACATCCTTATTTCTCCAAATCATCAAACCCTCCTTATTTCTCCACCCATTCACCAAAATCCTTCTTGGGAGGATTTTCAAACCCATTGGGTTTCCTCTCCAAGAATGGGGAAGGGGGTTCAAACCATATGAACCACCTTCCCCACCTAAAACCATATGAGGGGAGCAAAAAAAAGAACCTACATGGCTTGCCCATCAAGCCATGAGGTTTGAGAGGGAAAATCCCTCTCTCTTCCCCCATAAACTACAAAATCCATCATGCCATATGATGGATGGAGAAAAATAAAACAACACAAAGCATACTCAACAAACCTCACACACATTTAAAAAAAAACAAGACTAAGATCTAACATAATATAAAACATAAAATTACCTCAAGAATCCTACCTCAAAAATCTCTCTAACACTCTAGCTTTTCCACTTTCTTACCCAAGAAAGCTCTAGCTCCAAAATCACCAAGCCCCCAAGCAAAATCTCCAAAAAAAGTTCTCTTCTTCCCCCATGAGGAAGAATTTTAAGAGAAGCCAACAAATTTCCTCACCAATGAGGGGGTGACATGTGTCACCCCTCTCTTCCCTCCAAGTCAAAGATTCTCAAAATAAAAGGGAGAAAAGATAAACTAACTTTTAACACTCTTCTCCCAAATTTCCCAAAATGAAAAACAAAAAAAAATTGTGAAAATTTTAAGAAACACACATACCAATCCATCTTACATGGATGGTGACCAAAGAGAGGAAAAATGGGAGGGAAACTCCCTTTGTGACTAGAAATTAAGCCCCCCTACCTATTAGGTAGGGTCCAAGGGCTTATTTTCATGCTAAGTGAACTCCCAAACTTAAAAGGGGTCACTTAAAATGCTATAAATAGCCCAATTTCGGGTTTGGCACATTTGGGCACAAGAGTAGAGGATGTGGAGCCCGCCCAAGGGTTCACATGTGACCTTAATCCTCTCCAATTAATAAAAAATTACCCAAATACCAAACTTAATGCAAGTGGGAACCATTTAATCCCCAAACCAAGTTTACTTAACAAAATAAAACATCCTAAACAAGATTAATTTTATATGACATACTACATTAGAACTAAGGGTCACTCATGGTGCCCAAAATGATGGAATCTAATACTAATGCCTCATATGAATAACATGGTTAGGGCTCAGCCTTGTGGGTCGCTTATGCAAAAAATTTGTAGCCACCTTGAAACCCACTTTCTCCTATGACCTGTCACCTACACACTCATTGCACACATTAAACGCACCTTTCTGATACATTGTAAATCGACTATTCAATAAGCGATCAATGAAATATATGATATCATAACATCATCATGGAATAGTAAATGCTAAAACATACACAACTACACACAATTTACCATGAGTTAGCCATAGAGATAGATATAAATGACATACATCCATATAATCCATAGATGTGGCTAAACTAACTATTTGGCATATATCAATCAGGTCCAAACAACATTACAATAAGTTACTATCCGTAACATCAAGTGAGAAGGTGTCAACATACTAATCAAGTCAAATTGGTGCTACATGCCCAAATCACCATGCATGTCCAAGAAGGTTAGATACCATAGCATACAAACCAAAATATATCAAATCCATGTCAGATAATATCTATGAATAAATAATTCCACATGTAACTGAGGCTATAAAAACATGGGCACCACACCATATTCAGGTTCTTTGATTCCTAGGCTTCCTAGATTATTTCCTTGTCATGTGATTTTTCTATGCCTACCTAGCTCCAATTGGTTTGTACCCCTACTTTGCTCATGTGCCATTTGGTTCTACATACCTAGTCCATTTTTCCTACTCTAGCGCTCTTGTTTTTATTGGCATCTGACCCTTTGGATTGCACCTGATGATGTATACACCCTATAATGTAACATCCTCCTAAGTTCCATGATTCACTGGTTGCTTGAGTTTTTATCCCTCCCTCACCGGGATATCTTCTTGAAAACTATGTGATAGCATCACCTTCATTCAATAGGTACTATTCCATCGGGTTCCTTACGGCTTTTGTTTCAACTACTCAGCAACATGTCTGTAATCACCAACCTGCATGGATTCCACTTCTATACACGTCTACATGTGGACCCTGCATCCATGTGGCTCCCGCACTACTCCCAATATCCATAAAACATCAGATGTGTCTCTTCTCAGTATCCACCTAGCCCTCCTCTCCACCAACCCCTTGTGCATCACTCAACATTAAAGTGACAAATCCAACCAAGTTCAACAGCCTTGCCACTTGATCAATCTCCTAACTCGTTGACTCGGCTTGATGAGTTGATCCAACTTGGTGCCAACACTTGCCAACTTGTTAGGTTGATCTGCTTGACCAGCTCATCAAGCTACCAGCCCTTCCTTACCCTCTTCACCCCAGGACTCCCTGTTACCCTTCCTAATTTTTTTCTTCATTTTTTCTCCTTTTTTTACATTTTATAAAAAAATTGAAGTGAAAACTCAACAAAATCATCATTTGTATAGGGGAGTACCTTTTTCTTGGGCCTCTATATAGGGTTACTAGGATTTCTGGGCAACTTTTTCTGGCTTACTCCATTTTAGTGCTCCTCTTAGCCTACGGCTAGTGAGCATGCCCGCCATAACCTTGAGGCAAGAGAGACTTGTTTTCTATGATCTGATATGAATTCTCTCATAGTGAGTAGTGTTTATACCATTGTGTTACTTTCTCCCTTTTGTGCTTGATTGCATGTCATTACTCTTCTCATGACTAGAACTTATTGTGGCCTCCACTCTCATGGAAATCATCACCTACTGCGAGGTGATCGGTCAACTATCCGACGTCACATGAACATGCCTTATTGTAGTCATGCACTACTTATAAAGTGCCATAGAGAGGGGGTTATCATTGTTCTTCCTGAGTGTCGTGTTGCTTATAGACACAATATCTAATGAGTCTAACGTCTTGCATTCTTACCCATTCTTCTTATGTACCTTGTACTTCTTGTTTATGCTTACGCATCATGGAGGATGATATTTGTAGACTTGAGGTCACATGATCACTTTACAGCCTCTGCCACTTCTTATTTGGAGATAGAACTACACATCATATCATGCTTCTATGGAATGATACTTCACCTAGGAGGGTCTTATACACTTCTTGTTTGTGCCTATTCGCGTACCCATTGATTCCAGTCTTCTTTAGAAATTTATCATCACTTGTGACCATGTTATTGGTCACTTGATACATTGCATGTCACTAGACCTCTCTCAATTCATATGGAAGACTCAAATCCTCCCCACCATATCTGGAGCATCTTTCAGTCCTTGTTTGGAGACCCTTCACATACTACTACTATTTTTTTATTGTTGATTCATGTCTCCTCTTCTTTTTTCATGTGATTCCATTTTTTCTGACACATAATCATTTATTTCTACTTATGATGAGGAGGATTTTTCTTCTAGTTCTGATGCCAAGAGTATCACCGAGGAATCATCTTCTCTTTCTCTCACCTTTTTAGAGTATGTCAACACTCCTCCCTTCCCATTGGACATTGAGAAATCCCATCCTCATAAAATTACTATCATTGCACTAGCCTCCTTCCCAATTTCAGTATGAAAGGCACTTTCCACTCCTCTTCCTTCATGCATAGATGGCTTAGACATGTCTAAAATTGATCTTATGTTTGTCAAGCCCCCTCATTGGGATGAGTATCTTCCATACATCAATCATATCTTTGAAAAGTCCACTTGTGATGTAGTACAAGTTGCTGATCCTTCTATAGGTGTTTTGGATGAGTTCTTCATCTCCTTTACTGGAATTTCCCCTTCTAGGACTCTTATCACTTTTACTATTCAGGAGATCCTCTTTAATACACCCTTTCTTGTGGATCCTATTTCTCTTGTGGAGGTTGTTGCATTTCCTTCACTTCACTTGGGTATCCTTTCATCGGATGTTCCTCCTTCATAATCTGATAGTTCTATGCTTGTGGTATTACCTGCAGTTCCTTAAAACTCATTTACGAGACCTATGTCACACTTCCATGGACCAGATACAAATTTCTTCGTGTTGTTACCTTCATATTCCTTTTTAGAGTGGCTGGACTTCCACTAATTTATTTTTTTCCTTCCTAAGTGAAGGCACACATTTCGATGAGGGTGGATCTTCTTCATTCCAGATGAAAAGGACCATGTCATCGACACTCTTCTTGGAGACTTCCTAGAGTTGCAGAGTTCAAATCCATCCATGACATCTTCTGTGTTTCTCTCATCTCCCTCTTCTTCTCTCTTCTTTTTCCTTTTGATAATTTTCCCTTTTGTACATGGGTATATTATCAAGCTCCTCAATGGCTAGGACCCATTCTTGGAATCTTTCTTAGATAAGAGAGTGTTTTTCATCTCTTGTGGTGAATTTTTTTCCCTCTGGGTTTTCCTTCACTAGTTGAGATCCTTTTTGTTCATGGGTGCCTCATCAGGATTCAGTTTGAGACCCATTTATCATTTCTGACTTAACACCTCATCCTAAGTTACAATGTAGTTAGGTGTTGGTGTGAGTCATTTTTCACACCACATGGCAGGTCATCTCACTTAGGTGAGGTCATAGGTCTAGGTGTAATATAATGGTCATCATGAGGTTTCTTATGCATTAATGCATCATATGTGTTATACGGGAGTTACTTCCCATTCCAGGAATGTAACTTCCCTTCTCCACTTGAGAGGTCATGATTACAAGCACTGGGGGTTACAAAACACCCTATAGATATACACCATCCTTTAGATCTATGAGGGGTTAATGATATTTTCCCCTTTTGAATCTTTGTGTGTACCTTTGGTTGATGCTCACTCTCCATGAGACCTTGTCATGTTGCTGGACCAAAACTTAGTTGATGTTCATGCCATCCCGCATGATCCTCGATATTCACATTTTCGCTCAAATTATATATTTTTTGTGAGAATAGAATTATTATAAAATACTTTAAAATAATACAAACTTTTTATTCTACCACCACCAACTTCTTCCACCATTGGTACATGGAAATATCTATCTTCACAAGCCTTCTTTCCATTAAAAGATAAATGGGATTTTGATTATGGTTCCACAATTCATCTAACTTATTCTAAGGATAATCAAAGTTTAATTTCTACTTGCAATACTTCACAAATTATAATGGGAAACTCTAATTTTGTTGATGTTTTAGGAACTAGTATTGTTAATATGCCAATGGTCTCATATAATATATTCTCTATGATCCCAATATTTATTCAAATTTCTTGTTTATTTATCAAATTTGTCATACTGATGATGGGAAAATTGTTTAATTATCACCAAAAAGTGTTGTAAATAGGAAACTGAATGATCCTAATAATATTATAGCTATAGGAATGGTAGACCCATCTTCTAGCTTGTTTTTTTATAATAAATTGACACTTCTGCAAGATCATCTCTGAAAACTCACTATGATTTTGTGAGTAAACCATCATAAGAGAGTTTTGGTCACCATAACTACAAACATCTATAACATCTTTCATTATGAATCATGGTTTTCGTCCTTCCAAAATGTTTCTTCTAATGATGGTGTTTATCTTGGTAACATGGAAAAACATCAATAGCCCTTTCCAAAAGGACATGCCACTCAAGATAAGTCTCTTCTTGAGTTAGTACATAGTGACATTATGTATTTTCCTTCATGGTCATTTTTCTAGTGCTAAGTATGTGCTAACATTCATTGTTAACTTCACTAGAAGAACTTGGGTGTATTTCTTGAAATATAAAAGTAACGTATTTGATAATTTTGAAGGATTTGAAAGACTTTATAGAAAATAAATCAAGAATGTCACTTAAAATTATCTCCATTGATAATTAGGGAATATGCTAGTAATGAATTTATAGTTTTTTACTAATCATGGAATTTTTCATAAGTATACATTGTCTTACACCCCTCAACAAAATGGTGTTGTAGAGCAGAAAAATCCTACATTCAAGGAGATGTTTAGCTGCATGATTCAGTTTAAGAACTTACCACAAGATTTCTGGGTTCAAGTAGTGAATTTTTCCAACTACATTCATAGTAAAATTCCTCACAAAGTATTTTAGGGTATCATACATGAATAATCATGGTCAAATGTTAATTATGATATATCTAATTTTTGAGTTTTTAGAAGCTAAGCATAGACTTGTTCATGAGGTTGAACAAACAACCACCAAATTATAATATGTAAAAAAATTCTCAAGTAAAACTCTTGTAATCCTCCATAATATCTACCATCTGAATTACATAATAGGTTGAATTATTTGAATTCCAAAATACTCTTAGTTAAATTTGACTTAATTTTCTATTTTTAGAAATCTTTACTATTTATAGCAATATTTATATTTTGTAAGTTTTGAAATTTTGTTTTAGATCATACAAATTTGCATGCATTATCCACATGCATAGATTATCTTATTTATTTAGTTTCAACTCAATTTGACCCACAAGTACAAATATACACTATTTAGAAAATTTAGAAAAAACTAAAAAATAAACTTCAAACCCAAATTTCAGGCCCTAGATGGATGTAATCGCCCTCCATTTTTTGTTGAATCATTTCATAAGCTTCTTTTGTAACTTATTATGACATAAATATTTTAAGATTTTTTTTTAAAAAAAGAGTCATTTTGGTTCCTGGATAAGAAATTATGGAATCCACAGGACATGTCACCAAATCTACATCACCTTTATTCTCGATAACAAACAAAATTCCATGGAGCAAAAGAGCATTGATATGAAATTCCTCGGACACTATGAACATGTAAAGGCATTCCAAATTTTAGATCCTATTACACATGAGGTTTTTTATAGGAGATATGTTCATGTTAATGGATCTGACACTCCTACACATGTTGATGCTCCTTCTCATCTTCCTTCACCTGTCCCTAATTTTAAGGAAATGTTTTCTATTTTTATGCTAATATTAACAAGAATCCTACTTCACCAGCTCCTCCTTCTCATACTCAAAAAAATCCCAAATGGATTCAATCCAATATAGTTTATTGGTGATTTTTTCGGTGATCCAAGTGATTTGCATTGCACCAGAGCTAAAAATTTTGGTAATGTTGATTTTCATCACCCTCACTCTATTCCTTCTAGAATGGTTCTTACAAATCAAGTAATTTCATCTGATATAGTAATATTTTTTTAGGCTAATGGTAAACTTGAATCGAATGAAGCTATGTAGGATGAGTATTATTGTTGGTTAAAGCATCATACATGGGAATGAATATATATTCCTAAGGGAGTAAAACTTGTGAGATGTAAATGGGTCTATAAGACCAATTATACAACTGATGGTTTTACTAACAAGTACACAGATCACCTTGTCACTAAGGGGTTTTCTAAATATGAAGGAGTAGATTACTCTAAGGATTTTTTATCCTATGGTGAAAATATATTATGTATTCCTTTTTATTTCCCTCACTACATCTCATAAATGGAAAGTGTATCAAAATGAATGTGAAGAGTGCATTCCATGAACAAGGAAAAGTTTCAAAAGCTATGAAAATGGGGTAAGAACACTTAAGAAACCCCAAAAATTTAAACAAAAAAATCAATGGACCATCATGATAATAAATAATAAAGGATTCATTACTTTGCATGCATTAATCTTGAAGTAAGCAAGCAAACCTAACATGTCTAGTTATCCTCTATTCTTGAAATCTTTGTAAACTAGCCTAATAAATATTCTAAGCAATAGGTTCGTGATTATGAGAATTAGAGCTCACCATTAATGGAAAAAAATCCATATAGTTCTTCACATTTACTCAAATCTTGAGTGTGTAGTGCAATAGAAAAGTAAATAGCTCAATAAACAAATGGAAAGAAGCTCTTAATCCTAAACAAAAATACTATAGTTTATGCTAGAAAGGAGGAAGTGTTCTTAGAAATAGTCTAGGGGTAGTGGGGTATTTATAGTTTTCTAATTCCATAAATGGAAGACTTTTGGTTCATGTGGGACAAATGAATAAGCCAAATAGCATTTTATGGCTTTAGAAGAGGTTAAACATGTCTTAGGCTAATTAATCCTTATTAGTGAGGATTTAGAAGCCCGAAAGAGTTGTGAGAGGATTACTTAATCCAATTAAATGGTTAAGAACGAGATAAGGAGAGGATTAGCTAATAAGAGGCTATATTATCCCGATTAGTCATTTATAAGAGGAATACACCCAAGAGGATTTTGTAAAAGGAGAGTTAGATAGGCCCAATTGATAAGGTGTCGTCAATTTGCAAGGAGGATAATAGTTATTGCAATATTAGGAATAATAGTGCTTTGATCAAACTATAGGTGTCTACATTTACCCCTCTTTGGGGTGGCGTAAGCTATGTCACTTCAAGTAAAATAGAAAAACACAAATGATGACAAGTTTTTTGAAGGAGTGGGAGAAAAATTAGTAAGGTGAAGGATGCCCCCTCAAGTGATGATAGGGCGATGAAAGAGGTTGATCGACGATCAAAAAGAAGAGAAAAAATAAAATAGAAGAATGGGTAGGGTTAGGATGCGCTACGTAGAAGAGAAGAATAAGTAATAAAGGGGAAGAGGAATGGGTAGGTTTGCTTAGCACAAGTGTTTCCTTTCTTAACAAATCCTATTAGAAATGTTGTAAGAGTGAGCGATGAAGAGTTATGTACAATGATACAACTTGTGGTTGCGTTGATCATCTTCCACGTCATACTAAATAAATAATTCGATGGGGGGGTTTCACTTTGAATGGAAAGACACCCAAAATTTGATATTTATATTAAGAGGAGTGTACGTAATTGTGGAGGAAGAATGGAGAAGCTTAGCATGATGGAAAGAGAAGAAACATCAATAAAATAAATGGAGATATTGAGCTATCTTCAATCCAGTATTGTGCAAGACAATATTCGCGTAAAAAAATTACTATGAATCTTCATCATCAGTCCTTATTAAAAATACAAGCATACAACAGAGGCGTAAAATGACATGAAAATCCAAGATACAAACATATTTCCATTTCTAAAATGAAAATTCCTTGCAACATACAAAATGTAAAGCAATACGAGAAGTAAACAAGTTGATCTATCAGGGAAATAAGTACAAACACACACACTCAAACCAACAATGTTTAAGATAGTTGCAAAAATAATTTTTTATCGAGATGTAGTCCCAAATTTTTGTGATAAATGAAAATGGTTAAAAATGATGCCCCAAGAAAATTGTACATGTAAGGAGAAAAAAGGAGGACACTTGGGTTCTATGATAAAGTAGTGTGCACTACGAAATGGTACTAGGAAACTCCTTGTGCCCTAGAGTACAAACAAAGTAAGTAGTATAACCATTGTAAATAATTATAGATTCAGATGATCCAAAAGAAATTTATTAATAAAAATGTGAAAACTCCAGCATGATATGAGATGAGCGGAATGTGAGAGACACAAATGTCAGTTGCGTATGAGCTTTTTACCGATTTTGTCATTTTTTTAGATTTTTGAATGATTTTATGATTTTTGTAATTATTAACATTTCTGATCAGTTAGAAGAATTTAGAACATGGAATATTGCCTAAAAGCATGCAAAATTCCTCATGGCGAAGAAACGAGTGTTGGATAGCGAAAACATACGCGAGCGAGAAGAAAAATAGGTAAAAAGAGATTATTTAATAAAAATAATTATCACGATGGAGAATAGAAGAAGAAAGAATGAAAACATCACTTGAAAAAAATAACAAATTCCCTAGGTAGAAAAAATAAGCACTAGGTGGAAAGTAATGCCCCAGTGTAGCGGAAAATGGGTCAAAAATTATTATTTAATAAAAATAATTATTACGGCGGGTAGAAGAAGGGATTAGAATGACCATGGTGGTTGAATTATGCATTTTGTCCATCATGGTGGGTGAGAGGGCATCGCGAAGGGTTAAAATAACCCTATATACCCCTCCCAAGGGAGGTAAATCATAACGTTTAGTTCATTTGTTATGGAGGTCTTGTGAATTTTTACCACAAGTGACTTGTGAGTAGTGAGAGAGATTGCAAGAGTTTAGAGGCAGATCAAATGCGCAAATCAGATTCAGGAGTAACTTCAGGACGATGCTAATGGACCCTACATGAGTACCCTATCCCTTCATATCAAATTTTTCATTCAATGTCATTTTTAGCATTTTTAGGGTACATTTAACACGTGTGCGCATCTTAGCGGCGCACAAACATCATTTCGCATGCGTATGTGTTAGTAAAGTGGGTACGCGCATGTGTACACATTAAAAATATGGGTACATACACATGTACAAGTTTAAAGGGATGCGTATGCGTCAAGGGGGAAATGTGTGATGTGTGCATGCCCGCGTGCCAAAATCCACGCGCATGCATGATGCTAGATGTGTATGCATTAGGGAGGGTTGATATTTAGAGGATAAATTAGTTAGGGGCATATGTTTCAATATGGGAAAGTATGCATTGGGAGGAGATCATATTTTTCCTAGGTAGGAAAGTGTCAATATGGGTGTGCAGGCATCCATAGGGGCACTTAGGTGCCAGAATAAAGACTTAGCCAAATTTTGAGAAAAAAATAGGATAAGTATTTCAGAATTTTGTAGAAGAATGTAGAAAGGAGTAAATATAAGAAGAAAATAGAAAAATATAGATAGAATGAAATCATAATAAGTGTATTGTCATTTTACGATAAAAATTTCTAGTCCTTTTACTAGAGAGTGGTACGAGCACTTGGCTATAGGTGGATTTCGATGAGGAGGACAGGGGAATTTTTGACATCCTTTTATACATTACTGGATTAGATTATGTGGCTAGTATGCCACAGATTACATTGGATCATGGCCTCCTCACAGCCTTAACTGAGAGGTAGAATAGTGAGAGTCAGTGTTTTCAGGTCCCAATTGACAATAATACTATCATGTTGGAGGATGTATGGAGGATTTTATTGGTTCACATCCAAGGTCAGCTAATTGAGTATTCGAGTCACCAAAATGATATCACATCTTGTATATTTGAACTATTCAGAGTGGAGGACATACTTCGCTGAGGTATGACCATTAGACTATCTTAGTGTATAACCGACCCGGAGTTAGATCGGGTGGTTGTTTATTTGATGGAATTTGTCAGTGGCATTCTTGTTACTAACAAGACCAATGCTTCATTCCCTCTAGGTCTCATTAGAGTAGTACATGGACTACTTGATGGTGATAGGTATTGTTGGGGTCAGTGTATATTGGAAAATTTATATTCATATCTTAACTTTATCACTTAATACTGTCAGAAGATAGTAGGCTTGACTAGATTATTACATATATGGGCCTAAGAACACATAGCCATTGGTTGTCCCACAAGTGTTTTACGAGCTCATGCCCTAAAGGATCCATCTGGGATGGGTTGGGTTTCGGCTGGAGATTTTATTCGGCCTAATATGGGAGATACCTATCATTATCATTGATAGCTAAATGATCTCTAGAAGGAGAAGATAGTATGGAGACCCTATAAACACTTTTAGTAGCTAGATGATGGTCTAGAGCTTAGTATGGCCAAAGCTACATCAAAGAGTTTTATAGCATGGATAGATGCTAGAGGCAGTTTTGTCTTGTTTAGGATGTTCCACAATGTGATATGCAGTACACACGCAGGGCCATGGAGGTTTTTGATATGGGTCCTCAAATTTAGATGGATAGAGCTAGGGGAAGTTATGAGCAGATGGTGCTTGTACCATGGGTACCATTGAGACATGCTGGAGATATTGGATGTATAATTGAGTATGGAACGTGGTATTTGATAGTGTTACCTTGTCGATTGAACATTCCATGGGCATCCTGGGATTTAAGACTTAAGCCACATCCAGAGGGGCCACCAGACAGTGATGATGAAGATGAGGCTGAAGATGATGAGGATGAGGCCGAAGATGATGATGATGACCCCTTTCATGGTTAGCACCATGATGGGGGTGGGGGATAGGGTCCTCCACCATGTTCGCGACAGGGATAGAGGTTGAGACTAAGATGGAGACAGGTACTTATGGTTCCTCATATGCAACTTCTTCTACTTGGTATACCTATTGAATTTCTCATTCCATTTTGAAATATTCATCCAGTGATTCAGTAGGGTCCTCCTCCTCATACACCAGGGTAGCACATTCCTAGGAAACAAGGTCCATAGTAGGGTCCCCCTATTCTACCACATGATGGTGGAGATGGAGGGAAAATAGCTACATTACAATAACAGTTACAATAGGTTATAGCCATGCAGCTTCAGATGATGATCAGGAGATATCTGGCCATGAAAAATCTATAGGTGGTTACCGTAGAATGAGACTAGGCTAGGGCCTAGGTACAAGTTGTGACCTTAGAGAGAGATCAGGTCAAGTTCTAGGATTGTTAGGGAGGTGGCAGAGATGGAGCAACTTGGTTTTAGTAGATTCAACAGGATGGCTACTAAGAGTTCATAGATTGTGAGCTTATTACATCAGGTGAAGGCCTAGGCCTAGGAGAAGACTATGGCTGCGACTAGAGATTGACTATATTATGTGGTGACATAGGCTTGGGTTGATATGGCCCAAGTTACAATATATTTTGATGCTCTATAACAAACATCTAGAAAAGTTGGGATGTCCTAGATATTGTCAGATTTTATGGGGGCTAGTGGTGAGGCCTCTTATTACAAGGTCACATAATATGAGGCAGTTCTTGATGGACTGAGACTGACACCATTTGATCAGTTAGATGTGAGTAAGTCTAGATTATAGTCCCAGAGGACCTCTCGATCAGCTATATTAGTGTAGTATTCCATAGTACAATAGAGTGTGGTAGGCTCGGCTGAGCCATCTCATCAACACTAGCATCCTCCTCCGCGCCATAGGCCAGACTTTCCAAGAGAGGGCAAGATGTTGGAGTATAATGATTAAGTGGTCTGGCCAACTGTTAATGTATATCGGTCCATCACTAATATATAGGTTAATATTTAATAATATGAAATATTTATATTTCTATTATTAAATATACTAACCTAGGTATATACTTTAGATTAAATATTTAATATCATGAAATGATTATATTTCTAATATTAAATATTATAAACCTAAGTGTATGTTACAACCATTTAGGTTGAAAAGGTGGGTCGGGAGACATAGCTGATCACCTTATATAAAAAGGACTTTAGGTCCTAATTTGATATATTCGAGAAATATATCAAAGGTGTGTAAATTAAGTGATTTAGTTTTACCCTTTGTAAATAGGGTTTCAAAAGAGGAGGTGATCCTATTGGATGTAAAATAAGTTCTCTGAAGTAAATGGTTATTTTCAAAGTAGTTTTTTACCCTATTGGAGTTTTCCACTATAATTATTGTGTCACCTATGTTATTTATTTCATTTAAGTATTTCTTTATTTACTTATGTTTATTTCATTTAAGTATTTCTTTATTTACTTATGTTATGATGTAATCTTTATTTAAATATTTATTGTAAAATTATGTAATATGTGAGTTGATTAAATCCGTATTTATTAGAATCCTCAAATTCTAACATGGTAACAGAGTGAGGTAAATTAAATAAATTAAGATCAAATATTTTATATTTTATTTATTTAATTTGTACGGATTTTTTCAACTAACCCGAAAGGGTACTTAAAAGTATTTGGTCCCCTTCTTTTTTCCCAATTTATTTTGGCATTACATTTATTTAGTTAAACTCTCAGTAAAAATTTTATGGTTTTCAATTTTAAATCCCTAAATTTTGGGGGGGTAGATGTAATATGATATGATTCTTACTTTCATTTACATTTTGTAAAATATATGGAATTAATGTTTGTTTGGAGATTGATGTGGGTATAGGTGAAAGGGGCTTCAAATATTTACTTGCATGAAAATCACATACAGAAAAAAATGATTTGTTACTATATGAACTAATTTTCATATTTTCTAAAATTTCAAATGTTTGAAGGTTAAATATTTCGAAAGGTAAATTCATACTCGTGTTTTTTGGTCCCCTCTGAAAGGATTCGATTTAAAAAACTATAGTTTATAGTTAATCTATAACTATATCCTATATAATTTTAAAACTATATTATTATTTTTAATAAAAATATATATAATTTAGAATAAGGTTTATATAATAATTTATATAAATTTCATATTAAAATTTATATAGTTTTGGAAAAAAAATTATATATTAAAAGTCTTAAACCATATTAAAATTACATGGGATTGAAGGAAGAGTCAACAAGCCATATTCTAAGCCTAAGTTTAAATCATATTTAAACTTGACTTATAAATCTAGGCATATATAGTTTTTTTTTTTTTTTTTAAATAACAAACCTAATTTTTAATCATATTATATATATGGTTAGTTTAAACCGCTTAAAATATAACTTTTATTACATTTGATCTATATATGTTTAAAAAAAAACGTAAGTGCTTACTTTTTTTTGGGAAGGGGGCTTGTGTTTATTGCTTGGCCATGAAGGGATTACTTTTTAAATCTTAATAATTATTAAATAAAACCTAACATGTGTCCCTAACTATTTATATTATCCATGTAAGGGGGCAACCCCATTCATCTATATATTATAGTTTATGAAAACTATATAAATAAACCTATTTAAAGGTTTTCTTTTAAATAAGAGTGGGAGTAAAGAATAAAATGAGATAATATCTCAAGTATAAATGGAGAATTTAAAAAAGGGCTAGTTTATTGGTAGCCCATGTGAAGTATGGTAAATATTTATTAAAATATTCATAGTTATAGCCACATAAAAGTTTTAAAGTTTTTAGCTTGCAAGAATTGTATAAAATATTTTACAATATTTCCATAGTTTTAAATGTGTGCGGGGTAAAATTAAGAGTAAATAAAGGGAGGAGACAAGGTTCATGAAAATAGGAGTTTCAATTTATTTCATTGGTCAGGTGAAATTACTTATCCCCTCTGTATAATATGCAGGTTAATCAATATTCTCATAAATCTATTTGCACATGGTAAAATTATTTTAACTCAATCTATGTTCTTTAAACACCTTTAATAAGGGTTATGTGTTTTTTACAATAAATAAATACTATAGTGTATAATTTTTATGAACTATATGTTATTTTTTATTTACATTCTATAAACTATATACCTTTTTTTAAATGTGTATATATTTATACATTATAAATTATAATAGGTTATTATAATGTATTAAAATATAACTTCCCTAATATTATACAAAAGAAAAAATTCTGGAATTTCACATTCTAGAAATACACAACAAGATTTGACTTCATTAAATTCGACGGTCAAATGACTATCACGGTAGACTAAACATAAGATAATATGATGGTCATTTAGACGTCAAATTTAAGCTCATATGTTCCAATAAAATTTCATTGTGTTAAAATTGATGGCCAAATGATTGTCATGACATACAAAAAATAAGCCATTATGAAGGTCATTTAGACGTCAAATTTAAGTTGTCCGGATCTTTTTCTATATATTTTTTTTTCAGATTTTTGATGTTTTGATATTATAGATGTTTATGAAACTCTTATCTTCCTAAATAAGAAATTAAATTGGGCTCAATCTATGTTAGAAAGTTTAAATGGACTATTAACCTTAGGAAAATAACCACAAGCCATCATATGTACCATGCATTAATTACCTTATATGAACCTAAGCCGCAAAGTATTATAGGGTCTAGGTAGATATACAAAGTAAAATATAATGCTGATGGTAGTATTAAAAAAGCTAGACTTGTTGCTAGAGGTTTCACTTAGAAACTTGGTATTGATTATGTTGAGACATTTGCCCCTGTAGATAAAATGGGTACTGTTAGGGCCTTATTTGTAATTGCAAATCAATTTGGGTGGGAGATCCACTAAATGGATAAGAAAAATAATTTTTTGAAGTATGATTTAAAAGAACTTAACATGTTTCATCCTAAAGGATTTTAAGAAATTGGTAAAGAAAACTATGTTTGTAAGTTGATAAATCTTTATATGGTTTAAAACAAGCTCTTAGAGTTTGGTATGTGAAAATTGTTTCCTTCTTTAAACTGTTAGGTTTTGTTAATTGTTCTTCTAACAATGATATATTCATTAAGAAATAAGGGTCACATATTATCATTATATGTATATGTGTTGATGATTTGCTTATGACTTGTGACAATTCTGATTTAATTCATACGATTAAAGAGAAATTGAAGCAATACTTTGAAATGAATGAGTTAGATCTCTTACATCATGTTCTTTATATGAATTTATTTCATTCTATTGTTATTTTTCAAAACACAATATGCAACCATTGTATTGAAAAAATTTCTTATGATTGATTGTAAACCATTTTCTACTTCAATGGAAGTTGGAGTAAATATTGATAATAAATCTACATATGAAAAAGGTTGATCCTATTTTATATACATTGTTAGTTGATAGTTTGATTTATCTAATTATAACTAGAATAGATATTTCTTATACAGTAGGAATTACTTCAAGGTTTATGCAAGAACCTTTTTTAGAGATCATTGGAATCTTGCAAAAATAATTTTCATATATTTGAAAGGAACAATCAATTATGGGTTGCATTATACTAAGAATGAAAATTCTATCTTATATGGATCTTGTGATTCTAACCATACTGATATTGTGTTATAAAATATAATGGATATGTGTTAAAGTTTTTTGGTGTAGGATCCATTACTTAGAACAACAAATATAATCAACAATATTCATTTCTTCTACTGAGGTATAGTAAGTACAATGGAATAAGTAAAAAAGCAATGTGGTTGTAACGGCTCCAAGATACACATGGAAGAAAAAAGAAATATTTCTCTTTTATGTGGTGGTCATAGTTGTAATATTCTTGATAAAGAATCTGATTCAACATCAGAGGATGAAGAACATTGAGATACATATACGCTTCACCCGTGAGAAGGTGAAAAGTGATGAGATAAATCTCAAGTTCATGTTGATTGAAGATCAGGTTGCTGACATCTTCAAAAAGTTCTTGAGTGCGGCAAAGTTTTGTTACTTTCATGAAAATCTTGGATTATCAAATTTTCCATTAAGGGGGAGTGTGCATAACAATGTCACCTCCTAATGGAACTTACTGTTTGTCAAAAAAAAAATTGGCATTTGAAAAAAACTTTGGGAAGTGTTAAAAGACCTTCGGGCATGTATACCTCCTCGGCTTCTTTTTTAGAAAGAAGTTTAGAAAAATCTTAAAGATGATATTCAGTAAACTATTTAGTGCTATTGAGTTTACTGGTAAACATCCAATACAAACATTTTTTTGAGGAGGTCTTTGGTTGTAAAAGGCTCCTATATGCTTGGGTTCAATAACATTTTATGAGAACCTGTGAGACCATGTAAAACTCACAAATCATACTTAGCCACTGATCATGGGATGATCTTTGGGATTCGAAATCCTTTTATATCAAAAGGTAAATTGAGTATGACGAATTTGTTATAATTCCTTCAACCAATATGCTAGCCTAAAACCTTTATGGTTTAAATATTGTAAATCCTTTAGTGTACCAAGGACAGATAATCTATTGGCATATGTTATGTTATTTCACTTAACATTAAGGGGGAGTGTTGGAACATAATTATTAAGTGGTCTGGCCAACCCTTAATGTATATGGTTCCATCACTAATATATAGGTTAATATTTAATAATATGAAATATTTATATTTTTATTATTAAATATGTTAACCTAGGTATATATTTCAGGTTAAATATTTAATATCATGAAATGATAATATTTCTAATATTAAATATTATAAACCTGGGTGTATGTGTCAACCATTTAGGTTGAAAAGGTGGGTTGGGAGACATACCTGATCACCTTATATAAAAAGGAATTTAGGTCCTCATTTGATATATTCGAGAAATATATCAAAGGTGTGCAAATCAAGTGATTTGGTTTTACCCTTGGTAAATAGGGTTTCAAAGGAAGAGATGATCTTACTGGATGTAAAATAAGTTCTCTGAATTAAAAGGTTATTTTCAAAGTGGTTTTTACCCTATTGGGGTTTTACACTATACATACTGTGTCACCTGTGTTATTTATTTCCTATATGTATTTTTTTGTTTACTTATGTTATGATGTAATCTTTATGTAAATATTTATTGTATCATTGTATAATATGTGAGTTGATTAAATCCGTATTTATTAGAATCCTCAAATTCTAACACGAGAGTCATAGATGACTCTCCTTATTTATTCTATACTAACAGATGTATATACCCTTGATGTATGTCTTTTATGAAGGACCAGTTTTGATCGTTGATGTATGATATATCATGTTGGATTATGCCTCTTGATGAAGGCCTATTTTTATTCATGCCCTTGATGGAAGATTTTTGTATCGATGATGTATATATTTTTTAGATAGACATTATATACATGTATATGGACATTCAATGTTATACTTTCCATGTATTTATATGACTGATGATGATGATTTTTGGATGATGTTTGTATGATTTTACTTTTCATGTATGTATCATGATCAATGTTGATGATGTATTACATGTTTTTGATTCATGATACATCCTTAAATAATATCATGTGTTTTGTACATGAGATGTTTCTTATACAAGTTTATAGGATGATATTTATGATATTGGTGTAGGGGGGATAGATTTTTTTATCATGTGTAATCTCTCTTGCCTCATTGATGATACAGTATGTGATGATTATCTTAGTATACATGCTTGATATAAAACTTATCATTTTATTGAGATATAATTTTATAGATGATGTCAAATATTATGATATGATAGATGATATATGTGACATATGTTATCCTATTAACAATTTTGTACAGTCAATTCACAAGCACAACCTAATAAAAACTGAACATAAGACAAATATTCACAAGTATGCAAAAATGAATTCAATACAAAAACTCAACGTTAAGTAAGGAATTGAATTAAATTTAAACATACAACACAATGCAATGGAAACAAATATAATGAACATACTACAATTATAAAAAAGCATGTAAGATAAAATGAATTAAATGCAAAATTTTAAGTAATACCCAACCTAAGAAATTGAATTAAATTCAACGCATACAACATGGAAATAAAATGAAACCAACAATATACAAACCAATAACTAAAATTGATCAAACTACTACTTTGTTTTTGTGGGATAATATTGATATATTTTCTATTATTTTTGGTGTTATCTCGAAGGATAAGTTTTTCAAGCCTACAGTTCACATTTATTCTAGGGTTTCTTTAAGAAAAATTGATTTTTGTTGGTGTAGTGTCATCCCTAGGAGGGAGTTATTTGAATGTTTTTATTTTGTAACATTTTGTGAATGTTTTTGTGTTTTTTTGAGGTCCTTTTTGGAAATAAATGTACAATGACAAAGAAGTGTGGATGCCCCTAGTGTGAGATGGGAATATACAAAGAAAAAATGTCACATGCGTATGTTTAAGAAGGTCCAGATGTGAAGATGCCACCAATTTTAGATGGTAATATACAAGGTGATTCATACACATAGAAGTAAGAAAAGTGAGCCAAATCACGACTTTGCAAGATAGATATAGGAGGATTCCTAGACCTGTAGGAAAACTAGCCCTAGATAGAAGTGATAATTACCCATCTAAAATGTGAGAGTATCTTGTGAACAACGAATCCTCCTTAAGCACTGGAATCTAGTTTTCACCCAAGGAATTTCATAATGCACCACAATTGTGTGGTTTTCACACTTGGATGACCTATTTTTTCTTTAATGTTTTCTTGATTTTTTAAATTTTTTGTGCTTATTTTTTCTTTCTTTTCCAAGGAATTTCTTATTCAAGCATATAAGAGCTTGAGATGAATTTCATTCATCAGTTAATTTAATTCCTCACCATCTGAGTGAGACATGTCGTATTCCCTTGAACCGTACTTAGCGACTACAATATATGACCCTAACCAGTTGGCTTCAAACTTTCATTTATTTTCTCTGTCTTTAACAATATTTTTTGGTTCTCTTTCAACATGATATTACTTAATTCAAAATTGTGAGGAATGATTTGTTTATTATATCCTCATGATACCTGATTCTGATAAATATTCAGGTGATTGAACACTCTCATGTACTTTTCATTTAGTAGCTCCAACTCTTCCAGTCTAGCAACCATGTACTCTTCATATTTATCTAGATAGTCTTAGAGAGATATTCTCAGGGAGAGAAGCTCAATTTCCAAGCGTATGATGGCTTCAGTGCCATAAACTAATGAATATGGGGTAGCACCAGTAGGGGTGTAAATGGAGGTTCGATAGGCCCAGAGGGCGAGATGAATCCGAAGGTGCCAATTACAGCTAGTCTTACAAACCATTTTCTTCATGATTCGAATAATGGTTTTATTGGTGACCTTTCCTTGTATATTACCTTGAGGGTAATATGGGGTTGAAAACTTGAGTTGGATTTGGAAGCACTGACATAACAATTTAATATATTATTCTTGAAATATTTACCATAATTTGTGATAATGGTGGAGGGAATGTCGTAACGACATATGAGATGATTCATTATAAATTTAGATATTTACGTACCGGTTATGTAAGTGAGAGGTACAACCTCTAGCCATTTAGTGAAGTACTCAGTGGTAGTGATAATTTGGGTATGAACATCTAAGGAAGTTAGAGTGAGCTTCTCTATGAGATCAAGTCCCCATTTAGAAAATGACCATGGAGTCATGATGGGATGCAAACCCTGTCCTGATGCATGTATCGAGTTACCAAATTTTTGACACAGTTCACACTTCTTGACAAAGTTGTAACAATCTGCTTCCATGGTAGGCCAATAATAGGCTACTCTCAAGATTTTCTTAGCTAGGACCATGCCGCTAGTATGTGCTCTACAAATACCACTATGCACTTCTTTAATAGTGTGGATTGACTCGGTAACATTCAAACAATGTAGTAGATTCCTATCGTAGCCATGACGATAGAGGGTTCCTCTTAGGATGGTATAACAAGATATATGATGAATAAGGGATTTTTTCTCCATGTGGGTGATGTTTTGGGGAAATATGCCATCTTGTCGATAATTAAATATGGAGTTGTACCAGGGTGAGAATGGACCAAAAAATTTACATGCCAAACAAGATTTCGACATGTCATATATGGGCACTCATAAGTGCTCCACAAAAAAATAAATATTTTTTTTCCTGAGGTAGAATGTGTAGTAGAGATCCTATTGTGGCTATCGCATCCACCAATCGGTTGTGTGATCTCGATCTTTTCTCAAAGACAATCTGTAGAAAGTATTCTTTCAAAGTTTCCACTAGTTTCTTATATGGAACAAGTTTTTCATCTTCGACCTTGTATTCATCGTTAACTTGTTTAATGATTAGCTAGGAGTTACCAATGAATTGTAGATGTCTAATATTCTAGGTGATAGCTAACTTAAGGCCGACAATGGGCACTTCATACTTTGTAATGTTATTTTTACAAGGGAATCCCATATGAAATTCTCATGGAATATCCTCTCATATGGGAGTGATGAACACCACTCCTACTCCTACCCCATGAAATATGAATGACCCATGAAAGTGGAATTTCCACACTACAGACTCCTCGATATACATCATAGATGCATCTAGAATATCCAAACACAATGGTTCCATTCCTGATAGGGGAGATTCTACCTGTTTATCTTCCAATACATATCCTTTTAGAGACTTCTTGTTAATGAACTCAATGTAAAATTCACTATGGAGAATGATCCAATTATCCATTCATCCTGTAAGGGCGGGTTTGGATAAAAGGTACTTGAGAGGGTCAAATTTGGATATTAACTTGGTTTTCTTGTTAAGGAGGTAATGGTGAAGTTTCTATAAAGTAAATACTATTGCTAGGTAGTCCTTTTCAATCTATGGATAATTCAGCTCATAGGTGATGAAGGTGCAGTTGAGGTACTAAACCGCCCTTTATTTATGGCCAAGGTCATATTGGAAAATCAGTGCACCAATAACATATTGAGCGGCTGAAATAAACAATAGGAGGGGTTTTTCTGGCATAGGCAGCATGAGAACAGGTAGGTTGATTAAATATTTCTTAAGCAATTCAAATGCTTTTTGACAATCTAGTCCTTAGTTGAAGGTAACATCTTTTTTCAATAGATGCGTAAAAGGATGGCACTTATCCGCAAGGTGTGAAATAAATCAAAGGATTTCTTGATTTTTTCCTTATAGACTTCCTAGCTATTTTAGGTTCATCAGTGGAGGCATATCTGTGATAGCAACAACCATAGTGGGATTTACCTCTATCCCTCTCTATGAGACAATGAAACCCAAGATATTTCCTGATAATATGCCAAAGATGCACTTTCTAGGATTTAGGAAAAATTTATAATCTCAGAGACGTTGGAAGATTTGTCTCATCACTTCAAGATGCTTGCATCTGGTTTTAGACTTTTCTAAGATATCATCACCATAATCCTCAATGATGTCATTCATCATGTCATGGAAGATGAATTTCATTGCATGTTGATATGTAGCCCCGATGTTCTTGAGTCCAAAAGGAATGAACTTATAAAACAATGTCCCCCAAGAGGTGATGAAAGCAGTCTTGTGTTAATCTTCCTCTATAATCCTGATTTGGTTATAACCTAAAAACCATCCATTAAGATTAACATTTCATAATCGATAATTGATTCGATGATCATGTCGCTATGAGGAAACGTGAAGTCATCTTTAGGACATTATTTTTTGATTTCTTGGAATTCGGTGCATATTCTGATACTGATTAACTTCTTTTGAACTGGGACTATATTAGATATCCAATTTGAATCGTCGATAGGATTGATAAAATCTACTGCTAATAGCTTTCCTAGTTATTCTTTAACAAGCACTGCAATATTTGGATGTATCTTTATTAACTTCTTCTTGATGGGTTTGGCATCTGGGTTCACAACAAGGTTGTGTACAACGAATTTTGGGTCCAAACTAGGCATATCAACATATGACCATGCAAATGCATCTGTATATTCCCGTAACAATGCCACAATTTGTTTTTGTTCCTATTTTGAGAGTGAAGCTTCCATCTTTATCATTCTAGGATCTTCTTTTGAACCAATATTAACAGTAATTATTTCTTCAATGAGCATCTTAGATGCTTCTTCCATCAAGGTAAGATCAGGAGGAAGAGTAAGATCAAATTCCATAGGTGGTTCAGAGATATTATCATCTTTTAATGGGTACTCCACTTTCTCTACAACTTCTTCAGTTTGTTTGTCCACTAGTGCCATAAATAGGTTTTCACTATGTGACTTATGCTTGTTTTCCTGCAAGGATTTTTCAGAAGTACTTTTTCCCTTGCTCACGATATTTTTATTCAAGCATCCACATATATTTTCTTCTTTTCCAAAGTATGCGTAGGTATCCAGATTGATAGAGAAACCTTTCTTGTGATCCTCATTTGGAATAGGATCCCTAAGTCCCATGAATTCTGTAAATGCCTCATCATTCTCAAATAAATCGATTGGTACATGAAGTTATTGATCCCAATATATGAGTTCAGGGTATACTAGGGTAACTTGATAATTGGATTGGGAATTGGATCTGGATAAGGTGAAGATAACTGAATTTTGAAATAGGTTAGTAGAGGCAAGATTTTCATATAGGCTACACTAGGAATATACATCACTATCTAAATGAGATGAGCTAGCCTCACATTTAGAAGAGGTGGTTTTTATCTCAGAAGGTGCATCATCATGAGGCCTAATACCAAGGCCATGTTTCTTTGATTTAAATCAAGGAATAGGAATGGGATCTAACCTTGTGAATTTATGCTACATCCAAATCCATTACAGCCCATGAAATACATCATGTGGTGGCATTTGATATATTTTGGAGCTTGATGGCATGATGTCATAGTGCCTTCAGGTATCTAGTCTGTGGGTGTATCTAACATCTTCTCCTCAAATTAGAGACCACTAGGAATAAATCTCTCAAATGGTTTAGGGCATATATCCCAAGTGCTCTTGAATTGAAAATATGGTTTACCATGTTTCCTTGGTGAAACTAAGAGGTCTGCTATTAGAAAATCATGCTGAAGAGTGAATTGATCATCTGGGTGATATTTTCCAATCATTTCCTCCCATGAGGTGAAGGGGTCGACCAATGTAGAGAAGTTATTATTATAGGGAGTGAGTGCATTTGGATCGATGCATTCTCTTATAACTTCTTTTTGTAATGGGATAACAATATCCACTGAAGGAAACTCATATGTTGCACGAGAAAAACTATGCAGTGATCTATAGTGTGTAAATGGTTCTGGATCACCTAAGATGGTGATCATCTATCCTCTATGGCACAATTTGATGCACTGATGAAAAGTAGAAGGAATGGACTACATGACATGAATCCATGAGCATCCCAAGAGAATGTTTTAAGTAAGATCCAAGTCAAGGACATGGAACGTAATATCATGATATGTTTTCCATACTTCTATTTGAATTACTATAGTTCCTGCTGATTCTCACTCCTCATTATCATAGGCTGTGATGGTGATAGTTTTAGCACTCAGACATGATTCTAAATTTCCTAGCTGCTTAACTAGCTTCAATGTGTAAATATTTAGACCAGAGCCATCATCCACAAGCACTTTTTTTAATTTTACGACGAGTAACAAACGACCTCTATATATAAGGGTAAGTTGTGCTCAGGCTTATTACATGAGATCACACTTTGATCAAAGGAATTATGGTCATTATAACCAAGGTTAACCACCATCACTTGAAGGTGGGTGGGATCTACATTTGTGAAGACCCTTGAACTATGAAGTGTTTTATACAGTATATTCTTATGAGTAGTATAAATCATGAGGAGATCTAGGATTGTAATTATAGTTGGGGTTTTCTCGAATTGTTCTATCAAGTTGTAATGGCCTTCTTAAGAAATAGGTAGAGGATATGGTATTACCAAATGAGCACGTCATGTGCCTACAACACAACTATTTCCTAAGATCCTAATGGTGTTTACCTGTTCGTCAGATGAATAGACATAGCCTATAAGGGATTCAAATGGATTATTGTTTGTTCGATATACGTAAACAACTATTCTATAGTCATTAGAGGCTTTCTATCGATCTGGATTACTATTTTTCTATCCTCATGGTTGGAAAGGGTTCTTTGAATATACCCATATGCTCATTAGGACCCTTTCTTGAGTTAGATGGTTAATCTACCACAAGCTTACCTTCTTCAATAATGTCTTGTATAAAATTCCACATCCTCAAGCATCTATTTGTCTTATGTCCTTTGACACAATGAAAATCACAGTATTCATGCTCCTTAAACCAATTGACATAGGCACATTGTTTGGATACGGTACCTTTTGTCGTCAAATCGCTGCACCCTCCAAATGGCCAGGATGTGAATAGGATGTTCGGTGTGATTGGGACACATGGGATCACCTCTCAAGCTGTGGGACTTGGGCTCGAGGTGAACCTCCGGAGAAGGCCGGCTTCCTCTTCCTAAACTAAGTGTTGTACTACTCCTAGTGTAACAAAAATCATTATCTAGTCCTAGGCTAACATTTTCATGGGGTTTTAGGGAAAGAAATTTACAGAAATGAAACTATAATAGGGATGGTGATGCACCAGGTAAAGGGTGTCTTCAGACTCATGAAGGGTTAATTTGAAAAGGGTGTGTGCACCACAGGTCAACTTCACCTATTGCAACTTAGAGAGGGTACATGATACCACAAACTAAGAGACACGCGTTCCCTTTGTTAAACTTTATCAGAACTGAGAAATATACCAGTTTCCCAGTGAAGAAGGATGAACCCAAGAACAGTGAAAAGACACCACAACTCAACTGCATGCAATACTCCACCACTCGATAAGCACAAAACTCCAAGAACTTGCAATAGAAACTTAAACTTGCACAGTGTACCTTCAAGTATGAGAAAGGCACAAAGAAGCACAGAAGGATGAAAGGACTGAGATTAGTCACAAAACACACACTTTTATTGCTTCAATAACATGCACAATGCATCATACATTCAGAAGAGGCAATAGTTGCCATTACAGTCTTGAAGAGGAGGCTTGAAAGTTCTCTCAACACACAAGAACAACTTGCAGAAGAGAGAGGATTCTTGAAAAGTATACACTCACATGAGATATCTAACTGTCCAACTTGTCTGAACTGTTGGAACCCTTTGAAATGAGCTTCCAACTTACATTTATAGAAGAATATGTGAGAAAGAAGAGGAAATGGTCATAATTGCATTCCTAAAATGAAGGCCCATGATGTATTTATTGCAGTTAGTTGAACTACCTTAGAAGGTTCCATCATGGGTCATTAATTGCCTGATGACCTAGTCTTCTCAATTAATTAAAAGAATATTTAAATAAAATATTTAAATAATAATAATAAATATTATTATTAAAATATAAAAAATAAAAATATTAATTTAATTAACATAATGTTGGGACCCCCCCCGTTGACCCGTTTGACTTGAAGAGGAGGGGGGGTCCATGTGGATAGAGTCTGCAAATATCTCAAACTCGGTGAGCTTCGAATCCTCTAACTCGGTGTTGCAATCGATTTTTGAACCCCACACTATCTCTTTCCTTGCTTTGTTAATCGCGCTCTTTTGCATTGAGTCCTTCGAATAGTGAGCTATCAAACTCGATTCTTATCATTTTCCTCTAGTTAACTCGAGGCCATTTATGCATTCCTCATTCAAAATTCATGAAACATCACCATGAGCTCCCTACGAAGTCACCGAGATCTTCATCCAGTAAATGATCTTACCTTTCCTGGGCTCAAACTCACTTGAATACCGAGTTTAACCCAATATTTTTAAAAAGAATGGTTTTGCCACAATGCTCACGAATTCTTCCTTATCATATAACACTTGTAGTAAGAATGTTTTGGCTTTGCCATAATAAGCACAATTTGTACCCTCCAAACGATGAGAAAATGCCATTACCAATAAAGACCTAATGTTGCCATGATAATGACCCAGGCTCATGCCCGTTACATGTCGATAGACACCCTTAAGACTGATTTTTGGTCAAAGAACCCTTCGGTATTTTGGCAGTGCATTCGGCAATCTCGGCTCCAATCAACAATTATGCCACTATTGGAATCTTAGTATGGCATAGGTAGCTGTGAGCTACACCATATACTCATTTTTCCAGAAACTAAAAAGATCCTTTATGTTACAATCTGCATACACATAAAATAAGCCCTTCAAAAAAAAAATACATTGAACAACTGGGGCAGCCAAGAGGACCTTGGAAAATATGTACAGGTAACAACCATATGAATTCTTCCTTAGTCGCGGATCAAAGCTAATAGAAATAAAGCTAGATAAAATTAGCTTGAAACTACAGTATAATCGTCCATTTCTTAAAACAAGTTTCTCTGAACCTGGTAAAGGAATACTTTTATTATCTGATTAGACGCACATAATGGAAGGGTATAAATATTGCCTACTGCCCATAGAGTTTCTGAAAGAGACCATTTACAAGTAACAAGGATGTAGTATGCAAAACGAGCCGACCAGGTATTTCAGAGTTGACCTTCACATTCAATTCGTTTCTAGGAGAAAACAATGCTGAGCAATATGAATCGTTTCATTCTGCACCGTTTTAAACTTCCATCTCCTGACTCGGGAAAATTTTATGAAGCCTTGAATGACGTGACTCCAATCCATCGTATACAGCAGTGAATATTTGTTTCCTGCAGCTATGTGTGGGAGCTTGTCTCGCGACCACCGAATGCTCAGAGCCCGAATGGGAGTTGGGAGAAGTATGTTGGCAAAGGCAAACTGATCAGGTCGGACATCCATTTGTTGCATTCGGTGAAACAGTATCAACACCGTTGGACAACCTGCTTGCTGGAAGCATTCAAAAGGCTTCTACTGTGCTGCACAGATGCTTGCTACCTGTGCGTGGGAGTTTGTCTCATGACCACCGATCTGGATGAGTTTTCAGCATTGCTTTCCTATCAAACACTTCACACATGAGCCACGACTAATCCATTAACGCATCATCTTGGTTGGGTTTGCCTGTAACCTCCATGCTGAAATTGGCATCACGTCACGTTTTTTAACCCATGACCCACTCCAATTCACAACTGTCCTATTAATCCTCCCGGTGACTCACACAAAGACTCGGACCACTCCAAGCTGTGCGGATTTCTGTTTACACGGCCCGTGTGGAAATCTCATGACGGATTACCATCTTAATATTTCCCATTTGGCATTGTTTGCCTGAATCTCCCCTTCACGGAAGTTTGGTCATGGTTTACAAAACCAATATTTCCACGCTTGGTAGTGTTTTCCTTATTTTCCACGTTCATACCTCAGCACAGGATTAACAGCTTGGCCTGCCATCGCAATAGTTCCACGCTTGGCATACTAGCTCTAAATCCCTGCATAACGGCTTGGATAAATTAATTCACGGGCCCCAGCCTCAACTTCGCCGTGCAAACTTGGCAAGATAGTGAAATGTTTCCCAAAGATTTTACATGACCCATTCAAGCTTCAAGCTTCTGCAAACGTGGATATTGCAGGATAGAGTCCATCTAAGTGATCCCTTGAACTCATGGCTATAAAAATATCATTTTATCTGTCGGGCTGAGTTCAGCCATATCCTATTTTCCCATGTCATCTTATCATATCTACAACATGTCTCTAAGAACCACTATGCCGTAAGTGATTTCACTCAAGATATCAGTAAACTCGACCATCAATTCCTTTGGGTCTAACTAGGATCAATATTTTAATTGAACTTCAGTCTGAGCTATAAGCTTGATCTCTCAGTGAGCTCAAATGTTTCAACGCTGAGCTATTTCCTTTCTCCCAAGAAACATGCTCAACTTTCTGAGTGACTCGTTGAAGATGCTCATATAATTGCAAAGAAAATTTTGCTTCATAAATATTCTGATATGAAATAGATCCACTTCTATGAGATTCGCTTCCATGAGTTACACCGTAAAACAAGTAAGGTCTCGATAGAGAATTTTTGTAATAAATTTCATCAAGTCTCCCGGTAACACTCTCACTGTCACTTAATTGATTTTCATAAAAATATATTTGAAGGAAAATCCCAAATTCGAGGATGCATTCGATGTTGAATAGATAAAAACGTAGTTGGGCGACCTGCTTGTTGGAAGTGCTCAAAAGAACTCTTACTATACTGCAACATGCTTGCTGTCTGTGCACCGAATGCTCGGCCAAGGAATGTCTGAACAACATCAGCTGAAATATATATTTGCTGTATTCACTTATACCCTTGGCCCGACATTCTTGTTACCACCTGCGTCGATCTCTACCGAGATCCTTATAGAGTTTCCTTCATTCGTCAATTTTCAATGAGCTATATTTTGCATTAACAAGACCTTATCGAGCTCTTACAACTGAGAGTCTCTATCTGAGATGATTTCCAAGATGACTATCAATTTGACACCAGATTCTTTATCAACTCGACCCTGAACTCTTCACTAAGTTGAGATCAACTGGGTGCCTTTCGATGCTAGGTTGATCTCTTCATATGCAATTTAGGAACTATTTTTAATTATTGCATCTCATTAATAACCGAAGGTGGGTTCCTGGGACTATTATTTCATTTTGAATGTGATAAGACCCCATTGTGCAATCTTGCCATGTGTGCAAAATTGGATAACATTTTTGGTAACCTCTCGGGGATGATTGCCTGCTAAGCATGATTCCAGTAGCCTTAAGTCATCCATTGGGCATGGAGTCTATGTTGGAATCCTGAAAGTAGTATGATTTTCTTTGACACATCCCAGAATCTCCTTGAGCATTGCCGATATCCTGGGCCTCCCTGGAATGCTAAGCATGAAGTATACTGAATCTGTTGAATGCTTGACATCCATGGAACATTGAAAAATTTTGAATGAAGCATATTTTGAACTGTTATGGAAACCTTGAACCTTTCTTCTCCTTGACACCTTCCAATGGTGAAACAATGTGTAGAACAACACAAAACACAACAACAAGGAAAGCAAAGCAACAACACACAACAATGTGCATAAGCACTTGGAGGAAAACACCTAATTTAACTGTACAGGGGGTGGAACGCTTCTCAAAAACAAGCTTTGAGATGTATCCCATTCACATGAATGGGAAGTTCTTCTCCATTGAGCCTAGATAGATGAAATGAATTTGCCTCTTTGCAAGTTCTGATGATGTATGGCCCACTCCAGAGAGCATCAAACTTGGCATGATCTTCCTAGTTTGGCCCTGTCTTCCTCCCATTTGAGAACTAAATCTCCCTCTTGAAAATGCCTGTCGAGACGCCTTCTTGTCAAAAAATTTCTTAAATTGAGCCTGATGCTTCTCCAAAGTTTTCATAGCCTTGTCTCGTACTTCCTCTAACTCCATGAGTTCAGCAGACCTTACTGTCAAAGGATCATTCTCTATAACTTCAAGTTGATGAGCTAACTCCAAAGAAAGTAACTCCAATGAGAGTGGGATTTTTGCCTCTCTTCCATATACAAGAACGAAAGGAGAATTTCCGATGGCCCTTTTAGGTGTGATCCGATCTACCCATAAGGCAGTCTTAAGCTGTGTATGCCAAGTCCTCTTGTTAGTCTCCATTGTGTGCTTAATAATCCTTATGAGGTTTTTGTTGCTAGACTCAGCCAATCTGTTTCCTTGAGGATAGTAATTGGATGAAGTTTTGAGGTATACCCCATTTTTAACAACCCATTCACTCAATTTCATACCAAGAAAAGCCAGTGCATTATCTGAAATGACTATAAACGGAACACCGAACCTCGTCATTATACCCTCCAAAAAATCTAGAACTACCTTTTCATTGCTCTCTTTTAATGCTACTGCCTCTGTCCATTGAGTAAAATAGTCTATTGTGGTAAGGACCCATTTATGTCCGTCATTGGATGGAGGATTAATCATTCCGATGAAGTCCAACCCCCATTGAACAAAGGGTTGATCCACTTGAATTGGATGCAATGGAAGAGCTGCCAGCTTCTGCTTAACTGTGAAAACGGCACATTCCTTACATTTCCTTACCCAGAGATGGGCATCCTTGAATAAATCTGGCCAATAGTAGCCAGCTCGCATGATCTTGGTAGCTGTTGTTCGTGCAGAATAATGTCCTCCAGATAGGCCATTATGAAACTCTTCTAGTATCTTACTGACCTTTTCTGGTCCTATGCACTGAAGGAGGACGCCGTTCAAATCTTTTCGAAAGAGAACGCTATCTACCAAAACATATGGGATAGATTGAAGACGGAAAGTTTGTCTTTGGTTTTTATCCATGTTTGTCAGGTATGCTCCTAAGAAGATGAAATTCTTCATTTTGGATAACCAATCAGCTTGATCAACATTCTCATCAGTATTTAGGAGTGTCACGTCCTCATTACTTTCTGATTCCATGTCTGTTGCAAGTTGCTGACATAAACCCTTACCTCTAAAAAGTTTAGTGACTTTGATGTGCACGTCATACTCCATTACCTTCGTGATCCATCCAGCACGCTTTTCGTTCATTTCTTTGTTCAGCAAAAACTCCTTGACACTTAGATGAGACACCATCAGATGAATCTTGTTGTTGGACAACATGTTCTTGAATTTCTTCAAAGCTCAAATAACCGTAAAGACTTGCTTTTCAATGAATGAGTATTTGAACTCGTAGTCTTTGAGGGATTGACTGAAGAAAGCAATTGGTTGCTCCATCAGGTTGTTGTTTTGTTGGGCGAGGATCCCTGAAATGCTCTCTTGACCTACAAAAGCATAAAGGATAAAATCTTTGTCAAACCTGGGGTTCAGAAGTGTGAGAGCTTGAGAAATGGCTGTTTTGATAGCTTCAAAGCTTTCTCATCCTTCCTTTTTCCATGAGAATGGCATGTTTTTCTTTAGCATGGCTGTCAGTGGTTTAGCCAATGTTGCGAATTGAGGGATGAATCTCTACACGAAATTTATGGTTCCCAGAAAACTCTGGAGGCCCTTCTTGTGACTTGGGAGAGATAAGGACATAATTGAATGAATCCTAGTTGGATCAATTGATAATCCTTCTGCTGAGACCACATGCCCCAACAATTTTCCCTCGTGCACTGCAAAAATATATTTCTTGGGGTTAAGTGAAACCCCAAATTCCCTACACCTTTGGAAAACTTCCCTTAGATGCGTGATGTGATATTCTGCATGCTTAGAGTATACAGTTATATCATCAAGGTAAACTAAAATAATATCATTGATTAGTCCCTTAAATTCCATGTCCATGGCTCTTTGGAAAGTAGCTCCGGCATTGGACAATCCGAATGGCATTTTATAGTAGGCATACGTGCCCCATTTGGTAGTGAAAGTCATTTTGAATTGGTCGGATTCTTGGACTAGGATTTGATTATAACCTGAATATCCATCGAGCAAAGAAAATCTTTGAGCTCCTTCCACCGTTTGAAGGATCTGCTCCATCGATGGAAGAGGATAATGGTCTTTTAATGATGCACGATTCAAATCCCTGAAATCTACGCATAACCGGATCTCTCCATTCTTCTTCCTCACGGGCACCAAATTGGATACCCATGAGGAATGCTTGATCGGAAAAATTATACAGGCCTCGATGATCTTGGTTAGCTCCTTTCTCATTAGTGGCTCGATTTTGGGATTAATCGGTCTCTGTTTCTGACGAACTGGCTTAGCATTAGGATCCAGTTCGATGGTATGTTGTGCTAGACTTGGATCAAAACCACGTAGATCTTTATAGCTCCATGAAAATATGTCATGATACTCTTGACAAAGTTTGATGAAAGCTTCTTTCTATTCATAAGTACACACTTTTCCGATCTTAAGAAATTTTTCATTTGATACTTCAACTTCCTCAAAATATTCTTCTCTAACCACCATGTTAGGGCTTTGTCTTGTGGCTTGGTCATCTGAATTGAAAATGGATTCCAAAGTGACTAAACCTTTTGGTAACTTGTTGCTTTTCAATTGAATAATTTTCTCACCATATGACTCCTGCAACTTATCTTGATTCTTTGTAGCAAACTCCACCTCTTCTTGTAGAAAGAGGACAATTTGTTTATCACTATCAAACACTTGCCAACTACTCACATTATCAGGGACTGCTGGTCGAACCACCATTTTAACAAATTGCTGCCCTTCTTTCATGATATCAACTAGTATGTTGTATTTTGAACCAATTGTAGCAAGCCTATCTACATCTTGATTTTGATTTCTAGGGATTGCATGGATTCCAAAAGCTTCAAAATCTTCAATCAGGTCCCAAACTCAGTTCTTATATGATCTTAAAAGATCATTTTTTGATTCACTACATGCCGAAACTTGATGAACAACTAACTCACTATCTCCAAAAACAGTCAGGGCCTTGATTCCCTTCCTTTGGGCTAACTAAATTCCTTGCACAAGAGCCTCGTATTCAGCAACATTGTTAGTGTAACTGAACTGCAACTAGAAAGATGAGAAGTACTTATCTCCCTCTAGAGAAATTAACATAACACCAGCACTGGATCCATTCTTACTTCTTGAGCCATCGAAGAACAATTTCCACAGTCCTTTAGAATCACTTGGTGTTTTGACAAGTTGTGGTATGATCGTATCTTCTTCATGGATACAGTAAGTACCTAATCCTGTTTCTTCCAAGACCAGCAAACCAACTTCTTCTTCTACCAATACATCAACGTATGGATCATACTAATGATCTCTACTTACTTCATCTAGCAAAGTATCAGGGAATTCTTCAACAAGGGTGGTTGGTTCATGATCGGCATCTTCCTCTTCAGGATCGCCGATGGTGTAATTTCCATTTATGGGACTAGCAGTGTAGGGTTCTACATGATTATGGCAGATTGGTTCTGCCCTTATAGTTACTTTGGTTCTGTATCGAGTCCTGAGAATCATATGCGACCAATCGGCTGATAGGTAACCACCCATCTTGGAAGTGAAATCCCGTGAAGGGGAGGGAGATCGATGACCGATATGTCTTGGGTGAATGAAAAACATGGGCATGCATGAATGGTAAGTTAAAGTCCTTTGATAACCCCAACAGTCTTAACAGCTGTGCCATCCAGTTGAACAACCCCTCTTGCAACTGGTGCATATTGTATGCCTAGTACATCTGTAATTTGTTTCGGCATGACAGATCTACTGGCACCAGAATCGATAATGTAATTATGTACCAGGTGGTCACCAATGATCAGGGAAATGTAGAATGGCAGTGGTTTGTTTGCCGTAGGAATGATTTTCCCTTCTGGTTGACACAAATTTGTAGCATTTGTCACTCCATGGCTTGGTGATCTGCTGGTTGTACTAAAACTGTTCAGAGCTTCTCGCAACAGGTTTCTTTGGGAAGGGATCGAGAGTGCATCCCACATGGTAACGCTCAGATTGGTTTTCTTCATTTGTTCTACTATGCCAAAGGGAATTTCTTCAACTTTGATGACACTTTTTTGGGCATTGGGGTCCTCCTTTGGAAAATGTTTGTTGGGTATCGTGATGCTTGGAGAACCATCTTTCCCTATGGCGTGGCTAGCCGGTGTTTCTGGTGATTTCTTTCCTGCATTTTTATCAACTGCCATTTGTAACCCAGGTTGAGAAGTGGATGCCAGATCAGCTTCGAGAGGTTGAGGCTCCATTGCTCTCTTTTTGGAACGAGTGTTTACTGCCACTGATGAAGAATCTATATTCAATCCTCAAAAATCTTCTTCTTGCCAGTTTAGCAAAGAAAATTCTTCAGGTGCCTACGGTTGATCTACTTCTTCGTACGTAGATGAATTGTTTGTTAACTTTGAAGGGGCAGATACACTTTGAACCATAAGGGCCTGGCTAAGAACCCCATTGGGACAAATATTTTGATTGTGAGGTTGAGAGCAAGGATAACACCATTCGTAGTCTTGAACTAGATTATTTTGAATAGGTACTATAGCTCTAGATGAGCTAGCTGCAAGAGGGTTCTGAAAGTTCAAGGGCCTGACATTTGCAACTTGACTTGTAGTTTGATTTCGAGGTTGATTGTTCCCTTGAAAAGGAGAACGGTTAGCTTGATACTGCTGATTTTGTGGCTGATACAGATGATTGTATAGAAATTGTTGCCTTTTGAGTGCAACGAGCTCATTTCCAAAATTTTGTAGTAGTGACTTGACTTTAAATAGGTCATTTGAAGAGGCAGGGGAAGATTGATATGGTTGCTTGGAGTCTACTGGAATAGGAGCAATGATAGGCTGATGATTCGTAAGATCTGGAGAAAAGGGCATTGGTGGTCATGGAGCTATCTTTCCAGCCTGAATCAAAGAATTCTCTGCACTTATGGCAACTTCATAAGCATCAGGAAGTGTAGTCCCTCCCATGGACTGGATCATAACTGCTACATCACTATTCAATGCTTTCAAATAGTACAAGAATGCATTATGTGCAGAAGGATTTACGAGCGTCGGAATCCTATTCCAAGTCTTGTGGAATCGGAAGTTGAAATCACTCATGTATTCTTGGGAAGCTCTCTTTATGGTAGTAAGTTGTTCCAAAAGTGATTGGTGATCACTTTTGTCTTCAAATTGTTTACATAGCTTTTCTCCCAACTTGTCCCAAGTGGTTATATTGCCAACACCTAACCCGCGAAACCACTGAAGTGCTTTTCCCTTGAAAGAGGTAGCAAGAAGTCTAACTGCAACGTTGTCTTCGGTGATATTATGTACTGCGCAGATGTTGGCTACATCAAATATATGCTCCACTAGAGTAACGTGAGTTTCCCCCATGTAGAAGGGTAAAATTTTGAGTGCCGCAATAGGTATCAGATCACGTTGAGCCAACATCAGAGGACTACTTGCATTGAAAGGGGGAAAAACTTGGTTCCTCGCCATAGCAACGAAAGGTTGATTGTTCCTGGGTGGAGGAAATCTTCTGTAAGGAGGAGTTGAATTACCCCTACTAGGTAAATCTGCAACTGGGGATGTGGAAATGCCTCCTCTTCTTCTCTTTGGAGGATACAAGGAAAGTTTGATATGCTGATACTTTTCTTTCTTTGAAGAAGCTCTTGTCTGAATTCTTTGCATAAGTTACTGCACTGAGATTTAGAATCCAGAGATATAGAGTCGCCAGGTACTTTGACTTGTGTAAGTGAGAAGAGAAGTACCAACTCTGTCCCACTGGGCATGCCAAAAACTGTTGTGTGTGGTCGCACGGTGGCTTAAGATTTCCTGTTTGATAATGAGACACCTCTGAAAGATGGAACTCTAACTTCTGTGATGTCCCACCGGGCGTGCCAAAAAATGTTGTCACCAAATCACTGCACCCTCTGAATGGCCAGGATGTGAATAGGATTTTCAGTGTGATTGGGACACATGGGATCAGCTCTCAAGCTGTGGGACTTGGGCTCGAGGTGAACCTCTATAGAAGGCCGGCTTCCTCTTCCTAAACTAAGTGCTGTACTACTCCTAGTGTAACAAAAATGATTATCTAGTCCTATGCTAACATTTTCATGGGGTTTTAGGGAAAGAGATTTACAGAAATGAAACTATACTAGGGATGGTGATGCACCAAATAAAGGGTGTCTTCAGATTCAGGAAGGGTTAATTTAAAGAGGGTGTGTGCACCACAGGTCAACTTCACCTACTGCAACTTAGAGAGGGTACAGGATACCACAAACTAAGAGACAAGCATTCCCTTTGTTAAACTTTATCATACTGAGAAATATACCAGTTTCCCAGTGAAAAAGGATGAACTCAAGAAGGGTGAACAGACACCACAACTCAACTGCATGAAATAATCCACTCGATAAGCACAGAACTCCAAGAACCTGCAATAGAAACTTAAACTTGCACAGTGTACCTGCAAGTACGAGAAAGGCACAAAGAAGCACAGAAGGATGAAAGGACAGAGATTAGTCACAAAACACACACTTTTATTGCTTCAATAACATGCATAATGCATCATACATTTAGAAGAGGCAATATTTGCCATTACAGTCTTGAAGAGGAGGCTTGAAAGTTCTCTCAACACACAAGAACAACTTGCAAAAGAGAGAGGATTCTTGAAAAGTATACACTCGCCTGAGATATCTAACTGTCCAACTTGTCTGAACTGTTGGAACCCTTTGAAATGAGCTTCCAACTTACATTTATAGAAAAATATGTGAGAAAGAAGAGGAAATGGTCATAATTGCATTCCTAAAATGAAGGCCCATGATGTATTTATTGCAGTTAGTTGAACTACCTGAGAAGGTTCCATCATGGGTCATTAATTTCTTGATGACCAAGTCTTCTCAATTAATTAAAAGAATATTTAAATAAAATATTTAAATAATAATAATAAATATTATTATTAAAATATTTAAATAAAAATATTAATTTAATTAACATAATGTCGGGACCCCCCCGTTGACCCATTTGACTTGAAGAGGAGGGGGGTCCATGTGGATAGATTCTGCACATAGCCAAACTCGATTAGCTTCGAATCCTCTAACTCGGTGTTGCACTCGATTTTTGACCCCGCACTAACTCTTTCCTTGCCTTGGTAATCAGGCTCTTTTGCATTGAGTCCTTCGAATGGCGAGCTATCAAACTCGATTCTTATCATTTTCCTTTGGTTAACTTGAGGCCATTTATGCATTCCATGTTCAAACTTCATGAAACATCACCACGAGCTCCCTGCGAAGTCACCGAGCTCTTCATCCAGCAAACGATCTAACCTTTCCTGGGCTCAAACTCACTTGATTACTGAGCTTAACCCAATATTTCTAAAAAGAATGGTTTTACCACAATGCTCAGGATTCTTCCTCATCATATAACACTTATAGTAAGAATGTTTTGGCTTTTCCATAATAAGCACAATTTGTACCTTCCAAACGATGAGAAAATGCCATTATCAACAAAGACCTAATGCTGCCATGATGATGACCCAGGCTTATGCCCGTAACATGTGGATAGACACCCTTGAGACTGATTTTTGGCCAAAGAGCCCTTCGGTATTTTGGCAGTGCACTTGGTAATCTCGGCTCCAATCAACAATTATGCCACTATTGGGATCTTAGTATGGCATAGGTAGTTGTGAGCTAAACCATATACTCATTTTTCCAGAAACTAAAAGATCCTTTATGTTACAATTTGCAACACATAAGATAAGCCCTTAAAAAAAATACATTGAACAACTAGGGTAACCAAAAGGACCTTGAAAAAATGTACAGGTAACAACCATATGAATTCTTCCTTAGTCATGGATCAAAGCTGATAGAAATAAGCTAGATAAAATCAGCTTGAAATTACAGTATAATCGTCCATTGTTAAAAACAAGCTTCTCTGAACCTGGTAAAAGAACACTTTTATTGTCTGATTGGACATACATAATGGAAGGGTATAAATATTTCTTCTGCCCTTAGAGTTTCTCAAAGAGACCATTTACGAGTAACAAGGATGTAGCATGCAAAATGGCCAACCAGGTATTTCAGAGTTGACCTTCATACTCAATTCATTTTTTGGAGAATCAATGCTGAGCAATATGAATCATTTCATTCTGCATGGTAATAAACTTCCATCTCCTGACTCGGGAAAATTTTATGAAGCCTTGAATGACGTGACTCCAATCCATCGTATACAGCAGTGAATATTTGTTTCCTGCAGCTGTGCATGGGAGCTTGTCTTGCGACCACCGAATGCTCAGAGCCCGAACGGGAGTTGGGAGAAGTATGTTGGAAAAGGCAAATTGATCAGGTCGGACATTCATTTTTGCATTCGGTGAAACAGTATCAACACCGTTGGACAACCTGCTTGCTGGAAGCGTTCAAAAGGCTTCTACTGTGCTGCATAGATGCTTGCTACCTGTGCGTGGGAGTTTGTCTCATGACCACCGATCTAGACGAGTTTTTAGCATTACTTTCCTATCAAAAACTTCACACATGAGCCATGACTGAGCCATTAACGCATCGCTTTGGTTGGGTCTACCTGTAACCTCCGCTGAAATTGGCATCACGTCGCATTTTTTAACCCATGACCCACTCCAATTCACAACTGTCCTATTAATCCTCCCGGTGACTCGGACCACTCCAAGCTGCATGGATTTCTATTTACATGGGTCGTGTAAAAATCTCATGACGGATTGCCATTTTAATATTTCCCATTTGGCAGTGTTTTCCTGAATCTACCCTTCATGGAAGTTTGGTCATGGTTTTCCAAACCAATATTTCCACGCTTGGCAGTGTTTGCCTTATTTTCCACATCCATACCTCAGAGCGGGATTAACAGCTTGGCTTGCCATCGTAATAGTTCCACGCTTAGCATACTAGCTCCAAATCCCCACGTAACGGCTTAGACAAATTAATTCACGAGCCCCAGCCTAAACTTCCTCATTCAAACTTGGCAAGATAGTGAAATGTTTCCCAAAGATTTTACATGACCCATTTGAGCTTCAAGCTTCTGCAAACATGGATATTGCAGGATAGAGTCCATCTAAGTGATCCCTTGAACTCATGGCTATAAAAATATCATTTTATTTATCGGGATGAGTTCAGCCATATCCTATTTTCCCATGTCATCTTATCATATCTACAACATGTCTCTAAGAACCGCTATGCCGTAAGTGATTTCACTCAAGATATCAGTAAACTCGACCATCAATTCCTTTGGGTCTAACTAGGATCAATATTTTAACTGCACTTCAATCTAAGCTATAAGCTTGATCTCTCAGTGAGCTCAAATGTTTCAACGCTGAGCTATTTCCTTTCTCCCAAGAAACATGCTCGACTTTCTGAGTGACTCATTGAAGATGCTCATATAATTGCAAAGAAAATTGTGCTTCATAAATATTCTGATATGAAACAGATCCACTTCTATGAGATTTGCTTCCATGAGTTACACCGTAAAACAAGTAAGTTCTCGATAGAGAATTTTTGTAATAAATTTCATCAAGTCTCCCGGTAACACTCTCACTGTCACTTAATCAATTTTCATAAAAATATCTTTGAAGGAAAATCCCGAATTCGAGGATGCATTCAATGCTGAATAGATAAAAACGTAGTTGGGCAACCTACTTGTTGGAAGTGTTCAAAAGAACTCTTACTATACCGCAACATGCTTGTTGCCTGTGCACCGAATGCTCGGCCGAGGAAGGTCTGAACAATGTCAGCAAAAATATATATACTATATTCACTTATACCCTGGCCCAGCATTCTTGTTACTGCCTGCGTCGATCTCTACCGAGATCCTTATAGAGTTTCCTTCATTCGTCAATTTTCAATGAGCTATATTTTGCATTAACAAGACCTCATCGAGCTCTTACAACTGAGAGTCTCTATTGAGATGATTTCCGAGATGACTATCAATTTGACACCGGATTCTTTATCAAATCGACCCTGAACTCTTCACTGAGTTGAGATCAACTGGGTGCCTTTCGATGCTAGTTGATCTCTTCATATGCAATTTAGGAATTATTTTTAATTATTGCATCTCATTAATAACCAAAGGTGGGTTCCTGGGACTATTATTTCATTTTGAACGTGATAGGACCCCGTTGTCCAATCTTTCCATGTGTGCAAAATTGGATAACAGTACCATTGTGGTTGGGTATTGCAACATGTTTACAGTGTCTAACAATTTGATTATAGAAGATAAAAATTCAGTTAGAGGTGTAAATGTACGTTTCATTAATGCCTTTGGGTGAGGATCTTGTGAAATATTTAATAGCAGACCACTCTCTACAACTTGGACTCTTTTAGAGTCTGTGATGCCATCATAATGACATTTTTTTTTTATTAAATAACTTTGGTTTATCCATGGGTTTTGGCTTATGTTTGTCTTTCAAAATGGGTTTGAGTGTCCCTTTTTCAATGATAGCCTTCTCAATTTGACTATCTTTTTCTATAACCTCTTCGAATTTAGTGCCGCAGTGCATCTATAAATGGAAGGCTATTTTTGGGTTCAATTTGGGGACAAATATGCTTACCATTTTTTGGAAGGGTACAAGGGAAATGAATCGCCAATCCATGCAATCGTTGTAAGAAGACCACAAAGGTTTCATTGGGTTTTTATTTATCGTTGCAAAGGTCATTCATGGTAATGTCATTCTCCATGTTGAAAGAGTAATGTCACACAAAATTTTTGGCTTGTGTGGGCCATGTCGTGATTGATGCCTTAGGTATACTAAAAAACCATTCCAACGCTTATGCCTAGGGTACGAGGAAAAAACGTATCAAAAATTTATCACTATAAGAGACTTCCTGGCAAGCCATGTAGAAATATTTGACATGATAATGAGGATCACCTTTGATTTTGTATATGTCAAATTTAAGGATGTCAAAGTGTTTTGGGAATGGTTGTTATAACATGTCTTTTTCAAAGGGGTAGGGACATAACTACTTATATAGATATTTTTTGGTGTGTCCTACATTACTCTCTTATAGAGTGGTAAGCATGTTCTCATTGATTTTAACTCTTGTTGGATGAGTTTCTCTTTTGTGGGGGATAGTGGTCTATTCACTTTAGCAACTTTTAATGTTGCATCATCATATGGGTTAATGTGAAATTCACCTGATTTAGTCTTGATTCTATGCTTATGCATATTCCTGCTTGAGGAACATAAGGTTGCTAGTTTTTGACTGAGTTGTAATATTTTTCATTAAATTATTTCCTCTTTAATTAAGGGATCATCTTAGTCATCAAATCTAGGAGGAGGCTAGTCTTTGAGAGCATGTTCAATTTTGACTTTATGTGAAGCCTTCAAGTAAGGTCTTCTCGAACCATCTGTTGGTTTTGGTGGTTCACTTTCAACGTTTTTGTTACACGCACCCGAGGTGGAAGCATACCCATGATGAAAGGATTGTCCATGTCAATGAGGGAAGGCCGTAGTGGATCTTTCACTTCATGGTTAGTGATTTTAATTGATTCTTCATGATCTTTTTGTAGTTTAGCTCCTAATTCAAGGAATCTTGCAAGTACTTGGTCTATATTATAATATAGGAGCTCATCAAAGTGAACTAGATCTAGTTTGTGTTGGTCTTCAGATGAATCAGAATCCTCTCCACTATGGTCAACTAATGGTTTAGTGTCTTTAACCTCTGAAAATATGGGTGTGACGTTATTACCACTAAAGGGGTAAATTGAACTAAAATGATTTACCTTTAAGTCACATTCATCTCATTTAGACACCATCTTCATGATTCTTGGCATCACTAGTCTATGTGACACTAGGTTTTGTCTAAGTGTATCTAAGTTATAATAAACCTAGGTGTATGTGGTGTGAGTTGTTTTTTGAGTATCAATGTTTCGAAGTGTTTTAATTACAAAATTATGCAACCACTTTTATACTAGGAACAATCATGTAAATCCATAAGTAACTCACTCAATCACTCCAAATATTTATAGAACACTATACCCTAAGTTATATTTCCAAATATAGGCGTAAAATAGATAGTGACAATACCCTATCATTTCCTAGGTCAAGTTCAAATACAAATAATACCTCATAACTAAAGTTTTAATGACGCAATCTCTCCACAAGGTATACTACAACTAGTTTAGATGCAAACAATATATATATATATATATTACAATGGAATTTGTAAACGTGAATAGTATAACAACACTGCCTCAACATGCTAACCAAGCTTTGATAAGACATGATGGTTTAGACTAGCAAAATGGGCTCCAAGAAGATATGGCTTTCCCAGGTAGTTCACTCAATTAGGTGTCAACATTTTATGTATTGTGAGCTAGATTTGCCAATAAAGTTATAATGACTAATATTGTTTTATCTTGAATTGAATTTATCACCGTTGAACACGATGAGCAATAAATGCATTCACACGTATTCTCACTGGGGTCACTATATAGATAACTTTGACTTTAACTCACAATGTAAAAATATAGTCAAGTGGGTGTGTGGATCACTTCCTGTTTCATCCACGAGGTTACTCAGTGGTGGAATACTTTAGGGTTCGTATAACCACCCCTATTGTTGTAGCTTTAGGAGTTATGCCAAAGGGGTTACATTATAGTTGAGAGTATCAGATAAGGAATACATTAATAAATCTGAAGTCATTTCTAAGAGAGAGAGAAGAATATATAACATGTTCCTTACAATTTAAAGTTCAATTGATCCTAACAATTACCTTTATCAACAACAAATCTTATCATCTCATTGTTCCCAATTCTACAGTAATAGAAGACAACACTTATCTTTACTATAAGATGAAAGAAGTGTTTATAGCATGGTTCTCAGTAGGGTGATTAACCTAACTTTTAAGCAAAGGAAGAAGAAAAACCATTTCGACTATGCCCAAAACACATAACGTCCGCAAAGCAAAAATAGGTTCAGGTCATGACTTAAAATATTTCATTTAAAGGTCAACTACCTTAAAATTCAACATTTTTGATATTTATCATAACAAAATCACATATTAATGCAAGAGGAAAATAAAGGATCAACAATCAATAAACAATTTTACATTTTCTGTTCAACAAACCAATCATCGATCTCTTTCTACTTTATTTCAGTCAAATGCTATGTAGAAGAAGACTAAACAACATAATAATCTTCTTTTCCTATAGAGATAATTAACATGTGGTTCTAATCAAATGAACTTAACCCAATAGCCTTAGAAAAAGGAATCTTAACAGGATATGGTTCAATCCTTAATTCATCCCATTATACTTAACAAAAATTCACTTTTTCTAATGCAGACAAATAAGTTCATAAATTTATTTCCAAGGGAGATATCAAGATCAACTTTAGAATAAGAAGAAGATGTATTGAAACCTTCCCTAAAATATTTACCATAAAAATGCATGAGTTCCATTTTTAGCTCAAATCAGTATAACAATGTTGTTTTAAACATCACTACATCCCTAAGAAATCACAATTTCCTTTATCCTTAAGACTCAAGCATTTATTTATTGGACCCAACAATAAGTGTCAAACTCGAATAGGAAACTAACAACTCCGAATTACCCATATGCTCAGTCAAGATAGAAACTAACTTGCAATAATTTTCAACTACTTAATACAAGAGAAAATAGATTGGGATTCCAAGAAGAATGGTTAACCAACAATATTTTTCAAAACAAGATCTTGAAGAGGTTACCCAACAACCCATTTAAACCATGCTTCCCATTTTTCTCCTTGCGCATGTAGTTGGTATCAAGAAGATTTCTGAGTTATTACACCATTTAATCAAGTAATAAACCCAATTTCAAAGCTAAGACCTAATCGATCATATTTGTAATGCAACCAGTTCAGGACTCATAAAAAAATCCAAGCACAATGTTGAACATAAGCTCCCACAAAGGTTCTGAACTACTCAAGGGAATATACACAAGTTTAGGACAACAATGTATTCTCTTTTTAGTTTACATGCTAAACAAAGAAAACCCAATATAACACCATAGCAGAACCGACACCTTGCTCAGGTTACAATTTCCAAACACATTAGTAAAAATTAAATTATACAGTGTCACATCACGGAATCTCATACATGAGTTCAAATATACACTAGCATATTTAAAAAATGGTAGTATATAGATACCTATTAACAATTTAAAAAAGCAGAGAGCTTCCATTTCCTGTTAACATCTCATCAAAACCTATTTTTGAATTCAAACGAAATATAAGTTTGTTACCTAGGTTCAAACCTATACCAACATCAAAATACGAGTGTCGTGTACTTAATGAAATTTCAATAGCAGTTCAAATATTCACTAGAAAATATACACAAATCTTAAGCCATATATGGACTTCAACAATAGTCTAGGTCATCATAAGAATCAAAACATGATTCCTTAGTACAAGAACCTCTATCAAGAGTTCAAAACAAACACGAAACCAAAACAAGATCCAACAGAAATACGAGCTTGAATACAAGTTATATCAACATACGAGCTCAATACAAGCTCAAGATCAACAAACATGAATTCCCACAGTAACAGAACAAAGCCAAGGTTCCGAAATAACTCAGCACAATAATCATTAACAACGAAGGTCATCAAAATAGAACCTTTCAATTACCAGACACAAACAAATGTCAAGAAGACTTACAAAATATGTTTTTGCATGCATGTATTATGTTTTTAAACAAACACAACATAAGTTTCCAACAAAACTGTATTTACCATGGATTCATGATCAAGAACTCAATATTTATTAAACCCAGCAAGAAAATAACCAGATAAAATATGCAATCCACAAATCTTAATAGAGTAGAGTTGTTTTAATGAAAAAAATTAGAAGAAAGCAAGAGATTTTAATGGTTAGAGCCTATCATTCCTGATAGTTCTTCTACCAAATCGAAGGAGACCTCCAGCCAAGCTCATAACTTCTCCTCTTCCCCACGAAAGATCAAACAACCATATTCTTATTCCACATTGTCTCTTATACATCCCACAAATTGAAAATAGGTTTAAGACTTAAAAATATCCATTAAGTGCAGTTCAATTTGCGGGTTCAAAAAACCAGAGAGCATACAAAGCAAAAATTGTGAAACATGCAAAGTGAAACAACCCTAGGCAAAGCCAATTGCATGCCTTCTAAGATGGTTTGTACACGAAAACCGAAAATAATAAATTTCATTAATTCCAATTTTCCTACCTATCCTTTCTTGCCACTGCCTACCAAGTATGGTGAATGCCAAATCAAAATTAACATGCAATTCCATTTTAGTGACACTTCCACATAAGCCTCTGCCAAGTCAATTAGCCTCTTCCAAAAGTGGCAGTACCCTATGCATTAAAAACCTTATCAATAACATAAATGCCATAGGAACCGTCGCCCTTAATGCACATGACCACCTCATTCCCCTTTCATACCCATTATTTTAGGGTAGATCAAATTGCTTAGGTTAGATCTTAGGTAGTTTATAATACATACCTTAGGATATAACCCTAACAACAAATTTCCACCATAGGTCTTAACACATAGCCTTAGGTAGTTTCCACATAGGTTAGATTAATGCACAAGATAATAGTTTTAGGCATTAGGTTAGATCATCATAAAACCTTATATTATTAGGTTATAGGTTAATGTTTAATAACCTAGTAACCCTTCCATATCCTTTAGCACAGAGTTTAGGTTAGGATGCCATTCAACCAACAAAGTAGAATAGGAAGCTTTAGGTTATAATAAGAATTCTATTAAGTGACATAGCTTAGGTAGCAAATATTCTTACCTAGCTTAGGATTATGTAGGATTATCATTTTTAGGATCCCAAATCCTTCCTATGCCATGAACAGCCTATATTTTTGTGTTCGTCAGTAATGTCCTGCCATGATCAATCTCCAAGGACCCAAACACAACATATAACTGAATGGAAATGTGTTCACACAAAAATCAAAGAACTTGTAATAACAAAGTTTAGTAAATATGTATCTTAATTCATGGAATGTCAATTTACCATTCATTCAACAGAGAAAATTTAAAACATTCCTTGGATCACTGAAATTGATCCAAGGATGAGTCAGATTAATAGATAAGTTTACAACTTTTAAACCAGATTGAAATTCACCTACAGAAGTGAAAAATGGATTCAAGGAAGTCATTCCAATTCATTCAAAGGATCTTAAGAACAAAAATGATATGTCCATATCAAGCATGATCTCCAACAATCAATAAAACATATCTTTATAAGGAAAATCACATGTCAATACTTGAAATGTAAAGGAGGAAAATAGCAACTATCAAGGGTGTTACATGCTTCCCTCCTAAAAGAATCATCATCTCGATGATTACCTATTTTAATAACTTACATCAAGGAAAATCAATTCATTCACTTCTCTTATCCTAAGTTAAATATATTAAACCTCATAGTTTCAGAAATGAGCACATCTGTTTATTCAAATCAAATAAATATCCACCTGAAATTGGCATTCTTATTGTCATATAAAGATAAAATCATAAATTTTTATCAATCAAAAGAATCAATTCTATTCAAATAGATATGGGAAAGTAGTTTTTATATCCTCTATATTTTCCCAAGTTGCACTCTCTTCGTTAAACTGGTCCTACTGGACCTTACATTGACTTATTTCTCGATTTCTTAAATGTAACTGGCGAGTTTCCAGCACCTGAATGGGTTTAACCACAATTATTCCTAGGTCTTGGACCTGCAAGGAATTCCAATTTAACTAATGTGATAAATATGAAACATATTTCTTAAGCAAAGAAATATGGAAAACATCATACATTCGTGACAAAGCAGGTGGTAAAGCTAAACGATAAGCTACAGGGTTGATTACTTCAACTATTTCAAAAGGTCCCACATAACGAGGTGATAACTTGGGAGCCTTGTCAAAATTTATAGAACTCTTTTTCGGTTTAACCCGAAGAAAAACCTTCTCACCAAGTTCAAATTTTCTATCAATCCACTTTGAGTAAGCATAACTATTTTGTCTATCTGTTGCTTCTTTCAAGCATTCATGAATCATTTTAACTTTTGGTTCCATTTCCGTAAGGATTTCAGGTCCAATTACTTCTCTATCTTCTATGTTATCCCAACTAACAGGGGTTCTGCATTTTCTTCTGTATAATGCCTCGAAAGGTGTCATCTTAAGAGAAGTATGATATGTATTATTGTATGCAAATTCAACTAATGGAAAATACTCTTCCCACTTATACTGCTGATCCATAAAATACATCCGTAACATATCTTCTAAAACTTGATTTACTCTTTTAGTCTGTCCATTCGTTTCCGGGTGATATGCAAAACTAAAATTTAGCTTAGTTCCTAGAGCTGCATTAATCATTTGCCAAAATCTTGACATCATTCTAGGATCTCTATCAGATATGATTGATTCAGGTACTCCATGTAATCTGAAAATTTCATGTACAAATATTTTATCCAAAATAGGAGAATCATCCTTCAGATCTCCCTTCAAGGAATATTGTTGTTTTATATCAGCAAGCATCTTAGTAATGCCAGGGTGTCCAGAAAAAGGTGAATTGTGAAATTCAATTAACAATTTCTTTCTCAGATCATTAAGCAAAGGTACATAAACTCTATTTTCAAATCGTAAGATTCCTTCTCTATCAAAGTGAAAACCTTTATACCTTGAATCATTAGAATCAGCAGCAAGCATTGTTTTTACTTGCTGAAAGTAAAAATCAGATTCCATAACTCTTTTTACTTCATCCTTAAACTAAGTTCTAAGTGTTATAAGAGCATAAATGTGCTTCCCATGAGTTAGAGCATCAACAACTCTATTTTCTTTCCCTTTAATGTAAATTATGTCAAAATCATATCGAGACAAACACTCTAACCACCTTCGTTGTCTTGCATTCAAATTTGGCTGAGTAAAAATGTACTTCAACCCAAGTTGATCAGTTTTTAACTCAAATGGTTTACCAAGCAGATAATGCCACCAAACTTGGAGTGCATGAACAATGGCAATAAGCTCTAAATCATGTGTAGCATGATTCAACTCATGTAACTTAATTTTTCTCTTTTTGTATGCTATAACATGACCACTTTGTAACATAATACCTACTAGACCTTCATCGGATGCATCAGTTACGACCATAAAATCTCCATTAGGATCTGGTACTACATGAATAGGTGATAAAGTTAACTTTTCCTTCAAGGTTTTAAATGAAATTTCACATTTCTCACTCCAAACAAACTTTTTATCTTTCTTCTGTAAGGAAGTTATTGGTACAGCTATCTTAGAAAATTCTTTTACAAATTTCCTACAGTAGCCAGCAAGTCTCATGAAGTTTCTAACTTCATGTACATTCTTTGGTGCAAGCCATTCCGTTATAGCTATAATTTTAGAATTATCTATAGAAATTCCATCCTTACTAATTACATGACCCAAATAGTGCACTTCTGTGTCATAAAAGGAACATTTGGACAGCTTACCAAACAACCGTCTCTTTCTCAAAATTTCCAAAACTATTTTCAAATGCTCATGATGCTCCTCAGTGCTTTTAGAATATATGAGAATGTCGTCTAAGAATATGAGCACAAATTTTTCCAAGTATTCTTGAAAGATATTATTTATTAAATTCATAAACGTCGCAGGTGCATTAGTTAATCCAAAAGGTAAAACCGTAAACTCATAATGTCCATACCTTATCTTGAAAGTTGTTTTATGAATATCCTTATCCTTAATTCGTAGTTGATGATATCCAGATCGAAGATCTATCTTGGAATAAACCGATGCTCCATGCATCTAATAAAATAAAGCATCAATCCTAGGGAGTGGATATTTATTCTTGATTGTTACCTTGTTTAACATTCTGTAATCAATGCACAATCTAAGTGTTCCATATTTCTTTTTCACAAAAATTATGGGTGCTCCCTAAGGTGAAACACTTGGTCTAATCAAAACATTAGACAAAAGTTCTTTCAATTGATCCTTAAGCTCTACTAATTCTATAGTATTCATTCGATAAGGTTCCTTACAAATAGGTTCAGTACCTAGTTTGATTTCAATCGTGAAGTCAAACTCTCTTTTGGGTGGCAGACCTAGGAATTCTTCCATAAATACATCACTGAAGTCTCATAACAACGGATATCGTTCCATAATATCACTTCTTTCTTTTGTTGGTTCAGTAATTTTTACTACATATAAGGTTCATCTTTTATTTTTGGCCTTTTTAAGTTTCATAGATTACATTTTTCTTACAAAAACCTCACGCTTCACACCCTGAATCTCTGTTGTTTTTTACAGGTCGTCTAAACAACTAATGTGTTTTTCAAAATAGTCCACTTTAGCCTTGTGTTCTACTAACCAATTAACACCTATGATTACATCATAAGACCCTAAAGATGCAACATAAAGATCAACCTTTTTGGAAAAGTTAGGTAAATCAAGGATTGCTCCAAAAAGACACATACTAAGCATATGAACAACATTATTACCATACTATACAGTCCATGTTTTATCCATGTTTCCATCTTTTATTTTTAATTTTGATGCTAATTTACTAGAAATAAAACATTTAGTAGCTTCGATATCAAAAATAATAGTTATTGGTAAACCAAATAACTTACCTAGAACTTCTATGGGTGTGGCATGTTTCTCATCCTACTTGCCAGCTACTGCAGCATGTATCTTGTGCTGCTGATTGTGATTGCCCTTCTTCAAAGGATGTTGATTTGCGTAATTATCTTTGCCACAGTTATAACAGCCTCATACAGGTCCCTTCCTAGGCTCTATTTTAATTCCAGCCTTAGAGTTATCGTTCTAACTCCCATAGGACTTCTGTCCATTATTATTGTTCTTGGAAAAGTTGTTTTGTGTATTACTAGCAAACTTGTTTATTGTTTCTTTCCTGTTTGGATCAGATGAAATCTTACTTTTCATTCCAAATTTCTTCCATGGTCCTTTCTTGGGTGTAGGAGAGGATGAAGAGGAGTTAGGATTATTCTTCCTTACTTCCTCCTCGTGAGCAGAAATTGCCTTTAATTTTTGTTCCTGCCTTATGGCTTTTTCAACAACCCCTTCCATCGTTGTTGGGCTATGAACATCCACCTATCCTCCTATAAAGGGATTTAATCCCATGATGAATTTTTTTATCTGAACTTCTCATCAGTTTGGTACTGAGGCACATACTAAAGAAGTTTTATAAATCACTCCCAATACTCAGCTACAGTTAGCTTTCCTTGAGCTAAGTTCTGAAATTCAGTCATTTTCTGATCATAATAAAGTTTTGCTAGCCAACATTTCCTAAAATAACTTTTGAATTGATCCCAGGTGATGCTATTTTCATCAATATTTAACTCAACCTTGCAGTTTTCCCACCACGAAGATGCTTCATGTGAAAGTTGATATGCTCCCCATATCACCTTTTTTTCTTCTAAGAATTTTCTTATTGCAAATTATTTCTCCATTTCACTGAACCAGTTCTCAGCCCCATCTCCAAATGTGGTGTCATCAAAATTGGGTGGACTTATCCTTTTTATGTCATTAGTGAGTTTTGCTGCTAGCCTAGCCTTTTTGTTCTCAAGATGAACAGGTATGTTAACATTGTTATTATCAACACCCATATTGGCATTGTCCCCTAGAGGTGGCTGATTATTGTTATCAGCTTCTTCTTGAGGATACATCGATGCAGTTGACATGTGGCAACAACATTCTGCATTGATCATCTAGATCTACACACATTCGACTTGAACTTAGTTTCTCTCTAGGTGTGGTTAGTAGCATGTTTAAGATAAGGAGTAGCCCTGTAAAACTCAAGGTACCTTAGCACACATGGTTGACTTAGGTTGACCTAGTATGCCAACTTACCCTAAGTTTTCGTGAGCCCCTTCCTATCATAACATATGTTGTTAACTTAAACTAACATTAAACCTTGGGCAAGTGGACTAACAGAAGTCAGTAAAGGAAATTATAGATAGCAATAGAGTGGGGTGAAGGATGTATTCCATATTGACGAGTATGCCATCAAGGAATAGTATTATGAACAATATGTTAGAAATATTTGGCCAAAGTATTGCAAGTTGCTAGTTGCGTTGTCCTATGTTACCTAGTCTAAGGTTCATGATGCAAATGAATATTGGTAAAAAATATTCATATATGTTCCTTAGACAAATCACTCAATACCTAGAATAGGGAAAGGGAACCAAGTATACGTAGTATACGCAAAATTATTCAATACTTAATGTTAAACATGAATAGATCGGTAGTTCATCGAGTCATGAAATGAATAGATTGGTAGCTCATCGAGTCATTGCAATTGCATATGGTTATCTGTTATAAGAATGGTTGTTAAAGATTGTGTGTTCTAAATTATGTATTTAGAACAGAGAACATTATTCATGAAAAAAAAATCCCCTTGTTTCTAAAGTCTTAAAACAGGAATGTTACAGAGAAGATAGGGATGTACCCTTTTCCAAACCTGCATATATAATGTGTTAAATGTGATGTGTTTTTTTATCTTTTTAGATTTAGTGTGATCTTCGTCACACACCATTTGACAACCTCTATCAAATACATTAGTATTTTCTTAGCCTCTGATTCTTTGTCACGTGATTTTGGTCCTATACTAGGATTAGTAATTTTCCAATAACATCATATAAAGAGGATAATATGTTTCTTTTTATTTCCTAAACCATCCTAAGACACAAGGAAAGATCATACAAAATAAGATATCCTACTCGAACGTGGAAAGAAATGGAAAATACTTAAGAAAATTGAGAAAAATAAACCCTTTTTAGCCAACTTTTGAGAGTTAATCCTTTATAAGACTTAAATTAGGTGTTTGGAAAGAAAAGAGAAGGTTTTTGAAACATTTTTGGATCCTAAGATCACCTAAAAGGTGCCAGGGAAGAGCATACATGTTTCAAAAGACCTCTACAAACCAAAAATGTAAACAGTTAACTAAGTTAGGATAAAAATAAGATCAACAGAACCTACAAACCGCCAATAAGAACCTGCAAACTATTAGAAAAACCGAAAAACTTGATTCTACAACCTGAAATTAAATTTTGATGTTTTACGGTGACACTTGCATGCCCATAATGAAGGGTATGCACTCCTATCAATGGATACACATTCTAAATGGAGTACATGTGTGGTTATAAAAATAGATAGTGTGGTGTTACACTTGAGTGAGAAGAATGCAATGTCCATGTGGGATTTAGTGGATACACACCCCAAAAGGAAGGTACACATATAGGGTAAAATGTGAGGTCAACACAATATTGGAATAACACCTGCGCATCCCGAGAGGCATGTGCGCATGCAAATTGACACCTATGCACGGATAAGGATGAGTAAATGTGCCTTTGTAAAATGGGTTGTTAGTCAAAATGCAAGAAGAAGGGTGCACGGCCATGATGAGGGGTGCATTTCTATGATGACGGATATGCGCTAGTTGAGGATGCCTACACATAACTGTTGATGCAAAATCACAGCACCCCTGAATGCAGATCAGGCTTCTAGGTTGATCACTCAGGCATCCAGTGTGATTGCACAACATGGAAACCTCTCTCCAAGCGGGGGACTTGTGAAACTGAGAGAGGAATCTCCAGAGAAGGCTGGTTCCTGCTCCTAAACTACCTGCCACAAGCTATTCCAGTGCAGGAAAGCTAATCTAATCCTAATCTAACCATGCCCAAGGAGACAGGGAGAGAGAGAGAGAAAGGAAAAGAACAAAAGCATACACTAAAACAGTGATACACCAGAGAAGGAGAATGTTGGACATCTATCAAAACTGCCATGGGACAAAGAGAGGTGAGCAATGGGAAGGATGGACAGATGCATCACAAGCCCAAGGATAGATTTCATACAGAAAATGTCCCAAACCTCCATGAACACAGCTCCAAACCTGCAATGAACATTCAAACATGCACAAATACCTGCAATGAAGAGAGGCAAGAAGAGAACAAGGCAAAAAACGAGCAAGGATGGACAGATGCATCACAAAACACGTTTTGTTGCTCTAGAAGTTTTCACAGAACATCATTTCAATAGTAAAAGGAAAAAAATGCCATTACAGAGCAAGGGAGGAGGTTAGAACTCCATTTTCAACCCTAGAGAAGAAAAGAAGGGAGGGCAGAGCAGAAAAGATGAACAACTTGTTATCTTTTTTAAAATGAGCCAAATCTGGCTTTATACAATACATGGGTCGAGCCCAGGAGATAGAAAACATAGGAAAATGTGTAAGCAGCCTAACCATTGACCAAAATACATTTTTCATTAAAATCAGTGGTTGAGACATCACTTCTGGCCATGCTGAAGAAGAATGCAACCCATGTGCATTAAAACTTGTTGTTGAAACGTCACTTCTGGCATTACCACGCGTCAGAGCCGTTTCTCAATTTTCTCTCTCTAGACTACACCAAAATTCGAGATTGATCCCAGAATCATGCATAGAATTTCATAAGCTTTCTGTTGATATAAAGAACATGTAAATCCGAGCTCTGGATCGAAAGTTATGGAGGTCTGAAGTTTTAGGGCACAAAACAGACGAAAACGTGTTTTGAAATCTTTCCTGCGCTTCGCCACCTGGACGACACGTGGCAGGCTTTGATTCACTGAATAATTCTCTCTCCTCCTTTCATGGGCTTTCTTTTGAAATTTCCTTGTGGGCCCCTTAAACTTGGACATGTGGCATGCATTGATTGGCCGACACGGGCGCGGGGCAGACCTTGGCTTTTAGCTTTTCGGCCAAAACTCATGCCAAATTCTCTAACTCCTTCCCAAGCTCCGCATTCCCTATTCCATAGGACACGTGTCCTCTTTTGATTGGATCGGGCTGACCCCTCAAAATTCACCCTTTGACCTTTGGACTCTTTCCCCTGCGACACGTGTCGCGATTCGATTGGTTCTCGGCCCTTTCGGCACCTTCGCACCCTTCGCGTCTTTATGTCCCGGATGTCCCAAACTGCTTGGGCCAAAAAATTCTGATCCGCCCGAAATGGGCTTCCTCATCCCTCATTTGGCCAATGACACATGGTGTTGTTTGATTGGCTTTTGGCTCATTCGGCGATCCACGTCCCACGCGTCTCTTCGTCCCGGATGTCCCAGTATGAACTTTCTCTGTTTTGGGCGAACCGGCCGGTTCGTGTAATCACGGCCCAAATGTCCCAATTGCTTCCAGACTGTTTGTTCTCATTTCGACCGATCTGGGCGGTTCACGTACTTCACGTACTCTTTTCCTGAACTGTCCCGCTCAGAAGTTAGTCATTTTTCTTCCTCTTTCGGCCGGATCGGCTTCTCGCGCCCGCCGTGTACTTCTATCCCAGATGTCCCTTTGCTTCACAGGCCGCCTGGAGGCTTCTCGGCCGATCCGTGCCTAGATGTCCCAAATGTCCTGACTGCCCCTAGGACTAGGACTTAGTCATTTTTTTATGATTTTTCCTGGCTCAATCTACATGCTTGGAACTGCAAAACTCTGATGCATGTTATCGAAATTTACCCTGGGGGGGTGAAATTTTGACAACAGTTTGCCAACTCAGTGGGGTCATCTACCTACTAGATGAATGATCAGTACCCTGAAGCAATCCATTGGGCATGGAGTCATAAGAAATCCTGAAAACTGATCTGAACTTTGAAAACTTCCCTCTGAGCCACTTGAATCCCACCGGACATGGAGTTGTTCTCACCAAAATGCCACTGAAACGAACTGTGCAAGAGCAAAACCAGCACAACAAAAACTATGTAAAGAACTGAAAATCATACATGCTCCAAAATGAAACATGCAGAGTGTGCACAAGCACTTCTTCTGCTGAAAGCAAACCTACCTACTCTATTCTAACCGGAGCAAAGGCAAGCTAAACAAACCCTGCAATTGGTTGTGAGAAATAGCTTCCCTTTCTCAAAAGTGGCAGCCATGCAATTGATTTGGAGCTGATCATGGCTATTAGGATGAGTGGAAAATCAACAAGAAGCTGGTCTTCCACCCAAATCATCAAGGTATCAGCTAAAGGAAAATTCAATACCTCTTTTAGTTGCTCTGCATTTGGATTGAAGAGGTATGACAGCTGATCCTTGGTACTTTGTAGCTCACCCTCATGCTCAGAAGCAAGCATGACTGGTTGTGACTTCTCCTTTGGCTCCAATGAAGCTAAATACCTGATTAGGCAAGGCCTGATCCGTTGAGTATGCCCGTTGCTGTGATTTTCAACTCCAAGAATGGAGTCTTCTTATAGACCTTCTTGAATGGATGGTGTGGAAGCAATGGTAGAATCTTTGTGCCCTTTCTCTTCCTCCAATGAAGAACATGAAAGATTAAAACCTTCAAATCTTCGTTCCAACGAGCTATTATAAGATGCTGGCTGTTGTAAATGAATGCCCTCCTTCATGACAACAAACTCAAGTGTTTGGAGTGTGGATGATGAAAGAGAGAAAGGTGGAAACTCAACTGGCTCTTCTCCATCAGAACAGCCCTCCAAATCTGACAGATAAACTGCCTCATTACTGTCCTGTTGCAAATATTCAACTTCCTCCATGGTGTCTTCTTGATCTGTAACTTGACCACCATGGTTTCTTTCTCCCTTCAACATTGATTTTGAGAGGTCAAACTCCTCTTTAGCACTGGAACTTAAGAGAGGTGAAGTAGAAAGAAGAACTGAAGGTTCTCTTGTAGCCTGCTTTGTGCTCAGAGATCTTGGATCTGCACTTTTCTCCCCCACAGCTGGAATGTGTTCCTCTTCTTTTGGATTTGGAGCAGCTTCTCCTTCCTCCAATGTTTGAAGACAATCTTGCTCTTGATTGAACTCTTCCTCTAGCATGAAGTTTGTCAAGTCAAACTCTTCAATCTGCTGCTCTAGAGGACAAGTTGGGACTGCAAGATCTTCTTCTTCTGCTGCAACAAAATCACTCCTAACCACCACCTGTTCTCCAACCCTAGCCTCTTCTGTAGGTTTAACCATCGAGGGGATCTTTGTCATCCCAAATTTGGCAGCCAAACTTACTAAGCTCTTAATCATTTCTTCTTTTCTTGGCTCTTCCTCTTGCTGTCCTTGATGACTGAATTTTGCAATTTCTTCTTCCCCACATGGAATTGGGAATGCAAGAGGAGGGATAGGTTGTAACTCAACTGATTTGACAATTTTTTGTGGTGGTGGAGGAGGTGAAACCTCTTGTTTCTTTGGAGTGGGAGGTATTTCATTTAGCTCTTGTGGAGGTGATGACTGTTTAGAAGGAAAAAGGAAAGAAGAATTGAGGTGTGTTGGAAGACTGAGAGGTGGAGAAATGGGATCAACATTTGGGACAATAGATGGAGAGTTTAAAATTTGCAAGTCCAAATGAGATGATGCTGCTTGAGTAATGGGAAGAGAAAAACCGGATGATGGTGTAGAACTTACCCATTGACAAGGTTGTTCAACACCGAATGTATAGGCCTCTATTTCTGCTGTCCATTGTGCAAGCTGGGTCAGCATCTTTATCATGAAGTCCAGCTTCTCTTGAGGGCTGAAGTGTCTTGGAAAAGGGCCTCGCCATGGACAAGGAGTCTTGTAACCGATTCCGAAAGCTCTCATTTGAGCTGTTGCTCTGGACTACACCATCTTTACCTCCATCTTTTGGATCTTCTCCAACAGACCAACATCTTGGATCTGATGGTCTTCATTGTATGCACACCTTTGCTCTTGGAAAGCTCCATAGCCAAACTGACTTTGGCACAGCCGCTCATATGGGTATGCATACTGATCTTGAATCTGCTCAAAATGTTGATTTGGAGGATTTGTAAAACATGTTGAAGGTGTGATATACTGCTGTTGTTGATGTGAATTCCATGATGGAAATGAAGTCATGATTGCACAACTTCATAGAATGAAAGAATGATGGAAGAGATGGAAGGAAGAATGGATAGAAAAGAATGAAAATGAATGGAAAGGAAGGTCTGCAACTTCAGAGATGGGTTATTGACCAGATGGAGTCGCCAGATGTGTTTGCAAGTGCCTCCAAAGGCTGAAATCTTCACAGGAACACATCAACCTGCAAAAGATGAAGTGGAAGACCTCTAGAGTCCCACCAGGCGTGCCAAAACTGTTGATGCAAAATCATAGCACCCATGGATGTAGATCAGGATTCTAGGTTGATCACTCAGGCATCTAGTGTGATTGCACAACATGGAAACTTCTCTCCAAGCGTGGGACTTGTGAAACTGAGAGAGGAATCTCCAGAGAAGGCTGGTTCCTGCTCCTAAACTACCTGCCACAAGCTATTCCAGTGCAGGCAAGCTAATATAATCCTAATCTAACCATGCCAAGGAGACAGGGAGAGAGAGAGAGAAAGGAAAAGAACAAAAGCATACACTAAAATGGTGATACACCAGAGAAGGAGAATGTTGGACATCTATCAAAACTGCCATGGGACAAAGAGAGGTGAGCAATGGGAAGGATGGACAGATGCATCACAGGCCCAAGGATAGATTTCACACAGAAAATGTCCCAAAACTCCATGAACACAGCTCCAAACCTGCAATGAACATTCAAACATGCACAAATACCTGTAATGAAGAGAGGCAAGAAGAGAACAAGCAAAAACGAGCAAGGATGGACAGATGCATCACAAAACACGTTTTGTTGCTCCAGAAGTTTGCACAGAACATCATTTCAATAGTAAAAGGCAAAAAAATGCCATTACAGAGCAAGGGAGGAGGTTCGAACTCCATTTTCAACCCTAGAGAAAAAAAGAAGGGAGGGCAAAGCAGAAAAGATGAACAACTTGTTATCTTTTTTTTTTAAATGAGCCAATTCTGGCTTTATACAATGCATGGGTCGAGCCCAGGAGACAGAAAACATACAAAAGCATGGGAGCCCATTATTTCCTGACTGCAGGTGCATTAAAATAGCATCGGGGACCTTATAAACCCATACCCTATCACTTTGACCGGACTACAGGAGAATGCGACCCATTCTGCATTAAATCTGGTCGCTGGAATGTCATTTTTGGCCATAAACATGCGTCAGAGATGTTTCTCGATTTTATCCCTCTAGACTATACCAAAACTCGATATTAACCCTAGAATCATGTAGAGAATTTCACAAGCTTTCCGTTGATATAAAGAACGTGCAAATCCGAGTTCTGGATCAAAAGATATGATGATCTGAAGATTTAGGGAACGGAACAGACCAAAACGGATTTTGAAATCTTTCCCGCGCTCTACCACCTAGATGACACGTGTCAAGCACTGATTCGCTGAATAATTCTCTCTCCTCCACCTTTTCGTGGGCTTTCCTTTGAAATTTCCTTGTGGGCCCTAGCTGGGACACGTGGCACTATCCCATTGGTTCGGGCTGACCCTTCAAAACTCGCCCTTTGACCTTTGGACTCTTTCCCCTGTGACACGTGTCATGATTTGATTGGTTCTTGGCCCTTTCAGCTCCTTCACGCCCTTCGCATCTTTATGTCCCGGATGTCCCAAACTGCTTGGGCCAAAAACTTCTGATCCACCCGAAATGGGCTTCCTCGTCCCTCATTTGGTCGATGACACGTGGCGTTGTTTGATTGGCTTTCGGCTCCTTCGGCGACCCGCGTCCCTTCGTCCCGGATGTCCCAGTACGAACTTTCTCTATTTCGGGTGAACCGGACGGTTCGCGTCATCACGGCCCAAATGTCCCAATTGCTTCCAGACTGTTTGTTCTCATTTCGGCCGATCCGGCCAGTTCGCGTACTTCGCGTACTCTTGTCCTGAACTGTCCCGCTCAGCAGTTAGTCATTTTTCTTCCTCTTTCGGCCAGATCGGCTTCTTGCACCTGCCGCGTACTTCTTTCCCAGATGTCCCTTTGCTTCACGGGCCACCTGGAGGCTTCTCGGCCGATCCGCGCCTAGATGTCCCAAATGTCCCGATTGCCCCTAGGACTAGGACTTAGTCATTTTTTATGATTTTTCCTGGCTCAATCTACATGCTTGGAACTACAAAACTTTGATGCATGCTATCGAAATTTACCCTGGGGGGTGAAATTTTGACAACAATACCCCTACAAATCCATAAAAACCCATGGAAATTAAAATTTCAAAAAATAAAACAGGCTAGTTTTCCACCATTAAAACCTATTTCTAGCTTGAACCCATTAAATATTCATGAAAAAGAGGATTTACCCTACCTAAAACTAGAAATTTGTTAGAACACGAGATATTTAACCCTTAAAATATTTACAATGGTTGGATATAGAACTGAAAATATCAAAAATGAATTCTAAATGACTATGGAGTAACTCCCACTAGCCGTGTAAAATGTGAGCAAGAAAAAGATGCAAAAGATATGAAAATGGGTAAGAACACTTAAGAAACCCCAAATCTTTAAAAAAATCAATGGACCATCATGATAATAATCACGCAAGGATTCATTACTTTACATGCAAACCTAACATGTCTTCTTATCCTCTATTCTTGAAAGCTTTGTAAATTAACCTAATAAAGATTCTAAGAAATCAATTTGTGATTGTGAGAATGGGAGCTCACCATTAATTCCAACAAAGCCATATGGTTCTTCCTATTTACTTAAAGCTTGAGTGTGTAGTGCAATAGCAAAGAAAATAGCTCAATAAAAAAATGAAAAGAAGCTTTTAATCCTAAACAAAAATATTATAGTTTATGCTAGAAAGGAGGAAATGTTCTTAGAAATGGTCTAGAGGTAGTGGGGTATTTATAGTTTTCTAATTTCAGAAATGGAAGACTTTTGGTGCATGTGGGTCAAATGGATAAGACAAAAAGCACTTTATGGCTTTAGAAGAGGTTAAACATGCCTTAGGATAGTTAACTTGGGTTTAGGCTAATTAATCTTAATTAGTGAGGAATTAGGAGCATGAGAGAGTTGTGAGAGGATTACTCGATCCAATGAAATGGATTAATGGTCTAGGAAGCTAACAGAAATGGTTCTGAAGGAGATAAAGAGAGGATTTAGCTAATAAGAAGATATATTTTCCCGATTAGTCAGTTATAAGAGGAATATGACCAAAAGGATTTTGTAAAAGGAGAGTTAGATAGGCCTAATTGATGAGGTGTCATCAATTTGTGCGGAGGAGAATAATTAGTGTAATATTAAGAATAATAGTTCTTTGATCAAACTACATGTATATACACATTCCTACATGTTAATCTCCATGAGGAGATTTATACAAATCAACCTCTAGTTTTCTTGCAAGATAAGTCCTTCGTTTGCAAGTTTCATCAATCTTTTTATAGTGTCAAACAAGATCTATGATACTGGTATGATAAAATGGATGAATTTTTGTTGAATATTGGCTTTCATCATTGTGATACAAATCACAATGTTTATGTTTAGAAAATTAGTGAGAATTTATTGATCTTAGTATTGTGTGCTAACAATCTAATGCTTGTTGGTAGTTGTGATTCCTTTTTGCAGGACATACAAGTAAGATTAAAGGAAACTGTTGATATGAAATATTTGGGTATGTTGCAATATATCCTTTATCTCCAAGTTCATCAATATTTGGAGGATATTTCCGTTAGGAAATAAAATTATGCTACGGATTAACTTCAAAAGTTGAACATTTCCCCTTGTAAGCCTTCACTTAATCCATATCAATAAAGTTATGTAATTAATTGTTGATTGTAAAACTAAGTGGGTGGATCCTACTTTGTTTATACAATTGGTAGGAAGACTGTTGTATCTAACACATACTCATCCTGATATAATTTTTTTGTTAACATTATCTCTTGGTTTTCACATGAACCTTATGAGAGTCATTGGAAAAAAGATAACTATATTTTGAACTATATTTAGGGGACTTTAAGTTATAAAATTCACTATTCACCACAAGGTTCTTTTACTATTGAGGGGTTCCCATTTTCATATTAGGGTGGATGTCGTGAAACATGGAAATTTACTTATGGTTTCTTCTAAAATCATAGTTAGGTTCCTATTTCTTGGGCATGTTAGAAATAGATAATTTTTTTCCTAGTAATTACTAAGGTGGAAAACATAAATATAGTCAAGGTTGTTTAGGAAGATCTTTGGATTTGGAAAATACTTGATGAATTTAGCTTTTGGATTATTTTACTTTGACTTGGTGTAATAATTAGAGAGTCATTGATATTTATAGAAATAATAGTGAACATCAGAGGACCCAACACATTACATAAAACATCAAGATTCACATGCATTTTATTCACAACATGATTCAAGATGATGTCATTCATCCGAAGTTTGTTCCTATTATCACTCAAATTTGTAACACTTTTATAAAACCTCTACCCTCTCCTCACTTTCTTCAATTTTGAGCATTTTGGGGGGTTAAAGAAGTTTTACTCGGGGGGATCTAGTATAATTCCTTCCCTCTTTTTATTGTATTGTTTACCTTATTTGGCATCGTAGTTGGGACCCATGTTTGTGGTTTTTACTGCTGAGCATTCTCTTAAGGGAGGGTTTTTTTGGAACTGTGAACAAACAAACTAGTTTAGGGGTAAAACCTAACTAGTTTTTTATTTTAATTCACACCAATAGCCTCCATTTGAGAGTTATAATTTTCATTACCTTTTCCACCTATTTTTATAGAGATAATTATTTCCTGGTGCATGCGTGCACACATGCACACACATGGGAAGGATTTTTTAAGTATTTTTTTTTTCATTTTTTTATAAAGATATAATTATTTTCTTGCATAGGTTATCCAACCTATTTCTACAGCGAGAATAATATTTTTTAGCTTATTTATTCACTTTTTTGTAGAAGTAGGAATATGATAATTTTTTGAATAATTGATTTCCTTGTTTGTTTGGTGTGTTATTGTTGTGCTTTAATCATTTATGAGATTTTTGTGTAAATACACCACTTTATTCCATGCACAATCTTGTAGGTTGCACCCATAGATTTTTTCAATAATACAGATAAGATTTATTTTGATGAGGATCTCACATATTTAATATGAATAATTTAAATGTAAAAAAGTAAAGATGGTTGAATCTAGGAAGTATGAAAAGAGGGAAGGCATTTGTGATGGAAAATAATGGATTATATATGCTCCTCCTTTTAGTGGGTCTCAATTATGACCTTCCCATCATCTTCATTATGATGTCAGACTATGAAACCAAAACATTATCTTTTAATTTATGTGTGGAATTATAAGGGTTATATATTACAATAATTCATTTTGAATATTTAATCCCTGATAACCGTATGATTTCTTCACATAAAATTATCAAAGAGATGAAAAATTGTTTTTTACTTTTTATGTTACTCTTGGATATCTATACATATGATGGCATACTATGTAGGTTCCTATGGATCTAGGGGAATCACATGACTATATAAATACCATTTGGCCCCTTTCATCTAGTTGGAAGGTAAATATGATCATGTTATATTATTATGGGTGTCATTAAGAAGAGGTCATTATAGGAATATATTTGGTGTTTTTATTCCACACACACTCTTCACCTTATAAAACTTCAAACATAGGAAACTATGCATTTGCATATTTAAAACTTGAAATAAGAAGATTGTTTTGCATTGGTGTTATCATCTTGGCTATAAAATTTAATTTTTTATTAGTTACACATCAAACGTACTAGATAAGGAATCTATTTAGAGCATTTGTTTACTCAAAAAATAAACATATAGAGTGAAGGTATTTAATGAAATTATTTAGATAGGAAAGTATCCTCCAATGGGAAACACATTATTAGTTTTTGAATTATCATCATTTGGTGATCCTTAATAGTTCTATCCATTTTCCATGATTTAATGGTTTTACATATTTCCACTTTCTTGGCAGCTCTTTATTTTTTGGAAACAGGGCATGCAAATGGATATGGGGGACCAAAAAGCAGCAATTTTTTTTTTTTTGGCTATTATACGCATAACGCGAGAGTTTTCAGTCATGTTATAACATAAACATGATATGAAATGAGTACATTATAACATTATAACATTATGGCTCATAATTTCCAATCCATAACACATATTGCATTATAACATGCTTGTATTATGACATTTATAATGTGAGCACACATTTTACTGTGTAAATTTTAATTTTTCACTAATAAAACAAAATGTGAGCACGTTTTTTTTCCTTTGGATTGGGAACCACCCAACTTTTGGCTTTTATATCTAAGCCTAAGGTTTGGATTGTATATTATGTGTCTCAATCTATGTTTTGTAAAAAACATAAGAATCTCGGGTGTATGCCCCATTTTCTCACATGTTTTAATACAATATTCCAAAAAACATACTGGTGATGTTAAGCTCTATCTTAGATTTGTGATGATTTATATCTTTCTAAAATATCAATAGTTTAAGTTTTTCATCCTTAATTTATTTTGATAATGTCTCCATTTTTTACCAAAACACATGTATATTTTTTTCTATATAACTTTTGATCTTCGTATCCAAATTTCAAAATAATTACTTTGACATGATTTAGGCTCCATTTTACACACATTAAAAACATGAAAAATTGATTTCTAATTTTTTTCTCAAAATAAGAGGGGTGTACGAATGATTATTTCATTTTCAAAATGTGTCCTTTTTGAAAATTAGTAAAACTAATACATTCATTGAAAAATAATGAAATAATAGTGGGATCTAATACATGATCTTATACAACTTTATACCAAATTGATTTGTAAAATAATTTATGGAATTAAAAAAATGGGTAGCGCACAGTGATAGTATGTTATATTTTTGATGCAAAAACATGACCACTTTATGTGTACACCATATTTCACCCTCTTAGTCTACACCACTTTTCAAAAATTTCTAGTTTGGAAAGTATATTCTGAGCACTATGATTCTTTTTGTTATCAAATTTTGTCAAAATTTAATAATATGCATGTCAAATTCCTTATTGAATTTTATATTTTTCCGATTTCAATTAAAAGTGGCCACTTTTGACCACATTTTGGCCCCCCCATTTCCATGTATGTACCCTAAATCATTACTAACATGATTCTTATATCATATGAACTATAAATCTAGGTTTAATTTTTACCTCCCCCTTTTCTTAATCATTGTGTTCTATCTATTATGCTTGCACTCAACATGATACTATTGTTCCTAACATACAAAACCCCATCAAAATTTGTATATCTATTTTAACCACCATTATGATGAATAATACACTAATATAATAATAATAATAATCTTGTAAATATATCTTATCCATAACCCATTTGATCATGCTAGTTTCTTCACAAAATCCATTTTCCTTGGCTTTACATGATTTTTCCAATTCGACACATATTCCCTCAACCTAGTGTTGGCCATTTCTTGCATAATGTTTGGTTTGATTATTATTATAGGAATATCCATAGGATAACCAAATCTATTATTTATATTAATTTACTAAATTATATGCAAGATTCCATGCATACTAATGTATGCAATGCATAATAAAGTGGTAGGGTGCGAGATGTAAATCATGGAACTTCACATAGGTTTGAAGTGGTTCTCAATGGATCATTGTGGTAAGTAATGAGAGGAATACGAAGTATTAAGTTCTTTGTGGACTCCTAATAGTGCTTCAAAAACTCAAGATAATTCTTTGTGGCTTAAATTTATGTTTTGTAACTTGTAATGATGCTTCATGGGATGAGTTACTATTTCATAGCTTGAATCAATGTTATACGGCTTGGATTGGTACTTTGCATACTAACCCACAAAAAAGGAACGACTAAAAATATGATTTTGTACACATTAAATAGTGTGAATTTATACCATATTTTCGGATAAGGGATTTTAGGAGGTGCTTATATAAAAATGTTATTTGCTATATATATTAGAGGGATATCAAGGGCTATATAAGGAAAAAAAAATTGTTTGCAAAAAATGTGGTGATTTTTTAAGGCTAATCTAATGATCAATGTGAAATTTTTGACAAATATTGAAGATCCTTCTAAGTGGCTCGATCCTGTGAACCTATATTTTGTAGCCCCAAAGTGATATAATGTTGTTCCATGTGGCATAATATTATGAGCATGTGGTCATAGAAAAGGGAGATGGATATTCTCTTAATAGAATGTGCCTATTCCAATATAGAATGCACCTATGCCCATGAATAATGTATCCTCCCACCCCATGCATACGTGTTTTGTAGTTTAGGAGTTACGGTTTATAGAAATTTTTGGTTGAAAAACACATTGTTTTTTCAACAATCGTTTAGTTGTTATTCACATTATTCAACCCTGAGACCTCTTATTTCTCAAAAGCAAATCATATTAGCTAAGCTTCAGCTAGATAGATGCAACTATCAATTTCCAAAAACATATATTTTTAAAAAATCTTATGAAGTGACCATTAATCATGGGACCCGCCTATGCATGGGCATGTAGATAATCCATGGGGGGATTTCTGGGTGATGGTGTATTGTATCAGGAGAATAGCCATCGTCATGGAAAATTTAGTGAAATCCAAAAAAGGTCCAAGGTTTACCATGGTCTTAAGTTGTGATGTTTGGATGCATGTTGCAACTCAAGACACTTGCATTCTATAGTAAAATACATGGAAGACAAACAAGGTAAATGTTGACAAGGATACAAAATGTAGAAATATGAGATTCTGCTATGTGGCACAAGCCCATTGATCCAATACATATGAACCCAAGAGATATAAGATAATTTGGTAAAATGTAAGAAAGGTATAAAACACTAAGGTCCAACTATGTGACATCAACTATAGTTGCATTTAAAGTAAGAAAAGTTCCCAAATTCAATTGTGTGGGCCATGTGAAAGAATTATGTTTTTGTAGCCATAAATTTTGACTAGGTGCTCCAATTGATGAATATTTTAATTCTTTGGAAATATTATTCATAGAGATTTGTAATGGTTATTATCTTGGGGGGAATTAATAATCAGTTTGTGATATATTCTCTAAATACTTTTGGATTCTTACAATGAAATAAAAACATATAGAGGTGATTTTAGTGATTTTTTCACTCCAGATTGTCATTAATTAGGAGATTTTGCAATCCAACCAAATGAAAATAATATTCCCTTTTGGTTATTTATATGAAATGTGTATCTTTTGGACAAGTGGAAACTCATTTTGTCTCATCCTCCCAATTTCACAAAAATACAAATGATTCATCTCTCTCGGTTTTACTTATGTTTTTTTGGGGCTCTCCTTTAGAGTGTGATTGGATTACTTTTAAGAAATATTTTTGTGTCCCTCCATTTTAATTTGGAATTTGACATCCTTGAGTGATTTAGGCATATTATAATCTCGTTATTCATTATTGGATCAAATGATCTCACCTATTATTGACAGGAGAAATTCTCCCAACTCTTGATAGATTTCCTTGAGTAATATTCCAAGTACCTTTGATATAATCCTCTATAGCCTTGTGTATAGAGAGAAATGGGATAAATTATAGGATAAATCATTCCTCCTGGTATTTTTTTTCATTCAAAAATTATATCTTCTAAGAGGCATTGTATCCTCTAAAAAAAAAGGATTTTGTTAATAAGATTTAATGTAATTCAAATTTTAATCTCTAAGAAATTGTTGAGCAAGTATTGCATCTTTGTTGGTGGTCATTAAACATGATATATTTATTAGGTAATGAATTTTCTACTTATGTAGTATAGACATTTGTAGTAGTTGATATATAAACTGCGTGTATTATCTCATTTTCTATATCTTCTACAAGTTGTCTTGATATTACAATTTACTGCTTTGTGATGTGTTACTCTCATAGAGAATAAGATGTTTGTGTAAGATTTTTTTTATAAGTCTTAATTATGGTGGAATGAGAAAAAATTATGTAAAATTTTGTCTTTTTTTTCTATGTTTTTCCCAAAAAAAATTAATTGTGGAGACTCCTTAGCCAATGGATTATAGGAAATGGTCATATTTAATCTAACTAAAATCTTTTACAATAGTCTTATTAGTCTTTGTGTTCTACTAAGATCGCCATTCATTCATGTATATTAATTTTGATTTAATTTAATTTGAATTAAATCTAATTGTAAAGTCACTGCTAAAATAAATGATCTATAAATGCTGAAATATAAAAATGGAACAAGAAATCTAAGATTTAAAATATGGAACCGTAAGTAAGAGAGGGAGATATAAGCACTTAGTTGACTTCTGCGCAATCTGGAATTGATCTGGATAGGGAGAATTGATGAAAAAACTAAGAAGAATGTCGTTACTTCTCACTGTAAGTTATGAAATGTAGGGATGATGCCAAAAATCGATGCTTGGGATAGGTCAAGGGTGCGTGGGCACTGGAGACTGCATCTGGGAATCACAGTGACTGCACAGGAGCTCAGGATCTACTTTCTGGTGTGTCACAGGTTATTTGTTGTTGTTCCCATTTGATCACCTAATAGTCACACTATGATTATTGAGGGTATATGCAACTTGTAAAATAGATGTTCACCTGCACAAACCCACAAACTGCATTGTTAACTAAATTTTCACCCCTTGAAAATTGGCTAACTTCAAAAATCTAGACTAGGGTAGTTTAATGGGACCTTGGTGAAGAATCTAGAAATTTAGGTATTTTCCATGTTTTGGGGGCTTAGAATTATTTTGATGCATTTATCCCTTTCTCTCCAAGCTAAAAAATTCCAAACTCTTCAAAAAAATTGGAAAAATGGAAAATCAAGTCATCAGTACTGAATTACGGACCAGTGAAGGTTTTTCAAAAACTAGTTCTTCGAGAACTAGTTCCACACAGGAGTGTTTTCTAATACAAAGGGGTTCAGGTGAAAGGTTTAGTGTATTGTAGGTTTGGGGAGAGTTTTGGGTACTAAGGTGCAATAAAAAACTACTTCATGTGGGTCACTCGTTCACCACATCCCCGAAAAATCCATAAAGTGAGGTAGTTTTTATCGTCACCAAATCACTGCACCCCCCAAATGGCTAGAATGTTGTTCGGTCATTCGGTGTGACTGGGACACATGGGATCACCTTTCAAGCTGTGGGACTTTTGTTCAAGGTGAACCTTTGAAGAAGGCTGACTTCCTCTTCCTAAACTAAGTGTTATACTACTACTAGTGTAACAAAATGACTATCAGATCCTAGGCTAAAATCTTCATGAGTTTTAGGGAAATATATTTCACATAAATGAAAATTATACTAAGGGCGATGATTCACCAAATAAGGGGATGTTTAATATCTAGAAGGGTTAATGTGGGTAGGATTCTTGTATCTTGGCCACCTTCACCTATTACAACTTGGAAAAGTTATAAAATACCACAAACCAGGGCATACATTCCTTTGTTAAACTTGAGCGTGCAAAAGGAGAGATCAAATTTGATTCAACATAGTTAATTTATCATGATGAAAAAAAAAATACACATATCAAACAACTATTTCAGCAATTATGAATAATGATAATACAACTTTAATAATAGAAGAAAAATAGTATTTTTACAACCGACATAAAAGATAATCACATTATTCCCTCACAGCATGAAATAGATGACCCAAAATAAAGGTAAGCTAGCTACTCACACTAAGGAACCATACATTCACAAAGTAAGCATTAATTAACCATTCCACACAATAAATGTTATTTTTTTATGGCAAGGTATAACTCTAAATATAATTAAAATGTTTTTAGAAATATCTAAAGAACTCTTCCAAGCTTGAAGAGAAACTTCACCCCAAAAATTATCTATCCCCCTCATCTTACTAGCTTGAAGCATTCAACTATTTATAAGTTCTTAGGCTGAGCTATTACAGATGGGCCCTTAACTAACATTTTACTAAAAATAGAAATGTCATTAAATTAAGGGAACATGCTCCCATGAAAATAGAAAAATTGTTGCAAGGGTTTGACTCAGTCAACCTTGTGACTTTGACAAATCTAGAGCTTAGATCTGTCCTTTCATGGCTTATCACCTTTGGCTTTGTTCCTCTAAACCTTCCTCTTCTACAGGTTTCTATTGTTCTCCTTCCCACACATCCATTTGATGCTTATACTCAGTGAAGTGCTTGATGATTCCCTGAATCTCTTCATCTCCAGATCCACATGTGTGGTGATTCACTACATCTTCCATCTCGATCTCCTTTGTGATCTTGGTTGGCACTCTTTGAAGTTTATTCACAACCTTCTTCATCCTCCCTATGGAATTTTGGCATAAGACCAATGGGTCAATGGAGTCACTGCTGAAAGCTTTGGTGACCTCATCATAGTGCTTCACTAAATCCTTGAAATTTTCTTTAATTTGATCTTCAGGAAGAGCATCGATGTTTTTCGTTGAAGAATTTTCAATTAGAAATATCAAACTCTTCTAAAATGTCATTTAGAGAGTCCATGATTTCTACTCATTTATCTTCCAATTTCTTAATTAAATCTTGCAACACTTGGAACCAAAATTCCATGGCCTTTTGATATTCAAATAACTTTGAGGCATCATCAATCACCTCTTGATGAAGGAGAAAGCTGGGATATTCTTCTTTGATCTCACTCCATGTTCCCAAATTTAAATTGAGATTATTAATATCTTCAGAAAAGGCCTCATCCATTTTCCAAATAACAACCTTTCCAACCTGCACATCATTATATATTTTAACAACCTCCTTGATTAAGGGATTAGCTTCCTATAGTATGCGTTCTATCCATCCATTTACCGATCTCCATTTTTGGCCTATCTTCTCAATCTCATGATAAGAAATGTCATCAATGGTAGACGAAACTATCATGGCCGTAGTAGTTGATACTTTGGTAGATGGAGTTTGTTGGGTTACTTTGTATAAAAATGAAGTGTGTTGTTCGACCTTGAGTTTGAGCTCATATTTATTAGCCTTATCTTTGTCATATTTATCAAGTAGATCCCCAAGAGTAGTGTGCACATCTTGATTTGCTCCTTCGTGAGTAGATTTTCCCAATGAAAATTAGGAGATTTGATAATAAGCCGCATTAATTATTTCCTTAGTTTTTCCCTCAATAGGAGTAGCAACCTCTACAATCCTCTCCCGAGATGTATTCACTGTTAGACATGAAATAGTCCTTAGCCTCTTGGCCTATCTCTATGGCATATATTCCAATATACTGAGATCCATGACATCTCCCAGAGCCACCTTATTCTTTTTCTTTGGAGTCTGTTTAAACAACCATTTAGGAATGACTAATGCTGATGAGGATGGGACAATAGATCCAATACCTAAAACATTAGTCATGACAAGAGCACTAGAAACATTAGTTGGCATTTGGGTAGAAGTGGCAATGATGGATGAGGTAAGGACAGCCATAGGAGTTGATAGAATGATGTTGGGGAATGAGATGGAGGGAAATGGAAGTGTTAAGGGAAGTGAAGAAGAAATGGGTGACCCGATAATTTCTCCAGCTGAGAGAACTGGAAGGGATGAGAATACCTAGGCCATACAAGGAGATAGGAATGAAGAAATGATTGCTGAAGTTGAAGAAACTAATATTGGAAGTGATAATGGGGGAGGAGGAAGAGATGATGGATCTAGTGAGATACTAGGGGAGTCACTGACTTCAACCACTTCTGTCAAAGGTGCTGTAGGAGACATGGCCTTGGAAATAGAATCCTTGGAGAGAGATGAGCCACCAACAATAAATGAAATATTTTTTGGAGTCATATGGGTTTGTTGGGTTGACCTTTTAACTTTTGTGAGTGTTGATTGGATTATGATTGATGAGGCCTCTATATTTGTAGGTTTCTCTACTCCCTTAGGGGAAATTCCCAAGGTAACCAACTAACTGTAAGTTCTCTGTAGAATGGGCCCCACCCTCTCCTTTGTATTGCAACATTCTTATACATACCAATCAATTGATGAAAATGGTTGATTGGTAATATTATCATTTTTGTATGCCACATCCAAAACATCATCATTATGATGCACATATTTTGGGACATCGGCCAAACCAAACTACCGAACCTCATCTAAGGTCAACTTCTCATAATCCCTTTGTTGGATGATGTATTCATCTTGAAAATGAATCTAGATATCCTCCAAGTGGGGCACATGGGCACTGGACTGACCTGTTTTACCGAATTCACCCCAATAGTCAAAGCTAGTCTGGGGATGAAAGATCCACAGGGTTAATTCAGCCATTTTTGTATCCACATTTTTTGGCCTTGTTAATATTTAGGTAGGTGTATCTACCAATTAAAATAGGGAAATGCATTCCTTCTTTGTGGCATTTTTTCTAAATTTGATGATAATCCAATCATTTTTGAACCAATTCAAGGAGAACCCATTAATCAATAGGACATCTTGGAAATTTGTTGGGAGTACCTATAAATCTAGGAACTTGAATGTAAGAAAATGTGGGGAACTGTAAATAGATGGCTCCCCACTCATGCACTTTTTTGAAGGCTTCATCGGAAATCCTTTGATTGTATAACTCCTTATCAAAATGGTAGAGGATAACAACAAAGAAGGCATCACTGACCCTACGAAAATTCATGCTCCCTTCAATCAATGTGAGGTGAGGATAAAAATCATAGATTTGGGAGATGTTGTGAATAACTTTAGTATTCAACCTAGTGAAATCTCCCATAGCAGTGGCAACATAAACCAAGAATGATGTTATATAGAAGTTCTTTGTGGAAAAAAACTTTTCTCAACTGGTAGGAAATGGAGCTACTAATATGCTCCCTCCACTAGATAAATTCCTTATTTTTCTTGATGGTAGCGATGTATAAGAACATCCATTCCTTGAATTCCTTTACAGAAGGAAGACCTGAAATTTTAATTAATAACAAAATAAGGTCACTGACCTCCTGAATAAAATCTGACCGATGCATGGTCTTCGGTATTTTGGAAATACTCTTGGCAAGATAAGTTTTCATCATGACTTTCATGTATACTTCCTCCTCCTTGTCCCAGTGATCCACTGTCGACTCTGGTGAAATTGTGGCATAATCTTCAACATTGGGAAGTTTGAGAAAATCTTCAAAGAAGTTTGGGTCCAAAAAAATTACCACCTTATCATCATCATCTTTTACCAACATGGATTCTTTTTCAAAGTGGGATACCTCAGATAAAACAAACTCTGGGAAATGCATCGATGTAGGAAAACCAACATTAAGGGCATTGCATCGATGTTTGGAGCCTTTAATACTTCCCATAAATCTCGAAAATCAATTTGTCATAGGTCGGTATCCCCTATATTCCCCAAGTCAGAAGCTAGGCATGAGTGAGGAGAAACTCCAAGAATTGAACACTTCATCTTTTCTTTTCCCTTTGATGTGGAAGTAGACATCAAGCTCTAATGACTTTTTTGAATTCTGAAAGCTGAAGTTGAAAAATCCCAAAATGAAAACCTCCAAAAACCTGAACTAAATAATCTCGAAGTGAAAACTCCAAAATAGAGAAGTCTGAATTTCCGAAATGGAAAGTTTGAAAGTTGAAAGTTTCGAATTTCTGAAATGGAAAGTTATGAAGTTGAAAGTTTCGAGTTTTTGAAATTGAAAGTTTCGAAGTTGAAAGTTATAAATTTATGAAATTGAAAGTTCCAAAGTTAAAAGTTCTGAATTTCCAAAATTGAAAGCTCCAAAGCTGCATGGCTCCCAACAACTGAAAAGCTCCGAAAAGTACAATTTTATGAAATAGTAACCTCCAAAATTATGAAAATAAGAGCTCCAAAATATCGATGCACCATCAAGTCTTTGAAATATGAGAAGATAATTTCCAAACAATGCTAATCTCTAAATCTTAAAAAGTCTGAGAGGGAGAAATGTAAAACTTGAGAAGATCTCTGAAAACTCTTAATGCCTGATCTCTGAAAACTCTGAATGCCTAAGGAAACTCAAAACATGGAAACATGGTGGGAAATGAGTTTTTCATTTCAAGAGGTACATAGAGGAGGAACAAAAGAAAACAAGCAAAGAAAAAATGAAAATAAGAGATCTTAAACCAAAAGGAAATTAACCAAGCTAGAATACCTTGAAAATGACATCGAAAAGTACAAAAAAATAGAATGTCAAAGTAAGGTGTTGGGTAAAAATGACAAGTAAAAAATGAGTTTAAATAGAAAATCTGACATTAATGGTGAAAATATGATCCATACAGAGGTTGGTGAAAAATTTTGCATGAAGGACTCCGAAAGTCTGAAACCTGAAAGCCTGAAACTCCAAAATTTTGAAATTTTAGTGTTTCAGACTTCATAGATTGGGAGATGAAAAATGTGAATTGGGAATGAAAAGTTCTAAAACTTGAAAGTCTAAAATATTGGAATTTTAGACTTTGGAAGTCCAAAAGTGAAAACCTCAAAAATAACTCAGAGAATTTCGAAACCCGAAAGCACGAAAGTTTGAAATTTTGGACTTTCAGATTTTCAGACTTCAGAAGTTTGAAATGGATTTAACCAAAAGTGTGACCAAAAGTTTCGAAACCTTGAAATCCTGAAAGTATTAAAATTCATAATTTTGGGGTTTCATACTTCAAAAATTTGCAAACACAATCTTGCATCATTCAACCCAAAAGAGAAAATCTCCAAAATCTGAAGTAAAAAATTGATGACTTCATACTTGGAGAATGTTCAATTTATATTAGAAAATAGCCATACCGATGATTTTCTCAAAAAATTGTTTGGCCACTTTAGACATCTTCTTCTCAAGGTAGATTAAAAATGTTAACATTTTTGGTGACCTACAGGGAATGCTTTCCTACTAATACTTTAGACCAGCAACCTTAAGAAAAACATTGGGCAAAGGAGTGCTAAAAAGAAAACTAAACAAAACACACACAAGAAATAGAAAAGAAAATAAATGATGTGTAAAGCACTTGGAGGAAAAAAAAATTATTGTACAGGGTGGAACAATCTCAAAAGCAAGCCTTGAGATGTATCCCATTCACATGAATGAGAAATTATTCTCAGTTGAGTCTAGATAGATGAAATGAATTCACCTCTTTACCACTTGTAATAATATAAGGCCCACTCCAGAGAGTGTCAAACTTGGTATGCTTTCCTGATTTGGCTCTGTCTTCGTCCCATGTGAGAACCAAGTCTCCTTCTTGAAAATATTTGTTAGAATATTTCTTATCAAAGGATTTCTTAACTTGAGCCTGATGTTGGCTTAAATTTTTTATAGCCTTTTCATGAACTTCCTCCAATTCCACGAGTTCAACAAACCTCACTGTTAAGGAGCCATTTTCCATGACCTTGAGCTGATGAGCCAATTCCAAAGAAGGTAATTCCAAGGAGAGTGGAAGCTTTGCCTCACTCCCATATACCAACATAAAAGGTGAGTTTCTAATGGCCTTTTTAGGTGTGATTTGATCCACCCATAAGGAAATCTTGAGTTTTGTATGCTAGGTTCTTTTGTTAGCTTCCATCATTCGTTTGATGATCCTTATAAGATTGTTGTTACTAGATTCAGCCAACCCATTTTCCTATGGATAGTAATTGGATGAAGTCTTGAGATAGACCCCATTTGTACCTTCCCACTCACTTAAATTTAAACTAGGGAATGCCATTGCATTATTAGAGATGACAGTAAATGGAACATCAAACCTTGTCATTATATTCTCCAGGAATTCAAGGACGGTATTTTCATTACTTTCCTTCAAGGCCACTACTTTTTTCTAGTGAGTGAAATAATATGTTGCGATGAAGACTCATTTATGTGCGTCACTAGATGGAGGATTGATCATTCCAATAAAATCCAATCCCCAATGAATGAAATGTTGATCTACCTGAATGAGATGCAAAGGAAGAGATGTTAGCCTCTGTTTTCCTGCAAAATGAACACATTCTTTAAATTTCCTCATCAAGAGATGAGCATCTTTGAACAAGTTCATCCTGTAGTAACCAACTCACATGATCTTGGTAGTAGTTGTTCTGGTAGAGTAATGCCCTTTGGAAAGACCATTGTGTACTTTGTCTAACATCTTGTTCACCTGCTCTGGTTTGACGCAGTTTAGAAGACCACCGTTCTAATCCTTTTGGAAAAGAACATTATCTACCAAGGCATATAGAATGAACTGGAGATGGAAATTGCATCATTTTACTTTATCCATATTTGAAGGATATACCCCCGAGAGGAGGAAATTTTTCAAGTTAGTCAACCAAACAATCTAGTCATTGCCTTCATCAACATTCATGAGCGTAACATCTTCCATATCTTTGGTCTCTATGTCTACAGATAGTTGCTGGCATAAACCCCTACCCATGACAAGATTAGTGACTTTAATTTTCACGTCATAATCCATTACTTTTTTAATCCACCCATCACGTTTCTCATTCATTTCCTTATTTAACAAAAAGTCTTTGACGCTAGGATGAGAGACAATTAAGTGTACTCTATTGTTGGATAATAAGTGCCTAAATTTCTTCAGAGCTCGAATGATTGTAAAGACCTATTTTTCAATGAAGTAATATTTAAGCTCGTATTCCTTGAGAGACTAACTGAAAAAGGCAATTGGTTGTTCCATCAGATCATCATTTTGTTGGGTTAGGATCCCCGAAATACTTTCCTGACCTGTGAAAGCATAGAGGATGAAATCTTTGTCAAAACTAGGATTTACTAGTGTGGGAGCTTGGGAAATGGCCATTTTTATATCCTCAAAACTCTCTCTCCGCTCTTTCATCCATGAGAATGGAATGTTATTTTTTAACATGGTTGTGAGTGGCTTAGCCAATGTTGAAAACTGAGGAATGAATCTCCACACAAAATTTATAGTTCCCAAGAAACTTTGGAGACCCTTCTTGTGACTTGGAAGAGATAAGGACATAATGGAATGGATCTTAGTTGGATCAATGGACATTCATTCGATTGAAACAATATGTCCCAACAATTTTCCTTCCTGAACTGGGAAAATGCACTTCTTAGGGTTCAGTGAGACCCCAAATTCTCTACATATTCGAAAAACTTTTCATATATGTGTGATATGATCTTCTATGTGCTTAGAATAGATATTTATTACATCAAGGTAAAACAAGATAATATCGTTGATTAGTCCTTTAAATTCCATATCCATGGCTCTTTGGAAAGTATCCCCTACATTGGACAATCCAAATGGCATCTTGTTGAAAGCGTATGTGACCCACTTAGTAATGAAAGTTGTTTTGAATTGATCATATTCTTGGACTAGAATCTGATTATGCCCTAAATATCCATCAAACAAAGAAAACCTTTGAGCCCCTGTAACAATTTGGAGGATTTTCTCCATTGATGGCAGAGGATAATGATCCTTCAATGAGGTGCAGTTCAAATCCCTGAAGTCCACACACATCCGAATCTCTCCGTTCTTTTTCCTTACAAGCACTAGATTGGCTACCCACGAAGAATGCTTGATGGGAAAAATTATGTAGGCCTCAATAAGCTTGGTTAAATCTTTCCTCATTGTGGCTCAATCTTGGGATTGATTGGCGTCTATTTTTTATGAACTAGCTTAGATTTAGGATCCAAATCGATGGTATGTTGAGCTAAACCAGGATCGAAACCACGTAGTTCTTTGTATCTCCATGTGAAAATATCATGATATTATTGACATAGTTCAATGAAAGCATTCTTTTCTTGAGCAGTGCATACCTTACCAAATTTTTTTAAAAAATTGCTTGCCACCTTGACCTCTTCAAAATCCTCTTCCTTGACCACCATATTAGTGCTATGTCATTTGGCTTGATCATCTAAGTCGAAGATAGATTCCAATGTAAGTAGGCCTTTTGGTAGCTTGTTTCCTTTCAGCTATATAATTTTATCACTGTAGGATTTTTAAAGTTTGTCTTGATGCTTGGTAGAAAAATCTGCTTCTTGTTATAGGAAGATAAAAATATATTGAACACTATCGAACACATGCCAAATACTTACATTCTCTGGTACTATGGGACGGGCCACCATATTGACTATCTACTACTCTCCTTTCATGATGTCCATAGGTACATCGTGCTGGGAGCCAATAGTATCCAGCCTGTTAGCATCTTGATTTTGCATTCTGGGAATTGCATGAATTTCAAATGCCTCAAAATATTTTATCAAGTCCCAAACCCAATTTTTATATGATCTCAGTAGATCATTTTTTTATGCACTACAGGTTGTTACTTGGTGGAAAACCAATTCACTATCACCAAAGACGGTCAAGGTTTGGATTCCTCTTTTCCAGGCAAGTTGAATTCCCTGGATGAAATTCTCATATTCAAAAACATTATCAGTATAGATGAACTGCACCTAAAAGGAAGAGAAATATTTTTCTCCTTCTAGAGAAATCAACATAACCTCTAAACTAGATCCATTTTTCCTTCTCGAGCCATCAAATAACATTTACCACAATTCTTTTGCCTTACTTTATGCTTTGACAAGTTGAGGTATGACTGTATCCTCTTCATGAATGTAGTATGTCCCCAATTCTATTTCTTCCAAGAGCAGCAAACCAGATTCTTCATCTGCTAATAAATCAGCATAGGGATCATATTTGTGATTGATACTTACTTCATCAAGTACTGTGTCAGGAACTTCTTCCATGAGAGTAGTTGGCTCGTGATCTACATTTTCTTCATCTAGATCACCGATGGCATAATTCCCATTTATGGGTTTGGTAGTGTATTGTTACACATGATTATGAAAAATGGGTTTAGCTCTTATAGTCACCTTTGTACTTTATTGATTTATAAGAATCATATGTGACCATTCTAATGAAAAATAACCACCCATCTTGGCAGTAAATTCTCGTGATAAGTAGGAAAAAGGGGAGGGAGATCAAGACCAGATATTTCTTGTGTGAATGTCAAGCTTGGGCAGGCATGGATAGTAAGTTGAAGCCCCTTAATGACCCCATATTTTTGACTATAGTACTATCTAATTGAACAACTCCTCTTGAAATTGGAGTATATGGGATTCGTAATACATCTGCAATCTGTTTGGACACTATGGAGCTACTGGATCTAGAATCGATCATAAAATTGTGCACCAAATGATCACTGATAATCAACGAGATATATAATGGTGAAGGCCTACTAGCTTTAGAAAAAACCTTTGTTTCGGGTTGGCACAGGTTGGTTTCCACTGCTACTTCTTGACCTGATGATTTGTTGGTATTGCCAAATCTATTCAAAGCCTATCATAGTAGGTTCCTCTGAGAAGGGATTGAGAGTGCATCCCTCATTATGACACTCAAATTGGTCTTCTTCATTTGATCCACAATGCTGAATGGAATTTCCCCCACTTTATTGATACCTTTTGGGGCATTAGAGTATTCTTTTAGAAAATACCTATTGGGCACTGTGATACTTGACGTCCCATCATTCTTCATAGAATGATCCCTGGATATTTCTAGTTATTTCTTTATCGTGCCTTTATCATATGATATTTTTGTTGGGGACTGTGAAATAGGTGCCTAATCAGTTTTGGAATATTGTGGGTCTATTGCCATATTTTTGGAACATGTGTTGGAATTTTATAGAGGAGGAATCATTATTCAAACCACATAATTCTTTTGTTTGTCAACATAGTAGCGTAGTTTCATTTTAAGGATGGTCTTTACTTTCATGAGTGGATGGTTTGGTAGATGATTCAAGTGGAGTGGATATGCTTTGGACCATAAGGGCCTGACTCAGAAATCCATTTGGACAAATATTTTTATTGTGAGGTTGAGAGCAAGGATAACACCACTCATAATCTTGAATGAGGTTATTATGGATTGGTACTATGGCTTACTCTATGCTATTTTTGAAGGATAGTATGAATGGTAATATAAGGGTTCCGGAAGTTCAAAGGATTCACGCTTGCTACTTTGCCAGTAACCTAGTTCTGGGCCTAATTATTTCCTTGCAAAGGAGGATGCTTTGCTTGATATTGGGATTGAAACGGTCGGGCATATTGGTATTGTTGCCTTTTCATTACTACAAGCACATTTCCTAGGGTCTACAGTAGTGATTTGAATTCAAATAGATCATCTAAAGAGGTGAAGACAGATTGAGCTGGTTGATTAGAGGTTGTTGGAATAGGCACAATGATAGATTGATTGTTTGTAAGATCCAAAGAAAATGGCATGGGTGATTAGGGAGCTATCTTTCTAGCCTGAATCAAAGAATTTTCCACATTTATGGTTATGTAATAAGCATCATGTAATATAGTCCCCCCATGGATTAGATCATAACTACTACATCGTTATTCAAAGCTCGTAAAAGTACAAAAATGCATTATTTAGAGAGGGCTTAATGAGTGCTGGAATCCTATTCCAAGTCCAGTGAAATCAGAAGTTGAAATCACTCATATACTCCTGGGGAGCTCTCTTTATGGTGGTGAGTTGTTCTAAGAGTGATAGGTGATCACTCTTGTCTTCAAACTATTTGTAGAGCTTCTCTCCTAACTCTTCCCAAGTGGTTATGCTACCAATACGTAACCCTTGAAACCATTTAAGTGCTTTTCCCTTAAAGGAAGTGGCCAGAAGTCTGACAACAACATTATCCTCTGTGATATTATGTACTGTGCAGATGTTGGCTACATCAAGAATGTGTTCTACTAGAGTAGTATAAGTTTCTCCTATGTAAGCTTTTGAGTGCTGAAACAAGTATAGGATCATGTTGAGTTAACAGAAGCAGACTACTTACATTCAAAGGAGGAAACACTTAGTTTTGTGCCATAGCAGTAAGAGGTTGATTATTCCTGGATGAATGAAACCTTATGTATGGAGGATTTCATGAACCTCTATGAGATAAATCTGTAATTGATGGAGTTAAAACACTTTTGTTTCTTCTCTTGTGAGGAGACACAGAAAGGTTGATATACTGATAACTTTCATGCTTTGAATAATCTATCGTCTGAATTTTTTGCATAAGTGAATGCAGTGAGATTTTGAATCCAAGGATATAGATTCGCTAGGTACATTAATTTATGCTAATGATAAGAGAAGTACCAACTCATCCCACTAGGCATGCCAAAAATGTTTGTCACCAAATCATTGTACCCCCCGAATGGAGAAAATGTTGTTAGGATGTTCAGTGTGATTGGGACACATGGGATTACCTATCAAGCTGTGGGACTTGGGTTCAAGGTGAATCTTCGGAGAAGGCCAGATTCCTCTTCCTGAACTAAGTGTTGTATGACTCCTAGTGTAATAAAATGACTATCAAATCCTAGGCTAACATCTTCATGAGTTTTAGGGAAATATATTTCACAGAAATGAAAATTAAACTAAGGGCAATCATGCACCAAATAAACAGATTTTTAATATCTTGAAGGGTTAATGTGGGTAGGATGCTTGCATCGTTGGCCAAATTCACCTATCACAACTTGGAAAGGGTACAAAATACCACAAACTAGGGCATACGTTCCTTTGTTAAACTTGAGCGTACAAAAGGAGAGATCAAATTTGTTTCAACACACAATTAATTTATCATGAGGAAAAAAAATAAACATGTCAAAAATCTATTTCAGCAATTACGAATAACAATAATACAACTTTAATAGCATAAGGAAAATAATATTTTCACAACTGACATAAATTATAATCACATTATTTCCTCACAACATGAAATAGATGACCCGAAATAAAGGTAAGCTAACCACTCACACTAAGGAATCATACATTCATAAAGTAAGCATTATTAACCATTTGACACAATAAATCTGATTTTTTTTATGGCAAGGTATAACTTCGAATATAATTAAAAGGCTTTTAGAAATCTCTGAAACACTCTTCCAAGATTGAAGAGAAACTTCACCCCAAAAATTATTTATCCCCCTCATCTTACTAGTTTGAAGCATTCAACTATTTATAAGTTCTTAGCCTAAGCCATTACAGCTAGGCCCTTAACTAGCATTTTACTAAAAATAGAAATGTCATTAAATTAAGAGAACATGCTCCCATGAAAATAGTAAATTTGTTACAAGGGTTTGACTCAGTCAATCCTAGGACTTCGACCGATCTAGAGCTTGGATCTAACCTTTCATGGCTTCTCACCTTTGGCTTTGTTCAGCTACACCTTCCTCTTCTGTAGGTTTCTATTGTTCTCCTTCCCACACATCCATTCAATGCTTATACTCAATGAAGAACTTGATGATTCCTTGAATCTCTTCATCTCCAGGTCCACATGTGTAGTGATTCACTACATCTTCCATCTCTATCTCCTTCGTGATCTTGGCTGGAACTCTTTGAATTTTATTCACAACATCCTTCATCCTCCCTATGAAATTTTGGCATAAGACCAATCGGTCGATGGAGTCACTACTGAAAGCTTTGGTGACCTTATCATCGCACTTCAACAAATCCTTGAAATTTTCTTTAATTTGATCTTCAAGAAGAGCATCGATGTTTTTCATTAAATAATTTTCAATTAGCAATATCAAACTCTTCTAAAATGTCATTTAGGGCATCCGTGATTTCTACTCGTTTATCTTCCAATTTCTTAATTAAATATTGCAACACTTGGAACCAAAATTCCATGGCCTTTTGATATTCAAATAACTTTGAGGCATCATTGATCACCTCTTCATGAAGGAGCAATTTGGGATATTCTTATTTGATCTCACTCCATGTTTCCAAATTTAAATTGAGATTATTATTATCATCAGAAAAGGCCTCATCCATTTTACAAATAGCAACCTTCCCAACCTGCAGATCATTATATATTTCAAAAACCTCCTTGATTAAGGGATTAGCTTCCTGTAGTATGCATTCTATCCATCCATTTATCGATCTCTCTTTCTGGCTTATCTTCTGAAGCTCATGATAAGAAATGTCATTAATGGTAGACAAAACTGTTATGGCCATATTAGTTGAGACTTTGGTAGATGGAGTGGGTTGGGTTACTTTGCGTAAAAATGAAGTGAGTTGTTCGACCTTTAGTTTTAGCTCATATTTTGTAGCCTTATCTTTGTCATTATTTTCAAGCAAATCCCCAAGAGCAGTGTGCACATCTTGATTGTCTCTTTCGTGAGTAGATATTCCCAATGAGAATTGAGAGATCTGATAATATGTTGAAATAATTGTTTGCTTACTTTTTCCCTCAATAGGAGTAGAAATCTCTACAATCCTCTCCCAAGATGGATTCACTATTAGACTTGAAACAGTCCTTGGCATCTTAGCCTATCTCTATGGCATATATTCTAATATACTGAGATCTATGACATCTCCCAGAGGCACATTCTTCTTTTTCTTTGGAGTCTCTTTAAATAACCATTCATGAATTGGTAATACTGATTAAGATGGGACAGTTGATCCAATACCTACAACATTAGTCATGACAAGAGCACTAGAAACATTACTTGGCATTTGGGTAGAAGTGGCAATGATGGACGTGGTAAGGAAAGCCATAGGAGTTGATAGAATGATGTTAGGGAATGAGATGGAGGGAAATAGAGGTGTTAAGGGAAGTGAAGAAGAAATGGGTAACCCGATAATTTCTCCAGCTAAGAGAATTGGAAGGGATGATAATACCTAGGCCATAGAAAGAGATGGAAATGATGAAATTATTTTTGAAGTTGAAGAAAATAATATTGGGAGTGACAATGGGGGACGAGGAAGAGATGATGGATCTCATGAGATATTAGGGGAGTCACTAACTTCAACCACTTCTATCACAGGTGCTATAGGAGACATGGTCTTGGAAACAGAAGCCTTGGAGAGAGATGAGCCACCAACAAGAAATGAAATCTTTTTGGAGTCATATGGGTTTTTTGGGTTTACCTTTTACCTTTTATGAGTTTTGATTAGATTATGATTGATGAGGCCTCTATATTTGTAGGTTTCTCTGCTCCCTTGGGTGAAATTACCAAGGTAATGAACCAGCTATAAGTTCTCTACAGAATGGGCCCTACCCTCTCCTTTGTATTGCAGAATTATTTTACATACCAATTAATCCATGACAATGGTTAATTGGCAATATTATCATTTTTTTATGCCACATCCAAAAGCTCGTTATTATCTTGCACATTGTTTTGGACATCAACCAAAATAAAATGTCGAACCTCATCCAAGGTCAACCTATCATAATCCCTTTGTCAGATGATGTATTCATCACTAAAATTAATCCAAATATCCTCCAATTGGGGAACGTGGGCACTGGTTTGACCTATTTCACCAAATTTACCCTAATAATCAAAGCTGGTTTAGGGATGAAAGGTCTCCAGGGTTTCTTTGGCCATTTTAGTATCGACATTTTTGGCCTTATGAATATTTAGGTAGGTGTATTTGCCAATTGAAATAGGGAAATTCATTCATGCTTTGCGACATTTGTTCTGAATTCGATGATAATCCAATAACTTTCAAACCAAATCAAGGAGAACCCATTTATCAGTAGGACATCTTGGAAATTTTTTGGGAGTACCTACGAAGTGTAGAACCCAAATGTAAGAAAATGTGGGGAACTGTAAATAGATGGCTCCCTACTCATGTACTTATTTAAAGGCTTCATTGGAAATCGTTTGATTTTATAACTCCTTATCAAAATGGTAAATGATAACCCCAAAGAAGGCATCATTGACCCTATAAAAGTGCCTTCTCCCTTCACTTAGTGTGAGACGAGGATAAAAATAATAGATTTGGGAGGTGATGTGAATAACTTTAGTATTCAGACTAGAGAAATCACCCATAGCAATAGAAACATAAACCAATAATGATGTCATATAGAAGTTCTTTGTGAAAAGTAGTTTTCTCAACTTGTAGAAAATGGAGCTACTGATATGCTCCCCCCACCGGATAAATTCCTTCTTTTTCTTGATGGTAACAATGTACAAGAACATCCATTCCTGGAATTCCTTTACAGAAGGAAGACCTGAAATTTTTATTAATAGCACAATAAGGTCACTAACCTCTAGGATAAAATCTGATTGATACATGGTCTTTGGTAATTTGGCAATGTTCTTGGCAAGATAAGTTTTCATCATGATATTCGTGCATATTTCCTCCTCCTTGTCCCAGTGCTCCACTGGTGACTCTGGAAACATTGTGGTGTAATCTTAAATGTCAGGAAGTTTGAGTAGATTTTCAAAGAAGTTTGAGTCCAAATGGATTACCACCTTATCATCATCATCTTTGACATGGATTCTTTGTCAAAGTGGGCTGCCACAGCTAAAACAAACTCCAGGAAATTCATAGATGTAGCAAAACAAGAAGCAGGGGCAAGCCCACTATCGTAGATGGCCTACATCCATAGTTTCTTGTTTAGAGCCTTTAATATTTCCCAAAAATATAGAAAATTAGTATGTCCTAGGTTGGTGTCCCCTATATTCCCCAAGTCAGAAGACAGGAAAGAGCGAGGAGCAACTCCAAGAAATGAATACTTCATCTTTTCTTTATGCTTTGATGTGGAAGTAGACATCAAGCTCTAATGACTTTTCTGAACTCCAAAAGTTGAAGTTGAAAAACCCCGAAATGAAAACCTTAAAAAACCTGAACTGAAGAATCCCGAAGTGAAAACTCCAAAACAGAGAAGTCCAAATTTCTAAAATGAAAAGTTCTGAAGTTGAAAGTTCCAAATTTCTGAAATCGAAAGTTTTGAAGTTAAAAGTTTTGTATTTCTAAAATTGAAAGTTCCGAAGTTGAAAGTTCCGAATTTTTGAAATTGAAAGTTTCGAAGTTGAAAGTTTATAATTTCTAAAATTGAAAGCTCTGAAGCTACATGGTTCCCAACAACTAAAAAGATCCAAAAAGTAAAATTTTCTAAAATAGTAACCTCCAAAATTCCAACAATAAGAGCTCCAAAACAATGACGCACCACTAAGTCTTCAAAATCTGAGAAGATAATTTCCAAACAATGTTAATCTCAAAATCCCAAAAATTCTGAGAGGGAGAAATGGAAAACTTAATAAGATCTCTAAAACATTTGAATTCTTGATCTCTGAAAACTCTGAATTCCTGAGGAAACTCAAAAAATGGAAACATGCTGGGAGATGAGTTTGTCATTTCAAGAGGTACACAGAGGAGGAACAAAAGAAAACAAGCAAAAATAAATGAAAATAAGAGATCTTAAACCAAAAGGAAAATAACCAAGTTAAACTACCTCAAAAATGATGTCAAAAAGTACTAGAAAATGAAATGTCAGAGCAAGGTGTCAGGTAAAAATGACAACTAAAAAATGAGTTTAGATATAAAACCTGACATTAATGGTGAAAACATGATCTGTACGAAGGTTGGTGAAAAATTAATTACACGAATGACTTCGAAAGTCTGAAACTTGAAAGCTTGAAATTCTAAAATTTCAGAATTTTGGGGTTTTAGACTTCGGAGATTGGGAGATGGAAAATGTGAATTGGAAATGAAAAGTTTTGAAACCCAAAAGCCTGAAAGTCTGAAATTTTGGACTTTCGAACTTTCATACTTTAGAAGTCTGAAAGTGAAAACCTCAAAAATGACTTGGAGAATTAAGAAACCTGGAAGCCCGAAATTTCTAAATTTCAGTTTTTTAGATTTTCAGACTTCAGATGTCGGAAAGGGATTTAACCAAAAGTATGACCAAAAGTTCTGAAACCCCGAAATCCTGAAATTCTGAAACTTTGGAATTTTAGGGATTTGGACTTCAAAAATTTGCAAACATAATTTCGCACCATTAAACTCGAAAGGGAAAATCTCCAAAATCCAAAGTCCAAAATTTTTGATTTCAAACTTGGAGAATTTTCAATTTATATTACAAAATAACCACATTGAGGATTTTCTCAAAAAATTGTCTGACCACTTTAGACATCTACTTCTCAATGTAGATCAAAATGTTAATAGTGTGGGAGTCATGTTTAGTTTAATGTTGAGGTGAGTGCTGTGTGGAGAACTGATCTTGGGAGGAATGGTTCCCACAGGGAAAAATTTCTCCATGAAGTAATTTGAGCTGTAAGACAAACACAAAAAAATGAGAAGTTGAGTGTGTTGTAGATCAGAGTGTAGTCATGAGATCCAAGGTCAGAGGGAACAATTTCCATGGGAATATAAGTTCCTTGCAACAAAGGGCTAAACCGAAATGTAAAGGAAGTGGAAGGGTTTTACTGTGATGTGGGTGCAATGATAGTTTGGAGAAAATGGAGTTCGAGGAACTAGTGACCAGGTAAAATAATTTGTAAGTTCCACCCATGAACTAATAATCCACAAAACACCAAACCTGAAGACCATGCAGATAAAGAAGAAAAGTAGGGAACAAGAGGAACACTTACAAATTCCACCCAGTTTCCTGGAAACCTTAAATATTATCATACAAAGGATAAAAAATTATTAAAGCAGACTATAACTACACATTTGGAACCCTTGTTCCTCCATGACTCATCCATATTTCCATGGTAATATATTTTTCTCATATGCACCAAATTTTCCAAATTTGATATCACTAGAAATGTATCTTCATGCTCTACATCATGGAATTCAAAAAATATGATTTTTGGTGGAGATAGGTGGGGAAAAAGGTAAAAACATTTCCAAAATTTAAAACATAGCTCTAGTTTTCTCATCCACTGGATATAATGGAGTATGGTGCCCATTTATTCTCTAGATTGCAAGACATCATGAAGAAATGGATTTGACAGGATACCCATGCCCCTTTTCAGACATTTAATGTATCTTTTTCATGGGTTGGAGTAGAGTTTAGATTTTCCCTTTTCTTTCTTTCTCTCTCTCCCATTTTTTCTATATATTGTAAAAACCTATCATTTATGGGGGTGGGGATGTTCTAAATGTAATGGTACTTTTTCAAAAAAATTCTAGAGTAGTTGTGAGTTGTAGGCCTCATATTTCAACATCTACATGGTGATCCTTCCCTTACACTTCCATTGTAATGTATTGTGGATCTTCTTAAAGTAATAAAATTAATGTTTTGTAGCTCTTATTTTCCTTAGCTTGTGTTGTATTGTATTTCTTTGCCTTTAATTACATTTGTAGGTATATTGTACATATCTCATTATCCTTATAGGGTTTAAATCAATTATGCTTGATGGAAATAGTGATTTAAATGTTGTTTTGGACTATGGTACTTATGTCTTCCCTCTCCTCCTTCATTTTTCTCCCATTTTCACTCATTGGAATATCTCCACCCCTTTTCTTGGTGCTATCACATTTCTTTTAGCCAATAATTTCCATTTTCATGCACCTGACTCTTCCCTCGGTCCCTTGGATTACTAGATTAGGATTCAATAGCTAAATTTCAATTCCTAGGAGTAGTTTAAAAATAGGAATATGTAGAGTAACTATCCTTCTCTAGAGTTCTATCTCATAGTGTAAATCCCACAGCTTGGAGATAGCCCCATGTTGCCTCAAAATTGTGGGTTGTCTATGACTCAGGGCAGGGTGCAATTTTGAGCTCCAACAGTTTTGGCACACATGACAGGACAAATATTGAAAGATCTATATTTTACAGGTGTTCTGTCATAATATCCTAGTCACCTTGGTGCCTTTACCACTCCAAAAGTTTTGACATGCCTGATGGGATAGTTTTGAAGAGATTTATAAATTCATACCAACAAGATTTATGTGTTGTTGAAGGTATTCAACCTTTGGAGGTATGTTATCAACACATCTAACAACTCCGCTGATTTAACCAACCCATTATCTCATATGCATTCCTTTCCCTTCATTTTTTAAAATCTATTTCTTCCTTTTCTTTTACCCTTACATTCATTTGATGTTTCCACTTCATTCATGGATCTTCATGGAGCTCTTCCATTTTCATATTTCAATTCCTCTCCCCTTCATGCGTAGTAGTGGAATGATATCCCTAAAACAACCCTGATAAACTTACATCTTTTCAATGGAAATGGAGATCAATCTCCCATTGATCATATTCAAGATATAACAAACCATTGTTCCATTCACAACATCATAAAAGAGAAAATTTACCTCAGACTTTTGGTTTCATTATTCAGGGGTAAAGTATGAGATTGGTACAATGGTTTGGCTTCACAATCCATTTCTACATGGGATCAACGAGGAGAACAATTTTGTATCAGTTCAAGGAAAATTCAGATGTCATTAGCCTCATGGAATATCTCAACACAATACAATAGGTTTCAATAGAATACATCTTAGATTTCATCATATTCAAGAGGACCTGGCATAAAATTCCTCAATAATTCAAATCCTCACAAGGTATGACATTCATGTTTTATTTGAGGGATTTTGATTTTGATTTAAGTATACTGATATAATATATAAGAGTTAACACTCTTCCTCATGCATTTGACATTGCTATAATAGCTAAGGGGAATCTCATTCAGGTAGGGAAAAGGTAATCCATCCCCATTGCTCCATTTATTCCATCTTCTTCCACATCATTTGTGCTTAACAATACCACCAATTAGTAGTCCCTCGCTTGTGTATCATCCCCAACTAGTCTTATCATATATGATGATTGTAGAATTGTTGAAGACTTATATGAATTGGATTAGGAATATGTTATTGCATAGAGTAATAAAAAGAGGGCATATTATTTAAAAGATAATCATTTGGACTCATAGGAGGAGGTTCCACAAAAGGCAAAGTTATTTGTAGAGGAAAAGAAGAGTTCAAATCAACTTGCAAATAGTCTACTTCAGGAGGAAACTTTGTAGGATGCCCCTACTCTTGGGGTTGTGATTCAAGTAAATAGGATAACCAAAACAATCAGCCTGTTACCAATTATATATATTGCTAGTCTAGAGCCAAAGAAAAATTTGCAACTAATCACACTCAATTCAGAGCATGAGTATGAGCTTCATCTCACCAAATGTTAGCAAAAATGCCTCCCAAATAGAAATCCAAAGAAACTAAATGAGGTATTTTTTTTGTTTCTTGTTGATACTTTGAGGCAGAGGGTGGAGAATTAGCTACAAGATAGTTTTTCACTCTCATTATTGACAATGTTCAGTTCCAAATAAATCACAAGGTATAAAGTTGTGAGCAGAGGAAGCTACTTCTCCTTGTCTATTGTATTTATTTTTTGAGTTTACTTTGCTTCTAGTTAGAGTAGGGTGATGTAGGTTTGTTTTTAGTAGGAACAAGTACTTGTGCACACTTTGCATTTTCCACTTGGAAAATTTATGATTTTCCATTTTGTACATAATTATTCCGGTGTTTTGTTGTTGTTGCACAACCCATTTGAGGAATCATTGTTCATGGGAAAGCAATGGGTGTTTAGGGCAGTTCCTAGTACATGTACCTCATTGTCAAACAACATGAAATTAATCTTTGAAATGTTTCATACTTTTCAAGAAACAAGTGTTTTGGTCCAAGATTTAAATAGTTTGTAACTCTTTTAGGGAATAATTTCTTCAACTTCTCCAAAATTTTCAAAATATAATTCTGGGGGTAGTTTTCAGAGTTCATTCATCCAACACCAATAGATTACTTACAGAGGAAACAGGATAAATTTCATATTCCAAAAAATTTTCCACTCGCAAATAATTTAATTCAAAAAATTCTTATAATGAGATGGTCAATTCATTTATGTATAGATCAACTTCAGTTTCAAGTAGCAATTCCGATGGATTTAATGGTACAGTTTCAAATTTTTAGATCATTTTCAAATTATCAAACTCACTCCATGTCAAATGAATGCTTCAAGGCCACTAATATATTCAATCTAGAAGGTATATTACCCCATGAGTCTCCATATTGTTATCCAATTTTGCACCCCTATCAAATTTACTAACTTCAAAGCTCTGCACTTGGGCAGTTTCATGGGACCTTTATGAAGAATATGGAAATTCATATGTTTTTCATGTTTGAGGGACTTAGAATTATTTTGATGCATTTCTCTCTTTCTCTCTAAGCTCAAAAATTCCAAACAGTTAGAAAATTTTGGAAAAAATGGAAAAATGGAAAAATGGAAAATTGGGTCATCAGTAGTGTATTGTAAATTGGTGAAGTTTTTCAGGAACCAAGGCTATGGATAGAACTAGTTCTTTAGACACAATACAAAGGGGTTCAGGTGAAAGGTTTAGTGTTTTACGGGTTTAGGGCAAGTTTTTGGTACCAAAGTGCTAGGAAGAACTAGTTCTTTTATGTCTCTTGTTCCCCACATCCCCAAAAAATCCATAAAGTGAAGGATTTTTAGAGTTATGTTTAGTTCAATGTAGAGGTGAGTGTTATGTAGAGAATAGATATTTGGAAGGAATGGTTCCCACAGGGAACAAGTTCTTCGCAAAGTGCTTTGAACCTCAAGACAAAGGAAAAGGAATGAGGAGTGGAGTATGTTTTGGATAAGACTGTAGTCAGGGGAACCAAGTTCAGAGGAACTGAGTTCCACATGAACTTAAGTTCCCCGAAATGGAGGTCCAACTGGCTATGCAAAGGAATCAATGGGGAGTTAAGTGGAGAAAAAGGGTTTTAATGTGATGCAGGAACAGTGAGAGTTAGGAGAACATAGATTTCAAGTAACTAGCATCTGGGTGGAACAGTTCCTAATTTTCATCCGCATGCCATTAATCCACAAAATACAAAACCTGAAGAACATTCAGACAAAGTGAAAAAATAGGGATTAAGAGGAAAAATTCCACATTTCACCTTGTTACCCAAAAACTTGAAATATTTGCATATAATGGAGAAAAAATGATTAAAGTCGATTGTAGCTACGCATTTGGTACCCATGTTCCTCCACGACTCCTCCATATCTGCATGGGCATATCTGTCACCGAATACACCAACTTTTCCAAATTTTATATCACTAGAAATGTCTCTTCATGCTCTACATGATTAAATCTAAAAAATCTAATTTTTAATGGAGATAGGTGAGGAAAAAGACAAAAGAACTTCCAACATTTAAAACACAGCTCCAATTTGCTCAACCACTAGATTTAGTGGAGTATGGTTCCCATTTCTTCTCCAGAAAGAAAGACATCATGAATAAATGTCCTTAACAGGCTACACATTCCAATTTCTAGACATTAAATGCATCTTGTTGGTGGGTGGATGAAAATTTTTGAGTTTATCTTTTCTCTCACTCTCTCTCTCTCTCTCTCTCATTTTTTCTATATTTTGTAAAAACCTCTCATTTGTGAGGGGTTGATGTTCTAAATGTAATGGAACTCTATCAAAATTATTGAAGAGAAAATATGAGTTACAGGCCTTAGATTTCAGCATCAACATGGTGATCCTTTCTTTACACTTCCATTGTAATATATTTTCCATCTTCTTAAAGTAATACAATTTTTGTTTTATGGCTCTTAGCTACCCTAGCTTATGTTGTATTGCATTTCCTTTCCTTTCATTGTATTTTTAGGTATATTGTGCATATATCATTCTCCTTGAAAGTTTTAAATTTTTTGTGCTCCATGGAAATCGTGATTTAAATGGGTTTTTACTATGGTAGTTATGTCTTCCCTCTCCTACAATTTTCTCCCATTTTTACTCAATGAATACCTCTCTTTAGATTAGGATTTTAGTTTATGCTCACCCTAGTCCTTTGGAATGATAGATTAGAGATAGATAGTTACATTTCAATTCCTAGGAGAATTTTTAGCATTAGGAATAGGTAGAGAAACTGGCCTTCTCTGGACGTCTGTCTCACAATGCAAGTCCAACAACTTGGAAATTGTCCCATGTTTCTTCAAAATACCAGGTTATATATGAATCGGGGTAGGGAAATTTTTTGAGCTCTAACATGAATCAGACCTAAAAAAGAAAATGAATAATGGGGAGTCATATTGACCCCAAAGGTCACCCCAAGAGTGAATTTATGACTGAGTGTTGCACTACATCTCATAATCCATGCATTTCTTGTGAGTGTGTGTGAGAATGATGCCCTAGTGTAAGTTTCTCATAATTATAGGTTGTAGCTAGAATGCAAATGTTGTAGAATGTGTGGATGAAATACAATAAACTTCCCCTTCCTATGTTATTTGTGTAGATTATGTACTCCTTCATCCCTTGAATGGATGCTATATGGTTACCTTTGAGTGCTTTAGGTTCCTTTCGAGTGTAAGCTTAGGTGATGATAATAATGCTTAGTGTTTGGTACTTCATTTTGAAAACATAACTACGTATTTATATGATTCCCTTCTTTGAATTTCATAATTTATAACTAAAAATCCAACCCATAAGTTAAAAATATGCCCAAAAGATAAAAGAGACCCAAAGAGAGAGAATAAGATAAGAAAGGGTCAAGGGAGTTGAAGGAGATGAGCCCCTAAACATTATTGTCCTAGTTGGGTGCTGATGTCTGAAGCCATAAAAGAAAAATAAGTTAACTTTCTACTGGGATGTAGGATGTGTAAGACCAAATATAAAAATCAAAGGATAAAGAAAAGACGCCAAAGATAGTTTTCAATAATAATTTTTATTGCTTAGGAATCATTTAAATTAAGACCTAGAAATGTACCCAAGTACTTGATTTTGTGTCTAAATTTTCCCCCACTTTATGTTATTGAGTAAATATTCGATAACATTAAGTAGATAAGAGATGCCTACCTTTTGATCATGTAGAGAGTGTGGCGAATAATCTGTTGATTGGAGAAGTGAAGCATAGAGTGATTGCAAAGTAAAGCGTGGAGACTAAGAAAGGGAAGTGGACCCTAAGGGTGAAGCATATGTGTCTTACCCTGCTACTGTGGCTTATGATTGCAGCGTCTTGTAAGTATGGACCTGTAAAAGGAGAGAAAGAATGTATTTAAAGTTCTATGTAGGATAGATAAAAGAAACATGTGTATAAGTATGTATAAGTGTGTAAAGGAAAGTGTGCACCTCATGTAAAAGAGTGTAAAGGATAGAAAAGTGTCTTAAAATGCTGTGTAGGGTGAGTTTTTTGGGTGATCTCACACCAAGAGTGATTTTTTTTGGTGATCTCATGCCCAAGACCAAGTGTTGGGGAGAGAGGTCTAGTATTACTCTCCATCCATAATTCTTCGTAATAAACACCACTACAAATACGAAATTCCTAATTTGTTCCTGTTATCTTGAATTAGTTCCGATTGTACTGATTTTTCCTATTGAAATTGATTGTAGAAGATTGCATATATGATGTAACTGAAGGAATATGCATGTAATTGTAAAAATAATATGATGGATTATGAGAATTTTTTTGATCTGATAAGCTGACTATGCAGCCATGACATTAACACCCATGGGAGGACACAGGTGCTAAAGCACTATTGTCTGAGTTTGGGAACTAGTGTTTGTATAATGATTCTGATCCAAGTCTAATTTTGGGTCATTATATGACTATATTCTTGTTCCTTTTCTATACTGTGTAGATTCTTAATTGTACCTCTCAGTTGATGTAGGTGCATGTGAAGACTATTAAAGTGTGTTTCCCGAAAGAGGGGGCCTAATATTGAGCTAAAGTGTATACATCCATGGGGTAGGGGATGTGTATGGTAGAAACCAAGGCACATGCAAAAAAAAATGGCTAGAAAAATGTATTAGTGTACGAAAAGAACATAATAGAAAAATGACATAAAATTAATCAAATAGACTATGAAAATAGGTTTTTAAAATAGGATATTTTATAAATAATGATCAAGGTCGAAGTGGCCAAAAGTATGTAAATAATGATCAAACAAGACATATGGAATAGCCTACAAAAAATGGAGTACAATGGAAAACAATGGCAAGAAAAATGTATTAGAAAGCCATCGTGGCATATAGTCCTGCAAAGAAAATGTTACACATGAAGCACCCATTAGCATGTTATATATATAAATAGTATGTCAAGGCATGTATGTATCAATAGAAATTAATGTGTTATAAATTAGAAGTAGTAAATAAATAATCAATAACACCTGTAATATGTGATAGTAGTAAAAGTTAGATGCCCTTGGGAGCCTCAGTGCGAATGCTAAAAGGTATAGTTCCAAACATGATTACAACTTGTAAAATATATAAGAGACATGAATTCAATATAAAATACAAAATGATCATGCATGTGTATATATAGAAAGATAATGACATACTAAGAATCCATCTAGCATGGAAAACAAAGTGTAACATGTAAATATAATAAGCTATCAAGAATAGATATAATCAACATATGAAAATGTTAAATATGAGTATGATGGAATGGTATGTATTGTGTGAATATGGAAAGATTCACATTCCTCATGGTGTATGTGTATAAGATAAGGTTCATTTATAAAATATCACCTTAACAATCAAGAATGAACCATAGAGAAAAAGTGTCTAATCGGGAAATGGTATGAAAAAATATTTGCTAGAAAGATAGATCATCAAACATAGAGAGTGAATTATGTAGATGATGTGAGGTTAATTTAAGAATTAGACCCTCAATAGTCAAGTATGAACTGTGGAAATAGAGCATGCATCATAGGGTAATAACAATACAAGGTGTGTATCAGGATGTGTAGGCATAATGAGAAATTTTAAGTGTGAAGCATGGGATGTGATAATAGGTATTATAGACAACTAATGAGGCTAGGAGGGGGGAGGAATAAAGTGTGATGCCCCCATGTGTGAGAATTATAGAAGGCTATCCAATGATAGTGGAGGGCAAGGGCCCTCCACCCTATTGGTGCCCATTTTTATCCTTTTCCATTTTTCCATGTTTCCCCTTTGCTCTTTGTGCTTTGGAACATTTTTTATTTTAACATTGGTGGTATGTAACTTTTCCCTCTAGATTGAATGCCTTGAAATGCTCATAAGCTTATTATTTTTTCCCAATTTGAAATAAATATACGTGTATGCCCTATATTGTGCTTAATATTTCCAAATCAATGCCTCTGCCATTTTTTCCACTTTTCCCAGCCTTTGGAGCTCGAAATTGTTTATTTCATGCATATTTTCCCTCAAAAATCCATTTCCATGGTCATAAATTTCATAAAATCACTTCCCATTTGTTTTTTGATTGAAAAATTCTTCACCCACAAAGAAAAAATCAAATTCGGCCTCTCTAGCAGTTTTTATGTTTTTTTACGGCCATATGGGCATCTTTTGCCCATCAATTTCTAGCTCACATTCATCGGAAATGTGGCCATTTGTTATTAGACGGGGATTGGTGGGTTTTCTTGAAAACTTGGAGGACACGTGGCGGGTGGGATGCAAGGCGGAGTGGCGAAGGACTTGGAAGAAATTTTCCTTTTGGTGAAAAGGGATGAAAGTTTTGAAAATGGGCGCAGGACTGTATCAAGTCAGTAGTGGACATGTGTTAGTGTCAGAGCATAAGGCAGGCCGGTGGAAGAAAAGTGGAAAAGTTTCACTTGGTAAAAAAAGGAGTTAAAATATGAAATGAGCCCGCAGATTGTAAGAGAATCACAGGGAGACACATGGAAGGGGAAGAGAGGAGTGTGGGTTGCTGGAGGAAAAAGGAATTTTTTCCATTTTAACAAAATAAGTTAGAGTGATAATTTGAAGCATAGCCCCGCGGTGAATCAATGACTGACACGTGGTAGGGATGGAATCAGAGGCGTGGGTCCATGAGTAAAAGTGAGAAAAATTTCATTTTTTCCAAAAGGGGTGGAAATGTCTAGAATTGAGTTACGATTTCAATGGGGCCCACCTTGTGACACATGTCAGCACCAAATCTCAAGGGTGGAGGGGCGGAGAAAAATGTCAAAATTTTACATTTTTTGAAAATGTTAAAATGTCAAAAAGTGATCCCAAATCCATTTATAATCACCTTATGACACATGGAGGGCTTAGATTCAAGGGACAAAGGTAGATCAATGGTAACTGTGCATTTTTCAGTTTGGCTACCATTTGAGCTCCAGGAAGCTTGGAGATGTGAATTTTGATTCAATTTTCATCAAATTTTTGGCAAATTCATGTCGATTGTGCCTGAAAGGACCAATGCAATTGTTTTTAAGGGCCCTATTTTGAGTTTATATTTTCTCTCTCTCTCTCTCTCTCTATCTCTCTCATTTTTTCTATATATTGTAAAAACCTCTCATTTGTGAGGGGGTGATGTTCTAAATGTAATGGAACTCTATCAAAATTATTGAAGAGAAAATATGAGTTACAGGCCTCAGATTTCAGCATCAACATGGTGATCCTTTCCTTATACTTCCATTGTAATATATTTTCCATCTTCTTGAAGTAATACAATTTTTGTTTTATGGCTCTTAGCTACCCTAGCTTATGTTGTATTGCATTTCCTTTCCTTTCATTGCATTTTTAGGTATATTGTGCATATATCGTTCTCCTTGAAAGTTTTAAATTTTTTGTGCTCCATGGAAATCATGATTTAAATGGTTTTTTACTATGGTAGTTATGTCTTCCCTCTCCTACAATTTTCTCCCATTTTTACTCAATGAATACCTCTCTTTAGATTAGGATTTTAGTTTATGCTCACCCTAGTCCCTTGGAATGATAGATTAGAGATAGATAGTTACATTTCAATTCCTAGGAGAATTTTTAGCATTAGGAATAGGTAGAGGAACTATCCTTCTCTGGACGTCTGTCTCACAATGCAAGTCCAACAACTTGGAAATTGTCCCATGTTTCTTCAAAATACCAGGTTATATATGAATCGGGGTAGGGAAAATTTTTGAGCTCTAACATGAATCAGACCTAAAAAAGAAAATGAATAATGGGGAGTCATATTGACCCCAAAGGTCACCCCAAGAGTGAATTTATGACTGAGTGTTGCACTACATCTCATAATCCATGCATTTCTTGTGAGTGTGTGTGAGAATGATGCCCTAGTGTAAGTTTCTCATAATTATAGGTTGTAGCTAGAATGCAAATGTAGTAGAATGTGTGGATGAAATACAATAAACTTCCCCTTCCTATGTTATTTGTGTAGATTATGTACTCCTTCATCCCTTGAATGGATGCTATATGGTTACCTTTGAGTGCTTTAGGTTCCTTTCGAGTGTAAGCTTAGGTGATGATAATAATGCTTAGTGTTTGGTACTTCATTTTGAAAACATAACTACGTATTTATATGATTCCCTTCTTTGAATTTCATAATTTATAACTAAAAATCCAACCCATAAGTTAAAAATATGCCCAAAAGATAAAAGAGACCCAAAGAGAGAGAATAAGATAAGAAAGGGTCAAGGGAGTTGAAGAAGGAGATGAGCCCCTAAACATTATTGTCCTAGTTGGGTGCTGATGTCTGAAGCCATAAAAGAAAAATAAGTTAACTTTCTACTGGGATGTAGGGTGTGTAAGACCAAATATAAAAATCAAAGGATAAAGAAAAGACGCCAAAGATAGTTTTCAATAATAATTTTTCTTGCTTAGGAATCATTTAAATTAAGACCTAGAAATGTACCCAAGTACTTGATTTTGTGTCTAAATTTTCCCCCACTTTATGTTATTGAGTAAATATTCGATAACATAAAGTAGATAAGAGATGCCTACCTTGTGACCATGTAGAGAGTGTGGCGAATAATCTATTGATTGGAAAAGTGAAGCATGGAGTGATTGCAAAGTAAAGCGTGGAGACTAAGAAAGGGAAGTGGACCCTAAGGGTGAAGCATAGGTGTCTTACCGTGCTACTGTGGCTTATGATTGCAGCTTCTTGTAAGTATGGACCTGTAAAAGGAGAGAAAGAATGTATTTAAAGTTCTATGTAGGATAGAGAAAAGAAACATTTGTATAAGTATGTATAAGTGTGTAAAGGAAAGTGTGCACCTCATGTAAAAGAGTGTAAATGGTAGAAAAGTTTCTTAAAATGCTGTGTAGAGTGAGTTTTTTGGGCGATCTCACACCAAGAGTGATTTTTTTTGGTGATCTCATGCCCAAGACCAAGTGTTGGGGAGAGAGGTCTAGTATTACTCTCCATCCATAATTCTTCGTAATAAACACCACTACAAATACGAAATTCCTAATTTGTTCCTATTGTCTTGAATTAGTTCTGATTGTATTGATTTTTCCTATTGAAATTGACTGTAGAAGATTGCATTTATGATGTAACTGAAGGACTATGCATGTAATTGTAGATCTAATATGATGGATTCTAGGAACTTTGTTAATCTGATAAGCTTACTATGCTGCCATGACATTAACACCCAAGGGAGGACACAGGTGCTAGAGCACTATTTTCTGAGTTTGGGAACTAGTGTTTGTATAATGATTCTGATCCATGTCTAATTTTGGGTCAATCTATGACTATATTCTTGTTCCTTTTCTATACTATGTAGATTCTTAACTGTACGTCTAAGTTGATGTAGGGGCATGTGAAGACTACTAAAGTGTGTTTCCCAAAAGAGGGGGCCTAATATTGAGCTAAAGTATATACATCCATGGGGTAGGGGATGTGTATGGTAGAAACCAAGGCACATGCAAAAAAAATGGCTAGAAAAATGTGTTAGTGTAAGAAAAGAACATAATAGAAAAATGACATAAAAATAATCAAATAGACTATGAAAATAGGTTTTTAAAATAGGATATTTTATAAATAATGATCAAGGTCGAAGTGGCCAAAAGTATGTAAATAATGATCAAACAAGACATATGGAATAGCCTACAAAAAATGGAATACAATGGAAAAAAATGGCAAGAAAAATGTATTAGAAAGCCATGGTGGCATATAGTCCTACAAAGAAAATGTTACACATGAAGCACCCATTAGCATGTTAGATATATAAATAGTATGTCAAGGCATGTATGTATCAAAGGAAATTAATGTGTTATAAATTAGAAGTAGTAAATAAATAATCAATAACACCTGTAATATGTGATAGTAGTAAAAGTTAGATGCCCTTGGGAGCCTCAGTGCGAATGCTAAAAGGTACAGTTCTGAACATGATTACAACTTGTAAAATATATAAGAGATATGAATTCAATATAAAATACAAAATGAGCATGCATGTGTATATATAGAAAGATAATGACATACTAAGAATCCATCTAGCATGAAAAACAAAGTGTAACATGTAAATAGAATAAGCTTTCAAGAATAGATATAATCAAGATATGCAAATGTTAAATATGAGTATGATGGAATGGTATGTATTGTTTGAATATGGAAGGATTCACATTCCTCATGGTGTATGTGTATAATATAAGGTTCATTTATAAAATATCCCTTAACAATCAAGAATGAACCATAGAGAAAAAGTGTGTAATCGGGAAATGGTTTGAAAAAATATTTTCTAGAAAGATAGATCATCAAACATAGAGAGTGAATTATGTAGATGATATGAGGTTAATTTAATAGTTAGACCCTCAGTAGTCAAGTATGAACTATGGAAATAAAGCATGCATCATAGTGTAATAATGATACAAGGTGTGTATCAGGATGTGTAGGCATAAAGAGAAATTTTAAGTGTGGAGCATGGGATGTGATAATAGGTATTATAGACAACTAATGAGGCTAGGAGGGGTGAGGAAGAAAGTGTGATGCCCCCCATGTGTGAGAATGATAGAAGGCTATCCAACGATAGTGGAGGGCAAGGGCCCTCCACCCTATTGGTGCCCATTTTTATCCTTTTCCATTTTTCCATGTTTCCCCTTTGCTCTTTGTGCTTTGGAACATTTTTTATTTTAACATTGGTGGTATGTAACTTTTGCCTCTAGATTGAATGCCTTGAAATGCTCATAAGCTTATTATTTTTGCCCAATTTGAAAGAAATATACATGTATGCCCTATTTTGTGCCTAATATTTCCAAATCAATGTCTCTGTCGTTTTTTCCACTTTTCCTAGCCTTTGGAGCTCAAAATTGTTCATTTCATGCATATTTCCCCTCAAAAATCCCTTGCCATGGTCATAAATTGCATAAAATCACTTCCCATTTGTTTTTTGATTGAAAAATTCTTCACCCACAAAGAAAAATCAAATTCGGCATCTCTAGCAGTTTTTACAGTTTTTACGGCCATATGGGCATCTTTTGCCCGTCAATTTCTAGCTCACATTCATCGGAAATGTGGCCATTTGTAATTAGATGGGGATCAGTGGGTTTGCTTGAAAACTTGGAGGACACGTGGCGGGTTGGATGCAAGGCGGAGTGGCGAAGGACTTGGAAGAATTTTTCCTTTTAGCGAAAAGGGATGAAAGTTTTGAAAATGGGCGCAGGACCGTATAAGGTTAGTAGTGGACATGTGTTAGTGTCAGAGCATAAGGCGGGCTGGTGGAAGAAAAGTGGGAAAGTTTCACTTGGCAAAAAAAGGAGTTAAAATATGAAATGAGTCCGTAGATCCTAAGAGAATCACATGGAGACACATGGAAGGGGCAGAGGGGAGTGCGGGTTGCCAAAGGAAAAATGAATTTTTTCCATTTTAACAAAATAAGTTAGAGTGATAATTTGAAGCATAGCCCCACGGTGAATCAATGACCGACACGTGGAAGGGATGGAATCAGAGGCGCAAGTCCATGGGGAAAAGTGAGAAAAAATTCCTTTTTTCCAAAAGGTGTGGAAATGTGTAGAATTGAGTTGTGATTCCAATGGAGCGCACCTTGTGACACATGTCAGCACCAAATCTCAAGGGTGGAGGGGTGGAGAAAAATGTCAAAATTTTTCATTTTTTGAAAAATGTTAAAATGTCAAAAGGAACCCATTTTTGAGAAACCACCTCATAACCATTTCTAATTCCTTTTTGCATCAGATTTGTATCATGTTGAGTTGGTTTTTGTAGTAAATCCATCAAAAATCTCTAATATTTTTCTTGAAACATTCCCCTACTGATAAATTTTATCATTTCTGGATTATTTTGTGTTGTCTCTTGGCAAAATTTGCATACACTTATGTTTCAGAATGTTTTCAATTTTTGTTTCTTGCTTCTGTTCCAGTCTTGTGTTTAAAATATCTCTTCATCATACATGGTTTCATTCCTTGTTGATAGTTTAGTGGCATTTTCAATCTCACATTCAGAAGAGCTTTCATCTAATAAAGAGATAAACAAGTTTAAAATCACTTTACCTTCCTTGAATTCAGAGATTTTTTGTAAACCTTTGGGTGCACCTTAGGTCATGATAAAATAGAGATTTATAGATACTTTGTTGATTCATCCACTTCAATATTTTGTGGCAGGTTGTCAAAGATTGTGTGGAAGAGTGCAAATCCGGGCCTCCATTTAGTGCACATATCCTAGTTGAAGGAGTACCTTAACCCCTTTGAAGCATTCTGATGTTTAGGTCTTACAATTTTTTTGCAAAGTTCCTCAAAGAATTTGGAAAATTCTTGTTAGTCTTGTCTAAAATCTCCCACCAAAAAATTCATCCAAAACAACTAAATTTTACCCCACACTACCCTTTCTTTTTCCTGTGTATTAACATAAGAATACACTCCATCTAAAAAAATGTACAAAGCAAATCAGGATCATACTATGTCTTCAGTAACCCTTTCCTTGCATTGAAATTATCTCCATAATCTGGAAGTGACAACTTGTGAAAGTCAGATTTGGAGTGCTGATCATATTTTCTCAAGGAATATTTCATACTATTTTCAAAAATTGATGGATATCTTCATCTCCTTCAACATTTGAGGGTTACAAATTAGGCTCTCTTACCTTGGTTGAAAGGCACAACCTAAAATAGTTAAGACAAGATCAATTCCTATTTGAGTGCTATCCATCTCTCCACAAATCTGAGTTCCAGTTAGATCACATCCCTGGCTAAAAAATGACACACATCATGATCTATCTTCAAGCTTCATGCCATATCTCTGATGCTGCTTAGACTTAAAAGGAGAAAAAAACTGGATACCAACACTTCTGGCACCATTTCCGGGGACTTGTTGAAAATATTTGAGATATTTGGATGCATATCAAACACTGGTAGTGTCTCTTGCAAGTTCTGACTACAAATATATTGTTAAGACATCATTCTATACTCAAATTTTCAAGGTGAATGCAAATTTTTCAAGTTCTACTTGTAATTTTATCAGTTTCCAGTAGTAATTGCACTTCATTTGCATTTGTGATTGATAAATTCAAGAAGAAGTAAGGTTTGATATGTAAAGTATTGCAATATTTTCAGTGTTGATAGGTATTTGACAAAATATTTTAGTGCATTTACACAACTAGAGTGAAATTCCTTAGTGGTGACTCCATGCTGATTTAATCTTGATAAATACCAGTGTCTTAGCTTTCTTTCATTTATTTTGTGTTGTTAATCTCTACAAAATTGGAAGGAAGAAGATCTCTCTTCAGGAGGGACACAAGTAGAAAGCTATTCAAGATTCAAGGAACTCAGAGTTAGAAAGGAGAAAATTTTGGAAGGTTGTTGAAGGTCAGACATCAAGAAAAGGTATATCCATTGGTGAGAGAGATCAGCCTTTAGTAGAGGATTATTACTCTTCTTCTAGTGACTCTGATTCAAGAAATCCTCTCATAAACTTGTTAACTTCAACTAGTGAAGATCCTTTTGTTGTACCTGGTGAGTTCCTTCTTCAATATGCACCTCTGTGATTCAATTCTAGTAGAAATTTCCAAGAAAATCAGCACCTAGAGAATACCCATCTTGTGAACTATATTCTTGAGCCCCAAAGACCTCGCACTCCTCATCATCTTGTGTCACACCCAAGATCACCACCTCAAAACAATATGGCTCAGCCTAGAACTCCATTTTTTGTTAACACCTTTGGTCCTATAGACTTTAGAGGAATAGATGGTTACCCAAATGTTTTCCCACAAGATGTCCGAAATAGATTGCCAAAATTCCAAGGTAACAATGCAATAACTGGTGATCAGCATCTCAAACTTTTTGTTAACATGATAGAGGATTTTGAAATAGATTTTGAAGATGTGTACATTAAATTTTTCATTCATACACTAGAAGAGGATGCAAGGGATTGGTACAAGGCTCTGCCTGATAATTCTATTGATTCATGGACTGAAATGAATAATGTATTTAAGTTGCAATATGTTGACAAGAATGATCCTAGATTTCTCTTGTCTGAATTTTAAAATATCAAGAAGAATCCCAATGAATCAGTAGGGTTCTTGTATCTTAGGAAATAGATTGCTTTCTTGTCAAACTCATCTACATACTTGATTAAACAAGATTCATCACAAGGCCTTAGATTAACTGGAAGTCTTCTTGAAGTTTTGTTAAACCTTGTGTTGAAGTCATGGAATGATTCATTGGGATTCTTCTTGATATTTTCAAATTCAGACAAGAGAAATCTAGGATCATTCTTGTAAAGAAATTGAAAACAATATCAAAGAAATTGGGAAACCTCTCAAGAGAGATGGTGTAAAGTTGATAAACCCTAAATTACCTCAAGCTAGCAAGTGTGATAATTTGGAGGAGGTTTTGAAAACTTTGGCAGGGGTGCCAAATAAATCTCATAAAATTTGGCAAGAGCTGAGAAGGGAATTGGGAAGACTTTACAAGGTCAGAAAAAATCACAAAACCGTGACATATTTTTCAATCATATTAGAGGTGATCAAAGTGCAGATGATAGAGGGAAAGGACCCATGGGGTCTGCAAATAGACATCCTCAAGCACTTGAAGGAAGAGTGTTACTTTACCCCCTAACTGCTAGGGTTGTTGTTGTTGAGGAAGTTTCTGATATTGATTGGTGTGATAGGTGTTTTCTGCCCCATCCTCCATGTGAAGTGGACTAGCATGATGGTGAAGATAATAATGGTGATGGTACTGATGATGATATCTACATGGTGGGTTGTTCTTCAAGCTCACAAGGAGGAGCAACATCAACTGAGGTAATAAGTGCAAGGACTGCTACTACCTTTTGGGATTGCATCAAATGGGTACAAGTATTTCTTCCCCCTCACATTATTGAAGTTGATTTAGTACAATCTTTTGAAATTCCTAACAATGAATTTGAATACTTAAGAGCTTTGATGATTAAGAAGTATGATGGTGGTATCCCTTCGGAGGAAGATAGACAATTGTTGATGAATGTTGTTATAGCTCAAGAGAAAGACTATAACACTAGGAGTAAAGTTGTTAAGGGAGATGGGCCTTAGGAAAAACCTAAGACACCCTTACTTACAAGTATTCCCAAAGAAGATCCTAGAAGAGAAACACCTGCCAAAATATCTATTGTCCAAAGAAAAAATTGTAGTCCTCCTCATGACCAAGCTTCCAAGAATCCCACGCCATCTAATAAATCTTCTTGTCTCCCTTCCAATGCTACTTTGCCAAAGAGTGTTCCCTATGACATAGCCCAAGTATTGAGCTAAATCAAAGTGAGTGTTCCAATCATTGAATTGCTTAGGATTCCTGAGCACAAGAAGAGAGCATTTGAGTACCTACGTTTGAAAGAAGAAGAAATTACTCCAAGCAGAAATGTAAATGTTGTTGAAACTCCTCCTCAGATCATTACATATATTGAAACACCACCAGTAGTAGAGGATCTTGGAGAAACACTTGAGGTATACTTGGGGAAATCCTTGGCTGATTCCCAATTGAATGTTGATCCATTCTTTACAACTTTGATCATAAAGGATAGACTGCTTCATAATTGTATCTTTAATTCCAGTGCATCATGTAATGTCATGCCTCTAGAAGTCATGAATGAGTTAGATATCAAAGTGACAATAGGCTACAGAAATCATACTGTCATGGACTCAAGAGAAGTGCTGGTAGTTGGTTGTCTGAAGGGTCTGGTGGTGTAGCTTACATCTTATCCTAGGAGGAATTTAAAATTGGATGTTGTGATTATTGATTGCCCTGCCAAATGGGGTATGTTGTTGTCAAGAAAGTGGGCTGCAAGTGTTGGTGAGAGTTTCCAAATGGATATTTATTTTTCCAACATTCCCATTGAAGGAAGCCTTATCAACCTTTATGGAGAGAAGAAGATGTTACATCTAATTGAGGATCCAAAAAATGCTTCATATGAAGTATTATTTGCTGATGTTGTTGTTGATAATTTTATTTGGTTTGCTGATGGAAAAGAACACAAGATGGATCAGTCAAATTTCCTTGAACAAGTAAGTTCTCCTTGGGCCTTGCTATTTGATAGAGCTTGTTCAAAATTTGGAAATGGTGTTGGTATAGTTCTAATTTCTCCTAGCTTGGAAGAATTTGTTTTTTCCTTCAAGCTTAATTTTTAATGTACTAACAACATTGTTGAGTATGAAGACTTGTTGTTGGGTCTGAGAATTGCATGGAAGTATGGTGCCAAGGAAATCATTGCAAAAGGAGATTCAAAGCTAGTTGTCAAACAAATAAGAAAATTGTATGCTACAAAAAATCAGTGGATGAAACAATACAAACATGTAGTTTGGGGTCTAATTGAGATGTTTGATTCTTTCAACATTGTGAATCATGACAGAAGTTTTAATGTTGTTACTGACAAGTTGGTAGTGTTCAGGTCAAGATTTGGAGATTGCACTGTTTCACCTTATTGTGAGTACAATGTTGAAGTGTTAACTAGGCCAGTTGTCCCTGAAAACATCAAGCATTGGCAAGTGTTTAATGATGATGCTCAAGTGCAAAGGTTCTTACAATGTCAAGGTGAGTTTGTAGATCAAAATATTGATTGGGAACCAATTGTGTGTGTGACTGAAGGAAGAGAGACTTTTTTGGAAAGGATATTATTCAATTGAAAACTAACACCAGTCCTAGGGGTCTTGTTACACTTGAGTCCAATTTTGACAATACTAATTACATCATCAATAGAACTGCCTCAAGGGATGTGGAAGAGCATAACTTGGGAGCTAGTGATAGACCAAGAAAAATTTGGTTGGGTGGCAGTATAAACAAAGAGGAAAAACATTCCTACCTCCAATTTTTGAAATAATATCAAGACTGTCTTACCTGGTCATATTCAGAGCTGAAAGCATATAGAGAAGACTTATTCCAACATGAGATCCCTCTTGAGAAAGGTATCAAACCATTCAAATAGAATTAGATGCCAATTAATCCACTCCTCTCCATGAAAATGCAAGATGAATTGAATAAAATGAAAGAGAAAGGGATCATTCATCCCACAAGGTATTCATCTTGGGTTACAAACCTTATGCCAGTTAGAAAGAAAAATGGAGATATCAGACTTTATGTAGACTTCATAAATCTGAATAGAGCTTCATTGAAATACAATTATCCTTTATCAAACATGGAAAACATGTTGTAGTTAGTGACTGGATCTGAATTTTTTTCCACCTTGGATGGTTTCTCTGACTACAATTAAGTTGTTGTCAAGGATTTAGAAAGATTTAAAACTACCTTTACCACTCCTTGGGGAACATATGTTTATGTAAGAATTCCTTTTTGTATCATGAATGTTGGGGCTACCTTTCAAAGAGCAATTGATATTACTTTTTCTAGTTACATAAATGACTTCATTGCAGTTTATCAGGATGATGTGACTGTGTTTTCAAGGAGTAGAAAATATCACTTGCAGCACTTGGAAAGAATGTTGATCAGATGTAGAGAATTTGGAATCTCTCTCAATCCAAAGAAGTGTCACTTTTGGGTGCAAAAGGCCAAGTTTCTTGGTCATATTGTTTTAAATGCAGGTGGTCATGATTGACCCTAAGAGAGTAGAAGTAATCAGCAAGGTTCCAATTCCAAGAACAAAGAAGGGCATCCAATCCTTCTTTGTGTATATCAACTTCATTAGAAGGTTTATGTCTAATTTTTCTGAATTGACTCTTCTTATTATAAGCATGTTAAAAAGGGACCAAGTTATCAAATGGGAGGAGGCTGCTATTCAGGATTTTGAAGGAATCAAAGAAGCACTTAAACATGCACCTATCTTAGCATCTCCAAATTACAAGAAGCATTTCCAAATGTTCTCCTTCACTTCTGAAAATACCATTGCATCTGTTTTGATCCAAAAGGATGAAGATGGGTTTAGATGCCTATTGCCTTCTTTAGCAAGGCTTTACAAGTTTTTGAGTTAAAGTACACAATCATGGAAAAACAAGCATTTACCTTGGTGAAAGCAACAAAGGTTTTCAGGCCTTATATCTTAAGTTCAAAAGTTGCTTCTTATGTTCCCCACACCATGGTAAAAGAAATATTATCGAAGATGGAGATCTCAAGAAAAATATGTAGGTGGGTGAACAAACTGCAGGAGTATGACATGGACATCCAAACTACAAAGTTGGTAAGAGGTTTGGGTCTTGTTAAGCTCATGGCTAAGAGTAACTTGTAAACTATGGAAGTGAATGAAGTGCAGGAAGAAAGGGAAGATGTTCTTAAGAAATTGTTATGTTCTTAGTGGTACAAGGATATACTATTTTACCTTAGAAACCTATATTGTCCTAATCATTTGAATAAAAATCAGAAAAGAGCCCTCAAACTAGCTTCTCAATAATACATCATCACTAACTTTTGGCTGGCTTGGAAGAACCCTGAAGGTATCCTCTTGAAATGTGTAACTGAAGATGAAACTCCCAAAGTAATTGTTGATTTTCATGGGGGAGTTTGTGGAGTACATTTTGTTGGAAGGGTTACAGCACACAAAGTTTTGAGAGCTGGTTACTGGTCGCATACTCTCTTCAAATATGTAACCATGCTGATTAGAAAATGTGAAAGCTGCCAACATTTCTCTGGAAGAATGAAAGCTTTAGGCTCCCTTCCTTTGCAGCCGGTATAAATTTAAGCTCCTTTCAAACAATGGGGGATGGACTTCAATTGTGAGATCTCAGACCCTTATAGTGTTGGACATAAGTGGATCCTTGTAGCCACAAATTACTTCACCAAGTGGGTAGAAGAAATCCCCACCAATAAAGCAACACACCAAGTTGTTATGGACTTCTTGTTGATTCATATCATATGCAGATTTGGTGTGCCAGTCAAGATTATTACTAATAATGCCATGTGTTTCAGAGCTAAACCCTTGATAGCAATGTGCAAGGAGTATGGAACCAATCTGACTTATGCTTCAAAATATAACCCTCAAGGGAATAGACAAGTTGATTCCAGCGATAAGAACTTGTTGAACATCATTAGGAGAACCTTGGAGTTGAACAAGAGAAAATGGGGTGAAAAACTGAAATTTCTATTTTAGGCTGATAGAATTACTACCAAAAGAGATACTGGTATGATCCCTTTTGAGTTATTGTATGAAAATCAGGCTCTACTTCCCTTACATCTAAAATAATCTTCATTTCAGTTTATTCAACAACTTGAAGATCAAGAGGTTAGTCCATATGAAGCAAGGATTAATTAGATTGTGGAGTTAGATGAAGAAAGAAGAGCATCCCACCAAAGGCATGTCAGATTTAGAGAGAATTTTAAGAGGTTGTTTGAAAATAAGGTCACTCCTAGGGCCTTCAATATTGGAGATCTGGTTTTGTTGTGGGATAGCAGAAATGAAGATAAGGGAAAACATGGTAAATTTGATGCATTGTGGATGGGCCCTTACTCCATTGATATCAGAATTGGTGAAAATACCTTATTTCTCAAGGACATAGATGAGGAATTACTGGAATTTCTTGTTAATGGCAGGCATCTAAAGCATTTCTTGGATTAATCCCCAAATTTGAGGTATGCACCAACTTGTATAGTGTATAGTGTTTGGTTTTTGCTCTGTTTTTGGTTTTTTTTCGGTTTGTGGTTTGCCTTGGTGTGTCGCAACCTTTTTTGTCAGCTTCTCAGCTGGTTTTTAGTGGATTTGTCTCATGAATCCTTTTCCCAATGGATCATTTTGGCACTTGGTCTACTTTTGTTCTTGTGACACTCACTGGGAGTGCCCATCCCCGAGCAGAAGCCGATGTTGGTGCCCATTTTGATTATTTGCCATTTTGCCATGTTTTCCATTTTATCTTTGTGCTCCGGAACATTTTTTCTCTTAAAATTGGTGGTATGCAACTTTTCCCTCCAAATTGAATGCCTTGAAATGGTCATAAACTTATTATTTTGCCCCAATTTGAAAGAAATATACGTGTATGCCCTATTATGTGTCCTAATTTTTTCAACTCAATGTCTCTACCATTTTTTCCACTTTTCCTGACCTTTGGAGCTCAAAATTGTTCATTTCATGCATATTTTCCCTCAAAAATCACTTCCCATTTGTTTTTTGATTGAAAAATTCTTCAACCACGAAGAAAAAATCGAATTCGTCCATTTCTAGCAGGTTCGGCATTTTTTTATGGCCATACGAGCGTCTTTTACTCGTTAATTTCCAGCTCACATTCATCAGCAACGTGGATGTTTGTAATTATATGGGGATCAATGGGTTTTATCAAAAACTTCACATTTTTTGTGCTTTGGAAAATTTGCAAGTCACCCCCGCATGCCCCAGGGGAGAACACGTGGCAGGTGGGATGCAAGGTGGAGTGGCAGAGGACTTGGAATAATTTTTCCTTTTGGAAAAAAGGTACAAATTTTTTGAAAAGGGGTGCAAGCCTGCATCAAGTCAGTAGTAAACACGTGTTAGTGTCAGAGCAGAAGGCGGGCTGGTGGAAGAAAAAAAGGAAAATTTCTCTTGGTGAAAAAAGGAGTTAAAATATGAAATGAGCCCGTAGATCCTAAGAGAATCACAAGGAGACACGTGGCAAGGGCAGAGGGGAGTGCAGGTCACCAGAGGAAAAAGGAAATTTTTTCCCTTTAAAAAAATAAGTTAGAGTGATAGTTTGAAGCGTGGCCCCGTGGTGAATCAATGACTGACACGTGGTAGTGATGGAATTGGAGGCATAAGTCAGCGGGGAAAAGTGAGAAAAATTTCCTTTTTTCCAAAAGGGGTGGAAATGCATAGAATTGAGTTGTGATTCCAATGGGGCCAACCATGGGACACGTGTCAACACTAAATCTCAAGGGCGGAGAGGTAGAGAAAAATGTCAAAATTTTACATTTTTTGAAAAATGTTAAAAAGTCAAAAAGTGATCCCAAATCCATTTCTAATCACGTTATGACACATTGAGGGCTCAGATTGAATGACAAAAGGTAGATCAATGGTAACTGTGTATTTTTCAGTTTTGTTGCCATTTGAGCTCTAGGAAGCTTGGAGATGTGAATTTTGATTCAATTTTCATCAATTTTTTTGGCAAATTCGTGTCGATTGTGCCTGCAAGGACCAATGCAATTGGTTTTAAGGATCCATTTGCAGATTTGAGATGTTTTTGAAGTAAATTTTTTCCCTAGCCCATGCAAAAAAGTAAAATATCAAATCAATAAGTTACAGAGCCAAATTTTGGATGGATAAGGAGGAAAGGATGAAATGAAAGGGGCTTGCATGCTTTGAAGATGAAAAACATGCCCCCACAATGGATAATGATGAAATTTTTGTAATGATTCACCTTTTGAAAGAACAACTGACAACTTTTTGTGAGTCTGTTAGATGTCATTTTCTAAAAATATTGCAAAGAAAAGGTGATCTGAATATTCCACTTTTGGAGGGAATATTTGAGAGGCAAAGGATCAGTTGTAATGAAAAGTTATATATTGCATGATTTTTTCATGCAAATGGTCGGAGAAACTTTGAATTTCACGGGAAAATCTGGTAAGAAGCCCATTTTTGAGAAACCACCTCAGAACCATTTCTAATTCCTTTTTACATTAGATTTGTATCATGTTGAGTTGGTTTCAATAGTAAATCCATCAATAAACTCTGAGATTGTTCTTAAAGCATTCCCCTGCTGATAAATTTGATCATTTCTGGATTATTTTGTGTTATCTCTTGGCAAAATTTGAATACACTTATGTTTCAGAATGTTTTCAATTTGTGTTTCTTGCTCCTATTGTAGTCTTGTGTTTAAAATCCCTCTTGATCATACATGGTTTCATTCCTTGTTGATAGTTTAGTGGAATTTGCAATCTCACATGTAGAAGAGCTTTCATCTTATAAAGAGAAACAAATTTAAAATCACTTTACCTTCCTTGAATTTAGAGATTGTTTGTAAACCTTTGGGTACACCTTAGGTCATGATAAAATAGAGATTTCTAGATACTTTGTTGATTCATCCACTTTAAGCTTTTGTGGCATTTTGTCAAAGATTGTGTGGAAGAGTGCAAATTTGGGCCTCCATTTAGTGCAAATATCCTAGTTAAAGGAGTACCTTAACCCCTTTGAAGCATTCTGTTATTTAGGTCTTACAAGTTTTTTGCAAAGGTCCTCAAAGAATTTGGAAAATTCTGGTTAGTCTTGTCTAAAATATACCACCAAAAAATTCATCAAAAACAACTAAATCCTACCCCTACTTTTTCCTGTGTATTAACAAAAGAATACAATCCATTTACAAAAATGCACAAAGCAAATAAGGATCATACTATGTCTTCAGTAACCCTTTCCTTGCATTGAAATTATCTCCACAATCTGGAAGTGACAAGTTGTGAAAGTTAGATTTGGAGTCTTGATCATATTTTCTTAAGGCCTCTTTCATACTATTTGCACAAATTGAGAGATATCTTCATCTCCTTCACCATTTTAGGGTTACAAAATAGGTTCTCTTACCTTGGTTGAAAGGTACAACCTAAAATAGTTAGGACAAGATCAAGTCCTATTTGAGTGCTATCCATCTCTCCACATATTTGAGTGCCAGTTAGATCACATCCCCAGCTACAAAATGACACACATCATGATCTATCTATCTTCAAGCTTCATGCCATATCTCTGATCCTTCTCAAAATAAAAAGGAGAAAAAAATTGGATACAAACACACCCAATATCTAAGGAGACAAAGGTGTGTGATGATTGTCTAAGATCAGTGGAGTATGAGAGTAGTGTCATGCATTGAAAGAATACCTATGTGGTGAAGGCAGTGGCAAACACTTATGTGAAGGGGATTCCTAAGTAGGGGACTTAGGTTGACATGGTGGACTAGTGGATCGATAAGGATGATAAGGTCATGAAGTAGGTCATGTGTAAATAGGAAAATGAGGTGCAAAATGTGCCTTAGATTTGATAGGCCTTGGAATCCTAGATGTTGTAGTTGGTGGAAGGATATCATCAAGACTGGGTTTAGGAAATGGTTTGCATGGAAGAATGCATTTAATAGTTATAACTTTTTTTATTTTTAATTAACTTGAGACACAAATTATTGATGGAGGGAATAGTCTAAGTTATGCGGAGCCAAGGAAGACCTAATAGTATGTCACAACCTTTAATTGAAGATGCCACAACGAATGACATAAGCATGGTAAGAGGTCTGTGGACACTAAAATTTTCCTCCGTAGTTTCTATTTCATTAATGTATGTATTAGGAATAGGATGTTGTTAAGTATAATTAGTAGTAGCATCTGATAGAAGATAACGGAACTGTCAGTATGGTGCCGCTAATAATGTGGAGTACAATAACAGTCAAAGTACAATAGGAATATTGTAAAAAGTAAATATTTTTCGTAAGTGGTCCGGTAATGTTAAAATGTCAAATTTTGGGTGATTAGAGAAGTAGGGTCTACATGATTAGGAATTAGAAATATTATATTGGTAATAAAGACAAGGAGTGAGGTCATAAATATTTTGTGTATTTTATTTGTAAAAAGTCTAAAAATGTGGAACCCATGTAAAATGATAAGGTTTATCTTATCTTAACAGGATAAGCTTACATGTACAGATAAGAGTTAAGGTATGGAATATGATTCGTCAGAGTGGATTTCTTATCCTATCTTAGAGATAAGATGGATAAGCTTGGAAGTTCTATAAATAGAGAGGCCACCCCCCTCATTTAGCATAGAAGGAAGTAGTGAGAAATATTGTAGGAAGTGTGCGAAGGAAGCCATCAGTTTAAAGGTGTGTTGAAGAAGCCATTAAGAGGTGTAATTGTAAAGTTTCTCCCATAGTCTTGGTGTAAGGCAAGTGAAGTCAATAACACTTGAAGTACCTCATGGGTGAGATTGTAACAATTTCCTGTTAATATTATAATTTACTTTGATATTTCAGATTTGTCATCATTCCGTCTTATCATAGTCGATGGTATTCTTGTGTTATGTTGTTGTTTTGTTTCCAGATTACATCCACCAAACTAAAGGTTGTGCATTAGTAAATAATCATAGCACGAGGAGTTCCCGGTGAAGAATTATCATAGTGCCGGATTGGTGATGACATTTTGGTTCCGTTGCCGGGACCATTCCTCGTTGGTGGATTTTCTGGAGAGATATTCCCACTTAGTCAAAAATCAATTAGAGGGTAACCTTGTTTTTACTGTGCATAGTAGTTACCATGGTAAAGTCATTTTTGCCATGAATAGTAGTTACCATGGTAAAGTCATTTTTGCTGGAATAGTATTTACCGCAGTATAGTCACTTTTTACCGTGAATAGTATTTACCGCAGTAACTTCACTTTTTACCGTGAATAGTGTTTACCACAGTAAAGTCAGTTTTTACCGCAGTAAGTCAAGTTTTACCATAGTTTACCGTGGTCATTTCTATTTTACTGTAGAAAGGTGTAAAGTCACTTTCTAGTATAGTGATTCCAATTATTTGTACACATAAGTCTTGTTGATTGTACTTGTGAGTTGGTATTTCACGGTGGTTACTTTTGAAAATGGGAAAGATTCCTGTTTTTTCAGCTCAATCTAATGAAGATGCTTCTTCTTTCATTCAAGAGTTTAAGCTGATCTTGTATTTGTAATGGCCTTATAAGAAGGGAACAATGGACTGAATTTTTTCCTACCTTTTTGGATGGTTCAGCACTTAGGTGGTTTGAAACACTAGGTGATAATGTGAAAAATTCATGGGATTTATTAACTGAAAGTTTTCTTGAAGAATTTGGTGAACAACAGAAATATGCAGATCTCATGATCGAGATCACAAAGCTATCCCAAGGAGAGAAGGAGAAGATAAGGGATTATCATGCTCGTGTTCTAGAGCTAAGGAGGAAGCTCGATGCCCAGATCCGGAAGGAAGGACTAGTGGATGGGTTGATGAATGGCATGGATAATCTCCTCTGTAAGCACTTCATTCTTGGGATGAAGCCAAAGATCAGACAACGAGTGAAGTATGACCACCCAGCTACCATTGAACAAGCAAAGGAGATTGCAAGAAGGCAAGAAGAAAGCATGGAAGAGGAGCCCAAAGAAATTGTTGCTAAAGTAGAGCCTACACCAGCACCTTTGGTCCAGAATCCACAACCACTCCCGGTGAGCACAAATATTTCTCCTAGTACATCTACTGAGTATGAAGATCTTCTCAAAAAGATGGGTCAGTTAACTATTAATCTTCTTCAAGGAAAGGAATTTAGTTCTCAGGGAGGAGATAGAGGTCCAAAAAGAAATATTTCTGAAGTTGTTTGTTATGGTTGTTATAAAAAGGGTCATTATAAGTATAATTGTCTAGATAGAGCTTCTACATCTGGTAAAGGAGATAATGATAAAGGAAAAACACCTGTGAATTCTTTTGATGTAGTAGATAAGAGCAAAAATAATGAAGTAGATGTGTTTGTAACAAAAAGAAAGAAAGAAAAAGATAATCAAGATGGAAATGATCCTAAGAAGATGAAAGAAGAAACTAGTAAGAAACATAGGAGAAGAAAGTTGGGTGTGCAGGATTTTCTGATTTCACAGGGGCAAGGACCATACTCCATCTTGGAAGATCTGTCCAAAAGGCCTGCAAATATTACATATGGTCAACTCTTGGCTATGTATTCTGAGAAGAGACGGGAGTTGCGAGGTGGACTCAATGCTTGAAGAAGGAAAGAGGTTAAGGTCCCTGTTTTGGAGGCAGAGGCAGATACCTATGCTCCACAAGCGGAGGTATTATGTAATGGTATTTTAATTCATGATGTCTTAGTTGATGGAGGTGCTGCAGTTAATGTAATGACCGAGTTTGTAATGAATATGTTGGGTTTAAAAATTGATCGCCCTTCAACACTTATGTTAAGGTCATTAAATAAAGGAAAAACTAAACCAGAAGGTGTAGTTTCAAATGTGGCAATATCTGTTATGGGTGTGGTATGTGTGGTAGACTTTCAGGTGATGAAAAATGGTACTGTTGCGTACCCAATGCTGCTGGGAAGACCATGGCTAAGGAGAGTTCATGCAAGAAATTACTGGAATGAAGGTTTCATGACACTTGGACGTGGTAGAGAGAGGGTGAAGATAAATGTGATCCCTCGACATCATAAGGCAGAACCTATGGATTCAAGTGATGAAACTGATGATTGGACATCCTCTGATTACTCTAGTACCAGTGAAGTGGACACTGAAGATGAAGAAAGCGAGGTGGATGTTTCAGTCATGGATATCCTTCCAGTCACACCAACTCATGACCCCATAAAATTATCTGAAGAAGAAGTTGATGATCGTCTCCAGCAAATAAAGATTGGTGATGCTGTGATGGAGAGTGAGAAGGAATCCTACCTCCAGCTCTTTCAAAGGTACATACACCTATTCACTTTTGATTACAAGGAACTCCGTCAAGTAAGTTGGGTAGAACATTGTATTGAGCTGGTAGATGGTGCTAAGCCCATAAAGCAAATGCCATATAGAATGAATCCTAATTTTTCCAAGACTGTAAAAGAAGAAATAGATAAGTTGCTTGATGCAGGATTCATATTTGTTGTGGAGAATTCAGAATGGGTTTCTCCCATTGTGATCTCAATAAAAAAGAATGGGAAGCTACGCATTTGTGTTGATTACAGGAAGCTCAATAAGGCAACAAAGAAGGATCATTACCCTCTTCCATTTTCAGATCAGATCTTGGACGAAGTAGCTGGCCAGGAGTGCTATAGTTTTGCTGATGGATATAGTGGCTACAACCAAGTTTGTATAGCAGAGAAAGATCAGCTGAAGACCACGTTCACCACTCCTTGGGGAACGTTTGCTTATAGAGTTATGCCTTTTGGGTTGTGTAATGCTCCAGCAACATTCTAGTGTTTGATGAATAGGGTGTTCGAACCCTACATTGGGACCTTCATCAGAGTATTTTTGGATGATTTTTGCATCTATGGGAGCAAGTTGGACCACCTGCACCAAATGGAGATAGCATTTCAAAGGTTAGATGAAGCACAAGCCTCACTAAACCCTACAAAGTGTGTCTTTGGATGTTCTAAAGGTGTTTTGTTAGGGCATGTTGTATCCAGAGATGGTATTGGTACTGATCCTGATAAAGTTTCAAAAATCAAAGATTTACCATTTCCTATGAATAGAAGTAAGTTGAGATCATTTTTAGGCCATGTGGGTTACTATAGAAGGTTCATCAAGAATTTCTCAAAGATTGCACAGCCACTAACCCAGTTCTTGAAGAAGGATGTTACTTATGAACCAGGAAATAAGGTGCATGAAGCTTTTGGACAATTGAAGGAAGCCCTGGTGTCTTCACCTATTTTGAAGAATCCAGATTGGAGCAAGCCATTCATTGTGTACACTGATGCTTCAGATGCAGCCTTGCAGGTACATAAATGGGATAAAAGATGCAGCCTTGCAGGTACATAAATGGGATAAAAGGATGCAGCATTGTGGGCATATAGGGCAACATCAAAGTCAGCAATAGGATACTCCCCATTTCAGTTGGCCTATGGCATTGATCCAGTTCTTCCTATTGAGTTTGATATTCCCACTGTGAGAGTTATGAAAAATGAAAGGATGGATGAAAGTGATTCAGTAAAAGAAAGGTTGGTACATCTTCATTTGCTGGAGGAAATGAGAGAAATAGCAAAGGATACAAGCCATAAGAAGAAAATGAAGCATAAGGAATACTTTGATCAAAATATCCGGTGGTCTCCATTTCATGTGAATGACTTGGTTCTAGTATATGATTCCAGATACAAAAAAAGAAGACAGAGAAAATTTCTTCCAAAATGGATGGGGCCCTACAAAATAGTAGATGTACATGAAAATGGTACGTACCGAATGGAGGAATTGGATGGCATTCCCATTACGAAATGGGTCAACCACGACAAGTTGAATATTTTCCAAGCACCAGAATAGTCTACTCCGAGGACAGAGTAGAAGCTAGGAAGGGGGAAGATGTCGACACTAAAATTTTCCTCCGTAATTTCTATTTCATTAATGTATGTATTAGGAATAGGATGTTGTTAAGTATAATTAGTAGTAGCGTCTGATAGAAGATAACGGCGCCGTCAGTATGGTGCCGCCAATAATGTGGAGTACGATAACAGTCAAAGTACAATAGGAATGTTGTAAAAAGTAAATATTTGTCGTAAGTGGTCCGGTAATGTTAAAATGTCAAAGTTTGGGTGATTAGAGAAGTAGGGTCTACATGATTAGGAATTAGAAATATTATATTGGTAATAAAGACAAGGAGTGAGGTCATAAATATTTTGTGTATTTTATTTGTAAAAAGTCTAAAAATGTGGAACCCATGTAAAATGATAAGGTTTATCTTATCTTAAAGGATAAGCTTACATGTATAGATAAGAGTTAAGGTATGGAATATGATTTATCAGAGTGGATTTCTTATCCTATCTTAGAGATAAGATGGATAAGCCTGGAAGTTCTATAAATAGAGAGGCCACCCCACCCCCCCCCCATTTAGCATAGAAGGAAGTAGTGAGAAATATTGTTGGAAGTGTGCAAAGGAAGCCATCAGTTTAAAGGTGTGTTGAAGAAGCCATTAAGAGGTGTAATTGTAAAGTTTCTCCCATAGTCTTGGTGTAAGGCAAGTGAAGTCAATAACACTTGAAGTACCTCATGGGTGAGATTGTAACAATTTCCTGTTAATATTATCATTTACTTTGATATTTCAGATTTTTCATCATTCCGTCTTATCATAGTCAATGGTATTCTTGTGTTATGTTGTTGTTTTGTTTCCAGATTACATCCACCAAACTAAAGGCTGTGCATTAGTAAATAATCATAGCACGAGGAGTTCTTGGTGAAGAATTATCATAGTGCCGGATTGGTGATGACAGGCCCAACTATAAAGGGTAGTCTTATGTAGCCAAAATAATTAGGAACTTGAAATGTGATATTAGATATTGTACATTTGATAGCCATAAGAAGTGCAAATGAGAAAACACTGATAGGAGCCTCTGTATAGATCATGTAATTATTGATAGTCTACGAACTGATAGAAACGTTGATGTGTAATGAATCAGAAGTGAATGTAGTATGATAATCATGACATAAAAATAAAATGGTTAGTGGTTATGCATCAATAGAAGTGACAAGGAATTCAAGGGGCCACAATGAAGGAGGGGGCACAACTCGATATGTATTATAAGTAGAATAATCAAGATCTTGTGTGTCATGCTTGGATAATGGGTCATTAAATATTTGTATCTTTTTATTATCATTAACTAGATTAGAAGAAGATGGATCAGGGAGATCAAGTGAAATATTTTCAATAAGATCTTTAATGAGATGTCTGAGTTTGATGTAGCTATCAGTAGAACACTGGATGCATTAGTGATAGTAACATTTATAATTTTCATCATATTTGTGGAAACAAGGGTGAGATGGATAAGGATCAAGTAATGGTGGAAGAGTGATTATATTGATTTCGATAAGTTGGGGAAATAGAAACCAAGGTACATAGGGTAACTAGGTGAAAGTACACTTTGGATGTTGTCATTGAATATTTTTAGGAGGAGAAATGACAATAACAGTTTTTTTTTAACTTTGGTGGGCTTATGAGATGGTTTGAATGTTGATTTAGCTTGAAAACTATTATAAGATGATGAAGGAGTATCTTGATATTTGATTTTTCCCATAGATAAAAGTTTGAATGCAGACATTTTAAGCGTATGACATAATAGATCAAAATAAGGAGATATGTCAAAGATAGCAGTCTCCTGAAGTGGTTGTAAGAGACTTTGAACAAAAATATCTTGTAATTTTGAAACAGTAAGTACATTGGTCATCTTATCTAGATTGTTCTTATAACCTAAAATTTAGTCAACTATATGTTTGTTAGATATTTGTTCGATTTGAGAAAGTTATGAATAAGAGATGTTGGTACCAATATTGATGGAAAAGTGAGAAAGAAAATAGTCATCTAAATATATAAAATAGGTTACCGAATGGATAGGCATATCATAAAACCAATGTGTGGTGTAATCTTGAAGTCTCTGAGGAAATAAATTAGGTAGTAATGTATGATAATCCACATAATTGAGGCATGCCACATGAAAAGTTCTGAGATGCTCTTGAGGGTCACAATGGCCATTGAAGTGGGAATCTTAGGGGTGATGAAGTTAAATAAAGGAAGTGGATGATCAGAAATGGTGGGTGAAAAAGGAGTGCGTAAAAGTAAGGAGGAATCAAGAGATGGAGAGGAGCGTGGAGTAGCTTGCTATAACTGATGGAGTTGAATTTTCAAATCTTGATATGAAGAGGATAGGTCATGGGTGGTAGAAGAGGAACCAAGTTGTGTATTAGAAGCATTGGGATGAAGGAAAGGAGCGGTAGAAATAGGAATAGAAGTAAGAATGTGAAGGGGTTGGGTGGAGGCCATGGAAGCTAAGGAAGAACTTACAAGAGTTATAGAATTAAAATCTCAAGAGTGTTTAGCAGAAAGTAAAGAATTGAAAACATGTGGAGTATTCAAAGGATTGGCACATGAAAGTTGACGGAAATTAGTTAGCTTTTCTAATTTTTCTCAAACAAATTTAGTGTCCTCATCATAGGATTGTTCACTATTAGAGTTTTTGATGTTTTCCAAAGGAAAATTATGTGAGTTAGAAAAGGGTTTATTAGATTAAGCCATTGACTTTGAGGATTTAAAAATAGAGGGAGGAAGCTCAATGTACTCAAATGAACCAAAAAGACCACTACAAGAGAGGGGCATAAAAGGAAAATCCTAGAAAGAAGGTTGGATTCAAGTGATGGGTTCAAAAAATTATTTTATTTAATTTGAATTAAATATAATTACAGATTCACTACTGAAATAAATAATGTATAAATACTGAAATACATAAATGACATAAACAAACTAAGATTTAAAATATGGAACCCTAAACAAGAAATGGAGATAGAAAAACTTAGTTGATTTTTGTGTAATATAGAACTGATTTGGATAGAGAGAAGTGATTAATAGACAAATAAGATTGTCATTAGTTCTCATTGTAAATTTTGAAATGTAGGAATGACGCCGGACATGAGCGCTTGAGCGTTAGAGACTGCATATGGGTGGTTATGACTACACTAAAGCCCAGGATCTACTTTCTGGTGTGTTGTAGGTTCTTTGTTGTTGCTCCCTTTTGATCACGTGATAGTTTCACTATGATCACCGAGGGTACTTGTAACTTGGAAAAGAGATGTTCACTTGCACAAACCCACAAACTGCATCAAACCTAAAAAGGAAAATACATAATGGGGAGTCAGATTGATCCCAAGAGTTAACTTATGAACAAGAATTACACTACATCTCAAACTCTGTGTAGTTATTTTGAGTGTGTGTGAGAATAATGACCTTGTGAAAGTTTCACTTAATAGAGGAATACAGCTTGAATGTAGCAATGTAGTAGAATGTGTGGATGAAATAAAATATAATTCCCCTTCCTATGTTGTGTATGCAGAGTATACAATCCCTTGTCCCTTGAATAAATGCTAGATGGATGCCTTTTAGTGCTTTAGGTGCCTTTGAAATGTAAGATAGGTGATGATAGTAATGCTTAGTTATTTTTCCTTCATTTTGAAAACATAACTATGCATTTATATGATTCCCTTTTTTTAATTTCATAATTGACAACCGAAAGGTTAACCCATAAGTGACAAATATTCGCAAAAGATAAAAGAGAACTAGAGAGAGAGAGAGAGTAAGATAAGAAAGGGTCAGGGGCAGTCAAGAGTGACATGAGTGCTTGGGCGTTGTTGTCGTTGTTGGGAGCTAATGTATGAAGCCATTAAAGATAAATAATTTAAGTTTTGATTGTGGTGTAGGGTGTGTAAGACCAAATAGAAAGTAAGAGACAAATAAAAGAGGAGAAAGATAATTTTCAACCACTAGGTTTCTTGCTTAGGAATCATGTAAATTCTATCATGGTTTTAGGACTTAGAAATGTACCCAAGTGTGTGCTTTTTTGTCTACACCTTTGAGATCAATACTTGTATAACTTAGAATATGGTTCAATAAGCTCCTCCATGTTTTATTTGTTTACTTTAGAGAAACAAGCTTATGAATTATAGATATATTTACTTTAAACATTTGTTTGTCTATAAGCTTTTCATAATCCTAGATAACTTGTGATTCTCTTACTAGTTACAATAAATTAGATTAGAAATAATAGTGGTTAGTCTTTTCGGTTGGGTTTACTACACCTCTCCTGATGATATTTTACCATCTTCATACTTTAAGGCTATTAATGGTCTTTCCCTAGGTTTCAAAAATCCTAAAGAGTAAGGATTTAACCACCTCCTCATTTTTTGACCTCAAATCAAGATTTGAAAGGATAACCTCTCTACAATGATTCACCTTCATCCCTTCCTCCAAATCCTCATGGTGTAGATTTGAGCTCTAATAAAATGAAACTAAAATGATTTTCCTAAGCATCATCGATGAGGTGGGTAAAACATTTCATGAATGAAGAATAATGTGTGTTAAATACATACGTTATGATGTAATAAATGGTGAGGATGTGTTTATTATCTTATAATTTTTAATTTCCTTTCTATTTCTAGATTCTAAATAATACCTCCTTATCATTCACATTTAATACATACCTAAGTACTCATTAAACCCCATTTATAAAACCTCCTTCTATTCTCTTCTAAGATATGTCATAAAACATATTCATTATGACCTCATTGCTCTAGAGGATAACAAATATTAGCATACTTGGAGTAGCATTAGCTAGGTGAGAGAGTAGCTTTAGTCTCACCAATGTGTGATATGCCAATGAAGGAATGATCTCTATCAATGGATTTTCATCTTGAAAAGGAGATAAAGAACAAGGGATACCCACATAGTTGTAAGATCTCTTGTAATTCATCAAAAATTTATGTGAACTTGACATTCACTTTTGAATCATTTGGTTAGAAAAATACTATGGCCCTAAATCTAAAACAACCCAAGTCCTTTATATGATTAAAAAAACCTATAGATACTGTGAAATAATTAATCAATTATGAGTCCAAATAATTCATAAAGAGCATTAGTAGAAAAAACCATTACTCTTTCGGTTCTCTTCTTCATTTGAAAGGACTTGTTATGTTTCAAAATCAAACCCTTAGTCATATGTTGAAAAAATAAATCATCTCGCCCTAGATCCTCATTTTTGAAATATAACGCTTCATGGAAATTTCTAGAATGGTTAATTTTTCATTGAAGTGAAACTCATATATGTTATACTAGAATGTGCTACATGCAATACAAATGTTAATGTGGCCAAATAAGTAGAAAATGGAAATGAAACATACGAAAATAAACAAGGGAAATTTTCGTAGTGATGTTTATATTTGAAATTCAAAATTTAGCGGCTAGATATCTAGAATTTAAATTTAATGTAATATTGAAAATATTAATTAATATGTTGTTTTGGAATTGAAATAGAAATAGGAAAATACTTTTAAAATTTTAATGGAAAGTCAAATGGTTATGTCATCTTACATTATGTATGTTAGCTATAACACACTAAGAATTTATGCTTGGTAGAAATATCGTGAGGGAAATGTCATCTTGTGTATAATGCTATAGGAGAGAGAATGTTCAATGTATAGAGGAAAAAGATACCAATTATCTAGCTATATTTTTGTTAAATAGATGTTAGAGTTTTATAAAGGATAATAATAATATGCCAGAGAAACCTATTTTTGACACAAGAAGGGGTATGCCCTTTGTTATACACCTAGAAATTGTACATGAGTTGCAACTTACGCCGATGAGGATAATATTATTAAGTTTGTTGGCGGTATAATTTGTTTTAAAATATATTCTATGATCTATGATAGATTTTTGAGCAAAGAACATAAGTTGTATTCTACTAAACAATTCACATGCATTTATGTGAGGTTCCACATTCTACATACATGTTTATGAAAACATTTGCAACTAAATCTAAACAAATTTCTCTATTTGCATACATGTCTATGAAATCATCTCAGTTCTGTTGATTTTTCACTCTCACTGTGGAAAAGCTGAGCTTCATACTACACTTTCATGATTAAGGTCTCCAGATCTGACATATTTCCGCTCAGAACAAAATTTTCATCCATTTCCTTTGAAATATTTTCCAGTGTAAAAATATTGCCATCAATTCTTAGCATCATAAAAGCTAAGCTTGTATGATGCTAAGAATATTGTCGTCAATTACTGAACTTTTTGAAATCAATTGCTCTTCCTATAAATATTTGTCATGGACTAACGATCTTAGGGGTTTTGGAATGGAGAGATTAGGAGGCATAATAACATCATCATCATTCTTGATTTCATGAATGATTTTTGCAGTCTTGCTCTTAAGTTCCTCATTTATTTGTATTCATGCTTTCATTCGATACAGGAGTTGTAACATGTGACTTCTACATAGGGACATGTTCATTAGATATTTTCTCATCATGTTCATTTCTATAAACACTCTCTACCAAATGTTTTTATAATTTTTCATGAAAATAATCTAAATCACTGTAGGAAAAACAAAACAACTAGCATTCACTGTATTTATCATCTAATCAAGGTTTAAAATTATGTTTTTTTAAAACACCTAGAAAATAAAAAAATCTTTGTTAAAAGGTTTAAGCTATTTTTACATCATATTTATGTCCATTTTCTTCTCAAACAAATGAAAAAGATTAAAGAAAAAATATTTGATCTTATTTATGGTTTTATGAGCTTTACTTGAATATTTCACATTCTTTTACTCATATTGTGTTGATATGATATTATAAATCTTGACATAGGTAGAAAAATTATTGCATATTATTGGCTAAGAATAACATTACTAAATGGATGACCTAAAAGAAAGGAACTAATAATGAATGGATACAAATTATTTTGTAACCATATGCTCCTATTTAAAGCATAGTTAAGTACTTAGTAATTAACATAACTTAAGTGGGAAGAATGAAATCTAATTTTCTATTACTATTATTATTATTAGTATCAAGAAATTTAATAAAACGAACTACAAATCCTGTGAGCCATCAGATTCACCAGAAATTACATATTATGAGAGTTCCAACATGAAATTATAGATAAAACTCCACCACTACTGATCCATTTGAGGGAAAATTTTATGGAGATGAATATGCTAAAAATATACTTATGTAAATTGTAAGAAATACCATAGAAAAGTAAAGAAATTAAACTAGGTTGTTTCCAATTAAAATGTGGGATAACCATGTCTCTAAAGTTTGATTCGCTAAACAGACCACCGGAACATATTTTCCGCTAAAGTAAAGCCAACATCATCTGTCCTCAACAAGACCCAAACGGCACCTCAGATCCCTCATTACATAACTATCAATCTTTGTCAATTCTTCTCTAACTTTTTCTTATACAATAGAATATGTATTCTTTAGGAGAAACTTGGTGAAGGAGAATTGGAAATCATAGTGCCATCCCATCTTTCGACCATTATACGAGTAGCAAAATTTGATGAAAAAATAACAATAACATAAATATAAGGAAAATAGATATCACAGGGTCTAAGTTTTTCTGTGATAGATTTCACCGACTTGTCCAAACCCTCATACTTGGCCTTGGGCTTGGTGTAATGCCCGCTAAAACAACCCACTTGAGACCCAAGAACAACCTAGGATTAGATTCAAAAAATTATGGAATAATTTTTTTAAAAGAGTCTAGAACTAGGTTACAAGGTAGCAGCTACCACTAACAAGTTCTAGAACAATTCAAATCCACTAGAACATAATTTCATTTTATTAACAATTATTAGAGGTCATAAGGTCCAAAATTTAGGGTTAGAAGGTTCAAAAGGTTGAGAGGGTAATTTCTCACCCAACCCACTCTCTAACAGGATTAAAAGGTTTAACCTGATTTTTCTTAAAGTTAATGCATTAAAAAATTTCCTAAATCATTCCCATTAGATAGGATATTTTCTCACCTTTCCAATGATACAAAGAAGTCCTCCTAACTCCTCATAAAACTCAAGTTATGGGCCAGCGGACCTTGGGAGGAAAATTTTCCCAGGGGCAAGCTTACATGCCTAGGGAAGAAAATTTTCCCATGCATGGACCGGCAGAGCAGGGAGAATTTTATCACTTTTTCCCTCTTTAGGGAAAAAGAACAATTTTCCTCCACATGCTTATGAGCCCAAAGATGACATGTGTCAAGCTCTGATTGGCGCGAGGAAAACAGACTTGCGGGGACACATTCAAATTTAAGACTTTCAGGTTTTAAAATGCAAGGAGTTAAATCCACGCGGGCCTCCGCTACTCCCAGGTTCCGCTATTTGTCATGATTTTATTTTCTGTGGGTCATCGGGTTGGCGGGGATATTTAGGAAATTATGCCAAAAAGGTTTAAAAGCTTAAGTTTTCAAGTGCACCCGCTTCTCCGTCGATGCCTCGTGATGCCACATGGCAGCACCTGATTGGATACGGGTCGACGAGGAGGCGGAGGAGAATCACAAAATTTTCCCAAAACTTTTCTAAAATGCTAAGGTCAAAATGGATTCTATGCCTCCATCGTTGCCCCTCAAGCCTATGTGGTAGCTTCTGATTAGCTACGGGACAACGGAGGTGTGGGGAAAAGTTGTAAAATTTTCCTAGGAAAAGTTGTAAAATTTTCCCAGGAAAATTTTATAAAAAATCATGTTCAAATTTTCAGCCCGCAAAATGTGGCAAAGGGAAAAAACGGGGCGGCGGGTCCGTGGGGAAAATTCTTCAAAAATTTCCTTTTTGACAGTTAGATTAATTTTTGAAGCCACAATGAAGTAAAACTTCAAAATTCCATAACTTTTGATAGAAAGCTCGGTTTTGGGTAGACGAGGAATTTTCAGAAATATATCGATGCCTTTTTTGCACAAGAATCAATAATTTTAGAATTTGACAAAGTTTAGGGGGTAAATTTCATGAAATAGATCTGCAGGCTTTTACAGTGCGAGCTAGGAAATTTTTTACTTGAAGGATTTGTTCAAAATTTCATTATTTCCTTCACTCATCATACCCAAAAGACATGGAGGGTTTTCCTAAGATGGTTTTAGGATGGAAAACCAGATTTGATTGGTTTGATTGAGTTGCAAATCAATTTTACAAAATTTAACAACAAAAGGGACTTCAAATGGATTGAGCCCAAATTTACAATGTCTGAAAGATTTCCTAAAGTGTTTTAGCCCAAATTGAATTCATTTACATCATAACATGTTCAATTTTAATGTTTCATTTTTATTTCTTGAATTGAAGGTTCAAACTATTCATTTTAGATAGATTATGTACCATGATGAAATACAAAAAAAAGATCAATTTCTAAAGGATTTATTTATCATTTTTCACCTTCCAAGTATGGAGATTCATTTAAATTCCAGTCAAATATATTTAAGTGATTTAATCAAACCATTTAAGAGCCAAAATACAAAGTCTGATTTCTAATTTCTTTTAACGTATTCCAAAATACATAATATTATCATCCCTTCATATGTGTTTCTCTCTTTCAAATAGAGATTTTCGTAACAATGAAATGATTAGATTTCAATATAACATTGCAATTTGAGAAAGATAGGACACCATTTATTGATTCCAAAGGAAAAATTACAACTTCCTTCTTTGATACTTCAAAATTCATCATACAGATTACATTTCCTTCGCATTTTTTCAAAACAAAAATAGAGTCTATCTCTTTTTTCATTTCACTTTTAAAATTTCATGATCCATACAACATCTTTCAATTTCAAAACATTTACAAATTAATCCACTTCAAAGTGGGAAAGGTTACAATGAGATTTTATTTCACAAGGTACTATCAAACTTTCTTTCTCCTCTACTCTAGAACAACATGAATTTCTCCTTTTGGATCACAACAAACACAGGAGAAAGAAAACACTCTCCACATAACCAATACATCCAATGAAAAGTAATATCCATCCCTCTTCATTGGCCCCTAATCCCCAACCATAATGCAATAAAATATGTGATTTAATCAAACCATTTAAGACCCAAAATACAAAGTTTGATTTCTAATTTCTGTTAACGTATATCAAAATACAAAATATTACCATCCCTTCATATGTGTTTATCTCTTTCAAATAGAGATTTTAGTAACAATTAAATGATAAGATTTCAATATAAATTGCAATTTGAGAAATATAGGACACCATTTATTGATTCCAAAGGAAAAATTAAAACTCCCTTCTTTCATACTTTAAAATTCATCATACAGATTACATTTCCTTCACATTTTTTCAAAGAAAAAATAGAGTCTATCTCTTTTTTCATTTCATGTTACATATTTCAATTTAAAAACATTTACAAATTAATCCACTTCAAAGGGGGAAAGGTTACAATGAGATTTTATTTCACAAGGTACTATCAAACTATCTTTCTCCTCTACTCTAGAACAACATGAATTTCTCCTTTTGGATCACAAAAAATGCAGGAGAAAGGAAATGCTCTCCACCCAACCAAGACATCAAATGAAAAGGAAAATCCATCCCTCTTCATTGGCCTCTGATGCCCAACCATAATGCAATAAAATATGTGATTTAATCAATCCATTTAAGAGACAAAATACAAAGTCTGATTTCTAATTTCTTTTAACGTATTCCAAAATACAGAATATTACCATCCCTTCATATGTGTTTCTCTCTTTCAAATATAGATTTTAGTAACAATTAAATGAATAGATTTCAATATAAAATTTCAATTTGAGAAATATAGGACACCATTTATTGATTCCAAAGGAAAACTTAGAACTTGCTTCTTTCATACTTCAAAATTCATCATACAGATTACATTTCCTTCACATTTTATCAAAGCAAAAATAGAGTCTATCTTTTTTTTCATTTCACTTTATAAATTTCATGATCCATAAAACGTCTTTCAATTTCAGAACATTTACAAATATATCCACTTAAAAGTGGGAAAGGTTAGAATGAGATTTTATTTCACAAGGTACTATCAAACTGTCTTTCTCCTCTACTGTAGAACAACATGAATTTCTCCTTTTGGATCACAACAAACGCAGGAGAAAGGAAACGCTCTCCACCCAACCAAGACATATAATGAAAAGGAAAATCCATCCCTCTTCATTGGCCCCTAATCCCCAACCATAATGCAGTAAATGATGTGATTTATTCAAACCATTTAAGTGCCAAAAAACAAAGTTTGATTTCTAATTTCTTTTAACGTATTTCAAAATATAGAATATTACAATCCCTTCATATGTGTTTCTCTCTTTCAAATAGAGAATTTAGTAAAAAATAAATGATAAGATTTCAATATAACATTACAATTTGAGAAATATAGGACACCATTTATTGATTCCAAAGGAAAACTTACAACTTCCTTCTTTCATACTTCAAAATTCATCATACAGATTACATTTCCTTCACATTTTTCCAAAGCAAAAATAGATTCTATCTCTTTTTTCATTTCACTTTACAAATTTCATGATCCATACAAAATCTTTCAATTTCAAAACATTTACAAATTACTCCACTTCAAAGTGGGAAAGGTTACAATGATATTTTATTTCACAAGGTACTGTCAAACTGTCTTTCTCCTCTACTCTAGAACAACATGAATTTCTGATTTTGGATCACAAGAAATGCAGGAGAAAGGCAAATCTCTCCACCCAACCAAGACATCTAATGAAAAGTAAAATCCATCCCTCTTCATTGGCCCATAATGCCAAACAATAATGCAATAAAATATGTGATTTAATCAAGCCATTTAAGAGCCAAAATACAAAGTTTGATTTCTAATTTCTTTTAATGTATTTTCAAATACAAAATATTATCATCCCTTCATATGTGTTTCTCTCTTTCAAATCAATATTTTAATAAAAATTAAATTATCATATTTCAATATAACAATGCAATTTGAGAAAGATAGGACACCATTTATTGATTCCAAAGGAAAACATACAAGTTCCTTCTTTCATACTTCAAAATTCATCATACAGATTACATTTCCTTTAGATTTTTTCAAAGAAAAAATAGAGTCTATCTCTTTTTTCATTTCACGTTACAAATTTCATGATCCATACAACATCTTTCAATTTCAAAACATTTACAAATTAATCCACTTCAAAGTGGGAAAGGTTACAATGATATTTTATTTCACAAGGTACTATCAAACTTTCTTTCTCCTCTACTCTAGAACAACATGAATTTATCCTTTTGGATCACATCAAACGCAGGAGAAAGGAAACGATCTCCAACCAACAAAGACATGAAATGAAAAGTAAGATCTATCCCTCTTCATTGGCCCCTAATCCCCGACCATAATGTAATAAGATATGTGATTTAATCAAAGTATTTAAGAGCCAAAATACAAAGTTTGATTTCTAATTTCTGTTAACGTATTGTAAAATACACAATATTACCATCCCTTCATATGTGTTTCTCTCTTTCAAATAGATATTTTAGTAACAATTAAATTATCATATTTCAATATAAATTGCAATTTGAGAAAGATAGGACACCATTTATTGATTCCAAAGGAAAACTTACAACTTCCTTCTTTCATACTTCAAAATTCATCATACAGATTACATTTCCTTCACATTTTTTCAAAGAAAAAATAGAGTCTATCTCTTTTTTCATTTCACTTTACAAATTTCGTGATACATACAACATCTTTCAATTTCAAAACATTTACAAATTAATCCACTTCAAAGTGTGAAAGGTTACAATGAGATTTTATTTCACAAGGTACAATCAAACTATCTTTCTCTTCTACTCTAGAACAACATGAATTTCTCCTTTTGGATCACAACAAACTCAAGAGAAAGGAAACACTCTCCACCCAACCAAGACATCCAACGAAAAGGAAAATCCATCCCTCTTCATTGGCCTCTGATCCCCAACCATAATTCAGTAAAAGATGTGATTTAATCAATCTATTTAAGAGCCAAAATACAATGTTTGATTTCTAATTTCTTTTAACGTATTCCAAAATCCAGAATATTACCATCCCTTCATATGTGTTTATCTTTTTAAAATAAAGATTTTAGTAACAATTAAATGATCAGATTTCAATATAACATTGAAATTTTTGAAAGATAGGACACTATTTATCGATTCCAAAGGAAAAATTTAAATTCCTTCTTTCATACTTCAAAATTCATCATACAGATTACATTCCCTTCACATTTTTTCAAAGAAAAAATAGAGTCGATATATTTTTTCATTTAACTTTACAAATTTTGTGATCCATACAACATCTTTCAATTTCAAACAATTTACAAATTAATCCACTTCAAAGTATGAAATGTTACAATGAGATTTTATTTCACAAGGTACTATCAAACTGTCTTTCTCCTCTACTCTAGAACAACATGAATTTCTCCTTCTGGATCACAACAAATTCATGAGAAATGAAACGCTCTCCACCCAACCAAGACATCTAATGAAAAGTAAAATCAATCCCTCTTGATTGGCCCCTAATCCCACAACTAGAATGCAATAAAATATGTGATTTAATCAAACCATTTAAGACCCAAAATACAAAGTTTGATTTCTAATTTCTGTTAACATATTTCAAAATATAGAATATGACCATCCCTTCATATGTGTTTCTCTCTTTCAAATAGAGATTTTAGTAACAATTAATTGATCAGATTTCAATATAACATTGCAATTTGAGAAATATAGGACACCATTTATTGATTCCAAAGGAAAACTTAGAATTCCTTCTTTCATACTTCAAAATTCATCATACAGATTACATTTCCTTCACATTTTTTCAAAGCAAAAATAGAGTCTTTCTCTTTTTTCATTTTACTTTAAAAAAATTTCATGATCCATACAATATCTTTCAATTTCAAAACATTTACAAATTAATCCACTTCAAAGTGGGAAATGATACAATGAGATTTTATTTTACAAGGTACTATGAAACTGTCTTTCTCCTCTACTCAAAAACAACATGAATTTCTTCTTTTGGATCACAACAAACGCAGGAGAAAGGCAACGCTCTTCACCCAAAAAAGACATCCAATGAAAAGGAAAATCTATCCCTCTTCATTGGCCCCTGATCTCCAACCATAATGTAATAAAATATTTGATTTAATAAAACCATTTAAGAGCCAAAAGACAAAGTTTGATTTCTAATTTATGTTAACGTTTTGCAAAATACACAATAGTACCATCCCTTCATATGTGTTTCTCTCTTTCAAATAGATATTTTGGTAACAATTAAATTATCATATTTCAATATAACATTGCAATTTGAGAAATATAGGACACCATTTATTGATTCCAAAGGAAAACATACAACTTCCTTCTTTCATACTTAAAAATACATCATACAGATTACATTTCCTTGACATTTTTTCAAAGAAAAAATAGATTCTATCTATTTTTTCATTTCACTTTACAAATTTCATGATCCATACAACATCTTTCAATTTCAAAACATTTACAAATTAATCCACTTAAAAGTGGGAAAGGTTACAATGAGATTTTATTTCACAAGGTACTATCAAACTATCTTTCTCCCTTACTCTAGAACAACATGAATTTCTCCTTTTGGTTCACAACAAATTCATGAGAAAGGCAACGCTCTCCACCCAACCAAGACATCCAATGAAAAGGAAAATCCATCCCTCTTCATTTTCCCCTGATCCCCAACCATAATGCAATAAAAGATGTGATTTAATCAATCCATTTAAGAACCAAAATACAAAGTCTGATTTCTAATTTCTTTTAACGTATTTCAAAATAAAGAATATTACCATCCATTTATATGTTTTTATCTCTTTAAAATAGAGTTTTTAGTAACAATTAAATGATCAGATTTCAATATAACATTGCAATTTGAGAAAGATAAGACACCATTTATTGATTCCAAAGGAAAACTTTAAACTTCCTTCTTTCATACTTCAAAATTCATCATACAGATTACATTCCCTTCACATTTTTTCAAAGAAAAAATAGAGTCGATCTATTTTTTCATTTAACTTTACAAATTTCATGATCCATACAACATCTTTCAATTTCAACTCAAATTTACAAATTAATCCACTTCAAAGTATGAAATGATACAATGAGATTTTATTTCACAAGGTACTATCAAACTGTGTTTCTCCTCTACTCTAGAACAACATGAATTTCTCCTTTTGGATCACAACAAATTCATGAGAAATGAAACCCTCTCCACCCAACCAAGACATCTAATGAAAAGTAAAATCAATCCCTCTTCATTGGCCCCTAGTCCCACAACCATAATGCAATAAAAGATGTGATTTAATCAAACCATTTAAGAGCCAAAATACAAAGTTTGATTTCTAATTTCTTTTAAGGTATTCCAAAATACAGAATATTACCATCCCGTCATATGTGTTTCTCTCTTTAAAATAAAGATTTTAGTAACAATTAATTGATCAGATTTCAATATAACATTGCAATTTGAGAAATATAGGACACCATTTATTGATTCCAAAGGAAAACTTACAATTCCTTCTTTCATACTTCAAAATTCATCATACATATTACATTTCCTTCACATTTTTTCAAAACAAAAATAGAGTCTATCTCCTTTTTCATTTCACTTTAAAAAAAATTCATGATCCATACAACATCTTTCAATTTCAAAACATTTACAAATTAATCCACTTCAAAGTGGAAATGATACAATGAGATTTTATTTTACAAGGTACTATCAAAACTGTCTTTTTCCTCTACTCAAAAACAACATGAATTTATTCTTTTGGATCACAACAAACATAGGAGAAAGGAAACGCTCTCCACCCAACCAAGACATCATATGAAAAGAAAATCCATCCCTCTTCATTGGCCCCCTGATCCCCAATCATAATGCAATAGAATATGTGATTCAATCAAACCATTTAAGAGCCAAAAGACAAAGTCTGATTTCTAATTTATGTATAACGTATTTCAAAATACAGAATATTACCATCCCTTCATATGTTTTTCTTTCTTTAAAATAGATTTTTTAGTAACAATTAAATGATCAAATTTCAATATAACATTGCAATTTGAGAAATATAGGACACCATTTATTGATTCCAAATGAAAAATTACAACTTCCTTCTTTCATACTTCAAAATTAATCATACAGATTACATTTTCTTCACATTTTTTCAAAGCAAAAATAGAGTCTATCTATTTTTTCATTTCACTTTACAAATTTCATGATCCATACAACATCTTTCAATTTCAAAACATTTACAAATTAATCCACTTAAAAGTGGGAAAGGTTACAATGAGATTTTATTTCACAAGGTACTATCAAACTATCTTTCTCCCTTACTCTAGAACAACATGAATTTCTCCTTTTGGTTCACAACAAATTCATGAGAAAGGCAACGCTCTCCACCCAACCAAGACATCCAATGAAAAGGAAAATCCATCCCTCTTCATTTTCCCCTGATCCCCAACCATAATGCAATAAAAGATGTGATTTAATCAATCCATTTAAGAACCAAAATACAAAGTCTGATTTCTAATTTCTTTTAACGTATTTCAAAATAAAGAATATTACCATCCATTTATATGTTTTTATCTCTTTAAAATAGAGTTTTTAGTAACAATTAAATGATCAGATTTCAATATAACATTGCAATTTGAGAAAGATAAGACACCATTTATTGATTCCAAAGGAAAACTTACAACTTCCTTCTTTCATACTTCAAAATTCATCATACAGATTACATTTGATTCAAGTTTTTTCAAAGAAAAAATAGAGTCTATCTCTTTTTTCATTTCACTTTACAAATTTCATGATCCATACAACATATTTCAATTTCAAAAAATTTACAAATTAATCCACTTCAAAGTGTGAAAGGATACAATGAGATTTTATTTCACAAGGTACTATCAAACTTTCTTTCTCCTCTACTCTAGAACAACATGAATTTCTCCTTTTGGATCACAACAAATGCAGGAGAAAGCCAACCCTCTCCACCCAACCAAGACATCTAATGAAAAGGAAAATCCATCCCTCTTCATTGGCCCCTGATCCCCAACCATAATGCAATAAAAGATGTGATTTAATCAAACCATTTAAGAGCCAAAATACAAAGTTTGATTTCTAATTTCTTTTAAGGTATTCCAAAATACAGAATATTACCATCCCGTCATATGTGTTTCTCTCTTTAAAATAAAGATTTTAGTAACAATTAAATGATCAGATTTCAATATAACATTGTAATTTGAGAAAGATAGGACACCATTTATTGATTCCAAAGGAAAACTTACAACTTCCTTCTTTCATACTTCAAAATTCATCATACATATTACATTTCCTTCACATTTTTTCAAAGAAGAAATAGAGTCTATCTCCTTTTTCATTTCACTTTACAAATTTCATGATCCATACAACATCTTTCAATTTCAAAAAATTTACAAATTAATCCACTTCAAAGTGGATTACAATGAGATTTTATTTCGCAAGGTACTATCAAATTGTCTTTCTCCTCTACTCTAGAACAACATGAATTTATCCTTTTGGATCACAACAAACATAGGAGAAAGGAAACGCTCTCCACCCAACCAAGACATCCAATGAAAAGAAAATCCATCCCTCTTCATTGGCCCCTGATCCCCAACCATAATGCAATAGAATATGTGATTCAATCAAACCATTTAAGAGCCAAAATACAAAGTCTGATTTCTAATTTCTTATAACATATTTCAAAATATAGAATATTACCATCCCTTCATATTTTTTTCTTTCTTTAAAATAGATTTTTTAGTAACAATTAAATGATCAAATTTTAATATAACATTGCAATTTGAGAAAGATAGGACACCATTTATTGATTCCAAATGAAAAATTACAACTTCCTTCTTTCATACTTCAAAATTAATCATACAGATTACATTTTCTTCACATTTTTTCAAAGCAAAAATAGAGTCTATCTATTTTTTCATTTCACTTTACAAATTTCATGATCCATACAACATCTTTCAATTTCAAAACATTTACAAATTTATCCACTTCAAAGTGGGAAAGGTTACAATGAGATTTTATTTCACAAGGTACTATCAAATTGTCTTTCTCCTCTACTCTAGAACAACATGAATTTCTCCTTTTGGATCACAAAAAACGTAGGAGAAAGGCAATGCTCTCCACCAAACCAATACATCCAATGAAAAATAGAATCCATTCCTTTTCATTGGCCCCTTATCCCCAACCATAATGTAATAAAATATGTGATTCAACCCATGACAACAAGGCTTCCACAACACACATACAACATTTTCACATTTTAAACATAGTTCAAAATAGAATGTAGTTTACAACTACATTAAAACACACAAATAAGAGAAAGGCTCCATCAAGCAAGCCAAAGGAGCAAGGAACTATGGGGTAAGTTGCTTATGCCTCCCAATGGGAATTGGGTATTCACCTGTAAGAAACTACTAATTTAAAACATCACCCATATATCCTTATGCCCACCACAATCCCTCCTTATGCCCCCGCCACAAATTTTCCTTATGCCCCCCACAAAGTAATAAATGCAATGCCATTTATTTTCCAAGGTAGAAATCCAATCCCAAATCCCTCCACAAGAATTCTGATGCCACTGGCATTCCCTTATGCCCCCACATGGATTCCCCATAGCCTTATCCTACACCATTCCTAGGCAGACTACTTAAACAACCCACAAACATGTTAAAACATTCACACAATAACATGTGCATTCATAAATAAAAAGATTATTTCAAGAGCCAAGCTCTTACCTCTCCATAAAGGAGTTGTCTAAGTTCCAAAATAGCAAGTTTTCCAATGCCAAATACAGTCCAAAATCAACAACCAACAAGCATGCAAAGGTCTCCAATCTCCTTCCAAAAGCAAGAGCTCCACACAACAAAATTTCACCCAAAAGGAAGTATGCCAAATTTTCTACAACCCAAAACAAAGCAAGGAGTTCTAATTTTATAGAAGAAGGAAGAGAAGAGGATGAGATGGATTCTTGTAGGATGCCACATCACACATCCTCAACTCCAACACAAAAGTCAAATTAATTCTCCAATTCACAATAAAGAGGTGGGTGAATAATATGACAATAAAATTACACACTCCAAAAAGCCCTCACCCCATAAGGACTGAATTTAATAAAATGTAAGAAGAGTGCAATTAAAAATTACAATTATTCATATCAAAATGCATAAAGAAGGTCTAAATTCAACCCTCCAACCATAGGTATGGTTGGTAAAAAAAATTAAGAGGTATGGGACAAGTTTTACTTGTCCCACAAGCCTCCAAAATCAGGCTCCAAGGACAAATTCGAATTTCCAAGAAGATGGAGTGTTTCACGCTCAAAAGTTAACTTACACATCACTTACAATGTCACTTACACATACTTACAACATTTAATACAAAATCCAACCACTTCTCTAATTGCTTTCTTATGACATATTGATTTGTTTACTTTAACAACATGATTATTCACAACATTAAGACAACATTTAATAACTAATGAAAAAGGGTAAAAGAACTACAGAATAAACACATGCAAACATTAATAAAAGAAACCACATTAATAAATACATAAAGCCCCTTGGTCAAACTCAAAGGTAATCCCCCCCCATGGGAATCCCTAACAAAAACAACACACACACACACACACAAAACATGTTGCCATGGTGACCTTTTTGAATTCATCTAGAATTCCAATGTGGTTGGTCTCCAATCCCCCGATGTTTGTTGTGATCTTTTAACCTGCAAAACACAATACCTCCTTTGGCCTCATGGCCATATCAGAACATCCAACATGATATAAATATAATCACAAAATCATCTATACATATGAATCACAACAACATCAAGGTAATCAACAGTATCACTTACAATTTATATCAACAACTATATCATCATCATATAATGTCCATTTCTTAGGTCTACTCACAATATCCAATCATCACATGTCTGAACAACATTCATAATATATCCATGTCAAATAGTATATCATAATCCACATATGAATTGTCTCTAATAATCATCATGCATCATAACTAAATCAGATCAACAATAATTCATGGTCCAACATCTAACATCGTACTAAATCAAAACCATAATAATGTCCATAATGTAATCAACAGTATCAAGATCAGTATCAAAAGGTGTCAAAGGGAAGTGGGCACTACACTTTGTCGGCCATTTTTTTCCTGTTGAGCCTTCATTTATGAGGAGAAGGTATAGTCGATAAACTACACATATGCAGCTAGAATATTATTTAAAGGATTTCCAATCATAGATGACTATCCACGATACTAAATATTTAGGATTGTGTAAAAATATCTAAACTCTGGTCACCACTAAATATTAGAGTTGTCGGAATTTGAAACTTTCCAGCAAGGGCATCTTCAAAGGTGGACACCTACTTGAGAAAAATGAATATGGCTTCCAGGTAAGAAGATGAAATATCATATCAGTAGTACATTATTGAGTTAGTTATGTATGTAATATGATTTCTTATATAATGTTTTCCCGAAGGGTATTTCTTACATATATTAGTTTTAAAAATTATTACTATTAGTAAAATTTAAAATATATCTATGCATTATTATTTAATACTTTTAAATAATAAAAACAACACATAAGAGTATATAATGAAAATGAAGTACTCTTCCCATTCATTTATTGAGGTATTTTTATAGATAGATAGATTTATAAACTTATAAATAAATGTTCTTAAAAATAATTCGTATGTACTTTTAAGTGAACATATAATTACTTTTCGATAATATTTTTTCAATGTAAAATTATATTTTTCAGTAGTTTATGATAAAATGTAAAAGTTAAGAAATTCTGACATAGGTGCAAGTTTAAGATCCCATTCTTCCTATCACTAGTTGTTGAACCTAATATACTATTACTTCAAAGGATAAAGTTACATACCGTTATTAACTTTTTACGAGTTAAGATAAATTAGCACAACAAATGCTAGATATACAACATGCTTAACCTTTGAATGAGCCAAATAATATATTCAAACATAATTTATGTAAAAATAAATATATAAGAGGTAGGTTTAACTTAAACACACCACAATAGCTAGATCCATTTCCCCAAAATAATAGTCTTAACCACGTTGAGAGAACCAAAATAGATAAGTGCCCATTTTTCTCACAACTTACTTAATTTAAAGGTAACTCATTCTACAGTGGATAAAATTGTGTGGTGTTATTTTGAGATTCAATTGTATAGTCTCATGCAAATCTATATTGATAAATATTTCATGAGTAGTGGTTCACTAAAAGCTATCCGTCATGATTATTAATGGTTATTTTGGTAATCATGGCATCTAATTAAAACTCATGATGGTTTATGATAACCTATCCTTCCCAAATATTAACGTTCCACTTGATACTCATTACATCTTTGTGATGCTCACAGGAGCGAAGCACCAACATTTTTCGGGAGATCACCCATCCTAATTCTACTCCAACTCAAGCATACTTAACGATTGATTTTCCATGCATCCAAGGCCATTTAAATGACTACCTCATTTACAAAAGTTCCTTACAAACCATTCAATACAAATCCATAACTCATAATAAATAAGCAGATCAACTAAATATAATGAGTGCCAAGTGAGCCATTCATACTCATGAAAGATATGCGATGTTATTTGTTTCATATGATTTTAAAAAATTATTATTGTTAATAAAATTTAAAATACACCTATGCATCTTTATCCAATACTTTTAAATACTAAAAACAACACATGAAGTCATATAATGACAATGAATTATGCTTCCCACTCATTTATTGAAGTGTTTTTATAAATAGTTATACTGAAAAACATATAAATACATGTTCTTAACTACCATTCATATGCATTTATAGGTGAACATGAATTTTATATGATAACTTTTTAACATGTAAAATCAGTGTTTTAAGTAACTTATGATTTAATGTAATATATGTAAAAGTTACTAAATTCTGACATAACTGCAAGTTTTGGATCCTATTCACCCTATCACTACTTGTTGAACCTAATATACCAGTACTTCGAAGGATAAAGTAACATAATGCTATTAAATTTCCAAGAGTTAAGAGAAATTAGCAAAATAAATGCTAGATATACAACATGTTTAACCCTTGAACGAGCCAAACAAAAATTCGATGTTTTTTTAAAGTAATATATAAGAGGTAGTTTTACCTTAAACACACCATAATAGCTAGATTCATTTTCCTAGTTATCCAATTTTACAGAATAATTGTCTTAACTATGTTGAGAGAACTAAAATAAACAAGTGTCAAGTTTTCTTACAACCCAAACAGTTTCACAAAAACTCATTCTGTAGTGGATAAAATTATGTGGTGTCATTTTGAGATTCAATTGTATATTTTCATGCAAATCTATATTGATAAATATTTCATGAGTAGTGGTTCACGAAAACCTACCTTTCATGAGTATTAATGGTCAACTTGGTACTCATTGCATCTAAGTAAAATTCATAATGGTTTATGATAACCTATCCTTCCCAAGGATTAATGGTCCACTTGATACTCATTACATTTATGTGATGCTCACAGGGGTGAAGAACCAATATTTTTTGGGAGATCATCCATCCTAGTGCTAATCCAACTCAAGCATACTTTAACTATTATTTGTCCTTGCATTCAAATCCATTTAATTGGTTATCCCATTTACAAAACCTTGAACAAGGGTTATGCCTTACAAACCATTCAATATACAGATACATAAATTATAATAAATAAGTAGATCTTCTAAATATAATGAGTGCCACATGAACCATTGATACTCATGAAGATAAATTCTTACGAACCACTACTCATAAAATATGGATCAATATAAATTTACTTCATACTAGTAGTCATTTCGATCTTGTTGATTTAACAAAGTGTCTAGATAAACCGAAACTTAATTCACTAGATACTAACTAGTGTCAATTCTATATCAAAGAAATGGACGTCATTTCAATCAATATCCAAAAGGAAAATTGGAAAGATAAAAAAAATAACACTATTGCAAAGATTTAACTGAAATAAATAATTTGGATATGAGATTTACATATATTTTCAAAAGTTATCTCTGATCTGTACATAAATAAACTGACTTTCAATAATTATATGCCTATCAAAAATGATCCCTATCTAATACTTTGTATCACATCATCCTCCTTTGTGATGATAGACAAAAAAATATTTTTCATGTCTTTGCATTTGTTTTCAAATATCTAAAATATCTGTAATGCAACTACTATGGTGGATGTGCTCACGTTGGTGAAGCAACATTTAAAGCAACCTGATTTCATGCAGTTGAAGGAAGATCTAGGAGATATATTCAATATCACCTCGTATAATATAAATTTCCATAGTTTTAACTCTCCTTAGAAGTCATTTGATGGAAGAATATGACTCATGTTTACCAACAAAAAAATATTTGAGTTTCTTTCTAAGCACTTCATTCCATCTCGAGCAATCCCAGAGACTAGAAGCCCCTATCCTACCAACCTGGTTCCATGTAGTTGAAGGAAGAACCATGGGATATATTCATTCTCACCTCGTATAATATAATTTTCCATAGTTTTAACTCTTGTTTGAAGTCATTTGATGGAAGAAGATGACTCATGTTTACCCAATAAAAATATATGAATTTCCTTCTAAGTGTTTCATTCTAGCTCAAACAAGCCTAGATAGTGGAAGCCTCTATCTAACCAATACGTTCATTTGAGAAGATTTGAAGGAAATTCGATGTATATAGTGGGAGTGTATATGTGCCTCTCTCATAATCATTTTTAATAGTAATCCAATCCATTTTAGTCCTTATAAGTCTCTAAATAAATCCATTTTTTTATCATTGTCTAGTTGGCTAGTCAACCTTGCAAACTCATGTAATGTTTAGGCTGATTAGGAAGTAACCAATGCTTTGGAGGCTTCACCAACCACTCTTAGACAACCACTACATTTAGAAACCACTAGATGGTAATATATTATCTATTTAAAGGAAGCAACTCAAACTTCAGTCTGTTTCAAAATTAATCTTCTAACTTTTGAAATACACAGCCTATAAAACTTGAACATCAAAATCAAAAGACAATTTGTAGCATATATATCAAAAGTGCATACTATAATAGTTCAATTTATTCTTTCTAAGAGACCACATTTGGGTGACCTTTCATCACACTATTTTCTTACATAGCCTGAATTCTATATAGGTTATATCGGTGACGCGTGATTTTATCTTTATGGTAAAATAGTCGGGGGTGTGGGTGGGTTAAATTTGATGGTCACCTCTATCCCTCAAGAATTTTTTTTGTGATGATTTTTTTATTAATATCACCTTGTACATGACCTTTATTTTGCATTTTTGATTTTTAATATTTTCATATGAATACCAAAACTTATATTTTCATGTAATAATATCATATAAAATAGAGATATTGTTGACATAAATGAAATCCTATTATGTTTTAAGTATAAGTTAACATATCTAAGAAACACTAAATTGTCATAATATTGTAGATGTATTAATATTAGAACTCATAATCATCTAATGAGACAATTTTGATAGAATTCATAGACTAATTTAGCATTAAAAATAAAAAATTCAATATAATTGTCATCATAAAAATAATATACATCAATTAAGAATTGACTTTTTAAAAATTAAACAATATATATTTTTTATAAATAATATATGCTTTGTTAACAATGAGCTCAATTAATGAAACATATTTGATAACATTTAGGTGTGTCTCGACTAGGGATGAACTCTGAAGGGCTAATCAAAACTTCTATGTGGAGGGTATATTTTCAACCAACCCTTCCACAATGAAAAGTAGTAAAACAATTAACACTTTGTATAAATAGAGTAACTAAACTCAACACTTCACAACAATAAACAAATATTTTAAATGAGGGATTATATTTGATTACAAATAATGAAAGAAAGACATTTGTAGTCTTCAATAAAATAAAATAAAAATAGTTTACAAGGTCATGGGAGTCTATGGTCTACTAGAGCTATTGAATTATTTAGTATGTAGGGGTATTTCAATGTTGTAGTGACTGTAGAAGAGGCGTGTAATAGATGCATTATTTTAGGGATTTCAAATCCAAGTGTTTTAAATAAAGTATTACTAAATATTATTATATCTCTTACTTTACAAATTTCTTACATTAATAAATTAGTATACAAAAATATTGAAATGTATGGATTCAATTTAAAAAACCTTACAGATGTAGTCACAAAATCAAACACTTATTACTTACATCATGACTCTAAGTATATTATTATATGCATGATTCTTAAGAAATAAAACTAGGTATTAACAACAATTGTATCACTTTTACATCGCTTTATCCTTTCGATACTCTTATCATTTACTTTTCTGGAATGATTACTTTAATTTCAAACATTGAACAACATGTAACCCAGCTCCATATTTCTATTTTTATCCTCTAAATATTTTAGACACTATCTTCCATTACAAATAGGAATTCCCAGGTGCTAATGTCTCCTTTGGGCACTTATGTCCCTTTCCCTCCTTTTCTAAAAATTGAAATACTACATCATTAGTTATCTTTTCTAAATTACTACCCATCACTTTGGGCCAACCTTTTTGGTTGTTAATAATGAAATTCAAACAAGGGAATCATAAATATATATGAATTACTCACTATTATTAGCGGAAGAGTAGAAAGAGTTATCACTTACTATCTACCTCTTGGGAAAAGAATGACATTCAAGGACTACATTTAGACTGCATTATTCAATGCATAGGAGAGACTATTTCTGAATTCCATATCACACATCCATCTTCAAGTAAGATTATTTGTATCCGATTATCTTAATGTGACTTTCACAAGAAAATCCTATCTTCAGGGGACACAATTCAATCACACACATACTATAATTACATATCGTCTAAACTGTAGTGCATCCCTTAGTGACAATCACATTGGGGTGACATATGAGATCAATCTAACTCAAGCATATGCATTATTTTTCCATCTAATTTTTTCTTAAGCATTGTGCAAGTAGCTAGGGGTTATTTTAGAGGTTTAGGTGTGAAAAAATTTGAAGGTAAGAAGACAATTTCAGATCCTAAAATATCAAAACCAGATTTATTACTAGGACGCTAGTGCCTAATCCAGAAATGAGCACCCGAGAGGTCCTTTCCTCAATTAGGTGATCCTTTCCGAAGAGTTACAAATCCCAATTTCTTAGACATGGAATGCACAGTTCAAATCCATCCTTCTCAAAATATTTCCCAATCCAAAATCATCCCAGATCTCAAGATACAAGCTAAGTCACTTTTACTTCCCTATTATACACACTTATGTATTTCTTGCATGATATATATTTCTTATTATTGTTATATTCATTTGATCTCAATCCTCTAATAAATATTTAAGATTTCATAAAATCATTTGGTGAACCCCATCGTCGCATGCCCTTTATTTGGTCCATTTTTTCCTGACATAGCTAACACATCTCATGAGTTTACTACCACACATATTAATGAACTCAATGCATATATCGCTGATTATATTGAAAACCTAGATATCTTATTATTTTATTCTCATGGATAATCTCAATGGGTCTCTATATCCACTCTTTTGGAAACTGATGTTATCCCTAAAACATTTCCTACCTCCTCTATTCCATCCTCCTACCCTCCCAATGTAAGGGAATCCACTAACCATGTTCATATTTCTGCACCTCACACCCACCTTTCTTCCCCCCTCATTTCCTATATCCAAACTAGCACTTTTTTAGATACCCATTCCTTATAATCTTTGTATCATGATTTATAATATTAAATGTATGTCAATTACAAGAGGTCTCTAACTCTTCTTCTCCATCTCTTAATTTTTTTCTTCTTCTTCATAGTCCTCTTGCTCCTAAGGTGTCTTCTTATCCACTTCCTTCTATTTTTCCTCACCTAAGTGTCCTATTTTTTATGTCCATGGAGAACCCCAATAGGAACTTCTATCATTCCATGTTGTATGCTTGGATTATAATATTGTAATAACACTTTATTGACTGAGTTGTTCCCTAGGAGCTTACATGACTATGCCTTGTGATGGTTTTATGATTTTCCTTTACTTTCTGTTAGATCTTTTAATCCTTTAGTAAAACTATTTTGGCTTGATGGTTTTATGATTTTCCTTTATGTTAGATCTTTTAATCCTTTAATAAAAATATTTTGGCTAACTTTTCTTTGAATATTAGAATGAAGTCATCATATGCTCAAATTTCAAATATGTGGCAAGTTTCTAATGAACATATTAGTGACTGTAGACACAAAATATATGCAATTGGGTAATTTTCTAGGTCCTAAAGAATACTAATATAGAATACTTTAACAAATATAGAAATTTGTAAAACCCTAGATATTTCATAGACATGAAAGAGATAAAACACTGAAGTACGGATCTTTCCTAAGTAATGAGCTAAAGAAATATGAAACCCTAGGTGCAAGAGAGGGAATAAGAGACTTAGCTGATTTCCCAATAATTATAAAGAAGTAATGACATGGAAAAATGATGAAACAAGATGAGGGACTATCCCAACTAAACCCAAAAAATTATAGGACTATCTGAGTAATCTAGATCAGGGTGCTTGGATCAGGTAAGGGGCATCTGGGCACCGTGGATTGCTTCTGAGCAATCGTGAGGGTAAAAAATAGTCAAAAACTGATTTATTCCATGCCATAAGATGGTCTCTCACCTTCATTGTTTACGACATGTGTGTCATACTCTACCCATAAAATTCTCCTATAACCTACAAAAAAAATATCTCTTGCAAATCCCCAAAACATATCAAATCCTGGAAAGAAAGATATGCAAATGGGGAGTCAGACTGACCCCAACGGTCACCCAACATAGTGAACTTAAGACAAAATTTTGTTCTACATATAATACTTCATGTAGTTCTGTGTCTGTGTGTGTGCGTGCACGCGCGCACGCGCCCGCGCGTGTGTGTGTGTGAAGAATCATGTCCTAGGTGGCCCTTGTGTAAGATGCACCAAATAACGAGCAATAACTAGATGTAACAATGTAAATAGATGTGTGGATGTCAAAATTAACTTCCCCTATTATGAAATGTATGTATAAGAATGTAGTCCCTTGTCCCTTGAATGAGTGCTAGATGGATGCTTTGATTTTATTAGAATGTATTTGATGTAACCTTAGGTGGTGATAGTGGATGCTTACATCTTGGTTTGTTTTTGTCACATAAATTTATATTTATATGATGCCCTTGTTTAAATTTTGTAATTAACCTCTAAAAGGCTACCACCAAGAAAATAAGAGGCCTAAATTATAAAGGAGGTACAAAAGGGGAAAAAAAGATATAAAGAGGTTGGGGGCGATAAGAGGGGATGAGGGCACCTAAGCACTGACATCTTGATTGGGCGCTAGTGTCCAGAACCAAGAAAAATGAAAACTTGAATGGGAAGTGGGGTGTGCAAGACCACATAGAAATAAAGAAAGAAATGAAAGAGGCCAAAGATAAATGTTAGTTAATATTTTTCTCGCTTAGGAATCATATAGATAATGGTATGTCATTAGGACCTATAAATGTACCCAAGTGCATGATTTAGTGTCTACATTTTCCCCAAATTTATGTCATTTAGTGAATACTCAATAACATAAATTATATAAGAGATGTGTACTTGATAACCATGTAGATCAATTGTGAAAGTGTGCCAAGGAGACAAGAAAAAGAGTGGAGTGATTAAAATGATGCATGAAAGATAGAGAAGAGGAAGTGACCGTAGGGGTGAAATCATGTGTTATGTTATGTTGTACCTGTTATCGTTGTCGCTTTATGTGTTTGATGATATGAATGTTGCTTTCCATAAGGACAAAACCTATAACAGAGAAGAGAAAAAAAGCATTCAAAGTCATGTATATGAAAAATTTGATCCAAATATGTAAAAAAGTGTGTAAAAGTATGTAAAAATGTGAAAAGGAACATGTGCACATTATCAGTGATGAGTGAAAAGGATAGAAGGGATCCTAAGAATGTTGTATAAGAATGAGTTATTTGGGAAATCTCATGCCAAGAATGAGTTTCTTGGGTGATCTCACACCAAGTGTGATTTTTTTGGGTGATCTGATGTCATAAATGAAGAAGTGTTGGGTAGAAAGGTCTAGCGGTATTCTTCAACCCTTACTACTTCCTGACGATGTATACACCACTGCAGATGGTATGATCCTACTGCTATCCATTTTCACCCCTAGGTAAAAAGGAGAACTGGGAAAGTGTAGACTTGGGAAGTTAATAGGCCCTCATGGGTGAATATCAAGTTTGCAAGAAAAAAGTCTATGTTTTAAGGCACTTACATTTGATTCAGGGAAGGTTTGGGATCATTTGATTATTTTTTCCTCTTTTGGGTTTGAAAAAGGCTCAAATCTTGTCCAAGGTAAGGAACCAAGCCCTGAGGCCTACATTCAGCTAAACATGGAAAATTTTGATAAGGATTTCTTAGACACTTCACTTCATTGTCATGACCCCTAAAGCTCTAAGAGGGTCTAAAAGATCCAAAGAAATTTACAAAAAATATGAAAAACTACAAATTTTTCCTAAGGAGCTGGAAAAAACTTGCCAAGATTTTTGGAAAGCTGAAAAAAAGCCCAGCGAGCTAGTTGGAATGCATGGATAGTTGGCCATTTGGATCGAGCAAGTTTATGAGACCATGTATTATGGATGGCTAAGATTTTGTGAGCACGAGGCGACAGGGTGGAAATAGTAGATGCAATCGCACCAAGTCAGAAGGGCTAATGAATTGTGGCAATACAGTGAGGTTGGAGATTGGGTACACTAATGGAATGAGTTATATCAGGTTGAGTGTGCCTTACATATCTGATGTAGTCACATGGGGAAAGGACAGAATGTAGAATGGATCCAATGTAAAATGAGGAGTGTGCCAAGCTAGAGGCATGGAAGTGGGAAACTAGGGAGGTATAAGAGGAAGCTAGATGACCAAGTTCAACCAAGAGGCCATGGGAGGTGAGTTGCAGGATGATGCACAAGCTAGCTAAGTGATTTAGCTCACAAGATTGTGCCATGTTGGATAGAAAATCAAACCAATTCAGCACCCTGACCCCCTTCTTTTGGAAATCCTATCTGGTTGGGCACCCTAAAATTTTAAAATGCCTTCCTAAGAAAATATAAAACATAAATTTTATGAAATTTGGGGAAAATTACAAATAGATTATTCCCAACCACTGTATTAATTGCACAGTCTTGTAAGGTAGAGAATGGACAAGGAGAGACCTGCATTCAAATTGCCATAACTTCTTCATTTTTTCACTAAATTGGAAAAAGGTATACTCATTAGAATCATGATTCCATCCTCTAAACTCATATATTAAGAAATTAAATATTTGGTGGGGTTTTGTAGGTGAAAAATGAAGAAAGAGAGGCCAATTTTGAATAACTACTTCCAAGTAGTTGAAAATACATTAAATGGAGCATGGGCAGACATTTTATTCTACAACAAGCTATAAGACAACAAGGGATGGGTTTTGTAGGCTCTCCATCATGTTTTTCATCCAATTAATGCACTTTTTTGGTGGCTAAAAGAGGAATTTTAGGAATCTCTCTCTCTCTCTCACACACCTTCCTCTATATAATAGAATCCTTCTCATTTAAGAGGGGGGGAGATATTCTTTTAGCTAGGGAAAACTCTTGAAAAAATGTTTCTCATTTTTCCATTAAGCTGGAAACCTTTAGATAAGATTTTCAAATGTAATGGTGCCTCTATTTTACAACTGTAATGGATTGTACAAATTTGTAGAGCAATAAAATTGTGCATTGTGGTGTTTTCTCAACCCTTTTTACAATTTTATTTCCTCCCTTTGTATGTTGTTATGTTTTGTGCATATTTTCTCACATTTACATGTTTGTGTTGTGTTTTATGGAGATTTGGTGGTAAATGCATTTTTTGAGATTGTGTAAAATTCATCCTGACCTCTTTCAATTGCATTCCCCTTCATTTCATCCCTCAGCATAATTTTTTACCTTTATTAGTGTAGGATTTCCTTATTTTCATGTACTCTCCCTCTCCTTTGTCCCTAGGAAATTAGAGATTAGGAGTAGTTAGTTGCATTTCCTTCATTATGAGTAGTTTTAGCATTAGATTAGGAAGATGAGACAACCTTTTCTAGAGAATTATTTCAAACTGTAAGGTCCCACACCTTAAGATAATTCCATGTTTCTCAATTACACTAGCAACTCATGCACACACACACATGAAAAATCAGATGGTGATGTAATTTGGTGATAGCAATTATAGCATTCCCGGTGGGACAAGAAGTTAATTTTTCCATTTTTTTCAACATTGGATGTGTGTCTTGGTTAATTTATAGAATTTTTAGGCTCCATATCAGCACATCTGGTGACTCTGAGTATTAGAATTCAGTGGTTTTAGTAGCCCATATTTCTCAAGTTCATGAGAAGGATCCAAACACGGTCCAGGACTAGAGATGAATCAATATTTGAATACTTGCAGCCATCTCTAGGAAGAGGAAGGAGAGGAAGACAACTTCAGAGGTCTCCATCTCCACCAAATAAAAATATTTCAACACCTCCACCTGGTAGGTCATTTATTTAAACCACTAGAGTTCTTATACCAATCAGAATCATTTAACCACCACAACCAAACCCATTTTCAAATTTTATGGGCAGCATTTCACTTGCCATCAATGGAAAAACCCCAATTCTAGTGGAAACATTAAAAAACATCCCATATCTCACTAGAGAGAATCACACAACCATAATTGATTACATCCAGGACATTGCAACTTTATTTTCCATACATGAAATTACAGAGATGGATGTGGCAGTGAAACTTTTAGCTTCCTCCTTCAAAGGAAAATCCTTGTAGTGGTTCAAAGGCTTGAGAGTAGGGTCAATTTAGAATTGGGATCAATTGTGCTCAACTCTTTGTGACAAGTTCAGATAAAGGGTAGACAATTAATCTCTTTTGGATAAGTTGACTACAATCAAAAGATCACCAAATGAGCAGATGGATGACTTCAATTTCAGATTCCAATGGACATGCAAAAGGATTCCAATTTTCATAAGACCAGCTATTGAAAATACATTCCTCTATTTCCTAAAATCTCTTAATTATGATATATCTCGTACGATACAATCTATGGAAGGGACACGATTATCAGGAGCCTATGTCACAACTATTAGAAATTAGAATTTCCTAATGCAAGCCGGTAAACTCACACCTAGGCCACTTATGCCTATTTATCAAAAAATGGGGAATCCTATTTCTAGAAAGACACCTAAGCTAGACCATATTTCTGCCCCTAAAAATAAAAGTTCCAATGAATCATCTACCTCTTATTTTGTCACCTCAACTGGCCTTCAGGAAGTCATGAAACAATTATAGAATCGAGGCAATGAGTTGGTAACAATCAAGCAGCAACAAGCTCATAATTTTAGACCTTATCAACCTCAATACCATCCTAGCAATCCCTCATATCATTCAAATAAACATCCATCTCAAACTACAAATCAAAACCAAGGACAACCTCTCACTAGTAGACCATTTCAACCAAGCAATCCTAATGCAACCTCAACATCCAGAGCCTTGGTTCTAGTCTAAAATAAACATGCATAGGAATATGAATGGTGTTTCCCTTATGGTCAACCCCATACTCAAGCAACTTGTTTCAATGGTGCTATAAATAAAGACTTAATGGTATAAACTATTGGCATGTCTTAAAAAAATGAATAAGAAAATAAAAAACAAAAATACACTCAAGAGGCTCCTCCAATTGAGACTTCACTTGTGAACTGGTAAGCTAAAGATTTCTATGGGATGAATTAGTCTCCTTAGGATGTGGCAATGAACAAAATATTTAAGAAAAGAAATATAGAGGAAGGAAATTCATCAAATTCATGTTCTTCTCAACCTTCCACCACACTACAAGGAGTTGGTAGTTCAAATGCAGTCCCAAACTCACAAAATGATCCTAAATTACCTATTATAGTAGCTCATGTGCAAGGGAAAGTTGTGCCAGGAAAAGGGAAGAAAATATATAGCCCCTATCCCTTTAACATCATAGATAAAATTAAGAAAAAAAATGTAAGCATATTGATGTGGGAATCATTGAAAATCCGAGAACAAAGAGATCTATTGCAACCAGTCATGGCCAATTGGTCTGTTTCAAATGAGTCATCCAAAGATTAGGAGAAGGAACTAAGTAATGTAGATGTTATCACCGAATCACAACACCCTCTTATTTCTTAGCATGTAAATGTCGTTAACGCAAATTAGTGTGACTGGGTAATATGGGTACCATCTATTAACTCAAGGGACTTGCTACATGAGATGGACCTCCAGAGAAGGCTAGTTCCTCTTTGTAAACTAATACAATACCTAAATCTAGTGGAAGGGAAATATAATAAATAATCCTAATCTATAACTTCCAGGGAACCAAGGAGAGAGAAATAACATGAAAATGAAATAAATCTACACTAAAATGAGGTGATGCACCAAGAGAAAGGTGTGAAAAATACTCTCCAATGTGTGAGAAATGAAAGAAAATGTCAAAGTAGAGAGGATGTGAAACAATCACCATAGTCCAAAAACAACACTCATACCACCATTTCCATAGAGAAACACATTAATAATAGACCTTGTAGAGATGCAGTAAAAGAGACACAATAGACCTCCAAGTAGAATGATTTAGAAGCAATAAAATGCAATAAACACAAGACAAGGGAAGAAGAAATATCCACAAACTTGAGTTTATTACTCCTTTAATAGTTCACACATTCTATTTCACAGAGAAAGAGAAAGGCCTGGATCATCATGTAAGAATTCCAAAATGAAGGCTTGTAGCACATTATTATTCTAAAACAATTTTGAACAGCAGTTTTGTTACAAGAGCATTCCCCCTTCTATCAAATGAGAGGTCACTGCAATTTATAATAAAACGAGGGAGAAGAGAGAAAAGTTGTCCAAACTCATATTTTACCTTTCAACTCACTTATAATGTACCATAAATGTGTGTACAAATCATGATGGGCCACCTATTAAATCCATCCCATGTTGTCTTGTAACTTATAGTAGAAGAAAAATGGTTGTCCGTGCTCATTAAATGCGCCTTTTTAACCACCTGGAAAATCATGGATTTGAAATTTTTCTCATTTTCTATAATTTTCACCATCCAAAACTAACATCAAATCCTTCAATTTCTTGGTTTCTGAGTGTAGATTGGAAAAGTCACATGATTCCAACGAGTCTAATTTTGTGTGAATTTTCATTAAGAAATGTGATAAGTTATGATCGTTCTGAGTATGCAGAATGACTCTTTATCTCTTTCCTAGGCTTGTCTTCTCATTCCAAGGGGCTCAACATTAAAAAATCATTGGGTTGCTAGAGATGATTTTATGTTTTTACCTCTCTACATTAATGTTTTTTCATGATTTTGAAATGCTTGGGGAAGTATTTAAAAATGATAGTTGGAATCCATTGCATTTAATATCTTAATGAAAAAAGGGGTAAAATTAGAGTATTTTAATGTTTACAATTAAGCCAGCTCAGCCAGTTGGCTCACCGAGCTGGCACCCCTTTACACCACCAAGCCCTTTATGTTGGGAATTTTATGGTGTACCCCTTCACCCACACTACCAATTCACTAAATGACTCCTTTTATCTACCTCGAGTTCCACATTAACACTCACCTTCGCATGTTGCCCAACTCTCACTATCCATGTCAGCCCGGTGCCACATTGTCAACCTGACGACCACCTCACCATTCCGCAATGGTTTGTGTGTTCAGATCACATGTTGGGGAGCCACTCATTTCATCTCAATGAATGTATATCACCTCATGGAGTAACTCATGTCCCCACTGTAGCCCAAGTTTCTTTGGGCCTTTTTGAAAATGAATCTCTGCACTTTATACCATCGTATGGTTTTTTACGAAGCTCCACAGTTGTGCTCAGGAACTCGTTTGACCTCGTATCAGGCCACTGACTGCCTCCACCTCTGCACACCATGTTCTTCGGAAACCTTGGGCCCATGAGGAACTCGCATCTTGAGTTCCTCTGCCATCTCTAGGATTATAAACTTCGACATGGCTTCACTCCACTTGTTGTGGAACTTGATTCAATGCTAACTCTGTGTAAAATCTCGGTGAGCCAAGCTCAAACTTTCTCCTTATGACTCCCCATAAGTAATGTATGTTGGATCCTTTGTAAACCGACTTGTTTCAGGAACTTCAATCCTCAGAGATGGAATTGAGATATTTCTTCACTACAAAAATTAATCCTGATGACACTCCGAAAAGTAATCCCCTCCTAAATGTCTCATGGAACTTGGCCCCCAGATATAGACCATTGAAACAACTCGTTCACCTTAGACATTTTTTTCATTTGTCCCTAGACAAGTTCTGTGTCATTTGTTTCATCAGGATCTACTTTAGCCAATTATAACTAGAGTCGCTCATGATCATAACACTAAATCGGTTCAATCCAACTTAGTCCCATCCTTCGAAATCTTGAAATTCCATGACCGTAACTCTTGCGTGTTCATCCAGACCTTAGTAATTTCCCATGGCAAGATCTTCCATGCCCGCATCATAAGGTGCCTTTCATAGCTTGATGTGATTCAATAGGGGAAAATCACCATGACTCATATCTTGAGAACTCGAGGCCTAAGTTCCATATTGGGCTCACCTATGAAGGCCTCGATTCTCCAATGCAGTGTGACATGCCCCCACCATGAATCCCAATCAATAGGCTCACCACAGTTGGCTCAGTGAGGCTAACATCTTTTACACTTTAGGTCATGCTTCAAAGTCTCAGCTCCAAATTGAGCAAGTATATCTCTAGCTCCCTGAGTTGCTAACACTTTACCATCGACTGAAGGTTAGCTTTCTCACATGCCAATGTGTGGGTTCAGGCTTGATGCAAACTCCACCATTTTGTTGGACCTGATATGTGAGCTCACCTCGAGCTCTTCTTATATTGCTAAGAGCTTGTCTTAAGGGCTTGCTTTCCCATTGAGTGATCTCGGCCTCTTTATTCTCTCCAACATTAGACCTACCTACCTGAAAAATCACAATACTCCTCTCAATACATTTTATCACTAATGTATTAGCCCAGCTTGCCAAGCTAGGAACCTACTCGCCCACCAATTTGGAAAGTTGGTTTAGGGCTTAGTGGAAGTTGTAATATTTTTTCAGTCCTCTCTCAGATGCTTTGAAATTTTTTGGATCCTTCCAATTCTAGATGGATTTTAATTATGTTAGAGGGTGACCTTGGCTAAAACCCCATATTTTAGCCATATTTGCTGCAAGTGGGCCCCGTTGTTCTTCCTCTCCAACTAAAACACACCTTAGCTTCATGAAAACCCAGAAGAGGAAAAAATTCCTCTTATGTCTTCCAACCTTCCTAAAGACCCTGTTGATACCCTAAAACACTAAAAAATATTTATAGTCCCTGGATTGACTAGTGGGTCCATTGTAACTGCCTTAGTGCAAGCTTGCTTAGTTGTCCATTTTCACCTAGGAGGTAAAAATGGATAATAGTAACTCAACAAGAAGGAGGTCATCCAAAGGGAAATATGAAACCTCCACCATTTTACATATCTTTTATCATTAGAAACAATATTTTATATAACTTCATGATAGACGTAGGTGCAAGTAGCTTCGTAATGCCCAAGCAAATTACAGATCAATTGGGTTTAAAATACGAAACTATCTCTAAAGGATTGGTACAGTTAGATGGGACATCAGTGAAAAATTTTGGAGTGATAAAAGGATTTAATATTATATTGCATGCATGTAAAAATGTCACCATTTAACAAGACATGTCGGTCATTGACTTACAACCACTCTTTTCCATGTTCTTATCTCTAAATTTCACTACTAATATTGGCGGATATTTATCATCTGATTGATCACACATGCTCTATAAAATAAAGATATAGAGCTAAAGATACAATCAGATCTGAGCCTATTGCAAATTTACACATTAATCCTCATGTACCAAGTCCAATCAATGCCAATTCCTCATATTTTGTTCAAGAAGATCGTTCGCACACTCAAGAGGAAGAAACCAAGGTTGAAGGGATTTCAGATTTGACATTAGATGAATGGATAAACAAGAAGCATGGATATGATCCTTATAAGGAAATGGAAGAGGATGAGTTGGTAATCTATTTTCTACATGAAGAAAATCCACCTCTCCCTAGCATCACCAAACCTGAATGAAAAATATAACAATGAATTTTGGCAATTGTTCTATGGCAGTTCAAGGAGAAAATAAGGTTGAGGAGGGGGAAAAATTATTGTATCTCCTGAAGGTAAAAAGTACTACTCAGATTTCCACTTCTAATTTAATCATTATAAAAACATAAATGAATATAAAGTAGTAATCCATGGATTACACTGGGCAAGGAAAATAAATATTAAGAAGTTACAAGTTTTTGGAGATAGTGAACTGGTTTTAAATCATATTAGAGGATTGAATACTTCAAAGAATTATCTATTAAAGAGCTATAAACATAAGGTAAGGGATCCCATTGAATACTTTGAAGATTTTAACATTGCTTCCATCCCAAGGAATAAAAATGAGCACGTAGACAAACTTGCAATAATTAGAGTAGCATTTGATGTTGTTGAGAGTATAAAAAAATAAAACTCAACCTCATATCAAAGTGGTTATAAAACCAGTTATTCCAGACAATAACATGAGATAGCAAGTGTTTGAAAATGATTAGCAAATAATCAATTTCCTTTAGAAAATGCTGAGTCCTCCTCGAGAAATCAAGATAAATTAGAACAACAATATAGTGATCAAGTAGTCCAGATGAGAAAAAACAAACTCCCAAAAGGTTTGGTAAATGTTATCAGTCTAAATACACCTTTGTTGGATGGGAAATCCAACTTCTAACTTCGGCCGGTACAATGGGATCCCCTCCAACTTGTGGGTGTATCGTACTAGGGGGAACCTCTAAAGAGGGCTGACTCTGTTGAAGGATCACAAAATTTCTAAAGTCCATTTAGGTTGAGGGTTAGAAGGAATGAAAAACTGAAAACTAGTACAAGTGATACACCACATTTTTGTGGGGCTTGTGCTTACACAAACACACTTATCTACTGGTAAAAGGATTGTTTAATTTCACTACAATAACTCTCTAATTGATTTTCAATTCATAAGGCATTAAAATACATTTTCGTGTCTTACAAAACAATTAAAATTGATTATGGAGGCATTGTAAAACTATAAGCATGTAAAGGAATATTAAACTCACTAAAACATGCCTTTAATTTTATGAAAAAACATTATCAAAAATCTTGTACATGGAAGAAACAATCTTATTATTCAATCATAAGGTGGAAAAATATAAATTTTTTGTAGCATAATAGTGCAAAAATTCAGCCCCCCTTATGCTTTGCAAAATCATACAATATATAGCCAACGTACTCACCAAATAATCTAAAAATAGCCTCTAAAGGCCCAACTCCACTCTTAGTTCTATTTTGAGTTAATTCAAAAAGTAGTTCCATGTATGTATGGTAAAACTACAATTGATCCCTTTTATACCCCTTGTATGAAAAGTATGGACTCCCTTTACATATTTTAAGGTATAGTAAAAAATACAAAGAAAAGACTATTTTTAACCTATCTCTAAATAGAATATTCTATCATTATGTGCATGAAAAGGTCTATTTTGGCTCCTAGTCCAACTCTTCCTTGGACCACATACATAGTTATCTCCTTTACTCTTTCTGGCCCTAACCCGATTACATGCATGGTTGATAGATTGATAACTTGTTTCATTTACATGCAAAAGGGAAGTAATTATTGATCAGTTGAGTCTTGGTGACCAACAATGTGTATGATTCAAAGATACCCACCTTTCAATAAGAAAATAATTATGCCCCTTTCCATGTGGGCACATAGCCTAAAAGGTGCAACTTAACCTCACTCATGTGATGATCTAACATTGGATAGTGATGAGGTTAGGGATTTTCCACAGTTGGCATGGACTAGGGGAAAATACCCTAATTTCCCCTCATTTGCATTGGAAATTTTGAGAGGCCTTTAGAGAAACTTAGAGAAAAAATGGTGGAGGCCATGTATAGATCTTTTGCTCTGATTTTTTGGGTTACATTTCTTTAATTGTGCACATATTTCCATCTCAATGTACTCTACTTTGTCAAATTGGTTCAAAGTTTGTCATTGCTTCACTTTGCAACCTTTATTGTGCTTTAGCATGTGGTGTTCAAGTATAGTAATCTAAAAATAAGCACCATTTTTTTCATCCTTAGAGCTCTGTTGGTTATTCATTTTCATTATTAGCCACCAAGGGTTTGTGTGGACTGGAGTTTTACAATGGTATTGGGCCCACCTCAGCCATGGTAGTCATCATTTTATTGTCCCGAGCTCCATTTGTTCTACTAGCTTATGTTATACAATGATATCCTCCACCATAAGAGATCATTTTTATTTATGAGTTGGCCTTTTGGGTCGCTATTAAACTAATGTGTCATTAATATGTGATTCAAAGTTCTTCATTGCTTTAATTTTAGAACTCTGTACATGATTTTTTTATCTTTTAGGTCTGTTGTTTTACATTCTGGGTCACTATATTCTTGTATTATCTTTTTCTCTGAGTCATTGATAACTTTATATTTAAACAATTGTGGCCAAATTGATTAAATATGGGTTCTAGTTTGAAGTGGGTGGCTTGATTTCTACTTCCACGAGCTATGCTCTAGGTTCATGCTTAAATGCCATTTTGTTGAGATGGGTATGGATTGTTTCCTCCCATTAACTTAGATCTTAAAAGTTTGGCCTGAACATTGAAGATTTCTAACATTGTCTATGTTTAAGGCTACCCAATAATTGGAACCTTCTCGTGGTTATTATATTTTTCACAACCTCGGTCGTGTTCCTTCTAATGTGTTGGGGTTTTATGGCCTCCATCACATTTTACTCCCAGATTTCGAATAATAGTTATGACTTCATTATTCTAAATGAATTTTCATGAACCTTCATACTTGTTTGATACTTGCACATTGTTATGTGTTTTATTTTGTTTTCTTTTGTGAAACCTTGCAACTTGTGACCGTATCCCAACACTTATTTCAGATCTGGGTTTGTATGAACGTGGCTATATGTTAAAAACAAAACTAGGTTATTTATTTTGTGTTAAGGAGCTCAAGCTTTATGGTTCTCGACCCCATCTTCATTTGAGTACCAACTTCTGATATCATTTTTATCTATTCTAGATGACTATGAATTTATAGATTCTTCCTTTACCATCATTCAGAGGTACAATCCTGGTTTCTTACCTTTATCCATATTCAGTTGACTGTAATCTATTCATGGGATTTGGTTTTGTTTCTATTCTCTTTCCATGTTCCTATGTTATGGATATGTATCAACTTTTGATTTGGGCTTTTGAGATTTGAATTGCTAGATATTAGCTAACTCAATTTCACAATTTCCTAACTCTTCCTCGTACTAAAAATATTTCTGGTTATCTCTTTCTTGGGACATCATCCTACTTTTGAAATATGCCATTGTATGTGATTTGGTGCCTTGTTTAACCTGGCTTAATTTCTTTGAAGCGGTGCATCTATTCATGTCTAATTTGCTGCACTTTATTTACTATTTTCCTTATAAATATGATTGAGTTATAGTTGAGTTCTGTAGAACTTTGCATTTGATTTTTCGAAGAGAATACATACTTTGATTTCAGATTTAATTACTGTAGCTATACCTTTTATACTAAAGACCATCTTATGTAAAATATTCCTTAAGATATCTTAACCTTTTCGTGATTGGAACCCACTTTCAAAAACTCACTTTTCATTAATTCTATCTATGACACTTTATGCTTCCAAAACCCAGATATGATACCTACTGGTTTGCTTATTTCATGCATATTCAGTTTTATAATCTGTAGAGTTTTTTGATACAGTTTGAAATGTACTTATTTCCAAAGTACATTATGAGGTGCATACTTATTTGAAGTTTATGCAAAACTGAGGGGAAAAAATATGATTTCTATTCCCCGTAATACTCATCTTGTTCTTATGCAAAACATGTTCTCAAAAATTGCATTCTCACAAAATGAATGGTTGTAAATCAATTCTTCCTGTAGCTTTTCTAGATCAAATGATGGCTTTACTTTCTTAAAGAAAGGTTGTCGTGATTAAATTCACTCTTCTATTATAAAAAAATACTTTGATGTTTGATCTAGAAGATATAACTCCTTGTATTTTGTTTGAAATGAAATAGGAAGACTATCCTATCTCCCTTTTCAAGACCATTTATGGAAATTGTACTTCGGAGCTGTAATATTTTCTTTTCTCCATGACTTGAACTCTTGCTAATAGCTTCCATTTTATGATCATTTCCATAAATCTGATTTTTTTAATACCTCAATAAATGGACTTGTTTCTATTCTTTCTTTCACATGATGGTGATTGTAGACCTGTCTCAAATCTAATGCATTTTTTTTTCATTTCTATTTCATGTCCTTGAATGATTTTAACAATGTACAGTGCAAGCTCTAAAATAAGTATTATTTTGTAACTGCATGTATCATATTTATCATCAAGCCTTTATTCTCTAACATATTCAGCGATAATGCAACCAATGACAACATTTATTTTGTATAGACCTGAAATAAATATAAGATTACTTTATTTCTTCACTCTGCAAATCTCAACTCTGGTGTTCTCCTCATTTGGTTTTGGCCTTGAAGTACTTGCATTAATCTTCCAAGCTGAGGCTTGTTTAAAATTTGTTCTTATTTCATGTATGAAAGTGCAACTTTTCTTCTTTAAAGCATTGTTTGATATGAAAGCTTTGAGAAAATCATTCTTCACCATGTTAAACAGAACTTGAGATTTATATGGATGAAGGTTGATGGTAATTTTCATACTCTAATGAATAAAGTCCTATAGTACTATTATCTATGTTCATTTCTTTTCTGCAAATAAATCCCTTCCTCGAATGAATTTGTATTTTTACATTTTTTTTTAGATAGAAATAATTATTTTTGGAATACATGTGTATCTTTTGACATTGCTTCCTCATTGTTCCCTATACCTGCACATCTAAAAAAAATAGTTAGAAAAGTAGGGGCCAATAGCCTTTTCCTTTTTTGATCCTTCAGTGTTTTCCTTTTAATAGCATGCTTTTGGAAATTTTTCTGAGATGAGGACATCATGCTCTTTGATACTTTGTTTCTAGTTCTTTTTCATTTACACTTATCTATACTCGTTTTTAGAAATTCATTTTCCTGAAACTATAAGTACATGATTAGAGAGAAACACTCAGAACTCTAACAACCTCGTTTGTCTATCAACATGTGTTGCAGTTCACGAGAGGAACATGAAGATGGTGTAGATGGAAGTTAGGAGCATGAGGAAACTAATTCATTCAGGAAATTATGGGTTTCCTCTCTCCTCATTTTTTATAGATTTATGTATATGTATGTCTTCTACTTATACATATGAGTTAGATCCCATAGATTGTGTGGAAAACATTATTTCTTTGTGAATAAATGAAATTAGTTTCTACAATTGAGTTTTCTATTTCCTTTTGCATTTGATTACTATAACTTATAAATGTGGAGTGAACTAAACAACTCAACACATCAATTAATATCATTTAGCATGAATAAATAATTAGAATTTAATGCACATGTACTTTGAAAACTACATTCTTTTTCATGTAAACTGTAAATATGTTTGTTGCTTTAAGGCTCAATTTCTAACATCTATTGTTATTCACACCTTCATCAAGTTCTTACACTAGTCCTTTGTGGTTTTTGCATGTCTTTGTTGAAGACTACACTCATAATGGAAACATATGTGAGGTTTCACACCTTGCCACAACACCCACAACTACTAGCTTTCTTTCAATTCCACTTAGAAGTGACTAGAACTCCACAATTGAAATTTTTTTAGTACTCCCTTCCATGATTGACCAAAAAATGTTAGCATCTTTGGTGAATTTTCTGATTTGGTTTCTTGCTAACTATTTAGAACCCCTAAAAATGGCTATTTTAGCCATGAATGCCAATTGAAAACTTGTACAAAGCCTGAAAATGAATGTAAAAGGTTGCACATTGCTAATAATACTGAAAATCCCCCGAAACAACTGAAAAAATAAAAACAATGATGTGTAGAAATGCACTTGGAGTAATTTAGAACACCTACAAATCTATGAAATCATACATGCTTGAAATTGAAGAATGCAGAGTGTGCAGAAGCACTTATTCTAGATAAAAATCAAACCTACACTAACCTAATCTAACCAGTGAAAAAGAAGAAGATAAAAAAATCATGATATGGGCTCATTGAAATAGCTTCCTTTCATCAAAACATGACCATGGGCTCAACTTCAAAATCAGATCATAGTGTAATACTGAAAACATGATTTTTAATTTTAAATTACTGAAAAATATCAGTCCAGAATGTGAAAAATACCTTTGTTGTAATTACAATTTGTTCTAGGAGGCATTTGAGCTAACTTTGGAGAATGTGATGTTCATCTTTATGCTATGAATCAAGCATAATTACTTGTACAACTAATCTTGAATCAAAACTAGTCAAATATCAGATGTGGTATGGCCTTTTCACAATTGGTAAACTAAATTTTCTGACTTGCACTATTGCACTAATTTCATTTTCATTCTTGAATGCATTCGATGGTTGATAAAAATGATTTCTACTTCTTCCAATTATTGTACATTTTCCTTTGTGATTGGTTCTAAAATGGAATTAACTCCTTTTCCTCCTGTTTGTGGTAACACGAGGTTCAAAAAATAAGGATCATCCTTTCGGTCCTAATAGGCAGTATCATCCTCTTTGATGTCCTTCTCAAATTTTTTGTCTATAAGCTGATATAAGCTGGTTTCTACTTCAAAGTTCTCATCTTTTTTGTCATTCTCTTCTAGCAAGAAGATAGAGAGGCAAAAAACCTCTAGTTTCTTATCATGAAGCAGTAATAGATCTGTTGATCTTTAAGCAAATTAGATCTGAGAATTACATTATTTAAAATCGGTTTCATGACCACTTATGGGAAGCCTTTCATACATTGTTAACAAATATTCATTCTCAAAATCAGCAATATTCAAATCAGCAACATGCAAATTAGAAACAAAAATTAGATCATTTCCTAAAGTAGAAGATGATAAAATCTCAAAATTGTTGGTTTGAAGATTTGAATCCTTTACATGCTTACTTAAAAAATTATTCATACCTTTCATCTCAAGAGATAGATGAAGATATTTTCTAACCTTTTTTTGTTGATTTGAATATTTCTGCGGCTCAGGGATTTGCACCTCTTTCTTGCACTCTTTTTCCAACCATAGAATCTAGTTAAACTCAAACTTTGCAGCCCAAATCTACAAAAATTCCATAAATTCGAGCCTATTTATTTCTTCAATTGGATCCCCCTCCTGGCTGATTTTCTAATTATCACCTATTTGAATTAGGATTATGGATAAAGGAGGAGGGGTGGGCTAGGTCTTAGGTTAATTTTGTAATTTTTGGACAAAGTAATGGGGTTCAAAATCTTATTTAGCAACAGAGTAGGAAGAAATTATAGCATCCTGAAAAACTTGGAAATTATTAGGTTGGTTGAATTGGTTGATAGAGAATAGGTACCAGATTATGATGGGAAAGGTAAGTGAGAACTACCCATAGGAAGGGTTCCTCAACCTAGTGCCTATCATCCTCTAATTCTCTAAAAAACATAATATAATCAACCAATTGGGGAAGAGAGTTTGGAACTACCTCAAACTTTTGTTGTGGGATAAACCAACTAGGTAGAGGATCTCCCCATTGACAGGAATGTTCTACACCAAAATGTTTAGATTTTAAAACTTGCACTTTATCATTGGAATCCTTCCATATCTGATCTAATTTATAAACATTGATTTCAAAATATTACTCCTCTTGGAAATTACCTAAAAAATGTGCATGATGTTGCTCATATCCTATATCATCTGAATAACCTGGAAAATATCCATGTTCTTGAACAACGTAATGGCTATAAGGGTGGCCATATTGATCAGAAAAATTTGGTTCATGGGGATATGGGTTGTAATAAGGGTTTTGGTGTTGATCTGGCAAAGGATATTGATAAAAAAGAGCTGGATTTAGATTTTTCATCTCTTGTAGGTAGGAATCCTACCTAGGAATCGATGTCATGATTGCATGACCTCATAAGGATTTAAAAAAGTTGAAAATCAGGTCTGCTAACAATGAAAATAATATTTTTGGACCAGAAATGTAATCTGATCTTTATAGAATATTACCTTCAAAAGGTTGAAACTTTACCAAGCACAAATCAAACCTAGAAAAACTATGAAAAACTGAATTCATTGTCCCATCGAACGTGCCAAAAAATTGTTATCGGTATGAAGTACACCTTTGCTAGATGGGAAATATAACTTCTGACTCCAGCCAGTATAATGAGATCCCCTCCAAGTAGTGGGTGTCTTGGACTGAGGGCAACCTCTAGAGAGGGTTGGCTCCCTTGATCGATCACTAAATTTTTAAATTACATCTAGGTTGAGGGTTAGAAGGAATGTAAAACTGAAAACTAGTAAAGGTGATACACCAAAATTTTTTGGAGCTTGGGCTTGCACAAACACACTTATTGACTAGTAAAAGGATTGTTGAATTTCACTACAATTTCTTTCTAATTGATTTGCAATTCACAAGGAATTAAAAAAAACTTTCTTGGCTTGCAAAGTGATATAAATTGCTTAATGGAGATGTTGTAAAAATATAAACATGAAAAGGAATATTAAACTAACTGAAAGATGCCTTTAATTTGATGAAAACACACTATGAAAAAGGCTGCAAATGGCGGAAACAATCTTCTCATTTAATCATAAGGTGAAAAAGTAAAACAATTTGCAGCATAAAAATGCAAAAATTCAGCCCCCTCTTATGCTTTGACAAATCATACAATATATAGCCAACATACTCACCAAATAATCTAAAAAGAGCCTCTAAATGCCCAACTCCAATCTTAGTTATATTTTGAGCTAACTCCAAAAATAGCTCCATGTATGTATGGTAAAACTAAATTTTACCCCTTTTATACCCCTTCTAAGAAAACTATGGACTCCCTTTACATATTTTAAGGTATACTAAAAAATACAAAGTAAAGATAATTTTTAACCTATCTCCAAATAGAATATTTTGTCATCATGTGCATGAAATGGTCTATTTTGGCTCCTAGTCCAACTCTTCCTTGGACCACATGCATATTTATCTCCTTTAACCTTTTTTTCCCTAACCCGGTTACATGCATTGTAGATATATTGATAGCTTGTCTCATTTACATGCAAAAAGGAAGTAATTATTGACTAGTTGAATCTTGGTGACTGGGAATGTTTATGATTTAAATAATTCTCAAAGATAGCCACCTTTCAATAAACAAATAATTATGCCCCTTTCCACATAGGCACATAGCCAAAAAGGCACAACTTAACCCCACTCAAATGATGACCTGACCTTGGTCAATGATGAGGTTAGGGATTTTCCATAGTTTCCTTGCATTAGGGAAAAATACCCTAATTTTCCCTCATTTACATTGGAAATTTCGAGAGGCCTTTGGAGAAAATCTGATAAAAAATGGTCGAGGCCATGGATAGAACTTGGGCTCTGATTTTCCAAGTTTCATTTACTTAATTGTGTAGATATTTCTATCTCGTCATCCTTTTCTCTATCAAATATATTTCAAGGTTCTTCATTGCTTAACTATGCAACCTTTATTGTGCTTTGGCGTGTGGTGTTCAAGTACAATACTCTGAAATCGAGTGCCATTTTTACAACCTTGGAGCTCTGTTGCTTATTCATTTTCATTATTGGCCTACAAGGGTTTGTGTGGACTATATTTTTACAATGGTATTGGCTCCGCCTCAACCATGGAAGTCATCATTTTATCGTCTTGAGCTCCATTTGTTCTGTTCGCTCATGTTATATAATGATATCTTCCACTGGAAGAGCTTTTTTTTCTTTATGAGTTGGCCTTTTGGGTCGCTATTGAACCAAAAAGCTATTAATATGTGAATTGAATTTATTCATTACTTTAATTATAGAACCTTGCACATGATTTTTCATTGTTGGGTCTGTTGTTTTACGTTTCAGGTCAATATATTCTTGTATAATATTTTGCTTTGAGTCGTCGATAACCTTGTATTTAAACAATACCTACCAACTTGATATAATATTGGTTCTATTTTAAACTGCGTGGCTTGATTTCTACTTCCGCGAGCTCTGCTCTAATTTCATGCTTAAAATGCCATTTTGCTAAGATGGGTATAGCTTGTTTTATCCCATTAGCTAAGATATTAAATTTTTTGCCTGAACGTTGAATATTTATGAGATTGTCTACATTTGAGACCATCTAATAACTAGAACCTTCCTGCAGTCACTACATTTTTTACAACCCGGGTCATGTTCCTTTAAATGTGTTGGGGTTTCATGGCCCTTATCGCATTTTACTCCCATATTTTTAATAATAGTTACAACTTTGATGTTCTAAATGACTTGTCGTGACCCTTCATGCTTTCTCAATCCATGTACATTTTTGGGTGTTTTATTTTGTTTTCTTTTGGTAAACCCTACCACTTGTGACCGTATTTGGGAATTTATTTAAGATCTAGGTCTATATGAACTTGACTGTAGGTTAAAAACCAAACTAGGATCGTCATTTTGTGTTGAAGAGCTCATGTTGTATAGTGCTCAACCCCATCTTTGTTGGAGTAGTCATTATTGATCTCATTTTTCTTTGTTCCAGATGACTATGCATTTATAGATTTAGTCCTTGCCATCATTGAGAAGTAAACTCATAGTTTCTTACCTTTATCCGTATTCGGTTGACTATAATCTATTCATGGGTTTTGGGTTTTTTACTATTCTTCGGCCATGTTCCGATGTTATAGATCTAGATCGAATTTTTATTTAGATGGTTGATATTTGAATTCCTAGCTTTCATTTAACTCAATTTCACATTTTCCTAACTCTACCTTGTACTATAAATCTTGTTGGTTATCTCTATTTTGGGACATGATCCTGCTTTTGAAATATGCCATTGTATGTGATTTATTGTCTTGTTTGACCTAGCTTCATTTCTCTGAAGCAGTGCATCTATTCATTTCTGATCTACTGCACTTTATTTGACATTTTCCTTATAAATATGATTGAGTTAGAGTTGAGTTATGTATAACTTTGCATTTGATTTTTTGAAGAGAATACATACTCTGATTTCATATTTAATTATTTTAGCTATGCCTTTGCTATTGAAGACCATCTCTTGTAAAACATTACATATGAGATCTAAACCTTTTCTTGATTGGAACCAACTTTCAGAAACTCACTTTTCATAAATTCTGTCTTTGGCACTTTAAGCTTCCAAAGCCCAGATATAAAAGCTGGTGGTTTTCTTATTTAATGCATATTCAGTTTTATAATCTGTAGTGTTTTGTGATAAACTTTGAAATGCACTTATTTCCAATGTACATTATGAGGTGCATAATTATTTCAAGTTCATGCAAAACTGAGGGAAAAAATATGATTTCTATTCCCTTTAATCTTCATCTTCTTCTTATGCAAAACATGTTATGAAAAACTCTATTCTCACAAAATTAATGGTTGTAAATCAATTCTACCTGTAGCTTATCTAGTTTATATGCTGGATTTACTTGCTTAAAGAAAGGTTACTGTAGTTAAATGCACTCTTTTATCATAAAAAATCCTTTGATCCTTGATCTAGAAGATCTAGCTCGTTGTATTTTCTTTGACATGAAATATGAATATTATCCAATCTCCCTTTTTAAGACCATTTGTGGAGATTTTTTTTTTTCTTTTCTCCATAACATGAAATCTTCCTAATAGCTATCATTTATTAATTATTTCCATAAATCTGAGTATTTTTTTATTCCTCAATAAATGGACTTGTTTCTGCTCTTGCTTTCACATGATGGTGATTGTAGACCTATCTCAAATATGATGCATTGTTTTTAATTTCTAGTTCACGTCCTTGAATGATTTTAACAATGTACAGTGAAAGCTCTAAAATAATGATACTTTTATAACTATATGTATCATATTTCTCATTAGGACTTGATGATCTAGCATATTCAGGGACAATAAAACCAATGACAGCCTTGCTTTTGTATAGACTTGAAAGCAATATAATATTACTTTATTTCTTCACTCATCAAATCTCAATTTTGGTGTTCTCCTCATTCGGGTTGAGCCTTGAAGTATTTGCATTAATATTCCAACCTAAGGATTTTTGAAAATATTTTCTTATTTCATGTATTAAAGTGCAACTTCTGTTCTTTAAAGTATTGCTTAATATGAAATCTTTGAGAAAATCATTCTTCATCATGTCAAACAGAACTTGAGATTTTTATGGATGAAGGTTGATGGTGATTTGCTTTCTCTGATGAATAAAATCCTATAGCATAATTATATATGTTCATTTATTTTCTGTAAATAAAACCTTTCCTAGAATGAATTTGTGTTTTTGAAATCTTTTTTGTAGATGCAAATAATTATTTTTTGAATACAGGTGTATCTTTTGACATTGCTTCCTAGTTGTTCCATGAACCTCCACATCTTCCTTCAGTGCTTTCAACTTGATAGCAAGCTTTTGGAAATGTTTCTAAGATGAGGAAATCATGCTCTCTAATACTATATTTCTCTTTGTTTTTCTTACACACTTATTTGTACTTGTTTTTAGAAATTCATCTACCTGAAACTGTAAATACAATATTATAGAGAAAAAATCGGAGCTCTAACAACCTCTATCTTCTGTCAAAAGGTGATGTAATTTGGGAGAGGAGCATGACGATGGTGCAGATGGAAGTGAGAAGCATAAAGAAACTAATTCATTCAGGCAATTATGGGTTTCCTTTCTCCTCATTTGTTTACAACTTTATGTATATGTATTTATTTTGCTTTTACATATGAGTTAGATCCCGCGGATTGTGTGGGAAACATTATTTCTTCGTGAATAAATGAAATTAATTTTTCCAATTGAGTTTTCTATTTCCTATTGCATTTGATTACTATAAATTATAATGTGGAATGAACTAAAAAACTCAACACATAAATTAATCTAATTTATCATGAACAAATAATCAAAATTTAGTGCACCTATAATTTAAAAATTACATTCTTTGCCATGCAAATTGTAATATTTTTTTATGCTTTAAGGTCTAATTTCCTACCTTTACATTACCTTTGTGAATACTACCATCGGTATGACAACATATGTGATGCATTGCACCTTGCCACATCACCCATAGTTTCCAACTTGCTTTCAATTCCTCCCATAAGTGACTATAACTCCACAGCTAAAATTTTTGTAGTACCCCCCTCCAATGATTGACGAAAAATGGTCAACAATAAATCTAGAGTAAATATTCAATGCTAATGATTAGTTCTAAAAGGAGAAAGAAAATATCCAGGTCAAAGGGGAAGATTTATAGCCCATTTCGGTTGGAAAAGTTAAAATACTCCAAATTGGAAAAATAAGTGCTCACAAGGAAAAAATTGATTTAATACAACTTTGTCAAGAGTTTCCAGATGTATTTTCTTGGAGCTATGAAGATGTGAGAAGATTTGATCCCAATTTGGCCCAACACATTACTAAGCAAGATCTATATGCCAAACCTATCAGACAAAAAAAATTCCAGTGAACCCTCACATTAAACCTCTCATGAAAAAGGAATTGAACAAGTTGATTGACACAATCATCATCTTTCTAATCAAACACTCTTCATGGGTTGCTAATCTAATGTTACATAGGAAAAGAAATGGAGAAATCAGGTTGTGTGTGGATTTCTGAGACTTAAACAAAGCTTCACTCAAGGACCAATATCAATTTCCTTCCATGGAACAAATCCTACAAGTAGTACTGGTTCTAAAAGGATCGCACTCCTTGATGGCTAGTCAGGCTACAATCAAATCATAGTGAAAGAGGAAGACCAGTTCAAGACAACTTTCACCACAAACTAGGGTACATCTGTTTATATGAAGATTTTTTTTGGGTTATCGAATACCATAGAAACATTCTAGAGGGCTATGGAAATTTCTTTCCAAGGAATGATTAACAAGATGGTTCTTGTTTATCTTGAAGATATCACAATATTCTACAAGAATGCAACAAATCACCTTTCTTTCCTCAGGAAAGTGTTTTAAAGATGTCAGAAATTTAGAGTATCTTTGAATCATAATAAATGTAGATTATTAGCTCATGAAGTTAATCCCTTAGCACACATTTTGTCTATGGATGGGATTGACAATTGCTCCAGAGATATTTGAAGTTATCCATGGACTTCCTTTGCCAAGTCACAAGAATTCTCTCTAAAGCTTCTTGGGGAGAATCAATTTTTTTAGAAGGTATGTGCCTTATTTTTCCACTCTTGTTAAGGAACTGAAAATAATATTGAAGAAGATTATGGAATTTAAGTGGACATCAGAGGGAAAGGATAATTTTGAGGCTATCAAGAAACCAATATCCCAAGATCCAACTCTCATCAATCAAGATATTTAAAAGGAATTCATAATCTATGATTTTGGTGGTTCGGACATAATCTTTGAAATTTTTGTGCAACTGCATAAGGGTCTGAGCATCCCATTGCTTTATTCAACAAAATCCTGGAAGATTATGAGGTGAGGTACTCTTTCATTGAGAAGCATGTGCTTGCTATTTTAAGGAGCTTAAAGAAGTTTAGGCACTTGATTTCAAACAAAAAGTTCTGTTGTTAGTCTCTCACACGAGAGTTAACGAATTTCTCCTAAACAAGGAATTGAACGAGAAAAGGGCACATTTGATTACATATGCCATGGAGTAAGACATAGAAATCAAGGTAACCAACTAGCTTTCAAAAAACATGTTGAGATAAAGAATGAATGAGAAACTATCCTAGTGCTTCAAGATGATCAAGAAAAATCCATAGATGGTATGGCCACTCCTTTTTGGACTCAAGACATGATACATTTCCTTCAAACATGTGGATGCCATTTGGAGTTAAGAAAACAAAAGAGAAGATATTTTATATTCCAATCCATTTTGTATGTTCTCATTTATGGTATCATGTTCAAGAAAGACATGAATAGAGTTCTATTTAGATGTGTTCTAACAAATCAGATTGAGAAAGTGCTACATGAGTTCCATGACGGAGAAAGTAGAGGTCATGTTCTCCATAAGTAACAACCCTCAAGATCATGAAGGATGGTTACTATTGGCATATAATGTTTAGTGATTGTTATGAATGGATCAAAAAGTGCAAGAAATTTACATTCTTCACAAGAAAGGGGAAGCTAGCAACACTACCACTCCAACAAATCTGAGTTGATCAACCATTCATGCAGTGGGGACTAGATTTCATTGGGGTCATCAATCCAAACTCAACTCAAGGCCATAAGTGGATTCTCACTACAAAGGACTATTTCACCAAGTAGATGGAAGTAGTAGTACTCAAGGAGGTAAACAAGTTTGGTACACTAGATTTATACAAAGGAATTGTTACCAGATTTGGTGTCCCAACCACTATCATATCATACAAATCTCTAGAATTCCTTGGCACAACTATTTTTGAATGGGTTGTTAGGAACATGATATACTCGAGAACTTCCTCTAATTATTAACCCCATGGTAATGGGAAATTTGAGTCCACAAACAAGAACTTGATGAGGATTATCAGAAGGAGTCTGAATGAAAACCAAAGGAAAAGGAATACAAAACTCTAATCATCCTTGTGGGCTGATAGAATCACACCAAAGAGGTCAACTGAAATCTCTCCCTTTAAATTGGTCTATGGAAAAGAGTCTAGGTTACCCATATAATTTGAACTGCCAACATTGGAACTCCTCAAGCAGTTAAAGTCATCCAAGTTTGAACCCATGGAAGCTAGGTATGCATAACTCATAGAGTTGGAGGAGTTGAGAGAGAAAGAAATGAAAAACATGGAGAAGGATTAGGATTTTATGAAGAGGTCCTCTTATAGGAAAGTTAAAGCCAGGAACTTCCAAGAAGGTGAATTGGTACTAAATTGGGATATTGAAAAGGAAAACCTGGGAAAGCATTCCAAGTTTGATGATATATGGAGTGGTCCCTACATGATCAAGGGGTGAAAAAGTAACAATGCTTTTCAACTAACCAAGTTCGATGGAGAAGAGATATAGATTTTAGTCAATCGTATCTATCTCAAGCACTATTATTGAAGTAATTTTTGTTCTTGTATATATTAGTTTAGGATTTATAATTCCTCCAAGTGCTTGTGTCACATTTTTGTTGTTGATAGAATAGGTATCCTTTCCCAAAGTTCTTTGCATAGTTTTTATTGCTTCTAGTTGTCTGCTTGCATAGTTCAGTATCCTACAAGAAAGGAAATGTTGTAGTAAGAAGCTCAAATTTATAAGAAATAATTACAATTCTCAGAGAAACTAAAATCAGGTCTAGAGACATATTGTAGTGTTTTCATCTCTCTTGTCTCTTCAGATCAGCCACAATTGAGCTTGTTATACGTCTTGTGAAATTAGAAAATCAGTTTAGGTGTAGTCTTTTGTGTTCCAGATGGAAGTTCTCATGTAATTTTGCATGCCCTCAATATCAATGAGCATCCCTCCGCAAATTTCATTAAAGTTTCTCTTGGGTTTTGAGAAAAAGATCAACCTCAAATTTTTCTTCCTCACTCATTGGATTTTGTTCAGTTGAAAATGTTATGAATTTATGAGCAACTTCAACCTTAGTGGTGTTCCGAGCAGTGTATAGTATGAGGAATTTTTTTTTAATAGCAATCCAAGGTGCTTCCTAAGTCAACATGTATTTCCAAGCTCTACAGTGCTCTGTTTCTATCAAGAAAATCATCTTAGTTCAGTACTTCATATTGGAAAATAATTAGATTTTGGGGCAGGTTCAAATCTCTATTTTCACTCCCAACAGATCTGATTTTGTAGAGATGAAGAAGAAAATGAAATTTCATATCAAAATAAATTCCACTCATGTAAATTTAAATATTTTCTTATAAAAATTAGAAAATACAGATAACAAGCTAACTTTATGTACAAATAATGCTTCAAGTTATCTCTAGGGAGAAATTTCAGAGTTCAGGGTTAGATTTTAGGTGTATCAAGCTGACTCTATGCCAAATAGAGGTTCCAAGGCCACTAATAAACCCCATCTAGTACATAGATTTCCTCATGAGTCACCAAATTGTTATCCATTTTTACCCCCGAGGTGAAATGGATAACTGGGAAAGCTTAAAGAAAATTACAAAAATATGAGAAACTACAAATTTTTTGTAAGGATTTGGAAACAACTCACCGAGCTAAAAATAGCTTGATGACCTGGTTAGGATGCATGGAGAGTTGGTTGTTTGGAGTAGGTGAGTTGATGAGCCCATTTATTGTGGATATATCGGTTTCTATGGGCTCGAGGTGACAGGATGGAACGAGTTGATGTGGCCATGATGGCTTAGAAGAGCCATTGCATTATGGTAATGTGGTGATGTTAGGGATTAGGCGCCTCAAAAGACTAAGTTCCGTTGAGGCAATAGTGTCCTGCATATAAAATGTTGCTGCACCGGGAAAGGAAGGAGAAACTTGGAATGAAGGGAAGTTAGCTCGATGAGTTGGAGCGAGGGTCTTGAGTTAGTGATGTGGTGGAGGTGGAAGATTGGAGCCCGGAGGAAACATGACACTCGGGGTGAGCCAAACCCAATGTGGGTAAAGTGGGGTCATGGGGAACTTGTTCCCCACCAAAAAATGTTCCCCATTGATTCATTTGATCTGTAATGCTATCAGGAGAGTTACTCGACAATGTTGATGGAGAGTTGGTGCCCACCGAGCCAACAAAGCATGAAATGGATCCAATGTGAAACAGGGAGTGTGCCCAGCTGGAGGCATGGAAGAGGGAATATAGGGAGGTATAAGGGGAAAATAGATGGATGAATTGGATCTAAAGGCCACGGGAGGTGAGTTATAGGGTGATACATGAGTCAACTCGTTGAGTTAGTTGGCAAGCTAGTGTCGAGATGGAAAGAAAATAAAACCCAGTCGGCACCCTGACCCCCTTATTTTGGAAATTGAATCTAGTGGGGCCCACTAAAATTTTAAAATTCCTTCCCAAGAACATCTAAAACATAATTTTTTTGAAATTGGGGGAAATTAAAAAAAGATTATTCCCAGCCACCAGATTAATTACAGTCCCATAAGAAAATAATGGATGAGGAGCGATGTACATTTAAATTTCCACAACTTAATTTTTCACCAAATTGGACAAAATTATACTAGTTGGAATCATGATTCCATCCTCTACATTCAACAATCAAGAAATTAGATATTTGGTGGAGTTTGGTAAGTGAAAAATGTAGAAAGAAAACCTAGTTTCAAATAACCAGTTCCAGATAGTTGAAAATACATTAACTGGAGTATGTGCAACCATTTTCTTCTACATGAAGCTACAAAATAACAAAGGGATGGGTTTTATAGGCTCTCCATCATGTTTTGCAACTAATTAATGTAATTTTTTGGTGGGTGAAAGGGTAATTTTGGGACTATATATGTCTCTCTCTCACCTTCCACTATATAATAGAATCCTTCTCATTTAAGAAGGGGGGAGATATTCTCATAGCTAGGGGAAACTCTTGAAAAATTGCTTCTCATTTTTCCATTGATCTGGAAACCTTCACATGAGATTTTCGAATGTAATGGTGCCTCTATTTTACAAATGTAGTGGACTATATAAATTCCTAGAGCAATAAAATTATGCATTTTGATGTTCTCTCAACTCTTTTTGCAATTTTCTTGCCTACCCTTTGTTGTTGTTTTGTTCTATGTATGTTTTCTCACATTCGTAGGTTTTTTCTTGTTGTGTTTCATGGAGATTTGGTGGTAAATGCATGATTTGAGACTGTTTTTGATGTATCATGGCCTCTTTCAATTCTATTCCCCTTAATTTTCTCCCTCAGAAGAATGTTTCACACCCTTCTCTTGGTGTTATCACCATTGTTAGTGTAGGATTTACTTGTTTTCATACAATTTCTCTCCCTGGCCCCTTGGAAATTATAGATTATGAGTATTTATTTGAATTTCCTTCATTAGGATTAGTTTTAGCATTAGATTAGGAAGAGGAATCAACCTTCTCTGGAGAATTATCTCAAATTGTAAGGTCCCACACCTTGTGATAATTCCATGTTTCCTAAGTACACTGATAGCTTATACAAACACACATGACAAATTAGAGGGTGTTGTAATTCGGTGATAACACTTTATTTTTTCCTATTTGATTAATTTTGATATATTTTAATCCAACGAAAGTAGAAAAAAAGAGATAAAATAAATGCTAATTATTGGAGGAATGTGTTAGTTTTATGTAAACCATTCTATAAACTAGTATAATCTGTTCCAATATTAGAAAATCGGTATAATCCCCTTGTTCATAGGAACCTAGGAAGGTTCATGGGTGCCCAAGCACTCATGTTTGTATTTGGGCACTAGCATCTATGTTGTGTTGAAGACCCAAGTCAGATTTTGGGTCATTTCTGGGATTGTAGACTGTGTTATTCCTATATTGTGTAAGTCTGAACCATAACTATGAACTGTTGAATGAGGTGACTGATTCACCCAATGTATACCTCCTCATTTGGGGTGCATGTGACATCACTATGATAATGTGACCCAAAGGAGAGGACCAGATGTTGATATGAACTGATTCCCTATAGGGGAAGGAATGTTCTTGGTAGAAACCAAGACATGTGTAATCAATGTGGCTAGAAACACGTGTTAGGTCAATCATTAAAAATATGCATATACAATACAATGTATAATATAACAAGTAAGAAGACAATGAAGACCATGAAAACTGGGTTTCAATCATGGGAGATCAATGATAATGTCGTAAGACAATTAGGGATGAAGTGGCTAAAAGTATACAATGTACACATAAGCCAAATGGAAAATCCCGCAAAATTTCTGTCCTTTACTCTCTCATATGTCAAGTGCACTCTTTCCTTAACTCTTACTTTGTACAAACTTTTACTTATATATACATTACTCTAATTTTAAACATGTGAGAATTAAGCTACTCTTTCATTCTTATTTTACAAGTCTTACCTTATAAGAAACAACTCATATCTATAAGCACAAGCTCGAGTAGCATTCTACTATAAATACACTTCACCCCTAGGGTCTACCTCCCTTTCCTAGTTACCACGCTTCACATTATGATATTTTCATGCTACTTGTCCACTCAAAATGCTATCGGCTATACTCCTCTTCAGTTTACAAGGTACATATATTCTATCTAACTTATGTTATTTATTATTCACTCGACAACATAAATTGGGGGAAAACATAGACACAAAATCTATGCACTTGGGTAAATTTCTAAGTCTTAAAGTATACTAATGTATACATGATTCCTAAGGAAGAAAATAGTGGTTAACAACTCATTTTGGTTCTTTGATTGATTTATATCTTGCAATTTATTTTCTTTACATATCTTAGAGCTCTCTCGGCAATTGAATGATTTATCTTTTATGGCCTCAGACACTATCACCTAGCTATGAGATAAGTTCCCAAGTGCTCCTATCTCTCCTAGGTGCTCCTACCCTTCTTTATGTTCTTCTTACTATTTTTCATATCTTTTACTTCTTGGTCACCTTTTAAAACTTTGGCTCATCGTTTCAATTGTAAATTATGAATTTCAAACAAGGGAATCATTTATATACTTAGTTATTGCTCTCAATTAAAGGGCCAAGCATCATAAACATTATCTATCATCATGTAATCTTACATCAAAGGAATAATCTAATTACAATAACACATCTAACACTTCCATACAAGGGACAATGGGTGCATTAGTATACATACATAATATACAAGGGGATTTCATTCTATACCATCAAACATAATCTATATACTTGGTATATTCTTGATATATCCCTATACAATCAAGAAACTTGCACAAGGAAAATCTAGGTAATCGTTACACACACACACACACATAGAAATAAATGGATTATGAGATGTAGTGTAGGGATCAGTTACAATTTCACTCTTCTGGTGACTATTGAGGTTGGTGTGACTCCCCATTTTGCATCTTCTTATTAGGTTTTATGTGTTTTGTGGGTATCTGCAACTAGATATCTACTTTACAGGTTATAGGTGTGACCACAGATATCAGAGAAATAATTAAGAAACAAAGAGTGAGTAGAAGCGAATACTCTCTATCCTAGAAAATATCATAACTTGAGCATCTAAGCAGACACTAGCACCTAGAATAGTCACTAACACGCATGTACTCCTGTCCTCCTATGGGCACTTTTGTCTAGCACATTCATGAGTTCCATAACCCTCAATGATCCTTAACAACATTTTTTTCCAGTTTATTCCAAAATTTACACAATCCAAGTCACTCCTATATCACATGGAATCATCTAAATGGTCTTTCTCTTTCATTTATTTATGGTTTCATATCATTGAATTTTTTATTTCTTGTATACTACTATACATTATTTCCTCTATATCATTAATTAAATTATATTACTCTAAAATTAAGGTTTAATTTAATTTAGATTAAATCATAAGGTTCAAATCCTATCTTTCCTCTTCAAGAATTGCCACCTCCACAACATGCACCTACTCCTAGTTTGATAAAGCCTATTCTTCATATACAAAACAATATGGTCCAAGGAAGTGAATGGTGTTTCCGTGTAATTGGTCCCATAATCAAAATTCTTGTGAAAATGGGGTGAAAGGTTAGGATCTCATGGTGCAAGGTTCCTTCAATCAATATGAACCATTGATCAAAGTCCTAAATACTAATGTTGAAGAAACTCAAGAATTTTCCCTTGAGTTCAATCTCATGTTTTTTAGGTATGAAGAGTTTTGTGTTGTTAATAAAATTGTGGGAAGATCTAATAGACTTCAAGTTCATTTTTTTGATAATACCATGTCTAAGAAGAGATTATTGCATACTCAACCTTCATCTTCTTCTAAGCAAGAAAATATCTTTCACAAAGAATAAGAAATTAGAGAAGATGCAAATGGGAATAAGATACCTTAGGGTTATAGAAAACCTACCCCCATAAAGGAGGTTATTTCTCAACCAAGAGTATCTTTACCAACATTGGAGAAGACAAGGAAAGAAATAGTGACACCAATTATGCACAAGGAAGTATGAATTCCCAAGAACATTTTTGAAAAAATGAAGAAAACTAATCTGAATCTGACAATGTGGGATGCCCTATCCATTCCACATCAATATGATCTCTTGTAAGATGACTTGAAGAAGCTCATTCCATAAAATCGGACAAAGAAACAAAAGCCAAGCCCTTCAATTACATTATTTCAACCTAAGGAGGAGAAATTAAGTGAAAAAGAGAAACCTCATCCCTTTTATATCTCATTGATTACTGACAAGCATCTAGTGAATAATTGTATGATATATTAAGGAGCCATTTTCATTATGATGCCTAAGAAGATAACAAACACTTTGGGGATTGAGTATATTATGATCACTAAGGGTTTTTTACAGTTGGAAAGTACTAAATTTAGAATGGTTGGTGTAATCAGAGGTCTTGAGATAACTCTCCATGCATACCCTAGTCTAAATATTGCACAAAATATACCAGTTATATATCTTCCTCCTCTCTTTTCTGTTTGTTTATCAAAAGACTTCATATCTAAGGTAGGAGGTTTTTTTTTTTCAAATTGGTCTCATATGCTCTTAAGGATAAGCTATGGGACTAAGTTTACAATTAAATCTGAGCCTATCTCATCTTATCATGTTGAAGTCCATGATCCTAGTTCTATTAACTCAAGTGTCATGGTACAATGAGAAATAAACAGTGATTCAAAAATGGTAAAAGTAGTGCACTCATCACAATCATTTCTTGATCTTATGTTGCATGAGTGGGCTAAGGAAAGGTGTGAATTTGATCCATATGAAACTATTGTTGAGATAGGTTTGGGTACTTATTACATCCAAGAGGAGGGGTCTTATATCCTAAATGCATTAAGAGAAAATGAAGAAGATTCCTAGGGCCTATGGAAAATGTTTTTTGACAGTTCTATGAGTAAGACCAGATCTTGGGAAGGTGTTTTTTCGATGTACCTAATGGGTAAGAAGTTTCTCTTTTCTCATAGGCTTAAATTTTCATGCTCTAACAACCTAGCTTAGTATGAGGTTTTATTTCATGGACTATTGTTAGATGAGAAGATGAAAATTAATATGTTATAGGTGTTCAGGGATACTAATTTAGTTGTCCATCAAGTAAGAGGAAAGTGTGCTAAAAATAACAATCCCTTAAAGGATTATAAGCATATAGTTTGGGACTTGAAAGTTTTGAATCTATTAATCTTCAAGTAGTTTCAAGAAATTTAAATGAAGAAGTTGATCAGATGGTTGTTGTAGGTGTATGCATGAAAATATTAGCTATGACAATAACATTAAACTAACATCTAGTATTTCCATAATATAACTAAATATATCATAAACATCAAGATGAGAGCTTAATGAAACAAACTTCTATAATAATGCATGAATCAAAATATCATTACTATGTTATCTCTACTTCTCTAGATTGCTTAATATAAAGATGAACATAATTAAATCCTAAGTAATCATTTTTTTATTGTTTTTTCCAAGTGGCGAAGAGATCTCTCTAACATCCGTATAAGACCATGTTTAGATATTCTCCTACTAACCAAGCTTGAAGGAACAGATGCAAGATTGAAATGTTACTATAATGAATAATGTCTCAAGCTCAAATGCTTCTAGCTTTAGCTAATGCAAATGAGATGTTTGCCAAAGTCTCAAAGTGTGTAAAGTGTTTGATATGAAAATCAAGGTGTAAAGGTGTCAGATTGAAAGGGAGACACTAGCCTTGTATTTATAGTTTTCCATTTGGGAAATTTAGGAATTGTAGTGCATGTGGGACCAAACGGTAAAGAAAAAATGCATTTTTTAATTAGATTAGTAGTTAATTAATCTTTTAGGATTACTTAAGAATCCCAAGTAGGTTTAGGAAGCTTTCTGGGATCATCTGAAGATGGTTTTGATAGATTTTGAAAGATTTGGAACTGAGATTTAGCCAATAAGAAGGTCTCTTTGTTAAATGAAACTTTAAGGGCTTAATAAACACATAATTTGATAATTAAGATGATTATCACTAATCAAAATTGTGTTAATTGGCATTTTGAGTGAATTAGAAGCATAAATGGATAATGAAATGTTGTTATTTAAACAGAGTGAGAGGAAGTAAAGATAGTCAGTGAAATTTAAGTGTTAAACTACATAAGCATATTTTAGGTGTCTACATATGCCCCTCTTTGGGGTGGTGTAAGGCCACTTCAAATATAATAGACAATCATAAACACGTAAAATTTTTGAAAGGGTAGAAGAAAAAGTATTAGAATGAAGGATGCCCCCCTTGAGTGTTGATAGGGTGATAAAAGAGGTTGATAAAAGATCAAAAATATGCAGAGGAAAGGCAAAAGTGGGGGAAAATCCTATTGTAATGGAATACAAATGACAATATATCAAATATTGATCCCCACAGAATACCAGTACAAACTCCGTTGTTGAAAAATTCATGGGGGTATCATTGTGAAGCACAAGATATGTTTTTCTTAACATATCTTATAGAAATGTCTTGTAGCAGGTGATCCTTATTGCCCCAAGTTATTTGGAAGAATAGCCTAGAATAGAAGAGAGTGATAGGAGAGGAAAATTAAGATGAAGAGAATGGAAACAACTTGCATCCAGATAATGTAAACAACTTTATTTCATCATATTTCTTAGGATCTACGTCATCGACCCTTTATTAAAATAAACACATAGAACAAAAGTGTAAGACGATATGAAAATCCATAATTACAAACAATTATTCATTGTGAAAAAACTAACTACGTGCTACACATAGAATGCAATGTAATATGAGAAAGTAATCAAGTTAACCTAACAAGGAAACAAGTACAAACACACATATTTAAACAATAACATTTTAAAGATAGTTGTACAAATGTTTTTTTATTGAGCTACAGTTGCCAAATGTTCTTGTGTAATGAAAAGGGTTAAAAAGTGGGGCCCAAAGCAAGGATGCATGCGAGGGTAAATATGATGGATTCAAGGGTTCAATGAAAAATCATTCTTGTGCCACGAAATAGTACCAGGTAAATCATTGTGCCAAGATAGTATAGATGGAGCAAGGAAACTAAATTTGTTAATGGGGTAGATCTAAATGATTTGCAAATCATTGTAATAGAAACAAGAAAAAATCTAAGAAAGATATAATTTACTTACAATGCATTTGACATAGGTATCAGCTATGTACCAATATTTTACCAATTCTTGCAAAATTTTGAATTTTTCAATGTTTAGGATTTTTTATTGAATTTTTGAATATTTAAGAATTTTCTGGAATTTCGCCAATGTTTTGAAAATGTTTCTTTTTGTAATTATTTAGTGATTTTTTTTAGAGGAATTTAGATGAAGGAAGATTTTCTAAAAGCAAGAAAAATTTCCTAGGAAGAAGGAATCATCACTAGGTAGCTAAATTATGCCCTAACAGGGTGAAAACGGGTGAAAAGCAACAATTTATTAATAATAAATATCACAGAAGGTGGTAGAAGAAGTAAGAATCATCACAATGTCCATACCATGTCTCTCGACCATCACGGTGGGTGAAAGTGCATCACAGAGGGGTCACAATGACCATATATACCCCCCTGGGGGGGTAAATAATCGCAAGTAATTCATTTGTTATTGAGTCCTTACCGATTTTTACCATGCTATTTCCGCTGACCCTTGAGAGATATGGAGCAAGTTAAGAAATGTACAAGGCAATTACAAGTAGTCTGGTAATTTATGCAGGTGCATGGCGACAGAACCTACATGAGTACCCCATCCATTTTTTTATAGCATTTTATTACATTTACTACACTTTAAAAACACCACGATAGTTTATGCACACTCCTTGGGGTGTGTATACATCATCGGGGGTGTGTGGGTGTGGGAAAAACATATGCATGCGGGTGCATATGTGGTCAAGGGAAAACGAGTGTCGAGGAGTATCTAGGGTATATTCCTGTGGGCAAAGGTGTTATATGAGTGCATATACGTGTGGGCGTATATGTTAGGGTTGGGTTTTATACACAGGAGGGAGTGCAGGTACGGGTAGGTGTGCAGAGGCGCAAGAAATGATGTGTAAGCACCAGGTTTAGGAGGGTAAAGGGGTTTCACATTTTTCCGTGAAAATGAGCATGTAGGTTTCGAGAAGGGCTTGTAGCTGCTTTTGGCATGCATAGGCCAATAAGGGCACACGAGTGTACCGAGGGGCCTGCGAGCACTTAAAATGGGGGGTTAATCAACCTTAGGAGAAGTTGCCAAATTTTCCAAAATAATGTAGGGGTGAGTAGTCTAAGATTAGGTGATGTTAGATAGAAAATATTCTATTGAGTGTGTTACATAATCTTGAAAATCCATTTGTCTACCTTATAGAGTCGTGAGTGGTATGGTAGGTTATCTACCTTTGAAGCGATCTTCTCTCGACATGAAGGGGATTGCACAAATGGCATGGATTCCAAATTTTACATTTGATCATAACCTTGTCACCACCTTGGCTGAGAGGTAACACAATGAGATTTAGTGCTTCAAATTACCCACTAGTGAGATGATTGTTACTCTTGAGGATATCTGGAGCATACTCATAGTACCGATCTAGGGTAAGTTGATAGATTATGATAAGGATCCTAACCATATCATATATTTCTTGATTGAGTTATTTGGTATAGATGAGATGCCACAAGAGGTCATATGGGTGATACATATTTCTATCATCATGCTTTGGATGGTATTCAACTATGGATGATTGTTTCGAGACTGTACATGCATTTCTAGTGGCCAGAGGATCGCGTTGAGCTCAAAGTTGCATTAGTTGAGAATTTTCTTATTTGGAGCTAGGGTTACATCATGGAGTACTACATGATTAATCATGTAAAGCAGCAGTTTGGCGTTGTATAGGATGTGCCCAAGGCAGAGAGGTGGTATGTCCACCACACCAGATAGACATTTTATATTGGCCCATTGATTCGGAAAAAAAGAGCCATAGGTAGATATGATAAGATGGTTCCATTGGCATGGGTATCGTTGTGACAAATTATAACACCTACAAATCTATGAAATCATACATGACTGAAACTGAAGAATGCAAAGTGTACAAAAGCACTTATTCTGGATAAAAATCAAACCTACACTAACCTAATATAACCAGTGAAAAAGAAGAAGCTAAACAAATTTTGATATGGACTCAGAGAAATAGATTCGTTTCATCAAAACATGACCATGGGCTCAACTTCAAAATCAGATCATAGTGAAATATTGAAAACAAGATTTTTACTTTTAAATTACTGAAAATATGTGTCCAGAATGTGAAAAATACCTCTGTTGGAATTATAGTTTGTTCAAGGATGCATTTGAGCTAACTTTGGAGAATGTGATGTTCATCTTTATGCTATGAATCAAGCATAATTACTGGTACAACTAATCTTGACTCTAAACCAGCCAAATATCATATGGGGTATGGCCTTTTAACAATTGGTAAACTAAATTTTCTAACTTGCATTGTTGTACTAATTTCATTTTCACCCTTGAATGTATTCGACAGTTGATAAAAATGATGTTCTACTTATTCCAATTATTGTACCTTTTCCTCTGTTATTGGTTATAAAATGGCATTAACTCCTTGTCCTCCATTCTGTGGTAACATGAGGTTCAAAAAATAAGGATCATCCTTTCGGTCCTAATAGGAAGTATCATCCTCTTTGATGTCCTCCTAAAATTGTTTGTCTATAAGCTGATATAAGCTAGTTTCTACTTCAAATTTCTCATCTTTTTCATCATTCTCTTCTAGCAAGAAGATAGAGAGGCAAAAATCCTCTAGTTTCTTACCATGAAGCAATAATAGATCTTTTGATCTTTATACAGATTATATTTGAGAATTACATTATTTAAAATCAGTTTCATGACCACTTACGGGCAGCCTTTCATACATTGTTAACAGATATTCATTCTCAAAATCAGCTATATTCAAATAAGCAACATGCAAATCAGAAACAAAAATTGGATCATTTCCTAAAGTAGAAGATGATAAAATCTCAAAATTGTTGGTTTGAAGATTTGAATCCTTTGCATGCTTACTTACAACATTATTCATACATTTCATCTCAAGAGACAGATGAAGATATTTTCTAACGTTTTTTCTTGATTTAAATCTTTCTGCAGCTCTGGGATTGGCACCTCGTTCTTGCACTCTTTTTCCAACCATTAAATCTAGTTAAACTCAAACTTTCTAGCCCAAATCTACAAATTTTCCATAAATTCCAGCCTATTTCTTTCTTCAATTCGATCCCCCTCTTGACTGATTTTCTGATAATCACCTATTTGAATTAGGATTATGGATAAATGAGGAGGGGTGGGCTAGGTCTTAGGTTAATTTTGTAATTTTTGGACAAAGTAATGGGGTTCAAAATCTTATTTAGTAGCAGAGTAGGAAGAAATTGTAGCATCCTGAAAAACTTGGAAATTATTAGGTTGGTTGAATTGGTTGATAGAGAATAGGTACCAGATTATGATGGGAAAGGTAAGTGAGAACTACCCATAGGAAGGGTTCCTCAACCTGGTGCCTATCATCCTCTAATGCTCTAAAATACATAATATAATCAACCAATTGGGGAAGAGAGTTTGGAACTACCTCAAAATTTTGTTGTGGGATAAACCAAATAGGTAGAGGACCTCCCCATTGATAGGAATGTTCTACACCAAAATGTTTAGATTTTAAAACTTGCACATTATCATTGGAATCCTTCCATATCTGATCTAATTTCTAAACATTGATTTCAAAATATTACTCCTCTTGGAAATTACCTAAAATAATTACATGATGTTGCTCATATCCTATATGATCTCAATAACCTGGAAAATATCCATGTTCTTGAAAAACGTAATGGCTATAAGGGCGGCCATATTCATCAGAAAAATTTGGTTCATGGGGATATGGGTTGTAATAAGGGTTTTGGTACTGATCTCGCAGAGGATATTGATAAAAAAGAGCTAGATTTAGATTTTTCAACTCTTGTAGGTAGGGATCCTACCTAGGAATTGATGTCATGATTGCATGACCTCATAAGGATTTAAAAAAAGTGGAAAATTAGGTCTGCTAACAATGAAAATAATATTTTTGGACCAGAAATGTAATCTAATATTTATAGAATATTACCTTCAAAAGGTTGAAACTTTACCAAGCACAAATCAAACCTAGAAAAACTATGAAAAATTAAATTCATTGTCCCATCGAACATGCCAAAAAATTGTTATCGGTATAAAGTACACCTTTGCTAGATGGGAAATATAACTTCTGACTCCAGCCGGTATAATGAGATCCTCTCCAAGTAATGTGTGTCTGGGACTGAGGGCAACCTCTAGAGAGGGTTGGCTCCCTTGTTCGATCACTGATTTTATGAACGTCACCTATTTGAATCAGAATTACAGATGATAGAGGAGGGGTGGGCTGGGTCTTCGGTTAATTTTGTAATTTTTGGACAAAGTAATGGGTTCAAAATCTTATTTAGCAACAGAGTATGAAGAAATTGTAGCATCCTGAAAAACTTGGAAATTATTAGGTTGGTTGAATTGGTTGACAGAGAATAGGTACTAGATTATGATGGGAAAGGTAAGTGAGAACTACCCATAGGAAGGGTTCCTCAACCTGGTGCCTATCATCCTCTAATGCTCTAAAATACATAATATAATCAACCAATTGGGGAAGAGAGTTTGGAACTACCTCAAAATTTTGTTGTGGGATAAACCAACTAGGTAGAGGACCTCCCCATTGATAGGAATGTTCTACACCAAAATGTTTAGATTTTAAAACTTGCACTTTATCATTGGAATCCTTCCATATCTGATCTAATTTCTAAACATTGATTTCAAAATATTACTCCTCTTAGAAATTACCTAAAAAAATTACATGATGTTGCTCATATCCTATATGATCTAAATAACCTGGAAAATATCCATGTTCTTAAACAACGTAATGGCTATAAGGGCGGCCATATTGATCAGAAAAATTTGGTTCATGGGGATATGGGTTGTAATAATGGTTTTGGTACTGATCTAGCAGAGGATATTGATAAAAAAGAGCTAGATTTAGATTTTTCAACTCTTGTAGGTAGGGATCCTACCTAGGAATTGATGTCATGATTGCATGACCTCATAAGGATTTAAAATAAGTGTGAAATCATGTCTGCTAGTAATGAAAATAATATTTTTAGACCAGAAATATAATCTGATATGTATAGAAACTTACCTTCAAAAGTTTAAAATTTTACCAAGCGCAAATCAAACCTAGAAAAACTATGAAAAATTGAATTCAATGTCCCATCAAATGTGCCAAAAAATTGTTATCGGTCCGAAGTACACCTTCGCTGGATGGGAAATCTAACTTCTGACTTTAGCCATTACAATGAGATGCCCTCCAAGTAATGGGTGTCTTGTACTAAGTGGAACCTCTAGAGAGGGCTGGCTCCCTTGATGGATCACTAAATTTTTAAATTCCCTCTAATTTGAGGCTTATAAGGAATGTAAAACTGAAAACTGGTAAAGATGATACACCAAAATTTTATGGGGCTTGGGTTTGCACAAACACACTTATTGATTGGTAAAAGGAATGTTAAATTTCACTACAATTTCTGTCTAATTGATTTACACTTCACAAGGCATTAAAAGACACTTTCTTGTCTTGCAAAGTGATTTAAAAATTTTAATGGAGTTGTTGTAAAAATATAAACTTGAAAAGGAATATTAAACTAACTAAAAGATTTCTTTAATTTAATGAAAACACTATCAAAAAGACTGCGAATGGTGAAAACAATATTCTCATTTAATCATAAGCTGAAAAAATAAAACAATTTGTAGAATAACAATGAAAAAATTAAGCCCCCCCTTATGCTTTGCAAAATCATACAATATGTAGCCAGCGTACTCACCAAATAATCTAAAAATAGCCTCTAAAGGCCCAACTCCAATCTCAGTTATATTTTGAGTTAACTCAAAAAATAGCTCAATGTATGTATGGTAAAACTACAGTTGACCCCATTTATACCCCTTGTATGAAAACTATGGACTCCCTTTACATATTTTAAGGTATACTAAAAAATACAATGTAAAGACTATTTTTCACTTATCTCCAAATAGAATATTTTGTCATCATGTGCATGAAATGGTCTATTTTGGCTCCTAGTCCAACTCCTCCTTGGACCACATGCATATTTATCTCCGTTACTCTTGTTTTCCCTAACCTGGTTACATGCGTGGTTGATATATTGATAGCTTGTCTCAATTACATGCAAAGAGGAAATAATTATTGACTAGTTGACTCTTGGTGACTGACAATGTTTATGATTTATATAATTCTCAAAGATACCCACCTTTCAATAAACAAATAATTATGCCCCTTTCCACGTAGGAACATAGCCAAAAGGCACAACTTAACCCCACTCAAATGATGACCTAACCTTGGTCAATGATGAGGTTAGGGATTTCTGCAGTTACCTTGGATTAGGGGAAAATACCCTAATTTTCCCTCATTTGCATTGGAAATTTTGAGAGGCCTTGGGAGAAACTTTGAGAAAAAATGGTCGAGGCCATGGATAGAGCTTGGGCTCTGATTTTCTAGGTTTCATTTCCTTAATTGTGTAGATATTTCCATCTCATCGTCCTCTTCTCTATCAAATCTAGTTTGAGGCTCTTCATTGCTTGACTGTGCAACCTTTTTTGTGCTTTGGTGTGTGGTGTTCAAGTACAATACTTTGAAACTGAGCACCATTTTTTGTAACCTTGGAGCTTTGTTGATTATTCATTTTCATTATCTGCCTCCAAGGGTTTGTGTGGACTATATTTTTACAAAGGTATTGGGCCTGCCTCAACCATGGAAGTCATCATTTTATTGTCTTAAGATTCATTTGTTCTGTTGGCTCATGTTATACAATGATATCTTCCACTGGAATAGCTCATTTTTCTTTATGAGTCAGCCTTTTGGGTCACTATTTAACCAACGTGCTTTTAATATTTGAATCAAAGTTATTCATTACTTTAATTATAGAACCGTGCACATTATTTTTTCATTGTTGGGTCTGTTGTTTTACACTTCGGGTCAATATATTATTTTATTATCTTTTTCTTTGAGTCGTTGATAACTTTGTATTTAAAAAATAGCTGCCAACTTAATTTAATATTGGTTCTATTTTGAACTAGGTGGCTTGATTTCTCCTTCCACAAGCTCTGCTCTAAGTTCATGCTTAAAATTCCATTTTTCTAATACGGGTATTGCTTTTTTTCTCCCATTAGCTCAAATATTAAAATTTTTTCCCGAACGTTGAATATTTATGACATTGTCTACATTTGAGACCACCCAATAACTAGAACCTTCCTGTGGTTACTACATTTTTTACAACCTGGGTCGTGTTCCTTTGAATGTGTTGGGGTTTCATAGCCCTTATTTCATTTTACTCCCAGATTTTAAATAATAGTTACAACTTCGATGTTCTAAATGACTTGTCATAACCCTTCATACTTTCTCGATCCCTGTACATTCCTGGGTGTTTTATTTTGCTTGCTTTTGGTAAACCCTACCGCTTGTGACCATATTTGGGCACTTATTTCAGATCTAGGTCTATATGAACTTGGTTGTAGGTTAAAAACCAAACTAGGATCATCATTTTTTGTTGAAGAGCTCATGTTGTATAGTGCTCGACCCAATCTTTTTTTTTAGTACCCATTGTTGATCTCATTTTTCTTTGTTGTAGATGACTATGCATTTATAGATTCGGCCCTTGCCATCATTGAGAGGTAAAATCATAGTTTGTTACCTTTATCCGTATTCGGTTGACTATAATCTATTCATGGGTTTTTTACTATTCTTCGGCCATGTTACTATGTTATAGATCTAGATCGATTTTTGATTTATATGGTTGAGATTTTAATTCCTAGCTTTTAGTTAACTCGATTTCATATTTTCCTAACTCTACCTTGTACTAAAAATCTAATTGGTTGTCTCTATTTTCAGACATGATCTTGCATTTAAAATATGCCATTATATGTGATTTGTTGTCTTGTTTGACCTGGCTTCATTTCTTCGAAGTGATGCATCTATTCATGTCTGATCTACTGCACTTTATTTGACATTTTCCTTATAAATATGATTGAGTCAGAGTTGAGTTCTGTATAACTTTGCATTTGATTTTTTGAAGAGAATACGTACTCTGATTTCATATTTAATTATTATAGGTATACCTTTGTTGTTGAAGACCATCTTGTGTAAAATATTCCTTATGAAATCTAAACCTTTTTATGATTGGAACCAACTTTCAGAAAATCACTTTTCATAAATTCTATCTCTAGCACTTTAAGCTTCGAAAACCCAGATATAACCGCTGATGGTTTTCTTATTTAATACATATTTATTTTCATAATCTGTAGTGCTTTGTGATACACTTTGAAATGCACTTATTTCCAAAGTACATTATGAGGTGCATAATTATTTGAGGTTTACGCAAAACTGAGGGAAAAATATGATTTATATTCCCGTTAATCTTCATCTTCTTCTTATGCAAAACATGTTATGAAAAACACTATTCTCGCAAAATGAATGGTTGTAAATCAATTCTACTTGTATCTTTTCTAGTTTATATGATGGATTTACTTTCCTAAACAAAGGTTACTATAATTAAATGCACTCTTCTATTATAAAAAATCCTTTGATCCTTGATCTAGAAGATCTAGTTCCTTGTATTTTCTTTGACATGAAATATGAAGACTATCCAATCTCCCTTTTTAAGACCATTTGTGTAAACTGTACTTTGGAGCTGTAATGTTTTCTTTTCTCCATAACTTTAAATCTTCCTAATAGCTATCATTTTATGAGTATTTCCATAAATCTGAGCATTTTTTTATACCTCAATAAATGGACTTGTTTCTACTCTTTATTTTACATGATGGTGCTTGTAGACCTATCTCAAATATGATGCATTGTTTTTCATTTCTAGTTCATGTCCTTGAATATTTTTAATAGTGTACAGTGAAAGCTCTAAAATAATGACACTCTTTTAACTATATGTATCATATTTTTTATTAGGACTTGATGATCTAGCATATTCAGGGATAATACAACCAATGACAACCTTGATTTTTTATAGACTTGAAAGCAATATAATATTACTTTATTTCTTCACTCAGAAAATCTCAACTTTGGTGTTCTCCTCATTCAGGTTGAGTCTTGAAGTAGTTGCATTAATCTTCCAACTTAAACCTTGTTTAAAATATTTTCTTATTTCATGTATTAAAGTGCAACTTCTGTTCTTTAAAGTATTTCTTAATATGAAATCTTTGAGAAAATCATTCTTCATCATGTCAAACAGAACTTGAGATTTTTATGGATGAAGGTTGATGGTGATTTGATTTCTCTGATGAATAAAATCATATAGCATAATTATATATGTTCATTTATTTGCTATAATTAAAACCTTTCCTAGAATGAATTTGTGTTTTTGAAATCTTTTTTGTAGATGCAAATAATTATTTTTTGAATACAGGTGTATCTTTTGACATAGTTTCCTAGTTGTTCCATGAACCTCCACATCTTCCTTTAGTGCTTTCAACTTGATAGCATGCTTTTGGAAATGTTTCTGAGATGAGGAAATCATGCTCTCTAATACTATATTTCTGTTTGTTTTTCTTGCACACTTATCTGTACTTATTTTTAGAAATTCATCTACTTGAAACTGTAAGTACATTATTAGAGAGAAACACTCATAGCTCTAACAACCTCTTTTTTCTATCAACAGGTGTTGCAATTTGGGACAGGAGCATGAAGATGGTGCAGATGGAAGTGAGGATCATATGGAAACCAATTCATTCAAGCAATTATGGGTTTCCTTTCTCCTCATTTTTTACAACTTTATGTATATGTATTTATTCTGATTGTACATGTGAGTTAGATCCCATGGATTATGTGGGAAACATTATTTCTTTATGAATAAATGAAGTTAATTTTTGCAATTGATTTTTCTATTTTCTATTGCATTTGATTATTGTAACTTATAAATGCGAAATGACCTAAAAAATGAGCAACACATCAATTAATCTCATTTATCATGAATAAATAATCAAAATTTAATGCATCTATAATTTGAAAATTGTGGTCTTTTCCATGCAAACTACAACAATATTTTCTACTTTACGGTCTAATTTCATCTGTTGTTGTTTCTACCTTCACCAAGTACGTGCACTAGTCCTTCGAGGATTCTACATGACCTTTTTAAATACTAACGTCAGTATGACAACATATGTGATGCATTGCATCTTGCCACATCACCCATAGATGTCAACTTGCCTTCAATTCATCCCAGAAGTGACTATAACTCTATAAATAAAATTCTTTTAGTACCCCCCTCCAATGATTGATGAAAAATGGTCAACGGTAACTCTAGAGGCAATCTTCAATCCTAATGATTATTTCTAGAAGGAAAAAAATATATCCAGGTCAAAGGGAAAGATTTAGAGCCCATTTCAGTTGGAAAAGGTAAAATACTCCAAATCAGAAAAGTAAGTACTCACCAAGAAAAAATTTATTTAATACAACTTTGTCAAGGGTTTCCAGATGTATTTTCTTGGAGCTATGAAGATGTGAGAGGATTTGATCGTAATTTGGCCCAACACATTACTAAGCAAGATCTAGATGCCAAACCCATAAGACAAATAAAAAGGCCGGTGAACCCTCACATTAAACCTCTCATGAAAAAGGAATTGAACAATTTGATTGATGCAATCATCATATTTCCAATCAAACACTCTTCATGGGTTGCTAATCTAGTGTTAATCAGGAAAATAAATAGAGAAATCAGGTTGTGTGTGGATTTCTGAGACTTGAACAAAGATTAACTCAAGGACCACTATCTACTTCCTTCCATGGAACAAATCTTACAAGTAGTATCTGGTTATGAAAGGATCTCACTCCTTGATGGCTACTCAGGATACAATAAAATCATAGTGAAAGAGGAAGACCAGTTCAAGACAACTTTTACAACAAACTGGGGTAGATACACTTATATGATGATTCTGTTTGGGTTATCAAATACCATAGCAACATTATAGAGGGCTATGGAAATTGATTTCAAGGGAATAATTAACAAGATGGTTTTTTTTATCTTGATGATATCATAGTATTGTTATCACTGAATCACAGCACCCTTGACCTCCAGAGAAAGCTGGTTCTTGCTCCTAAACTACCTGCCACAATCTACTCTAATGCAGGATAAGCTAACTGTTCTAATCTAAACTTCCAAGGGACCAGGGAGAGAGAATACATAAAATGAAAGCCTACACTAAAGTGGTGATACACCAGAAAAGGAGGGTGTGAGAGTAATCTCCAAATGTGTGAAATACAGAGGGAAAGTGCACACTAGAAGAGGTGATGACAGTTCACCATAATCTAGCAAAATGCATTCACAACAATATTCCAAGCATACACAATGTTAGTGAATTCCTACGAGAACATAATAATAGACACAATATTCTTGTAGAGAGATAAAAGGGGCAAGAAGAATGCAAGAAAACACAGCAGGGGAAGATACATCCACAAACTTTGTATTTTATTGCTTCCTGGTATGCACAGTTCAGTCTATTACAAGATAAGGGCCTGGATCACCATGCAAGGAGTCCACTACAAGGGCCTGAAACACACTGGCTTCACAAAGTAATTTTGACAGAGCTTTGCTACCCAAAAACTCTCTCCTTTACAATGAGCCCAACACTCCAATTTATAGAAAAAATGAGAAGGAGAAGAGAAGGGAAAATGGAAATCCCGAAATCTGTCCTTCAACCACCTATAAGAAGCATTAAATTGAGTGAAATTATTTTATATTACTTGCAAAAGGCTCCCCATACTGTCCCATGTGCTGCAGCAGAGAAAGAATGATGACCATGCCTCTTAATTGCACTCCCAGCTACCAAATAAAACACTGTTCTGAACCCGGCCACGTTTCCTTAAAACTCTCAATCAATTTTTGATCAAATCTAGAATTTCTTGATTTCTGTGCATCGGGCTCGGAATCATGATTCCAATGGTACCAATTTTGTGAAATTTCGTTGAGAAATGCAAAAGTTATGGCCTTCTGAGTGCGGGCAGCTATTTTGGGTCTGGCAGGCGTTTTCTGTCATTTGACGGGAATGAACATTAACTGACTGGAGCCGAATATGTTTCTCTTAATTAAATATATCTACCCTCATTAAAAATAAGAAATCCAGAAAGTCGTGCTCATTCCAGATAGTCCAATTTTGTGAAAATCGGAGCTCGGAGTCAAAAGTTATGGCCGTTTGAAGTTTCGCAGGTCAAACGTTGACCTTTCCTCTTCTGTCTTCACCTATTTTGCGCTTTCGCGTCCCACGCATCCCTCGCGTACTTTTGTCCCGGCTGGCACAGTGCTCCTTGTGCTGATTTTGGGCGAACCGGCCGGTTCGCGTCCATTTGTCCCAAATGTCCCAAAGGCGACTTCTCAGCAGTTAGCCAATTTTGTTCTCTTTTGGCCGGATCGGCTTTTCGCGCCCGCCGCGTACTTCTGGCCCGATTGTCCCAAATGCTATTTGGGCCACCTGGAGGCTTTTCGACCAATCCGCGCATTTTTGTCCCAAATGTCCCAATTGCTCCTAGGACTAGGACTTAGCCGATTTTCACAATTTTTCCTGGATCAACCTACTTGCCTTCTGCAACCATTTTTCGCATTTTCTCAGAGCTTGCTTCTTTCTTCTTTGGCCAGGGGAGTTAGGAAAATATCTGAGGGAACCTCAGAAACATGATGTTTTCTCTGAATCAATCAATGTGCCTGGGACTTGAATATTCTGATGCAAGTTATCAAAATTTACCCTGGGGGGTAAATTTTGGATAACAAGTATTTTACAAGAACACAACAAATCACCTTTCTTTCCTCAAGAAAGTGTTCTAAAGATATAGAAAATTTAGAGTATCTTTGAATCATAATAAATGTATATTCTTAGCTCATGAAGTTAATCTCTTAGGAAAAATTTTGTCTAAGGATGAGATTGACAATTGATCTAGAGAGAGTTGAAGCTATCCATGCACTACCTTTGCCAAGTCACAAGAATGCTCTCTAAAGCTTCTTGGGGAGAATCAATTTTTTCAAAAGGCCTGTGCCTTATTTTTTCACTCTTATTAAGCCACCAAAACTAATATTGAAGAAGAGTACGGAATTTAAGTGGACATCAAAGGGAAATGATAATTTTTAGCCTATCAAGAAACTAATATCCCAAGATCCAACTCTCATCAATCAAGAACTTTCAAAGGAATTCATACTCTATGATTTTGGTTGTTCAAACATAATCTTTGAAATATTTGTGCAATTGAATAAGGGTCTAAGCATCCCATTGCTTTATTCATAAAAATTCTATAAGATTATGAGGTGAGTTACTCTTTCATTGAGAAGCACATCCTTGTTATTTTAAGGAGCTTAAAGAAGTTTATGCACTTGATTTCAAACAAACAAAATTAGTTTTTAGTCTTTCACACCAGAGTTAAGGACTTTCTCCTAAACAAGTAATTAAATGAGAAAATGGAACATGTGATTACATGTTCCATGGTGTAATAAAAATAAATCAAGGTAGCCAACTAGCTTCCAATCAACATGTTGAGATAAAGAATGAATGAGAAGATTTCCTAGTGCTTCAAGATGATAAAGAAAAATCTATAGATGGTATGCCCACTCCTTTTTGGACTTGATACATGATACATTTCCTTCAAACATGTTGATGCCCTTTGGAGTTAAGTAAAAAAAAGAGAAGATATTTTATACTCCAATCCATTTTGTATGTTCTCATTTTATGGTATCATGTTCAAGAAAGACGTGAATGAAGTTCTATTGAGATGTGTTCTGATAAATCAGATTGAGAAAGTGTTACATGAGTTCCATGATAGAGAAATTATAGGAAATATTCTCCACAAGTAACAACCCTTAAGATCATGAAGGATAGTTACTATTGGCCTATAATGTTCAGTGCTTTATATGAATGGATCAAAAAGTGCAAGAAATTTGCATTCTTAACAACAAAGGGGAAGCTAGCAACACTACCACTCCACAAAATCTCAGTTGATCAACCATTCATGCAGTGGGAACTGGATTTCATTGGGTTCATCAATTTGAACTCAAGTCAAGGCCACAAGTGGATTTTCACTGCAAAGGACTATTTCACCAAGTATACTAAAGTAGTAATACTCAAGGAGGTAAACTAGTTTGGTATACTATACTTTTATGAAGGAAATGTTTCCAGATTTGGTGTCCTAACCATTATCATATCATAAAATGCTCTATAATTCCTTGGCACAAATATTTCTGAATGGGTTTGTAGGAATATGATATACTTGAGCACTTCCTCTAATTATTAACTTGGGCAGGTTAATCGGAAAGTTGAGTCCACAAACAAAAAATTGTTGAGGATTATCAGATGGAATCTCAATAAAAACCAAAGGACATGGCATACCAAACTCAAATCATCCTTGTGGGATGATAGAATCAGACCAAAGAGGTAAACTGACAGCGTTCCCTTCAAGTTGGTCTATGGGAAAGGGTCTTGGCTACACATAACTTTTAAATTTCCAACATTGGAGCTCCTCAAGCTATTAGAGTCATCCAAGTTTCAACCCATGGAAGCCAGATATGAAGAGCTCGTAGAGTTGGAGGAGCTGAGAGAGAAAGAAATGAAAAACATGGAGAAGGATTAGGATTTTATGAAGAGGTCCTCTGATAAGAAAGCTAAAGCCAGGAACTTCCAAGAAGGTGAATTGGTACTAAAGTGGGATACTGATAGGGAAAATCTGGGAAAGCATTCCAAGTTTGATGATATATGGAGTGGTCCCTACATGATCAAGGCATATAAAAGTAACAATGCTTTCCAACTATCCAAGTTGGATGAAGAAGAGCTACAAATTCTAGTCAATGGTATCTATCTCAAGCACTATTATTGAATAAATTTTTGTTCTTGTATATATTAGTTTAGGATTTCTAATTCCTCCAAGTGCTTGTGTCACATTTTTGTTGTTGATATAATAGGTCTCCTTTCCCAAATTTCTTTGCATAGTTTCTATTGCTTCTAGTTGTCTCCTTGCATAGTTCAGTATGTCTACAAGAAAAGAAATGTTGTAGTAAGAAGCTCAAAGTTACAAGAAATAATTACAATTCTCAGAGAAACTAAAATCAGGTTTAGAGACATATTGCAGTGTTTTCATCTCTCTTGTCTCTTCAGATCAGCCACAATTGAGCTTGTTATACGTCTTGTGAAATTAGAAAATCAGTTTAGGTGTAGTCTTTTGTGTTCCAGATGGAAGTTCTCATGTAATTTTGCATGCCCTCAATATCAATGAGCATCCCTCCGCAAATTTCATTAAAGTTTCTCTTGGGTTTTGAGAAAAATATCAACCTCAAATTTTCCTTCCTCACTCATTGGATTTTGTTCAGTTGAAAATGTTATGAATTTATGAGAAACTTCAACCTTATTGGTGTTTCGAGTAGTGTATAGTATGATGAAAATTAGTTTAACATAAATCCAATGTGCTTCCTAAGTCAACATGTATTTCCAAGATCTACAGTTCTCTGTTTCCATCAAGAAAATCATCTTAGTTCAGTACTTCATATTGGAAAAGAATTAGATTTTTGGGAAGGTTCAGATCTCTATTTTCACTCCCAACAGATCTAATTTTGTAGAGATGAAGAAGAAAATGAAATTTCATATCAAAATAATATTCCACTCATGCAAATTTTAATATTTTCTTATAAAAATTATAAAATTCAGATAGCAAGTTAAATAGTTGGAATCATGATTCCATCCTCTACATTCAAAAATCAAGAAATCAAATATTTGGTGGAGTTTGGTAAGTGAAAAATGTAGAAAGTGATCCTAGTTTCAAATAACCAGTTCCAGGTAGTTGAAAATACATTAAATGGAGTATGTGTAACCATTTTCTTTTACATTAAGCTACACGATAACAAAGGGATGGGTTTTATAGGCTCACCATCATGTTTTACAGCTAATTAATGCACTTTGTTGGTGGGTGAAAGGGTAATTTTGGGACTCTCTATCTCTCTCTCACCTTCCTCTATATAATAGAATCCTTCTCATTCAAGAAGGGGGGAGATATTCTTGTAGTTAGTGGAAACTCTTGAAAATTTGTTAATCATTTTTCCATTGATATGGAAACCTTTACATGAGAATTTTAAATGTAATGTGGCCTCTATTTTACAACTATAATGGACTATATAAATTCCTAGAGCAATAAAATTGTGCATTTTGGTGTTCTCTAAACCCTTTTTTGTAATTTTCTTGCCTCTCCTTTGTTGTTGTTTTGTTCTATGTATGTTTTCTCACATTTGCAGGTTTTTTATTTTTGTGTTTCATGGATATTTGGTGGTAAATGCATGATTTGCGATTGTTTCTGATCTATCATGGCCTCTTTCAATTGTATTCTCCTTAATTTTCTCTCTCATCAGAATGTTTCACACCCTTCTGTTGGTGTTATCACCATTGTTAGTGTAGGATTTACTTATTTTCTTACAATTTCCCTCTCCCTGGTCCCTTGGAAATTATAGATTATGAGTCTTTATTTAAATTTCCTTCATCAGGATTAGTTTGCATTAGATTAGGAAGAGGAATCAACCTTCTCTAGAGAATTATCTGAAAATGTAATGTCCCACACCTTGAGATAATTCCATGTTTCCTAATTACACTAGTAGCATATACAAACACACATGACAAATTAGAGGGTGTTGTAATTCGATGATAACACTTTATTTTATTCCTATTTGATTAAGTTTGATCCAATTTGATCCTACAAAAATAGAAAACAGGAGATAAAATACATGTTAATTGTTGGAGGAATGTGCTTGTTCTATGTAAACCATTTTGTAAACTAATATAATTTGTTCCAATATTAAAAAATCACTATGACCCCCTTTTTCATAGGAACCTAGGAAGGTTCAAGGGTGCCCAAGAACTCATGCTTGTATTTGGGCACTGGTATCTATGTTGTGTTGAAGACCCAAGTCAGATTCTGGACCATTTCTGGGACTGTAGACTGTGTTATTCCTATATTGTTTAAGTCTGAACCATGACTATGTACTGCTAAATGATGTGATTGATTCACCCAATGTATACCTCCTCATTCGGGGTGCATATGACATCACTATGATAATGTGACCTAAAGGAGAGGACCGGATGTTGATATGAACTGATGACCTACAAGGGAGGGAAAGTGCTTGGTAGAAACCAAGACACATGTAATCAATGTGGCTGGAAACATGTGTTAGGTCAATCATTAAAAATATGCATATAAAATACAATGTGTAATATAGCAAGCAAGAAGACAATGAAGACCATGAAAAGTGGGTTTTAATCATGGGAGATCACTGAGAATTTCATAAGACAATTAGGGATGAAGTGGCTAAAAGTATACAATGTGCACATAAAACAAATGGAAAATCCTACAAAATTTCTATCCTTTACTCTCTCATACATCAGGTGCACTCTTTCCTTAATTCTTACTTTGTACAAACTTTTACTTAAATATACATTACTATAATTTTACACATGTGGGAATTCAGCTACTCTTTCACTCTAATTTTACAAGTCTTCCCTTATAATAAATGACTCATATCTATAAGCACAATCTCGAGTAGCATGCTACTATAAATACACTTAACCCCTAGGGTCTACCTCCCTTTCCTAGTTGCCACACTTCACATTATGATATTTTCATGCTACTTTTCCACTCAAATTCTATCGGCTATAATCCTCTTCGGTTTACAAGGTACATATCTTCTATCTACTTTATGTTATTGAGTATTCACTCGACAAAATAAATTGGGGGATAATGTAGACACAAAATCTATGCACTTGGGTAAATTTTTAGGTCTTAAAGTATACTAATGTATACATGATTCCTAAGGAAGAAAAATGGTGGTTAACAACTCATTTTAGTTGTTTGAATGATTTATATTTTATGGCCTCAGACACTAGCACCTAGTTATGAGAGAAGTTCCCAGGTGCTCCTATCTCTCCTAGGTGCTCTGACCCTTCTTTATGTTCTTCTTACTCTTTTTTTTAATCTTTTACTTATTTATCACCTTTTAAATTTTTGGGTCATCCTATCAATTGTAAATTATGAAATTCAAACAAGGGAATCATATATATACTTAGTTATCACTCTCAATTAAAGGACCAAGCATCATAAACATTATCTATCATCATCTAATCTTACATAAAAGGAATAATGGCATTACAATGACACATCTAACACTTTCATACAAGGGACGATGGGTGCATTATTATGCATACATAATTTATGAGGGGATTTCATTCTATTCCATCAAACACATTCTACATACTTGGTATATTCTAGATCTATCCCTCTGCCATCAAGAAACTTACACAAGGGAAATATAGGTAATTGTTACACACACACACACATAGAAATAAATGGATTAGGAGATGTAGTGTAGGGATTAGTTACAATTTCACTCTTCTGGTGACTATCGAGGTTGGTCTGACTCCCCATTCTGCATCTTCTTATTAGGTTTTATGTGTTTTGTTGGTATGTGCAACTAGATATCTACTTTATAGGTTACATGTACAACTAGAAATATCAAAGAAAGACCAGATAAACAAAGAGTGAGTAGAAGCAAATACCCTCCATCCTAGAATATATTAGAACTTGAGCATCTAAGTAGACAACAACACCTAGAATAGTCACTAGCACACATGAACTCCTGTCCTCATGTGGGAACTTTTTTCTAGCACATTCATGAGTTCCATAACTCTTAATGATCCTTAATGACATTTTCTCCAATCTATTCCAGAAGTTACACAGTCCAAGTCACTCCTAGATCACATGGAATCATCTAAATTGTCTTTTTATTTCATTTATTTGTGGTTTCATAGCATTGAATTTTTTATTTCTTGTATACTACTATACGTTATTTCCTATATATCATTAATTAAAGTATATTACTACAAAATTAAGGTTTAATTTAATTTAGATTAAATCATAAGGTTCAAATAATATCTTTTCTCTTCAAGAATTGCCACTTCCACAACATGCACCTACTCCTAGTTTGATAAAGTTTATTCTTCCTATACAAAATAAAATGGTCCAAGGAAGTGAATGGTGTTTCCGTGTAATTGGTCCCATAGTCAAATTTATTGTGAAAATGGGGTAAAGGGTCAAGATCTCATGGTGCAAGGTTCCTTCAATCATTATGAATCATTGATGGAAGTCTCAAATACTAATGTTGAAGAAACTCAAGAAGTTTCCCTTGAGGTCAATCTCATGTTTTTTAGGTATGAAGAGTTTTTTGTTGTCAATCAAATGGTGGGAAGATCTAATAGACATCAAGTTCATGTTGTTGATAATATAAGGTCCAAGAAGAGAGTATTGAATACTCAACATTCATCTTCTTCTAAGTAGGAAAATCTTTTTCACAAAGAATAAGAAATTAGGGAAGATGCAAGTAGGAATAAGATACCTCATGTTTCTAGAAAACCTACCCCCATAAAGGACATTATTTCTCAACCAAAAATATCTTTTCCAACATTGGAGAAGCCAAGGAAAGAAACAATGAAACAAATTATGCACAAGGAATTATGAATTTCTAAGAACATTTTGAACAAATGAAGAAAACTAATATGAATGTGACAATGTGGGATGCCTTATCCATTCCACATTAGTCTGACATCTTGCAAGAGGATTTGAAGAATCTCATTTCATCAAATGGGACAAAAAAACAAAGGCAAAGCCCTTCATTTAGATTATTAAAACCCAAGGAGGATAGAGTAAGTGAAAAAGAAAAACCGCATCCCTTTTATATCAAATTGATTACTGGTAAGCATCTAGTGAATAATTGTATGATATATTCAGGAGCCATTATCATTATGATGCCTAAGAAGATAGTAAACACTTTGGGGATTGAGTATACTCCAATCACTAAGGGTTTTTTACAATTGGATATTATTAAATTTAGAATGGTTGGAGTAATTAGAGGTCTTGAGATAACTCTCCATGCATACCATAGTATAAGTATTTGGCAGGATATATTAGTTATATATTTTCCTCCTCTATTTTCTATTTTTTTGTCAAAAGACTTCATATCTAAGGTAGGAGGTTTTTTTTTCTCAAATTGGTCTCATATGCTCTTAAGGATAAGCTATGGGAGTAAGTTTACAATTAAATTTGAGCCTATCTCATCTTCTCATGTTAAATTCCATGATCCTAGTTATATTAACTCAGGTGTCATGGCATAAGGAGAAATAAACAGTGATTCAAAAATAGTAAAAGCATTGCATTCACCACAATCATTTCTTGATCTTATGTTGGATGAGTGGGGTAAGGAAAGGTGTGAATTTGATCCATATGAAACTATTTTTGAGATAGTTTTGGGTACTTATTTCATCCAAGAGGAGGGGTCTTTTATCCCAAATGCATTAAGAGAAAATGAAGAGGATTCCCAGGGCCTATGGAAAATGGTTTTGACAGTTCTATGAGTAAGAACAGATCTCAGAAAGGTGTTTTTTTTACGTACCTAATGGGTAAGAAGTTTCTATTTTATCAAAGTCTTAAATTTTCATTCTCTAACAACCTAACTTAGTATGAGGTTTTATTTGATGGACTATTGTTAGCTGAGAAGATAAAAATTAAGATGTTATAGGTGTTCGGGGACACTTAATTGGTTTTCCATCAAGTAAGAGGAAAAGCTGCTACAAAGAACAATGTCTTAAAGGCTTATAAGCATATAGTTTGGGACTTGAAAGTTTTGAGGATATTAATCTTCAAGTAGTTTCAAGAAAGTTAAATGAAGAAGTTGATCAGATGGTTGTTGTAGGTGTATGCATGAAAATATTAGCTATGACAATAACATGAAACTAACACCTAGTATTTCTACAATATAACTAAATATGTCATTAACATCAACATGAGAGATTAATGAAGAAAACTTATATAATAATGCATGAATCAAAATATCATTACTATGTTATCTCTACTTCACTGGTTTTCTTAATATAAAGATGAAACTAGTTAAATCCTAAGTAATCATTTTTGTGTTGTTTTTTCCAAGTGGTGAAGAGATCTCTCTAAAATCCCTACAAGACCATGTGTAGATATTCTCCTACTAACCAAGCTTTAAGTAATGGATGCAAGATGGATATGCTACTATATTGAATAATGGCTCAAGATCAAATGCTTCTAATTAGATTAGATTATTAGTTAATTAATATTTTAGGATTAATTAAGAATCCCAAGTAGGTTTAGGTAGCTTTCTAGGACATCTGGAGGTGATTTTGATAGATTTTTGAAGTTCTGGAAGTGAGATTTAGCCAATAAGAAGGTATATTTGTTAAATTCAACATTAAGGGCTTAATAAACACATAATTAGATAATTAAGATGATTATCACTAATAAAAATTGTGTTAATTGGCATCCTGAGTGAATTAGAAGCATAAATGGATAATGAAGCGTTGTTATTTAAATAGAGTGAGAGGAAGTGAAGATAGTCACTACAATTTAATTGTTAAAATACATAAGCATATTTTAGGTGTTTACATATACTGCTCTCTAGGGTGGCATAAGGCCACTTTAAAGATAATAGACAATCATAAACACGTAAATTTTTTGAAAGGGTAGAAGAAAAAGTATTATAATGAAGGATGCCCCCTCGAGTGTCGATAGGGTGATGAAAGAGGTCGATCAAAGATAAAAAATATGTAGAGGAAACGCCAAAGAGGGGGAAAATCCCATTGCAATGGGAGACAAATGACAATATATCAAATATTGATCCCCACATAATACCAGTACAAACTCCATTGTTGAAAACTTCATGGGGGTATCATTGTGAAGCACAAGATATGATTTTATTAACATATCTTATAGAAATGTCTTGTAGCAGGTGATCCTTATTGTCCCAAGTTATTTGGAATAATAGTGTAGAATAGAAGAGAGTGATAGGGGAGGAAAATTAAGATGAAGAGAATGGAAACAACTTGCATCCGAATAATGTAAACAACTTTATTTCATCATATTTCTTAGGATCTACATCATCGACCCTTTATTAAAATGAACACATACAACAAAATTGTAATATGACATGAAAAGCTATAATACGAACAATTGTTCATTGTGAAAAAACTAACTACGTGCTACACAAAGAATGCAATGTAATGTGAGAAAGTAATGAAGGTAACCTAACAGGGAAACGAGTAAAAACACACATACTTTAACCAATAACATTTTTAAGATAGTTGTACAAAAATTTTTTTATCGAGCTACAGTTCCCAAATGTTCATGTGTAATGACAGGGGTCAAAAAGTGGGGCCCAAATCAAGTATGCATGAGAGGGTGAATATGACGGATGCAGGGGTCCTATGAAAAAGCATTCTTGTGCCACAAAATAGTACCAGGTAAATCATTATGCCAAGATACTATAGATGGAGCAAGGTGTGTGCAATGGAAAGTTGCAAAAGCTATGGAGTGAATCTAAAGAACCTCAAAGCTTTGCTAACTCAACCATTCACCATCAAATTCAAGCTAAACAAGTGAAACTGACATAAAAGTATTATAACTTTGAAAAAACATCAAAAACTAACATGTATACTACTCTCTACTCTATGAAATCTTATTAAAATTGAAGCTAGTTTAGATCCTAAGCAATCAAATTATGTGATTAGTTGTTTTCTTCAATGGAGGTGGATGGATGTAAGATGGGAGAGCTCTTAATAATGGAGTATGGCCAAGATCCAAATGTTCTATATCTTAAATCTATCTCAAATGGTTTCTAATGCCTTTCCAAAGTGTTTGAGAGTAAAGTTGTAAGTCTGAATGGGAGGGGTGACCCTTCTATTTATAGTTTTCCACTTGGGAGAATTTGGAATTCGGGTGTATGTGGGACTAAAGTCTAAAAATCACTTTAGGATTAGATTAGGATAAACATGCTTTAGGCTTAGTTAATATTGGTTTAGGCTAGTTAAACTCGATTAACAAGTGATTAGAGACTCATTGAGAGTTAGGAGGGGTCTAGATAACTAATTGTGACTGATAGATAGCCTAGGAAGCCAATAGAAGTGGTCTAGAGAGAACTAGGGAGATTCTGAATGGTCAAAAGGAGGAATGTTTAGCTAATAAGAGATATATTAACCAAATTAGATGATTTATAGGAGGAATACAACCAAGAAGGTGTCATAAATGGGCATCCGAGAATGGAGCGAAGAATGGGGAATTAACGTAGTATCGTTAATCAATTGAATTGGATGAAATGCTAAGTGAAAGCATATTTTAGGTGTCTACATTTTCCCCTCATTGGGGTGGCGTAAGCAACACCACTTCAAAGAAATTAGACACGAATAAACAAGAAGAAATTTTTTAAGGGATAGAAGAAAAATAAGTAGAATGGAGGATGCCCCCTCGATTGTCGATGGGGTGATAGAAGAACTCGATTGACGATCAAAAAGATGATAGAAAGAGAACAGAAGAAAGAATAGTGTGATGAAGAAGAAAAGAAACCGGATATAGAAGAAAAGGAGTATGAGGAAGGGGGAATGAGATAACATCAATCTAGTGCCTTTTAAACAACTTTATTTTTCATCATATTGCTAGAGATCTTCATCATCGGTCCTTATTAAAAATAATGAAAAAAAATTTAGTATGACATGAAAATTCATATACGAACAAATGGCCATTGCTAAAAAAATAGACACTAACTCCATGCCACATGAAAAATGCAATGCAATACAAGAAAGTAAAAGATGCCTAACTCCATGCAACATAAAAAATGCAATGAAATACAAGAAAGTAAACAAGCTAACCTAACAGAGAAACATAATACAATGTTTTTGTTATCAAGATTTAGTTATAACCTATTCGAATTAACGACAAGGGCTAACAACGATGCCCCAAGAAAATATATATGCGAGGGGGAATAATGGAGGAAACTTCAGTCTAACGGAAAATCAATGTGCACTACGAAACAATAGCAGACAACTCATTATGCCCCAAAGTACAGACAAAGTAAGTAGCCTAGCTTTTATAAGTGATTATAGATCAGGGTGATCTGTGAGTCGCGCACATGAATAGGTAAGAACCAAAGAGAGACGTTTATAGGATGATTTATAATGTTTTTGATGTTTCTTTGAACATATTTGAATGTTTTTGTGATTTTCTAACATATTTAAATTTTTTTTATGATTTTGAAATTTTTCTGAAACTATGTACAGGAAGACAAAGAAGAGTGGATGCCTCAATGATAGACGGGATGTACAAGGGAAAAAGGCCATGCACATGTGAGAAAGGTGAAGATGTGAAAATGCCCCAACGATTAGGTGGGAGTATTCAAAGGAAAACTCTTCACAGATAGAAGTGGGACCCAAAGCCATTATGGATAGGTTCTTGACATGATGATTAATGTAAACCAATGAAGTACTAAGAGGAAGCAAGGATGCCTCGAGCATAAGTTAGCCTAAAATAACATGATAGAAAGGAAGGAGAAGATTGAATTTTGTGAAAGGGGACAAAGGTGTCCGAAAACATGGCCAAAAAGGAAATATTATACACATGGATGTTCTGAATGAAGAAGAAGAATGATGTGAGTGATATGAATGTAACTGAGAAGCCTCGCAATGAAACAAGTGATTAGCCAAAGGCATAAATTGTGATACGAGATACAGACTAGAGTAAGAGTTTAAACAAGGTCCAAAAAAGACACTTGGTAACATACTAATCCTACATACTCATAGAGATCTAGTGTGTGAACGTGGAATTAGATTACCTCTTGAAGGGAAGATTTAATAGACAACAAGTGAAGACACCCTAGCCAATGTGTAGGAATGATTGATTTTGAATGGTAACTTGTGAATGGAGGGTGGAAGGATAGCTGTACATTACTCTACTACCAGCCAAGTGTCCATAGCCCTGAAAAAGATGCATTTGATTCTAATCGCAACATTGCTCTACTGCTAGTCAGGCATCCATAACCTTGATAGAGATTACTGGAAATACCCCAAAAGAGATTTATATATCAATTTTCTTTTTCTTTGTAGCTCTTTTGAATTTTGATTGATTTTGATTCTTTTGCTTTTTGAAAAATTATTTCAGATCTCTTGTTTGAAAAGGGGTTAAGAAACACAAATGGCTTGATGGAAGGAGGTGGAAGCGAATGAAGACATTGGCTAGTGTCAAAAAATATATCCACAAGTTCTTCGCAACAAGTTTATTAGATGTTGAATGTGATAGGATCTCTTAGAGGTCAGTCGTTCTTTAATTTACCAAGGTGATAAAAGACCATGTTCAAATGGATACCATAGAGATAACTGTCACAAAATGCATGCAAATAGGCTAACCAAAAGATCACTAAAGGGATGAAAATGATAGGAAGACTTGCAGAAGAAGAGAAAGAAAGGGAATAAAGAACATCCATATGTATGCAATACCTGATTGCAATGTTTGATCTTTGTACATTTGATTTTTCTATGAAATGTTTTCTCATGTTTTTGTATTTTTGAATTGTTTTATTTTTTAGATTTTTGATAGTTTTTGGAAAGGTGGGACTAACAAAGTCACCCTGCGTGGTAAGATCCAACAACGATGTTTGCAACTTCCTTAATAAGGGAGACTAAGCGTGATTGTTTTTCAAGATTCATGTTATCTCCCATGTCGATGATCGTGGTGATCTCATACTCAATAAATTACTGTGATTTATCCTGAAACATGGATTTTGTATGCAGGAGATTGAGTTCCCTATCCATAGGTTTATGCACTTTGTGCCATACTTGATGGTTACGTTGATGTGCACTCTTGAATTGCATTTGATTTTTAACCTTAAGATCGTTTACTTTGTTGGGAGCTTTAGAGCTCTTGAAAGTTTTGACCTGAGCTTGGTAATGAACTTGATTGGGTTTTTATAATTTGACACATGATTTTTCTGATCCTGAGAAGGAAAAGAAATTGAATGTTTATGATTGATGAAAGGAACGATATAAATGGTAGTGGGCTTACCATAAACATTGATAGAAGAAAGATGTGAGCCACCAATAGAAGATGATGTAGGGATGCTAGGATATGGCCCTAAGATGGAAGAATTTGGGCTACGAGGACATGGTCTAATAATAGAAGATGATGGTGAGGGACTACTAGGGTGTGGCCCAAGTATCGATGAGTAGGGGATACTCGGAGGTGTCCCATAGATAGAATAAGATGAAAGGCTACTAGGACATGGCACAAGAATAGAAGGTAATGGGCTGACAGGAGGTGACCCACAAATAGAAAATGGAGGGCTACTAGGGCATGGCCCCAAGATAGAAGAAGACAATGGGCTACCAAGAGGTGAGCCAAGGCAATATTTTAATTGAGGAATTATGATAGATAAGGAATGATTTGGAAATGAGAAGATAGGCCATGGATCAATGCTAGACTCCAACATCTCATCATGTTCAAAGGAAGGTGAAGATGGAATAACAGAAGAAGAATCAAGTTCCATGACCTTAGGCTCTTCCTCTATGTTATGATAAAAGGAATCAAACTCTTCCTCCCCATACGCGAGCATATCAAATTCAAGAAATAAACCTTGTTTGTAATCCTCTAAAGGGATATCTTCATGTAGTCTGATTAGTCCTTTATTCTGAGATAAATCAATCAGTAGAGGTTGTTATTCTTTGACCATGGGGGTTTGACTAGAAGAAATGGATCCGCTAAGAGGGGAAGATTGATTGATAGAAGAAGATGACTCAAGAGAGGAAGTAGGCTTGAAGGCAGGTGTTTCATGAAGAATGATTTGGATTTGGACCTAGGTCATTTTTCTAGAAGATGACATAATGTAGGTTGGAAAGCAGGATCACATAGCCATCTGTTAAGTTGTGACATAGGAGTCAAATTGGATGAGTGACTAGAGGTTACCTGAGTCATGGACCTCTTTGACAGAGGAAGAGGTTGTTGAGATGACTGATGAAGGAGGCCCTGCGAAGAAAGGGAGGACCGTGACTCAAGAACCAAATTAGATGTTTGATCGATGGAACTTGGAGTCACATGAGTGTTCAAAGGAGGAAGGCATTGTTGAGGTGAGTTGGAATAAATGTCCTGCGAAGGAAGGGAGGACCATGATTCAAGATTTGATCTATGGGTATCCGAACAACAGTTGGGATCTGAATCTTCCGAAGAAGAGTGGAAATCCTAAATGGTAGTTTGAATCTAAATCAGAAGAAGAGTGGGGGAACCTGAATAATAATTTGGATTAGAAGCATCCAAACCATACCACTGACTATGAGATGAAGGTGGGGAACAGGGTAGCCAGGTGGGAATTCTAGTGCGAAGAACCAAACAAGGTTTAGTCGTAATGGGAATCTTTTGATTTGAATGTATAAACCTAGGTTCCACATTTTCGTAAGCATGAGGAACCATGCGATAGTCAGTCATGGTTGGGGTCATTTAAGTACAAATTTCTAGGCCTAGATAGCGCTATATAACTTCTTCAAAGTGAAGAAGGCCCCATGCCGATTTGGGTAGCATAATGACAGCCAACTAGACATTCAGTATGTATGGAGATGCATGTATGATTTTCTGAAGAAGTTCTAAGGAAAATAGACGTCATGATGATGAAATATCGATGAGATCAAAAAGGATTTTCCTTGGAAACAATTTTTCTAAATGAATAATCACAAGGAACAATCATGCAAGTGTGAAACACAAATCCAATCAATAAGGAAATATTCCCTATGTAAAATGTGTGTGCAAAATGATAGCCCAATGCAAAGATGATCCACACAATGTTAATACTTACGTCAAGTTTGAAATTAACAAAGTGTAAGTAACAACAAGGAGAAAATCGCGACCTCCACATAAGGTATACCTAGTACTAACTCGAGTGTCAAAAAAAGCTAAGTGTTTTGAAAATTAGACATCTCAACTAGACATATCGTAACAACACTATCGAGATATCTCAAGCAAGCAAGCAAGGTGTTGATATCAAGACAACATTATGGTGATATATATAACATGGCATCAACACTCGTGAAGAGACCCAGATGACGTCTAAGCTAAAATCTAGTAGAAGGTATAACAAGAATTCTATGGTAATGCAGGTAGCATAACCATGCAATAGAGGGATTTATACATGTGAAAATAGACTTAGTTTCACTTTGGGCAGAGCTTTGCCTCGTTCAAAAATGAGAAAGAAGCTAGGCTAAGTAATACATTTGTCTAAATTCATGATAAAAAATACTTAGATCTAACTTAGAATGGGTTCATTACCATGTTCGACAAACAAGTCACTGAATCCAAACAAGTTATCACTTTGTGATGGCAAACGACGTGAACGGACTAGTAAAGTTGGCCTCTAGAAAAAATGGTTTCCTTAATAAGCTCTCTCAACTAGGTGTTACAATGTTGTCTTAAGCAAGCGTAATTTACCCAAAAAGTCGCACTGACTAGTTTTGGAGTATCGCAGCTTTACTTTACCCCCTTCAAGAACATTAGGCAACTAGTGCGTCTATGTGTACTATCACTGGGTTCGCCACACAGACAACCAGTAACTCTATCTCACAAGGTGTACTAGTCAAGTGGGTAAGCGAGGAACTTCCCATTTTGTCCACGAGGTTACTCCGCGGTGGACTACTTTGGGGTTCCTAGAACCACCCCCATTATTATAGCTAAAGGCGTTATGCCAAAGGGGTCACGTTCCAATTAAGCGAAGAGGGACTTACCCTTTTCCGAAACCTGTAATACAGTGTGTTGAGTATGGTGTGTTTTTTATCTTCTTTAATCTTAATGTGGTTTCAAAAGTGGCACACCATTTGGCAATCTTCAAACACACATGTATTAGATTTTTTCACTTCATTCTTAACACCTTTCTTTGACCAACGCTAGGTCCTATAGACATCAAGTTGGTTAGTAGTTTTTTGTTTCGTTGATTGATGTAAAAGAGAACAAACTTGCTTTTGATTCCTAAGATCGCCCAAAGGCATGAAGGAAGAGCATACGCAAAGTGGAAATCCTACTAAAAGCACATAAAAAATGTTACTTTATCCTTTGAAAACCAAGTTTTTTTAACATAGAAAATAGATTTTGTGCAAGTGTTTTTGATCTCCAAGATCGCTTTGGAAAGCGCAAGGAGAGAGCATACAAACCTTTTACAAATCCTAATTTAAGCTAAGGAATGAAAAAAACTTATCTAATTTAGTCAAAAAATGACCAAAATAACCCTACAAACAAATTATTAGTGTCACAATGTCTTTCAAAGTGTTAGAACGTCAAAGAAAACAAATTTTTAGACTTTAAAACATGCTAGAAAATGAATATTTACCTAATAATGTAAACCATAAATATTATGTAAGTCCCAATCCTAATTTTATGATTTTATTATGTAGTCCTCTTCAATACCTTTCCAACACAATGAAAACGGAGTCGTTTTGAGCTCAGGAGCAAAAGTTATGGCCTTCGAAAGATTGGTGGTGAATGTAGTTCGACACAGACGCGCCTAGTATGATAGGTACGCACCTGTTTCAATGGGTACACATGCACATACATGTTTTTACACCCAGAAACATATAAAAACATAAAACAGTGACGTAGACGTTCCCAGAATGATGGGAATGCACCTGTTTCAATGGGTACGCGTGCGTGTAGGCATTTTTGCAACCAGAAACATAGAAAAACATATAACAGTGACACAGACACGCCCAAAATGATGGGTACACACCTATTTCAATGGGTACATGTGTGCATAGGTGTTTTTGCACCTAGAAACACATAAAAACTTAGAACAGTGATGCAGATGTGCCCAAAATGATAAGTACGTGCCTATTTCAACGGATACGTGTGCCCTGTGAAAAACCTACAAAAAACATGGATTTTCAAATTTTCACGAGAAAACAGGTTATTGGTTGGTCAAAAGTTCCTATTTGTATGTTAAACCCACAAATGTATGTAAATAGAGTTCGTTAATCGAAGGTTTAAAACAAAAATTAGGAAAATAACAAGTGATTTACACTAAAAAAACTTGAAAAATGACTTTGAATAACTCAAAGGACCTCCATTAATGGAGGATGGACATAAGTGTCCCACCAGGCGTGCCAAATGTGTGCAATGGAAAGTTGAAAAATATACAGAGTGAGGCTAAAGAACCTCAAAGCTTTGTTAACTCAACCATGCACCATTAGATTCGAGCTAAACAAGAGAAACTAACATAAAAGTTTTATAACTTTGAAAAAAACATCAAAAACTAACATGTATACTACTCTCTACTCTATGAAAGCTTATTAAAATTGAACGTAGTTTAGATCCTAAGCAATCAAATTATGTGATTAGTTGTTTTCTTCAATGGAGGTGGATGGATGCAAGATGGGGGAGCTCTTAGCAATGGAGTATGGCCAAGATCCAAATGTTCTATAGCTTAAAGTTATCATAAATGATTTCTAATGCCTTTCCAAAGTGTTTGAGAGTAAAGTTGTAAGTCTAAATGGGATGGGTGACCCTTCTATTTATAGGTTTCGACTTGGGAGAATTTGGAATTCAGGTATATGTGGGACTAAAGTCTAAAAAGCACTTTAGGATTAGATTAGGATAAACATGCTTTAGGCTTAGTTAAGATTGGTTTAGGCTAGTTAAACTCAATTAACAAGTGATTAGAGACTCATTGAGAGTTAGGAGGGGTCTGGATTACCAATTGTGACTGATAGATAGCCTAGGAAGCCAATAGAAGTGGTCTAGAGAGAACTAGGGAGATTCTTAATGGTCAAAAGGAGGAATGTTTAGCTAATAAGAGATATATTAACTAAATTAGATGATTTATAGGAGGAATACGACCAAGAAGGTGTTATAAATGGGCATCAAAAAATGGAGCGAAGAATGGGGAATTAACGTAGTATCATTTATCGGTTGAATTGGATGAAATGCTAAGTGTAAGGATATTTTAGGTGCCTACACAAGGAAAACAAATTTGTTAATGGGGTAGATCTAAATGATTTGTGAGTCATTGTAATAGAAACAAGCAAAAATGTAAGAAACATATAATTTACTTACATTGCATTTGACATAGGTATCAGTTGTGTACCAATATTTTACCAATTCTTGAAAATTTTTGAATTTGTCAATGTTTAGGATTTTTGATTGAATTTTTGAATATTTTAGAATTTTCTGAAAATTTGCCAATGTTTTGAAAATGTTCATTTTTGTAATTATTTAGTGATTTTTTTAGAGGAATTTAGATGAAGAAAGATTTTCTGAAAACAAAAAAAAATGTCCCAGGATGAAGGAATCATCACTAGGTAGCTAAACTATGCCCTAACGGGGTGAAAACAGGTGAAAAGAAACAATTTAATAATAATAAATATCACGGAAGGTGGTAGAAGAAGTTAGAATGATCACAACATCCATACCACACCTCTCGACCGTCACGATGGGTGAAAATGCATCGCGGAGGGGTCACAATGACCATATATAACACCCTGGGTGTTGGGATCCTAATGTAGCTACCAAATCTTAAAGGCGCATAGGTGCGCACGGCTAGAGGAAGCGTGCAAGTTAAGGCACGCAAGGCAGGATTCAAAAAGGGTTCTTAGAGAACCAAGGATACGCACCCACAAAGCACAATTCAGGACTTAGTCATTTTCATCCTTTTGGATAGAACACATGAAGAACATGTTCCATTTTGATAAGGTTCCAGCCTGGCAACAGGGTGTCTTGGAAGGAATATACCTTACGATAAGAAGATCCAAAAATCTAATCATGACATGGAGAGGCATGCACCTGAGGTGATCCACACCTTGACACTTGGGGCTAGATCTAAGGTTGTAGAGGAGTTTGTTGGAGATCATATGCCTATATATGTGTGTGCCCTTAGCAAAGAAAGGAGGAGAACACGAGGAAGGAAGCGGAGCTCTATAGAATTACTGCAAGAACTATGGGATAAAAGGGGTAGATGATTATAGGAAGGATGTAATAAGGGAATGGGGAACGTAAATTTTGTTTCGAAAGTCTTCATGTATGGATCCAGATATGGCGCATGACTACGGTTTCCCCTTCTGTGATATTCTATAGTAATATTATGAATGAATATGATAAGGTTACCATGATAATTGTATTAAGATCTTCTCTCTGTATTATCTGCATATTTCTATTATGCTTTTTCTCTTGTATAATCATGAACCTTATTTGAATGTTAAGTCTATTTGTGGATTTACAACTTCCTAGTTCTGTTAATTTTGTTAAGCATTTTTACTTTTGATATGATTGAAAGGGTATAGAAGCCATTCTAAGCTCTATAACTTTTCATGTCCTTTAAAATCACTAATTCAAGATCATGAATGATGGCTTCCACTAAACTCACATAAAAGAGAGACTCGGCTCCCTCTCGCGTGCCTCGAGTGAGCACCTAGCACCCGCTGGGTGATAGGCCGGTGCGCATGAGGTTCCCCTATTCTTGGTGGGTACAAAAATGACTACATATTGGTTCCATTTCCAAGACATATTTTTGAAGTTGTAGTGGAACATGGCATACATCATGGTCTATGCAAAAAGTGATGATGGAGCGCTTAACACTTGAAGGTGTTGAAAATTGGTTTAAAAGCATGGAGGACAAGTTTTCTCAGAGATTAAGTACTAGACCTGAGTTTGATACGTGAAGATGGGTGGAAGACACTCTCTATCATGAGTTATACGAAACCTTCTTCTGTTGTTTCCTAGTAGAGTTATTTGAGTGGCTCTCGGCATATCCATCTAGGTCAGGGTGTTATTATAAATCACACCTTTAGACCTAAGAAACATACCAAAACTTACAAGATGTTGATCTAACATGGAACCATGCTATAGATAATTGGTGGAATGGAGTATTGGCTAGCTACACTTTGTAATACGTAATTTCCACATATTATTGTTTGGAAGTTGCTGAGTTTGAATTTTTACAGGATCCCAGAGGATCATTTTGTAGGCTATCCCCCTAGCAATCAAAATCTTGATGGTAACCATGAGTTTAGAGGCATTCCCAGTGGCTGGCTAAACCACTTTGAGTGCTTGGCAAGGAAGCCAGGTTGGGGAGAGATGGCTGATATAAAGACGGCTCAAGTATGGTGAAGCGCATGAGTGAGAGATTACGAGACGGAATGAGGTTTCCTTTACGATGGATTTATGGAGGTAGACATTTTTGGGAGAAGATTTTCACATGGAGGATGTGGAGCCTGAACATTCTGTGCTACCCCATCTTGGCAAGCACGGAAGAGAGAACCCCTCACCTTCTGATGAGATCCTATCACGTGGAGAAAGAAGATTCGTTAGTGTGCATCTGACCACACCTAGTGACCAAACCTTGGCGCTTGGTTTTTTTAAATGAGGGAAAAGTATAGTTGATCCATTTGATATTAGTGGAAGAAATTGATCGACACCCAGAAGATACAACTTCTCATTCAAGACTTCTATGGCTTCACACACTATTCCAGTATTTGGTGGAATGTTTGGACAAGGCACATATACAGGTGGTTTTGGCAGTGTGTCAGGAAGTGGTGGGGGAAATACGACTGGGAGTGGCATTAGTTCACAAACTATTGGCATGCAATTCAATGGGACGATGGGAATGTTTGGCATGACAAACATAGGCGTTGTACCTAACACAGGAGGATCTAGAGGTGGAAGTGGTGGAGCTGGTGGCTTAGGATCTAGTGGGTCTGGTGGAGGAGGAAACACTAGAGGAAATCGAGGGACTGGGTCAGGAGGACAAGGGCCTTAGCCACCTCCTCAAGTATTTTTCAATATGTCTCTGCACTTACCAGATTACATTGGGATAGAGGATGTCGCAAAGCATGTGCATAAGTGCGAGCTGCTATGGCGCGTGAAGGGGATCACAACCCAGGATCGAAAGGCTAGTCAATTTGAAACAACCTTACAGGGAAGCACGCATAGTTGGTATAGAAAGTATGACCCTAATCAGACTGTTGTGGATTATACCACACTAAAAAATGCATTCTTAGCAGAATTCCACATACCTAAGTTTGAACAGAAGAGCATCAGCTCTCTCAAGGAAATCTAGTAGGGAATGGCAGAGAGCATGTGGTAATATGATGCACACTTTAAAAATATATTTTCTAAACTATCTTATGATAACCACCCTTCACAACATGCTCAGTGGTTTTTTAGAGGGTTGATCACACCCTTTAGGAGGGCTTTGTCTAATAAAACATTCACAGACCCGCACGAAGCATTGGAAGGTGCTTTCCATGTTGAGGAAGTTGGTAGTGTTGACACTGGTGTCAGCCCATTTCTGGAGGCTTAGATCACTTGCCATGGCTAAGCAGTTGGAGAAATTATCTGCCAACACAATTCTAGAGACTTGTGGTGGGATGTGGTACACAAATTGTAATGTAGAAGGGAACATAAAGGATAATGGCGGGATATGTACTTGGAAGGTGGTACGCATGTCATAGCGGTAAATTGTGAGATATGTCACAGGGATCATGATGCAATGTATGTTCCCCCTTTTATAGTGTGTGATCCATAAAGAATGTATCTTGTTATTGCAAGATATGTAACTCAACCACACATGACACTAAGGATTGTAGATTGATTGACCAGATTCATGAGAAAATTGATCTTGGTGTGTGCCAAACTGGTATTTTTGGCAGTTCCAAAGGAGATGAACGTCGATATGAAGAGTGCGGAGATGGAGGTGTGCGTGGGAGGGGATTTCAAGGAGGATTTCATGGCCGTGGTAACCGTGGGGGAAGAAGTGAGTTCCCATGTGGAACATGCTTTAATTGTGGAGCCACCGACCATTATAAGCGTAAATGTCTAGATCTTCTACAATGCTCCTGGTGTGGAAATTTTTTTTAAGTACGAAGAGTGCCCGAAGTTATACAAACATATGAGTCAGCAACATCGGAAGGATAAGGGTGCATTACCATGGTGAGTATTAAGAAGGTACTGATGCACAATGGCTCCCACGTAAGTAATGCGTGAATCAGAACTAGAGCCTGTTATGATAACAACAAAGGCAGATTCCTGTGTGTGCAAGGGAAGTGCCTAAGCAGCGACCTCTGGTTTCAATGCGAAGACAGTAGTACATGGGAGGTATTTAAACCTAGCTCACAAGAAAGAAGTCTACGAGGAAACCATGGACGTAATTCGAAGCTTACAAAGGGAGATCCAATGCTTAAAAGAAAAAACTAGAAAACATGAGCAAATAAGACCAGTAGAAACACCAAAGGATGACTTGGATGAGGTTAATGAGGTGTGTAAACTGCTGAGGCAAGAGAATGTTATTCCCCTACTAGGAGCATGGTTGAGAGAAAAGGTGCCACGCACCAGGGAAGAACACAAAAGGCAGATCCTGCATGTAAACCTCCCACCTCACAGCCTTGATTATGACAAAGAAATCACCTTGAATGCAGTAGTGGATGGGTGGCTACTTAGCAAACATCATCATTGAAACACAGCAGTGGAGGTTAATGTTCTCACTCTAGATGCCTGGCATTAAATGGGAAGACCTACATTATAGCCATCTTCAAATGTGTTGTATATGGAAAATAAGAAAAAGGTAATGCCCATAAGTGTCTTAAAGGATGCGACCATAAACATTCAGGGGACTAAGTTCACTGGGGATTTTGAAGTCTTGGCGCTTGCCAAGGTAGATAATTTACCAGTGTTAATTGGGCACCCATGGTGCTATAAGAACAATGTAGATATCTGAGTTTAACAAGGATTGTACATAAGTTTTGAAAACAAGGAAGAGATGGATGAGTATACCACTTGCTGATGGAAATTCCACACCCTATATTGAACACCTTGGAGAGGAAGTTCCTGGACAGAATATATATGCACTCCATAAGAGATCTAGAGACCATCCACCCTACATAGAGGGAATCATCCAGTTTGATGATGCCTAATCTGTCAGTGATACTACCATTATATCATGCGATAATTGGGTGCATGGGACTTATGAAATGATTGGACAACATGTAAAAGGATCGGTGACCAGGGTAGCCATGACACGTACAGTTTAGGCACATGGGAGGAAAGATAATAACCAAGTATTTTAGGGATGCATACCCTAAGGTCTTTCTGAGAGAAATGGAAGCTCAATGGAGGGATGAAGAGTGACAAGCTATGATGGATTCTGTTCTAATAGGCACATTAGCGAGGTGGTGAGCCGCACATAGCAAAAACTTGTTGGAGTGGCATGAATTTATAATTGCGCTCACTATCTAATTCTCGAGGAGAAATATACCCACCACTATCAAGGATTACAATGGCAGTGAACCCACCTCTTCCCACATCCAGGCATGTGAGAGGGTCTTGGGAGAAGGCATGGAATCTTTACCACCCTCCCTTTAGGTTCACAAGTTGTATTTGACACTACAAGGTTGTGCGCGTGCTTATGTACATCCATTCTAAAACTCACCACCAAGACAGGAAATTGGCAAGAATTAGCAGCTAACCTGGTTCACACATTCGAGTACTAAAGTACTAAGCAACTGGTTGATGAGGCATTGCAGGCTGACAAGCACCTCACTCTGGAGGATTGTGCCATGACAGAAAATAGATTAGTAGATTTACTTGGTGGACCTAGCTTCGAAGCGCATAGTTTGAAGAGGAGGAACCAGAAGGCATACAATTCGAGCACGTGCATTTGGTAAAAAGGAAAAAGGAAAGATGGTATACATTATTGATGGAGAGAAGATGGAGAGCCTGAATGTAGACCATTCAGTTTGAGACGTGTGAGGTATTTGACAGTGCAGATGCATGTGTTCATGCATGTACCATGAACCACTCAAAACCAAGAAAGTTAACATCGGCTCAAAGAAGGAGCCCAAGGAAGCTATCATTGGGGACTACTAGTCAGACAAGGAAGTATCAAAGATCATCAATCTCTTGTACGAATTTAAGGATGTATTCCCACGTGGATACCATGAGTTGAAAGGCGTCCACCATTCATTGGGGGAAATGACGATAAAGTTGAAAGATGGTGTGCACCTAGTTAGGAAGAGGCCTTACAGGATGAATCCCAACATGCACGTAAGGGTTAAAGAAGAGCTAGACAAAATGATAGCATCTCGGTATCATTAAGGCTATGGAGGAATTAGAATGGATAATTCCAATGGTGATTAACATAAAGAAGGATGGGTGGATTAGGATATGTGTGGATTACAGGGAGTTGAACATTGTTTGTATCATAGATCCTTTTCCCACCCCTTTCATTGAAGAGATTTTGGAAGGATTTGTTAGGCACGAGATCTATTCCTTCACGGATGGATTCTTGGGATATCACAAAGTAAGGATTGCCAAGGAAGACCAAGAAAAGACAACTTTCACCACCGAGTGGGGAAGCTTTGCATACACAGATCCTGCGCTTTTGATTGAGGAATGCACCCATTGTATTTTCACACATAGTGCTACAAGCATTTAAGGACTTCATCCAAAAGTTCCTTCAAGTATATTTGGATGATTGGACAGTGTATATATTGGTCAAGGACCATTGTGATAACTTGAGATTGATGTTTGAAAGATGTTGGCAATTGAGGATTTCCCTCAACATCAAGAAATGTGTCTTTGCAACTCCTTTTGTAATGTTGTTGGGTCATATCATATGCAAAGAGGGCTTACTTGGTGGATCCGGTGCAAAAGTTGCAGTTATTGTCAGATTAGGGGATCCCAATAGCCAAAATGCACCATGTGTGGATTTCTTGGAAACACATAGGGTACTACAAAAATTTCATTAAGGGATATGCCAAGATCGTCATGCCTTTAGCATATATTTCTCAGATATAAGAGTGCCTTTCAGTGGGAAGAGGCGCAGCAGAGGGCATTTGAAACTCTAACAGAAAGGCTTGTCACCACACCTATTCTATGATTCCCATCATGGGATAAACCTTTCCATGTCCATGTAGATGCCTTTGGTACAAAAATGGGAGCTATTCTTGCTCAACCAGGAGAGGAGATTGTTTATTATCCCTTGTGTTTTACAAGAAGAAAGTTGACACTAGTAGAATAGAATTATAGAACAACCGAGTGTGAGCCATTGTCAATGATCTACACGATCCAAAAATTTAGACAATATATACTAATCGACTCCCTTCATATTCTACACTGACTATATGGCCTTGAAGTATCTAGTAAACAAAGCAGTGTTGCAAAGGCTCATATGTCATTGGGTACTTTTATTTCAGGAATTTGAATTCAAAGTGGTGGTAAAACCTGGAAATAACAATTATGGGCCAAATCATTTATCAAGGATTGATTCAGGAGAGGACACGCAAAGTATCAAGGAAACCATGCTGGACGTGAAACTATTCAGGTTATGGTGTGCACCCTCAAAGTTAGAAAACATTGCTGTTTTTTTCAAGGAAGGTGTGGTTCCTAAAGGGATGAAAGCATTGGAAAGGAAAAGGTTAGCCATACGTGCCACGCCCTTCATGTTGATCAATGGGGATTTGTTTAAAATGGGTCGTGATGAGGTTTTGCACTGGTGTGTATTAGAACATGAACGCGTGGCCATAATAGAAGAGGCTCATGGTGGGATTGTTGGAGGAAACTATGTGGGGAATACAACCGTGTGCAAGATCCTAGTCGCCAGACTGTGGTGGGAGATGATTTACCAGGATTGCATTGATTTTTGCAAGGCCTGTGACCACTGCCAGTGCCTTGGAAAACCTGGAAGAAGGGATGAGATTCCCTTGCACCCCATCGCTAGCACGAAACCTTTTGAGAAATGGGCAATAGATTTTGTCAAACCAATCTCACCAGCTATGCGATGGATTAACTCGTGGTATATCATTACATGTACTGATTATCTAACAAGGTGGGCAGAGGCCGCACCCACTAAGGATTGCACCATAGCCATGACTGCTAGATTTTTGTGGGAGAAAATTATCAGTAGGTATGGGTGGCCATTAAGTTTAACAAGTGATAGGGGCACTCACTTTTTAAATGAAACCATCAGGATTCTATTGGCAGAATTCATGGTAGCCCATCACAAGACTACCCCTTATCACCCTCAGGAAAATGGGACTAGAGAGGCATTCAACAAAATCCTTAGTCACACATTGAATAAGATATGTGATGTGGGTAGGCAGGATTGGGATGACAAGGTGTCATCAGTTCTTTGAGCATACAGAACAACGTATAAAATATTAAACAAGGCCAAACCATTTCAATTGGTGTTTGGCACAGAAGTAGTTTTGTTGGTCAAATTCATGATACCATCTCTGCATATATCACATGCAGGAGGGTTGGACAATGAGAAATCACTGGAAGAAAGAATAGATGAATTGATGAAGTTGGATGAAAGGCGCTCACTAGCAAGATGGAGCCAAACAACTGAGAAGGAAAAGGAAAAGGCATGGCATGACCGCCATATTAAGAACAAACAATTTGAGGTTGGCCAGATTGTATTGCTATATGATTCAAAATTTCTATGCCATCCTGGAAAGTTGAAGGTGCATTGGTTGGGTCCTTATGTAATTTCATACATCCTTGATTCAGGCACATACCAGTTACAAGTGCTAGATGGAACAACATTACCTGGACACTTCAATGGGAGTAGGTTGAAGTCCTACTATAAATAATGCTTCTTGGTGTTTGTAAATAAGGCATTTTTTCTAGTTAGTTTAGAATTTCCTTTTATGCTTTTCCTTTCTTGTATTTCCCTTTCACGTTGTTGTTTTGTTTTACACTTTGGGCACTGGTAACCTTATTACTTTTTGACTTATGAATGTGCAGAGGACTACACATCGTTTTAGTGTGGGGTGAGATGATGAAGAGAAACTTGGAATTATTTTTCTAGGAGGATTTGGGTAGGTGGAAAAATAACGTTACATTGGAAATCCACGTACAAAGGAGAAAAAGTGAAAAAACATGAGGTAGGTGAAAGCAAGAATCATGAGGATGAAAGAAGTGCCTTTGGCACCGGTAACACGCGCACAAGAGTCTTCTATCAAGATGGATTGTTTGTGTGCCATAAGGTTGGAAAATTTTTCACGCAAGGATTGGGCACATAAGGAGAAGCGTTGAAGTCAGTTTTTGTTTGAAAACACTGCATTAAATATTGTCGTACAGTGGTAGGTAGCCTAGCCTTAAATGCATAAAAGTGGGAAAATCTATAAATACAAGAGTGGGCATTTCATTATTTTACTTTGCGAACACAAGAAGAGTGATTTTCTTTCAAGAGCTAGGGTTTTGAGAACTGACTTGTGTGAAGGAAAATCCCAAGAAATTAAGCGTAATCGGTCTGTTGGATCTACAAACTAGAGCAAAAGTGATTCACGGGTGTGAGGAACATTGTGAAGAAGCACCATGATCAAAGGAGAAAAATCTGAGATTAGGGTTTGTGTTTTAGGGCACAGGGTGCACGAGGAAAAATTTCAAACAACTCACAAGTTAACCTGAGAATGAAAGAAAAGGGTGCAATGATGGCCATGAAACCATTTGATAAACCTGCAGAACAATCCAAGAAGGGAAAGGGTAAAGGAAAAGGAAAGAAGAAACAAGAAGAAATACCCTTTGATATAAATGAGGAATGGTACTCTGAGATGTAATACTTGGATGGGGTTTTCCTAGGGCACGAGTGGGAGTCCCACATAAGAAAGATAACCATGAATGACTACAATCACCAGTCAAGTACAATCGAGAAGGAAATGGCGCTGGAGCTAGTGTACCCCACAAATAAATAAACATCTAACGTGTTGTTGATCTACAGTGACGTGGTCAAGGTGAAAATGGAGAAGGCAGGGCTTCTCCAACTTTTCGAGTTACCATATTTCAGGAAGCCTGAGTGCTTGTACCAGTGGTTGATGATGCATGTACACGAAGACTTCTTCTGCTTCGCAGAGCACAAAATGTGCATAACTCCCCAACTAATTTCACACTACACAAGCCTAAATTAAGAAGGGGACGCACTCGAAGATGACCTCCTAGATGAGGAGGAAATCAAAGAAACCATAGCATCCTAGGAATTGAAGAAGAGATCAAGGTACTACAACATCTCAGATATCAGTGATCTAGTGATGAAGATGGCCACACACCTAGTCTCCAAGCTGAATGGACAAGAAAGGTGGACCCAGGTGAGCAAGCCCTGGCTGAATGTCTGCAGGAAAGTCATAGAGGGCACCATATACAACCTCTCCCAATATATTGTAGATGGAATCATAAGTAGCACATAGAAGGGAGGAAAGATCTTATTTGGAAACATTCTGTTGACAATTGTGTTCTCAAAAGTCAGGGTGCCGGATGCATCTGAAAATTTTGTGTGGGAGTACCCTACTAAAGATCCTTTTCTTGCGGAGAGGTTTCAGAAATACACATGTGAATCAATGACAGGGGTACACAAGGAATGCTTAGACAAATGGTATACATGCCTTAGGAATGCATTTGGGGCTGAATGGTGGATCCCTAAACAACTCCCCGCGGTGACCAAAGGAGAAGTAGAGTTCACAGTCTACCAGCACTTTTATATTGGTAGGTTCATTTTGGTCGATGGAAGCTGGAGTCCATGGTGCAAACTCCCATTCTAATTTACTACCCAATTTTTCCAAGTGGGAGTAAACAGATACAAGGAGTCAAAGAAATTAAACCTTGACTTGTCCACCCTTGACAAAGAGCACAGGGAAATAAGGAAGAAGTTGGTCTACCCAGAGAAGCATGCATATGTTAAAAGGTACGTGTCACATGATGTGCATATTGTCAGGCCTTTGACCTTACCTATTACTGGAAGTAATACCGCAAGGATTTACCTACGCATAAGGCCAAAATTCAAAAAGGACATGTACGTGGAGGATGAGATATCCTTCCCAGACGACCCTACTCAAAGGAAGAATCATGTGCCAAATCATAAGGAGAGGGAAGAGAAAGAGGAACAAAGGGTGGTGGAGAAGCAAGATGTAGGTACCAAGGGGACAAGTACCTACGTCCGGAAGAATAAGAAGACCGTGATCAAGGAGAAGACCCCAGAACCTATGAAGCCACCATCCCCTGGGGAACCCTCACATGAGGAGAAGACCACATCCCCAACTCTAGAGTTTTCAGCAAAGGAAGAAGAAGAGGGGATGGAAGAACCAGAGTCTAAGGATGCAGACGACACAAATGCCTATATAGGAAAAAAGGATGATGATGAAGAGGAAGAGCTCGAGGTAAATCAAGAGCTTATTGATGTCCACGATTCGGAGGAAGAGGAATCAGAAGATGCAAATGATGCTTTCATCTTTGCAAGGAGGAAGGGCAACCAACGGGAGGAAGGCACGTAAAACGAAGAAAGGAGTGAGGGTGAAAGTACCAAGAAGCTAGATATGCCCAAGCTCACTTAGGAGGAGGTGGATGATAAAGTGACAAGGGAGGAAGAGAAGATGATTAATACCTTGGTTGATGAGAAATTGGAGTGCAGCATGGAGCTCGTGCTCAGTGAATTCAAGGAAGAGAAAAGTGAGAAGAGTGTGAGTATCACAAAAGGCCCAACTCTTATAGTGACTGTTCCAAAGGGCATGCGTATGGGAATTAAATGTGCGGAGGAAGGAAAATCAATGATGGGGTATGTTAATGACCCTAACAAAGTTTTGTGCTCACACTTCTAAAGTACCATGCCCACCGAGGACCTCACTGCCATAGAGTCCTTTGATCCTGAGGGTGAATACCCGCACATAAGAAAGATGCTCTCATGGGAATTTGACTCCCACCTTGATAAGCCCGAGTTCAAGATTAATCAAGGGGAGATACTAGAGCTATCCGAGACAAAGGGGGTCAACCCCATCATAAACACACAACAACTGTTAGATGAGAAAGTATGTAATGTGCTCAACAAAGTCTCCATGGAGTTATAGGAAAGGCTCTTCATAAAAAATGAGGGGGTTAAAGTCTTGGACGACCTGATGGAGAAGAGGAGGGAAGAAATAGTTGAGCTAACAAAGGAACTCAGCCTTGAAAAGTTGATCAGCGCTCAACTATAGTGCAAATTACAAGAGGAGAAAGCTAAAGTGCGTGAATTTTCCAAGAAGGTGGAGCTCATCTCCCAGGCTATTGTCATGAAGCACCCATACCTTAACCCTCCCACACAAAAATATGGTTCCCCGCTAGAGTGTCTTGAGGACTTGCCTCGGATCCTCACCATGGAAAGGAAACCTTTGGCCTTGGAGTCGGTAGAGGATGTAGCTACACACTTGGAGTAGGTGGACAAGTTAAAAGTCATCACGCTCGTAGATGAATATAGCAAGGTGCTTTCTAATGTAAAAGTAGATGCACAAACTGTTGGGGTCGCATACAACCATTGTGCGGATCAGGACAAGGTGACAAGCATGTTGTTTTCCAACGATGAGGCCAAGCTGAAGGAATTCAGGGAAAATAATAAAGGAAATAGAACAGAGTGAGAAAAGATTCTAGCTTAAGTAGAAAGAAAATATGAAGCTATTGAGATCCTTTGGGTCTCAATCAAAACCCAGCTTAAAGAGATCTACACGATCACTATGAGGAATATGGATGCCATGGAATATCAAGCTAAGGAACTAAAAATGGCAGTAAATACCATTAACATAAAGGGGGAATGATTAACCTTCGATGAGGTGAACACATTGGTTGTCGACCTTTGCAAGAGGGCACAGGATGAAGTCAGTGCTTGGAATACATTGGAGGCCGACCTGCGGAAGAATTTTCCCCTTCTTCTTCTTTAGGTAGTTTTCCTTCTATTCTCTCTCTTCCCCATTTCTTTATTCTTTCCCTCCATTCTTTTCCAAGGCAAGGCCTTGCCTTCTTGTACTACATTCTTTGAAAAGGTTCCTGAGGGTGGAGAATAGGTGAAGTGTGGGGTAATGTTGGGATCCTAATGTAGCTACCAAATCTTAAAGGTGCGTAGGCATGCACAACTAGAGGAAACTTGCAAGTTAAGGCGCGCAAGGTAGGATTCAAAAAGGGTTCTTTGAGAACAAAGGATGCACGTCCACAAAGCACAATTCGAGACTTAGCTATTTTCGACCTTTTGGACAGAACACATGAAGAACATGTTCTATTTGGATAAGGTTCCAGCCTAGTAATAGGGTATCCTGGAAGGAATATACCTTGCAATAAGAAGATCCAAAAAGCTAATCATGACATGGAGAGGCATGTGCCTGAGGTGATCCACACCTTGACACTTGGGGCCAAATCTGATGTTACAGAGGAGTTTTTTGGAGATCAGATGCCTATATATATGCGCACCCTTAGCAAAGAAAGGAGGAGAACACGATGAAGGAAGCGGAGCTCTACATAATTACTGTGAGAACTATGGGATAAAAGGGGTAGATGATTATAGGAAGGATGTAATAAGGGAATGAGGAATGTAAATTTTGTTTCAAAAGTCTTCATGTATGGATCTAGATATGGCACATGACTATGGTCTCCCCTTCTGTGATATTCTATAGTAATACTATGAATGAATATGATAAGGTTACCATGATAATTGTATTAAGATCTTCTCTCTATATTATCTGCATATTTCTATTATGCTTTTTCTCTTGTATAATCATGAACCTTATTTGAATGTTAAGTCTATTTATGGATTTACAAATTCCTAGTTCTATTAATTTTGTTAAATGCTTTTACTTTTGATACGACTGAAAGGGTATATAAGCCATTCTAAGCTCTATAGATTTTCATGTCCTTTAAAAACACTAATTCAAGATCATGAATGATTCCTTCCACTAAAATCACATAAAAGAGAGACTCAGCTCCCTCTCACGCACCTCAGGTGAGCACCCAGTGCCCACTGGGTGTTAGGTCGGCACACATGAGGTTCCCCTATTCTTGGTGGGTGCAAAAATGCCTACACTGAGGGTTAAATAATCACAAGTAATGCATTTTTTACTGAGTCCTTGCCAATTTTTACCATGCTATTTTCACTGAACCTTGAGAGATATGGCATGAGTTTAGACGTGTATAAGGTGAGCACACGTAGTCTGGTAATTTGTGTGGGTGCACGGTGATGAAACCTATGTGGGCACCCCATCCATTATTTTTTATAGAATTTTATGACATTTAATACACTTTAAAAACACCACAATAGCATATGTGCACTCCTTGAGGTGCACATATGTCATCAGGGGTGTGTAGGTGTGGGAAAAACATATGCACGTGGATGCATACGTTAGGGTTGGGTTTTATACACAGGAGGGAGCGTATGTGTAGGTAGGTGTGTGTAGGTACAAGAAATGGCACGCAAGTGCCAAGTTTAGGAGGGTAAAGGGGTTTCACATGTTTATGTGAAAATGAGCGTGTGGGTGTCGAGAAGGGCCTGTATGCACTTTGGGCATGCATACGCTAACATGGGCACACAAGTGTACTGAGAGGGCCGCGAGAAATTAAAATGGGGGGTTAATCAACCTTTGAATAAGTTTCCAAATTGTCCAAAATAATGTAGCGGTGAATAGGCTAAGGTTAGGTGATGTCAGATAGAAAAAATTCTATTGAGTGTGTTGCATGATCTTGTAGATGCATTTGTCCACCTTATTAGACTCGTGAGTGGTATGGTAGGTTAGCTACCTTTGAAGCGACCTTCTCTTGACATGAGAGAATATTTTTAGAGATTAATTTGGACATGAAGGGGCTTACACACATGGAATGGATTCCAAATATTACACTTGATCATAACCTTGTCACCACCTGGGCTGGGAGGTAACAAAGTGAGAGTCAGTGCTTCAAATTACCCACTAGCTAGAGGACTGTTACTCTTGAGGATGTCAAGGATACTAACCATAGCATAGATTGCTTGATTGAGTTATTTGTGTAGATTAGATACCACAAGAGGGGTAGAAAGTGGGGTTACAATCATGCTTCAGAAATTTGAGATTGTCTTGTGTTGTGGTGTATCTTATGGCTCTTTTCAAAGGAACCCTACTTCCTAACAAGATTGGTGCATTTCCATTGGTTCTGATTGGAGTTATCCACGGCTTAATAGGTGAGGAGAGGTATTGTTGGGGGCAGTTCTTACTTACACATTTATACTGGGATCTAAATCTTATTACTTACCGCAGTCAGAAAACCATGGCGCCAACTACAATTTTACAAATATGGGCATCAGACCATATTTCCATTGGTTTCCCTATAAGAGCATTGCAAGATCAAGCTCACGGTGAGCCTTCAGTCATAGGATAGGACCTTGTATGCAACAATGTGTGAGGTCATATGGGTGATACATATTTATATCATCATTCATTTGATTGTATTCATTTACAGATGATTGTTTGGAGACCATACATGCATTTCTAGTGGCAAGAGGATCCAGTTGAGCTCAACATTGCATTAGTTGAGAATTTTCTAATCTAGAGCCGTAGTTACATCATAGAGTACTAGATGATTGATTTGGTATAATAATAGTATGGTGCTATATAGGATGTGCCCAACGCAAAGATGTGGTATGTGCACCACACTAGATAGACATTTTATATTAGCCCATTGATTAGGACAAAAAGAGCCACAAATAGCTTTGAGAAGATGGTTCCATTAGCAGAGGTATACTTGTGAAAAATTATAGATCCAAGGACCATAACAACATATCCCACCTGGTATGCAATAGTTATTCCAAGTTGGTTAACTATCCCACAAGTTACACTGGACATAAGAGTTTCACCCCCACCAGAGCACCATCCTCAGAGAGGGAGAACAGGGTGGGGTGGAAAATAGGGTAGTGACAATGATTATGGGTCAGATGGAGATGGGGATGGAAAGGGATAGGAAGGTAATGGAAAAGGCCACGTACACCAACAGAAACAGGGTTAGATCCCCCAGGTGGTTATGGAGGTGGGTATTCATGCACCTTTATGGTAGGTTCCTCCATAGATCATGTATAGTAGGATCCACCATTGGATCCCATTATTAACCCACCACATAGTACAATAGGGGGTGGAGGGGGTGACTCATTTTTCCTTATGCAACAATTGCAGCAAATGGCAGGCCAGATCTAGTAGGTTACAATGTTATTACATCAGTCTACAACACAAATATAACAGGTTGTAGTAGAGCTACATCAGCTTCAGAAAGAGAGGGGTCAGCTACGTACCAAGAGAGAACACATACAGGAGGTTACAATGGAGTGAGATTATCTCTAGATAGAGCAGGTATAGTCTTGGGCTGAGGTGGGTGGGATTTCAGAGGAGATTACTTATTTACGTCATTTTGTCAAAGCTTTTATGATGCCTTATGTTCACATGGATTTAGATGTAACCACTGGACAAGATGTGTATTACATATCATTACATTATGATGTTTTCCTAGCGGAACAAAGAGCTTCTGCATTCAGTCAGTAGACTATGAGTAGGAGTGCCTTACAGTCATGTAAGGTAGTTATATCAACCATATCAGTGGATCAGAAACCAAAATGTCAGCAGGGGACATAGGTGATGGGACCACCATGAGATCATAAGCTCCGAATTCCACATGAGGGAGAGAGTCAGTCATAACTCTATTTTATTTGATGTATTTAAAGATGTATGCAATTTTGATGTATACCTTGATATGAAGGAACATTTTTTGTCGATGCCCATGATGCCATACCATGTATTTGACAATAATGTTCTTAGACACATTTCTAAATGGACACTTATATTTTGATAGATCTATATGATGTTGATGATGATGGAATTTTATTATGATGTTTATGATTATATCATATGTTTTTGATTTATGAGATAACATTAGATGATATCACATTGTATGTTTAATGAGATACTTTGTGTTTTACTTATCACATTTTTTTTATGAGATAACATTTTTAATCCACATTTTTTTTATCGTCTAAGTTTGGTGGGGGGAGGGGGTAGAAGGTGGTCCGTCTTTCCCCTCTTGGTGATATTATATGATGTTTAGCTTAACATACATGTTTAATTTTCATGTTTAAGATGGTTTAGCTTAGATTTTATTGATATACAATGTATAGATGTGATTATAGATGATATGATGATGAAATGACAACAAACTGCATAAAACAAACAATCAAGCAAAAATGAATCAAATCTAATCAATACAACACAACTGTGTATAAGGCGCAAGATAAAATTAATTCAATGTAATGCGCAAAATATTAAAGTAACACTTAATTGAAGTAAGGAAATAAATTCAACTTAAAGAACACAATACAAAAAATAAATGCAATCAAAACTATACAAACTAGAAACCAAAACTAAGCAACCTACTACTTTGTTTTTGCGGGAAAATTTTGAAACATTTTTTGTTGTTTTTGGTGTTATTTTGAGATAATGTTCTATTGTTTTTGAGTTTTCTATGGATCATTTCTGAAATTTTTAATGAATTTTCCAATATTTTTCTGGAGCTAACAAGCACAAGTAAAAATTTAACAAATCTAACAAACATATGTGCATGGCCTAAACAAAACAAGACAAGTGTATAAATACATGCAAGATAAAATGAACTCAAAACACTTAACAATAAAGTGAACAACATTTAATCTAGGTAAGAAAAATAATCTAAGGAATGCATTACAACTAAACAAAGGTAAAGTAATTATGAAAAAATATAAACAAATAACTAAGTAAGCAAAGGACTTGTTTTTGTAAGACAGTTTTCAAAGCTATTGTTCACATTGTTTTTGGGATTTTTGTAAAACAATGTTATATTGTTTTTGTATTTTCTATGATAATTTTTTCAAATGTTTTGGGATTATCAAACCATATTTGAACGTTTTTTTGGAATTTTCTGAGTTATACGAATTTTTTTGGAATTTTCTGAAAGAGTTTTCCGAAGCTATGTATATAAAACCAAGAAGTGTGGATGCCCCCAGCATTAGATAGGGTTTACAAGGGAAGAATGCCATGCATATATGTGTAATAAGGTGAATATGTGAAGGTTCCCCCAGTGTTAGATAGGATGTACAAGTTAAATCCCTTCTTAAACATACAAGAGGAGAAACTACTGAATCAAGGCCACATAAGATAGGCTCAAATGAAGCTAAAACATAGGTGCAAACTCGCTTGGGGTAAAGAAAATGTTCCCTATAGATATGAGAATTTTTGTGAACAACCAATATTCCCATGGCGTCAAAAACCATTTTTCACCAAGGGACCTACCCAAGGTGCCACAATTATGTTATTTTCACATTTGGATGACTTGTTTTCTCTTTGCTTTTCTTGATTTTTTAATTTTTTACTTTTTTTTCTTTGTTTTATGAGTTTTGATGAAGCTCATGCTCAAGCATAGAAGTACTTGAGATGTATTGTGCTCATGGTTTCTTTTAGTTCTTCACCATTTGAGTGAGCAATCTTATATGTTCCTTAACCATACTTAGCGACCAAAATATATGGTCATAACTAGTTTGGCTTGAACTTTCCTTATTTTCCCATTTCTTGGTGGTATCGAACTGATTTTATTTTGGAACTAGATCTCCTACCTCAAATTGATGAGGTTTGATACATTTTTTGTAGCCATGGGACACTCAATTTTGATATAATTCAAAGTGATTGAGTGCACTAAGGAGTCTTTCATCTAAGAGTTCCATCTTTTCTAGTCTGGCCACACAATTGTCTTTATCTTTATCTAGGTAGTCTCTAAGAGATATTCTCAGGGAGGGAAGCTCAATTTCTAGGGAGATGATGGCATCAGTGCTAAAGACCAAGGAATAGGGTGTTTCACTAGTATAAGTTAAAATGGAATTTATATAGGCCTAAAGGGTGGGGTGGATGTGCAAGTGCCAGTTTTGACCAGTCTTACTCACCATCTTCTCCATAATCTGAACAAGGGTCTTGTTAGAGGCATTTACTTTTCCATTACCTTGAGGGTAATAGCAACTAGACTACATTAAGTGAATTTGGAAGCGTTAGCATAATTTTTCCATTGTCTTATTCTTGAAATATTTACCATTGTCAGTTATAATGGTGGAAGGATTTCCATAATGACAGATAAGGTGGTTCAAAATGAATTTGGAAATTTGGGCACTAGTGACATACGTGAGGGGAACAACTTCCACCCACTTGGTAAAGTATTTTGTCGTTGTTATGATATGGTTTTGGCCATATGAGGAGGTAGGAGTGAGCTTCCCTATAAGATGCAATCCCCACTTAGAGAATGGCCATGGTGTTGTGAACAATTTCAATGCTTGTTTTGGTGTGTGAATTAGGTTTCCATACTTCTAGCATAATGCACATTTCTTGACATAGTTGTAACAATCTGATTCCATGGTAGGCTAGTAGTAACTTAATCTTAACAATTTCTTAGTGAGAACCATTTCACTTGTGTGAGCCCCAATAATTTCTTCATGTACTTCTTTGATAGCTTGGATGGACTTGGTCAAATTAAGACAATGTAAAAGATTCTAGTCATAATCACAACAATAGAGGGTTCCTCCTAAGAAGTTATAATGGGCAATGCGTCGGAAAAGGAATCCTTTATCAAGGTGGGAAATATCTGGGGGAAAGGTACCGTCTTGTAGGTAATTTTACTTTCCTATGGTGGAATGTGAAGTAAGGATCTGATTATGGCCATGGCATATGCTGATTGATTATGTGCCCTTGGTATCTATTCAATAGTAACATGCACAAAATAATCCTTTAGAGTCTCAACCATCTTCTTGTATGGGATGGGATTTTCATCCTTCACTTTATTACTCATCACTAACTTGTTTAATGATCAATTGTGAATCCCCAATGACTCTTAGTTTTCTAATATTCCATCTGATAGAAAGTTTCAACCCAACAATGAGTGCCTCATACTCTGTTATGTTATTGGTACATGGGAAACTCAATAAGAAAGATTGTGGAATGAAGTCTCTTGTTGGGGTGACAAGTATCACACCAACTCCTAAACTATGAAAATTGAATGAGACATCGAAGTGTACTTACAACATGATGGATTCCTCAATATTCATTAGGGAGGCATTTGACAGATCCAAACATGATGGTTATGTTCCTGGTAAGGGAGATTTGGCTAGATGATTAGCAAGTACCTATCCTTTGAGTGAATTTTGGTTTCCAAATTCAATATCAAACTTACTTTACAAGATGACCCAATTAGCCATCCTTCAGGTAAGCACAGGTTTAGATAAAAGGTACTTTAATGGATCACCTTTAGAGATGAGCTTGGTATTTTTATTCAATAGGTAATGATGAAGAGTTTGAAATAAAATACCACATCTAAACAAACCTTTTTAATTTACATATAATTCAACTCATAAGAAATTAATGTGTGGCTTAGGTAATAGACCACTCTTTATTTAATTTGTAGATCGTATTGGGATAGCAATGTACCAATAACACATTGGATGGCTAAGATGTATAATAAAAAAGGATCACTTGGAGTAGGTGACATGAATACAGGAGTATTAGTCAAATATTTCTTGAGTAACTCAAATATATTCCGACATTCAGGGCCCCAATGGAATGTAGCATCTTTCTTAAGTAGATGAGCGAAAGGATGGCACTTTTACGTAAGTTGGGAGATGAAATGGTAGATTTCCTACATTTTACCCTGTAAGCTCCATAGCTTCTTAAGGTTCTTTGGTGGATCCATTTCAGAAATAGTTGTAACCTTAGCTGAATCTACTTAAATCCCTCTTCTTGAGATAATGAATCCCAATAATTTTATTGATTACACACCAAAAAAACACTTCTACATATTTATTCTAACTTTGTATTCTCAAAGGCATTGAAAGATATGCCTTAATATTTATGGGTGTTATTCTTTGGTCCTTTATTTTCCTAGGATATTGTCAACATAGTCTTCTATGATGTCATTCATCATGTCATGAAAGATTACTATCATTTCCCTTTACTAAGTTACCCCAACATTTTTGAGACCGAAGGGAATTACTTGGTAGTAGAATGCTCCCAAAAGGGTTGTAAAGGAAATTTTATGTTGATCCTCCTTTGCAATCTTGATCTAGTTATAACTGGATAAGCCATCCATGAGGGACAACATTTTGTAGCCTAAAGTTGAATTGACAATAATATCAATGTTAGCTAGAGGAAAATCATCTTTAGGGAATTCCTTATTGATGTATCTAAAATTGGTGCATACTCTAATACCAACTATTTTTTTCTATACTTACACTATGTTACATATCCATTCTAAATAATTGATAAGTATGATAAAACCTATCGGTAATAATCTCTCTAGTTCTTCTTTGACCAGAAGTGCAATACGTGGGTGCATCTTCCTCAGTTTTTGTTTGACAGGTTACGCATCTAGATGCACAACAAGGTTATGCACGACTAAGGATGGTTCAAAACCTAACATATCTACTTATCACCATGAAAATATGTATGCAAATTCTCATAGCAAGCTCACAAAAAAAAATTATTTTTGTGCTGAGAGTGAAGCTCCTAGTTTTACCATTATAGGATTCTCTTATGACCCGATATTGACGTTTATGGTCTCCTCTACTAATATTTTAGATGTATCCTCCATGAGTGTAGGATTAGGAGGGAGATTGATGTTTTCATCTAAGGGTGTCTCAATGAGACTTTCACCCTAGGTGTGGCCACTTTTTATATCCTTTGATGTCTCCTCTTGTTTTTCTGCCAGTGCCTCAAAGAGGTTTTCACTATGAATTTTGGACCTTTGTTTTCATCGAGGATTTTTAGAATAACTTTTTCCATCACTTTCATTTATGTTTTTATAACCACACATCTCGGCCTCCTCCCTTAAGTACGTAGATACATCCAATTTTTTGGAGAAATAATTACTGCAGTCATTGACCATAATGGTATCTTGGATACCCAAGAACTCTGTGATTACCTCATCCTTTTCAAAGAGGTCAATAAGTACATGAATTTTTTGGTCCCAGTAAATTTATTCTAGATATAAAATGTTTATTTGGGGATCAAAAGGGGATAAGTTAAAGATGGTTGTATCCTTAAAAATATTTTGGAGGAAATATCCTTGTATAGGGTACAACAAGAATCTTCGTCGCTATCTGAATGAGATGAGCTATCCTCACATTCTAAAGAGGTAGCATTGATTTATGAGGGTATAAATCCATGAGGATTAACACCAAGGCCATGTTTATTTGGTTTATAATTAGGAATCAGGACAGGATCTAGTTGGAACTGTCCATATGTGTCACACCCGTATCCTTCATAACCCATGGCATGCATCATCTTGTGAGATTTGGTATATTCTAGAGTTTGGTGACATGAAGGTTTTGTACCTTCAAGGATAAAATTTGTGGGTGAATCTAGCATTTTATCATCTGATAAGAGGTCATGAGGAATAAAATTCTCAAAATGACTAGCACATCTATCCAGAGAGCTCTTGAATTGGAAATGTGGTTTTCCTTGTGTTTTAGGTGATAATGAAAGGTTGGAGACAAGAAAGGCTTGTTGGAGGTTATACTCATCAATTGGGCCATTATATAATACATTCATCTCCCATGCAAAAAAGAGAGAAATGGAACCAAGAGTTCTTTCATCACAAGCACTTAGCTTGTTTAGGTCAACACGAGATTTTAGAGCTTCGGTTTCTAGTGGTACAACTATATCTACGGAAGGACATTCATATGCCGCGGGAGAAAAAATATGCAAGGCTCTGTAATGTGCAAATGGTTTGGGATCTCTTGGAATATTTATTATTTTCCTATTATGATATACCTTAATGCACTGATTAAAGGTCAAGGGTACATCCTACATGACATGTATCCATGGGCAGACTAGGAGCATATTGTAAGGAAGATCCAAGTCGAGGACATGGAGCTTAGTATCATGATACGTCATCCCTACTTCCATAGGCAATAATATTTTCCTGTATGGCTCACATTCTACATTGTCATACATTGTGATAGTGATGATGTGAGAATATAAATTCACCTCTATTTGTCCCAACTGTCTAACCAACTTCAAAGTGCAAATGTTCAAACTAGACCCTTTTTCCACAAGCACTCTCTATATATTTCTTCAAGTAATAAATGCCTCTAGGTATAGGGGTAGGTTATTTGTTTGTTTATCATGTAGTATTTCACATTGGGAAAAGGAAAAGTGTTCCATAAGAGCAAGGTTTGCAACCATCACTTAGAGGTGTGAAGGATTGATATCGGTAAACACTCCTGACCCCTAAAGTGTTTTGTAGAGGATGTCCTTATGAACATTTGATATCTTGAGAATATCTAAGATTGAAATATTAGTAGTGGTAATATTGAGTTCTAATAGATCATATCATCCCTCTTAAGGGGTAGGTGGAAGAGCTTCTAGAATCATGAGACGAGCACGCCGTGTTGCCACAACACAATTGTGTTTAATGATCTATATAGTATCAACATTATCATTAAGAGAATGAAGACAACCAATAAGTGAATCGAATGGGTTACTGGTTTGACCATTCACATAATTGGTGGCTCTGTATTCATTGGAATCTTGGCCCTGATCTAGATTTTTCATTTCCTATTTTTTATGCCTTGGGAAAGGTTCTTTGAATATTCCCATATTTTTATTAGGTGTTTGATGTGGCTCAGGTGAATCGACTTCAATCTCACCACTTTCAATAAGGTCTTACAAAAAGTGTCTTAACTTGAGGAATTTTTTATTTTTGTGCCCCATGACATGATGATATTCACAATACTCATGGTATTTATACCATGATGGTTTAGGAGCATCATCAGCATAGGGCATTGTTTTAGGGTACTGGACCATGTTTATTGCATCCAAATATTTTAGGATTGTGGACAAGGAGTCTGTGAGAGGAGTGAACACTCAACGTTTGGGGGCTGCGGTTGTAATGGGTCCTTGAGTAAGATTGAAAAGGGGACTGATTTAAACTAGGTGTATGCATTTTGAGTTTTTTATACCGTCCCCTATGACATTATTTTTTTATTGAAAACATTGGGGTTATCTGTGGTTTTAGGGGTTTGAGTATTTTTTGAAAAGGGTTTTAGTGTCGCTTGTACTATTAAAGGATTTTCAATTTTGATTCCCTTTTCTATAACTTCTTCGAAGTTACTAACACAATGAATATGTAGATGGAAAGAATTGTTTGGGTTTAGATTGGGGACAAAAATACTAACCAACTATTTTTCAGGGATTGTACAAGGGAAGTGGCTAGATAACTATCTCTATCACTGTAAGAAATTAGTAAATGTATCATTACGGATTTACTTACCATTACATAAATCCAACATGGTAATGTCACTCTCGACATTAAATGAGAAGTGATGCACAAACCTCTTGGATAATTCAGGCCATGTAAGAATAGACCCTCTTAGTAAGTGAAGAAACCATTCTAAGGATTGACCTCTTAAAATTTTTGGGAATAAGTGGGTGAGGTAATTTTCACTATAAGTTGTTATCCCCTTGAATGGCCTGAAGGTGAACACAAAATTTAGTATGATTGGGTAACATGGGATCACCTCTCAAGTTGTGGGACTTGTGGACTTGAGGTGAACCTTCGGAGAAGGTCAAATTCCTCTTCCTAAACTAAACATGACACAACTCCTAACACCTTGGACAAACAATTATAATTCTCTTTTGCATTACAAGCGTTGGCATGTGATTTTCATGAGGTGTGTTTCCTTGATTGTTGAAAATCATGCTTGTCATGGGTAAATCATTTTTTTCTCTTAAATTCATTGGACTGAAATGTTATGACTTGCAAGAATCCACTTTCACTTCTTATTAATAAGCTGAAATTTGGTATTGAGAGTTACAAACTTATCTCATGTACTGACTCATCCTTGGATCAATTTCAGTGATCCAAGGAATGTTTTAAATCTTCTTAATAGGCTGAATGGTAAATTGACATTAATTGGTGAAGAGACATAGTGGACTGAACCTTGTATGTTACAAGTTCTTTGGGCTTGATTGATCATGTCTTCATTCAGTTTTATGTTGTGCTTGGGTCTTTGGGATTGACCTCTGCAGGACATTATTGGCATAAATAAAAAAAGTCTTCTTCATGACTATGAAGGGGATCATAATCCTAAAAAAAAAGGACTATCCTAACGGTATCCTAAACTAGGTAAGAACACCTACTTCCTAGCTACGTCTACTTAATTCAGGTTATAATCTAACCTAAGATCTAGTGCTAAATGAATAAGGGGAGATTACTGTGTTAATACTAGACTATGTTAACCTAATGCATAATACTAATGGTTGTGAATTTAATCTAACCTAAAGTGGTATTACCTATGGCAATGTTTTAGACCTAAGGAAATTATTTAGGAAATGATTTTTGACTAACTTAAGTTTTGGGGACATCTAGCCTAAACTAATTAAAGAGGGGTCTATGGTCGCATGACACTATGGTGACGGTTCCAATGGATTTTATTTGATTTGATTGGGTATTAATGCAAGGTGGTACCACCAATTTTGGCAATGGATAGTTAACTTTAGTGGGGCTTGCATGGAGGCATCACTAAGTATGGAATTTCATGCTGATTTGGAACTGATATTCACCAGTTTTGGGAGGTGGTGGCAAGGAGAGAGAAGAGAGAGAATTGGGAGTTATGATATTAATGAATCTCAATTTTTGTGTGTAAACCATCTTGGAAACAAGGGAGGTAGATTTGTGGGAGATTGTTTGGTTTTACATGCCTCACAAATTTTTCTCTACATGGAGCTATCTGGTTCTTTGAGACAGTAGTTCAAATTCTTCTTCTTCTTGGCTATTTTTGGTTTCTCTAGTCTATTTTCGATCAAGGGAATGTATAAGAGCCATTGGAAGAAAAATTGTTTGGTTTTTTATTTGTCGTGGAGAAGAAAAAGGGTTGGAAGCTCGGCTAGAAGTCTCCTTCGAATTGGTAGAGGCACTATCAGGCATGATAGGTTCTACCCATTAAGATCTCTTACTTTCATCTAAATGAATCATTAAAGAAACTCTACTCTCATGAGATAATTTTTTGTTCGATTTGTCTGGTTATTTACTTGCATATTTTAGGAAATCTCTATGGTTTTTGGAATGCAAATCCATTGCTGGAAATGATGTTTTTTAGGAAAATTTCTTTGTGTTAGTTTAATGGTGGCATGCATGCGAAACTTGTTTTGGGATCTCTTTATTGCATTTTGAAATTTGTATGTGAGGCTGGTGTTGACTGAACTGGCATTCGTTGCCTTATGGTTTATTCTGAACTATTTTTAGATCTTGTGTTTCATTTAAATTTGTAGTGGAGCTTCTTGGTTGTTCTGGATTGGCATTTATTGCTTGTATGGTTCTGAATCTCTATTGTAGTATTATGTTTTGTTAAGCTTGTATTGGAGAATTCAAGTTTTTCCAGGAGCTTATAATTAAAGTTTGTGTTATTCTGAGCTGAGTTGGAGCTTGTATTGTTTTGAAATTTTGTTGAAGCTTTGTGATCAATGCTGTAATTGTGTTCAATACTTGCGTGATTCGAACTTGAAGTCGAACCGATGAATTTTTTTCTGTACATATACTTTGAACTGGAAGGTTATTCTTTTTCAACGATTTGAAGTTGCTTGAACTCGTATTTGAACTTCATGTTTGTTTGAACCAGTATTATAGTCTTATGAAGTTCTAAACTTTTGTTCAAAGCTTGTGTTCTATGAATTATTGGTATTCCATTTGTGTGTGTTTTAACTTGTTTTGGAATTGACGTGTTTGATTCTATACTTATATTATGAGCTAGAGTTTTGTGGGTATTAAGGATTTGAAAAGCTTTAAACTTGTTATGGACTGCTTGCTTGAAAGGGGTCTTAAGATATTTGTTTGTTTTGAAGTAGACCTTGTAATCTCTTTTGAGATCTTCTTCTTGTAGCTTCTTGTTGGACCGATTGTGGTACTTCTATCTTTAGACTATACCGCCTTCTTTGAACATGACAATGCGTGTGAATATGAAGTGTATCCTATTCTTCTCTGCCCTGAGAGAACCCATGTCTTGATGAAGTTTGAATGTTTTGTTTATAGGATTAATGGTCTGTAACAATGTATTGTTGTGGGTTTGATTGATTTTTTTAGTTCATTTGGAATAGTCGTAACAGTTTTGGAGACTTCTGGAAATGCATTATTTACTCTCCTTATTTTAGATGTTGAAACAAATACTTTCCTATGTCTTAATCTTTTAGCTAGAACTTGAGATTCCTGGTTGTGATTCTATTTCAGTCGAGTTGGAAGTAAGATTTGAACATATCTTGACTTAAACATCATTGGGGTTTCTTACTCTCTTCTGATCTATTATTTGATTCTTGGGTTTTATTAGAAGTTGAATTTAAACCTATTATAATGAATTTTGTATGGAAGGATACAATATCGCTATTCAGAATGCTTTGAATTAATGTTCTTATTTGGGATCACAAACTACCTATTTTGTTGCATTATGTTGTTGAAGCCTTGTAATGGGATTTTTGTCTTTGTGTCGATAAGTTGTATTGAACCCTATATATCTTACACTTTTTGTGGATTTCTATTCCTTGTTGGGTTCATTGAATGAATCTCTAGGTTTTGAAAAGAGAAATGAACAAGATCTCTTGGGGACAATATATTGTTTTAGGGACTGTAATGTCTAATTCGTTCTGTGAACTGAATTTGAACTTGTGTTTGATGAATGGAATAGGTAAACCAGATTGTGAGATTTGTAATGGAAAGTTTGAAGTGTGCTTTCTTTAACCGTGTGTTCCATTTTGTGTTCTCTTTTGGAAACCAGTTAAGGAATTATAATTTTGAAATAGAAATGAGAATTCATTTCATAGTATAAATGAAATGAATTATGGATTAGGTCCTTTTCTATTTGAGAACCTTTTTTCTGTTGTTTGGATAAGTTCATTGACTGAGCTTCTCTAAATTTGATTCTCTTATGAGATGGAAAATTCTTGTGGATTTTTTGGTCTACTTTGTATAAGTCATTGGTTGTTATGAAGTGGAAAGAAATTAACTGAATTGGTATGTTGGAAAGAAAATAATAACATACATAGAGTGACTGTTTTTCTTGATTGAGTCACACTCCATTTGGATTGATATTGGAGGGTTGTATATTTTTGCACTCTTTTTTTTTATGAACCCTTCTTGGATGGATTTGGGATTCTTGTTTAGATGTTGTATCTTATTTATAGAATCCTTATATTGATATCCTTGAACTGAAGTAGTTAGGTGAGTTCTAAACCTGTTTCTATCTTTCAGATGATGAAGTGTGTAAGAAGTAGTATGTATTGATTCTTCTTCTTTTCTTAAGTTGTAGGATGAATCATCCTAATATGAGCTAGGCTGAAATTAACTTCTTTTGCTGCTTATAAAAGATAAATGTGTAATTCTATTCTTATGTAATTATGAAACAATTGGATGACAAGACCTGTTGATTATTTTAATGTAATTGATATGATCAATTAAACCATATGATATAAATTTAGGTGTTGTAGATTATATTATGCTCTTTTCTTAAAAGTGCATTCAAAATCTTTAATTGTACTTATTTTCTAGATGTTATTACTTGTGATTAATTTTTATGATATATTAATTGTTTCATTAAAGTAGAGTTGTTTTAATGGAACAATTAGTGGAATGCACTTCACTTTAATGCTTAGTGCTTATCATGCTCAGTTCATTGAATTGACCCATGCTAGCAATTTTTGAAGATGGACATCGTAAGTGATAAAAGAAGGAAAGAAATTTCATTATGTATTGGATTATTTAATTTTGGATCTTATGTAAAGAGTTTCAAATCATTATTGAGTTGTAATGAAAAAGAAAAGTGATGTTCTTTTAAGATCTCAATTATGATTGACATGCAGAATGTCTGAATTGCATATTCTTGTAAATGTATATTTAAAATCATGAATTGAAAGGTTTTGTGTTGGACTACAATTTGTGATGTGAATAATTTTGTACTTGTATGATGGAGATAATAGTGATATCTTTGCGGTAATATTTATATCTATTTATACTATTGCTAATATAAGATAATGAGTTGGATTAAGGAGATAGTATAATCTCTCTTATATTAATGAACTTGTTAAATTGCAAGGATGTCGTTCTCTAATTACACAACTATAGTTTAATAATGAAATATGCTTTGGACATATAATTAAACTATATAAGTAATGAACGATAAAAAGGTTATGTTAAACCTAACATCTAACCATGAAAAGGAAGACTCTTCGTATCTCATGGAATGAAAGGTAAAAGCAATCGTGGTATGATCTTTAATCGTTATACTTCATTTTTAAATTAAACTCTAGTTAAATCTAAGTGAATGACACACTTGATTTGGATAGCTAGGTTGCATTAAGGATTAAATGTTTGATGTTTCCTGACCTATTTTTGGGATAGCTGCTTGTTATGCCATGATAACTAATAACAAATGCAAACATGAATTAATGAGGTTCTCTATATCTAATCAGGATAGTGTTGGATAAAAAAGTTAAGGAATATTAGAATTAGGGTTAGGCATGGTTGTTGTAATTTGAATCTTAATCCAATCTAATTATGAGTAATAACCACTAAGGGGGTATGTACATCTTGAAGATTCAATTCTAACGGATGTTGGCACACGCCAACTGTAGGACTATACCCTCAATGATTCCCTGGACTTCTCAAGGATATAGTGTTGTAGTTGACATGTGGAAACACCCTTCCATACTTGTTCATCTAGATCTACACACATCTGGACTTGAACTTAGTTTCTCTCTAGGTCAAGTTAGTAGCATGTTCGGGATAGGTAGTAGCATTCTAAGACTTAGGGTACCTTGGCACATTTGAATGAATTAGTTCAGCTGAGTATGCCCATATACCCTAAGCCATCGTGAGCATCTTCCTATAACAAATTATGTTGCTAACTGGGGTTAGGGTCAAACCTTGGGCAAGTGGACTAACGGTAGTTGGTAAAGACCATTCTATATAATAGAAGAGTGAGGTGAAGGACGTATTCTGGAATGACGAGTATGCCATCTAGGAATAGTAACATGAACAGTATGTTGAAAATCTTTGGCCAAAGTATCGCAAGCTGTTGATTGTGTTGTCCTATGTCACCTAGTTTAAAGCAACGTGATGTCAGATGAATATTGGTAACAAATATTCAGATAGGTTCTTTAAACATATCACTCAGTACCTAGAATAGGGTAGGTGAACATAGTATACATAAAGTATTTAATACTTTAAGTAAACATGAGAGATCGGTTGGTAACCGAGTCATGGAATGAGAGATCACTAGTATACCGAGTCATTACAGCTACATATGGTTATTTGTTATGAGATTTATTGGCATGAATGTGTGTTCTAAAGGATGTTTTTTTAGAACAGAGAACATTATGTTTCAAAAAAAAAAATTCCCTTGTTTCTAAAGTCTTAAAATGGGAATGTTACAAAAATAATAAGCCAAAAAACACAATCTAATCATTCCAAGCACTTGCACAATGCATCATTACATCAAGGAAAGGAAAAAGCTTCAATTACAATTTTGAGAAGAAAGGCTTGCAGGCTTGCAAATTCATAATAGCTCAGCTTGTGAAGAGAGGGGAAGTTTGGAAAATTTATTTAAAGAATAATCACCCCTTTAAATTTTATAACACTATTGAATGTGTGAGAGAAAGAAGGAGAAACCCTAGAATCTAGGAAATATTATAGCAGAGTAGATTAACCATGTTTTCCTCATTAATTGCAACTCTACATTTCAAGACACTATCCATGAATGAGGAAAACTTGCAATTTTAGAAGGAAAAACTTCCAAAAATCCATTTCTTGATGATTCCACTGCATAGTTCTCGTTCTTCCAATTCCAATGAAAACAATTATGTGGAAATCTGACAATTCGGGAGGAAGTTATGGTTTCTTGAGTAAAAGTCACCTTTTGGGCACCGAGGCACTATGCTCCATCAGATCTCATAAATCCATAAATTTGAATCTTCCTTCATAAATGAAAATTCCCCCTCAAATGACTAAAATTAATATTGTAAAAGAAAAAATTGAAATCATTTTGATATGTCATGGTGTTATCTCTACTTTAGGGGGGTTTGAATGTTTGACTTTAAAAACAAGGTCCCTTTCAACTGAGCTCTTCATTAGTGGTGCTCTTCACTTAAAATCCCTCATTGCGTGTGAGTGTTGAATCCTCCACATTGTATGGTGAGATATCCTACCTTTTATCTATCCCACATGGCTCACTCAGTGAGCTACACGTCCCCACCACCATGTATTCCATTTATCTCGGGCTTCGTGGAGTATCCTCCCATCCTTGTCACATTGCATGCATTAGGTGGGATTTGATTTAACCACTCCCACCTTATCTCCTTGCAACATGATGCTTGACTCACTTTAAAATCAGAAAAAACATGTGTAAATCCTTTCACATTTTTCATTGATGATCCCTACATCCCTTCATTGGCTTTGACCGATGACCTAGTCAACTCGGCAGCTAACTCAGAATTCAGTGTCTGACCAAGCTCACCCTTTTGGGTTTTAGAACTCGAATCTCCCTTCACAAACTGAGCTCCAATCACCTTGAACCTCTGAAATGACACACTTTTGAATCCCTAAAATCTAAAACTCCAAATTTTCAATGTTTCAGGCTTTTGGGATTCTATCTCTTTTTCAAAAAAAATTACCAACTTGGTGGGACGAGTTCTAAATCACAAATCACCAAAATCTCAAATGAGATAGGTCCAAAACGAACTTTGAAAGCTCCTCTCTTCAACATGTCTACAATAGTGAGCTTTATCCTTCTGACAATTTCCATGTTTCTTTTCATGGGTTCAAGCTTCTGTGCACCTTACGAGTTGGTTCCCCTTGCTCAAGCTCAAAACTCTTCATTATTTGTGCCTTTCCACGCTGATTAAGATTTTAAAAAATCCCTATCTGAGATTCTACCATGATTTAATTCCATGCCTACCACTCTAAACTAATTTTGTCCCCTAGCTCCATTAGCCATCTCGAGTTCTACCAAATCCTCAGACACATTTCCTCATTGTCACCCCGGCCTCAACGATTGAGCCAAGCATGATGAGCTCCATCTCTGATGTACTAAGGATTCCCACTTCCGAGCCCATTATTGGAAGTTTCACTGATACATCAAACCATAATTTAGCACAACTCAATCTTGTAGGCTTATCCTTTGCCTTGAATCGGCTTTTACCCCTATGAGTTACTCACTGAAAGAATGCCCAAATACCATGGGTTGTGAGTTGAAATCATTGACCTCCTCATCTTATTATGTTGAGAAATCCATGTTCAACATGGCACATCGAACCAAAAATGATCATCTCCCTCTTAACACAACTCAAACATGCAGACATTTCTTGGAGGATTGACCCGCTGAAGTAGCTTGGCACTGAGCAAATCACCCAGTTTTCTAACTAAAATTGAAATGCTTCGATTTCTCCCATGTTTCGTCATGTTGAGCCAACATCATAATATCCTTGCAATTTGGACCTTGGATCATTGAGATATGATAACAACTTAGACCACTGTGGCATATTCTGAGCTAAAAAATAGACCCCTCTCGAGCCATCGAACTCCTAGACGTCACTGCAGATTGGTTCAAACTTGACTGTCCCTCAAGGGAAATTACACACAAGATATTCATGTCAATAAATTTCATTTGATCAATCCTTGACTCACTACAATGATTTTTTTATAAACATTTGATGCTCCATATCACCAACTTTTAATTTCAATACTCACGAGACAAGATGTTATCCGCTACCTGGCTCAATTCGAGCTTATCTGATCTAATCTAATCTACCATTAAATAGCTTTATTCCTCACTAAATCTTAGCTTGACGAGTCATATGATCTTGTCATGTCACTATATTTTCCAATATTATCTATCTCGATGAGCTAGCCTCTCATGACCTTAGGAAACTTGCCATGATGTTATTACCAAATTGAGTTATTTTTAACTCACTCCCTTATTCTTTAATGTATAACTATTTATTTTTGTCTCAGGAAATGCTTCTTCAATTGTCACAAGTGTTGCAAGTAAAGTCTAAAAATGATTCTCAATGGGAAGATTATGCATGTAACATTGCTTTCTAATTTAAACTAAAAATTACTTTGAATCCACAAACTCAGGCTTAGTATCACAAAGAAATCAAGATATGGTAGTCCAAACACCCTATAGCATACTATAAACATTTTCGAAGTAAAAGTATGAAGGGATTGCATGAACTCTTTAATATTTCTCTATTGAATCACTCTCTGAAACATCTGATGTTGTGAACAAATACTTATTGTGTGAACTTGATCTCTTTAGTAACTCATAGGTTAAGATGGATTCAAACATTTCAGCCTCATCTAATGAACCTAATTCACGAATTGCTCCATGAATAATGTTTCCAGACCCAAGGTATAATTTACCACTATTGTCTATTTTTTCCCAAGTGGGAAAAAATGGATAACATTTTTGGTGACCTCCTAAGGATGATTTACTGCTAAGCATGATTTAGTAGCCTTGAAGCCTCCATTGGGCATGGAGTCACTGTTATTCCTAAAATTTATATTGAACTTGAAGTAGAGTGTTGGACCTTGTCCATTATCTGATGTTTTTGAATGTGAAGCACATTGGAACCCATGACTTCCTAGAACACATGACACACTGCAAAAATTTAAGTAAACATTTCTTGAGTTTAGGACATCATAGAACTCTATTAAACTTGAAATTTCCTTCTTCTTCTAAATTTTTTTCTTTCGACGCACTATGCAAGAACAAAGACAAAACACAACACACACCAAAATTGAAAATCATACATACTTAAAATGACTCATGCAGAGTATGCCAGGAACTTATTCTAATGGAAACAAACCTATCCCTATTCTACACTAACTGGAGGCACAGGTGATTTAAATGAACCCTGAAACTGGTTGTGTAAAATAGCTTCCCTTTCTCATAATTGGCATCCATGCAGATGATTTGAAAATGGACATGGATGAGATCGAGAGTGAAAAACTGAAACAAGCCCAATATTCCACTTGGTTCACCAAGGCATCAATCGGAAAGAGAAATTATCCTTCTTTTAGTTGCTCTGCATTTGTCTTGTAAAGGCACTATAGCTTAACCTTAGGGATATGAAATTCATCCTCACATTCTGAAGTGAATGTGACTCACAGTGAATTCTCTTTTGGCTCTAATGAATCCAAATATCCTATGTGACATGGTATAATCATCTAAATATCCCGTCTATTATGAGGTTTGATTTTAACAAGTGTCCTTGAAGACATCCTTGTGTGAAATGCATTTCAGTGACATCCTTTCCCTCTAGTTTCCTATTTACAATTAATTGATATTCCACCTGGATGAATGGTATTGAAATGATGTCCTCTGTGTTTCCTTTTCTCTCTTTAACAACAAGAAGTTCCTCTAAAAAATTCATCTCTTTATCATTGCATGCAGTCTCTAATGAAGTCACTAGAAAATCACTACAAGTGTTTGAAGCATACTTCTCATATAGGATTTCCACTTTCATTTGAAGACAAATGTGTTTTGTATTCTTAACCTTATCATCCCACATGAAACTTGTAAATTCATATTCATCCACCTGTTTCTTTTGAGGATTATTATACGTAGCATGATATTGAAAAAAATTCTCCTCCAATACTGGTTCATTAACCAAAACAAGTTCCACAATTGATAGAAATAAATTATCAATGATGGTATCTTCACGTAAGGTGTCTAAATATGAATTTTCCTCTTCTGTGTGCTCATTCTCTAGATTGGCAATTTGTTCACCATAATCCTTTTCATCTTCAAAAATAATATTTGAAAGATCAAATTCATCTAAAAAATTAAATTTTTAAAGAATGAAGGAGGGGAAGGATTTGAAACCTCTCGTGTTTCCTGTCCCATACTCAAAACAATTGATTTTGCATTACTTTCCATCACAACATGAACCACTTTGTGGTTGATTTCAACATCCAATGAAGCTCTTGGATAATTGTTGCAATGTTCCATAAATGTTGTAATTTATTGACATATAAGACAGTTAGGATCACTACACTCACTTGAAGCATCTTACATGTTTAAGAGTCTTTTTTCATTTGTTTGTACATGCTCTTCTCCTAGAAGATTTGGGGCTAACTCTTTCTCTTCTACAAGAGAATTTTCCACTTGTGGTGATTCAACCTCCTCTGATGATATGGAACCAATATGGATGTTGTATTCTGAATATGTAAATTGTTGGTCATCATTTGCTTGTTCTTTCTCTTGTGTACATGTAGTCTTCACCACCTGCTCATCTTTACTAAGTTCCTTAACATTCTCCTCTTATTCTTCACTATAATCATATTCTTGGCCTTCCCAAAATGGGTTCAGGATTATAAGAGGAGGGGTGGGTTAGAGATGAATTGTTTCCTCCATTTTTTGAAGTGGTGGAAGAAGTGAAACTTTTTGTCTTAATAGCCTTTGTAGAAAATAAGGAATTTTAGAAGGATGAGGAATAAAAAATTCATGATGGGATGGAAGAATAGGATATGAAACAATGGGATTCACAATATGGGAAGCATGTGAAAGATTGGAATTATGGGGATCAAATTGGAATCACATGAATGGATGCTTAGGAAGAGGGTTGTAAGGTGATAACATAGGGATCTCCCATTGATAGGATTGACCAGTGTTACATTCATAAGCTTCCCTCCTCTTAATCCATTTTACAATATCAAGTAGTGTTGTAACCATCCAATTGAGTTTTTTCTCAGGGTTAAACTAACCTGGTATAGGGCCAATCAAGGGGTATGGAATTCTAAAACTAATATGGGCTTCCTTTCTCACTTCTTTAATCCTTATTTGTACCATGCTATACTCCAACTATCGAACATTTCTTTGCAAGTGTTCTTTTTCAGATGTAGGATATCCTCCAAAATTTTCATATCCTTGCTCTGTAACATATCCAAAGTTTTGTGGATGACCCAACTACTCTACATATTTCTCATGTGGACATATATTCTCAAAATGATATTCATTATAGAATTGGTCTGGGGATGAACTATAATAATCTAAAGATGGATTTTGTAATCTTGAAGGAATGTTGAATTGGTATTGCTACTGCAAGTGGGAATTCCACTGTAGAAATGAAGCCATGATTTTCCAACTTCATGAATGAGAGAAAAATGGAAATGTGGAAGAAAAAGGGATAGAAATGGGTGGAAAAAGACAATCTGTAACTTAGAAAGTGGGTTACTTAGACCAATGGAGTCGCCAGTTGTTCTAGGGTATACCTCCTAAGGCTATAATTTCACTAAGATCACAACAACTTAATGAAAATAAAGTGAACACAAATACACACACCTATGAAAGATATGAATCTTGTGGTCCCACCCAGTGTGCCAAAAACTGTTAGCACTAAATCACTACACCCCCGAATGGATTTAATGTGAACATAACATTCTTTGTGATTGGGTAACATGGGATCACCTCTCAAGTTTCGGGACCTTCGGGCTTGAGTTGAACTTCCTGGAAATGGCCGACTTCCTCTTCTTAAACTAAAAACAACACTACTCCTAATGGAATAAAAATATCTACCTATACCTATACTAACATTTCAAGGGGATTATAGAAAGAGAGATTTTCTAGAAATAAAACCTAAACTAGAAGTGGTGATGCACCAAGAAAGGGTTTTTCTAGACAAAATTTCAGCTTGCCAATGAAGAGATATGATCATGAGGAGGATGAAGATACATCACATACTCAATTTAAATACGATACTTGATTCCTTGATAAGCACAATGACCTCCAAAAGTTTCCATTTATCAAAACACCACAAAAGATACCTTCAAATGCTAATTTAACTCCATAAGTCCCACCAATGGAACAATTTAGACCTTCGAAAAAAGTTAAATGTATTTTTAATTAAAATGGAGAAAATTCAAACTTTTGAATTAATGGATGCATGATGGAGGATATTTTTCTTTAGGTATAATAATGATTCAAGCAAACACAGACTGCTCCCGGCCAAGCATGGCCAACAATAGTGATTAATTATCAGCTACATTTTGGCCTAGATTCTAGGATTTCTCCTTCTTTCTCTCACATGCTCAGCAAATGTTATAAATTGTAAAGGCGTGTTTATTCCAAAAGAGGGTTACTAATTTTCCATTCTTCCCCTCTCTTCACAAGATGAGTTGTGAATTTCCAGGATCTCAAGCCTTTTTTCTCAAAAATGTAATGGTAGCTTCTTCCTTTCCCTACTGTAATGATGCACTGTGCAAGTGCTTGGAATAATCAGATTGTATTTTGTGACTAATTATTTGTCCTTGCATCAATTTCGTTGTTTCCTTTTACCTTTCTCATGTTTGCAGGTGCACTTTGTAACCTATGTACCTTTTACAAGTTTTGAAGGTCATTGTACTTATCAAGGAATGACGTATTATATATAAATTGAGTATGTGATGTATCTTTGTCCTTCTCATGATCATCTCTCTTCATTGGCAAGCTGGAATTTTGTCTAGCAAAACCCTTTATTGGTGCATCAGGACTTCTAGTTTAGGTTTTATTTCTTGCAAATATCTCTCCCTAATCCCCTTGAAATGTTAGTATAGGTATAGGTCCTATTCAGCCTCGATGATGAGTTCAAAGGACAAAAGAAAAATATGGTTTAGTTGGTGAATAAGACTATCAAAAGGTTATGATCTCCCAAGATAAGGTGTTTCTGCTTGGAAAGGTATGTGAAAAATTTGAAAAATAATTTTTTGTGACCTTATGTTAGAAATATCATGATAATTTATCACAAATCTATAAATATCTTAAGGGTTTGAATCCTAAAATTATGCAACATGTTATAAATCATGGCTAAATATTTGATACTTATATAGAAATTCATAGATTTATAACATGTTATAAATCTATATAAGTATCAAAGTACCAATTCCATCAAGGTGTTTCAATAAGCTACAAATAGTGATCATGGCAGTAGCGTATCTGACAATTACCATTGAAGTAAAGAAATAAATTAAGTTATTTCAAGTATAGTTGATTCAATCAGTCCAAGAGTTGTTTTTAGAGAGAAAAAGGAATAACCTACAGTTACTTCAAGTTAGGAAAAGAAGAAACTTGTAAATAAGCTACATGAAAGAATAGAGAACCGATCAAGGGTTTTAATATTATGAAAGTGACATGTTCAAATACCAACGAAAAGAATAAAATAAAGCAAATTGTGAGTTATCAACATGTCACAAGAAATACAAAAATATAGATATTTCTACAAGATTTCAATAAAAAAGTGAAACACAAAACAAAATAATGATCCCATTGAAATACAAGGTTCAATCTCCAAATTTTATAGTATATTGTAAGCATTACAGTTTTAAGACAAAACTCCTTCATTCCTTCATAGCCGTAAAAAAATCTATCAAATTCTACATAAAAGTTGAAGGATTCAAGTAACAACTCACCTTTTTTTTGGGGGGGGGGGGGGGGGGGGGGTCAAATCAATGAAAATATTGAAAGGCCGAATGACAGAGTTGGGTTTTGAAATCATCTAGGCCCCATTTTAGCTTGAAGACCACAAAAACATAACCAAAAAACAAGTAAAACAAAATATCCATAAATCTTCCATAGAAGCCTCCAAAATGAGTTTAAAGCTTCAACAGTCATGACCATTCAAAAGCAGACAAACAGAGCTTCAAAGAAACTAGAAATGGCCACTAAAATTGAAAATCAACCACCTAAGCTTGGGAAAAAGAGTTTGAAACATTAGCTTTGAAGTAAAACTTCATAGCGACCAGTGTCAAAAGAGCCATAAAGAATACAAGGTTCAAACGATTCACAGAATATAAAAATCCATAAAACAAGCTACGAAGATCATATTCATGGCTACGAGTGATAATTTTTCTAGGGATTTGCCCTATTTTTCCAATATTACACTCTAAAAATGAGTTAGGTTTGAGTTGTTTTAGCTCACTGAACTAACCACCTTCCAAACCTAACTATATCAATGAGTTAAGGATCAAACGGACAATATCACAAGGTACAACATTGAATGGTCATCAACAAAATCCACCATTCAACCATCTTTCCAACTAGGGCTTAGGTCATCAACGTTCCATATTAGAACAGGACACAGATCCACAGCCGAGATCAAAACACCAAAATATTTGCAACCCCGCCAGGGTTAAAGGTATAGGATCAAATGGATTGGATCGAGAAGGTACCAAAATTGATGGCTCAAAACACATACCACATTCATTAAATGCATAAACTCATCCAGAGTTAACTTCAATGGTGAGGATTGAAATGGTACAAAAATTAGTGGCTCGCATTGCAAACCACATTTTCACCACAGTCAAACCTCAAGTCAACTTCCCACCAACAAAATATGGGTTAGGTCATCATGAGAAAGAGGGATAATCTCATGTTTAAAATTATTGCATTTGACCTTACTAAGGCCTAAAATCAGATCATATGATTAAACGTTCAAAAGGTGGTCAATTAATTAATGCTACATAATTTTCAAAAGTCGACACTATTATGGTTGTTTTGGTAAATCAAAGGAAGGGTTTAAAACATTATTATATGTGTCATGATCAATAACATATGCCTATGTATATTCAAAAGGGACCCAAGTCCTTAATTTCCAAGGAAAATATGTCAATGATTAAACAAGTCTCTATGATTATTGTAATCAAAAGCACACATTTAAATAAGGGATCATGATAAGTCAAGAAAACCTTGTGCACATTACCTTAGACTTTTCAAATTACCTTAAATTTTGGCACAAAATCCTCATACAAACAAGAATTATTATTTATGCATGTGCACAAATGTCCCCACAAGCTACATGAAGACAAAGCTAAGCATGTACACATGGGCAAGTGGTCCCCACAGGAGGAGTTCAAAAAATTTCTAAGTATGAATATAAATGCATTATTTATTTTTCTTGCACAAAAGTATTATTTTACATGTGATCACTACAGGACAGAATAGAGAAGAAAACATAATTTCCCTTGCAAGTGGATAATACACATATGTCACATCATGCACAAGAAGACAGAACATATAATTGCATTGGAGGATACTTGCACAACAATCAAAAGCTAATATTAGCCAAAGGTATTCACCCAAGTATTTTAATTGTATTAAAAATAAATAAGTCAACTACACTTTGACTAAGTGTTCTTTTGTAACTAAGGCTATTAATCCCTCATTATAATCAGCATGTCTATTTTTATTCCTTTATTTATTCATGATAAAGGGGTAAAGTTAGCATGCATGGGTGAGTACAGACTGTAGTCTATTTTTTGGAGGCATTGGGTGAATTATTTTTCTTATATATTATGTGCACTAGCAAGGCATGAGGAGGAATTTTTGGATATAAGTGTGCTGAAGCATATTTTTTCCAATTTTTCCCTTGAATGAGAACCAGTTATTGTCTTTCCAATTATTTTTAATGGTGTGTATCTTTCCATTAATTCCTATGAATGTTAATTCCCTGATTAATTATCTTACCTTGCTATAAATTTGGTTCTTTCTATACATTCTTAGTGTGCATGTTAGTTATTTTGTTGTAGTGATTTATTCCCTTAACACACAAGTGTATGCCTTAGGATCAAACGAAAACCCATTGGTTCCTGCTTCCGTAATCTATTTTTCAATATATTGTGCATGTACTCGGATAAATCCCTCAATCAATTTGGTGTATCAACCCATTTCAATTTCAGTTATAGTAATATTTTTACCCTCAAAACCCCAAAAATTAGTTTAGGATACATCAATAAGGAACCAGACTTGATACTGGAGACTCACCTCAATAATAGGTATACCTAAAGATAGGAGGTGTTTCCAATGTATTTACAGAAGTGATAGATAAACCAAGCTTAGAATCCTTGTTGTCATATCTCAATAAGGGTGCACTTCTGAGAGATAATAGTTTTTGGCACACTCGGTGGGACCATGGATTAAATCTGCAACAGATTACAACAATTTACAACAAATTTTTAGTGAAAGAACATCACTTTTGGAAGAACAAAGCTGCACAAATACATTGAAAATCAAAATAAATTATTTGGTGACTCCGTAAAACTGATTTTAAACTAGTTTTACAGTAGTTTCCATGCCTAAAGTGACAAGATCATCGTTATGTGGACTACCTGCTGATTTTATTTCATTACCTTTAAATTCTGCAACAAGAAGAAAAGTTGGAAATACCTTAGCTTATAACAGGCCCAGTTTTGGCAACCCTCCTCCCCTTTCTTCACAACATGTTAATCTTGTTATTCAAATTCTTTTTATTCCAATAGGTCAACAACCACCACCACCACCTAGAAATTTTGTGACCTTTACTAATGATAGCCCCTTAGTAATTCAAGTCTATCATTATATACATGTTGCTGCCTTGAAAGGTTTACTTTCATTTACTCGTGAAAATCATATTACCCCTATTAAGCATATTAAATACATTGCATCCCTTTGTATAGTCCATAACGTAACTCATGAAGATGTAGTCTTGAGACTCTTAGTTGCATCATTTAAAGGACAAGCTTTGCAATGGTGCAAAACTTTAGCAATAGGGAGCATAACAACTTGGGATGAATTAGGGGATCATCTACTTAAGTAATTTCAAGAATTTTTTTATCATTTCTCTCTCATAGAATAATTTTCTACAATTAAAACAGCTCCTTGTGAATTTATGGCCAATTTTAATATCAGATTTATTAGAACTTGGAAAATAATTCCAGCCATATTTAAGCCTCAAGTTGATCATGCATTTTTATACTATCTTAGAGCTTTAAATAGTGACATTTCAACCATGATATAGGCTATGGAAGGAACTATACTCCCAACAACTTATAATATTTTTATTAGGGCTAAAAAATAACCTTATTCATGCTATAAAATTAACCCCAAGACCTTCTATGCCTCTTGTGGCATATTTGGCACTTATACCACAACCTATTACAAGAATAGAGATCGTTATTACAACACCATCAAATGATGTATTTAAGGCCTTACAAACTATGGGAAACAAATTAACATCAATTTAGAATAAACTTGTTTAGCCTAGCAACCCTTATCATAATACTTATCAGCAAAATCAACAAAATAAGTAGCCTTATCAGCAAAATTAGAATTATAAGCAGCCTTATCAGAAAAGGCAATTTGATCCCACAGCTCCTAGTTCATCTAACGCTCTTTTTCTATTCAACATTGCTTCAAAAGAATGGTTTTCACTTTATAATCATCCTCATTCTGTTGTTAATTGTCTAAATGCATTTATGAATATAAGCTTTGTTGTACAACCTCAATCTGAAGCATTATTCATGCCTCAAATGGAGGGTGGGTAGTAAGATTATTAGAGTCAGAAATAACTTAAACAAAACTTAGTTTTGGATAAGAATATTTTGTTGCAATTACAACTAGGTCTTAAGAAAGGGCTCAAGATAAAGAAAAATAGAAAAAAGGACGTGTTTTACCTACATTTAACAATAAATCAGAAAATGCAGGTCAAAACATAGCAAACAGTCATGTTGTTCCTTTAAAAATAGTAAGCAGTTCAGCCCCTAAAGATAAAAAACAATTGCAACTTGATCCTAGAATATTGTTCATACCTCATATTTCAAAAGTTGTTGAAGAAGAGTTAGTATTTGCTAAATCTTATGCTATAACTATAGAAGATTTTTCTAAAACTATTGCTTATTTTAATATTATTGAGGTAATGAAAAATCATAATATCAGTATTTCATTGAGGGATTCTTTTATTATTCTAGGACAACAAGAGTTACTTGCTCATGAGCTTGCTAAGTTGCAGATTTCTTCAAAACCAACAAAAAAGGAAGCTTAGAAAGTTGATATGGTTCTTGGTTTAGTTGAGAAAGATCATATGAAATAGGTTAAGTGGATGGTAAAAAAGATTCTAAATGCTCATGATATTAAAAATCCATCACCCTTTTATCTATCTTTGATTATTGGAGATCATTTAGTTCATAACTGCATGGTTGACAGTGGTGTAAGCAGCACAGTATTGCCTAAAGCAATTACAGAAAAATTAGGCATGCAGTATGAACCTACAGAGAATATTGTGTTGCAGTTAGATGGGATGACAACCAATACATTTGGTTTCATTAAATATTTTGAGGAATGTTACATTCTTATCCAAATGTTTCCATTCTTCAAGATGTAACAATTGTAGATCTACCTCCCTACTTTGCTTTTTGTTTATCAAGAGATTTTACAGCAAAGATAGGAGGTTATTTTTATTCAAATTGGTCCTTCTTTTTGTCACTACAAGGTATAGAACTAAAGTTACAGTCAATTCAGATCCTTTGGCTAGATTTCATATTGAACCTCATGCTTCAAATATTGTAGCAAATTATGCAACCATAGATCAGACTGACTTTGATGTCACAACACATGTTTTTGCATTATATGGTGTTTCTAACTTGTTTACGGATGAAAAAAATCAATAAGAACATGCTTATGATCCTTCAAGGAAGTGGAAGAAGGTTTATTTGTTTTTTATTTTTTTCATGAAGAAAATGCACCTATTCCCTTGTTGTACAAAACGGAACAAATAACTTAAGAATTATGAAAGCTCCATTTTGATAGAGCAAAGAACAAAAAATGACAAGGTGCAAGTTTGATTATTACTTCTCCTTTGAATGAAAGGTATTTTTCATCTATAAGTATACAATTTTCATGTAATTGTAACGTAGTTGAATATGAAGCATCAATTCATGGCCTACAATGGGCCAAAAACAGAGGTATCAACATGCTACAAGTGTTTGGTGATTCTGATTTAGTGATTAATCAAGTAAAAAAATTTAATGTTTGTCAAAATTTATTGCTGAAATATTACAAGCATAAAGTTTCAAACTTAATGGATGATTTTGAGGCTATTAACATGCAATTTGTTCCAAGAACTAAAAAAACATGTAGATAGACTTGTATCAGTTGGTGTTAGCTTTGATGTGCTAGAACATATTGAAAATAGAAAAGTACAGTCAAATATAAAAATGATTAGCAACCCTTTAGTTCCTAACAATGAAGAAAACTAACAAGTTTTCGAAGATGATAAGCAAATTTGTAGATTTCTGCAGCAAGAAACTAAATTTTCTACAGTTAATCAAGAAAAAATGTAAAACTGATATGGTGATCAGATTGTAAAGCTGAAAAAAAACAAGTTGCCTCAAAGGCAGCTGGTCACATTAGAAGATATCTTTAGTTATAATGATCAACTAAGAAAGAATAAAAGAAAGATATCAAATCACGTAAATAACTATGAAGAAATCATAGTTGATGATGAAAAGAAGTTATTTATCGGAAAGGTATGTTCCTTAGCTGAAAATAGTCTTTCATTAAATTATGCAAATAATTTAGAGATGTTTTTGCTTGGAAATACCAAGATTTGAGAGGATTTGACCCCAGTTTAGCTCAGCATCACATACAGTTATAGCCAAATTCCAAACCAGTTAGGCAAAAATAAAGGCCTATAAATCCTCAAATTGAACCCGTAATGATAAAAGAGTTATCCAAGCTAATTGAATCATGTATCATATTTCTAGTTAAGCATTCAAGTTGACCAGAAAATTTTGTGCCTGTTCGGAAGAATAATGGCCAAATCCGGTTGTGTGTGGATTTTAGAGATATTAACAGGGCTTCATTAAAAGATCATTATCCACAACCCAACATGGATCATATTTTGAGAATAGTTTCAGGATCAGATAGATTGTCCCTTTTGGATGGTTATAACAGATACAATCATATTATTGTGTGAAGAAGACAGATACAAAACAACCTTCACCACAAAGTGGGGTACTAATGCTTTTAAAAGAATGTATTTTGAACTCCCTAATGTTTGTGCAAAATTTCAACATGTTATGGATATGGCTTTCTGTAGCCTTCTAAATAAATGCATTTTGGTTTATTTAGATGATGTCACTATATTTTCAAATAATTCTGATGATCTTATGCATTTAAGGTAGAATTTTCAGCTTTGCAAGAAGTTTGGAATATTATTGAATCCCAAAAAGTCGATCTTTTCAATCCATCAAGGAAAATTACTTGGACATATTGTTTCTAGGAAAGGTTTAGCTATTAATCCTTTCAAAATTGAAGCAATTTCATAACTATCCTTATCTCATCATAAGAAAACATTACAAAGTTTTCTTGGAAAAATCAACTTTGTTAGAATATTTGTTCCATATTTTGCAACATTAGTCAAGCCATTAACAACTATGTTAAAGAAAGATAAAACTTTCTCTTGGACCAGCGAATGAAGAAAATGATTTAAAGCTATCAAGTTAGTTATTTCACAGGCTACTACTTTGGAAAATCCTAATTTTTACAAGGATTTCACGATGTATGCACTTGTAGGAGTTGAAACCATTTTTAGCCATATTAACTCAGATTAATGATGAAAATATTGAGTATCCAATTGCTTTCTTTGGGAAGATTTTACATGATTATGAGACAAGGTACACTTTTCTTGAAAAAGAAGTACTTGTTGTAGTTAGAGGAATAAATAATTTTAAGTACATGTTTTCCAATAATAAGATACATGTTTTAGTCTCTCATCCAAGTGTTAAAGGCTTCTTGTTCAACAAAGAACAGAATGAGAAGAGAGAAAGTTGGATTACAAAGGTCATGGAGTTTGATGTTGATATTTGTGTTGCAAAGATAGTACAAGGAAAAGGATTATGTGAACATCTGATTGTTTATATGGAAAAATAGCAGGTTGCAGAATCAAAAAATTCATTACAACATACTTAAATTATGTATCAGTAGTCAAAAATGGTATTACAACCTAAAAATTAGCAACTAGAACTTAATCCAAAGGTCCAAGGATCAATTTGGATGACTGATTTGATTAATTACTTATAGAACAATACTTATTTGAAAGGTATGGACAAGAATAAATGAAGATATTTTAGATTACAAACTATACCTTATGTTTTCATTAATAGTGTGTTGTTCAAAAGGGATATAAATGGAATTTTGTTGTGATGTATTGATTATGATAGAGTGCAAAAATTATTATCTGAGTTTCATGAAGGACCTACAAGAGGTCACTTCTCAGCATGTACTACAGCCTTAAAAATTATGAAAGCTGGTTATTGTTTTCCCAACATATTCAAGGACTACTTTGAATGGATTAAAAAGTGTAAAAAAAATTCATTCTTCATTGGAAAAGAATTTTTATCTTCACTTCCCTTGCAGCATATTTCATTGGATTAGTCTTTCATGCAGTGGGGACTTGACTTCATTGGCATGATAAATCCACCTTCATCATAAGGACACAAGTGGATCTTGACTACCACAGATTATTTTCAACATTGGAATGAATCAGTAGCCTTTATATAATAATAATCTAACAATTTTTTTTGAAGATCATCATAAGAACAATCAAGGATAACCAAAGAGATCAGTATCTGATGTTAAATTCAGCACTTTGGGCTCATAGAGTGAATCCTAAAAGGTTAGTTGACAATTCACTGTCCAATTTTTTTTATAGATGCGAGACAAGAATGCATATATTAGTTGAGCTAGCTTCATTTGATTTATTACATCAAATGGAATTACTTGAGAATGAACCAATGCAGGTGTGTTATTCAAAATTAATGGAGATGCAAGAGTTAAGATATCAAGCTCATATGAACATGGAAAATAATCAGAGACAAATCATGAAAATGTTTAATAAAAAGGATAAGTTTAGAGTCTTTAATGAAGGAGCTATTGTGCTGAAATGAGATGTTGATCATGTAAATCCAAGAAATCACACAAATTTTGATACAATTTGGAGTGTTCCTTACATGATTTCAGCTTACAAAGAGCACAATTCATTTCATCTTTCAAGGTTGAATGGAGAGGAACTTCCCATTCCTATGAATGGTATGTTTTAAAAAAAAATTTATTAAAAATCCTATAATGTCTAGTTAGAGTTGCATTTTCCTTTCAATAAGTGCAATTCATGAACATTGCAATTTTTTTCAATTCAATAAGTGTATTCATGCACGTGATATGGTTTACCACATCCTTTCCCAACGTTAGTTTTTTAGAAGGTTTAGTTTTTCAAAAAGGTATATTTTGGTTATATGCTTTCACTCCATGACCAATGGACTAGAGTAAGGAACTAGTATACAAGCTAGTAGGAAGCTTTCCCCACATGATCACGAAAAATGCTGAATTTTTTTACATTTGTGCAAAAATAGGTAACTCAAAACTTTATTTTCAATGGAAGGAGTTGATGAATGAACTTAACTATGGGGGCATTTACAAATAAATTGTGTTTGTTGTTAAGTGAATCAATAAGACAAAAAACATGTATGTGTGCTATTTCAGAATACAATGCCTCACATATGTTGTTATCCCATGATCACATTCATCAAATATGCACAAAAGCTCAGAAGAACTAAAGCACAACCTTGAGGAATGCGGACATAGAGGCAGAATTGAGGAGTTGGACTCAAAAACAAAAAATGCATTTATTTTTTGCATTACTAAGAGTTCATTTTTAAGTTACAAGTATTTTCAATTTGATCATTTCATATGATTAAGTGTGTTCTTGATTTGTTTAATTCATTTTAAAATCATTACATATCATAAAATATGGAATTAAAAGGAATTACACAACTCAATTATAGAAATAATATCTTTTATTTATCAAGGAAATTCAATGTTTTCCACATGAGCCATGGGATGTAACTAATGATTATTGAAATAAATGGTACATGTGCATGAAATTAAAAGAAAAGGATTATCAATTCTTAGTGTGCATGTTATTTATTGTGTTAGTGTGCATGTTAGAGTCCTAGTGTGCATGTTAGCTATTGTATTAGCAAAGGATTATAGAGTCTTTGGTTCTTTCTATACAGTCTAAGTGTACATGTTAGATATTTTTTTGTCGTGATTTATTCCCTCAACACACAAGTGTTTACCTTAAGATCAAACTGAAACCCATTGGTTTGTGCTTCCGTAATTTGTTTCCCAATATATTGTGCATGCACTCAGTTAAAGCCCTCAATAAATTTGGTGTATCATCCCATTTCAATTTCATTTACAATAATAGTTTTACTCTCAAAACCCCAACAATTAGTTTAGGATCCATCAATAAGGAACTAGCCTTGATACCAGAGACTCACCTCAACAATAGGTATACCCACAGACCTGAGGTGTTTCCATTATATATATGAAAGTGAGAGATAAAGAAAGCTTAGAACCCTCGTTTTCATCTCTCAACAAGGGTGCACTAATGAGAGATAACAATACCCTTGCATCAATAGACACCATATAAATTTTTATATGAAACTTTGACACTACATTCAAGATATATTTGACCGCGGATACATATAAGTCAAAAACACATCAAAAAATAAAAAATCCTAATGAGAAGTTGAAATTTTTCCAAGATCCTTTTCAAAAACACAATGAAAATAAATCTTCTCAAAAGGATAAGGGCCAAACATCCAATGACAATGATTATGACTCAATTATATCATCCATCGATCATGAACCCAAATTTATTGGTACCATAAAAAATAAAACTCTTGATTGTGTAGTTACAACTAGACAAAAGAAGGTTTGAGCGCATACTACCAAAAAATATTCCACGCGTATTGAATCTCAAATGTCCAATGAAATTCCCACATCTACTACTAAATCCACATCATCCTCTAATTCTTTCAATATAATTAAACAATTAAAAAAGACAACCACAAAAATATCCCTCATATAATTTATTAAGTCATCTCCCGAATTCCAATATATTCTTACTCATGTCTTTCATGAACAATGTGTCCATAAATATATTGATCAACAATAATTCCAAGCCATGAATGCTAACCTTTCACCAAAGAACTCCATTATCCTACAGTCCTTGAGACCTAAAAGGTGTCAATCTAAAAAATAACCAATCCTTACATATAGACCTTTATAATTCATCATAAAATCAATCGAGTACTCATGGATAATAAAGTCATTCTAAATATATGATCCATGAAAATATTATGATATTTTAGCTATACTGAAGAGATTCTTAATACTAATGTCATAAATATTCGTGGGTATGATAATCATGAGACACAATCCATTGGAATAGTCACACTGTCACTCAAAATTAGACCAATAACCTTGGAAATTCCTTACAACATCATCCTTTGTCACCCATGGATCTATGTCATGTAATTCATCCCATCCATGTACCATTAATGTATTAAATTCCCCTATCAAGGTAAATAAGTCACATTGTACACTAACACCAAACATTTCAAGTATTGTAGAATTCTTGAAGAAAGGTATAAAAAAGAAAACTATTTCCCATCTGCATAAAAATATGCTCTACCTCTTATCATCCCATTTTCTAAAACCACGAATATTTATCTGTATACGCTTTCAAATATTCTTCCAAAAATTGGCCCAAATAGTCCTAATAGTGACTTTATATCTTTTAAATCCAATAACATATCTTCTATATCAACTAATCCACCTTCTACATCATCTAATATAGTAGCTTATTCATATGAGCAAATATCCATGTTCAAAATCATTGATAAAGGATCTAGTGAGTACCAATTTCAAAGTGTTGAAAATTATATTTACATTAGAAACCTACCTTTATCACCATATAGTTATGGAAAATAAAATGATTCCTATATTCAAATAATTCTCATCTACAAACTTGGAAAATTAATTTTTTGATGATTCAAATACTTAGAAGATAAGAGAATTCAAGGCTTTGACTACTCTTGGTTGGATGATGATCAATTCAATGCATGTTATCAATCACCTAAGCACATCATAGTAAACAAATTAAATGAAAAATATGAACTGGAAGGGAAAATGTCTTGGAAAAAATGAACAAGGTGCAGACACTAGAATCATGTCATCCTAATTCCTATGTGTATGGACATACCCTAGAACATCCTTCTCTAAATCTACATAGTCATTTTATCTATTTACCAACCTATATTCACCATTTTACCACTTATAATCACCCATAACTATAAAAATAAACATAAATAAATAAAAATAAAATAGTTCCTAAACAACCCTAACCCCCTTTAAAACAACCACTCAAAAGATAGATATAAAAAACATAATTTTAATAGTGGTCTTTACTGATCACACTAATTCATGTAATTGTATGGATCAACACTGATCCTCATGATTGGCACTAATTCCTATTAAAATTTCCTAAGTTTTCATTTTTTTCACAATTTGATATAATTGTGGTCCATGTTTTGAAGTCATGGCTAATTTTATCCTATTTTTAAGCATGGTTCTCTATTATATGACCATTTCAGGAGAATTTTACGAACCCACAAACATTTATAACCTACCCATAGTCTGTTCGCCCTTTGTGTGGGAAAATTTTGATACTAACCACAATTTGAACATATGCATCATCATCTTTATGCCTAATCTGGATGAAGTTCTTGAACATTAGGATCTTCTCCATGAACATAGTGATAAGTCCAACCTCTACTCGAATAACATTGTCAATCCACCTAAACCCATTATCGAGGGTGTCAATTTAATCCTAGCATCCAAACATTTCCTATTCATAGTTTTTTATCCACATCACTTTATATTATCAGCTATAATATTTTTATTGATTGTTCCTAGATTAACTATCTAAAAGATAGTTGACATCCTTTAAAGGAATCCCTTTGGTTCCTAGAATCGACCTTTTCCAAGAAACTTGCCATGTAATTATCCAATATCTCTTTTATCAGGTTTTCTACATGTGCGAAGGTTTCTATTTCTTTCAAAAGAGGAGCTTTTGTGTGGATTCAGATCTTTCAGCCTTATCCATGTAGATTTCGTTAAACCCTTCCATTTCTAATTTTTAGTGATTTATTTCATAAAGTAAAAATTAATCCTAAAATCTACTAAAACACAAGGACATCTAAATCCTATCATCCCATCAGAAAATATTGATTACTATGGTTTAGGTTACAACCCTAATGTTTTTTTCATATAGATCGTCTCTTGATACAATGAATAATGATGAAGATACTAAATATAATGTATGAACTCTTTGAGGACCTCACTAATACAATCCTTTTCGACCAAATTTCCAACCGAACCATCACCTTGGACCTTTTCTACCCTACCCTTTTCTATCAAGACCAATTAAATCAAGACTCTATGAACATCATCTAAAATGACGAGGCCATTAAGAAATTTCTCGGAACTCATGATCACATGCCCCTTTCTAATCACAAGAAGGGATTAAATATTAATCTAGATGTTATATCCTACTTTACTGAAGAGCTTCAGAACCCCAGTCAACCAAAATCAGAAAATGAAAAATTAAAAAATGAAAAAAGAACTCCCATGGTGAAAACCTCACTGAGGTGCTATGTGAGAAATAAAAATTAAAAAATAAGAAAATAAAAAAGGATGCATCCCATAGAGAAAAAAAATTGGGTGCTAGCAAAAGGGGAACCTCAAAGGAAACAAGAAAATATCTGCAACAACCTCCATCATTCTTCACAGACAAGTACACATCAAAATATGTTGGTAGAGGAAACCATCAACATCAATATTGGTAGAATAAACATCCTAAAATCTTGAAGCTTGCAACTAGTCTAGCAAAAATGAAATATAAGTTTTTACAACACTTCTTATATAATTTCAAGATATGTTTTCATGAATGTACAAGGATGTGTCAGGATCAGATCCCACTCTAGTTTTACATCATCTTGTAGTTCATCCTCATTGTAAACCAATTGGATATCTATCAACTCGCTCCACCTAACATTTTTCTACATACGACATAATTAGATTTCCACATTGTCCTTTTTACGTTTCCACCCTCTGTTTCTATTGTTTATTTTTTTGAAATGTACTATGGACCTACTTATCTAAAACCAATTTTAAAATTTTAATACATTGGTAGATATTCCAATCATATCATCTTCACGCTCTTCATTATTTATTACATGTCATTGATCCTAATCATAAGAAAAGAATTGAGGTTTCTCCTATTAGGTATTTTGCATCTCACCCCTCTTGTGGTTTCTCCCATTTTAGATACTTTCACTGATGGTCTTGTCTAGAAGCTTCATGATGGAAAATCCTTCTTTCAAATAAGTTCTCTCTTTAACAAGAAAGCTCTAAATTCTTAACCTAGATATTTTGACCACTCATCTCATTCTAAGGTGATGATCACTTGCATCCTCGTAGTCATGTGGGGATAATATTTGGGGTAAAATGTTCCTTCCTAATAATCACAATGCAAAAAAATCTAAAATAAATCACATATATACACACACATATATGTGTGTATTAAAAACAATCACATATTTCATCCTTCCCGGTATTTGGTGATGACACCACACTTGTTACTGATAGCATGAGATTGGGAAAGGAGGAAGGTTACCTTATTCGCTTACATTTTTCCTTTTGTGATGAACCATTTTCTCTTATTAGTTGCATGGGGAAAGACATAGGTGGTTATATAAAAAGACAAGAGAAAGAAAACCTTAAGACAATATGAAGCAAAGGTTCTTAATTGTGAAAAACTCCAAACAAACAATTTTGATCCCCATGTTCAGATAGACAACCATTCCTTAAATTTGATCTTTCAAATCATTAAGCCTCCTGTGAGTCTTAAGTATAGTCATGACCTATAGAGTGAAAGTCATCTTGGAGGTTGTCAAGTAATATTAATTAGAGATGAGTCACAATTCCCCACACATACCATTGTTAAACCTCATGTCTTTTCCTCCATAATATTCATTTAAATATCAATATCTCATATGTCTCATGTCCTTTTTGGCATTTGATGTTATGACCTTGCATATTACTATTTTTATGGAGCCATGAGTGGAGTAAGAATTTGTTGGCAAAATAATTTTTCGGGTGGGAAAATTGGGGTTTTCTCACCAATAGTGTGTAGGACCAGGTCCCTTTTATTTAATGGGGAAGATCCATTTATTATAAACAAGGAAATATTTACACTATTCTAATATCTTGGGGGTGTTCTTTTGAGTAGTGATCACACAGGGGTACTTCCCTATACCTACAAAAAAATTCGTATAGATTCCACAAGGCAGAAAAAATAAAGAGATATGTGGAGATTATAGTAAGGGGGGTTTTTCACAATAAATAGTACATAAGAGTTTTTTTTCAAAATTATAATATTCTCCATTAATTTAATGAGAAAACACTATGAGAATCAATAAGGAACAAAACACACAAAGCAAAAGATTCCAATGCATAATATTTAACAGGTATATTGCTCATGGAGTATAGTTGAGATCGAGAGGAAACATAAGTGAAGGAAATAAAGGAAATTTTATCACTTGTTCCTAGAGAGAGTATGAGAGCTAGTAAAAAAGAATGACCCTCTTTTAAAATGAGGAGGATATCCTAATTTATAGATTTAAAATGCAATTATTCATATTCCCATGTGACTTTTTGTCTTAAATTTAAATTCTAAACAAAGAAAATTAAATTTAAGTGACTAAAGTCACTTTTTAACAACTTTCTTGTAAACAAAGAAATAGAGTTTTAGAGAGGGAAATAAAAAAGGAAGAGAGATGTGAGAAGCTACAAGCTAGAATGAAGAAGGATGAAAGAATATATGAATGAAAATAAGATCCACTCATGTGATAAACCAATCAAATTATCCAATGCAATGTTGAACTCTACAAATTTAAACTATTCCTTACCACGAGAAAACCTACTTTTGAGTGATGGGGAGAATTGGAAGGCCATGTTCGGTAAACTGACAGAATCCACAGTGAGAAACACTTGATCATATTGACCCGTATATAATATGGAGGATGTTTTGGAACACATCATACACGAGGTTAATTCATCATACAAGAAGTTAAAAAGGTTTCAACGTCGAGCTTCAAAACCAAAAATGCATTTTCTTAGATAACTGTGAAATAATTTCTTGCAACGATGCAACCATGATGAATCTTCCATCTCAATAGCACTATGGATCGACCAAGAATTAGGATCAAATCCGTATGATGACATGAATGCATCTTTCACTCCTCTAAAAACATTGAATTTCTCAGGTTGGAAGCTATTCCTATGAGTCATATCTACATAGGAAGATATGTGTCGAGACCAAACACACTGATTAGGTGGAGATTTATAGGAACTTCCGAAATTGGCATTTTCACTTTGTGACACTTTATGCTCATTGCATCCGAGAAGGCGGGGATTAATGCATCCTGACCATTGTAATAAGTGAACAATGCTTGATAAGATTGAATCTTTAGAGATACAAAAAGTTCAGATGGAACATGGTGAGATACATATTTATTTGCTAAAACTTTAACATAGATTCTAATTTTAGACAAATACTTTTTAGATGAGTTGTCCATTTTTGCCATTTTTTACCAAATTTTCCTATTTGGAATATTTTTCACTTGAAGGAGTGTCTTGAGATACTGAAAACCAAATTTTCCTTGGAATTACTATTTTTATTAATATATATGGTAGGGAATTACAAAAAATATAAATTGGTCTTCTAAATGTTTTACTCATAATTCTACCAATTTCAGTAATGGAATTTTATATTTCATTTCAAGGCTTTGCTCCATATTTCGAAAGAATCTAATTGCCAAGGTTTTCTAGATCTAATTTTAATGTACTTTCATATCCATTTTTATATGGAAAATATATATGTAATGGTTTTACAATTAATTTGATATCTAATGATTTAAATATGAAAATAGTCTTCTGGAATGCGTGCTTACATTTAATTACATGGTTAAACTTTGCACTGGATCATCGCCCTCAGGAACATGAGTTATCTTCAGAACTTGACCTTCGGATACTTAGGGCACAGAAGAGGGTTCAATCACACCATAGTAAATGAAGTTAATTTGATATCTACTTCTAAATATGATTTAATGGCTGATAATAATGGTTGATTATATGTTAATTACTTTTTATTTTACAGCTGGATGGGTCACCCTATGTGAGTTTCTTCAGTGAATATATTTATAAGTCTCTAGTTGCGCTAATGGTTCAATCACACCATGGTGGAATAAGAAGGTGAGAATGTTGGGAATTGCGGTTTTGAAGGTCCCATGAACCATAGGTTCACTTTATGGGTTCCACAAGTTCATTTCAAAAATAGTCCAAATATGCATGGTGGAATTTAAAGAAATCTTATAAAATGCACTAAGAGCCTTATTGGGTGAAAAATTAAGCCTAACGGTGACTAGCCCCGTATAATTTTTCAGAACCATTTGTTTTTGTTTTTGACGTTGCTAGATGGCCTATGTAGGTACTGAAATTTTTATACCAATCAATAGAATGGATTCCCTGAAATATTTAGGTTACATAATTTTTCCTCAATATTTCACCTAAGGTTAATGCGCGATCTGATATATTGGACTTTGGAAGGAGGTATAATAGGTTCCACCACAACTTAGAACACATATTTTAAGATTCCAATATATGTGCATTATTGGAGCCAATCATGTTAAATTCAAATCATATGTGATTTTAGATTCCAATGAGGTTAATGTGGATTTTGGATTCCAATATATATGTATTTTGGACCTTAAAATTGTGCCCAAGGTGCATGGTGGGTTAAAAATTGTGCCTACGCACTTAAATGTTACATCTGAGCATGATTTGGAATCCAAAACTTTCCCGCTAATATAGGATTCCAATATTGCCCCAGAGTAAATAACTAATGAATTAGTTTCCAACTGGATATAAGTCCAGATCTCATTGAAACATACCAGTGTTTATAGATTGAAGGGCATTTCTAGTCCAGATTTTTAAAATCTGTTTCTGATGTTATTGTAGCCCATACCTGCCATTATGGCCGTCACATTTCAGCTTCTATGAGCAAAGTCGCAAGATCCTTTCTCAACCACCATGGGTGCCAAACCATTCTATGTATCATAAGGAGCATTTTATATGTCTCATCCACGTGCTTTCTTCCAATCTAGTCTTCATCCCCATCCTCCATCCACTCATGTCCATTTGCAACCAATTTTTTTCCATAAGTTATTATCTATGCAATCCTCCATATGTTATTTTATTGTCTCTCACATTTTACCATCTCCCAAAATTTTTCTTCGATTTCATTACACCATTTTGAATTATGTTCTTATCCACTCTCAGAGTGTATTATTCCATTTCTTATCCATCCTCATTTAGGCATTCCTGAAAAATTGAGAGCAATAAAAATAAACAATGGAAACTTTCAATCATTTTTGATAGTATTTGTTAGAAAACCAACTTGTTGGATGACATAAGTATCTTCCTAAACTTGATTTTTCTTCCAAAAGATTCATATGATTAATCAAGGGAAACAAAAAACTCCTAAGTAAAACTCTTAGGAAGGTTATGCCTCAACAATGAGTCTACATGGTGATGTCACTATAGAGCATGCAACATACTGTGTGATCCTCTTATCAAATCCAAGAACATGTCATGAATCAACTTGACTAAAATCCCCTGCACATAAAACAAACTTGAAAATCATATTCAGACATTCCTCTTGGCCATAATGATGGAAACATAATTGTTGAGTGCCTGGATAGAAAACTCTATTTGTTCCAACAAAGTAGTTTCCGAGTAGGAACTTCAAATTAGGTATAGGTTTTCATGATAAAAAAAAATGAATTTTTCATGTTATACATTATGCAAGACAATAGTTGGCTCTTTTTGTGGACTTTTTATGGATCAATACGTTGTGATTTTACGTGACTCATATTCAACAACTCTACAACTATCAATCCACTTGATGGATCTAGTTCCTTTTAGCTGAACATCCTAGGCTTCATAGAGTCATTTAATGGATTATTTTAGATGAAGCCTATTTCTTGATTTTAATAATAGAGTCACTCTCTTCGAGTGTCAGTTCTCCTAAGAAAGGAAAAACACACGAATTCCAAATGTGTCTTTAGAACTTGGTCACACTACCTCAGAAAGGGATAGGGAAATGTACATTCTAAATTCACCTATGTGCATACATGCGGGGGACAACACATCTTTCACTGAAGCACATCTATCTTTGGTAAGTTACCCTTGAATGGACCAAGCATAGAGTCATAATGTTCTATTTATCCATAGAATAGCTTTGAGGAAGTATCTCTCATTTTTTCAATATATATGTAAATTATTTATATTCTATGTGCTATCACCCATTACTTGTTATAACTATTAACTGGTCCTTAGGCCACTCATCCCATTTTCTGTCACATTCATATAAATTACTTGATGATTGCATTGTCATATGTCCCACTTTCGTATTGTTATAACACCCATCTCAGATTGTTCACCAAAAAAATCATATGTTAACCCACTTTCGTATTGTTATAACACCCATCTCAGCCCCATATTGTTCACCAAAGCATACCTTTTATATCATGAAAAATCTAATGGGATTACACATAGACATGATTTTTTTTTTAATTTTGGTGGAGTGAGGATATAAATTGAATTCATCTCCTTTGGATTGGTATGCACTTAAGATATTAAGTTGGGGGTCTAATGGAAAAATCATGTCACGTGTAGAAATTTTGTAGGAAGGAGGTTAATTATTTCATGTAATTTTTGATAAAGATATATTCATTCTACCATGAAACATCATGAAATTCTAGATTCAATAAAAAATAATTCAAAAATTCTTATTTTTTTGTAAATTTCCACTTCATTATGGGAATCAATTTTATACAACACCTATCAACAGACTTAGTTGTCAGCATTTTTTGCTATTAAGAGAACTTTTCACATGACATTACTGGGAATCATCTACATTTTAAACTTTCATCATTATGAAATATTCCATCAACCATATCCTCATGAGAAATAGTTGGTTTCTGATTCAAAGGCAGAAAAATCTTGATTTGTTTTATCATGAATTTTTTTTAATCAACTGAGGAGTCAAAATTAGATTCATACATGTCTTACAATTCTATGGCTTACATTAGGCGTTCAAGACTGAGTTGAGTTTCTTTTGTTTCATCTGCCACTCTTAGCAGACGTTCACCATTCCATTCCTAACTTAAAGAATATTGTTCAAAGTCTACATGTTCAAGGGTGCAAACATCATGACATATTGAATGAAATCTTCAGAGAAGATGTAGGAAATAGAGCAACATTTGTAGAATCCTGATAAACTTTATTAATATCAAATCAATCAAATTACATTGGTATGAGCTGCAATACTTATAGGTACTATACATCTAAATACAAACAAGAATATAAGTTGCAGTGGTGAAACAATATCTATCTTATACAAGCTTCCAAAAAGATATCTGGGAAACATAACCAATATTAAATACAATCAAACAATTATATTGTTAAAACAATATAATAGCTCCCATAGATGGTTATAATTAAATATAACCAAATATCATTTAATAAATATGCTAAATAAAATGTAATGTATAAATTACCTAGGTAACTAATATATTTACCCAATCATCCCCCCCCCCCCCTTAATTTTGCATTTCCTCAAGTGATGAGGAGAGGAACTCTCTGAACAACTTGAACTTTTGTAGACATGTAAGTGACTTAAATGAAAATATCGAGCTTTATTGTTCCAATTTAGCTGGACAAAAGTTGAATTTATATATTGTGATTCAAGACATGTTCGCATATGAAATGAACCTGTACTTAAGTATGTTTTGTTCTTTCATGAAAAATTGGATTGTGAACAAGTTTGAGAAAACCTTCATTGTCAACATACATGGTGGTCGGTTTGTCTTGTGGTATTCCAAGCTCCTTCAAGTATGGTAGGACGTAGCCAAATCGCTTCATAGACAACTTATCCTATGAGGAACGATACTTGGCTTCTGTGGAAGAATCAGAAACAAAGTGTTGTTTCTAGGCTTCCCCATGATATTGGTCCAGATCCCATAAAGAACACAAATCCTGAAGTGGATTTTCTGTCATCAATATTTCCTGCATGATCTGAATCTGAATATCCTGACAAGAAGAAGTTGTCATTCTTCTTGTATTCTAGACCAAGATCCACTGATCCTTTGAGATATCTCAAGATGCACCTTGCTTCTTTCCAATGACAAACTTTGGGTTCCTGCATGAACATGGATAGATAGCTTACTGCAAAGCTGATATCTGGTCTAGTGTAGGTCAGGTAAATGAGACTCCCAATCAACTGCTGATAGAGAGTGGCATTTACCTTAGGAGATGGATCTGAATGAGATAACTGTAATATGTTCTCCATAGGTGTAGCAATCGGTGTGTAATCCATCATCCTGAATTTCTCGAGCATTGTCTTGGTATATTTCATATGAGAAACAAAGATGTGATTCTCTTTCTACCATACTTCCAATCCAAGATAATAGTGCATTAGCTTGAGATCTGTCATGTCGAACGATCGATTAAGATCTTTCTTCCTTGCATCGATCATCCTCACTAAACTTCCAGTGATGACTAGATCGTCGACATAGACAATGACAATCACAATCTCCCCCCTTGTTTTTTGAGGTAAAGATTGGGATCGTATGGATTTCTAACAAATCCATGTTGTACGAGATGCTCATCAATTTTGATGTACCATGCTTGGGGTGCTTGTTTGAGGCCATACAAAGATTTCCTGAGTCTGCATACCTTTGCTTCTTGACTAGGTACTACATATCCCTCAAGTTGAGTCATTTATAATTCTTCTTGTAAATATCTATTTAGGAAGGCACTTTTTATGTCCATCTAATGGAATTTCCAACCAAACTGTGCAACTAGAGAAAAGATCATCCTGATCATTTTGATCTTAGCTGTGGGAGAAAATGTCTCCTCATAGTCAATGCCTTCTTTTTGTACATACCCCTTTGCTACAAGTCTTGCTTTATACTTGTCCATTGTCCCATCTACTTTGTACTTCATTTTGAATATCCATCTGCATCCAATGGGTTTCTTCCCTAGTGGAAGATCAAAAAGCTGCCAAGTGTTATTTTTCATTACTGACTGATATTCAGAGTCCATGACATCTTTCCAAGATTTTGAATGTAGGGCTTCCTGGACTGTAGAAGGATCATCAGACTCAATAACTCTAACTCATCAAAGCAAAATTTAACTTCTTCTCTTGATTTACTGTGAGTCCGTGGTCCAGGGGTGGATGTATCCGGTGGAGCATTTATTCTTGCATCTCATAATGTGCTAGTACACCACTTGGGCATACGCTAAACTATTTCCATGGGTCGTGGTTCTATCATATCAATACCATCATCCCCATCATCACTGTCATCATATGTGGGAACATCACCTTTAGTTTTTACAACTGGTGAAGAATCTACATCAGGTGAGTCTAGAGGAGGAGACTCTGCTTCCTTCTTCTCAAAAATCTCAACATCTCTACATGGTGTAGAATTTCCTGGTCTTCAGACCCATCAATCTATACCCAAGAGTCTCTTCATTGTACCCAATGAAGATGAGTTTCTGTGACTTCATGTCCAATTTATTTCTGTTTTGCTTGGGTATGTGCATACTTTCTTTACACCTGAATACTCTAAGGTGTGCAATAGATGGTTTCCACTTTGACCATGCTTCTTGTGGTGTTACTCCATCAAGAGCAACTATGGGCACTCTGTTCAACAAATACACTATTGTCTTTGTTGCTTCTTCCCAGAATGTCTTTACAAGTCCAGAATCATCGATCATGCATCGCACCATTTCCATGATAGTATGATTTCTTCTCTCAACAACACCATTCTGTTGTGGTGTGTGTGGAGGAGGCATTTTTTGACGAATCCCGTGAGCTTGTAGGTAGTCTTTGAACTCATTACTGGTGAATTCCCCCCCTCAATCTGAGCGGAGAGTTCTGATGTGATGAATAGTTTCATTCTCAATAGTTACTTTGAACTTCTTGAAGGTTTCAAAAGCTTCACTTTTCTTGCGAAGACAAAAAATCCACATTTTTCTTGAATAATCGCCAACACATAACATGAAGTACTGAAATCCAGAATGGCTTGGTTGCATTGGACCACAAAGATCAGTATGAACCAAATAAATATTACCATGAGTTCGATATGTACTCTTCTAGAATGAAGCTCTATGTTATTTTCCTACTAGGAAGTGAGGACACTTTTCTGTATCCTTCTGAAGAGATGGTAACCCATGTACCATATTGCACCGAGCGAAGTGTCTTGAGATACTTGAAACTAACATGACCAAGTCTCTGATGCCACAACTATGTAGAGGTAGAGTTCTTAGCCACAAGTGCCTGATCATCTCTGTGGAAAAAATCAAGCTGGAACATGCATCCCACATTGGAGGATTTTGCAACTATTTTCTAACCTCGCGATTTGTCTCAAATTAAACATGTTTTCTTGACAAAATGACTATCAAAGTCAATTTTTAAGTTGTGATCTAGGAGTTGATTGACTGAAAGAAGATTCTTTGTCAACCCAGGGACATATAAGACATCTGATAGTCTACAGTTGCATGAACCAAGGGATAGAGAAATGTTCACAATCCCCTAAAATGTATACGAAGAATCATCTCCCAGCGAAACATGGTTTTTTAGAGGTGTGTCCCTCATTGAAGTAAACCAGTCTCTGTGGCTGGTCATGTGTCGAGTGGCTACCGAATAAACATACCAGACATCACTAGATGACGTGGAGGGTTCACTTGATCAAGTAGTGTATAAGAAGTCTTCATTATCTGAATGTTCTTCTTATTCAACAATATTTCCTTGTTGATGGGGTCTTCTTTTCCAGTTCCCCTTTTCATGCCCTTGATTATAGTTTGTATGTTCCTTGTGAGATTGTTGGTGTAGAGGTCCAGAGTTGCTTGATGAACCTTTCTTATAAGTGTTATACCAACAATCTTTCAATTCATGTCCTCTTTTGCAGATTGAACATTGCTTCTTCTATTGTTTGTCCCCTTGATGTTGATATTGATTTTGATGTTGGGAATTTTGATAGGAATTAGGTTTTCCCTTAACTTTTCCTTTCCATTTTTGATGAGAAGAAAGTGTCTGCTCCTCTTCATCATCCTTGTTATGCGTGACTTCCTCTTGTTGCAGTAGGTTTACCAGCTTGTCAAAACTAACTGTTGTATTTGAAAACTTTAGTGTTGTGACAAAATGCGGTAAGAAGAGGGGAGTGCTCTCAGAACAATGGGAACGAGAGAATTATCTTTGACCACTTCTCCGAGGGCTAGAAGTGAAGCCCTCAACTCTGTAACTCTTCTTAAGAAAGATTTAATTTTCTCATTTTGATTAAGCTTCAGTGTGTGTAACTAACTCTGTAAATTTAGTATGACATTCTTTTTTTTGGCCTTATATATTGTGCTTAATTTATCCCACGCTTCTTTGGTTGTTTTGGCATCTCGAATGTGGGGTTGTACATTGTCAGACACTCCAAACAAGATGACGAGTTTGTCCTTCTGATCTGCTTTATCAAATTTTCATTGTTGTGTTGTATCAGTTGTTGATATGGTCAGAGTACCAGTCACAATAGACCAGATCTCTTCAAACTCAAGTTATGTCTTGATTTTTGTCTTCCAGGCAACATAGTTGTTTCCTTTGAGTAGTTGTGAATTTGGAAGAAAAAATTTGGGGGTATTGGTGCCCATTTTTACAAAATCACTGACAGGGTTTGGCTCTTATCACTCCAGGTATAAGGTCTCCTAATTTATATAATGTTAGTCTGATATACTAAACCTTTCTATATACATGCCCTTCTGATATACCCGATGGTACATGGAACAAGCTTTCCCTTTCTATATACCCGACGGAACGTGAAAGAGGCGTTAACGTACATGAAAGAATTTAATACGAGGTACCAAGACAATAATGAAAGGGGTCTGTGTAATTATTGACACCAACTCAAAGAAATATCCTCATACGCACGCGTAACTTCACTATATACTTGGATAATTTCTCAGTCTAGATTTATGTCGTGCAATCATTCACAAACGGATGGGATGGCTCATAGTGTGTGCACTGTGACCTTATTACTTCCCGTTGATTTAAAGGGACGATACCCAAATGACATTGTTGCAACTATATTAGGCGTTAAGTACAATAGTAGTCACGATGAATTTACCTGTAAGTGCTTCCCAGAGGCAATGTATATATCGAATGTTGCAAATGATATCTAGGATCTCGTGAGTGTTTCATGATTACAACTCTCTACCAGTTTATGAGCAGTTACAATATTTTCGGTTGACTATGGAAACTTGCAAATTAGTACAATATACTGAAGCATGTAATTACATTCAAAAATTTGGAAAAAATTGAATGGCAGGATTTTTTTTTTGTTTTGCAAGCCTTGGTGGCCTCTGGAGCCCAAAATGACCCTCTATGCCAAAAATTGCAAAAAAATAGCTAAAAAATAATTTTTGGGTACACCTCTTTTAGCAAATGTTGCTCTGAATGATAAAATAGGCCTATTATGAGAAAAAAAATTGCCCTAAAATAGGGTTTTTCTCACTAAAATTTTAGAGGCACATTTAGCTGTAACTAACAGGGTTAGCAGAGGTTTCCCGCTAAATGTGCCTCTAAATGTGGCATTTTTTTCCAAATTCGCTACTAGAGTCAAAATAACAAGTTGGGAGTGGGATTCGAACCCCACACCTCCCGCTTCTAAGTCATTCCACCCTAGGTTCTATGAGTGCTTGTGAAATGAAATGAAGTATATTGTAATTAGTATATTCAAAAAATGACTAACCTTGTTTCAATGGCGACTTGGCAAAGACAGACTCTCCACGTGGACTGCATGCGTGGATTAGGGTTTATCTTTGTATAGAAATCGGATCTAAAGCGTTTGTATCTCCTTTTCATGTATTTAACACAGCCGCCTTTGTATTATTTTGCTTCCACCACTTTTATTTGTTTACCATTCAAACAGTTTTGGTTTGAGCCGTTGATTTTGTTTGCATTGATTTGCTTTTGTGTGTTGTTGTAGGATTCATAGGTCGTGTTGAATGGATGTAGGAGGACGCAAGTGGCTCTAACTTGCCAATGGAGTTTTCCAATGCTTAGCACGATGAAATTCGTTCCCTCCTCCCTCTCTTTCAACAATTGAACTGTATATGCATTTTTTTATTATTAATCCGCTGCCTTTTGAAATTTTATCCACCATTTGTGCAGGTTGCAGGTGCAAAGTGTACCATGGATCGGTGAATGTAATTGCTCGTGGAACGGTTGGCTTTCAACTTGCCAATGAAAATATATAGTCTGCTTTGGAGGATAATATGGTTTGATGGTGGTGCAAGACACGGCTCAGTATGGGCTCAACCAAACAAACTAACAACTTGACTTTCAAAATAAACAACATACCAACATAAACAATCTCGAGTAGGAACTCTTATGAGAATACCTTGCCAATATGCAGAGTAACTCGGTGTTGAGCTCTTCAACACACCTACAATGAGAAAAACAACTCGACGGGGGGAAGACACCTCCAAATTTGACAGTCCCCTACAAATGTAGCAGAGATTAAACTGAACCTCTAAATCTAGAGGTAAAACCCTTGGATAGGGAATATATATATATATAATTGCAACAAATTTTACCTGGTGCAGGGTGCACCAGTGCAAAACAAATTTGCGTTCCAAACACCTGGAATGAACAGGAGGTTGTGGGGATGCAGGGATGGGTCCAAGAAGTTACAGGAGGCTACACAGGCTCTCAATTGCTGAAAATTATTCTCTAATCTCCTCTGCTCTCACTTTCCACACCTTCTTTGCTTCATAGGTCTAGATTCTTGCTCTGGTACCAAATGTAAATTGAGCAATAAGGGCAGAAGCCTGATAAAATTTATTAATATCAAATCAACCCAATTACATTTGTATGGGCTGCACTACTTATAGGTACTGTACAGATGAATACACACAAGAATATAAGTTGCACAAGTGCAACAATATCTATCCTATACAAGCTTCCAAAAAGATATTCGGGAAGCATAACCAGTATTAAATACAATCAAACAATTATATTGTTAAAACAATATAACAACTCTCGTAGATGGTTATAATTAAATATAACCAAATATCATTTAATAAATACACTAAATAAAATGCAATGCATAACTAACCTAGGTAAATAATATATTTACCCTATCAAAGAAAATCTTATTATTCGAATGGGAATGTGAACACCTCTTCATCATGAATTAACACATGGACTAATTTTTTAATTTGGAACTTCTTAAGAATTAATACATCCTCCTCATGACCTACATCATCTGGAAATTATAGAATTTCTTTTCATAATTAAATATTTTTCCACTCTTCATCATTATCAATACCCCACTGGAAGAGAATTCTTGGTCCTATCAAGATATGAATTTCATCCTCCTCTTCGGATGTTATGAAATAATTAATATTCCTACTATTGTGGTACAAGATGTTAGCTCGTGGATTTTTTGACTTTTTCATCATATGTCTCATATTTTTCTCCGGAAGAAACTTTTCCATATTTCCCTTAACTAAAATGGTTTTGGAAGACCAATTCATCTCTATTTTTCCTCCCAAGTCTTGGCAGAATATTCTACTTAGCAACATTCTAAATGATGTTGGAATGTCTGCTACCAATATAGTCAATAACACCTTCTTACTAGGAAATTGTGTGAGAGCCAGTTGTCCATCCTTGATCTTCCCCAAAAGTGGGATTTATTTTGACTCTATAGAGTAACAAGATCTATTGGACCATGTCAAGGTAAGTCTTAGAGCATTGGAAAATTTAATGGGCATTACATTGTCAGAAGCACCTAAATCTATTATATAGTTATTCAATTAGTATCCTCGAATGAAAAGGGAGACATAGAAATGATCAATCTTATAAGTATTTGATGCACTCATAGAAAACATGTTCTATGATGGGGGAGTAGGTGGAATGGGTATTAGTCCTTTAGAACTAGGAGTTATAGTATTGGGCTTTGAACCATTACCCTTGATATGACATACAACTTTGTCAAATTGTTCAAGGTGAGTCTAAAAAATACTAAAATTCATAAATATGTACTTTGGACTTGTTAATATGTTTCATGATATCAAAATGGGTGTATGATGGTGAGGTAAAATGAGAATATGATCAAGGAGAAAAGGATTATTTTATAGGAACACAAAAAGTTTTTGAAGGAATAGCTCTTGTAGAAACAAAATAAGAATTGGAAGGAGCATTAGGATACTCACTATGAATAGCAGGTGGTCTCTTGCTTGCCACGGGATCCAGTTTCTCCATTTCATACTCCAGGGAGGGCGGAAGTGGATATCCTCGACTGATTTTTTTTTGTAGAGTTTCCACCTAAGGATCTTATTTCTTCTTATTTTTAGGAGCTGAAAAGGAGGAATCTCCTTTTTGGGATTGAGAGCGGGTGAATACCACACATGAGAATCTAGGTGCATCATCATCATCTTAATATTCTTACCATAAATATTAAAAAAATATGGTTTTTACATTATCTTCTACTTCTTCAATCTCTAGGACATTTTTTTCCTCACCTTCGTGTTCAATTCCTTCATCTTCTTCAATTTTGGAAATTGCATTGACTGGTGGAGATTCACTTCAATGAAAATTTCCTAAGCATGGTCCAAATCTATTGGTTTCACTATTCATAGAAATAAATTCACTTCAGGCCTCTAGGAATTCATGAAGAATATTTTCAAATTATCTGCAGTAGGAAAAACAATGATAAAAATCTTGTTGATCAGCTTGTTGAAATTTTCCATGAAGTATCTCATGGATTATTGGGTTTATTTCTTCATTTGTGTTAATTGAGTAAGAAGGGCATGAAAATATTCCTTCAAATTGAATCTACCTTTGAACTTAGCTTTCATTTTAGCCTATCCTATAATGGAACTTCTTTCTAAATGATAAAAACTATTTACATCAGCATCTTGAACCGATTCAACAAACAAGTGAACAAAGACATCTTCATGAGAAAATCCTATCACACCACATGAAATTATGAATGTAGTAACATGATCATCCTGATTTTGTTTCCCATCACCTCTAAACTTGGGGAAAATCTTTTCTTGAACCTCTAGGAAGTTCATGGAGTTATGGAGACATATCCAATGGGCTAGTGTTCTCTCCCCAAGGGAGAGGTCCTTATGATGCCATGTCAAGTTCTCCTTATTCTTCTTGTTCTTATCCACTTGGGAATTCAATTTTTAGTGTTGGTTGAAAGATGGGAGAATCAAGATGGTTTACATGAGGATTATTGGTAGGATTTTGGATAGGATTTTCACGAGTACCACTTGATGAATGTGATGGGCATGAAACTTAAGAGTAGTATGGATTATCTCTGATTTTTTCTTGTTGATTTTTCAAATCCTCAAAAGTGGGGTAAAATATTCCTGTCAATCTATTCATCCTATTATATCTTATGTCAACAAGTTTGGGAAATATTGCAAAAATAATATGAAAAGACACCGTTGAATACGAAGGGTCACTTGTAGAAATCAACTATGGGTTTTTAGCAATGGATTTCAATGGGTATTTTTTATATTTTATTTATTTAAATTTGGTAAGATATACTTTTATGGAATTTTTGGAATCAATATTGGTTGTAAATTTGTTGAATCTACCCCATGGTGGGCACAAAAAACTATTGGCAAAATAATTTTTTAGGTGGGAAAATTGGGGTTTTCTCAAAAAAAGTGTACGAGACTAGGTCCCTCTACTTGAATGGGGCAGCTTAATTTATTGACAACATGGAAATATTTATACTATTCAAATTTCTTAGGGGTAGTCTTTTGACCGGGGATCACACAGGGGTACTTCGCTATAGATGTGGAAAAGTGATTTTAGATTCTATAAGGGAGTAAAAATTTAGAGAGAGAGAGAGAGAGATGTAGAGAGAATAGTAATGGGTGTTTTGTACAGTAAATAGTGCATCATAGGTTATTGTTTCAAAACCAGAATATTATACATGAATTCAATGAGAAGACACCATGAGAATCAATAAGGAACAAAACACACAAATCACAAAGTCTCAATGCATAATATTTAACAATTACATTTCTCATGGAGTATAGTTGAGATGTAGAGGAAACATAAGCAAAGGAAATAAAGGAAATTTAATCACTTGTTCCTAGATAGAGTATGGGAGCTAGTAAACAAGAATAACCCTCCTTTGTAATAAGGAGGCTCTTCTAATGTATAGCTTTACAATGCAATTCTTCATATTCCCATATGAATTTTAGAATTAAAGTGTAATCCACATTGAAGAAAGATAACTTTAAGTGAAAAAAGTCACTTTTTACAACTTTCTTCTCAATGAAGAAATAGAATTTTAGAGAGAGAAAGAGATAAGAAAGAGAGAGGTGAGAAGCTCCAAAATAGAATGAAGAAGGTTGAAGAACCTATGACTGTGAAGAATATCCACTCCTATGATAAAACAATATAATTATCCAATGAAATGTTGAACTATGGATCCTTGAACTATTCTACACCATGATAAACCTCCTTTTGAGTGATCAATAATTATAAGCCATGTATGGTACACTGAGAGAAGAAATGAGAAGAAATTGATCAATAGACCCTTAAAAACCACATAGGATGTATTCCTTCACTCAAAAAAACCTTTCAAACCTTGAAATTTTTCCATTCCTTCTTGACCAATCATGCATATGATGAGAACTAGAAATAATTTTTTAATACAATGTAACCATGATGATTCTTCCACCTCAAGCACATTGATGACAAAAATTAGGAACCAATCCATATGAGTCAAAAATTATCTTTCACTCCCCCACAATCATGAATTTATCATTATCATTCCTATGATAAAATATCTAGAGAGATCATCACCACTTAGTGAAAAGTGGATATTTATAGAAACTTCCAAAATTGGCATTTTCACTTTGTCACATTTTATGCTCTTTACATCCAAGAAGGATTGGGATTTACTTGTGAAGTGAAGATTTGACCCCCATGAAAGCTTGAATTTTTGAGACATGTAGAGTAGGAGCATGCACGACAATATTTATTTCCTCTTGACTATTTACTCTTTTTAGCATGTTTCACATGGGTGTCCATTCTTACCAATTATGCCATTTTTTTGCCAAATATACCACTTTTGAATGTTTTGCACTTGAAGGACTGCCTTGAGATACCAGAAAATAAATATTCCTCAGACTTAATATTTTTAGTAAGCTATATGGTAGGTACTTAATAAAAATATAAATAGGTCTTATGGGTGTCGGATCAGAATAAAACCAATTACAATATATTTCATTTCAAGGCTTTGCTCTAATTTTTGAGAGATTCCAATAGCTAAATTTTTGTAGATATGAGAAAAGGTGATTATTTGTTGGAAAATTCATTTTGATATAAAAATATTTGAGGTAATGAATGGGGCATGAAAATAATCTTCTTAAACGTATTCTCACAAGGAATCCATGGTTAAAATTTGATGACAATTGGAGTTAGAGAACATGAGTTATGAGGAAAACTTGATTTGGGAGATTAGGGAACAAAAGAGGCTTTTTATATATTTGAATGTTATAACCAACTTCAAAAGATGATTTAATGGCTTCCAAGAAGTTTTCTTTATGTTTTTTACTTTGTTTTTTTAAGTTATGGGTGGTGGTGAGCATGAGTGAATGAATTTTTATCGTGGAGGGTGGAATGGAGGAAACCATGGTGGAATAAGATGGTGGGAAAATGAGGAAATGTGGTTTTTAATGTCTCATGCACCATAGGCACACTTTTTAGGTTCTCATGCACCTGGGGATGGGTGGAAAACCACATACACATGCACTTTTTCAAGCCATTTTTTATGTTTTTGAGTTGAGGAAGGTATGTATGTATGTAATTTATGGACCAATCAGAGCGTGGTTGATTTTGGGGGTGCATGAGCACCTAAAAATTGTACTTAAGGTGCATGATGGGTGAAAAATTGTGCTTGGAGGAAGATAGGTGCCCCAACACAACTTAAAACATATGTTTAAGATGTAAAGTGTTGTTTTTTAGCCAATCATGTTATATTTCTTTGTTGGGAAAGTATCCAATGAGGTTGAGGTGAACTTTTTGTATGCAAGTGTACCTCAAAAGTGTGCCCAATTTTCATGGGTGGTTAAAAAGTGTTCTTAAGCACTCAACTGTTACATCCGAGCATGGTTTGGACTTGAAACTTGCCCGGTAGAACATTTCCTTCTCTCCAGAGTAAAAAATTAATGAATTTTTGCCAAAAAAAATATGTGAATATTCATGGAAACATGCAATGAAATCCAATGGAATCATTTAGAATACATGAAAATGAGTTCTTTGGCTATTTTTACCCATACCTTCACTTTTTCCTCAAGTTGTGTGATGATGAGAAAAGTGGCCAGAAAGGTTTTTGACCAGATGAAACCATACTATGTATCATGAAGAGTATTAAAAATACCTTCACCATAGATTTATTTTTGGATCTTAACTACTCTAAGATTGTCCAGAACCTTTTGATGAATTTTTACCCTTTAATAGGATTGTTTAGCTACAATGTCAAATACTTTTCCATATTTTAAAATTCCCAAAATCATTCCTTGATCATGTCACCATGAATTATGCTCTTATATATTTATGATGAGTATCTAATTACTTTCCAAATCCTCCCGAGGCTCCTGAAACATTCAAAACAATCCAACTATATTTTTCACCACTTTTATTTCCTTATACCATGTTATAAATATCTTGGTGTTCCATAACTAGTTCCTAAACCTCATTTTTCTTCCAAAACATTCATAACTACCTCATTGCATATTGTATCTCCTCTTCATAACTCTTAGGTGGTTTTTTCCTTAACATTCATCTTCTAGGGGATGTCCAGCAACATGAAAAATCCTAAAAAAAAGACTTTTTGGGCCTCCAGGAGAACTTATCTTCTCATGGATCCAGGTACCTTCATGAATAAAATTGAATAACATCCCCTGCACATAAAACACAGTTGAAAATCATATTAGCACATTCCTCCTAGCCATAATAATGGTAACACAATGACTAATTTCGTTGGAGGAAAAGTTCACATTGATCAAGAGAAGTATTTTCAAATGAGGTATAGGTTGTCATGACAAAAAAATTGAATTTTTCTTACTAGACATTCTGCATGACAAAAAACATCTTATCACTATATAATCTACAAAATATTCTTCCAATTGAATGAAATATTTAATATTGTTTGAAAATGATTTCCTAAAGTGTAACATTTAAACATGTATGTTTCCAAATCTCATTTTGTCTCTCATATCCTATCACCTCTCATGTATTCTACTCTCTTATTTTCCAAATAGTCAAGATGTTTACCATTTATTATATCATCCATCTTTTCTTTATCCTTATCTAAATCTTGATGAGACTCTTCATTCTTACATGAGTTTGTAATGGGTCCATGGTAACTTTAAATTCTCACGATCACTATCACATTGTTGGTCCCTCACATTGATACCCAGTCAAAAACACCAAAAAAAGAAAACATTCCAAAACTATGAAAAACGTATAAAACTATTCAAAATTCTACAAAATTAAAAGAAAACATCGAAAAAACCTAAACATTTGTAAAAACCAAAAATAAACACATTGAATCCTATCCTGGTATCTATTCAAAATATCCTAAAAATTCAAAACATCCTAATCCAAATCCCTTGTGTGTATCCTCACTTAAGGGAAATATCGGCTCTTATTTTCTCACTCGTTGTATATACCTAATTTTTTAATTTTCAATTTTCGTATTTCATACTTGTTACTAATAATAATATTTGTGTAGATAAGTCTTGTTGATGCATCTATTTGTTGAGTTGGTGCCTTAACAGGCCTTGCAAGAATGGGTAATGGCTATTGACGTAACCATTATGGGTTGGAGTTAGTACACACAGAGAGTATTGTTATTTTGTCTTGGCCTTAGTTTGCATTAGGTATCCTTGTCCTCCTAGGTCTCGTGTATATCATATTCATGACTCATTTCTTTCATTCCACCATTCTTTAACTTTTTCATCCACTTTCATGACTCACGACACATTATTTTTAACCTTCATGACACACCACTTCATTTTTGCATCCTTGGTTGACACAATCTCCCATGGGCAATTGTATCGGTGTTATGTTTTATCATGGATACTTCCATCACCTACAGGAGATGGTATCCTATATATACCTTCACTTCATTCGACACTCATAAGAAACAAGAAGCTAAGACCTCCAAACTGTCATTTTCTCTTCTCTTTTACACCATCTTCACATCTTCTCACTCTACTTTTGGTTCATTTTACATTTTCCTTGGATTGGATTGGACACCTCTCTTTTTGGATGATTGTTTTCACTATTGCGTCAACATAGAGTGAGTCTAGGACATGAATAGTCTTCCCCTAATCCACATAATAGAGACTCTCTCTCTATGCTACTTTTCAAGGGAGATAGATGGATTTTTAAGCACCTTGCAGGTGAAGGTAAATGTTATAACCCTTCTTTGTCACTTTTCATATATTAGTTCAGATCCTTGTCATTGTGTTATGTTAGCTTAGTGTTATGAATACTTGATGTTAGTTAGCTTAGAACTCTTATCAAATACAAATTTAGTTATTGCATGTTTCTTTCCTTTATATGTTGATCCATACTTCTCCATGCCCAACCACCGATATCCTAGTAGGGTTCCTTCCTCTATCTTGACTATGGGCCTTAGAAATCCTATGTTGACATAGTGTAAGGGTTACTTCCCTTTATATATGTGACTCTTGTGATCATTGTAACCCCTTTAATTATATCCCCTTGTATTTCGGTACTTATGTGTCTCCTAATCATTTCCTTGAATACCCTAGTTAAACACATGAGTAAGAGTGCATGTTGTGGAGACACATTTTGTCCCACATAGATTCTCTAGTGAATCCTACCAACCTTTTGATCGAGCATGACTTGTTAAAAGCACCCATATTTTATTTTCACTTCATCTAACCATCCAAAAATCTGAATAACCCTAAAAAAATGCTTACAAATACACCATCACCCCTGGGTGATCCTATCTGTTTCTGTCTCATCTATTTCCACACACCTTCAACCTTTGTGAAGACATTTTTTCATTTATGATCCTATTTGTTGATGTCTTTTCACTTCCTAAATGTCATCAGCCCCTGTTCAATCTTCCTAATAGGTCCAATCTTATCTATCTTTTTGAATATTCTTCCTTACACCATCAACCCTTGCGTAAACCTTATAAAACTTAGATAGGGTGGATTTTTTCGATAGTGCAAATTTTCAGACCCTTATTTTTTAGCTTCCGAGTTACAAGGATTTCACCTCTGATGATATTTTTGGTGTAACTAAACCCTCTGAAATTTTGCGAGTAATGCTATGTGCAAAAATATCCTCTCCATTCTCCTAAGTGTTTTATAACTCATCCTAAAATTTCTACCCTTCTTAGTTACCATAATCTACCTAGTGAAACTCTAATGTCCCAACCCATCCACTCTTATCTCTCAAAGCAGGGTCATGCATTAGAGTGTAATGTGGTTAAAATTGAAAATATAGATCCTAAATCAATAATTAAAAATATTAATAATAATGAATACTTTACCCTTTACAAATAAGGATGTTTTTGAAAGATGTCCACTGAAGCCATGGAAATGACCATGCCTCACCTTAACTAGAGATTTTGGTAGCATGATAAAACTCCTCTCTATCGGATTGATCAAAATGAATCTCCAAAAAATCCCACCAATGAACATGATAATCATAAAAAAGCACCTACAAACAAAGGTCACTCTTCCTCTATGGATCCTAATGTATAAAAAAAATCTATGCACTTTGGTACATTTCTAGCTCCTGAAGCATACTAATGTATACATTATTCTTAAGCAATAAAACTAGTGGTTGACAACTTCATTTGTCATTTTGGTTTCTTTATCTCTTGAAATTTACTAGAATTACACATCTTACAGTTTTGATGACACTTGAATGGTTTACCTTTTGATGGCATAAGACACTAGCGCCCAGTTAGGATAGAAGTGCATAGGTGCTTCTATCCCTCTCTTTCTTCTTATTACACTTTTGGTTCCCTTTCATTTCTTAGTCACCTTTTAATACTTTGGTTCAAACTTTCAATTTTTAATTAAGAAATTCAAACAAGAGAATCATATATATACTTTGTTACTTATTTCAAATAAAGGGCCAAGAACTATAAGCATTATCTATCACCACCTAAGCTTACACAAAGGCACAAGGGAACTACAAAGTACATATCTAGCACATCCATGCAAGGGTCAAGGTATGAATTTTTCTACATACATTACATAGGAGGGTAGTTTATTCTATTCCATCACACACATTTTACATATTCAAAAAAAATCTAGATATAGCCAGATATCATTGTACAACTTAGACAAGGGAAACCTAGGGAACGAAACACAAATACACACACATATGGAGAACTACATGGAGTCTTAGATGTAATGCAGTGTTCAGTTGCAAGCTCACTCTTCAAGTGACCTTCAGGATTACAGGTGTGATTGAGGATCCAAAAGTTAAACTCGAGAAAAAAAAGAGTGACTAACATTGAATGTATTCCAATCTAGAAAATATTAGAACCTATGAACATTAGCAGACACGGGCACCTAAGGCATTCATTAGCACCAGAGGTGCTCCTTCCCTTTTATTGGTGCTTCTACCTTGTACATTCCTTGGGTTTTGAACCCTCATCAATCCTTTACGATGTTGTTTTGAGCCTATTCTATTAGATACATAGTCCTAATCACTCCCAAGTTATATAGAATCAGCTAAATCACCTTTCTCCCTTTATTTTCTTAGGGTTTTACATATTTGAATGCTTATTGGTTGTAAATTATTGTATTTAATCATCTAAATATCATTTGTAACATTAAGTTACTTTGAAATAAGATTTAATAAAAATTAGATTAAATCATTTTGTGAACCCAATCGATCAAACCCTACCTTCTAAACATGTATCGCATCCTCTCTCCTTCCATTAGGGTTTCTTACATAGTTAACATTGTTTTTGACTTTAGACAGGTCCATACCCGACACCCTCCCCGCTTTAACTCTCTAATTCTTGATCTAACTATTAGTTTGGTCACCACTCAACATAATAGGAAACCCATGGCTCCACCCATCTCTATTCCACCATATATCACCTCTACAACTCCTACCAACACCTCCAAAGGTTATGATATCATTTACCGACTAAAGAATACACCATCCAAAATATCTCTTTATGATATTTTATGTAATGCACCAGATTTTCATCATACATTAGAGGTTGTTGTAAACACATTAAATTTGCACCCTTATCCCCTTTATCATTTATTAATCCAATTCATAATTTATCATCTTAACTTAAGTCATAACCCCTTTATCATATTTACCATGCATAAATATCCTTTCTACAACTATCAAATCTACATCTAACCATCTAAAATCACCCTAAAATAAAAAATTAAATAAAGACAAGTCATATTAAAACCATTTCATAATTCCCTTAACCCTCATTCTTCGTCCCCAACAACTTAGCAAACTATTTACCCGAAGCCAAAATAAAATAACTCTATTTAGAAGTAGTATTAACCACTTTACCCTTCTAAACCTTGAAAACACCCGGATCACCGTTGTAATTCAGGTAATCACTAGTGATTATAAATACAATTTTTTCAACCTTCATCTGAGGATCCTCAATTTTCGAATCCTCAGGCTCTTGATTTCAATATTATATTTAAGCCCCCCTGCATATCATCACTTAACACCAGGATATGAAATCCATCACTGAGTATCGTTATCATTCTTCATCAATAATTTCTGAAGAAACTCTGAATCTCTTGTGGATACATATTTTCACCACCCAACCCATAGGACTGCACCAACCATCTAGACAATCTTCTAGTAAGGTTTGAGGCCTCTTTTAGCTCCATTTTAACCTCCAAGTATTATTCTTGTGTCTTACCATCTATTTAAAATCAATTTTAACTCATTTATTACTCTGAAACATTAATCATAAAACTTTAAATATTTGATTTCATTTAAAGTGTCAAAAATCACCTAAATCACCAGTGATTGGCACCAATTGCCAGCGATTCTTGTAAATTTTACCCCTTTATCAATTATTATCAATTTTTCATCAAATTTATCATATCTACCATATCATACATGTTTCCTCTAACATGTTGTTAAAGAATGGATGACTGTTAGATGGAAACCAGTGGTCAATCACATGAAATTACTAGCATCCAATTCACTTTCTAATAGTTCAAGCAATTTTTTTACTAGGAATGGTTCAATATTATCCATTAATTGAGCCTATGTGTAAAATCTGATTTGTCAAAACTGAACAAGATATCGAAGATCATATTGAATTCCTTCACGAAATCAAATAAGAAGTTACTCAATTCTAGTGACGATTATTTTCAAATGCGTACATATTGCATCCACACTTGACCTGGGCCACATTTGAAGTTGGACAAGGCTTTCCATTTGATATCAAATTCTAGCCATCATTAATCTACTATCTTTATATCTATCAATTTTTTATCTGTTATCATTTTTTCTCTTATCCATTGCAATTAACTTGATTTTTTATAAAGTGATCTGACATCCTTCGAGGAGGCCCTTTGGATTCCTAGAATCAACCTTTTCTGAGAAGTTCACCTATGCTATCTATCTATCATAATCCATTTTGTTTAGTGTCTGGAGTTGAAGTTTTCTTTGCAAGGGTAGGAGCATGTACACACTTTTGGATGGAACGTGACTTCTATCAACAACTAGCATCAACAATCGTCATTTATGGGTATCGTTAAACCCCACATCTTCTGAGATCGGTTTTGTATTAATTATTTCACTTTGTTAATTCAAGTAGAAAGGTAAAGACATCTCTAAAACATTTTGGCATGTCCATGATGGGACCTTAAGTTCCTTCTTTTATTCATTTGAATTTCAAAAAAAATCATATCTAGGTTTTCTGCTCTGTAATCACTAGAGATTCGGTGAATTGCTAGCGATCGGGTGAATCGCAAACTATTCATTCAATTGTCAAAGATTTATATGAATTATTTTGATTACTCTACAGTTGGCATTCTAACCTTTATTTTTCATGTTGTTTTCCATTTTTTACTAACCTGTTTTTGCATGGGTTTTCCTATTTTTGGAAGCCTTTTTACTTGCTGGAATGCTATATTGCTAATTAAAATAAAAATTTCAAACATATTTGAAAAATAAAATAAAAAGGAAGCTTTATCAAAGTGAGTCCTTTTCCCTTATTTTTTTCTTTCTGTAACTACATAATTTATTATCTTGTTCTCATCAAAATAAATTATTTATTTTTGATTAAAAATGAACACTGCATACTCCTTGATCATATAGACTTTAATTAGGAAGGTTAACTTGATTGACATTCACATTATCCTCCCCCAAACATAAACCAAATCACAGTTAAACATCAACTCTTCATTAAACACTCCTACCCAATTGATTACTATTGGGATTTCATCACCCAATAGGGAAACTGACTCGATGCTCTGACTAAGTATAAAATATATTGGGTTGTCGGGTATATTGGCTAAGAACCCGACTACCTTATCGCTATAGCGACCATGAAGATGAGGGGGGTAGGACCCAATACCATTTAGGCCCTGTACTAGCACCAACATAAATTTGAGGCCTCATGTACATTCTAGGTATATCAGGGATTCACAACATTTAAAATAGTCCTTAAACTAGCCATAGAAAACCATTTCCTAGGACCCCATCATCTATTTTACACATTACATATTTTATTAATGAATTCAAGATAATCTAAAAATTAATTCATCTCTTGATTTGTTTATTGGTTTGTAAACAATCCATCTTAGCTAATTTTTTCATTTATTAGGTTGATTTTGTATGTTTGTGAAATCATGGTACTTACAAGATAAAAAAATCCTTTTTCTGAACATAAAAAAACATATCTACACCATTACCTCAACAAAATCTACAATCTCAATCAATCATAAATTCAAAAAAAAGAAATATCCACACCTCAATTTGAAAATAAATGAATTAGGGATGTAATAAAATGAGGTTTTATAATGAAATTATATGAATTTTCCGTTTAGATTCTGCATGTGCCTACTCCATCATCAATTCTCTCATCTATCTCAAACCATAAGGAGTTGGAACCACCACATTCTCCTAGATCTCATTCTGCATGCATTTGATATCCTCTGATTCTTCCTATTCCTCTCTTATTTGATGGTGGGGATCCTGTCTTTCTTCAGATATTTTAGATTCAAATCCCATGGCCCTTAATGTCTTAACTTGCAGCTAGGGGTGGTTCAACATTCAACCATTAGTGCCTGAACCACCTCCATACATTCCTAATCCTTAGTGTGGTTTTTACTATCTTATAGACCCAACTTAGGAACCTTTCATTCGATGATTACATCCATATCCTCCTCATACCCAACCTGAAACATATACTATAATGTTTTTCATTCATGATTTACGATCTTCATATGATTTATTCCCAAGATATGTCTACTCAATACACCTACATCTTCACCTAATCCTTCCACTAGTTCCACACTTCTTCAAAATAAACCTAATGCTTCTTCATCTACTCCATCCAATATTCTCCATCATCCAAACAACTTCCAATAAGTTTTATTTTCGTTTCTATCATTGTATCTTAGAAACCACCTTCTCATCAAACCACCCATCCTATGTTCATAAGATTACTATGTTCATTCCTGCATCCATTCCTCTATTAAATACTAGTGCTATTTGATAGCACCCACCCCATTTCTTTATCATCTTCAACCTATTTTTTCTGACAACATGTACCCTCAACCCTCACAACCACTCATTTCCTTACCCCAATATATTCCTAGTAAGAATATCCCAGCAACAAGTGCACCATCCTCTGTTGCTTCTTCTATACAATTTCAACAACCACTCACTTATTTGAAGCCCTTTACCTATACATATGTCCCTTCCCTTCTAACATATCCCCCCATCCATTGCAGCCTCTCATTAACACATCTATTCCCATACCCTATCAATATTTGCAACCATAAAAACCCTTAGTGTCTTAATCCACTTACAATATCCTCTCTAACATTCCTTATTAGTAAAACATTCCTTAGAAGAAAAATATCCCTTATAAGAAAAATGTCCCTCAGCAGTATCAATCATATCCCCAGCCTAACCAGTTCTCATTCAATCAACTTGGCTCATTCTTAGAAAAAACCGTCACAACAAAACCCCATTCAAGCTCTTATGAATAGAATATCAAGCCTCAAAGCCTCTTATTTGGATCCTAAGAATGTGATCTCCTATAAACAGATTTCCAATGAGCTCACTGACCCCTCAATTCCTTACAAAGCATATCTGCCTCACTGGGAACTTCTGAAGTTTATCAAATTCTATAGAAAATAAGATCCCCATCAGCACATTTGTGCCTTCTACCATGCTTTTTATCTCATATCCCACAACCAAGATCTAATTCTGAGGACTTTCCACATGTCCCTTTCCGGTCCTGCCTTGGATCAGTACAATAGCATCCCTTAGTACCATGTTTTCTCATTCACACAACTTGCACAACTCTTCCTAGAAAACTTATTTATAAATATCACCCACAAAATCACCATCAATGACCTCTATACCATTAAACAATTTGAATATGAATCCATAGCTGATTTGTTTTCCCACTGGAGGGGTATAATCAATCAGTTATACATTACATTACCACAAACCCAATTAATTGAATTATTTTTCTGTTCGTGTGCTAAACACATCTCATCTACCTTCAAATATAGTCATTCTAAATGTTTGACAAATCTTTCACTATGGCCTAAAAATTAGAGTTGTGATCCCTCGAAGAAGGTAGAGTTCAACTAGGACCTAAGAAATTGAAATCTGACTTTTCATCTAAATCATCCTCCAATGCTGACAAGTCTAAATCATCATCCAATATCATAGTTGTCATATATGCTCCTAAAGAAAAACCCACTAATGAGTGTTACCTTCCACAATGTAGTTACACACCCATCAGAGAAACCTATAGTGTGATCTTTGACATACTCCTCACTACAAATATGATCTCTCTTCCACCCATCCACCCTATTGACACATTTGTATCTCAACCCTATTTGTATAGGGATAACAATTATTGTAAATACTATATGGTTAAGAGACATGACATAAAAAGGTTTCACTCATTCCATAACGTCCTTCAAGATTTAACCGATAAAGGTGAACTCCATTTGGACAATTCGAACGCACCTCAGAATCAAAATCTCAATGTCTTCAAGCATCGCTTTTCGAATCATTCCCCATAAAGTAGTCAAAACCAAAAAAATAATATATAATTCCACCATACCATAAACACCATCAGTAAAATTTCACCAAATATCAAATCTCAATCCATAACCACCAAGTCTACATCTGCTAGAAACACTACTAAAGCTGCACCCTCATCTTCTAAATTTATGTCCACATCATCCACACCTGCTCAAGACACTTCTAAACCCACATCTGATCAACAATTAGAAATACCCCCTAAGCCCATCATTAAATATCAACACTCTACATCTACTTCCTCAACATCCACACCTAGATCATCTAAGAAAACCGCAAAGGGACCTCAAAAACAAACCATTGTCCAAGTATTTAAAAGCCCCTATTATGCCTTCACAGATCATTACCACTTACGTGACCCTCAAACCTTCATCCCACCCCCTTCTAATAAATTCATTGTCATCTCAACTCCAAAACCAACCCATAAAACTTCTTTATTGGGTCTCAATCCCTCATCCATCACACCATCTAAGAATCTTCCTTCACATACGAATAAACAAACCACTTCTAAAGTCGTGCCTCACCCAAATATCAAAACAAAAGAGACCCCTTTACCATCCACATCTACACCTAAAGGATGTTATGCGACTATCCTAGATTACCTTCTTCAACAATCACTCATAACATTACCACATCCTAAGCCATTAGATCCTCAAGGATGGAAGTCCTCTTGGTATGACTTCAATGTCTCTTATGACTATCATAGGACACAAGGACACTCTATAGAAAATTTTAAGGCCCTCCATACAATCATAAAAAAAAAATTGAAAGTAAAGGCCTCCTCCCATCAACTGCATATACATATATCACTCTTGAAGAATCCTTAAATAAACTTCTCCCTTATCAAATCGATGTCATCCATATTAATACCCAAACCCAAAACCAAAAATCCAAACCCACAGATCATAACAAACCTAAAAATTTTGTCACTATCCTACCACCACCTGAAATATCATTGTCACCATCTAAAGATAAAACTAAGGTTTCCATCTCTGTTTCTCTTGAAACTTCCAATAAAACCCAACAATCTAAAACTAAAATCTTTTTTCTTGGTACACCACCATCCTCCACCATAGTATAAAAATTTATCATTAAAAATTTACCAAGCTCTGGTAAAAATTTCACTTTATGAGTTGGTACAAACCTCACCATCCCATAAACAAGCCATGATTGAAGCCCTTCAATCCATTATTATACTTTCATAGGATGCACTATCCTTTACAAATTTGGTAGGAGCTCTTAAAGCCTCTACTTCCATCTCCTTCAAACCTTCAGAAATACCATCACTTCACTCTTCATCACTTCCCAAATCAATGATTTCCTCGTTAAAAGGGTCATGATTGATGGGGGAGCTACTATCAACATTATATCATCTATCGCCTTCAACCAACTCAAATTACCAGATACCATTATAGCTTGGACACCCATATTACTTTGAGATTTTAATGACACAGTCACACCCACATTATGCACCATTATCTTTCGTCTCATGGTTGGCATTAGGACCCTTCCATATATCTTCTACAACATAGACAGAAATTTCCAATATAATTTACATTTAGGACGTCCCTAGATTTGTATTATGTGTTGTGTCCCCTCGACACTACATTGATGTCGTAAATATAAATACAAGGGTAAGTTATATATATTTATTGTATATCCTAACCCTTTCACCAACTATCTTATGACATACTAATCAAATGATGTCCTTGTGCATAAATCAAAATCAAAAACATCGGATGAAGCATCTACTAGCACATCTATTTTGTCATCTAAACTATGTGATGATTCCTCCATCAAGGGCCTTATAGCATGTCTTTTACTAAGGGAGTACTACATTCTTATGTTAAATTCATTCCCTACACATAAAACATATGAAAGACCTAAAAAACAGCCTATGTATGAACCTAAAAACCTAAAAACCAATATTTTTTATGGGGGAATTGACAATCCTCTTCATAACGTAATCATCAACCTCATGCCATGCCTTTCACATCAGATTTTAAATACTTATATAACCCATCTTTTACTCAAATGTACATTCATTGATTTTCCTGGATAGGGTTTAGAATTAGATGTTATGAAAAAATAACACATCATCTAACCATCCAAAATTCCCTCAAACCTTATTAAAAGTATGGGTTAGGATATAAATAACCCTCCAGGTAATCATCTTCACATACCACATCTCTACACATCACATAATTAGAACCATCTTCCCCTAAATAATATGATGATCCCATGGACACATATGACACCATATCCATCCCACCTAACTTTTTTTTAGTCAATACTATTCCCTTAGGACCATTAACTTATCTATCCAACCATACCACCAAACAAATTCCTCTCATTTGGCTAGAACTGATTAAATAGAATTCACCCACCATCGATGTCCTTCAATGTCATGACAATCAAGACATTCTCTTCCACATAGGAGAAGATAACCATTTTCTTCAGAAATCCTTACCAAAAGACACATCAACCCTTCTTAACAAAACCACTGTCAACATCAACTCAGGAACCCCTCAGGAACCTTGTATAGTTAAAGTTTTCTAATCACTAAACCCACAAGAACTAGATGATTTCACCACCTTCTTATCAAAATACAATCAAGAATTCACCTGGTCATATAATGATATGTCTATTATCGATCCTAATATCATTGTACACAAAATATTCACCTGTCCTACTGCCAAACCAGTCAAACTAAAACTTTTTAGGATGCATCCGCGTGTATTTCTCATTGTCAAAGAAGAATTACAACGTATTTTATCTACTAATTTCATCATACCCATTGACTATCCACAATGGGTCTCTGACATCATTCCCATAACCAAAGCCTCAGGCAAGTTACGTATTTTTATCGACTTCTAGGATTTTAATCTTGCTTGTCCTAAAGATGATTTTACCCTTCCGAACATCGATCATCTCATCAACCTAATGGTTGGCCACATAATACACTCCCTCATAGATGGATTTTTTGGTTATAATCAAATCCTCATCACTACCGATGATCAACATAAAACATCCTTTATCACCCCTTAGCAAACCTTCTGCTACCATGTTATGCCCTTGGGTATTAAGAATGATGGAGCCACTTATCAATGCATCATGACCTATATCTTCCACAATCTTATCCACAAAACTGCCGAAGATTACGTTGATGATATTTTAGGAAAATTTAAACAATGCAAAGACAATCTTGTCATCCTTGAATCAATTTTCACCTGAATTATTCAATTTTTTCTTCATCCTAATCTTGTAAAGTGTTTTTTCAATGTCCTCACTGGTAAACTCTTATGATTCATCATATCTATATGACATATTGAAGTGGACCAAGCCAAGGTTAAAGAAATACTTGAAATGCCTCCCCCATCTAATATTAAACAACTACATAGCCTCTAAGGTAAATTTAAATCCATCTAAAATCTATATCTCAGTTCTCACACTGCTTTCAATCATTCCATCACCTTCTCCGCAAGGATTTAGACTTTCAATGGGATTATGATTGTTAGAATGCCTTCAATGAACTTAAAAACTACCTTGTATCACCACTTTTTTTAACACCACATCGCAAGGTGGATCCATTCTATTTATACATATCTACTTAAGAACATGCTTTAGGAGCTATGCTTACTCACCGTGATAACCTAGGTAATTAACAGGTCATATATTATATCAGTCATACACTCCACGATTATGAAACTTGTTACACCAAATATAAAAAACTATGTTACACCTTATACTTCGTTACTTTTAAATTATGTCACTATATCCTTAATCACAAAACCTACATCTTTATTAGATTCAATCCACTTAAAACCATGCACTCTAAACTATACCACATAAATCTATCAAGGGATAGGCTATCGCAAACTAGCTTGCTGATGCACCCATTCCTGATAATCAATTTCCTTATGAACACTTTCTAGATGAGTCAATTAATCATGTCAAATAATACGAATTCAATCCTGTCAAAATGACCCTCTTCTTTGATGGATTTAAATGCCAGCAAGGGGAGGGGCTGGCATCATTCTCATACCACCCTGGGAGATTCCTATTATGCAATCATTTAAACTTAACTTCGAATGCACTAATAACATGGTAGAATACGAAGCTTTAATCATGAGCCTTACCACCACTATCCTATTAGGTGTTCACATCTTATAAATATATGGAGACTCACAACTCGTCATCAATCAAGTCAAAGGAGAATATCAATGCAAAAATGAAATTTTACAGAAATATAAAGCCAATGTTGATTTTCTCCTCAGCGCCTTTGATCATTACACTATCCAAACCATCATGTGATCCTCTAACAAGTTTACAGACACTATGGCCTCTTTAGGATCTCTCATCTCCCTAGAAACTAAAGAATAAAAATATAACAGTAAAGTATTTGTGGTTGTTCAAAGATTAGATCACCCCTCACATCAAAATAAACTCCCTCTTATCGATGTTGTTGACAATAATCCAACTGATCTATGGTAATCTAAAATATTTGACTATATATTTTAATCTAAAATCCCCTTTGATTTATCATGCAACACTAAAAGATCATTTCTTGAATGTGCCACCCATTTTGTCATCATAGGCGGTATCCTCTATAAATGTGGATCTAATGGTATTTTTTTAAGATGCCTTAAATCTCATGAATCAATCAAAGAAATCAAATAAGTCCATGATGGTATTTGTGGAGGACATTTTAGTGGAAATTTCATTACTAAGCATGTCTTGCGGCTAGGGTACTACTGGCCTATTATCAATCAGGATTGTTTTGCGTAAATTAAGAAATGTGTCAAATGCCAACTACATTAAGATCTCAAGTGTATCTCATAACAGTTACAAATCAACTGTGAACATACACCATATTCGGTGGTAAAAAAATCACTCTGTTGAAACCGTGCTGCCATCTGTTGTCCCTGGTGCTGGCTCGAATGCCATACCCCTCTGGTCTGGATCAGGGGTCCCTCTTGTCAAGGTCCCTCTCTTCAAAGCCACCTGATTCGTGGACTAAAATAGTGGAGGATTCCACATCCGCTCCTAGCTTGGAAAATCTATCCCCTTCACTGGCAAATGGGTCTTTTTCCCTGTGCATCCCCTCTCATATCATGGAGGCTGCTTCTGCTTCTCGTGATCTATCCTTGGTGGGTACACTGATGGGCCCTAGACCCCCATTGGAAGATATAAAAAAATGGGCTCAGTTAAAATGGCAACCATGTGGGGCACTTGAAATAGAAGCTATGCCTAATGGTTTCATATTATTTTCCTTCAACATGAAAGAAGACTTTGCTAGAGCACTGTTAGGTGGTCCATGGTTTTTTGGCAGGCGGGGCTTCTACCTCAGGAAATGGTCTCCTGGTTTCAACCCTCACACGGAATCCATGACCCAAGCCCCATTTTGGGTTCGCCTCTCAGGGCTCCCTCTGGAGTTTTGGCATCCGATGGTTATTGAAGGTATTTCTCTCTCAATAGGATCTTTAATTGCTATAGATCAAGCAATAAAAACTAAAACTAGATTCATCCATGCTCATTTATGTGTTAATGCTGACGTCAGTTGTCCCTTACCAAAAGAAATAGAGCTTCTATTGGACTTGGGGAACTGGAAACAACCCATTGACTATGAATATATTCCAAATTCTTGCTCCTTTTGCAAAAAAATTGGTCATTGGGCCTCTAGTTGCCCATCTAAATCTCAACCAAAACCCAAGACCCAAATCTTCTCCCCAAAAATTAAAAAAAAATTATTCCTAAAACGTCTTCTATTGAGATTCCGATCATCCCCACATCAAATTCCTTTTCTCTCCTTGAAGATGGAGAAATCATCACCTCTTCTGATCCTATTTCCGAGATCACCCCCCCTCCATGGCCATTTAATCTCTCATCACCCCTCTGTCTCCCTTGGCTCTCCCCACCTCATCCTCTATAGGAGTTAACCTCTCTTTGGCTGCCTCTTCCCCTCCCCCTTCTCCACTGTCTTCTCCTCTTCCCTTCCCTCCCCTTCCCTCCGTCCCCTCTTCCTTGAATATTTCCCCCCTGCCACCCCTCTGTCCACCTGTTTTAGACTATGTCCCCTCCCCCTCGGGACATTCTTCTGATGATAGCTTCAATCATCGCTTCACTAGAAGTAGTAGCAAGAAACCCGATATAGGCATGCAAAAAGCCCAGGGGAGAATTCCGAGTAATATCAAACTTCAGCAAGAAGCAGCTATTAATGTCACGCAAGGAACTCAAAGCACAATCCCCATGGTGGTGGGGAGGAAATCCAAACCAAAGAAATGAAGATCATCCCTTGGAATATAAGAGGACTTAATCCTCTTCAAAAACAAAGAGTTATCAAAGACATCAAATTCCAAAACTCTCCTGATATCATAATGCTACAGGAAACCAAACTAAAAAATGAAGATCGTCTCCTAAAAATCTGGCCTGCGGCCTCTTTTGAATCTCAACCTTCAATAGGAAACTCAGGGGGACTTTGTACCTTTTGGGATCCCAGAAGTCTCAAAGGGGATTTCCTGTTCAAGCTCCCTAACTTTTTATGCATGCTCTTCTAAGAGATTGGAGCGGACTCCTCTTGGATTTCTATCAATGTGTATGCCCCCAAATTGGAGACTCATCGTGGTAAATTATGGAAATATATCACTAACTTCATCATCACTTGTGGTAAAATTCCCATTCTAATTATGGGAGATTTTAATTGTCCACTTTATCCTTCAAAAAAATAGGGAGGTATTCCTACCATGACCGCCAGCATGGAGGTTCTGGCTGACTTCATCAGGGAGAATTCTCTACTGGATATGGATCTCCATGGCTCATCTTATACATGGTCAAACCGCAGATTGGGCAGGAACCATATTCAAAGAAGATTGGATAGATCTCTAGGCTCTCTGGACTGGATTTCTCTCTTTCCTGACTTCTACCTCAACTCCCTCCCTCGGGCTGCCTCTGACCACAACCCTCTTCTGTTGAGTGCAAATCACAAGCTAAATACCAAGAATCCTCCCTTCAGGTTTGAGCTTGCTTGGCTTGAAAACAACCACCTGAACCCCCTTGTTGCTAAATGGTGGAATATCAATATTGAGGGCTCTAGTATGTTTATATTTTCCAGCAAGCTCAAAGAAATTAAAAAACAACTCAAGATATGGAAGTCGACGGTCTTTGGCAACATCAAGCTTCGCAAATAGGAGCTAACTCAAAGTTTGGAAAAATTCTCTGAACAAATAGAGATTGATGGAAGATTGGATCATCTTCACCAACATGAAATCTCCCTCCTCATTGATTATCACAATACACTTAAAGAAGAAGAGACCTATTGGAGGAAACGTTCTCGAGCCCTTTGGCTCGAGCAAGGGGATCGTAACACTAAATTTTTTCACATCACTGCTTGTAAGCATAAAGCTAGAGATAAGATCCGTGAGCTGGTGTCATCCTCGGGTACCTTGTTAATTGCAGAGGCTGATATATCCAACGAGCTTGTCTCCTTCTATTCAAAACTTCTCCACGCTAACCTGCCCCCTCTGGAACAATCAATGAATGACATGCTCCAACATATTCCACATCTAGTGTCACTTGAGATGAACAACAATCTGATCAAGCCTTTTACTATGGAGGAAATTCACAAAGAAGTCTTTGCAATGAAGAGGGACAAATCTCCAGGTCTGGATGGCTTTCCTGCTGCCTTCTTCCAGGTATTCTGGGAAATCATCAAGCAGGATCTCTTCAAAGTATTGAATGAGTTTCAGGTTAACAACAATCTGCTAAAGGAATGGAATACCACCTTCGTCACCCTTGCCCCAAAAGTGCATAATTCTAAAGATGTATCCAATTTTAGGCCAATCAGTTTATGCAACACGTCTTATATGATTATCACTAAGATGCTGGCCTCCAGACTAAAACCTATAATGAAGGATCTCATCTCGCACTTTCAGAATGGATTCATAAAAGGATGGCTCATCCAAGGTGGTATAATTACAGTTCATAAATCCATTCACTCAGCCTTTCTCTCGAAGTCCCTAGGAATGATATTAAAATTGGATATGCAAAAAGCTTTTGACAGAGTCAGCTGGCCTTTCTTAATTAAGGTCCTGGAAAAATTTGGTTTCAAAAAAAAGTGGTGTAGCTGGGTCTTCTCTTGTATCGCGACCCCTTACTTCTCTATTCTTATCAATGGCATTCCAGCAGGTTTCTTCAAAAGCAGCAGAGGTATCAGACAAGGTGACCCCCTGTCACCTTTTCTTTTTGTCCTAATGGTGGACTCCCTTAGCAGAGCTCTGGAAGTGGCTAAAATTCAATCTATCATTTCTGGTATGAAAATCACCTCAAGTTTCCCTTCTGCCACACATAGCCAGTTTGCTGATGACACTTTACTGCTAAGTTTAGCCTCTGTAATTAAGGCTTGGGCTATAATGGATATCCTTTCTCTCTACAAATCAGCTTCTCAGTAAACTATAAATTTCAACAAGAGTAGCATCTCCTTCATCAACACAGCCCCTAGGACTCAAAGAAAGATTACTGATATCTTTGGTTGCAATATTGTGGATCTCCCCGCCTCATATCTCAGCATCCCCCTCTTCCATGGTAAGAAATCTAAAATTCTATGGAATCCTGTCATTGAAAGGTATCAAAAAAATCTGGCCGCCTAGAAAGGGGTTCTTCTCAGTCAAGTTGGCAAGCTTCAGCTAGTTAAAGCCACCCTCCAAATCCTTCCTACTTACTTCATGTCCCTACTCAAAATTCCCAATTCAGTGAGGGAGGTTGTGGAAAAAATTCAAAGGAACTTTCTGTGGTCAGGAACTGATGTAAAGAAGAGGATCCATCTAGTGGCATGGAAGGATGTGTGTAAGCCAACTTCTCATGGAGGGCTTGGTCTTCAAAAAATGGTTGACATGAATGGGGCCCTCCTGGCTAAAATTGCTTGGGAAGTGACTAAAGGTGACTCTAATTGGGCCCATCTACTCAGAGCTAAATATCTGGCAAATAACTAAGATCTGCTCACTTCCAACCCAATTAGAGGTTCTGCCATCTGGAATTATGTTATTAGCTCCCTCCCCATTATACGAGCTGACACTAAATGGAGATTTGGGAATGGTCGTCTTATTGACTTATGGAGGGATTTTTGGATAGGGGATGAGCCTCTTGATCTTAATCCTAATTGGGACCCTGTGAAAAGAAGCATCATTAACAATCAAGGAAGATTAGCTTCGAGCTATTGGAAGATTGTGAATTCCATCCCCTCATGGGATATAAAGGTCTGGGATGATATCAGCGATCTACAGAGTAGGCTCCTGACTTCACTCAGAATGGTAATCTCTTCCATCTACATCCCTTTCTCGAAAAATGAGGATGATCTTATTTGGCCCCTCTCCCCGTCTAGTTCGTTCTCAGTTAAGGATGCTTACCTTTTGATGCATAGTGTTGACTCTGGTCCCCCCTTTCCAAATTCTGGCCAAATGTGATCATTCCCAAAATTGGTTTTTTCTCTTGGCTCTCTTCTAAGAATGCTTTCCTTTCTGGGGAGAATCTGAAAAGGAGAGGTTTCTCTCTCCCCACTAGATGTGTGTTATGTGCTAAAGAGGCGGAGTCCTCTACCCATCTTTTGATCCATTGCTCTTTTTCACAAGTTATCTGGCAGTGTCTTTTATCGAGGATGGGAGTGTTTTGGACCTTCCCTGAGTCCATTCAGGACACCCTCTCTCAATGGAGCTCTCCTTTCACTCATCCAATTTTGAATTTGGCTTGGAAACTCCTCCTCCCTCATGGAATATGGGGCATCTAGAAAGAAAGGAACAAAAGAATCTTCAAAGAAAAAAGTCTTGAACCTATTCAGGTGGCTTCTCAGATTGCTCTTGCTTTCCAAGAAAATATCAACTCGATCATGTGGGCCAAATATCAACAAAAAATCCAAATCTATAACTCCCAGGAGTGGTTGAATTTGTTGGCCATTCAAATTAAAGGCACTTCCACTGCTAGGGAATTAGTTCATTGGCTTCCCCCTCCAAGGGGCTGGAAAAAACTGAATATGGATGGGGCCTCAAAAGGAAATCGTGGAAATTTTGGTAGAGGAGCCATTCTTCGTTGCTCTTCAGGATATATTATTGCTGCTTCTGCTCATAACCTCAACTATGGTACCAACCATCATGGGAAGCCTTGGCCGTCCTCAAAGGCCTTAAGCTGGCTATCAAATTTGGTAATGATCCCCTCCAAGTTGAAAGTGACTCCCTCAGCATATCAAGCTCCTGTAGTCAAATGATTCTGGTCAATGGTCGATACAGAATATCATTGCTGATATCAGAATTATTCAAAGATCTTTCCAGCAAATCCAGTTCCAGCATGTCCTCCAAGAGGGAAATAAAGCGGCTGAACTCCTTGTTAATATTGGTGTTCTCCTTGAGAATCAGCAAAGCTGGACAGACAAATTCCTAGATGATCTCTTCCAAATCACTCAAAATGATATATCCCATTGCTGACTGGTGGATTGGAGGGCTGATTTGGGTATCAGCTAATTCTCTATGGCTTTCTCAAAGGGCGGCGGAATTAATGTCGAATTAAATTGATTTGACATTTTATGATGGTAATTTTGATTATGGTGTTGGGTAACAATGCGGGGGATCTCCGCACGAATGGGATTTACCTTCACATTAATCATTTGAGGATATGGCGGGAGGCCAATGATAACTTGGCAGATGGCTCCCCCGCCCTAACTAGGCCATTAAATGACCCTTATTGCTCTCACTTCTACAATTATTCAAACATTCATACCATGGGGGGTCAGTTGAAGCGTCTCGAGCCTGATAACTATGATTCGATTAAAAATGATGGGGAGGTTTGGAATATAATGCTGGAAAATGGTATTGCTACCTTCCTAGAGAAAATGGCGGGTTACTCTGTGCTTGTTTCGTATGCGGTTACAACTTCCTGGTCGAAGGGTCAGGTTCGGATTGGCAACACTCACTTTACCATCTCCATAAATGTAATAGCTAACGCCACTGGCCTTCCTGCTACCGAAGACATCTACTTCAGGCACTCATTGCATGTGAAAATTTAGGAGTTTAATGCTTCTAGGGATAGACCGGTGAAATACCTCTCTGGTTACACTCGGGTCTCCCTACCTTCTCCTTGGGACAAAGTCACGTAGGTCATAATGTGATATTTTACCATTGACGGTAGATATTGGCTTATTTACGGTCCTCACCTTTTCATCCTCTCTCACCTTCAGTGGGGGAAGAAAATTAATCTGGCAGCCTTTCTATTTCAGTCCTTAGAACAATCGATCTAGTTAGCTCATGACGGGTAAGGTGCCATTCTTCACCAGGGTTTGTTATATCTACTCTTCTTTGTTGATGCTTCTCATTCTGACCTTCTTCACTTCCCCCCCAAGTCTGGTCATTGCCACCACTCCCCCTCACCTTCCCCTCGCCCCTCCTCCACCTCCCTCTGCTCTTCTCGGTGTCATCGTCGTCTTCTTCTTTCTTTTGGTTCCGACTCTGATGTGGCAATTCTGAGTCCCCCCCTTGCTGCCTCTCAACCCCCTGCCACCCCTTCCTTCACCACGCCCCTCTCTTGCTTGTTTTTGGAAGGCACTGATGACAGTGGCCACGTTGCTTCCCCTGTTTCTAGCCCTAATTCCTCTCTAGCTGCGGAAATTTTGGGCCTTGCTAAGCTCTACCCAGACTCCCTGGACTCGGAACAATTTGATAACAGCCAACCGGTGGTTGATCCCATCACTCAGTCTGTGAGAAACAATACTCTCTTCGAGGACAAAGTTCTTACTGCTGAAAATTTTCATTCCTCGCCGATTCTAGATTCTACTCCTGCTACGCCTAAGTCTGCTGACACTCGTAGGGATGATCACAGAGTCGACATGGTTTCTTCTATTCTAAACAAGCTTCGGCACGCATTCAAGGCTTTGAAAGCTTGGGAGGCTTTCACTGAATCAACCAAGACTACCATTGCTAATGACTGTTCAGAGCTCATCAATCTTTCCGAACAACTTGCAAATGACTCGGGATCTCCTAGAGCTAAAAATGCAGTCTCTGAGTTGAAAAAGCTCTTATGATGTATCTCTTCTTTCTTTCTATTTGTCTTTTCGTCCTCCTTTTTTGGAATCTTCTTAGGTACTTTTTTGCTTTGCTTTTATTGCTATATATGGCCTGATGGGATCTCTTGTATAAGTTTTTGGGTCCTTCTAAAACCATCCTTTTAGCCTATATATTCCAAAAGAAACTACATTAAGATCTCATCCATGTCCCCAGTTAAGCATTACAACCTACACAATAGTTATGGAATTTTTCTCAATGGGGGTTAGATCTCATTGGTACTATCCATCCTAAATCATCTCAACAACATAATTCCATTATCATAGCTACTGAATATTTCAATAAACGGGTTGAATTTATTCCTTTGACCTCAACTAAATCATGACCCATCACCAACTTCATATATCAATACATCATATGTCGTTTCAGTGTTCCACATAAAATTTTCATATAAAATGGAAAAAAAAAAAATTTAAATAACTTAAGAAACTTTGTGACACTTTCAAAATCAAACTTGGCTTCTCAACACCATACTATCCTCAAGAAAATGGATAGGCTGAAGCATCTAATAAAACACTCATTAAAATCCTCATGAAAACAATAGATGAAACATGTAGGAATTATCATCTTCAACTCATTTTTTCTTTGGGCTTATCAAATTAGCATCTATAATCCTATAAATGATATGCCCCTTTCACTTATCTATGGCTCCAAGGTTTTCCTACCCCTTGAAGTCCAAATCCCTTCACTTTTTCTATCACTTAAGGACTTTATTCCCGAGGAATAATATAACAAGATTGCTTAGCACAATTAGAGTTATTAGATGAAAAATGCATAACAAATCTTGAACATCATCAAGTCTATCAAAAAAGCATCAAATGAGCCTACAATAAACATGTTAAATAACGTGAATTTAAATTTGGTGATCTTGTTCTCAATGAAAATCAAAATTTCACTACACTAAAACAGAGTAAACATTGAAATGTTTCCCCTAATTGGATTGGTCCATATGTAATAACTCATAAGTATGGGTTGGGAGCGTATCACCTTACCTCCCTTTATGGTGAACCTAGAAAGGAACCTTTGAATTCCTTGCACTTTTGGCCTTTCTACTATTAAATGATTGATATTTGTGATAATATTTATGTCCATCATCTTATCCCTTCGTCAACCATCCATATTATCACAGTAATGATTTAAAAGCATGTGTTTAACCATCACTATCTTTAATACACCTTACAAATTATCACCACAGCTCTGTTCATCACATCTTTCACTATGGACAAGTTCCTCTTTCGCAGGAACCCTACAATCATTATATTTCCCTACCTTGTACCAACTAAAAAACATGACATGGGGCACACATGTGTAGGTCACGTATATGCCTTATCCCCTCCTTGGAACGGTCTATTAAGTTATTTCCCTCATCTCAAAATAAAATTCAAGAATATTGGATGTTGTTATCAAAAAATAAAATAAAATAAATTGATCCCTTAAAGAACAACTATTCAAAATATCAAAATAAATAAATCAAAAAGTAAAAGTAGACTGATCCATCGAAGGACAACTACTAATCAAAATCATATACCGATCCGTCAAAGGATGGATATTGTGTAAAGATAAAAAAAAAATTAGATAATAGTGACGAAGGATGGCTACCCATGTAAAAAGGCTTCCCGTATCGATCAACTTTCCCACTATAGCAAACTTCCCGCATCGATCAGTTTGCGTTAAAATAAAATATGTAAATCTGGGACATTTCTCTATGAACCCATTGAAAATGAGAACCCTCTTCCCACATTGGTCTGCACATACAAAAACTCCCTTTCATGTCCTAGGAAGGTACAACCACATCATTCCATTATTTGACTATGATTTTGTGTAACTACCTATTGACAATCTCATTTAATATTTATCACTAAAGCTATAAGTGCAAGTTCTTTCACATTTCTATACCAATCACATATGTATAAAATCCATATCGAGGAAATAAGTTCACTTTTACTCCTCTCAGTTACATTTTGAATAAATTGTCATGAAGATCACAATTTATAGTCACAACACATGTAAACATACAAGACCATATTTCACACCTTTCACACCTCATTAATATAATCAACATTTTGATCATTTAAATCACATTTTCATATCATCATATCAATTAAACTATATCTATATATATATATATATATATATATATATATATATATATATATATATATATATATATATATATATACATATATATATATATCACTTTCAAAACATATATATCAACACACATCATCGACCCATGAAAAGTAAAATAAACCACAAACATCTCATCATCATATATATAATCCAAAGTCCTGAACACATTATAACCAAAATCATAGGAAATCACACATACATCATCAAATTCATAACTATCAAAATATTCAAAGAGTTGTATACATCAAGTCTTCAAAACACATACATATCATCTCTATCCAGTAAAATGGATATCCTCTATAAACTCACTAACTCTATGATGAGACCCTTTAATTATTTTATAATTGTCTCATCTTTTGTATATTTTGTATACCTGTGAATTTTTTATTCCTATTGTCATGTCATACATTTCCACTTGAACTAAAACTTCAGGCAATTATATTAATTAATATAGTTATTGCTAAGTTACTCTATTTTATGGATTTTGAATGTGTATGTTAATATCTTGATGCAATGAAATGATTAATGTTGCTTTGTCTGGATTTCATACTTGTTTGCAAGAAATTAGTATATGTTATCACTAACATGCAACCTAAGGAACTCTATCACAATGAAAGAGACTTTTCCATAGTAACTAACATGAAGCAACTGGGACTCGTCCACAGCAAAGAACCTGCAGCCAAAGGATAATATGCACATATACAAGACCGTGATTGTGGGAAGCGTGATTAGCATGGATACTTCACCTAAGATCACACATGCCAACCAAGAAGCAGTTACAACAACATGAGACAGATCTCACTTCATTACTTTATTATGCTCTACAACTATTGTGGAACTAGTAGATTTAATTTTATTGCTAGACTAAACAGGTAGTTATGTTGTTATATTAGAACACCTTCTCTTAATTTCTTATTATATGCATGAGAATCTATGGATTTCTTGGTAGTGATATTTTACTTAATCAAAATGTAATTGTTAGTTTTAAAGATTCTATTCATGTCTCTTTTGATTATAAAGAGAGTGGAGAGACTATAGTAGATATAGATCCATAGTCAAGGGATTACTGGAAGTTTAGTTCTGAATCTTCATGCTAATGAATAAAATCCGAGTTCTATCATTTTGTTGTAGACACAAGCCTTAAGAAAGGCTAGCACTGAAGACAGGGCCCACTAATGGTTGCTAAACCCCATTTTTTTGTTGTTGTTTTATTTCCTTGCATTCATAGATTAGAATTACAGCAATTCATTCCTTCACTTATGTTATGTTTTTATCTACTTATTACTTACCTATAGAATCTACTTTCATATGCAATGTAGTTTACTTACAGCATTGCATTTCTAATTGTTATGACAATAATATTTTAGTTTATACCTCATAAGCATATGTAACTATGTATACAACACTGGAAGAGTTGAAAGTTTACATCTCTAGGTATGATGAATACATGATTTTGGATTAGTAAACAACATACTAATTACTGCTAATTTATTTGCACCACCATTTTTTGCACTGTTATTAGGGACATTGCCAAGTTATTAGATTTTTGTGGGGATTTTTCATTCATTAAAAGCAGTCTAGGTTTAGGAATTTACCTTAGATTAAACCACCCCAACTAATTTCTATTGAATGAGTTGAGTAGTTAATGCATGTATTGTCTAAGGGATGCCCATGGTAGATTTTTTCCTCATCCACAAGTAGCACAAATATTTTCATTTACCTCTGAAGATTCTGAAGAAGAAACCTTTGTACTTGGTTTTCTTTTTGAAGACAATCCTCCAAGTGATAGTTTTGTAGCTGCTCCTGAGCATCTAGGAATGGTAAAAGAAGTAGACCATAATTTTCAAAATGGGGCAACAACCTTCAAGTTCCCAATCACTGACAACAATGTAGCTGATGTTATGAAGAATATTTCTCCATCATCCTTTCCAAATTTCCATGGAGCTATGTCAGAAGATCCAGACACCTTTCTCTTTGAGTTTGATGTTTTGTGTAGGAGCTATGATTATACCACTGATGCACATAAATTGAAATTGTTTCTTTCAAGACTCAAAGATGTTTCTTTAAGGTGGTTCATGGGATTGGAAAGGAATGTTGTTACTACATGGGCACAAATGAAGGAGAAATTCCTCAATAAGTACCAAGACTATTGCAAACCAAGTAACAGAGGAGGTGATGAAATCTATAGAATGAGCAACAAAAACAGGATGAAACATTAGAGGATTATTTAGAGAGGTTCTTGTTCTACATTTAAGAAGTCAAAACATACCACTGACATACCTTGTGACTCCCTCAAATTACTCTTTTTGAAGGGACTCAATGATGAAGACATGGATGCTCTGGATCTGATAGGAGCAGGAGATATTTCAAAGGCTAGTTTTGAAGATATCTGTGATGCCTGTAAAAACTATTCAAGAGCTACCATGAAGAGAGTAAGGAATGTAAGATCAAGAGGTGGATTATCTACCAAAACAATGGGGGACATCTCTAAGTTCTGAGATTGTTAGCATGTTAAAAAACATGAAGCAGAGATTGTCAATGACATGGCTAATCAATTGGATGCTCTACATCACCAAAAAGAATAAAGAAGATGTAGAAGCAGCACTCACATAGTACTACCATTCATGTAGAAGGAAGAAATTAGACTGTAGATGTAGATAATTAGCCAACATTGATAAAAAAAGAGAGGCTTCACTTGATTTCAAAATGTTAGAAACAGAAGATGGGTGAGTTTTCTATGTTGCTCAAAGGAAACCATGGCCACTAAGGCAAGGAGGTATGACACAAGACCCTATGCATTCATTTCAAAACTAGTCTAAAAATTTATATATGCAGCACCCACCTTGGCTAACCCTCAAGGATGGGCACCATATCCTAACGAGTACCAATAAACAATGGCAACCTCCATACCAAGGCCAACCGCAACAATAATGGAAAAAAACCACCCTAATCATGGAAACAACCGTGGAGGGGACAACGGTGGAATAACCCACCTCCTAATTACCAAAAATATTATCAACTTCTTCCTTATCAACAGCACAACAAGAATCTCTTATGCCTAATCCCCAATCAAGATCTCATCCAAAAGCTACACAACTACCTGTTCAATCAACGCCTAATCCTAACAATAAATGCTACTCAGCTAGCTTATTCCACTGAATAAACTCAATACCCTACTTATTATGTTGATATCAAAAACATCCATCTTTGCCCAAGAAGAGAACTTCCTTCACCAGCTGAACCAACCATTACCAAAATTTCAAAGGAACCACAGTCACTACATGATGACCCAAAACAAGGACAAAAGACGTTGTAGGCTGATCCACAACAACCTGCACTCAGAACTTTAGCAAGCATAAAACACATGACAATGAACCACCATTTCTTGAAAGATTACAAGAGAAAAATATTGACCTCAAATTAGAATCTGATTCTGACTTTGTCAATCAGCTTAAGGACATTTGTGTAAAGATACCATTAATACAAGCAATCAAGGACATGTGCCTATCTATAATAAGCTAGTTAAGGACCTATGCATTGAGAAGCCACGGAAGGAAAAGGAAAGACTCATTTACTTCCACAGGTCATTGAGAAATTAATTGATATTATGCTTAGAAACTCAGTTTTTCCCAAGTATATTGATCTAGGAAACCCTCTAGTGAATGTCACAATCAATGGTACAATGATAAAAAACACACTGATTGATATGGGAGCAACAATAAATGTAATAAGAAAAATCATGGATGATTTGAAATTGGAAGGATTAATACCAAAATCCACAGTCTTGCAACTTGCAGATAGATCCATAGTAAATCTTGAAAGAGTTTTGGAGGATGGTCAGTAGTGGTAGACTCCTGGGAGTACCCTAGTGACTTCATTGTTCTCCAACCAAAAGCAAGCTTAGGGGGATATCCTATCATCCTAGGAAGACCATGGTTAGCAACTGTTGATGCATTCATTGGATGCAAATTATGGAAATATGATCATCTCTAATGGAATTGGTAGCAAAAATTGTATGCTCTACCCCTTGTATATCCATTCAATGAAGAATATCAAACTGTTTGGGTGGAAGAACTAGAAGAAGACCAAATCTCAGTTTAACATCTCATGATGCTGGAGAAGTCATGCATAATAGAAGGATAGGAGGAGGATGTTGTTCTTTCAAATGTTTTGCAGAATAATTATGGTAAGAATGAAGAAGAAGATGGCAAATTACAATGCATAAGTCTGCCTTGAAAATCAAATCTTGCCACAGCAGAGTACTAAGAATGTTCCAGGTAAGAACTGCATCCTACACCAGCTTCTTCCACATGATTGTATCTTGAATTCTGTAAGTAGTAACATATGCTCCATGAATGATATTTCTAAGAAAGTGGATATTACACCTAGAAAACCACTCAATGTGAACAAAACATTAAGCATGCATCAGTAGCAGTTGTTAGTTTCACTTCTCAAAAAGCACAGGACAACATTTGCATGGGATTATGGAGACATGTATGGAATCCATCCTAAACTCTGTACTCATAACATTTACATCAAGGATGGACTATAAGCCAATAAGATAGTCATAAAGGAGAATGAACCCAGCAGTGAGGGATATAGTGAAGGAAGAACTAAAGAAATTATTGGATGTTGGCTTCATATATCCAATTTCAGACAGTCAATGGGTGTCACCACTTGTTATTGTACCTAAAAAGAATGGAAAATGGAGAATCTGCGTGGACTATATAGGGAGCTGAATGCAACAATAAAGAAGGATCATTTTCCACTTCCTTTTATTGATCAGGTACTTAACACTCTTGCTGGAAAGAATTATTTCTCTTTCCTAGACGGTTATAATGGCTACAAAAAAAAATTGCACCAGAGGATCAAGGACAAGAACAACATTTACATGCCCATGGGGAACATTTGCATACTTTGTTCTTCCCTTTGGTATGTATAATGCACCTGCCACATTTCAGAGGGCAGTACTTAGTATCTTCTCATATTTAACCAATGACTGCATGGAGGTGTACATGGACGAATTTCATAGTCCATGGAAACACTTTTGATGAAGCAATGAAGAACTTAGACATAGTTCTCAAAAGATACAAGAAGCATAATCTGTCATTAAGCAACATGAAAAATGTTATATGATGATGTTTGAAGGGATAGTATGTTATGTCAGTACTATTATATACTGGAATCTAGGTAGATCCAACAAAAATATCAGTAATTATAAATTTTCCAACACCAAAAAAAGTCATAAGGATGTAAGGATCTTCTTGAGCCATGTTGGGGATTGCCAAAGATTCATCAAGGATTTTAGCATAAATTGCATACATTGTTCTTTTATTAGGGAAGGATGTTGCATTTGTAATGGACAAGCCACATGTGAAGTTGTAGTTCTTCAAACATCTGAAACAAATGTTGACCTCTACACCCATTGCATGGAGGGTTATATACTGGAAATTTCACATTTCATATAAATACAAATTTTTCAGAGCACATGAATTGGAGTTGTTCTAGACAGAAGGACGGGATAAAAAATTATACCATTTATTATGTGAGTAAAAACCTATAACATGTTGAGCTTAATCTGCTGGTAACTGAGAAGGAATTTTTAGTCGTTGTATATGACATCAAAAAATTCAGGCACTATATCACGGGATATTTAGTTTTTATTCATACAGATCATGTTGCCATCAAGATATTTATTAATGCAAACCATGTAAGTAGCAGGATAATTAGATGGTTGCTTCTCTTACAAGTGTACTTAGTATCTTCTCATATTTAACCAATGACTGCATGGAGGTGTACATGGATGAATTTACAGTCCATGGTAGCACTTTTGATGAAGCAATGAAAAACTTAGACAAAGTTCTCAAAAGATGCAAGGAGAGTAATTTGTCCTTAAGTAACGAAAAAATGTTATATGATGATGTTTCAAGGGATAGTATTAGGTCATTACATATTATCTGCTGGAATCTAGGTAGACCCAACAAAAATATCAGTAATTATAAATTTTCCAACACCAAAAAAGCAGAAGGATGTAAGGAGCTTCTTGGGCCATGCTGGGTATTACTGAAGATTCATCCAAGATTTTAGCAAAATTGCAGCAACATTGTTTGGTTTATTAGGGAAGGATGTTGCATTTGTATGGACAAGAGAAATGTGAAGTTGTGTTTCAAACATTGAAACAAATTTTGACCTCTACACCCATGTTCTGAGAGGGACCAGACTGGAATTTTCCATTTCATATACATACACTGATGTTTCAGATCACGCAATTGGAGTTGTTCTAGGACAAAAGGATGAGATAAACAATTATTCCATCTATTATGTGAGTAAAAACCTATAGCATGTTGAGCTTAACTACATGGTCATTGAGAAGGAATTCTTAGCCGTTGTATATCCCATCAACAAATTTAGGCACTATATCATGAGATATCTAGTTTTTATTCATACAGATCATGTTGCCATCAAATATTTGATGAATAAACCAGTAATAAGTAACATGATAATCAGATGGTTGCTGCTCTTACAAGAGTTTGATGTAACAATTGTTGATAAGCCTGGGAAAGACAATGTTGTAGCATATTTTCTCTCAAGAATGGAAAAAAATAATAAAGAGGTAGTAGTGGATGATTTTTTCCCAGATGAGCACTTGTTTTCCATTTCCACCAAGACACCCTAGTATGCTGATATAGCCAACTATTTGGTTTCAGGTAAGACACCTCCACACTATCTATATTTTGCAAAGAAATATATTGTAGAGAAAAGTGTGAATTTTCTCTTGGATAACTGGTTTCCTATTCCACACAGGGCAAGATAATGTAATGAGAAGATGTATAGATGATGAGAAAATTTATGATGTCATCAAAGCCTGCCATAGTGAACCATGTGGAGGACACTTTGTTCACAACAAGGAAATAACATCACAAAAGGTAGTATTGGCCTATATTGCACAAAGATGCAACATTGTATGCAAGAAGATGTGATAAATGTCAAAGAATGGGAAGGCCTACCAAGTCCGATGAGATTCCATTGCAGCCTTAGATAGTATTGCAACCATTTGATAAATAGGAATAAGAATTTATTGGCCCCATTGATCCTAAGTCTCAACAAAAAAGAGTACATTCATAGTATACACAGACTACCTCACCAAATGGACAGAAGTAAAGGCATTACCAAATCAAAAGAGTGAAAAAGTTGAAAAATTCCTATATGACCATATCTTTACAAGATATGGAGTGCCAAGAGAGATTATCACAGATCAAGGTACCCACTTCACAAATAAAGTTATTATTGATTTAGCTATAGAATATGAAATCAAGAATAGGAAGTCCACACATTAACATCCATAATCCAATAGCCAAGCTAAAGTAACAAACAAATAAATTGAATCCATCTTAACAAAGACTATTGCATTACATAGAAAGGATTGGTTAGAAAGACTCCTAGAGGAATTTTTGGCATTCAATACTACATGGCAAACAATAACTAGATTCACACCTTTTGAGCTACTATGTAGTAAGACTGTTGTTCTCCCTATTGAGTTTGACCACAAGTCATTAAGAACTGCATTAGAATTAGGCATAGATTTTTCTGAAGCTCAGAGGAAAAGAATTATTCAACTAAATGAGTTAGATGAAATAATAAGGCAGGTTGTTCATAATATAGAGGTGGTACAAAAACAAAGGATCAAGTGGCATGACATGTTTTTCAAAACAAATAAATTTAAAAAAGGTGATTGGCACTTCTCTTTGACTCTAAATACAAAGACCACATGGGAAAACTCAAAACAAGGTGGGTCGGTCCATATGAGATTGAGAAACTCTTTCCCAATGGAGCTGTAAAACTCACCACCATTGACCCTGTAATATTTAAATTATTGGTAAATGGTCATAGATTGAGGCTATACAAGAAACCAACTGATAGGAAAACCTTCATCCAATAGTTCAAAGGATGCCAAAATAGGATGGAAATGAGAACATCAGAATTGAGAACAAAAGTTGAACCTTCTAGCTCATCTTCTGAAACTTTTGAGGAATGAGATCTTCAGTGGCCTTGGGTTATCTAGCTTTTTGGATACCCCAGGGAGGAATAAAATTGATGTGATAAGCCTTCACAGTGATCACCGCCACTTACTAACATGTTTTATTTTATTAACATTTTTGTTTTGCAGTGTTTGGAGTATTTAAAGCAAGGTGTGCATAATCTTTATGAAAGGAGATGGTGCAAATACTAGAACTTCCACTTGTAGAAGCATGCAACCAAATCCCAGTTTTACTTTAATTTTTAATAGAACCTGATTGTATAAAGAATTAAGATCCCAGCTGAACGAGCACAAAAAGATGAAGATAGTTAGCACAAGAAAAATGCAATCTTCCCTCTCCAAGAATTAACTGAATTCATTATGAAATTTTATTCTATACAATAGTACATTGGGCCTACAGAAACACTACTTATAGCTACATAGTACCTCAACATGCAACCTCATACATGCATCTGAGGGTGCGGGCTTTAACAAGGCACATGTCACAATCATATGGAGTATATCTTGTGTTAATTACACTTAATTTCCTTTAAATAAAGTAGCGCTAGAATAATTATATTTAATTAATATATGTGTTGAGTCATCAATAAACTTTAATTACCATAAGTTTCCACCACCTTTTATAAAGTGACATGTCTCCCACATCATTCCACCACGTCACCTAACATGGGTGTATCTTTCAAATATAATTAATGCATTCCTTTTTGAGATACGTGTGAATCTGTTACAAAATATGAAAACATACAACACTTGAGTTCCTTAGCTCATTTGAATTCTGCACCACCAATTCGAAAAGCAATATCTCTTGCCTCGTAAATTTTTAAAAAGTTTCAAAACCTAACAATGGATGGAGAATTGATAAGAAATGAACCAATAGACCATTTGCAGCTGTGGAATCAGCCAAAAATTCTATAGTACTTTCACAATAATGACTATATGGATTACATTAATAAGTTCCAAGGTTTCAATGAGGCTATGGTTGTAAATTTCACCACCACCTTCAAATATGGGAAGGAAACAACAAAGGGTTTGCAAGTTAAGGTTAATGATGAAATATTGGCTGCAGTAACAGGTCTACCAGCAGAAGGTGAGATGTATCCTGTGAAATCCAATCCAGAGGAAGCTCAAGAATAATTTATAGATGAGGATGAAAACTTTATGGCAGATAGACAAGGTACTCTATGAACTTCTTTTAAACCTTTATGGGCAGATGTGTCAAATTATATTATAAAATATTTTACCTTTGAGGGTCGATAATCACGGTTTAATATTGTCAATTTTAAACTACTAAATCATTTGAAGAATGGAAGACATGTGAATGTACCAAATTTATTGCATGAAATTTTTAAAAATATCAGTAGGGAGTCACAAAGGGGAAGGTCTACCTTGTCTCACCATTGCCTTGTCACTTTAGTTATAAAGCATGTATTGGCAACTGAGCATTCTGCATTGAATTGGGGATACTTTACAAGATTAAATCATACTAATGATCTATTGGGGAAGGTAAAAACAAGAGAAGAAGCTCAGCTAGTTATTTTATACCTCCACTGGAACCCTTAGTTTCACAAAACCCTACTCCTGTAGAAACCCCTAGTTTTTCAATAGTTTTCATACCTTCTGAAGCATCTATTCGTGAAGAACCTTCATTTCTAGAGCAAGGCCCTAGGCTCATATCTCCTGATAAGGTTCTAGTTGTTGAAGAATTGCTAAATATATCAACCCTAGAGTCTTCTTCCTTCAAAGGTAAGTGGAAATATTCCAATAAAACCTATGAGCCACCAAGGAGATCCCATATATTCAAAACTAAAAATCCAAAAACTTCAAAGTCTGGATGAAATATTCAAATCTTCCTAGAAAATTATGAGGATGGGACAGAGAAGACTAAGGAAGCCATTCCAATGGAATTTGATCAAGAAGTTCCTATAGTTACAAATGCAGACATAGCCATGGAGGAATAGACCAGTGAAGTAGAAAATAAAAAGGAGGAAGAATTAGGTGAACAACCTAATAATGAGTTCCCTACTAAATAAATTGAGTATCAAACACATGTCCTTCATGCTGGGGAAACTCATATGCAACATGTAGAAGAGGTTTCAGTTAAATAAATTGAATTTTTAACTAATGTTCATAGAATCCCTAAGGAAACAAAGTTTTTTCAAGCATAGCATGAGGATAATATAGTAAATAAGGAAAGTGATAATGCAATTGTGTGCATGTATACTTTGCTTAATGCTAAATCAAATGAAACAAGAACTACCACCTAAAATAGTTCTACAATTTAGCTAAAACAAAGCATAAACACCATCATGATAAGAATTAAACAAGGGTTAGATACTAGCATTCATCAATACAAACTTTGAAACTAACAATGCTAAATATCTAAACTCCTCTATTCTCTAACAACAAATAAATGAATGGACCTAAGTAAGCTCCATGGCTATCAAAATAGTTGTCCTTAATGTTCCAAGAACCTAGGAATGGGGGCTAATTAAATTTAGGCTACAAGACCCTTTTGACACCTCCCATATGACCTAAGCACTTTAAGAAAGAGGCTTAACTCTTCAAGATGATGAACTCTCAAAAGGGCAAGGTGAAAGATCTTAGTCTCTTTGCTATATGCTTTGCATTTGCTCTCTTAGGATGTTTAGGTGTAAGTAGAAAGGTAGGTGGAGGGCTCTTTATATAGCCCAAAGGATAAAGGATTCAACACATTCTCATGAATGTGGGATAAAGGTAAAACATGATTAGGAATGGATAAGGTTGCTTTATTAAAGGTAACCTTACTTTAGAAGGGTTTAATACATGTTTAGCAAGTCATGGGAGTTGGGGGTATTTTAATTAATCAAAGGTGATTAATTAATAGGTAGGAGTAAGATTATAGAAGCCCATTAGAGTAATATTAGTGTGATTTAGGCTATTATAAGGGGATTAAATCAATTAAATATTGATTTATTGGTTAAATGGAAGGGAAAGCTAATTAATTAATAATAATTAATTAGTCTAGGTAGAAGGGGTGATTTATTAACAGAAGGTCGTTAATTAGGGTATTTGTTGGATAGGCAACTTAATTAATTAGCTTAGTGTAATTAATTAATGATGATATGAGGGAAAATGAGTGCTTTTGACTATATGTCGTTGATTTGCGAGAAAAGGGATAATTAGCGCAATTTAAGTATTTAAATTGCTTGGGCGTAATTATAGGTGACTACAGCAGTAAATGTAGCTACAGATGGTGAAGAGCATCTTAAGGAAGTGTCATCAAAAATAGTACATGTAACATAGACAAGTTCCATGGATACTGAAGTGATTTTTCCACTTGATATAGATGATACAATTGAAAATATTATCCAGAACCTTGATCCAGAAATTGTTCAAGAATCCAGTGAGCCAATGTACATAGATATCCCTCTAATTTTTCATGTAGCCCCACAACCTATTTCTTAACCACCCAACCTATAACCATGGGTTGTCATACAAGAATTTTTCAGAGAGCCTTCTAGGCCAGTCTGTAGAAATATGGTAACATAAACCAATTCAAAATATTGGGTGGAGAAGTTTGAGAACTACTATAATAAGCTACAAAGAAGGTGGGAACAAGAAAAGGAAAAGTTACTATTCCAAAACCAATAGGATTTGGAGGAAAAATATCAGTAGCTAAGGGCCAAGGACAATGAGATTGCAAGGCTTAAAAAGAAACAAGAAGCTACAGTTCAGGTAACGAATGAAATATTGAAATGTAGGCCACCATAAAATATTTATTTTGTATTTTTAAAGGAACAAATGTTGTAGCTATTATACACTTGTATAAACAATGACGTACCATTTGATATTAGTGGATTCAAACCATTCTTCAAAATATATCTAAAAATTCTCCATGAAATCTAGTTACCTCTTTGTGAACTGTATATGTTCAATTATACTTTAGAATATGACAGAGATTGGATCCTTAGTATTTAAATTGGGGATGTACAAGTTTAGACACCATGTTATTAATTCAATAATGATCTATACAAGGAAAAACATAGGATCAAATATATACAATTGTGCAAAGAACAACCATTGATGATCTGAGTAGAGATAGGAAATACCAAGCCAATGATAGAAGAGTATGGTAAATTTATGAAGGAGCAAAAAATAAAATAGAGGGTATACATGATGATAGAATAAGTCCATAATGAGTTCAAATATCACATTAGGTTCAATGTTGCATAGATATTACAAGCATGTAGAAGGAGATGGGAAGAAATGTCACCAGAGATGAAGAGAAAGGAAATGCATTCATATCCAAACATTATCCCAATTCTCTAGAGAATCAATCCATATAGTAAGGTAGCAAAATGATGTGGAAAACCGTGGTTCCCTATTTGATACTATCCATCTACTTTCCACTATCTAATACCTCATTGGTCTAGGGATAAATATATAAATGAGGAATTAAAGGAAAGAATAATGGAATGGTACAAGAGGGGTACAAGATATTTCTTTATGGAACCAGAGGGAACATCCATGCCAACTGACTTCAAGAAACTGTGTAGCATCATCCAGGTAGACCCCAAGAAAGAAGAAGATAAGAAATGAGAATACTTAAATGTGGACATTCAATAAAATAAGTATGGGGTGTGATGAGACCCTTTAATTATTGTTTTAATTGTCTCATCTTTTGTATATTTTTTATACCCGTGCATTGTTTATCCCTATTCTCCTATCAGACATTTCCACTTGAACTAAATTATGGAACTTATATTAATTAATATAGCTATTACTAAGTTACTCTATTTTATGGATTTTGAATGTGTATGTTAGTCTCTTGATGTGATGAAATGATTAATGGTGATTTTCTAGTTGTCATACTTGTTTGCAAGAAATTTCTATATGTTATCACTAACATGCATCCGAAGGAACTCTGTCACAATGAAAGAGACTCATCTATAGCAGATGACATGCATTTGTTGGGACTCATCCACAACAAATAACTTGTAGCCAAAGGAGAACACACACATATACAAGACCATGATTTTGGGAAGCCTAATCAATGTGGATATTTCACCTAAGATCATACATGCCAATCAAGAATCAGTTACAACAACAAGAAACAAATTTCATGTCATTACTTGATTATACTCTACAACTACTATTGAACTAGTAGATTTAACTTGATTTCTAGATTGTACAATTAGTCATGTTATATTAGAATACCTTATCTTAATTTCTTATTGCATGAATAAGAATCTACATATTTCTTGGTAGTGATATTTTACTTAATAAAAATGTAATTGTTAATTTGAAAGACTCTCTTCACATCTCTGTTGATTATAAAGAGAGTACCAAGACTATAGTAGATATAGATCCATAGTCAAGGAATTTTTGTAAGTTTAATTCTGAATCTTCATGATAATGAATAAAATTTGAGTTCTATCATTTTTCTGTAGACACGAGAGGAAAGGTTAGAACCTAAGGCGGGGCCCACTTAAGGTTGTTAAACCCCCTTTTATTTATGTTTGTTTTTTTAGTTCCTTGCATGCATAGATTAGAATTACAGTCATTCATTCCTTCACTTATGTTATGCTTTTATCTACTTATTACTTAGTTGTAGCATCTAATTTCATCTGCAATGTAGTTTACTTATAGAATTGCATTTCTAATTGTTGTGACAACAATCTTTTAGTTTATACCTCATAAGCACCTGTAATTGTGTTTACAGCACTGGAAAATTTTAAATTTTGTCCCTATGTCTGATGAGTAAATGACTCTAGATTAGTGAACAACATATTAATTGTTGCTAATTGATTGGCACCACCACTCAAATAGTACTCCTAGTACCACCTAGGTCTCCCTCACCTCTACCAACCCCTCTATCACCATCGACTCCTCTATCCGGCCTCCTAGGTCAATGACTAATGCTCCCTGCACTCACATTAGGTGTTATTACTCTCTACGCTACATGATCTACATAAAAAGTAGCATTCGATAAACTATGTATCACCATATCCTCATAATATGCTAACTTTACACAAAAAGACTAATAATGAGCCGCACTAACCATACCCGGCACTCCCACCTAGTTGTTAGTTTTTGCATGAAATGTCAACTTGGCACCTGATATAGAATACATTTTGATACCTAGGGCCTTCTTCAAAGAATCCCGCTACTAACGGTATTGGTATCGGTCTATAATATCCTGAGTCAACTGAATCCTGAGCCCATCCTACTTAGCCACTACATTATCCCGCTCCATAATCAATGCATCCTTGAATCCCATGAAATCATCTCTCTCTCCTGGAACTATCTCTCTCTGCTTCCACTGTGGCCTTCTCAGTTTTCAAATCTACCACTTCATCCTGTAAATCCCCATCTATATCCTCCTCACTCTTATCATCACTAATCTGAATGGTAGCATGTTCTCCCTCTACTCAAGAATCCAATCTCCTCCCTCGTTGTACTACTCGAGTCCTCTCAAATGCTCTAAATACTCAGGTCCACCAACATCTATATTTAGGTATAATCCTTACATCATATATCAACACTATATCTTCATCATCATTAGGGCCCATGGCCCCACATCTTCAAAAAACATGAAAGGTCTACCAACTGATGCCTTAGGATTCTTTGTATCCCCCTCCTCTCGTCTATTCTACATTGACTCCTCGGGAACATCATGTACTAATCCAAACTACCATATAACACAAATTAATTGAACCATCTCATACTCACCCATTCTCTGCACCTATACCCATGTGTCTTTCTATGTAAAAACAAGCTTTTGCTCATACTCGGGCATGTCATGAAAATATAAGTATGGTCTCCAAATGACATCTCCAATCTATAGTCTTGTCACCATGTCCCTGTAATAACTCACCTTCCTTTCCTCTTCTTCTTTGATTTACCCATATCTTGTCTCCATCTCATAAATCATGCATGTTTATCTCCAATCCTCCATGGAAATCCCTATGGCCGAGAAATGGATATATTCTCATATGCCTAGCACTGTAATAAGAAATCAATATCAATCTCATACCTCTTGTGATCCTTCCAAGCCCACAACTCTCAGTATGTCTCAGAAAGTAAAGCGGGTGCCCGCTCGAATATTGTCTAATGTTTCATCATCTCAACTATAACCCTTGTCATCATCCAAGGAAAACTTCCTCCTTCAAAATTGGGTAAGGAAAAACATGATATAGCCATCATCATCATATCATCCTAGTACATCCCTCTCTCGATGGAAAATACAAAGCCTAATATGTAAACCCTCTTGAAACATACTTCACATCATTCGCATCATCCCCATATAATCTCCTCATATCATCTAGTCTCTCAGACTCCTCAATAGTTTATATGCCCCCTCCATGCATTAGTAGTCTCATAATCTTATGAACATCCTCCAATGTAATGGGCATCTCTCCCATGGGTAACCAAAAAGTACAATTGGAAGGATTTCACCTTTCCATCAATGCTCACATCAAACCCCAACATATTTTTACTCTCCTATAATATCTCATACCTCCAAAACCTACTTCCTCCACATGCTCCAAATCCTCATCCGACATATCATTTCTCACCTCATCCAAAATAATAGGGATCCTATCACAGATCATCAACTTCACATCCACCTACATGTAAAAACACACAAAAAAACATTAGAACACGTATTAACATGAAAAAATTCAAAAAACTTCATAAAAATTAAGAACTACCACTCAAAAATATCAATTGTAACTATAACAGTCGAATCACCAGCGATTCATCATAATCACTAGCGATCGCATGAATTGGCGGCAATTCTTGCTATTCCCATAATTCAAATCCATATGCTACCATACACTATAAAACTCCTAAAATCTAAATCAAACAATCAAAATTTGAATAAATTCAAGAAAACAAGAACATAATAAAACTTACCTCCACCTATGTGGGTTTACGATGCATACCAGAGGATGTCATTACACTCTAAACACGTATTTTTCACTCTTTCTTCACTCTCACAGTTGTCTAGGTTTGTTTACATAAATGAACTATTCACCATCCAAACCACCTTTTATTGGGCCTAAATAAATTTTACCCAAATCATGGACTATTTGTTCAATATCTAGGAATTCATTCAAAATCACTCGTGATTGGCTTAATCACTAGTAATTCAATATGTTTTACACACTTATCGATATTTTGTCAAAATCAAACACTTTATCATTGTTTTTAAAGCATGTTTCCTCTTTCAAAGGACCCCAATCCTTGAAATATTAAACATTGAACAAACAAATCAACCTCAGGATATGTCATACATTTATGGTACGTGAACCCTTTGGCTTCCCATCACTTGACCTCCCTGTCTTTTTTTCCTTCCTTTGTAGATCATATGTCCATAGGAGCTGAACCCCTTTGTTCCCCCTATCACTTGACCCCATGGTACCATACCTCATTTCAGTGCCCCTTTCATACTGGGGAAACATTTTTAACAAAACATATGTTACACCAGTCAAACCAACCTATCAAACTGGTGTTCCTTACACTGAGATACAATCACCCCATTTTGAGGGGGGATCACCCATAAAATTCACTAGCCATTGTCTTTGTCTAGAAATTTTCTGACATCAAATTACTAGACAAATGGGGGAAAATGTAGACACCTAAAATTTGCACCCTTCATCCCCTTTATCATTTATTAATCCAATTCATCATTTATCATCTTAGCTTAAGTCGTAATCCCTTTATCATATTTACCATGTGTAAATATCCTTTCTACATCTAGAAATTCTACATCTAACTATCTAAAATAACCCTAAAATAAAAATTAAATAAAGACAAATCATATTTAAACCATTTCATAACCCCCTTAGCCATCATACTTTGTCCCCAAAAACTTAGCAAACTATTTACCCAAAGCCAAAACATAACAACTCTATTTGGAAGTGTTTTTAACCACTTTACCCTTCCAAACCTCAAAAAACCTAGATCGTCAGTGATTCAGGTAATCACCGGCGATTAAAAATACAATTTTTTCAACTTTCATCTAGGATCCTCAATTTCCAATCTTGAGCTCTTGCTTTCAATATTGTCTTTGAGCCTCCTACATATAATCACTTAACACCAAAATATCGAATTCATCACTGAACATCATTATCAGTATTCATCGAGCATTTTCAAGGTATTCTAAAGCTCATGTTGATCATATTTTCACCACTTAACTTGTAGACTGTACTAACCATCTAGATAATCTTCCAGCAAACTTTGAGGATTATTTTAGCTCTATTTCAACCTCTAGGTATTCTTCTTGTGTCTTATCATCTATTTAACATAATTTTGAGTTATTTGTTACTCTAAAACATCAATTAGAAACTTAAAATATTTGATTTTATTTAAATTCTCAAAAATCACCAAAATCCACAGTGATTAACCCAATCGCTAGTGATTCCTATAAATTTCACCCCTTTGTCAACTGTTATCAGTTTTTATCAAATTTATGATATCTTTCATATCAAACTTGTTTCTTCTAACATGTTATTAAGCATGGCTCACTATTAGATGGAAATCAGTGGTCAATCATATGAAATTACTAGCATCCATTCACTTCCAATAGTCAAATAACCTTTTTACTAGGAACAATTTGACATCATCCATGAATTGAGCCTATGTGCAATCTGATTTGTTGAAACCAAAAATGACATCGAAGATTAGATTGAATTCCTTCAAGACATCGAATAATAAATTGCTAACTTCTTGTACAATTATTTTGAGCACGTACACATTGCATCCAAACTTTCCTAGGCCACATTCGAAGATGGACAGGACCTTCCATTTGATCTTTAATTCTAGCCACCTTCATCTACTATCTTTTTATCTATCTATTTTTTATTCATTATCATTTATTTCTTATCCATTAAAATCCACTTGATTGTTTATAAAGTGATATGTCATCATTCGAGGAAGCCCTTTGGATTCCTATATTTTTCCTTTCCCGAGCATCTCGCTTATCTATCTATCTAATCCATTTTATTTAGTGTCTTTGAGCACAAGTTTCTTTGTAGGATAGGAGCTTGTACACACCTTTGGATGGAGTGCAAATTCTATCAACATCAAGAATCAAAAATCATCATCTATGGGTATCGTTAAACCCCGCATCTTCTAAGGTCAGTTTTTTTAATTATTTCACTTTGTTAATTCAATTAGAAAGGTTAAAACATCTCTAAATATATTCCCTGCATTCCATGCAAATTTTAAGTGAAAATACACATGTTTCCTTCACCCATCTTATTCAATACCTCAAAAACCTACTACATTCCATATCATTCAGTAATGAGGATAACCTTCCTACTACCATTTGTGATCATTCATCACCTTTGTTTATTACAACTACTATTGGCTACCATCATACCATGTGTGTACTAATGGACAATGGATCCACTTTGTATCCATGTTCCCAATCATTACTCACGTAGTTGAAAATTCCTCATAGTTAGATCACCAAATCCCCTACCCTTGATTGCGGCTATGATTATACTACTCAAAAATGCATCAACACCATCACCTTAACTTTACAGGTTTCTCTCAAAACCCTTCCCACTTTGTTCTATATCAATGATATATCATTGTAGTTCAATTTTTTACTCGATAGACCATGGACCCATGTTATGGATGTTATTCCTTCTATGGTTCATCAATGCATTAAATTATTACATGACAAATAAGATCATACTATTTTCTGCCAAACCTGAACCATTCAATTTTTTCCACATAAACCCAATCATTGCCATGCATATACCCCAAATTAATCTAATTCGCTACCATATTATTGATACATATGATGTCATTGAATCCAGTGTTTTCATTACTTCTACTTCCTCTGCATGCATCCCCTCCATCCCTAACATGTTATTGATCTTATTTCCCCTACCATATCTCCCTCCATCACTACCACCATTCCACCCTTTATTGCTTCTCCTAGCCCTACATCCACCACCGCTTCTCCTAATATCCTTGATAATGCTACCCACCATGATAACTTTAACACTGATTATTTTGATGATGAGTTCTATGTTGTAGAACTTACCTATGAAAATTTATGCAACTTAAACTTTAATCTTCTTGAGGTAGATCAATCCTATTTCCAAGACATCTTCGTTGTTATTGGCCCAAGTGTGTATCCATTCAAGAAACCTCCTTCCTCTAATACATCAATGATTCCTTTCTAGGACACTGTACATACACTAGACCTCATGCCACCTCCTCCATCTACCCAGGTTAACCCTGGTCCACATCTTGATCCATTCACATGTACCTTACTCAAATATGACTCTTATTGGCATCATATCCCATTTGATCCCATTGTCGTACAAGAAACTTTGTTCTCACGTGGGTGAAAGCCAATACTAGAAACCACTAACAACTTCAAATGATGGAGGTATTAGGACCTCAGATGCAGATGTGGATCTACAGGAACAAAGAAGATAGATGTATGATAAAAAGAAGCTAGATCTGTAAAACTAAAACATATAATATTAGATAACAATATGTAGGGGTTTCCCAGACAGTGCCAGTTCCAAGAGGATTTTAACTCCCTAAGAGGACGTCAACCCCCGTGTCCAAAAAGATAATGATAAAATACAAGATGAACAAATAGCATGCAAGCTGATAAAAAAAGGAAAGTAACATTGCGGGTGTGTAGTTTACACTATTAATATGATTCGAACACAACGTGTAACAAGAACCATGTTATGTGCACTAACGAATCATGAGCAGAGTATCATGGGGATTACAGTGTTGTTACGAGGACATCATGAGGATATAAGTGATAAATAAGGAGCTAAGAAATCAAAACAACATTTTCCTAAATTTTCTCCCTTTTCCTTGCAGGTCAAGGGTCTCTGTTAGAAATATGGGGAAAAACCCATATTTATAGCTTAATGGTGAGGTTAGATTGGGGTTAATAAGTAACCGTGGTTGGGTAGAGTAACCTGAGTTAAGAGATATGATGTCATCATGTGGGTCCCACAATTTGACTTACTAGATGTAGTGGGGAGCATGATTGACATGGTAGGTGAGATAAAAGATTCCATATTTTGAATTTAATAAAGGGATTTCAGATGGGTATATTAATACCCATGGATTGAATAATTTGATATGGGAGACAAGGCCAAAATATTAATTATCACATGGGTCCAAATGGATCCCATTTGATAATTAATTAAATAATGTGAGCAAATGGACGAGATTTATTGAAAGTTAAGAAAAATAAAGGTGAGAAGGGAAATTGCATGAATGTGAGATGACGAAGGGGCGCTATACCAAAAATTGGTGTCTACATTTTCCCCTTTTTGTTGAGTGGTTTGTGATAGCAAGCTAGAAGACAAAAAAAAAGGGTTAGATGAAATATGTGTCCAAGGATGGATGAAGACATGACCAAAGGCAAGATTCCCTAGGCAAAAAGGATCGCAATAACAATGAAAAAAAGTATTATGGTGACTCCAATATCACATCGGTAGAGGAAAATTATGGTCTCAACAGAGATAGATGACAATGTTCTACAGACCAGTGAGTGGGTGAAGACCACTACAGTATGGATGTAAACCAAGATGACCAATGGGTCATAGGAAAACATCAAAATATGTGCAACTAAATGTGAAAATATGTGTGAGATCCTTTATTAGTGAGGAATCAAATGAAAAATCATGCATCCTTGAAAGGGATGATGATGAATATAGTGATGCCCCAACATAATACATAGATGGATGTTGAAATAAGATATCCCAGGGGGAATAATCATAAATGTGCACATGATGAGAAGATAGGATAGAAAGGTGAGATAAAATTCCCTAAAAGGGTGATAAATATGATGGCAATCATGTTTCATAGGAAAGATGCATAAGTGTTAGCAATTTAGAAGATGTAAAGGCAAACTCATTTCTTCTATAAGTAGGAGAAGAAGTAAAGATACTTTTTCTACAAAACAAAACAAAAGAAAATATTCATTGAAGAGAACAAGATAAGATAGGTGATGATCATTACGGTATCTTCCAAGACAAAAATTTCAAAGGAAGATAGGAAGAGATTATTAGAAATGGATATGATGATGTCCCTGCAAGAGGACTGGAGAAGATAAAATATATGACAAGTTTCTCAAAAAGAGAGGAGGCCAATGTTGCAGAGAGAAGAATGAGAACGGGATGAAATGGATCGATGGTGGTACATAAACAGAGAAACATTGGCATTGACCATGAATACCAAGTGTGAGGGATGTTGAGAAAGAGAAGAGGGAATAAACAAGAGGATTGGTTGATTATGAGAATAGTAAGAAAGACTGAATGTAAAGGAAACAAGGGTATGTAATAGAGGGACATAGATGGAGGAGGAGAAAAGAAGGAATGAAAGGGGAGGAAGAAGATAAAAAAGAAGGATTATAGAGAAAGGGGGAAATGAAGGAGGACAAGCAAAGAGAAGATAAGAAAAGGATAGATCAGAGGGTGAAATTATGAAAAAGAAAGAGAGTTATTTAAAAAAAAAGGTGTGAAGGAGGATGAAGCAGAGGAAGGTAGAGAAGTAACGAAAAATGAAAGAGATGATAAAGTAAAGAAAATTAAAGGAAACAGATCATAGTGAGGAAATCCAAGGAAAATATTATGGAATTGACCACATGGAAATGTATGTGGATGATGAGATGATAAAAGAGATGGGACAATGCTGAAGAGTCAGGTTATCAACAAGGAAGTAAGGAGGAAGTGCGAGGTAAAACAAGGAGGAGGATGATAAAGAGGAAGTGAAATAAGATGAGGATCAAAAAGAAGGAGAAGACAACAGGGAAAATTAGGCAGAAGCAAGGGAACCAAGAACAGAGATATTTGATAAAGAGTGAGAATCATAAGGAATGTAAAGAGAAGCTTAAGGGGAGGAATAACACCAATTAGAAAAGAAGTAGAGATACATGAGATGAGGATAAGTTAATGATGATAAAAAAGAGAGAGGGTGCATGATGAAGATAGTGAAGAAATTGACAAGGAAGAATGGAAGATGGAGAGGTGGCGAGGAAAAAGAAAGGAAGGGATATGAGAGGCAATGTCAGCAAATGGATGTTAGGAGAAATCCATCGATAATGATCAGTAAGAAAGGATGGGAAAAAATATGAGATGAGGCAAAAATTAAATGAAGAATGGAAGGTGGAATGCCAAAGAAGGGATGTTAGGAAAAGTCCCCCGATAATGATTAGAGGGCACAGAGGAAGGAAGGAATGAAGATAGAATGGAGGAGGTCAAAGAAAATCATTAAAACTATGTAAAATGGGGATGAGTGATTTTTGGGATAATTCCACTGATAATTACTAGCGTGGAAATAGAATATGATGATGAAAGAATATTAGGGGAAGATCATTGACAATGACAGGTAACTATCGGGGTAGATATGTGGGAGAACTCTAGAAGATGGAGTGGAAAGAGTAAAGGAAGGAAGGATAACGATGTGTAGGAAGATGAATACAAGGAGAGAATCTAATGGATGAGAATGAATGAGATAAAAATGAAGAAACAAGACACGAAATGAATGGAGAAGCAACGGTTAAGTAAGATTACCCATCAGTGGATGATGGAAATGAAAAATGGACTAGTATGAAGTGGTGTTTGTGGGAAAAAAAGAGGAGGTGATGGGATTTGATGATGGGGAATGAAGAGAAAATTTATATGGAGAGAATGTGGGGTAGTGGGCGAGTGCAATATGACAGATCATGCTTAAGAGGGACTCTTAAGTAAGATCACCATGCCACATGAGGAGTTAAGTAAGATCACCAAACTAGAAGTGACGATATGGAAGGAGAAAGATGACATTGTGATGGATATAGGTGTGGAAGGTTTGGTTGGATTGGATGAGTATGATGAGAAGTGGGAGAAAGAAGATGAGGAAGATATGATGGGATGTAGAAGGGTCAGACGAAAAACCATTCTTATGAGAAAATCTTAAGTAAGATTTCCCTGCGACATGGATGGTTAAGTAGGATCACTAAGTCAAAGAAGAAGAAAGATGATGAAAAGACTGAGTAGTGTATACCAAAATGGAACAAGAGATGAAAGGAGATGATATCAAAGTGATAACAAGGAAACAAAAGAGTGTGACATGAGTGGATGGAGGAATATATGCAGTGTAGATGGAGAGTGTAAGGGTAATCCTTAATTGGGATTCCCACGTGCTGGGAGTGATGATGCAAGAGTTTTAAGCGGAAAAGGATGAGTAGAAAGACATTTGTGGTGGTGACTGTTGTTTGTTGAAAGAGTAAATGGTGGAGAATCTCTATAGCAGGAGGATCCAAGGAAGAAGATATATTTTAACTAACATTCTCCAATTGTATGGATGGTTAAGTAATATTGTCAAACTAAAAGTGGAAGAGTGAAAGGGAAACTCAAGAGGAAAGACAAGTAAGATATCTGGCATGGTGCAAGGGGACAGAAAGGTGAGAAGGATGATGTGGAGACAAATGGGGATGAGTGGAAATGGGGAGTGAAGAGAAATGGATCAAAGATATTGTTGAACATGTTGAGAGATAAGGAGCTGTAGGATAACAAACTTTCCTTGAGAAATACCCTAAAGTGGGATTCGTAAACTGCAACGGCGATCAAGTAGAATTCGCAAACCAAAAAGTGTATTTGCGAGCGCATTCATGTGTGAAATTTGATGTGATTTTAATAAAATATTACCTTGATGAGATAAAAGAACATAGTTGTAGCAAGGGCGTACATGGAAACTATGTTTTGAATTAGATTGGAGATAAACAAGAAAGCTTACCACTCAAGACATTACACTTGCTGCCGATAGCAGGTGTTAACACATAGCCAACAATAGTTAGTTATACCAAAAGACTATGAGGGTAATATGGATGAAATATGCTTGGAATCCTAATGTTGACATGAAAAATGGATTTGAGATGTAACTTGTACACAAGAAGAAGGTTCTCCAAATATAGTGCTCCTAAGTCTATGCCCCATCTCTGGGAAAGGGAAAGAACAATAGCAGAAAGCTTTCTGAAAATGTTGATAAAAGAAGGTTGATCAATGCAGAAAACCTTCCAGATGCCATAATAACATAGTATCCATCCTTCAAGGGTATGCTCTACTTTATACATAATATGGATGGAAAGAATAATATGATAGTTGTCCTTCAAGGGATCGGTCCATCTCGTTTTATTTTGCTTTAATTTTGATTTGTATGCTTTTTATTTTAGCTTCTCTCTTTCTTTGCATGAACAACTATCCTTCGAGGGATAAATTTTTTTATAACTTTGACCTTGCCTTTTACATACATGAATTTTATCTTCACATGGGGAAGAGCAAGGAATAGCTAAGTAGACCACTTAGAGGGGATACGGAATGTACAAGAGACACCCTAGACCCTTTGCATGGCTGCAATAGGATAATGAGAAGGTGACATATGTAATGGTTATGGGGTCACATCAAAGTAATGAAGGTGGCCCCCATAATTCATATCATTATAATGAAAAACGAAAGGGGCTATGGATGACAGAATAATATAAGGATGTAACTAAGTGCTCATTGGTAGATATGCTAACTATAGACTGGTCACAAGTGCAATGCATTAAAAGGTTCCATCTTTGGTTTACACCATGAGAGGGAAGACAGTGAATTTTCAATAAGATGAGGTGATAGACAAGAAATAAATAAAACTATGTCCTAAAGGAAATGAACATATGACCACAACGGTGGATTTTGATGATATAAATGGTGCCCTAAGAGAGACACAAATATGGCCATAATGGTGGACTTGATGAAATAGATGGTGCCCCATAAGAGACACAAATATAGCCACAATGGTGGACTTGATGAAATAGATGGTGCCCCAAAAGAGACACAAATATAGCCACAATGGTGTCACTTTAGAAAAAGGGTCCCTCAATGCAAGGACAAACATGGCCTCAAAAGAGGAGTTTGATGAAAGTAACAATAATGGTCCCTTGCAAAAGGACAAAAATGGCCACAATGGTGGATTTAGATTGGATGAATGTGAAGGAGGTAGATGAAACAATGTCAAAGAGTGAATTACCCTAGTAACAAGGGAGTTGTACGGATGAGATGCTCAAGGGTGAGGGAAGGTTATTCTCCCAATAAGTTAAATATGAAGGAGTTAAAGGATGTCGAAAGAGTTTAGATGAGATTGTTTTAGATTTGGATGGGGTAAAATATCGAAGACCACAAGTGTGCTTAGTAAGATAAGTGGTATTGATGAACAATGGAGGACCTTCCTTAGGAGGAATTTCACGTGCAGGAGGGATGATGTGGATGAAGGAATTGTGGGAGACCCAATAGATGGGATATGAATTGTATTCAATGTAGATGGAGAAGAAACTTTCCCCTGAATGAGGAAATCATCTTTCTCAATAAGGTTGTAGAGGATTGTCTAAAATGCCTTACAATGTTCAATGTCATGGCCTGTGACACGATGATAAGTATAACCGCAATTAGGATTGAACCATGATGGTTTAGGACCATATGGATTAAAGGATTTAATGGGAGGAAGTGTGATGGCAGATATTCAAGTTAAATGTCGAAGGATATCTGCGTATGACCCCATTGAAGTGTCATGGGGAAGGTAACTCTTGTGCGTTTTGATAGGATATCTCACCTTGGAGTTGGGAGAAAAAGTGGATGTAGATTAGATGGGTGAATTTTGTGTTTTGGAGGAAAAATCAAATTTGGTTGAAGGATTGTATTGTTTAGATGTGGATTGATCATTGTAAGATGTCGTAGACGGAGAGACTGATCCTAACATGGATGTTATGGCATTGAATTGTTGAGAAGAGGGAAACTCTGAATGTTTTTGAGGATGCAGAGGGGACTATCAGGGATGTTTTCCCCGAGCCTTAGACATCAATTGAGAAGACTTACCTCTAGCAGGGATGATTATAATTTCAACAATAGGATTTGATAGTGGTGGTGTGGTTATTAATGGAGAAAATGTCCTAAAACAAGACGAGGACGTTAATGGAGAGATAGGTGTTTGTATGATTCAATTAATGATGTCTATATGAGATGTGGATTGTTTTGGTTTTGGCAATGAAAGAGTTGATTTTGTAGAGGTAGAAGGTAAATCATCTTTATTTGATTTAGGTGGATGTGTTGGTTCAATATATGATCCAAAGGGTATCTTTGATGGGGTTGTAGATCGAGAGGATTTGGTTGGTGTGATAGAAGAATTGGATAAAGAATATTGGGGCAGACCAGGTGATGTGGCCATGGGCGAGGATATAGGTACATATCTCAAGGTATGGATAGGTGTATTTTTTTATATGATAGATATAGGGGTCTTTGGCATAGATAAAGATGTAGGCATTTTTGGAAGATTTGGAGATGTGGGTGGTGTGATAACCGATGGAGTAGACCTTATGGGTATGGGTAATGCAGAAAATGCATGAGCATTTTCAAACGTAGAAGTAGATGGGACTGGTTGTTTCATAAATTTTTTGAGGGGTAAGAATGATATGTTTTCTAATTGGGTTGATGTCAAATGTGGGGTTGCAAGGGTGCATGTAGCAAAACTGATTTTAGTTGGGATGGTTGTGAGTAATGTAGGTGTGTTTGAGATGAGGGTGAAGGAGTGGGTGTGAGAGATGTAGGGATATGAGTGGGGCCAAAATAAGTGATAAGGATGAATCTAATGTGGTATATTGGGGTGTGTTTGAGGCAACGGAAGTGGATGTTATAGTTGAATTTGATGTGGATGTGAGAAAGATAGGAGAAGGTGTAGGTTTAGGATAGGTAGTGTAAGTTGATGTAGGTGTGACAGGTTTTGAATAAGAGGTGGGAATAATGTCCACTATGGGAACATGTGGAGTTGGTGATAAGATAAGATCTTGGCTGACAATGTCAATCATATAAGCATTTGATAGTTGAGATGTAAAGGGGGTGACGTGATTTTTTAGTGGTTGATTAGTTTACGCAGTTGAGGTATCGATTTGGATATCCCCTTGATTCAAGAGTTGTTGGACACAATATTTGAAGGAACAACATCTCTCAATGGCATGACCTTTAATTCGATGATATTTACAATATGATCTTCATGATACCAAATAGGCTTGGCTTGTGAGTTGTCCACGGGTCGTATGGGAGGAAGTTGGATGGAGTTTATAGTAATCAATTTATCGAATACATAAATGTATGATTATCCTAAGGGAGTGTAGTTGGCTGTTGAATGAGGGGATTTTTTTTGAGACCATGTGTTTGATGTATATTTTGATGAGGGTTTAATGACCACAGTGTTGGCCACACCCTTAAACTTGTCATTATGTGTGAATGGTTTAGTAGATTTAACTTAGGTTTAGTTGATCTGAGTTTAAGATGACCTTGCTCAATGGCTCAGGTTTTGAGTTTACAAGCCATTGTGAAGGCTTCCTCAAAGGTTTAGAATGATTGGATCTACAAATTGGATGATATATTTTTTTCACACGAATGTGAGAATAATTCGATGAGTTCAATTTGCGGGATAGAAAAGGATAGTTATTTTATAACCACACACCATTATATGATGAATTCAATGATGGGCTTGTCTTAAAACTGTCAAATGGTATATAGATCAGCGATAGTGGTTTTGCATGTGATATTGATTGAAAAGTGTTCTAAGAATAGATGTGCAAGTTGGGTGAAGGATAATATAGAATGTCACGGGATACTATTGTACCAGTCCAATGCAGGACTAGACAAAGACATGGGGAAAGTGTGAAGAAGTAGATCATGATCATGCACAATAAGACAACATGCACGTTCAAATGTGAGGAAATGTTGTTGGAGATCTTCCTTGTTGTTGAACTTATTAAATGTAGGAAGTTTCCAATTAGGAGAGTAGGGTTTGATTTGAACTGACCGATGAATCAGTTTGTTACAGATTTTTTCATAGGATGAGGTGTTCTTGAGTGCTATGGTAAGGGTTTCTAAACTGGTTAACCAATTCATTAAGGTGTGAATTGAATCACTCGAGGTGTTGTAAGGTTGAGATTGGATTGGTTTTGTGGTTTGAATGTAGTGTGATAAGGTGAATGATACATTTTTGGATGTATGGGTGTTTGGTGAAGAGTTTAATAAGGTGGTTGATAAGTTTTTGAATAAGATGTTTGCAGAATATTTTGATAAGACAATTGATTAATTTACAAATATGTGGGTGTTTGGGGAGCTACTTGGAAAGGACTATCATGTGTCATGGGTTGGGATTGCTACATAGGCTGATGTTGAGAAATAGGAGTATGATGTGGTTGTTGAAGTTGGATAGGTTGTTATGGTAAATGGTAAGTGGGGCTATGTGTGTTAAGAGTTTTAGATGGTTGGAGCATATGATAGGAAGGAATGTAAGTGTGAAGTGGTTGAGATGGCTGGACATGCCTATTAATAGTGTATGAAATAGAATTTTCAAAATGGGATGTGGGTGGAATGCGATCCACCAACTTAGGATATTTTTGGAGTAAGAAGTCATATATGGGGTTAGAAGGAGGCTCAAGTGTTTATAGAGGAGTGGGATATGGTGGTGCAATCGGTTTAGGAATACTGTCTTGATGAGGGATATGAGGGTTTGTGTCAAGGTGGAGACAATTTTGGATGACATGGTTCTCATGAGGTGAGACCATGGAGACTAGAGGTTGGGTGACTGACGATGTGGTTTTGAATTTAGTATCTTGTTGGGTGAGATCATCAGAACAAGTAATATCATTAGATAGAGCATATTGTTGTTTTTTTTCATTTTAAGAGAGAGCGTCAATAGGTGTGAAATAGAGAAACATTTTTTTATGTATGTTGTTGACAAACAAATCGAGAAGAATATATTTTATCATCATGATTAATTTTGAGATGTAAGGTAAAATGGATAATGAGGTTGCCTAAAGAAGTATAAGGTTGGTTTTAGATAGTTTTAGATTGGGAGATGTCAGAGATGGTTACATGTTGGGTGTTTAAGTCCCAATCAGTTAACCAGGTGAGAGGAATGTTGTGATGTGTTAATTATGTTCGTGCAGTCTCAGGCAGTGTGTGATAACTGAAATGTAGAGAGCTAAACCCCTTACTTAGGATATGTGATCAAGAAGGATGCAGAAAAGAAAGGTTATTTTTTATCCAAAATGAAATATGACATTCGATGTAGACAATCACTCAGAAAAGGGAAAATTCAATGCAGAAAAGAGAAAATAGAGAAAAATGAGGAATGCCTAGAGAATCGCTTTTCCTAGTTATTTAGTTACACATGTTTAGAGGTATTAGTCACGGACCCGGAATGTTGAGTGACCTTAAAAGTGCACCATTCATGACTAGAAGGGGGATCTGGATAATTCCTTTCTTGTTTATTTGATCATGTGTGATAGTGACGTGGTTTGAAAGCACCACTCAGTGGTCTGGAATGCCCAGATATTCTAGAATGACACTGTGCACAATTGTGAATGAGGTCGATGAAAATGTTTTGTGATGTGTTTGATTTCAATATTGGTCTTTGACATTGCTATTGTTTTGGTCGTAATGTTATGGAGTTTACCTACAGAAGCAAATAAAATAATTAATTCATGCGGATGACAAAATAAGAAAAGCAATATAATGGTCCTAATGACATGGTGCTGAAAGTGATGCTTAATTAGAGAAATAATAAAGATGATTATTCTAATTATTATAATGCACTAATATATATATATATATATATATATATATATATTATGTTTCAAAAAACACTTAAAGGTATATTTGGGATGACTTACATACTACGGGAAATAAAGGGATCTAAGCGAGTTAAAATGACTGAATTTAATTAATGTTACAATGGAATTAACAAATTGAGCCTAACTAACTACTGATGAAGCGTCAATATTCACCAATTAATTCATGAGGAGATGAACCAAAATCATAAAATTAAGTCCTGAATTAACCTATATTTACGAAGTAACACTAATTAGCATTAGCTAAATGAAAAATAATAGCATAAATAATAGTATAGCTTATATTAGTGGTTCATGTGATTTGAAATAAATAATGTAAGCCTAATTTGATTCGTTGATTAAGTGAGTTAAAAATGTGGCATTTTGATTGGAAAGGTGGTAGTGCGTGTATGGTCGAGCCATGTGGAGTTCACATGGAAGGGTCCTCTTGGTTAGGTAAAGTGTGCATGGAGAGGGACGAAGACCACATGGGTCGGTGTATGTCAGTTGGGGGTTGAGTCATGGCCGAGAAGGGGTAAAGTGGAAGGTTGTTGGGATGAACCAAGGTAGGATAGGTGGAGAAGGAAGTGGACCTGAGTGGTTGGGGTTGAGGGATGATTCGTGAAGAGGGAGGAAAGGGGAGGGCTTGATGAGGAGAGGAAGATAATGGCTCGGTGGAGAGGAGGAAAATGGCTTGTTGGAGAGGGATGAAGTGGTTTGGGGGAGAGATGGATGATATTTTATCATGGGTGGTGACAGTGCTTTCGGTGCTATGAGCACAATCTACAAATGGGTTGCGTGAGTTTGAAATGGAGACGGAAATAGTGGAGGAACCCCGCATCAGAATCTTGTAAGTCTGTGTGGAGATTCATTTACTTGAGATGTGAGAAACCACAGTCTTAGGGAGTGGAGAGAACATGTGAGTAGGGGAAAGGATTAGTGTGCGAAGGAAGGAAGATGGGTGGAGAGTTGGAGAGTGGAGTTGGAGTAGATGGGAGAAGTGATCATTGTGGGAAGGGTCTCAGTCTGTGTGGGAAGAATGGGAGCTCGAGCACAGGAGAAGGTAAATGGAGCTCGTGGGGAGTGGAAGAGCTACGTGTGTGGACGGATTTGAGTGATGTGTTGGACATGGGAAGTAGCTTGGGAAGAGGTGATTTGGGAGTTGAAAGTTAAGACTTCATGTGTAAGACTCGGCTGAGGTAGAGGAGATGGCGATCGGGGCTGAGTTGTGGAGTCGGAATAGGGTTACCGAAGTGGCTCGCTAGGAGTGAGAAGTGGATGAGAGGAGTTGGGAACTACATGGTGAGTGGAAATAGGGGAGAGAGGGGAGATAGGGGATAGGTGAGGACTTGTAGATGAGAGGGAAGTAGCTCGGGGAGGGGAGATGGGAGATATATGGGTAGATAGGTAGAGAGCTCAGGGAAGTTATGATACAAAGTCTTAATTACTATTATTTATTTATTTATTTAATTGTTTTTTTAACTTAATTTAATTGAATTTAATAATAATTACGTATTTTAATTTTTTTGTGTGATGTAAATATTATTAGATAAAGGAATACAAATGATATTGTATATTAACTATCATTCTAAGAAAATCAATGAACGTACCATAAACGAGACAAATGGATATAAACCACAAAATGTGACTGACTTGTACCCTAATTAGAAAGTTTTAGATACTAATATTTTTATGACGATTAAGAGTGATACTTACAACACTTATGAAAAATAAAGCAAGTAATAAAAACAAGAAATATATTTATTGCAAAACCAAGTTTGAAAACAAAATTCAAGCCATAAGGTCAATTTTTGGACTTATTCCTGTGGGTCAAACTCAACAGATAACAAGAAGAACACGTACCTCCACAGTGACCTCAATGAGTGACTGTACTGAAATGAGATCAACAAATACTAAGATATTACAAACAAGCAAGTTAGAAAAGATGAGTAAAATAAAAAACAAAACGACCAGATCTAGGATCTGGGCGTGCCAAATTTTGTACAAGAAACTTCATTCTCACGCGGGTGAAATCTGATACTGGAAGCCACCAAAAACTTTGAATGATGGAGGGCTTAGGACCTTAGATGCAGATGTGGATCTATGGACACAAAGAAGATAGATGTATGATATAAAGAAGCTAGATCTGTAAAAATGAAATAGATAAGATTAGATAACAATATGTGGGGGTTGCCCAGACAGTGTTGGTTCAAAGAGGATTTTAACTCCCTTGGAGGACGTTAACCCCCATGTCCAGGAAGATAATGATAAAATACAAGATGAATAAATAACATGCAAGATGATAAATAAAGGAACCTGACGTTACGGGTGTGTAGATGGTGTTATTGATCTGATTTGAACACAACGTGCAATAAGAACCATGCTATGTGGACTAACGAATCATGAGAAGAGTATCGTGGGGATTACATTGTCGTTACGAGGACATCATGAGGATATAATTGATAAACAAGGAGCTAAGAATTCAAAACAACATTTTCCCAAATTTTCTCCCTTTTTCTTGCAGGACAGGGGTCTTTGTTAGAAATATGGGGAAAAACCCATATTTATAGCTTAATGGTGAAGTTAGATTGGGGTTAATAATTAACTGTGGTTGGGTAGAGTAACCCGAGTTAAGAGATATGGTGTGATCATATGGGGTCCATGGTTGTACTTACTAGATGTAGTGGGGAGCATGATTGACATGGTAGGTGAGATAAAAGATTCCATATTTTGAATTTAAGAAAGGGGTGTCAGATGGATGTATTAATACCCATGGATTGAATAATTTGATATGGGAGAAAAGGCCAAAATCTTAATTATCACATGGGTCCACATGGAGCCCATTTTATAATTAATTAAATAAGGTGAGAAAATAGATGAGATTTATTGAAATTTCAGAAAAATAAAGGCAAGAAGGGAAATTGCATGAATGTGAGATGATAGAGGGGCGTTATACCAAAAATTGGTGTCTACACCCACTTATATTAACATTGTTTGTACATATGAAGGAGTAGAAAAATTAGGATTCACACGTGGTTATCTCCTCCCCCTCATTCTCCTAACATGTATCATGGATATGTATGCATTACTACTGCTTATGGCCTCTGTGTGTTCCATTTATCAGTCTTCCTTGCATGTACACATTGTTCCTCTCCACTCACCCTCAAAAAATCTTGGCTTGATTATATTTTTGGTACCCTCAACCCTAACCATATTTTTATTACCTAAATCCTATGCCATTTGGCCACATCTCTATTTGTAATGATTCCTTCCTTGTATATGCCCAAAACCTTACTCACTTGTACGCACATTATTTTCTGTAACCCCCTTTTACTGATGAAGAATATGATATGGTCATGTATAATTTATGCCACAAAGGATCTTTCTATGATCAACCTCACACTATTGCATACTATGTCTCTAATCCAAATCCTATCAGTTATGACTCTGAAACTGACGACATCATTGATGAGTTTACTTAACTCCCCACCCCATGCTCAATCATGGGGAACTTGATTTCCCACCTCACTAGTCACATCCTGGATATTTTATCTCTATATCTCATGTTTTTTGCTTCATGTATACCTTACCAAGTATTTCCAAATCTCTGGTACACATACCTTGCCATCACTACTTGATGACTCATTCTTATTCTACAGTTCATACTTGGTTGTTGAGGGCACAATTCCTAAATAAACCTCACATCACACATATTCGTTGGGGGGAAATGTGTCTCTCTTTATCTTTATATCTTGCATACCACAATGTATCCAATAACTTTCACACATCATCTACAAATTGTGGTTATCTTTACTCTTATTAGCTTATATTACTTACATGTTGCAGTTTGTTTCCTATGTTAGTTGGATACTTAGTATGTCATTATTTTTTTCTATACACACATTTGCGTTCATACGGTATATTGAGGTAAATGTAGGACATTTATGTATTCTTAAATGATTCATGATTCTCAACACCATTCTTTACCAGTCCCATCGAGGATCCTAGGGGAATCTACCTTTGTTACTCTCATACTACACACTCACCGGTCCTATTGTTACAATATTTACTACTTCTTGTCACTATCACTTACTTTTCACTGATATATACATTCTTTGACATATTATTTATTTGTCTAACATGCTAACGAGTGCCTCATGTATAGCATTTTCCTTGCAGGATACTATACAACTATGGTTATCTATTACTTCTTGTTTGTTATTGTTTTCCACTATTTGTGGGCTATGCCCTATGTATTGCTTGATCATTGTTTTCTTATGGTTGCTTTAGACCTTATTTTCATGTGTCATTATGATATATTTCCCATGTATGCAACCCGATTTTCATAATACCTCTTGTATTCATATTATTTTTCTACAAAGTATTTTATTACATCATAGCTCTGTTAAACTAACACTTGTTTACTAGTATATCTTGTTTACATGTGCCTTGATTTTTACTATGAACATCCACTATCCCCTATAGGTATCCAATCTATGAGATGTATATCAGTTTCAGGTCCTCTCATTTTTCTTGCCTCCTCTTACATTCGTCACATGTACCCCAAACAAGGTGGGGCTTTGGGTGAAAAAATCACCCTTCCAACAACATAGAACTCTAGAACAATAGTACCAAATTGGAAAAGGAACACAGTTACGAAGTGGTCAAGAATCATACTTGGATCACAAACACATAATAGACATTAGCACCCAGTATCAAATAGGAATGGTGGGTACTTTTTTCCCACCTAGGTGCTTGTGTCATAGGGGAAAAAATAAATATTTTTTAGTTCAACATAATTTCCAGCAAGTTACAGTACAAATATACAATATGAGATATTTGTCTTCAGTTAAAAAATTTAGTCAATTTGGTCACATTTTGGTTATAATTCTATTGTGATTCAGCTACAATTTGGTTACAAATCGGGACATGTCAATCTGTAGTGGTACTTATCATTTGAGAAGCATCATGGAAGGAGATAAAAATAAACCCTTCTCCCCAACACTCTTTTTCTTGGCGTGAGATCACCCAAAAACACATCCTTGGCATGATATCACCCAAAAAAACTCATCCTTGGCATGATATTTCCCAAAAAAATTCATCCTTGGCATGAGATCTCCCAAAAACCTCACCCCTTGGCATGAGATTTCCCAAAAACCTCACTCTTGGTGTGAGATCGCCAAAAAACTTCATCCTTGGTTGCATGATGCTTATATCCAAAGCTCAACACTCTTTAGTTGGGAATTAATCACTCCTAACCTCGTCTAAAAACATCTCCAAGAAAAATAGGAAAATTCTCTATCCTATACTCTCTCATACATAAGGTGCATTGTTTCCTTAGCTACTACTTTCTACACACTTTTTACTTACTTATACATATGTTTCTTTGATCTTTCACATATGATACTTTGACTAATCTCTTGCTATTCTTTTGTAGGTTCATTCTTATAAGAAACAAGAAGCAGGTCACATCAATAAGCACAATCTCCAACAACATGTTACTCCACATATGATTCACCCCTAGAGTCTACCTCCCTTTCCTAGTTTTCAGGATTCACATTGCGATCATTTCACGCTTTACATAACTACTTGTCTGTTAAGCACACTATCGGCTACACTCCACTCTAAATTATAAGGTATGAATCTTTTATCTACTTCATGTTATTGAGTATTCACTCAACAACATAAAGTGGGAGAAAATATAGACACAAAATGTATGCACGTGGGTACATTTCTAGGTCCTAAAGCATACTAATGTATATATGATTCCAAAACAAGAAAACTAGTGGTTGACAACTCCTTTTGGCCTTTTGGTTAGTTTATCTCTTTCACTTTACTAGATTTACACATCTTAATATTCTTCCATAACTTGATTGATTTAGCTTTTGATGGCTTTAAACACTATCATCCAGTTAGGACAGAAGTGAACATGCACTCTTGTCCCTCCTGGGTGCTCATGGCCCTCTCTTTCTTCTTACCCTTTTAGCTCCCTTTCACTTCTTGGTCACATTTTAATACTGTGGGTCACCCTTTCAATTTTTAATTATGAAATTTAAAAAAGGGAATCATATATATACTTATTTAATTATTTCAAATAAATAACCAAGCGCTATAAGCATTATCTATCACTACCTAAGTTTTCACAAAGTCACAAGGGCACTACAAAGTGCATATCTAGAACATCCATACAAGGGTCAAGGGATGCATTGGTCTACATAAATTGCATAGGAAGGGATTTTATTCTATTCCATCATAGACATTTTGTAAATTTGGGAAAATTTAGATCTATCCTACTATCATTGTGTAACTTACACAAGGGAAAACTAGGGTATGGGACATGGATACACACACATAGAGTTTGAGATGTAGTATAGTGCTTGGTCGTAATTTCACTCTTTGTGTGACTATCAGGGCTATAGGTGTGACTCATAATCTAACAACAAAACTAGAGCAACAAAGAGTGACGAATAACGAATTTCTTGCAACCTAGAAAAAGATTAGAACATGAGCACTTTAGCGGACATAGGCATCTAGACCAGTTATTCGAGCCAAGAGCACTCTTTCCATTCTAAAGGATCTTCTACCATGTACATTCCTAGGGTTTCAAACTCGCATCAAGCCTTTATGATGTATTTTCCAGCGTATTCTAGAAGATACATAGTCTTGATCAATCCCAGGTTGTACAAAATTAACTAAGTCATCTTTCTTCCTTCATTTACTTAGGGTTTTACATCTTTGAATTCTTATTAGTTACACATTATTGTATTTAATGACCATAACATATTTCGTTACAGTAAGTTACTCTAAAATATTATTTTATACAAATTACATTAAATCACCTAACATGGTAATAGTTAAGCTCCTAGATCAGATGGTGTTATCCCAAGCTACCACCATAGCCAACCTGATTCAAATGGATAGTTAAATGTTAGAGCTAGCATATTAGAATGTGGCACCTAGTTTTCTGTCTTATACCCCCCTATGTTATGGGATGCACACAAGAATCATATTCCTCCACCAATTTTGAGCAAGATGCTAAAAAATATCTAAAATGAACCCTTAGCTCCTTACATTTCTTTCACATACTTAGTAGAGATTGTCCATACCATTTCCAATGACGGTTCTATGGATCCATCCCTATATCTCAATACCTATGGAAATCTCTTTAAAGAATGGATTCAGAAAAATACATATGAAACCGCTAAGCTTCTAGCAAAGACTTTTATAGGTGAGGCATTAGAATGGTACAACTAGCTTCCTCCTTGCTTAAAAGTTGACCTAAAAGGATTAGTGAAAGCTCTCATTGCAAAATTTCAGCAATAAGATCTTCCGAAAAAAAACTTAAATTTTTTTATGAAACTTAAGTAAGGGGCTCATTAATCTGCCCAAGGTTTTATTAAGAAATGGAAAATAATTTCCATTCAAGCTAACCGTGATCTTGAAAACCCAATCTTATGTCAAATCTTCCTTAAGGCCCTTACATCCACTCTCTAGTATAAATTTAGGTCTTCTCTCCTAGCATGCTGGAAGAAGTCCTAGAGAAAGCTAAATGGCAATATCATCTCATGCGTGAGTTTGGACGCACTTCCAACTCATCACCTAAACTTAAAATCATAACAAACCAATCATCCCTTCAAATTTTTATAGAGATAAAGGGGTAGGAGCACATCAAAATTATTCTTGCACCTCAATTCATACTCCTTTATCTCGCACCAAACTTCTCCAAATGCTTCCCAATCCAAGGATAGTTCCCCCCTTTAAAACAAGCATTTCCCAACTTTAGAGGTGATCTATTATGTTGGTGGCATGCCACTATATGGAATTATTACAATGATTGTAAGGACCTTAGGAAGGCAGCCCTTGACTTCTTCATTGTCCCTTCCTTTGATTACTATGCCATTATATAAGAGGGTTATGAGAAGTATCAATCCTTATAAAAATCTCATTCCAATTTTCAAAACAAACATCCTAAAAGCCCCATGAAAAATTTCATGGGAACCATAGATCCTTCATATGATCAAAGCCTCCTAGACTCTGAATATATCAATGCAGCAAAGGTAAACTACAAGAGTAAACCTATCCATAGATATCCCATCGTAAAACCTAATAAATCTTCTAATAACCCACCATTACTTGATACTTCTCAGGACCCACCAATGGTAGAGCCTACTTCCACAATCGAGCCTCCACCTATGGTGATGGAAGAAATACCAAGTAAGGATCATATCCTACCTTCTTCTAACAAGATGGCTCTAAATAAATCTCCTCTTGATGCACCTTCCATTGTACCACCACCATGGTATAGCTATGGAAGCTATTCCAAGCTTAGTTGAAACTTATTATATGATCTAAACTCCCTTACATGAAAAATACCCTTCATGGAACACATGCATACCTTTGATTTGCATCGAAGGTTTCTCTTCCAATAGTTACAAAGTTTTTAGGATCCTTCTTATGTAGCTTCCAAGATTCCTGCCACATCTACAAATCAAGAAATCCACCACATAGAGACCATGATACCATCCTTACAACACTCCCATATGGGTTGTTTAGCCTTATATTTTATAGAGGATGAAATGATTACCGACAAGGTCCTATTTCATGTGGAAGTTATGCCCTTTTCCATTAGTGTTATCATTCATGATGCATAAGTGTGTAGGTTCCTTATGGATGAAGGATTGAGAATTAATTTAACATCTATCTCCCTCATCAAAAACCTATGTTATTCCATAGATTACCTCAATACTACTCACTTGAATTTTCATGGCTTCGAAAAAACCAAAAAAAATCCTAAAGGATGTATTTGACTTCCCATAATAGTCAGACCTAAAATGATTTGAACCAATCTTATGTTATTGGATCATACTATCTCCTACAATGTTTTAATAAGATAACCATGATCACATCACATGCATGCAATCACATCATTCAGGTACCAATGTATCAAATTCATCCATAATAACCAACACTTTAGACATGAGGTTGATCCCAATCCTTGGGATATTCTAGTACCTTTTCCTAATGAAACTTTTTTGATGCCCACTACTCTCAAGATCCATAGTATTATGTACTTGAAATTATTTGATCTTAGGTCTTAAATAAAAATCATGCTGGCAGAATCAGATGATGAGATGATGAGCCCAATGACCTTCAAAACACGGTCAATAAATATAGGCTACTTAATGAAATTTTTCATCAATTACCTTTGGTTCTTCTAACACGTGACCGGTTTCCACCTCAAAATGATGCGAATGAGCCAACTTGCAATACCTTGGCCTCCAATCACTTAGAATGCAATGAACTAGGAATTGTGCAACTATTATCTGATCACCCTCCCCTTTCACCCAGATATTTTAGCAAGATCTATGTTTTGGCTAAGGAGGTTCTCAATCCTAAAGGAAAATTGATTTCCCTCGACGAAGATTATATCATCTCACAGGATGAGTTAAGGACTTAGAGGTATTCCACTATCAATGTGCCTTGGACTAAATACAGTCTTCTCGACTTGAATCAAACACTATCGATGCATCTTATGAACCCCTTATCTATGATATTAGTTATAGTGAGGATGAGGAAGAAATGATTCTCTACATTCCTCCCACTAATCCACCACTCATTGATACCTCTTAGGTCATCGATAAAATTTCTAACTATGCTTCAAATCATTCCCCCGTAATAAATCCACCACCTGTAATGGTTTCTCATCCAACCTCTATATTCAACACTGGTCCATGTGCTCCTAACATGGCCACTATTGGTCCTACACCTATAGAGGCCACCTTACATTCCAAGGTTTTAGATGTATGAAAGACCATCTCTTGGCAACATCTAGATGGTAAGTAGTATGTAGGCCTCAAAATCAATGTAGAATATCGTAGGCATATCCCTACCTTAGACAATGACTAGGCTATTTTAGAACTCATGTATGCCTGAGAAGATAAACTTCCCTGACATCATCATAAGTTGGAAAACTTCTCTAAGAAACCTATGTGCTTTGGCGACTATGTCGTTACTATTGATCCTAGCTAGGACGAGGTAGCAAAATTACCTAAAGCCTCATATCATTTCCAAGATGGCAATGTAATGAATGATGAATCCACCATCAATGTAAAACTTGATGGTGATCCCACGTATGTAGTAGGGAAAATTTTAGTGGTGAATATTTGTTAATTCATGAATATTCCAGTTGTTAAAATTTGAAATTGGCAAATTTTTGGGGTAGGAATTAGGATCAGGTCACCAAATATTTCTAGGTATAAGTTAATTTTAGGGGTCAATGTGCCATTAGAGTGAAATATATTTTTTTCATATTCACCTTTATGTTGTCATCTGCTAGCATTTTTTATGCTATCGTCTGAAAACATAATATATGTTTTTTGGTTGATAACATAAAACATGCTACCGACCGATAACATATTTTATGCTACTAACCGATAACATATAAAAAAGGTAGCATAATATACTTGTAAACATAATGGAAGGAAAAATATGTAATATAACCCAAATTAGGGTAAGAAAAGCCACAAAATACAAATTTTATTTCTCAAAAACATGCACAATCCCTTAAAATATAAGTACAAGGTAAAATCCTTTACAATTAGCCCAAATTCAAGGCCTTTAGTTCACAATACCTATGGACCAATTTTTGATAGAGTTCATTTACAAAATAGAATGAATCCCCTCAAAATGAGGTGAATTTTACAATGTATAGAAGAACAGCCTCGAAATTGCGTAACCAACCGACAAATTTCATTAAATAGATATGGGAGGCCATACGAATTTGGTAATTTTCTTGCATGGGAAGTCATGGGCACCATACCTCATTAATCTAGTAGTTGAATAACCTTATATCACTTTCATTAATGTCTGGTTTGTTCCTACACTCAACCGGTTGCACATATTTTCTACTCCTGAATGGCAACATAATCATCTCTGGTGTCAGACACTAACATAAATACAACCGGCCGATAACATGATTTCCCTTATACCAGTCAAGAGCTTAAAATTTGTTTTCATATAATAGCATTCGTATAAATACTACTGGTGACCATGTTGTTGATCAACTGCTCCATCAGCTCCTTTATGTAACTAGCCACTAGTGTTGAAAATGCTATAGGCCGGTATCATTCTTGACTACTTCCGGAACCTTCACTATCTGCTACTGATCGGTAAGATTCATATATGCTACTGGCCAGTAGCATTTAAAGATACAACCAGTGCCACTGTTCCATTTAACTTTCTACGACCCACCAATTTCTCTACCAACTGGCAGCATGAAAAAGTGCTACCGACTAGTAACATCCATTCCTGATACCTATGGCATTTCCTTCTTCCACTTTATCTTCTCCTTTCAGCTTGGACCTTCGTCACAGATCATCGTGGGATATGCTATTAAATTTTAAAGTGTTGAACCCATCAACCGCCAACACTCAAACCTGATAAATTGTCCATTTTCCATGGGTGCAAATATTGCATAACAATTAGTGACTTGTGGGGTGATTTTCCTGCTAGATTTGAGAGACCAGCGACCTTGTTGTGTCCATTAGGCATGGAGTCGTTATGAAGTTTTAAACTAATCTTACACTTGAAAATTCACCCCTAAAAATTTGAAACACTATTGGGGTCTATCATTCCTCAAAACCCTAGGATGGAGACTGATTTCTCTCATCACAAGACCTTTCCTAAAACTGGAGAGTGCAAGAGCAACAACGACACAACTATATACAAACAAAAAATTCATACAAATCCCAAGTGGAATATTCAAAGAGTGTGAGAACACTTATTACAAAAGCAACCTAAACTAAAATAATGCAATGTGCTAAAATCACTTGGAGGAATTACAACTCTTAAACTAATATGTACAAAAAGGATATTTCACTCAATAAAAATGTTTGAGATAGATTTAATTGACTAGAATCTACAGTTCTTCTCTGTCCATCCTTGATAGATGGAAAGCATTGTTTTCTTTGCATCCTAAAATCATATAAGGGACACTCCATATTGCATTAAAATTAGAGTGCCTTCCTAGTTATTCTGTGTCTGCATCCTATTTTAGGACCAAGTATCCCTCTTTGAATTTTCTAGCCTTGTCAAAGAAAATCTTGATCAATGTTTGATCCTTCTCAATGATGTGCATAGCTTGGTTCCTCATCTCCTCTAACTCCATGAGATATGCATATCTATCTTCCATGGGTTCAAACTTGGATAGCTCTAATTGCTTCATGAGCTCCAATGCAAGAAATTTGAGGGATATAGGTATCCTTTCCTCCCTTCCATAGACTAACATGTAAGGAGAGTTCCCTATTGACTTCTTGGGAGTAATCCTATCAGCCCACAAGGTTGATTTCAACTTAGCGTGCCAATTTCTCTGGTTCTCATCTAGGGTTCTCTTTATTCTTCAAAATATTTATTTGGTGGACTTGGCCTGCCCATTACCCTGTGGTTAGTAATTTGATGAGGTGCTCAAGTATATCCCATATTTGACTCTTTACTCTATGATCTTGGTACCTAGGAAAGCCAAAGCATTATCTAATATAATGGTGGCTAGTACTCTAAACCTTGTCACTATCCCTTCATAAAAATCTAGTATGTTGGCCTCATTTTCTTCCTTAAGTGCAACCACCTTCATCCACTTGATGAAATAATATGTGGCTGGGAGGATCCACTTGTGGCCCAAGCTAGAATTTGGATTAATCACCCCAATGAAATCCATCCCCCATTGCATGAATGGTTCATTTACAAAAAAGGGGTGGCATGGAAGAGTTGTTAACCTCTTTTTACCTATGAAGAAGGCACACTTTTTACACTTCCTAATCCATGCATAACAATTATGAAAAAGGTTAGGATAATAATATCCTTCCTTAATAATTCAAATATTTTTCACCCTTGGGGAAAAATGGCCACCTATTTCTTCGTCACGAAATTCATGTAGCACCTTCTCTATCTAATCTACCTTGAGGCACCTTAGGAGGACACCATTTACATCTTTCTTGAACAAGATACCATCAACCAATGCAAATGGGATACAATGGAACCTGAAATACCTCATTTTGGCCTTTCTCAGCCCTTAAGGATGTTGACCTTTTTGAAGGAAATGGACTATATCTTGAGTCTAACATGTTGTAGGCACATCATTTGCTGTCAGTTTTTTAATGTCCTGTAATACCAAAACAACTTCTTCTCTATCACCTGGCTTGGCATGTTGTCCTAAGGCTAAATGTTTGCATAATCCCTTTCCCCTGACCATCTTGATCACCCTAATATTAATGTCACATTCCATTACCTTAACTACCCAATCAGCCCTTTTTCACTGAGGTCCTTGTTTAAAAGAAAATATTGTATACCATCATGTGTGACTAGAAGATGAATCCTATTATTTGACACTAAATGTCTAAAATTATTCAAAATTATAATCATAGCAAGGACATGTTTCTCAATGAATGAATATCTTACCTCATAGTCCACAAGGCCTTGGTTGAAGAATGCAATAGGTTGTTTCAGTCCTTCCTTATTCTGTTGCACCAAGATTACGAAGATGGTGTCTGAACCACCGAAGGTGTAGAGAAAGAATTCTGGATTAATGAGAGTTGGAGCTTGAGATATGGCCTACTTAATAGATTTGAAACTCTTTTTTCCCTCTAATGTCAATTTGAAAGCCAAATTTTTCTTCATCATCATCATTAAAGGCTTCACAAGAGCAAAAGAATCTGGTACAAACCTGTGAACAAATTTATCCTCCCCAAGAAGCTTTAGAGAGCCTTCTTATGACTCAACAATGGTAGAGCACGGATGGCTTATACCCTCTCTGGATCAATTGGTAGTCATTCCTTTGACACGATATGACTTAGAAGTTTGCACTCATGTGCCATGAATATGCACACTTTGGGATTCAAGGACACTCCAAACCTCCTACACCTTTAGAAGACCTGTCTGAGATAAAAGAGGTGAATTTTTACATTTCTAGAAAATATAGTGATGTCGTCAAGATAGATGAGAACTATTTTATTTAAGAGCCCCTTAAATTCCATATCCATCACTCATTGAAATATTGCTCCAACGTTTGATAGCCTAAATGGAATCTTACTGTAGGAATAGGTGCCCCATTTTATGGTGAAGGTTGTTTTGAACTAATCCTCCTCTTTCACCATAACCTAATTATAGCCTGAATAGCCATCCAAGAGGGATAATATTTCTGAACCAGCCACTACCTATAGGATATGCTCCTTGGAGGGTAATGGATAGTGATCCTTGAGGGAGGCCCTATTTCAATCCTGAAAATCCACACACAACCTGATTTCCCCATTCCTTTTCTAAACTAGCACCAAATTTACTACCCAAATTGAGTGCTTGATCAGGAAAATAATACTCACCTCAATGATCTTATTGAGCTCCTTCATGAGAGGCTCTATATGAGGGTTGGTCTTTGATTTTTCCTGACAGTGTTAGCCTTCAAATTCAACTCAATGGTGTGTTGTGCCAATTTTGGGTTAAAATAATTCAAATCCTCATAGATCCACATGAAAAACATCTAGGAATTCCTGTAAAAGCTGCACAAGGTCATACTTTTCTTGTTCGCTACTCATCTTTCCTATTTAGAGCATCTTACCATCTCCAACTGAAATGGGCTCAAAATCCTCCTTTTAAACTTGAATGTTGGCCTTATCCTTTTAGAATTGGTCATTTTGGTTGAAAATTGACTTTAGAGTCACCTACCCCTTGAGCAATTTGTTTGTCTACAGCTACACTACTTGATCCCCATACTACTACTCTAGCTTCTCCTAATTTTTAGCTGAAAACTCAGCCTCTTCCTATAAAAAATTAATGACCTGTTGATCATTCTCAAATACCTGTCAGCTTGTGTTTTTATCTGATACAGCTAGCCTTAAAATTACATGAATATGTGGTTTGCTTTATCTCTCAAGATATTGTCCACCACATTAAATGTTGCTCCAATTACTGTGCATGTCTACAGCCTCATTCCCTTTCTTTGGTATTCCCTGAATGTTTAATGCATTGAAATCTTCCATGAGGTTGCATACACGATGATTTTAGGCTTTAAGAAAATCATTCTTAGTAGCATGTTTTTTTTTAACCTAGTTGATAATCAAATCACTATCCTCAAAAACTTCTAATTTTTTTATACCCCTTTTCCTTGTCTAATGCAATCCATGTATCAAAGGTTCATACTCAACTATATTATTTGAACAAGTAAACTAAAAATGGAAAGTTGAGTAGTACTTCATACCTTGTGGCGAAAAAGGAATTACACCTCCTCCAACACCCTTCCTGCTCCTCAAACCATCAAAGATCAGTTACCACACTTCATTAACATCCTCATTTTCTGGCTTGGTGAGGCTGGGGGTAGGAAGGTTCTCCTCATGTAGACAATAAACTCCCAACTCAGATTCTTCCATTTCCTTGTATGGATCAAAAGTATGTCTCTTATGAGCCTAATCATCAAGAATTAGGTCTAGAATGCTTCCAGCCTTTGTGTTTTCCTATTGATCCTCCAAGCATTCTTCTTGATTGAATATGGTACAATTTGCATTGATTGGGTTAGGCACAGAAGGCTCAATGTGAAAATTAGCAATTGGCTCTGACCTGATCGTAGCCTTAGCTCCATACCTTGTTTTAAATAATATGTGGGACCAATCAACTGATAGGTACCCACCAATCTTGGTTGTAAAATACCTTGAAAGGAAAAATGAAAATAAAGGTGGAAAATCAATCACTGATACATCCTGTAGAACTATGATAGTCGAGCAAGCATGGAGCATAAGGCTCAATTCTTTGATCACTCCAACTATCCCTATTGTTGTCCCATCCAATTTTACTACCCCCTCAATACCGGTTCATATTTTTATCCAAATTTATCTGTGATTTTCTTCAGCATCACCAAGTTGATTACCCCTAAGTCGATCATGCAATTATGTAGTAACTTATCTCCAACAATTAATGAGACAGAGTGGCGGAGGCTTCACATTCTTACCTAAATGACCTTTTCCTTGTTATGCAGTGTTTGTACGAACCCTCTCCTAATTTTTGGATGGCTCATTAGAAGGGAATCAATTTTCCATAGCAGCTTGCAAAAAATCTAGTTGCCCTAGGATTGCCAAAGACTCCCACATGGAAATGAAGACATTATTCTTCTTCATCTGATCGATGATATTGAATGCAGGTGGGTTTTCCTTTTGTTTCCCCTTGATTGGCATGATATTTTCTGGTACCTAGGTTGTTCCATGAGCTACCGCAACTGGTATCCTAGGCTGATTATGCACATTAGGGGATGTTACAGTAGCTTCCTTGGGTTGGATTTTTGCATTAGGAGCTGCATTTGACCTGTCAACTCCTTGTTGAGTGAGAGTAGGCTGATAAATAACTATACTAGATGATTTCCCATCCTCTTTGTTCCTTTTCTTAGACTGTGTATTGGCATCCACACCCTCTAAAGGAGATTGATTAACTCCACAAAAACCCTATGTCTGCCAATTCACCAACGTGGTTTCAGTTGGAGGAGTCTCTTGTTGAGTTGCTTGCTAATTTTCTTCCTCACTTGGCTCTTGGGCCACCCAATGGTCTGCACCATCAAGGATTGATTTAGAGCATATTTGAAGCACATTGATTGATTATGATGTATATTACAAGGGTAACACCATTCATACTCTTGTACAATGTTGTTCTAAACTAGAACCATGACCCTTGACGTTTAAACTTCATTTGGATTATAAGGCTGAAATGGCCTGGCAGTTTGAGAGGAGCCTATTTTCATGTGTGAGTGTTGATGACTGTACAAAAAGAGTATTGTACACTTTCCACAGTTGTCTCACCAGGGTTCAGGCCCGGGCCAAGCCCCGAGCAGGGGTTTGGGGGTGGTAGCATCTAGTAGCAGGGGCTCGAGGGCGTAACACCTGATTTTCTTTTGGCCTTGAAACAAAATGTGCTTGATATACCGGGAAATGTTTTTTTTTCTCATATGGCCAGGGATTTTTGATCCATAGCTCTATGGGATGGTTTTGGACCATGGTTTTTAATACCCAAGGTTTTGTAAAAATTTCTTAAGTAGTTATCTAATTATGTGGTTTTGTGCATATGATAGGTATGATGTGACATTGCAGATGTGTCTGAATTCAGGTGTGAATTCTGTAGAGTTTTTTTAGCATAGGTCCAAATAGATCTGGGTATTGTATTAAGGGAGTGGTGGCTTGTAATAAAATATGAGCAAGTGATTCTTGGTGGATGTATCCCAAATTGGGTTAACCACATTAAATATTGTTTCTTTGTGTTGTATTATATTATTCTAAACTTTTATTTGAGATCTGTAATATTTTTTGCATATTAGTTTCTACTATTCCAATTCTGTGAGGGATTATTCCACATATTTTATCCCTTGTTTCCTAATAATTGGTATCAGATAGCCTAGTTTTGTTTACTGAAGTGTTGAATCATAGGGAAAGTTTTAGCTTGAGTGGGAGCTATGGAAGATGATGGAAGATCAAGGGTTGATGAATTCAACAGGAATAATTTCAGTCTTCAGAAGATGTAGATGGAAGATTACTTTTATAAGAAGGATCTTTATATTTTGTTGTCTGAGAAGGTGAAAAACCACTCAAGCATGATGGATGAGGAATGGGATTTGATAGATAGGAAGGCACTTGGGACAATCCAATTGTGTCTTGCATATTTGGTATTATTTAATGTTTTAAAGGAAAATACTACAAAAGAATTGATGGATGCATTAGGGAAGTTTTATGAAAAACCCTTTACCTCTAACAAGATATTTTTAATCAAAGATTTTTTTAATATGAAGATGTGTGAGAATGGTTTGGTAGAATATCATTTAAATGATTTTAATATGGTTGTAAATATGCTAGCTTTGGTTATAATAGAATGTGATGAAGAAGTTAGGGCTTTATTAATTTTATGCTCTTTACCTGAGAGTTAGAATATCCTGGTAATGGTGGTAAGTAACTCGGTTCTAGCTAACTCAAAATTGAAGTTTGAGGATGTTGTAGGGATGATTCTAGCGAGGAAATGTGAAGAAAAATATCTGGGGACTCTTCTACTTCACGAAATGTTTTAACATTGGAAACTAGAGGGATACAAAAGAATAAAGGAAGCCATGGAAAATCGAAAGATCAGGCAAGGTCAAAATCCAAAAGCAAGATAGTATGCTGGCACTATGGAAAGTCTGGGCATGCAAAGAAGGACTATTGGGAGATTCGGGACAAGAAGAAATAACAGGAAGAAAATAAGTACGAAAATGTGGCAATGAGTAATGTATGTTAGGATAATTTGATTCTTTCTTTGCACAATATTGTTGAATCTTGGGTTTTAGATTCAGGGGCTTCTTTCCATGCTACTCCACATAGGAATTATTTTATAGATTATGTTCAAGGGGATTTTGGGCATGTTTTTCTTGGTGATGATGAGCCTTAAAGTATAGTTGGAAAAGGATTTGTTCGAGTTAAGATGAAGAATAGGAATACATGGTTATTGAAGGATGTCAGACATGTGCCTACTTTAAAATGAAATCTAATATCGATGGGCTAGTTGGGAAGTGATGGTTGTACTATGATAATTACAGCGGACTCTTAGAAGGTTACCAAGGATGCTCTTATGGTGGAAAGAGGTAAGAAGGTTGGAACCTTGTATTTAACCACTTATAGCACTAATTTTTGTAATCTTTTGGCTTCAGAAGTAGATACAACATTGTGTCACTATAGGCTCGGTCATATGAGTCATAAGGGCATGGAGATCATAAAGAAGAATTTTTCAAATTATACAGAAATAGGTTTGGAGTTCTGTGAGGACTGCATATATGGGAAACAGAAGCAATTAAGGTTTCTCAAGGTTGGACCTACAAATAAAGAGAGTAAGTTAGACTTGGTGTATTCTGATGTGTGGGGACCGACTTCGGTATCATCTCTTGGGGGTTCAAGTTATTATGTTACTTTTATTGATGATGCAACAAGGAAAGTTTAGTTTTATTATATTAGAAACAAATCTGATGTATTTGACACTTTGGTTAAATGGAAAGCCTTGGTAGATAATAAAACAGGTCTTAAGCTAAAATGTCTCAAGTCAGATAATGGAGGGGAGTATTGCAGCACTGAATTTGATGATGATTGTTCTAAGAATGGAATCTGTAGGAAAAATATGGTTCCAAGAACTCCGCAGTAGAATAGGGTGTCAGAAAGGATGAACATAATAATAATGGAATGTGCTAGAAGCATGAGGTTACATGTAAGATTACCTCTTTATTTTTGGACAGAAGCGGTGAACATGGTTGTGTACTTGATAAACAGAGGAGCCTCAAGTGCCTTGGATGGAGGCATACCTGAGGAATCTTGGTATGGTAAGAAATTTGATTATTCATTTCTTAGAGTCTTTGGATGTGAGGTGTTTTTCTATATAGACAATGATGATAGGACCAAGCTAGAGGCTAAATTAGAAAAATATAATTTCATTGGTTATAGTGGTGATGAATTTGGATATAAATGTTGGGGTATTAAGGAAAAAAAATTATTCGATCTAGGGATGTGGTATTTAATGATAAATTCATGTATAAGCAGTAGTTGCAGGAAAACATGGAATAATCCAAGAAAGAATATGCAGCGGTAGAGGATTTTCAAGATGGGAAAGTGACACATGAATTAGTTATGGAACCTCCTCAATAGGAACCCTAAAATCCTATATTGAGGAGGTCTTCTAGGGTAAGAAGAGAACCTAGATGTTTTTCTCCTTCTCTTTATTATTTATTACTCACTGACAGTGGAGAGCTAGAGATCTTTGATGAAGCAATATAGGTAGTTTCCAGGAAGAAGTGGGAACAAGCCATGGATGAGGAGCATCAGGATCTCATGGAGAACCAGACATGGGATTTAGTGAAGCTACCTGAAGGAAAAAGAGCATTATAGAACAAGTGGGTGTTCAGAGCTAAGGAGAAAGAAGGAGGCAAGAAAATATGTAAGGCTCGGTTGGTGGTCAAGGGGTTTGCAAAGAAAAAAGGTATAGATTTGGATAAGATTTTTTCTCTTGTAGTAAAAATGACTTCTATTAGAAATGTTCTTGGAATAGTTGCAGAAAAATACTTGCACTTAGAGTGGCTTGATGTAAAGACTGCATTTCTCCATGGTGATTTGGAGGAGGATCTATATATGTAGCAGCCAGAGGGCTATGAGGTCAAAGGTAAAGAGGAGATGGTGTGCAAACTCAAGAAGACCTTGTATGGTTTGAAACAAGCTCCACATTAATGGTATAAGAAATTTGATACCTTCATGATGGAGAAAGGTTATATTAAATGTCATTATGACCATTGTGTGTATACAAAGAAATTTGAGGATGGCAGTTATATTATCTTGTGTCTGTATGTGGATGACATGTTGGTTAAAGGTAAAAACATGCAGGAAATAAAATTACTTAAGAAGTAGTTAAGTGAATCCTTTGCTATGAAGGATTTGGGGGAAGCTAAAAAAATCCTTGGTATGAGGATATCTCAGGATAGGAAGGAATGGTAGCTGACTTTAACTCAGGAAGAGTACATGAAGGTCTTGGAGAGGTTTAATATGCAGGATGTTAAACCAGTTGGGACTCCTTTGGCAGGCCATTTCAAGTTATCAAATGATTAGTATCCTAAGAAAAAGTAGGAGGGAAACAGATGTCTAAGGTACCTTACTCATTAGCAATTGGTAGTTTTATGTATGTCATGGTGTGCACCAAGCCTGATATTGCCTATGCAGTGGGAATGGTGAGTAGATTTATGAGTGATCTAGGTAGAGATCACTGGTAGGGATTAAAGTGGATCCTTCGGTATTTGAGAGGGACCATGGGGACAGTTTTGTGCTATAGTGGATCATACATCACTTTTTGTGGTTATGTAGATTTAGATATGCCTAGAGATGTAGACAGCAAGAGAAGCACGATAGGTTATGTTTACAATGTAGGTGGGACAACAATAGTCTAGATTTCATGACTACAGAAGTTGTTGGATTTTTCAACCATGGAGGCTGAGTATGTTGTTGCCATATAGGAAAGTAAAGAAATTATTTGGTTACAACAATTGCTTGAGGAGTTCGGGCATAAGCAAGAGGAGGGAAAGCTACATAGTGATAGTTAGAGTGTTATACACCTAGTTAAGAACTCTACTTTCCACTCTAGGACAAAGCATATATAGTTAAGGTACCATTTCATCCAGAAAACTTTGGAGGAAGAGAATTTGAAGTTGGATAAGATTCATACCAGTCAAAAATCCTGTAAACATGATGACCAAGGTGGTCATAAGGGAAAAACTGAAGTTGTGTTCAGCTTTGGTTGGTCTTCACAGAAACTAGTGAAGGGTTGAGAATCTTGCTCAGAGGAAAACTAGTCTCTAAGTGGGAGATTGTTAGGTTTTTGAGCCTATTTTCATGTGTGAAAGTGTTGAATATTGTACACTAAGAGTATTGTACACTTTCCATAGTTTGCTTGTCGGGTTTGTGGCCGAGATGGGCCCCGAGCAGGGGTCTGTGGGCAGTAGCCCCCAGTAGCAGGGGTTCGAGGGCACAGCCCCCAAAAAAAAATTTCACCTTGAAACAAAACATGCCAGATATACCGGTAAATGTGCTTTTTTCTCATATGGGTGGAATTTTTTACCCATAGCCTTATGGGACAGTTTTGTCCCACGGTTTTGATACCCACAGTTTTGTAAAACTACTTAAATAGTTTACTTATGCAGTTTTGTGCATATGGTAGGCATAATGTAACATTGCAGATGTGTATGAATTCAGGTGTGAATTTTGTAGAGTTTGTTGATCATAGCTCCAAATAGATCTGGGTATTATATTGAGAGAGTGGTGGATTGTAATAAAATATGAGCAAGTGATTCTTAGTAGATGTAGATGAAATTGAGTGAACCACGTTAAATATTCTCTTTGTGTTGTGTTATTTTATTTTGTACTTTTATTTCAGATCTATAATATTTTATGCATATTAATTCCTATTGTTGCTATTTTGTAAGGGATTGTTCCGCATATTTTTTCCCTTATTACCTAACAACTTCCCTTGGTTTGGATTTTTCTTTGTTTCCTGAGTAGAAGGCTTGTTAGGTTGATATGGAGGCCTATTAATTTGAGCTTAGGGTTGGTAAGGTCTGGAGATTTGAGCTTTTTTCCTTTTGATTATCACCAACTCATTCCCCAAATTTTGCAATTGCTTTATGACTTCTTGGAGTTCCTTGGAAGTACTATACGAAGTGGAGGCCTCATTATTGCTCTGATTTATGGGGGCTATAATAGGGGATATTTTAGGTGCTTGATTGGTAGAGGGAGTCCCCAATTCCAGATATAGAGGAATAGGTGGCCTATGCGCCATCTTTCCTACTTGAATTAAGTAGTTCTCTACTCTAATAGCTATATCATATGCCCCTAGCAGTGTTGTTCCCCCCATTGATTGTATCATCATAGTTGTGTCGTAATTTAAAGCCCTGAAAAATTAGAGGAACACACCTTCCATTGCTGGCCTCACGGCAATTGAAATCTGATCGCACATCCGTCGGAACCTAAAGTTTAAGTCAACCATCCGATCATTCGGTGCACTCTTGATTTTGGTTGGCTGTTACAAAAAAGAAATATTATCTACCTTCTCTCTGAACTGGTTACATAGGGATGAACACAACATATCCAAGTTTGTAATCGACCCTACTATTAAGCTCCTAAACCATTACAGTGCCTTACCTTTGATAGAAGAAGCAAGGAACCTAACTGTAGCATCCATCTCATTTATCTCGTGAATGGCACAAAACATTCGCAATGTCTTGAATATGATCAATGGGGGTCATATGATTCTCCCAAGTGAAGTAAGGAATTCTCTTCAACACTTCCACTGGAATAAGATTATGTGCATGGTAAGTGGACTACGACTTGTGAAATTAACATAGGGATTCAGTGGTCCTTGTGGTTGTGGTGGTTGATGTGCCATCCTGATTGGCTTGAGAACCTTGGTTGATTAAAGGAAGGGTCGACCTGGCGCAGGTGTTGATAAGGTTTTGTTTGGTGTAGATGGAGACATTTGTACTCTTCGTCCTCTCCTTCCTCTTCCTGGTGATAACTGGAGGTAATAAAAGACATCTTCTTCTCTTTCTCTAGACTGAGTTTGAATTCTTCTCATGAACTTGAACCACTAGTACTACTGAAACCAATTGATTTTATATTTGGATTCACCAAATGTGTTGTGGAGAAGCCTCCAAAATCTAAAAATTCACAAAAACACACACCCAATCTTGATGAAATAGAAGTATTGACTTCTGGTCCCACCGGGCATGCCAAAACTATTAATGAAAAATTACAACACCCATGATTATCAATGATTTGTGTGAGAGGAAATTAGTGTAACCTACATAACATGGGATTATCCTACACTGTGGAACCTTACAAGTAGGATAATCCTCCGGAGAAATTTGGCTTCTTCTCCTAAACTAGCACCAAATTCTTCAAAGTCCATATAATGGTGTTATGATCCTCATGTGTGGATTTCACTAACGCCTCGAGATTTTGGTGTAACGGTTCATGACATTTGGTATTAGAGTGACCACCCGTGTTCGAATCCCACTCACTTGGCTATGTCATGTAGCTGGGGCCCGTGGGGCACCTAAACGTCCGTAAAGTGGGGCTCGTATGTATGGGAGTGCATGTGCAAACCCAATCTGAGTCAGGCTCTACGGAAGTGTGGTGGGCTGTTATGATCCTCATGTGTAGATTTCACTAATGCCTCGAGGTTTTGGTGTAACGGTTTGTTACAAATTGCAAGATAAAATAATCTTATCCTAATGTTTTCTAAGGAGACAGGGAGAGAAAGATGCATAAAATAAAACTACTCAAAGGGAAGGTGATGCACCAAGAAAGGGAGTAAGATACCCTGAGTGAGTGAACAATAGGGAGTAAACAAAGAAAGGGAGGGCGAGTAGAAGTGCCAAAAGCTAAAACAATATTCATTTCCCTACATTCATAAAGAACAATGAATTAAAGGTCCTGTAAAGAGATACAAACATGCACAATATACCTATAAATATAATGGAAAGCAAAAGGTGCAATTTAACCCAAATTAGGGCAAGAAAAGCCACAAAATACCAATTTTATTTCTTAGAAACATGCACAATCCATTACAATATAGGCACAAAGAAAAATCCTTTACAATAAGCCCAAATTCAAGGCCTTTAGCTCACAATAGCTCTGGAACAATTTTGACATAGTTACTTTGCAAAACATGATGAATCCCCTCAAAATGAGGTGAATTTTACGATATATAGAAGAAGATCCTCAAAATTTCCTCACCAACTGACAAATTTCATTAAACAAGTATGAGAGGCCATATGAATTTGGTACTTTTCTTGCACGGGAATTCATGGGCGTCATACCTCATTAATATGGTAGTTGAAAAACCTTGTACCACTTCCATTAATGTCTAGTTTGCTCCTACACTTAATCAGTTGCATGTATTTTCTGCTCCTAAATGGCAGCATAATCATCTCTGGTGTTAAACAGTAGCATAAATGTGATCAGTCAGTAAGATGCTTTCCCCTCTACCATTTGGTAGCTTACAATCTATTTTCAGCCAATAACATCCATACAAATACTACCGGTAACCCTACTATCGATCGAATGCTCCATCAATTCCTTTGTGCAACTGGTCGGTAGCACTATAAATGCTACTGGTCGGTAGCATTCTTGACCACTTCCAAAACCTTCACTATCCACTACCGATCAGTAGCATGTGTACATGGTACCGGCCATTAGTATTTAAAGATGCTATCGGCACCTCTGCGTTGTTTATCTGTCTGCAACCTACCGATTTTTCTACTGGTCGGCAGCACAAAAAAGTTATACTACCTGGTAGCATCCATTCCTACTACCGGCAACATTTCCTTCTACTTCTTGATCTTCTCCTTTCAGCTTAGACCTTCTCTGCAACTCATTAGCTCACCACAATATAGCCTATTAAACTTCATAGTGTTGCACCCATCAACCGCCAACATTCAGACATGATAAGTTGTCCATTTTACATGGGTGTAAAAAAACTGGATAACAGCTATTTGGATGGGGATATACCAATATGGCTGACATTGATCTTGAAATTGTCTCCCACAACATTGTCACTTATCCAGATGCCACACCACTTCGTAAAAAGATACAAAATTTTCCGCTCAAAATCAATGACCTATGTCACAAAGAAATCATCAAGCTATTAGATGCCAAGTTAATTCATATGCTAGAATATTATTAATGGGTATATAATATCATCCTATTTCAGAAGAAGGCTAACTTATCCATCTGCATTTACATTGAATTTAGGAATATCAACCTCTCTTATCCTAAAGATAACTTCTCCCTATCCTCGATTGATGACATCATCGACACCATGGTAGGGTATGAGATATTATCTCTTATGGATGGGTTCTCGGGGTATGATAAAATCCATATCGCCCCAAATGATAACCACACAAGTACTTTCACTATTGAATGGGGAACCTATTGTTACATAAAATTCCCTTTGGAGTTAAAAATTCCAGCACCTATGTATCAACGTGTCATGACACGCATATTTCAAAATCTCCTACACAAATTTGTTGTATTCTATGTTAATGATCTAGTCATCAAATTTTGATGCACTGATAATCATACACATGACTTGGACATTGCCTTAGGATGCCTAAAAAAACACAAAGTTTTCCTCAATCCCAAAAAATGTGTATTTGGGGTGACATAAGGAAATCTCCTAGGGTTTCTAGTATCTAAGCGTGGCATCGATGTCAACCTAATAAAGATCAATCCTATCCTTGACATGCCATGGGAGACCTCCATATAAAACATATTTATTTTTCTTGGGAAACTTGGGGAAATATGACAATTTGTCCCCAACTTTACCTATCATACTCACGTCATAAATAACCTACTTCAAAAATCAACCAAGCTTGAATGGACAAAATATTGTTATCAAGCATTTAACAATATGAAACATTTCTTATCCTCGTTTCTAACATTACAACATCCTTCACCAAACCAACCTCTACTTTTATACACCTCTTCCACTCTAGTGTCCATTGGGGAAATGCTAGCACAAGAATATGAAAAGGGAAAGGAGCATGTCGTTTACTATATTAGTCAATCCTTACTATATTATGAAACATGGTACACTTCCATCAAATAGGATTGTTGTGCCATATATTATGTCACTACGAAATTATGTCACTATATGATACATCAAACCACATGCATCATTATCCATATGGACCCTCTGTGTCACTTATTCTTGCATGTCATCCTTCCCATGGATTGTATTGGGAATTGGATGGCCACCCTTATGGAATTCGACCATCATATCATTATGCAACGGGAACTGAAATGTGAAGTCATAGGAAACCAATTAGTTTTTGTCCCTATATTTTTACATCATCCCATTCATGACATATTACCTGATGATGATATCCTCCTCATTAATGGCATATATAATGCTATCTCCATAAAATACTATTATTATATCTTCACGATTGGCCTCGAGGCAGAGTCCTACCATGCTAAAGTCGAATTGCTTCCTTAACCAAAAACCAAACCAACGACCCCATTCATTTAGGAGGAGGTCACTATTGATCTCCATGAGGATACATGGACACTACATCTCGACAAGGAAAAATACATCCGAGGATCTGGAGGGAAGGTTTTGTTCTCACTGATCCCTATGTCCATACCTTCGCTCTTTCATATCGACTAGAATTTGAAATCACCAACAACATGGAGGAATATGATGATCTTATTGTAGGTATAAAAGTTTCCTTTGCTAAGGGTGTCTCCTATCTCCATGCCATGAGGGGTTCTCAGCTGGTGTGTTGACAGGTTAGTTACGTAGCCTAATGTCATAGTGAAAACCTATAATTTTGTTATGACTTACTCCAAGAATTAACACCACAATTCACCTCATTCACCATTGAATCTATCTTCCACGAACATAAATTTTTGGCTAACTCTTTGGCCACATCTGCCACTTAGTTTCAATCATATTACGATTCTCATGAGGATTCCCTTATACAAATTCACCAACATCCTATTACTTCACGTCCTCCAAACATTCAGGGTGTGTGTTAAGTCGATATTTGCAGCCCTACATAAGACCCTTGGTCTATTGACATATGCTAATTTATACAATACCAAACTTACCCAAAATGTACTGATTCCTAAGCATGTATATGAATACACCAAAGGATCTTTAAGACATGCTTAAAGATGACATCTTATACTATTTCAACTTCGAAGGTACCCTACTTTAATGCATTAACAAAAATGAGGTCTCCCTTGTCTTAAAGGAAGCACATGAGGGCACTTGCAACAAAAATTATAGATGTCATACTATTACATGAAAATTCCTATGTATGGGATCTACTACTGGCCTACACTTATAGCTAATGCTCATGACTTTACCAAGAAATTCCAACCTAGCCAATTCCATGATGATTTGATTCATTCCCCTCCATCTGAGTTGTAATATATTGCATCTTTTTGGCCCTTCAGTATATGGGTATTTGATTACATCAAAAAACTACCTCAATCCAAGATGGTCATGTCTTCATCATCACGGCCATAGAGTATTTCACTAAGTGGGTTGAATCCATTCCTCTCACTAACATGTATAGACTTACTACATCCAAATTCATCCTCAATCAAATAATTTTCCACTTAGGAGTTCCCAATACAATCATATCTGAAAATGGTGGGATTTTTAAATGCAAATAAATGAAGCAACTTTGTGCTAAATTCAAAATTAAACATCGATTCTCAACACCATATCATCCACAATGTAATAGAAAATCCGAATCCACAAAAAAAATTCTCAATAAAATCTTACAAAATATGATCCATGAATCACACCTAGATTGGCAAACAAATCTATATCCCACATTATGGGCAAACCGCACCAATGTTTGTATGGCCACTGGGGTAACCCCATACTCACTTACCTATGGAGATGAGGCATTCATTCCACTCGAAGTGGAACTCACTTCACTATGCATGTCCCTTTGTGGTATAATTCCAGATGAGGAGCTCCATGAGGCTCCCCTCCATGACCTTGACCTACTAGAAGATATATGTGATAAAGATTACACTTGAAATCAGAAGAAAAATCATCACCTTGTAAAACAAGACAACAAACTTGTTCTTCCACATAATTTTGACGTGGTTGACCTTGTCCTTTATATTGAATACACACACGAAACCGAATTAAAATATGCTCAAACATGGTGGGATCTTTACCTCATCAAAGATATTATAGGTCCCAACATATCACCTTCAAACCAGTGAAGGACACATCATCAAAGAACCAACAAATGCTCAATTCCTCAAAACATTCCATACATGAAGGAACTTGGGATTTTTTGTTACTCAAATACCATATCTCATCTTTTCCTTCTCAAATTCACTACTTCGTCAACCATATCTAACAACATTACCAACTCTTTCAATTCTGTACACCTCGGTCTTTCACATAGGATTTCCATGGTATTATGCACATCCTTGCTTAGGTTCATGGTATTTCTTGGATTGATCTAATTACTTTATAACATCTGCCTCAAGGTTTTTTGCACTTTTCAAGATTAATATCTTCCCATTGGGCTAATCATCCATCTTCTTTTCTATGACATTTTCTATTTGTAGTTTCTACCATTTGGTTTTTTGCACTTTTAAGCAACTATTACCCACCACTTGGTTATATCCCTATGACACCATACCATTTTTGACATCCCAACATCACGATATCATGGCATCCATCCCATGGGCCCATAACTAGGTGATTTATGTCTTATTTTACTGATGATCCTCTAGTGTTTCCCTGTAGTCTTGCTTCTCCAGGGTTCTTACAGCATGGATTGTGCCCACACAGAAAGTATGAGAAACACTATCAGGTATGCATTGGTTGGTATATTTCATTTTATCTAGTCCTTTCAACAATTATTTTGTACTTTCTTTCAGTATCGGTGTTATAGATTGTATTTTTTTGTTGACCACCCCATGTTGCACTATTTTGACATGTGGTGATCAATGGTTGGGGCATATGTATACCCATAATTTTTCACTTTTCACTTTTTTGTATTTCATACATGTTATTAATAATGATCCTTGTACAAATAAGAGTTGTTGATGTATCTATTTCCTAAGTGGGTTCCTTAAGGGGCCTTCCAAAAATGGGGAATGGTTATTCACATAACCATTATAGGTTATAGACAGTACATGGAGAGAGTATCTCTTTTTTTAGCCTTAGTTTGTCTTAGGTATCCTTGTCCTCTTAGATCTCATGCATATCATATTCACTACTTGTTTATTGTATTCTACTATTTTTTACCTTGTTCCTCCACTTTCATAATGCATGACACATTATTTTTACCCTCTGTGACACACCACTTCATTTTTGCATCCTTGACTAACACAATCGCCTACAGGCGATTATGTCGGTGTTATGTTTTATGATGTTTGATGCCATCACCTATGGACGATGGCATCCTATGTATACCTTTAATTCATTTAACAATCATAAGAAATAAGAAGCTAAGACATCTTAACTTCCATTTTCCCTTATCTTTTACGACATGTTTGCATTTGCTCACTCTACTTTTGTCTCATATTACATTGTTCTTGGATTGGATTAGACACCTCTCTTATTGGATGATTGCTTGCATTATTGGGTAAACATATAGTGATTCTATGACAAGAATGGCGTTTCCCTACTTCACCTAATAGTGACTCTCTCTTTTTATGCTACTTTTCAAGGGAGATAGATGCATCAACAACTACCCCACATGTACAAGGTAAGTGCTTTAACCTTTCTTTGTCACTTTACATAGCTTAGTTCATCTCCACTTCATTGTGTTATGTTAGCTTAGTGTTATGCATACTTGATGCTAGTTAGCTTATCAATCTTATTAAATATCAATTCAGTTATTACATGCTTCTTTCCTTTATCTTTTGATACATACTTCTCCACACACAACCATCAATATCCTAGTAGGGTTCCTTCATTTATCTTGACCACAAGAATTGGAAACTCTAGGTTGATCTAATGTAAGGTTACTTACCTCTAGATATGAAACCCTAGTGCTCATTGTAGCCCCTTAAAGTATATCCCCTTGTAATCGAATACCCTAGTTGAACAGATGAGTAAGAGTGCATGTTATTGAGACACATTTTGACCTGCATACACTCACGTGTATCCTTATTTGGGGGAAATTACCCAGTAAATATGAAATCATCTTACCCCTTGCATGCATCCTTGCTTGGGGGAAAATATCAATCAATCATCATTGTGGAACACATTAGGGACAGAGTTATATGTTTTTATGTAAAGTTGTGTTGTGTTGTTACTTTTCTTAGTTAGTTGTTGACTAATTACAAGTTTATTGTTTGTCATCTTGGTTCATTTGTACCCATGATGCATAAATTTACTATGTATATTGGGGTTTTTTTTACTTTTTTGTTTTTTATGTGTGTATGTGTTTGTTTGCACACATTATTGGTTACTCGTCATGGTTCTTTAATAATCATGGCGTAAATTATATAGTGCAAAAGAAAAGTAGGATTCTCTAAATTACGAAATCTAAATGGAAGCTAAAGCTACGAGAAAGGGAAGTCACATAATCATTTCATCACTCTCATTAATCATAATTGATATCAAATCAAATCAAATCAAAAATAAATCATCATCATATGTTTATTTTATAACATAGACCATAATTAACTCAAAAATATATCAAATCATGAATAAAACTACATACATCCATGACAACATAACAATGTGCAAATAAGAAAGACAATCAAAATCACCATATATTTAACCCTTCTTCCAACCCTAATTCACCTCCCAAAACCCTAATTTTTTCCTTTGACCCTCTATTTCCCATTTTTTGATATAGTCTTGCTCATCTCTCACGTGACAGTCACTTATTATTTTTATCAAGCGGTTGTCCACCACTTTCTTACGGCATCCATCGACTTGAGGGGGAACTCCCTTGATTATTTATACCAACCCGCCCCTCTATTTAACCCTTATTCCAACCCTAATTCACATTTCAAAACCCTAATTTTGGCCTTTGACCCTCTATTTATCATTTTTTGAGCATGTTTTTCCCTATTCTCACACAGTAGTCTCTTATTCCTCCTATCAAGTGGCCTATCCACTTCTTCTCACACATTTCATCCCCTCACGGGGCACTCCCTCGACACAATCTAGATCTATTGGGGCATCCAAATGCTTTATTGGGGAAAATTAGGAAATCCAAAATACTTATTTTTACCTCGTAATAACACTTTAAAGAGGGGCAACTATAGACACCTTAAAAGTACCCATTACACATTATAACCTCTAAAAATTCTATTGTCAACCCACAATCATTGTGTAACCATCCTACAACTATTTTCAACACCATTCGACACATTTTGCTATTTTTCGATATTTAACGACATTTAATGACATTTCACTATATCATCGTAACCAATTTTTTTATCCATCCAAGTCATTAAAATGACCCCCTTTATCAGTTTTACCATATGCACAACATCCATAAATAATATTAAATCCATTATTCATCCATATCCAAATTCTAGATATAACTAATTAATTCTATTACACTCGTTATACACTATACATGCCTTAGGCTAATTTAATTAGCTATTAAAATACATTAAATAAAAAATTAAAAAAAATCCTCACCATCCAATCATCTCCACTTCATTGGTCACTTTAATTGAGTTGACTAAGCAATGCGACTTCAGCGCCCACTTTAGTGAAGTGGCTCATGTCAAGTTCTAGAATCCTAAAAAATGGAAGCAAATATGCATGTACACTTTAGAATAATTCAAAGTCAACCAGTATGAAATAAAGCCTCTTTATTTCTCATTCAAAAGGCCAACTTCATAAGAATAAATTAACCATGTTAAATAAAGAAGATTAAATCAATATCATGTAACTTAGTCAATTCCACCTTCCTCAATACATGGCTTCTCCTTCATCTCTAAATAAGAATCTCCATTCCATCATCATTGGAAGCTTGAGGAATTTACACTATTACTTGTCCAAATTGTTATTAGAAGCTAGTCTTGCATGTACTGTGATGTTATCCATTTGATCAACCAATCATTCAATTGCTCAGTCACTTAATTTTCATTACTCGTAGCTTAGAATACTTCCATTTGAAGAATTTTGGAGCAGCCACAAATCAAGAGGTTCAAATTCATATAGGATCCAACAAGAGTGTCACTTGATCCCACTCTTCATTATGATCCAATATGAGGTGACAAGGAACTATTTGGGAAGGTTTGAATTCATTTCTTTGTGTGTTTCTTTCTATGTTAATTATTTTCACTTGTTTACATGATCAATGCACCATACGCCACCTCCTCTCAAATATTTGTATCACGAGAGAGCTCAAGCCAAGTTGAGAAAAAAAGACACTGCCTAGGAAAAGCCAAATCAAATATCAAATGAGTTATGGTTGAGCTAAAGTAGAATGGAACTCAATTGGAGACGCAGTAAAAGAAATGATCAAGCTATGATAGAGCCAAGGAGATCCTGTGGAGCTAATCCAGGACAATGGACGCAGAAAGCCAAGTGAGGCAAGAAGATGACAATTGATTGAGATGTTATGCAACCAAGAAGGGTCAATGGATGATCTGGTCGAGCCAAGGTGATTGGTGATGTGGCTAAGCTAGGAAAACAATTTCTAACTAATTCGAGCAAGCAGAAGAGATCTCAGTACCATCCCACGAAAATGACGTCAAGAAAGATAAAATAGCATCTTCTTGAAATGGATCTTTCATGTCCTATCGCGACAACTAACAATGCAAAGAACCCATCGAACTGAGTTGAGGTTAGGTGTTATGTCGAGCTGAGGTCGAGTTACACTGTGGGTGAGTTGATCTGAGTTTAGGTCGACCTGAGACAACTCTAGCTTGCCAAGACGAGATCAAACCAAGATGGGATAGTTATAAGCTGAAGCCAAAAAAGAAAAAGGCATATCTAGACAATCCCAATCTCTACAACATTCTATCACCCACAAATCTAAAAAAATTGTAACCCTCAAATTGATTCAAAGTATACTGATCTCGTTTCTGCTGCAACTTTGAATGTACACCAACAATAAATAGGCAGGTGAACATGGGAGATCCAGGTGCTTTGATACCATACGGGAGAAACTAACATGATCATGCAAAGAAAAAAGTGGTGGATTTGCACACAAATACTCAAAAATGATTAAATCAAAGCAATCTAACACCAAACAAACCAATAATTCAATTATTTAGAAAATCCTCATGTTCCCACACCCAGAAACAAGTGAATTAATAGGTTAAAAACAATATTATTCTCACTTTAATAATAGACAGGACAACCTATGTTGGGGATAAAGATATATCCACAAATCAAGGAGAAAACAAATCTTAAAACAATTCCTTCCCAAATGTATACATGAGTGAAAACAAAACACACAAAATAGGTGAAATTGATAACTAAGCATATAACTCGCAAATGGAGCTTATTAGTGTGAATAGATAAAACAAAACTAGTCAAGTTATACTCCAAAACCAGTTCGTGTGTTCACACTTATAACAACAATATCTTTTCTAGAATGAAGCCAACATGAAGTCTATCTTGAGAGCTTATGAACTAGATGACACATGAATGATCGTGAGTGAACAATGCTCTTTTTGGGTTGAGTTCCTTATGTCCTAAATTATTGTGAATATAATGTTCATTTGACTCAAGTGGATTGTCTTGTTTCTTAAATCCTCTAATACTACGATTCACATAGTTGAATTTCTTTTTTCTCTCCTCTTCAAACTTTATTGGTATTAGTACATCTACCATAATTAGGAGTTCGGAGTTGTGGCTTCTCTTAACTACTTGTGCCAAAGATGTATCCACAAATTCAATCTTGGAGGCAAGCTCCTTTTAGTTCACTAGCCTTGTTGAAACCTTTACCTTAAGAGTTTCAATATCCTTTCACATCTCCTTCAATGTGTAGTTGACTTACTTTAACTTCTCATCCTCTAACCTTATTCGTTATTAATAAAATATTAATTTTAGAAATTTGCAGTACTTTAAATAACCAACTCTATATATAAGAAATGTTTACTAAAAAAGAAAGTTAAATTTTAACGAGTATGGATATCTATAAAATATATATTTAAGTACAATTTTGTTGGAGTTAAAAATCTTGTAACTTATATTCAAAATATCGTAATTTTGAAATTTACTTCTTAAAAACAAAAACAAAAACTACCTTAAAAGAACAAACACACGTCTTGTTTCCCTCCGTTGCTATTGTAAGATGCCTATCGTTGCACACAAATACTCAAAAATGATTATATCAAAGATATCTCACACCAAACAAACCAATAATTCAATTATTTAGAAATGCCCCATGTTCCCACACCCGGAAACAAGTGAATAAATAGGTTAAAAACAATATTATTCTCACTTTAATAATAGATGGGACAACCTATGTTGGGAGATAAAGATATATCCAAAAATCAAGGAGAAAACAAATCTTTAACAACTCCTTCCCAAATGTATACATGAGTGCTAACAACCCACACAAAATAGGTGAAACCGAAAACTAAGCATTTAACTCCCAAATGGAGCTTATCGGTGTGAATAGAAAAAACAAAACTAGTTAGGTTATATCCCCAAACCAGTTTGTGTGCTCGCACTTACAAAAACAAGATATTTTCTAGAATGAAGCCCATGTGAAGTCCATCTTTAGAGCTTATGAACTAGATGACACATGAATGATGTTGAGTCAACTGTGCATTTTTTGGGGTGATTTCCTTATGTCTTAAATTATTGTGAAGAAAATGTTTAGTTGACTCAAGTGGATTGTCTTGTTTCTTCAATCATCTAATATTAAGATTCACATAGTTGAATTTATTTTATCTCCCCTCTTCAGACTTTTTTGGTATTAGTACATCTACCATAATTAGGGGTTCGAAGTTGCTGCTTCTCTTAGCTATTTGTGCTCAAGTTATATCCACAAATTCAATCTTGGAGGCAAGCTCCTTTTGGTTCACTAGCTTTATTGAAACCTTTATCTTAAGAGTTTCAATATCATTTCACATCGCCTTCACTCTGTAATCGATTTATTTTAACTTCTCATCCTCTAACCTTTTTTGTCATTAATAAAATTTTAGAAATCTGTAGCACTTTAGGTCTTATAAATTAATAGATAACTAATTCTATATATAAGAAGATGTTTACTTTAAAAAGAAAGTTAACATTTAACCAGTATGGATATATATTTAAGTACAATTTTGTTGGAGTTAAAAGACCTTGTTATATTCGAAATATTCTAAGTTTGAGAATTACTTCTTAAAAACAAGACGATGATTTTGGGGCGGTAATCAAATTCCCGTTTCAGATAAGGCGTGGCCGTCAAACTTGCGGAGGAGAGTCGAACTCGAGACCTACCTCATTATCTCCTTTTGCGGGACTTTGCTGAATAATTCGGAAGAACTCGCCTGCAGTACGGAATATTTAATGTCACATAAATGCTGAAAAAACGTAAGGATTACGCAAAAACGATTCTATATGGCCACACTGCATAAAGTCAAGCTTAAATAGCTGTACGCAATATAACAATTGTTTTGTCCATTTGACCTGGGCAACACAGCAAAATAGTTGCATAATAATAATAATGATCGATGCGACGCTTCTATATCCTCCAACTCGGTCTGCTTCATTAACCAGACAAAATATCGGTGATTCCTATAGCCCACTTCAGATTTTGCATTGATACTTATATCCTTTCTTACCATACGGTAGCCATTAATATCGTATAGCTGCTTTTTTTCCCTCTCCACTCGTAATGGCAGTTACCAGAGTTGTCATCAACCAATCCCAGAAAAAGCCAAAACAGCATCTCAGGTTGGACTACTTTTCCCCTTAAGTAGTTTGCTTGCAGTTTGAATATTAATACTTTTCGTCAACCACTACATTCAAATTTAGAGTTGATTAGTCTATTAGCTCCGGTGGAGCCTACCAGGGATCAAGTTTCTCTTGAGTGTACGGCTTGTCAGGGATCAAGTTTTTCTTGAGTGTAAGGCCTGTCAGGGATCAAGTCTTTCTGAGTGTAAGGCCTGGAGAGTCAAATGGTTGAGGCCAGGATAGTGCCCTGTGTGAATTTGACGGCTAGGATGCCCCTTACCCGTAGCTGCTTAGCTGAAGGTGCTCACTCATTTAGTTTCTTTGCATACTTTCTATCACTGAATCTATAAGTTAGGCAGCTGAATCTATATAGTTTCTTTGCATACTTTCTATCACTGAATCTATATGTTCCTTCTGGAACTTAGGCAGAGATGTCATTAAACGGCTGTGCCTAACGATCACGTAAGTTGGCACAGGCCCCAGCAAAACTCGAACCCGGCACCTGTCCGACCCCACCGCACCCACCAACCACTGCGCCACACATTATTTGTTACTAATGTTTTGAAAACGTTGAATTTATTCATCTATGCGAACATACGTGAGAATTAGGCATACCGTCATTAAACTATGTACTCCAGTGCCCAATTAGGTATTGCTCAATAAAAAAAAAATAGAGTTGAATCAAATTACTTTCAAAGAGAAAAAAATGAAAACTTATGTGCCAACTACTTCAAACTTTATTAAGTCAACTAAATTCTTAACTTCAAATAATGAGAAGACTCGAAATAACATATCTTATTATTTTGATACAAATATAGAAATGGCCAATTAGGCATTGCTCAATAAAAAAAAAATAGAGTTGAATCAAATTACTTTCAAAGAGAAAAAAATGAAAACTTATGTGCCAACTACTTCAAACTTTATTAAGTCAACTAAATTCTTAACTTCAAATAATGAGAAGACTTGAAATAACATATCTTATTATTTTGATACAAATATAGAAATGGTAGAATACTTTAGTCAATATTTTTTCAATCATAATTTAATTTTATACAAATATGAAAATGATACATAGTATTTTATTCCAAAAAATTCAATCTTTGTTTATTTTTACACAAATATAAAAATGATACACAATAATGTTTTATTCAATATTTTTTCAAATTTAGAGTTCAATCGTTTATTGGTGATGATGTTAGTTCTTATGGAGCCTACCAGGGATCAAGTCTTTCTGAGTCTAAGGCCTGGAGAGTCAAATGATTGAGGCCAGGATAGTGCCCTGTGTGAATTTGATGGCTAGGTTGCCCCTTACCCGTAGTTGCTTAGCTAAAGGTGCTCAGTGGTTTAGTTTCTTCGCATACTTTCTATCGCTGAATCTATAAGTTCCCTCTGGAACTTAGGTAGTTCAATCTATATGTTGCCTCTGGAACCTAGGCAGATATGTCATTAAACGACTATGCCTAACGATAGGGATCAAATCTTTCTGAGTGTAAGGCCTGGAGAGTCAAATGATTGAGGCCAGGATAATGCCCTGTGTGAATTTGACGGCTAGGATGCCCTTACCCGTAGTTGCTTAGCTGAAGGTGCTCACTGGGTTAGTTTCTTCTCATACTTTCTATCGTTGAATCTATAAGTTCCCTCTGGAACTTAAGAAGCCGAATCTATATGTTCCCTCTTGAACTTAGGCAGAGATGTCACTAAATAGTTGTGCCTAACGATCACGTACGTTAGCACATGCCCCAACAAAACTCAAACCCAACACCTGCCCTACCCCACCGCACCTGCCAACCACTGTGCCATGCATCATTTTTTATTAGTGTTTTAAAAACGTTAAATTTATTCATGTATGCGAACATACGCGAGAGTTAGGCATACCATCATTAGACTATGTACTCCAGTACCCAATTAGGCATTGCTCAATCAAAAAAAAAAATTAGAATTGAATTGAATTACTTCTAAAGAGAAAAACAAAAACTTATGCGCCAACTACTTCAAACTTTATTAAGTCAACTAAATTCTTAACTTCAAACAATGAGAAGACTTTAAATAACATATCTTAATTTATTTTGATACAAATATAGAAATGATAGAATACTTTATTCAATATTTTTCAATCATAATTTATTTTTATACGAATATGAAAATGATACATAGTATTTTATTCAAAAAAATCAGTCTTAATTTATTTTTACATAAATATAAAAATGATACATAATAATATTTTATTCAATATCTTATTTAATAATACATTATAAGTTTTGAACTTACTAAAAACAACTCAACATATATTAAATTGGTTTTGAATGATTTATTTACTTTTAAATATTTCTATCAAAATCATATACTATTGGTTTTGAATGATTTATTTACTTTTAAATATTTCTATCAAAATCATATACTATTGGTTTTGAATGCTTTATTCACTTATTAATACTTCTGAAAGACACCTCAACGTATATTTCAACGTATATTACTTATGTTGATAAGATTGTTTCCAACTGGAAGAAAGGCTCACACCATAGTTGTATTCTAGAAGATCAACGACTAACTCAAATGGCAAGCATGTGTTGATCGGCGGACACATAAGAGCTGCCATGATGGTATTTGAGAAGAAAGAAAAGGCATGTCTAAATAATTTTGCATTCATTAATGGATGTAGAATATCAAGAGTGAGCATGAGCATGAGCATTTGCAGCACACTCAGTACAAGAGGTTCCTATGATTTGTGCATGAACAAAATAGCAAGCTTGGGCAAAAGGCGACAACCATTCTCTATACAAAATGTATCTAATGTGCATGCATAATATATCCATTTCATTTGTTTTCTTTCATTTAATCTAGTTTTGATAAATAATACGTTAAAAAACACACTATGTTTTTCAACATTATAATTCAAATCTATAACTTTAAACTTTTACACCACATGCATTGACCAACTCAACTACTACTAAAACCATAACATGGTTTGCAACTACTTCCATTTGTTTCACAACCCAAAACAAACTTGTTTCTGACCAACGCAATGAGTAAGAACATGTTAAACCTGTCAAGTCAACATCATAATGTATAATAAGCTGTATGTAACATTCATGCACATTGGCACATTCTGTAGAGAGATTAACCTGTGGTTGGTTGGGCAGAGCGTGCATTGCCTACATTGTTGGGCTAATTTACTCCCTTTATGCACCTGTAAACAGATTCAAAACAGAACTAACAAAAAATCTCTACAAACGTGGCAGAATTTCATAGTTTATATGTTTATCAGAAGTGGTGATGTTTATCCGCAGTGGTAAAGCCTACGCCTTGAATCCAAAAATCGTTTCTGTAATTTTTTTGAATTTCCCTTTCAATGCATATCATAAATTTAACGTCGATAGCTCAATATTAGAGAAGCCCCCTCACGGTTTACCAACCAAGCATTCAAAGGTTTGTGTGCAGTTACACAATTTTTTTTATTGATAATCTGCAAATACGAACAATGCTTATTCAATAATTCGAGCTTGAGAACGAGGTCAAGGTGTGCCAAATTTGCCCACCCTGATATTTAAAGAATGTCACGTTTATTGTAATATATTAATAACTGATCTTCTATTTTCTCCCTTGAAATTTGATAGTTTAAGCTTTGTATCTTAAGTGACATTTTATATAATAATATAATTAGTACATTTATTTTATAAAATATTTATTTATGTAGAAGATGTTGAGATGTATAGTCTTGAGGTGCTTATTCTTCTTATGTAACAAATTTAATATAAACACCTTTAGAATGATATTTCTTGGCATCTTTTCTATATATTTATTTAAGATATGTATGCTAGTTTAAAACTAAGTGAGAATAATTCAAAACATACCAATTTGTTACTCTCTCCTCTTGTCTCTTTCGTAAAATCTTCTCACCTCCTCTTCACTTTTCTTTGCTCTTTATATTTTTATATTGTTTGTTTTGTAATTATAATTCTTATTTATGAGCTATAAGTATATGGTATTTTGATTAAATGTTGAGTCAGTTAATGTAAAGTTATAATTTTAATAAAGTAAATTTTATTTGAAATAATTTATTCATCTTAATTTTTCTTTCACGGGCACAACACGAGAATCCTCCACCCCATGCTACCATTGTAAAATGTCTCTCAACATAATTATCACTACTATTCACACAAGCAATTTGTACACAATTAATAATATAACTTTAATATCAATTCTTTAGTACCATATAAACTACTCAAATTCCTAGTTATATTCTAGGTGTCGGCAGTGCATAGCAATATTTATTTTGATGGTGTAGATTATTATAGTAACATTGTTGATTATGGTACCCTTAATGTTTTTTTAACATTTTAATTGTTGTTTTGTGTATATATGTAACAAAGGGTGAAAAAACCAAGGGTATTCATTGACATGTCGTCAACACATTGTTCGGAAGAATTGATATGGGGCTATTTTCTAACGTGACACAAAAAAATTGAGAACTTTTGTTCACCATGCACAGGTGAGAATGGTACACATAAATTGGGGAATCCCTTGTGGTGGAAGGTTTTCATTAGTTGATCACTGGTCTCATATCACCAGGTTGCAAATCCACCATGAATAATGACACCCATGGTGAGTCCATTTACAATACCAAATTCACACACGAGAACATTCGAAAGAAATTCTAAGGCATTTTAACCCTTATAATTTTAGACTTCATCCCATTTTCTTGAAAACTAATTTTTTTGTATTTTTAACCCCTTATGTTTAGTTCTATTGAATCGCCTATAGATGGTTTAACTTCTTGTTCAAAATTGAGTTTTTGATTGTATATGTGATAAAGGATGAAAAATCAAAGGGTATTCTTCAACATAGCAATGGGAAGCATACTAACTTGAATAATCATTATAGATTTGTTCTTCAATATGATGTCGAAGATGACAAATAACTTCAGTTCGTTATGCATGGGTGATAAGGGCACTCATAAATGGGATAAGCCCTTAGTTTTCATTTGATGATCATTGGTTTTGCGTCTGATGGTGGCAAATCCACTGCCAATAATGAAACCCAGGGCAAGCCCATTTACAAGACTAGATTCACACACAAAAACTTTCAAAATGAATTCCAAGGCATTTAAGTGCCTGCAAGTTTTAATTTTATGCCACTTTCTTGGAAAATATTAATTTTTTTATTTGTTTCATACCTAGTGTTGATTTCTATCAAACTTTTCGATGGAAATTTTAAATTCTTGTTCCAATTTGTGTTAATTTCATATTTTAAATTTATTGAGAAATCATATTATAACCGAAAGTATCCTTTAATTTAGGGGGAATCACCTGAAAATAAATAAATTCTCCATTCTTTCTTTAGAAGTTACTTAAAATTAATAAATTATTTTTATTAATTAATTATTATGCTTAAAACATCATCAAAATATTAGTTTAAGCTTTGCATATCAAATGGATTACCCGATGTTATTTAAACAAACTCAAAGTTCCCTGTTTGAACCCAAGTCTCTCTCCTATAACTTTCACAAAATAAAATACTAGAATATATAATAATATTAACCTTACAAGTTTGCATTTTTTTAAAATGGAAGCACTTTGAAAATTTGTTGTCCTCACTAGAATTATCCCTTGGGTTTGATTTCCTTTTTCTACGTAATTTAAAATAATTACATTCTTGTCAATGTAAATAGTTGTATTTTAATTATACAAATTGTATTTTTAATGATAATTATTGTTATTTTATGTAGTTGGTAGTTAGATTAATATCAATTAAAAATAACTTCAATAAATTGATTAAACATGAAAATGTGTGGATGGTTCCCTACTTTATCACACACTCCTTCTATAAAGTCAATAGTTTTTTATAGAAGGATTGATTTTTGATATGAAAACCTCAGTAGTACAACCAAAGTGGGATTTTCATCATTTAGTCACGCACATTAGTTTTATGTCCCATAGTGGAAAATCCACTGCCAACGATGAAACTCATGGTGAATATATTTACACTATCAAATTCAAACACGAGAACTTTCAATAGAAATGTTGTGGCATTTCAACCTTGTACTTTTAAATTTATTCATGTTTTCTTGAAAAGTCTTAAAAGTGTAGTTTTACCACCCCTAATGTTAAATTTTATCAAACTCATCGATGAACATTTAAAACTTTTGTTCAATTTCATGTTTTTTAATAGTTAAACTTATTGAAAAAAAATTCATAACATTTTTTTGCAAACTATTTCATGATGTTCAAATCATTGTTTATTATAAATTATCCATTACAATAGTTAAGAAATCAACTTAAATAAAATTATTTTTAAATTCTAGTGGAAATCACATGAAAATAAATAAATCACCATGTATATTTTTTGTATAAATTAATTCATATCAATATATTCATTTGTGTTGTCTAAATATTTGTATAAATGACATTGAAATAATAATTAGATCTTTGCATGTCAGATAGCTTCTACAATGCCACTATAAACTAATGCAATATTTCCTTGGGAAGGGTTTGAACATGGGTCCCTCCCCTCTTACTTTCATGCAACAAAATACTAATGATAAAAAAGATTAACTTTACAAATTTACACATTTGTTTTGTTTTTAAAGTACTTTGAAAACTTGGTACCCTTAATGTTATGGGCTTACTTCTTAATAAATATGAAAAATATGAGTGATCATGAAATTTTAAATATTATCCTTTATTTTTGGTATTTACCATTACATCTTCCCATTTTCAGGACCTCCTTTTACACTACTAATTTCATTTCTACAATTATACTATTGCATAAGTTGTATGTAACAAATACTCCTTATATGATTGTATGTGTTGTGCACCACCTCACCAAGGTGACTCCCCTATGTGGTTTCCTCACCATATTTATCCCTTATATCTGATTTTTTCCCTATGTAATTATATAAAAAAGTTTTATTCTTATCAACTAAATTACTTATATGTTATTTATGCCAAATGGTATTATGTTATAAGAATTATTTGCATTTTATTTAGTTTATAGGTAGATAACTATCAATCATGCATAACTTCAATAAAGTGATCAAACTAAAAAAATGTGTATGGACGTTTTTTATGACAATATACCATGTCAAGTGTCTTCCTTAAAGTTAAGTTTTTCTTCATGGATGGATTATTTCCCCATATAAAACCTCAAACTAAAGTTATATTTTCTTCACTTAGTCTCACACACGGGTTTCATGTCCCATGGTGGCAAATTCACCATTAACAATGACATCCATGGAGAGTCCATTTAAAATGTTAATTTTGTACTCAAGAACTTTCAAGGGGCATTCCAAACTTTTTAATTTTAGATGTTATCCCATTTTCTTGAAAACGATTAAAAATTTGGATTTTGTCCCTAGTGTTAAATTTTATCTAACTCAGACATGAAAATTTTAAATTATCATGTAGATACCATAATTAGGACACCCTAATTCCCATAAGTGTGTACACACTCTACAACACCCATTCATAATCACATATGATCATTTTTGTCTTTCTACCGACTTACATAACCACCTACAACCATAAAAAAACTTTAATTAATAAAAACAAATAAAACTAAACAATCCAAAATAACTTAACAACCCAACAAACCCTTCTACGAACTTAAAACAACCCCTAACCCATTAGAAAATTTAAAAACTCACAAAACAAAATGGTTGAAACCAAATTAAACCATTTTCCTTGAATTTAATAAAAATAGGTGTAGTTTCCCTAAATTGACTTCGATCGATGTCAAAATGTTGGAACAACATCGATCCTATATAAATTGGCTTAGGCCCTTGCCCAAGGATTCTGATTTTGTTTCTTGACATTCCATCTCCAAACTTGTTCATAACATGTCAAAACATTTCTAGGAGCATGCATGGATCAAACGTGGAGTGACCTAGGCCTACTATTGTATCAAAATTCCTTTGAAGAAATCTATCTGCACATCTAGGCAGAAAAGCTAGCTTCTTCCTCATTAAGGTAATCTTTCTTTATTTAAAACAATCAAATTTTTTCCTTAAATTAATGCATATCAATCAACATGCTTATATCCATAAGATATTTATCATTACACCAACATTGACCAACATTATAAATCATTTTTCAATCAACACAATTTAACAAGAATCGGTACCGATCGATACCGATATACTAGATCGACATCGATCCCTGTTAAACTTCCCCTATTTCACACCATTAACACAATTTGATTTATTTTCCTAAATACAATAATCATGAATAATCCGTCATTGTTTGTAAGATTCTTTTTCTGTTAGATGACCCTCCCACAAGCAACATATGAACCATACACCATCTTCAACCTATCGATTGTGCAACAACCCTTTGTGTGAAAACAATCTGACATAAACTATCAGATAAGTCTCTACACCATCAATTTCACACCTAACCTAGATGACATCACTGAGTAGTTAGAGGATCTTCTTGAGAAAAGTGATGAGGCCAATTTCTACTTGGAAAATGTGTTCAACCCTCCCCAGCCTATCATTGAGGATGTTGATTGAGTCCCGACATCTAGGCGTTATGTGTGTGTGTGTTTGTATCATTCATCATCCGCATCATTTATTATTTGTATTGTTATCATTATTTCCAACTTAATTGTCTAAAAACAAGTTGAAACCTGTCAAAGGAATCCCCTTGATTCCTTGGATTGGCATTTTCCAAGAAACTCGTCTCGTTATATTATCTAATATATTTCTTGTCAAATTGGTCTATCTTTGTGCAGGTTCATGGCTCTTTGGAAAGAAAAATTTGTGCACACATTTGGGTCTACCTTCTCTCATAATCATCCATGCAAGTATCACTAAACCCTGTCATTTCTAAGTTTCAGTGATTTGTTTCATATAATAAGATTGAATCCAAAATCAACCGAAACATTTTGGCATGCCTGGTGGGACCCTAGTCCATTTTTATTAAAGTTTGCATTTTCATGGTAGAATCTATCCTTCTTGTCATTTATTGCAAGATCATCTAACTTGCACCCCCAAGTTCCATAGTGAATTTTCAAAAAATCGTAACGTAAAAAAGAAATTCTTTGTGAATAAAGGTATTTAATTCTTCTCTTTTTAGCCTCTTTTTAAAATTGTACTCTATATGTTGTCTTCATTGAAAATAAAATTTCTTTTCAGTTTTAAAACAAAATTTTATTTTTCATCCTTTCCTGATCATTTATTCTAAGTAAGGGTTAAATCGTGAAGTCACTACCTCCTCACACACAACCAAATCATTCACAATAAAATTGGTATTCTAAAATACTCCCTTATAGGTCTACCTAATTAGATTTCATCATTAAGGGTGAAGTGCACTCAGTGTTCTAGCTGAGTATAAATAATTGGTGGGCGGTATATTAGCTAAGTACTCGATACCCTTATCGTTGCGAGACCATGAAGTGAGGGGGTAGGCCCTAATATCACGTCTTGTACCGACACCAACACAAATTTGGTACTCTTGTGCCTTCATGTATATTGAGGACTCTAACCTTAACATACTTGAAAATAACCTTAACAAGCTTGATTCTTAAGTATCCCTTTCCAACCATCTTTCCTTTTCACATATTTCTAATTAATCAAGATACTCAAAAACCTCTCTCTAACTGTGTGGTTTTTTTTCCTAAATAAATATCTTCTTTCTATTATCTTCTTGTTGTTTCATGGTTTTAACAAGACAACAGTCCCATATCTAAAACATAACAAACATGTCATACCCATTGCAACAACCCATAGAAACAACCCAAGATCCATCGTGCTCTCCCAGTATTCACTCGAACACATAAAAAATTCCTGATCCACCCATTTCAAATTTAATTGATAGTGTTGACCCAATATTCAAAGAACTCTTAGACACCAATCCTATCTCTCTTAGTAGCTACCTTGCTTCATGAGCCATATGTCTCCCCTATTAAAGACCAGAACCCCAACCATCTATTATTATTGTTACCTACAATCACTCCCATCTCATCAACCCCTCTTATTAGCCGGTTATCAAACAAATCATTCCTTATCTTGCCCCTAAATGTACAGAAGAACCCACACCTATCTCATCCACTCCCATCACTAGATTTGAATTCAACACTATCTCATCACAAAACACAATTAGTTAACAAGATCCATTTCCATCTACATCCTCAATCAATCTTCAGTGTGCCTAAACTCATACTATTAATTCATCACCTGCATTTAGTACACCCCTTCTACTTCTCTTCCACCTCTGGCAGGATATGTTGGTGTGCCTAATTCTACAAGTCCCTTGGCCACATCTCAACCTATCATCTCGCAGTAACCCATGTCATTGATCCAAAACTTAGTTATATGTCTATTCCTACACCCTTACCACCTATTAATACAACTATTATCATCCTTACCAGGTCTATTAATATAATTTTTATCACTAGCGCTCATCCCCTTTCGCAACCAAAATTGACGACTAGTGTCCCACAGTATGGTTATATCCCCTCTCACTAGAACCCATAACCTTTGCAGCCCATTATTAACACTTTTATCCCATATCCTCACCAGTATATCCACTCTTCCTCGCAACTGTTAGTTTCTCAATAAACTTACAATATACTAAGAATCCCCCCCTTTTAAAAATCCTATTTTACCATATTGCCAGTATCATCACTCAAAGGCTAGATGATATCTATGGACATGTTAGTACCTCTTTAACATACCTTCAATGCTCTCATAACAATCCCATGCAAGCCCTAATGAGTATAATCACTAGCCTATAAGTTGCTACTATGGGACCTAAAAACATATTTTCTTACCAAAAAAGATTGCAATGAACCCATCAATACCTCTCAAACCATATCCTTCTCATTGGGAGCTTTTGAAATTTATCAAATTTTATAACAAAGAAGTATGCCAGGTGACTAGGCGACAATGGAGTTGGGTAATTGGTGTTGATTATAGGCATGTGATGACATGATGTTAATGTTGGTGTCGTTTTCGATCATGACTCTCTTAATGAGAGTATCATCAATTTTGGTGGTGATGAATAAGGGAAGATCATGGTCTTTTTTTGTAATGATGGGATTTCAGATTCTTCAAAAGAAATGGCAGCGGACATCTTGAGTGTAACAACTAAGTTGGAAAACAGATGTGGATTGTCTAAGGGTACTGATATGGATTGGATTATTTCGATCATGGATTTTCGATGTTGTGGTGAGGTTTGTACAAGCTCGTAAAGGGATATTTTTATTGGATCTTGATGATGTTGTTTGATGACAGTATTTGGCATGGAAGTGGTTGATTGAGTATGTGGAGTGACAAGGATGGATATATTATCCTTTTAGCAGGAGGTGTTGAGATTGGGTGATTCAGGAGCAAGCAGGGATGGAGAACTTGGAATTTATTTGATTTGAAAGTCTTAGGGTCTTGTGTACAAGCTATGGTAGTGATACGTACTACGTCAAATTTGATGAATTGAGGTTTTCCTAAAATAATTCTCACTTTTTTAGATATGGATGTAGTAGCAGGATATGGTTTGGATGTAGTGGTTTTAGATATCTGATGGGTTGTGTTGAATGGATTAGATTATTATAGATATCTAGAGGAGAATTAATTTGTACTATCAAGGATTTGAATGGTCACGTGTATGAAGTGCTTTATATTCCTATGTAGAATGTGCTTAGTGTTTGATGATAATCAAAAAATGATTTAAAGTTATACCAGGATGGTTTCCACCCTCAAGATCCAAATGGACTTAAGAGCGATGCAAGGTTATGATGGACCATTGGATGAGCCTTTCAAGGATTACTGCATAATGTTCTTTTCAAGAAAAGATCGAAGGGACTAGTGTCTCTTTTGATGATACAAATTTTGAAGAAATCACTTTTTGTGTGGGAACGATCTTAGACTTTGTAATAGTGACTAAAAATTTGGACAAGGGGTGCGGCCCCAAGATAGAAGGCATGAATTTTGGATTTTGTCTTAAGTAGGTTGAGATGATCACATGACATGATTGTTAATTTCTTATATTAAGGGATGTGCTGATAGTGTAATGGGATTTTTGAAGATTATGCATGTGGTAATATTGGGTAATCATGGTCATCGTAAGAGATTTTCACATATTGTAAGATATGTTTATTTTTCTAGAGCTTGTGAAGTTCTTACAGATGATTTTGAAGTATATGGAGTGGATTTGGATATATTTAGGGTCTTCACAGAGGAAAGACTAGAATAATTAAATTGATTTGATAGGTTCATTCTAGAGTAGAAACATAGGGTTTGGATGTTGTGGTTGATCCAAATACATTTGTTTTTTTGGTGACAGAATCATTTACTGATATGGATAGTTTGGTTTGTTCTTCTATGATAGGAGTACTAGATGTTGAAGACAAAGATGGCTGATCTTTGATTGTGTTAATGGTGTGATGGGAGTGAATGACATTAGAGTTTGGTTGACTAGTAGATACAACATTGTTTGGAAAGGGTTGTTTGAAAATGTCGATATTTTTATTAGGAGGTGCATTTGGGTTATTCAGTTACAACTCACCTATTTCGATAAGGTCTGGAAGGACATTCGTGAATGAGTGAAACCTTTCAATGATCATGACCTTTGACCCTATGGTATTTTTAGTAATCATTCTCTCAATACCAAGAGGGTTTTGAGATAAATGTGTCGATGGGGTCAAATGGGAGGAAGGGCCGTCATGATAAACATGTAGCCAAGAGTTTATGAAAAGTCACATTATAATATTCACCAATGTGTGAATAGTTTCATTGAGTGCAGGTGTGTTTAGAAGTCAAGACATTCTTTAGAAGTAGTATTTACAGATGACCAAATTAGTTGATGTGTTATATTTTTCATGACTGGGAGGATGGTTTGAATGAGGACTCAGGTTTAGGCTTATTTGATCTTATTTTGACCCTGACCATCTTTGAGGGCATAGGAAATTCGATTTTATAAATGCCATAGTAAAGGCTTCATCAAACTTTTTTGAAAGGATTGGATTTCGAGTGTGGATGATATATACTTGACACATGAGAAAGAAAATAACTTGATTAATTCTAAATTTGGGATGGAAACTTATAATTGATTAATTATGCTCCTCCAACGATTGACAAAATATACGTAATAGACTCATCTTTGAATTGTTTGATGGCGTATAGATCTATGATGGTAACTTTGAGGGAAATGTTGATTGAAAAGTTTTACAAGAAGTGTTGTGCAAGTTGTGCGCATGAGAAAAGTGAGTATTGGGAGATATTGTTGTACCAATATAATGCATGTCCAACTAAAGACACGAGGAATGTTGTTAGCATGAGGTCCTGTTTGTGTGTAATAAGGTAACAAGCATGACAGAAGGCCCAAATGTGTTGTTGAGGGTCTTATATGCTATAGAATTTGAGGAACTTAGGAAGCTCCCCATGTGGAGGATATGTTCTTTATGGTACAGATGGATGGATGGGTTCATTACAAATATGTTCGTAAGATAACATGTTCTTAGGACCTATAAACGCCACTTCAAATCTAGAGATCATGTTCATTAATGCCTGTAGGGGTCGTTTTGTGATGGTTGTTATTGAAGGATTGGATGATAGAAAGGGCCTAATTGATTATATGTAAGAGGATTCGGTTGCTGATATGGTAGAGGGATATTATACTGGAGGGGACTGCTCATTTGAATGTTGTATGCTAACTGTGAAACTAAGGGTTGTGAGGGTTGGATGTATTGATATTGGATAGGTAAGGAAATGTTCAAAAGGGGTTGTGGGTGTTGCAGTACATGTTGAAAGGGGATAGAAGTGTGGATAAAATTGGGATTGTTGGGATTTGTTGAAGGGTATGTGCTATAAGAGGATAGGGGTTGGGATTTTTGAGGTATGTGTTAAGAGGGAATTTGTGAAACAGGAGCATTTGACGACTGTTGTGAAGAGGGATAAACACTAGAGACATAGAACCTGTTATTTATGAGCAGGTGTCGATGTTTGTATGGACATGAGCACATATTGAATTGAGGATGTGGGTTGTTGAGAAGGTGTAAGTTAGGACATACTAAGTGGGATGGTTATTGAACTTACAAGAGGTGTTGGATAGTGGGGAAGACTAAAGGACTAGAGGTGGATGAAGATGTGTTGGTTTTGTTTTGTGATGATATAAAGCTAGATGAGAGATCTAGTGAGGATTTTGGTTATTGATTAGTTGTGTCTTGCGAGGAAACAACGTTGAGATCGAAAGTGATGACGGGGGATGAAGATGTAGGATTATATGTTTTTGATCCACTGTTGTAAGTGGAATAGGGATGGATTTGTTGGATGATCAGCTCGTGGTTGGGATCAACAAGCTGAGAGAAGTCATAAGTGGTGTTGGTGATAAGGGTTCGTTGTTCAGGTGTGTATTGCTAAAGAAGGACATCTTGGGAAGCTAAGTAAGCATTGAGAGTGATAGGGTTTGAATCCAAAATCTCAGTGAAAACTGGATCCCCACTATCGAAAAAGTGAGGACTGGGTGGATCAGGAATTTCATACATGTCTGATTGACTACTAGGAGAGTGAAGGGGTTCTTGATCATGTGTTGGAGGTGATAAAGACGTTTGATGTTGGTCAATTAGGTGTGCGGCATCATCAATGCGAGTCTGGACATTTTCTAAGGATTGTTAGAATCATTTAGCCATGTTTTCATAGTTTTGTAAACAAGATTGTTAGGTGGTTAGGACCATGAAAAAACAATCTCTAACAAGAAAGATAAACTAGATGGCTGATTATGAACACACAGACAAGACACACAAGAGTATTTTAATTATCTTGATTAATATAGAAAAGCTATGAAATGTGAAAATGGTAAGTGGTCTAGGAAATGGTAATCTATGGATGGTTTTAGGTGATGTTAAAGGTTGGATTCCTCGATATACATAAAAGGTACATGAGGCCCTAATCTATGTTGGTGTCGGTATGAGGTCGTGGTATTAGGGCCTACCCCCTCACTTCATGGTATTGCACAATAATAAGGGTGTCAGGTACTTAGCCGACCCACCAACTTATTTATACTCATGGCCAGAACACCGAGTCGACTTATCCTCTTGGTGATGAAATCTAAGTAGGGTCTACATCCTAGGTAGGATTGTTTTGATGTAAGTTTTATTTGGTGTGATTTGGTTGTGTGTGAGGGGAGTTAAGATGAATGTTATTCGTTAATCCCTAATTAAACTATGTGATTGAAGGAGATATATGAAAGGTTTGTTTTAGATCCAAAAAATAAATGTTAATTCGATGAGGACACTCAAGCAAATGTGATGGTAGGAAAAAAGGAAAATAAAGAACAAAGAAAAGCATACTTTTGATTGATTTTTCCTTTTGTTTTTAGATTTTTTTTAATTTCTAGCTTAATTGGAATACAGAAATAGGAACTCCAAAGAATGAAATCTGCGATGGTTAGATAAGAACAAAAAGTAGAAAAGAAAACAAGTTCGATGGTAAACTGACTAAGTAATCAGGAACAATCCACAGAGATCATCGACAATTGCAAGAATTTTGGATGATTCACTAAAATCATTGGCAATTTACTAGAATTGTTAATCATTATAGAGTAGAGAACCTAAGAATGATTATAAATTAAATTAATGAAAATCAAGGGAATAGGGTCCCACTGGGCATGCCAAGAATGTATTAGGAATTTTTTGAAAAATGCTATTAAGTGCAAAAAGTACCTAAAACTAACAAAAATAGGGTTTACCGATACTTGTGCCAACATTTGCAATGTCAAGGTTATGAGATGTGCACAATGAACAAGTTCTCCTCCTTTCGCCAAGTGAAGATACCTGCAAATACATACAATTGGACAAGATATATTAGACAAATAGGATGATGAGATGTTCGACAAAGGTTGAATCCAGCAATGCAAAGGGACTTCCTTGGAGGATGTCACCTCGTTATGATACAATTAAGTGAGTCAATAAATATAATAAGATAGATAACGATAAGATAAGGAAACTAGAATTCAAGATGAAAGAGAAGATCTTGTTATGCTTCCTAGGTGACCCAAGCTAGGGTGGCAGTGATATGAAGATCTTCAAACTAGTCGTACCAATAATTTTTAGTTGTTTGTCGGATCTCATCAAGGATCTCACATTGTTCTTTTATATCTTTGAGGGTTAGTGTGAATCTGATGGCACACAAAGTGAGATCATTGAGGATATCGAATTTCTCCCACACGAATGATTGTAGAACAATCAGGAGATTGTAAATGTTTGTAATTAGATGGGGTTGACCTGGAACAATCATCTACAACACAAACATGCTTGCAAGACAACATATTAAGTCTAGATATAAAGACGATAAAGGATAAATTGAAAATATTTGACAAGGAAACTAATTTGACAGAAATCATAGGTGATTCAATGGAATTGCTATCGATTGAAGGGAATAGTGAGCGATTCTTGTGAAAAAGGTTGATTTATTTTATAAACACTAAACTAATTGAAAACAGAGATTAAAATGATTATTTTGTTCTTGTTTTGATATCAAAATAGAATAGAAACAAGATCAGACGAATCATGAATTATCTTTGGTGTGGAAAGGGCTATAAACATGCTCACAATGGCTTATTGAGTTGGTGATGTTGATCTATCGACTGTCTAATTATGTATGGATGCTTTGATTGTTCAAACTAATGTCTTGTAGCTCCTTGGAGTAGTAGAGTGTTGTTGTAGGGATTAGAGATAACTGAAATGACAACGTCTTTGTTCACAAGTTAAAAAATTCAAGGTTGAAGATCCCAAAAAGTCCTGCGAACGGAAATTTGAGCTCTTATTTATAATCGCAGACGATTTGTTGGAATCACTGGCGATCCGAGAAATTTGTAGAAACCCATTTGGAAGTGGTTTCAACCACTTCCAAAACGGGGATTTTTGGTAGGGGGAGAGGGTAAATGGTTAGGGAAGAGGCTAGGTGTGGTTGGGAGCTTAGGGTGAAGAGGGTTAGGATAGGCTAAGGGTGGTTATGAGGTTTTAGGGAGGTTAGTGTAAGTTCTAATGGGTAAGTACGGTTTACATGGGAGGGTGAAAAATGATGACTTAGATAATCTTTAAAGTGATAGGTTTAATAGACTAATGTATGTATGTGGGTGATGAAAACTCGATGTCTACAATATTATTGAACAATATCTTAATTATTCGAAGAACTACTGATAAATGATTAATGTGTAACATTAAGGTAATTGGCAATAAGTCTTGAATGGCTTCAAACTCTCTTTCTAGAGAAAATGTGCATTAAGAACATAATCATTGAGTGAGAAACATGACATATTTTATGTTTCATATATTAGGGTAGAAATAAAGAAGGGTATTTGTAGAATTGTAATGGAAAAATGGTTAAGTAAGGTACATGAAGAAAATAGGGGTTATTTTCATTCTAATAATATAACAGGAGGGGGTATTATCAATTGAATAAGTAATGGTAAAAACTAGCATTAAAGGTATTCTTTAATACCCTTTGAATGAATGTGTTATACCATAATTTTACTAAGTGAACCCCCCATGGGTTTGTTAGACATCAAACTCCAAGACCATGCTTTGTATGTCAAGTGGTTAATTCGTTGCCTAGAGGATAATAAGGCTTGGAATATTTTACTCTGACATTGCATTTGTCAAGGATCTCCTTTGGGTAGCAAATCTTGGAAAGGTCTCAACTTCCAATCCCTTCTTGTCTTCCCTGTTTCAGTTAAAATTTGGGGCACCTTCATTGCCCAAAGCATTTGGAAATCTCGATAGTTACTTAAACCACACTTAATTTGGAAGGGACATAGATTCAAATATGGTGTGTCTATTAACTACCACTCTCTCTAGTGGTCTTCTATTCTCACTTTTCATGATGCCCCTCTTGCTTTGGCTCCTTGGGCTAAAGCCATTCAAATTTTCAGAAAAGTAATCAAGGTGGTGTGTGGTTTATTTTGTTAACACTCCAGATCTTGGGTTTTGTGGGGTGCCCTTGCTATTAAATTCAATCTTCAACGTCAAGATGCAAAACCAATCACGAAAATCATTGCTTACATACCTGATGATTATGTGCACAAGGTTGGTGTCCCCTCTGGTGTTCCATGGTGGTGTGAATGGAATTGGGCCACTCCTACACCTCTTCACCACTACAAACCCCATTTAGGGTACTCATTACTCACCCCTCAATTGGTGCCCATTGACACTCTTAATCGTTGTTGGAATGTTGCCTCCCAAGATTCTGTTTGGAAATGTCAGTTCCAGAGGGTTTGGAACATTCTTGTTGAACCCAAAAAAGCTCATTTTTTGTGGTGTATTTTACACCAGGGGCTCCTAGTTGGGGATTGACTCAAGCATATGGATCTTAACCTCACTTGCATGGTTTACCATCAACCGGAGTCTATCAAACACATTTTTTGGTTTTGCCCTCATGCTCAATCAACTTGGAAAAGGATACATTCCCCTTTTAATCCATTTTCTCCAGAGTTATTTACCTAAAAATGGTTCTTGTGGGGGACTTGGCCTTGCTACCTATGATTTACGACAAATTTTGACACCTTTTTAAAACTAATATTCTTTTTTATCTTTGCAAAGATAGAAATAATGCCATTTTTAATCATTTTCTTATGGACAGAATTTTTTGTTACTAATAAAGTGGTTGTGTATATCCACTGTGATGCTCCAGATCCAAAATCAGGTCAAGAAAGTTCGATTGGAGATTGAGCACCTCCAGCGCTTGCTTGAATGTTGGGTCATCGTCCCTGTGCAGTTAATCGTGTGCCTCCAGATGCTCCTGCCTATTGTTGGTCGCCGCCTCGACACCGCTCTCCTTCTTCGCCCCAGGGTCGGGGGTTTCACAGACGACACTCATGGAGCTGGCGGAGCCTTTCTCCTCGCCGTCGGTGGTCTCCTTGCTCTTGGCCCCCTTTCCCTGCTCATGACAGGGTCCTTGGTCCTCTTGGTGATTCTAGTGGCACTGATTGGAGTGCCCCTCAACAAGGAAAATTCCCACGGCTGGCTCTTGCCATTTCTCCCTCTCGGTGCCATTTCTCCCTCTCGGTCATCTTCTGAGAATCTCGAGCAGTAGCAACAACATCATCAACAACAACATCAACAAGAAAGTGGGTGGGAGCCCATCCCAAACTCGGCTCACCCTGGTTCTGGTTGGGGTGACCACCCTAACAACCACCCGCCGCCTCCTTCGTTTGCCATGTTTGCGGTTGCCGCCTAGTTTTTTGGCTGCTTATTTTGTTCGTTCTCTTTTGATTGATGTTCACATTTTTATTATGATTTAGATGTAATTTGACCTGTTTTTTGAGGCCTTTCTAACTCGATGTGATTCATATTCTAGGGTGTGACTTTCTCCACCCTATTTTTTATATTATCAACGTTAAATATCTCTTATTTCTATAAATAGCACTTTTCAATCATATATATAATCTTTCAAATATTGGAAAGAGGATCGTAATCATGAAACCAATATATTTTCTCGTTGTAAATTTTCAGAGAGAAAGAGAGAGAAAGAATTTCAACTACAATGATGAAACCATAGTGGCATATAAAAATATGGGAGATAAGTTGAAACGTGCAATAGCTATATCATATTTTATTTTATGTTAGTGGAGGCCAACTTATGTAAATGGTCAATAAAAGGACACAATATTATAAAGTTAGAATATGGGTTCAATCACCCTTTTTCTCTTATGTTGGAGTCTTTCTTACAGCTACTCTTAGGTTCGTGTCAAAATCTATAACTTCCAGTCACACTTACATTGGTCCTCGCTCCCAACTCATTTTTTAAAAATTTCCCTCATCATATGGGACCAGATATCTTCATTTTATATCAATTACGTGAAGCTCAATGTGGATACTATTTCATATGCCTTTAAAACTTTGGGATTTGGATTTGCCTCATGCTGCACGCGAGAAACTTCATTTAATTTTTTTTGAAAATAAATTTATCTGCCAACTCAAACCTTTGTAAGGTCGACAGCATTTTATATACATTTTCGGTGGGCAAGGAAGGATTGAAGTTCCACGGCTTTTGTCATATTCCAATTTCATAAAGTCACTTATTATAATATTATTTAGCCACTAATAATAATTTAATAATCGGAATTTGTCCAACATTCTAAAATTGTGAAGCTTCCGAATCAATATCTTTATTAAGTTAAAGGAGTATTTAAGAAAGTATTCAGAGATGGAGTATCTGTTAGGTTTATTTGTTGTGTTTTGACATTTATACAGTCAACTTCCATCTTTAGCATTTCAATAACAATAATTAAAGCAACTACTTTATATGTGTGGGACTTTTTCATTGTTGCTGTTAAGATAATGGTGTGAAATAATGTGGGCGCCATACGAAAATTTGGAAACAGGGGGCTTTATCTGCGCTTTGTATACCAAATCTTTGTTATTTAAAAACATTGTGATTACTTAGCTGTTTCTGCACAAACAGCGATGCACCGCCACACCTGGAGAACCCGAGCTTTCTCCGCTATATTATCATAATGTGTCGGTAAAGGTACTAGGGACGAAGGCACGCGGATTTGACTTTGCTCGAACTCGCCGATATCTGTCTCGTATGTTGTAGAGGCTATAAATATTTCATCATCTTCCAGGCTCGAAAAAGATATCTTGATTTTAATTTTTGAGTTTGAGCTTAAACTGGTGTGTGTTTGAGATGACGGTGATGACGGTGAATACATGTGAAGGAGAATGTATGAGTGTTGATGCGAGAGTTTCAGAGAGGGCGACGAGCAATGCACATGGAGAAGATTCACCTTACTTTGCTGGGTGGGATGAGTATAGGAGGAATCCTTATGACCCACTGCACAATCCCTCTGGTGTTATCCAGATGGGCCTTGCAGAGAATAGGGTAATGGAAAGCAGCCTCATTAGTTTCTTTAATCTGATATGTTCTACAAATTGTTTACTTTTTTTTTTTTTTTTTGATAGAGACTGAACTTGGAGTGGTTTTGTTTGAGCATATTAATGCCTTGTTTCTGTTACAGCCAAAAATGGAAATTTGATATGGACTTAGAACAGTTGTGTCTCAAAAATGAGTAATCCGCATTAATGTTTTTTGTTTTTTCATTGCAGCTATCGTTTGATCTATTGGAGGGGTGGATGGAAGAGCACCCAGAAGCATTAATGGCTTCCAAAGAAGATTTATTCAGGGACTTGGCTTTTTATCAGGATTATCATGCATTGCCCGAGTTTAATAAGGTAAACTATAGACTTTTAACCAGGTTTAGGCCAAATTAATCTGTACGACCTATCAATAAACCATGTTTCTGGATGGTTATGGAATCGTCGTGTGGTTATTAATAAATTCATAACACATTATCGATTGTGTTTATGATTTTTCGAGTGTGTAAATGGAAATTTTAACTTTTGAGTGTAATCATGGCAGGCTATGGCCAGCTTCATGGCGGCGTTGAGGGGAAACAGAGTGAAATTTGATCATGAGAGGATAGTTAACACTGCCGGAGCAACTGCAGCCAACGAGGTGTTAATGTTCTGCCTTGCTGATCCTGGAGATGTCTTCTTAGTTCCATCTCCGTATTACGCAGGGTAAGTTTTGAATGATTTTCATCGTTCTACAGCCGAAATGGTATGCAGGTCGTCGTCCCGTTTAGCAGCAATAATTATGCTTTTTTCAGGAAATTGAAAAAGGAATTCTTAATTGTGTATTATTCTAAAAGATTGTATTTTTTACTGTAGATTTGACAGAGATTTGAGGTGGCGCACAGGCGTAGAGATTGTGCCAATCCATTGTTCCAGCTCCAATAATTTCCAGATCACTAAATCTGCAGTGGAATCAGCATACAAGGAAGCCCGAAAGCGAAACAAGAACGTGAAAGGAATTCTGATAACGAATCCATGTAACCCGCTAGGCACAACAGCGAGTGCAAACACTCTGAAAATGCTGCTAGATTTTTCCACCAAGATGAAAATACATCTGGTGTGTGATGAAATTTATTCAGGATCAGTCTTTTCTTCTCCGCGGTTTTACAGCATAGCAGAAATTGTGGCCCGAGAAAATAATACTCCAGACAATATACATATAGTCTACAGTTTGTCGAAGGACCTGGGCCTTCCAGGCTTCAGGGTGGGTACCATTTACTCCTATAACAACACTGTGGTGACTGCAGCTAGAAGAATGTCCAGTTTCTGCATGGTTTCTTCCCAGACGCAGCATTTATTGGCTACCATGCTTTCAGATTCAAGTTTCGTTAATTATTATATAGCGGAGAACAAGAAAAGATTACAAGAGAGGCATGATTTTCTGGTTTCTGGATTTGCTGGAGCTGGCATGGGGCACTTACAAGGAAACTCGGGTCTTTTCTGTTGGGTAAACATGAGTCATTTCCTTCGATCAAAAGACGTGGAAGGAGAGCTAAAACTATGGAAAAGTATTTTATACCAGGCGAAATTGAATATATCCCCGGGATCTTCCTTCAACTGCGTGGAACCAGGCTGGTTTAGAGTCTGCTTTGCTGATATGAACATATCCACACTTGAAGTTGCATTGGAGCGGTTTCAGAGGTTTGCAAAGGATTTGGGATCCAATTCAGGCGGTTTCGAACTTCAAAGAACGATACTTTGATTTTGCATCTAAAGTTTATGTTCATTACCAATGTAGATAATTTGTTACAGCACTTTTGGGTATTGAGTAGCGTGTACTATTTTTTTAAGTAGAGATAACTGTTGAGGCAGCGTGTAAATTAACAATATGGAATTTCGCCATCGTTTTTATTTTTTATTGAAAAAAAACACAATTTCATGGCAGCAATTGTTTCTGTTTTACCACAGTAAAGAATTTCATTCTCGCTCTTTAGTCAGCTCAGCTAAGTAAGCTTTCGGTTCCTTGATTTTCTCCGCAGAAATAGCATGAACTCAAAAAATATCACGACCTACCCTTTCAATATCTACTCCATCGATATTGAAATTATTTTATTTTATTCACCTCTCCCATAAAGTAAAATGAAATTGGATTTGACACATTAAAAAGTTTATATATATATATATATAATATAAGATCCTTTTCATATATATATATGAAAAGGATCTTATATTATATTAAATGTAACATAATACAAGATTTTCTCAACAAAAAAACGGGTGGTATGAGAGCATGTCCTAAAGTCACACAAAAAAACAATTACTATTATAATGGGGTCTGAGAAAGATCAAAATCAAAGGTCACGTCTACACGAGAAAGAGAAGTGGGAGCATCAAAGCGCTCCTTCTTTTCCTTAGAGCGCGAGACAACAGTCTATGGCGCATGTTGAGGTGCCAGGACAAGCAGAGGATAAAGGCACGGGTTATCCGGAGCGGGGTCAGAATAAGAAGATTCAGAAACATGTATCTGCTTGGCACCACTACCAACAGGGGGAATCTTGATAGTCATATCATTTGGCTGATCTTTGACTTCCGGCGTAGAGAAAGGCTGTCAATCTTTAGGCCGCTAAAAAACTCCTTTGGTCGTCTTCTGTTTATTCTGATTGGGCAATAGTGGGAAATGAGATATTTTGTATGCGCAAGATTTTGGGCAACAAAAAAAAAATATACTTGGACTCTGAGTTTAAATTTGACATCCCTTTTAGACGTTTTTCATGATTTTAGTTGTATAATACTTGCAAATAACCGTTACATGCAACTTGTATATTTTAAATATGACCATTATTTTTTCTATATATATAAAAATATATTAATATATATTAAAAATAATTAAACATGTATGGAATAAGTTTTTATATATTTTATTAACACTATAAAAATAGTGTTATTTAACATTTTTGAAGGGCAATATTTAAGAATGACCGTCACCTAAAAATTGTTCGACAGATATAGGTGGCTGTCAAATTTAACCCCTGTTTGGATGACAAATTTAATCAATTTCCTAAAAGAATGTAATTAATCTCTTTTAAAGATTGGTAATGTTTTTCTTAAGGGATGAAACTGACAATTGCACAAGAGTTACAAATTATGTTCTAAATATCTATATATTTATTTTGCCATAGGTCAAAACAAAATTGCCAGAAAGAATCTGTTCTGAAAAATGCTTACCCGGGAATAATATTTCAGTGTAAATAATTTCAAGAGCTGATGTACGAGACCTGCCATTATTAAAATATTCTGCAAATTATTATCTATTCCCATTTGACAGGATGGATTCAAAAGATGACGTCCAACATACCGAATTAGTTGTGTGGTGGATTAAGTTTGCTGCATATTGATGAGGGTAACAGAATAGTTACTTGGTAGTGCCCCCACACAAAACCAACTACGTATAACAGGAAAATTCCCTGTACAGCGCGAAGCTTCTACTAAAAAAAACTACAATTTTGGAATTTCTGTTTGGGTGGTACCGCTACCTAGTTGGGATTTTTGTTTTAAATTATTCTAGTGTACAATTTGACAAGTGGCTACTGTACAGAGAAAACCTGGCCACTACTTTTCGTCCTTCGAAATAATCAACCAACGGCAAGAATGCGGCCAGCTCGCAGTCGCAGCTTTCAAAAATTAACCGGCAAATAAAAGAAGGAAAATACAGAAAAAAGAAGTTAGAGCAGAGCATGCCAGCCAAAACTTAATTGGACGGCTGGAAGTGACAGCAGCCCAAAATCCGCAGTCCGTGTCCCACTAGCTGCAGCCGGCATTTCTGAAGCGGCTCGGGTCAGGGTTTAAATTTGAGGGTCACTTATCCAAGTTGCGTGTGACGGTTATTTCAAATATTTGGATGTATTTTACAGTTAAAATCATGAAAAACGTTTAAACGGCTGTCAAATTTAATTTAAAGAGCTTCGGGTTTAGAGACGAGATTTGATGTTGTTTTGGACTTTTTTGCCTGTTTAAATCGTATTTTACATTTTACATAATCATCAATCCATTCTTATTTGACGTGAAAGAACTTGGTAAAACCGTCATTATCACTATATATAAGTGCAACATTATATAGATCATAATTACTAAATATGGTTTAGAGAAAATCACTGTTTTTTTTCTGTTGTTAAGTTGCCCACGAAAAACACTAAAAAGTGATGCTTTTTTAAGTTATGAAGAAATATAATTTAAAACAGTCATAATTAAATAAAGATGCTTTATTTTCAGCTTTTTATTTTTGGAAACAATAGATAAAGTTACATTTTTTTTATTGGGAATAATTTATCACTTATATGATTTTAATGATAGTAATAATTGTGATATTATTGTAAACCAATTGTTGAATTATTAATAATTATTTATATTTTTAAAATATAGTTTATTGTATTTTTTCCGTATTTATTATATTTTTTTGTTAGTCCATATTTTATGTCCACCGTATTAGACACTCCGTACGAAAGTTGCTACCTTGATATAGATATTTAAATAACATATATGGTTAAAAATGTGTTTATAACGAACATAAAATCCCTTAAACTTATCCAGAATTTGTAAATATTGTGAAAATAATAATATATTTTTAAAATTGTTAAATTAAAAAAAGACAATTAACACAGATGGACAGACTTTTTACAGCCTCTTAACGTCATAGATTTTTGGTTTGATGGGTTGGGGTAGCTGTCAAATCTCATCTTTGTCTAAGTAAGTATGAAAAAGATACTTAGCGACTCCCATTACTTTTGACTTCCGTTTCCCATTTTTCAAAACACGCCTCACGAGTCACCATCTATTCGAGTGTACTTAAATAAGGCGTCAACAATAGTGACCACGTGGCATAGAAAAAAAGATTCGACGTGGAATCAAATGATGAGGTGCACTCTTGTCAGAAGTTGAGGGTTGGAAATTCAAATTATTGGTGCATGTCAAAATCAGAAATTGTTGATGGCTTAATTCTTTGAAGGTGTTGTAAATTATTATTATTATTAATTGTAGGTGTTGTAAATTTTAATATTGGAAGGAAAAAAAATATTTTTACTTGTTTACACATTCATATATTTATGAACGATTACTTAAAAAATTATATGATATTTTCGAGTTTCAACTTATAATTCTCTATCATTGCTTGAATTTTTTGTCCTTCATCTACAAATCAGAATCGTAAAATACGACCCGTAGATCGTTAATTTTCAGACATGGTCGAAACTCAACTTGTTTGACTTGATGTATATTAGAGGAAAAAATAAAGATAAACACAAATTTATAACATTGTTTGGAGTCGAGATTAGCATGATACTAAATGTTGTACACTTGTATTCCACAAAGTTGTTTTTTCTAATATACAGACAACTTCAAAATGCATATAGTTGTCAACAATGGTTTGTCCCATTGATGTTGTTGTTTGGCTCACATAGAGTGTTAGGAATTAGTCCTAACATGGGTACATTTGTGTGTTAATTTTTAATGTTATGTAAGTTGTTGAGAACAATTTAATATGTGAAGCACATAATAAAGTTTTAAGTGAGTTGTGAAAACAACTCACATAAGAATTCAAGTGAGTGAATCTAGGGTACGTTGAGAGAATATTGGTTATTAGAAAAATCTATCTAAAATTAAGAGAGTGGTTATAGGAGAAGTCCTATAAATATGTAACTCATATTATTACATATATGTCGATTGAATTATATTGAGCCCTCGTTGTCCCGAATATGTGGTAAAACCCACATTTGGTATCATTCCAGGTTCTTGAAAGAGGCCTCTCTATTTTTCACTTCACCCATGCTTTCATTTGTCAATTTAGGTAAAGGCAATGGGTGAGCAGAGAGAACCTCGTGCAAAATCGTTCTCCATTGTCTATGTGTCATCCATTTGTTGTAAAGTCTAACAGGTACAAACAAAGGACTTGTAGATACCATGGACCTTGTGCAAAGCACAAAATATGAAGCTTGTAGCATTCACCCTTCTTGTATATTTGTTAATGGTACTAGTAGATACAACAAACCTCGCAGAGAACCCATTGACATCCATTATTCATTTGCACTGCCTTTTGTTTTCCATTATGTTCACTCTATGTAAAGTATTTCCTCCACTTTTCAAATGTGTACATTCTTTAAATGTCGAAACATATAACTATGTCCCACTTTTTTGCACTTTTTACATATCTACAACAAAATATATCTGAAAACCAAAACATGACCAAACATGTTTATCCTAGCTTTCCAAATCTACTCATTATTTTGTGTGCGTGAGAATTCTTGCGGGTTATCTTATTCCTATAACATTTTGGAGAATTATTTATATGGTTTTGAAGGCTTAGTTTATGGTTCCGTACAGTAATCATAACCAGTCTATTGAAGGTTTTACAATTACAAATTACAAGAAATATATATTTATTCTAAACATTTGTATTTTTTTTAGATCTTTTCCTGTAGATCCACTATTTTACATTCGAGGGTTTGATGTATTATAGTCACTGGTGGCGATTAGCGGGTTATCTCAACCTGTGACAACTTTCTCCTCTCAAAACTTTGGCGAGATATATATCATATCAAGCTCTTTTCGTTACCTACAACATCTCCCCATTGGCGAATTAAACAGATCTCAGAACTATGTATATGGATCAAAATTCCGATTTTTTCAATCACTTGTGACTTTGCACAAGGCTTGTTGTTCAGGAATATCTGCAGGGAAAGCTCTAATCCATTCCATCTTGTATTGAATCGGTCTTTTGATCCCACTCCACAAGCTCCCTCGATTGCTCTGCATTCTGAGTTAGATTGTGACTTTTCTCGGCTTCTCAACCCAAGTTGGGCATGTCCCTCCTATTCGCGACGGTAGTCTCAAAGAATTTTGGAGCTCAAATTGCCCACCGTATGCATTCAAATCCAATACTTGGTGTTCGCTCAACAATCTTTGATGTGCATTCAAAGGATCAAAATCCTGCCATGAGATCTATTATCTGCATCTCTAAGTTTCAACAGATCAATCCTTATAACGTTGGTTATTTACCTCTCCTCATCACATATTGGCACTTTCTCCATCTTGCTCAAGGAAAATCCACGAGCACCCTATGCAGATCCATCATCAATCTCAAGCCGACCCTGCATTGCAAATCTTTGCTACGACTTCAAGCCTGCCCGAGCACTACTGAAAATATCTGACTTAGAGCTCTTTAGGGAAGAGGGGCCAATAGGTGAACATGCCTCCCAAAAGAGATCTTATCAACTAAAAATTCAAATGTCATGGGATCCACACTCTGTACCAATGATAGAATTAATAAAAATCAACATTTGTTTATTCTATTCTTTTCATTGGTGTAGAGTGTGGGTCTCATGACATTTGTGCGAGCTAGTTAGGGCTATCGCAAATCACACCCTCAACTCGAATTCTTACCTTGGATCTCAACTTGGTATTTCTCATCCCTATACGCATTCAACATAAGTTCCTTGGTAGAGCTAGGGAGGGGTTCCATGGACAGGGCTGCTGCTCCACACTTCACTCTACAACGGGTCCCATGGGAATTTCCACAATTTACTGGAGGATAAAAATGAATATGCACCTTAAAAATTGGAGCCCGGCCTGTTTTTTAGGGAGGATAGTTATCGGGAGGTAAAATTTTTTTGCCAGATGGCAATTGCTAGCTCATGAAAAACTCATTGGCTAGAATAATTTTGGAGGGAAACAATTTTTTTTGGAGGGAGAGGAAACCTATAAGAAGAACAAATTTGGGTAAATATGTGCATCTCTTCTGAAGAGGTTGCTACAATAAACAGATCAGGGTATGCATGATTCTTTCAAACTTTTGTTTGTATTTTCCATTAAAAGATTTAATGTCTGTGAAATATGTATTCTATTTTGGAATATTTTTTAATTAGCTTGCTGCTAATTTTTGCATATCCAAAAGCCCCACCGTCGTAATAAGACCCCCCATTCCTACTGCATGGAATGTTATTTCTAAGCAGAGCACCAAAAAAATGACATATCTTCTTCTCCTTGACATAATCCTCCTATTAATCTCACTGTCCATTAACATCTCTTCCTTTGGAAAACAATCTCTAATCCTTCCATTACACTTTGAGGAATATGTATTAAATGCATTACAGACATCCATCACTCTGTTCATGTCAATCTGACACCACATAAAGCTACCATCAAAATTTCTCACGGTGGTCTCCATGGCAGCCATGAACACAACCAAAAACAAGCTCACTACAATCAGATTTGAAGTGGCTGCCATCTCTAAAACAATAGTTACAAGAAAACAATGGTTAATATTCTCTGACTTGTTTATATTACCAAAAATTTAATGTGTGTTGTTAACATTTAAATCGGATTTTTTATTACTCTATTTTTGCATATTTTTTAAGTTAATTTGTTGGTTATTTATTTAATAATCTCTTATTGTTACTATCATTCTAGTTTTGCAGAGGGTTGAGGGAGGAATTTATTATAAGGGTTATGAGATTCACTAAAACTTGCTGGTATGTTATAAACTCTGCTTATATTACAAAAAATTATGTGTTGTGAATATTTAAAATAGATTTCTTGTTTCATGTAATCTCATTGAGTGGGTTTATATGTTTGAAGTTTATATGTTTGTTCTTTTTTTAGAAAATGAAGAATGAATATAGTAGTTTCTATTATTTGGTATTAAAAGTAACCCGAATAAGATAATATAGTGAATAGGTTTCTCTGAAATTGATGATTTTATTACGGTAATGTGCATTGAATGTGTTTCATACTAAAATTACTATTGCTTTCCAAATAAGTTGGATTTTCACACATTGCTTTAATGTAGGAAAAACTACCTTAGTCTAACTCCCCATGGGTAAAAGCATGCATCACCCAAATCCTACAAAGGGTGGGTTTTTAAGGTATTCAACATTACTTTACCAAGATTAATTACCTGATGAAGTGTAATATTTAGATGATTACAACTTATCATAATTTGTTCCAAGTATACAAGGGGGAAATGAAGAGGTAGTCATAACTTCTAGAGACAATTATTTTTTCAAAAAATTTAACTTCTCACTAAAATCAACACCATGATATGAACCTGCCCCTATCAATCAAATTGGAGTGAAACAACTTGGTGTTCTTGAAAATCAATGTTCTGACCAACAACAAAATATTAGAGTTCGTTGGAGAATTGTAGACAATTATGTTATTGAAGCAAATTGTAATGAAAAATATACACAAATGATTGGCAATGCAATGAAAAATGCCATTTCATCTACTAAAAAATGGAAAGTAGTGCAAACTTACTACTCTAGTCATGGTGTTGATAGTACTACAAACCAATGTCGAGATCGATGGGAACATGTTTTTCATGATTTTAAAATAATCCACGATTATGAATCACATATTCCATTGGGTCATGATAGTTATTGGAATATGAAAACTTGAGAGAGAATTGATAACAAGCTTCCAGCAAATTATGGGAAAAGTGCACCAATCTGGGGGGCCAAAAAATGGACAAGAAAGTGAAAATGAGAAAAATGCGATCGCATTATGTTTTCTTTGGTTTAGTAATTCACGAACCTAAAACGTGTACACGTTATAACGCATACTCATTTTACTAAACTATAAATAAAAAGGCTCGAGCCTTATTCGTTTTATTTTCCCCTAAACGCGAGTTTGACAACAAAACCCTGCACTCGTGTTTTATATTCAGCTACATCTAGCTCCCATGACTGTCTGAGAATAACCGCGAAGATCAAAATCAATAATGGCACCATGGAGAAGAGGCAGGAAAAATTATTTTATCTAAATTGCATTGAAATTTGGTATTCATATAGTAGAATTTGAATTGAATACATTTTTTTATTGTTACAGTTCCACCTTAACCACAACCAAACCCTGCAATTTTTGTTAACCATCCTAGCCCTCCTATAGTTGCTGAACATCCCTTGGATAGTCAGGAGGATTTAGCAACCCATATAGTGGAAAACAAGATTGAAATTGAGGAATTAATAAAAAAAATGAGGGATTCCCATTCTACAAACCCCCACTGTGCCTCTCTTATAAACACATTGGAGGCATTAATGACTCAAGTTGACATAGAAACAAGTCAAATTGATCATTGAAAATATTATATAGAGCGTTGTAGGGAATATTACGCCAAAAAATTCTCATATGCAGATGTAAAGAAAAAAGAAATTATAAAATACCTCAGACATGCCTTATTCATGAACCTACGAACCAATTTTCTTGTTATGTTGTCATGCAAATAGTTTCAAATCCACTGGTGCAATAGTGATTTGATTAAAAATAATTTTTGAGACCGATGGTGGATGGTGTTTGATTTTCCACCTTGCAATAAAAACGAGGTTCCACTATAATTTTTGAGGAAACTCTATTGTGAGTTTATCCTCAACGAGATCTTGAACTATTTTGATTTATGGGATTTCCAGGGCAGAGCAAAAGGCTTTGCACATGATTAACCAGGTGCACAATGTGCACCTATTTAGCGGGGTAGAGTCCCCACACAAAATCCCCCTCACCTTGAGACTGTCCCTCCAGAAGTGAATGAGACAGTAGATATTGATACACTCCATGTGCTTCAGGGGCTATCTGATACCCTTGTTTGACATATGAGGGACATTTATGATCCATATGTTCATGGAGGTACGCAGAGTATTCCCTCAGGTAGTACTAGCATGAGGCCACATCTTTGTTAGTCATGTGGTAACATATGCTTGGGGTCCGAGGAAGATGATAATTTTATGCATACTGGTGTTAGTGGAGTTTCCATTGGTGGTACACATGATAATGGCACTATGTTAGACAAATTTTTGAGTGATACATTTGGATTCCAAACATTGGCGACACCTTTGTAGGTATTTGTTATTTTTTATTATGTATGTTACAAAACGATTTGAGTACTTGATTTACTTATATATGTTAAATATTTGAAATAACTATATTTGTACATGTATGAATTTATATTACAATGCGCGGGAGAGACATCATCATCCCTACCACAGGATGCGAGCACCATGCCTATGCATACATTCATAGAGGTAATTTAAAATGTTAATTATGTAAAATTCTCATATATGAATCTAGACTAAACTTTTCAACTCAAATATATGTCTATATATGTGTATGTTTTTGTATATATATTATATTTGTTCAACTAACTTGATGTGATATATGTTTGATAAAGTTGATGACCTCACTAGATATACCACCATCTCTACAACGCGTACAAAAAGGTATTGCCGTTGTGATTTCGTTTGCGTAGCAACTCACCAAGGTGTTCAAACTACATGTATTTTCGTTTAATAGCTCGTGTAATTCATATTATGCTAAATTATGTTTAAAATAATGTCCTTCATTGTAGAATTACTAAATTATGTTAATAATGTTCTTCATTATGTATACACAGGAGTTACCTGCGACAGATAGCAACCCTATTCATATGATTCACATGTGTGGCGTGGTAAAAAATTAGTTGTATATTGATAAAATTATTTAAAATATTGTCATTACGCATACATGTACTTAGTTGGCATAAATATTTTGATATGTGTTCAAAACATTTATTGTTAACATAGTTCTATTTTGGCTAATTTTGATGTTTGATTTTTTGATCTTATGTGTATGTAGGGTTCAACACCTTCCATTTTTACTTAGAGGTCACGAACTCCTTGAGCTCATCGTTTTGATACCCACGTTCATGCTCCAGGAGCTCTCGATGACTCATCTGAGCGTGAGATACAGATTCAACATGAATGAGAGATTGCGGTAAGTGTGTGTAAATGTAAATAGTTTCATTAGCATGGTCTTATACATGTTGAAAATTTATGCATTAAGTTTTGACAAAAAAATTGTTTGCATTTATAGGGTCGACTACAGGGGAGTTTGGTGCCGAAGAGGACTTGTAGTATGGAGCGCTTGGAGGATCTTTTCAGTCATATCACAGATCTCCATCTACGTTTAAGGGAGGGCCTTCTTCAAGAAAGGCCAAGAGAGGGATACATTTCGATGATTATATATATATATGTATGTATGTATGTATGTATGTATGTATGTATGTATATGTATATGTATATGTATATGTATATGTATATATATAGATTATGCCTATGTATGTCTGTATATATGTATATGTATGTATGTATTTTACATACACACTACAACATACATTACCTTAACCTACATATATCAGGACATCCACCAGACACAACACACCATACATGAAGATAGAGAGATATAACGAGATACAATATCTATAGATAGAGACACCACAGCCAGCAAACCATACAGACATACATACAGAAGACATACATCAAGACATATATAATAGACAACATAACATATCTATAAATAGAGTATATGGATACATTATGTAGATACATATATGTATATATATATATGATATAGGTATATGGGTATATATATATGTATCAGATATGTGTGTATATATATATGTAAAAATGTATACCATATATATACATGTCTATATATAATGTATATATATATATGTGTATATATAGGTATTATATAGATATGTGTATATATATAGGGATCACATAGGGATACATATATAATATAGTATAGATATATTATAGAGATATATAGATATAGATAGTGTATATATAGATGTGTACACAAACATATATATATATATTATATAGATATGTATATAATGTAGACATAGGTATACACGAGAGAGAGCACGAGAGAGAGAGAGAAGAGAGAGATACAATGGCTAGAGAGGGGACAGAGGGAGACACTATGAATACAAACATATGAGAGAGACAGATAGAGAGAACACAGAGACAAGAACAGAGAGAGATAACAGAGAGGGAGAGACCAGGAATGGGTAGAGGGAGAGATGTAGAGAGAGGGAGGAGGGTGAGAGGGGGTAGAGGGAGAGATGGGAGAGTGGAGGGAGGGAGGGAAGGGGGAGGGAGGGAGGAGGGAGAGGGAGAGAGAGAGAGAGGGAGAGGGAGGGGTAGTGGAGTAGGGAGGGAGGGAGGAGGAGGGCGGAGGAGAGAGGACAGCGAGAGAGAGAGAGAGAGAGAGGAGAGAGAGAGGGGAGAGGGACGAGAGAGAGGGGGACGCAGTTATATATATATACATATATATAATAATATATAATCTATGTATATTATGTTATATATGTCATATGCTAACATAGATATAAACACACACACACATATATATATAATAAGGTATATATCGAGAGGAGGACAGATGGAGGGAGAGTATATAGGTGTAGAGACATAGATGATACAGGCGATGAGATAGGTAGGGGAACGAGAGAGGGGATAGAGTACAGAGAGAGACAGAAGAGAGGGGAGATAGACATAGAGATACATGAAAATATTGTTATAATAGGGTCCACATAGATATATACATATATTGTATATATATATGTATATATGTATACATATGATACATATATATACACACAACACACAAATATATATATATATATATATGTGTGGTGTGTGTTGTGTATAATATGTATACATATGTATACACTATATTATATATATATACATATATGTATGTAATAATTAGTGTGTATATTATATAGGTGTATATATACATATATATACATATATATGTGTAATATATTACATCTATATACATATATATACATATAATTACATATATGTATATGTATCTATGCTTAATATATATATATGTATATGTATATACATATATATAATATGTATACTATATATGTATATATATATATATGTATGTATATATATATATGTATATGTATATATATGTATATGTATATATATACATATACATATACATATATATATATATATGTATATATGTATATATGTATATATGTATATATGTATATATATGTATATATATGTATGTATGTATGTATATGTCTTATGACATTTGTTGTATGCCTATGTGTATGATGTTGTATGCACATTTGACATTTTATGTATACCTATATGGCATTAACTTGATATTATATGACATATTTGTGCTTTTTTATATTTATTGTGCACATTAATACAATTTGGAACTCGATATTTTTTATTAAGACCTTGCACTTCTGAGATTATTTTTGTATGAAACTAATATGATGTGCACTTGACAATATAAGACATTATGGATTATTTATTCATTTATTTGTGTTCTATACTAGTGTTTTCAATGTATAATATGCATGAAACTTTAGAAATCAATATTTATATAATGTATGTATATAAAGAGTTATCTAATATGAGTAATTATTCGTTCAATTTATCAATGTGTATATGTGTATTTGCCTTTCTTGTGCTTCTTCTTGCTCATGGTCTCTTTGTATTGGTTCCTATCTTATCATGCACCTACTACATTCTTAAATGCTTCTTAGTCTTCTCCCTTGTTAAAAAATCTTATAAAATAATTAGTACCATCACTAACTTGATTCATAAGGCTCCAAATACCACTGTTGTTCATCTTACCAAAACTGTCAACTATGCCCCTTAAGAAATGTTTTTTGCAACAAGAATGGATAGAAGGATCTAAGGATACCCAAAAAGTATTAAAAGCTTCATTAGTTCACTTTTTCCATCCCTAAGGGGATCCTAAAATCTTAGACTCCAACTCCTTCTACAACTCCATAGAGTTCACCTTTTCACTTTTCGCTCTTGAAGCACTAACTAGCCTTGTCCCATTGGACTGTGCAACATATATCCACTTGTATGAGGTTCCGTAGGAGAGGTATTCATAATTATGGGAGGGTTTAAGGACTTTCCTTGACCGTGCCACAATAATAATTGTATTCTCATAAATAAACATGACGGTGATTTGGCAATCTCAAAAATGTACTTATCATAATAATGAAAAATAAATGCAACTAATAACAATTAATAATCAATAAGTAAATTGGTGGCAGGATAATCAATGTCTACCACATGCCACCTCCAAATTACAAATATCATTTCGTTTAAATTTTCTTCAAGAAAGGTTGGGGGAAATTAACTCACCATTTTCTTCACACTTTCAGAGGTCCAGAATATCAATTCACCCCAAATTTAGAAAATATGGAGAACTTGGAAAGCCAAATTACATTTATAAAGATAATATCAAAGCGAAGGAATGTATTTCATAAGTAATTACAGTCAATTTTTTTCTCTTTTCTATTAATTCCTACTAAAACTAGCCTTGTTATTGCATCTTAATAAAAAAGTTCCTAGGATCAGAGGGAGCTTTTAAACTTATCACACAAGTATGGGGATTTCTCTCTGATAATACCAAAAAGGATACCTATAACACCGTGAGAAAAAACCAACAAGGGAAAAACCCTACCTTCTACCAACCAAATTCTACAGGCACTGCCACTACCATTGTCATGGCTAACAATCTAAATGGGAATAATTCTTCAAGAGTGGATTTCTTTCCTGAAACCTCCATATTCAATGACCACGACTAGAACCAGAAACAAAAATAGAAACATGGCTAGGAACACAATCTGGACAAGGACCTAGATTGGAAATTTGAGAGGATTTATGAGGTTCAATTTTATTTTCCAAGATGCATTACTCCAATGTTTGAGAATGTTTCACCAGATGCAATGACATTCTGATTCAGACACTCGATGATTCTTGAATTTCCAATCATGCCATAAACCCCAGTAGTCATCAATCCTTAGATATAGGGAGACACCATTACCTGGCTTCCATTTGTAATAATAGAGATATTTGTAAATTCTTGTTATGACCTCTAAATATATATTCATTTTAAGTTGTTTGGAAATCACATCACACCCTTCACTTGGCTTGATGACTACCCATATATTTTTTAAGGATATTTTGAAAGAATCCATGGGTTTATCATGGAAGGAATTATTAATGAATGTAAGGTCACTAAGCCATAGGCCATTTGACTCCCATTCAGAACTGAACAAGAAAGATTCACTAGGAAATTGATAACCCATGTGTGTTATTATCCATTCCTCTATTGCTATGTTTATTTTGTACACACAAACTCAATGATGGTTCTAGGCACAAGACAAGGAAATATGGTCCTAATAATTTCATTCCCTCTATCATTGTAGCTGACAATAGTAAGTCATTCAAGAATAAAAATGGTGTGTAGATATCCAAGTTTATAATGAACCATATCATTTTCCGATATGACATCCCCTCTGCCATTGTGGCTGAAAATGGTAAGTCATTCAAGAATACAAATGTGAAGGCATTGTGTCAACAATTTCAAATCTGAATTAATTATTCAACCCCTATTACCCTCGAGGTAATGGCTAGGATAAAGCCTCAAATAAAACCCTTGTTTATACTATGGAGAAGATGGTGAATAAATTTGGCTGTAATTAGCATTTGTAGATTCATCCCACCCTTTGGGCTTACAGAACATCCATCCACACCCCTACACGTGCTACTCCATATTCCTTAGTTTTCGTCACAGAAGCCATATTACACCTTGAGATTGCTCTCCCCTCTATACTCATAGAGCTAAGAGATTAATTGGAAAAATAGGAAGAATTTAGAGTGGCTCAGATAGCAGAGCTAGAACTATTGGATGAGAAGCACCTTCACACCTTTGATCACCTAAAAGTGTATCAAAATTGAGTGCATCGAGGTTATAACAAAATAATTATACCTCTCCAATTTGAGGTAGGAGACCTTGTTCTAAAGGAAAAAAAGTTCAATACCACTGAGGATCATGAAAAGAAAGGTAAGTTTGAGCCTAATTGGTTAGGGCCATGTGTTGTGGTTGCTAAATTTGGTTTAGGTGCATACAAGTTTGTTGAATTTGATGGTGATGAACTTAGGGAACCCATGAATGCCATACATCTCAAGCATTTCTATGCTTAAGTATGGGGTCCTTCAAATATCATAAAATAAACTATATATATATATCGAAAAAAGTAAAGAGAAATCAACACGTCCAAGTGTGAAAACTACACGATTGTGGCACTTTGGAAAGGTACTTTGGTCAAAACCAGTTTCCGGCACCATTGGAGGGTCTTTTGTTCACAAGCATCTCATACCTAGGATTATGGTGGCTTTATCCTAAGATAGTCTTTGCCTTTTTTTTGAGATACTTTTGATCTTTTCCCTCTTGGCCTTGATTTGGCTGATCCTACTTCTGTATGCGAAGAGTTTTCCTATGTACATTCCCATTTAACGCTGGGGGCATTTTCACATCTTCACTTTCTTACACATACATGTGACATTCTTCCCTTCTACATCCCATATATTGCTGAGGGAATCCACGTTTATTCATTTTCTTACACATAGATTTGTATAACTTTTGAAAATCCCAAAACATTCAAATATGTTTAGTTGGAAAATTAAAAAAAATCAAATGCGTCTCATGGAAAACTCAAAAACAATATAGCATTGTATTAAGATAACACCAAAACCAATGAAAAACATTTTAAAATTCTCTCGCAAAAAAAAAGTAGTTGTTTGTTTACTTTAGTTATTTGTTTGTACATAGTTTTGTTGGTTTTCCTTTCTTATATTGTGTGCTTTAAATTGGATTCATTTTCTTGCGTAGATTAAGTGCTACATTCATCTTTTGTGGAGTTTATTTGGTTCATTTTTATCTTGCATACTTGTATATAGTTGTGTTGGTTTGATTAGATTTGATTAACTTGTGCTTGTCTTATTCGACTGTACATTTTGTTACCATTTCATCATCAGTATCAGCTATCATCACATCTAAACATCATCACATATCAATAAATGCTAAGATACATCATAATACAAATGAAAATTAAACATGTATGCTAATCTAACATCATATAATATCATCACATGGGGCAAGAGGGATTATCTTTATCCCACCACATCATAGACCATAATAAAAACATGGGCTAAACCTATTATCACATATAACAAAAATGTGATAAAATAACACAATCCATCATCACATATCCATATAAAAAAATCAATGTCCATGTACAACAATATGTATCAATATACATCAGATATAATACAAGCCATCATGGGCATGGATAAAAAAATATGCCTTCATCACAAGGAATAATAAAAACAATATATATATATATATATATATATATATATATATATATATATATATATATATATGTACATCAATTCAAACATGTTCCTTCATCTCAAGGCATACGTAAAAAAATAATACAATAATAAAGAGTCATGAATGAATCTTGCCAATGCTCAGATTGCCTAGACAATGACTTGGGCTGGCCTGCCTCTGACTGGGTCACGACATTTATACTGATGTGGTAGACCTAGATGGCCTATGTGATCTTGATATCAATATGATGTCTTCCAGATGAATGAATACATATTCCCTCTATCCCTCTAGAGTTGCATCATGATATAGAGCTCTGTAGTGATCTACCTTAGCTGATGCTGCTACAAAAGCATATACCGAGCCTGGAGACCCTGCTCCATGATGTGGAGCATCACGCTCTATTTTGAGTCTCGACACATCTACCTACATCTGAGTCCTCTCATCTCCCCACTATTCCAACTCGACACCCAACTAGTATTGCTTAGATATCACTTGATCCCTCTCTGTGGTGACCTGCTGTAGTTGTTGCCTCAAGGAAACTATATCCCCTATACCTTGGGTAACCTATCTAAGAGGTGATCTTTGTGGTGATTTGTATAGTGCACTCAATCCTCCACCTATGGGAATATATGGTGGATACCCCCTCCCATCTCCTCCATCTCCACCATCCACACTTTTTGCTAAGTGACGACTTTCTACTCATGGTGGTGAAAGCAGAACCTGTACTATGGGCACCTATTGTGCCTACACCTATATACCCTATATAATAACCTGTTGTACCTATACATGGGCCTGCTACTATAATGAATACTATGGGGGAGGACCTTTTGGTGGAACCTGTACCTATAGACCTATCCTTGGGTCTGTAAAGCTGGCTCAACCTTAGGCTGACCCAATCTAGCTATGTCTCTTAGATTATGTCCATGTAAACTATGTTTTATTGCAACTACCCCTGCATCTATTGCGGCTTAACGGATCGTAAGGCATAGAGGAAGTAATTTGACATACCAAGCCCCATAATCTTCCATAGTCCTGAGGTATACCACCCATTGCTATGTGATCCATCCCTGTGGAGCAACATAACAAAAGCTGTCTCGAGCTTTCCACATTCTGATCTATGGCCCAAAATTAAATGTCTTATGTGTCCTCGGCGCATACCACATATCATCTCATGGTATTCCTTGGATATAACCAAGTTGTCATTTTACCCATTCAATACAATATCACTCTTTGATATGACTTCGGCTACCAATAATAAAGTGGTCAATCTATGCAGTGTTGAGCTCTATACCATCATCATGCCACTAATATAATCTATATGGTCGCCATGTGATCATATGCAGTTGTAGATCATTAAGCGCCCACATGTAATATGTCGTATCCCCCATGTGTAATTGAACATCCTCACCCACTTTCTCCCACCCCATACAAGAGGGCTCGTCTGTATCTCTAACTCATAGTAATCCATGTGGGCAACCAATAACAATATGATCCCATGCCAAAATCTGCAGTAGTGTACTTAATCCGTGGTTCTTCTGACCTCAGTAAGAAATCAAATGCAGATCCCAATACAAGTGGGCCAAGATACACTAGCCCCAACAAAAGACCTCTCCATCCATAAATCTTTAAACTAATACTTTCAAACCAAGTGGGAAGTGCATGTCAGTCTTGTCAGGTAGCAAGTAGCCATTGATAAGAGCCATTAAATAAACTGGTATCTTTACAAACCATTGATCCGTGAAGCACACATAAATATATACTACCAGAACCTTCCATCTCGGTGCAAAAATATGTCATAAATTCTAGCTAGGAATCGACCACGATCCCTGTCATACTCCACGAAAGTGCTCTGAATTGGCACTCTGAGGATCCTCCAAACATCCTCTACGGTCACTGTCATCTTGCTAGTCAGAAGTCTAAAAGTCTGGTTCTCACTCCACCATCTCTCTGCTAAGGCAGTCAGGAGGGCATGATCCAATGTAATGTGAAGCATATGTGAAATATGAGTCAAACCGATGGCATTCAGAACAATAATCAATCCTTTCCTCTCTCGTTGTGTGAAAATCTGCTCATAGGCTCTAAGGTTCCCATGTCGCTCACGCACATCCACGTTACGCAATCTCACTTGCAAGATTGCACAACACTTCATTAACATCATTTTCTCCTAATAATATATTCCTAAGATATTCTAATTGATTCTACATTCTTCTATTCATGCCTAAGTTTTTCTTAAACTTCAAATTTTATTCTGAATTTTTTCCTAAGGAACACAAATTACACTAGCACAATCTTGTTTGCACTAGTTCACCCCTTTTGGCACTAGTGAAAGCTTGCACTTGCACATGCCTTTACACACTAACTTAATCACATTCGCACTAACGCAAGTATGCTCTAGTGCGCCCATTTTCCCATTAGCTCTCCTAGTTTTGTGACTGTGCGTGCCTAAACTAACCAAGAAACTAGTTTGGCACTAGTGTGTAATGCCTCTGCGCCATCATGCAACCCATTTTTACACCAAAACACACCCTTCTCACTAGCATGCTATAGTGATTTCGCTAACATGACCTAGGGCTTGCGCTAGTGCGACCCCATATTTTTCCCCTTGCTAGAAAATGTTATAAATGCACTCAAAAGTGAAATTTTTTGGTTTATGTACTAGTGTCAGGTTTTTTGGAGGCCTCCTGAAATCTCAAACACAATCTGCATGGTGTTTTCAGCTCTGAATCCAAGCCATCTCTCTAAAATTTCAGAGTAAAAACCTCTCCAAAACTCAAAAGGGTATAATAACAAATAATTTTCCGTAATGGATTTTACCCCTTTTGGCCTGCTATATATAATTTTTTTTTCCCTAATTCATCATTTTCTCACCCTTGATGGGCTAGATGACCGCTGTGATTCTTCTATATTCTTCTTTCACTCGTCATAATGATTATTTTTATTAAATAGTAAAATTTCACCCATTTTTCGCTACGTTGGAGCATGTTTTTGCTTCCCAACGACCCTTTCTGTTACATGGGTCATATTTTTGATTTCCAACATTTTTTGGCAGTATCCCATGATATTTTCATTCTTCTAGATCATTTTCTTATTGGAAAAATAAAAAAAAATCTAAAAACAAATAGTAAACTTTTTAAAAATCCAAAAAATTAGTAAAAAATAAAAAAATCCATTTTTTTTGAAAAATTCATAAATTTTCAAAATTTGGTAAAAAAACATGCACGCATTTGAAGATTTTATCAGACGTATTGTCCCCAAACATCAAAATTTTTACTACAAAACATCATTCTTTGGTCCTCAATTGTTTTTGGAAACAAATTGTGGATCATATGGATTCGTCTTCATTACTAAAGCTAGTTTTCTTACTATGTATGTACTCCCTTGCAAAAACGAGTTGCTTGGTATTGTTTCATAGTGCATGATTAATTTTTCATCGGACCCCTGCATCCTCAATTTATTCACCTCACATGTATCCTTTCTTGGGGTGCCATTTTCAACCCTTGTTGTTAACTTGAATATTTGGTAATTGAAGCTTTAAAACAAAAACATTGGTGCAACTGTCAAGTGAACATTGTTTTTTTAAGTATGTGTGTTTGTACTTGTTTTCATGTTAAGTTGGCTTGTTTACTTTCTCGTATTGCATTATGTTATGTATGTTGCATGGAGTTAGTGTTTTAGCAATGAACAAATGTTAGTATTATAGTTGTTCATGTTATTTTACACTTTTGTTGTATGGATATATTTTCATAAGAATCGATGATGTAGATCAGATGAGCAATGTGATGAAACTAAGTTGCTTATTGAATGAGATGGATGTAAAATCTATTTCCATATTCTTCACTATCATTTTTTCTTCTAAAACACCCAGGGCAATAGGGATAATTTTTATCCCTCCCTCCCCCACCTTGTTTCTTCTATTCATTTCCTTCATATTTTTGATCGTCGATCGACCTTTTCTATCACCCCATCGACACTCGAGGGGGCATCCTTAATTCTACTAATTTTTCTTTAAAATTTACCTTTTTATACTTTTCTACTATCTTTGAAGTGGCATCACTTACGCCACCCAAAAGAGGCGAAAATGTAGACACCTAAACTCCGCTTACGTAGTTTTATTTCTATTATTGTACTATCCTCTTTCCTATCATTTTCATTATAATTAGTTATTTCCCACTAATTAACTAAATTTTCCCTCTATATTGGCCAATTAATTACACTTCATTAATTAACAAGCCTTTATCACATTCTGGATGCCAATTAACGACACTTCGTTAGCTATAATCCTCTTTGAATCAATTAAAATAGTTAATTAATCCTTTTTTAACAATGAATTTAGTTAATAAAACTTTTTATTGGCTAAATCTCTCTTTCAAATGCTTCAAATCATATCAAATTTCTCCCAATCACGTCTAAATAGCCTAAAAATATTATTCTAGCCTATTAATTAATCATAGTTGATTAATTAAATCATCTCTAACTCCCATGAGTTGCTAATTACTTGTTAATTCCTCTAATCAAGCTTAACAAGTCTAAACATACTTTATCCTTTATCCCACATTCATTGGGATTCAAGCTTCTCCCACATAGGAAAGCTATATAAAGGATCAAGCTCCTACCTTCACACCTTACACCATATTTTTTGCTAGTATTATCATATAAAGCATATGATTAAGAGTCTTTCTCCATTGATGGAATAACTTGCTCTTCTTTGAATCCATTTCTTCATGCTTGATTAGTAAAGGAAGATCTAAACATGGCCTTGTAGTCATTTTAGTGAGATTCTTTCATCATCTTGAAGAAACAACAAAAATTCGATTGCTTATGATGTTCATAGGTTCATATTTTTAAAGGTAATCATACATTTTAGTAGAAATGACTTGTAGTTAGATGATTTATTTCATGTTATTGGATATTAGCTTTCCATTAAGATCTAATCATGATGGTTCTATATTAATTTAACTTTTTTTGAGACTACTAGGTGTTATCCTCATTTATTAGCATAATAAATTTAACATGAACATAGATTCCATTCCATTTACACTTATAACATACTACATATCTTGGTTGCACATTGGTCTTGCTTACTTATTCTCTCATGTACACTTTGCTTACTATGTTAGATAGATACTTTGTATGTCATTATCTTTATCATACACACATGCACATTCACTTGCCTTATAGTTGTGATCATATAATTTACACATATCGTTACAAACATCATGGATGTTTGCCACTGTACCTCTTACCAGTCCCACAATAGACTCCTGGGACCATCTACTTTTGTACACACTACAGGTGTTATGGTTTTGTTTTATACTTCTTCATATTATTACTATCACACTACTCTATATCGGATCATACACACTTTGACATACAATTTATCTTTATAACATGCTAATGGGTGCTTCATGTGCAACATTTGTCTTGTAGGAACTATTTGTTACCATGGTTTTTTACCACTTTGTTTGTCACTGTTTGTCATTGTTTGTAGGATTTTCCCTATGTATTACTTATTCTCTAATTTACCCTATGCTTTTATCCACTTCGTCCTTGATTGTCTTGCGACATCATGAATGATGTCCCTTGTTTGTAACCCTCTTTTCATGGTCTACATTGTCTTCTTGCTTGCTAGCTTACACATTGTCTTCTATATGTGTTTTTATCTTGTTTGCAATAATAATTGTTTCCTAGCTACTTTGTTTGCATGTTCCTTGGTTTCTACCAAGCACACTCTCTCCTCCCTATAGGGCATCATTTTTAGCACAACGTCTGATCCTCCTTTGGGTCGAATAATCCTTGCAACATCGCATGCTCCCCAAACAAGGGGGACATCATTGGGTGAATCAGTCACCCCATATAATAATCTATAGTCATATTATAAAACAATTCACTACTGGTACAACACAATCTTTTGTCTCAGTAACAACCTAGAATCTAACTTGGGTCCTCAGTACAACACAGATGCTAGCATCTAGACATAGACAATAGTTCCTTGGTACCACTGATCCTTCTTGGGTGTCTATGGCCAGGGGTAATTCCACACTTTTTCTTAGATCAGTATAACTTATAGTGGTTTACACAATGACTTTTACAAGATAGGTACAATCCTTTAGCACTCAAAATGCATATTTTTTCCTCTTTTCTATTTTCAAACTAGATCAAAATGGATCAGATTTGAACACATCATATGTAGTGGTGTTTATGCTTTGGTAAGCATTAAAAAGTTGGAGAGTAAAACTAGACCTTTATCCCTATAATTATTCTACACTTGGCATGAGATTGCCCAAAAACTCGCACTTAGTACAACTAGTGTGAGATCACCTGAAATACTCATTCTTGGTGTGAGATTGCCAAAAAAACTCATTCTTCTACACCATGTTCAGGATACATTCTATCTCCTTTCACTCATCACGTATCAGGTGCACATGTTCCTTTTCACATTTTTACATAATTTTCAAACACTTTTTACTTGTTTGCATAAAATTTTTCATATACACATATTTGACTACTTGTTTGCTCTTCTCTTTTACAGGTCCTTCCTTATGGGAAGCAACAATCATATCATCAAGCATCAAGTGACATTGGAAAAAAGTATAACGTGATATATACACACACGTTCTCATCCCTAGGGTTATTTTCACTTTCTCTTCTCTATTTTCCACACTTCACTTTCTATCAATCCACACTTTTTTCTAGTCTCCTCGGCACGCTTTTGCCGTCGATCTACATGGTTATTAGGTACACATCTCTTATTTACTTTATGTTATCGAGAATTCATTCAATAACATAATGTGGGGGTAAAATGTGGACACTAACTCACGCATGTTGGGTATATTTATAGGTCATGATCATGTACGACTATTCATATTATTCCTAAGTGAGAAAAGTACTAATTGACCACTGTATTTGGAATCTTTGCTTTCTTCTTGGTTTCCCTCTTGGTCCTACACACCTTCTTTCCCAATATAACTTTTTATACTTCAATTTTTCTGAGTTTGGACACTAATGCCCAACTAGGATGCCAACGCCTAGGCACCCCCATCCCCTCAGGGCGCCCCCAACCTCTTTGTATCTTGCTTGTATCTTTTGGGTCCCTTCTATCTTTTGGACATATTATTTTCTTGGTGGTCGGAATTTTAGTGGTTAATTACAAAATTTAAATAAAGGAATCATATAAATATAAAGCTATGTGACCATAATAAAGGACCAAACACTAATCATCTAGTACCATCACCTAAGGTTGCATCTAAAGGCCATTATAAGAGCATCAAAGCATCCATATAACATCCATTCAAAGGAAAAGGGTCTGCATTCTTCTGCATACACTTCATAGGAGGGAAAGTTCATTTTTCCATGCACACATCTATCTACATTTTCTACATCTAGATATTACTCGCTATCAAGTGTAACTTGCATAATAGCCACCTAGGGCATGATTCTACAAACACACACAAAACTACATGGAGTTTGAAATGTAGTGTAGCGCCCGGATCATAATTTCACTCAGTTGAGTGACTATCGAGGTCATTTTGATTCTACATTTTCATCTTTTTATTTTTAGGATTTGATGTGTTTTGAGGTTTTGCAAGTGCTCTTTCTATTTGCAGGTTGCAGGCCAATTCGGTGATTAAGCACTGAAGTACATATGACTAAAGGAGACATCAATGAACATCTTGTGACCCTACAAAATTGAGTTTCTAAGGTTCTAAGTAGTCACAGGTGCCCAGAGGAGGTCTGTGGTGCTCCTGACCCTATTCAAACACCCTAGTCCTGGCATTCCCGATAGTTCTACATTTTTTTAGACTCGGTTGCGACACTCTATTTTCTATTTCATCAATTTTTTAGCCCGATACATCTTTGGGATCATTATAAATCAGCTAATTATCTTACCGTCTCTCTTGCACGTAGGGTTTTAAATTTATTAGTTTACTTGTTTTTGTCAAATATGTTTTTTATTTCATATCTATTGTGTTGTAATTTAATTAGAATTCAACATTTATATTTCAATATTTTTTAAAATCACATACAAATATATAGATTTTTTGAATCCTAAGTATAAGGATTTTTATTCAAGCTCCCAACAAAATCACATATACATGAGTTTTTTTCTCACCCCCAAACAAACATCGAGTTGTTGCAAAAGTTTAATAACATGAACATACTAAATAATTCTTGACATTCCCCTCCCCTCCTTAGTGTGAACATAGGGAAAGGAACATTGAAAACATAATCATATTCCACCATAGACTTTTTGGTTTACATAATGTTGTCTAGATCTTGCTACACATGATCACCTATATACGAGAAGTTATCCCACTTTCACTTCCATTTGAATGTATCATCGATCGATCATCTTCTAATGAAGTACAATAGTAAGAGGATATCTGCAATCAAATGATCACTACAATCAGTTTCCCTCATATACAATTCTTTTGGAAGAATTGCACCTTCCATGTCACATCACAACACTTATAAGAGAAAACATTAGGAATATCACATTCCAATCAAACAAGCACATACTTCTATTCTTATTCAAACACAAAACTGAAATAGTAGAAACTAAAATTTGAGGACTATGTATTGTTGCATTTGCAACCAATATTAGTAATCACTGCCACATTGATGACATATAATATGGGGACGATTACAACTGCCACCCAGGAACTGATCTTGGTTTTAGCCATTTTGTTGCAAGTTTGGTGCCACTAACGCAATTTTGTGGCCTCGTCGCTAGTGATTGGTGAGAATCCGCTAATCGGCCTCCTTCCTTTGTTACCTCCATCCTTTGGTTGATGCTACTAACTCAACTAAATTTAGATATGAAGCTCATAATATTTACACATTGTTTATTATTTCTTCCCTCTTGTAATGTGAAACAATTTATTTTTAGGACGTCGGTTTCAATTGAAAATGTGTACATGAAACATATTTTTAATTTTTTTGATGAGTTAATACTATTAAAATCACACGACAAATTTTTGAGGACTTTGATGCATGACTAATAAAGACATTTGATAAAACGATAAAAATAAAAATTATGACTAGCATAAATATATCTTTTAACTCTAATAGTAACCATTTTTAATGCAACATAAGGCTAATATTAAAATAATTGACCAAATAACTTATTTCAAGATCATAACCTTACTACGCTGAAAGGCGTGTTCTCTAGTAGAAATCCCAAGGGGCTCTGAACACGCTGTACCATCGCATGTCACTCCAAGCCATCTGCTTCATTTTCCGTTTCGTTGACCAAACTGATCTGAGTCGTCCATGTGTTTGTCTTGGGTGTAGTGGTCTCAGACCTTTGGGAGGACATGATTATGGCTACTGCAATATAAGGGTGGGGTGTGGGGGAGTAGATAGATGAAAGTAACAAGCGTATGTATCATTTCATTCATGTTAGTCTCCATAAATACATACAAGCAATTCGTAATGCAGACAGATAATGAAAAACATTATTACTCATAAATCTTAATTGTTGTTTAACGTACGGGGTCCTGTGATCACGTTCAGCTGCCAAGTGTAGGGTGCTGGTATCCAAATTCCAGGTGTGCATAATTTTCATCTGAAATTATTATTTAACACTGATGTACCATCATACGATATTGTAGAAGAGGAGGAAGGATATAGAGGAAGTAGTGAAGAGGAAGAAGACGAGGAAGACGAGAGTGACAACGATGGTGAAAGGAAGGGAATTCGTATTGTGGAGAGTTCAAATAATTTTCGCGCGGTATTTGTGAAAATTATGGAGAGGAAAGTCCAAGATTATGCCTTGGTAACTTATAATTTATTCCATCTGCTTTTGTATAAGGAAAAGAGAAAATTTTCATTTGCCCTGGTAAATTAAGGCACACTAAATATTAGAGTAAATGATTTTAGGCTTCTAGTGTCCATAATGTAGAAAAGGTAGCTTACAGGAAAAACTATGTACATATTAGGATAGTTTCCTAGATTTCTAGGTTAGTAATAAATTACCTGGCACTGCTGCGTTGAAAAGAGAGATTTTAGTAAAGATTGTAAACCGCTTTAGATTTTGAAACGCAGATTTAAAACCTATAGAGAAGAGATTTGCTTGAAAAACCTGTGTGGAAATATTTTAATTTTAGAGTGGCTATTTTCATTGGAAGATAACGTTGAATGTATTCTTGATGAACTGCATACAAGGTAGGAGCTTTTGTCAAGTTTTGGAAAGAGATATTTTATGGACAGAAGATTCAAGCTTGTATGCACTTTGTACTGCTTTTTGTTTTTGTTTTTTTCCTAAGAATTAGATTATTGACTTCATGGACACGGTCATGAAGTATGGCCCAAAAACATCATTGATCTAATTACTTTACAATGTTCTTTTCCTAGGAACTTTTTTCTACAATGTGTTCTTAGAGAATTTTACATTAATATATTCAATTTTCAAAGTTATAGAGTTGCATTTTCACACAAGATGAAAGAAGTTGTGGGAGTATGTGCATAAACAAACTTTTAGGTAGCTATTAGGGAACAAAACATTTTTAGAAATTCAAAATTTTATCTTATACTCTTATTCGCTGTATTTGCTAGCCTTATGGACATTAAAATATTTTCTTCTTTCTTCCATAAATTTGATTGAAACTTTTTTTTATAATAAAATTGTGTGAATATATATTTTAATCAACCTTGTTTGCATCATCTCCCAATATTCATTAATAGGATAAAATTGATTATTTAATTAATGTTTACAATAATTTACTAAATTTATGCAAAACATTTTTTCCTAACAAACATTCGCATGTATTTATTTTATTAAAAAAAGTATATTTTAGTATTTATATAAGTATTTGAGGATAGTTTTTATATTTTAAAATTTTGTTCGTTCAAAATATTATGGTTGCTTATATTTATAATTTTAAAATATTTTTAATCATTTTATTTTTTATTGAAAAGAGTACTTAACTAAGCACTAGATTATAATTACGAGAAAGAATTCAACTAAGGGGCATCCATGTCGGGACATCGATCAAACAAATCGACATTGTCCACATAATCTTCTTTTATTACTGTCTACGAAACCTACTTTTTGGCATGTGTGAAATGCCTACAAATCCTGCTTTCTGCAAGGATTTTTAAAATATAGGTGCCATGTGGCCGTGTAGGTGGCCTTGTGTGTTGGATTGATAAAAACACTGCCAAAAATGTAAAACATTCCTGGCCAATACCACGATATAAAATGACAAATTTCCTGCATGTTTTCCATTTTTAGGATCACCGTTGACTTGGATTCACATGCATTTAAGAATATTGTAAAATGTTTGCATCTATTTTTTTAATGCAAGGCCATCAAGTCTAGAAATGATATTTTATATTGTTGAATATTTGTAATTGAAATAATGTGACACTGTGTAGCTAGAGGGGATACAAATGCAATAATAAATATTAATAATAATAGATTTTTGTAAATCATCCACATTAATGCCATGGAGGTGGAGATCTAAGAATTGATGACTACATATAGGTAAATGTTCGGAAGTGACCAAAATGACTGTTTTATAGTTGTATTAGGTGAAGTAGTCAAGATGGATTTGAAATTCTTTTCATGTAGCAAAAAGTGGTAGAACTTTTGACCTCATTAATAAACAATGACCTCATCACTAAAAAAACAATGATATGTTAGTATTAATGGTGTTGCGAGGAATCTTTATGACAATGACAAGGGTTCCAACAACAGGGATAGAAACAGTGGCTCAAAAATAAACGTTGATCAAGATAGGAGATAGTTACACTTTTAAAGATTACATTAGATATGGATTCTAAGTTTCATGAATCCATAAACAAAGGCCATCTCTAGGAAAAAATATGTAGGTAACTCAAATGCTTTTCTGTAGAGCTTATCAGGTGTTACAAACTTGGAATGTTAAGGATATTTAGTCTTGGCTAAAAATTAACAAGGTAAACTCTTACAAATGATACCTATTATTACCTACGAGAGAATGGAGAATGACATAAGGTAACGGTCTATAAAGATGACATAATACCACATGATCGGCCCTTTGTTTTCTAGTTATCAAATTCAACAACTGCAATGACTTGACTTGGGATTTTGCATCTAGTCCATGTGTCCCTATCTCAAAAATACATTAAAACACAAACAATATAATTCCCCTTAAATTGAAAAGGGTTCTAACTATCTTCACATCATAAAGGATGCCATTGTTGAGAGTAACTTGCTCTACCCCCATTTTCTCCAATTTATACAATTTCCAAAAATATTGTTTGGTTTGTATGTTCCTAGTTTCAATAAAAAAATGTTTCAGAAAGGTTCCCCCCATCATTTTTTGATTCCTCTGATTGTGGAAACGTTGACCGTGCAAGTTTGGTTTCTAAACTACTCTGTTACCTGTACAATTCCACTATGGAGGGGGCTCATAACCTCCCAATGCCATGTTTTAACACTCTCCTGCCAACTGGGGGCAAGAATTGTAATTTTTATTCGGAGAAGTTTGTTTGAACATTTCTTTCTTTCCTACATTTAATTAACCTTATAATTGAAAGGGAGAGAACCAAGAAGCAAGCTTTGTGGTTGGGTTTTGAACGAGTAACCTTTTGAATATCCTACATTTTCTATTTTGAATCTTTAAACACAACTTGCACTCGCATGAATGATACAAGCGACATGAAGATTATAATGTCAATCACATCTAATAATAATAATTTTGGTAAGAACTATTCCAAACATAAGATAGGTATGAGACATGTGGGTATTTAATTATCACCTTATTTATAACTTTTCATTCATGTCTTTTTCTTCTCTAAAAAATTGAACACCATCCATTTACAATCCTTAACTCCAATGCCTTTTGATATATGACATCAATAGGTCTATTGGTTTTTTCCATTCTCCTCAATCGCATTTCAAGTACTTTCCTTTATACAATCACCACAAATAGTTACTCCTCCCTAACATTGCCACATACTATGACACCACCCACTGTACTAATTTTATCTTCTATTCCACTCCCTCTTCCTCCATATAACTGACAAATCAAATACCTTAACTAATACAACTATGCTTCATCCTTTTATTCCCTTTTCCACCAATGTTTACTCCACCGCATCCTTTCGGCGTTCACATCACACTGCTCGCGTATGATTTCTAGTTCTATACACACAACAAATGACTCTTATTTTGAGAAACAATATTTCGACACAATCACACTAAACGGAAAAATGGTAAATGGCATGTCTTTTCTAGGTGAGGAAAAATGCAAGCCACTGTGAATGCTACAAATGTGAATGGAAAAACCATGTGAGTGAGGATGCAATGGTTTAGAAGTCCAATACACACCTGTCCAGCTTCACTTTGGAAATACCATTGGAGGATTGCGATTATATGGCCAATATATAAGAAGCACACAGGTGTATATTCCATGGCTCATATACCAGTTAGGCAGAATATTAAAAAAAAAAACAAATAGAAATGACCGATCCAGGTCGTGGTGGTAAAATGTAATGGATTGAACCTCATGCGAATCTCATTTCTTCATCAGGAGCCATGAAACTAGATCAAGAGGGAGATTACATGCAGTGCGGGTTGGAGACTGTTGCGTAGACTTTAGGATTTATACATTTATTACTTAGATACGAAGAATTCTTTGGGAGCTGTCAGATCTGCAGAATACGTGGATCCAAGATTTAGATTGTTACTAGTGAAACAATATAGCTGTCAGATCGCGACAAGTTTGAGAACAAAAAGAAACATCCAGGCCGAGCTCGGTTCGGCGTGCAACGAGCTGATTGATGTACGCGGAAGATCTAAAGCAAATGAGACTCGGAAAGAGCATACCCATGAAATATTGAGTATTCCACCTCTGTGCCTCACATGCTAGAATCTGCTATAAAGGGCATACCCATGATCTTTTAGGGTAAGAGGATAGCCATGATCTTCTAGGACACTTGGTGGAAGTGGTCTCCTCTAACACTTATCTTGGAGCGACTTTCACGGGTCCTCTTTTGAACATGCTTCATGCAGCAGAAGAGAGATTATGTAAAGGTTATGCAATCCTCAACACACTTGAGAGACAATGTTTTCAGCTTCAATTTCAAGATGCCAATGCAAAATTGTGTATTTTCCAAACTCTAGTGACACCAACAGTGTTGTATGGTTGTGAGATTAGGGGCCCTGATCTTCAGCATAGTAGTTGTGCTCGTGTTGATAGAGTACTCATCTCCATGCTATCCAGGACTCTCCGGGAAAAACGTTCAGTTCCACATGCAATCATCTTAGTTGAGTTTGGCATGCACCCTCTCCAAATCTCAACTATATTCCATCTTGTGATGCTACTCCATAGATTAAGATGTATGACAAATACACCAATTGGGCAGAATAGATACCCCTTCAAGGCTCTCCAATCATCCATGAGGCTATGTGAATTGGGGATCCAAACCACTTGGTATGCACATTGTATAACCTTCCTCCAAAGCATCGGATTGGATATTAATCATCTTCATCCTCTCACATTCTCTATTAATTCTCCCTACATGCCTAGAAGGGAAATTCATAGAGGAATTAGAGAGGAGATCAACAAACTTCACATAAAATCAACGTGGATTGAACCATTAGAACCATTGCCAACAAAAATGCACCACTATTTGGAGCATTATCTCCAAATTGAAGATGAACGTGTCATTCCCCCCAATTACATCAGGTTCCCACTTGGTTTGAGATTCCCCTTGGGTCAACTACGAGTTTTCGCTCATCATCTTCGCTTGAAGACGGAGCACTATATTCCTAGAGACCAATGCACTTGCACACTTTGCAACAACGAACTTGAATCAGAGGAGCACTTTATATTTCATTGTCCTGTGTACTATGAGATCTGTGGTAGATACTATTATCTCTTTTGAGAAACACAAGGCTCATTATGTGCCCTTATTCATTATGAAGACCCGAGGCGTGTAGTTTTATTTATCAGGGAGATGACCCAACATAGATATGGCCTCCTCAAACATCATCATGGCAGCCTTGGGTCCTAGAATACTGGTGCATTCCTTCAGCCTTCTACACAACACTAGAGGCATATACGGGCACATGACTTCACACAACAGTCACGATCTACCAGGTGTAGAACCTATTAAATATGACACATAGACTTGTTGCATCTTGTGTCTTTCCTATTGCTTCTTGTATTTTGTTTTCCTTCGTGCATTGTCTTGTTCTCTTTGCTCCTCTTGTAGTCCATTTAACCTTTTTGGTTACTTCTGGACATTAATTTTTAAATTAAATTAAATTAAATGTAGAAATTATGATTATTGTACGCAGTCCATTGAAGTAATTAATATTAAGTTCTATTGAGTAAAACTCTAACCAAACTTATCATTTGGTATCAGAGTAGGTTGACTAAGTGTTTGAAATTAATGGAGTTTTAAATTGGTAAGCTTAGGTAAGAGCTTTTGAAATATAAAAACAATTAACTATAGTTCTTAAAATATTTATGGAGGACTGACTCATAAATTTGGGGCAAAATATATATTATGGCACTGCCCCTTGAATAAATTTAAAATTCCATAGTTTTTATAGACTTCATCAACTTGCTCTTATATCAAATGATAAATTTAGGTAGAGTTCTACTCAATGAAACTTAGTATTATGTTTTTCAATAGACTGCATACAAATATATAGATTTGTTGAATCCTAAATATAAAGATTCTTATTCAAGCTATTAACAAACTCCTATATACCTGAGTTTGTTTCTCACCCCCAAAAAAACATTGAGTTGTTACAATAACTCAATAACAATTTGAGAACACTAAATAATTATTAACAGAAATGAGGACACTCAAACCAACACACATTAGGCCACTAGTAGTAGGTCTTAGAGAGATCCTAGGGGTAGGAATTATTGGGAGTTAAAAAAGAGAGGGTGGATGCATTGGAGGGAATCATATTAAGTATTCAGATACTATGAATGAAATAGTTTTATGTGAGAAAAACTAATGTGAATAACTGAGTATATTTATCTTTTAATAGATCCTTTATGACAAGAAAGATGGTGATGAGTATATCCAACCTAGTAAGAGAAATAAATATGATTATAAAGCGGGAGTCACTAACAATAGAGTGTGTTCATATACATAAATGTATGTATCACATTTATTTTTTGTGTGAATAATGGAAGGATGACCTACTATCTTGTCTCAACACAAAAAGTTAAATTGTAAATTCAATATAGTTTTTCTATCAGCTAAAAGTTTTTTGTATACCAAAGTTTGAGATCAATTTTTTCATATTTTTGGGTTTATTTTTCTTTATCTATCAATTTTTGTATGTATAATGGTTAGGGACCTTTCAAATCCCTTCTTTTACATCAATAAAAATAAAAATAAATAGTATTGAGCAACATGTCTGAAGTGTTTCCAATCTCAGCGGGGTTCCGGCTACCCTTTGGGGGACTGATAAGGAAAGAAAAAGGACCATTTCTTAGCTGGATGTTACAGATGCTGCCCACATGATGACCTTGGGGATGTTCAAATCTTGGCAAACTATCAAATCCACCATTGACAAAGCCTCCAAGAAGTAATTGGGGGTGCTTTTACTGCACTTCTGTGTAATTTTTGTTGTTCTTTTGCTGTCATTTTGCTGTCATTTTGTTGCTTTTCTGTAATTTTCACTCTGTTTTGATTTTGTTTTGGTAGCTGCTCTTTGGCTACTTTGGGCTTCATTGACCCATCTAGATTTTGATCCTTTTTGTTCTGGTTCTCTTTCCTATTCTGGCTTCTAGGCCCTTTTTTGTTCTGAAGGGTATAGTCCCTTTCAAAAAACTATTTGCCAATAATAAAAAAAACATTCCATACATACATACATACATACTGTTGTTCCCACTTCCCTTTGACACTTTTTTATACTGATCTTGATACCGTTGATTACATTATGGACATTATTATAGTTTTGATTTAGTATGATGTTAGAGGTTGGACCATGGATTATCGTTGATATTGATTTAGTTACGATGCATGATGATTATTAGAGACACTTCATATGTTGATGATGATATACTATTTGACATGGATATATTGTGAATGTTGTTCAGACATGTGATTTCTGGATATTGTGAGTAGACCCAGAAAATAGACATTATATGTTCTGATATGGCCACAAGGATGAAGGAGGTATTTGTGTTTTGCAGGTTAAAATATCACAACAAACATCAGGGGATTGAAGACCAACCACATTGGAATTCTAGATAAATTCAATAAGGTCACCATGGAAACATGTTTTGTCTGTGTGTGTGTGTGTGTGTGTTTTTTGTTAGGGATTCCCATGGTGGGGATTACCTTTGTATGTGACCAAGGGGCTTTGTGTATTTTATTAATGTGGTTCCTTTTTATTATTGTTTGCATGTGTTTATTTTGTGATGTATTTACCCCTTTCATTATTCTTTTAATTGTGGAGAATTAATGTGAGTAATCATACTGTTAAAGTAAATAAATAAATCGAATTTAGGATATAAGAAAGTAATTATAGAAGTTTTTGGCTCTTGTATTAAATGTGTTAAGTGATGTGTAAGTATGTGTAAGAGTTGTGTAAGTCAGATTATGGAGTATGAAACACTCCACCTCCTTAGAAATTCGAATTTGTCCTTGAAGGCTGATTTCAGAGGCTTGTGGGACAAGTAAAACTTGTCCCATACCTCTTAATTTTATTTACCAACCATACCTATGGTTGGAGGGTTGATTTTAGACCTTTTCAATGCATTTTTATAAATCAAGTTGCATGTTTTAATTGCACTCTCTTCATGTTTTAAATTTGTAGTCCTTATGGGGTGTGGGCTTGGTTGGAGTGTGTAAGTAATTTTTCATATTTTCACCCACCTATTTATTGTGCTTGGGGGAATGAATTTTAATTTGGTGTTGGAGTTGAGGATGTGTGATGTGGCATCCTACATAGATCCACCTCATCCTCTTCTCTTCCCTCTTCCTTAAATTCAAATTTGTTTGGCTTGTTTTGTGTTATTGAAATTTTGGAATGCTTCCTTGGGGCGAATTTTCCTTGGCTGTTTGGAACTCTTGTTGATTTTGAAGAAGATTGGAGAGCATTTCATACTTGGGCATTTCTGATTTTGGGACTGTATGTTGACATTGAAAGCTTGTTGTATTGGAACAAAATCTACCATGGAGAGGCGAGAGCTTAGATTTTTATATATACTTTTATTTTCTTTTTATGTTGTGTGAATGGTGAATGTTTTGTGTGTTTGTTGGCTGGTTGGGTAGACTTCCTAGGAATGGTGTACGAGAAGGCCATGGTGAATCCATGTGGGGGGGGGGGGGGCATAAGGGAATGCTAGTGGCATTAGATTTATTATAGAGGGAGTTTGGGATTGGGATCCACCATGGAAAAGAAATAGCTTGCATTTCTTACTCTATGGGGGACATAAGGAGGTATTGTGGGGGGCAAAAAGATATGTGTGGTGATTTAAATTGGTAGTTTGTTACAGGTGGATACCGATTTCTCATTGGGAGGCATAAGCAACTTCCCCCATATTTCTTTCTCCTTTGGCTTGCATGGTGAAGCCTTAGTATTGTGTGATGTCTTTCATCTGGTTACAAAACTGTTGTTTTGTTTTGGACTGTGTTTTTAATTTGAAATGTTCATGTTGAAAGATTGCTTTGTGATGTGGAAGCCTATTATTGCCATGAGTTGAGATAATTTTCTTATTGAATTGTGGTTGGGGCTTGGGGGCCAATGAAGAAGTATGGATTCTCCTCTTCATTGGATGTCTTGGTTGGGTGGAGAGTGTTGCCTTTCCCCCTGCCTTTATTGTGATCCAAAAGGAGAAATTCATGTTGCTATTTTGGAGCAGAGGAGAAAGACAGTTTGATAGTACCTCGTGAAATAAAATCTCGTTATAACCCTTCCCACTTTGAAGTGGATGAGTTTGTAAATGTTTTTAAATGGAAAGAGGTTGTATGGATTATGAAATTTGTAAAGTGAAATGAAAAAGAGTTATGCTTTGTATTCAGTTCTGTTATTAGAAAAGAAAGACATGTATTATGTATGTTGTATTTTAAAAATATATATGAAAAGAATTGTAAAAGATTCATTGAATATATGGAAGTTGTCTTACCTTGTTCAGAATGGAATTGTTATATTTAAAATTTTGTATTTGAAATCCCTTGTTGGAAAACTTAAAAAAGGAAATATGTATGAAGAAAATGCATTGTCCTGGCTTGTTGAAATGCATGATTGGAAAGGAATAGAATCTGTATTTTTGTTTCTATATTTTGATTGAAGGAAATATAACTACTTTAAACAAGCATTAAATGAATTCAATGTTGTTATAGTATAGCAAAAGAAATAGACTAATCCTTGTTTTTGAATTCTATAAACTCCATCTTTTATTCCACTGTACACTTGTTAAATTTTATCAAATATTAATCAGAATGACCCTGCACGCTATAAAAGATAAATGAAACATTAAGTTGAACTTAGTATGACCAAAATGACCTCAAACAAACTAAAAAATCTTAAGAAATCTTTAAGAAACCTTTCAAATTGAACAAAGGCAAATTTTGTAGTCTTTTTTTTCCGTCAAATGTTGGAAAATTTGAATTGGAAATCAATCAAGCAAAATTACCCTCCAAATGCATTCTAAATCCTTCTTAGAATAATTCTCCATGTCTGTTTGCCATGTTGAGTGAAGGAGAAGATCAAATTGAACAAAATTTATAAGTTAAAATTTACCAGTTTACTTTTAAAAATCCTACAGGACGTTTTCTTAAAATTGACCCCTTAAAATTTATCAAAATCTAAAATTAATGATTCCTATGCAAAGAGGGTGTCGAGAGCTTTCCAAAAGTCCATGTTTTCCTAAAACTGAGCTCTTTATCAAAATTTATGGCCTTCTAAAGTTTTTTTTACTTGGCATTAAAATCTTGGGAAAAATTCCCTTAGCGGGCCCGAGGCCAAAATTTTTCCCTTGGGACTTAAGAAAGTATTTGGGAAAATTTTCAAAATTTTCTCTGCTGGCCTGCCGGCCCACAACCAATCAGAAGCTTCCACGTGGCCTCATGAGGTAACGGCGGACGCGCGACACCATTTTATTCCTTGGCGCTTTTTAATTTTTTTTGAAATTTTTCTTAGGTTCCTCTACTGGCCTGCAATCCCGCATCCAATCGAGTACTGCCACGTGGCACGACAAAGGGGAAAAAATCTTGAAACTTTATCCTTTTTGAGAAAATTTGTTTTTAGATTTTTTTTGTAATTATCTCCATGGCCCCGCACTCTCGCTCTTTCCTTGGAAAAAATCATTTCCCCAGACGCGCGGGTCTGTTAACATGAATCCAACACTTTGATAATATTTCACCAGGAACTCCTCATGCTATGATTATTTTAGTAATGCACAACTTTTGGTTTGGTGGTAGTAATATGGAAACACAACAACAAACATAACACAACAATACCACAGACTATGACAAAAAAAAGAATGATGACAAATCTGAAATACAACTGTAAAATATATTATTAACATGGAATTATTACAATCTCACCCATGAATTACTCCAAGTGTTACCAACTCCACTTGATTCCAATAATAGTTATGGAAGAAAATTCACAAGTACTCCTCTTGATAACTTACTTAACACACCTTCACAAAGAATCCTTTATTCATAAAATAATTATAACAAATTTTCTCTATGATAAATGAGAGGGGATGGCCTCTCCATTTATAGGAATTCAGGCTTATCCACCCTATCTCTAAAATAGGATAGGAAATCTCTTCCGGCCAATCATATTCCATGCCTAAACTCTTTCCTTTACATGTAGGCTTATCTTCTAAGATAAGATAAACCTTATCATCTCACATGGGTTCTACCTTTTTAAAATTTTCTACAAATAAAATACATAAAATATTTATGACATCACTCCTTGTCCTTATTACAAATATAATATTTCTAATTCCTAATCATGTAGACCCTACTTCTCTACTTACCCCAACTTTGACATTTTAACATTACCGGACCACTTACGACAAATATTTACTTTTTACCACAACATTCCTATTGTACTTTGACTATTACCGTACTCTTCTTTATTGACGGAACCTTACTAACCGTAACGTTATCTTCTATTGGACACCACTACTAATTATACTTAACAACATCCTATTCCTAATACATACATTAATAAAATAGAAATTACAGAGGAAAATTTTAAAGTACACATTTTCCCCTTCCTAGCTTCTACTCCGTCCTCGGAGTAAACTCTTATGGACATTCTGAAGCTGGTTCTTGGAAAATATTTAACTTGTCATGGTTGACCCATTTTGTAATGGGAGTACCATCTAATTCCTCCAGTCGATATGTACCATTTTCATGCACAGTTGCTATTTTGTAGGGGCCCATCAATTTGGAAAGAATTTTTCTCTGCCTTATTTTTTTGTATCTGGAATCATAGACTAGAACTAAGTCATTCACATGAAATGGAGACCAACAGATATTTTGATCAAAGTATTCCTTCTGCTTTATTTTCTTCTTATAGCTTGTATCCTTCGCTATTTCCCTTATTTCCTCTAGCAAATGAAGATGCACCAACGTTTCTTTTATTGAATGAATTTCATCAATCCTTTCATTTTTTATAACTCTCATAGTGGGAATATCAAACTCAATAGGAAGAACTGTATCAATGCCATAAGCCAACTGAAATGGGGAGTATCATGTTGCTGAATTTGATGTTGCCCTATATGCCCATAATGTTACATGAATACTTTTATCTTACTTATGTACCTGCAAGGCTGCATCTTTTGCTAGAATTTGACATAACACAAAATTTGTTCGTTCCACACATCCATTTTTGCTTGGCTTGTATGTTTTTGCCTTCTTGTGCTTGATAGAAAACTTGTTGACTAGGGATTCTACCACCTCATTAATGAAGTGGCTTCCTTGATCTGTTACAATTTCTAATGGGCAACCAAATTTGGTGACAATGCGTTCATATATGAACCTTGCCACTTCATCCATGGAAGCTGTTTTCAATGGCCTAGCTTCAACCCACTTGGTTAAATAATCTGTGGCAACTACAATATACTTATTTTGGCAGTGGGATAGTTGGAAGTGGACCTACAATATCTATTCCCCACTTTTCAAAGGGACCAAGTGGAAGAATAGGGCATAATGGAGCTGATGAAGTCTTACGGTTACCATGTGTTTGACAAATATCACATGTCTTACAATAATTATAACAATATGTAAAAAGAGTGGGCCAGTGATAACCTACATCCAAGATCCTTCTTGCTATAAGTTGTTTAGAGAAGTTTCCTCCACATGTACCATTGTGGAATTCTTCTATCAGCTCCTTCCCTTGATCATGTCCAATTGCCCTCTTATACTGTCCATCAGGTCCTATTCGAAATAATACTCCATGCAGAATAGAATATGGATGACTAGCTTGAGTAATCTTCCTCTTAGTCTTTGCATTGGCACCATCAGGAAACTTGAATTCATTCAGATAATTCCAAATATCTATGTATTCACTAGGGATTGTGTCAAGGGATAACAATGCTGCATCTGGGAAATCATCATCATCACAAGATGAACCTAAACCATCATAGGCTCGAGAGAGTGCATTTGCATTGACATGCTTCTTTCCTGGCCTATCTATAATATCAAATTCAAATTCTTGTAGAAAAATTATCCATCTTGCTATCCTCCCTGATGGGTTAGGCTTATTTACAATATATTTTAGAGCCTGATGATCTGTTACAACTATAAATTTTTACCCTAGCAAGTAATTCCTAAACTTCTTTACAACAAAAATGATAGCCAGAGCCTCTTTTTTAGTTACAATATAATTTACCTCAGCACTGCTCATTTGTCTGCTCCCAAAGTAAATTGGATGATCATTCCCATTTTCATCCTTTTAGCTCAGAGTACTTCCTAGTCTTGCATCTGAGGCATCAATATACACAATGAATGGCTTGTTTCAATCTGGATTCTTTAAAACAGGTGAAGACACTAAAGCCTCCTTCAGTTGTTCAAAATTTTCATGTGCCTTCTTTCCTAGTTCATAAGTAACATCCTTCTTCAAGAACTGGGTTAGTGGTTGTGCAATCTTTGAGAAATTCTTGATGAACCTTCTATAGTAACCCACATGGCCTAAAAATGATCTCAACTTACTTCTATTCATAGGAAATGGTAACTCTTTGATTTTTGAAACTTTATCAGGATCAGTACCAATACCATCTCTAGATACAACATGCCCTAACAAAACTGCCTTTAGAACATCCAAAGACACACTTTGTAGGGTTTAGTGAGTCTTTTGATTCATCTAACCTTCGAAATGTTGTCTCCATCTAGTGCAGGTGGTCCATCTTACTCCCATAAATGCAAAAATCATCTAGAAATACTCTGATGAAGTTACCAATGTAGAGTTCAAACACCCTATTCATCAAGCGCTAGAACATTAACGGAGCATTACACAACCCAAAAGGCATAACTCTATAAGCAAACGTTCCCCAAGGAGTGGTGAACGTGGTCTTCAGCTGATATTTCTTTGCTATACGAACTTGGTTATATCCACTATATCCATCAGCAAAACTATAACACTCCTGGCCAGCTACTTCGTCCAAGATCTGATCTGAGAATGGAAGAGGGTAATGATCCTTCTTTGTTGCCTTATTGAGCTTCCTATAATCAACACAAATGTGTAGCTTCCCATTCTTTTTTATTGAGATCACAATGGGAGAAACCCATTCTGAATTCTCCACAACAAATATGAATCCTACATCAAGCAACTTATCTATTTCTTCTTTTACAATCTTGGAAAAATTAGGATTCATTCTATATGGCATTTACTTTATGGGCTTAGCACCATCTACAAGCTCAATATAATTTTCTACCCAACTTACTTGACAGAGTTCCTTGTAATCAAAAGTGAATAGGTGTATGTACTTTTGAAAGAGCTGGACGTAGGATTCCTTCTCATTCTCCATCACAGCATCACCAATCTTTATTTGTTGGAGACGATCATCAATTTCTTTTTAGATAATTTTATGGGTTCATGAGTCGGTGTGACTGGAAGGATATCCATGACCGAAACATCAACCTCACTTTCTTCATTTTCTGTGTCCACTTCACTGGTACTAGAGTAATCAGAGGATGTCCAATCATCAATTTCATCACTTGAATCCACAGGTTCTACCTTATGATGTCGAGGGATCACGTTTATCTTCACCCTCTCTCTACCACGTCCAAGTGTCATGAAGACTTCATTCCAGTAGTTTCTTGCATGAACTCTCCTTAGCCATGGTCTTCCCAACAACATTGGGTCCGCAACAGTACCATTTTTCATCACCTGAAAGTCTACCACACATACAACACCCATAACAAATATTGCCACATTTGAAACTACACCTTCTGGTTTAGTTTTTCCCTTATTTAATGACCTTAACATAAGTGTTGAGGGGCGATCAATTTTTAAACCCAACATATTCATTACAGACTCGGTCATTACATTAACTGCAGCACCTCCATCAACTAAGACATCATGAATTGAAATACCATTACATAATACCTCAGCTTGTGGAGCATAGGGATCCACCTCTGCCTCCAAAATAGGGACCTCAACCTCCTTATTTCGTCGAGCATTGAGTCCACTTCATAGATTCCGCCTCTTCTTAGAAGACATAGCCAGAAGTTGACCATATGTAATATTTGCAGGCCTTTTGGACAGATCTTCTAAGATGGAGTATGGTCCTTGCCCTTGTGAAATCAGAAAATCCTACACACCCAACTTTCTTCTCCTATGTTTCTTACTAGTTTCTCCTTTCATCTTCTTAGGATCATTTCCATCTTGGTTATCTTTTTCTTTCTTTCTTTTTGTTACAAACACATCTACTTCATTATTTATGCTCTTATCTACTACATCAAAATAATTCACAGGTGCTTTTCCTTTATCATTATCTCTTGTACCAGATGTAGAAGCTCTATCTGGACAATTATACTTATAATGACCCTTTTTATAACAACCATAACATACAACTTCAGAAATATTTATTTTTGGACCTCTATCTCCTCCCTGAGAACTAAATTCCTTTCCTTGAAGAAGATTAATAGTTAACCAACCCATCTTCTTGAGCAGATCTTCATACTCAGTAGATGTACTAGGAGAAAGATTTGTGCTCACCGAGAGTGGTTGTGGATTCTGGACCAAAGGTGCTGGTGTAGGCTCTACTTTAGCAACAATTTCTTTGGGCTCCTCTTCCATGCTTTCTTCTTGCCTTCTTGCAATCTCCTTTGCTTGTTCAATGGTAGTTGGGCGGTCATACTTCACTCGTTGTCTGATCTCTATCTTCATCCCAAGAATGAAGTGCTTACAGAGGAGATTATACACACCATTCATCAACCCATCCGCTAATCCTTCCTTCTGGATCTAGGCATCGAGCTTCCTCCTTAGCTCTAGAACACGAGCATGATAATCCCTTATCTTCTCCTTCTCTCCTTGGGATAGCTTTGTGATATCGATCATGAGATCTGCATATTTCTGTTGTTCACCAAATTCTTCAAGAAAATTTCTAGTTAATAAATCCCATGAATTTTTCACATTATCACCTAGTGTTTCAAACCACCTAAATGTTGAACCATCCAAAAAGGTAGGAAAAAATTCAGTCCATTGTTCCCTTCTTATAAGGCCATTACAAATACAAGATCGTTTAAACTCTTGAATGAAAGAGGAAGCATCTTCATTAGATTGGGCTGAAAAAATAGGAATCTTCCCCATTTTCAAAAGTAACCACAATGAAATACCAACCCACAAGTACAATCAACAAGACTTATGTGCACAAATAATTGGAATCACTATAATAGAAAGTGACTTTACACCTTTCTACGGTAAAATATGAATGATCATGGTAAACTATGGTAAAAATTGACTTACTACGGTAAAAACAGACTTTGCTGTGGTAAACACTATTCACGATAAAAAGTGAAGTTACTGGGGTAAACACTATTCATGGTAAAAAATGAAGTTATTGTGGTAAATACTATTCATGGTAAAAAGTAAAGCTACTGTGGTAAATACTATGCATGGTAAAAAGTGACTTTACCATGGTAATTACTAGGCACAATAAAAACAAGGTTACCCTCCAATTAATTTATGACTAAGTGGGAATATCTCTCCAGAAAATCCACCAACGAGCAATGGTCCCAACAACGGAACCAAAATGTCAACACCAATCTGCCACTATGATAATTCTTCACTGGGAACTCCTCGCGCTATGATTATTTACTAATGCACAGTTTTTAGTTTGGTGGATGTAATATGGAAACACAACAACAAACATAACACAAGAATACCATAGACTATGATAAAAGGAATGATGACAAATCTGAAATATAAGTGTAAATTATAATATTAACATGAAATTGTTACAATCTCACCCATGAGGTACTTCAAGTGTTACTAACTTCACTTGCCTTCCAACAATAACTATGGGAGAAACTTCACAATTACACCCCTTAATGCTTCTTAACACACCTTCAAAATGATGGCTTCCTTTACACATACAATATTTCTCACTACTTCCTTCATGTCCTAAATGAGAGGGGTGGCCATCTTATTTATAGGAATTCAGGCTTATCCATCTTATCTCTAAGATAGGATAGGAAATCTCTTCTGACCAATCATATTCCATGCCTAAACTCTTTCCTTTACATGTAGGCTTATCTTCTAAGATAAGATAAACCTTATCATCTCACATGGGTTCCACCTTTTTAGACTTTTCTACAAATAAAATACACAAAATATTTATGACATCACTCATTTGTCCTTATTACAAATATAATATTTCTAATTCCTAATCATGTAGACCCTACTTCTCTACTTATCCCAACTTTGACATTTTAACATTACCGGACCACTTACGACAAATATTTACTTTTTACACACCATTCCTATTGTACTTTGACTGTTACCGTACTCTACATTATTGGCAATGGCTGTACTGACAGCGCCATTATCTTCTATCAGATGGCTACTACTAATTATACTTAACAACATCCTATTCCTAATACATACATTAATAAAATAGAAATTACGGAGGAAAATTTTAATGTCGACAGGTCCACGCATGCAACTTACCCCTTTTTATCCCCTTTGGAAAATTTTCCCAAACATCTCCATTGCCCCAGCTTCCCTCGTTTTTTTCCCCGCTTTGGCTTGGAGGGCACCACATGTCCCTGGTGGACCTGCAGGGGCACGGATATTACTCAACAATTAGTTTTTTTCCCTGCGGGAACATTTAATGTGATCTTCCCTGTGGCATAGTCAAGGCTATTTTGGGAAAATTTTCATGCAAGACCTTCCTCTCGTGCTCATCTCTAACATGTGGTGCCTTTTCCCTCAAGGCCTTCTCATAGAAAGGGAATAACATTATCTTTCCTTAGGATTTTACATACTTCCCTAACCTCATCTAGGTCATCTCTTGATGCCTGGACCTTCCTCTTTTGCTCCTCCCTCCTGTAATTCTCATTTATACACTAATTTATCCTTTTAAACTTTGAATGAAATCCATGGTATCTTGATATACCTCCTTTTATGAGAAGGATCTGGGTACTTTTCATGCAACTTTTCTCTTCTTAGAGTCCTAATTGAAACTTGGTATTTCCTTTGCATGAATTTTAGGCTCTTGTGGTTACTAAAAAGGTTCCAAGCCTGAAAATTTTGTTCTGTGGCATCCATTGAATGTGTCCATATTCTTAATGCTTACCATGGCAGCTTGTTTCCTTCCATTACCTATGTGAATCTGTTCAATACAACTCAGGAAATTATTCCATAATGTTTTCTAACCACTCCATGAGCACTGCAATAGGTTTGGGAAGGTCTCAAGTGGGTTAATTCTCTAGTGGATCCAAACTTAAAACAGGTATCCACAGTAGTGGAATTCACTTCTTAGACCATAGTTACAACAACCATGAAACTTGATCCATGAAAACCCCTTTTGTGCACACCTCCATCTACGCACTTTCACAATCTGATCAGTCTACTTTAGAACTGTTAGCAATGCTAGTCTAGTGCACCACATGATCAATGGCCTCATGGATCTGATAAATAAGGAACAATCTCTTGTATCATTGTTGTATACGTACAACTCTTACAATATGCAAGAGCACATTCTTCATAGATTGCACGCTGTACAAGGGGCATCTAATCATCATGTTCCGCAGAAAAATCCTACCCCTACTGTCATGGTAGACTGTCCTCAGGATGTTAATGTCCTCAAGATGACCCTCTACTTCACAATTTATACACCATATACCACTGCAAGTCTCATAGGATGAGTTCACAAAACATGTTTCTAGCTGCTTATTCATAGTAACAATCTAAGCCTGATAAACAGGCTAAAAATAATATCAGACACTACCATGTAGCCTCGAGCCGGGGAGAGTAGCTTCTAGCACGTCACGCGGGTCTATGAAAAATTTATGAGATAAGGCCTTTCCTAAAAGGTGCTTGATAAACCCTCCAACATACCATGAGTATGTTTTCAAGGGTGCCATTTCATATGAAAATTTAGATCAAGAGAGTTTTAAAGTGCAGCATCATACTCCCACAAAGTCTTACCATTCCCTATTGAATCTCCTATTAGGGCATTGATACTCTTCTTTTCAAACTTAGGGATGTGGAATTCTACCAAGAAGGTGTTCTTTAAAGCAGTATAATCCATCACTATTTCATGAGGGTCATATTTCCTATACTGAAGCAGCTAGAAGCTCCATGTGACCCTTTAACATAGTTATAAATTGACTAGCCTTTTCCGAGATTGTGATCACCTTTCATAGCATTTCTCACACTTGTACAACATGTTTTGTAGCATATAAAGTACCTCTTTAACCTGACAAAATGTAAAGACATATCAAAGAAGACATGAGGGGGTGGTTTTTGGATTTACTCTTGAGCCAAAGCCTTGTTCCCTCTGGTATTTCCTCTGCCACCGGATGTAGAATCCTCCAGGTTCTATGCCTCCTGAGCCACCTGATCCATCAAAACTACTAGGTCCATCAGGTCCTATTCCTCCTAACCCATAGATCCATCAGAACCGTCGAGAAGGTCATGTAGTAGTCATGCCAAGTGTCCCAAAGGTTCCACTGAACTGTGCACCAACGGTCTATGATAATGCCCCACTATAACTAATGTACTGTCAACACCAATCCGGCACTATGATAATTCTTCACCGGGAACTCCTCGTGCTATGATTATTTACTAATGCACAATCTTTAGTTTGGTGGATGTAATCTGGAAACACAACAACAAACATAACACAAGAATACCATAGACTATGATAAGAAGGAATGATGATAAATCTGAAATATCAGTGTAAATTATAATATCAACATGAAATTGTTACAATCTCACCCATGAGGTTACTTCAAGTGTTATTAACTTCACTTGCCTTCCAACAATAACTATGGGAGAAACTTCACAATTACACCTCTTAATGGCTTCTTTAACACACCTTCAAAATGATGGCTTCCTTTACACACTTTCATACAATATCTCTCACTACTTCCCTCTCTATGCTAAATGAGGGGGGTGGCCTCTTTATTTATAGGAATTCAGGCTTATCCAACATATCTCTAAGATAGGATAGGAAATCCCTTCTGGCTAATCATATTACATGCCTAAACTCTTGCCTTTACATGTAGGCTTATCTTCTAAGATAAGATAAACCTTATCATCTCACATGGGTTCCACCTTTTTAGACTTTTCCACAAATAAAATACACAAAATATTTATGACATCACTCTTTGTCCTTATTACAAATATAATATTTCTAATTCCTAATCATGTAGACCCTACTTCTCTACTTATCCCAACTTTGACATTTTAACATTACCGGACCACTTACGACAAATATTTACTTTTTACAACATTCCTATTGTACTTTGACTATTACCGTACTCTACATTATTGGCGGCACCGTACTGATGGTGCCGTTATCTTCTATTAGACCCACTACTAATTATACTTAACAACATCCTATTCCTAATACATACATTAATAAAATAGAAATTACGGAGGAAAATTTTAATGTCGACATTTTCCCCCTTCCTAGCTTCTACTCCGTCCTCGGAGTAGACTCTTATGGACATTCTAAAGCTGGTGCTTGGAAAATATTTAACTTGTCATGGTTGACCCATTTTGTAATGGGAGTACCATCCAATTCCTCCAGTTGATATGTACCATTTTCATGCACAACTGCTATTTTGTAGGGCCCCATCCACTTTGGAAGAAATTTTCTCTGTCTTCTTTTTTTGTATCTGGAATCATATACTAGAACCAAGTCATTCACATGAAATGGAGACCAACGGATCTTTTGATCAAAGTATTCCTTCTGCTTCATTTTCTTCTTATAGCTTGTATCCTTCGCTATTTCCCTCATTTCCTCTAGCAAATGAAGATGTACCAACCTTTCTTTTACTGAATCACTTTCATCCATCCTTTCATTTTTCATAACTCTCACAGTGGGAATATCAAACTCAATAGGAAGAACTGGATCAATGCCATAAGCCAACTGAAATGGGGAGTATCCTGTTGCTGACTTTGATGTTGCCCTATATGCCCACAATGCTGCATGAATCCTTTTATCCCACTTATGTACCTGCAAGGCTGCATCTTTTGCTAGAATTTGACACAACACAAAATTTGTTCGTTCCACCTGTCCATTTGTGCTTGGCTTATATGTTGTTTGCCTTCCTGTGCTTAATAGAAAACTTGTTGACTAGGGCTTCTACCACCTCATTAATGAAGTGGCTTCCTTGATCTGTTACAATTTCTAATGGGCAACCAAATCTGGTGACAATGCGTTCATATATGAACCTTGCCACTTCATCCATGGAAGCTGTTTTCAATGGCCTAGCTTCAACCCACTTGGTTAAATAATCTGTGGCAACTACAATATACTTATTTTGGCGTGGGGTAGTTGGAAGTGGACCTACAATGTCTATTCCCCACTTTTCAAAGGGACCAAGTGGAAGAATAGGGCATAATGGAGCTGATGAAGTCTTACGGTTACCATGTGTTTGACAAATATCACATGTCTTACAATAATTATAACAATCTCTAAAAAGAGTGGGCCAGTGATAACCTGCATCCAAGATCCTTCTTGCTGTAAGTTGTCTAGAGAAGTGTCCTCCACATGTACCATTGTGGAATTCTTCTATCAGCTCCTTCCCTTGATCACGTCCAACTACCCTCTTGTACTGTCCATCAGGTCCTATTCGAAATAATACTCCATGTAGAATAGAATATGGACGACTGGCTTGAGTAATCTTCCTCTTAGTCTTTGCATTGGCACCATCAGGAAACTTGAATTCATTTAGATAATTCCAAATATCTATGTATTCACTAGGGATTGTGTCAAGGGATAACAATGCTGCATCTGGGAAATCATCATCATCACAAGATGAACCTAAACCATCATAGGCTCGAGAGAGTGCATCTGCATTGACATGCTTCTTTCCTGGCCTATCTATAATATCAAATTCAAATTCTTGTAGCAAAATTATCCATCTTGCTATCCTCCCTGATGGGTTAGGCTTATTTACAATATATTTTAGAGCCTGATGATCTGTTACAACTATAAATTTCTGCCCTAGCAAGTAATTTCTAAACTTCTTTACAGCAAAAATGATAGCTAGAGCCTCTTTTTCAGTTACAGTATAATTTACCTCAGCACTGCTCATTTGTCTACTCCCAAAGTAAATTGGATGATCATTCCCATTTTCATCCTTTTGGCTCAGAGTACTTCCTAGTGTTGCATCTGAGGCATCAGTATACACAATGAATGGCTTGCTCCAATCTGGATTCTTTAAAACAGGTGAAGACACCAGGGCTTCCTTCAGTTGTTCAAAAGCTTCATGCGCCTTATTTCCTGGTTCATAAGTAACATCCTTCTTCAAGAACTGGGTTAGTGGCTGTGCAATCTTTGAGAAATTCTTGATGAACCTTCTATAGTAACCCACATGGCCTAAAAATGATCTCAACTTACTTCTATTCATAGGAAATGGTAACTCTTTGATTTTTGAAACTTTATCAGGATCAGTACCAATACCATCTCTAGATACAACATGCCCTAACAAAATGCCTTTAGAACATCCAAAGACACACTTTGTAGGGTTTAGTGAGGCTTGTGCTTCATCTAACCTTTGAAATGTTGTCTCCATCTGGTGCAGGTGGTCCATCTTACTCCCATAGATGCAAAAATCATTAGAAATACTTCTGATGAAGTTTCCAATGTAGGGTTCAAACACCCTATTCATCAAGCACTGGAATGTTGCTAAGAGCATTACACAACCCAAAAGGCATAACTCTATAAGAAAACGTTCCCCAAGGAGTGGTGAACGTGGTCTTCAGCTGATCTTTCTCTGCTATACGAACTTGGTTGTATCCGCTATATCCATCAGCAAAACTATAGCACTCCTGGCTAGCTACTTCATCCAAGATCTGATCTGAGAATGGAAGAGGGTAATGATCCTTCTTTGTTGCCTTATTGAGCTTCCTATAATCAACACAAATGCGTAGCTTCCCATTCTTTTTTATTGAGATCACAATGGGAGAAACCCATTCTGAATTCTCCACAACAAATATGAATCCTGCATCAAGCAACTTATCTATTTCTTCTTTTACAGTCTTGGAAAAATTAGGATTCATTCTATATGGCATTTGCTTTATAGGCTTAGCACCATCTACCAGCTCAATAGAATGTTCTACCCAACTTACTTGACGGAGTTCCTTGTAATCAAAAGTGAATATGTGTATGTACCTTCGAAAGAGCTGGAGGTAAGATTCCTTCTCACTCTCCATCACAGCATCACCAATCTTTATTTGTTGGAGATGATCATCAATTTCTTCTTCAGATAATTTTATGGGTTCATGAGTTGGTGTGACTGGAAGGATATCCATGACCGAAACATCAACCTCACTTTCTTCATCTTCAGTGTCCACTTCACTAGTACTAGAGTAATCAGAGGATGTCCAATCATCAGTTTCATCACTTGAATCCACAGGTTCTGCCTTATGATGCCGAGGGATCACGTTTATCTTCACCCTCTCTCTACCACGTCCAAGTGTCATGAAGCCTTCATTCCAGTAGTTTCTTGCATGAACTCTCCTTAGCCATGGTCTTCCCAACAACATTGGGTACGCAACAGTACCATTTTTCATCACCTGAAAGTCTACCACACATACAACACCCATAACAGATATTGCCACATTTGAAACAACACCTTCTGGTTTAGTTTTTCCCTTATTTAATGACCTTAACATAAGTGTTGAGGGGTGATCAATTTTTAAACCCAACATATTCATTACAGACTCGGTCATTACATTAACTGCAGCACCTCCATCAACTAAGACATCATGAATTGAAATACCATTACATAATACCTCAGCTTGTGGAGCGTAGGGATCTGCCTCTGCCTCCAAAACAGGGACCTCAACCTCCTTCCTTCATTGAGCATTGAGTCCACTTCGCAGCTCTGCCTCTTCTCAGAAGACATAGCCAAGAGTTGACCATATGTAATATTTGCAGGCCTTTTAGACAGATCTTCTAAGATGGAGTATGGTCCTTGTCCCTGTGAAATCAGAAAATCCTGCACACCCAACTTTCTTCTCCTATGTTTCTTACTAGTTTCTCCTTTCATCTTCTTAGGATCATTTCCATCTTGGTTATCTTTTTCTTTCTTTCTTTTTGTTACAAACACATCTACTTCATTATTTATGCTCTTATCTACTACATCAAAATAATTCACAGGTGCTTTCCCTTTATCATTATCTCTTGTACCAGATGTAGAAGCTCTATCTAGACAATTATACTTATAATGACCCTTTTTATAACAACCATAACATACAACTTCAGAAATATTTCTTTTTAGACCTCTATCTCCTCCCTGAGAACTAAATTCTTTTCCTTGAAGAAGATTAATAGTTAACTGACCCATCTTCCTGAGCAGATCTTCATACTCAGTAGATGTACTAGGAGAAATATTTGTGCTCACCGAGAGTGGTTGTGGATTCTGGACCAAAGGTGCTGGTGTAGGCTCTACTTTAGCAACAATTTCTTTGGGCTCCTCTTCCATGCTTTCTTCTTACCTTCTTGCAATCTCCTTTGCTTGTTCAATGGTAGCTGGGCGGTCATACTTCACTCGTTGTCTGATCTCTGGCTTCATCCCAAGAATGAAGTGCTTACAGAGGAGATTATCCACGCCATTCATCAACCCATCCACTAATCCTTCCTTTCGGATCTGGGCATTGAGCTTCCTCCTTAGCTCTAGAACACGAGCATGATAATCCCTTATCTTCTCCTTCTCTCCTTGGGATAGCTTTGTGATATCAAGGATCATGAGATCTGCATATTTCTGTTGTTCACCAAATTCTTCAAGAAAACTTTCAGTTAATAAATCCCATGAATTTTTCACATTATCACCTAGTGTTTCAAACCACCTAAGTGCTGAACCATCCAAAAAGGTAGGAAAAAATTCAGTCCATTGTTCCCTTCTTATAAGGCCATTACAAATACAAGATCATTTAAACTCTTGAATGAAAGAGGAAGCATCTTCATTAGATTGGGCTGAAAAAACAGGAATCTTCCCCATTTTCAAAAGTAACCACAGTGAAATACCAACCCACAAGTACAATCAAGTAAGACTTATGTGCACAAATAATTGGAATCACTATAATAGATCTTGTGACTTTACACCTTTCTACAGTAAAATAGAAATGACCATGGTAAACTATGGTAAAACTTGACTTACTGCGGTAAAAATTGACTTTACTGTGGTAAACACTATTCACGGTAAAAATGAAGTTACTGGTAAACACTATTCACGGTAAAAAATGAAAGTTACTGTGGTAAATACTATTCATGGTAAAAAATGACTTTATTTTAAAAATACTATTCCATAAAAATAACTATGTACCACTATGCACAGTAAAAATCAAGGTTACCCTCCAAATGATTTCTGACTAAGTGGGAATATCTCTCCAGAAAATCCACCAACGACGAATGGTCCCGGCAACGGAATCAAAATGTCAACACCAATCCGGCACTATGATAATTCTTCACCGGGAACTCCTCGTGCTATGATTATTTTACTAATGCACAACTTTAGTTTGATGGATGTAATCTGGAAACACAACAACAAACATAACACAAGAATACCATAGACTATGATAAGAAGGAATGATGATAAATCTGAAATATCAGTGTAAATTATAATATCAACATGAAATTGTTACAATCTCACCCATGAGGTACTTCAAGTGTTATTAACTTCACTTGCCTTCAAACAATAACTATGGGAGAAACTTCACAATTACACCTCTTAATGGCTTCTTTAACACACCTTCAAAATGATGGCTTCCTTTACACACTTACTCATACAATATTTCTCACTACTTCCTCTCTATGCTAAATGAGGGGGTGGCCTCTTTATTTATAGGAATTCAGGCTTATCCACCTTATCTCTAAGATAGGATAGGAAATCTCTTCCGGCCAATCATATTCCATGCCTAAACTCTTGCCTTTACATGTAGGCTTATCTTCTAAGATAAGATAAACCTTATCATCTCACATGGGTTCCACCTTTTTAGACTTTTCCACAAATAAAATACACAAAATATTTATGACATCACTCTTTGTCCTTATTACAAATATAATATTTCTAATTCCTAATCATGTAGACCCTACTTCTCTACTTATCCCAACTTTGACATTTTAACATTACCGGACCACTTACGACAAATATTTACTTTTTACAACATTCCTATTGTACTTTGACTGTTACCGTACTCTACATTATTGGCGGCACCGTACTGATGGCGCCGTTATCTTCTATTGGACGCCACTACTAATTATACTTAACAACATCCTATTCCTAATACATACATTAATAAAATAGAAATTACGGAGGAAAATTTTAATGTCGACATTTTCCCCCTTCCTAACTTCTACTCCGTCCTCAGAGTAGACTCTTATGGACATTCTGAAGCTGGTGCTTGGAAAATATTTAACTTGTCATGGTTGACCCATTTTGTAATATGAGTACCATCAAATTCCTCCAGTCTATATGTACCATTTTCATGTACAGCTGCTATTTTGTAGGGCCCCATCCACTTTGGAAGAAATTTTCTCTGTCTTCTTTTTTTGTATCTGGAATCATATACTAGAACCAAGTCATTCACATGAAATGGAGACCAACGGATCTTTTGATCAAAGTATTCCTTTTGCTTCATTTTCTTCTTATAGCTTGTATCCTTCGCTATTTCCCTCATTTCCTCTAGCAAATGAAGATGTACCAACCTTTCTTTTACTGTTGAATCACTTTCATCCATCCTTTCATTTTTCATAACTCTCACAGTGGGAATATCAAACTCAATAGGAAGAACTGGATCAATGCCATAAGCCAACTGAAATGGGGAGTATCATGTTGCTGACTTTGATGTTGCCCTATATGCCCACAATGCTGCATGAATCCTTTTATCCCACTTATGTACCTGCAAGGCTGCATCTTTTGCTAGAATTTGACACAACACAAAATTTGTTCGTTCCACCTGTCCATTTGTGCTTGGCTTGTATGTTGTTGCCTTCTTGTGCTTAATAGAAAACTTGTTGACTAGGGCTTCTACCACCTCATTAATGAAGTGGCTTCCTTGATCTGTTACAATTTCTAATGGGCAACCAAATCTGGTGACAATGCGTTCATATATGAACCTTGCCACTTCATCCATGGAAGTTGTTTTCAATGGCCTAGCTTCAACCCACTTGGTTAAATAATCTGTGGCAACTACAATATACTTATTTTGGCGTGGGGTAGTTGGAAGTGGACCTACAATGTCTATTCCCCACTTTTCAAAGGGACCAAGTGGAAGAATAGGGCATAATGGAGCTGATGAAGTCTTACGGTTACCATGTGTTTGACAAATATCACATGTCTTACAATAATTATAACAATCTCTAAAAAGAGTGGGCCAGTGATAACCTGCATCCAAGATCCTTCTTGCTGTAAGTTGTCCAGAGAAGTGTCCTCCACATGTACCATTGTGGAATTCTTCTATCAGCTCCTTCCCTTGATCACGTCCAACTGCCCTCTTGTACTGTCCATCAGGTCCTATTCGAAATAATACTCCATGCAGAATAGAATATGGATGACTGGCTTGAGTAATCTTCCTCTTAGTCTTTGCATTGGCACCATCAGGAAACTTGAATTCATTTAGATAATTCCAAATATCTATGTATTCACTAGGGATTGTGTCAAGAGATAACAATGTTGCATCTGGGAAATCATCATCATCACAAGGTGAACCTAAACCATCATAGGCTCAAGAGAGTGCATCTGCATTGACATGCTTCTTTCCTGGCCTATCTATAATATCAAATTCAAATTCTTGTAGAAAAATTATCCATCTTGCTATCCTCCCTGATGGGTTAGGCTTATTTACAATATATTTTAGAGCCTGATGATCTGTTACAACTATAAATTTCTGCCCTAGCAAGTAATTTCTAAACTTCTTTACAACAAAAATGATAGCTAGAGCCTCTTTTTCAGTTACAGTATAATTTACCTCAGCACTGCTCATTTGTCTGCTCCCAAAGTAAATTGGATGATCATTCTCATTTTCATCCTTTTGGCTCAGAGTACTTCCTAGTGCTGCATCTGAGGCATCAGTATACACAATGAATGGCTTGCTCCAATCTGGATTCTTTAAAACAGGTGAAGACACCAGGGCTTCCTTCAGTTGTTCAAAAGCTTCATGCGCCTTATTTCCTGGTTCATAAGTAACATCCTTCTTCAAGAACTGGGTTAGTGGCTGTGCAATCTTTGAGAAATTCTTGATGAACCTTCTATAGTAACCCACATGGCCTAAAAATGATCTCAACTTACTTCTATTCATAGGAAATGGTAACTCTTTGATTTTTGAAACTTTATCAGGATCAGTACCAATACCATCTCTGGATACAACATGCCCTAACAAAACACCTTTAGAACATCCAAAGACACACTTTGTAGGGTTTAGTGAGGCTTGTGCTTCATCTAACCTTTGAAATGTTGTCTCCATCTGGTGTAGGTGGTCCATCTTGCTCCCATAGATGTAAAAATCATCCAGAAATACTCTGATGAAGTTCCCAATGTAGGGTTCAAACACCCTATTCATCAAGCGCTGGAATGTTGCTGGAGCATTACACAACCCAAAAGGCATAACTCTATAAGCAAACGTTCCCCAAGGAGTGGTGAACGTGGTCTTCAGCTGATCTTTCTCTGCTATAAAAACTTGGTTGTATCCACTATATCCATCATCAAAACTATAGCACTCCTGGCCAGCTACTTCGTCCAAGATCTGATCTGAGAATGGAAGAGGGTAATGATCCTTCTTTGTTGCCTTATTGAGCTTCCTATAATCAACACAAATGCGTAGCTTCCCATTCTTTTTTATTGAGATCACAATGGGAGAAACCCATTCTGAATTCTCCACAGCAAATATGAATCCTGCATCAAGCAACTTATCTATTTCTTCTTTTACAGTCTTGGAAAAATTAGGATTCATTCTATATGGCATTTGCTTTATGGGCTTAGCACCATCTACCAACTCAATAGAATGTTCTACCCAACTTACTTGACGGAGTTCCTTGTAATCAAAAGTGAATATGTGTATGTACCTTCGAAAGAGCTGGAGGTAGGATTCCTTCTCACTCTCCATCACAGCATCACCAATCTTTATTTGTTGGAGACGATCATCAATTTCTTCTTCAGATAATTTTATGGGATCATGAGTTGGTGTGACTGGAAGGATATCCATGACCGAAACATCAACCTCACTTTCTTCATCTTCAGTGTCCACTTCACTAGTACTAGAGTAATCAGAGGATGTCCAATCATCAATTTCATCACTTGAATCCACAGGTTCTGCCTTATGATGCCGAGGGATCATGTTTATCTTCACCCTCTCTCTACCATGTCCAAGTGTCATGAAGCCTTCATTCCAGTAGTTTCTTGCATGAACTCTCCTTAGCCATGGTCTTCCCAACAACATTGGGTACGCAACAGTACCATTTTTCATCACCTGAAAGTCTACCACACATACAACACCCATAACAGATATTGCCACATTTGAAACTACACCTTCTGGTTTAGTTTTTCCTTTATTTAATGACCTTAACATAAGTGTTGAGGGGCGATCAATTTTTAAACCCAACATATTCATTACAGACTCGGTCATTACATTAACTGCAGCACCTCCATCAACTAAGACATCATGAATTGAAATACCATTACATAATACCTCAGCTTGTGGAGCGTAGGGATCTACCTCTGCCTCCAAAACAGGGACCTCAACCTCCTTCCTTCGTTGAGCATTGAGTCCACTTCGCAGCTCCCGCCTCTTCTCAGAAGACATAGCCAAGAGTTGACCATATGTAATATTTGCAGGCCTTTTGGACAGATCTTCCAAGATGGAGTATGGTCCTTGTCCCTGTGAAATCAGAAAATCCTACACACCCAACTTTCTTCTCCTATGTTTCTTACTAGTTTCTCCTTTCATCTTCTTAGGATCATTTCCATCTTGGTTATCTTTTTCTTTCTTTCTTTTTGTTACAAACACATCTACTTCATTATTTATGCTCTTATCTACTACATCAAAAGAATTCACAGGTGCTTTCCCTTTATCATTATCTCTTGTACCAGATGTAGAAGCTCTATCTGGACAATTATACTTATAATGACCCTTTTTATAACAACCATAACATACAACTTCAGAAATATTTCTTTTTGGACCTCTATCTCCTCCCTGAGAACTAATTTCTTTTCCTTGAAGAAGATTAATAGTTAACTACCCCATCTTCCTGAGCAAATCTTCATACTCAGTAGATGTACTAGGAGAAGGATTTGTGCTCACCGAGAGTGGTTGTGGAATCTGGACCAAAGGTGCTGGTGTAGGCTCTACTTTAGCAGCAATTTCTTTGGGCTCCTCTTCCATGCTTTCTTCTTGCCTTCTTGCAATCTCCTTTGCTTGTTCAATGGTAGCTGGGCGGTCATACTTCACTCGTTGTCTGATCTCTGGCTTCATCCCAAGAATGAAGTGCTTACAGAGGAGATTATCCATGCCATTCATCAACCCATCCGCTAATCCTTCCTTCCGGATCTGGGCATCGAGCTTCCTCCTTAGCTCTAGAACACGAGCATGATAATCCCTTATCTTCTCCTTCTCTCCTTGGGCTAGCTTTGTGATATCGATCATGAGATCTGCATATTTCTGTTGTTCACCAAATTCTTCAAGAAAACTTTCAGTTAATAAATCCCATGAGTTTTTCACATTATCACCTAGTGTTTCAAACCACCTAAGGGTTGAACCATCCAAAAAGGTAGGAAAAATTTCAGTCCATTGTTCCCTTCTTATGAGGCCATTACAAATGCAAGATCGTTTAAACTCTTGAATGAAAGAGGAAGCATCTTCATTAGATTGGGCTGAAAAAATAGGAATCTTCCCCATTTCCAAAAGTAACCACAGTGAAATACCAACCCACAAGTACAATCAACAAGACTTATGTGCACAAATAATTGGAATCACTACAATAAAAATTGACTTTATGACCACGGTAAACTATGGTAAAACTAGGAATGACTTACTACGGTAAAAACTTAACTTTACTGTGGTAAACACTATTCACAGTAAAAAGTGAAGTTACTGTGGTAAACACTATTCACAGTAAAAAGTGAAGATACTGTGGTAAATATTATTCATGATAAAAAGTGACTTTACTGCAGTAAATACTATTTATGACAAAAAGTGACTTTACCATGGTAACTAATATGCACAGTAAAAACAAGGTTACCCTCCAAATGATTTATGACTAAGTGGGAATATTTCTCTAGAAAATCTACCAACGAAGGAATGGTCCTGGCAACGGAACCAAAATGTCATCACCAATCCGGCACTATGATAATTCTTCACTGGGAACTCCTCGTGCTATGATTATTTACTAATGCACAACTTTTAGTTTGGTGGGTGTAATCTAGAAACACAACAACAAACATAACACAAGAATACCATAGACTATGATAAGAAGGAATGATGATAAATTTGAAATGTCAAGTGTAATTTATAATATCAACATGAAATTGTTACAATCTCACCCATGAGGTACTCCAAGTGTTACTGACTTCACTTGTCTTCAAACAATAATTATGGGAGAAACTTCACAATTACACCTCTTAATGGATTCTTTAACACACTTTCAAAAATGATGGCTTCCTTTACACACTTACTCATACAATATTTCTCACTACTTCTCTTTATGCTTAATGAGGGGGGTGGCGTCTTTATTTATAGGTATTTAGGCTTATCCACCTTATCTATAAGATAGGATAGGAAATCTCTTCCGGCCAATCATATTCCATGCCTAAACTCTTGCCTTTACATGTAACTATGGGAGAAACTTCACAATTACACCTCTTAATGGCTTCTTTAACACACCTTCAGATGGCTTCCTTTACACACTTACTCATACAATATTTCTCACTACTTCTCTTTATGCTTAATGAGGGGGGGTGGCGTCTTTATTTATAGGTATTTAGGCTTATCCACCTTATCTATAAGATAGGATAGGAAATCTCTTCTGGCCAATCATATTTCATGCCTAAACTCTTGCCTTTACATGTAGGCTTATCTTCTAAGATAAGATAAACCTTATCATCTCACATGGGTTCCACCTTTTTATACTTTTCCACAAATAAAATACACAAAATATTTATGACATCACTCTTTATTCTTATTAAAAATATAATATTTCTAATTCCTAATCATGTAGACCCTACTTCTCAACTTACCCCAACTTTGACATTTTAACATTAGCCGGACCACTTACGACAAATATTTACTTTTTACCACAACATTCCTATTGTACTTTGATTGTTACCGTATTCTACTTTATTGGCAGCACCATTATCTTCTATTGGATGCCACTACTAATTATACTTAACAACATCCTATTCATAATACATACATTAATAAAATAGAAATTACAGAGGAAAATTTTATTGTCGACAGAGCCACATACAACAGATGTAGGACGACATATGGAGGAGGTCAGTACCTCCTCCCCATGGTGGCCAACATTCTTCACAGTAATCGTTTAGACCTCAATAGCAGCAGTCCCACCCACCTTATAGACCTCCACAGAGAGCTGATGCACAGAGAGGTTGGAGTATGGGGCCTCCTCCTAGGGGTCCCATCAGGACACAGGGTGGACCTAGAGCTCAGTCAGCAGGAGCTTGCTAGTAGAGGCCATAGAAGACCACCGCTGGTCATCAGGATCCACAACACAGAATTTTAGAGAACCTACTAGAGGTGCTACTCATTGGGGAGGATCAAGCAGTTGGTTTGGTTGTGGAGTTGCGGCATATTTTTGGATAGAATTCCCTTAGAACCCTAATAACAAGGGTAAGACACAGATCTTAGAGCCAATTGTTGGTGACATGGGATGTAGCCACATGATTTATGTAGCAGCTGAGAACCACCAAGCCGAGCATTAGAGTACAGTTATTGAGACCATAAGTAGCATTGGTGGTATTCCTACCTTTATATTGTTTGATTTTGGTTCTTCTGATTCTTTCATTGCACCATCTTTAGTAGAGCGATGTAGGCTGGTGGCAGTTAGGTAGGGTCATAGTTGGGATGTTGAGATGGATTCTTGAGCCAAGATCTCTATAGAATCCTTAGTTAAGGAGTGTGTAGTGGATTTGGGACCTTTCACCACTACCTCAGATCTCCATATCCATCCTTTGGGCTTATATGGAGTCATTTTGGGTATGGATTGGTTATCTGCACACAGGGCTAGGATGGATTGTTACCACAAGACTATATCTTGTGTAGATGATCTGGGAGTGGAGTCAGTGATTTTAGGGGTCAAGAGACCCATTTCTATTCACACCATATCTGGTATGTAGCTTAATCGGTGTGTGTGATGGGGTTGTCAGATGTATGTTGTTGTAGTTAGTGACAGATCAGAGGATAGTTCTAGTGGACCATCGCTAGATAATCACCCCATTTTGAGAGAGTTTGCAGATGTCTTTTCTAGGGAGCTACTGGGGTTACCATCCCCACGTGAGATTGATTTTCATATATATCTAGTTCCGGAAGTAGAGCCTATCTCACGAGCACCTTATCAGATGACCACCACAGAGCTATGTGAGCTCAAGTTGCAGCTTGAGGGCATTTTGGAGAAAGGCCTTATCCGTCCTAGTGTATCCCCTTGGGGTGCATCGATGATCTTTGTGAAGAAGAAAGATGGATCCTTGAGGTTGTGTATTGATTACCAGTAGCTGAAAAAAGTAATGATCAAGAATAATTATCCCCTTCCTCGCATTGATGACTTGTTTGATCAGATGAAGGGAGCCACAATTTTCTCTAAGATTGATCTTAAGTCAGGATATCATTAGTTGAGGATTACGGAGGTGGATATTCATAACACTGCCTTCCATACGACATATGGCCACTATGAGTTCATAGTGGTGCCTTTTGGTTTGACTAATGCCCCCATACTATTTATGAGTTTGATGAATGGGGTATTTAGGACCTTATTAGATAACTTCATGCTCATCTTCCTTGATGAAATTGTGATCTACTCACGTATGCATAAGGAGCATGATGGGCACCTTCGCCAGGGTCTTCAGTGTCTTCGTGAGCAATAGCTTTACGGGAACTTGGAGAAGTGTGCTTTATTTCAGACAGAGGTAGAACAATCAGTTCATATCATTTCTGGGGAAGGTATCACCATTGATCCTTCCAAGATTAGAGTCATTATGGATTGGCCAACACGCACTACTGTGACAGAGGTCTGCATCTTCATGGGATTAGTAGGATACTACCAGAGATTTGTTCAAGACTTGTCTTGGATTGTACACCCTATCACTTCCCTTCAGAGGAAAGGGAAGAAGTTTGTTTGGTCAGATAGATGTGAGAAAGCCTTCAAGACACTGAAGGAGTGTCTCACTAAAACACCTATTCTTGTAGTGCCGGATCCACAGGGTGAGTTTTTCATTTCCATGGATGCTTCTTTAGCAGGGCTTGGAGGCGTGTTGATGCAGGAGGGCAGAGTAGTTGCTTTTGAGTATCATAAACTCAAATATTATGAGCTTAATTAATTGAATCATGATCTTGAGCTTACGGAAGTTATGCACGCTTTGGTTTGAAGGAGGCACTTTCTACTTGGCAAGAGATTCACACTTATGATAGATCACCTGAGTCTTCGCCATCTATTCATGTAGCCCAATCTCAACACTCATCAACGACATTGGATGGATTTGCTTTGTGAGTATGATATGGAGATAGAGCATGTGAAAGGGAAGGAGAATGTGGTGGAAGATGCTCTCTATAGATAGAGACATGTGGCTGTGGCCACCTCAGTGAGCACATATTTACGGAGAAGGATTCTTCAGTAGCTTCCTCTTGACAACTTCTACATTGCAGTTCAAGTAGAGATAGTCTTAGAGACCTCTCGAGGGGAAGTTTGATGGTTTTTCCTTAGAGACAGATGGTGTTCTTAGGGACAGAGGCTGGATTTATCTTCCCAGAGATGGAAGCTTGAGGCAAGACATCTTGACAGAGGCACATCATGCAACCTATTTGGCCCATCTCAGGGTGAAGAAGATGCACGCCACTTGACGAAAATTGTATCATTAGAGAGGAATTCATCGAGATGTGGCCCAGTTCATGTCACAATTTTTAGAGTGCTAGAGATTTAAGGCCGAGCATCAACATCTAGCTGGCCTTCTCTTTCCTCATGTTATACTAGAATAGAAGTGAGACACCATTTGCATGGATTTCATTGTTAGTCTACCAATGTCAAAATATCACCACAACACCATCATGGTCACGGTTGATAAATTGACAAAAGTGGCTCACTTTTCTCTGGTGAAGACCACTTATATAGCTAGAGCAGTGGCACAAGTATATTTGGATGAGATCGTCAGGTTACATGGGATTTCGTGGAAGATCATTAGTGACTACGATCCTTTGTACACTTCCTATTTCTAGACTACCATGTAGCATGCCCTCGGGATGAGGATCAATTTCAGCACAACATATCACCTTGAGATAGATCAATAGATTGAGTGGGTGAATAAGATTTTAGAGGACATGCTCAGGATGTATTTGATGGATCAATAGTATAGATGAGAGGAGTACCTGTACTTAGTGAAAATTTCCTAGAATAATAGTTTTCAGAGTTCTATAGGCATGGCTCCTTTTCAAGATTTGTATGGTAGAGAGTGCAGGACACCTCTTAGCTGGGACATGCTATAGGATAGAGTATCTCTTAGAAAAACTCTTCTACAGGACATGGAGCAGCAAGTGGTAATGATCATATAGAGACTACAAGAGGCACATGACAGGAAGAAAAAGTATACAGATCAACATAGGACCGACCATAGTTTTGATGTGGGCATGAAGGTGTTCCTTCGTGTTAGGCCACAAAAGAGCCCTATCTGTTATAGAAATGGTTCTAAGTTAGCTCCTAGATTTATGGGTCCTTTTGAGATCTTGGAGCGTATCGGCCCTTTGGCCTACCATCTAGCATTGCCACCCAGCTTGTCTCGCATACATGATTTTTTTCATGTTTCAATTCTTAGGAGATATGTTGTAGATACTTCTCATGTGTTAGATTAGGCATCATTGGAGGTGTAGGATCAGGGGAAGGTGATGGTGGAGCCCGTTCATATCCTAGATCGCAGAACCCTAAGCCTTCAAGGTAGAGAGGTTGATCAGGTTTGGGTGCAGTGGGATAGATATGATGAGACTGCAGCTACATGGGAAGATGCTACCTTATTATGATTTCAGTTTCCATATTTGTTCCAGTGACTTCTAGGAGGAAGTTGAGTCTAAGGGGATGGGGATGTAGTGCCCACTTCCCTTTGACACCTTTTGATACTGACCATGAAAAATTTGATTATATTATGGACATTATTATAGTTTTTATTTAGTATGATGTTAGATGTTGGACCACGTATTATTTTTTATTTTGATTTAGTTATGATGCATGGTGATTATTAGAGACACTTCATATGTGGATGATGATATACTATTTGACATGGATATATTATGAATTTTGTTTAGACATGTGACTTTTAGATATTGTGAGTAGACCTAGAAAATAGGCATTTTATGATGATGATATAGCTGTTGATATAAATTGAAAGTGATATTTTTGATTTCCTTGATGTGGTTGGTGATTCATATGTATAGATGATTTTGTAAATTATATTTATATCATGTTGGATGTTCTTACTATGGCCACAGAGGCCGAATGATTTATTTTTTTATTTTTCAAGTTAAAATATCACAACAAACATCGGGAGTTTGGAGACCAACCGCATTGGAATTCTAAATGAATTCAACAAAGTCACCATAACAACAAGTTTTTTTTTTCGTGTGTGTGTGTGTTATTTTTGTTAGGGATTCCCTTGGGGGGATTACCTTTGAATGTGACCAAGGGGTTTTGTGTATTTTATTAATGTGGTTTCTCTTTTATTATTGTTTGCACATGTTTATTTAGTGATGCATTTACACCTTTCCTCATTCTTTTAATTGTGGAGTATTAATGTGAGTAGTTATATTGTTAAAAGTAAATAAATTAATCAAATTTTGGATATAAGAAAGTAATTATAGAAGTGTGTTGGATTTTATATTAAATGTTGTAAGTATGTGTAAGTGATATGTAAGTTTGTGTAAAGAGTTGTGTAAGTTATATTTTGGAGTATGAAACACTCCACCTCCTTAGAAATTCGAATTTGTCCTTGGAGGCTGTTTTTTGGAGGTTTGTGGGACAAGTACAACTTGTCCCATACCTCTTCATTTTATTTACCAACCATTCCTATGGTTGGAGGGTTGATTTTATACCCTTTTTAATGCATTTTTATAAGTCAAGTTGCATGTTTTAATTGCACCTTCTTCATGTTTTAAATTTGCAGTCCTTATGGGGTGTGGGCTTGGTTGGAGTGTGTAAGTGATTTGTCATATTTTGACCCACCTATTTATTATGCATTGAGAGAATGAATATGAATTTTGTATTGGATTTAAGGATGTGTGATGTGGCATCTTACAAGGTTCCACCTCATCCTCTTCTCTTCCCTCTTCTCTAAAATTCATAACTCATTGAATGGCTTGTTTTGGGTTGTTGAACTTTTGGAATGCTTCCTTGGTGGCAAAATTTTCCTTGGCTGTTTGGAGCTTTTGGCTGATTTTGGAGGAGATTGGAGATCATTTCATACTTGGGAATTACTACTTTTGGGACTGTATTTTTGGCATGGAAAGCCTTCTATGTATTGGAACAAAATCTACCATGGAGAGGTAGGAGCTTAGCTCTTCACATATGCTTCTATTTCTTTTCATGTCTGTGTGAATGGTTTATGTTTTGTGTGTTTGTTGGATGGTTGGGTAGACTACCTAGGAATGGTGTAGGATAAGGCTACGGGGAATACATGTCGGGGGCTTAAGGGAATGTCAGTGGCATCATAATTCTTGTGGAGGGAGTTCTGGGATTAGGTTCTTACCTTGGAAAAGAAATGGCATTACATTTCTTACTTTGAGGGGGGCATAAGGAAATTTGTGGGAGGAATAATGAGGGATTGTGGGAGCGAATAAGGAGCGATTGTGGGAGGGGGCATAAGGATACATGGGAGATGTTTTATATTGGTGGTTTGTTATAGGTGGATACCAAAATCCCATTAGGAGGTATAAGCAGCTTCCTCGATAGTTCTTGCTCCTTTGGCTTGCATGGTGAATCCTTGAGTTCTGTCTTAATATTTCAATGCAATAGTAAACTGTTGTTTTGCTTGTGGACTATGTTTTTAATTTGAAATTTGCATGTTGAAATATTGTTGTGTGTTTTTAGAAGCCTGTTGTTGCCATGTGTTGAATAAAACATTTCTTATTGCATTGTGGTTGTGACTCAGATGCCAATGAATAAGGATGGCTTATATTCCTCTTAACTAGATGTCTTGGTTGGGTTGGAGAGCATTTTCTTTCCCGCTACCTTTGTTGTGATCGAAAAGGAGAAATTCATGTTGTTTTTCTGGAGCAGAGGAGAAAGACAGTTTGACAATACCTTGTGAAATAAAATCTCATTGTAACCCTTCCCACTTTGAAGTGGATGAGTTTGTAAATTTTTTTAGATGGAAAGAGGTTGTATAGATTATGAAATTTGTAAAGTGAAAGTGAAAAAGTGTTATGCTCTGTATTCAGTTATGTTATTAGAAAAGAAAGACATGTATTATGTATGCTGTATTTTGAAAATATATATGAAAATAAATGTAAAGGATTTATTGAATCTATGGAAGTTGTATTAACTTGTTTGGAATGACATTGTTATATTTAAAATTTTATATTTTAAATCCCTTGGTTGGAAAATTGGAAGAAGGAAATATGTATGAAGAAAATTCATTGTCCTGTCTTGTTGAAATGCATGATTGGATAGAAATACAATCTACATTTTTTTTTCTATATTTTTATTGAAGGAAAGATAACTACTTTAAACGAGCATGGAATGAATTAAATTTTGATATAGTATAGAAAAATAAATAGACTAATCATTGTTTTTGAATTGGATAAACTCCATCTTTAATTCCACTGTATACTTGTAAAATTTTATCAAATATTAATCAAAATGGCCGTTCAAGCTATAAAATAAAAATGAAACATTAAGTGGAACTTATTATGACAAAAATGACCCCAAAAAAACTAAAAACTCTTAAGAAATCGTTTAAAGAAACCTTTCAAATTGAACAAAGGCAAATTTTGCAGTCTCTTTTTATGTCAAATGTTAGAAAATTTGAATTGAAAACCAATCAAGACAAAATTACCCTCCAAATGCATCCTAAATCCTTCTTAAAATAATTCTCCATGTCTTGTTTGGCATATTGTGTAAAGGAGAAGAACAAATTGAACAAAATTTATAAGTTAAAATTTACAAGTTTACTTTTAAAACGTCCTGCGAGGCCATTTTCTTAAAATTGAAACCCTTAAAATTTATCAAAATATAAAAATAATGATTCCTATGCAAAGAGGGCATTGAGATATTTCTGGAAAGTCCTCATTTTCCCACAACTAAGATCTCTACCGAAAGTTATGGCCTTTTGAAGTTTTCTTCACTTGGCATTAAAATCTTGGGAAAAAAATTCCTTGGTGGGCCGCACAGATCGAATTTTTTCCTTGGGACTTACGAAATTCTTTGGCAAAATTTTCATAATTTTCTCCACTACTCACATCAGCCGTACAACCAATCAGAAGCTGCCACGTGGCCTCATGAGGCAACTGTGGAGGCGCGGCACCATTTTATTCCTTAGCGCTTTTTTAAAAATTTTGGAAATTTTTCTTAGTTTTCTCCGTCGGCCCACAATCCCGCATCAAAATCAAGTACTAGCCACATTGTACGACGGAGGTGCGGAAATCTTGAAACCTTATCCGTTTTTGAGAAAATTTATTTTTGAAAAACTTTTGTAATTATCTCCGCGGCCCCACACATCTTGCCCTTAGCCTTAGAAAAATAATTTCCACGGACGCGCGGATCCACATGCACGTGGAACTTAACCCTTTTTACCCCCTTTGGCAAACTTACCCAAACATCTCTTCTACACCGCCTTCCCCTCATTTTTCCCCTCACTTTGGCTTGGAGGGCACCACGTGTCCCTGGCGGACAAGCGTGGGGTGCGTAGGAGAAAAATTGTTTTTTTTCGCCCATGCCTGAATAATTTTGAAAAAAAAATCTCCCCACGCCCCGCCAACCTGCCTTTTAGGGAAAAATTTTCACCCCTGGGCCCGCAAGGCCCACCCTTGGCGAAAAATTTTCACCCCAAGGCCCGTCGGCCCATAACTTGAGTTTTATGAGGATTTAGGATGACCTCTTTCTATCAACTGGAAAGGTGAGGAAATTTCATTTCTGATGGGAATGATTTAGGGAAATTTTGAATTTGTTAAGTGTGAGAAAATATCAAGTTGAAGCTTTAAGCCTGTCAGAGAGTGGGTATGGTGAGGAAATACCCATTGACCCTTTTTGAACCTTCTAGCCCTCAATTTTGGACCGTATGACCTTTGATAATTATTAATAAAAGAAAATTATGTTCTAGTGGATTATGAATTGTTCTAGAACTTGTTAGTGGCACAATTGTTACCTTGTAATCTAGTTGTAGAATCTTTTACTAAAAAAAATTATTACAAAATTTTCCTAACTACTCCTAGGTACACACACACACACACACACACACACACACACACACACACACACACACACACACACACACACACATCATCATCATCACAAATGGTTTTTTTATCTTTTTTAGTTGCATTTTATTTCCACTTGATGTTATGAACATTGAACTTATCACTAAGAGCACATATTAGATTTCAAAAGGGTATTATGTAGACGAGGGATGGTGTGTTTAGGAGACACTTCCCCATATTTCTTAATAATATTTGATTCAAATAAAAGTTCAGAAAGATTCATAAGTTTGTTATTACGAGTCACATTAACCTGGTTTCAAATAAGATGAATATTATCCTAAAATGTAAAATTTATTATTGTAATTGTAAACGTCTTGTGATAAATTAATTTTAATCAATAAATACATAGTTTTGATTACCAAAAATAGTGTTTACAATTTCTTACATCTATTATAAAATTATCAAAATATATAAAACCCTTCAATGAAACAATGAAGACCACCAACCCCAATTCATTAAACATCTTTTCTAATTTTTTTACATATCACAAACACATTACACACCTCAACCATGTCATTGTTGTACCTAAAATATTGATTACAATTTCTTACATCCATTATAAAACTATCAAAATATATAAAACCATTAAATGAAACAATGAAGACCACTAACCCCAATTCATTAAACATCTTTTCTAATTTTGTTACACATCAAAAACAAATTACACACCTCAACCATGTCATTGATGTACCTTTTTTTGGATTTTTAAATTTGGAATGATCGTAAATAATCTTAGTTTTACTAAGGATTGTAATATATCATACTAATTTATTTAAATGAGATGATAAATGTTTCTATATAATCACATATTTCTATATAAAATAAAATTAGCGATTACATTATTTTATTTCTTTACAGAGCTATGTAATTATACAAAAATCATAAATGCATGTAAAAGGCCATTAATTATAATTCATAATTGTTTTCTATTTTTATTATACATCAAAAATAACTTACACACTTTAGTAGTGTCATAGAAATGCATTGGCTAAATTTTCAAACTTTTAGATGATTACATTACATAGGGGTTGTTAATTTCAATGACTTGATAGGTCAAGTTAAATTTTTTGTTAAACATTAAATATTTTTAAATATTATAACAGTAAAATTTAGCAACTGTATCACTAATGAAATAACATACAATAATATTACTAAATTTAAAATTCTTTTTAAAATTACATTTTCTCTATTATCATTATCAAATTCTCTACACGCATCTTGTGCATCTTGTACTTATTACTTGTACTTATTACTCCTAGATATTCAAGTCATTCAGATACTATATATAACAATAAATATTATTGAAATGGGTTTGCTTTTAATAGAATGTTTTGCACACTTCCTAATTTATAAAATTATTGTAATAAAATTTAATATTATCTATTCTATTGAATACGTACATTTGTAATAACTTGTGAACTTTCAAAATTTGAAAATCAAAGTTACATTGGAAATAAGTAATCGATGTGGCCATTCTAAAAGTTGAAAACAAATTAAACCTTTTATGATACACTATTTCAATAAGTAATTAAAAAATTCTTATTACAATACATGCAAAATAAACAAATTTATGAATAAACCTAGATGATATTAAAGCTTAGTTCATTCATATTCGTCACCGTTTTTTTTAAAAAAAGGAGTGAACTTTGAAATAAAATAACAAAGGCGTAAAGTTTTATGATTTACATTCACATCCAAACCCCTCATCTCTTTTAGTATTTTCCGTATTATAACTAAAATATGTGCTCATGAATGGTCATATGTTTTCCTTCTTTTCCTCATAGTAGTCAAAGGAATTTGATGTTGATCCATCCATTTCTTGTTCTTGTTGAGGAGAAGGGACCCCAAAAAAAAAAAATTGTTTTCCCTTTTTATCACAAAATATTTTACATCAATTACATATTCTAATTTGTTTTTGATATTCATCAAAATAGAATGATTGGAGTCTTCAATCATATACTAGATATTTTTACAATATTCAATTTTTTTATTTATAGAAAATTCACATAAATAATAAAAACATGTATTTGGTTTGATAAAAATATCTATTGTATCAAACATGTTTCCGATTATACATACTGAAAATAACCTTACAACAGAAATATGCATGGAACTTTATAATATTCAATGTTCATTACTTCGAATACTTAAATGTTAATTTATACTATATTGCACATCCCATTCATGACAATAAATTTGAATGTAAATATAACTCCATATAAATTAACAAATCCACTTTCTATATTGAAGAAACATCAATTGGAAAATGTAAGAAACACATCAATAAACCAAATTTTAGAATTGAACATCATTTTAAAACATCAAAAGAAAGTGTTAAATAAATAACTTTTGCATACATATGATACACCACTCCACATCAAGTTACATATTGTACATAATCAAAACAAGAATGGTATATAGGAACAAAAAAACCAGTTGTTGCTTTTCATAAAACTACATATAACATTATCTTGAAAGATCTAATATTACAAATGTCTTAAGGAAATTTGTCAATAAAGTTGATTTTTTAAAATTTATTTATGGCACCCTTAGATAGATGAAATATCTAAACTACCTTAATTGAATTTAACAGGAACATATGCACATTACATTCAAACATAAAGGCATATTAAAGTTCTCAAATTTGTAGATAAGAAATAATTACATTGTTATAATCACAACAATGACTCATTTTGCGCACAAAAAATAGTTTGTGTGTAAACATGGTGATGTATCTAGTTTGGTAACATACTTTTTCCTTAAACTTATATATCAAGGCTATATACTCAGTTATATACATCAAAATATGCACAAAATCATTATTATATCATGATTTTGGAAAACATTATATATACGAATATTGAACGATAAAATTAAATCTTACTGACACAAGTACTTTTTATTTTATTCTTATAATACTTTATCATCTTCTTATTCTTGACATGTTTGACTAGATATCATAAGTTTTTTTTTCATGTCACATAGATCTTTGGCCTTTACTAAAATAAATGACTTCTATTAACTTTACTGCAAGACTATAATATGGTGATGATCTGAGCTATACAGTCTTTTCCACTTTTACTTTTGGTCTCATTTTCCTATTAGGAACTTTCTTTCTCTTTCTAATTTTACAATGTATGCTTTGGGTGGGCCTTGCATGCCATAATATTGAAATATCAAAGTAAAGTACTCATATATAACATTTGATTTATAAACAATAATAGACCCCCTATTGTTTTGATTGTTTTTCAACAGATCCTTTAATTTAATATCTTTCATGATTTATAATGAATCTAAAACTAATCAAAATATCAATTTTAAATGATTATAATTGATCCAAAAATGATTTTAATATTCACAAGATTCAATTTATACTACAATTTCATCAAACCATTCAGATTTCGATTCTACCGATTTCTTGTGAATTTCATAAACTGATTTAAATTTTCTTATCTAAATTAAAATTTGACTGATTAAGTGTGGAAATAAAAGGAAAATTATAACGAAAATTCATAATAAATATGACACCAAAATTGTTTACGGAGTTCAGTAATTGCCTACGTCTTTGGGTTCATTTGAACCCATCTATTAAAAATGATCCATCTGCAAGTATAATCAAACATATCATAAAAATTAATAGATCCAAAACCTACAATTTTTGGACCTTAGAACTTTACAAGACTTTGAAAAATGATTAATGTTCCTCCTCCACCTTCCCAAAGCACTTCCAAAATCTCTTTCCTTTGTTATTTGTCAAACAATGAATTTCATGCCTTTAAATGACATCAAAATGACTCCAAATTTCAAAAATGATATATACAACAAGAGCATCTCAGAATTCTAGAAAATTTTCTAGTGTACTTCAAGACCTAGAAATTCCCCTAAGCTACTCAAAAATTTGATTTTCTAAAACTGCCTTATTATGAAAAAACCCAATCTTGAGCATTACCCTATAAAAAACCAAATAAGCCAATATATATAATTTCCAAATCCATGTGACATGTTGGATAGGCTATTAATTTATCATATGAGTGGTTATGGTTTTTATTCCCCCCAACCTCCACTAAACATAACTTTTCTTTGTTTGGGATTATTATCCCACATCTTACGGGAATATATTTCCACAAGGATTTAATAAGCCATGATCCATCCATTTGAATCATGGTTGTGACCATACATACATCATTTTTCCTTGATTAACTGTCCATGGTGGAATGTGGAATGAATAGTTGGTTTGGTCAATTTTCTAAGCTTGGAATATTTGCTATGTTTATAATGTTGGCTATTGTGGGCACCCAATTTACAAGAATATTAGTCCCACATGAACCATACCAATACAATATGTGGCATTGAAATATAAAATTATGACTATGGTAATATGAAATAATGAAGGAAAAGGCACCCACCATCATTTTTTTTGTTATTTCGTGTGGGAGGGGAGATATACGAGTGAGAGGTTATAAAATGGTTAAGATGTTGTTTATTTTGTTTTGTCTTCATTTAATTTTGGTGTGTAATTGATTTGGGTGCTTTAGGAAGAGGTAAAATAGGATTTACGAGTGTAGGATAAAATTTACAGGGAGTAAATATTAGGGGGAGGAAGAAGACTTAGGATAAGGGTTTAATATATGATATGATAGTGATGTGATATTGAAGGGGTGCTAGCGTACAAGGACATGGGGATTAACAATGCTAATTTTAGGTATTTGCATTTTCCCCTTTTTTTTGAGTGGTTTTTGTTTAGAAAAGCCACAAGATGAAAACGAGATGTAATAGATAGGGATGTTAAAGATGCGGAATTATATGATGAGGTTATCCCCATCAAATTTGGTATTGATGACCTAAAAGGGAATCAATCATGAGTTTGAAAGAGATAGATGGAAAGATGTAAGGATGGGAAGATGAGATATTATTCCCTAAGACGAGGTATTGTAACAAGATAGGTGCTATCAAAAAATCAAGTGATAGGAAAACAAAATGGTTCATGTCCTATAGACATATGACTTTAAGTCATAAAGGGAAAATAAAATGGATTATTTGATGAGGTAAAATCTCTAAAAATTGATGTTTCCAAAAAGGTGGGATTACAAGGCTAGGAAGTCAAGTGATAGGGGAACCAAAGGGTTCATTTCCTATAGACATATGACTATAACAACGACATGATGATGATTTGATGAGGTCAAAAGACCAAAATTGATGTCGCCAGAAAGGTGGGCTTACAAGACTAGAATGTCAAGTGATATGGGAACCAAAGGGTTTGTGTCCTATAGACATATGACTTTAACAATGGAAATATGATAGTTTGAAAAGATCAAGGGACAAAAATTGATGTTGCCAAAAAGGTGGGCTTACGAGACCGAGAAGTCAAGTGATAGGAGAACCAAAGGGTTCATGTCCTATAGACATATGCCTTTAATGGTGAAAAAGGTACTAATAGAGGACTAGATAGGTGTCTTGATGGTGATTAGGGGAGTAGTGATCGAGGATGTATTTTCTTGATGAATGTTGATTTTACTAAATAGATGTGATGTTTTGATGTACACAGATCCTTTGTGAAGCCTATATTTGATGTAGACGAACATTTTCAAGACTCCAGATAATGTACATATACATATTGATATGATATATGATTATGATTATGATTTATGATTCATGTGATGATTTATTTTAATGTGATGTTTCAAATGTGAGAATGTAGTATTGAGATGTGATCGCGATTGTATGGATATTGATGTTAAATTTTTGATGTGATGTTCTTATTGATATTTGATTTTAAAGTGACTTTGTTTTTTGTCAAAATGAGTATTAACCATGGTTAGGAATAAAATGTAGAATGATTTCTTTATACTGTATTCGATACATATGTGATGGGAAACAATAGAGTGAAGGCTCTTGCACTTTTGGCCTTATAACAAATGTTAACAAATAACTAACAATGGGTAGTTACATGTAGGATCTTGGAAATAGATGGAAGTGAAATGTATACCTCCCTAGGACATGAGAAGGGGTAATATATGTAGGTTACACAGGAGGGTAGGTTCTCTTTTCAATGGTTTCATAGAGAGATGCCCCAACTATACATTTTTTGTTTTGATGCAAACTGATCGATGTGGGAAACATTTTTACATGGGTAGCCATCCTTCGAGGGAGCGGTCCAATTTTTTTTTGAATTTTTGAATTGTTCTCTTTTGATAGTCAGATAAGTGCACAAAGATGGGGGCCCAAAAGGGGGTAAAAAAGGGACAACGTTTTCCTAAAATTAGTGAAACCTAGACTTCATCAAATAATTCTACATGCCTATGCTCAAAATTTGACAAAGTGATAAGAATAAGTACCATAGATCTTAGAGCCTAGTTTCCAAACTGACTAATTTTTTCAAAAATGGTTGAGATTAAGAGGCTCAAATGTTGTTCGCACACAAAGTATGCCTATTTTTGTGTAAAAAATGATAAGAACCTATTGTGTGTGCGCCACTCCATTTTTTGAGTTGTATAATTTTTTTTTCAAGATCCCTTTGGTATTGTACAAGGTCCCACTAAAGTTTCATAATTTTTGGATGAATATATATATATATATATATATATATATATATATATATATATATATAATATATATATATATATATTTTAATTTTCAAAGTGCAAATATCCTGAAAATGAAATATTTGTGTGTGCACCCCCCATAACTTTGAGACAAAAAGCCATTCTTTAGTTTTTTTTGAGTGTGTGTAGAATGAAGTTTATAAAAAACCACCTTTTTAAAAAAAAATTTCGATGAAAAAATCGTAAATTGTGCACCAAAATGTATACATAGGTTTTTTCAAGTAAACAAGTTGCACTTTTAAAAGAAATTATGGATGAAAGCCTTAAACTAATTAGATTTTAGAAATAATTATATCGTCATCAAGGTAAAAATGAGCTTGACATTGTAGTATAATTTATTTTTAAATATTATGTTTTTAATGCATGAGATATTGGGGTGCACATGTGAAATTTTGATGTTTTTATGTCAAACATGGTTTTAATCATGCAATACACAGTCCAAACCTCTGGTTTGGAAATCCAAGCCTTTGGATTGGGTAGTCCAAACCCCAACAAGATGAAACGCAGAGCGCGTTATAATGCACTAGTGTTATAACATGCTCTTGTTCTTGTTTCCAATGTGGAATATGTCCATTTCAGAGGGATAACATGGAAAAACACATAGAAAACCATAACGCAAGCTCGTTTCGGCTTGGTAAACCCGAGTTGTAATGCGATCACGTTATAACATGACCTATATTTTACCTTATCACGTTATAGTGTTACCGAGCCATAACGGCAAGCGCGTTATGGCCAAAATTGCCAAAAAATGGATTTGTGTCCGCTTTTTGGCCCCCATCTTTGTGCATACACCCAGTCATCCTTCGAGGGACTAGTCTATGGTTTTTATAGGTAGCTATACTATGAGGGATCAATATAATTTTCTTTTTGATAATATGATTTTGATTTTTAATAGCTTTCCTTCGAGGGATCAGTCTATTTATTTTGATAGGATGCATCCATAGATATTTTTTAATTTCTTTTGAGATGAGGGAAAACCCCTAATAGACCATTACAAGGAGGGGAAAAGAAATGTGTACACAAACTACACATGTGTGCCCCATGACATGTCTTTGATTGCTAAACAAGATGGATGGATGTAATGATTAAGGGGTTCCTACTAAAGAAGAAATTTTTCATGTGAAAGATGCAATGAAAAGAGTAGTGGTGTTCATCTTTAAGGTTTTTGAGGATAGTGACGGAAAACCACATACTTTAAAATTATTACAGTGATAAGATGATTGATTGGTAATGGATTAAGATATTTTATGTGTCTACCATCATGATGGTTAATGTGTTAACAATATAAAGGATGAAAGTGCAAGGAATTTAGAGGTTCTTTTTCATGTGTACCATCAATGGAGGATAATCGATAAGCTTTCAACCCATGATATATGGACCATCTAGTTAGAGGAAAAATTTCTACGTTTACTCCTTATCTTCTAAGGATATATGGATTAAGAGGATATGATTGGTAAAGATATACTAGGGGTAGGTGTGCAAATTAGGACATTCAAATTCTCAGTATAGAGGAGACCCCATAGTGTAGTGATATGGCTAGAGATAACATGCATTGAAGGGAACATTGTCTTCCAACTTAAGATGATGAAATTTTTGATGTTGATTGATTGACTATATGGTAAATAAAGGAGGATTCATAACCTTCAAAAAAGGAGATGATGAAAATCTAGAAGGGGTGTGAGAGGAATATTGATGAGGAGGGGTAGATGATGAAGCTTTGGTTTTTCCTTTTCTTTGTGTATGACAATTTTCGATTCGCACAGGTGGGTGAACCGTACTGATTTGAAATGAGGGACCCTTAATGGAATGTGATGAGAAGACTTAGGAGAAATATTTTCCAAGATCTGATTGAGGATGACCCTTTTTCCTATAGATGTCAGTGAGGACACTTTCAGTGTCTTGGGTGTATAAGTTGATGAGATTGAGAGACCTTTAATGGAAGGTATTGAAGAGATTTCTGACAGAGCTTTATTAATAAAATATTGAGGATGACCCCATTTTCATGTAGATGTTGTTCAGGAAATTGATGAGGGTGGAGGTGTAGATGATAATGATGAAATATTAGGATGGTATTCTTCAGGTACAAGATCATTGACAAGGAAGAGTCGCTAGATTATGGATTTAAGTGCTTTATAACTCTCCCTGTTATGACCTGAACTTCTATGGTAGGCACATGTTTTGTTTTTTTCATACCATGAAGGTTTTTGGATATGTGGATTGGATGTTTTGATAGGTGGAAATATGATAAGAGAATCTGTCATGAGCCTCTTGAGGATGTCAATTAAGTACCTTTTGGGGAATTTGGATTAATTTATTTTTATTTTGATTTATGAGAACACTTAGTAGGATGGGTCTTATTTTTATTTGTGGGTGGATGGGAAGTGATTAATCAAAAATGGAAAATGAAGATCTATTTTATCTTAATCTGATGTTATGCAAAGCAGTAAATAACTAGAATAAAATGCAATAAAATAGACCTAATAAATATAATCTATGAAATGAGAAACCCTAATGAGAAAAGAGGGTTATAAAGGCCTTAGTTGATTTACAGAATCCTTGAGACTATGTCGCAATGAAGACCAAATGAACAGAATGATGTAATGACTACACAGGACCTCCAAAAAGAGTATATCCGAGCTGTCTGAGTAGACTGGGGCGCCTGGGGAGCGATGGGGCACCTGGGGCACCCTAGTGTGAGATTTGGGTGACCTTATTTGTAGAATTGAATAGGGAACCTCTTATGAGGTGTTCCTGAGTGATTGAATACCTTCGCTTTCTGTCGTGTGAATGTCATTGAACTGTGTTAGATGTTGCTGTAAATCAGATATGGAGGAAACTCCTACAAAAACCTAGACAAAACATGAAAACCCCAAAATAAAAAGATGCATATGAAGGGGTCTGACTGTCCTCAACTTCCAAATGGATGGACTTATCACTTTTCACTACACTACATCTCAAACCCAATGTTGTTCTAGGTGTGTGTGTGTGTGTGCAAAAATTGTGCCCTAGGTGCTCATGTGCCAGTCACACTTTGTGAGTAGAGAACAATAAATATATCTAGAATGTAAATAGATGGTGCATGGAATAGAATGAACTCCCCTCCTATGAAGTGTGATGCAAATTAACTAGCCTTATGCCTTGTGATGGAGCTAGATGGATGAAAATGGAGATATATATGCCTTGAATGGATGCAACCTTAGGTGGTGATAGTAAGTGCTTAGTGCTTGGTCCCTCATTATGGTCCCATAAATTTATGTTTATATGGTGTTCTTGTTCTAATTTCATAATTAACCCTAAAAGGGCCGACCAAAAAAAATATGGAAAGATCAAATGACTAGAAAGTGCCCAAAAGATGAGAGTAAAGTGTAAAGAGGATCCGGCTGCCCCAGAGGGGACCAGGGTTCCTAGGGTGCCCCAGTCCTGGCTGGGCTTCCCATTCAGAGATAGGGTGAATGTAAAATGACAATATAGAATAGGAATTTGTGGATGTAAGATTAAAAGTGATGATAGAAAGAAATGTAAAATGGCCAAAGACATGGGTTAATTAGTACTCTCTTAACTCAAGAACCATATGAATAGTAATATGAAATTGGGACTAAATATTTACCCAAAGTGCATGATTTAGTGACTATAGGTAGATGTCATATGGTGTTGGAGCATCATAAGGACGTTGTGATGTTGAGAAGAGAGAGGATGGGACACAATGAAGGGATATAATGTTGGATTGATAAAATTGAATGATGGATGAGGTCCCAAAATGGATAAGGAGGGATACATTATGGATGGGGTAGGGTTTGATTGTGTGTTATAATATTGAGATAAAGGATGGGGGCCCAAAATATATGATAAAGGTGGAAATATAGATGTGATATATTTGGATTGTGATAAAGTAAGGATTCCTAAAATAGATGGTAAGGTTGGGACCCTAGATGATGTGAATTTTGGTTTTGTCATGTTTTCTTTAGATAGAAGATATGGTTTTATAATAGATGATCAGGGTAAGGTTGTGGATGTGATGCATTTCGATTTTATAATTTTTGCTTCAGGAAGAGGTTCTAGACTAGATGGTAAGTAAGGATATGGGGATAGGATTGGGTCTGATTTGGATGAGGGAGATGTTATGTCCAAAAATGATTAAGGAGGGTTACATCTATGTGAGCTACCCAAGTCTTTGATTGGTTTACAAGATGGTTGGATGTCGAGATCTTTGATTATAAGTTCCTCCTTTATAATGTTCTCTGAGGTGGAGTCTAAGGACTACAACGAGGTATTATGTGATTGGATAGTAGGTGAAGGTGAGATCGATACACAAAAGATCCATGGATTATGAGTCTTCTAGGGGAAGTGTTTGTGAGGAAGGGGTATCCTCATGGGGAAGATCCTGTGTGATATTTTTGATGATGTGACTCGAAGGATGCACAATATTGATATGGACCGAATCTATCGAAGGTGTTGGGTTAGGAAGACAAGTAATGGCATAATGTGTGGTATTCTCATCTGATTCATAGGAAGGATTAAGATATTCAAATGGGTCATGCATAGATTGAATATTGATATGGCCTTCTTCAATGGATTGGATTTCTAAATTTTTAGCCATGGAAAAGGCTTCGTCAAAATTATAGAATGTGTGGACCTGGAGGGTTAATGAGATGTGATGGGAACAAGATCGAGAAAACAAATCGATCAGTTTTGATTGAGGTAGTGAGAAGGTCAATTGATTGATAAGTACTTTCCATATATTAACAAAGTCGGTAATAGATTCATCTTCATATTGTTTTATGGTACAAAGGTCAAATATGGTTATTTTATGAGTGACGTTGATAGAGAAGTGATCGATAAACAACAAGGCTAGATATGTGAATGAGACTAAAGAGTGTTGAGGGAGGGAGTTATACCAATCAAAGGCAGGTCCTTCTAGTGACATGGGAAATGTTCTAAGCATGTGATCTTTATTGTGGATGATGAGATAACACGAGTGTATAGGATAGTATGTGATGCAGAGGATCCTCCTTACCATGGAACATTGTAAACTTAGGAAATTTCCAATCTGGAGGATAAGGATTATACGGTACTGATGGATGACTGGATTCATTACAAACTTCATCATAAGTGAGGAAATATTGAGGTCCCTTGGTAGTGGCCTTTAAATTGGATATTATGTTTTACAGAGCTTGTATGGGATAGTTTGTAGGGTTAGACATGAAGGAATTAATATGTGAGTGTAGATGAGAATGTGATTGATTTGATTAATGGTAGTGGATAACATGAGAGTTTTGTTATGGATGGGCGTGAAGTGGGGGTTGACAAGGGGTAAGTTGAGAAAGAATCATTTGTAAATTAGGTTGTGATAAAAGGATGTGGGGAGACATGTAGGGATGTTGGATATGCTGTTGTTTGATGAGAGGGGTTTATTGGGCCTGCGTAAGGATGTGTGTATAGGTTTGGAATATCTAAGGTATTGAAAAAGGAATTGAAGTTGAGATACATTGATTAGATAAAATAATGGGGACATAAAGATTATGATGGGATTGTGATGAAGGGGGGGATGTGGCGAGGATTGATTTATAGGATACACTTACCATGGATTGAGTGGTGATAGTTTGGAAGTAATTTAGATGTGAAGGATTCTCGTATGGTCATTAGTTGGTGTTGTTGTAGGATTGGTTAAAAGGTAGAAGTTCCATAGGGGAAAAAATATTGTCTATATGGCTCTAGGATTATGCCAGAGCTAAATGAAGTTGAGTGGGACATGATAGGTTGATGAGATTGAGAAGGATTAGATACTGTGTAGGGGATGTTTTGAAATTGATTGGGGTGAAAAAATGTAGAGGTAGTGGATGAAACAACCAAAGATGGTTGTAAAAATGACACATAGGGGTTAAAGGGATATGCTAATGTGGAAGTTTGATCCATATTAAATGATAGTTAACTCAAAATGATACAACAAAGCCCTAAGATAGCTACACATGTAATAAAAAAGTCAGGAAAAAGAATTTTAATTATCTTGATTAGTTTAGAAACAAGTGAAATGTGTGAAAATAGATCATAGGATCCTAGGAAATGGTAGTCTATGGATGGTTTCAGGTGATGTTTATGGCTGGAGTCATCGATATACCCAAAGGTATGTGAGGCTCAATGTGTTTTGGTTCTAGTAAGGGGCTTGGTATTGGGGTCTACCTCCTCACTTAATGGTCTCGCAATGATAAGGGAGTTAGGTGCTTAGCCAATATTCCGACATCCAATTATTTATACTTAGCCAGAACACCAAGTTGCTTCTCCTCTTGGTGATCAAATCCAAGTAGGTCCACCTAGGTAGGAAATTTTTGATGAAAATTTATGTTTGAAGTGATTTGGGTATGTGTGGGGGAGGTTAAGTGAATGCAATATATTGACCTCATAATTAAACTATGTAGTCAACTAGAATGAAAGGTTCTGTCTTGCATGGTTTTTACCTTTTGGTTTTATTTATTTAGTTTAAGGGGTAACAACCAATATTGACCTCGATATGGCAGGGTTATTAGGGTACCCATAATGTTGATTGTGTTTTATTATGCACCGTGTGAATTAATGGATCAAAGATTCCTTTCCTGTAAAAAAAATTACAAAGATCACATTTAAACAAGATAATGTTATTTCTCAGAAAGATGGTTTAAGATTTTATTGATTCTTGTGATCGTGCTAAAAAATACTGAGATAGAAATGTTACTATCACTTATTTAAATTAGAACATATATAGGTAATATTAGTCATGGTTTAAAACCATAAATTATACTCCTGGTCTGTGTAAAGGTTCTCAGTCACATTAGAGGTAAAAAAATAAATTCTTTCTTCTCACTCTACAGTGGTGTTAATATCTGGAATGGAAATATAATCCTTTGCAAAGAAATCAAAGGATTCTTCTGGGGTGTCAAATATGTGAGAAAGGGGAGTGTTGGTGCTTGATATATTGATGTGGCTATGCTCTTCAACTACAAGTAATGTTTTATGGTCATCTGATAAGTACAAGCCCATCTTGTAAACGTGCTCGTACTGTGTGAGGTCTACATAAAGCCTTATAACTTCATTTTACATGCTCCAAAATGATTCGGTGGCCTCCCATTTATGTTTATTTGTTGTGAATATATCCTCCACATGGTGAAAGGATGCATTTTTAATCACGCAAGAGCTCAAGATCGTGGAGGAGCTCATATTTCTCCCATTAGAGTGGGTGTCAGATGATAGGAAAAGCACCGATATCAGCTGCAAGATAATTAAAGCCTCCTAATGCCATCTGAAGACATCATACTAGACAAAATATTAGTAGATAACAAGAAAAAGATATTGATTTTGGTTAAGTTCAGTAAAAAATAGTGAAAAAGCCTAAGAAAATAGGAATCACTAGCGATTCAAGAAAATTGTAGGCGATTGGGGTAATTTCTAGCGATTACTGTGAAACTTGACTATATTTCTAAACAGAATCAAAAATCAATGATTTAGATATCAATTTTATTAAAAAAATACAATTAGCAATGTGTAATTGATCTAGACACAGAAACATACCTTATTTTGGTCTTTTAAAATGATCAAAAATGAAAGATTTACCTTGCAGGATGTCGGTGTGGCAGAGGAATGGAAGCAGATGGTTGGAGAGGAAAATGAGTAATTTGTTGATGAATTTGACATTCCTTGGATAACATGGTGTTGAGTTGTGTTGATGTAGAATGCTTGAATGCCTGATGAGTTGAAAATGTTACAGAGTGTGCCTGTAAAACTTGTGAATTCATTCTTCGTCCTCCGAAAAAGGTGTAAATGCTTGTATTTATAGATCACCGACAATCGGGAAAATCATTAGTGATTGTGGAAGATCTTTAGTTTAGGTAAGAAGACAATAATTTTTCTTCTATTTCAAGTGAGATAACTGTTGTGGCAAATCAGTAGCACCCCTGGATGAAAATCAGGTTTCTAAGTTGATGTTTCAGACATCCAGTGTGATTACACAACTTTGAAACCTCTCTCCAAGTGTGGGACTTGTGAAGTGAGAGAGGAATCTCCAGTTTAGAGGCTGGTTCCTCAACTCCTCTGATCAAATCTATTACTTGCACAATTGCAGAGGTTTAAATCCTAATTCTACTCTAGATTCCAAGGAGACAGAGATAGAAAGTGAAATTTTTTGAAACTAAGCTAATAAAGTGATGCACCAAAGGAGTGGTGAGCACTTCTTGTTTATGCAAATTGACACATTTCATAAAATGCAACATAAAACATCATGCACAGGTTGATAAGATGTAATTAGAGGTCTGAAATGAAGCAAGTAACACAAACAAAGGACTGAAACCCATTCACAGAGCCTGCATTGTCATTTCCACTATCAAAATCCCTGCATTACAACATCAAAGAGGTAGAAAACCTGTTACAATTTTGGAAGAGGTCTGATACTTCCAAAAATCACTTCTAAGGTGAAAAAGGGGAGCCTCCAATACACAAAAATTGTTCAACCCTCAAAAAATGAGCCAAATCTGGCTTTTACAATGCATGGGTCGAGCCCAGGAGAGAGAAAACATGTAAAAAACGTGGGAGCCATTCCCCATTGAATGAAGATGCATTAAAACAGCATGGGAATCCTTACAGACCCATCCCTTACATTTTTGGCCATGCAGAAGAAGAATGCGACCCATTTTGCATTAAAACTAGTTGTTGAAATGCCATTTCTGGCCATTACCACGTGCTAGATACATTTCTTGATTTTATCTCTCCAAACTCAACCAAAATGCAAAATTGACCTCGGAATCATGTAGATAATTTCACCAAATTTCCATTGATATAAAGAACGTGAAAATCCGAGCCTTGGATCAAAAGATATGGTGATTTGAAAATTTAGGGCAAAAACAGGGCAAAATCGGATCGGTGGGCAAAAAGTTTGAATTTTTACCCGTTTGGTCTTTGGAATTTTTTTTAAATTTTCCCCACACTCCACCACTCCAGGTGCCACATGGCACATTCTGATTGGTCATGGGCCCTTCCTGCTCCATTTTACTTCATTTTTACCTTTGAATTTTTTTTCAAAATTTCCCCACCGAGCTGATGAGGTGAAGACACGTGGCGTGATGTGATTAGCTCGGGCTTGTCTCTCCTGAATTTTCCGTGGGTTGCTTCAAATTTTTTGGCCTAGACACGTGTCAAAACCCCATTAGGTGCAGGTTTGACCCTCCAAAATTTCCTCACGGGCTTGCTCTGATTTTTTTTCCATGCCTGGACACGTGGCGAGATTCCATTGGCTCCCAATAAGGGGGCGGGCTTTCCCTTCTAAAATTTCCTCTATTTCCTCCTTGGGAAAATTTCCCAAATATTTCCCATGCTCTGCTCAGCCGGGACACGTTGCAAGATTCCATTCGTTGGCGGGGGCAGTGGGCCAAAACTCACCCTTTGGACTTTCGGCGAAACATTTTGCCAAAAATTCTAATTCTTCCCCCCGCTCCGCTGGTGTGGACCTCCTTGGACACATGTTGCATTGTGATTAGGCGGTGGGAAAATGGGCAAAATTTCCCTTATTTGAAATTTAGGCCAACACTTAGCCAAATTTCTAGTTTTACCCCCACACTCCATTTTCTGATTCCTTATGAAACGTGTCATGTTTTGATTGACCGCGGGGCCATCTCTTCAAAATTTCCTTGCGCAAACACTTAGCCGATTTTCCCAATTTTTTTCCTTGGGACACGTGGCAGCTCTTGATTCGTCGGCGGGTCCCACGGGAAAATTTTTTCCTTTTGAAAGCTATGCTAAAACACTTGGCAAAAAACCAAGTTCTCCTTTGACCCCCGCCACTTCCTGGGACATGTGGCGGCTTCCTATTGGCCGCGGGCCTCCTAAGGGAAAATTTCCCACAAAAACTCCGCTGAGCCATAACTTGAAAAATATGAGGAGTTAGGAGGAAAACTTTACCTTTCTGGAAAGCTGAGAGAGAGATCTATCCAATGATGCCATTTCCAAAAGATTTTGAGTGCCTAAAAAGAAAAATTTTATGTCTGAGGCACAAGAGAAGGAAAGATGAAAGGAGTTAGCCAGAAAATGAGCAGGGGGACATTTTGGATAACAATTTTGGTGACTCAGAGGGGTCATCTGCCTACTAGATGAAGATAACAATTGCCTGAAGCAGCCCATTGGGCATGGAGTCATCAAATTTTCTGTTCGGAACCCCAACTGACTTAGAATGTTGCAAGGAGGAAGATGGAATATCACCTGATGGAGCAAGTCCTGCAATCACATTCCCATGAACAACAAGCCGTGCCAAAGAACTTAGGGAAAGTAAAACTAACCTACAACAAAACAATGTGCACAAGCACTTGGAGGAATCAAAACTTAAGCTAATATTTACAAGTTGGAGAATTTCCCTTTAGTTGCAATGCTTTAGATAGATTCCATTGACTGGAATCTGCAGTTCTTCGCCATCCAATGAAGACAATTGGAAGGAATTGCTGTCCTTACACTTTGTGACCATGTATGGGCCACTCCAAATGGCATCAAATTTTGAATGCCTTCCCGGTTTTTCTCTATCTGCATCCCATTTTAACACTAGATCTCCAACTTGGAAAGATCTACTCTTGGCCTTCCTATCAAAGGTCTTCTTGATCAAAGCTTAATCCTTCTCCATTGCTTAGGATGCCTGATCTCTAATCTCTTGGAGCTCCATCAACTCTGCAGATCTCACCTCCATGGGCCCAAACTCTAGCAACTCTAACTGCTTCATGAGTTCCAATGTTGGCAACTCAAGTGATATGGGCAAGATTGCCTCTCTTCCATAAACAAGCCTGAATGGAGAGTTACCTGTGGATCTCTTGGGAGTTATCCTATTAGCCCATAAGGCTGATTTCAGTTTGGTATGCCAAGACCTCTGATTCTCATCAAGATTCCTTCTAATGATCCTCCATAAGTTCTTGTTTATAGATTCAGCCTAGCCATTACCCTGAGGGTAGTAGTTTGATGAAGTACTTAGGTAAATCCCATTCTTGATAGCCCACTCAGTCACCTTGGATCCATTGAATGCTAATGCATTATCTGAGATTATTGTAGCAGGTATGCCAAATTTGGTTACTATCCCCTCATAGAATTCTAATATGTTAGACTCATTTGCTTCCTTGAGTGCTACTGCTTCAGTCCACTTGGTGAAGTAGTCTGTGGCTGTCAAAATCCACTTATGCCCTTGGCTTGAATTGGGATTAATGACTCCAATGAAGTCCAAACCCCATTGCATGAATGGCTATTCAACTGAAACTGGATGCAATGGAAGGGCAGCAAGCCTCTCTTTACCTGTGAAGAATGCACAATTCTTGCACCTTTTGATCCACGCAAAGCAATCACTGAAAATCTTGGGCCAATAATAACCAGCCTTCATGATTTTTAGAGTTGTCACTCTTGGTGCAAAATGACCACCAGCTGGTCCACCATGGAACTCTTCCAACACCCTATGAATCTGATTTGTGCTAATGCATCTCAGCAGCACTCCATTCACATCTTTATTGAACAAAACACCATCAACAAGGGCATATGGGACAACCTGCAATCTGAAGTGTCTTCTTTGGGTCTTGTTCATTTCCGGAGGGCATAGGCCTGTGCTTAGGAAGTGTATTATACCTTGGGTCCAGCAGAGAGTGGGGACAACATTATCCTCTTCTTGAGTGCTACCTTGCACATGGCTATCTTGAACTGTCAAAACAGCCTCTTCTTTATTGCATACTCCCTTTTTCTTGCCCAGAATCAGCTGCTCACACAATCCTTTTCCTCTTACCAGCTTGGTGACCTTGATCTCAATGTCATACTCCATGATAAGAGTGATCCAACCTGCCCTTTTCTCATTCAAATCCTTGTTGAGGAGGAATTCCTTTACTCCTGCATGAGAGACCAACAACTGAACCTTGTTGTTTGAGACTAAATGCTTGAATTTCTTCAAGCTTCTGATTACTGCAAGAACATGCTTTTCAATAAAAGAATACTTCACTTGATAGTCCTCCAGGCTTTGGCTGAAGAAAGCAATTGGCTGCTCATCATTGTCCTTGTTTTGTTGTACCAAAATGGCAGAAATGGTATCATTACCCCCAAGTGCATAGAGGATGAAATCCTTGGAGAAATCCGGGTTGATGAGAGTTGGTGCTTGAGAGATGGCTTCTTCGATTGCCTCAAAACTCTCCTTGCCTTCTATTTTCCACTTGAAAGCCATGCTTTTCTTTAACATTTTGGTGATAGGTTTGACAAGGGCTGCAAAATCTGGGACAAACCTCCAAACAAAGTTTATTCTCCCCAAGAAACTCTGAAGGGCCTTCTTGTGGCTTGGCAATGGTAGTGCTCTTATGGCTTCAACCCTCTCTGGATCAATTGCTAATCTTTCTTTGGAGACAATATGGCCAAGGAGATTTCCTTCATGTGCTAGGAAGATACACTTCTTAGGATTCAAAGTCACTCCAAATCTCCTGCACCTTTGGAAGACTTGTCTCAAATGAGAGAGGTGGTCTGCTGCATTCTTTGAAAAAACAGTGATATCATCAAGGTATATCAGCACCACATTGTTAATCAAACCTTTGAACACCATGTCCATTGCTCTTTGGAAGGTAGCTCCAGTGTTGGATAGCCCAAATGGCATTTTCCTGTATCCATAAGTTCCCCATTTGGTTGTGAAGGCTGTCTTGAACTGATCTTCTTCCTTCACCATAATCTGATTGTAGCCTGAGTAGCCATCAAGTAGTGAAAACCTCTCGGAGCCAGCCACAACTTGCAAAATTTGCTCCATACAAGGGAGTGGGTAATGGTCCTTGAGAGACGCTCTATTCAAGTCTCTGAAGTCAACACACAATCTGATCTCTCCACTCTTCTTTCTGACTGGAACTAAGTTGGAAACCCAACTAGAATGCTTGATTGGGAATATGATTCTTGACTCAATCAACTTGTTCAATTCCTTCCTCATGAGAGGTTCCATGTGTGGATTGACTGGCCTTTGTTTCTGCCTGATGGGCTTAGTATTTGGATCCAACTCAATGGTGTGCTGAGCTAACTTGGGATTGAAACCTTTCAAATCTTTGTAGCTCCAAGAAAACACATCAGGGAACTCTTGACACAGTTGTATGAACTCATACCTTTCTTTTTCAGTTGTCATCTTTCCAATTTGCAATGGTTTTTTCTCTTCCACCAAGATGGATAATGAATCTTCTCTCTTGACCTGAATGTTTGCTTTCTCTTTCCTAAATTGATCATTGGGATTGAAAATGGACTCCAAAGTGATAAGTCCCTTGGGCAGCTTGTTAGTTCTTAGCTTTACCACTTGATCACCATACTGCTGTTCTAATTTTTCCTGATTTTTAGCTAAAAACTCAGCTTCTTCTTGTAAGAAATGGATGATTTGCTGGTCATTCTCAAACACTTGCCAACTTACATTGTTATCCAGCATTGAAGGCCTTACAATCACATGGATGTTTGGCTATACCTTGTCCTTTTGAATGCTTTCCACAGTATCAAAGGCTGCCTTAATTGCTGTAATCCTGTCAGCAGCTTGGTTTTCTTTTCTAAGAATGGATTTTATTCTAAAGCCCTTAAAATCTTCAATGAGGTCCCACACCCTATTCTTGTAGCACTTGAGCATATTATTCTTGACATCATGCTGCCCCTTAACTTGGTTTACAATTAATTCACTATCACCAAAGACTTGAAAGTTCTTTATTCCTCTCTTTATTGCCCAATGCATCCCTTGCACCAAGGCTTCATATTTAGCAGTGTTATTGGAGCATGCAAACTGAAATCTAAAAGTTGAATAGTACTTTACTCCTTGAGGTGAAATAAGCATAGCTCCACCTCCCAGACCTTGTCTACTCCTTGATCCATCAAAAAACAGCTGCCATACCTCATTGTCATCCTTGTGGTTTGGCTTGGTGATGCTAGGAATGGGCTGATCTTCTTAATGTATGCAATAGACCCCTAGCTCAGATTCTTCTACTTCTTGATAAGGATCAAAAGCATGCACCTTGTTTGCCCATTCACCAAGAGTTAGATCCGAGATGCTTCCAACCTTGGTGTTAGGTTCATCAGTGCTTGAGTGATCTTCTTGATCAAATGCCAAATAGTTGGCATTGATCTGACTTTGAGTGTAGGGCTCAATGTGGAAGTTTTCAATAGGTTCAGACCTGATTGTAGATTTGGTTCCATACCTCGTTCTGAACAGCATGTGTGACTAATCAGCAGACAAATATCCTCCAATCTTGGCTGTGAAATCTCTTGACAAACATAGGGCAAAGAGTGGTGGAAGGTCTATAACTGATACATCTTGTAAAACAACAACATTTGGACATGCATGCAAGGTAAGACTCAAGTTTCTAATCACCCCAACTGTTGTTACTGTTGTCCCATCCAACTACACTACCCCTTTGGATATGGTTTCATATTGAAGTCCTAGCTGATCAGCTATTTTCTTGGGCATCACTGAGCTACTTGCCCCAGAATCAGTCATGCAATTGTGCACCAATTGGTTTCCAATGATTAATGAGATATAAAAAGGAGGGGGCTTCAACATTTTACCTTGCTGTCCTCCATGATTCCCTTCAGGCTGGGCAACATTTGTGAGCACCTTCTCTTGCATTTGAACTTGCTAATTCGAAGTTGGCTAGTCCTTCATGGCAGCTTGTAGCAAATCTCTCTGGCCTGGGATACATAGGGATTCCCACATTGATATATTTACATTTTTCTTCTTCATCTGATCAATGATACTAAATGGTGATGAAGGATCTCTTTGCTGTCCCTTGGTTTGCATATTCATCCCTTGCATGTGGGCAGCAACAACTGGTATTTGAGTTGGTCTATGAGTTGTTCTTGGCTGCCCTTGTGCATTTACAACTGGATTTTGTTTTCCAGCCATTTGTAGAGCCATAAAAGGTTGTGGATTGGTTGGAGCTAATGGTTTTCCTTCACCCAAATTCCTTCTTTTTGACCTTGTGTTGGCTACAACAACTTGAGAGACTATTTGATTTATGCCACAAAAATCCTCTACCTGCTAGTTCACAAGTGTGGTGTCATTTGGAGCTGATTGCTGCTAGAATGTTTCTTGTTGTTGGTTTTTTCCTTGACTACCCTCACCCTCCACACTAGTAGTTTTCACCATTAATGCTTGATTCAAGGCACCGTTGAAGCACATAGATTGGTTGTGAGGTTCATTGCATGGAAAACACCAATCATACTCCTGAGCAATGTTGTTTTGTGTTGGCACCAATTCCTTAGAGGCAGATATAGCATTTGGATTATAGGGCTGAAATGGTTTGTTAGCAGGAGGCCTTGCTTGATTTAGATTTACAGCTAGATTGGGTGGCCTATGAGGTTGATATGGCTGCCTGTTAGGCTGAGCTTCAGGCTGGAAGGAAGGTCTAAAACTTTGGGCTTGTTGCCTCTTGAGAGTAACCAACTCATTACTTAAATTTTGCAATTACTTCATGACTTCTTGAAGCTCATTTGGGGCACTTGGAGATGAAGTAGAAGCTTCATTTGAACTTTGATTCCTAGGAGTGGGAGAAGAAGCCAAATTAGGTGCTTGATTAGTGTTTGGGCTCTCTAAACTTGTAAACAATGGCATGGGAGGTCTAGGGGCTAGTTTGCCAGCTTAGATCAAACAATTTTCAGCCCTAATAGCAATGCTATAAGCCATAGGGATAGTTATGCCTCCCATGGACTGAATTAACATAGAAATATCAGAATTTAAAGATTTAAGGTAATAAAGAAAAGCACCTTCTACTGTTGGCCTGACTACCACTGGAATTCTCTCCCAAGTCCTTTGAAATCTAAAGTTGAAATTAGTCAGCTGCTCATTGGGAGCTCTCTTGATGGTTGTCAGTTGCTCCAAAAGAGACAAGTTGTCTCTCTTCTCTCCAAATTTCTCATGAAGTGCTACACATAGCTGGTTCCAATTTTGAATAGAACTTGAGGCAAGGCTTCTAAACCATTGTAAAGCCTTCCCCCTTGAATGAAGATGCCAACAATTTGACAGCAAATTGCATCTCATTGATTTCATGAATTGCACAAAGGTTGGCAATGTCTTTAACATGATCACCAGGAGTAGTTTGATTCTCTCCAGTGAAGTATGGAATGTTCTTCAAGGCTGCAAATGGAATTAGATTTTGTGCATTGAGAGAAAGTGGGCTGCTGCTAGTGAAATTGACATAGGGGTTGTTTTGTGCCATTCTAATTGGTCTTACAACCCTTTTTGACTGAATGAAAGGCCTACCAGGTGGAGGAGTTGAGAGAGTTCTATTTGGTGGAGATGGAGACCTTTGAATCCTTCTTCCTCTTTGCCTTCTTCTTGGAGATAACTGCAGATATTCAAACAACACCTCTTCTTCTCTAGCTCTTGACCTTGTAGTGATTCTTCTCATGAGCTTTCAGGTCTGCACTACTAAAACCAGCTGATTCTTCCCCTTGGAGTCACCAGATGTGTAATTTATAGCTCTTTTAAGAAAGAAAATTGCAGCAGATGCACATCAACTTTGTTGCAATGAAAATGAGACCTCTAAGGTCCCACCAGGCATGCCAAAACTGTTATGGCAAATCAGTAGCACCCCTGGATGAAAATCGGGTTTCTAAGTTGATGTTTCAGGAATCCAGTGTGATTGCACAACATTGAAACCTCTCTCCAAGTGTGGGACTTGTAAAGTGAGAGAGGAATCTCTAGTTTAGAGGCTGGCTCCTAAACTCCTCTGATCAGATCTATTACTTGCACAATTACAGAGGTTTAAATCCTAATTCTACTCTATATTCCAAGGAGACAGAGATAAAAAGTGCAAAAATTTGAAACTAAGCTAATAAGGTGATGCACCAAAGGAGTGGTGAGCACTACTTGTTTATGTAGATTGACACATTTCATAAAATGCAACATAAAACATCATGCACAGGTTGATAAGATGTAATCAGAGGTCTGAAATGAAGCAAGCAACACAAACAAAGGACTGAAACCCATTCACAGAGCCTGCATTACAACATCAAAGAGGTAGAAAACCTGTTACAATTTTGGAAGAGGTTTGATGCTTCCAAAAATCACTTCTAAGGTGAAAAAGGGGATCCTACAATACACAAAAATTGTTCAACCCTAAAAAAATGAGCCAAATCTGGCTTTTATAATGCATGGGTCGATCCCAGGAGAGAGAAAACATGTAAAAAACATGGGAGCCATTCCCCATTGAATGAAAATGGATTAAAACAGCATGGACATCCTTACAGACCCATGCCCTGACATTTTTGGTCATGCTGAAGAAGAATGCGACCCATTTTGCATTAAAACTGGTTGTTGAAACGTCATTTCTGGCCATTACCACATGCCAGAGACATTTCTTGATTTTATCTCTCCAAACTCAACCAAAATGCAAAATTAACCCCAGAATCATGTAGATAATTTCACCATATTTCTATTGATATAAATAACGTGAAAATATGAGCCCTGGATCGAAAGATATTGTGATTTGAAAATTTAGGGCAAAAACAGGCCAAAATCGGATCGGCGGGCAAAAAGTTTAAATTTTTACCCATTTGGTCTTTGGATTTTTTTTTTAATTTTCCCCATGCTCCACCACTCTAGGTGCCACATGGCATATTCTGATTGGTCACGGGCCCTTCCAGCTTCATTTTACTTCATTTTTTCCTTTTGAAATTTTTCAAAATTTCCCTGCCGGGCTGATGAGGTGAAGACACGTGGCATGATGTGATTAGCTCGGGCCTGTCTCTCCTGAATTTTTTGTGGGTCGCTTCGAATTTTTTGGCTTGGACACGTGTCAAAACCCCATTGGGTGTGGGTTTGACCCTCTAAAATTTCCTCGCGGGATTGCTCTGAATTTTTTGCCCTACCTAGACATGTGGCGAGATTCCATTGGCTTGCAATAAGGGGGCGGGCTTTCCCTTCTAAATTTTCCTCTATTTCCTCCTTGGGAAAATTTCCCAAATATTTCCCGCACTCCGATCGGCCGGGACACGTGGCGAGATTCCATTTGTTGGCGGGGGTAGCGGGCCAAAACTCGCCCTTTGGACTTTCGGCAAAACATTTTACCAAAAATTCTAATTCTTCCCCCACTCCGCTGGTGTGGACCTCCTTGGACACGTGTCGCATTGTGATTAGGTGGCGGGAAAATGGGTGAAAATTTCCTTCTTTGAAATTTCAGCCAACACTTAGCCGAATTTCCAATTTTACCCCCGCGTTCCACTTTCCGATTCCTTATGACACGTGTCACGTTTTGATTGGCCGCGGGGCCATCTCTTCAAAATTTCCTTGCACCAACACTTAGCCGATTTTCCCAAAAATTTTCCCTGGGACATGTGGTAGCTCCTGATTCGTCGGCAGGTCCCGTGGGAAAAAATTTTCCTTATGAAACCTACGCCAAAAAACTTGGCAAAAAACAAAGTTCTCCTCTGACCCCCACCACTTCCTGGGACACGTGGCGGCTTCCTATTGCCCGCGGGCCTCCTAAGGGAAAATTTCCCACAAAAACTCCGCTGAGCCATAACTTGAAAAATATGAGGAGTTAGGAGGAAAACTTTACCTTTCCGGAAAGTTGAGAGAGAGAGATCTATCCAATGGTGCCATTTCCAGAAGATTTTGAGTGTCTGAAAAGGAAAATTTTATGTCTAAGACACAAGAGAAGGAAAGATGAAAGGAGTTAGCCAGAAAATGATCAGGGGGACATTTTGGATAACAATAACTTCGAGGTTGTTAAAGTGGTGATATGGATAAATTTTGTTAGGATATGGAGAGGTATTATTTTTAACAGGTTTAATTAGTTAGTGTTTTTGGAAGGTGTAGTTAATTAGGAGTGAGTTAGCATTTATGGAAGGTCTAGTTAATTAGGAGTAAGTTAGTGTGTATTTAGCAAGGTGGCTTAGGTCATTAATAAGGTGTCATAGTGAGGTGTTAAAAAGGGGGATTATTTTAAATAATTAAATAATTTAGATGTGAGGGGTGTGTGATTAATTAATTAATCTAGGGATGATTTTTGACCATAGGCGCGTCTGAGTCAAGGGATGTAAATTTTTGGTGTCTACATTTGCCCCTTTTGTCTAGTAGTTTTTGACAATTCACTAGACAAAAATGATAAAAAAAATATTGCATTGGTATGGGTGAATATACTATAGTGTAATACGGTGAACACCAATGTGATTTTGTATTTTGTAAAAGGGATTTCCCCAATCAGAGAGGGTGCAAAGAAATATGCTAGTGAATCAAGTGTCAGGGTGGCCAATGGGCTCGATGCCTGTAGACATATGATCCTTACTAGGTAAAATTTTTAAGAAGGAAAACCAAGTGATGGGGGCCAAAGGGCTCGTCTCCCATAGACATATAGTAATTCCCGATGTTGTGACTATGTTGTTGAGGGATAGGAAATTTTTTAGAAGCACGCCACACTTGTGCAGAAGCCAGAATGCCAGATTATTGGGAAATGTAGACATGGAAGACCAAAATAGGGAAATCATCGGTGATTAGGGCAATCGCTAGTGCTTGAGGTCATGGAAATTTGGTGGTATAAATACCCAAATGGATTTTTTATTCATCACATTGAACTGTATAATGAAAATGACCTTGTCAGAACAGGAAAAAAAATGTTTTTTTTGAGTAAACAGTTGAATGGCCTCCTCTAGCCGCAAATGGAAGCCGATCCTTGCTGAGGAAATCTCTAATCCTAATTTGGCTTAGTTTTTCATGGATTTTAGGGATTTTTAGGGTTTTAGAAGGATCTGGGGTCATATTAAGGTACACAGATGCCCTAGGGAAAGTTTATAGCAATCACTAGTGCTTGAGGTAATCACTAGCGATTCACCTGCAATTTAAATGGTTGGTTTTTTGAATGAGAAAATGTGGTTTTTGATCAATGTGCTTAACTTTATTGGATGTGTAAGATATGTTTGACTTATTAGGCTTGTGTTTTGTGAGGATATTTTATAATTTCAAGTCATCATTTTTCACAATTTTTACATCGTTATTAATGTTCACTTTTGTGTTTATGTTTTTTTATAGGTGGACACTCAATTGACTATCTGAGATGACATCCCCTTGATGTTAGACGGGGTCCAAGAGGATTTTTATGATGATGATTGGGACCATTGGGAGGCTATGGGATTTAGTGGGATGAGGTTTTACAGGTGGATTCATGGATGCCTCAACTTGATACTTGCATTGCTAGAGTGGTGGAATCCTTCCACCAACACATTTTGGCTTCCTACAGGGGAGATGAACATCACCCTAGAAGATGTTCATCATATTACCAGACTGGCATTTAGGGGGAAGCTTGTTTACTATATTTTAGATGTAGAGAGAGAGGGGATATTATGCAGTAATTGTATGGAGATGAGGCCTGGGGTGTGAGATACTTCTTGGGATATTTTGATTATCAGGCCTTGTATGAGTCTTAGAGAGAGGGGTTCCCACAGATGATTATGATGATATTGGGCATCTCATGTTTCACACTGCCAGATTCAAGAGGTGGGAGATTCCCATAGATGATGATGGGGGTATTTGTGGAGATGATGGATCACCATAGAGTCTTTGAGTGGTATCCTACCTTGTTAGTACAGACATACAAAGAGTTGTGGACTTGGACAACCCATAAGCGTTATGATCGATGTTGGATTTTTACCGTAGTGTTGGGCCCATGAGCACATTTCCATTGATAGCTCATTTGGATTTCCTAGTGTTATAGATGTGAGACACCTAGGCTTCATGAGATGGAGTGCAAGTCTGAGTAGAGTGAGGAAGGCCAAGGGGCCTACCTATTATAGAGATCTGATATCTAGATTACAGGTTGGGGATGTGATTTAGTGGCCGTATGTGGATTTTCATGATTGGCTAGACTTTTCTAGAGATTTATTGTTCTTATAGCAGGACACCTGGGTCCAGGGCCACAGAGCCAGTGAGGATGAGTCGATCCACTTTAGTCAGGTGATGAGATAGTTTGGTTTGGTTCAGGACATACCCAAGGATCTAGTTTTATATAGAAGGGAGGATGGGGATATTGATACTCCATAGGTAGTTGTGACAGTACCAACACCCATTATTGAGCAGCTAGGTGTGATGGATCTAGATGAGGATGGTCATGTCATGCCGATTGATGATGCGGGGGTCACCTCATATTTTGTTGCTTGGTAGTCTGATTCATTGAGGAGTTTTGAGAGGATGAGAATGGTGGAGAGGGAAGTCTAATTTCTTAAACAAGTATGGTATCGAGTAGAGGGAGGATTCGAGGAGGGTGATGAAGCCGATAAAGAGAGGGTTGAGCTAGATGTTGCTATGGCTCTAGACATTACTACAGTGAAAAATGAGAAGGCTATAGTGGAGGCAGAGAGATATGTCGCTCAGAGGGAGTGAGATGATTTTTTGGGAGTACGAGACTCTATTATTGGAGAGAGATATGGCTTGATCATAGGGCATGGTGGGATTTAGGCACATCTTGTACAAAATCCTCTGATAGGGACTAGTACAAGAGTCAAAGAGTTAATTTTCGGAAGACCTTAGGGATTACATGGATTTCTATTTATGACACAGAGTTATCAACATTTGTTAGATAGAGAGGGACATTTGCAGGACCTTCTGGTATGATTGTGGTGTCCCACTATGAGACTGTGAAAGTAGAGAGGGACTATTACGTGGATATTATCATTAGGAACTACCCCGACGAGACTTTGTATGTTGATCATATAGCTTCCTAAGGGGGTGCCACAGTAGCATCCTAGCCCAATGATAGTGTGATGAGTGTTGGGAACCCATCATGGAGACCATAGAGAGGGGATGATGGTGCAGGAGGAGGTGATGGTACTATAGTGGGAGGAACTCTTGATCCTAGTTTTATGGACTTTACCATTTGATTTTAGGCTCATAGAAGGCCTTTTTCCTATACACAACATTATTTTGATTTTATGGACAGTGGAATTTGATGTGTGTGTGTGTGTGTGTGTGTGTGTGTGTGTGTGTGTGTGTGTGTGTGTGTGTGTGTGTGTGTGAATTTGTTAACAATGCAAAGGAAATCAAATCTAACACCTAATAGCTTCAATACAATGCTAACTAGATCAATATACCATCATTCTTAGAGCTTAAGCAAAACTAATCTATTAACATATTTGCATTAGAACATGAAATTAATATTTAAAATAACATACTAAAAAAATTAACATCTATCTCTGATTGAATACTACTGAAATGAACCTATTTAAATCCTTAGCAATCAAAAGGGTTGATTATATGCTTTAATCTTAAGGTTTTCACGAATGGATTCTTGTCAATCTATTGCTACAAGACCATTTGACATATCTCCATATGACTTCAAAACTTGTATGGATGAATGCAAGAAATGAAGATAGCTAGCTCCTCTAATATAAGAATTCTCTAAGATGATAAAATGACTATAATGTAGGCTCTATTCTCATTTAGGTGTAAGTAGAATGGGTAGAGGAGGGTTCCTTTTATAACCCAATGGTTTGAAGAATATTTGCATCCTATTTTATGTGGGATAATAGAAAAGCTAGGTTAGTTATGGATAAACATGGTTTGGAAGTGGTTGAGATTACTTTAGGAGAGTTTAGTTTGTCCTCTAGTGACTCATGGGGATTGAGAAGGTTTATTAAATAACCAAAGTGATTAATTAATAGGTGTGGAAGCTTATAGAAGTTTTTTTAGAGGAATAGTTAGTATGATGTATGTTGTGAGAGGATTTTAATAAAATAAATGACGATTTATTGATTAAATCGAATAAAGAATTAATTAATTAAGAATAATTAATTAATCTCGATAAAAAGGGGGGATTAATTAATTATAAATAATTATCTAATCTAGATAGAAAGGGGGTCTTAATCAATCATAATTAATTAATTAATCTAGATAGAAAGGGGATCTTAATTAATTATAAATAATTAATTAATCTAGATAGAACGAAGATCTTACTTAATTATAAATAAATAATTAATCTAGATAGAAAGGGGAGATGATTAATGGAAGGTTGTTAATTGGTGTCGTTTTTGTATAGAAGAGTTAATTAACTAATGTAATGTAATTAATTAATGACAATAGTAGAGAAAATGTGTGATATCAACGATATGTTGCCAATTTGCGGGAAATGGTATAATTAGCCCAATTTAAGTATTTTAATTTCTCGAGCTAAATTATAGGTGTATACATTTTACCCTCTTTGGGGTGGCGTAAGTGACAACACTTCAAAGATAGTAAATAGATTAAATTTTGAAGGGGTAGAAGAAAAATTAGTAAGTGTGAGAGATGCCCCCTCGAGTGTTAATAGGTGATGAAAGAAGGTAATCGATGATAGAAAAAGGTGAGATAAATGGATAGAATAATGGGTAGGGGAAGGATGCCCCAGGTGAATCATAAGAATAGTATTGATAGGAGAAAGATGTAGAAGAGGAGTGAAGATGGAAAGAAAATAACAAGCTTTCATCCATTATATTGAAACAACTTTAGTGTCATCATATTGCCATATATCTACGTCATTGGCCCTTATTAAGAAAATAAGCATATGAAAAAACTAGAATGAAATGAAAAGCCATACTATGAACAATTTTCCATTGTTGAAAACACCAACATAATGTAACATACAACAAACAATGCAATATGAGAAGGAAACAAGCTCATTTAACAGGGAAACAAGTACACACACACATACTCAAACCAACAATGGTTAAGACGGTTGTAAAAATGTTTTTTTATCAAGCTGAAGATCCCAAAATATTTGTTATTGATGAAAAAGGTTAAAATATGGTGGCCCAAGCAAGGATACACATAAGGGGAATAACAGAGGACACTTGGGTCCTATGAAAAGCAATACACTATGAAACAATACCAAGAAACTCATTATGCCCTAGAGTACAGACATAGTAAACATGCTAGCTTTGTAAATGGTTGTAAATTTTATGATCCGCGAGTTTTTTGATTCGTGAACATGTCAAAATTCAATAAAGATATGGGATGAATACCATGGAAAAGATATGAGTTTTATCCATTATGGGTCTGTCACCAATTTTTGTAATTTTTTTGATTGTTTAAGATTTTTAGGATTTTTGAGAAATGTTTAAATGTTAAGGATTTTTCCATTTTCTTTATTTATTTTTGGAAAATTTTGATTTTTATAATTTTTTATGGATTTTTTATTTTTAGAAGTCCAGTGAAGAAGGGGAGGACTGCGATTGAATAATCACATTAGATTTTTTTTATAAAGAAGGTCCTGCGGAGAAGGGGAGGACCACGACTTATAATTCGAATTGGATGAATGATAAAGGAGCTCCCAAGAATAAAGGGGGTACTCAATAATATAAGTAGAAGTATGATGAAGGAGGTTCTACAAAGAAGGGGAGGACTGCACATTATGAGTCGAATTAGATGAATATGAATAGTATTTTGAATCTGAATAATCAGAAGAATTAGAGGAAATATTTGGATTGGAATCCTTAAAAGAAGAGAAAATTTTTGGATTAGAATAAAAATAAGAGTGGGGGGAACCCAAATAATAATTTGGATAAGAAGTGTCCAATCCATACCACCGACTATGAGATGAAGGTGGGGAATGGGTTACCTGAATGGGTTATCTAGCGTGATAAACCAAACATGGTTTAGTCATGATGGGCGTATTTTTATGTGAATGCCTAAATTTTTATTCTTTATGGTCACACCTATAAGGAACCCTATGATAATCAGTCATGATTGGCATTTACTAAGTCCAAATACCTAGACCTAGATAGTGTGATTGAACTCCTTAAAATAGAAGGAAGTTCCATGTCAATTCAGGTCATATAACAAGAACTAACTAGAAATTTTACAAACATATAGGGGATTCTTGTGTGATTTTCCAAAGGGAAGCTAAGGAAAAATTACATCATGTTGACATAATATTGATAATCTAAAAAGGTTTGGACAACAAGTTTGGAGGTGTAAATATCAAAGGATTGATCAAAATTTAAGCAACATAAAATTTACAAAGGAAATATTTCCAATGCTTGATTGATGCAAAAGTTGCTTGATAAGAAATGTTTTTGCTAAGGTTTGAAAGATATGTTAAAAAATGACCTTGAATTTAGGAAAAAATAAGAAGATCAAAAGGATTGAAAGTCCCAAAGGATTGTCCTAGAAATGAGTTTATAAGATGAATAAACACAAGTAATAATCACATAAGTTCAAAACACAAATCCAAATTAATGACCAAAGAATAGTAAAAAATCAATGGAGCAAAGTGATTGTCCTAAACGGATAAGTCAAAGTGATGAATAATCATAAGAAACAATCACACAACATTTTTGTTCTGAACCAATCAATTAATAAACTTACTTCTCAAGTTGTTTCGAAATGGTAGTTAGACATTTAAGATGATCAAAAAAATGTCACCACTTATGTTAAGTTCAAAGAAATGAACAAGATGTAAATAATAACAAAAATTTGATATGATCCCCCAAAAAAGTATACTAAAATTGATCTTGAATCTAATCAAGACATATATCTCAAAAAGTGGAAGTTATTAGTATGAATGATGCAACAATACTACTTAGATATGTTAACCAAAATTTATGGAAAAGTAAGGTATTAATATAAAAATAATATTGATACGATGTGCACAAAGATAACAACAACACCTTTCAAAGTCAAGGTAATGTTTGAAAACAAAAGTTAATGCTAGAGTAAACTAAGGAATTGTTAAGGTGCGCATAACGTAATGTTACAATCTCGACACTTAAGCCAAGTTTTCAAAAAACAAGACGTTACTATCAAAATTGTGATGATATGATACAAACAACATAATATTTCAAAGGAGAGTCTAGTGAAGAAACAATCCTAACTATGATGATGATATTGATGTGGGTATCAAGCTCAAAATGGTTTTCAATGATATGAGAACATTCCCACACACTTTAGACATTTAAAAATCCATCTGCAAAAATGGATGAGTGTAAAAATACATAAAAGAGACAACACAATCAATTGGAAATACATGTGTGGTCACTCTTATTTTGATCAACAAAGTGTCAAAAGAAAGCGAAGGAAGTAGTACAAGTGAGGATGAAAAATATTAGCCTCACCTCGAGATAGTTTCACCTCGCCTTAAGGTGAGTGAAAAAATAAAGAAAAGTAACACTTCACAGATTTCATGATGAATGATGGCTCTTTACAACAATGATTTAGTCAATTTAGATCTAAAGACTAAATGACTTTCCTAGGTGGTTCACTCAACTAGGTGTCACAAGTTATCTAGATGCGAGATCGATTTATCAAGAAAGTTGCATTGACTAGTCTTGGGTTATCTCATCTTTAATTTACCCACTTTAATTATAGTGAGCAATTAATGTGTTCATCTTATACTCTCACTGGGGTCACGATACAAATAACTTTGACACTAAATATCACAAAGGTAAAACTAGTCAAGTAGGTGTGCGGAGCACTTTCTGTTTCATCCACAAGATTCCCTCTTGCATGGACTACTTTAGAGTTCCTATGACCACCCCCATTTTTGTAGCTTAAGGCTTATGCCAAAGGGGATATTTCCTTGTTAAGCGGATGATGCGTACCCTTATTCAAACTTGAAAATACAATGTTATGAATGTGGTGTGTTTTTTATATTTTATTCTTGATGTGGTTTTGTTGTACACCATTTGCAACCTGAATCAAATTGCATTAGTATTTTTGTTTCGATCTCGATTCTTAGGAAAATGTATTTAGGTCTTGCATTCAAAGTTTAGTAGTTCCCCAAGAATATCACATTATTTGAAAGATGATTAAGATTTTTTTTTAAATTCTCAAGATCATCCAAGAATGCAAGAGAAGAGAATACACAAAAAATAATCCAACTAAAAATTAAAGGATATATTTGCAATTAATGAACCATACAAAAAGCTTGATAAATGTTCATTCCCTTAAGCCAAAAATGAAAGATGAAGTTTCTAATCAACCAAATGTTAGAAAATAAAGAATAAAGTTGATTTTGATTTTCAAAATCACCCTAAGGTGCAAGAGAAGAGTATACATGTAAACTTTATCCCACCTAGATAGAAATAGAAAACTTCAAATCAAAGGACCATAAAAAAATGTTTTGTAAAAGGTTCATTCCCTTAAGAAAAATAATAATCAAATTTCCAAGTTAATTTAAATGTAAAAAAGAAAGAGATAAAAGTTGTTTTTTATTCTAAATATTACCAAAATGTGCAAGATAATAGCATACATAAGCTTTGGTATAAATCAAGTAAAGTGTGGAAATAAAAAATTCATCAAAACATTAGACATGTTAGAAAATGACTAGCTTTACAATAAAGTAAAAACCTGAAATTTCTGTAAGTATAAATCCCAAATATATATTTTCATTGCATAGTTCACTTCAAGACCTTACCAACAAAAAAAACATGGATTTAGTTTGAATTTGGGAGAAAAATTTATGGCCTCCGGAAGATGGGTTACATATATTCTCTTATGCTCACGGGTCTGCTCTTCACATGTACTAAAAAAATGTCAAAAAACGTCCCTTAATCTGCAAAAGGTCAAATTTTTCCAACCAAGATTCAATTTTGACAACAACCCATCACATTAATATATAAATATAAGGCTCAACTCTATAAAACATTAGCATTCACGATAAAAAACTTAACATTTTCAATAAATTGACAAAACTAGCATGTAGAATGTTGAAAAAGTAAACTCTAAAAATGAAAACATGGACAAATCTTAGAATTTTCTCACCAAGATTTAATTTTGACAGTAAACCACCATATTAATATGTAAATATAAGACTCAACACTATCAAACACTAACCTACATGCTCAAGAATTTAAGATTTTTAAGAAATTGACAAAACTAGCATGTAGAATGTTGAAAAATAAGCTCTAAAAATGAAAACATGGAGAAATATTGAAATTTTCCAGTCAAGATCCAATTTTGATAGAACTTCGATTCATTTATACCTATAAGGAAGACTCAACACATGCAAAATCAATAAAACAAGTTAAGAAAAACAAGTTATGTCAATATATGCAAAGAGAGGGTTAGTAACCAAAATTGAAACTTAACTACAAAAACCTGAAATTAAGTGCAAAGGACAAAGGAATAAGTCCCACTGGGCATGCCATATGTGTATATGAATTAGTTAACAATGAAAAATTAATCAAAGCTAACACCTAATAGCTTCAATAAAATTCTAACTAGATCAATATACCATCATGCTTAGAGCTTAAGAAAAGCTAATCTATTAAATATTTGCATTAGAACATGAAATAAAGATTCAAAATAACATGATAAAAAAATTAACCTCTATCTCTAATTGAATTCTAATGAAATGAACCTATTTATATCCTTAGAAATAAAAATGGTTGATTATATGATTGAATCCCAAAGTTTTCAAGAATGGAGTCTTGTCAATCCATGACTACAAGACCATTTGACATATCTCTATAAGACTTCAAAAATTGGATGGATGAATGAAATAAATCAAGATAGCTAGCTACTCTAATAGAAGAATTATATAATATGATAAAATGGCTAAAGTATAGGCTCTATGCTCATTTAGGTGTAAGTAGAAAGGTTAGAGGAGGGTTCCTTTTATAACCCAATGGTTTGAAGAAGCTTTGCATCCTATGTTAATTATGGATAAACATGTTTTAGAAGTGGTTGAGTTTATTTAAGGAGAGTTTAGTTTGTCCTCTAGTGAATCATGGGGATTGAGGGGGTTTATTAATTAACCAAAGTGATTAATTAATAGGTGTGCAAGCTTATACAAACTTTTTAGAGGAATAGTTAGTATGATTCATATTACGAGAGGATTTTAATCAAATAAATGACGATTTATTGATTAAATAGAAGTGATAATTAATTAATTAAGAATAATCAATTAATCTAGATAGAAAGGGGAACTTAATTAATTATAAATAATTAATTAATCTAGATAGAAAGGGGATCTTAATTAATTATAAATAATTAATTAATTTAGATAGAAAGGGGAGCTTAATTAATTAAAATTAATTAATTAATCTAGATAGAAAGGGGAGATGATTAATGGAAGGTAGTTAATTGGTGTCGTTGTTGGATATAAGAGTTAATTAACTAACGTAATATAATTAATTAGCGACGATAGCAGAGAAAATGTGTGATATTGACGATATGTAGTCAATTTGCGGGAAAGGGTATAATTAGCGCAATTTAAGTATTTAAATTGCTCAAGCTAAATTATAGGTGTATACAATATATATGATGGTAATGATTTTAGTTCTTGAGTTGATTAGGATTAGAGAAGCCCCTGATTTGACATGGTTATTTGATTTTGTATATGATGATGATTATGATTCTTGTGCTTTCTATCATGTTTATGATATTATTTTTATGCACATGTTGTATGAAATATGCATTGGATATGATGATGTTTATGTTTTTGATTATGATTTTTATGTGCGATTATATTTTCAAGAGATGTGACCTATCCTCAATATATCAGATTTAAAATGTGATTAAACAAAAATGAAGTAAAAGTGGAAATAATGCCCCATTGAATAACATATGCGCAATGAATTTTTATAATGCTTGCACTTGTAAAATTTCAAAATGTTAAATGAGAATATAAATGAAAAATTCATACTGATCAAGGTGGATTTTGGAAAATTCATGTGTTTGTGAGGAAGAAAGGTTCTCCTTTTTAACAGATTTAGAGGAAATCAATGCCCCAACTCTTTATAAGTAGCAAATTGATCAGTGTGGGAAGTTTTCCATGGTAAAACTAATCGATTTGGGAAGCTTTTCAAGATGATTCTTTTATTTTGATATGTTTGTAGAAGCTGATCAAAATGGGAAGCCTTTTTTTTTCAAGGGTAGTCATCCTTCGAGGGTATGGTCTATATTTTATATTTAGATTAAATGATCATCCGTCAAGGTATCAGTTCATAACTTTAAAATGGTAGTTTTCCTTTGAGGGATCAATCTACTTTAGTTTTTAACAATATAATGCTCGAATATTTTTCCTTCGAGGGATAATTCTATTTAGTTATGAAAGCTCTATTAAATTGTTTCATTAAGGAGAGGATAAATGTATAGGGGACACATATCCATATGCCTCATGTATAAATGCTGGGGTTTTGAAGGATGTTTTTAAAATGGCATATGTTATTTATAATGTAATGATAAGATTCAACCAAAAATATCGTCATGATAATCAATCATTTAATATTAGAAAGGCCGCAAGTGAAAAGAATTTATAGGTTCCTGTTTAGGTTCCCCGTCAAGAGAATCAAGATGATACACCCCTGACCCATATTTATGAGTAATAATGTAGGGACCAATCTAATTAAGGGCGAACTTACCACATTTACTTCTTTCTAATTTAGTCACATTATGATTTTCCTTAAGTACCAGGTCACTGATCTTGAAGTATCATTCTTTTAAATGTTTGTTATATACTCTACTAATATGTTGTTGATAAGCTTGGTGATGTTAAAGGGCTGCTAGACACTTTTCATCTAGCAATTCTAGTTGTGAAAGATGATTTTGGTGATATTCCTCACCGGGAATGAGTGAATAGGGTGTATCACCCATAGGTGTATGGATACTAGTTTGATAAGCCCATAGAGCGAACGAGACTTGGATGTGCCAATTCCTTCTTGCATCATTTACAGTTTTCATGAGGATTTTGTTAAGTGTTTTTTTGGAGGCCTCAACTTGTCCATTTTCTTGAGGGTAATATGGTGATGAGAAGCTTAGTTTGATGTTAACTGTGTCACATAGCTTTTTAACCTCCTTATTTTAGAATGATTTACCATTGTCTGTGATAAGCTTATGTGGAATGCCAAAATTACATATGATGTTTTGATATATAAATTTGACGATGGGTCATGAATTTGTTGAGGTCAATGGAATATCTTCAACGCATTTAGTAAAGTATTCAATTGCAATAATGATTGAATTATATTGTTGAGATGATTTTGGATTAATTTCACCAATGAGATCCAACCCCCATTAAGAGAAAGGCCACATGTATTGTGCAGGATGAAATTATTGACTAGGGATGTGAATGAGATCATAGTGAAGTTGACATTTAACGAATATTTTCATGTGCATGAAATAATCTTTAGTGATAGTGGGCTAGTAGTATCCTAGTCATATGACACACTTGGCGATGACGCTGGCATTGAAATGGCCTCCACAAATTCCACCGTAAACCTATTTGATTACATTGGTTGATTCCTGTGATTTGAGGCAACATAATAATACACCATAAAAAATACGTTTATAAAGGATGCCTCCTATGAGAATGAAGCAAGTGACACGTTGAAGGAAGGGTCGTTTAGTGCCTTGTGAAAAATCTAGTGGAAGTTTAAATTTAGTGAGATAGTCAAACATTTGAGTATACCACAGATATAATATATTTTTGTCAATGATTTTTATGGAAGGTAGCTCAATTTTATGTGAAGGATGGTGTAATCATTAAACAACTACCTACATCTTAGTTTTATCCTTTGATTTTCCTTTTCAAAGGGGATAAGGGCTCCTAGATAAGACATAGTGTCTACAAACCTGTTAAAAGATTGTAGAATGAATTGAATGGTATAATTATTAAATGCACCAAGGAGAAAGTTGAAAATGACCTTATATTTTTGGAGGACCTCATTTTTACATTGGTACTCTCCTTTGACGTGATTGATGACTAGTTGTGAATCCCCATAGATTTCCAGACCATGAACACCTATGAGAATAGTACTAGTTAAACCCATGATTAGGGCCTCATATTATTCCAAATTATTGGTACACTCAAAATTAAGCTTTAAAAATAGTGGGATGGGAATGTTCTAGGGTTGTTTTGATGATGATACCGGCCCCTCCGTATTCTTGACATTTAGCACCATCAAAGAAGAGGGTCGTTTTAATGGGGAAAAAGTCTAATTCATAATAGTCAGATTAATTAATGTTATTGATAGATTCGTCAGAAAATTATTCATGGGGTGGTTGATCATCTAGAAGAGGTTCCTTAGCGAGTTGATCAGAAATGGCCTAAGCTTTGATAGAGTTTTGCAGTATAATTTCAAGATCAAATTCAGTCATAAGCATTAACCATCTAGTTATGCAGTCATTGTGATAGGGTTTAGTTTGCATGGATTTAAGAAGATTAAAACTGGTGATAACATATGTTTTTTGATTGAGGAGATAGTTTCAGAGTTTGGAAGTAGTGAAGGACAATGCAAAAAAAAAAAATCAGCTTCAGAGTAGCATGTTTTATATTCATGGAGGGTACGATTAATCTAGTACACGGTCTATTCACAACCTTGATTATTGTGGTGAGTGAGCATGGCTCCTAGGGAATGCTCTGAGGTGGAGATGTAGAGATAAAATGGCTCTTCTTCATGTGGTGGTATCACTATAGGTGGTGATAAAATATATTGTTTGATTTCATCCAAGGCTTTCTAGCAGTCAGATGGGGAAATGGTTAACAACAATCAGAAATCTATGATATGAAACATCATATGGATTGTAGTTTTCCTTGCAGAACATACAACTATTTGAGATTAGAGGGTGGAGGAATTTTGATGATTTATCTTTCCTTTTTGGGATCAACTTCAATTCCACAAAGATATATGATAAATCCTAAAAGTTTTCTAGTGAGGACACCAAATACACATTTTACATGATTCAAGTGAAGATAAAACTAAATGAGATGAGAGAAGATTGATTCAAGGACATTTAAATCATCCTTCCATGATTTATATTTCCCAAGGAGATAGTCAATGTAATCTTAAACAATTTTATGAATGAGATCATGGAAAATGTACATTATAGCGTGTTGGTACGTTGCCCTAGAATTTTTCAGGTTGAATGGTATAATACGGTAGGGAAAGGTTACCCAAGGGGTTATAAAGGTATTTTTGTGTTGATTGTTAGGGGAGATAAGGATATGATTATAACAAAAAAATCCATCCATAAGGGAAAGCATTTCATGGTCAGATGTTAGTTCTATGAGTTGATCTATGTTTGGCAGAGGGAAATCATCTTTTGGACAAGTAAGATTGAGATCTATGAAGTCTGTGCAGATACAAATGTTTCTTAAATATTTAGTTATTAGGACGATGTTTGAGACCCATTGTGGATATTCAATGGGTATGATGAATTTGGTGAATAAAAGGTGTTGCAATTATTCCTTGATAATGAGAGCTATATGTGAGTGCATATTATGAGGATTTTATTTTACCATTTTACCATTAGGATATGTGACAATGTTTTGTACAATGATGTTGGGATCGATCCTGGGCATATCACTATATGACCAGGTGAAGGCTTGACTATATTTTGTTAGGAATGTGGTAAAGTCACTCAATTCTTGTGGATTGAGGGATTGGCTGACCATGGCTATGCGAGGATACTGTGGTGTTCCTAAGTTAATATTAAGTGTGGATTCATTAAGAAGAGTAGGTGTTTCAGATGGTAGGGATTTTAAAAGGTAACGATATTCAAATTCCATATGCGATAGGATGTCTTAGTCGTCCTAAAATTGAAGGATGTCTATAGTTGGTGCGTATTCTTCAATCATTCTTGGGTGAACAAGTGGTAGAGATTTAGCGGAGTGGCCATATTGATATGTGAGAGGTCCCAATGATATGGAATTGATTAAAAAAATTAGGTGGAATAGGTATGACATCATTTATATCTATGGAACCTTGAGGGTTTATGGGCAGTGATTCTGGTTCAGAGATAATTGCGGAGGTAGTTGGTTTAGATGTATTGGCTTCACATGCTACATAAAGGGGGTTCTTATAACCTAGACTAGTTTTCTCATGCAATTTAAGGGAATGTAGAACTAGTTGATCATGGATCCCTTGTTCATAACATCCAAGACCAAAGCCTTTCCATGTAAAGTGATGGAGATACAGATGAGAAAATTTTTGATTATCAAGGGATTTGAAATCTAATGTGAAAGGCATGGTGTTATGTGGATTGATAATGTGAGATGGCGGATGGTCATGTCCTCTATAGACAAGATTGGTTTTAAGATAAGGGTAGCGTAAGAGATAATATCTCCTATGTTAGGGTTATACATGGGATAATTTTTGGGATGGCCATATGATTTTGGTGAAGGGATAGAGTTGAGTATGAGGAGGTGATATTCCCCAAGCATGAGGCACTTCACGTCTTCGCCAAGAGAAGAATATTCCAGTAATTTGGAAGAGATGATATAAGTGCAAGTAGATGATTGATCTGATGATTTAGGAATAGATGTAGGTACAAGAACATCGTTTGGGCGATACATCATACAACAGTCAATGAACAAATTTGGATCAATAGGGACAATTGGTGTCTAGCCTTCATGTTCATACTTGAAATAATGATGAAGGGTGGAAGGAACATAACACATAGTCCATATCCAGGGGATTCCTAGTAACATGTTGTACTAAAACTCTCCTTCTATAATGTAGAAGAGTTTGGGTAGAGTTTTAACACCAACCTTGAGTGGAAGTGTAGACATGTAAAATGTTGACATAGTCATCCAATTATTAAATAATTATCGATCGTCACCACTGACCTTATAGTAATTAATTATAAATTTAATTAATTATTATATCATGTATAATCACTTTCTAATCATTCCATATTCTACACATCCCATCTATACCCTTAGAAATATTAATACAATTATTAATATTTCATTCATAATACTAAACAAACCTCATTTACTATTTTCCTCTAATTTAAAAATACTCACCCACCTACCACCTACCCTACACCCATGTTATGCCTAGCCTTTCCATATAATCATCCCCACTAAATTCAATTAATCTCACCTAATCACCACTTAATAATCACCAAAATATAGAGACTTCTAATTCTATAAGTCTATCCATATTTCCATCCTTTTATTTAAATATTCAAATTAAAAATACTATCCTATTTAATTTTAAATTCCATAGAGGATTCTAAGAAAATATAGAATTTTCTACACCCTCCTCTCTCATCCATTTTCAACCATTGATCTAATCCACCATGGCATAATCCCAACCATCCATTTCTACTCCTCCAACTATAAATAGAGGTTACACCCTCGATGGAAAGCATCTCTAAAATTTGCAAGTATATGCCAACCATTTTTCTAGCAATCCAAACAATCATACAAAAACTATAGTGAGCTCACTCAAACAAATTATCAATGGCAAGTACTGCTGGAATTTGTCCAAATATTTGAAGCACACAATGCATACATCCAAGCAAGTAAAATCCAAGGAGAAAGTACAAAGCAACAAAGGAGGAGGATTCTACTTGTAGGTAAGTACAGGTAAATGTTCTTCTCTTCTTTTTCATCTTTCTCAATCGGAGGTAGATAACTAGCTGTGTTAGATTTTTTATTTTGTTTGGTTGCATAATCTTATCATTTGTGCATGATAAGACAATTCATTATCTACATTTTAGTGCCCACTGTGGGGCTTACCCCTTGACATTTTGATTGGAATTAGTAACATTAGGCACTAACAACGAGATGTCAAAAATTTGAAAATTTTCAGTGAGGTTTAAGCTCAAAAATTCAAATTTTCAGGGCTCTCTGAGGTATCAGTGCATACATACTATTTTAGTGCATTGGATATATGTTTTAGCACATTTGGCTGATCCTTTTTTTGGCTCTGTTTGCATAGGAAATTTTTTTAGAGAATTTGTGACACATTAGCGCATTTGTAATACTTTAGTGCATATATTCTCTGTTTCAAAGCATACACTCTTTGACATGTTGACTTTGAAGTTTTAAGGTATAATAGCATATTGTCTACTTTTCAGTGCATTCATACAATGTTATAACATATATACAATAACACTTTGTTTATGTAGAATTAAACACATTAGATCACACAATAGCGCATTTGACTGTAATTTCAATGCATATACTTCCTACATTAGTAATTTGTATGCCCATAGAATAACCTTCTAACCCCACGCACATCGGCCTATCACTTAGTGGGTGCTGAGCGCTTAGTCGAGGCATGTGTGGGTGTTGATCCTCTCTTTTATGTGAGCATTATGAGAAGATGTTGTCATTGATGATGGATTAAGTGCAGAAAAGTAAATGATCATGCATATATTATGAAATCATATGATGAATCATTACACCAACATACCCATAAAAGAAACATCATAAAGATAGTAGATCTTATCCATAACATATAGAAAAAGGTACAAGGGTTTACACCCATGAACAATATATTTAGAATAGAACCATATATTTATGTTGATTATAGTCCAATAACCATATTACATCCAAAAGGGTCATATTAGACCGATATATCATGACTCGCGCATTAGAAGCTCTAGCTATTCTTCCCTGTTACAAAAATTTAGCAGACCCATTCTCCTAAATATGATAACATTCCTATAGTCCTCTTAATGAGAACCGTAACCCTTAGAATCTCCTACTCATTTATACAAAGCTTCATTTACTCTGTTATGGTTTATCACACCATGACCCTCACCTCCCCTCTCTACCTACATTTCTTCTACCCGAGCATCCTTATAAATAGGTTTAATAGCCACTGCCATGCCTTCCTAAAGTAGCATATCAGTTTCCAAGTGTTAGGGTGGTCCATTAATATAGTATGATTCTTCTGATCCAAGCTCCCCACTCTCTAAAATGATGTCTTCGGGAATGTTCCATGTGTGGAATATTATTTTCTTGACCACCAAGTCACCAGGCTGTCACCTTATCCATTTAGCATACCTAGTCAGGTCACATTTTTCCTCAAGTGCCTCTTGGAAAGCCGAATATGACTAAGTCCTGAAATCCTTTTCTCTACCTTACGTGTGCACTATGGTTTCTATTAAACCCTTCTAAAACCCTTTTCATGTGCACTTTACCATGCACGTCGATCCTCTTCACTAGTCCCACACGTGTATGTGTCCTTTGGGACTTGGTCAATATTCTGAGGCCCAACATCACCCCACACTAAGCTTGTTCTCCATCCTTGGAGACATCCTCTCCAAAGAATAAAGAATGGTGGGACTAAAGAATTAAGAATGAAGAATGAGAAATGGAAAAAATATAGAATGGATGAATAAAGGAGAATTTTTTTATTATTGATGAATGAGTGGGAAATCCTTCATTATGTCTACCTCAATCTTCTCCCATGCATCCACCTCATCCTGTATCTGTTGATAGAGGTCACCTACTATGGTGCTCACCTCTTTCAAGCCTAGTTCATCACCCTTAGAATTCAGCGTATCAACAATTTTTTCCAACTACTTGCTAAGGTCATCCAATGCATCCATCCTGTGGGTGATCTGAGGATATAATTCCTTCAGCCATTTTTTGATCGAGCCTCTCAAGGTCTCAATGGATTCAGACTTCTTCTCTACCTCATCCAAAATATTATCTTACTCTGCCATATTCCCCTTAGTCTTCTCATGAAATTCCTTGAGGCTTGCCTTATGGGTGGAGACTAAATTGCTTGCCACTCTATCTCTGTCCACACAATTGTCATAAACAACTTCAACTATTTGTGTGACAACCTTTACATTGCAAAGGAGATTAGTGTACCGAGTGACTATCTCCACCACATTCAACTTCTCCTCTTTCTTCTGGAGCGCTAATAATTCTTTTTTTATTCCAATGTGAGAGGCTGCCTCTCCATGGTGAGGATGCAAGTTAGGTATTCCAAGCATTGTAAGGTTGAATCATACTTCTAATTGATCAGTGCTAGGTCTAGATGCTTTAATGCAATAACATAGGTAATCATTTCTACCTTTTTATATAGCTCACTCACCCTATCTTTTTCCTACTTCATCTCGTGCCTTAACTGTGTGCTGATTAGTTCCTCTTGCTTCAGATATTTAATATTTTTAATGATATCCTCCTTTTTCTTCTCCAATTCCTTTTCTAGGAATCTCACCCATTCATTTGTTCTAAAAAGTATTGCCTCAACTTCAACTGAAACCTTGTTGAGAACATTCCAGACTTTCTCATCAGATAATAGATGAGCATTCACTAGTGGGTTTACATCTTTGGTCTCCGGTTCCTTCATCAGTGCCCCTTGGTTAACTTTGAACTTAGGTTCATCAACATGGGACTCAAAATCCCAAGATAAGATCTTCCTGGTTCATAGGTACGTTCTTTCTTCCTCAAATGAAGATATTTCCAAGATTTGATCTGTCGGCACGGTGCTCTAGAAGCATACTACCACATTCTTCCCTCCTATGCATGAAACCTTTGGAAAGATTATCGCTAAGCTAGGATCTCCACCCATGCTTCCATACTCCTTCCTTACACTCTCTTGTTCTATCTCCTTGAGTATCTCATCCATGCTCTACTCCACTTCTTATTCTACTAACTTCTCGATCATGCCCGCTACTTCTCTCTCTACGGCCTCTTCTATCTACTCCTTGGTTAGGCTAGGGGTCCTCTAATCCTTTGTATTTACTTATTCACTCTCCCCTTTTACTTGGGTGCCTTCTTCTTCTCAATCCTTCCCCTCACTTATTTATTTCTCTAAATCATGTACATCTTACATGGGATGATTCTAAACTTATTCATCCTCATCTTTGTCTCTCTCGCCCTTATAGGTCTCCAAGGTCTCTGTTTCCTCCGATTCTACCTTCCTGTTACCTTCTGTTTATTCCTAGATGGGGAATCTTCCTCTTCCTCAATAGGTTATTCCCTTATAGGAGAATCTTCTTATTCTAGAACCTCTTCCTTCGGTGTCTTTTCCTTCTCCTTGATGGGATACTTCTTCCTGCGCATGTATGTGTTTGGCTTGGTGCCTGACTCTAGCGTACCCATAGATTGTGTTTTCTGCACACTTGGTGCTTTCTTTTTCAGTTCTTATTTCACCAAGGTCTCTTCTCTTTCTCTCTTCTTTGGTGCATCATTCTTCTTACCAGTAGGATTCTTAGGGATGGAGACATCATTCTCTAAGTAAGTGCCCTTTTTATACTTGGGCCTAATGCATAAGTATATTCTCATTATGGACCTTCCAGAAATTGGTAGTGTAAATGGTTTTTTCATACGCACTTCATGGGAGACATACTTCTCCACATAAGCACACTTATTTGGATATACTATCTTCCTTCAAAACTATTCCACCTCACTAAGGTGGAACCTTTGTGTTTTAGCTTCCTTGAAGTAATTTACCCCTACTTGGAAATATTATGTGGTGAAGGAGAAGGGTAATTTACACAATGGGATCTTGGTCCCATCTAACAGGGTGAACCTTCCAGTGTAAAAATGCTAATAGATAGTGAACTCAACTTCTCCATTTACTAGAGTTGGCAATTATTTTGGTATCCTCCAATCAGCCTCAAATGCATCGTTCATTCACTTGTACCATTTCTCTAGGTGCGCTTTGTGGGTGGCCATCATGGTATCACATGTGTATTTCTCAAATCTCTTCATGGGGGAGGGATCTTCATCTGGATACTCCATACAAACTTCTTTGGCCCATCAGGCACTCCAATTTCCACAAAGATGATGGTAAGAAGGACATTGCTAAACATCAACTTCTCTCCTTGCACAATGTTGATGATATCTTATGCAATGTAGGAAGAAAAGTTATAAATGGTCCCTTCTGAAATTTTCTGGCATACATGAAACAATGCCTTGTTTACTTATGTCCACCTCTCTTGACCGTTCAGCTTGGTTACTAGGTGTATGCCCATTCTCATCACAGGGTCATGGATATCTAAGATATCGAAGTAACATGAACCCTTTTTGTAGTAATAATCATCCACGATCTTCTTAATGGCCTCTTTATCCTCTAGGCCATCATCCAATGAATCCCCTTCATAGATAAGGCTAGTAAACTTGGAGATGATTTGGGAAGTTATGCACATTTTGTGACCCACAAAGTAGAAGTGGTCTTTGTGCATGCATGATATCAATAATTGGATAATTTGAATAGTTATAGCAGCCCGACCTTCTCCAATTTTAATTTCACTTCATCGTTGTAAATTGGCATCCCTTCTGGTGTCCTTTTATCCATTGGACGAACTAGTTCTAGTGCCATTTCCTTCTCTATGGTACTTGTGTGATGATTATACTCGCTCACGGCCATCTTCCTAGCATGGGATACCCATTATTTCCCAAGTAATACCCCATCTAGTTACTACATCTCCGCATACCATTTTTCATTGAAATTGGTTATGGTAGTTTGTTTTCCTTTACCCTTACCATTCTTAGGTGAAATAGTCACCTTTTTTGGTGCCATATTCTTATCAGGTTATAAGAATAAACTTCTCTCCTTCCTCACTCTACTTAGATCTATGGCTCAAATCCATAAAAGAATCCTTCTATTTATGTTCCTTAGCTGTAGAACCCTAACCTAGAAAACTCTTCCACAAGATGACGTACTTCTGATGAAACCTCCCTATGCCCATGTACTCCTACTCTGGTTCACAGATCACCCTAGTCACACACTTCATATTTTTACTCTCTTTCACACAAATATTTCTTCGTGGATGCCCTAGTTCGCAAGATCTCTTAAATCTCATAATAGCAAGGTAAATAATGATGTGCCCAACCCTTTACTTATAGCTTTTTACCTATCTCCTGCAATAATTACTATGCCACCTACAGACATACTCATCATTAAATGCATCTTTTTCCACTAAATTTGATCTTAAATGCTTTTACCCATGCACCAAGTTCTATGCACAAAAACCTCTACAACCTTCTGGCACAAAAAAAAAATCCAAACTGAGCAAAGAATCTTAAGCGCGCGTCTGCAGCACTGAAGGAACAACCTGATTTTTTCCCTCACCTACCTCATGTTGTTCTTGCATTTCTTTTCCTTTATACGTGGTTTTTGTTAAAGCCTTCTTGACACCAAAAATTTATGTCCACTATTTCCCCATGAACTCTTCTACCTTACGCATTTTTATCTTTCAATTCGGGCCATCTAAACTACTACTAAATTCTCTCTCTTCGTTCTACTCCACCCAATACTAAAATATATGTGTGGTCCTCTGCACATACACAACCTTATAAAGTAATCTGGTTACTAGCACACAAGGTGCGTAAAGCAACAAAACAAAAAGGAACAAGGAACGAGAAGGGGAAACACAAGAAAAATAAAATACATTAAGGGAAATCCTAGGCTAACTAAAAAACTACCTTATTTACAAACACAAGGAAGACTTATTTATAGTAGGGCTTCAACCTACTCCCATTGAAATGACCTGGAAGTCTCATCCTATCTAGTGTGCGTAGCTGAAAATTCTTGAATCAAGGATATACAAGATGATGTATGGTCCCAACCAATGGACTTTCAACTTCCCAGGATGGCACAAAAATTTACAGTCATATAACAAAACCATCTCCCCAACCTCAAATTATTTGTTTGTAATATGACAATCATGCCTTTCTTTTTGTCTTGCCTTCTCTATCTTTTGAATCCATATAACAAGTGACCACCTTTCATCTAGCTGCATTAACTTATCAATTATTTCTTTGAGTCCTTGTTCATTATCCAATCCTCATGCACGTGCTATATGTAGTGATGGTAGAATGAATTAAACAGGAAAAATAGCTTCCACGCCAAACACCAATTGAAACAGTGTGGCCTTGTTCAATCTCTTATAGGTTGTTCTGTATTCCCATAGACTGATTAATACCTTGTCATCTCAATCTTGTCTGCCAATGTCACAAATATTAGTTAATGTGTGACATACTATCTTGTTAAATGCTTCAGCAGTCCCATTATCTTGTGGGTGATAAGGCACGGTCTTGTGATGGACTACCATAAACTCTACAAAAAAAATCCTGACCGTTTCATTCAGAAAATGTGTACCCCTATCACTTGTTAAACTTAACGGACATCCATACCTGTTGATTATGTTTTCCCATAAGAATATCACCACTATCATTGCTATGTAATCCTTTATAGGTGTTGCCTCTACCCATCTTGTCAAGTAATCATTGAAAGTGATGATGTAACATGAGCTAGTCCTTCGCGCGGGTAGGTAAAATTTTTCCTACAAAGTCAATTGCCCATTTTTTAAATGGTTCAGCGTTGGCTATCAGTCGAAAGGGAATTTCATCCTTCCTTATAGGTTTTCCAAAGCACTGGTAGTGGTCATAGGCCTTGTAAATAACAATACAATCCTGGTAGATACTCTCCCACCAAAGCCCTATAAGTATAATCTTCCACGTGATTGCATTTCATGTATAGTGTCCTCCTGCAATCCCACCATGCACTTCCTCCATGATTGAAATGCACTCGTATTCTAATATACATTGGTATAGAACATAATCACAACCTAACTTGTACAAATATCCACTAATAAATATGTAAGGCATGACGTGTATAGCCAACTGCTCTCTCTCTAAAGCCTTCATTCCTTTTGATGCCACACCCATTTTAAGAAACATTGCAATATCCTCTAAGTTAGAGGGCATGTGCTACAACCTAAATAGTTGTGCATCTGATATGGTATCCTTAATGCTCTGTGTGTCCTCCCCTGAGTCAATTCTTGATAGATGATCAGGTCCTGAATTACTCTTTCCTGGTTTTACCACAACTGAAAACTCAAATTCTTGAAATAATATAACCCAACAGAATATGTTCCCTTGCAGAATGGGCTTATTTACAAAGTAATTTAGTTTCATGTGGTCCTTGTAGAATATGAATGATGTTGCTAGAAGATAATCCCTAAATTTATGCAATATGTAGATCATTGACAGTTCCTCACACTCAGTAGTTGTGTAATTTTGTTCTGCTAGTGTCAAATTTCTACTAGAAAAACATAAGGGGTGATCACCAATCCCCTCACTAGGTTGTGCTATTACTACTCCAATGGTTGTTCCTGAGGAATTAACATGCACATGGAAGGGCTTATACCAAGAAGGAAATCATAATATGGGCGCAGTGACAAGCCTATCTTTCAATGTGTCAAACGTCTTCTGCTGTACCTCTCCTCAATGAAAGGTACTCTTGTGTTTAAGTAATTCCTCCAAGGGTGTGACAATCTTGGCATATCCCTTAATAAATGTCTTGTATTACCCCATATTCCCAAGGAATCCACGTACAACACTCTGACTGGTAGGCTCCCCCAATCTCATAATAACTACAACCTTAGTGGGATCCACTAACAAGCCTTCCTTACATATAATATGCTCCAATAGGGTTCTAAATGGAGTAGCAAAGACACATTTCTTAATGTTGAGGGATATACTCAACTATGGACATCTCTCAAACATCAGCCTCAAATTGTCACAATGGTATTTTACCAACCCATACACAGTCTAGTCATCCAGATAGAGATAAAGAAATTTATGGATGAAGTCCTGGAAGGCTTGTACCATGTTGTGTTAGAACACAATAGGTGTATTCTTCAACCAAAAATTCATGACCATGTAGGAAAAACTTCCCCATTCAATGGAAAAAGTTGTCTTCTCCTAGTCTTCCTTTGCAATTCTAACTTGGTGGTACCATGAGAACTCATCCGTAAAATAATAGACCTTGTACCTGGCTACTCATTCCAAAATTTCTTCAATGAAGGGGGTTGGAAATGGGTCAATGAAACACACTAGATTCAATTACCTATAATCAATACATATCCTTATCCTCCTATCATTCTTAATAATTATCACCATTGAACTTACCCATTAGAATTCCTTCACAACCTCAAGGATTCCTGATGCTATCATCTTGTCTATATCCTCCTTGACCCACACACGTAAGTTTGAATTCATCTAATATGATATCTTCCAAATCGGGTGCATACCTTCCCTCAACTTGATCCTCATTTCCCCCAAGGAGTGGTGGATGCCTTTGAGTTCATGGTACCCATGTGGGAACAAATCCAAACACTCATTCAAAAGGTCAATGATCTTAGAAACATCTCTCTCCGACCAATAATCCCCAATGATAGCTTCCTTAGGTTCTTCCTCAGAACCAATGTTAACCTTCTTAATTTTCAAGGGCTCATGGTAGGTGTGTACTCAATCATCAGTGTTATCCCTAAATTCACACATACCTTAAGAATGGTTAACATTTAGACTCTCCATTTCTTCACCATCTATCACATAGACCATTTTTCCTTTTCCTTTTCCATGCATACACACTCAAGATGTATCTCTTCTGATTATTCATCATCAGAACATGCCTCCAAACTAGGTTCACTTAATAGCTCAAGTATCTTATCTTCTGACATAACACTATCTCCCATTGTAAGGTGTTTGACCACTTACAACTCCTTATCCACTGATGGATTTGTACTCTGATACTTGAAATCTTGAATGAGATCAGATACCAACTCCTGCCAATTCCCTGTCTGATGACACATCTCCAAGTGAATGTACCATGCACATGCATAACCTTGTAAGGTATAATGCAACTTATGCACCGATAGTGAAGGTGGTAAAGATTATGCACCTTCTATTAAGGCCTTCTCACATTCTTGGATATGAAATGAGGCAGGTTCTTTTCCATGGCATTCTTATATGATAGTGGGTGCATTGCTTCTAGAAAACCTAATAGAGAACACAGTTCTTACCTCATGCCATTCAAGAAGGCTTTCACAATGCATTGCCCGCCAATGCATTGTAGTCCCGAGTAGGTTATAGCTGAGCATACCTCTTCGTTTGTTATCATTATTCCTTTGAGCTTCCATTTCTTGTAAGAAATCATTAGGGTTATCTCCTCTAGAGTAACTTGGTATCTTCTTCCTTCCTAGGTGCTTGACTGAGCGTACTTTTGTTACCCTTATCACAAATCCTCTCAAATGTCACCTAATTAATTCATAGGTCCTATGCACCGAATTGTCACATGGTATGTTGGTTATAACACTCATAGAATGAGTATCTTCAAATTGGATAAGTCTTTCTGTAGGATGAATTCCTTAGGGTCTCTAATAGAGAACACATAGATTCTATCATGGACGTATTCTCCTAAGAGATCCGTAAAGGATGCTAATTTCCTATATGTTAAGGGGATGATGACTTGCTCCTCCTTGTTCTCAAAAATAATATACCCCTTTTGAAACCATAGGTAAACATTGTTTTTGTAACACCAGGGTCTCCCAAGAAATGTTGGAAATTTATCCACCTCAATTAGCGCCAAGACTTCGAAGTCTCCAGTGAACTTGGCCCCTTGAATAGTGATAACCGCATCCTTCAAGACACAAATGGGCATTGATTTCATCTTATTCACCATATACAACACATTCAAAGATGGCTATAATGTGGGCCTTCCCATTTGATGTTATGCATCTAAGGTGAGAAAATTGATTTCTACACCCATATCAATTAGAATATTTCTCAGAAGCCATCCATCTATAACAAAATTTAAATTGATCTCTTTATCGTATTCAAGGTTATGGGGAGGAAGGTTAGCATGCATAACCTACCTCTCGCACTCTCTTTTAGCACATGGTACCTTCTCTTGTAACCATTTTCCTAACAAGGGAATGATATTCTCTTGCCTTAACATCTTACATACTTCCCTAACCTCATCCGGATCCTTTTGTGGGGCCTCAACATTCTTCCTTTTCTCTGAATACCTTGATTTCTTCTTCAGACATTAGATCTCTCTTTACAAATTCCAAATCACATCCATAGTATCTTGATACATTTCTTTTTGAAGAGTAGGGTCCAGATACTTCCCATGTACCAATTATTCTCTTGTAACCATTTTTCTTTGTCTTAGTACCTCCTTGGCGTGTGTGACCTCCACTTACATCATCACCAATACAGGTTCTAGTCCTGAATCACATGCCACTCTTGGCATCCATTGTGAGTCATCCTTCTTTATGCTTACAATCCCACCACCCTTGTCTTTATGGTCCTACTGGATCATGTGCTCAAATAGTTTAGGGAACTCTTCATATTTATGTTTCTTTCCCACACCATGAACATTGTAACAAATTAGGACACTCACACTTATAATACTATGTAGACCCACAGTTATAATAGGTTCCTTACAGAAAATCACCTCTTCCTCCACGGTTACCATGACCATGAAATCCTCTATGGAAACCTCTTCCACGTGTTCCTCCATTTGCATGCCTTCCATAACGGTGGTCATCATCCTTGGAACTACCTACAAAGTTGGTTTGACACACACCAAGATCAATGACATCATGTATTTGATTAATTAGCCTAAAATATTTGGTGTCATGGGTTGTAGAGGTACAAATCTTACAGTAGAAAGACACATTCTTACGAATCGCATGTTGTAGTAGTGGGCATCTACTTGCATCACAATCCCCATGGAAAATATCACTATCTACCATCATGGTGCATACTAACCTTTGAGGAAAACTATCCTTTGAATTCCCCTCTACCTCACACTTTGTACACCATAGAACATTACGAGTCTCATGTGTTAAATTCGCAAATAGCTTCTCCAGCTACTTTACCATTAAAACAATTTTAGCCTCAAGGAAAGAGCTAGCACCAGTATCTACACTTCCAATATCCTCAGCATGTAGAGAAGCCTCCAAGGCCTGGCGCAGGTCCATGAATGTCTTGTGTCAAAGAATTATTTTTAATGGTGTTATTAATCCTCTAACAAACCACTGAGCATGATGAGAAGGATGAATATCATAAGAGAGCTATGACAAGAGAGTTTTGAACCATGCGTCATATTCCCGCACACTCTCCACCATTCCTTGTTGGATATCTTTCAAAGCACTAATGCTATTTTATTTAAATTCAGGGATATGGAATTCATCCAAGAAGGAATTCCATAGCGCGGTGTAATCTACCACCTTTTGATGGGGGTCATACTTTTGGTACCAACTATGCACATGCCCCTACAAAATTGTTACAAATTGAATTACCTTTTTCTCCAGGGTAGTGATCTGCTTTGCGTTCCATAGTAATTCACACTTGTGTACATGATTTGTAGCATCCTTAACACCCTTATAATTTTTTATATGTAAATACATCTCAATAAATACTTGTGGAGGTGGCTGAGGTCCTTGTCTACCTGATCCAAAACCTTGATTACCTCTTGTGTTTCCTCCACCACCAGATCCACTGGATCCACTAGGTCTTATGCCTCCTGATCCACCATATCCACCTCTAGCTCCACCATATCCACCAGGTCCTCCTCCTTTAGCTGATAACGGGCCTAAAGCGGTCGCACGTAGTTTTCCCAACATCTCACTAAACTGTGTGCCAAAGGTTTGTGATACTACTCCGCTACTAGATGTGTATCCTGTGCCACTCCCAGATGCAATACCAAAAATCTATGTACTTGCACTTTTCCCAAAAATATCTCCAAACACAGGAATTGTTTATGCAGCCATAGATGTCCCAAATGAGAAGTTATACCTTCTAGGTATAGATCAATCACTTCCACCGATAGTAACTAGGTTAGCAATACTTGTTTCTTGATTTGGAAAACTAAACACCAAGATTTGGTCACCAAGTGGGTTTAAATGCACCCCAAGATATCTCCTTTCTCCACATGATGAACTCTCATCAGAAGATGAAGGGGTTTCTCTCCCGCACTTGCCAAGATGGGGTAGCATACACTGATCAGGTTCTATATACTCTACGTGAACCTCAATTCCTTCCTACAATGTCTACCTCCATAGATACATCACTCCCAAAACCTCACATTGTCTAGCCAACTCCCTTTCACGTGCTTCACTATACTTTATTTTCCTCTCGTCCCTCTCCTTTTCGGCCGAAATGTATGCCATCTTCCTCTAAACTTAGTTGGCCATGGGAAATGCCTCCAAACTTAGTGTAATGATCAAGATATTCATAGCCAATGGGATAGCTCATAAAAATGATCCTCTAGGTTCCCTTAGGAACTCAAACTCAACAACCTCTAGATAAGAATACATAGAAATGGTGTATTCTAGGGTATAACTGGTTAACAGTCTTTTCCACCAGTGATCAACAACACATGTCCAAGTCAAATTCACATCCTGTAGCCTCTGGTAATCATCTTGGGTCCATACACATGATCTATAATACCAACTTGATCTGGATGCATATGTTGAAAGCCATTCATACAATTCTACTAGAAAACAAACAAAAGAGGGTCTCATACAACTCATGATATAGGTGTTCTTCTACCCATCTATGTGTGCATCAAACTTAGGTCTAGTACTAAATCTTTGAGCAAACTCATCCTCCGTGCTCTTAAACCATGCTTTGACACTTTTTTAAGGTCAAGAACTTTGTCATCATGCATCAAAGGAACCAATACGTAGTCATCCCTCACAACAAATTTGAAAAGAGGTCCTAGCAATGGAACCAAGATGTAGTCATTTTTATGCCCATAGAATAATCTTATAAACCCATGCACACTGAACTATCACTCAGCGGGTGATAAGCGCTCACCCAAGGCATGCACAGTCACCAAGCCCCTCCTTTATGTGAGAATTGTGAGAAGATATTGTCATTGATGATGGATTGTGTAGAAAAGTAAATAATCATGCATATATTCTGAAATCATAGGTGAGTCATTACACTAACATACCCATTCAAATAAAAGAAACATCATACAGATAGTATATCTGATCCATAACATAAAGAAAAAAGGTACTAGGGTTTACACCCATGAACAATATATTTAGAATAGAACCATATATTTATGTTGATCATATTCCAGTAACCACATTACATTCAAAAGGGTCATAACAAACCAATATAAGGACCATGACTCATGTATCAATAGTCTCTAGTTATTCTTCCCTTATTATAAAAATTTAACAGTAGACCCATCCCCTAGATATGTTACCATTCCTATAGTCCTCTTAATGAGAACCACAACTATTAGAATCTTCTCCTCATTTCTTTAGAGCTTCACCTACTCTATTATGGTTTATCACACTACGACCCTTGTCTCCCCTCTCTACCTACATTCACTCTAGAGCATCTCTATAAATAGGTTTAACACCCACCACCATGCCTTCCTGAAGTAGCAGATCAGTAGCTAAGTGTTAAAGTGGTCCTCCAATGGAGCATGTTTCTTCCAATCCGAAGCTCTCCACTTTCTACAATGATGTATTTCAGAGAATGTTTCATGCATGGAATATTCTTTCCTTGACCACCAAGTCACCAGGTTGGCACCTTATCCACTCAGCACACCTAGTCGGGTCACGTTTTTCCTCAAGTGCTTCTTAGAAAGCCAAATATGACTAAGTCCTGAAATCCTTTTCTCTACCTTGCGTGTGCACCTTGGTTTCTATTAAACCCTTCAAAAACCCCTATCCATATGTGCTTTTCCCCACGTACTCCTATATTCTTCACTAGTCCCATGTGTGCATGTACCCTTTGGGGACTTAGTCAATATTCTAATGCCCAAAAGAGTTCCTAGGGTACATTTTCTCCACTTTGGCTTTTGGCTGATGTATATTGTTTTTTAGCGCATTACTCTGTGTTGTATGGAATATACAACCATCGGCATAATAAGAACCTACAAGGAACAAGTTTCCCATGTAGTAAGTTATTAAATGTGGATTTTGCATCAACAAGGGGTGGCATTCATATAGTTTTTGGTAACAGGGCATGGCATGCCTAAGGAGGATAGGAACCGTAGGGACTTATTTATAGAGGTCAGGACTTCACAGGAAAAAGGTGAGAAGATCTTGGTAAACTCATCAAGATAGAGTGAATATTTACTGTGGGAGGGAGATGCTCAAAATAATGGTGCAGGGAACTATTCCCCAGTGAAGAGAAGGAAAAAAACGTTTCCCAGGGAGATTTGTGTTGATTTCAATGATTCTTAAAACAAAGGAAATTGTGGACTAGGACTAATAGAAGACAATATTGGTAACCTGATGAGAAGTTAAGAAAAGAAGAACAAATGGCACGAGTTCCAATTTCTATGTGAGACTAAACTACAATTAACAATAAATTAAAGGATCTTGAACCCAGTATTTCCCAAGAAAAGTTGGGAACTGTTATCCAAAATAAGCCCCTCACTTATTTTTGAATAACTTTCTTTCATTCCTTCCTTCTTTATGCCTCAATCGATTTTTTTTACTTTTCAGGAACTTAAAATTATCAAGAAATTGCTTCACTTAATAGAGGATTTTCTCACTTTTCTAGAAAGGTAAAATTTTCCTTCTAACTCCTTGTAATTTATGCAAGCTATGGCTTGGTGGAGTTTTTGAGGGAAATTTTTCCTGGGAAGGCCCGCATCCAATAGGAATGTGCCACGTGGTAGGTGGTGGAATGGCAGGTCAGTTGAGGTAATTTGAAATTTTTTCCAAGGAAGCGGTGTCAAGGGCGTAAAGGAAAAATTTCTCCACGTGGGCCCACGGAGTAAAAAGCATTCTTGAGGCCCACATGTGGTAATGGAGAGGTGCCACATGGTGGTAGAGATCGAACTGGTGGGTGTAAATTTGCCAAAGTGGTAAATGGCACAAATGGAAAAAAATTGGCTCAGAAGCCCCATGAACAAATCAAAATATGACACGTGTCCATAAGAGCCAGTGGGAGTCAGAAGGAGCGGAGTTAATTTTTTTCTTTTCGCCAAAATTTGTAAAAAGTGGAAAGGAGAGAATTGGCCCGCAGGACCGCCAAGGAGGAAAGGAAAATTTGGAGCAACCCCCTGTGAACAAATCAGAAAGATGACACGTGTCCAGAGGTTAGCGGAAGTCGAGGCAGCGGGGTGATTTTTGGCATTTTGCCAAAGTTTTCAAACAGGGCACGAAGGAAAAATTTGTCCCCACGGTCCCGCAAGGAATAGAAAACCATGATTCAGGCTCACTGCCAAATAGGAGGATGACACAGATCCTTTTTTGGTGTAAAAGTGGACCAGAACCCATCTGAATGAGGAGCAATGTTAGTGGAAAATTTTCCAAAATTTCAGTGTAAAATTTTCCCAAATTCAAAAAAGGGGGGAAACTTTTTGGGTTTCTACCCACGTCGACCTAATTTTTTCCCTATTTTGCCCTAAATATTCAGAGGGTCATATATTTCGATCTAGAGCTCTGTTTTCCTCGATTTTGGTGTCATTGGAAATCTATTGAAGTCCTCTACATGACGAGTCTTAAATTTTGTTTTTTAATGGAGTTTAGTGTGAGAAAAATGAGAAAATGCCTCTGACATGGGGAATAGAGTAGAATTGATGTTCAACCACCATTTGGCCAATGCAGTATGGCTTCCATTCTTCTCTAGCATGGTTAAAAATCTTAGGGAATGGAATTTTAAGGGTACCCATGTTGTTTTGATGGATTTGGTTTGTGGTTGAATGATTCCTTTCATTTTTCCCACATTTATCCTTCTTGGCTCGAGTTTTCATTGTTAAAAGCCAAATTTGGCTCATTTTGTAGAGGGTTGGACATTTTTTATGTTTTGCAAGCTCCCTCCTTCACCCTGGAAAGTGATTTTGTGGAATATCAGACCCTTTTTTGAGGATTGCAGCATGTTTTGCCTCTTTGCTATTGTAATGCAATGTATTAAAAAGTGGAAATGACAATACAAGCTCTATGAATGAGTTTTCAATCCTTTCTTGTATTTTTTTCTTCATTTTGATCCTTCATTACATTTTATCAATTTGTGCATGATGTGTGTTGCATTTTTATAATCTGTGTCAATTTATAGAAATAGATGTTCACTTCTCCTTTGGTGTATCACCTTGTAATTTTTAGTTTTATCTTCTTTCCTTTTATCCTTGTCTCCTTAGCAGAATTAGAGTAGGATTTTGAGTTAAACCTCTAAAAATTTCATGCATACATCTGATCAGGGGAGTAAAGGAACCAACCTTTAATCTAGAGTTTTTTTCCCATTTCTACAAGTCCCACACTTGGGGAAAATATTTAATGTTGTGTAATCACACTAGATGCCCATTATCAAACTAGAAATCTGAGAAAACATTTAGGGGTGCTGCTGATTTACACTAACAGTTTTGGCATGCCTGGTGGGACCTTAGAGGTATTCATCTTCATTACAACAAGGTTGATGTGCATTGTTTGTAAGTTTCTTGCTTAAAAAGATCCATGATTTGCACATCTAGCGACTCCAAAGAGATGAATCAACTGGTTTTAGTAGTCCAAGTCTAAAGATTCATGAGAAGGATCTAAAAAAGGTCAAGAGCCAGAGAAGAGGGATTTTATGAGTATCTATAGTTATCCCCAGGAAGAAGAGAGAGGGGAAGAAGAATTGAAAGGTATCCATCTCCACTAAATAGAACTCTATTAACTCCTCCACCTGGTAGAGCTTTCAGCCAATCAACAAGGGTTCTCAGGCCAATCAGAATGGCACAACATAACCCTTATGCCAACTTCATTGGTAGCATCCCACTTGCTCTCAATGCACAAAATCCAATTCCATTTGCAGCATTGAAGAACATTCCATACTTTTCTGGGGAAAATCAGACCACTCCTGGTGATCATGTCAAAGACATTGCTAATGTTTTTACAATCCATGAGATTGTTGAGTCAAAGGCAAATTGCTGGCATCTTCATTCAAAGGGAAATCCTTACAATGGTTCAAGATCCTTAGGGCAGGCTCTATCCAAAATTGGAACTAGTTGTGCATAGCTCTCCATGAGTAGTTTGGAGAAAAGGGAGATAATTTGTATCTATTAGAACAACTGACAACTATCAGGAGAGCTCCCAATGAGTAGCTAACATACTTCAATTTCAGATTTCAAAGGACATGGGATAGAATCCCAGTGATAGTAAGGCCAATAGCTGAAGGTGCTTTCTTATACTATCTCAAAGCTTTAAATTCTAATATTTCTATGTTAATCCAATCCATGGGAGGTGCAAATGTACTTGCAACTTATAACATCGTCATTAGGGCTCAGAATTGTTTGATCCAAGTTGGTAAACTAGCGCCTAGGCCTCCCATGCCTTTATATCCAAACTTGGAAAACCCAAGCACTAGTCAAGCACCTAATTTAGCTCATATTCCCACTCCTAGAAATCAGAGTTCAAATGAAACTTCTACTTCATCCTCTAGTGCCTCAAATGAACTTCAAGAATTCATGAAACAATTACAAAATTTAGGCAATGAGTTGGTTACACTCAAGAGGAAGCAAGCCCAAAGTTTTAGACCTTCTTATCAGTCTCAAACTTAGCCTAATAGGTAACCATATCAACCTAATAGGCCACCCAATCTAGCAGCATAAATCAAAATCAAGTAAGGCCTCCTGCCAATAGACCATTTCTATCCCTATAACCCCAATGTTGCATCTACCTCTAAAGCCTTACTGCCAGTGAAAAATAATATAGCTCAAGAGTATGATTGGTGTTTCCCATGCAATGAACCTCACAACTAGTACATGTGCTTCAATGGTGCTTTGAACCAAGATTTGATGTTGACAACAAATTGGCGTAGAGAGTGAGGTGAGTTAAGAAACAAACCAATAACAAGGAGACATCTCAACAAAATACAACTCCAAATGAGACTACACTTGTGAACTGGAAAGCTGAAGATTTTGGTGGTATGAATCAAACAATTTCTCATAATGTAGCAGCTAACACATGGTCGAAGAAGAGGAATATTGGTGAAGGGTAGTCATTAGCTCCAATTGATCCACAACCTTCCATCACTCCGCAAAGTGCTGGCAAGTAACATGCAGTTCCAAATGTGCAAGGACAACCCAAGCCACCTTCTAGACCAGCTCAAATGCCAGCTGTTGCAGCCCATGTACAAGAAAATAATGTGTAGGATAAGGTTTAACACAGGGATGTTTCATCCCCATTTAACATCATTGAACAAATGAGGAAGACAAATGCAAATATATCTATATGGGAATCACTATCCATCCCAGGCCAAAGGGATCTACTACAAGCTGCCATGAAGAATTGGTCAACTTCAAATCAGCAAGCTCATATGCAAGAGAAGGTACTCACAAATGTTTCTCAGCCTGAGGGGAAGCTTGGAGGACAACAAGGTAAAGTTTTTAAGCCCCCTCCATTCTATGTTTCATTGATCATTGGGGATAAACTAGTACACAATTGTATGATTGATTCTGGGGCAAGTAGTTCTGTAATGCCCAAGGAAATAGCTGATCAGTTGGGCCTCCAATATGAAGTCATATCCAAAGGGGTGGTGTAATTAGATGGGACAATAGTAACAACAGTTGGGGTAATTAAATATTTGAGCCTCACTTTGCATGCATGCCCCAATGTCATTGTTTTGCAAGATGTGTCAGTGATAGATTTACCACCACTTTTTGCCCTATGTTTGTCAAGGGATTTCACAACTAGAATTGGAGGGTATTTATCTATTGATTGGTCACACATGTTTTTTAGAACAATATATGGAACTAACGCCACAATCAGGTCTGAATCTATTGCAAACTTTCACATTGAGCCCCATACTCCAAGCCCAATCAACACCAACTGTTCAGCATTTGATCAAGAGGAATATTCAGGCATAGATGAAGCTGACACCAAAGTTGGAAGCATCCCAGATTTGACTCTTGATGAATGGGCAAGCAAGGTACATTCTTTTCGTCCCATCCTTATAAGGAAATGGAGGAATATGAATTAGGATTTTATTGCATGCATGAAGAAAATCAGCCTATTCCTAGCATCACCAAGCCAGACCATAAAGATGACAATGAGGTAATGTTTCAGATGTTCTTTGATGGATCAAGAAGTAGACAAGGTGCAATAGGGGGAGATATGCTTGTTTCACCTCAAGGCATTCACAGTATCATTCGGAATATTTTAGATTTCATTTTGCATGTTCTAACAACACTGCTAGAATATGAAAAGCTTTGATACACGGATTACATTGGTCAAGAAAGAGAGGTATCAAATTTAGGAAATTACAATGTGCTTTACAGTGACAGTGAGTTGATTGTTAATCAAGTTAAAAGGGCAACATGCTGACCAAGAATGAAACTCCTCAAAGTGCTACCAAGGAGAAGAAATCAGGGTGTGGACCTCATTGAGGATTTTGAAGGCTTTAGCATCAACTCCATCCCTAGGAAAGAAAACCAAGTTGTCTGGATATGAGCAGTTGGAGCGTCCTCTATGAGAGAAACTACGATGTTGGGAATATTGTAATGAGGGTCAACCATATATTATGAATGTGGAACAAGAAACATATTACGGCTGGACACTTACATGACCCATTCCCTGTCAAATGACATTTTTCACCATGCCAGACCCAGAGAATTGCTGCAGCCATTCTAGAATTATAAATTTTGTATTTTGAAATGTCATATTGCTACAAAATGGTACCGTACTAGAAGAATTGATTTTGGCTCTCGTAGCCCGATGTACAGAAAATGCAAAAATTGATAGAATTTTTAGATAATTGCATTGAGATTTCCATTATATAAAACGTGGATTGATCATAACAGTGTTTTATTTGGCATCGAGAGCGATTGGGATTCCTGAATTATAGAGGCAAAATGGTTATCCAAGTTATTTCAGATGGCGCAGCACTTGTTATAATGTGGGGACCCTTTTTGCAAGTGCATTATGGAATAATTTTATTCCCATATCGGGCCTCTTTAGTGGATTCACGTGGCAAATTTCAGGATTTCCATTGGACCTGGGGCTCATCTTTCTCTGATTTTTTCTATAAATTGGAGTATTGGGCTCATTTAAAAGGGGAGTAGATTTGTAGCAAAGCTCTGGAAAATTGCTTTGTGATGAAAACCCCATCCGTTTGCAGGTCCTTATTTGACTCCTCCATGGAATCCAGGCCTTCCATCGGGCATAACCGTATTGAACTTGCATGCCAGGCTGTCAAATAAAATACAAGTTTGTGGATGTATCTTCCCATGCTATTTTCTCGCATTCTTAGGCGTCAAACTCTTTCAAGAACAGCTTTCATTATTCATGCAATGAAATAAAACAAAATGAGTACCATTGCAAAGCTCTAGAAATAAGCTTTCCCACGCATTAAATGGTTTGCAAATTGGAGCTCTGGTTTTCTAGTTATGAACAAAATCAATGTTGGGTCACTTCAAAAAGCAGCCGTGAGTTTCTTGCATTACTCACAGCCATTTCTGATTGGCTAATTATTTTATAGTTTTGCAAAACTATAGTTGTGGAAAATATTTATTTTTTCTATAGTTTTTGCTTAAAGCAATTGCAAACTGAGGGAAAATAATACATTTTTGGCCAAATTAATACTTGTTTGGCGTGAGCTTCTTGAGGTTATAATGTTTTTTTGGAATCAGGACATTTCCTCTCGGTTCCAACGAGTGGTCACACGATGCAAATTTTCTCATTTCTCATCTTGAGTAAATTTTTAATCGTTGAGCCAATTTTAATTAAATTGGGTCTTTTTACGGGAAATTGAAACCTTGCCATAACTTTTGCATGGTAACTCAAAATAGTTCTCATGCCGCTAGGCCTACAAAAGTGCTTGTTTTTTCATCCCCGTCACATTGGTATTCAATTTCATTGAAAAATTTAAAGTTTAAAAAATACCCTCCTTTTTGTACCTTTTTGAGTCTTATTGAGTAATAAATGTCAAACATTAAAAATTGTAAAGGACGCATTATCGCTAGAATGCGACGTCCAATTTGTGGGGGTTCTTCTCAAGCTCCATGATCAAATCTAGCTAACCTAGCAGTATGAAACTGGAGGTAGGAGGAAATGGAGGATGGAGGCTTTTACTCAACACCTCATCGTCCAGTCGCCAACGACGAGGTCGTATTTTGTGGTGGTGACATATTTATTTCTAGTTGTGAAGAATTTATTTGACTCTGGTGTACAGAATAAAGCAAGAAACAGTTTGTGCATGCTTTTGATGGGTACAAGTGAGTATTCTTAGATGTTATCTTGAACTATGTTGTGATTGCATGGCATGAAGAAAATCAACCTATTCCTAGCATCACCAAGCCAGGTTGTAAAGATGAAAATGAGGTAGCTGGCTATTCTTTGATGGATCAAGAAGTAGACAAGTATGCAGGGGGGAGCTATGCTTGTTTCACGTCAAGGCATATAAGTATGGTATTCAACTTTTAGATTTCACTTTGCATGTTCTACACTAAGGGGGTGTACTGCTGGGAATATGAAGCTTATAGTGTACAACATTAGCATTATGAGTTCAAGAAAGAGAACATCAAAAGTAATTACAAGTCTTTGAATGACATGTGAAGTTGATTATTAATCAAGTTCACGTATTTAGCTTATTGTTTGCAACCAAAAATGACTTGATCAAGTGTTATAAGAATAGGTTGTTTGGGACCTATGTATTTTGAAGGCTATATGGCATCAACCATCCATCGTGCTGTGTAAAGTGAAAGACCAAGCTAATATGATAGGCTTGAAGCATTTTTTCCTGTGTAAAATCTGATTAAGAGTTTTCAATGGAGAGTATCAAGGAAGATAAAGTGCAGCCAAACATTCATGTGATTGTAAGGCCATCAGTTCCAGACAATAATGTAAGTTGGCAAGTGTTTGAAAGTGACCAACAAATCATCAATTTCTTGCAAGAAGAAGCTGAGTTCTCAGCCAAAAATCAGGAAAAGTTAGAACAAAAATATGGTGATCAAAGGGTACAGCTGAGAACCAAAAAACTGCCAAAAGGACTTGTCACTTTGGAGTCCATATTTAATCCTAATGATCAATTTAGGAAGGAGAAAGAAAACATCCAAGTCATGGGAGAAGGTAAATCACTTCAAATTGGTAAAGTGGGAACCAAGCAAGAAAGGTATGAGTTCATGCAACTTTGCCAAGAGTTCCCAGATATATTTTCTTCAAGCTATGAAGACTTGAGAGGTTTCAATCCCAAGCTAGCTCAACACACAATTGAATTAGATCCAAGTGCTAAACCCATCAAACAAAAACAAAGACCGGTCAATCCACACATGGAGCCTCTCATGAAGAAGGAATTGAATAAGTTAATAGAGGCAAGTATCATATTTCTCATCAAGCATTCAAGCTGGGTTGCAAACTTGGTTCCAGTTAGAAAGAAGAGTGGAGAAATCAGATTGTGTGTAGACTTTAGAGATTTGAATAGAGCATCCCTCAAGGATCATTACCCACTTCCTTCTATGGAGCAGATTTTGCAAGTTGTTGCTTGGCTCTGAGAGGTTTTCATTGCTAGATGGTTATTTAGGGTATAATCAACATCATGGTAAAGGAGGATGATCAGTTCAAAACAGCCTTCACCACCAAATGGGGGACTTATGCATATAGGAAAATGCCATTTGGGCTATCTAACGCCAGAGCTACCTTCTAAAGGGCAATGGATATGGCATTCAAGGGATTGATCAACAAAATAGTGCTGATATACCTAGATGATATTACTATATTTTCTAAAAGCACAATAGATCATCTCTTTCATTTGAGACAAGTGTTCCAAAGATGTAGAAGATTTGGGGTATCCTTGAATCCCAAAAAATGTATTTTCCTAGCTCATGAAGGAAAGCTCCTAGGCCACATTGTTTCCAAAGAGGGATTAACAATTGATCTAGAGAGGGTTGAAGTAATAAAATCACTACCATTACCAAGTCACAAGAAGGCCCTTCAAATTTTCTTGGGAAGAATCAATTTTGTTCGAAGGTTTGTTCTAAACTTTGTAGCCCTTGTCAACCAAATAATTATGATGTTGAAGAAAAGTATGGATTTCAAATGGACAGCTAAAGGTAAGGAAAGTTTTGAGGCAATCAAAGAGGCTATCTCACAAGCTCCAACTCTCATTAACCTAGATTTCTCTAAAGATTTTATCCTTTATGCATTTGGCGGTGATGATACAATTTTTGCAATTTTAGTACAACAGAACAAAGAAAATGTAGAGCAGCCAATTGTCTTCTTTAGCCAAAGCTTGGAGGACTATGAGGTGAGGTATTCTTTCATTGAGAAGCATGTTCTTGTAGTGATTAGGAGCTTGAAGAAATTTAAGCATCTAGTTTCAAACAACAAGGTTCAACTGCTGGTTTCTCATGTGGGAGTTAAGGACTTCCTCCTCAACAAAGACCTAAATGAAAAACATGCAGGGTGGATTACTCATGTCATGGAGTATGACATTGAGATCAAATTCACCAATCTTGTTTGAGGAAAGGGATTGTGTGAGAAGTTGTTCTTGAGAAAATCAATGGAAGCAAGCAATGGGAAGGATGTTGTTGTGGCGTTGAAAGACAACCATGAGAAAAGAGGTGTTCAAGAAGAGAATGGTGGTATGCTCACTCCTTGCTAGACCCAAGACATAATGCATTTCTTACAAATAGGACTATGCCCTCCACAGATGAACAAAACCAAGAGAAGACACTTCAGATTGTAGGCTATTCCATATGCACTTGTTGATGGTGTCTTGTTCAAAAAGGATATAAATGGAGTGCTGCTGATATGCATTGGGACAAATCAAAGTAAGAGAATGTTAGAAGATTTCCATCGTGGATCAGTAGGGGGTCATTTTGCTCCAAGAGTGACAGCCCTCAAGATTATGAAGGTTGACTATTTTTTGCCCAAGGTGTTTAGTGATTGTTATGCATGGATCAAGAGGTGTAAAAATTGTGTATTCTTCATAGGCAAGGAAAGATTAGCAGCCCTTCCATTGCACCCAATTTTAGTTGACCATCCATTCATGCAATGGGGTTTGGACTTCATTGGAGTCATTAACCCAAACTCAAGCCAAGGACATAAGTGGATTCTAACAGCAATAGACTACTTCACCAAATGGACTGAGGTGGTGGCACTCAAAGAGGTAAATGAATCTAGCATTCTATACTTCTATGAGGGAATAGTAACCAGATTTGGTATACCTACCACTATAATATTAGATAATGCATTGGCATTTATAGGATCAAAGGTAACTGAATCAGCTGTTAAGAACGGGATCTATCTGAGCACTTCATCAAATGATTATCCTCAAGGTAATGGCCAAGCTGAGTCTACTAATAAGAACCTATTAAAGATAATCAAGAGGAATCTTGATGAAAATAAGAGGAATTGGCACAGGAAACTTAAATCAGCCTTATAGGCTGATAGGATAACTCCCAAGAGATCCACTGGGAACTCTCCATTCAGACTTTTTTATGGAAGAGAGGCAATCTTGCCTATGTCACTTAAGTTGCCAACGTTGGAACTCATGAAGCAATTAGAATTGTTGGAGTTTGAACCCATGGAGGTTTGATATGCAGAATTGATGGCACTCCAATAAATTAAAGAGCATGCAGCCCAAACAATGGAGAAGAACCAAGCCTTGATCAAGAGAAACTTTGATAGGAAAGCTAAGGCTAGAACCTTCCAAGTTGGAGATTTAGTGTTGAAATGGGATGCAGACTGAGAAAAGCTAGGAAGGCATTCAAATTTTGATTCCATTTGGAGTGGCCCCTATATGGTCACAAAATGTAAGAACAACAATGCCTTCCAATTATCTACATTAGATGGTGAAGAACTGTAGATTCCGGTTAATGGAATCCATCTAAGACATTACTACTAGAAGGGAAACAACTCATCTTGTACATATTAGCTTAGATTTTCATTCCTCAAAGTGCTTGTGCACATTGTTTTGTTATAGCTTAGTTTTACATTTCCCTAAGTGCTCTGGCACAATCTTTGTTGTCCCAAGGATGCATCATTGCAGGCCATGCTCCAGATCAAGTGATGTTCTACTCTCATAATCTTCCTTCAAGAAATTTTTTTAATGAGTTGAGAGTACTAAGTAGTTAAATTGATGAATCCATGCCTAATGGATGCTTTAAAGGCCACTGATCATTCATCCACTAGGTGGATGACCCCTATGAGTTGCCAAAATTGTTATCCAAACTAAGCCCCTTGCTTATTTTTGACTAAATTTATTTCATTCCTTCCTTGTGCCTCAGTTGATTTTTTTACTTTTCAGGAAATCAAAATTATTTAGAAATGGCTTCACCAGATAGAGGATTTTCTCACCTTTCTAGAAAGGTAAAATTTTCCTTCTAACTCCTTGTATTTTGCAAGTTATGGCTCGGTGGAGTTTTTGAGGGAAATTTTCCCTGGGAAGGTCTGCAACCAATAGGAATTCACCACGTGGTAGGGTGGAATGGTAGGTTAGCAAAGATAAGTTGGAAAAATTTCCAAAGAGTGGGAAGGGTGAAAAGGATTTTTTTTTTCCCGTGGGCCTGTGGAGGAAAAGAAATGGCTTGAGGCCCGCGCCTAATGAGGAGGTGCCATGTGGCGGCGGAGGTCAGACCGGTGGAGGTAAGTTGAAAAAGTGGTAAAAAACGGCGCTAAGGAAAATTTTTGCCTAGAACCTTGAGTTGAATGAGAATGTACCACGTGTTCACAGGGTAGTAGGATTTGGAGGGGTGGAGTAAATTTTTTCTTTTTATCAAAATAGTAAAGGGCATAAAGGAAAAAATTGGCCGACAGACCCGCCAAGGAGGAAATGGAAATTTTGGTTAAATCCCCGTGGACTAATGGGAGGATGACATGTTTCCTATTCTCAGTGGAGGTCGGGGGTGTTTGGAGAATTTGGAAATTTTTCCAAACTGGTCAGTGTTGGTGCAAAATCACAGCACCCCTGGACACTGATCAGATTTCTAGTTTGATCATTCGAAGCATCCAGTGCGATTGCACAACATGGTGCTTTTCCTAAGTGTGGGACCTTGTGAAACGGGGAAAGCTCTCCAGAGAAGGCTGGTTCCTACTCCTAAACTACCTGCCACAAGCTATTCCAGTGCAGGAAAGCTAATCTAATCCTAATCTAACCACCAAGGGGACAGGGAGAGAGAGAGAGAAGAGAAAAAGAACAAAAAATCCTACACTAAAATGATGATACACCAGAGAAGGAGAATGTTGAACATCTATCAAAACTGCCATGGAACAAGGAGAGGTGAGCGATGGGAAGGATGGATAGATGCATCACAGGCCCAAGGATAGATTTCACACAGAAAATGTCCCAAAACTCCATGAACACAACTCCAGACCTGTAATGAACATTAGAACATGCACAAATACCTGCAATGAAGAGAGGCAAGAAAAGAACAAGCAAAAGAACGAGTAGGGATGGAAAGATGCATGACAAAATACATTTTTTGTTGCTCCAGAAGTTTTCACAGAACATCATTTCAATAGTAAGAGGAAAAAATGCCATTACAGAGTAGGGGAGTAGGTTCGAACTCCATTTTCAACCCTGGAGAAGAAAAGAAGGGAGGGCAGAGCTGAAAAGATGAACAACGACTTTAGAAAGAAGCCCCTCCTTAAATTTTATAGGAAGAATGAGAGAGGGAAGAGAGAGGAAATCTGAACCTACCCCAACCACCTCGTTTAATTCATCTTATTATGGCGGTAGGTGAGAACCCTGGCAAGAGTGGCGAACTGTATTTTGCATTAAAACTAGTTGAAACGTCATTTCTGGCCATTACCACGCGTCAGAGACATTTCTTGATTTTCTCTCTCCAAACTGAAACAAAATGCAAGCTTGACCCTGGAATCATGTAGATAATTTCACCAGATTTCCATTGATATAAAGAACGCGAAAATCCGAGCTCTGGATCGAAAGATATGGCGATCTGAAGATTTAGGGAAAAAGCAGGCCAAAACGGATCGACGGGAAAATATTTGAATTTTTTGTGTGCTCTGCCACTTGGATGACACGTGTCGGGTGCTGATTGGCCGTGCAATTCTCTCTCCTTCCCTTTCCGCGGGTTTTCCTTGAAAATTTTGACTTTTCTTACACTTTGGAAAAAAATTCATTTTCCCCCTGCGCCCCGCCACTTGGGACACGTGGCATCATTTAATTCATCAACAGGGGCGTGGGGAAAACCTTTATCTTTTAGTTTTTTGGCAAAAAATTTGCTAAGTTTCCAAAGCTCTCCCCGAGCTCCGAACTCCCCTTAGGACACGTATCCTGTGTCACCTGGCTCGGGCCCTCTGTTCCATTTTCCCCTTTGAAACTTTTACCGACCACTTGGCAACTTTTTACCTTCTGACACGTGGCATGTTCTGATTCATCCATGGGCCTTTCAGATTTTTTTGTCCCACACGTCCCTCGCATACCCTTAGCCTGGCTGTCCCAAACTATCTAGGAAAAATATCTCCAAACACCCGATTCGGGCTTCCTTGTCCCTCTTTGCGGTGAAGACACATGGTGAGATTCCATCACTCTCGGCTCTTTCGGATTTTCTCGCCCCATGCGTCCCTTTGGCCCAAATGTCCCAGACGAAAGTCTCTTGTTTCGGCTGAATCGGTCGGTTCGCGTCCTTCACATACTTTTGTCCCAACTTTCCCGAACTGCCTGGGACAAATCTCTCCGAACCGCCCGAAATGGACTGACTTGAGCTAAACCGGCCGATCCGCGCCCCACGCATACTTTTGTTCCGACTGTCCCAAACCGAGCAAAGAAAAAGACTTAGGCAATTTTCTTCATTTTTCAGCCGGTTCGCCTTTTCACGTCCCGACGTCCCCACTGTCCCTAGTGCTGCCTTAGTCAGTTTTCTCTGTATTTCGGCCTCAAGCCTGGATCTTTGCAACTTTTTCACATACTTTTAAAATGTTGGGGTTTTCTTCTTGGATAGGAGGGTTGAAAGAAACTGAGGGGCCCCAAAAAACATGATTTTGGGCCTTGAATCAATATACTTTCTCGGGACTGAATAATCTGATCCATGTTATCAAAATTACCCTGGGGGGAATTTTGGATAACATTTTTGGTGACTCAGCGGGGTCATCTGCTTGCTGGATGAAGTTACCAGTTTCCTGAAGCATCCATTGGGCATGGAATCATGAGTTGTAACCTACAACTGATCTGAACTTTGAAAACCTCCTCTCTGAGCCACTTGGAAACCCACTGAAATGGAGTCGTTCTCACCAAAATGCCACTGAAATGGACTGTGCAAGAGTAAAACCAGCACCACAAAAACTATGTACAGAACTAAAAATCATACATGCTCCAAATGGAACATGTAGAGTGTGCACAAGAAATTCTTCTACTAAAAGCAAACCTACCTACTCTACTCTAACTGGAAGCAAAGGCAAGCTAAACAAACCCTGCAATTGGTTGTGAGAAATAGCTTCCCTTTCTCAAAAGTGGCAGCCATGCAATTGATTTGGAGCTGATCATGGCTGTTAGGATGAGTGGAAAATCAATAAGAAGCTGGTCTTCCACCCAAATCATCAAGGTATAGCTGAAGGCAAATTCAATACCTCTTTTAGTTGCTCTGCATTTGGATTAAAGAGGTATGATAGCTGATCCTTGGTACTTTGTAGCTCACCCTCATGCTCAGAAGCAAGCATGACTGGTTGTGACTTCTCCTTTGGCTCCAATGAAGCCAAATACCTTATTGGTCAAGGTATGGTCCGTTTGATATGCCCATAGCTCTGATTTTCAACTCCAAAAACGGAGTCTTCTTATAGACCCTCCTAAATGGATGGTGTGGAAGAAATGGTGAAATTCTTTTGTCCTTTCTCTTCCTCCAATGAAGAACATGAAAGATTAAAATCTTCCAATCTTGGTTCCAAAGAGCTTCTATAAGATGCAGGCTGCTGCAAATGAATGTTCTCCTTCATGACAACAGACTCAATTGTTTGGAATGTGGATGATGAAAGAGAGAATGGTGGAAACTCAACCGGCTCCTCTCCATCAAAACAGTCCTCCAAATCTGACAGATAAACTGCCTCATGGTTGTCCTGCTGTAAATACTCAACTTCCTCCATGGTGTCCTCTTGATCTGTAACTTGACCACCATGGTTTCTTTCACCCTAAAACATTGAGTTTGAGAGATCAAACTCCTTTTCAGTACTAGAACTTGAGAGAGGTGAAGTAGAAGGAAGAACTGAAGGTTCTCCTATAGCCTGCTTTGTGCTCAAAGCCCTTGGATCTGCAATTTTCTCCTCCACAACTAGAATGTGCTCCTCTTCTTTTGGATCTGGAGCATCTTCTCCTTCCTCCAATGTTTGACGACAATCTTGCTCTTGATTGAACTCTTCCTCCAACATGAAGTTTGTCAAGTCAAACTCTTCAATCTGTTGCTCTAGAGGACAAGTTGGGACTGCAAGATCTTCTTCTGAGCTTTCTTTCTTTATGGCTGATTGTGCAACTTGAATTGGATCAGCATTCCCTTCAAATAGAGTGCCAACATGGACACTACTTTCTGAGCAAACTGATTGCTGATCTACTTCTTCTTTTTGCTCTTCCTCTGCTGCCACAGAATCAGTCTTAACCACCATTTGTTCAACCTTAGCCTCTTCTGTAAGTTTAACCATCAAGGGGATCTTTCTCATCCCAAATTTGGCAGCCCAAACCCTCAAGTTGTCTGTCATTTCTTTTCTGTTGGGATCCTCTTCTTACTATCCTTCATGGCCGTTTTTTGCAATTTCTTCTTCCCCACATGGAATTGGGAATGTAAGAGGAGGGATGGGTTGTAACTCAATTGATTTGGCAATTTTTTGTGGTGGTAGAGGAGGTGAAACCTCTTGTTTCTTTGGGGGAGAGCTTATTTCTTTTAGCTCTTGTGGAGGGGATGACTGTTTGGAAGGAAAAAGGAAAGAAGAATTGAGGTGTGGTGGAAGACTGTGAGGTGGAGACATAGGATCAACGTTTGGGACAGCAGATGGGGAGTTTAGAACTTGCAATTCCAAATAAGATGGTGTTGCTTGAGTAATGGGAAGAGAAAGACCAGATGATGGTGTAGAACTTACCCATTGAAAAGCTTGTTCAACAACAAGTGTATAGGCCTCTATTTTTGCTGTCCATTGTGAAAGTTGGGGCAGCATCTTCATCATGAAGTCTAGCTTCTCTTGAGGGCTGAAGTGTCTTGGAAAAGGGCCTCCCCATGGACAAGGAGTCTTGCAACCAATTCTGAAAGCTCTCATTTGAGCTGTTGCTCTAGACTGCACCATCTTTACCTCCATCTTTTGGATTTTCTCCAACAGACCAGCATCTTGCATCTGATTGTCTTCATTATATGCATACTCTTGCTCTTGGAAAGCTCCATAGCCAAACTGATTTTGGCATTGTTTCTCATATGGGTATGCATGCTGATTTGGAGGATTTAAAAAATATGTTGGAGGTGGGAAACATTGCTGCTGTTGTAAATGTGAGTTCCATGATGGAAATGAAGTCATGATTGCACAACTTCATGAAATGGAAAAGAATGAAAGGGGTGGAAAGAAGGATGGATGGGAATGGATGAAAAACAGGTCTGCAACTTCAGAAATGGGTTACTGATCAGATGGAGTCGCCAGATGTGGTTGCAAGTTCCTTTCAAAGGCTGAAATATTCACAGGAACACACCAACCTATAAAAGATGAAGTGGAAGACCTCTAAGGTCCCACCGGAAATGCCAAAATTGTTGGTGCAAAATCACAGCACCCTTGGATGCTGATCAGATTTCTAGTTTGATCATTCGAAGCATCCAGTGTGATTGCACAACATGGAGCTTTTCCCAAGTGTGGGACCTTGTGAAACAGGGAGAGCTCTCTAGAGAAGGCTGGTTCCTACTCCTAAACTACCTGCCACAAGCTATTCCAGTGCAGGCAAGCTAATCTAATCCTAATCTAACCACCAAGGGGACAGGGAGAGAGAGAGAAGAGAAAGAGAACAAAAAAGCCTAGACTAAAACAGTGATACACCAGAGATGGAGAATGTTGAACATCTATCAAAACTACCATGGAACAAGGAGAGGTGAGCGATGGGAAGGATGGATAGATGCATCATAGGCCCAAGGATAGATTTCGCACAAAAAATGTCCCAAAACTCCATGAACACAGCTCCAGACCTGTAATGAACATTAGAACATGCACAAATACCTGCAATGAAGAGAGGCAAGAAAAGAGCAAGCAAAAGAACGAGCAGGGATGGACAGATGCATCACAAAATACATTTTTTGTTACTCCAGAAGTTTTCACAGAACATCATTTCAATAGTAAAAGGCAAAAATGCCATTACAGAGTAGGGGAGGAGGTTCGAACTCCATTTTCAAACCTGGAGAAGAAAAGAAGGGAGGGCAGAGCTGAAAAGATGAACGACTTTAGAAAGAAGCCCCTCCTTACATTTTAGAGGAAGAATGAGACAGGGAAGAGAGAGGAAATCCAAACCTACCCCAACCACCTCATTTAATTCATCTTATTATGGTGGTAGGTGAGAACCCTGGCAAGAGCGGTGAACTGTATTTTGTATTAAAATTGGTTGTTGAAACGTAAGTTCTGGCCATTACCTCGTGTCAAAGATGTTTCTTGATTTTATATCTCCAACCTAAACCAAAATGTAAGATTGACCCCAGAATCATGTAGATAATTTCACCAGCTTTCCATTGATATAAAGAACGTGAAAATCTGAGCTCTGGATAGAAAGATATGGCGATCTGAAGATTTAGGGCAAAAGCAGGCCAAAACGAATCGGCGGGAAAATATTTGAATTTTTTGCGCGCTCTGCCACTTGGATGACACATGTTGAGCACTAATTGGCCATGTAATTCTCTCTCCTTCCCTTTCCGTGGGTTTTCCTTGAAAATTTTGACTTTTCTTACACTTTGGAAAAAAATTCATTTTCCCCCCACGCCCAGCCACTTGGGACACGTGGCATCGTTTGGTTCGTCGACAGGGGCACGGGGAAAACCTTTATCTTTTAGTTTTTTGGCCAAAAATTTGCTAAGTTTCCAAAGCTCTCCCTGAGCTCCAAACTCCCCTTAGGACACGTGTCCTGTGTCACCTGGCTCGGGCCCTCTATTCCATTTTCCCCTTTGAAACTTTTAATGACCACTTGGCAACTTTTTACCTTCTGACACATGGCACATTCTGATTCGTCCACGGGCCTTTTGGCTTTTCACGTCCCACACGTCCCTCATGTACCCTTGGCTCGGCTGTCCTAAACTATCTAGGACAAATATCTTCAAACGCCCGATTCAGGCTTCCTTGTCCCTCTTTACGGTGAAGACACGTGGCGAGATTCCATTCGCTCTCGGCTCTTTCAGCTTTTCGTGCCCCACATGTCCCTTTGGCCCAAATGTCCCAGACAAAAGTCTCTTGTTTCAGCCGAATCGGTCGGTTCACGTCCTTCACGTACTTTTGCCCCAACTTTCCCGAACTGCCTGGGACAAATCTCTCCAAACCACCCGAAATGGACTGACTTGCGGTAAACCGGCCGATCCGCGCCCCACATGTACTTTTGTTCCGACTGTCCCAAACCGAGCGGAGAAAAAGACTTAGGAAATTTTCTTCATTTTTCGGCCGGTTCACCGGTTCGCGTCCTGCGTGTCCTGACATCCCAACTGTCCCTAGTGCTGCCTTAGTCGATTTTCTCTGTATTTCAGCCTCAAGCCTGGCTCTTTGCAACTTTTTCACATACTTTTAAAATGTTGGGGTTTTCTTCTTAGACAGGAGGGTTAGAAAGAAACCAAGGGGCCCCAAAAAACATGATTTTGGGCCTTAAATCAATATACTTTCTCGGGACTGAATAATCTGATGCATGTTATCAAAATTACCCTGGGGGGGCAATTTTTGATAACAGTTAGTAGCATCAAAGGCAAAATTTGGAGCACGTGCCCACAACAAATAGGGTGGTGACACGTGTCTCGGAGTGGCAGGGGGCAGAGGAATTTTGGAATTTTTTTCCAAAATTCAAAAAAGTGTAAAATGGCCATTTGAACCCGTGGATGAATGAGGAAGTGCCACATGGTAGCGGAGTGGTGGGCCATGAAGCTTTTTGGGGAATTTTTCCCAAATTCAAAAAAGAAGAAATTTTTTAGGTTTTAGCCCACCGACCTGATTTTTGCCCCAGTTTTGCCCTAAATCTTTAGACGGGCATATCTTTCGATCTAGAGCTTGGTTTTTATCGATTTTGGTGTCATTGGAAAGATATTGAAGTCCTCAACATGATGGGATCTTCAATTTTGTTTTTTACTAGATTTTAGTGAGATAAAAATTAAAAAATGCCTTTGGCATGGGGAAAAGAGAAGAACGGACATTCAACCACCATTTTTAATGAAGTATGGCTTCCATTCTTCTCCAGCAGGGTCAAAAATCTTGGGGAATGAACTTTTAAGGGTACCCATGCTATTTTGATGGATCTGGTCAGTGGTCAAGTCATTCATTTCAATTTTCCTACATTTCTCCTTCCTAAATCATTTTTTCATTGTTAAAAACCAGATTTGGCTCATTTGTAAAGGGTTGAATGTTTTTTATGTTCTTCAAGCTCCCTCCTTCACCATAGCAAGTGAATTTGTGGAATATAAGACCTTTTTTTAGGACTACAACACATTTTTTATCTCCTTGCTATTGTAATGCACTGTATTTAAAAATGGAAATGACAATGTAAGCCCTATGAATGAATTTTCAATCATTTCTTATGTTGTTTGCTCTATCCTGATCCTTCATTATAATTTTAGCAATTTGTGCATGATTTGTGTTGCATTTTTATAATCTATGTCAATCTACAGAAATAGATGTTCACCACTCCTTTGGCATATTACCTTGTCAATTTTGTTTTATCTTCTTTTCTTTCTATCCTTGTCTCCTTGGAAGAATTAGAGTAGAATTCTGAGTTAAACCTCTACAAATTTCATGCATGCATCTGATCAGAGGAGTAGAGGAACTAGCCTTCAATCTGGATATTTTTTCCCCATTTTTTCAAGTCCCACACTTGAAGAAAATATTCCATGTTGTGCATTCACACTAAATGACCCAATTCTCACTTAAAGATCTAAAGGTCATTTAGGGGATGCTGCTAATTTGCACTAACAAGACCCCCATTCCAATATCCCATTTTGATTAAATTTTGTATTTTTTTTTCTCATACTTTATGAGTGTGGTTATTTTAACCCAAAGGTGAAACCGTGTATGCTCTCCTCTCATGTCCTAGGATGATCTTGAGGATCAAAAGTGGCTACCCTTCCTCCCTTTTATTTTATCTTTATAAGGGGTAATGTGACATGGAAGTGACATCCACACACTTACCATAGTCTAAGGGTTCTTGTGACCACATGATTCATCTCCACACACCCCGTGTTCCGGCGGGATATACAAATTCAAGGAAAATTTTCATTATTGGCTAAGCGTGTATGTATTTTAAGCATGATGTGAAGTGAGGGGCTTTCACGTCCCAATACCTAGGCCTTAGAAATCATCCTTTCCACATGGATTTGAGCCCCACATACCGTAAGGTACATAGGGGATGCCCCTAGAAGATCACATTTATCCTAGCCTAGGTAGCCTTTGTCTGCAACCAAGCTATAGTGCAGGGGAAGGAACCACCGAAGATTACTTTCTAGTTGATAACATATCGATGTAAAGGTGGGATAGCTCAGTGAACACCATTTTCGTATGTGGTATTGAAAGTGGGCTATAGCTTGATTGTGCTCCCACTTGAATAGGTAGGAATGTGCATGCATGAGTGATGCTTGTTTGAGTGTTGTGTCAAAACCAATAAAATAACCCTCATGCCAATCATTGTAAATAAATCACACACTTATCACCTACCAATTTTTAACCATAATATTTGACTATGATTTTCAAAACATACGTGATTAACCACATCCTTTTCACAATATAATCCCTCTCCCATTACATTAATCACATTCCCTTGACATCACACCCTCATTTTATAAATAATAAATCATTTTTTTGTTCCAAAACTTTAAACACACGTTACCACCATATAATTATTTCCACATCTAAATCCTTACATTGATACAAAAATAAGGAAAATAAACTAAAAAATTCTTATATAAAATCGACTCCCATCTTATCAAATAAATTTTGTAATCCCACATTAATTCATTTTGCACTAAAAACAATCACACCTTTCCACTTTTAAAACAAAACATATTTCACCCATGACTCATCCCATTAATCGCTTGACAATTCCTATTGGTATCGCAAATCAATCTAGGTCCATAAGGTTTTAAAACTCATACGAATCATACATTTCATCCATCCCAAATCTAGTCATCACCTTATATCATCATATCCATCATAAACACCCTATTGACGATCCCTTATTGAAATCTTATTAATCAACCTTATTCTAATAGGCTAAATATCCTTAATCTTTATTCTATTCTTCTAAACCCTTATAACAAGGCACATCCCAAGCCCTCTATTAACGAGGCACATCCTTATTCTATTTCCCCTTTAAATTTATTCCAACCCTATAAGAAAGAATAAATTATTAAGGTTAAACATCAATATCATAAAGGAATTGGAATATCCCTTCTCATCCATAGATCCTTCACTTCAAACCTTACACATCCCACCAACATTAGAATATAATGGAACCTATATGGATAATAACCACATCCCAATTTGGAAATGAAGATGAGAACAATAACCACAACATGGAAAATGATCTATTCAACCACAATTATTATGATGCCAATAACAAAGAAAATCGACCAAGCGGAGAAGATGAAGACACTAAGGTCAACAATAGTAGTGATGATGAATCTAGTATATACTTCACAGAAGGAAGATGAAGAGAAATGTTAAATCACTTTGTTGAAAAGGATAAGGATGCCCTTTTAATCCAACTATATCACATGGGGGAAAAACTTCCTTCTGATTGCACACATGATGAAATCCATAGTCTTCTCCCAAACAAAAATGATGACATCAAACAAATACCACCTTTCACAAAATAACTAGATTGAAATCACCATCACATTGTATATAGGTGGGATGGCAGAGAGAATAAAACCCATATATCCAAATAAGCCATATTGTCTCAATTAAAAAAAATGAGCAATCAAATCACCCAATTAACCTCTCAAATCAGACCTCAACCATCCAATGATCGTGGATCCCTCCTAATCCTCCAGAACCAACCTTGGAGAAAGAAGTGAAGTCTATGAAGGAAACACCTCAAGGGTTACAACTTGGAACTTAAAGATGTCAATATAAATTCGAGGAACTTTATCCTTATCCTTTTGACCATGACATATTACGAGTCCCTTTTCCACCATATTTTGAACCACCTAAATTTGAAAAATACAATAAAAAAGGAGATCCTCATGAACATGTTAAGGAGTTCTATATGCTCTATCAAGAGGTAGTATATGATGAATCCTATTTATTAAGACTCTTATATAGAAGTTTAGGCGGTCCAACTTTAGAATGGTTCCTTCTGTTACCCAAATGTTCTGTTAAAACATTCACTGACCTATAAAAAAAAATTGTAAAACACTTTTCCTACAATGTAGAACATGATGCCACAATGATTGATTTGTGCCATACTAAACAACGAAATGGTGAAAGTTTATCATCCTTCATACAATGATGATGAGCCCATGCTAGTCTCATTTTGTGACCCATACCTGAGAAACAACTAGTTTCCATCTTCGTGTCCAACCTTAATCAAGAACTAGCATTCCATCTGCAAGTCCATTGTGTAAACACATTTGATGAAATCATTGACAAGGGAATGCAAATTGAGAAAGACCTCATTACAAAAGGTCTTATTAAGATATATTCTTGTGAAAACCACAACAAATCCAACCAACCTTCTACATCTGAAAAACCTAAGAATTTTAATAAGAATAAGAATTTTATTGGCAACGAATTAACAGATACCAAAAATTCCCAAAACATCCATACTATAACCATTATATCCATCCCTAAAGGACAAACCAAGTCAGCTCCAGATTTTAGATGACGAACATATACTCCCCTTGGTGAATCTATGGAAGAAATACTTAATACATTAATTACAGCTAATATGGTTGTTTTTCCTTAAACACAACCCATCGATGAGTCTTGATCCAAGCCTTTATGGTTCAAAGACAATGAATATTGCAAGTTCCATAAAATCAAGGGTCACACCACACATCGGTGGATGAAATTGAAGAATTATATTCAAGACCTTATCGACTGAGGTGAGATTGAAATAGACGATAATGCTTCGACCTCCTGCAAAAATCATAAAATTGGGATATATAACAATCCCCTTCCTAATCATGGTCAAATCCATGCCTCTAATCAAGGAAAACAAAAGTATGGAAATAAACCTGAATCCTCTACTCACTACTCTAGCCATATTAATTACCACTGCGTACCCCCTCCGTATACATTTCTTGTTGGCCATATTCACTATTATCCCCATCAAGTAACCACCATTAAAATAAAAGTCCCTTCACAAAATCCGCAGTGTGTTGTCACTACTTGCAGGAACCATGTGGTGGTCCAAGGGGCCATTCCATTATCTTCCAATCCACACCACAAGCATGATATAATATCATTGAACAACTTGAGAAACCTTCTATACATATCTCCATCATGGACCTTCTCAAGAATTCATCCATCCACAAATACATTTTATACCATTCCCTCCAAGAAGCACACATTCCCAATGATATCAATCATACACAATTTCAAGCCCTCGTTGCTAATCTCTCTCCATATCCTACCATCCCACTTACCTTCACTCAATAAGACCTTCCACCACATAGTCCTGACCACAACCTTCCTCTTTATATTGAAGTTCTTATTGATAGTATTCATGTTAAAAGAGTGATAATAGACATTGGATTGACCCTTAATATATGTACCCTAAATATCATACATTGGCTAGGGTATAGTGATTTGGATTTGAAACAAGATATAATCACTATTAAAGCATATGACAATATAGAGCATAATCAGTGGGCACTATTTATCTACCCATCGACGTCGGGCCTATCATACTCCCCACTCTTTTCCATGTGATAGATATTCAATTCCCACATAACCTCTTACTTGTCTGACCTTGGATTCATGAAATGAATGCTATACCATCCACACTCCATCAATGTCTCAAATTTGAGCATGCCAGTATAAAAATTACTATCCATAGTGATACTCATCCCTTCCAATATTTCAAAGCAATGGAAGTCAAAATTTAATGGGAACCTTACTATCTCATCACTGAACCTGCACCAACAACATCACCTCCATCATTCACCACTCCATACGTCTCACTAGATAGCATTCCATCTCCATCTTACTACACCTCCTCATCATCTTATCCTCTTTTACCTACTCCACCCATATCTACTCCCCCTCTACCTAATCCACCACTCAAGTTTAAAATGATAGGGTGTGTTGAATACCAAACATTTGGGATTGAACATTTATGGCATTCTCCCAAACGGCTCGGTAGGCCCAACGTCTATTTAAAAAAATGACAAACATATGATTTGGGCTCATCCACTTTTATTCATTTTAGGTACCTTCCTAATGAGTACCTTGAGCCATTTGATTCCTCATGACTTATTGATGACTCTACTCCTTATTGTTGTTTGGATAATCAATATTTAATTTCTAAAAGGATCATGACCCATATGGGATAATGTGGACAAGGGCTAGGTCATTATGAACAAGGCATCCTTGAACCCCCTAGTGTCACCCCTAACCTTGATTGACGTGGACTAGGATATCAACTACCTGGTGAAAGCATCCATGATGACTTGAGTGATACTTCCAATACCACTGAGGAGATCATTGACATCATTGATACAAGTTCTTTCTATATCCAATACGAAGACCACTCCAACACTAACCTTTTCCTTGACACTGTTGTTCTCACCATTGAAATCACCCTCACCTATCCACAACTCATTGAATGGTACCAACATCCTCATTTTGACTCATTTCAAAATGATGAAGTAATTCTAGAGTTCATGGGAACTCGTGACAATATACCTATCGGGGATCATAAAAAAAGGTTTCCAAGTATGTCGAAAAACTAATTCCTAATTTAGAGCACATGAGAATCTTATTTTCCTTCCACCCCAATCTAATACCCCTCATCCCACCTTTTCTAATCACCTTGACAAGGAAGATCCCCTCGCTGAATTCTTCTAAGATCTCCAACTACCGAAGATGATCCAATCATATATCCACTTCTCTCAGTTCTTGAATCTCTACAAGATGGTTTAGCATTTGTAATCGAGGAAACCATCAATATCAATATCATCATAGAAGAATATCCCAAGACTCTCAAATTAAGGGGTATATTTGTCTACAAAATAATAGGACATCTTTACCGTACTCCTCAAAGCATTTTTTAGATATATTTGTGTGGTCCTATACAGATATGCCTAGTTTGGATCCTTCTCCTGTGTTCCATAATGTTATAGTATGTAAAGATGTAAGGCCAGTCAAACAAAAACTTAAAAAAAAAACATCCAAAAGTGGTGTTGCTTGTCAAAGAGGAAATGCAGAATCTGTTTGATGTTGGATTTATCTGGAACATTGATTATTCACAATGGATCTCCAATATCATCCCAGTAGGCAAGAATACCGAGGGCATTCATATTTATACTTATTTCCATGACATCAATAAATATTTCCCTAAATATGATTTCCCATTTCCAAATATTGATATGATCATCAACTCTACGACTGGGCACGAAATGTTATCTCTCATGGATGGTTTCTCCAGTATAATCAAGTCAAAATTACCGAAGAAGATCAACATAATACAACCTTTAATACACCTTGGGGCACATATTGTATCAAATCATGCCCTTCATACTCAAGAACATCATAGCCACTTATCAACTTTCCACGACTGTCATTTTTCATGATATGATGCATGACATAGTTGAAGACTACATCAAGGACATTTTTGGAAAATCTAAAACCCGTGAGGAATATCCCATAGTCCTCTGCCAAATTTTTGAACTCCTTTGAGAATATAAGGTTCATCTAAATCCCAATAAATGCATTTTCTACGTCACATCTGGAAAACTCACGAGATTTATTATCTCCAGACATGGAATCGAAATCGATCCCAATAAAGTTAAAGATGTAATTGAAATGCCTTTTCCTAAAAATCTCAAGCATTTACGAAGTCTACATGTAAATATTTAAGCTATCAGGAGGTTCATATCGCAGTTAGAAAACAAATGTCATCCATTCCACCATTTTCTAAAAAAGGGCATAAAATTTTAGTGGAATGAGGAATGTTAAGGCTCTTTTGATAACCTTAAAGAATATCTAATAAATCCTCCTATTTTGGTGACTCCCACTCTAGAAGTACCTCTTCTACTTTAAATATCAGTTACACAACACACCTTGGGAGCCCTTCTAGCACAACATGATAGTCAAGGAAAGGAAGATGCCATCTATTATTTAAGTCGAACATTAATTGCATATGAGCTCAACTATACCCCCTATGGAAAAATCATGTCTTGTTGTAGTCTTTGCCTCTCAAAAGCTACAGAATTACATGTGTAATAATACTACTAAGCTCATAACTAAAGTAGATCCTCTCAAATATCTACTTTCCAAATCATCTATCATATGACATATAGCTAAATGGATCATACTTCCAAGTGAATTTGACATTGAATATGTTAATCAAAAAGCTATTAAAGGATAAGTACTAGTTGAATAGTTGGCAAAAGATCTAGTTTTTTATACTACGCCACTCACCACATGGTTCCTAGATGAATCCATATGTACAATTGTAGAATTAGACATATGGAAATTATACTTTGATGGCTAATTTACACATCATGGTTCGGGAGTAGGTATCCTATTAATTACTCCTCAAGGTGACATAATTCCTAAAACTTTTTGGATTGCTTTTCCCAGTACCAATAATATTGCTGAATATAAAGTACTTCTTGATGATTTAAAAATGGCTATTCAGTGGAATATTAAGAATCTCATTGTGTTTGGTGATTCAAAACTAATCATTAAACAAGTCAATGATGAATATGCCACAAAATATGATAAATTGATTCCTTATAAAAGGATGGTTAACAGTTTCATATCCTACTTTCAACATATCCAATTTGAACAGGTCCCTCACACAAGTAACAAATCAATGGATGTTATCGCTACCATTTCCTCACTAATAGTTATGCCTCCAGAAGCATCTAATTCAAAATTTCTGACTGAGAAATTAAATATCCCATCCTATGTTACTCCTAAGTTAGAGATGATCTGTGAGATCGTTGGTCCTAATTCCCCTTGGTACTAAGATATCTACACCTATCTACATGACCATACCCTTCCACCTAATCTCCCTCACAATCACAAATCCTTCATCTGGTGATCCTCCCACTTAACCATCCTTGGAGGCACCCTCTATTGTATAAGTTTTTTACAGAAATCTGCTACGTTGTTTAGATTCCCAAGAAGCCAAATCAGCACTCCAGGAAGTTCATGCAAGGACTTCCGGTGTCCACACTAGTGGTCTGGCCCTTGTCAAAAAACTTTTTTGCACCGGATATTTTTGGCTAAACATGGAAAAAGATGCATGTTTATATGTCCTTAAATGTGTTACTTTCCAACAGCATGCTGACCTCATCCATGCACCATCACAATCCTTACAACGCATTACAACCCCATGGCCCTTCTCTACCTGGGGTCTAGATCTCATCAGAAAATTAAATCCCACTTTATTTGATGGTCACAAATTCATTATCACAACTACATAATACTTCACAAAGTGGGTCGAAGCCACAACTCATGTATGTTAAAGGAAAGAAAATATCCAAATTTATCCTTAACCACATCATCTGCCGCTACAGCATCCCATCCACACTAATCACGGACAATGGTACATCATTCAAAAATCAAGACATCCATGAAATTTATGAAAAATTCCACATCAAGCTCAAATTTTCCACTACATATTATCCACAAGGAAATTTCTAATCCGAAGCATCCAATAAGACACTAAAGCACATCCTTAGAAAAATATTCAATCAAACATGACATGATTGGCATACACAAATATATCCTACCTTGTGGGCCTACTGCACATGTATTCATACTCCCACCATCACAACTTTGTATTCTCTTATCTTTGGCACCAAATATATTGTTACTTTTGAGATCGAAATCCCATCCCTACGCATTTCTCTTCAACACCTCATTAATGATGAAAACTACCATGTCCATCACCTACAAGAGATTGATCTCCTTGATGAGAGATGACTCTAATCCCTGGATCACCTCAAAGCCTATCAAAACTACCTTCACTGCCATTATAAAAAAAGTGTAAAAGACCACGGATTTGAAGTCAGTGACCTAGTCCTCAAGGAAAATCAACACAACACTAATGCTGATTGTGAAAATAAGGGTAAGTTCGAACCAAATTGGCTCAGACCATATGTTCTCATCGCGAAATTCATCTCAAGTTCTTATAAGCTTGCTACTCTAGATGGATATGAGTTGGATGGGCCCATGAACATCATGCATCTTCTCCACTTCTATACCTAAGTGCCCAACACTGCATCTAAAAAAAATATGTTCAATAGTGAAAACTATTTCAATTGTGCCTTGGGAAAGTACCATGGTGAAAACCAATTTCTAACACTATGGTAGAAGATAATCCAATTTTTTTTATCTACTAGCACTCTATAACTCACAGTACATAAACAATAATGTTGCACTACTCCCCTTTCCATCCCTCATATCCCTATCCACAATTTTCGTTCCAAACTACCCTATCCACTATGTAGATCCAGAATTATTCTTATCCTCTCTATTTTGCATCAGATCTATAATGAATGGGAACATCCCTCCCAATATCAACTTAGGTTGCATTACTCATACTATCCCCCCTAGGAAATATATTTCTAGGATTCTTACAAAACTTTTGAGAAGTGTAACCCTTGCAAGATTGTGAGGCCTCCATTTCTCTCCATCCACCCCCTTTTTATTTTATCATTTCTCATGTCTTCTCACTCTCCTTTTCTCTATGCCATTATGTCATAATCAACATAATGATTATATTGTAAATATTTGCACAAAACTCACTATCCATGTCCATTGTACATATCATGTGTTACATTAAATTATATTTCCATCTATCAATCAACATACCTAACACATAGACACCACTTTAACAACTAAGAATATTACCCTCAATCATATGCACATCATAAAAACATCATGAATATCATCTCATCACCATTAAAATAATACCATCATAAACATGAAAACATCAAAATATACACCATCCATAATAAAGTAAATCAACACATCATAAACCATCATAATATAATAACATGATCATCATACATCATCATAAATTACATAATTTCACCTCCCTAATATAGTCACAAAAATAAACATCATCAACATCAACTAACATAAATGCATACTCGCATATATCATCAACATAAAACAATGACACAACATCACCATCTAGAAATCATAATACACACACCATTTACAACCATAATCCATCATCTAAACCATCATCATGGTATAAAAAAAATAAAAAATAAATGTCCTCACACTACATCATAAATATCTCAAAAGAAGAACCATCTATCATCAAGATCACACCCACAATCCCGTACTTATATATCATTAAATGTCTACATCATGTATAGAACTAGCTATAAAAAATGAATTGATCATATGTACACATATCAAAATCATGACCAATCACTAACATACATATATACACATCTATAATCACTATAAAGAATTCCTTGTATCCTCCCCTACTGGAGGAGGCCGTCGATTACTCATAGTATTACCTGATTGCTATGGAATGAATTGATGTCTACCTTGACCTATGTCTAGCTATATAATCAACATAGTGCACATAACCCAACCAATCCTACATCACCATATCCTCATAATAATGAGTCTCTTCTATCACTACTTGGTACTGCAAGAGTGACACTATCCCAAGAGGTCCCATTTGTCCTAATCTCCCTGCAACAATAGCACCCGCAGCTATCCCCGTGGCCTGAGACACACTTTGTGTGCTACTCCCTCTTGATCCTCTATCCAAATGCCCATACCTCACCCTATAAGCATCCCAATCTCCATGATATTTTTCCCTGTTCCGTATAGCATGGTCCTGATCCTACTCCAATCGGGGTATCTCTAAATCCAACCATGCAATATCACTCTCCCTCTACCCTACTATCACAATAAAACCATGTAAATCTCTCATCCTCATAACATACCAAAGTTGTAGGCCAGCTATCTCTTTTACTTGTGCCTGCATCTCCCACTCCAACATATATATCCATGACTGTAAATCCCCCTCTCCATCCTGCATCACCTCCATCTCTATCTCCTCCATCCCTCTCTCTTACTCCATCTCCCTCCTCTCCAAATCTTGAAGGCCCTGGTATAGCTATCTGTGATGAAATAACTATCTGTAATGACATGAGAATAACATCCACCTCCATCACCTCCACCTTTGGCCTCTATGGGCTCTAAACATGAGACCTCACTAGTGGTTATTATCCTGGTGGGCCACCCAAAATAATGAATGGTGGCACCCTCTATGCCTCCTCCTCCTGTACCTATGCCTCTGGCTAATGCACAACCAATGCCTATTCCTGGGGCAATCCTCTATAAACCTGTCGTCAACCATGTACAAATATTATCCCTCCTTATGGCCTCATCAAATGTATTGGCCTGATCCCTACCCACCACTCTGCATACCCTGAGGCTACTCTTGGATATTTCTTTTCTTGTAATGGTACACATCCTATCACCTGCACATCATCTAAAATCATCCTAGCCACCACCTTGGGAATCACACCACCCCACACACCCACTTCCTGATTCGTACATGTAAATAAATGTCAACTTGTGAGTATACCCTAACTATACCAAACTATCGTAGCTCCCTATTGATTCGATATCTCTCCACTATATACAGCCGACCACCCACTCTATAATGCGGTCACTAAATCTTCCCCAAATGTCGATGCTCTCCCTCCCATACCTCATACTGACAGTAAGGTCTCCATGTAATATCACAATCTTATAACTCATCAAACTGTTGAAGATACCACAATAACTCACCTAGATGCTCATTCCTTCCTCCCAACATCTACCACCCATACACTACATGCATCCCACCATCTACCACCCATACGCTACTTCCTGACCCCAATCAGTCTCCCAATAGCTATATGATAATAACTTCATACCAGTAAAAGTGTCCCCACACCAATATTCTCCCGTGTCACCATATACCACATGGTGTAAATATCGGTATAACCGTGCTAACACTCTTGAAGACCACTCAAAAATTATCTCCTCATGCCACATCAAATGTACTACCTCTAATAAACCTCAATTGAACCATCTGGAAAAAAATATACAACTAATAAATGAGCACAATAACAATGGTACCCACTCCATCCACCCCTGCCTAAAATACATCCCCAAATCTATCTTGATCCCCTCTTGAGGAGCACCCTCTATATATTTCAATAACCTTAGGATATCAATCGGTCTACCTCTCCACAACACTATAACCTTTCCCTCTACTTGTAATCGATATATCTGATATACATCCTACAATGTCACCATAATCTCACCCGTCAGTAACCAGAAAGTGCTAGTCTCTGAATTCCATTGCTCTGCCAAGGAAGTAAACAGGTATCGATCCAACCTCATCACTAGCATCCTATCTACATATAATAATCCTAACATATGCAGTAATGTCACCTCCTCCTCCTCAATCTCTACAGCTGTGCCTCCTAATAGAAATTGTAATGCTATAGACCACCAATGCATCACTTGGACAGGAAATAATACCATCTGCACAACATATAATACGTTAGAATCTATCTCTATTTTATCACAAAGAATTTTCCTCACTTTCCAATCCATATTTCTTATAAGCACATCATTTCCCTCCTCCTGTCACTAAATGCACCACTATATTGACTATATATGCTATTCTATAAGAAATACGCTAAAACATAGCCTATATGTGCTAAAACTACATCACCTATCTCATTATTCCATATGCACTTTTATTTTCTACATATGCACTAATATATATTTTATACACCATTCCATGCAACCATCCCAAACCTCTACATGCTAAAACACACTAAATGTGCTAAAATAAACCCTAAAACCAACCCAACCTAAACGCGCCACTATTTTTTACATATACAATAAACCTAAGTAAATGAGTTAAAGCCCATGCCATACTTCCCCAAATGTGCCATTTGGCATCCCTCTCATCTCTCCTCGACATATGCACCACTTTAGGACCCGTATGTGCTAAAAAATGCACCTAACCCACCTTTTTCCCCTTAAACCCCCAAAATTATTTGAAAATGCAATAATTAATGCACGAAATAAATCCCAAACATACTCACTGGCTGTCCCACCTCTGTTGGCCTTTGATAATCCCTCACAAGGTTTTCCCTATGCTCCACAATTCTATCATATACCATTTCATCCTCTTTTGATCTGTCACTTTCAAACTCAACGTGATGAAAATGACCCTCACATAGTCCCAGAAACCATTATATACCCACCACGATGACCCCCAACCTTCCACGTGCCCGTTTCCACACCCCGTGACTTTGTTTTCCCTCCCGATATTTCCTACCTTTATCAAATTTCCTCCTCTATCACCCCCATAAAAATTCAAAAAAAAAATCTAAAAAAATTCAAAAAAATCTAAAAATTCAAAAAACAAAAATCCTAAAAATCCAAAAAATAAAAATATCTTTAAAATAAAACATCAAAAAATCTTCAACATTCATTAAAATTAAAAATGCATATAAAATTTAAAACAATTTTGCATGCATTTGTGTGTGTGTGTGTGTGTGTGTGTGTGTTCACTTGTTTATCTTTTTCCTACATTTTGCATCATCTTTTGGCCAATGATATGAGGCCACTTTTTCTTTTATTTTTGCACTTGGCTGATGATATGAGGCTGATTTTGTTTTACACAATCCAATGATATGAGGAATATCTTTTTTTATATTAACCTGTTCAATGATATGAGGACATGGGCATCAAGAAATGAAAACATCATGGTCTTTATACCATTGATGCATATTTATCTATCCCACATCTTAATACAATTGCTAATGATGATATAATGAACATAATATGACATCACATCTTCCTAGAACTACAATTGATCTCCTCACAACCCATCTCATCCTTTATCCCAACCCAACATCTTCTAATAACCCATGACTGAGGAATTTTCATAATACACATCCAAAATCCAATCTTATACCCTTAAACTGGGGCATCCTCATAGTCCACATCCAAAACATGATAGTGTCATCCATCACACAGGCATCCCAAAATCTACAAATATTCCTCTTATCACACATCAAATCCCCTATCTCTTCACTTCCCCACTCTATCTTTTAACTCCTAATTCTAGACTTCCTCTACTCTTCTCTCCCTTTCTCTTATTCTTTTACCTTTCTACATCTTCTCCCTCTCCCTTCAATCTTCTATCTCTCCCTACCTTTCTTATTTTTTCTCTAGCTTTCTCCTCTTTCCATTCTTCCCTCCTTACCTCTAAATATATCCTAATATGCTATCTCCTCATTATAATCTTTCTTCACCAACTAACTTAAACCTCTTTTCTTTTCAATTAGATACCCACCTCATTCCTTCTCACCTACCCACTCAAGGGGGAATCATATGACTATCCTATCATCTTCTACTTCTTAATTGAACAATCATTGCTACGTAATAATCCTTCAAATAGGGGTAAAATGTAGACATGTAAAATGTCAACATATTCATCTAATTATTAAATAATTATCCATCCTCACCACTAACCTTATAATAATTAATTATAAATTTAATTAATTATTATATCATGTACAATCACATTCTAATCATTCCATATTCTACACATCCCATCTATACCCTTAGAAATATTAATACAATTATTAATATTTCATTCATTATACTAAATACACCTCATTAACTATTTTCCTCTAATTTAAAAATACTCACCCACCTACCACCTAGCCTACACCCATGTTATGCCTAGCCTCTGCATCTAATCACCCCCTCTAAATTCAATTAATCTCACCTAATCACCACTTAATAAGAACAAAAGTCTAGAAACTTCTAATTCTATAAGTCTCTCCATATTTCCCTCCTTTTATTCAAATATTCAAATAAAAAATACTGCTCTATTGATTCTAAGAAAAATATAGAATTTTCTACACTCTCCCCTCTCATCCATTTTCAACCATTGATCTAATCCACCATGGCATAATCTCAACCATCCATTTCTACTCCTCCAACTATAAATAGAGGTGCCATCCTCCATGGAAAGAAATCCTAAACTAATGGGTATGAAAGGGGAATCAGGTGGTCGCATGCATTAAAGGTGACGGTTCTTATGGAATTTATGTTATTGATAAGGTTTTTAATGCATAGGGTAATGCCAGTTTTGGCAGGGGCTAGTGACTTGGTGGAGGCTTATGTGGAAGTATCACTAAAATGGAATTTCATGTTAATTTTGATTTGGAAATCACCAGACTTGAAAGGCAATGGCAAGGAAGGATAGGCAATAAAATTGGAATTAATGAAACTTATTGTTTTTGGTTTTCATGCACAAACCATCTTGGAAGGCATGCAAGATGGTCTATCTGGTGTTGTTTCACTTTGCATGTCCCGTGATTTTTTCTCTACATGCTCTCTAGTTTTTTGAACCAGTAGATTGAACTTCACTTAATGGCTATATTTGAAGTCTTAGACCTATTTTCATTTCATGGGATGTATAAGAGGCATTGTGGAAAAAGAATATGGTTGTTTGATCTTTCGTGGAGAAGAGGAGAAGTTGTGAGCTTGGCTGGAGGTATTCTTTGATTTGGCATAAGCACTATCAGGCATGATAGGCTCTAATCTTTAATATCTCTTGATTTTTTCTAAATGTTTCATTAAAATGATTCTGCTATTTTGAGATTCTTGGCTTGCATGTTTTATATGGTTACTTGTTTGCTGGGGTTTATAATATTTGTTATCTTGGATATGAATCCATGGTAAAAATAATGTTGGTTTTGAAACTTTCTTTGTAATATTTTAATAGTGAAACATGCATGCAAAGCTTGTATTAGTAGCTCTTATTTCCATTTCTAAAATTTGTATTTGAGGTTGTTGTGTTGGAATTGAAATTTGTTGCAATATGTGGATTCTGAACTATATGGGAACCTTGAGTTTTGTTTCAGCTTGTATTTGGGCTTCGTGTTTTGATATGAACTTGTGCTGGAGATTCTTGTTGTTCTGAACTAGTGTTTGGAATCCTGGGTAGCTATGGACTATTGTTCGAAGTTTGTATATGGCTCTGAACTCATATTTAATTGTTTGTGTTTCTCTGAACTATATTGGAGGTTCGTATTTTATACCGCACTTGTATTTTGTTACTTGTATAGTTCTGAACTCTTGTTGAAGCTTGTGTTTTGTTTTTAGTTGGTATTAGGGCTTCTTGTTTAAAGTATAAAATGGAATGGTAATTTTGTGTTTCCCTGAACCTGTGATTAGAGACTCATATAGCTCTGAACTGTTATTGGAAGATCGTATTTATACTTCCCTTATATTCAAATACTTATGTAGTTCTAAAATTTTGTTGAGACTTCGTGTTCGACTCTGTTTTGGTATTTTGAGTTGGGTTTTACTTGTATCAAAAGTTTAAAAACTTATAACTCTTTTGTTTAACTATTGTTTAAAGAAAAATGGGAGAATAGTTGGCTAAGTTGTTGGGTAAAATCTTTGAGACCTTAACTGAAAATGTTTTTGTTGATGAATGAATTGGGTAATTATTTTCTGAGAACTGTTTTGTCTTTTCTGAGATGGCAATGGCATTTTATCGGGGGTATTCTTTTCCCCTCTGTTGTTTGGAAACCCACATCTTCAGATCTTTTAAAATAAGCTTTGGGTTTCATTTAAAAGAAGAGTTTATTATTTTAGTGCTTTGAATTATTATGGTGTGATTACTTTGTCTTTGTTTAGACTGTTTTTGTATTATAGTACTTATTGAATCGTGAAATAATTACTCTTTCGTAATGCAATATTGAAACCTGACAATAGGATTTCAGTCTTTGAGTTCGTTGATACTTCTGAACATGTTTAGCTTTATGATCGGTTTGTTTTTCTATCTCTTGTTGGATATAGTAAATAAACCTTATGTCTTTGTAAAAGAAAGGAATGTGATTCCTTTAGAACAGAAAGTCATTTTTAGGACTATTATTCATATTTCATTCTGATATTGGAATTGAAACTCATGTTTATTAAAGGAAAGTAATTATAAGGAAAAATGGCAGTGTGCTTTCTTCTTACTGTGAGTCAATTTTTTTCTCTATCCTAGGAACTAGCTTATGAATTTCTAAGTTTGAATTAAAAGCAGAAATTCATTTGTTAATACCATAAAATGAATTATGGATTGGAACATTTTATAATTAAGATCCCTTTCTTTCTATTGTTGGGATAAGTTCATTGGTTGAACTTTTTTGTTTTGATTCTCTTATGAAATGGAGATTTCTTTATGAGTTGTTTGGTCTTCATTGTTCAAATCATTTGCTGAAACGATGTAGGAAGAGATTAGATGATTCAGTTTTGTTGAACAGAAAATGTAAGCTTGTTTGTCAGACCGTTTATTTGACAAGGCTTTTCTTTGTTTGGTTTGGGATGAGTAGGTTTTGTCTCTTGCACTCTATCTTTTTTTATGGATCCTTTTTGGATGGACTCGAGTAGAGATTAACTTCTGTATGAGTCTATCTTGATTTGTGAACGTTGGTTTCAGATATTTAAATGTTAACTTCTAACATGTGGAAGTAGATTTAGACTTGTAGGTAGACTATTTGATTCTCTATTCCTTCTTGGATTGAAATTGAATTTTTTTCTGATGAATATCTTAAATGTTGAACTTTATGGTAGTTGTCCTTTACATGAAACCGTTAATTCATGTTATGAATTTGTTTCAGTTTTTCAGATGTCTTGTGTTTGGGCATAGTTTGTAATGGTTCTTCTTTTTCTTTTTCTTAGGAGTTAGATGAATCATCCTAATGAGAACCATGATTTAAACCCTTTTTTTGGTTAAAGCAAGGACAAATTTTGTATTCTATTATGATAGAATTGGGAACAATGAGATGATATGATTTGTTGTTTTCTTAAGGATAATTGATAGGATCAATTAAACTTTAATTTGGTAAGATAGGTATAGTAGATTTTATTTTGTTCTTCTCTTGGAAATGAATTCAATTGGTTAAATGTACTAGTTTTCCATTGCTTTTTCTTAAATTGATATTTATGATGCAATGTTATGTTTGTGGAGCCTATTTTCGTGTTAGAGTGTGGTACACCTTATATGTATTACACTCAGGTATTTTTACGGCAGTCCTGCTCACCAGTGAGTGGATCAGGGGGTTCGAGGGTGAAGCCCCCAAAGCAAATTTTCATGGGTAGTTTATTAACCCATGGGTAATGGGTAACTGTTATGGGCTGTTTTTGGGCCCATGGTTTTTCGGTACCCATTGTTTTGATACCCACAGTTTTGTATCAAACTACTTAAGCAATTGTCTATTTATATGGTCTTATGCATATGATACATAGACAAGCAAATGTATTGCAGATGTGTTTTGAATTCGGGTGTGAATTCTATAGAGTTTGTTAAGCATAGCTCCAAACGGATCTGGGTATTGTACTGAGAGAGTGGAGGCTTGTAATAAAATATGAGCAAGTGACTCTTGGTGGATGTAGCACACATTGGGTGAACCACCTTAAATACTATCTTTCTATATCATGTTATTTATTCTGCACTTTATTTGAGATCTATAATATTTTCTGCATATTAGTTTCTACTGTTGTGATTCTATAAGGGATTATTCTACATATTTTATCTCTTATTTTCTAACAATTGGTATCAGAATCTAGTTTGGTTTGCTGAAGTGTTGAATCGTAGGGAAATTTTTAGCTTGAGTGGGAGCTATGGCAGATGATGGAAGATCTAGGGTTGATAAATTCAATGGGCAGAATTTTAGTCTTTGGAAGATGCAGATGGAAGATTACCTTTATCAAAAGGATCTTTATACTCTGTTGTCTGAGAAGGTGAAAAACCCTCAAGCATGACAGATGTGGAATGGGATTTTCTGGATAGGAAGGCACTTGGGACAATTTGGTTATGTCTTGCATCTTTGGTATTATTTAATGTTTCAAAGGAAAAAACTACAAAAGATCTAATGGATGCATTAGAGAAGTTGTATGAAAAACCCTCTTCCTCTAACAAGATATTTTTAATGAAAAAGTTGTTTAATATGAAGATGTCTGAGAATAGTTCAGTAGAAGATTATTTAAATGATTTCAATATGGTTGTGAATATGCTAGCTTCAGTTACAATAGAATTTAATGAAGAAGTTAGGGCTTTATTAATTCTATGCTCTTTACCTGAAATTTGGAATAACCTGGTAATGGCAGTAAGCAACTCAGTTCCAGCTAACTCGAAGTTGAAGTTTGAGGATGTTGTAGGGGTGATTCTAAGTGAGTAAATGTGAAGAAAAATCTCTGGGGAATCTTCTACTTCAGGGAATGCTTTGATAGTGGAAACTAGAGGGAGATAGAAGAATAAAGGAAACTGTGGAAAATCAAAAGATCGGGCAAGGTCAAAATCCAAGAGCAAGATTGTATGTTGGAACTGTGGAAAGTTTAGGCATGCAAAGAAGGACTGTTGGGAGATTCGAGACAAGAAGAAACAACAGGAAGAAAACAAGGAGGAAAATGTGGCATCAGGTAATGTATGTCAGGATGCTTTGATTCTTTCTTTGCATAATATTACTGAATCTTGGGTTTTAGATTCAGGGGCTTCTTTTCATGTTACTCCACATACGCATTATTTTTTTGATTATGTTCAAGGGGATTTTGGGCATGTTTTTCTTGGTGATGATGAGCTTTGCAGTATAGTTGGAAAAGGTTCTATTTAGGTTAAGATGTAGAATGGGAATACATGGATATTGAAGGATGTCAGACATGTTCCTACATTAAGGAGAAATTTGATATTGGCGGGGTAATTGGGAAGTGATGGTTGTACTATGATATTTATAGTTGAATCTTGGAAGGTTACCAAGGGTTCTCTTGTGGTGGCAAGAGGTAAGAAGGTTGGAACCTTGTATTTATCCACTGATAGTAATAATGATTGTAATCTTGTGGCTTCAGATGTAGATACAACATTATGGCACTATAGGCTCAGTCATATGAGCCATAAGGGCATGAACATCATAAAGAATAATTTTCCTGGATATACAGAAATAGGTTTAGAGTTCTGTGAGGACTGCATATATGGGAAATAGAAGCGAGTAAGGTTTCTCAAGGTTAGACCTACACAGAAAGAGAGTAAGTCAGAGTTCGTGCATTCTGATGTGTGGGGGCCAACTCAGGTATCATCTCTTAGGGGTTCCAGTTATTATGTTACTTTTATTGATGATGTAATAAGGAAAGTTTGGGTTTATTGCATTAGAAAAAAATCTGATGTATTTGACAATTTTGTTAAATGGATAGCCTTGGTAGAGAATGAAATAGGTCTTAAGCTAAAATGTCTCAGGTCAGATAATGGAGGGGAGTATTGCAGTAATGAATTTAATGATTACTATTCTAAGAATGGAATCCATAGGTAAAAGATGGTTCTAGGAACTCCACAGCAGAATGGGGTATCAAAAAGGATGAACAAAACAATAATGGAACGTGCTAGGAGCATGAGGTTACATGTAGGGCTGCCTCTTTCTTTTTGGGTAGAAGCAGTGAGCACAGCTATGTACTTGATAAACAGAGGACCCTCAAGTGCCTTGGAGGGAGGCATACCTGAGGAGGCTTGGTATGGTAAGAAAGTTGATTATTCATTTCTTAGAGTCTTTGGATGTGAGGTGTTTGTTCATGTAGACAAGGATGATAGGACCAAGGTAGATGATAAATAAAAAAATAGACTTTCATTGGTTATGGTGGTGATGACTTTGGATTTAAATGTTGGAGTATTAAGGACAAGAAAATCATTCGGTCTAGGGATGTGGTCTTGAAAGAGAAAGTCATGTATAAGCAAAAGTTGCAGGAAAACAGGGAAGAATCCAAAAAAGAATATGTAGTGGTAGAGGATCTTCCGGATGGGACAATGACCCATGAATCAGTTCAAGAACTGACTCAACAGGAACCCCAAACTCCTACAGTGAGGAGGTCTTCTAGGGTAAGAAAAGAATCTGAATGTTTTTCTCCTTCTCTTTATTATTTATTACTCACTGATAGTGGAGAGCCAGAGAGCTTTGATGAAGCAATGCAGGTAGATGCCAGTAAGAAGTGGGAGCAAGCCATGGATGAGGAGCATAAGTCTCTCATGGAGAACCAAACTTAGGATTTGGTGAAGCTACCGGAAGGAAAAAGAGCATTGCAGAACAAGTGGGTGTACAGAGTTAAATATAAAGAAGGAGGAAAGAAAAGATATAAGGCCCAGTTGGTGGTCAAGGGGTTTACACAGAAACAAGGTATATATTTTGATGAGATCTTTTCTCCTGTAGTAAAAATGACTTCTATTAGAACTATTCTTGGAATAGTGGAAGTAGAAGACTTGCACTTAAAACAGTTAGATATAAAGACTGCATTTCTCCATGGTGATTTAGAGGAGGAACTATATATGCAACAACCAGAGGGATAAGAAGTCAAAGGTAAAGAGGAGATGGTTTGCAAATTGAAGAAGATCTTGTACGGCCTGAAACAAGCTCCATGTCAATGGTATAAGAAATTTGATAGCTTCATGATGGAGCAAGGTTATATTAGATGTCATTCTGACCATTGTGTGTATACATAGAAATTTAAGGATGGAATTTATATTATCCTATGTTTGTATGTTGATGACATGTTGGTTGCAGGTTAAAACATACAGGAAATAAAAGTACTCAAGAAACAACTAAGTGAATCCTTTGATATGAAGGATTTGGGGGCAGCCAGACGAATCCTTGGTATGAGGATAACTCGGGATAGGAAGGAACAGAAGCTAACTTTATCTCAGGAAGAGTACATTAAGAAGGTATTGGATAGGTTTAACATGCAGGATGCTAAACCAGTTGGGACTCCTTTGGCAGGCCATTTTAAGTTATCAAAGGAGCAGTGTCCCAAGATAGAGTAGGAAAGAAACCAGATGTCAAAGGTACCTTAATAATTAGCAGGTGGTAGTTTGATGTATGCTATGGTGTGCACTAGGCCTGATATTGCCCATGCAGTGGGAGGTGTGAGTAGATTTATGAGTGATCCAGGTAAAGAGCATTGGTAAGCAGTAAAGTGGATCCTTTAGTATTTGAGAGGGACCATGGGGACATTTTTTTGCTACAGTGGATCAGACACCACTTTATGTGGTTATGTAGATTCAGACATGGCTAGAGATGTAGACAGTAGGAGGAGCATGAAAAGTTATATTTACACTGTAGTTGGGACAACAGTGAGTTGGATTTCACAACTACAGAAGCTGGTGGCTTTTTCAACCACGGACGCTGAGTATGTTACTGCCACAGAGGTAAGAAAAGAGATGATTTGGTTACAACAATTGCTTGAGGATTTGGGGCATAAGGAGGAATGTAAGCTGCATAGTGATAGTCAGAGTGCTATACACCTAGCTAACAACTCTGCTTTCCACTTCAGGACAAAGCATATACAGTTGAGATATCACTTTATTAGGACAACTTTGGAGGAAGATAAGTTGAAGTTGGAGAAGATTCATACCAGTCATAATCCTATAGACATGATGACCAAGGTAGTCACAAGGGATAAACTAAAGCTATGTTCAAATTTTTTTGGCCTTCATAGATGACAGTGAAGGGTTAAGAAGCTTTCTCAGTGGAAATTAGTCTCCAAGTGGGAGATTGTTATGTTTGTGGAGCCTATTTTCATGTTAGAGTGTGGTACACCTTCTATGTGTTACACTCGGGTAATTTTACGGTGGTCCCGCTCGCCAGTGAGTGGGTCAGGGGGGTTTAGGGGCAAAGCCCCTGAAGTAAATTTTCATGGGTGGTTTATTAACCCATGGGTAATGGGTAACCGTTATGGGCTGTTTTTGGGCCCATGGTTTTTTGGTACCAATTGTTTTGATACCCACAGTTTTTTGCCCATGCTTTTGATACCCACAGTTTTGTATCAAACTACTTAAGCAATTGTTTATTTATATGGTCTTATGCATATGATACATAGACAAGAAAATGTATTGAAGATGTGTTTTGAATTCAGGTGTGAATTTTGTAGAGTTTGTTGAGCATAGATCCAAATGGATATGGGTATTGTATTGAGAGAGTGGAGGCTTGTAATAAAATCTGAGCAAGTGATTCTTAGTGGATGTAGCCCACATTGGGTGAACCACGTTAAATACTGTCTTTTTGTGTTGTGTTATTTATTCTGCACTTTATTTGAGATCTATAATATTTTTTGCATATTAGTTTCTACTGTTGCGATTTTGTAAGGGATTATTCCGCATATTTTATCTTTTATTTCCTAACATGTAATAATTGTCTCATTAAAGCAGAGTTGATTTTATGGAACACTTATTGGAATGCACCTTGTTTTAAGGCTTAGTGCTTATCATGCTCAGTGCATTGAACTAACCTGTGCTAGCAATTTTTGCAAATGGACTTCGTAAGTGATAAAATAAGGAAAAACTTATATGATGCATTGGCTAAATTAAATATGATTCCTTGTGAAGAATTTTGATTTGTTCTTGATATTTTATTGAAAAAGGAAATGTAGTATTCTTTTAAAATGAGGACGATTGTTATGCAGTATACCTAAATGCATAAGTCTTGTAAATGTATAAGTTATAAAGATAAATTGAAAGTTGAGATTTTACCTTTATTGGTTATGTAATTTTTTTTGTATTTGTATGGAAGAGATGGATTCTATCTTGTTGATATTCTTTATATTATTTTTATACTTAATTGGTTATCCTTTAATAAGTTGGATGAAGGGATTTATTTCAATTTCCCTACTTGTGATGTAGCTTGTTAAGTTGCAGAATATGATATTTGTTATCTAAACTATATAACATAGTAATGTAACGTGTGATGAACATACATTAAGAAATGTGGACATTGGGTAGGATAAACCCTAACACTTAATATGTAGAGAAATACTCTTTCTCTTTCTTAATTGCTCATAAACCAAAAAAGTTTGGAAATATGACTACAATTTATTAGACTTCAAATTGTATGAAGTCTACTTTATATTGGATATATTCAAGCATTTAAATTTTCTAAAAAGTTATTGTACTTTATAAATAAGACATATTATAACGTTGTACAGTTACGGTTAATTGGCAGCTTAACTATATGTTCAAATGTTAAAAGTGATCATGGAAATAATGAAGTTCTTAATGGGCTAATTGAGGAAAATTTAGGAAAGAACTTATTGAGTGTTAGATTAGGGTTTGACAGGGTTGCTGTAATCAGATTTTAATCCAAACTATCAAAGTATTAACAATCTCCTTGGGGGTATGTACATCTCGATGAGGTAGTTTCTCTAGGATGTTGGCACACGCCAACTGCAGGGCTATACTTTTGAGAAGGGTTGGGTCTTCTCAAGAATACAATGTTGTAGTTGAAATGTGGCATCACCCTTCCGCATTGATCATATAGATCTACACACATTTGGAACTCAGACTTGAACCTAGTTTCTCTCTAGGTCTTGATATGAGCATATTTAGGATAGGAATTAGCTTCCAAAGGCTCCGGGTACATTTACACACCCAGATTTCTTAGGTCAAATGAGTATGCCCATCTACCCTAAGCCTTTGTGAGTGTCTTCCTATATTAGATTATGTTTCTAACTAGGGCTAGGGTAAAACCTAGAACAAGTGGACTGACAGCAGTTAGTAAAGACCAATCATGTTAATAAAAGAGTGAGGTGAAGGACGTATTCCAAAATGATGAGTATGTCATCTAGGAATAGTGACATACACAGTATGTTATAAATATTTGGCCAAAGTATCGAAAACTACTGGTTGCATTGTCCTTTGTCACCAAGTTTAAAACAACGTGATATCAGATAAATAATGGTAATAGATATTCAGATATGTTCTTTAAATAGACCACTCAGTACCCGGTGTAGGGTAGGATGACAAAGTATACAATATGTATTCAATACATAAGATAACATAAAGAGATTGGTAGCTTACCAAGTTATGGGATGAATAGATTGGTGAATCACCTAGTTATTACAGCTGCATATGTTATCCATTGAATTTGATTGGCATAGAATGTTTGTTCTAAATATTGCTTTATTTAGAACAGTGAACATTATTAAAAAAAAATTCTCTTGATTCTAAAGTCTTAAAATGGGAATGTTATAATGGCATAATATCAACCATCCATTTCTACTCCTCCAACTATAAATATAGGTGCCATCCTCCATGGAAAGCATCTCTAAAATTTGCAAGTATATGTTGCCCAATTTTCTAGCAATCAAAACAATCATCAAAAAACTCTAGTGAGCTCAATCAAACAAATTATCAAGGGGAGGTGTTGTTGGAATTTATCCAAATATTTGAAGCACACATTACATACATCCAAGCAAGTAAAATCCAAGGAGAAAATCCAAAGCAACAAAGGAGGAGGATTCTACTTGTAGGTAAGTATAGGTAAATTGTCTTATCTTCCTTTTCATCTTTCTCAACTGGAGGTAGATAATAAGTTGTGTTAGATTTTTTATTTGGTTTGGTTGCATAATCTTATCATTTGTGTATGCTAACACAATTCCTTGTCTACAGGAAGTATGACTATGCCTATAATAGGTGTGATAGTGTCATTAAAAGAGCGTAACAGAACCAGAGACTGAGCAGTAAAATGCATGGTAATTTGAGTTGATCAAAGACAAGGGATGATATGATGTTGATGGCGGCACCACTATCAATCATGACCCTCTTGATGGATATGTCATTGATTTAAGCAGTGATGCAAAGTGGTAGGTCACGATCCTCTAGCCTAAGAGAGGGAATTTCATATGGTTCAAATGAGATGGCAGTAGATTATTTTAGAGAACCTACAAAATTTGTGAAAGGGGTTGGATCATTAGATGAGATAGTGATGGATTGGAGGGATTCTATCATGTCCTGTTTATGAATTGGTGACGTTTGTACAAGTTCAAAAAGTGACATTCTAATGGGGGATTGGTTTAGATGTTTATTAGTTACTTTCTGCAACGTGGTGAGTGGAGACGTACCCACTTTTATTGAGACACTGGCTTTGGATGAATTTGTTTGATTAGGCTCTATAGGAGCTAATGAAATGGAGACCCTAGGTTTATCATATGGTGCTAATAGTTTTGGAGGCAAAGGTATGGAAACAAAGTCTCTATCTTCCTTAGATCCAGATGATTCCTTGTTATAGTATTGCGTGTGTGTGGTGACATGGAAAACTTTTATTTGGTGGTTAGATGCTTCAGGGGTATAATCCTATGAAGGTATTGAGGTTGATTTCGATGTTCTGTGAGAAGGAAGGAAGAGTGAAGTGCCCATCTTTTGAACTTTTTAATGAAAGGCTCTACAATCCTATATGGTTTGGCCTCTTGTTCTATGGTAATCACAAAAATTAGTGAATTCATACCAAGTGGGTTTCAACTCATGGTGATTTTGATGGCTTGGGAGGTGGTAACGTAATGAGAGCTTCTTGTAGTAAGTTATCCAAAATGGTGGCATAACGTCTGTTAGGTCAGAATGTAGCTGGGAATTCATATTTCTTTAGGAGAGGTGAAGTGGGTTGTATGACAATAACTTTCTTAGTTGGTAGACATGAAGGCATTTTAGCTATTGCACTAAATGGATGTGGTGGCTGCAAAGGATAGTTTTGTTATATACGAGGCAGAGGGTAAGGATCAGATGTGGTTTCCTACTGCAGGTTAACAGATATAAAATATAGACTCATTATAGAGGTATGATGTATTAGTTTTACCACTGTAATGATAAGGTGATTAACTGGTATTGTAAAATAAGATTCATGTAGAAGATCTAGGTCTAGGGGGAGATAAGGATGGTTTTTAGGATCTTGAGAAATGCTTGATTCAGATGGTCTCATAGGTATTATGTCTAACATGACAAGAGTATTTCCAAAAGTAGGTATACCTCTTAGATGGAATGAAGGATAGAAAGGAGGAGGACCACATAAATGATAAGTTTCATCATAATAAGGAATCTTAAATAATTGAACAACACCCTGTTTATTAGGTCCTCTTGATACTTTAGATGAACAAGGTGTACTCATTAAAGTTGACACTAACGAAGGAGAAGAATTTTGGATGGTGTATTCTAAATGATTTATAGGTTTTGGATTGTTTACTTTCATAGATTGGGGATGAACATGTCCCATGGTTATTTTGGGAGGGGATGGTTGTGCTAAGAATGTTTCAAGTGGTATCATAGTTATATTTGTAATTTTATGTATAGGCGCTAATGCAGTTGTGCTGAAGGGTAAGGGAATGGACTTGGTAACAAAATCAAACAAGGATGTGGGTATGTCTTTAGTAGTAAGTGGTGAATTGATAGTTTCAAGATTCTCATATTCTAGATTAGACTCCACGGGTATAGGTTACAAAGAAATAGGGAAACTTTGAGAAAGGTTTTCAATAGGGGAGGTTTCTATGATAAAAAATTCAAGCCCACTGAGTGCTGGTGTTGATCCTACATATTTTTTTTCATTGGGTGATCAATTAGTTAGAGGGATAGGCTCAATTTTGGTTATCATATTAATATTATAGACAACAATTTTTTGCAATTGTTTGGAGGAAGAGGGGTGATTTGGAAAAGGCTTCTTGAATATGTTCTGGCCTTGGTTTAGGGGTGTGTTTGGAATATCTAAGTGAAGGTCACCTTTATTGATCAAGTCTTGAAGCACATTTTGGAATGTGTGGCACCTTTCCATGTCATGAAAATTGACCCTATAGAACTTACAGAAGTCATTATCTCGATACCATATGGTTTTTGAAATTGATATGTTGATGTGTTGAATGGGGGGAAGTGATATTAGATTAGATGCAAGAAATTTATGAAAACTTGCACCATAAGTTTCAGTTATGGGTGTATAGTTGCACTATTGATGAAAGTGTTCAGCGGTTGGATTTTCCTTGGGAGCAAACTCGACCAAAATGACATTGGAAGTTGATTTAGACTTATTTGATTTGAATGGTGGCTTGGATGGGAATTCCATGTTTGGTTTCTTAGGACAAAGTTTTACCCATCCATATTTTAGGGCTTACAATTATAAATTATGGGAATGGTAAAAAGATTCATCAAAACTTTGGAATGATTGGATTTACAGAGTACATGAAATGTGATTGGCACATGCACAATAAATTTTTTTGAATAACTCTTGCTATGGTAGTGTAAAGGATAGTTTATTGGTAGTGGCACTCCAATAGGCTAAAAAATCATAACTTGTATTCATCTTCAAATTGTCTAATGGCATAGAGATCATTGATAGTGATTTTATGGGCTACGTTTATTGGAAGTGGTCTAAAATCAATTGTGAGTGTTGTGGGATTTTTTCGTACCAGAATAAGGAATGTCTGACAAGGGACATGGGAAAGGTCCTTAACATGATGTCTTGATCATGAGCTATTAGATAAAATACATGATGAAAGGCATTCATGTTTTGTTGGGGATCTTATTTTCTATAAAACTTTGTAAGTTTTAGAATCTCCCAGTGAGGTGGATATGGCTTGTATGGTATAGAATGTTGAATGGGTTCATTACAAATTTGGTCATAAGAGAGTGCATTCTTGGATGTTGATGAAGTGGCTTCTAGGATAGATATGTAGCTTATAAGGGATTGAAGAGGATCAGATTGCATTGATTGTTGTAAGAATGAGCTATACTAATACGAAGACTGATTCGGTTGTGAGTATACTTGATATTGCTATAGAATGTTTTGTTAGTAGGGGGTGTTTTGTTGGTGGTTTTTATGTTGGTAAGGTAGATTATATTAATAGGGATTATTTTTTTGTGAGGAATGGTATGATGGAATATTTTATTTATATCCCTACTATTGAGGTATGTGTTGTTGATTTTGTTGGGAAATGTTTTGATGATGAGGGATATTGTGTTGTGGAATGTTCGTATGGGATGACGATCCTTTCTATGAAGCGATAGGTTGTGAGGTTTATATATATTGCAATGTCATTGATACATGCGTGAGCAGTTATGAATATGTGGGTGTTATTTAGGAAGACATATTCGGAGTGGAGAAATATTGAGAATGTTGTGGAAAAATTTGATATGTGATACCGTATAGTGGAATGGTTTTTAAAGGTACAGACTGGGATACAAAGATTATTGGTCGTGAAGGTTGTGGTATGCATTGTGAAATAGGATGTGTACTAGCAATGACACTAGTGTTAACCAACATTTTTGTTGTTGGGATGGACATAGTGATATTTGGGATGGGAGTAGTAATGTTTTGGGAAGACATAACTATTGAAGGGGGGAAAAACTCAAAATAGGTGTTGGTACATATGAGGTGACTGGAGGAGTAGATGAAGAAGTTATGAAATTGTTTAAAGGTGGTGTGGATCCTACAAAAGGACCTGGTGAAGATGTGGGTTGCTGAGAAGAATTATTTTGTGATGAGATCATGTGAAGGTTGTAGGTGGGAGATGAAGAAACCTCAGATGTCTCTAGTTTTCTAATGGAAAATTGTTCATTCAAAGTTTTAAATGTATTTGTAAAGGTGAGAGATTCTTGAGGTTGACTATTATTTTATGTTTCAGATGAAATCGAGGTGTATGGATATAACTATTGGACAAGAGGGTCTTGATTTTAATCAATAAGGCCTGCAATGGCAAATGATGGATTAAGGGAAATGTGATTTGAATCTAACATTTCCTCAAAGAGAGGGTCTCCCCTATTATAGAAAGGGAGTTCAAATGTTTGAGGACTAGAAGAAAGGTAGTATTCATCTTCTTCAGATCCTGGGGGAGGGAGAATTTGATTATTATATCGATGTGGGGAATGCAAGAGTTGTTATACTATATTGCTATAATTGGCCCCTACTTCATGCCAAGTTTTTTGAGAGTCTGAAAAGGGGTTAGATGTGTCTATTTGATAGTATGGAAGTTGTTCTTGTGTTGGGGTAAAAGGTGATGAAGTGTAGAGTGTAGGTGGGGTGGACATTTTTCTAGGGATTTGATTATGAGATTATTGTCTGATAAGTACCATAATATGAAAACACACAAAGAACTCTCAATAGAAAGGAAAACAAGTGGATGCATTGTTTTACAAATAACAAGCAAGAACAATTAGAGAGTTATTTTTATAGATATCTTGATTAGTTAAAAAAATAAATGGAATGTGTAAGATGGTGAACATGAGTCCTAGGAAGTGGTATTTTAGGGATGGTTTCATATGTTTTCAAGTCTAGAGTCCTCAATATACCTGAAGTTATGTGAGACACAACTCTGTACTGCTACAGGTATGGGTATGGTATTGGGGCCTACCCCCTCACTTCATGGTCCCACTTTGATAAGGGAGTCGAGTGCTGAGCTAATATATACCGATAGACAAGAGATTATACTTGGCCAGAACACCAAGTTGGCTTCCTTATTGGGTGATGAAATCCCAATCATTTTCACCTAGGTGGGAGATGTTTAAATATGTTTTAGATTTCGATAGTGATTCATTTGTGTGTGAGGAAGGATAGGTGAATGCATCATTTTTTCCTCCCTGATTAAACTATGTGAATCAAAAAAGGATGTGATTGTTCTATTTTTAAGGTCCCAAAATGAAGTGTTGATTTCGATGAAAACATAAATTTAAAGAGATGGCTTTAAAATTTACCATGAAAGCGCTCCTTGTTTCTTTTTATTTTTTTATTTTCTAGAAATTATCTAAATGTTTTCATAGAAAATCATGAAGGTACAATTTCTAGAGAAAAAGAACCTACAATTTGATTAGAATAAGTAGGAAAATCAGAGAAAGAGATTGCATATTGATGATAATATGTTAAGAGAACAACATAGGGAAATCGCTAGGGATTAGAAGGAATCGTATGCAATTGAGCCAATCTCTAGCAATCGGCAATCAATGAGAACAATAATCAATAATGATGAAAAAATGATGAAATTAGACAAGGATTAGGGTCCCATTGGGTGTGCCAAAATGTCTTGCATGGTTTTTACCTTTTAGTTTTCTTGATTTGGTTCAAGGGGTAATAAATAGGATTGACCTCAATCTGGTGGGGTTTCTAGGGTACCCACAATGTTGATTATGTTATTTTATTAAGAACCATGTGAAGTAATGTATCAAAGCTTCCTTTCCTGTAAACGAACTTACAAAGATCACATTTAAACAAGATAATCTTATTTCTCAAAAAGATGGCTTAAGATTTTATTAATTCTTTTGATCATGCTAAAAGATACTAAGATACAAATGTGAATATCACTTATTTAAATTAGATACATATATAGCTAATATTAGTCATGGTTTAAAACCATAAATTAGACTCTTGGTCTATGTAAAGGCTCTCAGTCACATTAGAGACTACAAAATCAATAATTTATTCTTCCCATAGAGTGGTTTTAGTATCTGGAATGGAAATATAATCCTCCGTAAAGAAATCAATGGATTCTTCTGGGGTGTTGAAGAGGTGAGCGAGGGGAGTATTGGTTCTTGATATATTGATCTAGTTATGGTATTCAACTACAAGTGTTGTGGTCATCTGATAATTCCAATCCCATATTATAAGCAAGCTCATACTGTGAGAGGTCTGTATGAATCCTCATAGCTTCATTGTATGCATCTCAGAATGCTTTGGTGGCCTCTTATATGTGCTGAGTTGTTACGAAGAGATCCTCTAGATGGTGGAAGGGAATGTTTTGAATCATGTAGAGTTCAAGATCATGGAGGATCTCATATTACTCCTAGTAGAGTGGGTATCATATGACAGGAAAAGCACCGAGTTAGCTGCAGGATAATTAGAGCCTCCTAATGTCATCTAAAGACATCATGGTAGACAAAATATTAGTAGATAAGAAAAATATTTACATTTTAGTTAAGTTCAGTTAAAAAAATAATGAAAAATCCTAAGAAAACTTGAATCGCTAGCGATTCAGGAAAATCGTAGGTGATTACTATGAAACTTGACTATTTTTCTAAACATAGTCAAAATCAATGATTTAACTATCAATTTTATTAAAAAGAAAAGAATTAGTAATTTGTAATTGATCCAGAAATAGAAATGTACATGATTTTTATTTTTTTAAATGATGAAAAATGAAATATTTACCTTGTAGGATGTTGGTGTGGTAGAGGAATGGAAGAAGATGGTTGGTGAGAAAAATGAGCAATTTGTTGATGAATTTGACGTTCCTCAGACATTGTGATGTTGAGTTGTGTTGATGCGGAATGCTTGAATGCTTGATGAGTTGAAAACATGGCAGAGTGTACCTAAAAAACTTGTGAATTCATTCCTCCTCTAAAAAGAGGTGTAAATGATTTTAATTATAGATCGCTAATGATTGGGAATCTTGTCAGTGATTGCGGAAGATATTTTGTTTAGTTAAGAAAGAAAAAAAAATTCTTCTATTTCAAGCGAGATAAATTCAAGGTTTTTAAAGTGGTGGCATGGGTAAATTTGGTTAGTATAGAAGGAGTTTGTATTTTTAGTATACTTAATTAGTTAGTGTTTTTGGAAGGTGTAGTTAATTAGGAGTAAGTTAGTGTGTTTTTGGAATGTGCAGTTAATTAGGAGTGAGTTAGCATTTATGGAAGGTTTAGTTAATTAGCATTAAGTTATTTTTTTACCAATAAGTTATGTACATATGAGAAAACTAGATAAGGTAAAGGTGAGGAGGAATACATGTGAAATGAACGTGGAAGGTATAATGCACGCATTCTAATTTCCCGATCCAATGCTGATTGTGAGAACTTCCTTTTTTCTAGGATGAACTACTTGTGAATACAAAACAAGACCACGAAAAGAATATTAAATAATATATGTCATTGGACTGCCTAGCATATGGTAGACCCGAGAAGTGTGATACTTCCTAGATGGCTATCAATCCACTTTTTATTAAATAAATGAACAAAAATGCAGGAAGTAGAGGTCCTATTACTAACAAGCTGATTTCGGTATCTCAAGTTATTAACAATATAGTATATTAAGTCAAATATTGCAATAGAAAATTATATCTAGATGAGGTTGAGTTATGTTTCAGGATGGGTAGGTAGCCAAGGTGATTACAACATGTCAAGATCAAGTTTTGGGTGGTTTTGGGCTATTTTGGTGAAGGTTATTAGGTCACTATTATAGGTAGGATTACCAGTTACAGATATAGACATCGGTCTGGTATGATTGATGTTTGTTTAGGGAAACCAACGATGGTCAAGGTGACCCGTTTCAATAGAGGCAGAATGGTAGAAACTCAATAAAACTTGGTTTTGGAGGTTCTCTCTGATTGCACAGAGAATAGAAGAGGACGAATAGGTTGGTAAAGATGATTATAATTCTCATAGATGCTTGGGGGTTGAATATGGGGAGCCAAAAGGTTATGGGAGGTTAGATGGGTGGATTAACAAGAAGGTGAGGATGATAGGATTACAAAAGAGAATCATATTTTGAAAATAAAGCTAAAGAAATGATGATCTAAGTAATTATAGAACGATGCAAATCAAAACACACTTACTTGTATTTGCATGCCTGATGGTTGGATGATGGTGATGGTTGATCTGTGAAATTGGTGGTCAGTTTCATGAGATTGTTTTCGAGAATGCTACCATGAATGCCAATACCTTAATATCAGTTTTGGTGTCGGCTAGGGTATGTCTAGCTACATGAGAGGACTCTAGTTCATGCTTGCATGTAGATCTCTCTCTGCAAACTCAAATATTTTTTTCCAACCTCTCAAACAAGGTTATCAAAGTGAATATATGGTAACTGATGATGGTTTAGGTTAACCGACATCGGTTTAGGGTTAACCAACGTTAGTCACGTCGAGAAATCCTAGGTTTTCCAAAATAGTAAATCTTGGCTATCTTTTGGCCATTTTTGCCTGTTGGTTTTGGTGTAAAATGGTATTTTGTGCTCAGATAAGTGGGCATGCTATTATAGAAAGAATAGGCATCTAATTATAGGGTTAGACTAAGTCTCAATTAGTTATGGAAAGTAGAAATTGAGTCTTAGTTCAAAGAAACATGCTAAGAATAGGTCCATGATGAGGTGTGTTGGTGATGTGGTTAGGTGAGGTGGTCAAGTGAGGATATTTATTAATTTAATTAAAATAATTAATTCAATTAATCATGTACACTATGGGATATGAATATATAAGGTATGGATAATTTAACTAAGATGGCTATAAGGGTGGTACAACCTAATTTTGGTGTCTATATTTTTCCCCTTTTCATCATGTAGCTTGTATTGGTAAAAGGCATTGATAAAAACATGAAGTTATTTTCCCATGCGTGGGTGAGAGCAGGGTTTCCCTAAGTGTGGGTGAGGGTGATCCCCCTAACACCAGGAACTGATGAGGTGTTATACGAAATTGGTAAGTGGTTTGATAAATGTGTAGTTGGTGTGAGTTAAGGTAGGTGGGGAAGAGTATGAGTTCTTGGGAAAGGGTAATTCTCAATTTGGGTAATATATAATAGGTCAGGGTCAAATTGGGTAATGGGTAATGGCAATCGAATGCATGCACCTGTATAGAATACAACACAGTACTAGGTTGAAGAGCTTGTAAAATCTACATCATATAAGGTTGATAGGTTTATTCTAACAAGGTTGAAGTGATTCAGGTATCCAAGGTATATCATATGGTCCAGAAACACAATGTAGGTCAAGTGCAAGAATGTTTAGGTATGTTCTGGTACACCAAAGGTTTAGTCAGGATAAATGGAATGGAAATAGGAAAGGTATGGTTGTTAGGCTAAAACAACATAGGTAACAACATCACAAGGTATAAGGAGTACACAAGGTCAATGGTCATACCAAGTAGGTCAGGTCTAGGTAAATAGGTTATGGCATGAGTAAGGCCAAGGTATAGGTAAGTTAGCAAATCCCTAGATGTAATTAAGGAAATGTAGGGGTAGTTTGGGCTTGTAGGTAGGTTGCAATAGGTGTGGGTAAGGTCAAAGGGTATTTGCCAATAATGAGTTAAGGTCAAAATGGGCAAAATGGGGTGAAAATGGTAATAGAAGGCAACCGATGCTAGTTATAAATTAACCAATGTCAGTTTGGTATGATCGACATTGGTCATGTCGAGTTAGGGATAAAAAAGGAAAATTCCACTTTTTACGAAATCATTTAACGATATCAGTTTGAGTGATTGGATTTATGAGGAGATTCGAGGTAGATTTGTGTCATGACAGAGGTGGGAGAGGGTTTGGGTGGGCCACCGACACAGTGGCCAGACATAACACCATGCAAACGACACCGAGATGAGGTAGGAATTGATCTGATTCTATTCTTTTGGTTAAAAGTAGTTTGTTGAAATTATTTTGGTTTAAAAGGTTTTTAGGTGGGAGTTTTATCTTGAATTTTGGGTAAAATGAATTAAATGTGGGAGGGGGAACATCCAATGTAGCTTAAATAGGGTTGGTAATGAAATTAGGTAAGGTTTGGGAAGGGTAGAGCAGGTTTGGAGGTTATTTTTAGGGATTTTTGTAGATGGGGGGGTTTTAATTTTGGTGCCGCGATAGTGACCGACAAAGTTCTAAGGGTGGCCAATGTCAGTTTGCTTTAGCAAACATTGGTAAGGTCTTAGGTGACTGACATCGGTGATAATCAGGACGAACGACATCGGTTAGGGTGGATGAGGGATAGGGATAAGAAAGGTTAGGTGGGTAAGAAAAATAGGTGAAAGGGGAGAAGGGAGGGTACATGTACAGTGAAGGGGGTATAAGGTTAGCATTGGCATAAAGGATATGTAAATAGGTGAAATGATGTTTTTAGAATGATGAGTCATGATTATAATGGGGTAGGAGGTTGGTAGGTGAATTAGGTAAAATGGGGTGAGTAGGATTGGTTTGGTTAGGTATGGTTTGGGTGGTTTAATGGATAACTAAAGGTTGTCATGTTTGTAATAATGTTGTGGTTTCGTTGGACAAAGGATAGGGACCAGTTATGGATGCAGGATAGAGTACCACCTCTATTGCTAGTGATACGACTGAGTGTGACTCGGGAGGAGTGGAGGTACGTGATGGATTTTGGATTGAGTGGAATCTGATGCTACAAGTGTGTAGCTCGAGGTCTGATTTTGATGGTCGCACTCATTGATAGATGGGACTCAGCGACTAAAACATTCAGATTACTGATGTGTGAGATCATTTTCACCATGGAGGATGTATATAGGATCATGCACCTACCGATAGTTAGGGAGAAGGTATATTATATTATGTCAAAGGAATCATAGGGGTGGATAGTGGCTATTTTTGTAGAGGCAATGGCAGCACTGAGGTACCATAGTGTGAGTCTGAGCTATGGAGATATGTATGCGGCCCATCCTTAGAAGATGAGGTTGGTGGTTTTGCTGATGGAGGCGGTATGTTGTTTTCACTTCCCAGATGCAGAGGGTGGGAGATTCCCATGAGCCAAGATGGGGGTTCTCCAAGACATGATGGAGGAGCAGGTCCATTTTTCCTAGGTACTGAATTTCTTGGTGTATTTATTTAGAGATCTTTGGGCCTATGGGACGCTGTAGAGGTTCACCTTGTGCTGCACATTCCTTCTACACTATTGTGCATAAAAGCACATCATATATGTCTGTCCAGTTGGTTTTCCTTGACAAGATTGGTTTGGGGGTGATTTGGTCAGGATTGGTTACATGTGACGGGTACCACTTGATGGACAATAAAGGGAAACGAGAGCCACACATAATGTTGCACATTACATGCAAGTGTTGGAGGGGTTATTTGGGGTTGATATTGTTTAGAGGCCATATGTTAGATTTCTTTCATACAGGCACATGGAAGAGGAGTTGGAGGAATTGCAACTGCTCATGTGGATAGAGGGGTAACATGCCAGCAAGCATGAAATGATACCAGTGGACAGGATCAGACAATAGTTTGGGATACCATAGGATGTGTCTCCACCATTCTCATAATATAGGAGAGATGACGCAGAGAGGCCTATGCCTCTACCAAAACTGATTGTGCCAATAGGGTAGGAGGAGCAGGTGGTGGATAGGAGGATTGATAACACTGGGGTCATAGATAGATACATGTAGTTGTGGACGACACAGCTACGAGCGGCACCACCGAGGCTAGTTCAGCCTAACTTAGCTACTATCATAGGATAACGGGATACCTTATAGGGTCAGTGGCCACCCTTCAAACATAGCTTGGAGTATTATAAGGGAATATCACAGGGTCATAGGCACATGTTTCCACTTTTTAGGCATACGTGGTAGCCTTGCAAGCTCAGGTTACATAGGGACAGGTGCCTACACAGGGTGGTGATGGAGACAGGGGATAGTAAGCCACCTTATAGGCATAGATAACAGGTTTGCATGGCCATTTGGGCACTACACAGGCTCAAATTATGGCCCTACAGGCCCAGGTTACAGTGTGGGCATCTCCATAGGCAGTAGCAAGACAAGGTCGCATGGTACATGGAGGAGGATAGGGTACACAGGTACAAGGTCTAACGCCAGCCCTAGTAGGACAAAGCTCATAGGTTACTGTGAGACCGATGGCACCACCTCAGATGGTGTAGATGACGAGGTTCAAGGATGTCTTGAACAAGGCATGGTATTAATAGGATCACCTGACAACCGCAGGGATAGATGTCCCTTCCTATGCTGAGTATTGGGAACAATGGGAAATGAGTGAGAGGATGAGCTCTCACACTAATAGTTCAAAGAGAAAAGGAGGCCAGAAACCCTAGAGATAGGTTCAGGGTGAGGCCATGAGTTTACAAAGGCCAGACCCAGCTGCAGGTCAGACGAAGACAAGACCGATACCTATGTAAGGCGGAGAGATGTTGGCAGGGCACTAGATAGGCCAAGAGGAGGAGACATATGATACATGGATGGATATCAGGTGGTGTGATGATTAGTCACCATATATGCTTAGTGTATTAGTTTTGGTATATATCAGCCCATGTTTTGATTATGATACTGTCCTGCGTGCCAAATATGGTGAGGATGTACATGAGAATTTTGAGATTTTAAACTTATACCGGTCTACGTGCCGAAGATGGTGAGGATGTACATGAGAGTTTTGGAGATATTGGTATATTTTTGTATCTGTGTATATATGTATTGATACACAGACTCTCCCATTTATATAGTTGATGATATTTATTGGATGGATGATGTACCTTTGTTTTTAATTTCCATTGTTATTGTATATTTATGGAAACTAGGTTAATTAGGCATGATTGAGTTTAGGTCACTTAGGCATGGTGAAGTCTAGGTCAGTTAGGCATGGTGGAGTCAAGGTTATGTAGGAATGATTGAGTTTAGGTCACTTAGTCATGGTTGAGTTTGATTTAATTTCCAAGTTGTTATTTTTATGGAAAATAAGTGATGATGTATGATATGGTGATGTTATAAAATGGTAGCTATGTATGTTTTTATGATTGTTTAATTTACAAGTATTTTGTAAAATGAAAACTAAGGTAGAATGTGGATAGGAAAGTGGGGGAAAATTGGTTAGGGTAAATGGTATCTGAGCTAACCTTCAAGGGCCCCATGCCCTCGGAGTGCTGCCTACATAGCCCCAGTGAAAAGGGGCCTTAGGCTGATGTAGTTCTCCCATAATCTAGGGAATAATATGGTGTGGTAGAGGAATGGGTGGGTAGGGTTTAAGGATGACTGAGTCTAGGTTAGTTAGGCATGGTTGAGTCTAGGTCATTTAGGCATAGTTGCATTTAGGTGATTGTACACATGGTTGAGTTTAGGTCAATTCGGCTTGGTGATGTGGGTGAAAGAGGAATTCTGAAAATATAGGTGTTGATGGTATGATCCTATATAGGAGAATCAACAAGTAGTGAAGAAGGTGAAGGATAAGAGATGACCAAAAGAGCCACCTAATTGGAAGAACCATGACAAGTATACCATACTAAAGGTTGGTTTATGAACATAAGAACCTAAATTCATTGCAAGATTGACTATGCTAAGGGTGAAGAAAGTCACATGATCACAAAATGTCATTTTTACGGAAAGTCCCTTGAGAACGTAGGAGATTAGGGTGAAAATTAAATGAGGTGAAAATGGTTGGTTTGAATGTAACCGAGTGTGAGACAACAAGCCTACTTGGCAAGAGACCTAAGATCAAAATAGGAAAGTCCATAAAAAAGGTTATCATTTTCTCATTTTTATTTTGTTTATAATAGACTGATCGATGCGGGAAGCTTCTGAATATTTTATTTTATTTTACAAGAATAGTCCTCTTTTGATGAGAGACTAAGTACAATATGAATAGCTTTGTATAGATGTCCTTCGAGGGAGCAGTCTATTTATAGGAGTGAGATAGAGAGAAGAGATGTACCTTTTGAGGGAGTCATCTCTTTCTTAGAAGTTCTACTCAAGGAGTTTAATCCCATTTTGCTTTTTTGACGTTTCAGTCATGGACAAGACTATAGAGAAAGATTAGGCTCTTGTTTAGAATACAAAAACCATAGCACAGAGAGGTTAACTATGAAATAAATGGTTTCAAGTGATGAATGACCATGGGATTCCATCTTGACAAAGATGAAAATTATCCATGAAAATCATGCCATGAGTAGGTTTGTGGTACTCATATTAAAGATAAGACTAAAAGGGGATGGGTAATCACATGATTTTTGTTTATTCATTGACCGCAAGAATAGGTAATATGAAAGGTGATGCGTGTTTAAGGGACGATCTTGAAATAAACAGAAGGTGATATAGGACTTGATTCAACAATAGAATGGTTGAAGATGTAAGGCATTGAGGGGTTTAGGTTTGGGTTTACCTTCGAGTGAAGAAAAATGATAAGAACTTGATCCATAGGTATGCATAATGATATAGGGTCCAAGCCAATTAGGAGCGAATTTTCCCCGTTTACTTTTCTCTTCTTTGGTTACATGTTGATTTTCCTTTAGGATGAGGTCATCGACCTAGAAGGTTCGCTTATAGACACATTTTTCATAGGCACGTTTGATATGTTTTTGGTAGATTTAGAGATTATCAAGAGCATTAAGATGAGTTTCATCTAATAACTCAAGTTATGTGAAACGGTCCTGGAGAAATTCATCATCATTGAGCATGTCTTGGAGTGAGATACAAAGAGATGTAATATGGACTTCGAGAGGCAATACAACCTTGGAACCATAGACTAGAGAGAAATGTATGGTAGTCATCGAAGTGTGAATACTAGTACGGTAAGACCATAAGGAGAAAGGAATGTGTGCATGCCAATCCTTTCCAGTATTGTCAACTAATTTCATAAGAATTGTGTTCAGGGTTTTATTGGTTGATTATTCTTGGCCATTTATTTCTGGGTAGTAAGGTGGACAAAAACTAAGTTCAATGTTAAAGGCGTCACAAATTTTTCATAAGGTTTTGTTTTTGAACTATTTTCTGTTATCAGTGATGAGATGGTGAGGTACACCAAAGCAACAAATAATTTGATGGTTGATGAATTCACAAATTTTCTCAACTTTTCTAGAGATGAGGGGGATGGATTCTTCCCATTTCATGTAGTATTCAATAGCGGTTATAATCCATTGATGGTGTTGTGAAGAATGAGGATTGATCTCTCCGATAAGATTCAAACCCCATTAAGAGAAAGGCCAAAGGTATCATGCGACCTGTAAGGCATGACTAGGTGTGTGATGAAGATTAGCATGTTGCTGGAATTTCACACAATGTTTGACATAGTCACAACAGTCACGGTTGAGGGTGGGCCAATAATAGTCTAGGTGAAGAATGAATTTAGTGATAGCTAGGCCACTGATGTGACCTCCACAAAATTTGTCTCAAACTTCCATGATGGTGTAGGGAATTTCAAAACTTGTAAGGCATCGTAAGAGAATATCGTCGAATCTGCATTTATAAATAAGACCACCCATGTTGACATAGAGAGAAAAACTTCTAAGAAAGGTGCGTTATCCATTACGCGTAAGTTTGGGAGGTATAATCGAAAGGGAAAGGTACTCTGTAAAATGCTTATATCAAAGGTCACATGGGGCAAGTTTAATGGTTCCAATGAAGTTGACGTTTCAAAATAAATAAGAAGGTGATTGCAAATTTTTTACTGTGATAAATATTTTTGAGTCGGAGGGCGAAGCAAGTATCTTTGATGCAAGACATGCCATGGTATCTGAAATTTTGTTAGTGGAGTGCTAAGTGGTATTGTCGTAACAGTCAAAGGTAGTCAAAAGTATGTTGACACAATGTTTATACTTTTGAATTATTTCATTACGACACTGGTATATACTATTGACTTGGTTTACGACTAATTGAGATTCACCAAAGATATTAATTGATTTTACATATAAGGTGATGAAAATTTTAAGACCTATTATGAGTGCTTCGTATTCGGCGATGTTGTTAGTGCAATAAAAATCTAGTTTGAAAGATAACAACATAGGTTGACCATTAAGAGGAATGAGGATAACTCTGAAGACACCCCCATGTTGACATTTTGAACCATTGAAGAATAAGGTCATTTGGTAAACGGTATCATCCAAAGAGAGGGTAGCAATGGATTCATCTAGAAAATTGAAGTTAGAGGGTTGATTTCCAGAGAATGGTGCATCTACAAGTTGGTCAGTGATGGTTCGACCTTTGATATATTTTTGATGAATGAATTCAAGGTTGAGGTCTACAAGAAGCATGAGCCAATGTGACACACATTGATTTTGGTAGGGTTTGGAAAACCTGTAATGTAAGGGGTTAGTGTTAGTAATGAAAAAGGTTTTGTGGTTGAGCAGGTAATGATGAATTTTATTGGAAACAAAAACTAAGGCTAAGTAGAATTTTTCAGTATGGTTATATCTGGTTCATAGTCCAAAAGGGTATGGCTTATGTAATAAACCAATTTCTTGATGTGTTTCTCATCGCGATGAGCGAGCATGACACCCAAGGAATGATCAGTAGTGGAAAAGTATTATAAAAGGGTTGGTCATCATTAGGAGGAATGAGCACTGGTGATTGGAAAAGGTATTTTTTAAGGCATCAAAGGCTTTGTGGCATTCATGATCCCATTTGAAGGAGATGTCATTTTTTAGGAGATGATGAAATGGTTGGAAGTAGTCAAAAAGTTAAGAAATAAACTGATGAATAGATTGTAACTTACCTTGAAAAATTCAAAGTTGGCAGAGATTAGTAGATGGATACATTTCAAGAATAGACTTTAATTTAGTAGGATCAACTTCTATTCCACATAAAGAAATGATGAAACGAAGGATCTTTCCCGAGAGAACAGTGAAGACACACTTTTTGGGTTGAAGGTGAACACAATACTTGATGAGACGGTCAAAGAATACCTTTAGGACTGTGAGATGTTCAGCCCAAAATCTGTATTTTACAAGAAGGTCATCTACATAACCTTATAATATACGATGCATGATGTCATGGAAGATATAAGTCATAGCCCGTTGATATGTAGCACCAACATTTTTAAGGCCAAAAGGCATGAATCGATAACATAAGGTACCCCAAGAAGTGATGAAAGTAGTTTTGTGTTGATCTTCTAGAGTGAGTAATATTTGATTATAACCTGAGAAACCATTCATGAGTGATAACATCTCATGACCAACAGTGATATCAACTAGCTGGTCAATACCTGGTAGAGGAAAATCATCTTTGGGGTAAGCTAAGTTGATGTCATAAAAATCCATGCAAATGTAAATTCCTCCTGTCGCTTTCATGATAGGAACAATGTTAGAAATCCATTGGGGATAGTCGATGGGTAGGATGAAGGAAACTGAGAGAAGGTGTTGAAGTTCCTATTTGACAAGAAGGGTAATGTGAGGATGCATTTTTCACATATCTATTTTAAGGGTTTGACTTCAGGAATGATTACGATATTATTGACCATAATGTTTGGGTCAATACTAGGCATTTCAGCATAGGACCAAGCAAAATCATTTCTATGATCCCAGAGGAAAGAAGTAAAAGCTTCATGTTCAACAACATATAAATATTGACCTATCTTTAGAATGTGTGGGTCATCCTAAGTGTTAATATTGACTTCAATGGTCGATTCATTAAACATGGTTTACATCTTAGAAGGAAATTACCAGTGAATATAATAATCTTCTGCACCAAGCTAGGTGAGGATAGAATCATTATACTGACATTGAATGACGTTAATAGAAGGTGTATCATCATCAATCATGTTAGGATACCGGAAGGGAAGAGAAGAGGGAGTCTCACCATTGCGTTGATAAGTCAAAGGTCCCAAGGAAATGGTGTTCATGAAAAAACAAAGTTAGGAGGAATGGATTTTGGATCCATAGATTTTGTGGGTGAGGGTGGTGACATTGGTGAACAGGGTGGATAAGGTTTGTCTTCCTGAATGAGTTAAACGTAGGGCTTCTTGAAGGATATTTCGGTGAATCCGATACCACTACGGTCTTTATTTTTATGGGTGGTACATGGGATGATGGTATGGTGACCTTGTTTGTAAAAACCAAATCCAAATCCTTTCCATTCACAACGATGAAGGAAAGTGTGGGGAAAGCAATAGTTGGTGAGATATTGGAGGTTATATGAAAAGGGTCGTGTTTGGGATGGTGGTTTAGGTGAATAGGTGGAAGTGTAAAGTCCCCCATATGTTAAGTTGGTGTGAAGGTGGAGATGATCATAAGGGAAGACATATCCTATGTTATAATCATAACAAGGATGTTGGTGTAGGTTACCATACTATTGCAGAGTAAATAATGTGTTGATATAGTAGAGACAATACTACCATAGAGTAAGGCATTGAAAAACACCCTCTAATGGATCGGTAATAGATATGTGGGTAGCGAGAATAGATGAATTACTAGGAAATTGGTTAGGAGGGGTATCAGGTTGTTGGTAAGTAGATGAGCTAGTTGCAGAGGCTGCAAAAACAATAGGAATATAAGAGTTAGGTGTGGGAGAGGTTCTGGCAGCATTGGTTGATGGGGCTATTAGTGAAGGATAAGTGGTAGTAGTGGTATATGCCTTAACTGGTACAAGTACATTGTTAGGTTAGTACAACATGTTACAAGTTTTGAATGGTGATGGGTTAGCTGGGATGGTATAGTTATGTCCTTCATGTTAAAATTTTACACAATGGTGTAAAGTTGAAGGAACACAACACATGACGTGAATCCAAGGTTGGCCAAGCAACATGTTATTTTTAGAATTCTCCCTCTAAGATGTAAAAAAAATTTGGGATAGTGCGAGGGCCCACATGAATGTGAAGAATAATGGTGCCAATGGTGGAATTGACTGCGTCATCGAAATAACACAGCATAATTGGGTTATTATGCATGAAATTTGAAGGGATTCACATTTGATTATATGCATGAGAGGATATTATGTTGATTCTAGAACCACCATAGATCATAACGCACCGTACACATATATTATCAATATAGAAGGAGATCAAAAGGGAACGACCAGGGTCATTTGATTGGAGAGGTATGATATTCTCATCAAAAAACCTGAGGGTGGTTACTTGATGAGTGGGCATGGGGGTAGAAGAAGGAGATGATTGGGTAAGACAGGCCACATGGTGAGGGGTGATAATGGAGGCTATTGGTGTGGGGTCATTAGGTAAAACCTCAATGGATTGCAAAACCTCCATGAGGTCTTGTCAATGAGATTCATAGGTTTTGACGAGATCATACAAATAAAAGTTTAGAGTGGATTGGTGTAATTGTTTTATCATTGTACTATGGGTGACCCCCTTAAGAAATAGGGTATGTGGTTCCTCAAATGGTGATTTTGGGTGTAGGTGCAGATGGTATATTGGGCACAAGATTATTTGATGTGCTAGTTGCTTTTTCTTTTCCTTTGTCATTTTGGGCATGAGTGGCAAATTGGACCATGTTAATCTAGGGGAAGGAGGTAGATGGATAATAAATGTCATGAGTAGTATAATGACATGATGGACAAAAACCTATGCGGGGTAAGAACCTTTAGAATTGAGTAGGGCACACTAACATTTAGGTGGTGGTTTGTCCAACTCTCTAATACGGACCATGTTGATCTCAAATTTTAGAGGTGGATAAAAGGGTTGTGGATGTGGTGATGTAGGCCACTGAATAGGTAGTGAGTGGGGATGTATGGTCTTTATCAAGAAGATCATTGTCATCAAAATTTTCTTCAGGAGAACATAATTGGAGGAGAGGATTTTTGAGAGCCTTACAACCCTCTACATCATGTCCAGACACACGATGGTAGGTACAAATTTTAGTTTCATCAAACCCTTTTGGTTTGGGTTTGAGGGGGTCGTAAGGTCTAAGCGGAGGTAATGTGATGACTGAGTTCTTTAAGAGGTTTGATAAAATGTTGGTGTAGGACCCTACCAATGGATCATAGTGGGAAGTGAGTGTGGATTTGGGTAAACGTGTGGATGATTATGGTGGAATAGTTTTTATAGGAGGTGGAATAGGTTTGACCACTGGTTTGGTAGGTGGAACTATCTTATATTTTGATGGTATCTGCTTGAGTAAAGGTGTGGTAGAAGAACTAGCAATGGAAGGTGTTGTTGGTTTAACTACCTTGTTGGAGGGTAGTGGGTTCTTGTCTTTGGATTGCACCTTCTTGGGTAGAGGTGAGGTGGGAGTGTCATCACCAATCCGGAACTATGATAATTCTTCATCGGAAACTCCTCGTGCTATGATTATTTACTAATGCATAGCCTTTAGTTTGGTGGATGTAATTTGGAAACAAAACAACAACCGAACACAAGAATACCATCGACTATGATAAGACAAAATGATGACAAATCTGAAATATCAAAGTAAATTATAATATTAACATGAAATTGTTACAATCTCACCCATGAGGTACTTTGGCAAGACTATGGGAGAAACTTTACAATTACACCTCTTGATGGCTTCTTCAACACACCTTTAACTGATGGCTTCCTTTGCACACTTCTTACAATATTTCTCACTACTTCTTTCTATGCTAAATGAGGGGGGTAGCCTCTCTATTTATATAACTTCCAGGCTTATCCATCTTATCTCTAAGATAGGATAAGAAATCCACTCTAACAAATCATATTCCATACCTTAACTCTTATCTGTACATGTAGGCTTATCTATTAAGATAAGATAAACCTTATCATTTTACATGGGTTCCACATTTTTAGACTTTTTACAAATAAAATACACAAAATATTTATGACCTCACTCCTTGTCTTTATTACTAATATAATATTTCTAATTCCTAATCATGTAGACCCTACTTCTCTAATTACCCAAACTTTGACATTTTAACATTACCCGGACCACTTACGACAAATATTTACTTTTTACAACATTCCTATTGTACTTTGACTGTTACCGTACTCCACATTATTGGTGGCACTGTACTGACAGCGCCGTTATCTTCTATCGGACGCTACTAATAATTACACTTAACAAAATCCTATTCCTAATACATACATTAATGAAATAGAAATTATGGAGGAAAATTTTAGTGTCGACATCTTCACCCTTCCTAGCTTCTACTCCATCCTCGGAGTAGACTATTCTGGTGCTTGAAAAATCTTCAACTTGTCGTGGTTGAACCATTTCGTAATGGGAGTGCCATCCAATTCCTCCAGTCGGTACGTACCATTTTCATGCACAGCTGCTATTTTGTAGGGCCCCATCCATTTTGGAAGAAATTTTGTGTCTTCTTTTTTTGTATCTGGAATCATATACTAGGACCAAGTCATTCACATGAAATGGAGACCATCGGATCTTTTGATCAAAGTATTTCTTCTGCTTCATTTTCTTCTTATGGCTTGTATCCTTTGTTATTTCCCTCATTTCCTCTAGCAAATGAAGATGTACCAACCTTTCTTTTACTGAATCACTTTCATCCATCCTTTCATTTTTCATAACTCTCACAGTGGGAATATCAAACTCAATAGGAAGAACTGGATCAATGCCATAGGCCCACTGAAATGGGGAGTATCCTGTTGCTGACTTTGATGTTGCCCTATATGCCCACAATGCTGCATGAATCCTTTTATCCCATTTATGTACCTGCAAAGCTGCATCTTTTGCTAGAATTTGACATAACACAAAATTTGTTCGTTCCACCTGTCCCATTTGTTCTTGGCTTGTATGTTGTTGCCTTCCTGTGCTTAATAGAAAACTTATTGACTAGGGCTTCTACCACCTCATTAATGAAGTGGCTTCCTTGATCTGTTACAATTTCTAATGGACAAACCAAATCTGGTGACAATGCGTTCATATATGAACCTTGCCACTTCATCCATGGAAGTTGTTTTCAATGGCCTAGCTTCAACCCACTTGGTTAAATAATCTGTGGCAACTACAATATACTTATTTTGACGTGATGTAGTTGGAAGTGGACCTACAATGTCTATTCCCCATTTTTCAAAGGGACCAAGGGGAAGAATAGGACATAATGGAGCTGATGAAGTCTTACGGTTACCATGTGTTTGACAAATATCACATGTCTTACAATAATTATAACAATATTTAAAAAGAGTGGGCCAGTGATAACCTGCATCCAAGATCCTTCTTGCTGTAAGTTGTCCAGAGAAGTGCCCTCCACATGTACCATTGTGGAATTCTTCTAGCAGCTCCTTTCCTTGATCACGTCCAACTGCCCTCTTATACTGTCCATCAGGTCCTATTCGAAATAATGCTCCATGTAGAACAGAATATGGACGACTGGCTTGAGTAATCTTTCTCTTAGTCTTTGCATTGGCACCATCAGGAAACTTGAATTCATTCAGATAATTCCAAATATCTATGTATTCACTGGGGATTGTGTCAAGGGAGAACAATGCTGCATCGGGAAAATCATCATCATCACAAGATGATCCTAAACCATCATAGGCTTGAGAGAGTGCATCTGCATTGACATGCTTCTTTCCTAGCCTATCTATAATATCAAATTCAAATTCTTGTAGCAAAATTATCCATCTTGCTATCCTCCCTGATGGGTTAGGCTTATTGACAATATATTTCAGAGCCTGATGATCCGTTACAACTATAAATTTCTGCCCTAAGCAAGTAATTTCTAAACTTCTTTACAGCAAAAATGATAGCCAGAGCCTCTTTTTCAGTTACAGTATAGTCTACCTCAGCACTGCTCATTTGTCTGCTCCCAAAGTAAATTGGATGTTCATTCCCATTTTCATCCTTTTGGCTCAATGTACTACCTAGTACTGCATCTGAGGCATCAGTGTACACAATGAATGGCTTGCTCCAATTTGGATTCTTCAAAATAGGTGAAGACACCAAGGCTTCCTTCAATTGTCCAAAAGTTTCATGCGCCTTGTTTCCTGTTCATAAGCAACATCCTTCTTCAAGAACTGGGTTAGTGGCTGTGTAATCTTTGAGAAATTCTTGATGAACCTTCTATAGTAACCCACATGGCCTAAAAATGATCTCAACTTACTTCTATTCATAGGAAATGGTAAATCTTTGATTTTTGAAACTTTATCAGGATCAGTACCAATACCATCTCTGGATACAACATGCCCTAACAAAACTCCTTTAGAACATCCAAAGACACACTTTGTAGGGTTTAGTGAGGCTTGTGTTTAATCTAACCTTTGAAATGCTGTCTCCATCTGGTGCAGGTGGTCCAACTTGCTCCCATAGATGCAAAAATCATCCAGAAATACTCTGATGAAGGTCCCAATGCAGGGTTCGAACACCCTATTCATCAAACGCTGGAATGTTTTTGGAGCATTACACAACCCAAAAGGCATAACTCTATAAGCAAACGTTCCCCAAGGAGTGGTGAATGTGGTCTTCAGCTGATCTTTCTCTGCTATACGAACTTGGTTGTAGCCGCTATATCCATTAGCAAAACTATAACACTCCTGGCCAGCTACTTCGTCCAAGATCTGATCTAAAAATGGAAGAGGGTAATGATCCTTCTTTGTTGCCTTATTGAGCTTCCTGTAATCAACACAAATGCGTAGCTTCCCATTCTTTTTTATTGAGATCACAATGGGAGAAACCCATTCTGAATTCTCCATAGCAAATATGAATCCTGCATCAAGCAACTTATCTATTTCTTCTTTTACAGTCTTGGAAAAATTAGGATTCATTCTATATGGCATTTGCTTTATGGGCTTAGCACCATCTACCAGCTCAATACAATGTTCTACCCAACTTACTTGACAGAATTCCTTGTAACCAAAAGTGAATAGGTGTATGTACCTTTGAAAGAGCTGGAGGTAGGATTCCTTCTCACTCTCCATCACAGCATCACCAATCTTTATTTGTTGGAGACGATCATCAAATTCTTCTTCAGATAATTTTATGGGGTCATGAGTTGGTGTGATTGGAAGGATATCCATGACTGAAACATCCACCTCACTTTCTTCATCTTCAGTGTCCACTTCACTGGTACTAGAGTAATCAGAGGATGTCCAATCATCATTTTCATCACTTGAATCCACAGGTTCTGCCTTATGATGTCGAGGGATCATATTTATCTTCACCCTCTCTCTACCACGTCCAAGTGTCATGAAACCTTCATTCCAGTAGTTTCTTGCATGAACTCTCCTTAGCCATGGTCTTCCTAGCAGCATTGGGTACGCAACAGTACCATTTTTCATCACCTGAAAGTCTACCACACATACCACACCCATAACAGATATTGCCACATTTGAAACTACACCTTCTGGTTTAGTTTTTCCTTTATTTAATGACCTTAACATAAGTGTTGAAGGGCAATCAATTTTTAAACCCAACATATTCATTACAGACTTGGTCATTACATTAACTGCAACACCTCCATCAACTAAGACATCATGAATTGAAATACCATTACATAATACCTCAGCTTGTGGAGCATAGGGATCTACCTCTGCCTCGAAAATAGGGACCTCAACCTCCTTCCTTCTTCGAGCATTAAGTCCACCTCGCAACTCCCGCCTCTTCTCAGAAGACATAGCCAAGAGTTGACCATATGTAATATTTTCAGGCCTTTTGGACAGATCTTCCAAGATGGAGTATGGTCCTTGCCCCTGTGAAATCAGAAAATCCTGCACACCCAACTTTCTTCTCCTATGCTTCTTACTAGTTTCTTCTTTCATCTTCTTAGGATCATTCCATCTTGATTATCTTTTTCTTTCTTTCTTTTTGTTACAAAAACATCTACTTCATTATTTCTACTGTTATCTACTACATCAAGAGAATTCACAGGTGCTTTTCCTTTATCATTATCTCTTGTACCAGATGTAGAAGCTCTATCTAGACAATTATACTTATAATGATGCTTTTTATAACAACCATAACAAAAAACTTCAGAAATATTTCTTTTTGGACCTCTATCTCCTCCCTGAGAATTAAATTCCTTTCCTTGAAGAAGATTAATAGTTAACTGACTCATCTTTTTGAGTAGATCTTCATACTCAGTAGATGTACTAGGAGAAATATTTGTGCTCGCCGGGAGTGGTTGTGGATTCTGGACCAAAGGTACTGGTGTAGGCTCTACTTTAGCAACAATTTCTTTGGACTCCTCTTCCATGCTTTCTTCTTGCCTTCTTGCAATCTCCTTTGCTTGTTCAATGGTAGCTGGGTGGTCATACTTCACTCGTTGTCTGATCTCTGGCTTCATCCCAAGAATGAAGTGCTTACAGAGGAGATTATCCACGCCATTCATCAACCCATCCACTAGTCCTTCCTTCCAGATCTGGGCATCGAGCTTCCTCCTTAGCTCTAGAACAGGAGCATGATAATCCCTTATCTTCTCCTTCTCTCCTTGGGATAGCTTTGTGATCTCGATCATGAGATCTGCATATTTCTGTTGTTCACCAAATTCTTCAAGAAAACTTTCGGTTAATAAATCCCACGAATTTTTCACATTATCACCTAGTGTTTCAAACCACCTACGTGTTGAACCATCCAAAAAGGTGGGAAAAAATTCAGTCCATTGTTCCCTTCTTATAAGGCCATTACAAATACAAGATCGTTTAAACTCTTGAATGAAAGAAGAAGCATCTTCATTAGATTGAGCTGAAAAAATAGAAATCTTTCCCATTTTCAAAAGTAACCACCATGAAATACCAACCCACAAGTACAATTAACAAGACTTATGTGCACAAATAATTGGAATCACTATACTAGAAAGTGACTTTACACCTTTCTACAGTAAAATAGAAATGACCACGGTAAGCTATGGTAAAACTTGACTTACTACGGTAAAAAATGACTTTACTATGGAAAACACTATTCATGGTAAAAAGTGAAGTTATTGCGGTAAATACTATTCACGGTAAAAAGTGACTTTACTACGGTAATTACTATTCCCAACAAAAAGGACTTTACCAGGGTAACTACTATTCATGGCAAAAATGACTTTAACATGGTAACTACTATTCACGGTAAAAATGACTTTACCATGGTAACTACTATGCATAGTAAAAACAAGGTTACCCTCCAATTAATTTTTGCCTAAGTGGGAATATCTCTCCAGAAAATCCACCAACGAGGAATGGTCCTGGCAACAGAATCAAAATGTCATCACCAATCTGGCACTATGATAATTCTTCATCAGGAACTCCTCGTGCTATGATTATTTACTAATGCACAGCCTTTAGTTTGGTGGATGTAATCTGGAAACAAAACAACAACCGAACACAAGAATACCATCGACTATGATAAGACAAAATGATGACAAATCTGAAATATCAAAGTAAATTATAATATTAACATGAAATTGTTATAATCTCACCCATGAGGTACTTCAACAATACTATGGGAGAAACTTTACAATTACACTTCTTGATGGCTTCTTCAACACACCTTTAACTGATGGCTTCCTTCGCACACTTCCTACAATATTTCTCACTACTTCTTTCTATGCTAAATGAGGGGGGTGGCCTCTCTATTTATAGAACTTCCAGGCTTATCCATCTTATCTCTAAGATAGGATAAGAAATCCACTCTAACGAATCATATTCCATACCTTAACTCTTATCTGTACATGTAGGCTTATATGTTAAGATAAGATAAACCTTATCATTTTACATGGATTCCACATTTTTAGACTTTTTACAAATAAAATACACAAAATATTTATGACCTCACTCCTTGTCTTTATTACCAATATAATATTTCTAATTCCTAATCATGTAGACCCTACTTCTCTAATTACCCAAACTTTGACATTTTAACATTACCGGACCACTTACGACAAATATTTACTTTTTACAACATTCCTATTGTACTTTGACTGTTACCGTACTCCACATTATTGGTGGCACCGTACTGACGGCGCCGTTATCTTCTATTGGACGCTACTACTAATTACACTTAACAACATCCTATTCCTAATACATACATTAATGAAATAGAAATTATGGAGGAAAATTTTAGTGTCGACAGGAGTACATGATGTATAAGGGAAATAAGATGGTGGAAGAGGATAGGTTACCCATGGGGACAATAGAGGTGTAGTGGAAGTGGTTAGTGGAGGCAGGGTAGAATGTATGGGTTGAAGTCACATAGGAAATGTTGGGGTTATTGTAGTTGGTGGAGGTATAGGTGGTAATAAATGTACGAGTGAGGGTGAGGGATTTTATTGTGTAGGTAAATGAGGTGTAACAAAGGATCATGATGAAGCAGTAGGTTGTTTCGCTTTCGATTTTCCTTGGGTAGAAGGGTTGTTTGGCCAAGGTTGATGGGTGAGGTTCTAGGATGGACAAAAGGGGTGAAAGTGACAAAGGTGTGGTAGGTGAGACTAGTGTATGTGGCGTAGAAGGTTGGGTCTTCCTTTTAGGTGGACAAATAATTTTGGTGTGGGTCTGGGAAGATGTGGCTAAATCCAATTTGATGGGTGGATAGGTAAGGCTTGATGTCAGAATGATACCCATGGTAGTGATGGGTCTAGCTATGGATGAAGAGCCAGGTTTGGGCCGGTTCTTAGGTATAGGAATGGTTTTAGTCATGGGTAAAGGTGATGAAGAAGAAGCCATTTCAATAGGCATGGTCAAGGTCGATCTAGTTGCTGGAAATACCTTTGGATAGATCGTGGGGGTATATGTAGGAAACATTTGCATTTGAGGCGAAATAGGGAGGAAAAGACTTGCCCAAAGCATGGGATTATAAATGTAATCTAAGAGATTGAACAATCCTAAAAATGACACTTTTTTAAGAGGAGATGTAGTTGGTTTAGTTGCAATCCCTATAAAATATGTCTATGAGAAAGGGAATTGGTTAGCCTCAGACTCTATGGGTAAAAGAGTGGAGATTAGATTAATAAGATCCTAGAATATTAATGGGGAATTTTCCCCAACAGATAGTGGCATGTCTAAAGGATCTCCCATGGGTAGGAGAGATGGTAGGTGGGGTGAGGTAGATTCCTATTTCGATAGAGGAGAAATTAATGCCGATTCTCCTGCGGGTAGGAGAGTCAATACCATTAATTGTTTGATAGGTTGTGAGGTAGATGATGAAATGACATTAGTAAAAATTTTGGACTCCTCCATCGGTAAAGGGGGAGATGAAGAAGGATCCTCTATGGGTGAAGGAATGGATGAGGTATGCTCCTCTGCGGGTAGAGGAGTGCGTGCCAGAATTTCCTCAATAGTTAAAATAGGTGGACATTGAGGAATGATTGGTACAATATCAAAAACAATGTCGACTTCATAGACGTAACTATTGTTGGTTGAAGGTTCACCATTTTGATTAGATGATGGTGTACGGTTGGGGAATGACTTCTTAAATATATGCAAGTTTTTATTTTCTAGTGCATTGGGGTTTTCCAGGATGAAATATCCATTATCTAACATTTCCTGGACAATTTTCTTAAAAGTTCTGCAATTACCATCACTATGGCCTTTAACTCGATGATAATTACAATAGTCATGTTCCTTATACCATGTGGGCATAGGATGAGTAGGATCGAAATTGGTATGAGGTTTTATGGGGGGTAGTGTAATGGCTCCAGTCTTAAGAAGATTTTCCAAAACTGAAGAATAGGGCTCTCTAATCATAGTGTACTTTCATTGTTCCTGTCAGAGTTGAAAATTATAGATGGGAGAAAGATTAGAGGAAGGTTTGTCTTGATTAGATGGATGGAATGGACCAAATTTTAGAACTACTGCATTGGTAGATCCTTTGGCTTTTGAATAATTATTTTGGGGCTTTGAAGAAAAAGAAGCATCATTTGACTTGAATACGGCATTTTTGTTTCATAATTGGATTTTCTTTTCTTCAATGGCATGAATTTATAGATTTCACACCATATCAAATGCTTCATTGAAGGTACAAAAGGTTTGTACCTATAGAGTTGGTGAGATGTTTCTAGCACAAGCTCTAGTAAACAACTCTATACGATCCACTTGAGGTAACTGGAATGTTAATTGGTTGATAAGACTTTGCCAGAGAGCAATGAAATCTGGGATAGATTCATCAACATACTGCCATGTCGAGTATAGATCAGTCATGGTGACTTTTTTGACGATATTGATTTAGAAGTGGTTCAAAAATTCTTTATGATATTGATTGATTAGATGGAATACCTGGGTAAACCACTATACTAATCTATGGTGGGTCTAGTCAAGGACATGGGTGATGTCTGTAGGAGTAAAGCATCATCGTGGGAAATTAGATAGCATCAATGTTTGAATGACCGCATAGGAATAGATGGATGAATAGGCTAATTACAGATTTCCTCATAAGTTAAGGAGTTGCGAGAGCTGGAAACTGATGCTTATAATGTCTGCATATTTTCCATCATCATCTTAATGAGGTCATTGGTGGCTTGTGATGAATGGGCACCTCCTATAGTAAGGAGAATTTGATGATGGGTGTATGATGTGGATGACATCCCGATATATGGGGGTGGCGAATATGAAAAATGTGAAGGGGGAATATATGAGGGTGGAATATATCCTGAATAAGTGATAGAAATGATCGAGGATTATTGATGATGCGTGTAAACAAGTGTAGTAGTCATAAAAATTCTCATAGTAATTAGGGGTAGAGACTATGGGATGGAAAGGATGAGGTTTTGGAATGAGGTGTGGGTTGCCGACACCATGGGTGGTTGTGATGTAATTGATGTATACAAGGAAATGGGTGTAGATGGGGCATTGCTCAAGGAGGTTGGTGAAGAAATGGTCAACACCAGAGGGGAAATAGATGTCGTTAGTGCAGTAATTATGGAGGACGTGGGGTCTAGTTGAGACACCACATGTGGTAAAGTGGATGAGGGTAGCACCGAGCTAGTGCTAGTTATAGCTGATGCAGAAGTGGGTGTGAGGGAAAGAGGGATATATACGAGCATTTTGTATACAAAATATCTTGAGGAGTCTCAGCTAGATGAATCGGTGATATAATATTGTAGGGAAACAGGATTATGGTCAAGGATTCTTGCAAAATCCTCATCATTGGTAGTGATGGTGATGGGATGAGTAGGATCCATAGGCAACAGGATGAAAGGCGGTGATGGGATAGGTGGGAGTGGCTAAAGGCTGGTTTGAAATAACAAGGTGTTGTTTTGGCTGCGAGTCAACACCATGTGAATTAGTATTGACCTGGTCAAATTGTACTCTGCAAATGACACAAAAAAAAACAACAAATGGAGAGGGATGAATTATGGGAAGTAAATTTGATTAGTGTTTTAGTTAAAAATCAAACACAGTAACCGAAGATGGTTAGATTGACCGATTCCCTTTTTAAAGGGGAACCAAAAATGGTTATAATAACCGATATCGATTACTATAATGAATCATTAGTTTTTCAAATGAGGAAAAAACTGATGAAAATAAAATAATGAAAATTGCATTAGGATGTGATATGAAAGTTCTAGAGATATGATGATGTTTTGAGAACTTCAAGTAGAATAGAAGATTTGATGAATGCTATCTTTGGGTAAAATGGCCAAAAATGAGTTGAAAATGACACCGATTAGGTAAACCGATGACAGTTAGATATAAAATGATGAAGGTCATTGGACCGACACCGGTTACTATAAAATTAGAAGAAGTGAAGAAAAATAGATTTTTTGAATTAAGTTAGATGGAACATTAACCCATAAATCTGAGTATGATAAAAATGGGATAGACTCAAAAATAGTCAGACGACACCAAGTATGATGGTGGAGTGTGAAAGGAAGAAGAAAATGAAACACACAACCTCACAACTCAAAATACAACTCAAGAACAAAGATAAGAAAAACATGCAACCCTATAAGTTAATTTTAGGTTGTTTTAGCTTATGCTATTTAAGATTGACTTGTGAATTCAGAACAAATTTTTTTTGTTGGGAAGGCATCCTATGAAGAGGTAAATTATAAAGGGTGGTTTCAGGTTATGTTTTGGTGGGGGAGGTCCTTTTCTAAGATAATAACTGGACAAAGAAACCATTTGGGTGCCCATTGTCAATCCTCTGATTGTTTTATCATTGACAACTTATTCTAAGTAATGTGTTGTTTAATAAGATGTGTGAATTTTATTTGTACAGTTTGGAAAAGAGAGAGTGAGAAGAGAAAATTCTTTCTACGATTCAATTATGTCAACCATCAATTGGGCATGAATTCCAGCATTTAGGTTTCCCTCAGTTTTTAATGTGAGCTAAAATGCAACATACAAGGATGAAATTCAATAGTTTTTAGAACCAAAATCAATAATTAACTTTGATGTAGCAAATGATGAATAGGTTAAGAACGTGCTCTTTCACTACTATGTAAATTTAGGAAGAAAGAAATGATTCTTTTTAAACAAAAAATCACAAATGTCATTTAGACAATTAGAAGAAAAGAATGTTACCAAGGAGAAGATTAAATGTGTATTTTTAAAAAATAAAGAAATGCAAAAGATTTACCTATATGAAGAAAATGTAAAGAACCTAAGAGAGGGTCCCACCGGGCATGCCAAAATATTACACCAAGAAGTTGCATACGTATGAGTAAAACTAATAAGGTAAAGGTGAGGAGGAATACCTGTAAAATGAAGGTGGAATGTAGAATTTGCACGTTCTAATTTTCTGATCCAAAGTTGATTACGAGAACTTCCGTTTTTCTGGAGGAGCTACATGTGAATGCAAAACAAGACCACAAGAAGAATATCAAACAATATATGTCAGTGGATTGCCTATCATATGCTAGATCTGGGAAGTGTGATACTTCTTAGATGGATATCAATCCACTGCTTATCAAATAAATGAACAAAAATGTAGGATGTAGAGGTCCTATTACTAACAAGTTGATTTCAGTATCTCAAGTTATTAAAAATATATTATATTAAGTCAAATATTAAAAAATTAGATCTAGCTAAGGTTGGGTTATGTTTCAGGTTGGGTAGGTATCTAAGGTGATTAGAACAGGCCAGGATCAGGTTTTGGGTGGTTTTGGGTTATTTCGGTGAAGGTTATTAGGTTGATGTTATACTCAGGATTACCAGTTACAGAGACTAACGTTAGTTTGGTATGACCAATGATGGTTTAGAAGGAAACCGACGACGGTCAAGGTGACCGACATCAGTAGAGGTGGAATGGTAGAAACACAATAAAACTTGGTTTTGGAAGTTCTTTGTGATTACACAGAGAATAGATGAAGGATGGATAGGTTGGTAAAGATGTTGTGAATCCTCAGAGATTCTTGGGGATTGAATATTGGGAGCCAAAAGGTTATGGGTTGTTAGATGGGTGGATTAACAGGAAGGTGAGGATGGTAGGATTACAAAAGAGAATAGGATTTTAAAAATAAAGCTAAAGAAATGATGATCTAAGTATAGAACGATGCAGATCAAAACACACTTACTTGTATTTGCAAGCCTGATGGTTGGATGATGGCGATGGTTGATATGTGAAACTGGTGGTCAAAGCTACATAAGTGCTTCATGGAATGCTGTTGTGAATGCCAATTCCTTCATATTAGTCTAGGTGTCGGCTAGGGTGTGTTTGGATGCACGAGAGGACTCTTGTTTGTGCTTTCCTGTAGATATCTCTCTCTTAGAACTTGAATAATTTTTTCTAACCTCTTGAACAAGGTTACCAAAGTGAATATATGGTAACCAATGATGGTTTAGGTTAACCGGTGTCAGTCTAGGGTTAACCGGTGTTAGTTACGGTGGGAAATCCTAGGTTTTCCAAAATAATAGACCTTGGCTATCTTTTGGCTAGTTTTACTCATTGGTTCTGGTCTAAACTGTTATTTTACACTTAGATAAGTGGGCATGCTATTAGAGAAATAATAGGCATATGATTTTAAGGTTAGACTAAGTTTCAGTTAGTTATGGTAATTAGAAATTGAGTCTTAGTTAAAAGAAACACATTAAGAATAGGTCCATGATGAGGTTTCTAGGTGATGTTGTTAGGTGAGGTGGTCAAGTGAGTAAATTTATTAAAATAATTAAAATAATTAATTCAATTAATCATGTGCACTATGGGATATGAATATGTAAGTTATGGCTAATTTAATTAACGAAGCTATAAGGGTGGTACGACCTAATTTTGGTTTCTACAGTTAGTGTGTTTTTAGGAAGGTTGTTTAGGTCATTAATGAAGTGTCTTAGTGAGGTGTAAAAAGGGGGGGTAATTTTAATTAATTAAATAATTTATATGTGAGGGGTGTGTGATTAATTAATTAATCTAGAGATGATTTAAGAGGGTGTAATGTCATAAATTTGGTGTTTTTGACTGTAGGTGTGTCTAAGTCGAGGGAGGAAATTTTTTGGTATCTACAGGTTCATTTTAAATAAAAATTAAATATCGAAATTGGTGAGGGAAACAAACAAAAATGCAATGCTTGAAAGGAAATAGAAAGGAAAGAAACATACCTGTAAAATGCTTCCTTTTTATTTTTTTGATTTTTGATTTGCACAACAATAACATAGCAAGAAAAAGCCCCCAAAGTAAAAACATACAAGGTTTAGACTAAATAGAAAATAGAAAGAAAAATAATGATTGATGATTTACTAAGTAATCAAAATAAGTCACAGAGATCATCGATGATTTATGAGAATCACTAGTGATTCCACAAAATCACTAGTGATTTAACTAGATCACTGACAATTACAAAGAAGAAGATCTAAAATTATTGGAAAAAATAATTAACTTGAATGAAAGAAAAAGGAAAGGGGTCCCACATGGCATGCCAGAATGTACCAGATATTTTTTTCTTTCCAACTTTAACTTAATAAAATTAAATAACAAAAAAAACTTAACTCAGAGGAGGACATGGTTTATGGATACCTGTGATGATGAATGTTGAGGCTTGATGGATAACTGATGTTGATGGATCCAATCGGGTGCAAAAACTATCCTTTCTAAAGGGACAAGCTACCTACAATGCACAAAAACTTGGAAAAATATAGGATTAGATAGATATATGGTTGATTTCTTAGAAAAATATAGCCCCCAGAAGTCAATGGACTTCCTTACAAGGATTTCAATCCATGTTCAAGAGATCAAATTGATAATGATGAGATAAAATTATAGAACAAATGATATAACCAACAATGCAAAGGAAAAGGGACTGATGCAATCCATGGTTATATGATGATCTAATGATGGGGTGATACCTAATATAAAGGGAATCTAGGAATTATAAAATGGCTTGAAGGAACAATGATAGGGATATATATACACTCACAAACGAAAGTTAAGCGATATGTTGGATTGAGGATAATTGACAAAGAAATGGCTCAAAAAAGCTGAATAGGATTGAACAGACCTCTGCAATGGTAGAGTGGTAATAAATGATGGGGTTAGGATGTCTGAAGAGTACACTTAGGGGTTAGAAGACCTTTTAGACAGGAATCGTTAGTGATTCTAGGGAATCGTCAATGATTCTGGTGAATCACCAATAATTATGTGAATCGTCAGAGATCCTGGGGAATCCTTAATGATTCTAGGGAATCATTAGCGATCATGGGGAGTCATCAGAGATCCTAGGGAATCGTCACTAATCTGTCAGTGATCCTAGGGAATTTTCACTGATTTGTTAGTGATCTTAGATAATCGTTAGCGATCACTGTGAAATGTATAGGACGATAATGGATGGAGATAGAGCTCTAAAGGGATGCTAAAAAGGTTGATTTAAGATTTTAAATGATGCATAATAAGATAATGAAGCAAGGGAAACTACTTACCTTTTATAAATTGATGAATGGATACTAGAAGATGGTATTACTAGAGATAAGAATATTTCAGAGTCATGAAGATTATTGTTGTTGATTTCTATTATTGAATGATGATTGAAAATTGATGGAGTTGTGGATATCATGTGGAAGGCTTGAGTTTTGTTGTGGCATCCTCAGGATCTGGGAAGAGGCTTTGTTACAATGCAATTTATGGTCTCAGGAAGCAATAAACATGAACCAACCTCCTGAAAGGGGGTCTGAAACTTATTTATAGAGGATCACATGAGATCTAGGAAAATTGCTAATGATCTAGGAGGGTTTCCGATGATCAAGGAATTTGGATAAAACCAACTCAAACTGATTCATTTGGCTTTGTTATTTCATATGGGAGGGGAGATATGTGGGTGACAGGTTATAAAATGGTTGGGAAGTTGTTTATTATTTTGTTTTCATATAATTTTGGTTTGTAAGTGGTTTGCGTGGTTTAGGAAGAGGTAAAACAGGATATGCATGTGTAAGAGAAAATTTACAAGGAGTAAATATTAGGGGGGAGGAATAAAACTTAAGATAAGGGTTTAATATATGATAGGATAGTGTTGTGATATTGAAGGGGTGTTAACAGATGTGGAAGCAGGGATTAACGGTGTTAATTTTAGGTGTCTATAGTTACCTTCCAAGTTTTACTCGCCATTGAATCCATCGAGGTCTGCATTATCCGTTGACTCCCACTTCCCTCATCTATCACAGATGTTACCTTGACCTCTGTGCTCAAATTTTTGAATCTTCCACAAGCTCACATGTGGACCTCGGTGGCATCTTACTCCATTTGGACTCAATGTTGCATCCTAGTAGTTTATGGCTTGTATGATCCAACTCAGTGACCTCTCAGGCTTCCAGCACAACTCACCTCTATTTTGGTGGGATGATTCACCCTAACTGATTTCATGTGCTAGATCACCCACTGAGATCTCTATAGCTCACCGAACTACCCTTCTAGCTCACCTTGAGCCAACTATTTCTTCGGGCTCAAAGACTCCTATAATCCCTCTTTTTGGATTTTTTTTTTGTCTTTTTTTCCTGTATTTAAATTTAATATGATCAATAAAGGTAGAATTAAATAAAATTCATCATTATAGGGGGGATTTATTTTTTTAGCTTCATTTAAAAGGTTATTTGGCTTTTTCAGGCCTTTTTTGGCTCGCCTGCTGTAGTGCTGCTCTTCACCTGCAACTAGTGAGCACATATGCTGCAACCTTGTGGCAAAAGATCTTGTCTTTTGTGATGTGAAACACCTTCTTTCACATTGAGATGTTTTTTTAGAGTTTTTGTGCTTACACCCTTTTGTGCATGATTGCATGTCATTCCTCTACTTTCGACTAGGACTTATTATAGGCTCCAATCTTATGTGATTCATTAATTTCTATTGCAAGGTGAGTGGTCAGCCATACCACATTGCATGAAATTACCCTATTGTAATCACACACTACTTATAAAGTTCCAAAAAAATGGGGATTATCATTATTCTTTGGTGTTTTATTGCATGCAGATGCATTCTCAGCTGAGTTTGACATCTTACAACCTTACTGGTATCCACACACCCTATTCTCTTACACTTTGCACTTCTTGTTTCTACATCATGGAGGGTGCTATTTTCAGACACGAGTATTTGATGATCACTTTACAGCCTCTGCCACTTCTTTTTGGTAGAGAGAACTATACATCATTACATGATTCCATGGAACGCTACTTTTCTCATGAGATCCTCACTCCCTTTCTAAATGAGATAATTCCTACACCCACTGATTCTTTTCGTCTTGAGAACTATCTTGACATGTGCAACCATCTTATTGGTCACTTGATGTTTCATGTTTCCAAACCTCTCCACTTTCATGTGGTGGACTCAAATCTTCCTCACACTATTTGGTGCATCTTCCAGTATTTGTTTAGATACCCTTCACATAATGTCATTGTTGTTACTGTTGATATAATTGTTTCCTCTTTGTATTCATGTGATGATAGTTCTATTAGTACAGAATCACTTGTTTGTATCCCTAATTTGACGAGGATTGTGCTTCTAGTTCTGATGATGAGAGTACTATTAAACACTCTTATCCTCCTTCTCTAAGACCTATTCTAGAGTATGTTAATACAACTCCATTCTCATAAGATATCATGAAGTCTCATTCTCATCCTCATGTAATCATTGCATCATCCTCCTTTCCACTTACAGTGTGCAAGGCCATTTTCACTCCTCCTTTACATGATGATTTATACCTATTCGACATTGTTCTTCTGTTTTTCGATCCCCCTTCTTGGGATAATTATTTTCCAAACTTTCATCGTGTCTTTACAATGCTTAATTGTGTTGCAGTAGAGGGACTTCCTCATCATTATACAAATTTTTTCAGAGGATTCCTTCATCTCCTTTGTTGGGAGTGCCCCTTCCAGGACTCTTATCACTTCCACTTTTTTGGAGATCATCACTGATCCACTCTTTCTTTTGGATGCTTTTTGTTATGCAGGTTGTTGTCTTTCCTTCACTTCACTTGGGAATCCTTTTGGAAAATGTTTCTCTATCGCTCACTTTGATAGTTTTATGCACGTGGAATTACCTTTTGTTTTTGTGCACTCATATGCTAGACCTATGTCTCATTTCCATCGACCTGATTCAAATTTATTTGTACTACTACCTTCTTCTTCCTTCATAGAATGGGAGGACATCTAGTACTCCATTTTTGTCCTTCTTAAGGTCAGACACACAATTAGGTGTGGGTGGTTCTTCTTTAGTCCATAGGATGTGGACCATGTCATAAACACTCTACTTGGAGAGTTCTTAGAGTTACAGATTTCATATCCATCCATGGTTTCTTCTTCTTCCCTCTTGTCTCCTTCTCCTCCTCTCTTACTCTTCTTCCAGAGAGATTTAACTTTTTTACATGGATACCTTATCAGGCTCCTCAGTTGTCAGGACCCATGTGTGGCATATTTCTTTTATTTTTAAAGAGTTTGTTTTTCATCTCGTTTGGTGGATGTTTTTGCCACTATTTTCCTCCATTTTTGAGATCCCTTTTTTTCATGGGCACCTCATCAAGATTTGTTACCGGGACCCATTTCTCATTTCTTAATTTCCACCTCATCCTAAGTTATGATGAAGGGTGGGTGTTGGTATGAGTCATGTTCCACATCACATGGTGAGTCATCTCAGCTAGGTGAGGTCATAGATATTAGGTGTCATAGGTGTTATGACAGGTTCATATTCTATCATATGTGATAGTGCATCATTGTGCATCAGTGCATCATATGGGAGTCACTTTCCATTCTGGGAATGTCACTTACCTTCTCCACTCAAGGAGGTATGATTGCATGCACTGGGGGTTACATACCACCCATATGTTCATCCCTTCCCTTTTTCAGATCTATGTGGAATGAGAGAGATGGTGAATGATATTTTTCCCTTTCCTTTCTTAGCATACACATTTCATGGTTGATTCATGCTCCCCAATGGAACTTCATCACACTTTCAAACTGAAAATCATTTTATGTTTGCATTATATCGTAGATCCACATGTTGTCATATTTTAGCTTTTTCTTCATATACAAGCCTCCAAGAAGCTCTCCACTTCGTCAGACGATAGGTAAATCAATATCACCAATTCAACCACCTTTATAGACACTCTTGTAACTATCTCTGCATACAAGGTTATCTCTTTAGTCTATTGTCATTTTTAGTTTAGTTATACATCAAAACAAGTATAACATTAGCATTTTAATCTCTCTTTTCCATCAGTTCATCATTTATTAGGAAATAAATATTATTACAGGAATCACCCATAATTCCCCTAAATCACTAGTGACTAGTTTGAATTACCTACGATTCATGTCAGTTTGGATTTCTTTATCAAATTACTATATTTTATAAATTTTTATCTATATATCTAGACTTAACTTGTCTGTTGCAAGAATTTCTCTATTGTAGATGATTCTTCCCGGTCAATCCCATCCAATCACGAGAATTTGTGACCTTCTTATCATCCAATAAAACTTTGTCTGGGAGACGTTTGATATCCTTCATGAGCTTAATTTCTACGCTATCATATTCACACCAACCTTGGAAGACATTGAGGAATAGATTGAATTCCTCCATGGCATCCAATTGTTGAGGACAAATTTTACCTTTTTGGTTGGTTTACTATTACAATGGGTCAAAACTGACTCAACCTCGAGTATGGTGGGGTTTCTAAGGTACTCGTGGGATGTGATGGGTGTTATATTATTGTACTCTATGAAAAAATAATCAAGCTCCTTTCCTTGCAATCAAACCTGCAAGTCAAAGACACTATAGAAAATGGAATTAGTAAAATGGGTAGGTGAATTTCTTGGAAAAGGATAGTTCCCAGAAGCTAAAGGAATTCCTTACATGGATGTCAACCCAGTTTTAAGAAATTAATGAAATAATGATAAGGTGAAATGATAGTAAAAGATAAAATAGTAACATACGATACAATCAAACAATGCAAGGGAAAAGTGAATGACAGGGTCCAAGGCTATATACGGGTCTAATAGTGGTTCCAAATCCAAAAGGAGTCTAGGAATCACAATATATCTCAAAGGAGAAAATATGTGGATGGATATGCACTCACAAAGGCAAGTGGGATAATGTATTTGATTTGAATAAATGATAAAATGCTACAGATGGGTGAAGGGAGCTTGATGGGACTTGATGGATACTTGTAAAGGTGAATTATCGGTCAAGATTGTGGTATGGATGAAAAAAGATAGGCTGCCATGATAAATGGTCTGACAGATGGAAAATCGTCGGTGATTGGGAAAATTATCAATGATTAGTGAAGAATATAGACATGCTAATGAGAGCCAATATAAAATTGATTATAGTTATTAAATGATGAATTATTAATGAAATAACACAAATGTAAGGTACTTACCTCATTCTAGTTGATGTATAAGACTAAGAATTGATAATATTACCGGAAAAGAGGAGTCTGCAGATGCGTCATAAGAAAGATGCAAATGATGGACTGAGTTGAGCTCTTGGATATGTCAATGGAATCCAAGAGATGAACAAGAGAAAAACTAATTAAAGAGGGATATAATATAGAAATAAAGCTCTTGTCGAAGCCAAAGCCCAAATCATTACCAATTCACCTAGAAGAAGGCATGGAACTCATATTTATAGAGTTAATAAGAGATAATCTATGATGATTTAGGGAATCACCAACAATTTTAGGAAATTCGTGTTTGGGAGGGATAAGAAGAGATAAATTGATATTTTGAACTATAGTGTCATGGAATTTAAGGGGACTATGGTGTGATAATGTAGAAAAGTCAAGATGTGTAGTTTTTTAGGTTAAGATTGGTATTTTTTAGATGAGGAACTATTCGTAACTAATGTGACGTGGGGGTTGTAAATTTCGTTTTTGGCTTGTTTTTAATTTATTTTTCACGTTATTTCAAGTGGATAATGGTTGAGGAGGTTAATAAATATGACTGGATATGATTTAGTTTGATTTAGATATGATTTGATATGATTTGATATGATTTAGATTAGATTTTAGGAAGATATGATTTTATCTTGATTTACTAATTTTAGGAAGAAGATATGATTTAATTTTGATTTGATTAGATTTATGTTGGATTTGATTAGTTTTTGGAAATATTCTTCGGTGGTTACATAGGATTTAGCAAGTGTAGGAAAAATTTACGAAGTAAGTGTGAACGTGACTTAGGATTATGTAGGAAAGGATTATGTTATTTTATTTTAATTGATTAATGAAGGACATGGAGTGTAAGAATTAGGATTATAAGGTAAGTATTAATTAATTAATGGAGGGTATAGGTTTATAACCTAATATGTGAGATGTTGTGCTTGTGAATAAAGATGAAGAGTATGAAAGTAATATATTAATGAATGAGGGATACATACTTATGTGAGGTAAGTATGGTGACGATGATGATGTTGATGTTTTAATAAATATGAGGGGTGTAATGTGATAATGAAGGGGGACCAAAAGATGCCGACATTGGAATTAGGGTGCTAATTTTAGGTGTCTACACTAGTAAGAAACAACGGATTACTGACGACTACTTTGAAGACCTCCATAAATCTGCCATTCTAGCTTGGACCACCTATAAAGTGGGACAAGATATTCCTTTTCACCTCGAGTTATAGCTTCCTTATCTCATAACCTTATCATTTTCATTGTCTATATTATCATATTTATCAACTCACTTAATTTTATTAAAATGATTTTATACCCTTTAAGGAATTCCCTTTGGATTCCTAGGATCAACCTTTTGTCAAGGATCTCGTCATCCTATTTATCTCATATCTCTTCTCTAGTTATCTTTTCTTGCAGGTATCTTTACTTGGTGAGAGGAGGAGTGCTTATTATTTGTTCATATACATCAACAATTCAACTATTGGTGCATGTATTATTAAATCCTCCCATGTAATAATTTTTAGGTACTTTATGCACTTAATGACGTCTACCCAAAAACTAACTAATACATTCCCGACACACCTAGTGGGACATTGGTCCCTTTCTCATTTATATTCTCATTGTAGTTTCTATTTATTTTGTCTTCTATTCTCATCTAACTTTTCAACTTAGACCACATTTTTGTTGTTGTGGTTGTTTCTTCAAATCAAAAAATTAAAATTAAAAATTAAAAGCAATCACATGTAGGCTTTCTTTGTTTTTTATTTTCCTTTTTCCTAGCATTGAATTTTTTTGTTGTCCTCATCAAAACAACCTTTCTTTTGGATCTAAAACGAATGCTCATTTTGCAAGATCATATAGTTTAATTAGGGGTTAACAAATTGCATTCAATTAAATCCCCTCACACATAACCAAATCATGTCAAATATAATCTACATCAAAACACTCCTACCTATTAGATATCACAAGAATCGAGAGGGGGGTGAATCAGTGCATATTAAAATTTTCACTTTAATAATGCCAATTCAGAATTTATTAATAAATACATCAATATATCATAAAAATGCAAACACATGCAAGGTAGAAGAATGTTGAACAAAAAACTTATAGTGGGAACCCCTTTTGGGAGAAAAACTCACTTCAAACCAAGGATTTATTACGAATACCAATTCCAAATCTTACAATGGTTTCGGTTGAGTACCCACTCGAAGATTTTTTAAGGACCCACTTAGTGAATTTTAGCAACCACCAATTTCCAAGGAGTACAAACCCCTAATTTAATTAGCTACAATTGATATTTTGTAGGGACCTACCCAAAAGGAGGATACAACCCCCTGAATATGCTAAGCTACAAATTAGACTTATTTACATATAGGTTTTGATCATCTAGTTACAAAAATTTCTTACACAATGGATTATGATCACTTTTATGTATTTGTCTATGTTATTTCTGTCACTCTCTTCTAATCATCAGATTCAAACTCTCATACTCTATTAATCTTCCGCACTGATGTTCTTCTCATCTTATTATTCAATACTTCATCTATCTACTCTCCTCTTTCATCTCCCTTTTATTTCTGTCACTCTTTCTCATCTCGATTGCATCATCTTCTCACTTGAGCATCCCTTCTTCTATTTCTCTTTCAGTTCTAGTGTATCATTTTATTTATGAGAAACAACCATATTGGTATCAAATTTCCTATATATAGTCAATTGATCCATTATAACACTTCCTTTGGTGTGTTGTACACTCTTTCCTTCTCTGTCGCCTGAAAATATGGTCCATTAAATGAATATAGATAACTCCAAGTATTTTATTTCTATGTTGGGATTAACTTCACCATTTGCTATGCATTTTAAGAAATAATTAATGAGACGATACCTAAAAATATATTTCTCATATTTTTTAGGATTTCTAACATAATCAAGATGAGGAAGACGCTTTATTTTTTGATATTTTATTTATCCATAAAATCAAGAGTTACATAGAGAATGAAACTGCATTTCCTTAAAGTCAAAGAGCATTAAATATTGATAACTAGAATAGTAGATTTCTTCGTTCTTCATGTATCTCAAGTTGTATTGTAGACACCAAAAACATGTCACCTTTCATCATCTTCCTCCAAAATAACCCAATAACCACACTCTACATGGGCGATAGATTCAACCCTAATTTGGTCACTCAAAACCCCCTTCGCACATCACAATGACCCCCATTCACACATCTTAGGGGTTTAATTAACATCAATTAATTAAATTCCCCCTTTACCCACTCATCAAAGCCACCTCACCTTACCACTGGACCGGCCACCTCACCTAACCACCTCACCCTTCCACTACCCCACTTGATTCTCCACCTCACCATTTCACTCCCCACCTTGCCCATACCTAGACCATACCCTTCTAGAAAGACCTAATAGTGGCCACCCCGCTCATAGGACCCATCTTTGTCCTATTACATATTCTAAAGGTAGAGGATGCATGTGCTCCACCACTCAAAATCAAATGGGGAAGGAATATTTCCCACTTTTCAAAAAACAAACCTCCCCGACATAACCAGTGTTGGTAACAGTATGACTAATGTCAATCAGGTGGAACCAGCATCAATCACCTGTAAATACCCAGGTTTGGATCTTTCCAAAGGGTTGGCATTTTTGGTTTGCATTTTGGTTCATATTTTGGGTTTTTGGTTCATTAGTGGCTATCTGGAACTTGACATTTGACACTGGCATGCTCATTGGTAACTCGTTGAAACAACAAAGCCATCATAACTCCCCAGCAAAGTCCAGTATTGGAAGCACTCAAAAGAGCCTTTATGAGAACAGTCATTAAAGGAACCTGACACAGAAAGAGCTTAAATAAGAGATCTCTAACCAACCTACTAGCCTTCACCAACATCTACCACTCTTCTTCACTAACTGCTTACACTTCTACATGCATCAGAATCCAAGTAGGTGGATCCCTTTATCCTTCACTCATGTTTTGGTACTTTACTTCTCTATATCCCTCTCCAAGAGAAAAAACTTCTCTCATATCCCCCAACATGACCTATTTAACCTATATCAACACCTGGGACCCCTTTTCAACCTATTCCACTCCCTAACAACCCTCTGAACAGTCACATAGAGCACCGTAACCACCATTAACAAACTCTAACCAAATACTATTGAACGTCGCCGATTAAACCTAATTGCGGTTGGTCTTACCTGACCGTCATCGGTCACCCTGCTATTTTCTAGCTCCCCACTTTCTACCCAAAAACACCCTAAAACCACCCCCAAAGACACCAACACTCTGATTCTAAACATACCCTTCACCTAAACCTCACCCATATCCTCCCAACCCTTTGTTCTAAGATAGAGTGGAGCATAAAACTACCCACCTAGATCTCTATCACTTCTACAGTGTCCAATACCGATCAACCTTAACTAACATTGGTCTTTCATCAACCAACATCAGTCATACCAACCGGCGTCAGTATCTTTGTCTGTTAACATAGAGTAGACCAGTGACCTACCTCGTCACCCAAATAACCTAGAATACCCTACCCAACCCCAACCTAACCCTATCTGTGACCTACAGACCACCTAACTTACCCAAAACCTGACCCAAATACCTCTTACTTCCATAGTTTTAGTATTTAATTAAGTCGACACAGATAATGACCTGAGGCACCCAAATCAGAACGCTACCACTAGATTCCTTTTATTTACATGTTTTTTTCATCTAATATTAATTTATAAAATAGTGCATTTATAGCTGTAGACACCAAATTTGTGTCTTACAACCCCCTGTGCCCCGCATCTCATTTCACAACCTAACCTCATCACCTAAACCTTAAACAATTATTTATTAATTACCTTATAATTAATAAATCCACATCTCTAAACTTTCCACCTCATTTCGCCACCTCATCATGACCTAGCCCTAATCCTAAACTAACCTAATTAAGACCTATAACTTGGTTTGCATCTACACCCATGACTAATTACTCCTCACCCACACCAAAACCAACCTAATAATGACTTGACCAAGCTCACAACTAATCCCTCAAAAGAAAAGAAGGGAAGGCTGGCTATTTTACTAAAAATAGCCCACTTTGACTTAACCGACATTGGTTCCTACTCGACCGCCGTCGGTTACGTAACCGCCATCGGTTCTCTGTAAATGACCTCCCCCAACCAAAAACAAAGGATCGGGAATTCCTTGGAAAGATAGGGAATTCACTTGGCCGAGTAGAGACAAGTGAAGGAAAGAGAAGAGTTTGCAAAGAAGGACATCAAGCCCACGACTGCAACTGAGTTACCAGAGCCCAGTGATACTCATCCAAGAATTGGGAGAGAAGATAGTTCATCTTTGATTCTCTAATCATCCTACCTGAGCCCTACCTTTTTTATCATAGTATTTAGACCTGTATCTTCATCAAGAACTAGTAAGTACTGTCTTGTACGTTATTTTAATAACATTTCTTAGACTTCTGAATCATAGTAATTATAAGTCTACTCCCAGATACACTACCTGGTAACACCCTACATCTAATTGTACCTCCTCTACCCTTACATTTCCCCCAAGAACAGCCCCCATACTGTCTAAGTCTTCTCCATCACCCCATTACCTATCCCCAATCATTTATCAGCCTAATAAACACCATAGCCACCTTATAGCCAACCTTCACTAAAAGCCCCTAAATCACTGCCCCTACTGATATCGGTTATTAGGAACCGGTATCGGTGACAGTGACCGGCATCGGTCATTGTGATTCAAAACCAAGACCAACATTTTCTCTATTGTTTTAACAGGGTAATTAAATTGTAATCTTGCGATAACTTCTTTGTTAGAATTTGTGTTAATTCGTATTGGCAGGGGATCTGACCACCTTCGAAAGGAAGTCCAATATTTCCTAGGCCTAAGGCAGTTCCCTCATTTATTATCTAATTAGAATCTGGTGGTCTTGTATTCTTACTTGCAGGTAGTCCTTCCCAGAAAAAAAGGAGCTCTTCGCAATCGATCTGATCTCTCTCTACAGTACGTGCACACCCTCTAAACATTCAATAGGTATTCCTCCTAGCCCTAACCCTTATCTGTTTCTCAAGAGAATGAAAGGATAGAAGCAACTCTATTCCAAGAATGGAAACATCATTCTGTGTGATACATTTTGGCACGCCCGGTGGGACCCATTTTGGGTTTCTTTCTTTCTTCCTTACTTTCATATAGGGAGCATACTTATAGTTTGTTTCTGCTAAATATTCACAAAATATTTTTTCATTTTGATAGAAGAATTTGTCTTGCTTTCACATCTTTGCATTAGTGAAAATCATCTCCTTGCTTCATCGAATATCATTTTCGATTTGGGTTTAAAACACGTGCATCACATTCTTGCTTGCTGTTTTCAATTCTAGTGAACATAGATTAAGTAACAGGTCGTACACGTGGGGGTGATATCCATGGTATTGACAAGAAATTAATCTTACTTTCACTGCACAACACATACCAAATCACATCATAAATTAACACAACAGCTCAAACATCCCCCTTTTCTATGGTATTCCTCCGCCTGATTGAGGTAACCTTATAAGCCAAAAAAAACTTGACATTTCCCCTAAGTCTTCTATTTAGGATTGACATCATCTTGCATCTAAGGCATAAGCCCACAATAATTAAAACTAATCCTAGGGTTAGTCTCTTGATTTGCTTGTGCATCTTGCTTGTTTTTTGTTCTGTTTCTCTATCCTACACTGTTTTAGTGATTACTTCAGAATAGTTGGGTAGGCATACTAAGCATTGTTAGCCCCAAATCAGCAACTTCCCACAACTTCTTACACCGGTCCTATTATACCGACATCAGTTAACTTACTGACACCGGCTACAATCTAACCGACATCGGTTACCTAACCGATATCAGATACTATCTTTCATAGTTCCCAAAACCAGCAACCTACCAATTCCAACATTTTGTTGCTACTTCTATTCCTGATAGATTGCATCCCTACTGTGTACCCTTGTCCATGGTTGTTATCACTTGGAAACAAGCCGCAGCCATGGTTTCACATGCATGTTCCGTGTCTTTACCTGAATCACCCCCTTCGCATTCTATAGGGAATCCTACGGACACCAGTGAGGTTCCCAAAATCCCTATAGGAGATAAGGAATTTGTGAAATTTTTGGACGCCAATCCTAGCGCTGTACAGTACTATTTGTCTCATGCCCCTAACCATACACCCGATGGTCAACTCCTTGTTGGCATGCCTATTAGTATAGCCGCTCACTTAGCTCCTTCCCCACCTGATAACTCTGCCTTGCCTTCTTCATCCTTAGCCCAGTCTCCCAACTCAGTGGCTTCAGAGGTTCTTATGGCATAGATTGGCTTTCCTTTTGTTAATCTGGGGCCCCACATATCATTACCGCTAACTGTTCCTACCTCGTCTCTCTCGCAGATTGCCCCTTTCGTAACTTGCTCTCTACCACCTATCCACACGAGCTTTCCTTCTCAAGCTCCGCCCACCTTTTCATTTCCACACACTTATCCAGTGGATTCAACACCTTATATATGACATCCCTATTCGGTCGCCTCAACATATTCATCCTCAATACCTTATCAAAATTTAGCCCCCCCATTGTCTAGTGGAGGCCCTTGGCCCAATCCTCCACCTTGTACAACAACCGCACCATCATCTCATCCAACCACTGATTTCATCAAACACATGATGGACAAGATGTAAAATTTGGAGGCTTCTGTTTCAAGAAGCCGTAGCACCCTGACATATGAGCAAGTTTGTCAAGATCCTATTCATCCTTCTATCCCCCTTCATTCATATCCTCCTCAATGGGAATTACCAAAATTCACTCATTTTAATAATAAGGAGGATCCTCAACAACACTTGCAATCGTTTAGACATGCCTGCTATCTGATTACTCATGACGATGCTTTACTCCTCCGCACCTTTCCCATGTCCTTATCAAGACCCACCTTGGAGTGGTACAATGCTTTAACCCAGCACTCAATCTTCTCTTTTAACCAATTAGCCCAATCTTTCTTGGATCATTTCTCCATTAATATTGCTAAGAAAGTATCTATCACCGACCTCTATGCCATCTGACAATTTGAAGACGAATCTATCACAGATTTCGTTGGACGATGGCGGGGTCTCATCAACCAACTTAATTATGCCTTGCCTCAGGCCGAACTCATTGAACTCTTTACGCGGGCCTGCACTAAGCACATTTCTCCTACCCTCCAAATTCAAACTTTCTGCACCTTTGACGAGGCCTTTACTATGGCTCAGAAACTAGAAATTTGAGTCTTAGAGGAAGAGAAATTACGGCTGCGTAACAAAAACCCTAATTTCCGAACCCAAGACTCCACCAACAAACCCAACACCACCAATTCACACGCATCGACTGCTTCGAAATAAAAAGGAGCTATCCATGCGGTGATGGTCAAATCCCAAGCACCATCTAATACCCCACCAAAAACCACCTATAAGTATAAAGCCGAGCCCATCAATTACACTCCCTTGGGAGAAACTTATGGTGTCATATTGGAAAAATTGCTCAAAGAAGGAGCTATCACCTTGCCTCCTGTTAAACCTCACTCCGGGTTTAATTCCACTTGCGCTATACCTTCTTGGTACAAAGAAAATGACTTCTGTAACTTCCACCGTGTGAAGGGACATAGTCACGAAAACTGTAAGATGTTGAAAAACATAGTGCAAGAAATGGCTGATGCAGGGGATATAACCCTCGATAATCCTAATGCCCCTACTAACCGAAATTAGAAAATCTTCAATAAACCATTCCCAAACCACTCTTCTAATAGTAACATAAACCAAGATATCTTAACCGAGGTGAGTGTTCATGAAATCCATGCAGTTTTCGATTCCCAACCAAAAGCCTCTATTGAGAAAATTCTAAATCAAGCCTCTTCACCAACGCAGGAATCCTCACCCGCTTCACCACCATCAAGACAAGATGATAACCTTGCAATTCCTTTACCCATAAAGGAATTAACCACCCAGAGTTCCCTTCTCACAGATGAGCCTTCTTACACCACATCTTTGCAAGACTGTGAGTGGATGTTATCTAACTTATCTATTTCCCAAACATCTCCTTCTACCACTCTTGTTGTACAAGAGGAAGGCTCGCCACTTTTTTCGTCATCCTTAGACGAGAAACCCCTTGAACCGACATCACCAAATTCTTTAATCATGATAGATCCTCTTAGACATGCCCTCCTACCTATTAGTTCTTCATCTCCTAAATCTTTTCAGCAACCAGTTGACCTCTTGACGCCCATTGATACAGTGCCTCATTTACCCCCTATATCACACCCACAGTGGACCGGAATCACAACCCACCTTTATTCCATACAAAATTTCCTATTCACACGTGAGGATTTTCACCCCTCCAAAGATAGACAAGTCCTATGGGAACGTTTGAGTACACCATGCTCTACTCAGATGCAGATGACTGATCCAGACACCTCTACCATATACCTGTGGTGTTTACAAAAACTCAAAATGCCTATGTCCTCACCTTCACCCCCCTCATCTCTACCAAATACCTCATCCACCTCTATTAACCTAACCAAACCTCCCCCTATGCTTGGGACTTCACCAATACCTAGCCTAACACACCCACCTAAACAGTTAGATTTATCCAAAAATAAATCCGTCCATCCACCTAGGAGACAGACCCAATCTCCTTAAGTCCAATCTATGCCTCTGTCACAACTAAAACCTTTTCCATCACACCTACCTTCTATATTGGGACCTCACCCCTCCACTTTGCCTCAATACATCATACCTCCTGCATTTTCTTTAAAATGACCTGCACCTTCTACATCCATACAGATATCCTGTCCACCTATCAACCCTAAAAAAACTCCATTCTCAAAGGATTTGTTTGTTGTCACTCCTCTTTCTCCGTGGTTATTTCCTGATACCACATCATCTGTGGCCTCATCATCTAACCAGCTAAACATAACTTCTGCATTGAAGAAGCCATGTTTAGATAAATCCAATTATCAAAACCCCTTATCTAAAACACCATCCGTACGAACCATCCATACCCAAACATTACCAAAACCCACCCAATCAATAGCTTCATCTTCCTCTGAATTTGACCCACTTAAAGGATCTTACACTAAGATCCTTGATATGGTGGCGGAGAATGCGACCATTTCCTTACCCCCACTTAGACCTTATGATCCATCTAAACCTCGACCTATAGGTTATGATGAGTCTAAAATCTGCGCTTACCACCGCACACCAGGACATTATGTAGAGGGATGCAAAGCTTTGAAAGCCATCCTTCATTAGTCACCTCTCTCAGATAGAAAGGTTAAGAAAGAAAACTTACGAAGGGAGAGACATTTAGCTTCAATTACCTCTCCTATACCACCTATCCCCACCTCACCAATATCTATCATTATTACAACCCCACCTCTTGAAGACCATGACTTATCCCTACCATCTTTCTCCTCTAATGTTCACAAGATCAACATGATTAGTGTTGCTACTCGAGGGCAGAAAAACAATGGAAAAGCTAAAGAAAGCACACCTGCAGCCTCTCTTTCTCCGTCCACCATCCCGATTGCACCACCACCTAAAGTGGTTATTCATGGACCTGCCTACCCCGTCTTTAATGGAGTTGCCCACCGAACCATGATCAAACAACTTCACCAATCACCTGTAAAAATGACACTGTATGATCTCATTCAGACCTCTGAATCTCATCGACAAGCTCTCGTTGAAATCCTTCAAGGGATAGAGGTCTTACCTAATGAAACCTTGCCCGTTACCTCCATCTTAACACCCAACCACGTTGCTTCTCTCACCAAACAATCTATCACTTCCGTCCCTGTACAGCAAACCACTGCTGTCAGTTTCTCTGAAGACGAAATTGTTGACTTTGGTGCAGAAGATCCTGACCCCACTCTTTTCATCTCAGCTTACATTCTGGGACATCCGGGTGCGTCATGTTATGATTGACGGGGGCGCTAGCCTAAACATCATCTCTTCCAAAGCCTTCCAACAAATGAATATCCCCTCTAGCTGCATGTGTGCCAACCCCACCATGCTAAGTTCATTCAACGATGCTATTACTTCTACCTTAGGCACTGTGATCCTTAACATTCATGTAGGGCCACGTACCTTACCCGAACTCTTCTATGTCCTTGAGGGTGAATTCCAATACAACATGTTGTTAGGCCACCCTTGGATCCGGGCTATGGGATGCCTTCCCTCCACCTTACATAGATGCATAAAATTTGAGTATGAGGGGAAATCCTACACCGTAAAAGCTGACCCTCCCCCCTTCAAAACCTGCAATATGTTATATCACCCTAATGATGTGCTTGTACCAGTCAAGACACCCATTCATCCAACCCAACCATCCACTTCAACCACACCTCAACCATCCACCTCAACCGCACCTACACCTTCAACCAATGAAACCGCCATCGCAAATACCACTTCCTTTCCCGCAGACAATATCCCAACCTCAGATCCCTTAGTAGATGTCTTTCAATGCCTTACGTTGGGGGAGTATCACCTATATAACGTTAGCACGTTCCATACCCCACAGGAGTACGGACAGTTACATGCACATCCTACCTATGACCGTCGTGTGGGGGAAGTAATCACCTACGGACCACCTAATTGCCGCACCAACCTAACGTATGGGGGTGTCGATACATCCTCTATCACCCCTGAACCTCCCCTTGGTGTGGTCCCCTTCCAATCTGATTTTCAATATCTAACTAATCATCGTTTCGCTCTCACCTTCCTGACGCACTGTGCTTGGAAGGGCTTCGGTTTCGGTCTTTATGAACAAGGCCGACATACGATCATTCCCATTACTACACGCAAACACAAAGATCGTCGTGGTCTTGGATTCTCTAAACCACCTACACTAAAAACATCGCATATCCGCTGTATCCAGGAAGGCGACGAAGTCACCCCTTTTGAACCATCATCACCCATAGAGTCGATAGACCCTGAATCTATCCCTCCTAACTTTTTTTTTTCATAAACGCTATCTTCCTGGGTCCTCTCACTTATCAACGTGATAATGAAGACCCATCTTCTCTTCCCCTTCTATATCCAGACATGATCGAAGAGGACTCACCTTCAATTAATGTTGTTGAGTGCTAGGATGACGACTCCATCCTCACTTACCTTGGTGCGGATGACTCTTATATTCAACGCGCCTTGCCATCTGATACTCAAACCATGTTGAATGAGTCGACTATAGAAATCAACATCCACACCGAGGACGATCCTCACATTGTGAAGATCGGACAATCTCTTACCGCATCAGAACAAACTACCTTCATTACCTTCCTCCGTGCCCGCAACCAAGCTTTCGCTTGGTCCTATGCTGACATGCCAGGAATTGATCCTGACATTGCTGTCCATAACATTACCTTAAAACCCGATGCCAAACCAGTTAAACAGAAACTGAGAAAAATGCATCCACGCATTGCCCTCTTGGTCAAAGAAGAGCTTCAACGACTCCTTTCTGTTTCCTTCATCTTACCTATTGACTATCCTCAATGGATCTCTAACATCGTACCTGTTACTAAAGCAACGGGGGGACTTCGGATATGTACGGATTTCCGGGACCTTAACCTCGCTTGCCCAAAGGATGACTTCCCCCTCCCAAGTATTGATCAACTTGTTGATCTCACTGCGGGCCATGAGATGCTTTCTCTCATGGATGGCTTCTCGGGATATAATCAAATTTTGGTAGCCCCGGCCGATCAACATAAAACTACCTTCATAACTCCTTGGGGAACCTTCTGTTATCGTGTCATGCCGTTTGGCCTTAAGAATGCTGGTGTGACCTATCAGCGGGCTATGACTTACATTTTTCATGACATTATGCACACTATCCTTGAGGATTATGTCGATGATCTTCTTGGCAAATCTAAACATCGCAGTGAACATCTCGATGTTCTAACCATTATTTTCGATCACCTGTTACAATATTGTGTTCGTCTTCAACCAAAGAAATGTGTCTTTGGTGTCCTTTCGGGAAAAATCCTTGGTTTTATCGTCTCTTTGCGTGGCATCGAGGTTGATCCAGCTAAAGTCAAAGCTATCCTAGAAATGCCCCCACCTACTAACCTCAAACAATTGCGTAGTTTGCAAGGTAAACTCCAATCTATCCGGCGTTTCATCTCTCAACTCTCGGATCGATGTCAACCTTTCCATCATCTCCTTAAAAAGGACATTGCCTTTCAATGGAGTGAAGAGTGCCACCAAGCCTTTGAGGCTCTTAAAGCCTATCTCTTGCAGCCACCTGTGCTTATCCCACCTCAGGACGATCACCCTTTCTACCTTTACCTTTCTGCCACCGACCATGTTGTAGGAGCCATGCTTGCACATCGTGACTCCGAGCATCGAGAACAAGCCGTTTATTACATAAGTCATACTCTCATGGATTACGAGACTAGGTATACACATGTAGAAAAGTTGTGCCTAGCCCTATCATTCGTAGCCACCAAACTCCGACACTACCTCCTGAATCACAAAACTTTTGTCATCACCAACGCGAACCCCATTCATTATATGTATGCCAAACCACATCTAAACCAACGCATCACCCGATGGCTTATGCTCCTTGCCGACCTCGACCTTGAATTTGTACACCAGAAATCAATAAAAGGACAAACTATTGCAGACCAACTCGCGGAAGCCCCTTTACCTGGGGAACAATTTACCAATTTTAATTTCCCCGACGAACTCATCGCCACTCTTTCACTCAGTGAGGAGTCGTATCCAATGACCCTCTTCTTCGATGGATCCAAATGCCAGTGCGGCGGAGGAGCTGGCGTTGTTCTCATTCCTCTTGATGCTGAGCCTATGCCTCTTTCATTCCGGCTCGATTTCCCCTGCACTAATAATACAGTGGAATACGAGGCCCTTGTTTTGGGTCTCCAGGTTGCGTTACACTTAGGTGTCAAGTCTATTAACATTTTTGGTGACTCCCAACTGGTAGTCAATCAAGTTATGGGCATCTACCAATGTAAAAATGAGGAACTTCAAAAGTACAAACATTACGTGGATTCACTTTTGACCTTATTTACTCATTATTCTATCCAAACCATTCCCCGCTCCACTAACAAATTTACGGATACTATGGCTTGCTTAGCCTCGCAAATTCCTACCTCACCAACTGACTCTGACATATTCGTCTTGGTCCAACAACTCTTTGCCCCATCTTACTCAGCCCCAGATGTTTGTATGATAAATAATGTGTCTGCTAATTCGCAGGATACCTGGTATCACCAATTTCACGACTACCTTACAACCTCTGTTCTCCCACCTGACCTTACTAGTAACGGCAAACGTGCTTTTCTTAAAAGTGTTTCTCGTTATGTCATCATGGGGGGACTCCTCTATAAATGTGGCTTTGATGGCATCCTCCTTCGATGTCTAACCGGTGCGGAGGTCACCTATACCATCCAACAAGTCCACGACGGTATTTGTGGTGGACATTTTAGTGGCCTTGTCGTGGCCAAACGGATCCTTCACCTAGGCTATTATTGGCCTACTCTTAATAACGACTACTACGAATATGTTAAGCGTTGTGTTATGTGTCAACAACATGCCAACCTTCAACATACTCCTAGCCATCCGCTACAGGTCGCACGAGATCTTTGGCCTTTCTCACAATGGGGTTTAGACCTTATTGGTGAGATTCACCCACCCTCTTCGCAACGTCACCGTTGGATAATCACAGCAACTGAATATTACACTAAATGGGTGGAAGCCATTCCACTCATTTCAACCAAAAAAGAAAAAATCGTCGAATTCATTAACCATCACATTATCTGTCGTTTTGGCATTCCTCATCGCCTGATAACAGATAATGGAAAATCTTTTAAAAATAAGTTGTTACAAGACCTTTGTGACAACTTTGGTATCAAACTTAGCTTCTCATCACCTTACTATCCACAAGAAAATGGTCAAGCTGAATCTTCTAATAAAACTCTCACCAAAATCCTCATGAAAGTTGTTAACGATTCTGGAAGCAATTGGCCTGATCACATCCCCTTTGCCCTTTGGGCTTATCGGACTAGCATTCGCACCTCCACTAATGCCACCCCATTTTCTTTGGTATATGGTACCGAGGCTATCTTACCTCTCGAAATACAAATACCCTCCCTAAGAATATCTCTTCAGGATATTCTCACCAATGATGATTTCCGCCAAGAGCGGTTAGCCCAATTGGAGCTTCTTGACGAGCGTCGTCTTACAGCTCTTGACCACCTTCAAATCTATCAAAAGTGCATCAAGCGTGCTTATGATAAGCGACTTCATGAGCGTACCTTTAAGGTTGGTGATCTTGTCCTCAAAGAGAATCAACATGTAACCAAACTAGAAAAGAGCAAACGCGGAAAATTTGCTCCAAATTGGATTGGGCCTTACATTATCACTCACATCTACGGATCAGGCACTTATCATTTAGCTTCACTTAATGGTAAACCTGAGCCTGAACCCCTTAATGCCTTGCATCTCTGACCATTCTACTGTTGAATTTAGTGTTACATCACTTCTTATCTACCTTGCGCTCGTCCCTTGAGCTCATTTACCACCTCATACACTTTGTTTCATGCATCTCAAAATAAAATCAAGCTCACATGGTTTGGTCATAACCTCCCCTTAAAGATGCCTTCCCCTTTTTAGTCTAGTCCATGACTTAAAAGTATCAAAATAACACGTTCTCAATTATACGCTTATGGGATATTCTTGAGTCAAACTTCCTACAAAACTAGATGCTTCATGCCAAACAGACATCTAGACCTCTAAAGTTATACATAGACTGCTCCCTCGAAGGACAGCTATGTGCAAAGCCACTTCTACTATTATAAATAGACTACTCCCCCGAAGGACAGCTATACACAAAAACCACATCTGCTACTATAAATAGACTGCTCCCTTGAAGGACAGCTATACAAAGTCAGCCTTTATCAGAAGCTTCTCACATTGATCAGCTTCGTGAAGAGCTCAAGAACAATAAAATGCATATCCCCTATGGACTTCCCGCATTGATCAGTCTATATCCAGAAAAGTAAAAAAAATAGTATTCCACAGCACTTTTGAGTCATGGACTTGTCTATTTAGGTTTGGTTCTCTTTAGTCAGCATAATCACCTTATAACAAGTTCTCTGTGCCCTAGCTCTACCAGCCACCTCACTTCACCATTTGTCAAAACAACAAAACTCAAGGGACGTGACGTATATCTGATATATTGTGATTATATGACTCTTTTCACCTACCGACTTCTCGCCTATGCAAGGCACCTAGGGATTCAAGCTCATCCTACGTTAATAAGTGGTTTGTTTAGCTCTTCTCAACTACGGGACACTTTTGCCTCTTTTACTCGAATCTAGGATTGTGTGTTGACCTTAATCAGGACACAATTCCCTACTACTTGGGTAAGCTAACTTTTGTTTCACCTATACCTACACCAACATCGCCAGTCCCTTACCAACACCAACAACGTTACCCTACCAATATCAATATTTTTACCAGTCAACAAATTGCCTAACTATAACCAAGTTTCCTAAATTCACCTCTCCCTGGTCCTAAGGGAGAACTACATCGGTCTGAGGCCCCTCCTTGCTTTGTGCAATGGGCTATGTAGGCAGCACTTAGGAGACATGGGGTCTCCCAAGGTTAGCTCGACCATCCCCTACCATAACCTATCATGTGTGGTAAATATAAATCTTTTTGTATTTCTATTTGATCACATTCATCTTTATCCTTTTTTCAAAACAAAACATTCAAAACACAACCATTCTTATTATTATCATCACTCAAATCAACATACATATTTAGTTTTATTTAGATGTTAAACAAATACATCTTCTCGATTATCGACGCACAGGTCGGTATCCTTATTTATTCTTATACTCCTATGAAATTCACTTAGACCCTTGCGCCTCCTCCCAAATCAGGTGGTGATCATGATCGTCGATGCCACTCACTTGGCCTCTCCATCCTCAAAGGTGCCACTGCTATTGGTTCCTCCCACTGATCCACCAACATCTCCTATAACATACGAATATGTCCTCTCGCGTGGCGGAATCTCACCTCTAGTCTCTCCACTCGTGACTCTGCAACCGCTAACAATCCCGTTGTCTCATTCACCCGCGTTTGGAGCTGATGAACTAAACCCTGTAGATGATCTCTCTCCACTGTAATCACAGCTATGTCAGGATGATTGGCCCTCTCACGTGAACCTCGCAGCTCTGCTACCCACCATAATCTATAAGCCTCTGTCGCTCCCGCATCCATTACCCTGCGATCGGCTGCTATCTCTTCTGGCCCTTCTGGAGGTGTCGGCCGGGGCGGTGAGAATAATGCCTCGGCATCGATCCTCATGTATGGTCTATAAGCCATGGGTATATCCTGAACAAATCCAAATTATCACCGCACGCGATCTAGAGGAATCCTCTCGTACTCACCCGGCCTGTGCCCTGCGATCCACCTCAATCGCTCTACACCCCTCAACTCCTCAGCTATGTTCTCTGTCACCATATAGTTCCCGTAAGGCCTCCAACAAATATCCGCAATCGTCACCATCTCCCATACCTGCCTATAATACTCGATGTCATCTATCACGGCCTGGGATCTCACCTCTTGTTCTGTCTGGACCCATCGTCTGAATCCCAACCTCTGCACTCCTGTCTCTCTTTCCTGGATTGGTCGGCCTATTGGTCACACACACACAATGTGCTCATAGGCCCAACAATGTAATAAGTATGCACAATCTAGTGTCGTCCTGTGATTTTGCTTGCAGGCCCATAAACCCCTGTATAACTCTGCCAGATATGCGGGTGCCCATGCGAAAGTCACACTCCTTTCTATCATTTCCCAAATAACACACATCAATGCTTTTGGAAATCTTCCCCCATCCACCCTTGGTAATGCATAATACCCCACTGCTATCATTAATACCACTGCCAACCTTGTTTCCTCAGGGTGTGTTGCATACATTGTACCATAAGTGAATGTCAAACCTCGCTGTGTCAAATCTCATGCAGCTGAACCAAATACTGTTGTTATCGCTCCCCGTGCCACGCTAGGCAACACCTGATACACTGGTCTTCCTGTAATTGGGAGCCTCAAAATTCTAAACACATCTTCCATCGTCACTGTCATCTCCCCTGTTGGCAGATAGAAGGTATTCTTTTCTGGATTCCATCTCTCAATCAACGCCTGCAACATAGCATGATTGCGTGTGATTCATGAATAATAGCGGATTCCACTTAACCCCACATGATTTATCAATGCCCATTCAGCTGGTGTTACATCCGCTCGGATTCGTGACAACAAAGCTGGCACACTATCATTCATCCTTAACCCTGCCTCCATCTGTATACATCAAAATGACACACAACCATTCAATAAATCAAATCCCCAAGTGTTTTTTCTCACATTCTGGAAATTCCTACAGTAACCGGTATCGGTTATAGATAACCGATACCGGTTTACTAACCGATACCGGTTATCTCTAAATGATACCGGTCACTGTCAATCCTATACAGCCTGCTTAAAAACATCCCCTACGATAATTATTTTGCTCGTTTACTCCTCTCTATACCTATAAACATACGTGAACACCCTGCTTACCTACCCCATAACACTCACTCTATCCCAAACCCTTGCCTATCACCTTTTCTTTCTCATCTCTACCCTCTTACCTTCTCTCATCCTATTCATCAAAACATGCAAGAATTAAAATACAACCAAACAGTTTACCTCTTGGGATGCAGCAGCTTGGGGTGGAACCTGTCTTCCCTCTCATCCCTGCCTGCTGGATGCTTCTCCTTGTTCAGCGATGTTCACCACCCTCTTCAAATATAACTTGCCTTTCTGCCTTCTTAATCCCAGCTCACAATTGCTTTACCTGTCTCTTTCCTCCTTATCACTCAATTCTTTCATGCAATTACCTGTATCAGTCGTCAAACAGCGTCGCATTCGCGTATTTAACTTGTTGCATGACTCTAAAAATAAGAACTTAAGTTGCCGCCCAAGCTTTTCTATTTTTAGAAAAGCTCGTTTTGGCATAACCGGTATCGGTTACCTACCTAACCGATATCGGTCAATAATCTACCGACGTCGGTTAGCTAACCGATATCGGTCACATGCCTCCTTTTTCTTAAACCTGGGCCTTTTCTTTATTTTTTTGCAAATTTTTGTGGTGCCCGCCTCTTTTTCCTGCATAACTACACCATTATCACTATTTGTCATCAGAATCACATCAACACATATATATATCATCACAATTTCATCAACATCATCTATCTACAAAATACATACGACATTTTAAATATATATCATCAGTATACATTAAAACAACCATCGACAAAATACATACGACATTTTAAATATATACATCAAACCCATCAGTATACACACCATGTGGATCAAACTCATCATCTATATACATTCAATTTCAAAAACCATCGACAAAACACATAAAACATTTTTTATACACACCATGTGGATCAAAATCATCATCATCTATATATATATATATATATATATATATATATATCAATGTTTAAATATACAACTTCCCCTGCATGGGGGCCTCTGTCAGCTCAAAATAATACAAAGCCGGCATGTGCAGGCCGCAATCACTGTCAAAATCTCGACTCGGCTCGCAGGCCAGTCTCTCATGTCAAAAATATACTCGGCTCGTAGGCCGGTATCAACTATACAACCTGTACTCGGCTCGCAGGCCAGTATATACAACAAGAATGAATAAATAAATCATATGTAGGCACGCAGGCCTCTATATACATAACTGGTTCGCAGACCGGTGTCTATATCCAATATCCAAAAAACCATATCTACTCCAGGGGTGTCTCAGCTCTCCCCACCACCCTCAGCCCCTCTCCCTGCTGGTCCCTGTGCTGGCTCTCGCCTCCTCCCTGTCACCGACCCACCGGCTGTGGCTGCACCCCCTAGGATCTCTGGCTCTGAGAGGTCTCGGCTCTGTGCACCGCATATGGCTGATAGTCAGCCCCGGTACCATCAAGGATGTCCTGATAATACCGGGCCTCCGCTCTCACCTCCATATAGTGGGCCCGTGCCACCATGGCTACTGGGGCTGGTCCCCCGACTCCTAATAATAGTGGCCCCTGTCCTGCGAGTACACCCTGTGCCTGTACCTGTGGCGGTGCCTGTGCCTGTGGCGGGGCCGGTGCCTGTGGTGGTGCCTGTGGCTGTGTCGGTGCCTGTGGTGGTGCCTGTGGCTGTACCTGTGCCTGCACCTATGCCTGGGCTAACTGCCCCTGTAGTACCCTGATATGTGCCTGTGTAACATTAAGCTACCCCTGTAATAACTGCACCTATCCTACAAGCCGGTCCCTCTTTGCTATAACCGAAGCCAAATCTGGTTGTGCAGGATGTGCTCTCCTGGTTGCTCTCTGCCCTACCCACCAAACCAAAAAGGCCCCTGTCACTCCGGCATCATCCACTGTATCGTCCGCCGGCCTCTCTGCTACCCAATCTGGGTCAACGGGCTACGGTGTAGGTAGTGGGGCCTCTACATCATCCCTCTAGTACTATGGGAAGGGAGGTGGCTCATCCTGTGGCAGCCCCAACTGCTGTCGTACCCTCTCTAGGGGTATCCGCTCATACTCTCCAGGCCTCCGTCCAGCTATCCAGAAAGTATACTGGATCCAGCGCATCTGTGCTCGGGCTCCTCCTTGGGGCTGATGGCCTCTGTAGGGCCTCCATACAATGTCCAGTGCAGTCAAGCCCTCTAACATATGATGGTAGTAGGCTACATCCCGTCCTGCGAGCACCACTCGTGGCTGGCCCACGACCCCCAACCACCTCTGAAAGCCATATCTGTATACAATCTATGGCCCTGGCTGCTAGGGCAGCCCTACTGGTCATATACATATGATGTGCTCATATGCCCAGCAGTGTAACAAAAATGTCGAGCAAATCCCAAATCACCTCATCCAGCGATAACCCCACAGCTCTCTGCATAGCTGCACCAGATATATTGGTGCCCTGGCATAGCACGTATGCTCCTCTACCATCTCATGTAGCACTCCCATCAAAGCCCGTGGGAAGCGGCCTCCCTCTGAGTCTGGGAGGGCGAAGCATGTGATACCTATCATCATCAACACGGCAAGCCGTGTCTCATGTCTGTGTGCGCGATACATGTCGCCATAGGCAATGCTCGCGCTGTGATGGGTCAATAAGGCGGCTGCATCCCCAAATACCTAAAGAATGCTATCAATCATCGTCTCCGCATCTACCTGGAACACTGCCTCCCCTACGATCGGCAGTCTCAGGATGTGATACACATCCTCCAGGGTAATCGTCATCTCTCCAGTAGGGAGATGGAAAACATTGGTTGCCGGATCCCATCTCTTGATGAGGGCAACCATAAGGCTGTGGTCCCTATCCACAGCCCTATACCACTGGACTCCGCCGAGTCCCACCTCTCACATAATGGCCCACTGCGCTGCGGACACATGTGGCCACATCCGTCTCAATAGCGGGGGCATCCGATCCCGCATCGTAAGCTGCTGACGTGCCTGCAAAAACAACCCACTTCATTAGACCTACCCTTTACAAAAACAACTACCTTAACCCTCTATACCCCCTTTTACCCCCCCAACTACACCTTGACTCTATAACACACATCTACACTTACCCTACACATCCCCTTTACCACCAATCAACCAGCCAACCACCCCGATATACTCTAGCCATCTACCTATACCCCCGCCACTTTAACACCTCCTACTTCATACCCAACACCTAATCTATCCTAACCGAACCAACCACACAACCACCCCATTTCCACCCCCCCACCCCAATCACCTTTCCTATCAACTCTACCCCCTCCCTCTTCACCCCCAAACAACAAACAAAACAAACAACAAACAAAAACAACACACAAAACAAACAAAAAAACAACATACAAAAACAACAAAAACAAAAACAACACAAACAAAAACACACAAACAACAAACAAACAACAAACAAAAACACAAACAACAACAAAACAAAACAAAACAAACCTAACTAATGACCGGTACCGGTCACCCTTGACCGCCACCGGTCCCCTCCCCAGCACATCCTATGCACCATCGCCGGTCGACATACGACCGACGCCGGTCTACCAAAAATCCAATTTGTGCCAAATATTTGGTGACCGATGCCGGTCGCCTAGTGACCGACATCGGTCACTGTCCAGGTCCAGAGCTGAACCCGACGCGGCCCCCAAAAACATCTTTTTGCCTATTTCTACCCTTTTACCCACTGGAAAACCCTACAACCCTACCCACCCTACCGTTTTAACCTAACTAACCTACCTACCCACTCCATTTTACAAATTACTTCAATTTATTCATTATTTTATTCAAAATTTGGATTCCTACCCAAAACCCACATCTCGCTTACAATCATTAAATTCACATAATTAGAGGTTTAGAGCCTACCAGTACAACTACACGTCATCGTGGTGGGATAGGTGGCAGTGGTCCAGCTGGTCCAGCACCTCCTGCTCCTCTTGGCTATGCCATGGCTCCAAATCTCCTCAGCTGGGTCCTCCACCAATCAAATTCTGCCTCCTACTCGCTGGGGTCTACCAATCACTCACTCCTCCACTCAACTACTGCCAACTCAGTGTACAAACTCAACAAAATCAATTTTAAACCCAGACAAGCCGTATTGGTTATCAAATTGACAATGTGACAATGACAGGCCGTATTTTTCTTTTTATAGGTTTTTTACCTATAACCGATATCGGTTATATTGTGCCCTAAAACACTGGTATCGGTCCTCTAACCGATACCGGTCATATCTAACCGATATCGGTTTTATACCTATTTCACCACAATTTCTGCCCTTATTCACCAATCTCCCTTTCTCACCACATCGTCTATACCCTCCTTTGCTAAATAGCCTTTTTTGACTTCATTGGCCCAATTCACGGCTGCAATCAACCAACCAGGCCCGCCCAAAGCCGCAACCAACCATTTGGCCCGACCCAAGGCCGCAACCAACCAATCAGGCCCGACCCAAGGCCACAACCAACCAATCAGGCCCGACCCAAGGCCGCACCCAACCAACCAGGCCCGAGCCAAGGCCAAAACCAACCAATCAGGCCCGACCCAAGGCCGCAACCAACCAATCAGGCCCGACCCAAGGCCACACCCAACCAACCAGGCCTGAGCTGAGACTGCACCTAACCAATAAGGCCTGACCCAAGGCCGCAACCAACCAATCAGGCCCGACCCAAGGCCGCAACCAACCATTTGGCCCGACCCAAGGCCGCAACCAACCAATCAGGCCCGACCCATGGCCCTCACTAATCAATTGGCCCGACCCAAGGCCGCACCAATTAAATACCTCACCCAAAACCCGAAAATTACAATTTTATCCACCCATCGTGTAGCTTTTTGTTCAATCGAGCTCACATGTTCATGTTTTAGCATGATTAGGGTACTTAACTTGATCAGTTGACCAACCTTGCCTAGACTGAGACCGTGACGTTTATCTCAACCAAACCAACCATTTGGTACTACCGAACATACCTAAACGTTCCTATACCTTACCCGTTATATCCCCTAGAGCTACTTCCTATGCCTTGGATACCAGGATTATATCACCCTTGTTTGGATAAACTATCAACCTTTGCCTATGAATTGCTTTTTTGCCCTTCAAATCATGTACCCTGGTCACACTACTACATTTCAACATGTGTCTGCTTCGTTGCACTTACCCCACCATCTTACCATCATCTCAACACCATTCACCCTTTATCAACCCTATCCCTTATTTCACGTCGACTCAATCTGTGATAGATTTGAGGGGGATTACCTATACCCTTAATGGGAGTAACCACTTCTTATTATTGTCAGTGCAGCTTTACAAGACAAGCTACATGACAACAAGGGGATAATGTAGACACCAAATTTGTGTCTTACGACCCCCTGTGCCCCGCATCTCATTTCGTAACCTAACCTCATCTCCTAAACCTTACACAATTATTTATTGATTACCTTATAATTAATAAATCCACATCTCCAAACCTACCACCTCATTTCACCATCTCATCATGACCTAGCCCTAATCCTAAACTAGCCTAATTAAGACCTATAACTTGGTCTACATCCACACCCATGACTAATTACTCCTCACCCGCACCAAAACCAACCTAATAATGACTTTACCAAGCCCACAACTAATCCCTCGGAAGAAAAGGAGGGAAGGCTAGCTATTTTAGTAAAAATAGCCCACTTTGACTTAATCGACATCGGTTCCTACTCGACTGCCATCGGTTACGTAACCACCATCGGTTCTCTGTAAATGACATCCCCCAACCAAAAATAAAGGATCGGGAATTCATTGAAAAGATCAGGAATTCACTTGGCTGAGTAGAGACAAGTGAAGGAAAGAAAGGAGTTTATAGAGAAGGACATCAAGCCCAAGACTGCAACTAAGTAACCAGAGCCCAGTGATACTCATCTAATCATTGGGAGAGAAGATAGCTCATCTTTGACTATCTGATCATTCTACGTGAGCCCTGCCTTCGTTATCATAGTCTTTGGACTTGTGTTTTCATCAGGAACTAGTAAGTAATGTCTTGTACGTTCTTTTAATAACATTTCTTGGACTTCTGAATCACAGTAATTATAAGTCTACTCCCAGATCCACTACTCGGTAACACCCTACATCTAACTATACCTCCTCTACCCTTACATTGCCCCCAAGAACAGCCCCTATATTGTCTGAGTCTTCTCCATCACCCCATTACCTATCCCCAATCATTTACCAGCCTAATAAACACCATAACCACCTTATAGCCAAGCTTCACTAAAAGCCCCTAAATCACTGCCCCTACCGATATTGGTTATTAGGAACCGGTACCGGTGACAGTGACCGGCATTGGTCACTGTGATTCAAAACCAAGACCAGCCTTTTCTCTATTGTTTTAACAGGGTAATTAAATTGTAACCTTGCAATAACTTCTTTGTTAGAATTTGTGTTAATTCGTATTAGCAGGGGAACTGACCACCTTCAAAAGGATGTCCAATATTTCCTGGGCCTAAGGCATTTCCCTCATTTATTGTCTAATTAGAATCTAGTGGTCTTGTATTCTTACTTGCAGGTAGTCCTTCCCAGAAAAAAAGGAGTTCTTTGCAATCGATCTGATCTCTCTCTACGGTACGCACACACCCTCCAAACATTCAACAGGTATTCCTCCTAGCCCTAACCCTTATCTGTTTCTCAAGAGAATGAAAGGATAGAAGCAACTCTATTCCAAGAACGGAAACATCATTCTGTGGGAAACAACAGCCCTCTAGGAAGTATCACACTCCCTGGATCTAGCATATGCTAGGTAGTCCACTGTCATATACTGTTCAACTCTCTTTTGTGGTCTTGCTTTCTTATTATAGGGTAGTCCTTCCCAGCCAAAAAGGAGTTCACATGATCAACCAAGATCAAAAGTCTACAAACATGCATTCCACCTTCAACCCAATAATAGGTAATCCTCCTACACCCTTATCCATTTCAGTCTTTGATTGTATGCAAAAAGGATTGAAACATTTTGGCACGCTCGGTGGAACCCATCTGAGGTTCCTTGCAGTTTTTTTCATTCTTAGGAAAAATTTGTATGTTTGTTTCCCTTTCTAAAAGGATTTCACATTAATATCCTTCTTTGGAATCTTCTTCTTCTTCTATTGTTTAAAATCAATCATGTTTTGGTACTCTGAAAGGAACATTGCTTCCCTTTCATTAGAATCACATTAGTGAAAGAGAATCCCTTCTCCTATTCATCCATTGTGACATCGAATATCATATTTCAATTTGGGATTAAAACACTCGCATTTCAATATGCTTTACTACATTAGCTCACATTAAATGAGAGCAAACTATATGCATGAAGTCATGCGCAACTAATGGTTGACAAATGAATCGTAGAAAAACACTTTCTTTCTCTTTCTCTCCCTCTTAGTCTTACCAAACTGCACAAAAATTCAAAAAACACATCTTCTTAAATGACATCTTACCTGGGAACATTTGTCCGCGATCACACGATCAGGTTAGCAGGTACTCCCCAGACTCGTTACTTTATGTCGAGTCATAATCTCAAAGGATGGCCCGCCCCCTACCATAAAATAACCTGAAACCTCACATGTTAGATCTCCTTCTTCGTAGTAAGCCTTCCTCATGAAAAAACTCTGTTCTAAAAGTTCATAAGTCATTCCTTCTAAATAGCGTAAGTTTAGCACATTTTTAAAATCACTTGTTAGGTAACGTCTTCTTTTAGTGTTTGTTTGAAGTGTGTTTTGAGGTGTGAGAATATGTTTTCTCCATTTTTGTTTTCTTTTGCCTTTTTGCGCTCCCCACTCACAGTTGGTGTATTCTGACTTTTTCTGAGGGTGCAGAGGCTTCATTATATCATCCACCAATCTCTGGGTTGACCATTCTTCTTGATTCAAATTTTACCATTAATCCACTTTTCTACAATTTTTCAATCTTCACAATAACCGGCAACGGTTTACCCCTCACCAGCATCAGTTATCCCCTCACTGGCATCTGTTTCTGTTCTTTTGGGTTGAAATTGCCCAAAAGACCCCTCTTTCAGTTTCTTTGTTGTCAAAGTATCTGTAACTTTTTGTACACTCTGTTTCCTATTAGAAATGCTATCATTGAGCTTTCCCACCTGATCATCATCACTCCTTCTGCCTCAATTTGGTAAAACTTTTCCTTCTCTTTTCAATAACCGGTAGCAGATAACCTTGTAACCAGTCATCGGTCATCCATAACTGGCATCGGTTAGACTGTGGTAATTCTTAACCAATACTCTTGACCCGTATCCAAGTTAATAGTATTCTTCAACCACTCCCACCCTTTACCCCTTCTCTGCCTTCCATCCCAACACTCATGGACATTCCTTCTACCATACTTGTAGGTGACGATAATTGTGCTCACTTCCTAGACTACAACTGTTAGGCCTTATCAACTCCACCTCGTCAATTATCCAACCCGGACCAACCTTGCTATACCTTCATCCATGTTCACTGGAACCACTAACCCATCACCATCACCTCCTTATATGTCCTCATAGGTGCAGCCACAAGTTGAATCGACCTCTTATGACCCCTATCAAAACACAGTCATACCTACCACCTATGCCCATATACAGAGTTCTGTGGAGATATTTACACAAATTCCTCCCCCCTATACCCTTCCTCAAATACAACCCATAGCCTCAATGTCATACTCAGGGGGATACCCCTCCTTCCCTACCTATATACCCCCACAAAATTTTTTGCAACCGGCACAACCGTACACTGCTGCACCACCCATTTCCTACCCTTCTCATCATACCCACTTCACCTCTAGGGGTATTCCCCTACTGGATGAACAACAAAAATATACTCATGAAGGGGTATCACAAGATCATCATGATATTTCACATCCTTGGGTGGCATGGTATAATGAACCTGGCTTCTGTACCTATCATTAGGTTGGGGGGCATAACAACTCCAACTACGTACCATTCCAAGATATTAGCTGAGCTATGTTGGATATTGGGGGCCTTGTCTGGGATGCTCCTAATATGCCAACAACTCAAAACCTCCATACCTATGATCAACCTTTCCCAAATCATACCACTTCATCAAACTCGATGAACGTAACTTCTCCTGGTGACCTCAATATTTATGATGTTTTTGTCTCATACAACCCTGTACATGTCCCCTTATCTCCACATCTCATTATTTCATCTAATGCAGACATAATTTCCCAAACCCCTTTACTTATGGGGGATCCCACCTCATTCACTTCTCTTCCCATGGAGGAGACCTTACCCACTACCTCAATCACACCCATACCTATGACCAAACCCACCTCACCTACACCCATACCTATGGCCTTACTTGCTACCTCACCTATACCCATACTGTTATCCAAAATTCACCCCTCAAGGTAATTTTGATAACATGCATCAAATTATTTAGTCCCAAGCAATTATATTTATTCAAGGCAAAAAATCGTGTTTCTGGGGTCCCCTCGGCTTCTTTCTAACTCTCCTGTCCAAGAAGAAGACCTAGCAAGTTTTAAAAAATGTGAAAAAGTTACAGAAAACAAGCTTGGGCCAGGAAAAATCGTGAAAAATGGCTAAGTCTTAGTCCTTACAACAGTCGAGACATGAGGGACATCTGGGCACGAATCAGCCGAAAGGCCGCCAGGCAGTCTGTAGAGCAAAGGGACATCCGGGACATCGGGACGCGCAGGACGCGAAAGGGCGAACCGGCCGAAAAGGGAAAAAAAAATTGCCTAAGTCTTTGTTTCGCACAGTTGGGACAAAGGTACGTGAAAGACGCGGATCGGCCGATTTGGTGCAAGTCAGTCCATTTTGAGCGGTTCGGAGAAATTTGTCCCAGGTAGTCTGGGACAGTTGGGACGAAAGTGCGCGGAGGATGCAAACTGACCGGTTCGGCCGAAACAGAGGACTTTCGTACTGGGACATCCAAGCCAAAGGGACACGTGGGACACAGAAAGCTGAAAGAGCCGAGAGCAAATGGAATCTTGCCACGTGTCTTCACCACAAAGAGGGACAAGGAAGCCCGAATCGGCTGAAGCAGGAGATTTTCATTTGGGACAGTTGGGACAAAAGTACGCGCAGGATGCGGGGGACGTGAAAAGCCGAAGCGGCTGAAGGCAAAGAACAAAAGTCAATGTTTGACCTGTGAAACTTCAAACGGCCATAACTTTTGACTCCGAGCTCTGATTTTCACAAAATTGGCCTTTCTGGAACAAGCACGATGTCAATTAATGCTCATCCCTGTCAAATGACAGAAAATGCCTGCCAGACCCAAAATAGTTGCCCGCACTCAGAAGGCCATAATTTTTGGCATTTCTCAGTACGAAATCATAGAAAATTTGTACCGTTGGAATCATGGCTCCAAGACCAATGCACAGAAATAAATAAATTCTAGATTTGATGAGAAATTAATCTAAGTATTTTTCATAAAATGTGGCCGGGTTCATAACAGTGTTTTATTTGGTAGTTGGGAGTGCAATTAAGAGGCATGGTCATCATTCTTTCTCTGCTGCAGCACCTGGGAAAGTAATGGGGAGCCTTTTGGAAGTAACATACAATCATTTCACTCCATTTAGTGCCTATTACAAGTGGTTGAAGGAAAATTTTAAGGATTTTCATTTTTCCTCCTCTCTCCCTTCTCATTTTTCTATAAACTAGAGTGTTGGGCTCATTGTAAAAGAAGGGGGAGGTAGTTTTGTAGCAAAGCTCTGCCAAATTTGCTTTGTTAAGCCAATGTGTTGCAGGCCCTTGTTGTGGACTCCTTGCAGGGTGATCCAGACCCTTATCTTGTAACAGATTGAACTGTGCATACCATGAAGCAATAAAATACAAGTTTGTGGATGCATCTTCCCCTGTTGTGTTTTCTTGCATTCTTCTTACCCCTTCAACCTTGATTTACAAGTAATATTGTGTCTATATATTATACTCTTGAAAGGATCCATTATTATTGTGTCCATGCTATAAAAAACATTATTGTGAATGCATTTTGCTAGATTGTGGAGAACTATCATCACCTCTTCTAGTATGCACTTTACCCTTGTATTTCACACATTTGGAAGACTAATCTCACACCCTCCTTTTCTGGTGTATCACCCTTTAGTGTAGGAATTCATTTTATGCATTATCTCTCCATGGTTCCTTGGAAATTTAGAGTAGAATAGTTAGTTTACTCATGTATTAGAGTAGATTGTGGCAGGTAGTTTAGGAGCAAGAACCAACTTTCTCTAGAGGTCTATCTCAAGTAGCAAGTCCCATAACTTGGAGATAGTACCCATGTTATCCAATCACACTGTGAGTTCAAGTATATGTACTTGTATAAACATAAGGGTGGTTTGATTCGGTCATAACACCATACCTTTGGAGGATTTCCTAGAACCACACTTGTACGACTTACCTATGACTCAAATCACAGTGGTCTCACCTAGCACCTCTATCAATTTCATTATAAGAACCTACAAATAAGGTCCCCAATTAGATAAGAGGGGATATTTTCCTACCTACATTTATCCTCTCTACCTAGAGAAAGAAGAGTAAGAATAGCCCACTATGTCTCCATCACCCTTACCTAAACAACATATCACCTCACCTATCCTCCTTACAATTGGAACCTACTTTATCCATATCAAGCCTAGATCTCCCCATTATGACGCTAATCAGTAGTGACACTATCCCACATAATCCACTACCTCAAAGGATCACTGGCAGTAGCCCACTCTTCTACCCATTTGCAAGGCTGTCTTAGTTGCCCCTCTACCCTCAACAAATCTCATCTCATATACTTACCCACCTACTGGAGAGAACCAAACTTCTCTGACCACATACAAGACATCACAAATACTCTGTGTAATCCTGAAACTAATGAAATAAAAATTGCTATTTAATACCCTCGCTACCCATTGGCATCTTGACCCTCCAACTTAAGGGGACAAAGCACTTCTCAATGGTTCAATGCCGATTCTCCACGAAGAGATGTTGAAAAACTCCTTCACTCTTCTTACCTCGATGTCTCCTATCATGTCTGAAATACAGACACTCCCTGCTTCACAACCCACTTCACCTATCACCTCACCTACACCCATACCTAGGACCTTATCTCCTTCCCCACTTACACCCATACCTGTGACCAAACCCATTATACCTACATCCATGCCTACAGCTAAACCCACTTTTCCGATCACCTTAGCAACACCCATACCTCTTATGCTATCTACTACCTCACCCACACCTTTACCCATGACCAAAATTACCTCACCTATCCCCCTACCTATAACCAAACCTACTTCATTGGATTATCTCCCCATAGAGAAGGCAACCTCATCCGTTACCTCACCCACACCCATACCTATGAATAAAACCACTCCACCTACACCCATACCTCTGACCTTACCCACTACCTCATTCATATCATCACCTACCACATATACCTTGATGACTGACCTACTAGTTGGAAAATTCACCAGGACTATCACATCTAAATCAACAGTGTCAACCCCTTCCTCGTCAACAACCCCATCAACCTTACATTCACCCTGTATTTTTCCTACATCTCCGATGTCTCCATTACCTTCTCATTCACCTTCACCTCTACCACCAAATTTTAGCTTGCACCCTCTTGCCATAGCTAAACCTCCTAAAAGGAGGACCCGACCTCTTAGATACCATATCCCCAGAAGACCCATTCCTACACCTTCACCTCTGCCATCTATTCTAGGCCCACATCCTTCTTCACTAGTTAACCTGTCTACAAGAGAAACCCAACTTTTCAAACCTCTTAACTTTGTGTCATGTACACCTATTCTTTCACCTTCACTTTTACCCTCAATTTTAGGCCCCCGCCGTTCAACCTTGGTCCATCTACCACATTACCAAACCCAATCTCGATGCCATAGACCCACAGTTTCTCCTTTTCCCATCATATTCCATTCACCTATGATTTCACCACCACCCCATCTTGAACGTTACCTTCCCGTGTTACCCACATTTCATGTCTTACCATTCACCTCAAATATTAGGCACACAAGTTCACCTAGAAAGGGGAAACTTTCACCCAAACATCAACCCCAACCTCTCTTACCTACCATAAAGACAATCTCAACCGCACCATTTCCATCCACATCCCAGCAAAGGCTTGGGCCCAAAACTTTACTACCTACCCAAAAGGTAGCCCAAATAACCAAACCTCAAACTCCACCTCCTTTCCTAAATTCACCTGCTCCTTTACCTAAACCCACCATTACCTCTCACTTTCCACCCTCGACAACATCTTACTCTAACATTCTTTCTACATTGTTGAATTCTTCTATCATCACACTACCACATCTTAAGCCTTATGATCCATTTAAAACAAAACCCAAATGGTTTAATGACACTAAAATTTTTGCCTATCATTGCTTGCTGGGGAATGCTGTTAAAGGATGTAAGGCTCTCGAGAACATTCTTTAGCAGCTCCATTCTCCTAATATTGCCCATCCAACCTCTGACACCACTACAATGTATACAACCATTTTGCCACAATCAAAACTCAATGACCCTTCTACCTCATCTCCACATACCCCACCACCTGCCTCTGCACCTCAATTAGCCTATACCAATGCCTACACAAGGACGATTGAATAAGTAGACTCAGGTCCTACCACTTTCATCTCCTTTGCAGTCACTGATCACAGTTGGGGGGAACCTAACTCCTCCCACCACAAAACCTTGACTCCTACAACAACAACTACTTAACCTATAAATCAACATGTCACCAAAGCTGATAAACATCTCCAAGGTAAGTTTTCTCTTAATAAGCTTGAACCTTATATCATTACCCATACCTATGGATTAGGTGCTTATCGTTTATCTTCACTCAATGGTAAAACCAAACCTGAGCCCCTTAATATGTTACATCTTCGATCATTCTATTGTTGAACCAAGTGCTCTATTAACCATTTACTATTACCATCTCATCCCGTGAGTACCCACTCCTTTTATAACCACCTCCCATACCTATGATTAAACAAATAATCATGTGATTGTCCGTCACTTTTTCAAACCTATCTTTAGTATGAGTACCATGGCTCTACTCATGGCATGATTCTCATGGATATTTTTCATTCTCTCTTGGATGGAATCCCATGGTCATATACCATTACTTATATCCCACACAAAACTTCCAACTCCACCTCCACCTTCCCTCCACCTTCTAACTTATGATATTATTATTCCTCTATAGCCTTGTCCATGGCTTAATCGGTAAAAGAAAAATCACCTATCAAAAATGGGATCACCCTCCTTGAGTCAAACTTCCAAACATGAAGATGAATCCCTCAAAAGGACATCTACCATTTGTATCTAGTGGCCATGAATAGACTACTCCCTCAAAGGAAAACTATACAGCACTAGCCATACTCTACCTAGTCAAAAAAGTATAAGAAAAAAAGAGACTAGGCCCATTTTGAAGCTTCCTGCATCGATCAACTTCCTGAAGACCTCAAGGAGATTATCTAATCATCCCACATAGAATTCCCACATTGATCAATCTATTAACCCAAAATAACACACCCTTTTTTCCATGGACTCGCCTATCTAAGTTATCGATCATCTTACACCACAGGTGCATTATTCCCCTTCACATTTCCAACCTTTCACCATATCACCCTTTACCACATCACCGTACTTTTCCTACCTACCATGGGACGATGTCACTAATACGATCTGTCGTGATCCTACACATTACTCCACCTTTGGAATAGTCCAACCTGCAAGGCCTTTTTATTTACCTTTATTGTATTTATCCTCACCCACTTATGTGTGTGGATATTTCTTTTATCTTATTTAGATATTAGGAGATATTATCTAGTTGTTAGGTATAGTTCTTTCCTTGATCTATGGTATTGACTAGATCCTTGATGTCTAGTTCTCTCCTAAATCTATGGTCTTGACTATTTATTTGATGACTAGTTATTTCCTTGATTTATGGCTTGATCTACAACCTTGACTAGTTCTTAGATTGTTATTCCTTGCCTATTTAAGCAAGGCCCGTTATCAATGTATTGCATTGAGTTCCATAATAATATATGATATTACTGCTCATTTGTTTACAAAGGTTTTATGTAAAGCTATTATGAAAAATTTCTTTCATCTTATTAATCGTGGTGTTTGATTAGCATTTGTGTTCTTGTCCTAGTACGATCTAGTTATCGTCCTTTTCATGGTATCAGAGCTGGAGATTGCTGTTGGAATCCATCTATAAGTTTAATTTTACAAATAAATTTATTGTATAATCTTATATTTGGGATTTGGTCATATTTTGTTTTTGCATGCATTTTTATCGAAAACAGAGGCTTCCATTGGATCCAAAAGGTGTGAAAACCCTAAGATTGACTGTAAACTTGGCCATTTCTACAGACAATCATTTTTTGTGGGTTTTTGTTGTTACAGAGAAGCACACTGGTTCACCTCAGGATTCGTGCCCACCAAAAAAGAAATCGCAGGATTATTTTTTGGGTCTTTTGGGTTTTTCAAGATCTGTATAGAGCAATTTTTCATTGTGGTTTATTTTTCTTAGTTTACGCATAGGAACGTTTTCGGATCTTTCCTTTTTTGGCAAGGATCTGCGGATGTTGTGCACATTTTTTGCTATTTCAGACACACCCATTAAAATACTTAGCCCTTGGTCATATGGTATGGTCACATGAGGGCTTAAAGCTTTTTGATTCTTACTGGTAATTTCTTAACTTCAGCCCCCTTTAATTTTATTTGTGTGGTGAAGGCAACAGACATTTTTTATCTTTTATTTTAGTGGCACCTAAAATAAATAACTAGAGAAAAATATTAAAAAGCTTGTAACTTTTGATCAGCTAACTCGGTTTTGAGTGCCGCTTTTTTTGTAAAAGTGCTTGTTTTTTCATGATATTTCCATTGGAAGTTATTTATTTTGAGACTTGAACTATAATTATAAAGTGCCAAATGTGGAGGAGTGTTTTAATCAATTGTGGACGCAATTTCGGTTGAGCCTCGACATCCTCAACTTTTAGGAGTTGCAGTTTGTACCTATCATGGATTCTGAGAATGATATGCTTTTATCTGAAGTGTGTGGACTTCAAGAGGATATTGTAAAATTTGTGGAAGAAAATAGATCACTCAAGAAGTAAAATTCTCTTCTACAATTACTCATTCACGATAAGGATACAATAATACACTCCCTGTACAGAAAAAAACTTGCTAGCCTACAGCATCATCATCATATTGTGGACAGCCATATCCATGCTCCTAGTCCACTTGTAGCTATTGCTCATGAACACATTGACATTGATATGTCAATATTTGAGTTTGTTCCTACTCTTGATGCTTCATAAACCCATGAGGCTTGTTACTGTATGCTCTTCCACATATGTGCCTATTACAGTACCACATGTTGTGTATCCTAATTTTTGCTCAGCTACATGGCCTTTTTCGAGTAGCATACCACTGCATTTAGTTCTTGCATGCTCCGTTCTATGGGTCTCACTAGAGGAGTGATTGAAAGACATTCATAGGGTATTATTTCCTCTATTCCAAATGTTAAGTGGAATTCTCGTCATGACATTGGTTTCCAAGCAGATACTTCATTGGGATCACACATTGATAGAGCTCCTTTTTTTGTTCGCTTGACTCTTTCTGATGATCATGAGCAACACATGAGTTCTGCACCTTCACTCAAGCTTGAGAAACCTAAGATTTTATTTTTCAGCCATAATCAACCTGACACACATTACGATGTTCTTTTGCATGCACCCATTGTGCATTTTGCACCAAGTCATATGCAGGACATCTTCTTCATCCATACATGTGCTGATTTGGGGTGGATATATGATCACTCGTGGAGGTGACATAGACATTCATTGAGAGGACTCTATAGGCATGGATCCTCCACCATTCGACCTCTTACTCCACTTTCTATACCTTATGCATTATGATGCTTCTTGTTTTGAGAATTTTTCTTTAGCAGGTATAGTGTATCTCTCTTGTTTGTTGAGAGATTTTGTATCTGTATTTTCAACACTTTTGGCATGTTGACAGTCTCTCTTGTGGGGGAACTATTCTAGTGGAGCCTGGTGTTAGTTTGTTAGTGTTCGAGTAGTTGTTTTGACAACTCATACATATTTGTAGTGCCACTCCACCTCATTTAGCAGTATGGGAGGGTGTGGTGTTGATCCTGCTTCCTCGGGTTTTGTGTCCTTGCCTTGTTACCTTGACTTTTCTTGGATCATAACACTCTGGTATTTTGTGTCCTTGCCTTGTTGATTTGATTATTGTTCTTAGATCGTGGCACACCTATTTACAACACTTGATCAAATTATGTTTGGTATTTTTTTTGCACTTTCGACATCACTCCGTTGACAGTCTCCTTGTATGGAGCTATTCTGGTGGAGCCCAGTGTCAGTTGTTTTTGAGTTTTGTGATCTGAGTAGTTGATTCATACCAGGGTGCACACCAAAACTTCTTCAACATTGTATGATTTTTTTGAGATCGAGCTTCTTGGGATGCCTTGGAGATGGGTCTTTACTCTTTTTACTTTGTTGTTACTAGTTTTGTGTACCTTGCGGTGTCTCTTTTTTCCTAGTTATTATACATGAGTACCTCATCAGGCCTATTTTCCGGGACTCATACTATGGACATGCCACATCTATTTTGGCCCCTAGCTTCACTTGAGGGGGGTGTTAGAATAGGTATTTACCTTAGCTCATGTTCACCTAGGTACTTTATTTACCTTTATTGTATTTATCCTCACCCACTTATGTGTGTGGATATTTCTTTTATCTTATTTAGATATTAGGAGATATTATCTAGTTGTTAGGTATAGTTCTTTCCTTGATCTATGGTATTAACTAGATCCTTGATGTCTAGTTCTCTCCTAAATCTATGGTCTTGACTAGTTCTTTGATGACTAGTTATTTCCTTGATTTATGGCTTGATCTACGACCTTGACTGGTTCTTAGATTGTTATTCCTTGTATATTTAAGCAAGGCCCATTCTCAATGTATTGTATTGAGTTCCATAATAATATATGATATTACTGCTCATTTGTTTACAAAGGTTTAATGTGAAGCTATTCTGGAAAATAACTTTCATCTTATTGATTGTGGTGTTTGATTAGCATCTGTGTTCTTGGCTTGGTACGATCTAGTTATCATCCCTTTCACCAATTTGGCTACATCATCAACCCTGTTACAGTTACCTGTTGTTCACATTGTTGACATTCTTCACATTGTTCACACGTCCAACTCACCTCCACCTACCTCCACCTATCAACCTCTATTTCACAACACATCTGATCTTCATCACCTTTCCAACCTGCACCCATACCTCAAACCTAACATCTTACCTATTTGTCCTTACCCACAAATATCACTTATCTAGCCTTACCCATGACCCTTACCTATTCAACTATACCATTGACCCTACCTATCTACCCATACCCATGACCTATACCTACTAACCCATACCATTGACCTTACCTATCTACCCATACCCACTAACACTACCTATCTACCCATACCCATGACCTGTACCTACTTAACCGTTCCATTGATCCTTACCTATTTACCCTTACCTACATACCCATGAACACAACCTACCTCCACCTGACCAACCCCTCTTTATACCTATTCTTTTCCTCCCTAGATTAAGGGAGAACTACATCGGTCTGCGGCCCCTTTTCGTCGGGGCTATGTAGGAAGCACTCCGAGGGCATGGGGCCCTTCGAGGTTAGCTTGACCATTGTCATCACCTCCTTCATCTCATCTCACCCGCAACTGTTCACCTATGACCTTGAGCTACCTGTTCCATTCACATTCTACTCTAGTTAGTTTCCCACTTATCATCAACTAAGTGGAAATTAATACATTTCTACAACATTCATTTCATCACATTTACCACAATCATACATTACCTGTGATTATAAAAACATGATCCATGTTACCATACATACCACAAATTATACTGAAACAAATGCATACATCATCATTTTTGTTTCACCATGTCAATAACCTAACTCAACCATGCCTATGACCTGACTCCACCATGCCTATGACCTAACTCCACCATGCCTATGATCTAACTCAACCATGCCTATCACATGATTCAACCATGCCTATGACTTGACTCCACCATGCCTATGACCTAACTCCACCATGCCTATGATCTGACTCAACCATGCCTATCGCCTGACTCAACCATGCCTAATACACCTATTATCCATCCATCTATGCATAATAATTAAATTCTATCAACACAAATACATCATTAACAAATCATCCATCTCATCATATAAATCTATGTATCCATACAATATAGACTGATATCAAATAATATGCATCTCTCAAAAACCCTCATATAAAACCTCACCATATTTGGTGCGCAGACCGGTATATGATAAAAAATAAACAAAACTCTCGTATACATCCTCACTCTCTTCAGAAAAAATGCCGGTATATATCAAAAATGAATAACTACATCAAAATAGAGGTACATACATTAGGCATCATCATCCTCCATATCTGTCTCACCTGTCTCCTCCTCCCGCTCGGCTCTTGCTAACATCTCACGACCCATCATGGGTCATGGCTGGGTCCTTGCTGGTACATTGCCTCGGACTAGTCTCCGTGAACTGGTGGCCTCACCCTGACCCTATCTCGGGGTTCGCTGGCCCCTTGTACTCTCCACGCTATGGGTGCATGATCTGGTCCTCTCACTCGAGGCCTGTTGTTCCATGTACTCTCCATAGGATAGGAAATCTATCCCTGTCACCATAAATTAATCCTGATAATACCTAGCCTAACCTAGGGCATCCTGTAATCTAGCTACGGGTACTATCTGTGGTGGCCTCATTAGCCTCTGACCCTATACTTGTCCTATGGGACCATGTTTCGTCTCTACCTGTAAACTGGGACTCTGTCCCGGTGCATGTGGTGGTGCCATCAACCTCGCTACCTGTTCCTGTATCTAGGCCTGTAATGCCTCAATTTACACCTGTGACGTGGCCAATTGGCCTTGCAAACCTGTAACCTATGCCTGTAGGGTGGCCACCTATACCTCATTACCATCTCCACCCTATGTGAGTGCCTATCCGTGTGCTATCTGGGCCTGTAAACTGACCACCTGTGCATGCAAAGTGGCCAGCTCAACCTCTAAACCTACCAACTATCCATGTACCATCCCCAACTATGTAATCAGGGTAGCCACGTGCCCCTATAGGGCGTCTCTCTTAACAGTGATGGTGGCTAAATCTGGATGCCCCAGCCAAAGTGGTACTACTCGTAAATGAGCAGCCCACCACTTTCTATATCTATCAGTCACACCAACATCATCAATCTACCGGTCTCTCACCTACTCCTCCTATCATGTAGGTACTATCAGTTGTGGTAGCATTACTGGTCTCTCTAAATCATCTCTCTTGTATTGTGGGAAGTGTGGTGGTATAACCTATAGTAGCCCAAACTGTCGTCTAACCCTATCTATTGGTATCATCTCATGCTTGCTTGGATGATGCCCCTCAATCCATCTGACTAACTACAAGCCGTTTAACTCATCAGCCTTCTATCTGTATGAGGGATAACCTACATATGGTCTCCAAATAATCTCCATGCTAGAAAACCCCTCTAGTAACTACCTGTAGTAGGCTACATCATGTGTAACCATGCCTGCTTAATGCTCTCTAATAATAGGCACCCATCACCCATAGCCCACCCGAACAAAACCCATCTCAAATACATCATCCTGGGGCATACCAATCAAACAAACACACACAATGTGCTCATAGGCCCAACACTAAAGTACGAATGTAAAAGATAAGCTGAAACTCTGTAGCTACCCGTACACCCACACCTCCCTATATAACTACACCAAGAATGTTGGCGCCCATGAAAAACAGGTCCTATCCAACACCATGTCATGAAGTACCCCCATCAATGATCATGGGAATCTCCCACCCTCTGCATCTGGCATTGCAAAACAACATACTACCTTTATCAATAACACTACTAGCCTCATCTCCTCTAGATGGGCTAGGTACATCTCTCCATAGCTCATACTAGCACTATCAAATATCATCTCTGCCAACCCCTCACAAAAAACTATCAACATCATTTCCTCAAACAACTTTGAGGAGATCGAATATACCTGCATCCCTAATATAAGTAACCACATGATCATGTAAACATCCTCCAGGGTGACTATCATCTCCCCCGATGGTAGATGGAATGTGTTGGTCACCGAATCCCATCTATTGATGAGAGCAACCATAAAAATTGGTTGTCGGACTACATGCCGGTAGTGTCTGACCCTAATCAGGCCCACATCTGCAACATGTCGCCACTCCTCGACTGTCACACCTCCTCAAACTATCAAGAGCAGGGGTGACACCCTATCTTGCATCCACAGCTGATCTCTTGCTTGCATCCAAAAACACATCACATTAATACACCTTGATCATACCCACAATCACCTTCAACACCTCACCTATAACTATTACCTTACCTCTTCTTCCCTCCCAACTTACCTTCATATCACACATTCTATCTACCAAGCTCAACCTTACCCCACTATTATTCACCCATACCTCTTTCAACCTCTCACCCATGCTCTGTTTTTCACCAAAACATCTTCTATCACTACTACCTATCTCACCCACCAAACTAGGGCACTTTTGGCCCCTTTTTCCCCAACTCATGACCGGTACCGGTTATCTCTAACCAACCCCAATCTCCCATAAACCAACATCGGTCACCTATTTCATCATCTTTCATCATCTTCCTCAAAAATAACCCAATAACCATAGTCTACACGGGTGATAGATTCAACCCTAATTCGATCACTCGTAACCCCCTTTTCACATCACAATGACCCCCATTCACACATCCTAGGGGTTTAATTAACATCAATTAATTAAATTTCTCCTTTACCCACTCATCAAATCCACCTCACCTTGCCAGTGGACTGGCCACCTCACCTAACCGCCTCACCCTTCCAATACCCCACTTTCTCCTCCACATCACCATTCCACTCTCGACCTTGCCCATACCTAGCCCCTACCCTTCTAGAAATCCCTAATAGTGGCAATCCTACTCATAGGACCCCTCTTTGTCCTATTACCTATTCTAAGGGTAGAGGATGCATGTGCTCTGCCACTTAAAATCAAGTGGGGAAGGCATATTTCCCAATTTTCAAAAAATAAACCTCCCCAACATAACCTGTGTCATTTACAGTCTAACCAATGTCTATCAGGTGGGACCAACGTTAGTCACATGCAAATACCTAATTCCGGCTCTTTCCAAAGGGTTGACATTTTTGGTTGGCATTTTGGTTCACATTTTGGGTTGTTGATTCATTAGTTGCTGTCTGGAACTTGACATTCGACAATAGCAGGCTTGTTGGCAACTTATTGAAACAACAAAGCCATCAGAACTCCCCAACAAAGACCAGTATTAGAAGCACTCACAATATCCTTTGTGAGAACAGCAATTGAAGGAACCTGACTCAGATAGAGCTTAAACAGGAGCTCTCCAACCGACCTACTAGCCTTCACCAATATCTACTACTCTTCTTCACCAACTGCTCACACTTCTACATGCATCGGACTCTGGGTAGGTGGATCCTTGTATCCTTCACTCATGTTTTGGTACTTTACTTCTCTATTTCCCTCTCCAAGAGCAAAAAATTCTCTCATGTCCCTCCAACCCCACCTATTCAACCTATATCAACACCTGGGACCCATTTTCACCCTATTCCACTCCATAGCAACCCTTTGAATAGTCACAAAGAGCACCCTAACCCCTACTACCAAACTCTGACCAAATACCAGTGACCATCACTGATTAAACATAACTGTGGTCGGTCTGGCCTGAATGCCATCGGTCACCCTACTATCTTCCAGCTCCCCACTTTCTACCCAAAAACACCCTAAAACCACCCCCAAAGACCCCAACACTCTGATCCTAAACCTACCCTTCACCTAAACCTCACCCATATCCTCCCAACCCTCTATTCTAAGATAGAGTGGAGCCAAAAACCACCCACCTAGACCTCTGTCACTTCTATAATGAGTTATACCGATCAACCTTAATCGGCATCGGTCTGTCCTCAACCAACATCGGTCATACCAACTAGTGTTGGTCTCTTTGTCTGTTAACACAGAATAGACCAATGACCTACCTCTTCACCCAAATGACCTAGAATACCCTACCCAACCCCAACCTAACCCTGTCTGTGACCTGCAAACCACCTAACCTACGCAAAACCTGACCCAAATACCTCTTATCGACATAGTTTTAGTATTTAATTGAGTCAACGCTTATAGTAACCTAAGGCACCTAAATCAGAATGTTAGCACTAGATTCCTTTTTTTTACATGTTTTTGTCATCTAATATTAATTTATAAAACATTGGGTTAACAACCCTCTAGGAAGTATCACACTTCCTAGATCTAGCATACGCTAGGCAGTCCACTGCCATATACTGTTTAACTCTCTTTGTGGTCTTTCTTTCTTATTATAGGGTAGTTCTTCCTAGCCAAAAAGGAGTTCACATGATCGACTAAGATCATAAGTCTACACGCGCGCATTCCACCTTCAACCCAATAATAGGTAAAATTCATACACCCTTATCTTTTTCAGTCTTTGATTGTACACAAAAAGTATCGTAACATGTATAGTCAGCTGCAATCACTAGACAATTGAATCACCATCAATTTTGGATGAAAAAATCTCACTTGTCCATGTTCAAATCAATCTGATTGTCCTCAAGCCATATCTAGTTAACATTTGTTCAATCCATGGCTTCTCTTAGCTTCTCTCACTATTTCCTTTGTATCGCGGTTCTATCTTTTGACCTGCAAAATTTCTCCTTTCATGGAAGATTTTTATTTATCTATGGATTTTTCTTTTTGTTCATGTATTTTTCAATGCTTTGTGGCTTTCCTTCTTATTTTCTACCTTTCTGCGGCTTTGTCCCATGTCCATAGCTTTACCCTTCTTCATGTGGCTTTTATTGTTCTCCATGGCTATCTTCCATCCTTAGCATATTTTGTGGTTCTTCACAGATTTTTCCTTTATGTGCGGATTTCTAAAGACTTCCTTAATCTTGTGGATTTACCTTCAAACTATTCACACTTCTACAACTCTTCTTTATTGTCCGTAGCTTCACCTTTTTCACTTGTGGCTCATCCTTTAGCTTCTTTTTTCTTTATGGCTTCATCCCTTTACTCATGACCTTCACTAAGCTTCTCTGGATCCTTCTAGAGTTTCGTAGTTTCTTCAATTCTTTGGTGGCTATATTTTCATTTTCACGGCATGCGTAAAAACTGATTACGTCCCTTAGAACTTATCCTTGACCATCTTGTAGCCTCTCTGAGATGACACTACCAATCAAGCTTCATATTTCCAGCTGGCTCTCTTTACTAATAAACCCTTTTTCCATCAATACCACTTGACATCAAATAATTTTTCCATCAATGCATCTTAAAAAGAATGACAACACTTATGACAATGACAAAGGTCTAAAAATCTGCCCCTTTTTCATTGATGGAAACATCTCAACAATTCAATCTTCAGAAACCAAAATTTTTTGATGGTAAAATACTTGATTTCTCATAACACTCTAAACTTCTTCCTTAGGATATTTCCTTTTTTAGATTCTCTCCCCTTTTTATATTATTTGGCTGGTTTCAACATCTCTCCCCCTTTCAATGTGACAGGTTGGTTTTTGATTTTAGCATTTCTCCACCTTTGACAATAATGACAAAGGGCCAACTATGTAGCATATAGCTAAACATACTGATAAGTTAGATACTTCATGTTATTATCTCAATAATTTCCCCCTAGACACATAATTTTGACACACATGACCTTATATAATTCACAACAATGATCCCCCTGAGTTGATGCATACTTTGATAAAATCAAGCTAGCAGAGTAGCCCCCCCTAACATAAATATTGTTTAGAACTGATTAGGAGATGATATTACTTAAGAATGCTCCCTTTCTTGTTTTCACACTTTCAAGTTACTGGTGAGATAAAAAATGACCTCCAATTCATTCCTTAAGTGTTGAAATGTCACCTTTGGTATTGGTTTAATCATAATGTCTGTAATTTCCTCCTTTGTGCTTACATATCTAGGACATATTTTCCTATCATTTACTTGTTCCCTCAAGAAGTGATATCTAATTGGAGTATGCTTGGTATTTGAGTGGAACACGGGGTTCTTGGAGACACGTATTGAACTTTTACTATCACACATCAAAGGAATTGGATTTTCAAATTTTACCTTATAATCTTCCAATGTCTGTTTCATCTAGAAAACTTGAGTACAACACATTATGGTACCTATATATTCTACTTCACATGTTGAGAGTGCCACTGATGATTTCTTCTTGCTCAGCTAAGAAACTAAATAATTTCCAACAAATAATGCTTTGTCAATTGTACTCTTCCTTTCATCAACACTTACTTCCCAATCAACATTTGTATATTTTTTGATGTTGAAATAATTGATTTTGGGGTACCATAGTCCATATTTAATTGTTCCCATGAGATATCTCAAAATTATTTTGACCACCTTGAGGTGTGTTTCGCTTGGATCTTCTTGAAGTCTTACAACAAGTCCTACCACCTGCATTATATCAGGTCTTGATGCTATGGAGTAGAGTAGACTGCCTATCATGGATCTGTATAGTGTTTTTTATAATTGTGGCGAGTCATCATTTATTATTAGCTTGCGTCCAATATCCATTGGTGTCCCAATAGGTCTGCATTCTTCCATCCTGAATATTTTCAGCATTTATTTGATATATTTGGTTTGGGATATGAAAATACCTTAGTTTGATTAACTGATTTGTAATCCCAAAAAGAATGAGAGTTCACCAAGCATAGATATTTCAAAAAAAATCTCATCATATCATCAAACTCATGATTCATTTTTTCATGATCTCCTCCAGATATGATGTCATCCACATAGAATATGATAATGAGCATATGATCACCTTCTTCTTTGATGTAGAAATTACTATCCACAACACTTTTTCTAAAACCTTGTTCAATGAGGTATTTGTCCATCCTGTTGTACTAATTTCTAGGATCTTTTTTGAAACCATACAATCTCTTTTTCAACCTGCACACATAATATTTATCTTTAGTTAGTGAAAATCCATCAAGTTGTTCAATGCATACCTCTTCATTTAGAAAACCATTCAAAAAGGATGATTTGACATCCATATGGAATTATTTTATCTTCTTGTAATCTACGTAAACTAAAAATAGTTTGATTGCTTCCATCCTTTCCATTGGTGTAACTATTTCATCAAATTAGATTCATTCCATTTTCGTGTATCCTTTGCATACAAGTTTGACATTTTTATCATTACTTCTCATTTTTCATTCAAATTATTTCTGAAAATCCATTTAGTTCCAATCACATTTTTTCCTGTGGTCTGGGTACCAACTTCCAGGTTTCATTCTTTTCAATTTGATCAAGTTCTTAATTCATTGCATCTACCCAATGTTGATCCTTACTTTCCTTTGTAATACTTTTAGGTTCTATCATGGATAAGAGAGATATATCTTCATAATTCTACTGATCTTTTAGTTTTCTTCTTGTGAGAATGTTGCCATATTTTTTTCCAATGATATGATTAATAGGATGGTCCTTTTTGACTTACCTTGAGGGTGCTTTGGTGTCTTGGCTTTCTTCCTCTTCATCTACTTCTTCACGTGGAATGTCCATTTCTTCATCATCTTCCTATTATTCATGATTATTATTAGGTTGAACATTGGACATGGGAGTCTCATATATCTTTACATTTGTGATTTAAACAAATTTCTACAATCTTTTATTATAACACCTGTAATTCGCGGTGACTGTTGAGTATCTAAGAAATATGCCTTCATCACATCTTGAGTCGAATTTTCCTAGGTTTTCTTCATCTCTTTTGATGTAACATTTAATTCCAAACACCCTTATGTGTTTTACATTTTTAGGCCTATTCTTCCACTTTTCATAAGGTATCTTTCCATTATTTACTATCAACTAAGCTTTGTTTAAGATGTAGACTGATGTGTATACCGGTTCACTCTAATATATATCTAGGAATTTAGATTCATTCAACATTGTTCTTGCCATTTCCTACATAGTCCTATTTTTCCTCTCAACAAGACCATTTTTGTGAGGTTTTCTTGTGGCTAAGAATTGTCTTCTAATTCCATGTTATTCACAAAATTCATCGAACTCATTAGACTAGAATTCTCCGCCTTTATCTGATGTTAGGCATTTGATATTTGTTTTTCTCATTATCTACGAGTGCCTTGAATTTATTGAATCTTTCTAAGGCTTCTAACTTTTTCTTTAAAAATGAAAACCATGTCATTTTGGTGTAATCATCTATAAATAACATGAAATACACCTCATCTTGTATACTTTTAGTTCTAGTAGGACCGCAGAGATCTGTATGAATCAACTCTAGAGGTTTGGTTGTAGTGTATTCCTTTGACTTGAATGATCTCCTTTTTTTTACCATGTAGAAATGCCTTGCATAATGCGTATTCCAGTTTGAAAGTCTTTGACATGTGTCTCACACACCCTTTAACACTTAGTTTCACAATATTTTCAAATCTCATGTGTCCTAACCTTCTATGCCACAATCAGTTGTAATCAACCTTGAAAGCATTTCTATTTATTTATTTCATTGAGAACATACATGTTATTCTTTTTCCATTTGTATTTTGCAACTTTCTTTCTTTTTTTTCCATTTATAATGTCAGAACCTTTGTCATGGAATATCACATTATATCCTTTCTTACACATTTGACTCATACTCAGCATATTATGTTTGAGACCTTCAACATAAGACATTATTTTTTATTAGTTTTCCATTATCTAAACTCATAGTTCCTTTTCCAACCATGTTTGCTGAGTTTTTATCACCAAATATAACAACTCCTGATACATTGTTTTACAAGGAGATGAATTTGATTTTGTCACCTGTCATGTGAGTGGAGAAACCACTATCCAAATACCAACTTTTATCTTCAGTTTGCACATGAAATGTAATCTGCACTATTTAGCAAGACTGTTTTCTCTTGTTCTTATCTTTCTTTACAAAATACACCCATTTCTCTTGTTTGGGAAGTTCTTGTTTGTTTTCTGAAGCTACATTATTTTTCTTATAGTTATTATAGTGAACATATTCATTGTTCAGTTTAGTGGAAGATGGGCCAAAGTTTCTTCTATAGCCTATAGAGAATTTTCTACATTTAGAATCCTTGTGTCCAAACCGATTACATGAATAACAATAACCATAGAAAGAATGTGTGTACATCATAGCATAGGTGATTCTGGGAGTAGTAGTCCTTTTTCCAAATTTTTTGAACTCTTTATTTATAGGATAAGAGGTGCTTGTAATTGATGTAGTCTTGTTTCCTTCATACTTTGCTCATTTTTCTTCCTTTATTCCTTGAAACCAATCCCAGAATTTTCATTTGCATCACATTGGCTACTAATTATACCAGTAAAAACATTTGAACTCTTCTATATCCTCTCATACACTATCAACTTGTTGCTCATATGTTCCATCTAAAATTTTATTTTCTCCAATTCTGAGTTTAGTTTTGTGCACTCATCCTCCTTTGATTTGTAAGAGTTTGAAATATTTTCCAACTGAATTTCAAGATATTTGATCTCATTAACCTCTTCTTATTCTCTTAGTGTTTTTATTTATTCAAATATGTGGATTTTTTCTTCATAATATTTCAATTTGCATCTCATCTATTGATTATCTTTCTTGCACAGTCTCAATTATTCAAGAGCACATACTAATTCAACTTCAATATTTACCTCAGCTTCTTCCTCATTAGAGTTTTCAAAGTTAATTGTATTCTTTCCTTTGGATCTACATTCTTAAGATGCATCCATGGCCATAAACAAAAATTTAGCTAATCTTCATCATTTTCATTTTTAGAGCTACCTTGATTACTTCAATCAAATTTACTTGACTGTTATTTTGAATAGAAATTCTTTTTCTTCTTCAAAATCTTCTTCTTTCTATTTTTATTTTTATATGAAGTTTCTCTTTTGTTGTGTTTATGACTATCCTCTTCATGTTTAGACTGAGATTTTTTATTTTTGTTTTCAAATTTAATAGGAAAATGACCCACTTGTCCACATGCGAAGCATTTGAAAGGATTTTTTCCTTTATACTTACATGAACCTCTTTTCAGTATTCTTATGAAAATTGCTTCAATATTTTCATCATCTAATTTATCCTATGAATCTAAATATTCTTATCCTTCTTGCTTGGATTGGTTTTCCTTCTTGACCTTGAATGCTACCTTTTTATTAGTAGTCTTGGATCCAATAGTCCTCATCTCATATGCTGAAAGAATGTTCTATAACTCATCTATTGTGAGAGTTTTCATGTATTTGTCTTCTTCCACAGTTGAAAATTTTGCATCAAATTTTCTAGTCAGAGATATCAAAACTTTTTGTATGATAACAGACTTCTATTTTTTCACCCAGGTATCTGATCATATTGATAACTTCATCTATTCTCTACATGTAGGCTATTATAATCTCATCATCTTTCATCTTCATATTCTCAAACAGAGCTCTGTAGGTCTGCAACTTATCTAGCTTGAATTTTTTATCTCCTTCATAAATACTTTGAAGTTTAGTCCAAATATCCTTTGTCGTTGTGAAATGCATAACATTTACAAACTCTATTTCACTAAGGCCATGTAAGATGGCATTCATGGATCTTGAGTTACATTAATATTCTACTTTTTCTACCGAAGAAGTGATTGGCATGGCTGGAGGGTTATATCCTTTCTCAACACATTCCTATATATCAAAGCGAAGTGACATAAAATATGTTTTCATCCCTATTCTCTGAAATGTATAACTCATTCCAGTGAAGAGAGGTGACCTTTACAGTGATAAACCACCTTGACTCTGATTTCCTACCATGCCTTTGAAAAGAGGATCTCCTTGAATATGTTAAGCTTCTGCTAGAAGGACGTCGCTCTGATACCAATTTTTAGAGGTCACATGCAATGAGAGGGGAGGGGTGAATCAGTCAAGATTAAAATTATTTCTTTAATAATGCCAATTAATAATTTCTTAATAAGTGTAGAAATATATCACAAGCATTTAAACATATGCAAGATATAAGAATGTTGAACACATAAATTATAGTCGAAAACCCTTTCAAGAGAAAAACCCACTTGAAACCATGGATTTATTAGGAACACCAATTCCAAAGCTTACAATGGTTTCGGTTGAGAAACTAGTCAACTTGTGAAGTGTGCACTCGAGGGTTTTCTAAGTGAAATGAACGATAAGAAGATCATTCCAAGCTGTGAAGATATTAGATGATCATAGCACACCACATTTTATAAGCTGAAAGAAATTCACTAGAATAAATTTACAAAATAATTTACAAATGAAGAGAAGTAATATCACATATTATTATGGATCTCTCATTTGTATGAGTACAATGAGAAGGGGTCTTTCTTATATAGGCTAGGATGATCAATCTAAGAAATCAAGGTCATAGATCAAGCCATAAATCAAGGAAATAACCAGTCATTAAAGAACTAGTCAAGACCATAGATTTAGGAAAGAAAGAGTCATCAAATATCTAGTCAATACCATAGATCAAGGAAATAACTATACCTAACAACTAGATAATAAATTCCTAATATCTAAATAAGATATAATAAATATCTACACATATAAGTGTGTGACGATAAATAAAATAAAGTTAAATAAAGTACCTAGGTGAACATAAGCTAAGGTAAATACCTACTCTAACACCCCCTATCAAGTGAAGCTAGGGGCCCAAAATAAAAGTGGCATATCCATAGTATGAGTCCCAAAAAATAGGACTATGAGGTACTTATGTACAATAACTAGGAAAAAGGGACACCGTAAGGTACCCAAAACTAGTAACAAAAACATAGAGAGAGAAAAAACCCATTGTAAGGCACCCCAAGAAGTTCAGCTAAAACAATTCGTATAATGCTAAAGAATTTTGGTATGTACTATGGTCTAAATCCACTTCTCGATCATAAAACTCAAAAACTGTAACATTCCCATTTTAAGACTTTAGAAACAAGGAAAAAAAAATTGGCATAATGTTCCCTATTCTAAATACGTAATTTAGAACACACATTCCAAAAAAATCATTCTTATAATAGATAACCTTATGTAGCTGTAATGACTCAGTGAACTACCAATCTATTCATTTCATGACTCGGTAAACTACCGATCTATTCATGTTTAACACTAAGTACTGAATACTTTTTTGTATACTACATATACATGGTTCTCTTACCCTATTCTGGGTATTGAGTGATTTGTCTAAGGAACCTAACTGAATAGTTGTTACCAATATTCATCTGCATCACGTTCCTTAGACTAGGTGATATAGGACAACGCAATCAGTAGCTTGCAATACTTTGGCCAAAGATTTTTAACATACTATTTGTATTACTTATTCCTTGACGACATATTCGTCAATCTGGAATATGTCCTTCACCCCACTCTATTGTTATCTAGAATTTCCTTTACTGACTTCCGTTAGTCCTCTTGCCCAAGGTTTATCCCTAGTTCTGGTTAACATCGTAAGTTATGATAGGAAGGAGCTCAAAAACACTTAGGAAAATTTGGCATACTAGGTCAACCTAGGTCAACCCTGTGTGCCAAGATATCTTGAGTCCTAGAGGGCTAATTTGTACTACAACTACACTACTACCCAGTCGTGGAGAGAAACTAAGTTCAAGTCCAAAAGTGTGTAGATCTAGATGATCAATGCAAAAGAGTGTTGCCAAATGTTAGCTACAGTGTTGTATCCTCGAGAAGATCCTAATCTTCTCAAAGGTACAACCTTGCAGTCAGCATGTGCTAGCATCCTACAGAACAGCCTTGTCGAGATATACATACCCTTAGGAGATTATTAAAGTTAATTAATTTGGATCCCTAAAGGTAGATTTCAGCAACCCTTCCCAGACTCTAATCCAACTCTCCCTAAGTTCTTTTCCAATCAGGTTCTAATAACCCTTGCAAAACTTCCTTTTGTTAAGGTTGCTTTCAATTTTTTCCAACATTGGTTGAACAACATCCACCCATAATTCAGAACAACAAAATCTTAAGTTTCCGTCAATGTGAATTACTATTCAAGGAAGTGTAACAACCACTGAGGTTGTAACTTAGTAGACTTTATTAAAAGTAGTCTAATGATTGTATTTATATTTCCCTTTTTGCTTACTTTTCATAAGAAAGGAAGAGACTTCCTCTTATGTTCTAGGGTTTAACACCCCCTTTATGTCACTTACAAAGTTCATAGTTTTTATTGTAATTTCATCACACATTACTTTAAAAATTTGAGTTGTTTAGATAAGAACATTGATTATCCGCAACTTACTTAGTTGCTTCACGTTTAGGGATAATACTTTAATTCCCTTTTTCCTACTTATCCAAGAACACTCATTGAAACATATAAATAACATGAAGAATATCAACAGAATAGGCTTCCATTTATTTTGCAAAGTACAAGATAATTTACATAATCCATACAAGTAATTTCTCATTCTACATTTCCTTTTCAAAACTTATACATTTCATACATACTGCATAACAATAGCCTTCATTAAAAAGAGAACAACTTTTCTTTTTCAATACGACTTAAGAATAGATCAAAATTCTCACAAGAATCAACTTAAATCAGCCAATGCATCATATAAGTTTTTACCTTCTTTTAAAACTTATAAAGTCCATCTACAAAAATTGATAACACGGTTCAGTTAAATGAACTGAGCATGATAAGCACTAATCCTTAAAACAAAGTGCATTCCACTAATTCTTGCAATAAAAAAACTCTGCTTTAATGAACAACAAGTAATTCATACTCCCCAAGAATAGGTAATAACAATAAAAGAAGAGCAATACTAAATAGGTTTAACAAAAAGAGTAACAGAATATAATTTATAAAACATGTCCTATAAATTAGAGTATAATTGATTCCATCAATTACCTTTACCAGCCAACAAAACACAATATATCACTGTTTCTAACCTACCAAATATAATATAACTTATATCCTTACTATAAGATACAAAAGTAATTACAGCATATTCCCTCATGGTTGCTTCAACTAACTTTTCAGCAAAGAAGAAGGAGAAAGCATTTCATTTGCCAAAGTACATGACCATCAGCTAGGCTGAAACAATATATATAATGATTTAACTATTCCTTAAAAGTAAATCTACTTTAAAATTAACAATTTAAGGTATTCATCAAACAAATCCAAATGAAAGGAGTCCAAGAAGTGATGGATTAGTAGTCAACAACAATCTACAATTTCTTTTCCAATCGAACTTCAATTTCTTTCCACTTTATTACAGTCAAATGACAAGTATACAAGACTAATAACATAGAATGTATTTTCCAAAAAGAATAAAGATTATGAGGATTCCAACCAACAAACTTAACCCAACTGAATTATAAAAGGAGACTTAATAGAAAATGATCCCAATTTATAATCATTTCTTTACAACTTAATAAAATAGTTTTGCTTCCTCTCCTACATACAGTTTAAGTTCATTCAAGTGTTCCAAGGAAAGAGAACAATGAACATTTCAAGAAAGAGAATACTAAAAACTATCTTCCTTTCTGAACCTTCCCATTATAATACATGAATTCTACTTACCATAGGGTCAATGTATCAATGAAACTCATACACATCCCACGGCCGGTAAAGATTTACAGATTATTTATTTAAAGACCTAACATTCTTTCATTAGACTAGAACAACCTCAAATAAGAAGAAAACATGTTAACATTTCTCATTATTATAACCCTATACAATCAATACTGAAGCTCCATTAAACCTTACCATTAAATTTCCCTTTTTTAACTCTGAGAGAAAATAGTAAAGTTTGACACAATTGCAATCAATTTTAGATCACATTCAATCTTATAAGACATAACATACAATTATTAGACCTAACAAGAGGTAAGAGTCTGAGTAATTACTAACACTCAAGCCTTCCCATTAGTTCAGACAAGGTAGAAACGTCTCAACAGTATGCTACTCATCAATACAAGAACTACATATTGGGTTTCTAGTACAAGACAAGATCAAGCATCAAAAATTATACGTACAGTCTAGGACTCATTTACAATTCCAAGTGCAATGCAAAGCATAAACGTCATTGAAAGATCAAGACCATTCAAATATATGTAACCAAGTTAGGGTAACAACTTTTTCCCTTAATAGTTTCTATTTGAATAATCAAAAGACTATAATACCGGAACCAACACAACATTCAGGTCTTTATTTCAATTAAGAACACCAAGTATTAAACGATTTGGGCAATGATGCATATCAATATCACAAACACAATTACATAATACATTAGCACCATAAGACCAGACTGAGTGCAATGAAAATGTTTACATATAGTTTGGAGTAAGAAGAAATGCTTCCATTAACAAGAGACTTTGAATTACAATACCAAATGTCAAAGATAACAAACCCAAGTTTCAAGTTCAATATTGTTCCAAGACAATCAAGTGTGCGTAGGATAAAACACAAAACTAAACCATATATGGTTTCTCTAGTGCATGTTGTTTCAATAACAGTCAATGTTTCTCACAAGAAGAAATACAAAATGAAACCATATATTGTTTTACCTGTGCATGTGACTTTGCAACAGTCAAAGTTTCCACATGGCGGTACAAACAATCTATTTACCGATTATGGAAAACACGTTAACACCATGGAGCTAAGAATTACTTCAATGATTCTATCCATCAAAACATGTTTCCAACAAATAGCTTGAACCTATTTGAAGTATCAATAAGAACTAGAGTTGCTTACCAGTTCGGTAAATAAAACACAACAAATTTGCAACACTAATCCTTAATGAGTACAAACAAATCTCTATAACATTCAAAGGTCGCAAATGAAGTCGCAGCCAACAACAAATTCAACCACTGAAAAGCATAACATTGCTGCAAGTTTTGTTTACGCATAAAGGAATTTCAAACCACTGGAAAAGCAAACAATGTTACCATTTTTGCTTAACTATGCACAGTTCCTAGTGGTAAAGGCCATGCAAAACAAGATTCCAATAGAATCATGAAAAAAAAAACATAGTTTTAAAACCCAAAATACAAGTTTACAAACCCATAAGTCATTTTACCAGATAAAGCATGATTGCATAGAGCTCATCAGAGAAAAGTTGTTTTAATGTAAACACTTAGAGAAAAGTAAGAGATTTTAAAAGTTAGGGCCTATCATGCTTGATTGTGTCACCAAAAAAAATCGAAGAAGACTTCTAGCTGAGCTTGCTTCTTCCTTTCTTCCCCCACGAAAGATCAAACAATAAAATAATTCTTCCCCAATGCCTCATATATTCTCCACGAAGTAAAAATAGATTTAAAACCTCTAAAATAGCCATGCAGTGTAGTTTAAACTACTGGTTTGAAAAATAAGAGTGCATGGAGAGAGAAATACAGAGAGCATGCAAAATGAAACAACCAAACAAAAATCCGCTGGCATGCCTACCAAAGTGGTTTAGGCACATGAAACCAAGCTCATTAATTGCATTAACTCCATATCTCCCACCCAATCTTCCTTGCCACCACCTACCAATTCTGGCGAGTTCTAAATTAAAAATTACATGTGTTTTCATCTCTAGCAATGATGCCACCTAGGCCTCCGCTAACCAAACTAGCCCCTACCAAAGTTGGCAATCCATAGGATTTAATAAACATTATCATCTTCATAAATTCCTTGGAACCCATTGCCAATGTGTATGCGACCCTTTAGGTTCCCCTTCATGCCATTAGTTTACAGTAGATTACTGGCTTAGGTTAGATCTTAGGTAGGTTAAGGTTTATACCTTAGGATATAACACTAACCACTAATCCCCTAACATAGGTCCTTAACAATTAGGCTAGATAACTCCACATAGGTAAGTAATCAAAATACAATAGCTTTTAGAAACTAGGTTAGATCACTTAATAACCTTGTAGTGTTAGGTTCTAGTTTTCATACCTAGCAACCCCTCTAATTCTTTAGTACCAGTTTAGGTTAGAAACAAAATTGTATCAAGTAACATAGCTTAGGTAGGAAATACTTTCACCCAGCTTAGGATTTCGTAAATCAAACCTCAATAGCATCCTAGATATCCCTTATGCCATGTTCAGGCTGTATCCTTATTTTTTGGCAACAATGACCTATCTTGGTCGATATTCAAGACCCAAGCCAAACAACCTATTGAATGGAAGTGCGTTCACACAAAATTCAAAGAACTTGCAACAAAAATTTTTAGTCCCGCATGTAGCTTAACACATGAAATGTCGATTTTACCATTTATTCAACAGAGCAGTTTCAAAACATTCCTTGGATCACTTAAATTGATCCAAGGATGAGTCAGATAAAAGACAAGTTTACAAATCTTAAACCAGATTGTAAACCACCTATTAGAAGTGAAAAATGAATTCAGAGAAGTCATACCAATTTGATCAAAGAATCTTAAGAGCAGAAAAGACTTATCCATATCAAGCATGATTTGTAGAAACTAGAATAACATATTCTTATAAGGAAAATCACATATCAACACTTGCATGCAAAGGAGGAAAATAGCAACAGTCAAGGGTGTTACAAAAACAACTAACACTAGGATTCACCATTATAAATCCATACAAGGAGACTATCAATGGAGTGGTGTCGAAAGTGCAAAAAAACACCAAACATAATTCGATCAACTGATGTAAATAGGTGTGCCACAATCCAAGAAAAAAATGAAATGACATAAAATCTAAAGAAATAGGAGTGTCATGATCCAAGAAGAGTCAAGGTAACAAGGAAAGGACACAAAACCCAAAGAAGCAGGATCAACACAACACCCTACCATACTATTGAATGGGTGGAATAATGCTACAAATCTATATGAGTTGTCAAAAAAAGTACTTGAACACTAAAAAACTAACACTGGGCTTCACCAAAATAACTCCCCCATAAGACAGACTATCAACATGCCAAAAGTGTCGAAAATACAGATAAAAAATATCTCAAAAAGAAAGAGAGATATATTACACCTGCTAAATAAAAATTCTCAAAACAAGTATAATTACAATGTAGAAGTTGTAGAAATTGAAGAAAAAGGCTGAATGATGGAGGATCCATGCCTATAAATCCCTCTATGGAATGTTTATGTCGCCATCACGAGTGATCACATATCCACCCTAAATCAACATGAATAGATGAAGAAGATGATTTCATATAACGTGGTAAAAAATGCACAATGAATGCATGCAAAGGAACATAAAAATGTGTGTCAAGTTGATCATGTCTAAAAGCTGAAATATTAGGTTTCTCAAGCCTGAGTGAATGTACAAAACTCATGTATAACTCATGATCCTTGGAAAGAGTCAAGTAAAAAAAAATAGGAGCTCTGTCAATGTGTGATCCCAATGAAGTACCTACTCAAAAACCAATACCATGGTGAGAATTCCATTTAACATTTGTAATAGGTGAAGTAATACCCTACGAATGTCCGATACCTCTGCTAGTGAAACCCATAGAATGGAGCATGTGAGAATGGAATGTAGTGGTATGCTTATCAAAAGAGCCATGCATGTGAGTAGAATGAGCTGATGTGAGATACTCATAGTGTGTAACTGTAATAGGCACATACACATAAGAACATGCAGTAACAATCCTAATAGGATTAGAAGCATCAGGAGCAAGAGCAGGCTCAAAAATGATAGATCAAGGATAGTGGGTACAAGAGAAATAGCTGTAAGTGGACTAAGAGCATGGATATGACTGTCCACAATATGATGGAGATGTTTTAAGTGAGAAAGTGTCTATTGTAGGGAGTGTATTAGTGTATTGTTATCATAAATGAGGTTATGAAGAAGAGAGTTTTACTTTTTAAGTGATCTATTTTGTTCCATAAATTTGACCATATCCTCTTAGGATGTCAGGCTCAACCGAAATTGCGTCCATAAGTGATTACAACACCCCCCCAAATTTGACACTTTATAATTGAGTGCATGAAAATATTATAGTGATAAAAGTACCTTTTACATTTTAGATATGTGTATAAAAATGTCACTAATGCATATATCTCAAAAAAATACATAATTTAAAACAAAAGATAACCTTAATATGAGCTACATATCAAAATTTATAAGCTCTAGAAGGTTTTGTTATTAAAAAATAATATTTTAATGTTGATTTTTTTAAGTACACGTGACACCAAAATTTCCAAATGGTTAAAGAGTGCATCCACATGATACAAGATTGTGAAAAAAGGATCAAATCCTGTGCCAAAAACCTAAATGTCTAGAGGGTAAATCATTACATCTGGAGGGTACACGTCTATATACAATGGATAAAAGAATGCACCCAGAAGGTAAATATCTACGTCCACTGGATAAAATACTATAGTCAATACAGAAATATACAGAGGGTAAAATAATGCATCGAGAAGGTAAATGTATATAACTAGTGGATAAAAGAATGCATCCAGAAGGTACACACTTATATCCAATGGATAAAATAATGCATCCAGAGGGTATATCTCTACGTCTAGTGGATAAAATAATGCACCCAAAATGTGCGATTGTTAATACAAACTTAGACTGCAAATATCTCTTTTTGTGGCACCTATATCAAAAAATAGAGAGAAACCCATAAAGTTTCCTGAAAAACCCAGAAAGCTGAAATAATTGTGTCAAAATTTTGTTGTTGTACATAATTGTACGGATTTTTAAATAAATGTACCAAATAACCCTTAAAATGTTCATATTTGGCTTTCTCATAACATGGTCAATTTTATAGTTGATTATAGGGTTTTGACACCTTCCAAATCTAATGGTGTACTCCATTTTGCATAAAAATGCATGTTGCAGAAAAGTTCTAACAAATTCTGAATACATAAAACAATAAACCCTTGCTTGCAAATGAAAACTAGAAGATGGATGTCTACATCATCTATCACTCTAATACCATGAAAAGAACAATAATAAGATCATTCCAAGCCATGAAGATCTCAGATGCTCATAACACACCACACTTGATAAGATGAAAGAAATTTACCAGAATAACTTTACAAAATAATTTACAAACAAAGAATATTAATATCAAACTTTATTATATAACTCTCATATATATGAGTACAATGAGAATGGACCTTTCTTATATATGCAAGGAATAACAATCTAAGAACCAGCCAAGGTCGTAGATCAAGCCATAAATCAAGAAAATAACTATTCATCAAAGAACTAGTCAAGATTGTAGATTTAAGAAAGAGCTAGTCATCAAATATCTAGTCAATACCATAGATCAAGGAAATAACTAGTCATAAAAAATATAGTCAATACCATAGATCAAGGAAATAACTAGTCATCAAAGATCTAGTCAATACCATAGATCAAGGAAAGAACTATACCTAACAACTAGATAATATCTTCCTAATATCTAAATAAGATAAAAGAAATATCCACACACATAAGTGGGTGAGGATAAATACAATAAAGGTAAATAATGTACCTAGGTGAACATGAGCTAAGGTAAATACCTACTCTAACATTGAGCACCCACTCAACAAATTTTAGCAAGCACCAACTTGTAAGGAGCACCAAATCCTAATTTAATCAGCTACAACTGATCTTTTACAGGAACCTACATGCAAAGAGGCTACAACCCCCTAAATATGCTAAGCTACAACTTAGACTTATTTTACGTACAAGTTTTGATCATCTAGCTACAAACACTTTCTACAAAATGGATTATGATCAATTTTCTGTATATGTCGGTGTTCTTTCTATCACTCTCTTATACTCATTTGATTCAAACTCTCTTACTCTATAAATCTTCCGTATTGATGCTCTTCTCATCTGATTCTTTAATACTTCAATTGTCTACTCTCCTCTTTCCTCTCCCTCTTCTTTCTATCACTCTTTCTTATCTCGATTGGATCATCTTCTCACTTGAGTATCCCTTCTTCTGTTGATCTTTCAACTCTATTACATTATTTTATTTCTGAGCAATAACCATATTGATATCAAATTTCCTCTATATAGGCAATCGAACCATTCCAACGCTTCCTTTGGCATGTCATGCATTCTTTCCTTCTCTGTAGCCTAAAAATCTGGTCCATTAAATGAACATAGCTAACTCCAGGTTTGTTCTTACTATGTTTAGCTTGACTTCACAATTTTTTATTTATGTTTAGAAATTATTTATGAGATGATACCTAAAAATAGATTTCTCATATTTTTAGGATTTCCAACGTAATCAAGATATGCGAGCCACTTTCTTTTTTAAAATTTTATTTCACCTTGAAATTAGGAGTTACATAGAGAATGTAACTACATTTCCTTAAATTCAAAGAGCATTAAATATTGATAGCTAGAACATTAGATTTCTTCGTTCTTCCTCAAGTAGTATACTTAGCTGAAATCACCAAATAATTAAATCACCATTGATTTTGGAGAAAAATATCTCACTTTTCCATGTTAAAATCAATTTGATTGTCCTCGAGCTCTGTCTAGTTCATATTTGTTCAATCTATAGCTTCTCTTAACTTCTTTGACTATTTCCTTTGTATCGTGGCTCTATCCTTTGACCTACGACATTTATCCTTTCATGGAGGATTTTTAGTTATCCACATATTTTTATTTTTCTTCACATATTTTTCAATGCTTTGCACACTTCCTCCTTATTTTCTTCCTTTCTGCGGAGTTTTCCCATGTCCACAGATTTATATTTCTTCCTGCGGCTTTTATTATTCTCCGCTGCTATCTTCTATCCGTAGCAATTTTTATGGTTCTTCACGGATTTTGCCTTTCTGCACAGATTTCTCATGTTTCCTTAATCTCATGAATTTACCTTAATACTATTAACACTTCCACATCTCTTCCTTCTTGTTTGTGGCTTCACCTTTTTCACTTGTGGCTCATCATTTATCTTATTTTTGCTTTGCGATTTCATCCCTTTACCTGCGGCCTTCACTAATCTTTTGTGGCTCCTTCTAGAGTTTCGTCGTTTCTTCAATTCTATGGTGGCTATCTTCTCATATTTTTGGCATGCACAAAAAATGAATAAGTCCCATATAAACTATCCTTAACCATCCTAAATCCTCTGTGAACTAACACTACCAATCAGCCTTCATCTTTCTCGCTTGATCACTTTACTAATTAACCCTTTTGCCATCAATGCCACTTGAAATCAAATAATTTTTCCATCAATGCATCTTGATATCAGTGAAAAAACTTATGAAAATGACAAATTTCCAACACTACCATGGTATACCTAATTGTATTTCATCACTAAAAGGATAAGCTGACTCAGTTTTCTTGTCGAGTATAAATAATTTGGTGGGTGGTATATCATCTAAGCACCTGATACCATTATCATTGTGGGGATGTGAAGTGAGGGGGTAGGCCCCAATACCACATCTCGTACTGACACCAACATAGATTTGGGCTTTATGTACCTTCAGGTATATCAAGGAGTCTAATATTTAACATCAGCTGAAACCATCTATAGATTTCCATTTCCTAGGACCTCATTAACCATTTTTAACATTTCAATTTTTTTTAACTTAATCAAGATAATAAAATTCTCTTGTGTGATTTTCTTGCTTGATTCTAATTGACTCTCTAGATTATTTTTTCCTTCAGTATTGTTTTTCATGGTCTTAACTTGACAACAGTCCCATCAAAAATTTCTGAAAAACATGGTTGAACGTCTACAAAAATCCTTGGAAAAAATATAGTTTCACCTTGACGAAATTCCTCGTATTGTGAATCAACATTTATCACCATCAACAAAAAATCAAGAACCCCCATATTCTCGTAGTAGTTAATCTGCCAAATAAGAAATTACCGATTAACCTAGTCCTTGTTTCTTCAATAGTGGGGATCCAGTCTTCACTGATATCTTGATTTGAAACCCTATTACCCTCAATGCTTACTTAGCTTCCTGGGGATCCCTTTAATAATCCACACCTGAAAAATGACTCCCTATGACCAACACAACTTACAACTTTTGCGAGCTTATTTATCATAACTATGAGCTGCTCATCCAACAAATCCATACCTATCCCAACTGTCAGTGGATTAGAAACATCTAATCCCACGTCTTCAGCCCCCATCATCACTTTTTACCTTAAAATTGTTTCATCACAAGACACATATAATCAATAATGACCATCCTCACCAAATCCCTCATTTAGATCTACAACATACCAAAATAACATCAATGCATCCTCATCTAAGTATTGTTCTTTAGTTTCCTCTACTATCAAAACACCCCCTACAATCTCAATAGTCATTCCAATTAGTATGTACCAACCTATACCATCTTAACAACCTACATAATCTATTCAAAACGTGTTCAGGTATATCCCAACATCGACACCATTCATTAATACAAGTGCCATCTCTAGTGTCGAGCTCTCTTTATAGAAGTTATGAACTAACCCTACTTCACAAATGTTCTCTCAGCACACACCTCAACAATATCAACCTCTTACTCACACTTATATTCCCTTCCAACACATACCTCAACAATATCACCCTTTCATCCACACTTCAATCCCCTTCCAATATATACCCCAACACTCAGAACCCTTGTCAAAAACATCTATGCCTATCCAATGTCAATACATCCAATATTCACAACCCATAGTCTCGCAACCCACATATAATATGCTTATGAAGACCCCTCTCCAACATAATATCCCTTTTCCATACCATCCATACGAGCAACCAAACCCACCCATATATAATCAACCAAGCCCTTCTTCATTTAATCCTTAGCAATAACCATCATAAGAATATCCCTTTTAGTAATTATTGAAGAAGATATCTAGTCTTGAATCTTCCTCCATTATCCCAAGAACACTCTATATTATGAACAAATCTATAATGAACCCATCCATACATTATCAAGCATATCCTCTACATTGGGAACTCCGTAATTTCCTCAAATTCTAGAGCAAAGAAGACCCTCAACAACACATTTGGGCCTTCTGACATGCTTTTTATCTCATTACACACAACTAGGACCTTATGCTGATAACATTCCCCATGTATCTAGCTGGACCTATCTAAGATTGGTACAATAGTATTCGCCAGTACTCAATTTTCTCATTCATATAACTTGCACAAATATTCTTAGAAAACTTAGTAATTAACATCACTCGTAAAGTCAGTATCACTGATCTATATGCCATTAAGGAATTTGAAGATGATTCTATCATATATTTCACCACCCATCAAAGGGGAATTATTAACCAGTTATCCTTTTACCTCCCACAAAATGAATTAATCGAGTTATTTTCTCACTCTTGTGCTAAGGATATATCATCCACATTGGAAATCCATTCCTTTTAAATGTTTTATGAATCTTTCACTATATCTCACAAAATCGAACTTCGTTCTCTCGAATAAGGAAGGATCAAACTCAAATAAAAGAATCCTAAACCCGAGTCTTCATTCAAACCATCCTCTTTCCATGATAAATGTATGACATTAACAAACACGGTCATTATAAAGAATGATTCTAAAGAACGTGCGACCTCCAAACATACCCATTTGTAATGCAATTACATAACTATTGGTGAATCCTACAATGCATTCTTCACTAAACTCTTTGCTACATGTACAATCACCCTTTATACCATCCACCTTATTGATTCATTTATTTCAAAACCCTCTTGGTATCGATAGAATGATTACTTAAAATATCATAGGGTCAAATTACATGACACTGAATGGTGTCATTTATTCTAAAATATCATTCAAGATCTTATTGATAAAGGTGAGTTATAATTGGATAACCCAAATGCACATCCAAATTAGAATTTTGAAGTTTTTAAACAACACTTTCCAAACCATTCCCCATCCACAAGTCAACCAAAGTCTAATATCATTCACTCTCATCACACTATGAACACAATCAAGGATCAATCATCCATACCCTTAGTGTCTAGTGATCCCATCATAGAAGAACCATCTGAATCATCCATAAAAAATTTTGTCATAAAAATAAAAAACAAATAATCCACTACACCTTATGTTTCCACACCAGAAGAACCCATAGAATCATATACGTCTACTAGTATTGTCTCCAATAATATCACAAATCCATCGACATCTATCTCATCCTCTTCAAACTCATCTATAATATCTTCACAAGTTTTAGAAATGAAACCCATCTTACAGTATGTGTAAATCTCTTACAATGACCATGTCACTCAACATTTTGTGCGTGATATTAAAAATTATGTTATGTGACTGAACATCCATTCGTATAAAAATGTGACAATCATATCATGTGATCATCTAACCTCCTCAACACAGAATCCAAAATCAATGCCTTCTATCTTAGGGCCGCACCCCTCATCAAAAATTTTAGTCACCATCACAGATTCTAAAATAATTCCCCATCAGGAACCTAGAAGTTTCACAAAGAAAATGGCCCCTTCAACACCCATATCATTAAAATAACCATCGGTTCCCTCAACCTTCTCCTTAAAAGGACATTATGTACTAACCGTTTAATCCATCTAGATCTTGAGGGTGGAAACCCTCATGCAATAATTTTGAAGCCTTTTGTGATTAGATTATCATACATTAGGACATTCTACAAACAACTATAAATCCCTTCACACTGCCATTTGAAGCCTTACCAACAACGACATTCTCTCTATAGATCTAGAACAATAAAATACAACATATTTGACACCTAAGACTACTACATCTAAACCATCACCCACACGTACCCATGACCCTAAGACTTCAGATGAAATAAAGTACAAGGTATCCATCTCTCTCACTCCCAAGTCATCTAATATAACACTAACTACCAAGGCTAAGGTATCCATCCTTTCAGCTACACAAACTCAATAAAAAAATTCCATACAAAATACCATTATCTAACAACTTCAACAAAATTCAGTAAAAAATGTCCCTCTACGAGCTTGTATAAACCTCACCACAACATCAAAAAATTATGGTCAAAGCACTCCAATATATATTGATACCCTTAGATGATCCATAACCATTTGCAAACTTAATCAGTATGATCAAAATGTCTTCCACTGTCTCTTTTGATTGCTCTAAAATCCCATCATTACAACCAGAGGACCATGACCTTCCATTGTTCATCACCGCCTAAATTTATGATACTCTCGTTAAGAGAGTTATGATCAATAATGACGTTATAACTAACATTATATAATCACATTCCTTTGATCAAATTCAACTACCCAACACCATTATTTCCCATTCACCATCTGTACTATGAGCTTTCAATGAAACCATTGCACCCACACTAGGAACAACCATTTTACCAATGAAGGCCGACGTTAAAACCCTTCATGAACTCTTCAATCTAGTACAAGGTGGTTTTAATATAACATTTTATTAGGTTGACCCTGGTATGCACTATGAATTGTATCCCATCAACTCTCCATCACTTTCTCAAATATGAACATGAGGGAAGAAACTTCATTGTTTTATCTAAACCCCTTCAAATCATGTCACATGACACATTGATTAAATGACATGCTTTCCCTAAAATCAAACTCAGGATCCTCTAATGAAGCATCTACTAATTTATATGCCGACTCATCAAAGCGTCCTGATAACACTTCCTTTGACAACATCATGCAACACCTCTCACTAGGGGAGTATCTCCTTCTTACACTTAATTATATTCCTATGCCTAATACATATGAAATACCCAAAAAACAACATATGTATGAACCTAATGTCAGAGATATTATCTACTTCGGTCCACCACATCTCAAAACAAACCTCATCTATGGAGGTATCGATTTCCCTTCTCCATGTCCTACTAATTAGTGCCAAAAAAAACCATTCATATCAAACTTCACATTCCTATATAACCAAATTTTCACACAAATGTACATCCATCATTACACGTTAAAAAAATTCATACTTAGAAATTATTAACAAGGAATCCACAACTTAATCCTTGATCATTACTGTAAACCTAAAAAAAATACAGATTAGGTTTTGAAAAACTAGCCTTATAGTCCTCCACAAGCACCACATCTAAATCCATAACATAACCAAAACCACCTTACCCATCTAAACAAGATGATCCCATGTGTACATATGACACCATTTCAATCCCATCTAACATGTTTTAGTTAAAATTATCACCTTAGGACCATTTAATTATCAAACTAATCATGGTACTGAAACCTTTCTGCTCATTTTACCTAAAATGATGGAAGAATATTCCCCTATCATTGACATTCTTCAAAGCCACAAGGAATAATCCATCCTCTCTTATATGGGGGAAGAATACCATTATCTTCAAAAAAAATTTCCATGTGACACATCAACACTTCTCAATGAATCCATTGTTGATGTTAATATAGGGACTCCAATGGATCATCACATAGTCAAATTTGGTCAATATTTAGATTCACAAGAATTATAATACTTTACCGCATTCCTTATCAAATATAGCCAAGCCTTCACATGGTTATATAACAACATGTTGGGTATTGATCCTAACATTGTTGTTCACAACATCATCACTTATCCTAACACTAAGCTTATAAAAAAAATCTATGGATTCACCCTCACATAGATCTTATCATCAAAGAAAAGTTACAACGTCTACTCTCTGCTAATTTCATCATACCTATTTAATATCTACAATGTGTCTCTAATATTGTGTGTGTAACCAAATCCTCAGGAAGATTATGCATTTGTACCAAATTTTGAAACCTTAACCTTGCTTGTATGAAAGGTGACTTTCCTCTCCCGAATTCAATTAACTCATCAATCTCACTGCTAGCCATGAAATGCTCTCCCTTATGGATGAATTCTCTAGCTATAATGAAATTATCATCACCATAGACAACCAACATAAAACACATTTCATTACTCCTTAGGGTAATTTCTATTATCGAGTAATGTCCTTTAGACTTTAAAATGACGAGGCCACATTTCAATTTGAAATGACATATATTTTCGACAATCTTATCCATAAAACCATATAAGACTACAATGATGACATGGATCATCTAGTTGTCTTAGAAGCAATTGTTTCTCGTATTATCTAGTACTTTATTCATCTCAACCCTGTTATGTGTTTATTTGGTGTTCTCACTATAAAAATATTAGGTTTCATTAATTCTATTCAGAGCATTGAAGTAGACCCCACCAAAATCACATCCATCATTGAAATGCCTCCTACTGCAAATCTAAAACAAATTCACAACCTTTAACGTAGACTTAAATCGATCCATTTTTTCATCTCACAACTCTCAGATTGTTTTCATCCTTTTAATCATCTCCTCCGTAAGGTCATGCCTTTTAAATGGGATCAAAATTGCTAATAGGCCTTCGATGACCTCAAACAATACCTCCTAGCACCACCTGTGACTACACCTCCATGTGAGGGTGAGTCATTCTACCTCTACATATCTAATAATAATCATGCCTTGGGTTACATGCTCGCTCATCGAGACAAAGAAATTCATGAAAAACCCTTTTTTTATATAATATAGACTCTCCATGACTACAAGACTCATTATACTGAAACCAAAAAGTTGTGTTGTTCCTTGTTCTTTGCAACATCTAAAATCCATAATTATCTACTTAATCACAACACTTACATCATTGCAAGATTCAATCCTCTCAAAACCAAGTACTCAAAACCATATCATAATGACCGCATCACTTGGAGGTTCATGCTCATGATTGAGTTTTAGCTTGAATTCATTTCAAAAAATTCTATTAAGAGAAACACCATCGCCGATCATCTCGTCATAACCACCCTTTCGGATAATCAATCACCTCATGAATAATTCCATGAAAAATCTATCAACACTATTTATCACAAACATATTCCTATAAAAATGACAATTTTATTTATTGGATCTAAGTGTCACTAAGGGGTAGGTGTTAGCATCATCATCATACCTCTCTGGGGGACCCCTATCCCTCTGTGCTTCAAACTAAATTTTAAGTGTACAAATAACATGATAGAATATGAATCTCTAATCATAGATCTCCAAACCACTGTCATACTAAATTTTAAACATCTACAAAGATTCATAGCTTAACATCAATTAGATCAAAGGAATTTATCAATGTAAAAATGAGATTCTATAAAAAAATAAAACCATTTTTGAATTCATCTTAAAAGCCTTTAATCATTACACCATCCAAATAGATCCACGATCTTCTAAAAAATTTGCGGACACCATGGATTCTCTTGCATCCCTCATTCCCATACCAACGACAATTTAAAATTATTTGTTACTGTGCACAAACTTGATCAGCCATCCCACAACATTGAAATCCCCTTTGTTAACCTCATAAAAAACAATCCAACAGATATTTGGTATACTCAAACATTTTACTATATCTCTCAAAATAAAAAATGCTAAGTGATCTTTTATTCAACACACTACCCGATATGTCATCGTAGGTGGTTTTCTATACAAGAGTGGATTTGGCATCCTCTTGTTGAGATGTCTCAAATCTCATTAATCTATTAAATCCATTCAATAATTCCATGATGACATATGCGGAGGACACTGTAATAGTATGAATATCACTAAATGTGTCCAATGAATGGGCTATTACTGACCTACCCTCAATCAATATTACTGAATGTATGTCATGAAATGCATTAATTTCCAACAAAGTTCCAATCTCACTCACATTCCTAGTAACGATCACATCCCTCTCAAAATTTATGGCCATTCTCGCATTGGGGGTTATTTACCTCATCAACCCTTGTTCATCACAATGACATCACTCTATTATCACAACTATTGAATACTTCACTAAATGGGTAGAATTTATTCCCCTAGTTTGTACTAAGACATAAAAAATTATCAAATTCATCTACCAGTATATCATATGTCACTTTAGTATCCCTCATAAGCTAGTCACTGATAATGGAAAATATTTCAAGAATAAAGAAGTTATCAAATTATGTAATGCATTCAACATTAAACTAAGCTTGTTACCTAATTATACACAAGAAAATGGAAAAGTAGAGGATTCTAACAAAAAAATTAACAAAATTATTATGAAAACCATCAATCAAGCAAGCATGAATTGGTATCTCCAAATTCCATTTACTCTTTCGGATTTTGGAACTAGCATCCATACTCATACAAGAGATACACCCTTTTCTCTTGTCTATAGCTTTGAGGTAGCTTACCCCTTGAATTTTAAATCTCATCACCATGCATATCCCTTAGATACTTTATCCCTAATGAGGATTATTATCAAGAACATCTAGCACAATTAGGTTTTTTAGATGAGTATCACCTAATATCCATGAAACACCAACATGTCTATCAAGCTCATGTATAAAAAACATGTCAAATAATGTGACTTTATTATAGGTGATATTGTTCTCAAGGAAAATTAAAATGTCACTACTCTGTAAAGGAAGAAACGTGGAAAATTTACCCCTAACTAGATTGGTACATATGTCATTACTCACAAGTATGGGTTGGGAGATTACCATCTAGCCTCCCTTGATGGTACAACTAAAATGGAACCTTTGAATTCCTTGAAAATTTGTCCTTTCTACTATTAACACATCCATAATCATGACAATAGTCACATCAAAGATATTATTCCACCACCATCCCATCATTTCATCATTGTAATGATTTGAAAGCATGTAGTTTACCGTAACTATCCTCAGAAACTTAAAGATGAGCACAAAAAAAATTCTCATTGCATCTTTGAGATGGATAATTTCCTCCTATGAACCCCATAATCATTATGTCCATCCACATTTTCTGCCAACAAATAACATGTTAAGGGACACACATATGTAGTCTATGCACACATCTTTTTCCCCTCCTTGAAATGGTATAAAGGGCCTACCCTCATAATAAAAATAAATTAAAAATATCCATGGATGCATATTATCAAAATAAATAAACTAATGCATTGAAGGAAAAATATTAAATATCAAAATCATTTAAAAATGGAGAGCAAACTATCATAAAGAATGGCTACCATTTTCATTGTAAATAGGCTTCCCCCATTGACCATTATACCAATCCCTCGAAGGACAACTATCATAAAGAAAGAAATCAAAATTTAAAAAAATGTAGATCACTTCCTCAAAGGATGGCTACCATTTTCATTGTAAATAGGCTTCCCCCATTGACCAGCCTTAAAAAAATCAAAATATCGAAAGAATCCTAGGAAATTTTCTTGCATCGATCAACTTTACCATTAGAGAAAACTTCCTTCATTGATCAAATTGAGTCAAAATGAAATATGTTACTGCGGTATGAGCTCACAAAGCCATTAAAAAGGATAACCTACTCTCCCGCACAACCTACATATGTCAACCCTTCCCATGTACTAATAAGGTATACATGTATATTTCATTTGTGTTTAAGATTATACATGTGACTGCTCATTTTTAGTCATGTATTAACATCTATTACAAAGCCAAGAAGTGGAAGATATTTCATTATAAAATTTACCATCACATATGTACCAAATCTAATACCAAATCAAAATAGTTCACGTGTTATTCCCACCCATGATTAGAATACATTTTAACACACATTAAAGTCACACCACAATTAAATATATATAACGTCACATGAAATCATTATTTCAACATTACTCCATCTCAACATCACATCAGATATAATCAAAACATTTATCAACATTTATTTATCCAAAAATCATGATCACATCTAAATACTACGTTATCACATTTAAGAATCACACTAAAATAAATCAATATATAGATAAAAAATCAAAATCATGTGTGTATATATATCATATCAATGTGCCACTATACATCATCATGAGTCTCAAATCTTTGTATATCAAAAATATACATAAAAAATATCATCTATATAGTGAACTAAATATCCATCAACCATATTCCTCCACGGGTGCTACTCCCCTGATCACCTCCCTCACTACCATTAGGTACTCTACTAGGACCGCCCCCATCTAGACACCATAGTGGTTTTCCCACATCCACCACACTCCCCAATGGTGCTTCTCATCTCTGATCATGGTACATGACATAACGTGACTCATTTGACAACCTCTTATGCACTATCTCCTCATAATATTGTAGCTCATCACATAACAATTAATAATTTTCCATGCTCATACTATCTGGTCATCCCATCTGACCACTAGATCAACCTCTCACTACCTCTACCTCAACCCCTAAAATGGAAGTACCTGTGATACAAGGGAATTTCTCAAGACCTCTTGGTGCTTCGTATATCTATCATTGTCTATTATGGCATGTATCATCTCCACCTTCACACCTGCTAGCTGCTGAATCAATCCATCCCTCTCAAAAGTCAATGTATCTCGTTCAGCCAATAATGCAATCTTCTCGGGCTCTAATCAATAAATGGTAGCCTCTATTTCTCCAATGTCATCACCACCACTAGCACCCTTACTCTTTCCACCCTCACCTACTACTACCTGATATGCTTCCTCTACACAAGATCATACTCATTTATCCACCATGGTAAGCTGAGCCTATCACCATGTAGCATATGCCTATGTAACCCCAACATCATCTACCTCCATGGGAATAACATGGTCATCCAACCCCATTTCCCCCTCTTCATCAACAATGGCTTGAATCACTATAACAACTAACAGCAATGTATTCACATCTCCATCATCATGCCTATAGTCCATGGCTTCCTCTGCAACATATTGAATAAATCTAAACTATCTCCTAACGTGACCAAATCTAATCATCTCCCACTCCCCTAGCCATTGAATATGTACCCACATATCATGTTAGGTGGCTGTAAGCTCATCCTCCTCCCCCTGTTATGTTGAAAACCCAATATATGGTCTCCATATCATATCCCTAACCTATAATTCAGTAAGGAGATGTCGATAATGCTCCTCTCTACACACTAGTCATGTATCTCCTCTATCTGATCACCATTGAGAAATCCCAATTGTCTCATCCAACACCCCTAAGCCTCCCACATGGTAGACCCCTAGACCGAGCCACTACAATGTTCTTGTATACCTAACACTGTAATAATAAACCCACATCAATCCTAAACCTCTTCCCTATCATTCATGCCCATAACTCCCTGTAATTATGAGCAATTAAAGTAAAGGCGCATGTAAAAATAGTCCTCTACTTCATCATATAAGCTAACATACGCATCATCAACCATGAAAACTGACCCCAATAGAGTTAGGAAAATAATAACAATTGATCTTGATAATCATCAAAGTCATCAAAGAATGACCCTCCATATCAAGACTATACAAATCCTTGTATGAAAATCTAGCTGACAATAACTCTATCCCATCTGCATCACCATCCTATAATATCCTCATCACTCCTTATCCATCTATCTCATCAATCAATTAAATCCCCTCCCACTGGATGGTTAATCTCACAATCATGTGTATGTCCTCTATGGTGATGGTCATCTCACATGTTGGTAACCAAAATGTACATGCTACATGGTCCCATCTCTCCAATAGTGCAAACAAAAATCCTCGATGCCTATGGATCCACCTTTAATGGCACATCACACCAAAACAAACATACTCTAAGTGAGTCAAGTCATCATCTGATAAAGAGGCTTGTACATAATCTAAGATTAGAGGAATCCTATCTGGAATAGTCAATTTATCTCCCACCTAGATCCAAAAACACACAAAACATCCATTGGAATACCATTTAATCAAAATTTCATCAAATTATAACATAAAAACACAAATAACACTAGTCGCCAATGATTTCCCATAATTGTTGGTGTTTCCCCATAATCGCATATGATTTGCCAAAATTGTTGGTGATTCTGGAAACTTGAAAATTGTGTCTTGACGTGGGCCTAAAAATCTAAAAAATTAAAAATTAATAAAAACACATAAAAACATAAAAAATGGTACTTACCTCTCTTAAGGTGGGCCCCCTCTACCTCCTAGATGCTTCAGCACCCTCCATTTTCAAATTTTTAGAAAAAATTCACAAAACCAAAGCTCTAGATCTCTCAAATCTCAAGGTAAAAATGAACTTACATGGTAAAAATGACTATTTATAGGGAAAACATTTCCCACCCTAGAATCATTGGTGATTTCCTTAAATATCTTGTGAATCTCTTCAAATTATCAAAACATAACTTTTAAAACATCCAAGTAATTCTTTTAAAACATCCAAGTAATTTCAAACCTATCATATTCATCAACATAGCACATTTTTCCAACATGTACCTCCCTTTGAGGGTCCCAAAACCTTTACAATGTCAATAAACCAATCAATCAAATCAAATCCAACCTTGATTATGCAACATAATTAGTCAAAACCTTGCCTTTGTCAAAATGCATATTGGATTTGTTTTTCCTTGGCACCAGTAAGTCATATTTCTACAATATGGAAACCCATTAGTTCCCCTATGACTTGACTCCCTAGTTTAAAAATCCCACCTTTGCAACAAAATTTTCTTCCTGTGAATCATATGTCTATAGGAAATGAACCCTTTGCTTCCCCTATGGTTTGATTCCATGGTAGAACCACATTTTTTATTCTAAACCTTGTCTTGGGGAAACTCACAATGAAACACACATGTCAAAACAAACATATCTCATCCAATCAACTTAATCAGTTTGGAAATCATTTTCCCTTTGTCTCAATCACCCATCCAAGCACAAAGTTAACCATCGTAAACCATTTTTTTCTAACATTTTTTCCATCACAAACCACTCGACAAAAGGGGAAAATGTAGACACTAGGTCTTCATCACCTGCATACACTCCACATACATACATTATTCCACTAAACCTATCACCGTAAACATTACCTAAGTCACCCTACTCACCTCATAAACCATTTTTCACCCTTGGTAAATAATAATTACCCATCAAGACTTATTATAAACCCATAAAACCTCTTATCCATATTTGTACCTATCCTAACCATCTTACCCTAACCTCCTAACCTACCAACCTTCTCGAACCTCTTCCTTAACCATTTCCCATCATCCCTATACCCACAATTCCTATTTTGGAAGTGGTTGAAACCACTTCCAAATGACTTCCTATGATTTTCCTAGATCATTGTTGATTTTAACAAATCACCTGTGATTATAAATAGGAGTGAAAACTCCTATTTCATGAACCCTTTTAGATCTTTTTATCTTTTTGCATCTTCACTCTCGATATTTCTTGAACCAACAATGAAGTTTTGACACTCCAAAAATCATCAAGTCCTACAATAATAATATACCACTCCAAGGTACTACAACACATCATTTTTGTATCTACAAGCCTCCAAGAATATCTTCACTTCGTTAGATGATTAGAAAATCAATATCACCAATTCAACCAACCTTTGTGGACACTGTTGTAGCTATCTCTATATTACAAGGTTATCTTTTTAGTCTATTGTCATTTTTTAATTTAGTTACACATCAAAACAAGCATAACATTATAATTTTAATCTCTATTTTCCATTAGTTCATCCTTTTCTAGGAAATAAATCTTTTTTATAAGAATCACCCATGATTCCCCTAAATCTCTAGTGATTACTTTGAATCTCCTGTGATTCTTATCAATTTGGATTTCTTTATCAAATTACTATATTTTATCAATTTTTATCTATATATCTAGACTTAAGTTGTCTATTGTATGCATTTCTCTATTGTAGATGAGTGTTTTAGGTTAGTCCCATCCAATCATGAGAATCTATGATATTCTTATCATCCAATAACCCTTTATGTGGGAGTAGTTCGATATCATTCACAAGCTTACTCTTTAGACAATCAGAGTCACACAGACCTTAGAAGACATTGAGGATCACATAGAATTCCTCCATTAAATCCAAAAGAAATTGCATATTACTCATATAACTAATTTGAATACCTCTAGATTTTCACCACTCTATCCTTTTCACCTCAATTTCTAGCTTCCTTATTTCATATCCTTATCATTGCCATTGTTTATCTTATCATCTTTATCAACTCACTTAATTGTATCAAAATGATCTGACACCCTTCAATGAAGTCCCTTTGGATTCCTAGGATCGATAATGTATGAGAAGATCATCATCCTTGTAGGTCTCTTCACATGGCGAGAGGAGGAGTGATCATTCACTATTCATATATCATCACCCTGACATTGTGACTACCAGTGCAGGTATTTGATACAACCTAGAATTTACCACAAATAACCTAGGTGAGATGGTACATCACCCAACCTAAGCTGAGCGCTCACCCGAAGCACACAAAGGTACCAGAATCCTCCTTATATTTTCTTGTATAGGATGTGATCATGATGAATATGTAATGCAATCATATCCACATACATCATTAATATTCCACATAGCATATTCCATATCTAGATCTAATATAATAATGAATTAAGTGATAAATATAATGAAGTCAACCATGTAAGAACTAGTTCCAATCATGCTTAACACCATTATTCACCCAACACACTCCATTATATTAAAACATAATAAACACATAAGCTTCTTACAATAAGTAGTATCATAGGTTTATGTGTGCATCAGTTATGGCAGCATAACTTCATAATAGATCATACACAACCATCTCTTAATCTACATAGATTACTACATATTTATAAGGGTGGGGACTTTCCATTCACCACTTATGCACTTAAAAAAATAGGTCACATGCTAAAAATACTCATGCACCTTTACAATAACATGAACACATGCAAGTGTGCTAATAATATATCTCTTACAGTTAACTGACAGTAGTAACTCTATTCTTAATTCAAACTCATGCATGGCGCTTTAGTAGATGGTCTTCCAAAAATAACAATTGTGTGTCGTGCAAGTATCCATCCCATTGTGTGATTCATACGCTATCTCCAAAAATATCCCGTAACCATAAAAATGGCTAGGTCCCGATTACATATTTATTTCATGCACGCTTCCTTCCCTATCCTTCCCCACCATCAAATTACCTTGCTACTACATGCGAATCTTCTATACTCCTTCTCCTTAGTGTCATACTTTGTCTGCTAAACAATAACCCACACTAAATTGCATTGCCACCCCAAAAATGGTTGCCTCCTGATGCCTTAAAGAATAAGAATGGAAGAATATAAATAATTAATTGTTGTAAAAATAAAATATTTTACTCTCCAGTACCCTCCTCTTCCATTGGGAGAATCAACTCTATATATTCTTCTTTAATTTCAGATTCTAAAGCTTTCCAATCTCCAACGCATTCTTGGTCTTCTCTGGGACATCTATAGTGATGCCCTCCAACTCATCTTGGGCCATCTCTCTCTTTTCATTATGTAATACTATGACAACGTTAGCCATAACAGACATCCATCCCTCTAGAAGATCCATATTTTTTGCTATGAGCTTTGCAAGCTCATCCATCCTTTCCTTATGTGGCTATTGCATTGTTGTAAGGTCTTCGTGATTTTGAAACACTAACGCTAATCTCTCTGTGTGCCTTAAAGTCTCATCCTTCATTGCTTTCAAAACTTCATTATCCTCCAATATGGTTATTATTCGGATTCCTGATTTTGGAGCTAAATAAATATTCAATGCCTGGTCTATTTTCTTCAACTCTTCCTATAAAGTATGCAACAAGGCTTCGTAAGATGAAATCTTTCTAACCACTCAGGACCTTTCTCTCTTCACTTCTTGTTTAGTTTCCTTTAGCATTGGCATGCAAATCATACCATCCTCAAGAACCAAATGTACTAGGGTATGCACATAATGCATAGCTGAAGGAAACCTTCCAGGTACCTTAGATTCAAAGTGTGGTCTTGCTTTTAGGACAAGGTTGCAAAATTCTTCCACCATACTGATGAAGGATTCATTATTATTCTGCTCCAATTTCTTTTCTTCTTATAGAAACATTATTTCTACATCTTTGGCCTTGTTATCTTCTCATAGTGCTCTAATATTGAAATCCTTATCTATGTTCCTCTGTGCCACTTTGTAGATACCTTAACTAAGGCATTTTTTACCTACTCATCGGACATGAGAGTGGGATTTATAGTCATGTTCCTACTCTGTGGTGCCTTCTTCATTCTTCGAGACACACATGACTCCTCACATATATCAAAATCAGGCTTGTCCACGAAAGTTGTTTCATCGCGCATGTAGTGGCCATGTTTAGGTCCATCACCTCCCATCCATACAACCCCTTAAGGCCCATTGTACTATGGAAATGGGTGTGGATAATTTTACTTGTGTCCTCAACATAGCCCATACTTGGTACAACATACTCCCCACTTTCTCTCTTTGTTCTTTCCCCCCTAGGAATTTAACCACCAAGATTTGGATTTGGATTTTCGATATTCTAAGCAATAACATGTTATATTTCTTCTACCACCTTTACTCCCTCTTATTCATCCTTCAAATATTTATCTTTAGGTTCCTCCACATCTTCTGGTTATACAGGGGTGTCATGCGCGCTTTCTGTAGACTCCTTCACCTCCTAATTTAGCTTGAGATTTCTCCATTTCTTCTCAATTTCATCTTTTTAAGGACAGATTCGCAGTGATATCCTCATAGGCTTTGGGGTTCCTGTTCCTTGGGTCCTTGTTCTTTTGAATACCCTTTTAAATCGTCTCCCTTCCTAGACTTCTTCTACGTCCAATTCCTAATCTTCTTCTTGTGCCTTTGGGCTTCCTCCAACCTATGTGATCTAAGCATCCACTATCTTCATCTTCCTCCTTGTCATATACATCTATAGTTTCTATGGGCTTTGGGGCTACCATGTTCTCCATTGTATGCTTTCCCTTAGGTGGCCCTGGGAGTGTGAAATCATTCTCCACATACTTGTTATTCTCTAGCTTGGTCTTAAGCTGAAGGTATACAAGTGCTTGTCCAATGTCCCTAATTTCCAAGCTTACAAGATTCATGTTAATAACATTTGAAATGAGCCTCTCAATAGAGGAAGTCCATCCTGGATATGCATATGTCTACCTCAGAGTTTGGTAGTCATAGTCTACCTTGTCTGCAATAAAACTCAGGTGACACACATCGGTAAAGAAGTTGACTGATACATGGAAGTATCATGTTGTGAAGGCATATGATAGTTTACACCATGGGCTCCATGTCCCATCTCTCATAAAAAACCATGTGATGTAAAATTGGTGATACATCGTAAACTATACTACCTTTCCAACTATCGAAAGTAGCTCCTTAGGGATGCGCCACTCCTCTTCAAATGCCGAGCGGATTTGATCGTACCACATCTATGCCCTCTTTTTAAATGGCCCACTCATTTAACCTTCACATAAATACCTATCAAACATTTTTTCAAGGGATTTGTTTTCCATGGTATATTTGTAAACTTTGTTCTTTGGCCCATCGAGCACTCCAATTTCCATAAATACTAAAGAAAGTAAGATAGCGCCAAAACTAATCTTATCACTTGTGTGTGCTTCCTCAATAATGGTTTTTGAAATGTATCCTGCTATGTTACAGACTACTCCTTGATACATTTTCCTCATGATATGTAACCACATTGTATTTACTTGCAAACATCTCTCTTGATCATTTAACATGGTCACCAAATGTGCAACTTCATGTATAACTAGGTATTTCTTTAATTTATCAATATATATTCCGTACAGACCCTTTGTATACCCTAAATATTTTGATGTCTCCATGATTTTTTCTTTATCAGTCTGGTCACTAGTCAGGTCTACCCCTATGCCTTTTAATCCTATTAGTGTCAAAATCAAGGTTGTTGTGATTCTAACCCTTCGTCTGAAAAAATAGAAAAATTCCTCATGGACTCTACTCATAAGCCATTGATATAAAGGTTAATACTTTCCAAAATATGGGAGCTTGTACAATAGATAGACTCCTACATGTTTCAACAATTTCTCTCTAGCATCATCATACACTAGCATATCCTCCACCATTCGCTTGTTGGTCTTTCTACTCAACAATATGTCCAATTATTTCTTTTTGTCATATGTACGGTGGTTATAGTCTCGTATCTTGCACTTTTGGATGTGTGAATCCCATTCTTGCCCAATTATAACACCATCTGAATACTGCATTTCTAAGAAATTACTCTTGGGAGAAATTTCAACTTTTGTTTCTACTTTCTTCTTTCCTTTAGTGCATGCAGTAGGTGATTTATTTGGTTCCATCATAAAAATCCACCCTTTTACTGACTATAAAAAACAAACTAAAACCTTAGATCGAATCCACATGCCCTAGCTCCTCCTCAATTCTTCTGCTTCACTCAAACCCTTCACCAATGGGGACACAATCCTCTTCATGCAACAGTCTGATTTCCATGTTTGGTTTCATAACTCTTTGCACCTTAACCTGACTCACTCATCTCATTTTCACTTATATCACTCAAATACTTGTGATAGAAAAGGTAAAAATACATGCATCATGTCCTTATATAAATTTTTAAAATGTTAGTGCATTTATTACTTTTTCACCTACCAAAAATCTTCTCATTAATTGACCATTTGCAACAATATCTATGTGGTACATCTTTTTTCCCTAGATATAACATTCTAGCACACCTTCCTACCTTTTGGATGCAAACTTCTCTTCAATGCGCTTCTATGCACCCAAGTACCTCACCATTGCACCTTCCCCTGATAGTCTCTACGACCACTGCTTACCTGGTGTTATATTGTTCCCTCATTTATCCCCATCTATGGTCATCTTTTTAAATCAATCTCCTTTCTAACCACCCCTCAATAAACTTAAATAAAACTTATAGCAATTTATTCCTTAATGTGTACCCAGTTATAAATAGCTACCCCACACTAATGGTATGTGTAGCCATTTGTGCATAAAATTTCTTGAAATGGTAATTAGCTTCCAATGTGTAAACGTTCTTATTACATAAAACACCAACTAAATTGACAAAGCATAGCAAGTAAAAAGGAAATACAGAAATGAAAACCTAGTCTAAATGGAAACACTACCTTATTATAAACACCAATAAGACTTATTTATAGTAGGGATTTAGCCTACTCTTGTTAAAGTAACCGGGTAATTTTATTATCAAGTATCTCTAATTGAAAAATGTTTGATTTAAGTATATGAGTGATAATATACGATCCAAACCAGTGTACTTTAATCTTTCCTAGATGACACATAAACTTAGAGTCATAAAGAAGCACCATCTATCCTATCTCAAGTTTTTTATCCCTGATGTGCCTATCATGCCATGTCTTCTACCTAGCCTTTTCCTTCTTCTTGGTCCAATGTGTTATGGTGTGCCTCTCATCCAATTGTATCAATGGATCAATTCTTTCTTCCAAAGCATGCTCATTAGAAAGACCTCCATTATGCATAATACACAAAGAAGATAACATGAATTCCATCCAAATAATTGCTTCTATGCCAGACACCAATTGAAAGGGTGTGGCCTTTTTCAACCGCTTTTAGCTTGTTCTATACACTCAAATCATGAATTTTTTTTTATCATCCCAATCTTTCCTTCTAACATCAAAATTTTTGGTCAATGTATGGCTAAAAATATTGTTGAAAGATTCAACAATCCCATTTACCTGAGGATGATATGGTGTGCAATCATGAACTCATCCAATAGAATTATTATTGTCTCATTCAAAAAGTGTGTGCCCCTATCACTGGTCAAACACAATGGGCATCCATATCTTTTAAGAACATTTTACCATAAGAACCTGGCTGACGTAGTTATTGTACAATCCTTGGTAGGTGTTTCTTCTACCCACCATGTAAGATAATATCTGTAAGTGATGATGTAGCGTGATCCTGTTCTACACGCGAATGGTAAAATAGGACCCAAAAATTCTATATTCCATTTCTAAAATGGATCTGCACTAGTAATAGGTCTTAAAGGAATTTCATCTCTTTTCCCAGGTTTACCAATGCGTTGACAGTGATCACACACCTTACAATATGCTTTACAATCCTAGTAGAGGATCTCCCACCATAATGCAACGAGTAGAATCTTGCACATAGTGGCATCACCTACATAGTGCCCACCTATAATACACCCATGAGACTCTTCCGTGATGTTCGTGCACTCGTTCTCTAGTATACACCGGTGCAATACTTCATCTCGGCATAACTTTTATAGGTCACCACTAATCAACATAAAAGGATCCGTGAAAATTGTAAGTTGTTTCTTCTCCAAGGATTTCATTCCTTCTGGAACCAAAACTATACGTAAAAAGATAGCAATATCCTCTAATTCTGAAGGCACGCATTGTAACCTATATAACTATGTATCTAGCATTATTTATTCAATTGTCTACACGTCCTCACCTAACTAAATTTTTGATAAATGGTCTGGGCTAGAATTAATTTTACCTGTTTTTACCACAACTGTGAAATCAAATTCTTGGAATAAAATAACCCATCGACATATTCCCCTTATAAAATGGGCTTGTTTACCAAGTATTTCAATGCCATGTGATTGGCATAAAATACAAAAGGTGTTGTGAAAAGGTATTTTCAGAATTTATGTAGGGCATAGATCATGGACAAGGCTTTGCATTCTATCATTGTATAATTCTTCTCTACATGAGTCAACTTTCTACTAGCAAAACAGATAGGATGATCTATAATACCTTCTCCAAGATGAGATAACATCATGCCAATGGCCATGTCAGAGGTGTCTAAATGTACATGAAATGGTTGGTCCCATGTGGAAAAGTGAAAAATAGGTGTTGTAGTAAGTATCTCCTTTAGTACCTCAAATGCGCACTTCTACATTTCTCCCCAATAAAATATCCCTTTTCCTTTTAGTAAATCCTCCAATGGTGTGGAAACCTTAGCATATCCTTTGATAAATTTTCTATGATAAATTTTCTATAATACCCAGTGTGACCCAAAAATTCATGCACCTCACTCTAACTGGTAGGTTCTTTCAGGCCGACAATATCTACAGCCTAAGTTGGATCTACTAACAAACCTTCCTTGTAGATGATATGACCCAACAGAGTGCCAAATGGTGTCACAAACACACAATATTTTGATGTTTAAATATATATTTAACTATCTACATATTTCAAACATTAAGTGTAGATTGTCATAATGATCCTTAACAAGCCCACACATCGTCCAATCATCCAAGTAAACTTACAAGAACATTTGAATAAAATCCTGGAATGCTTGAACATATATTCATGAAAATACAACAAGTGCATTTTTCAGACCAAAGGGCATCACAATATACGCAAAACTTCCCCATTCCATGGTGAAAATTGTTTTCTCTTGATTCCCCTGATCAATCCAGACCTAATGACACCTAAAGAATCCATCTATAAAATAATAGATCTCACACCCTACAACTCCTTATAATATATCCTCTGTGAAAGGTGTAGGAAAGGGATTAATCACACATACAACATTCAGTTCTCTGTAATCCACACAAATCCTAATCTAACCATATTTATTTATAGTGATAACCATTGGGCTAACCCACTCTGATTCTTCTAGGGGCTTAGTGATTCTAGACTTCAACATTTTTTCAATTTCTTCTTTGACCTTTACATGCACATTGGGGTTTATCCTATAGGGTCTCTTTCAGACCGGGCACACACCTTCCTTAAGACGTATCTTCATTTCTCCCAATGATTCATGTACTCCCTTCAATTTATCATAGCCCGTATGAAATAAGTCCTAAAAAGCATGGAGAAAATCCAATATTTTTGCTTCTTCAAATTCAGACCAATAATCTCCAATTATTGCCTCTTTAGGTTTAGCATCCGTACCAATATTCACTTTCTTGGTCCTCATAGGTTCATGATAGGTGCATGTGTTGTTATCTGGAATGTCCAAGGCCTTGCACACACTTGTTGAATGATATATATCCAATTATTCTACTTCTTCGTTATCCACTATGTAGACCATCTTCCCTCTTTCTTTCTCAAATCAAGCATGCTTAAGTAGTGTGGCATTTGTCTCTGTTCTTTTAGCAAAATGTGCACCAGGGTCATTCTCATCAAATAAATCTTGAATGAGTTTTTATGCCTTTGCATTCTCTCCCATATTTAACTTATTTATAACCTAATGACTCTTTTACTAGAGATTTAGTAGATAAGTAGTCAAAATTCTAGACAATACCTACAATCAAATGCTGCCAATTTCTAGTATATCTATGTAGCTATGAATATACATACCAAGCACACGTGTAACCTTATAAAGTGGAATAAAGTTTTTGTACCCATAGAGAAGGTAGTAAATCTTCCTAATCCTCTGTCCAGAGCCCCACACACTACTGAATGTGGTGTTGAACAAGTTGATTTCCATGATATGTGTAGATTTGAGTCGGTGCATTTCTCCTGGAAAACTGAGTTATAAGAGAAATCCTGACTTCATTCATTCTACAATATTATATCTGTGAACCACCCACCAGTGTGTTGTTGTCTTACATAGGGTTTATGCTAACATACTTCTTCCTTCTAGTTGGTATATCCATTGTTCCTCCATGGCACGTAAGAATATCATAGGGTCTCCTTCCCCAATGTACCGAGATACAGAGTTTTTACCTATCCTCTTGATGTAACGAGGTTTGCTTTTCTATGAAAACTTTCTCCTTACTTCGCTCTCAATCATCTTATAAGTACCATGAGGCCAATTATCATAATAAACACTTGTATTATCACTAATATAATGTGTATCTTCCCACTGAAGGATTCCTTCTTTAGATGGCTCGAGAACTTCTAGGTCCCGAATGGTGCATACATAAATCTTATTCATATCTTCCTCAAAATATCAACATAGGGCATAGATTTTCCATATGTTAAAGGGATAATAACTCTTTCCTCCTTTTTCTCAAAACTGATATATCCCTTTTAAACTGAAGATAAACATTATTTACGTAACACCAAGGGTGTCTGTACGATGGAAAAGTGACAAGAGAGCATGGGAATCTACAAGTAACTCTTCTTTGCACCCGACCTCTTGAGGTCATGTCGAGACATCCAGTGGGGATTGAATATGCGTGGGATGCAGACAAACTAGTTAGGCAATCTGATGTCTTCGACACGCACTAGTGGAAATTGCGAATCTAAGGCAAAGAAGGCCCTTCTAACCTGAATTGGTGTGATAGATCGATTAACAAGGATGACTACTCGAAGGCTCCAATCAATATCGAGCTCTGGTGTGATTCAGTCTATGGGTTGTGGAATATGTGGAAAATGTCCTGGGATAGTTTCGTGTATGTTTCCAGATAAGGTCATAGGGAGGATGGTAACTATATCTAACTCTATGGGCGATTCTCTAGCTTAGTCCAGAATTCCCTAACCTTATTAGCTACTATGTCTAACAAGGATAACTATTCAATAATGATAGGTGGAAGTGGAGTAGATCTAAATACTAGTGTACGTAAGCCAGCATCAATGTCAGACTGACCAGTAGATTCATTGGGTTGAGGGATTTGTGGGTCACAACCGTAGATTCATGGTTGTTGTGGTCCTGCTATGGTCATGTGTAGGATTAGTCCCTAATCCCTAGTATCTAGTAATTGTATGATTTCTCAGCTTCTATATTCAGAATTAATAATTGTTTGATCTTCTCAGAGTATCTTACAGGTGTTTGTGCAACCTGAATTCTCAAGCTAGTATCTATGTATGTGAGGGTATCCCCTGCTTCTGGCTATGGGACCAAAGTATCACAACCAAAGGTTTTCTCTCTTTCAAACCCTTCTACAGTCATGTGGATATGAATCTAAGGTAATCTGTAGTTTGGTTGATTTGACCAAAATGTGTGCGCTTTATCATCTTCTATGTTTAACCCGCTTAACTGGGAACCAATTTGTTGTAAGTTTACCATTGTTCGGAAGACTTAGATCCTAAGATTTTGATCTATATCAATTATTGTTGTGATGAGATTGGGTTGGGGCACAATTGGCTTGAATACGTATTCTCTGGACTCTCTAGGTCCCGTGATTGTCATACAAAAGAAATTTATATAAATCTAACTAATGAAAGAATAAACTAATTATGAAAGATATGTCTATGTATATACCTAAATCTGATATCTCTATCTACTAAATAGAATTTAAAGAACAACTATCTAATATATCTAGAATTGACAGTTTAAAATAACAAATTAAAATAAACAACATAACTGAGTATAGCTATTTGTCTATGCAACTATGAACCTATTCTAAATAACGAAAAAATTGATCTAGTTTATTTGTAAGACTCTCGATCCTACCTCAGAAGTGAGAAATGAATCATAGTTTCTCATAAACTATCAATCCCCATAGCTTCCTTGGCAATATTGAAAGTAAAATTGGCTGAAATAAAGTGATTGGCTAGTCTATTTGATATGTTTCTAATTAGAACTTTGAAAGCTAGAACCTGGATTCTACAGAACAATGGCAAATCCAATGGTGTGTGTGGCTATGTCCCCTCAGTGTGATCTCCTCATTCCTTCATGTTCACTTGGATCCAGAAAAGCATGTAATGCTAGCATCAACAAAAGTAGATATTGGGACAAAGGCAACTTAGGATATAAACTGAATACAATGTGAGTAGGAGAGAGATAGTGCAAGAGTACAGAGCTTGTCTTATGCAATTCCTAGTGGGATTTATTGCGAGTCATTCAACATAAAACGTACAGAACTTGAAACTATCCTATGTAAAGAACAAAACCTGCAACTTTAATGGCTTCCTATTGAAAACAAACTATTTTACTCCAATGGATTGGATGGAATGTCAACAGCATTTGCACAAGATGGATATGTGGCTTCCTAACAGCAAAATAACACTAACTAGGCATGCAATGAAAGAAACTAAGAATTCTAAATAAAATGAAAGACTAATCTATTGCAATGAGAAATTCAGAGGAAAATTTGAGGGGCCATTTTCTTGAGCACAATCCAACTATTTATAGCATTTGGATTTACCCAAGGTAAAAACCAAATAGAATTCTTAAACTATAAACAATTGCAAAACACTATTCCAGGCAACCAGACTCATTAATGCAAGCCTATGGTGGTGAAAAAAGCTGGTGAATCGTTGATTTTTACGTGAGTCGTGTTAAAAGAGCATTCTGGAAAATGCGTAAAGGACCACCACCCTGAGCAGGGCAGTGGTTATAGGACCGTCGCCCTACTTAGGGCAGCGGTCACGAGACCGCCGCCCAGGCAGGGTAACGGTTTCGTAACTGAAGAGAAAAATGCCAAGAAAAGAGGGAAAAAGAGAAAAACAAAGCACGCGGGGGCTAAGCAAGGCATGCGGGATGTTAACGCATGTTTAGAGGGATTTTTCGGATCCCTAACACCTTGTGAGGAGACCTGTATCATCATTGGGGTACACGTTAAGTTGTTTTGATGGTGCAGTACCCTAAAATTTTTGTTATGTACATATTGCCCCATCGGAGAAGCATTTTAGCCATGAAGAGGTGTAAAATGGTGGGTACGAGTATGGTGGTCCCAAAATGGAAAGTTGAAAGTTATACTTGATACGTCCATGTGTCGAAATGATGCCATCCAAAATTCCCGCTCCCTGCAAAACGAAAAGAGAACTCAAGTGCAGATAGACAAGATAGATCGGAAAATAAACGCTAAAATAATTGGAAATGAGGACGTACCATTTATGCGGGGGTAAGAACTTACCTCCGTCGGCACTCCAAACCTGCGAAAAAAGGATTTTAAAACAAGTCAGGTTGCTATATATATGAAAGTGGGCCCATTTTCCTATTCATTTGTGCGAGTTGATTTGATTGATTCTGAGCTCTGGGACCCATGGTGACAGTTTCTTATGTGAGTAAAGCCAAAACATTCGTGATGGGATAGTGATCATGCCTCCGTGAGCGGAACATTGACCTGCGAGATCACAGGTTAGTTTTCTTCAATTTATCGTTTTTCCCCCCTTAATTTTAAAATGCTAAAATCTTTTTCGTGGGGGGTTATTTTTGAAAATGTTAGATTCAAAAGGTCCATTTAGGGGGGCACCTACTGGGTAGGCTTTGTTTTTAGTTAAAATGGTCCCTTTTCACATTTTTTGGCCATTTTAAGCTTAAAAATCCATGTGGGTTTTCGGGCCACGACTGCCACCCTACCCAAGGTGACGATTACACGACCGCCGCCCTATTCAGGGTGGCAGTTACATGACCTCCACCCTTAAGGTGGCGGTTACAAAACCGCCTCCCTGCTCAAGGTGGCGGTTTTGCAAAGACTACCAAAAGAACATCTGTTTGAGATTGTTTTTACATTTTTAGCATTTCTATGTGTTTTCATGATTTTTCTAGTATTACTTGGATGCTAACTTGATTTGTTTTGTGTGTTTTTGGGTGTATGCAGGTGAGGGAGGAGTATATTCGGTGGAGCCGAGAGAGAGAGAGTGTGACTGGCTCCCAGTAGTACTATATGCACTTTCATAGGATGAGGAGGACACTCTTCAGAGGGTCGGGATACTACGTATCTCACGTATTCCTCATGTTGCACCATCCAGTCACATTCTTTGTCACTTATTCTCCTATTGGGATGTTGATCGGAACACCTTCTGATTACTAGGGGTCCGAGGTGAGTGGACGATCACATTAGAGGACATTTATCGTATTCTGGGGGTCTCGATCATTGGGAGATGTCTTACCCTTGAGACATCAAGTTTGTGAGCCCAGATAGCATAGTGGGCCACTTATATGGGAGATGCAGTCATCTTCACGGGTTTGAAGAAGGGGGTAAGAGTTCGATCTATTCCTAGTTTTCCCATCCCCTTGCTTCACCAGGCCATTATGGGGATCCTTTCCTCGAGACTGATCGGGGACAAGGGAGGAGACACACTGTTATATTGTTGGTCCCCATCATTGCACAGATTGAGGGCCATGGCCGAATTTATGCCTGGGGAGTGGATATACTTGAGACTACCTACCACGACTTATACAGGGTATTCTATTTACAGGGGAAGTCTTTGAGCCACCCGACCCTGGTCATGAGTTGGGTCTATGAGCACTTCATCCCCTATGGTAGAGGTGTAGAGGTGACAGATCCCGGAGCTGTGAGGGTAGCCAAATGGACAAATATGTTGGTGCTCAGAGCACCTCATCAGCGAGTTTCCTCTCTGACCATCGATGACATGGAGGCCACACCATATCAGACCATGGCAGGTATATGGGGCAAGGAGGCTCTTACTTTGATCTCCTACTCCACCACAGGGCAACTTATTGACAAAGTGGGGCGCGTGGAGATACACCCCTTTGGCCAAGTTCCTCAGCAGTTTGGCGTACCCTACATGGGCATGCTTCCCCTGGTAGTGCCAGTATATAGGTCAGTTTGAGAGGCTAGAGGGGGTCCTAGAGGCTGGGGTTGGATAGTTGTTACCCCTGACATTCATATTACGGCCAGGAGGGTAGTACATGCCCGAGGGAGAGCCGGTGCGCCTCAAGCACCCTTTCTTTGGATTGCCGTGGGTCCTGCCCATAGCAACGATGATCCCATCGACATAGAATCCAAGTTTGAGGAGTTTACAGGGGGAGAGAAAGAGGAGGAGACCGAGGAGGATAGTGATCCTGAGTGGCATGACACTCAGGATATCATGCAGGAAGCGAGGGCTGAGCAGAGTGCAGAGAGAGTTACTCTGGTTTCAAAGGAACCACTCTCTCAGGGCCATGGTGGGGAGGATGAGTCCGTTGTAGGATGCCACATTTCTCCAGCCATGGGGGAGCACCTCAGTCAGCGGTGGCATATGTGGTAGGTGCTGACCCTAGAGATCCATCCTAGAGGCCTGGTGATCCGAGTAAGTTACCATCCTTCCCTTTAGTGTTTATTTTTTATTATGATTTCCTTAGTTGTTATCTCTCCTTTTTTTATTTCTAATTTGTTTTCCCCTTTGTTTGCAGAGACCGCCAATGAGTGGTGGGACTTGATTCACAGGGTATGCACTGATATCCTGATGATCTCCATGAAGAGGATCCACACAGAGTTATCCATGGACACTGGGGAGCCCTCAGCAGCTGGTAGACATATTGACATCTTTGCCCCAGTCTGGCACATGGCTAGGATGGTATAGAATCTCTGCACGGAGCTAGTGGGGTATAGGATAGTCGAGCGCTTGATGAGGAGCCATTCTCGTGGTGAGATTACAGCTACCCCCCAAAATCCTGAGCCCTCCGTGCACTTAGAGAGCCGACGTAGTTGGAGTCCTAGGTGCGGGCGTGCACCTTCGGAGGGGTCTCATAGGGGTTGAGAAGCCACTTGGCTCTCCTAGATTTTGTATGATATATTCTTTTGTATATCCTGGGCTCTTTGAGCATTTTGACCATGTTTGGCGCATGATGGCATTGTACAGAAACTTTGATTATCTATATATTTATATTCTCTTTAGATCAAACTTTTGGCATTTATGGCTTTGTTTCCTTTCTAGTTTCCTCATGTAAATTATGATGTTATGCATGTATGCTTTTTAGAATGTATGCAATGGAGAACAAATGATACAAATGTTTTCTTTCCTTTTGTATTTCATGATGCTGATATATGATAATGTAGACACAATGTAATTTTGAATTTTAGTTTCTTTAAGTAATTCTGGATACTTCATATTTGTTTTGGAAAAGTGGTGGAAGACAAACCGATACGATGAGCAGATAGACTTGCCCCTCTCCTAACTCCACACAACTAGTAAGATGTGAGGGCTCATCACTGAGAGCTAGAAAGGGCACAAGTTGTGAAATGTGTTGAAATGATAATGATGAGAGATAGACAAAGCTTTGGGGGAACCAAATTAGGATGCTACAAGCTTACTCCACTCAAGTGACTTCATAGTTTTGGGATGCAACTTGCTTTGCGGTTTATCTATACTTAGATCCGTAGATGGCCACATGGTCGACAAAATCTGGGTTTTTAGGATTCTTAATTCTCTTGGAATTTTGGACATCTGATTCATTTGTTTTTGACTCAAGACTTCAAAATTTGAATTGTTTGTCTATGACATTTTATGTTTGTTGGTCAAGAGGACCCCCTACACTTTTCCCCATACTACTAGTAAGAAGTATGGGCTTATCACCATAGGCAAGATATAGGTGAGTAAGGGAATTTCCATCCTTTCCCAACCCTACGTCACTAGCAAGAGACGCAAGCTCATTACCGAAGGTTGGTGGGGCAAGGAAATGTGTAAATTTTAAATTTTCTATTTGATTCTATATTTGACTTCTTTACTTGAGAAAAATGTCAGTGTGTCTTTATTTCCAAAGAGATATACGTATGGGATAGATGTGACACCATGAAGTAGCTAGAATAGACCATAGAAAAGACACCTATCCTAAGAAGAAACCAAAAGTGAGAACAAACCTACAGATCTTGGTATGGTCACCACTAAGACCCTGTCATATCTAGCTTTATTTGATGAAATGATTCTGAAATAGTTTGATGATATCATGGAAATAGAGAAGTATGATTAGAGCGTTTATGCCAAAAACATCATGAGTTTGTAATGAATTGCTTTGAGAATAAATTCCTTGATCACAAATTTGTAAAAAATAAGCAGACAAAATGATCCTAATTATATGAAGATGCTATGTAGATATAATTATACAAGTAGCACTAGCTAATTACACGTAGAATCGTTTGAGGTGTAGGGAATTGATTGTTTCACCAAATTTCTCACCTTCTAGCGTACATAATAGGTATGCACCATTTCCATAGTCCTTTATGACTCGGTATGGGCCCAACCATTTGGGCCGGAACTTCCTTCCTTTGCCGGTTTTTTTGTCGATCCAGCTGTCTAGCCTTAGAACTAGATCACCTTCATATATGTCGCGTTCATAGACCTTCTTGTTATACTGCCAGCACATCCGGTCAGCATAGAATTTGTGTCACTGTTCAGCATCTAACCTAGCTTCATCTAGGCTTTCTAGTTGGGAGAGACGTGCTTCTTTATAAGCATCTTCATCCAAAATCCCTTGTAATGAAATGCGGAGACTGGGTATTTCAACCTCAAGCGGGAGAACTGCTTCTGCCCCGAATACTAATGAGAAATGAGTCGCTTCTATTGGTGTTCTTATTGAGGTTTGGTGGGCCCATAAGGCTGGATATAACTTCAAATGCCAATCTCGTTTGTTTTCTTTCACCGTTTTAAGGAGAATGGATTTTAATGTTTTGTTTTTGGCCTCAGCCTGTCCATTGGCTTGAGGGTAATATAATGAAGCCATATGATGGCTTATTTTAAATTTATTACACAAATAACGAACTTCGTCATTCTTAAAAGAAGTTCCATTATCTGAGATAATGATTTGTGGGACACCATACCTGCAAATGATTTGATTCAAAATGAACTTGGCGATTACAGAACCCGGTACAGTAGTAAGAGGCATAGCCTCTACCCACTTGGTAAAATATTCGGTGGCCGTGATTATAAAATTATGGTGATCTGTAGACGAGGGAGAGAATTTCCCTATTAAATCTAGGCCCCACATAGAAAAGGGCCAAGGAGTAGTGATTGGTTGTACAGCTTGTGCCGGCATGTGAATCTCGTGGGAGAATTCTTGACACTTATGACACTTGCGTACAAAATCTACTGCGTCATGTTCTAGAGTGGACCAGAAATAGCCCATTCGATGTATTTTACGAGCGGTGGCATGGCCACCGAAGTGATCTCCACATATTCCATTGTGAGATTTGTGGAGAATCTTCTTGGATTCTTCTGTTTCGATGCATCTTAGAAGCATTCCATTGAATGCTTTCCGATAGAGGACTTTCTCTATGATGACGTATTTAGCTATGATAATGCGTAACCTCATTCATTGTTGTGGTGTAGCACCTTCTAGATACGTATGGTCCATGATATAATTAATAATATCGGTATACCAAGGACACTCAGAGATAGGAGGTTTGGTCTTGATGTAGTATACGCACTCATCTGGAAAGTCTAGGTCTACTAGATCACCTCCGTTTAATGGATTATCATCTAACCAATCTGTGATGATTTGTCCTTTAACCAAATTCTTATTTATGAATGTTAATTTGATTCACCCATTAAGGTTATAAAGTGCCCAGCCTTTTTAGATAAGGACCCTTGCGTGAGGAAAGTTCGTAAATGGTCTGTTTTTACAATGACCTTTGTTTCTTGATTTAACATATAATGTCTTAAGCATTTTTGTTGCAAAGACTATGGAGAGACATTCTCGTTCCACTTGTGTGTAGCGTGTTACATAGTTGAGTAATGTCTGGCTGATGAAATAGATCACACATTATCTATTTTCATCATCTTCTTGAGCCAGCATATAGGCTAGCGAGACATTGGTGGCTCACAAAAATAAAATTAACGCACGATCTGTTTTAGGTGGCATTAGCGTAGGTGGTGATAACAAGAAACGCTTAACTACGTTGAAAGCTTCATTACAGTCTTCGGTCCAATTAATGCTATAATCTTTCTTGAGTAGATTTTTGATTGGATGAATGGTGAAACTTAATTCTAGGATGAATCTCTGGATTGCGCCAAGCTTTCCGAGAAATGATTTGATTCCAGATTCATTCGAAGGTGGGACTATTTCGAGAACAGCCTTAATTTTGGTTGGGTCAACATCGATCCCACGTGATGATATAATGTAACCTAGGATCTTCCCTCCTGTCACACCAAAGACACATTTTTTTGGATTTAGCATGACTCTGTATTCTATCAGACGTGAAAGAATGACACGAAGCACTTCTGGATGGTCACAACTCTTCTTGGTCTTAGCCAACAAGTCGTCTATGTAGGATTCCATAATTTTATGAATAAGATCATGAAATATATACGTCATAGCCCGCTGGTATGTAGCGCCAGTATTCTTGAGACCGAATGGCATAACAACATAGCAATAGATTCCCCAAGGAGTTATAAATGTGGTTTTAGCTTGGTCTTGTTCAGATATTCTGATTTGATTGTATCCCGAGAATCCATCCATGAGAGACAAAAGCTCAAATCCAGCTGTTGCATCAACAATGATGTCTATGGATGGTAATGGGAAGTCATCTTTAGGACATGCTTTGTTAATGTCTCGAAAGTCTATGCAGATGCGTATCTTTCCATTCTTTTTGAGAACCAGAAAGATATTAGATACCCACTGAGAGTAATCGAATGGTTTGATGAATCATACTTGGAGGATCTTTATTACCTCCTCTTGTACCATGAGAGCTACCTTGGGTTTCATTGGTCTCAATTTTTTCTTAACCAGTTTTACATCTGATTTAGTGACGAGGTTGTGTACCGTAATGTGAGGTGTAACTCCTGTCATTTCCTTATAATTAAATTCAAACACCTTCTGATGTTCCTTGAGGATCTGAGTGTGTATTTCTACTTCTAATGGAGTTAGTGAGGATCCTAACTTCAACATCCTTGGTTCATCTTCCATTCCGATGTTAATATCAATTGTTTCTTTGATTAGAGAAGCGTTACCTTCTTCAAACTCAGGCGGGGCTGGATGTAGTTCCAGCTCGTCTCCATTCTCAACTGCGTATATGCTAAGTTCCTTTTGTGAGGAAAGCTTTGTCATGGGGTTCCCATAATAGGAAGATGAATGTGGGATCAAAGATAAATCTATTGCATGATGGGTGAGATGTAATGCCACATAGGTGTTTAAGAAATCAAGAGTGGTTGTATCACTATCGATGTGGTCTAGGATAGTAGATTTGTTTTCATTTCTATTTAAAAGAGGATTTGAAATTGTTTTTATCAATGGTTCATCACGAAGGGATACCATGAAACGTGTATCCTCTAACTTAGTGTTTGGAGTAAAGCGTGACGTTGAGGTTGCTATTGAATCAGCGAGAAGATTTTGTTCGTGCAGGATTGCTTCAATTGATATGAAGTCAAACTCTTTTCTTGAATTCAATATAGCTGTCTTGTAGAGCTGTAAGTGCTCAACTCTAGTTTCATATACTTCAAAGACTTGGTTTGCTACCAATTGCGAGTCTCCTAACACTCTGATGTTATCAACACCGATTATCTTAGCTAGGATGAGGCCAAGGAGAAGGGCTTCATACTCAGCACCATTTTTAGTGCATTCGAATTTTAGCTTAAAGGTAAATGGTAGGACTTTTCCTTCGGGAGAAGTAAGGATTACTCCAGCCCCAGCTCTGTAATGACATTTACCTCCATCAAAATGGAGATTCCAATACTTAGCTGGGAATATGGGTGCTGGGACACTTGTTGTGTTAACGTTCTCTACTTCTATCATGCAAAGATCCACTACTGGAAGAGAGCCAACACCTAGGGTGCACCCCATGCCTACAGAATCAAATGGTAAGAACATTGGTAGATCCTGTTCTAGTAATTCAACAATTTTTGTAGTAGTTCCAAATGATATTGTTTCTATAGTGTTAGCCTCATCTTTGGGGGCTGGGATTTCCTTGGCTAGGCTCATAGTTTCAAGATCTGTTGTAGGTACCAACTTTTCTTCTGGTTTCCCATCGTTAGGTTTATTAAGTTGATTTGTTGGGAGTTCAAACTCCGAGTGCATGCCTGGTCTTTTCTTTAGGTCAGCTAGGTGTACATCGAATGGTTTTGGATCACCTTTGGCTATAAACACCTTTCCTAAATGCAAGAATCTTACTTCTTGGAATAACGTAGAAGGGATTGCCTTCATACGGTGTATCCATGGTTGGCCGAGGATCATATTATAGTTAGTTTCCCGATCTATAATATAAAACTCAGTTAGGATGGTTTTGGGTCCTAAGGTGACCGGTAATATTATAGTTCCAATTGAAGTGGCTTTCAGGCTATCATATAGCCTCTTAGCGTATTTCAAGTCGTGGAACAATCAGTTTCTCCATACCCTAAATTTTGAAGGAAAAAAAAAGGGACTATGTTAACTACTGCCCCATCATCAACCATCACGCATTTCACATAATTGTTATAAACCCACACTTGCAAGTGTAGGGCCAGATCACCATGGCGTGCAATCTCAGCATCTATTGGCATTTTGTTTATTTCGAATATAAATTCGACATCCCTATCCAGCTACCCCGGAGGATGGATATCAAATTCTATATGGTTTACCTGTGTTTCAGGAGGTGGAGTGATGTTGATTAGATGACCTAAACCCAATGCTTCTAAAAGAGCAGCCCTTTGAGCAGGGGAGTTCTTCAATAAATCCAAAAAGGACATGGGTGAGAAAGTTTTTGTTAGATCATTAATTAAGTCATAAGCACCCACGGGTTTTATTAATACTCGTTGGATATTTTCTGTTTCTAGTGGGTAGCTTGGACTTGGCTGAGAGGATCATTGAAGATCTTGAGGGGTGCATTTTGAGGGGAAACTGCCCCTGTAAAAGTATTTGGTGCTGGTGACGTAGGATCTGCCAAGAACATATCTATGAAAAGTTGTCTTTGTTCATCTGGAAAATGTTACATGAATTTATTGTAGTCACGACATGTTCTAGTGTCATGGCCTCGAATTTTGTGGAAACCACAATACGAGTTGGGATTGTAATTCCTAGGTTGTTGGCTTCATGTATATTGTGGCCTAAAACTTTGATCAAACCGTTGCCTATTAAAGTTTTGCATTTGTTTTTTTTTGTTTGAATTTTGGTTTGGATCCCATGTAGGGCTTTACCTTTGTTGTTGTTGTTGTTGTGGTTGTGGATGATTAAAATCCACTATGTTGATTTTTGGAGTAAAGTCATTATTTCGTTGATTGTTTATTTGTGGTGGAGTATTCACAACATTTATCTTTCTAGCCTGATCGGTTACTCCATCCGTTGTCACTCTATGATTTTTGTTAAGAATTTTAGGTCCTTGATTAACATTCATGATAGTAAGATAAGTTGTAGTGTTTTGGTTGGAGGTGATTGACCTCCTGTTTGCTCCATATGTCTTGCGACCACTATCAATTGTTGTTTGATATATTTGGAGAGCTCTCTCAAGTACTTCATTGTAAGTTCTTAGTGGGAACTTCTGGACTTCTTCCTTCACTTCTCTGCTAAGAGAATGAAGGAATAGATCACATAGTTCCATCTGATCCATGTTCGGAGCACTTGCCGAAGAATAGAGAACTGTGCGCCACCTCTAGATGAAATGGGTGACAAATTCATTGTGTTCTTGCTTAATGTGCAAGAATTCCCTGATTCTTGTTCTTAATAGTTTGTTCATGTTAAAGGCCTTGATGAACTCTGACACGAGTTGCTTGAATGAATGAATGGAAGCCTCAGGTATTCTATAATACCAATAGAGAGTGATCAAATTTTTCCTCCGATTCAACTCTGACAGCATTCACGCTTTCCAATCAAGAAATATTCAATTTCAATGCAGGTGAGAATTGTGATGTGAGATCGAAAGCGTAACACCCTCCTCTTGAGGAAGGATGATCGATTTTCCATCCAAGCCTATGTCCAGGTGATGAAGGGAATCGTCAAATGTGGGCACTGTGTTGGTTTCCATGGAAGAGCACTCCAATGGAATGCACCCAAGTGAAGTCCCTTCATATTCCCTCTCCCTTCTTTCGTGTAAAGTGAGAATTGATGTGTAGTTCTGTGTCGGAGACCAGACATAAGTCGTTCTCTTTCTTCCTATGGATATAAAACATGATTGTAATTTAGTTACTAGTTTGTTATTATTGTTGGGTGGAAAACGGATGAGGAGATGAACAATTAAATCTCAGAACGGGTTGAATATGAATAGACCTGAAAGTTCCCAAGGAATAAAGATTACATATATGTCAAAATAATTATAAAAATATTAAGGAGACAATTACGATGATTAAACAACAGCTAAAAATAAAGTTAACTTTAGTAAGGTCTATCGGCAATTAAATTCATTGAAGGGGCTTCGTAGTCAGCGACCTAGCAGAATAAGGAAATAAAGTGATGTAGTCAAACTGATATTCTCCACCCTATTTAAAGTAGTAATCACCTAGTTTTAGTCTAAACCCTCTTTAAAATAAGTATCATTCACAGTGACTTGCGGGTCTGGAATTTGACGGTCATCTTTTTATGTCAATATTATTTATCTAGTTTTCAATTTATGTTTTAAAAATGTTATATACCAAAAACTCAATAATAGAATAAATTATTCTTAATAAAAAATAGTTTAATTTTAAAAATTATATAAAGACCAAATCTAGATTTTATGTTTACAACCTACAATTAATCCTAATAGAAAATTAACTTTTTGTTTTAGAAAACATAATAATATATATTTTATTTAATTTTAAAAATCGAATATGTGTGTGTGTGGGGGGGGGGGGGGGGGGGGGGTTCGGGGGGAGGGGATTAGTTGCACAACTTTTAAGTTTTGTCAAGGACTGAGGGTTTTCCATTGCACAAAATTCCTCCAAGAATGATCTCGAACGCATCCCTTTTTTATTGGTATATTTAATTTTTATCACTAGAAAATAATAAATAATATTCCAAAATATAATATTTAAAATGAAATAATTATTTTTTGAAGTAATTTAATGAATAAAATTTATTCTATAAATATTTTAAAATATAATTATTAAAAATTCTGAAAATAATTTTAATATATATAATTTATTAATAATTTAAGTTGTCTAAATATTTAATTTTCAGGAGCTACCTGTCTGGATATGTCTTTCGGCTCTCCCCTTATAATTTTGGGAACTCGAAGTGTTTCTGGGGATTGCTCGATCCATGGTAGTTTTGATAGTTGTTGACCCAGCGACTAAAGCTAGGTCCAGGATGGCTTTTGTTAGGATGTGCATCAATATTGCTAAGGGTTACAGAGTGCCCAAAAGAATCTTTCTAGAATCACTGTATATGAAATGGGAGTAATCAATAAAGATTGAAAAATCACTGGTCAACTGCGATTGTTGGATGGTGGGATATAAAACACAAAAATGCTACCATGAAGATACTCAATAGGAGACTGTTGATCCCAGTGGGTTACGACGACATTTGCTTCAGATTGATGATGAGTCTGAGGTGGAAGATTATTCCCACTTAACTTCAAACACAGAGGATGACAGTCAGATCGAGGACATTCTAGTGGAAGTGGATTAGTAATTCATGGTGGCAGGTGATGAACACTATAGAGGCAATATCGATCAATAAGGGGTGGTGGCACTGGAGATGGCTGACCATTGGGAGGGTTTCAGGTTAGACGGGGACAAGGAGATGCAAGGACAATTTAAAATTTTAAACTTAGGTCGATCTCCAACAGGTAAGTGCACCAATATGGGGGCCAAACAGTGGACAAAAAATAGAAAATGAAAGAAACACATATGTATTTTGTAATAACGTGATCACTTTATGTTTTCCTTATTTTGGTAATTCACGAACCTATAACACATACAAGTTATGTCAAACTATACACCAAAAAAACACCCGAGCCCTATTCATTTTTTATTTCCCCCAAACATGAGTTTTACAACAAAACCCCACCCTCACATTTCAAATTCAGCTAGATATTTCTCAAACGATCATTTGAGAATCGCTGCAAAGATCAAAATCGACGATGGCAGCGTAGAGAAGAGGTAGCCACAATTCTTTTCTCGAAATTACATTAAAACTTGGTAATTATAGAGTATAATTTGAATTCAATACATTTTTTTTATTGTTATAGCTCCACGTCAATCTGATCAACCACAACCAAACCCTACAATTCATGTGATCCCCCCTAGCCCACCTACAGTTGCTCAACATCCCCTGGGAAGTCAAGAAGATTTAACAACCCATATATAGTGGAATATAATATTGAAATTGATGATTTAATCAAAACAATGAGGGTTTCACATTCTATAAACCCCCACCACTCATCTCTTGCAAATAAATTGGAGGCATTAGTGGCTCATGTTGACGCAACAATGACTCAAATTGATCATTGGACATCCTATAGAGAGCATTGTATGGTTTATTATGTCAAAAAAATGTCATATGCAGATGTATAGAAAAAACAAATTACAAAAGACCACATATTTTTCTTATTCATGGACCCCCAAACCAATTTGCCTATTCAGTTGTCATGCAAACGGTTTCCAGTCCACTGCTACATTAATGATTTGATTAAAAATAATTGTAGGGACTAATGGTGGATGGTGTTTGATTTTCTACATTGCAATAACAATGAGGTGCCACTATACTTATTGAGGAAAATTTGTTGTGAGTTTATCCTCAATGACATCCTAAACTATTTTGATTTCCAAGATTTCTAGGGCTGAGGAAAAGGCTCTACACATGACTAGGTGCAAAACATGCACCTATTCAGTAGGGTAGAATCCTCACACAAAAGCCCCCTCACCCTGAGATTGTTTCTTCAGCAGTGAAGGAGACAATAGTGATTGATACACTCAACGTGCTTTACGGGTTATTTTATACCCTTGTTCGACATACAAGGTAGATTTGTGATCTAAATGTTTGTGGAGGTACACAGAGTATTCCCTCAGGCAATACTAACATGAGACCACATCTTTCCTCGACATGTGGTAGCATATATTTGGGGCCCGAGGAGGATTATAATTTCATGCATACTAGTTTTGGTGGAGTTTCCGCTGGTGGTGCACAAGATAATGCCACTATGTCAGATGCCTTTTTAAGAGATACATTTGGATTACAGTCATTGACATCACCTTTGCAGATAATGTTTATGTTTTATTATGTGTGTTACAAAAATATTAGAGTACTTGATTTACTTATATATGTTAATTTTTTGAAATAATTGTATTTTTAAATACATGCATTGATATTACAACGCGAGGGAGGGGCGTAAGCATCCCGACGACAGACTACGAGCACCAGGCCTACATATATATTCATAGAGGTAATTTAGAATGTTAATTGTGTAAAATTTTCACGTATGAATATATAAATTTTGAACTCAAATATATGTATGTTCAACTAACTTGACGTGATATATGTTTGATAAAGTTGATGACCTCACTAGACACCCCACCATCTCTGTGACAAGTAGAGAAAGGCGTTGTCATTGCGATTCCATCAATGCAACAACTCATTGATGATATTCAAACAACATGTATTTTCATTAAATTGCTCGTGTAATTCATATTATGTTAAATTACATGTTAATAATGCCCTTCATTATAGCATTATTAAATTATGTTAATAATGTCCTTCATTCTGTATATGTAGGAGTTACCTGTGACATGTAGCAGAGCTATTTGATGAGGCTAGAATATGTATGATTAAAGTATAATATATGATCTCTTCTTACTCTCCTTTTTATTCTTTTAGTTGATCTGATATGAGTTAGGATGTACTTGTCTGACTTTTGATTGATTGTGATTCTAATGTTAAAAGCTCTAGAATTCTTGACAAAGTGTGTGTTTGAAATTCAGTTTTGTAATAAATAAGGTCTAATCAGTCAAGGAAATGAAGCAAGAAGTGTTCAATATGAAGATGCAATGTAGATATAATTATACAAGTAGCGCTAGCTACTTACGCGTACAATCATTTGAGGCGTAGGGAATTGACTGTTTCACCAAATTCCTCACCTTCTAGCGTACATAAGAGGTATGCACCATTTCCATAGTCCTTCATGACTCGGTATGGGCCCAACCATTTGGGCCGGAACTTCCTTCCTTCGCCGGTTTTTTTGTCGATTTGGCTGTCTAGCCTTAGAACTAGATCACCTTCATATATGTCGCGTTCATAGACCTTCTTGTTATACTGTCAACACATCCGGTTAGCATAGACTCTATGCCACTGTTCAGCATCTAACCTAGCTTCATCTAGGCTTTCTAGTTGGGAGAGATGTACTTCTCTATAAGCGTCTTCATCCAGAATCCCTTGTAATGAAATGCAGAGACTGGGTATTTCAACCTCAAGCGGGAGAACTGATTTTTCCTCGAATACTAGCGAGAAAGGAGTCACTCCTATTGGTGTTCTTATTGAGGTTCGGTGGGCCCATAAGGATGGATATAACTTCAAATGCCAATCTCATTTGTTTTCTTTCACCATTTTAGGGAGAATGGCTTTTAATGTTTTGTTTGTCACCTTAGCCTGTCCATTGGCTTGAGGGTAATATAATGAAGTCGTATGATGGCTTATTTTAAATTTATTGCACAATTCGTGAACTTTGTCATTCTTAAAAGAAGTTCCATTATCTGAGATAATGATTTGCGGGACACCATACCTGCAAATGATTTGATTCAAAATGAACTTGGTAATTACAGAACCCGGTACAGTAGTAAGAGGCATAACCTCTACCCACTTGGTAAAATATTCGGTGGCCGTGATTATAAAATTATGGCCATCTGTAGATGAGGGAGAGAATTTCCCTATTAAATCTAGGCCCCACATAGAAAAGGGCCATGGAGTAGCGATTGGTTATAGAGCTTGTGCCGGCATGTGAATCTTGTGGGAGAATTCTTGACACTTATGACACCTGTGTACAAACTCTACTGCATCGTGTTCTAGAGTGGGCCAGAAATATCCCATTCGATGTATTTTATGAGTGGTGGCATAGACATCGAAGTGACCTCCACACATTCCACTGTGAGATTCGTGGAGAATCTTCTTGGATTCTTCTGTGTCGACGCATCTTAGAAGCATTCCATTGAATGCTTTCCGATAGAGGACTTGCTCTATGATGGTGTATTTAGCTACGATAATACGTAACCACCTTCTTCATTGTGGTGTAGCACCTTCTGGATACATATGGTCCATGATATAATTAATAATATTGGTATACCAAGGACACACAGAGATAGGAGGTTTGGTCTCGATGTAGTATACGCACTCATCCAGAAAGTCTAGGTCTACTAGATCACCTCCATTTAATGGATTATCAGCTAACCAATCTGCGATGATTTTTCCTTTAACCGACTTCTTATTTATGAATGTTAATTCGAATTCACCCATTAAGGTTATAAAGTGCCCAACCTTTTTAGATAAGGACCCTTGAGTAAGGAAAGTTCGTAAATGGTCTATTTGTACAATGACCTTTGTTTCTTGATTTAACATGTAATGTATTAAGCGTTTTGTTGTAAAGACTATGGCGAGACATTCTCGTTCCACTTGTGTGTAGTGTGTTTCATAGTCGAGCAATGTCCGGCTAATGAAATAGATCGCATGTTCTCTATTTTCATTATCTTCTTGAGCTAGCATACAGTCTAGCGAGACATTAGTGGCTCGCGAAAATAAAATTAATGCGCGATCTGGTTTAGGTGGCAGTAGTGTAGGTGGTGATAACAAGAAACACTTAATTGTGTTGAAAGCTTCATTACAGTCTTCGGTCCAATCAATGCTATAATCTTTCTTGAGTAGATTGTTGATTGGATGAATGGTGAAACTTAAGTCTAGGATGAATCTTCGGATTGCACCAAGCTTTCTGAAAAATGATTTGATTCTAGATTCATCCGAAGGTGGGACCATTTCGAGAACAACATTAATTTTGGTTGGATCAACATTGATCCCACGTGATGATATAATGTAACCTAGGAGCTTCCCTCCTGTCACACCAAAGACACATTTTTCTTGATTTAGCGTGACTCCATATTCTATCAGACATGAAAGAATGACACGAAGCACTTCTGGATGGTCACAATGCTTCTTGGCCTTAGCCAACAAGTCGTCTATGTAGGATTCCACAATTTTATGAATAAGATCATGAAATATATATGTCATAGCCCGCTGGTATGTAGCACCAGCATTCTTGAGACTGAATGGCATAACAACATAGCAATAGGTTCCCCAAGGAGTTATAAATGTGGTTTTTTCTTAGTCTTGTTTAGATATTCTGATTTGATTGTATACCAAGAATCCATCCATGAGAGACAAAAGCTCAAATCCAACTGTTGCATCAACAATGACGTCTATGCATGGTAATGGGAAGTCGTCTTTAGGACATGCTTTGTTAATGTCTCAAAAGTCTATGCAGATGCGTATCTTCCCATTATTTTTGAGAATGGGAATGATATTAGATATCCACTGAGAGTAATTGATTGGTTTGATGAATCCTACTTGGAGGAGTTTTATTACCTCCTCTTTTACCATGAGAGCTACCTTGGGTTTCATTGGTCTTGATTTTTGCTTAGTCGGTTTTGCATCTGATTTAGTGACGATATTGTGTACCACAATGTGGGGTGCAACTCCTGTCATTTCCTTATAATTAAATGCAAATGCCTTCTGATGTTCCTTGAGGATCCGAGTGTGTATTTCTACTTCTAATGGAGTTAACGAGGATCCTAACTTCAATATTCTTGATTCATCTTTCGTTCCGATGTTAATATCAATTGTTTCTTTAATTAGAGAAGTGTTACCTTCTTCAAACTCAGGCAAGGATAGAGGTAGTTCCAGCTCGTCTTCATTCTCGACTGTGTATATGTTGAGTTCCTTTTGTGGGGAAAGCTCTATCATGGGATTCCTGTAATAGGAAGATGAATGCGGGATCAGAATCTATTGCATGATGAGAAAGATGTAATGCCGCATAGGTGTTTAAGAAATCAAGTGGTTGTATCACTATTGATGTGGTCTAGGATAGCAGACTTGTTTTCATTTCTATTTAAAAGAGGATTTGACATTGTTTTTATCAATGGTTCATCACGAAGGTATACCATGAAACGTGTATCCTCTAACTTACTGTTTTGAGTAAAGCATGACGCTGAGGTTGCTATTGAATCGACGAGAAGATTTTGTTCACGCGGGATTGCTTCAATTGATATGAAGTCAAATTCCTTGCTTAAATTCAATACAACCGTTTTGTAGAGCTGTAAGTGCTCAGCTCTGGTTTCATATACTTCAGAGACTTGGTTTGCTACCAATTGCGAGTCTCCTAACACTCTGATGTTATCAACACCAATTCTCTTAGCTAGGATGAGGCCAAGGAGAAGGGCTTCATACTTGGTGCCATTGTTAGTGCATTCAAATTTTAGCTTAAAGGCAAATGGTAGGAATTTTCCCTCGGGAGAAGTAAGGATTACACCTACCCCAGCTCCGTAACGACATCTAGCTCTATCAAAATGGAGAGTCCAATACTTAGCTGGGAACATGGATGCTGGGACACTTGTTGTGTTAGCGTTCTCTACTTCTATCATGCAGAGATCCACTACTGGAAGAGAGCCAACACCTAGGGTGCACCCCAAGCCTACAAAATCAAATGGTAGGAACATTGGTAGATCCTATTCTAGTAATTCAAAATTTTTTGCAGTAGTTCCTAATGATACTATTTCTATAGTGTTAGCCTCATCTTTGGGGGGTAGGGTTGCCTTGGCTAGGCTCATAGTTTCAAGGTCTATGGTAGGTACCAACTTTTCTTCTGGTTTCACAATGGTAGGTTTATTAAGTTGATTTGTTGGGAGTTCAAACTCCGAGTGAACGCCTGGTCTTCTCTTTAGGTCAGCCAGGTGTACATAGAATGGTTTTGGACCACCTTTGGCTATAAACACCTTTCCTAAATGCAAGAATATTACTTCTTGGAATAGCGTAGAAGGGATTGCCTTCATATGGTGTATCCATGGTCGGTCGAGAATCATATTATAGTTGGTTTCCCAATCTATAATATAAAACTCAGTCAGGATTGTTTTGGGTCCTAAGGTGACCGGTAGTATTATAGTTCCAATTGAGGTGGCTTTAAGGCTTTCATAGCCTCTTAGTGTATTTCAGGTCGTGGAACAATTGGTTTCTCCATACCCTAGCTTTTGAAGGAAGGAGAAGGGGACTATGTTAACTACTGCCCCATCGTCAATCATCGCGCATTTCACATAATTGTTATAAACCCACACTTGCAAGTGTAAGGCCGGATCACCTCGGCGTGTAATCTCAGCATCTGTTGGCATTTTGTTTATTTCGAATATGAATTTGTCATCCCTATCCGGCTACCCCAAAGGATGGATATCAAAGTGTATATGGTTTACCTGTGTTTTGGGAGGTGGAGTGATGTTGATTAGATGACCTAAACCCAATGCTTCTAAAAGAGCAGCCCTGTGAGCAGGGAAGTTCTTCAATAAATCCAAAAAGGAGATGTGCGAGAAGGTTTTTGTTAGATCATTAATTAAATCATAAGCACCTACGGGTTTTATTAATACTTGTTGGACATCGTCTGTTTCTAGCAGGTAGCTTGGACTTAGCTGAGAGGAATATTATTGTGTCCTTGTTATAGCTTCTATGGGTAGTTCGGCATTTAACTCCACTAATATGACTATCTTAGGTCATGGTTGACTTCCTAGTTGTGGCACAACTAATGGATTCAATGAAGTTGAAGCTTCATGATCATTGTTTCCTACAATCACACCCTTGTTTGTCCCAATTGGATTTAACCTTTTATTGTTGTGATTTGGGAGCAGATCATTGAAGATCTTGAGGGGTGCATTTTGAGGGGAAACTACCCCTGTAAAAGTATTTGGTGCTGGTGACGTAGGATCTGCCAAGAACATATCTATGAAAAGTTGTCTTTGTTCATCTAGCAAATGTTGCATGAATTTATTGTAGTCATGGCATGTTCTAGTGTCATGGCCTCGAATTTTGTGGAAACCACAATACGAGTTTGGATTGCAATTCCTAGGTTATTGGCTTGATGTATATTGTGGCCTAAAACTTTGATCAAACCATTGCCTATTAAATTTTTGCATTTGTTGTTTTTGGTTTGAATTCTAGTTTTGATACCTAGTTGAATTTTGATTTGGATCCCGTGTAGGGCTTTGTCGTTGTTGTTGTGGATGATTAAAATCCACTGTATTGATTATTGGAGTAAAGTCATTGTTTATTTGTGGTGGAGTATTCACAACATTTATCTTTCTATCCTGATCTGTTACTCCATCCATTGTCACTCCGTGATTTTTGTTAAGAATTTTAGGTCCTTGATTGACATTCGTGATTGTAGGATAAGTTGTAGTGTGTTGGTTGGAGGTGATTAACCTCCCGTTTTCTCCATATTTCTTGCGACCACTATCAATTGCCGCTTGATCTATTCGGAGAGCACTCTCAAGTACTTCATCGTAAGTTCTTAGTGGGAACTTCTGGACTTCTTCCTTCACCTCTCTGCTGAGAGAATGAAGGAATAGATCGCATAGTTCCATCTGATCCATGTTCGGAGCACTTGCCGAAGAATAGAGAACTGTGAGCCACCTCTGGATGAAATGGGCAACAGATTCATTGTGTTCTTTCTTAATGTGCAAGAATTCCCTGATTCCTATTCTTAATAGTTTGTTCATGTCAAAGGCCTTGATGAACTCTGACACGAGTTGCTTGAACGAATGGATGGAAGCCTTAGGTATTTTATAATACCAATCGAGAGTGATACCTTCCAAGGTTTTGGGAAATATTTTAGCAACAACCCCATCCCAAGGGAGTAATTCTCGAATGGCCATAGCATAAGCTTTGATATGGGCATTTGGATCTCCCTCACCTTTGTATTGGGGCAAATCGGGAAGAGGTCTTGGAAGCATGACGCTTCGTATGGTGAAATCTACGGGCTCTTTCAAGTATTCTGAATATGTCCCTATCGCATAGGTTTTGACCATTGATGGTGCCTGTTGAGGGAGTGGAGGTGGAATGAGTTGTTGATATGGCATTGCATATGCATTGGTAGGAGCATAAGGGAACCCCTGTGGTTGAGTAAAAATACTGAGGGAGGAGAACATATCCCCTTGTGGTGATTTGGAGTACATGTTTAAGTATGAAGGGGTATTGTCCGAGAATGGATTATTTTGTACTAGACCAGGAGGTGTCAGATCGGTGTTAGAAATGATGGTTCTGGTTGAAGTTTTTTGTGAATACTGAGGGGTTACACCTAATGTACCTATTCCCGTGAGGATGTCTATTTGGCTAGGTTTGGAAATTCTTGCCTACATGAATTGAGAATGGTGACTTACCTGGGCAAGTTCTAACCCCATCACTTTTTCTACTAATGTTGAAATGACTTCATTTGGTGAAGTCACAATGTTTTTCTTTAGTGGCGTCTATTGTATATCATGGTGTTGTATAGGCATGAGATATCCTACTATGAATTGATCACTACCTTGCCAAGTTTCCCCAAGGGTATTTCCTATATGTAGTGGCATGGAGGTATTTCCTTGAAAAGAGACCTCGGGTTGTGTTTGTAAACCTCCTATAGGTGGGAACATACTTCGAGAATGTTGTTCATTCTTAGCATAACGTACCGAATGTTCATCATCTAAACCCTGGTATGATTTTGATTGTCTACTAATTTGTGGTCTAAGTAGTACCTTCGGAGATGAAATTGATTCTCCTGTGAGCGTCATATTATTCGAGCCTGAAGGCTCTGTTTATTTGTTTCACCAGAGCCGTGTTTGAGTGAACTGATCCAACTCCTCTGTTCAGAAAGATGAGCTATATCTGATCCTTAGAGATGGATTTTGTGTTGATAATTGGTTATTTGAGTAGTTGTCACCCCATACTGAGAGCGAGGGTGATGATTGTCCATTCAGTTGAGCGTAGTATGCCTCAAGACCTAAGAGAGGCCTACCAAATGCATCGAATCCTAACATATTCGGGGGGTATATGAATACCCGTAGAATAATGGGAAGGAGTGAAGGTGATGGTGAAAGCTAATGAGGTAGTAAAGATGAAAGAGTCATTTTTAATTTGAAAGAACCAGTAGAAATCTGAATCCAGACCAGAAAGTAGAAAGTTTCACGTCAGGTTCACCAATTTTATACAATGGAAAAGTGACAAGCGAGCATGGGAATCTACAAGCAACTCTTCCTTGCACCCGACCTCCCGAGGTTGTGCCAAGACAGCCGGTGGGGATTGAATATGCGTGGGATGCAGACAAACTAGTTAGGTAATCTGATGTCTTCGACACGCACTAGTGGAAATTTCGAATCTAAGGTAAAGAAGGCCCTTCTAACATGAACTGGTGTGATAGATCAATCAACAAGGATGCCTGCTTCGAAGGCTCCAATCAATATCGAGATCTAGTGTGATTTGGTCTATGGGTTGCGGAATACGTGGAAAATGAACTGGGATAGTTTCATGTATGTTTCTAGATAAGGTCATAGGGTGGATGGTAACTATATCTGACTCTATGGGTGATTCTCTGGCTTAGTCCATAATTCCCTAGCTTTGTTAGTTGCTATGTCTAACAAGGATAACTGTTCAATAATGATAGGTGGAAGTGGAGTAGATCTGAATACTAGTGTGCATAAGTGAGTGTCAATGTCAGAATGACCAGTAGATTCGTTGGGTTGAGGGATTTGTGGGTCACAACCGTAGATTCATGGTTGTTGTGGTCCTTGCTATGGTCATGTGCAGGATCAATCCCTAATCGCTAGTATCCAGTAATCGTATGCTTTCTTAGCTCATATATTCATAATTAATAATTGTGTGATCTTCTCAGAGTATCTTACAGGCGTTTGTGCAACATGAATTCTCAAGCTAGTATCTATGTCTGTGAGAGTATCCCCTGCTTCTGGCTGTGGGACCAAAGGATCACAACCAAAGGTTTGCTCTCTTTTAAACCCTTCTACAGTCATGTGGATATGAATCTAAGGTAATCTGTAGTTTGGTTGATTTGACAAAAACGTATGTGCTTTGTCGTCTTCTATGTTTAATCTGCTTAACTGGAAACTGATTTGTTGTAAGTTTACCATTGTTTGGAAGACTTGGATCCTAAGATTCTGATCTATATCAGTTATTGCTATGATGAGATTGGGTTGGGACACGATTGGCTTGAATACGTATTCTCTGGGCTCTCTAGGTCCCATGATTGTCATACAAAAGAAATTTATATAAATCTAACTAATGGCAGAATAAACTAATTGTGAAAGATATGTCTATGTATATTCCTAAATATGATATATCTATCTACTAAACAAAATTTAAAGAACAACTATCTAATATATCTAGAATTGACATTTTAAAATAACAAATTAAAACAAACAAGATAACCGAGTATAGCTATTTGTCTGTGTAACTGTGAACCTATTCTAAATAATGAAACAATTGATCTAGTTTATTTGCAAGACTCTCGATCCTACCTCAGAAGTGAGAAATGAATCATAGTTTCTCAGAAACTATCAATCCCCACAGCTTCCCTGGCAATATCAAAAGTAAAATTGACTGAAATAAAGTGATTGACTACTCTATTTGATATGTTTCTAATTAGAACTTTGAAAGCTATAACCTGGATTCTACAGAACAGTGGCGAATCCGATGGTGTGTGTGGCTATGTCCCCTCAGCGTGATCTCCTCGTTCCTTCATGTTCGCTTGGATCCATAAAAGCATGTAATTCTAGCATCAATAGAAGTAGATATTGGGACAAAGGAAACTTAGGATATAGACTGAATATAATGCGAGTAGGAGAGAGATAGCGCAAGAGTACAAAACTTGGCTTATGTAATTCCTAGCGGGATTTATTGCGAGTCATGCAACATAAAATGTCCAGAACCTGAAACTATCCTATTTGAAGAACAAAACCTTCAACTTTAATGGCTTCCTATTGAAAACAAACTATTTTACTCCAATGGATTGGATGAAATATCAACAATATTTGCACAAGATGGATATGCGGCTTCCTAACAGCAAAACAACACTAACTAGGCATGTAATGAAAGAAACTAAGAATTCTAAATAAAATGAAAGACTAATCTATTGCAATGAGAAATTCAGAGGCAAATTTGAGGGGCCATTTTCTTGAGCACAAGCCAACTATTTATAGCATTTGCATTTACCCAAGGTAAAAACCAAATAGAACTCTTAAACTATAAACAATGGCAAAACACTATTCCAGGGAACCAGAATCATTATTGTAAGCTTATGGTAGTGAAAAAAGATGGTGAAAAATTGAAATTTACGTGATTCGTGTTAAAAGAGCATTCTGGAAAATGCGTAAAGGACCGCTGCGCTGAGCAGGGCGGCGGTTACAGGACCGCTGCCCAGGCAGGGCAGTGGTTTCGTAACTGAAGAGCAAAATGCCAAGAAAAGAGGGAAAAAGAGGAAAAACTAAGCACACGGGGGCTAAGCGGGGCATGCGAGGATGTTAACACATGTTTAGAGGGATTTTTTGGATCCCGAACACCTTGTGAGGAGACCTGTATCATCATTAGGGTATGTGTTACATTGTTCTGATGGTGCAGTACCCTACAATTTTGGGTACGTACAATGTCCAAGTAGAGCTGGGAAACTATCTACTTATTCATGCGCTAAAACCTCAAAATCCCTAGTGAACTTGGCCCCCTATATAGTAATGGATGCATCTTTTAAAAATCTGATAGGAGTGGCCTTAGTTCGATTATCCATAAATAATACATTAGAAGATTGCTACAATATAGGTCTCCCCATATGTACCGATGCATATAAAGTAAGTACATATACTTGTGTGTCTATGTCAATCAATATATTACTCAAGAGCCATCTGTCAACAGCAACATTCAAAGTGATCTCATTATCATAGTATAAGCTATGGGAGGGAAGATTTCCACGCAGGATCTGAGGTCCATTCTCAATATTCACACATAGAGTGTTTCTCTTTAGCCAAATCCCTAGTAAGGGAATAATATTCTCCTGGCGCATCATTCTATATACCTCCTTCAATTCATCAATATCTAACTGGACCGTCTTTGTTTCTTCTTTAGTTCCATCTTCTGTGATTTCTCCTTTAAAGCTTGTATTTCCCTTTAAAGGTCTCTGAGTACCTTCATGGTCTCCTGATAGACATCCTTCTGGTGCATAGGATCTGGGTATATTGTATGCAACCTGTCCTCCTTAATGATGGTATGATTTTGTAGTAACGACTCTCTAGCACACACAACTTCAACGCGTGTAGTGATATTTATAGGTAATACCTCAGGTTCCGGTTCCAACTTTGGCATCCACTAATTTTCCACAGTGCATTGTATCTTAATAATCCATGTGCCTTTGTTCTCTTGTTTATGTTGCTTACTAATATGCTCATATAGATCCAGGAATTCATCATAGCTATGATTCTTCCCACCGAAAGAACATGTAATATTCTAAGCACATTTGTGCCTATATTGGTTAGGTGATCCACATGTAAAGCATGTTCCATGGGGGAATTCACCTCATCCACAACCATGACCTCAACCTCCAAATCTTCCATGGTATCCTCGACCTCTATCAGGTCCTCCTTCATAACACCCCTTGTTTCGCTCATAATGTGCTTGATTGGTATTCTAATCCTGATATTCACCCTTAGCCTTAGAGTTATCAGATACTCATGTCTATCGCACACTAATATCTATAGCATAATATATCTAACCAATCAATCTGTATTCTTCTGTATCATCATTCATAGACTGGAAAATCTTACAATAACATGATACATTCTTCCTTATTGCATGTTATAATAATGGGAAACGACTTGTGTCATGGTTCAGGTGATATATCTCATAGTCTAACAATAATGAAAATACTATTCTATGGGGACAACTATCTTTGGTGTGCCCCTCCACTTCACAATATGTACACCAAATCCCAGTGCATGTCTTATGTGTCGAATTATATGATAGTTTCTCCAAATTCTTTTCCATAGATACAATATGTGCTTCCAAGAATGGGCTAAATGCAGTGTCTATACTCCCGAATGGCTCAGCATAGAAAGTGGCTTCAAGGGATTTGCATGGATCAATGTATATCTTATGTAACAGATCCCTTCTTAAAAGGTGTGATCAAACCTTTAATGAACCATTGTGGATGATGGCTTGCATGAATATCATAAGAAAGCTTAGATAAAAATATTTTAAAATGGGCATCATACTCCTGGACACTTTTAGTAGTGCCTTGTTTAATATCCTTGAGTGCGTCTATACTCTTCTTCTCAAATTCAGGGATATATAATTCTTTGAGGAATGCATATTTGAATGTTTCATAATCTACACAAGTTTGATCAGGGTTAAACGTTATGTACCAATTGTGAACACATCCCTGCAATGTAGTTTCAAATTGACTTGCATTGTGCTCAAAATACATGATCCCTTTTGTGCACCAATGTATATCACACATGTGCACGTGTTCAACAACAACTTCTATGCCCCTATACTCTAGGATATAAAGAGACATCTCCATGTAAATATTCCGGGGTTGGTGCGGACCCTGTCCACCTGATCCAGAACCCCCTGTCTTGCCTCTACCTCCATAACCACTAGATCCACCTGAACTACAACCACCTATACCCCCTGATCCTACACCTGTAGCTGGAAGTGGACTAGAATATGTACTTCCCTGTGTCTCAATAGTAGTACTATAATAAACTTCTACAGTCTATGTGGTGGTACTACTCTGATAAGTGAGCCCCAAATTTTATGTGCTCAAATTCTATGCAGATGATGCACCTGAAAATTTACCTCCAAACAACAACAAAGATGTTTTCCCTTCCATTAATGTACTTGCTATGTGACTTAATCATGCTTCCCTACTACCTAAATTATCTTTATGACTAATGGATGTAAAAAGTACTAGAAAACCAAGCGCAAGGGCTAGGTTGATAGGTATATTCAGATTCACACATATGGCCCAGGTCATCTCAACTGGCGTGATCCCAGGTGAGGCTAAGGAGGGTTCCTTTTCATGCTTTCCCAAATGGGGAAGTTCTTGATGCTCTAGCTCCATGCCTTCTACATGAGTTCCAAATCCTTTGTGATCCATCTCTCTCCTCAACACCATCCGCTCTACAATGTCACGTTGCTTCTCTATCTCCATCTCGTGTGCCTCATTGTACTTAACCCACCTTTCTTCTCTCTTCCTTTCTACCGGTAGGTCCACCATATTTCACCAAACCTGCTCCTGCCCCCACATGTGGTGGGGTTAAATGACCATCGAATTTTCCTTTAAATTCAAGGTTACCATCAAGATCTTAATCGCTAGTGGAATTCCTTGCAAGTAAGTTCCCCTAGGATACCATAAAAATTGGAACTCATCTACCTATGGCCAAGAATAAGTGGAAATTAAGTATTCTAGGATATAGCTATTCAAAACACCATGAAACTAAGTATCCACAACACGTGTCCAAATCAGATCATCATCATATAAGGCTTCAAATTATTCGTGTGTCTAGACAAGTGTGTGATACCTCCAGTTTCTCTTAGACACATAAGCAACCAGCCACTCATACAGTTGTACTAGGGAAATAGCAAAAATATCTCATACAAACAGTCATACAGATTATTTTCCACCCATGTGTGTGTGTCAAACTTAGATCTAGTGTTGAATATTTATGCATACTATTATTCTAGATCTTTTATCGACTCCTCAACACTTGCTAGGGTCAACCGATACTTCTTCATCATGAACCATCCTAAAAACAACCGAAAAAGAGGTCCCAACAACGGAACCAATGATGTAGCCTAGAATTTACCATGAATAACCAAGGCACATTGGTACATCACCCAACTTGAGATGAGCACTCACCTGAAGTGCACAAATGTACCAAGCCCCTCCTTAGAGTTTCTTGTATAGGATGTGGTCATGTTGAATATGTAATGCAGCCATAGGCACAAATAGCATAAATATTCCATAACGCATATTCCATAGCTAGATCTAATAGAATAATGAATTAAGTGATAGATATAACAAAGTCAACCATGTAAAAACTATTTTTAGTCATGTTTAACACCATTATTGACCCAACACACTCCATTATATTAAAACACAATAAACACAAAAGATTCTTACAATAATTAGTATCATAAGTTTATTCGTGCATCAGTTTTGGCATCATAACTCCACAATAGCTCATACAAAATACTCTCTTAATCTACATAGATGAATACATATTTATAAGGGTGGGGAATTTCCCTTCACCACTTACGCACTTACAAAAATAGGTCACATGCTGAAAATATTCAGGTGCCTTTACAATAACATGCACACATACAAGTGTGCTAATAATAGATCTCTTACAATTAACTAGCAGTATTAAGTCTATTATTATTTTAAACTCATGCATGGAGATTTAGTAGATCTTCTTCCCAAAATAAAATTTTTGTGTTGCAAAAGTCTTCATCCCATTGTGTGCTCTGCAGGCTATCTCCAAAAAAAACCCGTAACCATAAAAATGGCTAAGTCTCAATTCAATTTGTCTTTCATGTATGCTTCCTTCCCTATCCTTTTGCACATTCAAATATTACTTGCTACCACATGAGAATCTTCTATGCACCTTTTCCTTAGTGTCATACTTCATCTACTCAACAGTATCATTAAACCATATCATGCACTAAGTTTTAGGTACTTTCTACACTTAATACCGTCTACCCGAAAACTACCTAATACAACCATAAATTATAAATCACTCAAGTGCAAGAGATAAAGAATTTAAATAGCCAAAAGAAGTTTTTAACCACTATTTTTGTTTCTTAGGAATCATGTATACATTGGTATGATTTAGAACCTATAAATGTACCTAAGTGTGTATATTTTGTGTGTACATTTTATCACACTTTATTCTATTCACTAAATAATTGATAGCATAAAGTAGATAGAAGATGTGTACCTTGTAAACTAAAGAGAAGTGCAGCTGATAGTGTGTTGAGTGGGCAAGTAGTGTGAAGTTATCATAATGTGAGATGTGGGAACAAGGAAAGAAAGGTAGACTGATTAAACTAAAATGGAAAATAACCACCTATTGTAGTGTAATCTAAACCCTATGTAAAGTAGTAAATGAAAACTAAACAAATAAAGAAAATGACACAAGCAACTAAGAAAATAGAAATGTAAAACCATAATGTACAAGGAGACTTAGAAAGCACTTAGTTGATTTGATGAATTTTCAATACTATGTTATAGAAAAGACTAGATGAACAACAGAAGGAAACGACTATTCAACGGCCTAGAGAAGTGTAAATCTAAGCTATCTAAGAAGACTTGGCCACCTAGAGGGGGATGAAGATACTTAGGGCACCCTGGGCTATGTAAGCAGTCCAAAAACTATATATGCATGGTCACTAGGTGATGTGAATACTTTACTTCCTATCATGTCAATGTCACTAGACTACATTATATGTCACTAGCAATTAGTGATGAAGGAGAGACCTAAAATGCCAAACTAAGCATCAAAACCCTAAAAAATGAAATATGCAAATGAAGGGGTTAAACTTTCCTCAACGGACACAATGGTAAACTTACTAACTAAGGTTTGCACTACATTTTAGACCCAAATGTAGTTCTAGATGTATGTGTTCAAATTTTTCCCTATGTGCTCTTGTGCCAATCACACTTTGTGAAGTAGAGAGCAATAACTAGATGTAGAAATATAATAAATGGTGGATGGAATAGAATAAACTTCCCTCCTATGTAGTGTGATGCAGATGAATCGACCTTGTCCTTTGTGATGGAGCTAGATGGATGAAAATGGATCCTTTGATGTATGTAACCTTAGGTGGTGATAATATTGCATAGTGCTTGGTCCCTCATTATGATCTCATAATCAACCCCAAAAAAAGAAAACACTAAAAATGTGGAAAGTTCAACTAGATAGAAAGTTCTCAAAATATTTTTGTAAAGTGGAGAAAGGATCAGGGCATCCCAAATGGTACCACGGCACTTGGGGAACCAAAGTACTAGCCTGAGCACACTAGTTAGGGGTAGAATGACACATAATGACAAAAATAGATAGGGAAAGTAATGTGTTGAAGGTCGAAAATGAGGACTGAAAGAAAAGTAAAAATTCCAAATGACATGGGTTAATTAGTACTTTCTCTACTCAAAAACCATATGAATAGTATTATGATACTGAGACTAAATAATACCCAAAGTGCGTGATTTTGTATCTACATTTTACCCCACTTTATGTTGGTGTGAAGAACACTAATTAATATAAAGTAGATAGAGAAGTGTATCTGATGTCCATGTAGAGTGACGTAGAAAGTGTGTCAAAGCACTAGACAAAGCATGGAGACTAAAGATGTAAAAGAGAAAAAAGTGACGAGAGTGAACCTAGGACAGAAAAGTGTGTACACTTTTTACTGTGTGATGTACCTGCATGTTAGTATGAGGTGTGTAATGTTTCATGATTTTTATTTTATTGACGTTATTTTTTGTTGTTATTCTTTACTTCTTACTTATCATGTGAATGGACCTATAAAGGATAAGATGATCAAGTAGTCAAATACACATGTCTATGTGTAAAAAAAAATGTATATAGTAAAAAGACTATAAATGGAAGTATGAAAAATGTAAAAGGAACATGTGCACCTAATCCATGATGAGAGGAAGGGTGTAGAAATGATATTTTGTAGCTATGCTTTTTTAGGGTGATCTCATTCCACCATGGCCGAAGAAGTGTAGGGAGAAAGCTGCATTATTATCGAACCTATATTTACTTCCCTGAGAATGTATAAAGAGATATATGTACTTCCTATTTTTTAGGAAATTCGATGCCACTATCTGAAGTAGTGTAAGGAGGAAACCCATTGTATCCTCTAACCTATAACTACTCCACAGAATGTTAAGGAAACCATGTCCTATAAAATATGTTGTGTACGAGGTTCATAGACTGGTCTAAATCCACTCATTGTATAACCCACAATGTCAAGGATGAAGAAATGAATCGAATTATATCGGTAGAGGATTATATGTAGTGTATAAAACCCCAATTGATGTCCCCTCCTTTGGGGGCACATGTGACATCACAGATACAAAGATGAGGCCCCAAAAGAGGACCAACCACATAAATTTTTCCCTGTATGGGGAGAGGGAATGTGCTTAGTAGAAACAAAGGTGCACACAAACAAGTGGCTAGAGAAGAAGTGTTAGGACAAATAAGCATGCATGTAGAAGACACGTGTAATCTACTAAACAATGTAGAAGTTAGAAAGCAAGATGATAATGTAAACACCCAAGAAGAAAATTATAGACCATGAAATGAGGCTTACAAACATAAGAAATCACTCATTATCTTACAATACACTCAAGGTCATAGTGGCTGTATACAAATAAACAAGTGTGCATACGAAACAAAGGGCAATTCCCACATATAATAGAAAATAAAGACAAGAATATACAAATAATAGATTTGCCTAGAAACAAGTAATTCTGTAAACAAATGTTACACATGAAGTACTTGTTATCATGTTATAAAGATAACACATATGTAAACAACGTGTATAACTAAGGAATGAAAAGTTCTAAGTACAAAACGAAACAATAGTAAGTGTAAGAGACAAATGTGGATGCCCCCATAACCGTTGTAGGAGTGGTAGAAGGTAATCATCCATGTTACATGTAAGAGACCTATATATGTGATCACAACTAGAGAAATTTGTGAACGCGTATGTGTGGATGGTAAAGATAATGGTGTATAAGAGATATAACTAACATATGTAGTAAAGCGAATGTATACAATTTTTTTTGAGAAAGAGTAATAAAAACCAAGATATGTAACATGTTCTAGATGGATGAAATGGAATGCAAAATGTATGATAGGAGCCATGCGCCTCCCAAGTGAATGGAGTTGTATACAGTGAGGTTCCTTTAGTTTCCCCCCTCAACAGTCAATAATGAACTTTAAACAAAGTGAGTCATCAGGAAATGGTCGAAGTGTGTATGTTTTGTCTAATGCTCTGTGATGAGTTTGCATGTGTAGTGACGATGATATGTGACCTAGAGATTCAGTGTGTGTGACCCTATAGCCGAAGCATATATTATGACAAGATGAGCATATGAGTGATGATTGTATCCTAAAGTGTATATGACTACTAAATGAATAAAGGGATTTTTGATGTAACCTAAAACATATACCACTACAAGATGAATGAATACATGACCATTTATCCTTTAGTGTATGTCACTAACCTAGTAATGTCACATGATATAAGGTTGAATGATGAATGTGTGAGTATGATAAGGTCCATTTGATTTGTAAACCCTCGGCAGTTGAGTATGGACTAGGTAACTAGAGCGCTTCATAGGGTAGCTAGTGTAACACGTAGAAGAATATGTAGGATGTGTGATGGTTAGACAACCATGTGATAAGAAAAATGTGTAAATATGTGATACATAGTATGCAATGCAAGATGTGTAGATAGACTAATAGTGTGAAGGTGTGCACTATGTAGTATGTAGGATGAGTAGTATATGATGCTAGACTTGTAAACAACAGGAGTGTGATACTATTATGATGTATGATGTGAATATGTGAGATGATCAAAATGATGTAAAATAAATGTAGAATGTATGATTTAAGATGAAAAAAATATGATGTGAGATGTGTGAAGAGATGACATGTGTAGTACCTATTGTTCAGTGTGCGGGGTTCATGTTTAGTATTCCCTCAACAGTCAAGTTTGAACCGAAGCACAAGAGTGTGTCATTTGGAAATGGTCAATGCCTATGATGAGTACACATGGGTTAAGAGATTGATGTATGACTATGAAAGTATGAGAGATGCGTTGATGTTAAGATGTGTTGGATTTTATTCCCCCTAAGTGTGTGTGAATGTATAAACTATCCAATGAAAATGAAGGATGAAATTCCTCCATCCGATGCATGTGGTGATGATAGTGTATGAATATTCTCTACTAGTGGTGGTATAGTAGATAGACAATGTGCAGGTGAATGAATTATATGAACATGTGATGAGTGAATATATGATGAATTCCCTAGCATAAAAAATGTGTAAGTGATGGAGATCAACGTGAAGTTGAGTTAAAAGGTGATGGACACCCTCATGAGAATAAACAAGGTGGTGGCATACATCGAGATGAAGTAACTATCCTAGGAATGGGCCGATACCTATGTGTTGGACTAGCATAATGGTGAGGCAGCATAAGTGGTGTGGGACTAGGTGAACTAGAGTAGACTGTGCTTTTAACAATGTAGAGTGTGATGCACTAGATGATGTAGGAGATGTATGAAACAATGTGTGAGGAGATGATGTCCATGAAGTAGATGGAGTTATACTATTTATAGAAATAACTTGATTGTTATGAATGAATTTGAGTCACAAATAATCCATAGAGATGATAGATTGAGACCAGAAAATCCAATTGATACTGAGTAGAATGTCACAATCATTGACCATTTTCTTAACAAGGAAAGGGACAAGAAAAGTTATAGAAACAACCAGAACATGTAGTTTGACGACACCATATGGGTTTTTCATAGGGTATTCAATTTTCAATAGAGGGTACCTAATAACAGTAATAAGTGGTATAGAACATGTAATAATGGGACATGATGGGTAAAATTTAGTATTATTGATGGAAATCAAACCAATAGATGCATTGATGTGTAACTGTTTGGATGTGAAATTCACTTGATAATCATGGTCAAAAAATTAGATGATTGGTGGAGAAGTTTTATTATGTGCAACTAAAAATTCAAGATCATTTGATACAAGAGGAATCACTATATGATATGCATGATGAGCAGAAGATTCAGAAAATTTCTTGTCATGTTGTTGGGACTAGTTATCAAGGAATTTGAGTTTACCATTGTTAGCGTTTGATGTAGATTTTGTAGGATTTGGAAACTCAAGATTATTATTATCAATGATATCTTGAATGATTGTGTGGAGATTGAAATATTGTTTTGTATAATGTCTATGTGTGCAAGTGTTTCTACATTTTTAACCAAATTTAAAGCAAGAAAGCTACCACCGAGAAATAGCTTCCTAACCTAGCTAAAAATGAGAAATATGCACCATCATGATGAATAAATGAGCAAGTCCTACCCTTAACATTAATAACTTTGAATTAATCAAAACATAATGTAAATTAATGAACTCTATTCCCCTTAATTTCCTAATTAAACATTTAAAATGAACCTAAGTAGTCCAAATGGAAATCAAATCATTTTTTATTTCTTTGATCCTTCAATGGATGCTTGCGTGTGAGGCTTATCTCTTCAAGAATGGAGGATGGAGGGATCAAGAATGAAAAAAGGCTATTAGTAAGAAACTATGTGCTTACTTTTGCCTCTTGAGAGATTTAGGTGTAAGTGTAAAGGTAGAGGGAGGGCTGCTTATATAGCCCAAAGGATAAAGGATTCAACACATCCTCATGAATGTGGGACTAATGGAGATGTAGAGTTAGTTATGGATAAGGGGGCTTTAGATGGGGTTGAGTTAGCTTTAGTAGGGTTTAGTTTGTCCTCAAGTGACTCATGTGGATAAAGGGGGTGTATTAATTAATCAAGATGATTAATTAAAACATGTGCAATATTGTATAAGCTTTTAGATGGATTTTAGTATGATTTGGACGATTAGGAGGGAATTAAACCAATTAAATAGTGATTTATTGATTTAATGAGAAGGGAGGCTAATTAATTATACTAGATATAAGGTGTTGATTAACGAAGGGTTGTCAATTAGGGTATGTGTTGGATAAGGGAATTAATTAAGGAGCGTACTGTAATCAATTAATGAAAATGGAAGAGAAGATAGGCGCTATTGATGATATGTCATCAATTTGCGGGAAATGAGATAATTAGCGTAATTTAAGTATTTAAATTACTCAGCCGTAATTATAGGTGTCTACATTTTCCCTTCTTTGGGGTGGCGTAAGTGACACCACATCAAAGATAGTAGGCAGAAGAAAATTTTGAAGGGATAGAAGAAAAATTAGTGGGAGGGAGAGATGCCCCCTCGAGTGTCAATGGGGTGATGACAGAAGCCATTCGACAATTGAAAAAGATGAGAGATAGGCAGAAGAATGGGGAAGAGGAAGGATGCCCCAGTGAGAGAGAAATTAGGGGTGCAAGGGAAGTGATGTAGAAGAAATAAGGAAGAGGGGAGAGAAGAGCTTTAGCCTCTAGCCATTGTTTATTGGAACAATTTGGATATCATCATATTTCCATATGAACTACATCATCGGTCCTTATGAAAAATATAAGCATACAACAATGGTAGAATGACATGAAAATCCATACTATAAACTATTGTCCATGGCTGAAAGTACCAACTCCACGCAACATACACTAATGCAATGTAATAGGAGAAGGAAACAAGTTCATTTAATAGGGAAAACAAATACAAATGCACATATCCAACCCAGCAACGGTCAAGAAAGTTATACAAATGTTTTGTTATCAGTGTTGAAGAGATCCACAAGTTCATGATTGATGACAAGGGTTAAAAATGATGACTCGAGCAATGATGCATGTAAGGGGAAACAAAAATGGACATGGGGTCTATGAAAAAGTGTTTGTGCACAATGAAACAGCACCAGGCAACAAAACTGCCCCAGAGTAAAGACGAAGCAAGCAACTAGCTTTGTGAATGGTTATGAATCCGGTGATCCGCGAGTCATATTAATCGGGGAAGATGTGAGACAAACCAATAGGATATGAAGAAAATACCATGCACAAGACACAAGTTTCAGCCGAAATAAGTAAGTTAGCATTTTTGTAGGGTTTTTTTACTTTTTAGGATTTGTTGGAAAACATTTTGCCCTATTTTTGGATTTTTGATATATATATATTGTTTTTATTATTTTTGCTTTCTAAACCATGGTGAATAGTAGAAGAAAGTAGAAGAAGAAAGTAAAGGGCCTAGGGGCAACAAAAAATGCCCTTGGTGGAAGAAAGGAGAAACAAATGACAAATAATGTCCTTGTTTAGTGGAAAAATTAAGAAAAAATAATTATTTACAAGAGGGTGAAGAAGAATAAAAATCACTAGGGAGCAATAAAATTGTCCAAGGGAGAAGAAAGGGGTATAGGACAGCAAAAAATACCCCAATATGGTGAAAAATAAGAGAAAAATAATTATTTAATAAAAATAATTATTCCACAGTGAACAGAGGAGAAAATGGCGATCGAAACGGACCTCCTGGCCTTCCTGACGGTGAAAAACAGGTTAATATACCCCACCATGGGGGTAAAAACATCGCAACCAATTCATTTTAAGTGATCAGTTTAGAAATTTTACTGTGAGGCTCTGACACTGAGGAGAACCATGGTGATTGCATGAGACCGATTGAGGTGTGCAGATGTAGTCTGAGGGTAACAGCGGCACGCGGACGACGACCCCATTGTGAGTATCGAAACCTTGCTCATCAATTTTTGTCATTAATGCATTAAGTTTAGCTTTTAGTCGTAGGAAAATGCGTAAGCACACCTATGCGCAGGAACAGGTGTTGGATAGGGTGTGCATACATCTTTTTGGGGGTGTAGGTGTATTTTTGGGGGTGCATGTGCCAAAAATGGATACACCCACATGCACTAGCATAGACTACACACACCCATGCACACGTGCACACATAAGCACATGTGCATGCATGCGCACACGTGGGAAATGGGGCACACATGTAAAAAGCGTGGCGCAGGCACTAATAGGGAAGTGCATACATGGGGGCATACGCTCTAAAGCATAGGCATGCAATGTGTGGTGCACACGCCAAAAAGGGGGCTCATGCACCCAAAAGAGGGCACACGTGCCAGAAGACACATGCGTCCAAGTGTAGACACTAGAAATGTGGCACACACGCCCGTAAGTGCAGGTGCCAGAAATGTGGTGCACATGCCCAAAAGGGTGCGCAGTCACCCTAGACAGGGGGAAAAAAGATAGGAAAGTGTTAAAAACATGACACTTAGAATAATTTTTAGGATTTTTGGGTTAACCCTAAAAAAAGAGATAGATTTTTAGAAGAAATGCTAAGAACTAATGAGCAGCATGTTATTTTGTGGAGATGACTACCATTTTTACAGACGTGGGAGTGACATACTTGGATTTCTAAGCTAGAGGGTAGTATGCATTGGCGCGACTGGCAGGCCATGGCGATACTACTTGAGGCGGTGGGGCTAGACCCCGTGTCCTGGATGCCCTCTATTGTACTAGACCACGGTCTTTTGACTACGCTATTCGAGTGATGGCATAACGAGAGTCAGTGTTTCAGACTGCCCATAAGAGAGCTAAATGTGACTATCGAGGATGTTTGGTGGATTCTTCGTGTGTTGATGATGGTCATGTTTATCAAGTATAGCTCTGATACGGGGATGATTAGAGCAGCTTGTAGTGCCCTATTTGGTGTTAATGATATCCTGCATGATGGGATGACTATAGCATTACATGAGTGCATCTCTGACCCCACCTTGCATCGGGGGCCTCTCTACATCATGAATCTTATCAATGGGTTTTTGCTCACTAATAAGACATGGACATCATTCCCGAGAGGATTATTGTCATTGGTTCATGGTATCTACAATGGTGAGAGATATTGTTGTGGGCAGTGCATACTAGCCCACCTATACTAGGATTTACACTTGATTACATACCACGGTTAGAAGACCGTGGGGCCAACCTCATTATTAAAAATTTGGTCATGGGATCATATTACAATCAGACACCTTGTGGGCCCTTTATGTGTTCGAGATCCCGAGGAGCCATCATATATGGCATGGGTAGTAGCTGGTGGAGATGTACATGGCCATCTTGGCAGCTTATTCAGATATAGGTGGGACTTTGACGAGCTGGTTGAGATAGATGTCATCTGGTGTGCATACATGTATTTCTAGTGGCCAGAGGATGCCACAGAGCTCAGTTTGTTTCTGGTGGAGCACTTTCTTATTGGCAGGCACAGCTATATCATGGAGCTGTATCGAGTGGAAAAGTGCCAGTGGCAGCTTGGTAGGGTACAGGGGTCCGTCAGCCAGATATTTGGCATGCTGGAAGGGATTCAAAGAGGCAAACCATGGGGCCTCATATACTGGTGGCCTGAGCTAGGGATAGTTTCACACAGGTGGTCCCACAGGTATGGGATCCATTATGACAAGTGAGAAATCCCAGGACCACAACTGACTATGCAGCTTGGTATGCTACAGTATTATCCTAGCAGCTCACCATTCAAGAGGAGGGTTGGGTAGTAGGCATTTTCCCAACTGTAGAGATATGGCATGGGGTAGAGCATAGGGTGAGGGAAATAACACAGGGGCCAGACCCAGAGGATCCCTTTCATGGTATCCCACATGATGGATATGGTGCCCCACAGGCAAAGGGACCAAGGCCGTAGGGCCCAGTACAGGCATCAGTGTAACCACCTAGAGGTAGAGCCTTCGAGTAGGGATAATCTTCTAGAGAACCTCAGGGACCAATCCTTGAGGTACACATGGCCTCCCAGCCAGTGGCACAGATAGCCATAGTACAGGTGTAGTTACAGCAGGACATAGCTGAGAGATATGCGGCTAGAGTAGAAAGAGATGAGGCTCGAGGGTGGTGTGTGACTGTCATAGTAGAGAGAGATGAGGCCCGAGCTCATATTGTTACCTTACTTTCAGAGCGGGATCAAGTTCAGGCCTAGGTTAACCTAGGAGATGACAATGTAGCATGATGGAGTCAGATCTGGGAGATAGTGGCACAGGGTGCTCAGATATTGAGCCTCCTTCATCAGTCCTAGACACAGCTGTGGATGGTCGTTACATAGAGAGACCATGTATATGCACAATCACAGGAATTATTAGCACAGAGGGACCAGGCCCATGCTGAACTGCAAGCCATGACTACAGAGAGAGATTGAGAGTTCGTTGCCTTTAGACAGGCTGAGGTCGACCTAGGTCGAGCGACAGGTGAGTGAGACACTGCCCTTTAGGTATCACTCACTTTCAGAGATGTGGACCTGATACGTGACACCACTAGGCTTGGTGGTGAGGCCCTATTTTATAGGACTACTTATTACAGAGTGGTTCTACCAGAGCAGTGAGTAACAATGCCACAGCTATCAGGGTCAAGTGCATCAGGCTCTCGATCATGGAGATTAGGCCATTCAACTAGATCAGTGAGACATCCTTTACTAGATTAGCTAGCTAGACTATCACCATCCTAGCCTCCAGTGTTCTGTCATCCAAAGGATAGATCTAGGAGCCCCGGTGAGGGTGAGAGCTATGGTTGAGATTTGTAGTTTTTTTGTACAAATTATTTATATGTATGCCTCTTATGAAGGTCGATTTTTGATGTACAGCCTTGTATCCATGTATTTTGATGATGCCTCATGATGAAGGCTGGATTCTTTTAGATACATACCCCTTTTTTATGGCATTGTGTATCGATGATGTATTGTATTGAGTACATATCTGGACATTTTATGTATGTGTACAAACATTTTTGATGTATTATCTTTGTACACCTTAGTTGAAGGCATTTTTGATGTAGAGTATTGATTTATATCCATTTTTGATATAGATGTATATTGAGACACATGTATATATATGAGGATTACTTTGTTTTGGCTCAGATACACATGGTTATGAGATTATGAACCTTATTATTATTGTGTCTTGATGCATGTGACATGAGTGGGATAATTATATGATACTAAACACCCTTTTTCATAAATAACTCATTGCATGTTGCGTTTGTTTGATTCAACACTTATGGATGTGTTGTGACATGAGTTGGCATACATTGGTTCTCATTGCATGCTGTGTGTTTTGATTCAAAAATTATGGATGCGTTATCTGATTTTGTAATTTGTATGTATCTGATTTTGATGTTTGATGTATACATGTGTCATGGATTTTAGATGATAGATCCTTAGATAATAGCAAATGTATTTCTAATGTGATATTTTGATGTATATGGACGAGATGATATGATGATATTGGTGTGGGGGGATAGATTTTTTATCATGCGCAACCCCTCTTACCCCCATTGATGATACGATATGTGATGATTAGCTTAGCATACATGCATGATGTAAAAATTAGCATTTTGTTTATATATGAGGTATAGATGATGTTAGATATGATGATAATGATGGTAATGTGATGCGAATGATAAAAAAATAGAGTATATGCAATAAACACAACCAAATGCTAACAAAGAACACCAAGGATTAATGCAATGCACCATGATTCACCATGCTTTATTAACATGTAACAAACACAACCAAATGCTTAAGAAAGAACATAATGAATTAACACATTACATCATGGTTTCCCAAGATTCACTAGCATGCAAAAACATACCGCAATATGCACAAAAAAGATTAAATATAATCTAAGAAAGAAAAGATGAATCCTAACAAATTATGCCCAAGCACTAAAAAACCCAAAAAGAAAGAATACAAAACAACTATACAAGTAACAAGAAAAGTAAGAAGCAAGACAATGCAAGTAACTATTTTTTTTCTAATATTTTGTTTTCATGCACCAATTTTCTATTGTTTTGGTTTTTGTGAAACAATGTTCTATTGTTTTTGTGTTTTGTGAAACAATTTTCTATTGTTTTTGTGTTTTGTGAAACAATTTTCTATTGTTTTTGTGTTTTGTGAAACAATTTTCCATTGTTTTTATGTTTTCGTGAAACAATTTTCTAATGTTTTTGTGTTTTTGAATGATTTTCTAGAGCTATGTGAAGGTAACCAAGAAATCATGGATGCCCCTAGCATTAGATGGGGAATATACAAGGGCATAACCCATGAACTTATGAATAAGAAGGTGAAGTCATTGAATTTCCCCCAGGGCAAGATGAGAAATAACGAAAGACCATACCATTCACAGATAAATAAAAGAAGGCAAAGTTAGATCAAGGCTTGACAAGATGGTGTGCACAGGAAATCTCAAAGTAAGAACTAGGTCTAGGCCAAAGACAACTACCCTCATAATATAGAATGCTTGTGAACAACAAATTCTTCTGAGGCACTGGAAACTGGTTTTCACCCAAGGACTTGTCCAAAGTGCCACAATTGCGTGGTTTTCACTAGTGAATGACCTGTTTTCTCTTTTCTTTTACTGAATTTTTTTATTTTTATGATTTTTTATGATTTTTATCTTCCTTGCGCCATGTTTAAGCATATAAATGCTTAAGATGTATGGTGTTCATGGGCTGTCGGTGCTCATCACCATTGGGGTGAGCCAGTTTGTATGCCCATGTGTCGTACTTGGTGACTATGACAGAGGGTCCCAGCTAATGTGGTTCGAACTTCCCTTTATTTTCTTGCTCTGCTATGGTGTTGAATTGGTTCTCCTTCATGACTAAATCACCCACCTCAAACTGATGAGGGATAATTCTCTTGTTGTAATTTATGGAGACTCTGTGTTGATACACTTTCAAGTAATTAAGAGCATGAATGCGTGTCTCATCCAGTAGCTTTAATTTAGCCAGTCTTGCCACTCGATAATCTTCATCCTTATCCAGATAGTCCTAAAGAGAGATTCTTAGGGAAAAAAGTTTGATCTCTAAAGGGATGATAGATTCTGTCCCAAACACTAAGGAATATGGTATCGTACCCATAGGAGTGCGAATGGATGTTTGGTAAGCCCAAAGGGTTGGATGGATTTGTAGGTGCTAGTTTCAACCTATTTTGTTAACCATCTTTTCCATTATCCTTACCAAAGTTTTGTTTATTGCCTCAGCTTGTCCATTACCCTGAGGGTAATATGGCATGGACCATTTTAACCAAATTTGGAACCATTGGTAAAGACCTTTCATAGTTTTGTTCTTAAATGGATTCGATTATCTGTAACAATGGCTGTAGGAATACCATATCAACAAATAATGTGATTCATGATAAATTTAGAAATATATGCTCCTGTAAAATAGGTTAAAGGGATAGCCTCCACCCATTTTGTAAAATATTCTATAGCTGTGATGATATGTGTATGACCATCAGATGAGATAGGAGTAATTTTTCCTATTAAGTCAAGTCCCCACTTGGAGAATGGCCATGGGGTAGTGATAGGTTGCAATGGCTATGACGGAGCATGAATGAAAGTTCCATACTTTTGGTAAAGCACACATTTTCTAGCATAATTGCAATAATCAGTTTCCATGGTAGGCCAATAGTAACCTACCCTCAACAGTTTCTTAGCTAAGACCATTATGTTTGTATGTGCTCCGCATACCCCTTCATGCACTTCTTTGATTTCCTAGATTGACTCTGTCACATCCAGACAATGTAATAGATTCCTATCATAGCCATGATGATAAATTTTACCTTGTAAAAGGGTGTAACTGGCTACCTAGCAAATCAGACTTTACTTTTTAGAACGGGAGATATCGGGAGGGAATTTGTTGTCCTTAAGATAGGTGAAGATGGGTTCATACCACGGGGAGTTGGGACCAACAACCTCAAAATTGAGGCAAGATTCTGGCATGTCATACATAGGCTGGCATATATTTTCTATGAAGAATGGCATATAATTATTCCTAGGTGGAATACGAGGCATAGACCCTACCGTTGCCATGGCATCTGCCGATCTGTTCTGCGCTCTTGGGATTTATTCAAATGTGATGCGAAAAAAATACTCCTTTAGAGTTTCCACTAACATTTTGTAAGGTATGAGCTTGTCATCCTTAACCATATATTCATCATTAACTTGTTTAATGATTAATTACAAATCACCTACAACCTTGACATGATGAACATTCAACTTGATGGCTAGCTTCATCATTGCAATAAGTGCTTCATATTATGGAATTTTGTTTGTGCAAGGGAAGGCCGGGTGAAAAGCCTGTGGTATAGGATCGCCAGAAGGAGAAATAAGGACCAATCCCACACCTGAACCATGAAATGTAAAGGATTCATCAAAATTTATCTTCCATATGACATATTCTTCAATGTAGAGTAAGGAGGCATCTGGCAGATCCACATTCAAAGGTTCTGTGCTTTGCAAAGGTGCTTCCGTTAGCTGGTCTGCAAGTACTTGTCCTTTAACCAATTTTTGATGGACAAACTCTATGTTAAACTCAGTGAGTAGAATGATCCAACTAGCCATTCTACCTATGAGGGTAGGTTTGGACAATAAATACTTGAGTGGGTTAACCTTGGATATGAGATTGGTCTTAGTATTTAGCAGGTAATGGCGAAGTTTTTGAAAAGTAAAAACAACGGCCAAGAAAGCCTTTTCAATTTGAGGATAATTAAGCTCATAGGTGATGAGGGTGTGACTCAGATAGTACACCACTTTCTCCTTATGGCCAAGGTTGTATTGGGAGAGTAGCGCACCAATAGTAAATTATGTAGTGAAAATATAGAGCAAGAGTGGTTCCCCTGGAGTGGGAGGCATGAGGACGGGTGGATTAGCCAAATAGTGTTTAAGCAAAGAAAAGGCTTGTTGTTGCTTAGGTCCCCAGATGAACGTGACATCCTTTTTAAGAAATTGGGTGAATGAGTGACATTTATCTGCAAGCTGGGAGATGAAGCGGTGAATGGCTTGAATTTTCCCCTGTAAGCTGCGCAGTTGCTTGATATTCTCAGGTGGAGGCATTTCAGTGATAGCAGACACTTTAGCAGGGTCTACCTCAATACCTCATCTTGACACAATGAAGCCCAATAGTTTCCCTGATAACACACCGAAGACACACTTCTTTGGATTCAGCCTGACTTTGTATTCACGCAGGCATTCAAAGATACGCCACAAAATGATAGGATGATCCTCTCTTGTTTTAGACTTTAAAAGGATATCATATACATAGTCCTCCATGATATCATGAATCATATCATGAAAAATCACTATCATGGCCCACTGATAGGTAGCTCCTGCATTTTTAAGGCCAATTGGCATTACCTGATAGAAGAAGGTTCCCCAAGAAGTCGTAAAAGTTGTTTTGTGTTGGTCTTCTTCGGAGATGTTTATTTGATTATATCCCGAAAATCCATCCATGAGTGATAGCATTTCGTACCTTGCTGTTGAGTCAAAAATCATGTCAATGTTGGGCAGTAGAAAAGTATCTTTAGGGCAAGCTTTATTGATGTCCCTAAAATCCATGCATATCTGGATACTAATAGGTTTTTTCTGGACAGGAACAATGTTCGATATCCATTTAGAATAATCAATTTTCCTGATGAATCCCACTCCAAGAAATCTTTCCAGTTCTTCTTTAACCAACAGGGCCACTCTTGGGTGCATATTTCAGAGCTTCTATTTGATAGGCTTAGTGTCTGCATGCACGACTAGGTTGTGTACTATCAACATTAACATTTTCCTCCGTAATTTTTATTATTAATGTACGTATTAGGAATAGGATGTTGTTAAGTATAATTAGTAGTGGCATCCAATAGAAGATAACTCTAGCGTCAGTACGTGATGCCGCCAATTTTACTATCTTGAAGATCTTCGGTCGGTAGTCAATATTGACAATAGGAATGGTTGTGGTAAAAAGTAAATATTTTTGATAAGTCCTCCAGTAACGCATAGGATGTCAAAGTTGAGGTAAGTTGAGAAGTAGGGTCTACATGATTAGGATGTCTCCATGAGATATTATCATCCTTGGCGTAAGGTCACTTTGTGATGTCCTAAATGATTTTGTGTATTTTATTTGTAGAAAAGTACCTCAAAGAGGTTTTCACTGTGCGATCTTGGACTTTGATTTTTGCTGAGGCTTTTCTAGGAAAGAGTTTAGGCTTTTCTTTAATATGATTGACCACGAAGAGATTTAGCCTATCCTATTTGAGAGATAGGGCAGGATAAGCCTGAAGTCCTATAAATGGAGAGGCCATCCCCTCTCATTGTATCATCCAGATGGGAAGTTATAATAATTATTTTATGCCCATAAAGAATTCTTTGCAATAGCCTGTCATTCTAAGGAAGTAAATCTAGAGGAGTAATTGTGAATTTTCTCCCATTCAACAAGGGAAGGGTATACAAGGTCAAGGATTTGGTAACACTTGGAGTAATTCATGGGTGAGATTGTAATAATTCCATGCTAATAATATATTTTACAGTTGTATTTCAGATTTGTCATCATTCTTTTTTTATCATAGTCTGTGGTATTCTTGTGTTATGTTTGGTGTTGTGTTTCCATATTACTACCACCAAACCAAAAGCTGTGCATTACTAAAATAATCATAACACAAGGATTTCTCAGTGAAATATTATTAGAGTTCTGGATTCATGTTCACAGTATGACCAAAGTTGGATCTAAGTCGGGCATGTCTTTGTAAGACCATGCAAACATGTCAATAAACTCTCACAGTAGCATAGTGAATGTCTTTTGTTCTCTAGCCGAGAGTGATGCTTCCAATTTTACAATCTTGGGATCCTCTTCAGTACCAATATAGGTAACATCAATGGTTTCTTCAACTAACAATTTAGATAAGGTCCTCCATACGTGTAGTTCTTCTAGGAGGTAGTTGGGTTGAGATCTTCATCCAAGGATGTCTCCATGAGATTTCCATCCTTGGCGTGGTCACTTTGTTTTTCCTTTGAATTTCTTATTTGTTTGTCAGCTAGTGCCTCAAATAGGTTTTCACTATGTGACTTGGACTTTGATTTTTTCTGAGGATTTTATTTAGAAAATTTTCCCTCACTTTTCTTTAAATTTTGTTGACCACGAAGTTCATCCTCCTTACCAAAGTAGGCACATGTATCTACGTCGATAAAGAAACCTTTCTTGTGATCTCCAATGGGAATTGTATCCCTTATGCCCATGAACTCTGCGACATCCTCATCATTCTCAAATAATGCTAGTGGCATGTGAAGTTGTTGGTCCCATTCAACAAGGGAAGGGTATACAAGGTCAAGGGTTGGTTCCATGGGGGCTATGGTTAGGAAAACATTGTTCATGAAAAGTTTCATGGAGGCTAGATCCTCATATTGGCTACAATGAGAATCCGTATCACTGTCTAGATAATCAGAGCCATCCTCACACTTAGAACAAGTAGCATCTTGATCATTGGGGTGTGCTCCATAAGGGTGAATCCCAATGATGTATCTTTCTGTTTTGAAATGTGGAAGAGGGATTGGTTCTATTTTTCCTTGTTCATTCCTCCCACACCCTAGGTCTTTGTATCCCATGGAGTACATCATTCTAGTAGATTTTTCATATTCCAGAGTATGATAATAGGATGGCTGAGTATCCTCAGGGACCCAAGTTATCAGTTGATCAAGTAATTTCTCCTCAGCTAACAATCCTCCAAGTAGGAATGACCCAATAGTGTGTTTCTCTATAGGTCTCCTGAAGCGGTAGTTGGGTCGACCTCTAGTCTTGGGCAATAATGAGAGGTCTGAAACCAAGAGCGCTTGTTGTACATTATACTCCCCATAGCCATATTCAAGGATTTTCATCTCCCATGAATCAAATGGAGATGTTGAAGTAGACACCCCATGAACGTAAGAATTAAGAGAATCTAAATCGACCCAGGATTCCATGGCCTCAAACTGGAGAAGGACAGCTATATCTGTGGAGGGACATGCATATGTACCCTTTCGTGCAAAGCTATTGAGAGATCTACAATGAGCAAAGGGCTCTGAATCTCCTAGTATTGTAACCGTATGTCCCTCATGCTTTAACTTAATGCATTGATGAAACGTTGATGGCACGTCCTGTATGGCATGAATCCATGGTCACCCTAGAAGCATGTTATATGGAAGTTCCAAGTCTAGGACATGAAAATTTGTCTGATGACAAGTGGGGCCCACCTCCATGGGAAGTGTGATGGTGCATGATGACTCTCTTTCTGTTTTATCATATGTGGTGATGGTGATAATATGGGACTCAAGATCTTCCTCTGTATGTCCTAACTATTTGACCAACTTAAGCGTGCAAATATTCAACCCAGATCCGTTATCCACAAGCACCCATTTGATTTTCCTATGGGTGATAACTACCTCAATGTATAAGGGAAGATTATGTGATGGATTCTCAGTAGGGATCTCCCTATGGTTGAAAGTGAGATGTTCACTTGGTGCGATGTTTTCCACCACAGCTTGAAGGTGTGTAGGATCAATTTCTAAAGGCACTCTCGACCCCTAAAGAGTTTGGTATATAATGTCTTTATGCACATTGGATATCTTGAGAAGATCTAAGATTGAAATCTTAGCAGATGTATTTTCAAGTTGTTCTAAAAGGTTATATTTACCAGTTTACGGGCTCGACGGAGAGGGTTCCAGAATTACGAGGTGGGCACACCTTTTTACCGTAGCGTAGTCCTTTCCCTTGATCTAGAAGGTATTGAAACGGTCAGCAGGAGATCGAATACATCCAATAAGTGAATCATAATTATTGATGTCTCTTTTGGTGTATAAGTAATTCGTAGCTTTATAAGTTTGGGATGACTCTCCCCGATTTGGCTTTAAATTTTCTGACTTATGCTTGGGGAATGGTTCTTTATAAATCCCCATTTTATCGTTAGGTGTTTGTGTTTTACATAGGTTATCCACCTCTATCTCCCCATTGTTAATGAGGTCCTAAATATAATGGTGAAGCTGCAAACATTTTTTTTTCTTATGTCCTTTGACATGATACATTTCGCAATATTCATGCTCCTTGTACCATGAAGGTTTCAGAGTGTTTTCGTCAAACGGTTGCGTTGTAGGATAGGTCATCATGTGGGCGGCATCTAATTGTTTTAGTATGATTGACAAACGCTCATTGAGAGAGGTGAATGTTCTTCACTTTGGTGGTGGTTGAATTGGGCCCTTGGTCAGTTTAAAAGGTTGACCAGTTTGGACCGTCTGAACACATTTGGAATCAGTAATTCCATCTCCCACCACATTTTTATTTTTATTAAAGATCTTTGGATTTTCCACGGGTTTGACATTTTGGTTGTCTTTAGATTGGGTTTTGATGGTGCCTTTGGCAATGAGAGATTTTTATATCTAAATCCCTTTCTCAATAACCTCCTCAAAAGTGCGAACATAATGCATTTGGAGGTGGAAAGCTATATCTGGGTTGAGATTGGGAACGAAAATACTAACCAACTTCTTTTCAGGGAAAGTGTAAGGGAAGTGACTAGCTATCCCTCTCCACCATTGGAGGAAGCTGGTGAAAGTCTCATTTGGGTGTTGCTTGGCACCACATAAGTCTACCGTGGTGACATCACTCTCTATGTTATATGAGAAGTGACGCACAAATTTTTCTACCAATTCTGGCCAGGTGAAAATTAATCCTCATGGTAAACGTGTAAACCACTCCAATGCCTAACCTCTGAGACTTTTAGGAAAAAATTTGATGATGTAATCGTCACTATAAGACACCGCTTGATATGCCATGTAAAAATCTTTAACATGATCCCGTGGATCTCCTTTCCCTTTATATTTGTTGAAATTTGGCTTATCAAATTTCTTTGGAAAGGGTTGAAGGGTCATTTTCTTTTCAAAAGGATAGGGGCATAATTATTCATATTGATATTTCCTAATGCTCCCTATATTGCTCTCTTGTAAGCTTGTTATCATCGTTTTCATAGATTGCACTTCTTGTGCAAGTAATTGTTCTTTGGTGGGAGAAGTAGGGATGTAAACACGATGATACCCTGTGTCTTCTTCTCCTTGGTTTTCTTGACGGAATTAATTGATCTTAACCTTAGGCCTCAATTTTTGAGCGTTCTTGTTTGCGTCTTTCTATACATGGTAAGCCTGCAAAGCTAGTTTCGGCTTAGGTTACTGATTTTTTGTTGGATTGTCCCAATTGGTTTGTAGGCTTCTTCTTCTAAAGGTTCCTCCTCAATCTATTGTGGAGGTTCTTCACCTTTTCTCATGTTCTCAGATCTTGTTTCTTCTTTGGCCAGGGGACTTTGATAAATGGTATTCTATGGGAACTACTTTATCATTGTTTGCGTAAGAAGTGGAAGCAATGTCCTGGGACTGTTAAAATATCTTCCATATTGATAAGGGGATGTTCTTCCTTAGTATCATCATTGGATAACAGGTAGTATTGTTTCATTCTCGGTGGGAAATTTGGCCCCTAATTCTATGACCCGTGCCAACACTCTATCTTTATTTCTGAGAAGAAACTCATCTAGTAAATTGGGGTAAAAATCGAAGTTCTGCATGTGGTGATTCTAATTCATTTCCACTATGATCGACAATCTCTTCTGTTTCCTTTTCTGTAGAAAATAGCGGTCCTAGGTCATGTCCAATGAAGGGGTTTGACCCTTGTCCATTAGAGGTTTCCCAAGCTTGCACTTGTTGTTCCTCATATGTCTGTTTCTTTAACCCTAGACGTGTTTTAGGAGCCATGGGTGATAGTTTCACTAGGGTAAGTTGTGTGTTCAAAGTTTAGTGACTACACCCTAAGTGAAATGCAAAATGTATTTTCTAAGAGTATGAAAAAATCAACAATGTGAGAATACCAATGTAATAGAGTGATAAATCACCAGTAATACAAGCATTTGGTATCAAAATCTGTTTAAATGAAGTTCCTCCTAAACTACGTTTTAAAAAGTATTTTCGCATTGCAAGATGATTAACAAGATGTCTTCACTTATGCCAAGTTCAAGGTAATGAACAAAAACGTAAGTAAATACAAGAAGTCAATGCCACCTCCCAATCAAGATATACGATGAGCGAGCTCAAACACAATTAAGACCTATATCTCAAAAAGTTCCAATTACAATTCACGAATGACACAACAATATCACCAAGATATGTTAACCCACTTTGCAAGAAAGTGATGTATGGATATCAAGATGTTATTGATATAACACGCGTAAATGGTAACACCTAGCACTCTTTGAAATCGAGGTAATAATAGAACTAAACTAAAAAGCTCAAAGTATAGCTAGGAATAGTTAAAAATGTGTGGAGTGTAACCTTACAATATAGGTATTTATGTCGATTTTACAAGAAACAAGATGTAAATATTGAAATTCTAGTGATACGATACAAACAAGCTAACTCTTCTAAGGAAGTCTGTGGTGATGAACCATGCCTAACTGCAATAACAATCTTGACATGGGTATCAAGATCACAATGTCCACCAATGACATGAATACGCCTCTGCACACTTTAGATGTTTAACTTACCCAGCCTCAAACATGGATGGGCGTAAACCGACATAAAAGTGACAGAAACAGTCAATTGGTAACGCAAAGGTAGTCACCCTTCTTTTGATCAACAAAGTGTCAAAACAATGTGAAGGGAGAAAATAAAAAAAATGATAAAAAATGTTGGCTTCACTTCGGCAGAGTTTCGCCTCGCCCTAAGGAAAGTAAAAAAACTAGGCGAAAGTAACGTGTCACACTTTTCACAATAAAAATATGGTTCACAATTCAACACTATTTTAGAATGGTCAAAGTGGGATCCTGGCCAAAATATATCTTCCTAGGTGGTTCTCTCGTCCTAGGTGCTACAAAGATTATCCACGAGCGGGACGATTTACCCAAAAAGTCACAATGACTAGTTTGGGAGTATCTTGACTTTTTCCCCCTTCAAGCACAGTGGGCAATAAATGCGTCCAATTGTGTACTTAAAAGGGTCATGTAGGGACAACTTGTAACTCTATCACACAAAGGATTTACTAGTCAGACAGGTAGTGCGGAGAACTTCCCTTTTCATCCACAAGGTTCCCTCTTGCATGTGGACTACTTTGGGGTTCCTGAAACCACCCCCATTGTTGTAGCTTAAGGCATTATGCCAAAGGGGTTATGTTCTAGTTGAGCGGAGAGGGACGTACCCTTTTTCGAAACCTGCAATACAATGTTTTGAATATGTTGTTTCATTTTATCTTGTTTAATTAGATGTGGTTTGCGCGAACACCGTTTGGCAACATGTATAACAACTGTTTTATCTTGTTTATTTTATTTTGTTTTAATTCCTCCATTCTTTGAAAAGTGATGGTGTTTTGGTCATGTATGACGATTTTTAGTATTTTTCCATCAAAAGAGAAGGCATCATTTCTATTTCTCCAGATCGTCTAAGGACGTAAGAGAAGAGCATATGTGATTGTCTCCAAAAATCCAAAAGATATCAAATGGAAAAACAATTTAATTCAACTATGCCAAATTAACCAATTCCAACTCAAATACTCTTAGCAATCTCAAAGCATCAAAAGGACTTAAGAATCATTTCTGATTCCCAAGATCACCCCAAGGGACATGAGGGAAGAGCATATGTGATCTTAATCCTATAAGTAAACAATGCAAAATATTACCTAATCAAATACAAACATGTAAAAACAACCTATAAAGACAAATATATGATTAGATAAACCTACAAGAATGTTAGCACATCAAAAATTTAATTTAAAATAATGAAAAAAGGACACCTACACCCCTTTATCAGTGCCTGCACGTAGGTTAGGGCGTATGCGCCACTAAATGTTGTTTTCGGCTCATAGTGTACCTGCATCACCCGAGAGATGTGTGCGCCACGAAAACAATGCATGCACCACTAAAACAATGCATGCACCACTTTGTGGAATTTTTGAATTTATCAAGCACCTGCGCCACCAGAGAGGTGTGTGCACCATAAAAACATTGTATTTACTACTCTGAGAAAAATATACAGAATAACCACATTACCAGAAAAATGTGCCTGCGCCACTAAAATAGCATGTGCGCTATGGTTAGGGCATGTGTGTTGATCTAACAGGTTTCAAAATGTAGTGAAGGTACAATACGAAATGACGTCTATGCCCGGGTTAGCGCACCTATGCGCTAGTTAGGGTGTGTGCGCCAAGGTTAGCGTGCATGTGCCAAAGGTTGGTAGACAGAGTGACAGGTTTTAACAGTGTGCCTGTGCCACCAGAGAGATGTGTGTGCCACGAAAACCGCATCTGTGCCATGAAAATCACACATGTACCCCTAAAATTGTGCCTGCACCAGACTTGCAACCAAAATACAGCAGCAAACAGAAGAAAACTCACAATATCTCAATTTTTTACAAGTTAGCTTAAGAATGGCAATAACCCATTAAAATTATGGCTATGAACATTAAGTTACACATATTAAATGAGAAAAAATTCCAAGAAAATGGACATTAATTACTACATGTGCATATCAAAAGTTATCCAAAACAATGAAACTTAAACTAAAATGCCATGGGACTAAGGGTCCCACCAGGTGTGCCAAATGTGTGCAAGTGTTTCTACAATTTTAACCAAATTTAAAGCAAGAAAACTACCACCTAAAAATACCTTCCTAACCTAGCTAAAAATGAGAAATATGCACCATCATGATGAAGAAATGAGCAATTCCTACCCTTAACATTAATGACTTTGAATTAATCAAAACATAATGTAAATTAATGAACTCTATTCCCCTTAATTGCCTAAATAAACATTAAAAATAAACCTAAGTAGTCCAAATGGCAATCAAATCATATTTTCTTGCTTTGATCCTTCAATGGATGTTTGGGTGTGAGGCTTAGCTCTTCAAGAATGGAGGATGGAGGTCTCAAGAATGACAAAAGGCTATTAATATGAAACTATGTGTTTTCTTTTGACTCTTGAGAGATTTAGGTGTAAGTGTAGAAGTAGAGGGAGGGTTGTTTATATAGCCCAAAGGATAAAGGATTCAACACATCCTCATGAATGTGGGACTAATGGAGACGTAGAGTTAGTTATGGATAAGGGGGGGTTTAGATGGGGTTGAGTTAACTTTAGGAGGGTTTAGTTTGTCCTCAAGTGGGCTCATGTGGATAAAGGGAGTGTATTAATTAATAAAGATGGTTAATAAATACATGTGCAATCTTTTATAAGATTTTAGATGGATTTTAGTGTGATTTGGACCATTAGGAGGGAATTAAACCAATTAAATAGTGATTTATTGATTTAAAGAGAAGGGAGGCTAATTAATTAATAATAATTAATTAGACTAGATAGAAGGTGTTAATTAACGAAGGGTCGTTAATTAGGGTATGTGTTGGATAGGTGACTTAATTAATTAGCTTAATGTAATAAATTAATGACAATGGAAGAGAAGATGAGTGCTATTGACGATATGTCGTCAATTTGCGGGAAAGGAGATAATTAGTGCAATTTAAGTATTTAAATTGCTCAGGTGTAATTATAGGTGTCTACAGTCTGACACATCTATGATAGTCAAATCATAATTTCTCACTATGATTCCTATCTTTTTGTTGCAATGGATGTAATTTGAGTGGTGGAGGAAGCGTGATAATATTGATCTCAAGAAGTTGTTTTAATATGAGATGTGGGGCCATAGGAAAGTTAGTAAATGCATGCCTAGGCGATGGTGACTGAACCTATTTAGTAGTAGTGACTGCATTGATAGTAATTTTGGTGTCGGTTGGTTTAGCTCTAAATGGGTTGAATGGTGTCTTGTTTGGAAAACGAGCAGAAGATGAGGCTTTCTTCTAATATTTAAGCTTACATATGGATAAAATTTTGTTTTTACGAAGCTTAAAAGTATGAAAAAGTTGTTCAAATGAAGGAGAGGTATCAAAGAGAAAAATCTCCTAAAGTGGTGGTAAAATACTATGAATAAACAAATCCTGAAGCTCAGAGTTTGTGAGAACATTCAACATATTAGCTAGATTATTTTTATATCTCAAAACATAATTGGCTAGGTTATCATTGGATCCCTGGTTAAGTTATGCTAGTTGAGCCTAAGAGATCTTTGAGTCGATATTGATAGAAAATGAGTAAGAAAACCATTAGTGAGATGCGTGAATGAAGTTACCGAATGAAGATTTAGGTCGTAACAAAACATCACATAATATTGAAGACTACGGGGAAATATTTTAGCAAAAATAATAAGTTCATCAACAAAATCAAGGCAAGCTACATGAAATGCTCTAAGATGTTCCTGTGGGTCACCATGGCCATTGAAAATGGGAAGCTTATGGGTGAAAAAAATAAGAGGAAACAAATAAGTGGAGATGGAAGGTGCGAATGGAGTATGCAATAACAAGCTGGAATATAAAGATGGAAACATATCAAAAGTAGCCTATTACAAATTATAATTTTTTTCTTGAAGGTCTTGATAAAGAGAAGTTAAGTCTTGTGTACTAACATATGACACCTTTCGTGTATGAGAAAATAAAGGTGGTGTTTAGTGATTAGTACGAGTAGTGATAGAAATGAGAATGGTAGAAATAGGTGGGAGAGTATAAACACGTGGTTGAGTGATAACAAAACTTGGTATGGCCATGGAAGTGTTGAGCTCTACCTGATTAGTAGCTTCTTTATGAGAAATATGTAAAAGTAAGTCTAGATCTTGGGTATGTGAAGAAATGTGATCATTAATGGCCTTAAGTTGTGCTTCGGTAAAACCATCATGAGATTGAGCCATGGTGAGAAAAGAATAAACCCTAGAAAAAAGGTGGCTTCAAAGGATGGGCTCACCAAAATGATTAAACTAAAATGGAAAATAGCCACCTATTTTTGTTTAATCTAAATGATATGTAAAGTAGTAAATGACAACTAAAAAAAAAAAAGAAAATGACCCAAGAAACTAAGAAACTAGAAATGTAAAACAATAATGTGTAAGGAGAGTTAGAAAGATCTTAGTTGATTCGACAATTGTTTGGGACTATGTCGTATAAAAAACTAGATGAATAGGGGGGGAAAAAACTATTTTGTGCCCTAGAAAAGTGCATATATAAGCTATCTAAGAATATTGGGGCACATGCAAGCGGATGAAGGTTCCTAGGACACCCTGGTATAATATCTGGGCACCTTGGTCTATGCAAGAGGTCCAAAAATCAAATTTATAGGGTCACTAGGTGATGTGAAGACTTCACTACATGTCATGTCGATGTCTATGGAATACGATGTATGTCTCTGGTAATTAGTGATGAAGGAGAGACCTAAATAACCCCAAACCAAACATCAAAACCATAAAAAATAAAGATGCAAATGTAGGGGTCAGATAGTCCTCAGCGGCCACAATGGAGCACTTACTAAATGAGCCCTGCACTATATTTTAGTTCCCAAATGTAGATTTTTTTTTTGTGTGTGTGTGTGTGTGTGTGTGTGTGTGTGTGTGTGTGTGTGTGTGTGTGTGTGTGTGTATGTGTGTGTGCACAACTTGTGCCCTAAGTGATCTTTTGCTAGTCGCACTTTGTGAACTAATGAGCAATAGCTAGATGTATAAATTTAAGAAATGGAGGATGGAATAAAATAAACTTTTCTTTTATGTAGTGTGATGTAGAAGAACCAGCCTTGTCCCTTGTGATGGATCAAGATGGATGTAACTGGAGCCTTTGATGGATGTAACCTTAGGTGGTGTTGGTCGTCAAAAAGGAATTCAAGAAGAGCAACAGTCAGGGGACAAGAAGTCCCTCCTCTTTAATGGGAGAGGTTCCCTTATTCAGAAATGAACCTATTTACACACATACAAAGCATTTTTTTTTACTATGGAACTTGGATAGTATGAAAGTGTTTTCTAAAAGGATCATCAATCACAAAAGGACTGAGGAATGAAAATGTGAGAATGAGAAGAAAGGCACCATTCAAAATTATAGATGACAGAGTAATTCCTTATGCATGTGAGGGTACAATGAATTAGAAAAAGATCATTTGTATCACATTAATAAGATGAAATTTGAAAAGACACAAAGTTCTGTAAATAACATATGCAAGAATACAAAGCTTCTTAGCATAATACAGACAAATGATCTAACAAGATTAAATGAATAGCTTGAGAATAAAGGAAACCAGATAGACAAAGAATGAAAAATCCTTCTGTATTAATTTCGTTATGATTTATTTACACTTTTAGAAATAAGCCAAGTTCTTCCTCCTTCAAAATGGCGAGGAGAGGCCATTATATAGTTTACAAATTAGTTACTCTTGGTAACTACTTCTTTAACTAATGTTTAGTTAAAGGGCTGCAAATCACAATACCTCAACTAATTACAAAAAATCCGAGAGGAAAAGGGGGAAGAGAAGAGAAGAATTAGGAGAAGAAGACAGGTGCTCATGACTGGGAGGGACCCACCGACTTTAAGATCCACTGTCTGAATCTCTTCAACGCCTCTACTATGTCTCTGCCTCATGGGACTGATGTGTTGGTAGTAAACTGAGTCAAAAATCCGAGGCACATCTCCATTTCTTTGTCAAATTCGACATGAGTATGATAATCCTTGTTCGCTTCCTCTATAGCTGATTGAAGAGAGAAGATCTCCTTCATCTTTTCCTTGGAAATGGAACTCTCCTTAAATAGATCACCTTTGACAAAAGCTCTGAATTGAGCTTTGATTTATTGTAAGGAGAGAGGCACACCAGAAGTCTCATCATGAAGATGGCAATGTATATCTTTGAAGGTAGATATAACTAGTGTTTTGAAGGCCTCACCCTTCTGCCAACTATTTCTTAATTCTCCCAAAGCCTCCTCCAAGACCTTGATCTTCCATTCCATGTTGTAGACCCAGGACTTTAACAAATTATCCTTTGTATCTTCAAAGACCTTGCTTGCCAATAAAATGTTTTCATCTGTTTGTCCCATGAGGCAGAGGTCTACTATGCAACTGCTCCAAAGTTTAAGTTCTTTATCTATGATCCCAATAGTGGAGGAGAGCTTCTGTTGCAAGTTGTTCACCTTCCCTTGGAGTTTGAAAGAATTATCAATGAATTTCAATCCTGCAACAAGCATATCATCCACCATGGCCTCCATAGCTCTGCCATAGACAGAATACTTGTGCATATCTTTGATACTCTGTAATTCATCTTGGCTCAGAATTATAGGTGGTGGAAGAGTAGTCAATGGGGTAGGATCTAAAACTTTGTCCTTGGACAAAATGGATTTGGTGAAACTTGTAAGAATCTGGGCTTGTTCTTCCAATTGTTCTATGGTTTGCTGCCCTTTCTCTACCCTCCCAATGACTATGGTGACAGTTTCCTGAAGATTGTGGATCTCACCTTCAGGGGTAGATTCTCCCATGGGAATTCTTGAGAGCTCAAGATCAGACACTTGCAAATCTTTCTCTGGCTTGTCTACCTTAGGCTTGGCTATCTCCAGGAATTGTTGACCTTGAGCGTTAGACACTATCCTGAAGGTAATTCTAGCTTTTTTGGCATGAGTAAGAGGAGTAGTGCCTAACAAGGCCGCCACAACATCAAAATTTGGTCCTGAGATCCAGGAGGAAGACTTTCTCTTCCTACTATCGACAAGAGGCTGAACCCATGCAAAAGAGGAGGAGGAAGAAGCAGGTGGGGCAAGAGGACCAAGAGATAGAGAACTCATGGCACCCAAGGTTTGTACTGATGTTGCCTTGAGTTGAGATATGAGTGGAGCGCTTGGGGCTCCTGGTGTAGATGATGTGAATCTAGCTGTAAGAGGTTGAAATACCTCCAAAAACACACATAAACAGCTTTGCAAATAAAACCAAGAGTTTCACAATAGCTTACTTCTCATTCTAGAATTCACACTACTCTATTACATCATTACAATTCTCCTTTTATTTCAAGACTACTCTAAAACCCTAAAATGCCAAAAACCCTAAAATGCAAAACAACTTGGATTGACCCCAAAATTTGCGTGCCAAATATTCATTCATAAATTAGGGATCACATGAAATTTTAACTTATTCTGACAAACACAACAAAAGTTATTAAAGTTCTAAGACCTAGTCAAAAGTGGAAAAAACATTCAGAGCCAATTTTAGGCCACTAGATGATGGAATCTGAGCCCAAAAACGTGCCAAAATGAGCACAACATTGTAAGAAAAGTTTACCCCAGCATAGTACTAATGTATATCTACCACCCTGTAAAATTTCAGGACGATCCAACGGTCGGATCAAAAGTTATGGCCTCTGCAAGTTATGCTCCCGCATCATTCTCCCCTGGTTGAAAAGAATTCAGCTCCTGCAAAATTTTTTGACAGAACTCATCTAATTTTGCACTGTCAATTTTCCTCAACTCCCACTCAGGAATCCAAGTGTTTTCTTCTTGCTACAAACCTTCCCACTATACCAAATATCTGTTGTAGCTCCCATGTCTATTAGTGATTGTCTTTTGGTCCAAGACACGCATTACCCTTTCCTTTTTCTTCTTCAGCATCTGTTGCTTCCAGTTTATTTCTTCCTCCTCTGCAACATTTTCATCATGACCTGGAAACTTATATAAATCAGAAACATTAAAAAATGGTGAGATAGCAAAGTTTTCAGGTAGCTCCACCTTGTAGGCATTATCATTCATTTTCTTCAGAATCCTACATGGCCCAATCTTCTTATACTTGAGTTTATTATATGTACCCTTTGGAAACCTCTCTTTTCTAAGATGAACCATCACCATATCTCCTTCTTCAAATACACTTACTCTCCTATTAGCATCTGCAGCTGTTTTATATTGTGCATTACTCACTTTCAGCTTTTCCCTCACTTCATCTTGTAGCTGTAGAATGTGTTCTGCAAATGCTTCTGCGTCATCACTAGTTTCATCTTCACCTGGTAGAACAATTAGATCAGGGACCCCCTTCGGATTCCTACCATACACAATCTAGAAAGGATACCTCCCTATTGACCTATTTATGGAGCTATTATATGCAAACTCAGCTTGAGGTAAAGCTAAGTCCCATTGTTTTGGCTTTTCTCCAACTATACAACGTAGGAGATTTTCCAAGCTTCTGTTCACTACTTCAGTCTATCCATCAGTCTGGGGGTGATATGCACTACTGAACTGTAGTTGTGTCCCCAATTTCTTCCACAGAGTCCTCCAAAAGTGACTCAAAAAATTCGTTTCCCGATCTGAAGTGATCGTTTTTGGAATTCCATGCAATCTAACCACTTCTGAAAAAAACAAATCTGCAATTCTGGAAGCATCATTAGTTTTTTAACAAGAAATAAAATGTGCCATCTTAGAGAATCTATCAACCATGACAAAGATATAATCATTCCCTCACTATGTGTTAGGAAGCCCTAACACAAAATCCATACTCAGATCAACCCATGGCCCTGTAGGGATAGGCAATGGCATATACAACCCAGTATTCTATGCATGACCCTTAGCCATTTGACACACTCTACATCTTGCTACAACCCTACTGATGTCCCTCTTTATCTTTGGCCAATAATAATTTTCTACAACAAGAGAAATTATCTTACTTATACCAAAGTGTCTAGTCAACCCTCCACTATGCAATTCTCTTATAATATTTTCTCTCATTGAACCAGTAGGCATGCACAATTGTTTCCCCCTAAACAAATAACCGTCTTGTATCAAATAATAAAAAGAATCACTAACTACTGTAGGCTCCTTAAGCTTTCTGACAACATCACCAAAATCAGGATCACCTTCATACAATTCCTTAACTGCCTCAAACCCTAGGACTTTATTTTCCATTGTTGTCAAAAGGGCTACACGCCTACTCAAGGCATCAGCAACTTGATTCTGCTTACCAAACTTATGCTTTAAAACAAAAGTATATTCTTGCAAAAATGAAACCCATTTTTCATGCCTACTATTTATTTTCTTCTTTGTGTTTACATACCTCAAGGCTTCATGGTCAGTGAAGAGTACAAATTCCTTTGCTACCAAGTAATGTCTCCAGTTCCTTAATGCCTGAACAATAGCGTAAAATTCCACATCATAAGTAGAATATTTCCTCCTGACTTCATTTAGCTTTTCACTGAAGAATGCCACTGGTCGTCCTTCTTGACTCAACACAGCTCCAATCCCAACATGTGAGGCATCACAGTCAACCTCAAAGACCTTGCTAAAATCTGGCAATACCAAAACAAGTGCTTCTGATACTTTCTTCTTCAACAATTCAAAACTATCTGTTGCTGCCTTGGTCCATACAAACTCCCTCCCTTTTGTACACTCTGTTATGGGTGCAGCAATGCTACTGAAATTCCTGATGAACTTCCTATAAAAAGTTTCCAATCCATGAAAACTACAAACCTCTGTCACATTCCTTGGAATAGGCCATTCCGAAATTGCCTTTACTTTTTCCTCATCCATCCTCATTCCATCCCCTGATATGACAAATACCAAAAAAACAAGACTCTTCTGAAGGAATCTACACTTCTTTAAGTTTGCATATAGACTCTCTTTACGTAACAAGTCTAGCACCAATTTCAGATGTAACAAGTGTTCTTCCACTATCTTACTGAATATCAAAATATCATCAAAATAGACAACAACAAACTTACCATTGTATTCTCGGAGTACTCTGTTCATCAACCTCATGAATGTACTGGGTGCATTAGATAGCCCGAATGGCATCACCATCAACTCGTATAATCCATCTTTTGTTTTAAAAGCAGTTTTCCATTCGTCCCCTTCACGGATTTGGATCTGGTAGTAACTGCTCCGTAGGTCAATCTTGCTAAAATATCGGGCTCCCGCTAGCACATCCATCATATAATCCAATCACAGAATTGGAAACTGATACTTAATTGTGATCTTGTTTATGGCTCTACTGTCTACACACATTCTCCAGTCTCCATATTTTTTTGGAGTCAATAACACTAGAGTTGCACATGGACTCATGCTTTCTCTCACTAACCCTTTCTGTATTAGATCTGTCACTTGTCTGTTCAACTCTTCACTTTGTGTCGGACTCATCCGATAGGCTGTCGGGTTTGGAAGGGCCGATCCTGGGATCAAATCAATATGGTGTTGAATATATCGCTTTGGAGGTAACCCATCTGGTAGCTCATCTGGTATGACATCTTTCAATTCTTTTAGTATCTTTTCTGCTGCAATAGGTGTATTAAAGCCTTCTTTCTCTAGCTTCTTTGACATTAGTGCATAACAACATCCAGCTTCTTCCATTTTTGTAACAAACTCTTTTGTAGCCAATAAGCCCTCATTCTTCTCTTCTTCCTTGAAGGGTAATAAGACCACCTTTACACCATCCTTCGAAAAGGTATATGTATTTTTCCCTCCATCATGTGTAACCTTTCTATCGTATTGCCAAGGCCTACCCAGTAATATATGACATGCATCCATTGGGATAACATCACACCACACCTCATCCCTGTAGGTATTCCCAATTGAAAACTTTATAAGGCATCTTTTATCTATGGTTACTTCATTTCCTTTCTTGAACCATGATATATGATAGGGATATGGGTGCTTGTCATAGTTCAGATTCAGTTTATCAACCATTACCGTTGAAACCATATTTTCACAACTACCACCATCAATAATAATTTTACATACCTTTCCTCCAGAGGTGCATCTTGTGTGAAATATATTTGTTCGAAGCCACGAATCAGATCCAGCAACGTCACATTCTTTCTCCTTCATTGGGAAAATCATAGTCCTCCTTATCATGAGGGTTTCACCCAAGTCTGCAGCAACCTCCATTTCTTCTTCCTCTTCAGCCTCAACCAGATTTACTCGTGGTTTTTCTCCTTGCCATCTATCTTGTGTAGGATAGTGCAGACAATCAAAAGCTCTGTGCCCCTCTTCACCACGTCTGTAACATGTATATTTCCTTCGGGGGCTATTCCAGCCCCGTCCTCCATTATAACCTCTTCCCCTATGAAACCCCCTACCTCTTTGGTAGTTACCATGGCTTTGGCAAGAATCTTCATGCCCTTTTGTATTAGAGGATTCACCTTTTGTAGATTCAAATCTACCCCTACCCCTCATTGGAGATGATGATGCACCTCTCTTCACACCTCTTCTAAAATTACTCCTCTTGTTCTTTTCCTCTGCCTTTAATGCAAGTTGATAAGCAACATCTAGGCTATGGATCCGGAGCATGCTCAGCTCATCTTGTATGGTGTAACTCAACCCATTTATGTACCGTGTAGCCTTTTGTTCTTCAGACTCTCCCTATTCCACCCTAATTGATAACTTGTAAAATTCATTAGTATACTCCTCAATGCTGAGATCCTTCTGCCTTAGGTTTTGGAACCTTCGAAAGAGTTTCTGAGCATAATCTACAGGAAGAAAATTTTATTTCAACTTCTTTACCATTTTATTCCAGTTTCAGATCTTGCCCTTTCCATTCCTTTGTCTTTCATTTTCTAGGTGATCCCACCAGATCAATGCATGTCCGGCTAACTTAGTGCATGCAAACTTAACCTTCTTCTCCTCTGAAAGGGTTTTCCACTCAAAGAATTTTTACATGCGATTTAACCAGTCAATCAACTCCTCTGGTCGTAACCCTCCACCATAATCAGGAACATTAATCTTGATGTCATCATTCTTTCCCTCTAAGGCCTTGATTAATCTCTCCTCAAATGGTCTCTCATTCAAGGTTTCTTCGTCTCTCTCATTTTCTTCTTCATCTCCTCCTTCATTCATTAATGAATTCTCTTCTTCAATATCACTATCTGGGTTTGCATCCACATTTGCATGTCTCCTTCTAAGGTGGGTAACTTCCCCCGTGAGCTCAGAAATTTGTCTTTGTAGCTCCTGCATATGCCTATTCATCTGGGCATAACCTCCCCTCCCACGTCTAGCCATGGTTATATGAAACAGAGGTAAAAACTACACATAAAAATGTAATATGTTACCTTAACTATTTCCGCAAGATCAAAATCCTGCTCTGATACCAATTGATGTGAATCCAGCTGTAAGAGGTTGAAATACCTCCAAAAACACACATACATAGCTTTGCAAATAAAACCAGGAGTTTCACAATAGCTTACTTCTCATTCTGGAATTCACACTACTCTATTACATCATTACAATTCTCCTTTTATTTCAAGACTACTCTAAAACCCTAAAATGCCAAAAATCCTAAAATGCAAAACAACTTGGATTGACCCGAAAATTTTCGTGCTAAATATGAATTCCTAAATTAGGGCTCACACAAAATTTGGACTTATTCTGACAAGCACAACAAAAGTTATTAAAGTTCTAAGACCTAGTCAAAAGCAGAAAAAACATTCAGAGCCAATTTTAGGCCACTAGATGACAGAATCAGAGCCCGAAAACGTGCCAAAATGAGCCCAACCTTGCACGTTAAGTTTACCCCAGCATATTACTAATGTATATCTACCACCCTGTAAAATTTTAGGATGATCCAATGGTCGGATCAAAAGTTATGGCCTCTGCAAGTTATGCTCCCGCATCAGCAGAGGAATAAACAGTGCTTGGAAGTTCAGTGCTTTGGACTTCTTTGTCCTTATCCATTAGGGCTTCAGGGGCGCTTACAGGAGCTGGAACTTCACTCTCTTCACTTTCACTGAGAACAATAATGTTCTCTGGTCCCGAAGGTAATTTTGCATGCTTCCTCAAGGGGTCTTCCTCCACAGGCTCCTTTTTAACTTCTTTGACTTTCTTCTGATACACCTAGGTGGATGAGGAAGGAGTAGAGACTGCAGGTCCTTGAGTTGACGAGGAAAGAGGGGTTTGCATAGGTGCTTTTGATCTGGGTTTCGATGCTTCCCTCCTTGGTGTTGAAGCATCCTTGGAGGAGGATTCCATTGAGTGCCTCCTAAGCTCACGGACTATCCTATCAAACCAGATCTTGGTCCTGACTAAGACCGGAGCTAGGATTTCAGCCAAATCATCCTTCTCCTTTTTAAACCAATCCAAGTCCTCCAAGGGAGTGTGTTTGACCACATTGTCATACTCATATGAGTATAGGTCAGAATTATCATCTTGAAGCCATTCAGGAACTTGGTACAAGCTGAGTTCTTGAATCAACTGTAGAGAAAACCTGCCGTAATGCCTCCTTCTTGCTTCAAAATCATCAACATAGTCAGCCCAATAATCCTATGTGTCTGCCCTATGATGATAAGTGATCTTGATGTTCTACTCAATAAAATTTTTCAAGTCAAAGCAAGTTCTGGGCCTGAAGAAATGGACAGTAATGGGAGCTAGGGCCCTTTCTATATTTTGTGCATCCAGGGCTGTTTTGCAGGTGTAATTTCCCAAAGAGATGGGGAAGTGCAAACCAGTAATTTTCTTCTCTCTGCAGGTTCTATGCAATTTTTCCAATTTCCTGCACACTTCTATCAAGGCCATTTTGTCATTGCAGAACATAGGAAGCTTGAGAGGAGTGCTCTCATAGCCTGCAAGCCTTATATAAGAAAACTTTCTAAATTGGATGAAATAAGCACCGTAGTGCGATATCAACTCATGGCTTCATCAGAAAATCTTCTCGTTGTGTTGCTCTCAAGAAGCCAGACAATGTACATGGTGAAAGTGTCATTCACCCTTCGGAAATTGTGATTGCTGGTTTCCAGGGTGAACTGCGGGCAGTAGGCATACACGGGGTCATCCTTGTGAGCATCGATGTATGAGAAACCAAACCATTGCCTCGATGCTGCTAGAGTATACATCAGGTATGAAGTCATATAGAATTTCTTTGTTTGTTGTACATTAGATAGCTGCTCCGCTAGGTTCATACTGATGATCTCTGCCCAGTTGATACTCTGAGTCCCTTCGCACACCATGTTGATAAGTGGGCACATCCAAAAATGGAACTCATTGGTAGAGGGTAAGCCCATAATCCGAGCCAGTAGGATTATAAAGTCTGATAACTCCTCAGTGAAATTTGCATGGAAAAGAGTCTTGGAAAGACAAGACGCCCCTTTTTTAGGGTTCTTAAGCTAGGACTTCACCACCCACGCCTTATATTTTTCACTATCCTGATCAAAAAGGGCTTGTGCCTAGTTCTGAGAAATGACTATAGCATTGTCCATTTCTAGAATTCTTAGGGCAATGCCAATGGTGAAAGCGTCAAGTTTGGCAATGAGCTCCCCATGCATGTTGGCCAACTCGATCGAGTTTGGGTTAAAATGAGCACCGCAGGAGAGCACTGTATCTGCGCATTGCACTGAGATAGGAAAACCACTGGAAAAAGCCAAACCACTGTCATGGATCGTTTGTGCCATAGGTGAAGGGTTTGCATCTGTCATCCTTGCCCAAAAATCCCCAAAATCCAGGTGGCGAACTTCACTGTCCCCGATATCGGGAACGACAGACTCGAGTGGTGAAATTTGTTCCTGCCCCTAGAATTTGATCTTCATGTTGATAGTAACTCGGAGAGAAAAGCTGCAAGCTAGACTTGGGATGGAATTGCAGGGGGAATGGATACGCGCATAGGAATTTTGGTTGCAAGGGTTCGAGCAATAGATAGCATGAAAGCAGTGTGCAAAAACACATAGGGGGAAGCTCGTTATATAGCCGTTTAGGAGAGAGAAAGACAATAAATGTGCATTAAATACACATCTACCAAATTGAAAAGCAAGATATTCGGGTAGAGCGGGAAAAATTAGCACGAATGGCACTTGGTTCATTTGGGACACGAGGGACGAAAGCACGAAGTACGCAGTTCGGCCGATTTGGGCGATGCGGGGAAAAGACGCACAAATGTTCTTGGGACATGCGAGACAAAAGTACGTGAAATATGTGATTCAGCCAGATCAGACGAAAAGGGAATAACGGGTCCGGGTGAACTTGGGACATTTGGGACAAAAATTTCCGACGGGCCCGAAAAAAAACGGACTTCGGGTAAACCGGCCGATCAGGGAACAGAGAGCCTGAATGAACCTGGGACACTTCGGGTAGACTGGCCGATCGGGGAACAAAAATGTCTGACAAAAATGGACGATCCCGAAAACACACAAAATGACCCAAAAACACATATATTTTCCCAATTCCTTGACTTATCACACTACCAGGATAACAGAAAAGACACTTAACCTCAAAATTTTAATTTTCAACTTCTTAAAAGCAGGGGAATTTTGAGTGGACAACAGCTGGCTCCTTCTGGGGATGACTTGGCATGAATTCAAAGAATGAGACAAGGCAAGAATTTAGACAAACTCGGGGAAGTAGATCAGTACCTTATCCATTAGGCCACAGAGTCAAAAGCAAACCAATATAGAAGACAACACCCCAAACAAACAACACACAAAAACAAGGGAAAGAAAAGAGAACACACACTATACAGAATATACAAAGGACTCCCTAATCACCTAAGACTTAAACAGTTTCAGGTACTGCCCACTATAAGGAAGTGGGAGAGAAGAACCATCCATATAATCAAGGTAAAAATAATTCTCACCAGCAAAGTGCCTGATCTTAAAAGGTCCGAGCCAAAGGGAATCAAACTTGCCATGGCTGCCACGAGGTTCATGCCTTTTATCCCACAACAAAACAGTGTCTCCAACTTTGAAATCCCTAAGCCTGGCTTTCTTATCAAACAAGATCTTTACTTTCTGTTGGTGAGTAGATATCCTATCAGCAACTTTCAATCTATCCTCATTCAATTTGTAGAGGTACATGATCCTCTTATCCAAAGAATCGTTGAAACTGGTATCTTCAATGGCCTTCATTAGATGCAAGGCTGGTAGCTCCACTGTTACTGGAAATTGAGCTTCTACTCCATATACTACCTGAAAAGGGAGACATCCCAATGGCTCTCTTAGGTGTGATCCTATCTGCCCAAAGGGCATCATAGAGTTTCTTGTGCCAGTTTCGTTGGGACTCATTAACTAGTTTCCTTATTATAGCCACCAGATTTTTGTTTGTTGATTCGGCTTGTCCATTCCCCTGAGGATAGTAATCTGAGGAATGAGCTAGGGAGATGCCATATCCATAGCAAAAATCCATCATCTCGGTTGAAGAAAATTTTGAAGCATTATCTGTCACGATCTTGTTTGGCACACCATACCTTACCAAGATGTTTTCTTTGATAAAACTGCATACTACTTCTGAAGTAGTACTCTTTACTGGAATGGCTTCTACCCATTTGGTGAAATAATCTATGGCAGTTAATACATGGGTATGACCAGCACTAGAAGAGGGATTAAGTGTTCCAATGAAATCTAAACCCCATTGCTGAAAAGGTTCTTCGATCACAACTGGTTTAAGGGGTAAGGAGGCCAACTTGGGTCTACCCACGAAAGTCTGACAAGCCTCACATTTATCAACCCATTTTAATGCATCCTTGAACAAGGTGGGCCAATAATATCCTCCACGAAGAATCTTGTGATCAGTAATAGTTGATGAGTAGTGCCCTCCACATGCCTGATCATGAAAAGTTGAGAGTAGCTTCTTCTACTGTTCCTTGTCCACACATTTCAAAAACCTTCCATCTAACCCATGCTTAAACAAGGCATTTTCCCACAACACATATTGAACTGACCTTAGTTTAACAGCCCTCTTTTCTTTGGTAGTCAAATGAGAGGGGCATTCCCCATAGGTGAGAAAATGTGTGATATCAGCATACCATTCATCGATTGAGCCAAGAAACAAAACGGTAGGAAGATCAGCTTCATCCTCCAATAACTCATGTCCAGCTCCCTCAGCGATGAGTTCACACAAGCCTTTTCCACGAACGAGCTTAGTTGGTCTGATGTCAATGTCATATTCTTGGACCTTGACCACCCAGTTCCCTCTCTTGGATCCAAACTCTTGTTGTGTGAGAATTGACTTGATAGTTGTATCTGGCACGAAGACTGTGGAGTGAGAATTAAGGATGTAAAAACGAAATTGCTTGACAACTTTAACCACTGCAAAAGCATGTTTCTCCATTATGGTGTATCTTAGCTCATGATTTTTTAGAATGTAGCTCATGAATGCAATTGGGAGTTCATGATCATTAGAATCTTTTTGAGTCAGAACAACAGCCAGGGTGTTAACTGTGGCATAGCAATAGATAATGAAATCTTTGTTGAAATTGGGACATGCTAACACAGGAGTCTTAGCAATAGCCTTTTTAATACCTTCAAAAGCCTCTTTCCCTTCAGGAGACCAACCAAACGTCTGTTTTCCTTTCATCATTTGAGAGATATTCAAAGTTAGCTCTAAAAAATCAGGGATGAATCTCCTCAGAAAGTTAACCTTACCAAAGAAGGAGTGCACTCCTTTCTTGCTAGTTGGAAGAGGAATTTGCTGAATAGCTTGAACTCGCTCAGGATCAATTCGTATACCATCCTTGGAGACAACGTGCCCCAATAATTTCCCCTCCGTGACACAAAAAATAGATTTCTTAGGATTTAAAGAGATCCCATGTTCTCTACATTTTAGCAGAACTGTTTCTAGATGCTGGAAATGATCTGCCCTTTCTTTAGAAAATATAGTAAAGTCATCAAGATATACGATGATACAATTCCCTTTTAGAATTCCAAAGAATAAGTCCATAGCTCTCTGAAAAGTAGCACTAGAATTAATGAGCCCAAAAGGCATCCTTTTGTAAGCAAAGGTACCCCAAGGAGTAGTGAAAGCCGTTTTGTGTTGATCTACGGTATTAACTTCTACCTGGTTATATCCTGAGAAGCCATCAAGCATAGACAACATTTCAGATCCCGTTACTGCTTGCAAGACCTGATCCATCATAGGTAAGGGATAATTATCTTTTAAGGAAGCTTGATTTAGATTCCTGAAGTCAACACAGATATGAATCTCACCATTTTTCTTTCTAACAGGCACAATATTGGCAATCCATGTTGAATGATGGATAGGAAAAATGATTTTAGCCTTTAATAACTTCTGTATTTCCTAAAAGATGGTGTCAGCTATCTTAGGATTGTATTGCCTCTGCTTCTATTTAACAGGCTTAATCCCAAGTTTGAGAGGGATAAAATGCTACATCTCCTTTGGTTGAAAGGCTTTTAAGTCTTCATAGGAATAAGCAAGGACATCTTTATAATTTTTTAAAAGACTAATTACCTTATTCTTTTCTTCTGGGGTGCAACATTTTCCAATGTTCACGAGTTTAGGATCAGTAGAACTCCCAATATTAATTTTTTCATATTCAGCTGATTGTTGAGGTCCAGTAGAAGCTTTAAACTTTACATACCTGTCATGTTTGTCAAACAGTTCTTCTAAACTCACCAATCCTTTTGGAATCTTGTTTCCTTTGAGTTTGATACATCCATCCTGATCCACTTCTTCTTCTTTGGCAGCTTCTTTGTCAAAGGGCACACTTTCACGAGGCAAATTATCACTTCCTTCAAAGTACAACTGTTCAAAATTATCCTTGAGTTCTAAGAAAGAAAGCAAGTGTTGATCGTCATTGAAAACTTGCCAATTACTTGTATTATCAGGTACACTGGGTCTATGGATCATCTCGATGGTGAACTTATCTTGAGAAAAGTCAGGATGAGGTATAAGCAGTGACCCTGAGACTGCTAGTGAATCAGCCCTGGTATTCTCTTCCCTAGGCATTGCTTCGATGGAGAAAGCGTCAAGAAATTCAATGGAGTCCCAAACCTGATTCCTGTAATGTTTCAACCTTCTATTCTTTACCTGGAAGAGGTTCCTAACTTGCTTGACAATCAATTCTGCATCCCCACGAGCTAGAAGATTCTTCACACCTTGTTCTTTTGCCACCTGGAGTCCAAGAATGAGAGCTTCATACTCTGCTGTATTATTGGTATTTTCAAATTGCAACTTGAATGAGAAAGGATGAATGCTTCCTTCAGGTGACACCAATATGACACCAGCTCCAGAACCAGCTGAAGAACAACTTCCATCAAACTCTAGTATCCAAACACCATTAGGATCTTTAGGTGACACTTTGGGGAGTTGGATTTCTTCTGGAGACATAATCATGTAGTTGTCGTGACCCATATCCTCATAGAGTATTTGTGCTTTGGGATCATCAGTTTTTTGTACAATATACTCAGACTGCTTCTCAGGCAGCAGCTTCTTCATTTTCCCATTAACAGGTATGAGGGCATGTGACCAATCCATTTGAATTTCTCCACCCACATCCTTACAGAAATTTCTACTTAGCAGCATCCCATATGAAGGAGGAATGTCTGCTACTAGGATAGTAGCCAAAACTTTCTTCTCCTGCAAAGTAACAAAAGCCACTTGTGCGTCCTTAATTCTTCTGACCAAGGGCACTTCCTTACTCTCCATGGAATAACAAGATCCGTAAGTACGTGTGAGATTCAAGCCTAAGGCATGAGCTACTTTGGCAGGCATTACATTGTCTGATGCTCCTGAGTCTATGACGCAATTACTGAGCCTATGGCCAGCTATAAGGAGTGTTACATAGAATGGTTTGATTTTGTCATTGGGTGAGGTGACAGCGGCTACCAGATTAGGCTGTGGTGCAGAAGAAGGAGTGGGTAAAAGGCCTTTAGAGGTAGTTTTAGAATGAGAATTGACAAAGTGAATCATTTTTGCAAAAGCCTTGGGATGGGTTTGATAATATTCAACCTCTGAGATTTGAACCTTAGTCTTTTTTAGGTGATCAATAATATCGAAAGACCCAGAAGTGGATGGGTTATCATCACTTGAGATCCTAGTTTTATCAATTTTAGGGGAAAAAGAAGTAACTTTAGTAGCAGAATTGACAGGACTCACCTTTGGTGTAGATGAAATGGGGATAGGAGATCCTCTTTTTGCAATTACAGGGATAGTTGTCAGCTTCTCTTTAGATTTTTTGGTGGGTTGCATCACTTTCTCCCTCTGATTTGTCTGCTCTCAAGTCATGACAGCGTATGATTCGCTATTCATGTCTACTACTACTTCATCATAATCATCTCCTTCATCAACGCCTTCAGTGGTGAAGAAATTAACTCGAGATCCCTCAAGTTCATCTGTTTCATCATCAACCTCTTCAACAAATTCCTCACAATCTTCATTAACCTCCTCATCCTCTGGTTCTTCAACTTCACAGGTTGCATTGACAGGAACTTTAATAGGAGGTCCTTCAAGCGCTAGCCTTGTTTGAGAAGCAGGAAAATGATTTCTGGGCTGAAAATTCCTCCTTGGAACATCTGCATATGGAGTATGCTGAGCCAATTGTTTCTTAATGGCGATGAGATCATTTGCAAGTTTTTGTACCAATGGATCAGTATTAGGTCCAGGAGTGGAAGAGGAGGAAGAAGCAGACTTAGATTTAGAAGAGTCTCTCCTCAACTTCCTTGACATGATTAAATCATCTTTAACACTAACAGCAAGAGTTTGATCCTCGGCCAATGTTGCGAGATTAGCCCTTCTCAGTGCATAACTAACTTCAGGCAATTGGGTGTTTAGGAAGAAGCATTTTTGAATTTGATCTACAGGTTGAGTATTTGGTGGAATTTTGTTAATCAACTTGTTGAATCAAGCCACAAATTCTCTAATGGGCTCTTTTGATTCTTTCTTTATTTGAGAAATTTGGGCTAAATAAGCATGCACGTCTTCCACCGGTTTAAAACAGTTTTCAAACCTAGTTCTCATTGTGTTCCAGCTAGTGATAGCTCCGGCCAGAAGGTGATAGAACCAATCAGCAGCATTATCTTGTAAAGTCTCAACAAAAATCCTTAGAGAGACGTCTTCGTGTTCAACTCCCAGAACTCCACATGCAACTATGAAGGCTGCGATGTGTTCATTAGGATGTACTTTACCATCACCCTTAAATTTAGGAAAGTTCTTCTAATTACCTCTGGGTAACTCATGCAAAGGCTGAGGAAGGGCAAGAGGCCCAACACGATGACCCCAAGGCAATGGTGCCGCCATTCTTGGAAAAATGGCTTGAAGAGGAACTAAAACACCAGCAAGAATCAGAGCTCGAAGATTAGGACTGATTTGTTCTAAAGGAATACCACTCGTAGGGATTCTATTTTTGACATGAGGAGTGCTTGTTGAATGAGCTCTTATATTTCTTTGTGTTGAAGGGAAAGGAAACCCCTGCTGTTCCAAAATTTGAAACTGAGAATCTTCAATACCAAGGGCCCTTCTCCCTCGAGTAAAACGTGGAGTCTCCAGATCAAAAGGTGATCGATAAATGATTATAGAACTGGAATATGATTCCCTAGCAGAGTCGCCAAAAACTGTTGGTCGTCAAAAAGGACTTCAAGAAGAGCAACAGTCAGGGGACAAGAAGTCCCTCCTCTTTAATGGGAGAGGTTCCCTTATTCAGAAACGAACCTATTTACACACATACAAAGCATGTTTTTACTATGGAACTTGGATATTATGAAAGTGTTTTCTAAAAGGATCATCAATCACAAAAGGACTGAGGAATGAAAATGTGAGAATGAGCAGAAAGGCACCATTCAGAATTATAGATGACAGAGTAATTCCTTATGCATGCGAGGGTACAGTGAATTGGAATAAGATCATTTGTATCACATTAATAAGATGAAATTTGAAAAGACACAAAGTTCTGTAAATAACATCTGCAAGAATACAAAGCTTCTTAGCATAATACAGACAAATGATCTAACAAGATTAAATGAATAGCTTGAGAATAAAGGAAACCAGATAGACAAAGAATGAAAAATCCTTCTGTATTGATTTCGTTATGATTTATTTACACTTTCAGAAATAAGCCAAGTTCTTCCTCCTTCAAAATGGTGAGGAGAGGCCATTATATAGTTTACAAATTAGTTACTCTTGGTAACTACTTCTTTAACTAATGTTTAGTTAAAGGGCTGCAAATCGCAATACCCCAGCTAATTACAACAAATCCAAAAGGAAAAGGGGGAAGAGAAGAGAAGAATTAGGAGAAGAAGATAGGTGTTCATGACTGGGAGGGACCCACCGAATTTAAGATCCACTGTCTGAATCTCTTCAACGCCTCTACTATGTCTCTGCCTCATGGGACTGATGTGTTGGTAGTAGACTGAGTCAAAAATCTGAGGCACTTCTCCATTTCTTTGTCAAATTTGACATGAGTATGATAATCCTTGTTCGCTTCCTCTATAGCCGATTGAAGAGAGCAGATCTCCTTCATCTTTTCCTTGGAAATGGAACTCTCCTTAAATAGATCACCTTTGACAAAAGCTCTGAATTGAGCTTTGATTTCTTGTAAGGAGAGAGGCACACCAGAAGTCTCATCATGAAGATGGCAATGTATATCTTTGAAGGTAGATATAACTAGTGTTTTGAAGGCCTCACCCTTCTGCCAGCTATTTCTTAATTCTCCCAAAGCCTCCTCCAGGACCTTGATCTTCCATTCCACGCTGTAGACCCAAGACTTTGACAAATTATACTTTGTATCTTCAAAGACCTTGCTTGCCAATAAAATGTTTTCATCTGTTTGTCCCATGAGGCGGAGGTCTACTATGCAACTGCTCCAAAGTTTAAGTTCTTTATCTATGATCCCAATAGTGGAGGAGAGCTTCTGTTGCAAGTTGTTCACCTTCCCGTGGAGTTTGAAAGCTTCATCAATGAAGTTCAATCCTACAACAAGCATATCATCCACCATGGCCTCCATAGCTCTACCATAGACATAATACTTGTGCATATCTTTGATACTCTGTACTTCATCTTGGCTCAGAATTACAGGTGGTGGAAGAGTAGTCAATGGGGTAGGATCCAAAACTTTGTCCTTGGAAAAAAGGGATTTGATGAAACTTGTAAGAATCTGGGCTTGTTCTTCCAACTGTTCTATGGTTTGCTACCCTTTCTCTACCCTCCCAATGACTCTGGTGACAGTTTCCTGAAGATTGTGGATCTCACCTTCAGGGGTAGATTCTCCCATGGGAATTCCTGAGAGCTCCAGATCAGACGCTTGCAAATCTTGCTCTGGCTTGTCTGCCTTAGGCTTGGCTATCTCCAGGAATTGTTGACCTTGAGCGTCAGACACTATCCTGGAGGTAATTCTGGATTTTTTGGCGTGAGTAGGAGTAGTGCCTAACAAGGCCGCCACAACATCAAAATTTGGTCCTGAGATCTGGGAGGAAGACTTTCTCTTCCTACTGTCAACAAGAGCCTACACCCATGAAAAAGAGGAGGAGGAAGAAGTAGGTGGGAAAGAGGACCAAGAGACAGAGAACTCATGGTGTGCAAGGTTTGTACTGCTATTCCCTCAAGTTGAGATATGAGTGGAGCGCTTAGGGCTCATGGTGCAGAGGAATCAACAGTGCTTGGAAGTTCAGTGCTCTAGACTTCTTTGTACTTATCCATTGGGGCTTCAGGGGTGCTTGCAGGAGCTGGCACTTCACTCTCTTCACTTTCACTAATAACAATAATGTTCTCTAGTCCCAAAGGTAAATCTACATGCTTCCTCAGGGGGTCTTCCTCCACAGGCTCCTTTTTAACTTCTTTGACTTTCTTCTGATACACCTGGGTGGATGAGGAAGGAGTAGAGACTGCAGGTCCTTGAGTTGATGAGGCAGGAGGGGTTTGCACAGGTGCTTCTGATCTGGGTTTCGATGCTTCCCTCCTTGGTGTTGAAGCATCCTTGGAGGAGGATTCCCCTGAGTGCCTCCTAAGCTCACGGACTTTCCTATCAAACCAGATCTTGGTCCTGACTAAGACCGGAGCTAGGATTTCAGCCAAATCATCCTTCTCCTTTTTAAACCAATCCAAGTCCTCCAAGGGAGTGTGTTTGACCACATTGTCATACTCATATGAGTATAGGTCAGAATTATCATCTTGAAGCCCTTCAGGAACTTGGTACAAGCCGAGTTCTTGAATCAATTGTAGAGAAAACCTACCGTAATGCCTCCTTCTTGCTTCAAAATCATCAACATAGTCAGCCCAATAATCCTCTGTGTCTGCCCTATGATGATAAGTGATCTTGATGTTCTGCTCAATAAACTTTTTCAAGTCAAAGCAAGTTCTGGGCCTGAAGAAATGGACAGTAATGGGAGCTAGGGCCCTTTCTATATTTTGTGCATCCAGGGCTGTTTTGCAGGTGTAATTTCCCAAAGAGATGGGGAAGTGCAAACCAGTAATTTTCTTCTCTCTGCAGGTTCTATGCAATTTTTCCAATTTCCTGCACACTTCTATCAAGGCCATTTTGTCATTGCAGAACATAGGAAGCTTGAGAGGAGTGCTCTCATAGCCTGCAAGCCTTATATAAGAAAACTTTCTAAATTGGATGAAATAAGCACCGTAGTGCGATATCCAACTCATGGCTTCATCAGAAAATCTTCTCGTTGTGTTGCTCTCAAGAATCCAGACAATGTACATGGTGAAAGTGTCATTCACCCTTCCGAAATTACGATTGCTGGTTTCCAGGGTGAACTGCGGGTAGTAGGCATACACGGGGTCATCCTTGTGAGCATCGATGTATGAGAAACCAAACCATTGCCTCGATGCTGCTAGAGTATACATCAGGTATGAAGTCATATAGAATTTCTTTGTTTGTTGTACATTAGATAGCTACTCCGCTAGGTTCATACTGATGATCTCTACCCAGTTGATACTCTGAGTCCCTTCGCACACCATGTTGATAAGTGGGCACATCCAAAAATGGAACTCATTGGTAGAGGGTAAGCCCATAATCTGAGCTAGTAGGATTATAAAGTCTGATAACTCCTCATTGAAATCTACACAAAAAAGAGTCTTGGAAAGATGAGAGGCCCCTTTTTTAGGGTTCTTAAGCTAGGACTTTGCCACCCGCGCCTTATATTTTTCACTGTCCTGATCAAAAAGGGCTTGTGCCTGGTTCTGAGAAATGACTATAGCATTGTACATTTCTAGAATTCTTAGGGCAGCGCCAATTGTGAAAGCATAAAGTTTGGAAATGAGCTCCCCATGCACGTTGGCCAACTCACTCGAGTCGGGGTTGAAATGAGCACCGCAGGAGAGCACTGTATCTACGCATTGCACTGAGATAGGGAAACCACCGGCAAAAGCCAAACCACTATCATGGATCATTTGTGCCATAGGTGAAGGGTTTGCATCTGTCATCCTTGCCCAAAACTCCCCAAAATCAAGGTGGCAAACTTCACTGTCCCTGATATCAGGAACGACAGACTCGAGTGGTGAAATTTGTTCCTGCCCCTGGAATTTGATCTTCATGTTGATAGTAACTCGGAGAGCAAAGTTGCAAGCTAGACTTGGGATGGAATTGCAGGGGGAATGGATACGCGTGCAGGAATTTTTGTTGCAAGGGTTTGAGCAATAGATAGCATGAAAGTAGTGTGCAAAAATGCATAGGGGAAGCTCGTTATATAGCCGTTTAGGAGAGAGAAAGATAATAAATGTGCATTAAATACACATCTACCAAATTGAAAAGCAAGATATTCGGGTAGAGCGGGAAAAATTAGCACGAATGGCACTTGGTTCATTTGGGACACGAGGGACATGAAAGCAAAGTACGCAGTTCGGCCGATTCAGGAAATGCAGGGAAAAGATGCAAAATGTTCTTGGGACATGCTGGATGAAAGTACGTGGAATACGTGATTTGGCTGGATCAGACGAAAAGGGAACAATGGGTCCGGGTGAACTTGGGACATTTGGGACAAAAAGTTCTGACGGGCCTGAAAAAAAAATGGACTTCGGGTAAACTGGCCGATCGAGGAATAGAGAGCCTGAATGAACCTAGGACACGCGGGACAAAAATGTTCGACAGGCCCAAAAAACACACAAAATGACCCAAAAAACGTAGATTTTCCCAATTCCTTGACTTATCACACTACCAGGATAACAGAAAAGACACTTAACCTCAAAATTTTAGTTTTCAACTTCTTAAAAGTAGGGCAATTTTGAGTGGACAACAGGTGGTAATAGTAGTTCCTAGTGTTTGGTCCCTCATTAAGGTCTCATAGCTTTATATTTATATGGTTCTCTTGTGATAATTTCATAATTAACGCCGAAAATGCCGACCACTAAAAATATGAAAATCTCAAATGGCTAGAAAGTTCCCAAAAGGTGTGTGTAAAGGGGAGAAAGGATCAGGGCACTCGGGGCACTCCAGTACTAGCCTGAGAAACCCATTCAAGGGTAAAATGATGCGGAATGACAAAAATAGATTGGGAAAGTATGTGTTGAAGGCTGACAGTGATGACTGGAAGCAAAGTAAAAAGGCCAAAGGACATGGGTTAGTTAATATTTTCTTTACTCAAAAACCATATGAATAGTAATATGAGATCCAGACTAAATAATACCCAAAGTGTGTTTTTTTGTGTCTATAGAACAAATGGATGAAATGTATGCATAACAACATGTTTTTGGGACTTGTGCTTGTAGATGTGAGCTGCTTATTTTTTCTTGTAAGGATGGACTTGCAAAAGAAGAGAAAATAAGTATTGAAAGTCTCATATGTGAAAAATTAGAGTAACATGTGTATAAGTAAGTAAAAGTGTGTAGAAAGAAAGAGTAATGGAAAGAGTTCACTTGATGTATATGATAATATAGGATTGAAATTTGTCTTGTTTTCTTTGGATATGTTTTTGGATTTGAGCATCTTGTTGCCAAGGGTGATATATTTAGGTGATCACATGCTAAAAGAGATTTTTTGGGTGATCTCATGCCAATGATGAGTTTTTAGGTTATATCAAGCTAAGAACAAGTTTTTTGGGTGATCTCACACCAAGAAAAGAGTGTTGGGGAGAGACATATATTTTTCTCTCCTTCTAGGATGCTTCTCAAAGTGCCACTACAAATTAACACGTCCCAATTTTTAACCAATTGAAAATTATTGAAGCCAATTGTAATTGAATTTTAATTAAGAGAATGAATTATGTAACTAAAGGATAATGCCTAATATTGTAGATCTATATTGTAACCTACTAGAAATTATGTTGAACTAAGAAATTGTCTATTTTTCCCCCATGACACAAGCACCTAGGTGGAACACAAGTTCCCACCATTCATGTCTACTATTAGACGTTAGTGTATGCTCTTTATTTGTGACACAATTCTAGTTCTAAACCATTATGTAATTGCATGCCTTTTCCATTTTTGTACCGTGTTGTTCTATTCTAGAGCTCTGAGCTATTGGAAGGGTGATTTGTTTACCCAATAGATGTCTCCCTTATTTGGGGTGCATGTAAAAAATATAGGAATATGTGGCCCAAAGGAGAGGACTTGATTCTGATATGCATATCTAAGAGTGGATACCTACAAGGGGTAGGGGATGTGCATGGTAGAAACCAAGGAACATGCAAACAAGATAGGCTACAAACAAAAGTTAGTGAAAAAGAGGTAGTATGCAATAGAAGACAATGTAGCAAGAAAATATGAAGACAAGATGTACTATGACAAGAGGGTCACATACGTGGGATATCACTCATAATTTCACAAGTTAATCAATTCCAATGTGGCCTTAAGAAAACAGTGATCAAACATAGCATAAGGAATTTCTCGCAAACAAGAGAAAATAATAGTAACAAGAAGTGGCAGATAACCATGGCTGTATAGAGTCCTGTAAGGAAAATTCTACACATGAAGCACCCGTTAACATGTTAGAAAGATAAATAGTATGTCAAATCTTATATAGATCAGTGAAAGGTAAGTGATAGTGACTATAAGTACTAAATATTGTAACAATAGGACCTGTGAGTGTGTAGTATGAGATTAGTAAAGATTGATGCCCCTAGGAGCCTCGGTGTAAAAAGTAGTGTCGACCATCATAAATAGTGTAAGAATATTTAAAATTCATGCATTAACCTTAAGATACCATGTAAATGCGCATGTGTGTATATAAAAAATTAATGACATACTAAGTATCCAACTAGCATAGGAAACACAATGTAACGTGTAAGTAGTATGAGCTAATAAAAGTAAAGAAAACTAAGATGTTTAGATATTGTGTGTATGTGATGGTGTGCTGCGATATGTAAAATGTGTAGATGAAAGGATTCATGTTTCCCCCTAATGGATGTGTGTGATATGAGGTTCATTTAGGAATGCTCCCTCAACAGCCAAGTATGAATCATAGAATAAGAGTGCGTCATTGAGAAATGAAGATAAAGTATGTGTATAAGAGATGTGGTGATTCTCAGAAAGATGGGCATGAAGCATAGAGCATGAGAAATAGAACTTGAGAGTAACTAGATGTGAGAAGTGAGGTTAATTTATGAATTATTCCCTTAACAGTCAAATATGAACCATAGAACAAAAGTGCATCATTGGGTAATGAAGTTAAAGTATGTTTTCGAGAGTTGTGATAGTGCTCAGAAAGTTAGTCATGAAGAACAGAGAATTAAGTATAGTAAATAAGATATGAGTAGACAATATATACAACTAATAGTGACAAAGGGGGGGAAAGAATCATGATTCCCACCAAGTATATAAGGGATAGAAATCTATTTGATGATAGTGAAGATAAAAGACCCCATAAATTATACCCAAGGAGGAGAATTCATGTGACTGAGGTCTAGGACTGGTGGTGTAGGAGAATATCTATATGTTTGTGAGGGAGATTGTACACACCCAAACTTGCATGTGCTACATTATTGGAAAATGGTTACAAAATTCCTCAATGATGATTCATCTCCTTTCAGAAGGTTTTCGAGTTCCTAAGCTCATTCGTAGTATATATTTGTAGCATATATGCTTATACTTATCTTTTCCATGATTTCTTCAAGCTACCCACTCATTTCTGTGCATGTTTTTGCCTTTAGAGTCAGGACCACCACCCTTCCTGGGTGGTGGTTCTAAAACCACCACCTAGGTAGGGCGGCAGGATAGTGACTTCTACCCTATGCAAAATGTCGGTCATGCACGCTTTTTCCTAAACTCTTCATGCATGGTTTTAACAAGTGTGATTTCACTCAACTTGTCTTCCAAGGCACATTTGTGAACTAAACTACCTAAAAATAGTTTTGATTGCATGGTATTCCTTCCCTCATCTATTTTTAAATAGATATAATTAGTTTGAACTACATCTTCACCTAATGATTTGGCACTCTAAGGCTTCCTTGTGCAGGAAGGCACATCCTAGCCAATTCCTATATATTAAATTCTTGTAATTAAGCAAATGGCCTGAGAATTTTGTGTATCTTACATAGTATTGTTGCAACAATCCTGCTACAAATTACATATCCAAGCTCTATTCACTTGTGATATCTTTCTTCCACCTACATTACAACCATACTACATTCCCAATTCCTTGGACTCATATGCACACCTAGAGAATGAAAGTATAAATTGAGGTGACAACTCATCACACAACTGGATTTACCTCTATTATGTGAATTCCAAGTTGGATTTGTTGTTTGATTTCCTTCATTTCTGCAATTTATCATTGTTACTTCATATCAAATAGAGTAGAAATCAATTTCCTTTCATTTTTTAGTAATTAGTTAATTTCCAAGAGCATTTAAATCATTAAAAGCAACTCCCAGTGACAGATCCTCTTCTTCCCATCCCTATGGATCTGAAGGAGAGAATATCTATAGGATTTTGTCTACATATCATAGATTATTTGGAAAAGTTCTTGTTTTAATTTATTGTAGTTTAAATACACTCAACATAGGTGAATAACCACACCGGGTCATTTTGCTTGTTTAGTTTTAGTGTAGAAGTAGACTTGATTATTTAGAATAAAAGATCTTTTTTGTTTGTGATTGTAATATTTCAGTTTTTGTGATTTTTTTAGATTAGTTTCCTTTTAGAATTATCATATATTTTTAGTCTCAACTTAGTCAATTTATACACTTCAAACTAACATTGAGATTCAGGAAAACAAACCATGGGGAATTTACACTACCCGTTCATAGCATCTAAATATCCCCTTTTCCAACTCAACTATAGGAGATCACACTACCAGATCTTAGTCACTGATCCTCCTATAGTTAGCAACACACATTCAACATCTATTTCTGTGGCACAACCTTGAGGATTCAAGTGTGGTTGAATATTGCAGTCAATTTTCATATGTACCAATTGGTGAATGCAACATGAAGGATTAATTCCTTCTTGTTTCCTTTTATTTCATTATTATTACTGCACCTCTCCATTTCTTCCCCTATTTTGGAAGGTATTTTATGCTTTCTAAAATATGTCTAGAAGAGAGTTTGGTGGGCCATTTGGCTCTAATAGATATTACACCAATGTTCAAATAAAACATTCCCCTTCTCTTTCAGGGTGGGGATAAAATTACACTAGAAACGTTCAAACCTCCCCTAATTATACTTCAAACCCCATTAGCTATGTCAGGATGGAGCAGTTTGATAAACTGTTAAAAATTAAATACGGTCAACCCAATGCAAACCACATTTTTATCACAAATGGAATAGGTTCTTACGATAGAGTCTTGTCAAGACCTCACATTTCCATGAAATCAACAGAAGATGATACATTTGCATGAATAACTAATACTCTTTATCAAATAGATGAGTCTTTAGATATAATTAAGGCTACAACCTCTGAGATTTTGAATGTATATCCTAAGATTCTTACTTCTGAGGAAGACAAGAATTATAACACTGAACAATTCATAACAAGGTATCATGAGTCAGCTCAATCAAACCCTACACCATAGGCACCCCAAAAAGGGACTCAATCCTCTCCCAATGATCTCATTTCTATTGTAGTGGTGAGGATTAGAGAGCTAGAAAGTTTCAAGACTTCATAAACAACACATGTAGTAGGGTAGAACACGGGGTATCTAGTTGACAACAAAGGATACATCACTTGTAACGAGAGACCAACACAATATCCTATACAATAAGGTTATCTGGTTCATTAAAATCTAGGTGATCTTCTTATATGATTAGACACACTAGGGATGGGTCCTCATCCTTCTCAAGCTTATCCTATGCAAGGGCTAGCTGGAAGTACATTCCCGAATACAACCACAATAGGTATTGCGATGTTCCCTAATTTTACACCCACTAGTCCATATCTTGGTACTATCCCACATTACATGCATATGTATTCAAAAACTCCCCAGATGGACCCATATGCCATTCCCACTCCCTACATGTGATATCAAGGGACCCCATATGTTCCCATCAATGCTTATAATGCATCTTATCTAACTTCTCCTCCTCCACATCCTCATCAAGGATATTCAATGGTGGAATCTTACACAATGCATACATACACTGAGTACTTAATGGAGCCTCTTGACTTCACCATACGTGGTGTCATGATTTCACACCCATTTCTAGATCTTCCAAAATTTAAGGAAGAAGGAGACCCAAACAATCACATCAAGTCCTATGCTACTGCTATCAGGGAATTTCTTCCTTGGGATGTTGTAGTGGCTAAGATATTTCCAGAGACTCTTGAAGGAATCACATTGGATTTGTATTAACTATTCTGGAAGCTTCTATACATTCCCTTAAATAACTTGTTTTCGAGTTAATCAAAAATTTGACATGAATAAGTTGTTGCTTACAGGTATTATGGAGTTACTACATATTAGATAGGAGAAAAATGAATCTACTGCCAGTTTCATCCAGAGAAGGCACCAATTTCTCTATTCCACTACAAGTGTTCCCAACATGGACCAGATGGAACTTTGTAAGCTTTTCCTTCACTCACTCAATTGAGAGACTAGGGAGGAATTCCATAAGTTTCCTTTCTAGAGTTACAAGGAAGTATTGGAAGGTGCACTTCATATTGACTAAGCTGTTATAGACAGTGGCTGTAATATCTATGGTCCTAATGGGAAATTGGTATCCCCAAATAAAAATAATGAAAATTATCAAAACAATGATGCCAATAACTAAGGACCTAAGGGTGTGAATCGCAATCATGGTGCTACCACGAATAGTGCTACTGATCAAGCTAAGAATGATAGTTTCATGAACAATTATAACACTAAAAATAACAACAACTTGGGAAATCAAATAGGCCCTAACACTGTGTCATATGTCAACATAGTTTATGTAAATCATCCTCCAAAAAAGAAAAATAAAACCAAAGGCCAAAAACAATATCAAAACTCTAGCCAAGGGGAAATGAATTGTGGTTATAACAACCATATCCAATAATATAACTGAGGTTATAATCAACAGCAACAAGATTCTTATCAAAGGAAAAGAGATTATGACCCTAACCTATATTGTGGTTTCTATAGGGTTTGAGGTCATGATGATAGGAATTTCCACGATTTCAACAAGTTTCTACAAAGACTTCCCAAAAACCAAAGGAAGCTATTTGTAGACATGTTCCTAGAAAATCCTGAAACAAAATCGCAACCTAGTCATACCAAACATGTCACACTTAAAAATACTAACCCTAAACATCCTAGGATTCCCAAGTGAATCCTAAAAATATAAAAAAGGGTATTACTATAGGAAACAATGACCATTAATCCTCAATTTCTGACAACTTTCAGGTTGTTCCTAACCCTCATTCAAACGATAATACAAACATCTTGGGGTTAGTTGAGATAGATTTCAAGGAAGAAATTAGTGCAACAACTTGGTCAAAGGAATATGGTTCATAACCCTTACCCACTCCTTCCTTCACATGGGATGACATTCCTACAATCGCTAAACTAGTAGGATCCTATGATTTAATATCGGATTTGAACAAGACCTTTTCTCACATTTCATTTCTAATTTTTTTGAAGAATTCAACTGCGCATTGTTGTGCATTTATCAATGCAATAGGTATTGTTCATCTAATCAATGTTACGTGACCTCCTAGTGCTCAAATAAATCATATTGACTTTGATATACATCCTCCTAGAAAGAATGATAGGGATAATGGGTTTGTTTTCAATATAGACAAGATGCCATTTCACGTAGAAATTTCCCAAAGAGGTAATACTACCTTATTATTATAAGTTTGGGTTTATACCAATTACATTAAGAGATCCATGATTGATGATGCGGCTGTTGTAAATTTGGTTCCCTTCTCTTTCTTGCAGAAGTTGGGATATGGAGAGACAAATTGTTCATGTATAAGAAACACATTACAGGGGGTATGATAGTCTTAAAGAAACCTCGATTGGAACCATAGTTATTCCAGTCACACTTGGTCCAAAAACCATCTTAACGGATTTTTACATTATTGAAAGGGAAAAAAATTCTAATATGATCCTTGGGAGACCCTAGATTCATTGAATGAAGGCTATCCCCTCTACCCTATTCCAAGAGATTAGATTCCTCAATTTAGGGAAGGTCTTCATCACTCAAGAGGATCCTAAGCCCTTCAATATACACTTAGAAAACCTCAAGAAGAAGAAAGGATCCCATATGGAGTATGAACTTCATATGAATCAATTGAATAAACCACCTCCATAAAAATAGTTAGCACCGATCACCCTGGGTGTGCCGAAGGCTGAAGTCATTGACCCAAAAACATTTGAGGTGGCAAAAAAAAAAGGGTATATCAATATCTATGGAAACAATGTCCACTACAACCACAATAGAAATTATGAAACTCTTAGAGAGTGACGATCTGATCTTCCTCCCATTTGAGCCACAAGGGATGTGTAGTCTTCCTGGTTTAGCATATATTCCCTCCGATGACCTAGGTCTAGGTGTAAACATGATAGCATTAAAAAATTAAGAAGGGAAATTTAAGATTGAAATGATTCCCATAAAAACCATCTCTTAGGGTTGTTCTATTCTAAACCCTTATTTCAACCCATGTGCATCTTAAAATAAGCTTTCCATATCCATGGGACAAGGCCTCATCATTCAAAAAGGGTCACAAGTAAATAGAATGATCTACATAGGAAACAAGGTTGAGTAAAATAGTCATGCTCACCCACACACCATGTCTCAAGAACATGACAAAGAGGTTCACGAATGCCTCTTTCAGAAAAATGATTTTAATGATTGGACATATACACTTTTGGGAAAGGGTTGTAAGTTTAAACCCATAATGGTAGGCCCTTATCAGGAGAACGTGAATTTTAAGGATAATGGTTCTCTGATGTGTAATTTTAGGGGTAAATAATTAGATATTCATCAACTTTCTTCACCTTAGCTATCCTGACATGTAGTTTCACCTACATTTCCACATTTACATTACTACATCCGCATTGTATTTTCATCTTCCAGTTCATTTCATAAATTTGTGATTGAAAGGGACTTATTCTTATATAAATTCCTATTTTTTTTTGAAAAATTTGATAAAGCATTCAAATAACATCTCTTAAAATCCTCATGGTAGCATCAATTATTTCCAAATCATTTCATCAATTCAAGAAAGATAAGACAAAGCTTTGAAAGTAACCATACCAAGGCATGTATACTTGGTTCTACTCATAGTTTCTTCTAGATTAGGTGTCTTTTCCTATAGTTTTTTTTATAAGCTTCATGGTGTCAAATCTATCCCATATACATCTCTTTGGAAATAAGAACATTCTAGACATTTTGCCTAGATATATAAGTCAAATGCAAATCCACAGAAAAATTTTATTTTACAAATTTCTTTGCACAACCAACCTTCGGTGTTGAGCCTAAATCTCTTGCTAGTGATGAAGGGTTGGGAAAGGAGAGAAGTGCTCTTACTCACCTATGCCTTGTCTGGTGATGAGCCCATACTTAGTACTGGTAGCATGGGGCAAGGTGTAGGGGGTCTCTTTGAAAATTTTGAAAGTTACAAATAGTTTATTCAAATGTTGTGAAATCATAAATCAAAACAAAGTGAGTTAGATGTCCAAAATTCCAAAAGGAGTTTAAAACCTCAAAACCATATTTTTTAAACCAAGTGGCCATCTACATATATAAGTCTATATAAAATGGAAATCAATTCAAATTTTAAACTATGAATCAAACTTGAGTAGAATGAGGTTGTAGTGTCTCAATTTGGTTTTTCCAAATCCTTGTCTTTCTCTCATCATTACCATCCAACAAATTTCTATAACTTGTGCCCCTTATAGATATTGGTGTTGAGGCCTCGTATCTTATTGGTTGTGTGGAGTTAGGAGGGGGGCAAGTTTGTTCACTTACAACCTAACTTCTATAAGTTAGAGTGTAAAACTATTCCGGAGATAAAAGAAATTGTTCATTCCATGATAGGCTGGGGTAACACCCAATTTGAGACTTATAATAGATCTCCGAGAAACATTGCAGCAACAATCGCCAACGGATTTGTTGGCATACTAAAAGAATGGTGGGACTTGCTCCCAAATAAAGAAATTATATTGCAGGCAGGATATTCAGGGCTCACAGCAGCTATCATAAAGGAATTCATCGGCAATATTGACGATGATAAGATGATGAATACTGCCATGTTTTTGCGTGCCCGTCTCTGTGATATGACTCACATAAAGGAATACCAATGCTTCATGCAGAAGCTTTATTACAGTTTTGGGAATATAAATGACGAGACCATGCGTCTCCGATATATCGAGTCATTTCCACCATACTTCGCCACTCAATATAAGAAGGCGATGCACGGCATGCGCACTGCAGAATTGAGTTTCGGTGCATTAAATCAGATCATTGATCAAACCAACGCCAAGCTTTGTAAAGACAAGTGGGAGCGTAAACAGGCGCTCAAGCACCAGAAGGCATTGGGGAATGTTTTCTGTGAGCAATATGCTCTGGAGCCTTTCGGCTGTCCCGATCTGGAAATCAATCCTCGCCGCAAATCTTCCTGCAAAGATTGCACTTTTTCAAAGAGGGAGGATGTGAGGAGCTACAGAAAAAAGAAGAAGCACAAATACAGATCCAGATTCAAAGATTTACCATTCAAGAAGCCGAAGAAGAAATACAAGTTTAGGAAACTCAGGTATGTTGGCAAACACCAGAAGTTTAAGCCAACCTGCTATATTTGTAAAGGGCCTCATTATGCAAACAAATGCCCTAATAAAGATACTGATAGAGGCAAGGCAAAAGTTAATGCCCTATCCATAAAAGGTATTAATGAAGAAGAGTATGCATTTATTTCAGATTCTGATAGCTTCTCGTCAGATATTTCATATGCATCTCTTGATGAAGGTAACTGCAACCTGATACAACAAGTATCAGAAGAAGATGATGATAGCACAGACAGTGGGTATAGTTCTATTCCCTCTTTTGATAATTTCTGTGTAAACATGAATACTAACTTTGCACATCCGATGATACCCCCAAGTGCAGAGTATCTAAGAAAGCAGTTGGAGTGCCTTCAATCAGTCCATGACAGTTGTCCCCCATGGGACACTGCTAGAAAAATGGCTCTAAGCAAAGAGCTTAGAGAATTAAATGATAAATACATCAGGACCTGTGAAGCTGAGCAAGCCAGACTTCAAGAACAGGAAGAATCACAGCCTGATGAAGACTTTGAAGTAGTTCCGATCTGGCCTCCGTTTCAGCAGAGAATTAGGCAAAGACAGATCCCGACCAGAGGAAGGTCAGGAGCATGGAGAGGTCGTGGTGGAAGAAATATCCAGCAAAGAACTTATGAGCATGGTCAGACATCCAGAAGAACATACAGAGAATGGAGAAAAGCCAGATTAGAATTACTTGAGAAAGTAATTTCTAAAGCCACTAAAGAATATACTAAGTTGCTGGAAGAAGAAGAGAAGGAAAAGAATACTCCAGAAGAAGATCTGGATGGAACTTATCATCATATTGCATCAGATGGAAATGAAACTAAAGATGTATGCACTATTAGCTGTACTCAGAATCCTTTCATAGCAATAGTCATATGCATTCCTCATATAAAGCCATATATGCTTGATGCAATGATTGATACTGGAGCAGAAATCAGTCTGCTCAGACAATATGCCATACCGTCAGACTGTTGGGTGCCAACCCATACAAAAATCAGATTTGACAAACGAGAAGTAGTCTGCAAATATATGGCCAAAGTAAAAATAGATATAGAAGGGATCTCTCTAGAAATAGATTTCTACCAACACAATATGGAAAATTATGATTGTCTACTAGGGGTAGATTTCTTGAAAGCCAGTCATACATTCAGTATAACCCCTGATCACATTGTGTTGTTTGATCCCCCAAAGAAGATAACCAGAAGGTACAGTTTCCAGTCCATTGTGCCTATTCCTGAGAAGTGCAAAATTGTAAATAATCTTTGGATACATAAATCTATTGCTAATTGCCAGGTCAGTATAGAAGAGATAGTATCCAAGATAAAAAAGAATGTATGTAACGATAATCCTCACGCTTACATACACAGGAAAAAGCACTTCTGCTCTCTTGATCTGCAGCTTGTTAAAGATTCTGAAGGCAGAGAAGTAATTCCAAAGTTCAAAGCCCATCATAGGGGCATGCCTCCAGCAGAAAGGAAAGAATGTCATGAGGAGATACAGAAACTACTGAAAGGTGGTTTCATTCAGGAGTCAAATTCACCATGGTCCTGTGCGGCATTCTACGTCAACAAACGCAGTGAGCAGATCCGCAATAAGAAAAGGTTGGTGGTGGATTACAAGCCACTCAACAAATATATTGCTTCAGTGCAACATCCAATTCCTGCTAAAGACGACCTTTTGAGCAGAATAAAGGGTTCTAAAGTATATAGAAAATTTGATCTCAAAATCGGTTTTTGGCAAATATTCCTGAAGCAAGAGGACATGTATAAAACAGCCTTCTCCATGTTTTTTCAAAACAATATGAAGTACCAGAGGTTTCTTAGAGGAACTAAAATACAACATTACAATGTGATTACATTATCATATATCAGCATTATAAAATACAAAAAAATAAATCATTCTGTTAGCATTCATATCCATTGCATACATTCTAAAAAAATATAACAATGGATGTTATAAACATCTAGAGTGCACATGTGAAGTGAGACAAGAGGAAGTCAACTCAGATACAATGAATTGTCGAATAAAAAATAATAGTTTGTATATATATCATAATAAATCAATTTTTTGTACAATTCCATCACGTGCTAGGCATGGTCAAAATTCTCATAATGTGCCCAAAATATATAATAAAAATCATATAATGCCTAACATAATGTAGACTATGCAATAAAGGAACTCTACCTATCTACCTCTTTGAGGCCCTTTATGACCGCTCTAGTTACAAGTTTATTAGGAGTTCTTATCAAAAGCATTCAAACATCAAAGGGCCAAGCATAATGCAAAATACCATTCTTTAAATGCATTTCAATCTAACCATACTCATAAACAAATCAGTCATTGTGGGCCCAGAGCTAAAAAATCACCAAGTCAATGTGTGCAAATGAATCAAAAAATGAGTTTGTATCAATATATATATATGTTGTTATAACTTTGTTTTGAGTGCATATGTTTGCAGGGTTAGAGTGCTGGTGGAGGAAAGTTCTTATCCCCACATAAATGGTAAGTCCTATTGTCATTTTAATTTAGTGTTTAACTTTCAATATTTCATCTATCTCTACTTGAGTCTTCTCTTTCGTTTTGTAGGTAGCAGGAGTTTGGATGCCAACATTTTGACACACAAGCATGTCAGGTATAGCTTCTAACTCCCCATTTCAAGAATACCATACTCAAAATCTATGTTTTAAACCTTTTCATGGCTAAGGTGCTTCTCCGAATAGGAAATATGTACGCACCCAAAATTACATGTGTTATATTATCAAAAAACGGTTACAAAAGTATCCAATTATGATTCATGTCCTTTCATAAGGTGTTCGAGTTCGTAAGCTCATTTGTAATCTATATTTGTAGCCTAGATGCTTGTACTTAGTTTTTCCACACTTTCCTCCATCTTCCCACTCATTTATGTAGATTTTTTGGCATTTAGTGTTAGAACCGCCACCTTACCTGGGTGGTGGTTCTGAAACCACCGCCTAGGCAACGAGTCAGTCCCATGACCACTTCCCTGCACACGGTGGTGGTCATACACGCTTTCTCCATAACTCTTCATTAATGGTTTTAACACACATGATTTAACTTAACTTGACTTCCAAGGTGCATTTCTGAACCAAATTTCCTAAAAATAGTCTTGATTACATGGTATTCCTTCCCTCATCTATTTTTAAATAGATTTAATTAGTTTGAATTACCTATTCACCCAATGATTTGGCACTCCAAGGATTCCTTGTGCATGAAGTAAAATCCCAACCAATTCATATATATTCAATGATTATATTATAGAAAATGGCCTAAGAATTTTGTGTATCTTGCATAGTATTATTACAATTATTATGTTGTAAATTGTATATCCAAGATATTTTCACTTGTGATATCTCTCTTCCACTTGCATTATAACTAGACTACCTTCAAGTTTCCATTGCTCAAGTGCCTTCTTCTATTTCTTCCTTTGCATTCCCAATTCCTTGGACTCATATGGATACACGGAGAAAGAAAGGATAAACTGAGGTGACAAGTCATCACATAACTGGATTTACCTTTGTTATGTGAATTTCAAGTTGGATTTGTTTTTTTATTTCATTCATTGCTGCAATTTATCATTGTAACATCATACAAAATAAAGTAGAAATCATTTTCCTTTCATTTGTAAGTAATTTGTTAATTTCCAAGAGGGTTTAAATCATTAATAGCGGCTTCTGGTGACGGATCCTCTTATTCCCATCCCTATTGATCTGAAGGAGAGAATATTTGTAGGAGGTTGTCTACATATCATAAATAATTTGGAAAAATTCTTGTTTTAAGTTATTTTAGTTTTAATACACTCAGAACATGTGAATAACCACACCATGTTATTTTGCTTATTTAGTTTTAGTGTAGAATTAGATTTGATTATTAAGAATAAAAGAAAATTGTTGTTTGTGATTGTAATATTTCAAATTTTGTGATTTGTTTAGATTAGTTTCCTTTCAGCAGTAGTATAGATTGTTATTTTCAGCTTAGTTAATTTGGACACTTTAAACTAGTTCATCATTGAAATTCAGGAAAACAAACCACAGGGAATTTACGCTACCCATTCATAGCCTCTAAATATACCCTTTTCCAACTCAGCTACTAGGAGATCACACTACCAAATCATAGTAATTGATCCTCCTATTGCTAGAAGCACACATTCAACATCGGCTTCTTTGGCACAACCTCAATGATTTTAGTGTGGTTGAAACTTTCATGTCAATTCTCATCCATATAGAGACCTATGTGGTAAAGGAGGTGGAGAAAATAGATAGGAATGGGTTGCTTGGGTAGGGGAATTAGGCCGATGTTGTGGACTCATGGACTAATAAGGATGATAGGGTCATGATGTACTTCATTTACGAGTGGGAGAGCTAGGTACATAAATAGATTCAAGTTGAGATGTGCATGAGGCTTACATGTCATGATTGGTGTTGGAATAAGAAAGAGTATGCTAAGGTAATGGTGTGTGTGGTGGAATAACTCTAATGGTGACAACTTGTGTGTTACGAATGAACTTAAGGAATAAGTGGAGCATGGAAAGGATAGCTTAGCTAGCACAGAGCCAAGGGAGACCTAATACCATTTCATAGCCTTAGATTTCAGATATAAAGAGGAACGGTGTTAGTATGGTAAGGGACCCAAAAGTAACGGGAAGGATGACACATCCATAATAATTAGGGACAAGAAATGTGATTTCAGAATTTGGAAAGTTTATAGCTAATAGGAGTCCCACAGAGCATGCATTAGAAATGGTTGAGGGATGTACCAAATTTTTTTTGAGTGAGTACCAATAGAAGCATTAATATGTAACAAATTAGAGGAAAATTTTGGTAGGAATAAAACTTAGCTTAATTCATCATTATTTGATATTTGAATTAATGTAATAAGTTAAAGTATTTAATTTAAATGATTTAAACTTGTGTCAATAGGTATTAGTTATCCTTAGTTGTTAGTTAACTAAGTGATAGTGTTATCATCCCAATGTTTGGAGGATCATGTTCTATCTTGCATATTTTGTTCCCGAATGATTTCCATGAGGGGAAAAAGGGGCAATTAGGGGCAATATGTTATTTCTGCATATTTACTCAGATTAGGTGATTTTCTTCCATATATTGTGGATGAGATAGAAGTTGTCCAATATCTATAAATATTGTAGTTTTCTCATTTTTTTGTAATTCTTGATTTCATATTAATAAAATTATGCAAGCAACGTCTTGTTTTCTGTAATTAAATTTGGGTTGTAGACAAGATTTAGTATCATAGCAGTATTCTTATTCAGAGAGAGTATAGGAAGTTTTAGGGAAGTTTAGGGAGATCTAGAGAAATTATAGAGCTAGGAGGAGCCATAGATGCCCCCGGCCATTTCACATTCCCTATCTAAATCCACACCTTGATTCATAGTTGATTTGTAGTTGATAAACACCTAGAGTGTAATCAAAAGCCCTTACGGACCTTGATGTAACTCTCTTGCAAAAGGTGACATTGTTTCATTGTCTAGTTTTTTTATTTTAAAAAAGTTACCTATACGTGCAAATTTTGTTTTTAAAAATTGGAAGAATTTAAAAATATATATACAATATTTTTGATCTGTAGGGACCCAATATTTTCAAGCTCCCCACATTACTTCTTCTTCCTCTTCTTTGTATTTGAGCATTTAAAAAAAGGATATCCAATCAAACATGGAAGTTTCTCTATGAACCTGCACCTAGCAGAGGAATAGAAGATAGGATATTTGAATGATCTCCAACATGACTACATCCGAAACGAAGACTATAAATTGAACCTGGAGAATATTTGTAACCTGCGGGGTCCAAAAATATATTAAAATTGTAACTTAAAAGAGTCATAACTTTCAACTGGTACCTCGGATTGAGGTGCCATTTTTTTTAAACTGTGTGTTTTTGTGAGCTATACATCTTGGTCTAGATTTTAATTAAATTTTTTTTGTAAAATTTGAACAAATTAGAGATAGTTTGTATTTCAAAAGAGGCCAAAGAGTCAAAAAGTTTATTTTTTCCAAATCAGCCTAAAGAGCCATTTTATATTTAATTGGCCACAAAGCCAAATTTTTAACATGTCCAATAGTGCCAATAATTCATTGTACATGTCCAAAAAGGATCCCAAAATAAATAAAATAATTTATTTTAAATTTTTTTTTTTTTGGGGGGTGGGGGGGGGGGGGGGTGCGGAGTGTGCATGCTTTAAGGGGGGAAAAGTGTTCAATTTTTCTTCTACTATTTAAAACTTTTCACAATGGCTGTAATTATGACACCAAAATTCTTTTTTCCAAATTCTCAACTTTTCATTTTGATAACTATCTAGCATGGAAAAAAAATTCATGCACAACTTTATTTTGAAAAATAATATGGTCCATTGTTTCTTGTACATTAACAAGATCTGCAACAGATGTTACACAACAAGCTACATTTGATCATGTAAATCAAAAATCAAATTTAATAATATTTTTTAGTGTTTCAAATGAGGTACAACCTCATATTTGTGAGACAAAAAAAACAAAGGAATCTTGGGAAAAGTTGAAAATAATATATGAGTCAAAAAATAAGAACACAATACTTCATCTCCAGAGTCAACTATTGAAATTGAAAATGCAACCAACTGAAAAAGTTGATTTTTTTTAGAAGAGTAGAAACTTTCCATGCATCACTTCAAGCTTTGGAAGAAAAAGTAAATGACATATCATTTTTGCTTATAGTATTGAGAGATCTTCCTCCTTCTTATAGGATTTTTGTGACCATGTTAAACATAACTAGTCAAACAAAAACTATTGAAGATTTAGTGAATATGCTACAACAAGAGGAATCTATTCACTCAACTACTGAAACTAAAGAGTAGGAACTTGCTTCTAATCAAAAAGGAAAAACACTGGCTGATTCTAGTAAACGGCCTTAGAAGCAAGGTAATGCTCAACAAGGCCAAAAGGACCAACAAAAATGTCTTATTTGTGGTCGCAAAGGACATGAGTTAAAAAATGATTGGTACAACACATTCCAACAAGGATCATCAAGTGGTAAAAATATTAATTACCAACAACAAAATCTGGTCAACAAAAGAGTAAACAGGGACAAAATAATAACAAGTGGAAGAAGAAACCAACTCAAAAAGGAAATGTATCCAAATAGGACAATCAATTTGACGATGATGAATTCCTATGTTCTGCATAGTCTAATGAAGTATCCAATTCTACAAATCAAATTTGGTATGTTGACTCAGGTGCAACTAGACACATGACAAGAAAGAAATATTGGTTCTTCACAATGAGTAAAACTCCCACAAAAAATCATGTCTCTTTGGGTGATGATACATATTACAATGTTGAAGGAATTGGTTCCATTTCACTACCACTTGGGAAACATAATTTTAAAATTACAGATGTTCTTTATGTCCCTAGTTTAACAAAAAAATTGTTATCCATGAGTCAATTATTCGATCACCATCTCAAAATTTATTTTGATTGTAAAGGCGGTAAAAAGAAGTGCCTAATTCAAGATAAGTCACAAAGCTCCAAAAATTTTGTAAAATATTTGAATGTGGGAAGAATGTTTCAGTCGGATTTTGTTCAACGAAATGATCAAGAACTTGTAGCCAAAGATACATCATCAGCTCAACTATGGCATCAAAGACTTGGACATGTGATTTTTGGATATCTTGACACAATTTGTCAATACAACATGGTTAGGGGTTTACCACCTCTAAAAATGCATACAGGTAAATGTCAGTATTGTTTGGCAGGAAAACAACATAAAGTAGCATTCAAACATAGTACATTTCAGGCTAAGGAAAAACTTGACTTGGTGCATACCAATCTTTGTGGAATAATGAGACCTAGCCACTCTGGGTTTCAATATTTCATGCTCTTTGTTGATGATTTTTTAAGAAAAATGTGGATATACTATCTCTCTAAAAAATACCAACCTTTTGAAAATTCCAATAAGTTCAAAGCCATTTTTGAAATAGAGTCTGGTATGAAAATAAAAACACTCCACTCAGATCGATGGGGAGAATACACCAGTAACGAGTTCAACAATAATTTGCAAACACATGACATTTGTCATCAAATGGATCCTCCTCACACACCGCAACAAAATGGTGTTTTTGAAAGGATAAATCATACTAAACCTGCATCATCAATCATACATCGCAGCTCTTGATGGAGTAACACCATTGGAAACATGGTCAGGGCATAATCCATCTATTTCACACCTTAGAGTTTTTGGATGTAAATCAAGTATGCAAATTCCTAAGAAACAAAGAACTAAGCTTGATATGAATTCAGAAAAACTTATCTTCTTGGGATACATTTATGAAGCACTTGGTTATAAGCTTATGGATCTAAGAACAAGAAGGGAATACACTAGTCGAGATGTTGAGTTCTTTGAGAATAAATAATCAAATTCTCCTTCCATACACTCACATGATGAAAAAATCATCCCTACAGTGAAAATAGAGGATGGTAATCACTTTGATGATGAAAGTGATAATGGGGAAGATAGTAAAATTAAACCTCCCACAGGAACCACAAAAAGTATGACTAAATGGTATACAAGTATGATTAGAGATGCAAAATTGGATAGTGTCCCTGACACATCTACCACTAGAATGAGGACTCATAGTATGGCTCGAAATGAGTTCAATTTTTCCTTAATGGGTAAATTTTTTGAAACTATTGAGCCATCCTATATTTCATAAAACCTACATTCTAAACCTTTAAAAGATGCTATGGATATAGAATATAAATCACTTATGAAAAATAATACATGGCAACTTAGAGATCTTCCACCATGGAAAAATTCGATTGGATGCAGATGGATCTTCAAAAAGAAGTACAAAGTAGATGAAAAAATTGATAAACATAAGGCTAGATTAGTTGCTAATGGATATGATCAAAAAGAAGGTATTGATAATGAGGAGACTTTTTCTTCCACAACAAATATAAAAAATTTCAAGTTAATATTTTGTCTAGCTACACAATTTGGTTAGAAAATACACCAAATGGATGTGAAAAGTGCCTTTCTTAATGGTTATTTACAAGAATAAGTTTACATGACTCAACCAGAATGTTTTTTCATACCAGGAAAAGAGGAAAAGGTATATAAACTCATAAAATCACTATATGGTCTAAAGTAGTCTCCCAGGGCATGATACATAAAAATTGACGAGCATCTCATTCAACATGGATTCAACAGGAGTACATACGATCCTAATATCTATATCAAAAAGCAAGGGGGAGATAGTGATTGTTTTAGTATATATCAAAGATTTAGTCATCACTGTAGGATCAACGAGGATGATTGAGTCAACAAAGAAAGATCTAACACGATCACTCAACATGACCGATCTCTAGCTTCTGCATTATTGTCTTGGACTTGAAGTTTGGAAAAGATAAAATCATATATTTGTGTCACAATTGAAATACACCAAGACAACACTCAAGAAATTCAATATGATGGATTGTAAGCCATTTTCCATAACTATGGAGACAATACTTCAATTGTCACGAACATATCCATCACCACAAGTAAATGCAACTCTCTATTGGAACTTGATCAAGAGTCTCATCTACTTGAATTACACTAGGTTGAACATCAGCTATGCAGTCAGCTATCTTTTATTTTTCATGAAAGAACAAAGGCTTTCTCACTAGAAAGCAACAAAGCAGTTATTAAGGTACATTAGAGGAGCTATAGACTATGGCCTAGAATACAAGAAGAATAATAACTTCTTCTTGACAGGATATTCAGATTCAGATCATACAAGAAACATAGATGATAGGAAATCCACTTCAGGATTTGTATTCTTTTTAGGATCTGGACTGATATCATAGGGGAGTAAGAAGCAGACTTGTGTTTCAAGTTCCTCCATAGAATTAGAATATCGTGCATTAGGTGGAAATGTCTGTGAAACAATATGGCTCCAATGTATACTTGAAGGATTGTGAATACCATAGGGGTAAGTGCACCAAGTTGGGGGACAATTAAGTGGACATCAAATCCTAAATTTTACATTAAAAACAGCAAAACATCAAATTTAGTCTTCCGCAGACTTGAACCATACTAAAAATTAAAAACTATGTCATAAAAATGGTACCATTGCATAGGGGGGAGACTATTGATTTGTAGAAATACTGATTTTAAAGTGAATAGAATATATAGGTCTTTAAGACACTTTTTCCTGTTGAATGTTTATGTCTACGTTTAAGACTGCAAAATTTGTTTCACTTATGGATAAAAATTATACCATCCCAACCGTGGTGAAATTATATACATGTTAAAAAAAAAAAAATATTTTATTTCAATATTTTTTGATGAAACGGAAAGTGTCTGTTTTCTTTATGTTTTCATACCACTTTGTGAAACAATATGGCTCCGATGTATACTATGAAGGATTGTGAATACCATAGAAAGATCCAACTATCCTACATGTTGATAATGAAGGAGTATTAAAAATTGTTTTAAATCTAGTTTTTTATGAGCAAACTAAACAAATTGACGTGTAGGTACATTTCATTCATGAACATGTTTAGAACAACAAAATCTAACTCCAATATTACCCAACAGATATGCAATGTGCAGATGTCTTCATAAAGTCACTTGCTCGAGGTAAACTTGAGGGTTTTAGATAATTTCTCTCCTAGTCACTTGAGACCATTATGAATTAAGGGGGGGATGTTAGGAATAAAAATTAACTTAATTCATCATTAGTTGATATTTGAATAAATGTAATAAGTTAAAGTATTTAATTTAAATACTTTAAACTTATTTCAGTGGGTATTAGTTATTCTTAGTTGTTAGTTAACTAAGTGATACTATTCTCATCCTAATGTTTGTGCGATCATGTTCTATCTTGCATATTTTATTCCTAGATGATTTCCATGAGGGACAATAGGGGTAGTTAAAGGAAATATGCTATTTTTGCATATCTTCTCAGATTAGGTGATTTTATTCCATATATTGTGGATGAGATAGAAGTTGTCCAATATCTATAAATATAGTAGCTCTCTCATTTATTTGTAATGCTTGATTTCATATTAATAAAATTATGCAAGCAACATATTGTTTTCTATAGTTAAATCTGGGTTGTAGACAAATAATTTAGCATGGTAATCATGATCTGAGAATGTAATAATTGGTGGTGGCATGTCAGTAGTAATAATGAGGAAATCAAGTGGCCCTAATGAAGGGGGGCACAACATCGTACACATTATTATAAGATGAATTAGTAGCCAAATTGTCATGTATCAGTAATGGGTCATTGAATATTTTAAGCTTTTGATTATCATTGATTGATTTAGAAGTAAAGTGATTTGGGAGCTCGATTGAATTGTTGTTGATGATATCTTGAATGATATGATTAAGCTTGAAACATTGATCAGTATAATGCCCATTTCATTAGTGGTAATCAAAGTGTTCATTTTCATCGTTGTTATGGCCACGTGGGCGAGAAGGATCTAGATTAAGTGGTGGATGGAGTGTAATCATATTACTTTTGATGATTTTTGGTAGTAGGAACCAAGGTGCATAAGGTAGCTTAATAAAGGCGTGTCTCGTGGATTGAAAACAGAGATTGGATGGTGGAGATACAGTTTTGATAGTAGTTTTAGCTTTGGTACGCTTAATAGATGGTTTGAATTTGGATTTTATTTGACACTTTTTAGATGATGAGGTGGAGGAAGCATCATAATAATTCAATTTTCCCATAGATAACAACTTGCTTTCACAAAATTTGAGTGTATGACATAATTGATCAAAGGATGAAGATTTATCGAAAATGAAAATATCTTGGAGTGGAGGTAAAATACTTTGAACAATTAGATATTTAAATTCTAAATCAATGAAGACATTGGTCATTTTTGAAAGGTTATTCTTATAGCGCAAGACATAGTTTGTTAGATGTTCATTAGATCCTTGTTTGATTTTATCTAATTGTGCATAGGATATCTTAATGCCAATATTTATATAAAAATGAGAAAGGAACACATTGGCTAGATTGATAAAATATGTTATTGAATGGATAGGTAGATCATAGAACCAATGCATAACATAGTCATTTAAGCTTCAAGGAAACAATTTATCCAATAGTGTAAGGTCATCAACATAGTCAAGACATGCAACATGGAAGGAACATAGGTGTTCTTGAGGGTTATCATGGCCATTAAAGATAGGAAACTTAGGTCTAAAAAAGTTAGGAGGCAGTGGATAAGAGGATATGGAAGGTAAAAAAGAGATATAAAGGAGGAGTGAGGAATATAGATATGGGTATAAGGATGAAGAGGATTGTTGTAATTGGTGAATTTTATTTGCAAATCATGGTATAATGAGGTTAGGTCAGTAGTTCCTGAAGAGGAGGTGTATCATGTATAAGAATTAATAGGGAGGGTAAATGTATTTGTAGGAGTTGGCATAGAAACATGGATAGTATATGTAGGTGGAAGAGTGGTGACAGAATGAGGAGGAAGTGTCATAATAGGAACAAAAGTGTCATTGGAGACTAGTGGGTTGAGATCATCTAGCCATTTGGCTTCATCATGGGGGAAGAATATTAATATATTTAGGCATTGAGGATGTTCAACAATATGAGCCTAGAGATCATGAAGATCTTCATTAGTAAAGGGATCATAAATCTCAGCCATGGAAGAAGATCAAAAGAATTCCTTGAAGCAAGGTAGCATTCAAGAGAATGGGTTCACCTATTAATTTAATCTTTAATTTCAGAGAAACTTACCATAAATAATTATATTCAGGTAACTATATATAATAGTTCACAAGAAATAAACATTTAACAATGTAAAGACCATAAGAAAATAAAAGGGGATGATGACTTATCTAATTCTAGAAATTTAGAGATGATCTAGACTGAGTATTTCCTAGATTTAGTTGGAAAAAATATCAAACAGGATTAATGAATGTTTATAACCCTAGGAATGCAAGGGAAAGAAGCACTCATAGAAGGAAAAGAGTGTTGCAGGTGCTTATGACTAATCCAAGCGTATATGTCTTCTTAGATGCTTGGAGTATGGTATTTTCATGGTTAGTGGAGCTTTTTTATTGATCTTATTTTGTCACTCTATTTTTTATTTTAGATCATTGGTCGTATATGTAATCTGTAAAATTTTTTTTTACCTACACATGTTCACAAATCAACTTAAATATAATAAAAAAAGATGTAGAATGTGGAGTCAGACTGACCTCAGCAGTCACCCAAAGAGTGAACTTGTAACCAAGCATTAAACTACATTTCATACTCCATGTAGTTCTCCATGCTTGTATATGGAATGATGCCCTAGATTTCCTTTGTGAAATTTTTAGGATGACAGCAGGCTAGATGTAGATTGTGAAGTATGCAAAATTTTTGTGATAAAATAAAATGAACTCCCCTCCTATGTTGTGTATGCAAAATAATGTATCCCTTGTCCCTTGTATGGATGTGCTATATGTATGCTATGTAATGTTCATTTGTGTTTGTGTAATCTTAGGTGGTGATAGATAATTTTTATGATGTTTGGACCCTTATTTCAAATAAACAACTATGTGTGTGTGTGTATATTCCCTTATTTGAATTTTGTAATTGAAAACTGAAAGGCCAACTCAAAGTTTTAAAAGGTGACCAAGAAGTAAAAGAGAACCAAAAGAATAAGAGGAAGATAAAGAAGAGTAATAGTGCCAAGGAGGGACAACAACACCTTGGCGCTTCTGTCCTAACTAGGAACTAGTGTCTGAGACCATAAAAGATAAATCAGTCAAGTGATGTAAAGTGCAAGAGATAAAGAAATTGAATATCCAACAAGTGTTGTCTACTACTAGTTTTCTTGCTAAGGAATCATGTATACATTAGTATTCTTTAGGACCTATAAATTTACCCAAGTGCATAGATTTTTTATCTACAAGGGCAAAAACTTGGTTTTTGTAAGTTTTTCTCCCTTTAATGTTCAATTCTCCAATTTCCATTTCCACACTAGAATAACCCAAACCTGTAAAACGAGGATTATCATCTGCCTGTATTTGGTTAGAAATATCTTGGCCATTCTTACCAAGGCCTCTTCCATAAAATCCCATTATAGATAATAAGTTTGATCCAATTCCTTTAGTATATTTTTCAAATTCACTAAAAACATTACCTGAATTCAAATCCAAATCTTAATGGGAGGAAGAAAAACATGGTGAAAAACTTACAATTCACTCATATATCATGGTTTTTGCATCAGAAGTGGAAGGAAAATCCTTCTTCTTCTCACAAGTATGTAATCTGATTAAGAGATCATCCTTGGTTTCCAACTATGATTTCAAGTTTTCAATTTTCTCTTCAAGGAGTAAATATTGCATCTTAGGAAAACATTCTCTTCTTGAATTTTTCTATTGATGCCTTCTAGCTCTTCCAGTCTCTCTATTTTCAAGGCTTTACCCATAACAACTTGCAAATAACTTGTACTTCTTAAGCAATGCACACTGCAAATGGAAAATCAACACAAAAAATTCTACAAATATGATTAGAAAAAAAAATTGATATCAAATGCAAGTAAAACCATTGATTTTATCTGGATATGATACTAAAAAATTTCTTCGTAGACAAAATTTTTACAGGTAGTAAAACCCCTTATGATACCAAAATTTGATCTATAAATGACAATAGACCCCCTATTTTTTATTTATTTTTCAAAAAATCCTTTAAATTAAGAACTTTCGTGATTTATAATGAATCTAAAACGGATCAAAATATAAATTTTAAATGACTATAACTAATCCAAAACTGATTTTAAAATTCACAAGATTCAACTTATGCCACAGTTCAATCAAACGATCCAGATTTTAATTCTACTAGTTTATCGTGAATGTCATAAGCTGATTTAAATTTTCTTATATAAATTAAAACTTGAATGATCAAATGCCGAAAATAAATTATAAAACAGAATGCAAAATTAGAATAAAGATGACACCATAATTTTTTAAGGAGTTCAAAAATTTCCTATGTCTCTAGGCTCATTTGGACCGATCTATTAAAAATGTTCCAACTACAAGTACAATCAAACTTACAATAAATGTTAATAGATTCAAAACCTGCAATTTTATGACCTCATGCCTTTGCAAGAATTTGAAAAATGATCATTTTTTGTCCTTTACCTTCTCGAAGAACTTGCATGATCTCTTTGCTTTATTCTCTACCAAAAAAAACTTTCACACATTGAAACAACATCAAAAGGACTCCAAAGTTCAAAAATTATATATGCAATAGGAGCGTCTGAAAATTCTGTACAATTTTCCAATTCACATCAAGACCCAGAAATGCCCTTAAGCTGCCCAAAAATTCAATTTTTAAAACTTCCTTGTTATAAAAAAACACAATCCTGGGAATTACCTTATACAAAACCAAACAAGCCCATATATATCATAACCAAAGCCATGTGGCATGTTAGCTTGGCTAATTTTTTAGCATATGAGTGGTTAAAGGGTTGTTTCCCCCCAACCTACACCAACCATATCTGTTTTTTTGGGATTATCCCACAACTCGTGGGAGTATATTTCCACAAGGAATTTTGTTTTTGATAATAGATAAAAGTTAGGGTTGAGGGAACCCTACCCCATTACAAAGGGTTATCGTTTACTTACATATTGGCCAAAGTATTAATCTTCAAAGGCTAGTCACGATCCATAATATCAAAAACAAAAAACTAGAATAAGATAACCATTATATATAATATACATTATATAGCAGTCCCAAGGGAAATACTAACAACAAAAGAGTTAACCAACAACAGATTCTAAACCAAAACATATGAATTCTCTTTAACCATCTCGTCCACCATCTCCATGCTTCCATTCCATTCTTTGACCAAGGTTGCGATGGTCTCCTTCCAGTATTTGTAGTTGGGTTCTTTTATCACCACCTTCGGGCTAGTGTCATCCAACTCTTTTTCTTTAGCCAGTTTCATTGACTGAATCATCTCTGCCAACAATTTGAGATGGAAGATTGTACTCTTAACATTAAGGACATGTGTGTATTTTGCATGATGATTCCTTTCATTTTCAGCATCTCCTTCTCCATTTCCATTCTATTAGCATTTGCATTTTTGAAATTTTCACTGAGGATGATGTTAGAAATTTTATCAACTTTCTCTTGCAGCTCCTTATTATTTCCATAAGGAATTAATAAGTCATGAACCATTCATTTGACTCGTGGCTATGGCCACACATACAATTTTTTTTCATGTTTAACTTCCCATGTTGGGACGTGGTATAAATAGGTGGTTTGGTCAGTTGGCTAAGCTTGGAATATTTTTTATGTTTATAATGTTGTTTGTTGTGGGCACCCAATTTACAACATGCGTTCATAAGCCAAGATTAATATGGTAGGCTTGGTTAAAATTGTTAGCACCCAAATTGGTAGTGATAATGTGCCAAACTTAGAGCAAGTCAGATTATGGTAATTTACATAATACAATTCAAAATTTATGAGACTATTAGTCCCACATGCACCATACCAATACGATATGTGGAATTGAAATACAAAATTTTGACTATGGTAATATGAAGTCACAAAAGCAAAGGCACCCCTCTGAAAAAAGAGTGGATCAACTCTAGATGAGGGCCCTTAGCCAGTAAATAGTGGTTCCCAATGTCTTAACTTGAGTCTCAAAGACCGTGGGTGAAAAACAAAAACATCCTTTTACCATTTTTATCATTTTTTGCACTGCCACATGTTGTAATTTGATTGGTTGGCTACCTTTATTTTTAGTCCTCCAACTAGGAACTTCTTTGAACAATATAATTCTCAAATGTAGTCCATTTTTCACGTAAAAATAGGTGACATAAATCTCTCACATTATTCTATGGTAATGTTATGATTATGGGAGATGTAGCGAAACTATATCCTCTAAATTGATCTCTAGATCATTGTTAAGCTCTCATAATTTATCATCTAACAAGCACCTATCTATTTATCATCTAAGATATAGAAAAAATAATAATCATTATAGTATATTGCATAAAAAGGGGGGATAAGTTTTGAAATCTACATTTTCATACAATGGTTTCAATTGGGGAAAAGTAGTTATCCTTCTATCATTGTGAAAGCACAACGAAAAAATCTATATAAAGGGTTTAATTACATGCGTAATTGAATAATGCATTAGGAGAACTAATTTGAGTTTGAAATGTAGTAAATCACTTGGTGAATAAAAAATGGGGTGATAGTTGAGGGCAATATGACAAAATCATTTCATATTTTCATTTTTTATTATCTAATATGTGATTTTGTTTATTTTATAGGAAGCTCAAATGAAAATGTGAGTGTTATAATAAAACTAAATATATCAAATCATGACACAAGAAAACCTAGATCCACTCCAATTAAAATATGATTTTTTTAAGATCAATTATGATGGTGTTTCATTAGGTAATCCTGTGGAAGTTAGGGTAGGGTGTTCGCTTCACCAACCTCATGTAAAAAACTTGAGTGGATATTTATTTCTACACAAATCTACAAATAGTCAAGTGGAGGCCATTCCATTAATGAATGATATCAAATTATTGTCATAGTGTTTCCATTTATGTCAAAGTGAAGTTTTTTTAGAGTTTTCATTGAGTTGCATTGATGTTAGAAGGTGTATATAACATGGAGGTTACTTTTCTTGTTGAGATTGCAAGGTGTTACATGGGCTTTGGAGCAGTATAGTGACTTATAGGAGTTTGATGATGATCTGTAAAGGCATGGATAGTGTTAAAGTGATGTCATGGAGTGTGTTGAAGGTTCTTACATGTGTTAAAATTTGGAAAATGAGAGTTAAGGTCAGAATTGGTGAAACAAGAATGTTTCATTTTCTTTTTTCTGAGGCCTAGAGAGTAGAATGAGGTAAAACAAGGTGAAGTGAACCATGTTGTGGTTTTGTGAGTATGTTAATCATGTATATGAGTTGTAGAGACACTCACAAATGTATGAGAGTGTAGGTACATGTATTTTATATGGTTTCTATGTATCTTCTAGAACTAGTCCTTAACAAAGCATTCCCATTTGAAGTGAGATGGAATATTTCCAGTATGGTGATACAAGAATAATACTTGGAGAGTGTGTATCAGGTTAATTTATAGATGTGGTCCAAATTTTAGGTGCTTGTTTAGAGGTATGTGCAAGATATTAAGTTTTTTTTACTAAAACTGAGTTGTGAAGGTGAGAAACCAAGGATAAAAGTTGACTTTCAGATGCTCGTTGGGGAGTGTATACTTTTCAAAGGGACCCAAGCTCCTAGGATTTTGTGGATAATTTATTTATGAATATTTTCTAGGAAAAATTAGCTTCTTTTATGGTCATTTTTATAAATAATCTTTAAGAAGGTAAACTACTTTCTAAACCTCTTGAAACCCTAGCTTTAGAGTGACTTGGGAGAAAATGGTTGCACAAGCAAAAAATGGATTGATTTTGAAAAAATTATAATCAAAGGTTATATACGAATCTTCTAGATTTTCATTGATGTATTTTAGATCTTGTTATAATATGTGGGACCCACTTAAAAATGTAATTTTATGGAAAGTTTCACTTTGTGGAAAAGTTTTCCATTGAATCTAATGAATAATCTACCATTTAATGAATAATAGAAGTTTTAATACATTCATATGATGATTTAAAATTAAATTTTATGCCCTAGGATGAAAAGTGTGCCATATTTATGAGGATGGTGTTTTAGACAGTTTTGGGGCAGTTTAGGAACAAAGTAATTTTGGAGTTGCTACATGTCGTTTTATGACTTGGTTTTAATTTTTTGATGATCATGACATCAATAGATTACAATGGTATATGATACTTGGCGGTTTTTGAGTTATGAGAAAGTTATGATCTGTTCTTTGAAGGATAATTTTGAGGGTGCTTGATTATTCACGCTCTCATGAGGGTTTCATATTATGATGATTATTTTGAGTAGTTTTCATTATTTATGGAGATTTTTAAGGTCTTAGAAAATATTTATAAGTGTGTTTAATTCCTTGGTAATTTTTTGTGGTAGATAACACTCCATTATTGGCAAATTGCTTGTTTTGGGGTTTTAGGACTTGAAGTGTCCTAATGGAGTCCTAGAAGGTTCTTGGTAATAGTGGCAACCTACTTAGTCTTATGGACAATTTTATAATGATTTTTAAATTATTTTTACTATATGAAGGCTGACTTACATGTTTTATGACCAAGAGAAGTGTGTAAAGGCATATTAGAAATTTCATTTGTGTTAGTTATGCAAGAGAGAAAAAAATATGACCTAAAGGGGACAAAAATGAAGGTGATGAAGGTCCTTGTGACCTTGTTGAGAGGGAAATTAGTATGTTTTGTTGTTGTGGAGAGAGATAAGGTGATGGAAAACTAAGGAAAGTGTTGAAATCATCTTGAAGGAAGAGGTTTTGGGAAATAAGGCTTGAGAGATGTTTTGAAGAAGATAGAGAGGCGAGTGGATTTCATAGATTCATCATCAGTCATTGCAAAAAACAATCAGAGATGGAATTGATATTAGATGGATCTATTTACTATTGAGGAATTTATAGGGTTGGTGCATCCTTGCAGAGTTGGTATTCTACTAGATTAGGGGTTAGTGCTCTTTGTAGGGTTAGTGTCATACTAAACTAGCAGTTGGTTCTCCTTGAGGGGTTGTTTCCTAACTAAAAAATATCTTATGATGTGTAATATTCATGAGATTCCTTTGTTTCAAGTAATATAAAAAGAGGTTTAGTGGGTTTTCTTCCCCTTGAGGGTTTCCCACATATATCTTGTGCCATTTTGTTATCTTGATTATGTGGATGTTGTAGATGCTTTGATTGAATGCTATAATGGTTAAATGAATAATGAATGATAATGAATGATTGAATGGTTAAGGTTAATGAATCACACATGTATAATAAATTGAAGTAAAATTTTTATTAGAATGATTCACCCCACAATAATTGTGCTTCCAACCATTGGTATCAAAGAAGGGCCTTTGGAGCTATCTTAACAATCTTGAGGTGATCCTAGAAGCAAAAGATGGCTAAGAAAATAAGGAAAGAGAACCAAGAGCTGAGATCCATTTCCTAGAAGGATGAAGAAATCATCAATAAACTCAAAAACCAGTTGGAGGATGCAATTGCAAGTTTGAGGATAAAGGAAAATGAGTGTGAAAAAATTAAGAACAAGTCATGTGATCTAATTGAAGTTGTGGCTGACCTACAAGCATAGATAGTGTTCCATAGAAAGGAAAGCATTAATTTGAAGTTAGTAATCAAGGGATACGAAGATAAAATAAAATAGCATGAGATTCAAGTTGAATATATGCCAACAACACCCAAGACCAAGGAAGAATAGTGTGTCAAGCTCATGAAGGATATGGAAACCCTAAATGCTAAAGAAAGTTATTTCACAAAATATGAAACAAATTTGAGATATTTGAAGGAAGAGCTAGAGAAATTATCCATCAAGGTGAAGTCTTACGAAAAGTCTGATCTACCAAGTCAAAATGTTGGTGCTAGGTCAAGAGAAGATCAAAAGAGGGATTTTAGTACAAATAAAGTAAAGAAAACAAGTTTATTAAGATAGAATAATCCCATGAGGTGTGTAAGTTATTTTTATGGTTATTGTTATGATTTCCATGGTTTTTTTCATAGAGAAAGGGATTGCAGGAGGATTTTCAGTCGTTTGTATCCATAGAACAATGGAAGAGATCACAATATACATCACCCAAAAGATATGAAAGATGTTGTTTTCCATAATTGTCACAAAAAGGGACATATTGTAAGGTTTTTATCTCATGAATCATTAAGGAAGGTAAAGAAGGTTAAACTCCCAAGGTTAAGGAGGTATGGATGCCAAGAGAATTCAAAGATAAATAAAGTTCAATCAAGGATGATAAGAATCCTAATCCTACAAAAGAGGTTAAGGAAGATGAATTCAAATCAACCAAGCCTAGTTTAGATCTTCAAGATAGACATGTTTTCTTAACTTATATATAGTAAAAGGAGGTGGAGATTAAGCCTAGAATTTATAAAATGATCTGGAGCTTGGATGATTTTTCTATTGAGATGACTAGGTTTTGTATCATGATATTACAATGTATGTATTTTAATTTAATTACTCTATTGGAATCATCATTAATCTTATGGTGGCTATGAAGTATGGACTATGTCTTTCATGAATAAGGTTTTCATGCTACAAGGATTTCAAGAGGTGTCAAGGTTGTAGTGGTAGTGAAAGTTAAACTATTCCTTGAAGTGGTAACTTATTGTCATTAAGATTTCAAGTAGTCTGAGGTTTGATTTTTCTATAAGTAAGATCAAACATGTAAGTGTTATGAGTTTTAAGAATGTAATTGTGATAGGGGATGCTCTCAATTTTTTATTAAGTCTACATGTACAATTATAAGGGAATAAGTTGATTTGAAGAGATGAATCAAAGAGGCATGGTAGGAAGGATACTATGTGTTTGTTGGATAAACATGTATTAGAATAATGTAGCATGTTCAATGAAAATTTTTATAGCCTATAACTCTGTTACAAAGTCTAAATTCATCTGGTAAACATATTTAATTGTTATTGTTGAGTCATCATCATGAGAGTATGGAAGTTCTGTATGTCAGGTTTGGTGTCAAGTTAAGGCATGATTGGTTTGAAGAACCTATTCAAGGTATGATTTAAATCTACAAATTTGCTTTTAAGATATGATATAGACATTAGTAGTCTTATACGGTTGATGGGATGAATTGAAGATAAGTTGCAGTAATTTAAGCCTCTATTTTAATTAAAAACCTAAATATGAATAAATTGAGGCATGGCCATGTCTTTGACTCGTTGAAGGAGATGGTATAGGTCTACAACGTCTGAGGTGCATTTAAATGATGAATAAGTATGATTTTAGGGACTATACTACTGTGAAGGGGTATCACGAGTTTTAAGGTGTGAAAATAATGTTTGAGGAGGAACCTTATGAAGTGTCAAGATTAGCTAGTTGCTCAAATCTAGGCATACATGGAATTAACAGTGTTTTGAGGTTGATTTGTGGTTGAAGTTGTATCAATAAGAGGATTATGAAATTATAAAGCATGAGTGGCTTTAAAGGTAGTATAAGAATCAAGTTTGTATGTCACAATGATATCAAAAGACAAGAATACTCTAAGAAAGGAAGTTGATAACAATACATAGGTTGTTTATTTACTTGAAGGTATTGTGTTGTGTGAATAGAATACATAGTTGTACTTATGGCCTAAATAGATATATAAATATTATCAATAGATTATCTAATATGAGACATAATGCTGGTTGTGGAACCTAATTTTATTAGTTAACACTCTTAGTACAGGGGATTATAAGGGGGTAGCCCCTTGTGAGGTTTGGGGGGGATGGCCCCCCTAGTGGCCGTTCGAGGGAAGCGCCCCCAAAAGCCACATTTTATATGTATTTATTAATTTTAAAGTTTGGTCAATTCATTATTAGGTCACTGATCTAATGGTTTAGGTTAGGGTGGTTTTTATTTATTTCCCTAAAAAGGGATGTGAATTGTGGGTTATTAGTATTCCTATTTTTCATTATAATTGTGAGGAGGAGACTGTGATGGAGAGAATATGAAGTTACATCAGAGTTTTTCTAGGGTGCATCCCGTCTTGTATTTTGTTGGACGTAATAAAAGGATTGGCTATTTTGGTGGATGTGGCCCATATCTGGGTGACCCACATTAAATATTGTATCTGAGTTATATTATTTTATTTTCTGCACCTTTAATTTAATATCTATAATCTATTACACATTTTAGTTTCTTTTATTGCAATTTTGTGGGATTTTATTTCCTAACACGGAGTAACATTGACAAGAATAGGTGACAAGCTTATGGGTATGATAAGATCAGTCAAGAAAAGGAATTTATGAAAATATTATGAAGCATGGATTTGCAGCTTATAAGATCATGATCAAGGAGGTTTCTCATTTGTATATATAAGACATAAAATAAGTATAAAAACCTGAAAATAGTGAAATCTGAGAAGTTCCATAAGAGCACCTAAATGCCAATAAATGTTGGCAAGGTTTGTTAAAATAGGGGGAGTACTTGGTTAGAAAATTTAAAGGCCTTTTGATTTATTCCCTACTATGTTGAGAAGGTTTTTTCATGTGAAATAATATGATCTAAAGAGGTTCTTCAAGAAGGTAAGTATGTTGGTATCAAAAATATGAGTTTAAAGATGCATGTTTAGGTTGCATTAGTAAGTCTAAATTTTTTTTTTTAGATCACTCTAGTCATGAGGTTACATTATAAAGGTTTGGAACTCTTACAAGTTGTATTCACATATAGAAGTGAAGAATACTCAATAGGAAGGTCTGTGAAAGATTCTTGATAACTGTGTATATGTTTTAAGAGGTCTAATGGTCTATGTAACAATGCAAATTGTTTAAGGAAGGTTGACAATACTCAGGAAAAAGTTCTTGGGATGTTCATCATCTCATGAAGTATAAAGAAAGTATCTTGAAGGTAATTATTGGTGAAATGACTTATATTTTTGACTATTCCATATGGGTTGTACAATTTTAATTTCCTAGAGATGTGTGTTCCAAGGAAAGTGCCCTAGCAAGTTTGAAAGATCAAGGTAATCTGTGAAGGCATTGAAGGTCATTGTATGTAATACACAGTCTTTTTGGCCATTTTGTATTTGTGTTGTCATTTATGTCAAGTATATTAATGGAAAAGGGTGTCATGGTTTTGCATGAGTATCCATAAGGTGTTAGTCAAAGGTCAAACAAGAAGGTTGATTGGTAGTGACAGGATCTATTGAGTTGTCATGGCGTTCTAGCATGGTTCTAGCTTACTGAGTCATAGTTTGAGGTCTCCCAAGATGAGTAAATAATGGACCATAAGTTCACTCATGTTACATTAGGTGTGTTAGAGGTGTATATGGGTCTGCATGAGGTCATCATGGTCATTTCATGGTTTTTTAGTGTTGATTCATGTGATTTTAGGCCCATTCCTAGCCATGGAGCATGCAAAATGAGGTAGAGGTATCAAGTATTGAACCAAATAATTCATGGTGTAGCATGGTATAAGTATGATGGTAGGGTACCTGAGGTTTATGGTGAGTTTTAAGTCTTTTCTCAGCGGTTTGGTGGTGTTTCAGGGTCCTTGAGAAGTAAACAGTAAGAAACATGCAATAAAGCATAGGAAAATGAGATTGGATGGAGAGTTTCAAATATATTTCGGCTAGATGGTGAATATTTATAGGTATAGTAGGTTGTCATGATGTTTCATGAAAATTTTTAGGTCATTCTGAAGATGGATTTTCAAGATATGTAAGTTTTGGAAAAACCAGGTAAGTTGCAGTGTGATTTTGAAGCAAAAGTGGACCTTCTGATGCTCATTGTGAATAGTATTATTTATATGGAGACATGAGATATTTGGAATATCTTCTTAGGTCATTTATGAATGTTTCAAACAAATATTGAGGTGGTTTTACTGTCATGATTTTTATGAATGATCGTTAACAAGGTAAACTAGTTTGAAACCCTTGTTAAACCCTATCTAAGAGTGACTCTGAAAAAGTTCATTCTATCAGCCCATTTTTATTTATTATGAAAAATTGATGATTGGATATTGTAGAGGACTATTCCATATTTCTAGAAATGTGTATTAGAGCATGTGGTGATATGTGGGCCCTACCTAAAAATTCTTGTTTTAGAAGAATTCTAGTTTGAGGAGAAGTTTCTAAAAGAAGGTAAAGATTAAATTAATATTGTTTTATCCCTAGTGTTGTAATAAATTTCCATGATATTGTCACATCATTTTTGTGGTGAAAATTTTCAAAGTGTGCCCTATTTATGAAGACTAGTTTTTGGGGCAGTTTGGAGTGGCTTTCAGTAAATGTTAAATTTCTAGAGCTAAGGGATGAGTTAGGAATCCATTAATTTTTTTTTTGTGATCTTAGTTTAGATTTATTTCCAAGGGTATTTAATTTTTTTTTTTTGATATGGTATTGCAAAGTTATGATCTGTTCTTTGAGGGTCAAATCTGGAGGATGCTTGATCTAGCAGGGTGTTAAGTGGCTACATAAGGTAAAGTGATGATTCTAAGTTTTTTGTTGATTGGTGAAGGTTTTTGAGTGCGTAGAAACCACTTCTAAGTGTGTTCCATACTTTTATCAATTTTGGAAGTGAGTTTTTGTGTGATGGAGCAAGTTGGGCTAATGGTCAGTTCTTGAGTCCTAGAAGGCTTAAGAAGTAGTTTGCATAGATTGGAATGGTTGAATCTCTTCCACTTAGAGTTGGAATGATTTATAATATGTTATGGAAAGGTTATTTATATATGTTTCTATTGGTATAGGTTTTGTGTCTTTGTGAGTTGATTTGATGGCTCTTTCAAGTCAATTTATGAAGAATAAGGTATGTTGATTTTCAGGACAAGATTGCTTAGGATGAAGATTGAGTTGGTTAAGGCATGAAACATGGTTCATTTTAATAGGCCTATGAGAAATTGGAGGTGGAATATCCATGGAGAATATACCTTGAACCACTTTTGTGACACAGGGAAATTTCCCAGTTTGTGTAAAAAATTTTCCTGATAGAATCTTTAGTGTCATGCGACAACTGAGTTCCTCTCAAGTGAAAAAACAACTTGTTGTCACATTTCAGCTAATTTTTGTCATGTTACATCAAATTTATTTTTTGCATGATAGAAATTTTTTTTTCACATCTCTCTTGATTTCCCTGTCATTCATCTATAAAATTTGTTTTTGTGCATCTCTTAAGTTTTCTATCGTGCCTCATTATTTTTTGTCACACATATTTTAATTTTCCTGTCGTACATATCTAAATATTTTTTATCACACATATCAGCCTATTCTAGTCATGTGTCCCAATATCAAAACCCTAATCTGGACCCTATAAATAGCCCTTTGGCCCTCATTTATCACACTTCTCACAATTTGTTGTTCCTCTTGGCATATTGTTGCATATGTATTTTCATTAATACAAAACCTCATTAATCACAAAGTGGATGATGAATTGTGGTCAAATAATGTTAAGGATGATAATGACATAATTATTCAAATGCATCCATGTTGATATCAATTGATTTAGTGAGGATATATTGTTCTTACAAGACCAAATAGGTGATCTAGCTAGCCTAGGTGATAGTGCATGGTGGTATGAGCATCCTGGCAGATTCAAAATCATGTTGGCATGATGGAGAGCATGTTTTTAGAGTTCTTAGGAACTCACATGAGTTTCAAGGTAAAGATAAAATTTGGTGACCATGTTGTAGGTATGGATGACATGAGGTAAGATATTGATCTTAATCTCATGGATGCATGAAAAAAGTTGTATCATGATGTACCAAGTATGTTACTACCATTTGGAGTGTTTTTGTGATGTGTTATGAGGTTTTTTCAATTGACACTAGCCTTTACAGTTAAAATACCTAAGGGCTAGCTATGAAAATGAGATGGGCTGTAGAGATGGAGAAATTTTTATCTAAGCTGGTGATTGGAGATGATGCACAGGGGTTTCCTTGAGGTGTGAACAAAAATTGGAGTTATACTGTAATGAAAAATTTCAAGTTATGATGTTTTTGGTGAAAAATGGTCAAGAAGAAGGGCATTTCCAACTCGAATTGCACCTTCTGATGCTCACCCTAATTTTTTTATTTTCATAGGACCTTAAATATTTCATAAATTTTTATACATTGAGTCTAGAAGGTTTCACAAAAATAATGAGGTCATTTCATCGTCAGGATTCTATGAACAAATGTTAAGAAGGTAGACACCTCATTATGTGTTTCAAACCCTAGCTTGAAAGAGGTTTGAGATATTTTATTCCTATGTGGCCATAATTTCTTTTGATTACATTTATGATGATTAGAACATGTAGAAAAATCATTCATCTTTCTAGAAAGTTATTCTAGAGGTTGTGGTGATGAGTTGACCCCACTCAAACAGGTCAGTTTGAGAAGAAGTTCAATTTGGGACAAAATTGTACAAATGAGTTGAAAAATAAATGAATATAATTTGATTTATGCGAGTTTTACTTGATGTACATGATGATTTTAGGTAATGATGATGCATATAAATGGTCAATTATGCTTCATTTAGGTTGACTGGTCAAAGGGCAATAAGAAGCCATCTTAAGTAAAGTTGACATTACAGGAGCTAAGAATGGATTTAGGAGGTGATTCAATTTGTATTAGAGAGATAATTCAAATATATTTTCAGTGATATATGTTTTTCTCATGATGATGGGTGTTGGAATAGTTTTTAGGTCAATTTGTGGATAAGAATATTTTTGTCTTCTTAGCACAGAACTCTGTTTTATGAAATATTGAGCTGGTTAGTGCATGAAATAGACTAGGTGATACTTGATATCACCTGTAATGTGATGAGTAATGAATTTTTCATCAAATTAATCTATTTTTAGGTCTTGAATGTATCGGTAATGGTGTTAACTAGTTGTATTTTGAAAACTAATTTTTGTGTAGCTTGTTTTGGTGAAGTCAAAAGTAGGTGTGGTTTGAACTAGTGATTGTTTCATGAGATTTAACTTGATTAGAATTTCTATAAATGTTATATAATTTTCATTTAGTGGTCACATTCCATAGGTTATATGTTCTTGATTTTTCTTAAAGCCAAAAAGGTGAAGACAAGGTGCTCGAAACAGGTGTTTTGTGAAGGCAATAAGACATTGAGTCCATTAAACAAAATAATTTGATTGGTTCATAATAATTGCAACCATATATGATGTTTAAATTTTATTTTAAACATTTTTGGTTATTTTTTATAGCTTTGCTAAAAATATATTTTGTGTTAGGATATTTTTCTCATCCCAATCATGTAACACCCTTGACAATTGTTATATTCCTCTTTTGCATTTCAAATGTTGACATGTGATTTTCTAGATAAAGATGTATTCTTTTAACTACTGAAAATCATGATTGAAATGGATGAATCATTTATGCTCTTTGATTGAAGGGTTGGTTTGTTGTTGCTTGCAATAATCTATTTCACTTCTTATGAGTAAAGTTGTAATCTGGTTTGAATGGTTGTAACTTATCCTTGCAATTGGACTCGTCCTTGGATCAATTCCATTGATTGAAGGTATGTTTTAAATCTTCTTATCAAAACTGAATGAAAAAATGGCATTCATCGATTAAGAGAATTAATGGATTAGACTTTTGTTTGTTGCAAATTATATTCTATTTTGTGTTGTGCTCAGCTCTTCTTGATCAACCCTTGCAGGGTACTTAATGGTGTTAAGGGAAATAGAAACCTTGCTTCTGGATTCTTGAGAAAAATAAATTATTATGTACCCTTTACCTATACGGTCTACTCTAATAGATACAGGACTTAGGTAATTTACCTTACTATTACTACACCACTTTATGTGGGATGACATTCTAACCTGAGTTGTTAGCTTGAAAGGAAATAACCTAGGGGATGCTAAGTTATTCCAAACCTATTATTTTTGGTGAAATCTTCATCCTATTCTAAGATGGTAATTTATTATTGGGGGTTATATCCTAAGGTTATTTATTTAGACTAACCTAAGATCTAACCTAAGAAAATTTTATCTATCCTAAAATAATGGAATATGAAAGGGGACCTATGGGCCATTGGTAAGTGGGGTAACTAAGCGCCGGTTCCTAAGCTTTTATTGGGATTTGATTTTGATTTGGTTTTAAATGCAAGTAATTACTACCAATTTGGCAGGGGCTAGTGAAATTTTAGTGGAACCTAAGTGGAGGCATCACTAAGTTTGGAAATGCATGTTGAATTTCATTTTGGTCATGCTAACTTTGGATGGTAGTGGCAAGGAGAGATAGGTGGGAATATGCAAATTAATGGAATTAATTCACCTCGGTTTTTGGCAAGCAGGTTGTCTTGGAAGGCATGTTGGTAGATTTGTTGGGGGTTTTTTTGCTTTGCATGCTTCACAATTTTTGTTTTGCATGGAGCTAGCTAGTTTTTCAAACAAGCAGTTTGATCTGCACTTGGTGGCTATTTTTGAATTCTTTGATCTATTTTTGGTTCAAGGAATGTCTAAGAGGCATTTTGAAAAAATATTATGGTTGTTTCATCTTACCTGGAGAAGAAAGGGTGTTAGAAACTCAGTTGGAAGTCTTCTTCGAATCGATAGAGGCACTATCAGGCATGATAAGCTCTACCCATTAAGATTTCTTGCTTTCTTCTAAATGATTCATTAAAACAACTCTGCTCACTGGAAATTTTATATTTGCATGATGTATCTGGTTATTCACCTACATGTATTCTTGGAAATAATGTGGGTTTTGGAATATGAATCCTTTTTTGTTATTGAACATTTTTTTGGGAACTTTCTCGACACTGGTTGTTAGAGGTTTGCATGTGATTTGTATTGGAACTTTGTAACCTGTACTCGAAGCTCTATTGAACTATGTAGCTTATATTTTGAAAATTTGTTTCTATCATCTAAGACTAATGTTGATCGAATGGGATTATTGCCTCTTGGAGTCTAAATATCTGTTGAGACTTGTGTTTCTTGAGCTGGAAGTGGAGCTCTGTAGGGGTTCTAAAACTTGTATTAAAGCTCAATATTTTTTTTAGCTTTATTGGGACTGTGTGTCGTTATTACTATTTTTGAACCTTGGTTGAATCTTCGTATTCAACAACTTAACTTGTATACAATTCTTGTGAATATTGAATTCCTTGTTGAGTCTTTGTGTTGTGACCTATACTTAAGCTCGTTGAGTTTGAAGTAGAAGCTCCTTGGCCATTTTGAACTGACAATGTTGTTTGGTTGGCTTTGTATCTCTGTCTAAGTTTGTGTTCAGGTAGTTGTAATGGAACTCCATGAATGTTCTAAGCTTGTGTGAAGCTTTGTGCCTAGTTGAGATTTTTTTGGGGCCTTGTGAATGTTTTGGACTGAATGGAACTTTGTAAGATCAGTACTTTAGGATGAACTTGTAGTTGAGTTGTGAGTTGTTTTGTACTTTTACTCCGAGCTAGGGTTTTATTCTTTTATGGAATTATTAACTCTAGAATCATTTTGGATTTTCTTTTGTTTATCTGAATCGGTAATGGAATCTTGTGGGAAAACAAAATTTATGAATGATGCTCATATTTGTCTTTGAGAAAGTAATTCCATTTTTGTAAATATTTATTCTCTACCTATTTTGTGAGATGGGTTCTGTTGGTATTTTTGGTTTTGGAGACTTCATCTCCTTTTTGATCTATCTGCTTGAGGGTGGCTTGAGATTTTTCTTCGGTTGGATGCCGAACTGGTAACCTCCTAATAAAATTTCTTCATGTCACTCCTTGGCTGTGAATGATCTTATGGCTTATGTCGTTGGACTATATAGTTTCCCTTGAACTCAATAGAGTGGAAGATATCAAAGAAAAAATTCTTCCTCTCTGCCTTGAGTGAATCCTGTACCATGTGGGAAGCTTGGCTATTAAATTCTTAGGAATTGATGGACTGGAATTATGATTTGTTATGGGACAGTCGTATCAATTGTAGAGGTTATTGAATGTATTACTTATTCCTTTTTGTCTTTTTGTTGAGAAAATTCTTACCTGTCATAATATTTTTATGGAATTCGAGAATCTTGTGGTGATTCTATTTAGTCGTGTTGAAGGAGATTGGGACATTATTTGTCTTTTATGAATTGTTTGGTTCCTTAATCTTTTCATACCTTTCATCTGATTCATGGATTCCCTTGGTATATTGAATCTAAACCCTGTATTCTAGTATAGTATGAAGGGATACAGTATCCCTGTTCGGAATACTTGGAAATTCTATCCTTGGGTTTGTGAGTTTTATTGACTCTTGTATATCTTGCACTATTTTGTATTTCTCTTCCTTGTTGGACTCTTTGAATGAATCTATGAGTTTTAGTCAGAGAAGAGATTAAGATCTCTTGGGGATAGTATGTTGTTTAGAAATAGTACTGAGAATTTCATGTTGAGAATGGAATCTGAACTTGAGCTTGGTGAATGAAAAGAGGTATTTAATTTGTAAATCTTCAGTGGAAATTGGAAGTATGCATGCTTTGACTGTGCATTCAGTTTTGAGTTCTCTTTTGGGAACTAGTATAATAATTTCTAAGTTTTTATTGGATGGTGGATTTCATTTCATAGTATAAATGAAATGAAATCCGATTTGGGTCCTTGTTGGTATGAGATCCTTTTTCTGTTGACTGATAAGTTTATTGATTGAATTTTTCATTATTCGATTCTCTTCTCTGTCTTTATGGAGGGATGAAACATACTAATATCAGATATGTTATAACTTACTCCTTTCCAATCGGGAAAAAGTTCAATGTGCCCTTCTATCTGTATGAATTTATGAAGTAATTCAATGGCAAGACTTGTTGACTGTTTAATAGTTATTGATAGGATCAATTAAGTCTTGTGGTATAATTCTGACGTTGCAGATTATAATATGTTCCTTTCCTAAAATTAAATTCAGATTTCTTAATTGTACTTATTTCTATATGTTATTACTTATGATTATTTGCATGATGTTTTTTTATTATTTCATAAAAGAAATATTGTTTAATGAAGCAATTAGTGGAATGCACTTTACTTTAATGCTTAGTTCTTATCATGCTCAATTCATTAAACTGACCAGTGTAAGCAATTTTGCAGATGGACATCGTAAGTGATTAAAGAAGACAGGAAATTTCATGTTGTATTGGGTTATTTAATTTTAAACCTTATGTAAAGAGTTTCAATTCATTCTTGAATTGTATTGAAAAATACAATTTGTATTCTTTTTGGAATGAAGGTTGTTTGTTATACAACATGCCTGAAATACATAGTCTTGTAAATGAATAAGTTTTTAATGAGGATTTGAATGTTGGAGATTTACTTGTATTGGTTGTGTAAACTATCTTATATTTATGAAGAAGATGGAATTCCTATCTAGATGATATTATTCATATTTTTTATATGCTTAATTCAGATAAACTTGATAATTTAAATAAAAGGGAATTAGTTTAATCTCCCTTAATAAGATGCATCATGTTAAATTTGCATAAGTTAACAATATTATCTAAAGAATTCTATTATAGTATTGGAATGTGTAATGAATATGCGATAAAACTATAGAGTTTGTGAAAGATAAGAAGGGTTGACAAACCCTTACACTTAATCAAGTAGAGGAAGGTTCTCCATTGCTAAAAGGAATGTAATATAAAGAATGGTGATATGATTGTAAATCATTAGACTTCATTTCCCTAGAAAGTCTACTCTAGTTGAACCTATTTGCTTGCTACACCTTCTCTGAATGATTAAGTTATATTTAATGGAACTTATGATATTGCTGTCCTATTTTGGTTAACTATTGTTAAACTAAATAAACAAACATTGAAAGAAATCATGAGTTAAAGGAAGTTATTTAATACTTAATTGATTCAAGTATAGAATAATGACTTAAGGAGTGTTGGATTAGGGCTAGCATTGATGTTCTAATCTGTTTTATAATCTAGATTAATTTAACATTAATAATCTCCTTGGGGTATGTACATCGTGATAAGGCAGTTTCTGTAGGATTTTGGCACACGCCAACTACAAGGATGTACCTTCGAGAATACTTGTGTCTTCTCGAGGATACAACATTGCAATTGACATGTGGCAACACCCTTCTACATTGATCATCTAGATCTACACATAATAAGGACTTGAACTTAGTTTTTCTCTAGGTCAAGTTAGTAGCATGTTTAGGATAGGGAGTAACTTTCAATAACTCAAGGTACCTTGGCACATCCAATTGACTTAGGTCAACTGAGTATACCCTTTTACCCTAAGTCATTGAGAGTGTCTTCCTATAATAGACTATGTTCCTAACCTGGGCTAGGGTTAAACCTTGGACAAGTGGACTGGTGGTAGTCAGTAAAGGCCATTCATGATAAAAGAGTGAGGTGAAGGACATATTCCAAAATGATGGTTATGTCATCTAGGAATAGTGACATACACAATATGTTGTAAATATTTGGCCAAAGTATCGCAAGCTGCTGGTCACATTGTCCTATGTTACCTAGTTTAAAGCCACATTATATCAGATGAATATTGGTAACAAATATTCAGGTATGTTCTTTAAACAAGATCACTTAGTACCTGGTTAGGGTAGGAAAACCAAGTATACAAATTATACAATAAGTATTCAATACTTAAGTTTAAACATGAATAGATCAGTAGGTAATCGAGTCATGGAATGAATAGATCGGTGTAACACCGAGTCATTTACACCTGCATATGGTTATCTGTTATGAGATTGATTGGTATGGAATGTGTGTTCTAAATAATGTTTTATTTAGAACAATGAACATTATGTAAAAAAATAAAAAAAATTCCCTTGTTTCTAAAGTCTTAAAATGGGAATGTTACAAATCATGGGATTTTGAGGATTTTTGGTGCATGGATGAAGGGTTTTTGTTAGGCCAACATACTTGGGTCACTTTTGACTGTTATGATAAAGTTTATGGGATTTTTTAAATATGTAATGGTTAAGATAAATGAGTTAAATTTAGATATTTTGAATTTAAATAATGAATAGCTTATAAAATCATAGTTTTTGATGTTTTCGTGAGATAGTTGTGTGTGTGCAAGAAGTAGGACCTAGGTGTGACTATTTTGTAGGTGTGGGAACATGATTTTTTATTTTATCATATGTGTGATAGGTTGAGGAATAATATAAATCATGAGTACAATATTTTTAAGCTTTAATAAGTGAAGGAAGTGCTTATTTTTTAGAGATTTAAGACATAGGGTTTTAACAAGGATTTGAAGGTGTTGTGAGATGAATTTTTTTATCTCTATCAGTTTTTCTAGTAGAAATACATCATATATTTTCATCATAAGGTGGTTGAAATTGTTCTTGATCATCTTGGGGGGTTGTAGCCTCTTTGTGGAGTTAGTACTTAACAAAACTAGGGGTTGGTTCTCCTTGTAGGGTTGTAGCTCTACTAAACTAGGGGTCAGTGCTCCTTATAGGTTTTTTGCCTCACTAAATTTGAAACATATCAATAAAAATATTTTGTTTCAATGTGTTTTCTTTTCCTTGAGGGTTTCCCACTTATATCTTGTGTGATTTTGTTGTTTCTCTTGTTCATGGTTTATAGCATATATGATATATGATTTTATGAACACATTAAGGATTTGTTAAGTTGATTTGTGGTTTGGATAAGTAATCTTAAATCTGATTTAATTTTTTTAAGGACTGGTTCAACTCCCCCTCTCAACTCAATGTGCTTCCAACAATTGGTATCAAATAAGGACCTTTTGGATAAGTTTGATCAGTTAAAAGGATATCCTTGAATTAAACAAATGGTGAGTGGTTCCTCTACAAGAAAGGAACCATTATTTGATAGAACAAACTATGATTTTTTGAGTCTAAGGATGAAGAATTATATTATTTCTCAAGGGTAGATGATGTTTGGAAAGATGTGGAATATGATTATACTCCTCTTGCCACTTCTCCTACCAGTAAAGTAGACAAGGATGCATATGAATTTTTTTAAGGCCAATAATGCTATCATATATGGTATTGGAGAATATGCGTTGGGAAAAGTGATGTATTGCAAGTCAGCAAAAGATGCATGGGAGAAACTACAAGTTTTATATAAAGGTGACTTAAAGGTAAGAATTTCTAAGCTTTAAAATTTTTAAAATCACTTGGAGTCTCTCCAAATTAATGATCATGAATCTATTACTAGATATCTTCTTAGAGTTGATAAGATTTTCAATAACATGAAAGGGTTAGGAGAATATGTGAAATAAGAAGTTGTTGTTTAAAAGGTTTTGAGTTCACTAAATCCTAGATTTGACTCTAAAGTATTTGTTATTGAAGAGGCAATGGATATAACTACTTTGAATTTGGATTAGTTACATGGTACCTTCACTACTTACGAAATTAGGATAGGTGACTCTAAATCATCCAAGAAAGAGGTTGCATTCAAATTTGAAATGAAAGCTAAATGAGAGAAGGTGAAGGATGATGATGTTACTCATGAAATTGAAGATGAAGAGTTCTTTTCTATGGTGGCTATACAAGGTTTAAGGTGGGATCTAGTAAGTATAGTGGTAAAATTACATCCAAGTGTTTAAATTGTGGTGAAGTAGGTCATTTTTCTGCTAAGTTTTCTTATAAGAAAAGGAATATGTTGAAGATCATGAGGTTGGTCATAGAAAGAAAAATCACAGGTTGGTAAAGGTAATAAGAACTTTAAGAAGTATTACTATAAGATAAAGGAAAAAGGAAGTTTTTACACAAATTAATACGATGAATCATCTAATGCTAGTAGTGGTGTTTCAAATTCTGAATTTGAATTAGATCACGAGGATATAGGAAATGAGGCATTTTTCATGACTGATGATGTTATGAGGTTTTCTAGTGAATGTTCTTCACTTTTAGGAGATTTTATATCATGTTACTTCAGTTATCCTAATGAATATGATGGGGATGTAAAAGATGATCTTTAATGCATTCAAAAGGAGTTAAATCATGTTGAGAAAGAGAACAAGAAGCTATGTTTACATGTTAAGGAATATGAAAACCAAATTCATAAGCTAGAAGAAAGGTACAAGTAAGTTTCATAGAAGAAAATGATTCGATAAAATTATTAGAATAAAATGTACATTATATCGTCTCAAGTTTGCAATATATTTTTTTTTAAAAAAAAATTGAAGAAGATATAGAGTATTTAAGGCTTGGGCTACTAGAGGCTAGCAAGAAGACTGTCCTTTCAGAAGTTTGAGAAAAGTGCCAATGATCTAGAGGATCTACTTGGAAAAAAATATCAATAGGTGGTAGAGCTGGTTTGTACTTCAAATAGGAATCTAAAATTAAGGTTTTGAAGCAAGTAGACATTAATCCAAGCAATGGATTAGGTGAATCCAACATCAAGGAAGAGAATAAGGCATCTCTCACCGAAGACAATGTGAAATCAAGGCTAATTATGCAACCTAATGCCTCAAGGTATGAAATAAATTTCAATGGATATTGTTATAAGTGTAATGAATTTGGTCATAGGGATAAAGAATGTAGATGATATCCTGGAGATACTCATTCATGAGAGATGATAGAAGTGAGCAAGAAATGTATGTTATATGATACTAGTGTAATGAGGTATGTCATATTGCTAGTATTTTCTTGAATGAATCATCTAATCATATTAATGGTTTCAAGAAGAAGAGTTATGTGGTTTGTTATAACTATAATGGAGTTGGTCATGTTGCAAGAAACTATTATCATGACTATTCAAGGAAAAATAGGAGTTCTCAAGGTCCTAGAATGCAAGGAGCTGGTTTTCAAAGGAATAGAATGCATAATAACCATCAAGGAAGGTTTTGGGAAACAAGAAGGAGCAATGGTGTCTTATAAAGAACTGATAATAATGGAAGAAAAGGTATGACTCATAGTTCAGATCATAAGTAATAAGGAGATGGAATTGTTTAGGTGTGTAAGAGATCTTGGGACCTCTCTAAGTCCACATTTTGGGTCTTTATTGTGTTCATATGCCTCTATTATGCTTCTTAAAGGTATAACAATCCATTTGAAGCATTGGAGTGAAGGAGAGATATCCAAGTCTATGTCTGTAAATCTTCCATGATGATAAGGTATGTCCTTCAGTGTCATTAAGTATGTTCTCATGGATCAATATGCTTGATTATGTTGTGTATGTCTAGATCTTAGTATTGTGGTCATTAAGAGTATGTGTTTGAGTTCTTGTAGTATGCATTTTTCATTATTATGGTGAAATTATTTATCTGAGGTGTTTCAATGTGCATGAGATTCAAATTGATGTCCCTTATGAGGTCTATTATGTCATTAAAACATAAGGTGAGTCTTCTTGTTATCTGAGTCTATGTCTAGCAATGTTGTCTTGCATAGTGGTCTGTGGCATCTCAAAGTCTCAATTTTTGAGTCATAGATGAATTATTTGAGTTTTTCATGATTTTTAAATGAAAGTGTCAAGTATTCCTAATAGTTTAATTTGTGTTATTAGTTGTTCTCTTGTATCATAACGTTATTAAAGATGATTATGAGTCTAAAAGGATACATATTGGAATTTTTTTTCTTTACATCCTATGTCAAGTGTGTCAATGGTTTTTAGGTCATTTCAAATAAGTTTTGAAGATGTGTTGAGTCATCAAATTGATGTGGCTAGAGACAGAAAAAAATATAAAAACAAAACCATATTTTGTTGTACTATGGCACAATCTAATTTTATTACCTTCTTTGTTCTTTTGTGTTCTTATATCAAACAATTACATTCACCTCCATTTTTTTGGAATAATATGAAACTCTCTAAAATCCTCTTTCTTCCACATTAAGAATAAATTTTCCTCACAGAAAAATCTAGAAGAAATAAGAATGTTCTTGACATGTTGACTGGTAGAAATTACCAGAACATTCTAGTGAGTTTGACTGGTAGAAATTACAGGAACATTCTAGAATATTCTAGTGGGCTTGACTGGTAGAAATTACTAGAACATTCTAGAATATTCTATAAATTACCAGATAATTCTAACACTCCCCCATAATTTATACTATTAATAACTAATTACATCAATGTTTTAAATGCCAAAAATTTCTCTTAGATACTCAAATTTTTCTTTTGCTAATGCCGTTGTTAATATGTCTGCAAGTTGCTCCTTTGATCTACAATGTTGTAGAATGAGTTCTCCATTATTGACCAATTCTCAGATGAAGTGATATCTGGTGTCAATGTGTTTTTTCCTCTTGTGGAAAACATGATTATTTGATAGTGCAATGGTGGATTGGTTGTCACAATAGACTTTTGTAGGATCCTCTTGCTCATGCATTATATCCTTCAATATTCTTTACATCCAAACTACTTGACATGTTGTTGATGTACCTGCTACATACTCTACTTCTGTTGATGAGATTGTTACTATTGGTTGTTTATTTGATGTCCATGCTACAATACCTATTCCAAGATGAAATGCATATCTAGATGTGATTTTTCTATCATCTATACTTCCTGTAAAGTCACTATCTGAATATCCAATCAACTGAAAAACATATGATGTAGAATACATTATGCCATAATTCATAGTTCCTACAATATACCTTAACAATATTTTTCCTTCTTTCCAATGTGAGTTCTTTGGTGAATCCATGAATGTTGAAATCAAACTGACTCAATACATTATATCTGGCCTAGTTGTAATAAGATACATCAAACTGCCTACCAATTTTCTTAATACAATTGAATCAAAATTGGTCTCATTGTCTTCTCTACTTAGTTTTGTTCTTACTGCCACACGCGTAGAAACTGGACTGTATTTTATCATTCTAAATCTTCTTAATACATCTTTTTCATATTTACTTTGAAAAATGAAAATCCCATTATCATTTTGTATGACTTCAATGCCAAGAAAATATTTCATTAATCCCAAATCTATCATCTCAAATTATTTTGTCATTGTTGATTTATACATGTCTATAGAAAGATTTCCAGTAAAGATCAAATCATCAACATACAAGAAAATAATTAAAATTTTACCTTGCTCATTAACTTTGGTGTATAGTTTATGCTCACTAGTACTTCTGTTGAATCCATTCTATATCATGTACGAATCTATCCTGATGTACCATGCTCTTGGTGCTTGCTTCAATCCATAAAGTGCCTTCTTCAACCTACAAACCTTGTCTTCATATCCTTTGATTTCATATCTGGTTGGTTACTGCACATAAATTTCTTCTTCCAGATAACCATTCAAGAAAGATGATTTCACATCCATTTGAGAAAACTTCCATTTTTTTTAGCTGCAATTGCTAGTACCATTCTAACAGTATCAATTCTTGCTACATGAGAAAATGATTCATTATTATCAACTCCATATTCTTGTGCAAATCCCTTAGCTACTACCCTTTCCTTATATTTTTCAACTTCTCCATTTTCCTTATATTTGGTTTTATAAATCCATTTCACACCTATGGATTCTTTATCCTTGGGTAAATAAACTAGATCCCATGTTTCATTTTTCTCTATTGATCCTATTTCATCATTCATTGCAATAATCCAATGTTCTTCCTTAATTTCATCCTCAAAATATATAGGAGCAAAATTAGACTACAAATCTATTCTATCTCCTTGATCATATATTTCTTGAAGGCTTCTAGTCTTTTGACATCTTAGTCTTGGTCTCAATGATGTGAATGTACGATTCGACTCATTACTTACTTGTGGACTTGATGATTCTTCTTTCTTAACTTGGCTTTGTGAGTTTTCTCCTTGTGATGTTCCTCCTTTCTGATTTGATTTTTCTTCTTTCTCCCATTGGTCTCCTTGACCTTTTTATTTTTGATCTTCATATGGCATTTCTATTGTACCTATAATTGTTTTGTATATATTTCCATCCCAAGGTTCATCTTATTTGAATAAAACATCTCTACTTATAACAACTTCCTTGGTTATAGGATTAAACAACTTATATGCCTTAGAGTGTTCATCATAACCAATAAATATGTATTTTTAACTTTTATAATTCAATTTAATCCTTATTTCTTTAGGCACATGTGCATATGCAATACAACCAAATAATCTAAAATGAGAAACACTATGATTTTTACCACTCCATGCTTGTTGTGGAATCATATTCCTCACAATGTTTCTTGGATCTTGTTCAATATATAGACTGCACAAGCTACTGCTTCATCCTAATATTCATTTAATAGGTTATTTCCTTTCAACACACTCCTTTCCATCTCCATGATTGTATGATTCTTTCTTTCTACAACACCATTTTGCTAAGGTGTGTACCTTGTAGTGAATTACTTCTTTATTCCATGATACCTACAATAATCCAAAAACTCTTTTGACTTGTATTCTCCTCCTCTATCTGATATCAATACCTTGATGGATTGGCCTCTTTATTTCTCAACCAATGCTTTGAACTACCTTAACTTTCCAAATGACTTGGATTTATATTTGTGAAAACAAACCCATGTTTTTCTACTATAATCATCAATGAATATTATAAAATAAATGCCCCCCCCCCAATGATGGGGTTTTCATTGGACCACATATATCTGTATGCACAATTTCTAATGGTGCCTAAGATCTATATGACATTCCCTTTGGAAAACTCTCTCTATGTTGCTTAGCGAAAATACAAATTTCACATAAGCTCATTGTTGCTTCAATAGGTGGTAAACCTCTTACGATTTCCTTTTTCTGCAACAAACTCAATCCTTTGAATTTTAGATGACCATACCTCAAATGCCACACTCATTCTTGATCTTGACTTGATGCCTTGAAACTTGATCCATTCTCCTCCATCATTTCACTTTTTATGTAAAGTGAGAATATTCTGTTATTTGTAATTTCAAATTTGGTAATCACCATATTACTTGGGAAAATATCAAATGTTATGCAAACATTATCCTTAAAGACAACTCTATAACCCTTTTGAATAAGTTGTCCCGCACTTAGGAGATTATGCTTTAAGCCAGGTACAAAATAAACATTAGGAATAATCTTCTTACCAATTTTTGTTATCACATTAATTTCACCTTTTCCCATGGATTTAACTATATTATCATTCCCCAATTTGATTTCTGATTTAACTGATGTATCCATATTCTTAAACAACTCTTTGTTTCCAGTCATGTTATTACTACAACCACTATCTAGAAACCAAATGTTACTAGAAATTTCTTGAGATACATCACATGTAATAAATATAGACCCTGAATTACTTTTAGAAATATTTTCATTCTGCTTTCTCATGTTAGCTTGTTTCTTTTTACATTCATTAGCAAAGTGGTCATACCTCTTGCAATAATAACATTGCACATTTGATTTATCATACCTTTGTGATGCCTGATTGTTATTGTGTCCCCTTAAGCTGAAATTTTGATTTCTCCTTCCTCCTGGATCTACACCCTATATTTATTTTCTCTGCCAAATGTCATTTGTGATTTTAATGCATGGTCCAATGAATTATTTTCATTCATGTTTATCCTATCTTCATAATTCTTCAAAGAACCAACTAAATAATCTATAGAAAATTTAGTCAAATCCTTGGATTCCTCAATTACCATAACAATTGCATCAAATTTTTTTAGGCAAACATCTCAAAATATTTTCTATAACCTTTTGATATGTTGTCTCATCACCGGTCTATCTTATTTGATTAACCAAATCCATAACACAATATGTGAATTGATCTACTATTTCAGAATCTTTCATCTGTAAATTTTCAAATTCTTTTCTAAGTGCTTGTAATATGGATTTTTTTACCTTATTTGTACCTTGATATATCATCTCTAGGATGTCCCATGCTTTCTTGGCTATCATAGATGGCTTAATCCTTCCAACAACTGAATCATACAATCCTTGTGCAATGATATGAAAATCCCTCTTATTTTTCTACCTATTTTCTTTAAGAATATTCACATCATCTGAACTCAAGGAAAACTCATCTTCTGGTTCAGTATAAAAATTTATAATTATGTCTGATAATTCAAATGAATCAAATGCCAATTTCATTCTAAAAGATCACCTATCAAAATTTTTACTAGAAAATATTGGCGTTATCGGTTGATTTATACTAAACGCCATACCTAATAATATTTTTAAGATAATAATACCAATATAATTCTTCTTTCAAAAATTCAATAAATTACTCGGTTGACTCTGCATGTGCCTTGGCCTCATCCAACAAACTGGTTAGCGAAACTAAGGGACTTGACTCCTTTTTAGAAAATTAGTCACGTCTAACCTCAAATGAAAAAGAACAACTCCACGGAGGTGCAAATAGATACATCCAAAAAAAATAGAGGGATTCTTTCATTTCCTCTTCCTCCAGATCACCAATGCTTTGATACCAATTTGATGTGGGAAGAGACAAAATAAAAATAAAAAACAAAACTGAATGTTGTTATGCTACGACACAATCCTATTTTATTACCTTTTTTCTTCTTCTTTGTTCTTATCTCAAATAATTACATTCACCTCCATTTTATAGAGGTATTTGGAAGAATACATAACTCTATAGAATCCTCTTTCTTCCACATTAAGAATACATTTTCCTCACAGACAAATCTAGAAGAAATAAGAATTTTCTGGACATGTTGACTGGTAGAAATTACCAGAACATTATAGTGAGTTTGACTGGTAGAAATTACCGGAACTTTCTGGAATATTCTAGTGGGTTTGATTGGTAGAAATTACTGGATAATTCTAACAAAAATGATTACTTGATCAATCTATTACTTCTAAAGTTGATTGTGGTAGTGATATGGTCATAAGAGGTGTATTCATGTATAAATTAAAGTGGATTCAGTTATGTAGTTTGTGATTCTTGCTTCTCCTTCATGAAAAATGGTTATCGGGACCTTAAGTAGTGTTATTTCAATGATGGTGGTCATTTATGAGAACTTGACAAATAAATATATGTGCATTCAGTGCTCTTTAGTCCTAACTAGTTCTGTGAAGTTCTTGTGAAGCGATAGAGAAGGAATGTTGGATTTAAAGGTGAAAATGAAGGATTAAAAAGATAAAAAAAAATCAAAAATCATCTATACAAGAAGGTATTTAGGATTATATGGGTTTGAGACCATAAAAAATATTTATATTCTTGGGAATCTTTGACAGAGTTTTGCTTTGACAATGAAGGTTCTAGAAAGATAATTTGAAAAGTGTAACTTGCAAGTTGGATATGGTTTTTCTTTTGGATGTGTCTTCAAGGTTATTTCAGGTGTTCATTGGACCAAATGAGTGTCCATATATGGTTTGGTTCTCCTATGAGGGTGTATCCACAAAAGGATATATGTGATTCCATTCAAAATCAAGGCTTATAGACTTCACCTATGGATTTGGTGAAGTAAAGAAGGTATAGTGAATATTTTGATGTTTCTCATAGCTTTTATGACATAAATAACAATGTGGAACTCTTGAAAAGTGTTAGGTTGTCATAAAAATGTCAAATTATTTGAAGGTTTTATCATGTGTTATTTGGAGGATTGTGAGTTGTGACTTTCCTAGGTACATGTTTGCAAGTCTTTGTTTCATATATTCTAAGTTTATTCAAGGATTTTGTATGTGTATAATGATATTAAGGGTGTTTTATATGTAAGAATTGATATTTACTCATACGTAATTTCATTTTATGATAAGTTTCAATGATGGAGTATTGATGAAAGTATGTGATAACAAATAAAAGTATGTTAAGAGGAAAATTTTCAAGCATCTAGATGTATGTGAGTTGATTGACAACCTCCTTGATTAACCTAAGTATCAAAGAACATAGTTATAAAATTACAATGAAGGTAAAGGATATTAGTTGAGTAGTGAGAATTAATATCAGGTATTGATATGGTACATTTTTTTTTGTATGAGTAAGATGGGTCTCTACAGGTGCAAGATATATGCAAGTGACATAGTATGAACTTTCACAGGTAAGAAGTGTACTGAGATGCTCTTTATCCTATCTAGAGGATCTAGAAAAGTGTATTATATCTCAGAAGAAAGATAAAATTATTTCTAGTTGACTTGGTATGAAGAGGGCGCTTGATGTTTGTTGCTCAAAGATAGCGAGTAAAAGGTCCAGTGCTACAATATTGCAAAGATGTTTCCATGTGATCTAACAAATCTACTATTGGTGAATTAAGTAGCCCTCATCCTTGTTTATATGATCTAGAAGGTGGATGCCAATTTAAAGATTAAAATATGTGTCTTACTGATAGAATTGGTCATCTCGATCCATTTTCACACCCTACATGCCTATAGGTTTTAATTAGTTCTTGTAAAATATTCTCAAGAATGTAAATGTATAATCTTGACAGGGGAGTACATATATGTTCTTCTTAAAGGTACTCTAGGTGAACTCATGTACTAAAAAGAGATTTTATTGACTAGTTGAAGCTAGTTTTTGAGGTAAGGATGATGCTTTGATGGTTGTCATGATAAGAAAGAGGTAAAAATATTATTCTATAGGTATCCATGGTGTGTATGACTGAGATCAGTCAGGGGGGCATGAATGTATGACACTTAAAGGGGGTTTAATGATTTCAAGGAATATAATGTATGATGTGGGTGTTTTCTTCATGGTTCAATTGGTTTAGGTTTATGAATGCATCATCTCATCTAATGTGATTTTCAAGAACTAAGGATGTACTTTAGAAAAACTCTTAAATGTTTGAAGTGATCTCAAGCCAAATTAGCAAGGTAGGAGGCTTGAATTTGGTAATTTCTAGAAGAGTTTTATAGTATTAGGATAGGGGGAGTTGTGGTAAGAATTCTCATGATAGGAATGATTATTAAGATTATGTCAATTTTTTCTCTTAAAACCACTGATGAGATTGAACAAGGATCTTGGTCCTAGTTTTATATGAGGAGCAATATTTAGTAGTGTCAAGACAATTTGTGTGCTTTAAAAAGTTGTGTAGAGATAATAATGAAGGTGTGGTGGAACATTTTTCTCTTATGCATCATTATTGATATGATCATGAGAAATTTTCTTCAAGTAAAGGGCCACTAGAGTTATTTCATGATGGTGAATACAAAGTTTGAGAAGAAAGGGAAAAGTTTTGCATGCCTACAAGGTGATTGATGGTGCTTTAGCTCAAAGTAAACATATGATGTTGCTTTATTCATTTTTATTGGCAGGATTATATGGTGTGTGTGTGTGTGTGTGTGTGTGTGTTTTCCTAGGGTGAGCCTGGTATTTCTACGCTTGAAAAGAGGCTAAAAGTCATATTTTTAAGTGAAAAATTAAAAATTGTGAGCTATAATGAGATCTTTGGTTGATGTTTCTAACCAAAACATGACCATATGAAGATAAGGAAGATGAATAACATGGGTGTATATGTATGATTTTTTTAGTAACGTAAAAAGGGGGACAATTTCATGTGGTTTTCCATCAATGACAAACAGGGATATTGTTGGAATGTTGTAGCATAGGTGTTTTCATTTATGAAAAACCTCATTAATGAAAAACTAGATAATAGATTAGGGTCAAATAATGATGATGATGATGACACTATGATGATTCATATGTGTTCATGGTGATATTAGTTGATTGAATGAGGATGACTTGTTCTTGCAAGACCAATTAGGTGATTCAACTAGCCTCGGTGATAGTTCATAGTTGTATGAGCTTCTTAGAAGATTTATAATCATTTTAGAATGATGGAGAGAATGTTTTGGGTGTTCTTGGGAACTCACATGAGTTTTAGGGTGTAGATACAGGTTGATGACCATGTTGCAAGTGCTTATTTGGAGCACATATGGATGTTAGGAGGTATGAGATTAAGATATGGAGATATATGAGCTCATGGATGCATTCAAGAAGCTGTATCATGATGTTCTAGGTATGTTAAGACCATTTGAAGTGTTTATGTGATGTGTTATGGGGTTATTTAAGATGAGCCTAGCCTTTATAGTGCAAAACCCTAAAGTATAACTATGTAAATGAGATGTGATGGAGACATGGAGAACTTTTTTGAGATAATAGGATGATTAGAGATGGTTTCATTGAGGTTTGAGAATTTTTTTGATTCATTTTGTTATGATAATTTCAAGTTACGATGCTTTTGGTGAAATAGGGTCAAGAAGAAGGGCATTTCTAGCTGGAATTGCTCCTTGTGATGCTCACCCTGAATTATGTTCGTTGTATAGGAATTTTTGGATTTTATATTTGTTTTTAAATTTATTCTAGAATGTTTCACAAAAATAATGAGGCCATTTCATTTTCAGGTTCTTATGAACGAATGTGAAGAAGGTAAACAACTCATTATGTGTTTGAAACCCTAGCTTGAAAGTGGTTAGAAATATTTTCTTCATGACTGGCCATAATTGATTTCTAGTGTATGGATGATTATTTTGACATGTAGAGGAATCCTCTAGGTTTCCAAAAAGGTATGGTAGATGTTGTGGTGATGAGTGGACCCCACTCAAACATGTCAGTTTACGAAGAAGTTTAACTGGGGAAAAGGTTTTCTAAAGGAGTTGCAAAATAAATGACCATTATGTGATGAATGTGATTTTTCCTTTATTTACATGATGATTTTAGGTCATGATGATGCAATAAAATGGTCAAGTATGCTTCATTTAGGTTGACTAGTCACAGGGTAGTTTTGGGGAAGTTAGAAGTTGTCTTCAGTAAAGTTGACATTACATGAGCTACATAATGAGTTAGGAGGTGATTAAAGTTGTGTTTGAAATATAATTTAGATATATTTATAGCGATATATTTTTTATCTCATGATGATGAGTTTTATATGGTTTTCATGTCAGTTTTTGGACAAAAAATATTTTGGATTCTCATGACAAAGCTATTTTTTCTAAAACTTGAGTTGGTTAGTACATGAAATAGACTGGGTGATGATTTATATCACCTAGAATGTGAAGATGTATTAATTTAAAATCAAATTAATCCATTTTTAGGTATTTAATTTATCAAGAAGGGTGTTAACCAATTGCATTTTGAAAATGTTTGTTTGGGCAGGTTGTTTTGGTGAAGCTAAATGTTGGTGTGGTTTGACCAAGTGATTGTTTTATGAGATATAACTTGCTGAGAAGTGATCTAAAGGTTATTTAATTTCAAATTAGTGGTCATATGAAATATTTGAGATTTTATTGAGTGATCTTGAAACCAAAAGGTGAAGACATGGTGCTCGAAATAGGTGTTCTATGAAGAAAATAAGCCACTGGGTTCATTAAACGAAATAAGTTTATTGTTTCATGATAATTGAGACCATGTATTATGTTTAAATGTAATTTTATAAATGTTTGGTGTTTTTTAGAGCTTCAATACAAATATTTTTTGTATCAAGAGATTTTTCTCATCCCAATGATGGGATTTTAAGGATTTTTGGTGCATAGATGAAGGGTTTTGGCTAGGCCGACCTACTTGGGTAACTTGTGAATGTTATGATAAAGTTTATGGGATTTTTTTAAGATGTAATGGTCGAGGTAAAGGAGAGAAATCAACATATTTTGAATTTTAATCATGGAGATCTTATAAAAGCATAGTTTTGAGTGTTTTTGTGAGCTAGTTGTGTGTGTGCAAGAAGTACGACACAGGTGTGACTATTTTGCAAGTGTCTGAGCATGATTTGAGATATAATCAAGTGTGTGATAGGTTTAGGAATAATATCAAGCATGAGTGTGATATTTTGAAGCTTTGATAAGCTAAGGAATTGTTTATTTGTGAGAGATTGAAGACTCAGGGTTTGGACAAGGGTTTTAAGGTGTTATGACCTAAATTTTTTATCTCTACTAGTTGTGATAGAAGAAATACAACATATATATTAATCATAAGGTTTTTGAGTGAGAGATTGATCATATTGTGGGATTTTATCCTCCTTGTGGAGTTTGTGCTTCACAAAACTAGGGGTTGGTGCATCACTAAATTTGATACATATAAATATAAATATTGTGTTTCAATGGGTTTTCTTCCTCTTGAGGGTTTCCCATTTATATCTTGTGTTTTTTGTTGATTCTCTTGTTCATGGTTTATAACATATATTATATTTGATGTTATGAACACATTAATGATATTTTAAGAGGATTTGTGGTTTGGATAAGTAATCTAAAATGTGATTTAAATTTTGTAAAGACTGACTCACCCCCCAGTCTATTATTATTCCAACAGCTCTGTGCTCACAGTTATCATATGTCTTATTTTTAGCTCAGTGATCAGATCAAGTTTCCTTTTCCACTCAGTTCTCACAAGTTACATTTTCAACTCGGGGATCATATGTTTCCTATTTAACTTAGCTACTCAGTGCTCACAGGTCACAACCTATAGATTTCCTATTCAATTCTCATTGCTCACAAGTCAACTTTCGAAATCATTTAACATAAAAGATAGGTCTGGATTCACCTATTTTAGGTCTCAATCAAACTCTTTCAGGTCTTCATCTCAATTATCACATGCAGTCTTCATAACTACATCATGTCATCTCAAAATATCTAGGATACCACCCTACCAAAGATCTAATATAAAAACTTAATGTGCCCACAATTTGAGATAGATGTCTATATTTTTAACTACCTCCTTTCATCATTTAATCTAGTAGATGTACATTTCATTGTGACTTTTTCAAATGAATGAACATTTAGATTCAGTGTTGATCCTATGGATAGTCATCAATTGAAAATCCTTCCTTTAAAAAATTCCTATGTTGTTATAACTAAATCCACTTTAACATGAGATGACAAGATTTTCCTCGAATCCTATTACAATTTCCAAGTTGATGGTAAGTGTTTTAATTTTTCTGAATTTCTGTTTAATTTAACATTATAATTTTGATCAAAATTGTGCTTAATTTTTTAGTGACTTTTTTGTACAACAAATAAATATGAGGATTCTATGTGCAAGGAGTTGCACACAGTTTTCTTCGATCCGTGATAACATTTTTTCAAGCGAGAATTGTTTTGCAGGATAGGTAGAAAGATATTCCAAATTGGTCTATTACCTACATTCTCATACTGATCTGAAAGAATTTTTTTATTGGTTTACATACTTATCAAATATGATAAAACTATATATAGACAATGCTCAATTTGTTGAAAAGCAACTTTTTGTTCTAAAAACTATATCCTTGCTCTTTATTTCAAGCCATTTCATAATTTATAAGGTGAACCCACCCCTACTTTCATGAACAACCAAATGAAGAAATTTCAGATCAATTGAAGAACAACAAGTTAGTAAATTATATTTTTATGTTAGTAAGATTAATCACTTTTGTTTTCTTATTTACCTTATGTAGAAAGTTTTTTTTACTAGCATTCCATGAAAAAAAAACATCAAGAGGAAGAGGTCAACAATGTGTCAAGGTTTCAGGAGATTCACATTCTGACATGGATACTAACTCATCCCCTCAGCCTCAAGTGTTTAAATTAGTAAAACAATAGAGAAGTAATACCCGTAACGTTCATTATTGATTGTTTTTACATTTTACCATTTTCCATTTAACATTTTGTAGGGACTTTGGACTACTCTCCTTCACAATTACCGTGACAATTATCACCCACACAATCAGCTTAGTCACATACATGTATTAAATTATTGCAAGTACAACCTCTTCCACCACAACTCCAATCACCTATAAAAATTTTCAAATGTGAAAGCTATAGGTTCCCATTCAGCAAGGTATAAAATTGTTACTTTTTATATTTTTAACAATTTTTATATAAGTTAGTAGTGTTTTTATTATTGATAGTGGGTTCGTAACCATATATTCAAATGATGCCACCTCCTCCACTAGTACCACCATTATGATTCCAAGTTCCAACAACAGGAAGAAAGACCATTGGTAAATGCATTACATTTCCAGTCCCCAACGGGACACTAAACATTGCTTCCAAATTTCTCAATCTCTCTTTTGGTGGCATGCCTAGTACAACAAGAAAATTAGTTTAAAATCAAATTTGTTTGGATGAAAGTTATTTTGGAATTTATAGTAATGACCCGACATTTTTTTTTGATACATGTGATATGATTCAAGGAACACAGGTATGTTTCTATTTCGATGTATTTATTTTAACATTGTTCTAAATAAATTTATTTTCAATTTTTTAATTTTTAAATCGCTTCTAGTTTTAATATTTAAATTTATTTTAACACATAATTAGGATCAGGGAACCCACCAAAAAAAGAGGTGACACAGATACACGAAGCATCAAATGTTGATCCTTCAACCCATCATCCTATCCAACCTCTTCGGAAAGTGACTAGCATATTAGTTTTTCTTTGGATATCTTGATTGCTAATGATTGTGAAGCCCATGTCAAATAGGTTTTTATGCCTAGTTTAAGTCAGCTATAATAGTGGCAGCTAAGAGATAAAATATTAATTAAGGAGATAAATAATTGATTTGATAATCATAGCCAGAGGTATAGTTTATATGATGCAGTTCAAAATCATCCAACTAAGATTCATATATTACTGAACCAAGCATAAGGTGGGACTATAACATATATTAAAAGTTATCAAGATAATGTTTTAGATAAAAATATGAAAATTTGAGTCAATTAGAGAATATTAATGTTGAATCCCAGGCATATTACAAAAAATGGTCAAAGGATAAAGATCTAGTGGAAATTACCAATGTTGAAAGAGATAAAGATTTTGTAAGTATTATGAATTACAAGTGGAAATATTCAATTTTAAATCATAGTTTTTATTACTTTCAATTTTTAATAATATGTTTAATTGAGCTCAATTTTTTTGTTGCAGTCAAAATATGAAAATTTAAAACTTCAAGAAAAGGTGTTGTAAGTTCACTTGGAAATAGCTCATAAAATTTTATCCACAACAATTTAGCTTAAGCAAACACTTGTTTTTCTTAACAAACAAAACAATACTATGAATTGGATTATCAAAGAGAATAACATTGACATGGATATTTAATAACTTCTGGAGATGCTTCAAAGGAATATGAAGCAATTGTTAATAACTTAAATATTGTTGTGGAGGATTTTATAAATTCTATAATTCTCGAAGCAGGGAATATTATAGCGATTGGGAAAAGAAACATAGAAGTTGCAAAAGAAACTAGGAGTAGGGAAGTTTTTTGAGCATAGACTACATGTGTAATTGTATTTGTTGAAAAATGTTTACAAGAAGTTGTCTAGAAAGCTCGTACCTTCAATAATATTACTAAATGTTATGAATAAGTTATTGGGAAATAGATTAACTTACGCAAGAGTGTTTGTTTTTTATCAATGTGGAGGAGGGGCGGCAGGTAAGGCTTGCTAATATCTAGGAATATAGTATAAAAACTCATCCTAGACACCTACCTTAGAATTCCTCTTTGTGGGAAAAAACTTGAAGAAGGGTGATGGAACAAATTGATAGAGATATTTCATAAAAAATGTGCTTCTTAGAAAGGCTTTATGTTGCCACAAGTTGGAAAAACTCAAATTATTCAAAGCACTTTGTAGGGTATTGCAGTGTATGTTATGTCCATCTTCATCTTACCTATGAGAATCAGAAAAGCTATTGAAATCATACAAAAGTGTTTTTTATGGTCATGCTTTGAAGAAAAGGCAAGAATCCCATTAATAGCTTGGGAAAATTTCATGCAACCCAAGGATATGGGATCTGGGTCTGAAGAATATTCAATTCATGAATAAATCTCTTACAGATAAAGTGGTATTGAAATTGTACAGAGAAGAAGGGACCTAAAATAATATTATAAAGCAAAATATTTGTAGCACTTTGGTTCTTTTTTCAGAACAAGAGCTAACCAGGGGATCAATTTTATGGAATAATCTCTGTCAGACCAGGTAGCTACTAGTCAAGGGGAGTAAATGGAATATGGGGGATAGTTCCAAGATTAAATTTTGGTATGAGCCTTGGATCCAAGATAAGGCCCTCAAGACTATTGAATCATAGAGTAATCTAAGGAATTTATTTATACTGGAGATTGGGAATTTAGTTTAAAATTATTCAAATGAAGATAGAAAATGGGTTTAGATCTGACCTCCACCTAACTTATTGGGGGATTTATAGGCCTCATATGAACTTAACAAACTCCTAAAGGAATTCCATATTACCCTGAATAAATCCCAGGATGAATTAATATGGATAAATAGGGATTTTGGGGAGTATGAGGTGAAATCTGGTTACTTGCTAAAATTTGAGGAAGTAGAATCAAACAGCTTCTAGAAGAATATATGGAACAAGAATCTAATACCCAAAATTAATTTTTTCTTCTAGTAAGTTGTTAAAAAATTGATTCTTATTGTGGATAGATGAAGGAAGAGAGGGATGATTATCATTAAAAGGTGCAACTTGTGTAATTTCCAAGAAGAGTTGATTCGACATCTTTTTCTAGAATGCAACTTTTCCTTCCAAGTTTTCTCTGCTATTCTTGGTTTTTTAGGATAAACTTGGTGCTTCCTAGGGATATTTCATTACTCCATAATCAATGGAGCTTCAATTTCCAACATGATTTGACCAGAGAGTTCTATAAGTTATCCTTGTTTTACACTATTTAGGGTTTGTGGATTGAGAGGAATAATAGGAACTTCTGGAATCAATCTTCAAGCCTAAATAAGGTCATAGAAAAAGTGGGATAGGTTATTTGTGATGATTCCCAGATCATCAATATTAAATCATCTAAACTCTTCCCAACATTAGAAATAAGTATTCTAAGTAGCATGAATCTCAAAGCTCAACAGTCCTTTCAGTAACAAGGATACCCACAAACATAGAGTTAAGTGGTCTAGACCTCCTGAAGGATGGTTCAAACTCAATTTTGATGGGCGTGTTATGTGGAGGGAGGGAGTTTTTGGAGGGGGAGGCATTATTCAAGACCATTTGGGGAGATTTCAAAGTTTTCTTATGTGGATCCTCTGGGAAATCATTCCAACAATAACATCGAATCCAAAGCTATGCTATGGGGTATTAAGTTATGCATATACCTGAATATAAAACACCTCATTATTTAGGGTGATTTGTTATGTGTAATCAATGTCATGAAGGAACAGAAAAATGGTGGGTCAAGGCTCATCAACGTAATTAGAGAGGCTAGGATGATGATGTAATCATTTGATAAAGGGGACATTCAGCACACTTACAGATCAGGTAATAAACCTGCTGATACACTATCTAATAATAGTAATAATATGACATATATGGTGAAGTGACCAAGGAAACTCACTCCTTGGAAAAATATTTCAAATTTTATATATGATGATTCGACCTTGGAAGCATCGTAATGATATCTTTCAATCTTCTCATGCTCGACATCATAAAAATATCCTTTATTTTTTGGGAAAGGACATACATTATGGTTATCTACATTTTGATACTAACAGCTCCATTTTGGTTGTTCCCAAATAAATACAGTGTTTTTGTTTAAATATGGGTGGAGAGAGGATCATAACAGAGCCAACATTGTTCCTCCACCTAAAAAATGATGCAACCATTTGGATAATACTGCACAGAGGATGGTTTAATAAGTATATCCGACATTTAAAAGGTAATGATCCTTAGATTTTTTTTATTTTGGTTATGCTTGGACTAAGGGGGGATTTAATCTGAAAGGGTTCGAGATTAAGGTTTCTAAGGAGTCCATAGTTGAGGTTACCAAGTAAAAAATGGATGGTCTCAAAATATTTAAAGACAAAACTAGGAGAAAACATGAACTAGCAATGTTTTTGGCCCTGGAATGTATTGTCCAACACGATGTTAGTATTTCTCAAACTTTTGTTAATGGTTGCTAGGACTATGTTTTCTTTGTGGTGATCAAGTATTTGGCCCTAGAAGGAAAATTTATAAAAATATTTTTATATCACCTATCCATTACGAATTTTCTTTAAAGAGACCAAGCTACGAGCCTTGCCTTTTTCTCTTCATGTCCCTCGCTTCTTCCATAGTTGAATTTAAGAAAAACAAAATTGATGTTCTAATTCATCAGGTTCTGATTCTCCTCATGGTTCAAAATGATAAGCCCATTATCCCCACTCGGGTGGAGCTCCATATTGATACTGAGTCAGACCATGAAACTCTGGCATCGGCCATGAATCATCCTAATCTAAAGAGAAAGGGAAAGATTCCCTAGAAGGTATTTTCGATGTCTTCTACAACCTAAAAAAAGGGGTACATGCTAAGTGTGAGAGTAGAAAAGAGAGGCATTTGGTAGACTAGGAGGCCAGATTAATAAGGGTTGAGTTGACTACTGATACAATCCTCATTGTTAACAAGAACTTGGTTCAAAAGGCTAAGTATTGTCACCATAAAATTGAAGTCCAGAACAAATGAATTGGGGGTATGCACATAGAATTTGTCATGCAGGAGAAGAGGATATCTATTCTGCAGGATCAGATAGACAAAGGCAAAAGCAGTAAACAAAAGATAAGGCTCATCCTTAGAATCTCTGATACTGAAGACTCCAAGGACACTAAGCTAGAAAATCATGCTAACACAGAGTTGGAAGACACCTAGATGGAGGAAACCCAAGTTGAGGAAAAAGATGAGAAAATACCTAAACAGGTGATATAAAAGTTGCTAGTTCAAAGGATTATGGCCTGAGTACCAGAACCTACAATAAGAACCTCAACACCAAGAAGAATTAATGGCAGGCCTTTGGCTGACCTTTTGTGTGTTTTATCTTCCTATTTTCCACTAGCCTAGTGTTTCTGTGGTTTTATTACAAAAAATTTTCTGTTAAATTTTGAGACTGTTGGGTCTAGCCTTACTTTGGGGTTAGCTTCCCTGTCAAGCTATTTTGACTTGGCATTCTTGGATTGTTATTGGTTATCTGGTTCAACCTTTCTTCTTTTTCTATAAAGGGTTTTTTGGTCCCTTCAAAACAAAACTTTTTACCTTATCTAAAAAAAAGTTGAATCTTTGTTTAAATTGAAGAACATTTTTATTGTCTACTTCTATTGTCTATAAGAATTTCAGATAGTTTTTCAACAAGATATGCTTGCATGTTGCAATGTTTTTCATGAAATCTCCTTTTTTTACACGTATTATCTTGCAATATGGAGTATATATATATATATATATATATATATATATATATATATATATATATATATATATATATATATATATATATATATATTATAAAGTGTGAATTGTAATGATATAAAAATATGTATGGAATGCATTTTCTTTAATGTTGAATATTTAATTATTTACAATGCAAAATATGTAAGATGGATACCCTAAACTGTGTTTAAGTATGTAAAATGCAAAATTTGTAAGATGGATAACTCAAACTGTGTTTGATTTATTACACTTTATTTATTATTATATTACGTCTCATTACGATATTTGAAAATTAGTGTTTCAAAAATACATGTCACAAACACAACATCAAAGCAGTTTGAAAATACCAAAAAAATCAAATAGGATTATTATAACTAATTGTATTTGAATTAATTTAAGTTGATACCTGTAACATTTTAAATGATAAATATAGTTGAGACAATCCATTTTCAATAGCCTCCTCATAGTCAATATTTGCATTTGAGAGTTAGAGGATGCACCAAATCCAGTCTCATCATTGATATCATTTGTATTTTTTTTTGTATTATTAAAACCTATTCTTTCAGCAAGGGAATTCCAATGTGAAATTTATTTTTCAAAAGGAAATGTGTCCAGAGAGTAGTGCGAAACATATAACCTTATACAACTTTCTAGATTTTTATCCAACCTATTTCGTTGTTATGATTTTACAAAAGATAAAGAACTGAAAAACCTTGTGTCCTCCACATATGCCAAAATCAATGTTTGGCACAACTCATATAATTGAAAATACTCATTGATGCCTTCCTCTAACACACTACTTTGCTATATTTTTCTCCATATCCTTGTAATTGTACCATTCTATTAAGGTTGATTTAAAAAATGATATTGGTCGACCATTTTCATTACAAAATAAGATGATTGAGAATTTATTAATTCCTTATTTATAATACCTTTGATTTCAACACCATTGACCTCTGATATATTTGTGAAATGATCCATTATAATACCCATGGATTTGTGAAATATCTTACTAAAAAAATCAATGTGATCACTTGTAGTATTCCAAAGAATTGGATTCATCACTCCCATAGCTTCAAGAATGTTATCTTTATTGAAACACTCTCTGATTTTAGAAGCTAAGGATTGTGAATTTTTGTTAATATTTATTCGTGTATCATATGTAATAGTATCAAATATAACATGAGTTATAGGAACTTATTCTCTATCTATCCTAGAATATCTTGTCGTTTTTAAAAACTATGTAGTGGTCTCCCTCCCATTAACATTTATACAGAGGTGGTCATGGATATTAAATCTCAAATAATTATAAGGATTATTAACATCCAATAAAACTTTCCATTTATTGAAAAATAGGTGTATCAAAACTTTGTTCTAACAAGTATAAGATATCAATAGATTGACATACCCACTTTCTCGGCCATATAAAATCAACAATATAGATGAATATCTTTTGTGCATGCTTCATAAATGTATTGATATCCTTCAACATTTGTAGAATGCAAAATAATGTAAGAAATGTTTCAAACTCCATTAAATGGCATGAAAAATACCTATTTTTGTCAACTTCATTATGATATTTGTGCATGAAACCAACCAACGATGGATACTCCTCACTAATTCTGCGTGCAGACTCATAAATATAAATCCATCTTATATCAACATCCTTTAAAATATTTTTACCATCTGTAATTGCAATTACAAATTCTTGGAACTCAAGAAATCACTTTGGAATGCTTGACATATAGGAATGCAGTTATATGATAAGGTCTTCTACTCTTGCAAAATTGTCAAAGTTGCTAACTATTTTATATGCTAGATTCATTATGTGATCTATAAAATAAATTGAAAGCATATAATGGGCTATTGTTGTTTATAATCAAACACATATCCCATTTTGATGACCCTACATAACTGATTCACCATCTGCACCAACACATACCAACTTTGCAATTTCATATTCAATCATGCCAGCAATATATTTCAAATTGCAAAAAACTCTTTTATATAGGTTTTCAACATTGTAATTTTCAACCATTTTCTATACATCTAACATATGTGGTTTCCTTATATGATTTTAAAAGTATAAACATGGATGCATACCCATGAGGTATTGTCAACTGATTTTACTTCATCAATTGATCGAGATATAAACTTTACATTTTTACACTCTATCAAATCTTCCTTTTCAATAATTGTAAGGCATTTAGCCATTCCCCATGCACTTTTGTCTGACAATTGGGATTGAGTAACATTGTGCATTCCATTATATTGAAACAAAATTTTAAAATTAGAAATAGGTCTTCCCTTCTTAAGGATGTGGACTATGGTAGAGAACTATATGATTTTAACATACAAATTTGATTGAATCACCTTACCAATTTTTGATGTGAATGTTCCACCCTATTCCATGAGATGTATGTGTCTTTTTAGCTCAGATTCATACTCTATTGCGTATTTAGCATACATAAATTCTTTTTCAATTTTCCATTTGTGTGTTATTATTATCTGGCCATCCTCCTATTGTACAGTCATATATTGTTTTCCACAATGTTTTTTAATTGTGTCTAACTTCATTTATGTTTATTGTTTCTTTCATAGTTTCTAGGTACATATTGTACATGTACATTCAGTTGGAATATATTCATAATTAGCTGACTCTATAGGTTCACTAAAAGGAAATGTTGTAGCCCACTAGAACTTATACGTCCTAACAAGTGTCCACATATTCTTACTTGCTTTCAGAGTTTAAATTTTGTGACCAAATTTTTTAGGAATATCTCGATCATCTTCTTTCCTCTTTCGTAACCATAATTTTCATTTTATTTTGGTGTTGCATTTTGCTTATTATTTGAGATATCTTGATCCTCTCTTGGTTACACCTCAGCATGAATATCTTCAATCTCTGACATGTTTTCATCATAGGTATCATTTGGTTGATATTGTGCTAAATCCATGTTGAAATCAATAATACCTTTCACATAGCTTGTACTCTAATTGATTCCAGTGGTAGGTTTATGGGTGCTAGTGGGAGTTGTATCTTTAGTTGTAGAGTTTCCAAAATACTTTTACAATGTTGAATTTTGAGATATTTTTCTTACCTTATGGATCTTCCGAGCACTAGCAAACTCTATTGAGTACTTGATTTGGGAACTTGTCACCCATTTACACCCTTGTTAGATGTTTGGAATATTGTCACACGTATTCCCCTTGTCATGTCTATTCACTCTTTTCACACGTTTGGACCCTTGCCATGTGTATGTACCCTTATTGCTTGTCTAAAAACCTTATTTATCATACATCTGTAAAAATATACTTTTCACTTGTATGAATTCCTTTTCATGCATATGCAATCTAATTTACACTTCTTATCATGCATCTGATTGTACTTCATAAATTCACATGATACTTGATGATACTTCGGATGGTACCTTACTAACAAGTTATTAATATACTACCTAATGAATTAACTATGTTTATATAGGATTAGTTTTAAATTGTAGGTGAAGACAAACCTTAAAAAATTTATACTGGAAAATTTAGGTGAACGATATACTTTCCTACTCCAAAAAAAATCCTTTTGAAATTTTCCAACTATGGAATATTCATCAAATTACAAAAATTCACCACTAAAATTTTCTTTGGCATGAAATGGATTAGTTAATGCTTTCTATCACCTATATAGTGAATTAGAATTAATTTAGGTACTATTGAAGTTATTTGGAGGTCTTGAAAGTGGTAGCATGGGTATAAACTAGTTGAGTTTGCAAAATAACTTTCTGGGCAACTTGATTTGAAGAAGAGGAAAATTATTGTGGTTTGAACACATGGATGTGTCATGGTGTATAACTTTCATGGATGTGGTTTAAAGGTCTTGAGGATTCCATAAAATGATCACATTCACTATTTGAGTTGATCTTGGTTAGTATTGAGGCCCAAAGGTGATGACAAGATGCTGGAAATAACTATTTGGTGAAGGATATGAGCATGTGGGCCCATTTAATGATTTATTTGATTGATTCAAGTAACATTTATACCATGTATGATTATTATATGTTATAATAATCATGTATGGTGAATATAGGAGCTTGAATAATCATGGTTTTATGATTTGTGGTTTTAGCTCATCCTAGTGATGGGGTTTTGAGCATTTTTTGTGCAAGATGGAAGGTTTTGGACATGGAATACTTATATGGTTCATATGTGAAATTATTTATGAATGTAATGGCATGTAATCAAGTTGTATTCCTCATGAAAAATATTTACGACCAACATCTCTTTTTTTTGAAGGAATAAAATCATATAAAAATAATGTTTTCGGTTTAATTTTGAACCAATGCTCTTAGAGGGAAATGTGTAACCCTATTGTAGTGTGTAGAAGGTATGATTGCATAATTTTAGATCTGATGAAGGGTATGACAGGTAGAGGAATGATTGAGAGTATGTGTGAAGGATTTTAGATCCAAGACAAGTCAAAGAAGAAGAAGATATAACGAGTTGTGAGTAAGGGTTTGTGAGCTGAATTAGATATGTCCATTAGTAGTGGCAGCAAAAAAAATCAGATATCATCATCATCATGTGGCTTATTTGGTTCTTAGTCATATTAGGGGGGCTTATCCTCCTTGTGGAGTGGTATTCTCTCTAAATTATGGGTTGGTGTTCCTTGTGAGATTGGTGCTTCACTAATTCTCTTTTATTTGTGTAATATTAGTAGAGTTTCAGTGGGTTTTATTCCCCATGAGGGTTTCCCACTTATATATGGTGTTCATGTGTCTTCTTATTTGCTTCATGTACTTTTGAATGGTTAATAAACACATAATTTGCTTATATGGTTATGAATATTAAATGAATGAATGTAATGATGAATGTAAGTGATGGTAAATGAAATGAAAGTTTTGTAGGATCGATTCACCCCTCTCTTAGTCCATTGTGCTTCTAACAAGTATTAATATGGTTAAGAGTCTATGATCTTTGGTTGGAGGTTATGATGTATGAATAGTTTGATGAAAATTATGAGAAGTAATGTTTGGTTCTTGCAAAGGTATGTGTTCATTTTTATTCCTTCATAAAGTCTCGTTCCATGTTGTGAGTGCTAAAAAGAAGTAGGTCTATAATATTAACTAAGTAGTATCTTCAAGATCCATGAACTGAGCCTGATTTGGAAGGAAAAATAGAATAATGTGTTCTAAGGGCATAGTATGGTCCTTTGTTTCTTGATATGAGTGCATCAAGATAGGGGGATCTTGATTTCTTAGTGAAGTATGATACCTAATGGGCAGAATGTGTTTATAGGCTTCCATATGCATAGTGTGTGTTGTTCTCCTCAGAAGATGATGTCAAAATAGTCTTAATGATGCATGTTGAGCTCAAGATGTTCTCATAAGCAAGGTATGATTCCAAAATGTGTTACTTATCTTGTTTTTCATCAGTTGTATGAAAATATCATGATTTAAGATATGAATCAGTTTTTGAAGTATGGATGTGTTGAGGGGGAGTAAAGTTTCTACAAGAGTAAAATTCATATTGATATGAAGAATGGGTGTTTTCATGTTTGGTTGATGTTTATAACCAAGTGGAGAGATCTTTTTGATGTCAAAAGAAGTGTTGTAGGTATGTTTGATTTTTTCATTAATGTCAAAAGGGGAGAATGAGCTCATGGCATGTGTATTTCTTAGGGGGATTTTGAGTCTTGTGTGTTTTTCCATCAATAGGTTTGCCGAAAATAAAAAGGGGGAGATTTTTGGCATAGTGTTATCATTGATTTCCAAGTAAAGTGTTGTGAGACTATTAATTGAGGTAAATTGATGTCAAAAGGTATATAGAGCATGGATGTTACTTGTCTTGTTGAGATTGCATGGGATTTGGAGTAGTATACTGACTTGTAGGAGTGTGATGATAACTTATAATGGTATGGATAGTTTTATAGTGATGATATAGAGTGTGTTCAAGGCTCTTGTAATTTTTCAAATTTTTCCAAGGAGAGTTGAGGTCATAACTGGTGAAACAAGCATGTTTCAAGCACTTGTCTATAAGGCCTAGAGAGAAAAATGATGCATAACAAGGTGAAGTGAAGCATGTAGTAGAATTTTGAGCATGGGAATCATGTAGATGAGGTATAGAGACACTCAAAAGTGTTTGAGAGTGTATTTATATGTATTTGGTGTGGTTTTTAGGTCTGTTGTAGACCTAATCCTTAAGAAAACATGCCCTAGTATTAAGAATTTACAAGAATTTAACCCAACACTTCTACTCCACTCCTCAATCTCGTAGTAATAATTGTAGATTGGTTTCTTCACAATTATATAGTTTTCTTATATAAAAATACTAAGCATATATCTTTATCAAATTAGTACCAATCCCATGGGGGATCATTCCATATATATAAGATGGGTGAATGGTCATATCATCTCACTCTTTTAGATGTGAAATACCAAATAATTTTATTAAATAAGATTTTAATAAAAGGGTCATAAGTGGTGATCCACAAAATAGTATACCCACTTGAAATTGTTAACCTCAGTATTGCCCCTTAATGTTAAGTGGGGAAAATAAAACAAGACATGTGAATTTTTTTTTTTTCTAAAAAAGGATTTACAGATCCATGAATCAACAACAATGATCCAAGCTAGCATGCAAACAAGGGAAATCATACAAATCTTCCCATAAAAAAATAAACAAGGGAACTCCTACAAATCTTCCGATAAACGTAAACAAGGGAAATCCTATAGATCTTCCCATAAACAAAATTCTTAGGATCAATGCTTTATATATGAAGACTTATATCATGTTATGGAGCCTTTTATAAACCAAGGCATACCTATAACTAATGCTTCACAAGGATTTACAAGTAACTTCACATAGTGTGACACATTTACTTATTACAAAATGGATAAGTATTAGAAGTTTATAACATTCATTAAGAGTTGACATTATCATGTACATTGTCCCTCAATCACAACTCTGATAGGCCCAACAAGGCATAAAACATGCAAAAATTTCCAACACACAATGGCTTGGTGAAGATATCTATAATTGGATATTTGATGTTGAACTAGATTCTTTATCAAGGGTGGTTTTTCATTTACATAGAAGAGGTATAATTCTTTTAGCTTCCATGTGTATCACTTTCAACAGCCTCTTTAGCCACATGGTTTCTATTGCTACTTCAAGTGATGACACCTGCATAAAAACTTGAACACAAATCCATATATATATCCAAAACAACATCGGTATGGTTATAGTCATAATATTCACATAGACATAAATCATATGAGTTCCAATTATAGAGGTTAAACACAAGTTGCATAACTAACATAACATTATGCTTAACAAATAACTTTGTTATATTATAAATATGTTGAAAAACATTTCAACATATTACACTTCTAAAATATATATTAGATGCAATCAGTATTAGATGTCTCCAATAAAAACACAAAGGCATACCCAAGTGTTATTTGATATGCATATAATAATGTTTTAGTAATCAAATGAAATGTTTTATTATAAAAACATATATACCTCCAATATATTTATTCTAATCCTTTAACTAATGAGATAAGACTTAATAGAAAATCAAATTTGAACAGATAATAAAATCATACAAGAATAATCATAGTATTCACTAAAAAAACATGTTTCACTAACTGTGGATTTTTCCAGATGATTTATGTGGAGTTTGACTCAAAAAATGACCATGTAAGAAAAATTAAATCTTAGACGTGTCATATATGATCATATTTGCATGACAAAAAATGATATAACAATCACAACATTGTCTTATCTTCTCTTGATTCTAAGAATTATATTCTTGTTACTACTAAGAGATCATCAATATATAAGACATTATTGTTTTCATATTTGGAAAATGAATCTTTATCATCAAATATTGTTAGAGAACCCAAGCTCCTGAAAGAAACTATCAAGCTTTTAGGAGATTTCTTAAGATCATACAATGATTTCTGTTCCATACACGAATCCTATCATATTAAAAGAAAACTAAAAAAAAATTGCATAACAGTTTCACTTTTAAGATACTCGGAAGAGGGGAGAGAGGGAAATTAACAAAAAACATACACATATTCATTAGCTATATTTACAACCTTATGACCTTGGTTCATATTTCATGATTTATAACATTATGTTTGTGAAATGATTTGGTAAATTTCACATGATTCATGATCAGAATCTATTTAGGGAGACCAATTTTAAGATTTAAGTGGGACATTTCGTACAAAATTATGAAATTTACATGCCCTAATCATTCATGCCAAAGCTGAATATCATTCCTAGAATAGGAAGAAGAGAAATATCCAGAGAAAAATCCAAAATATATAAGCCATTTTTCTGATTACCAGAAGCAATAACATTGTTGAGTTCATCTTTTACATACCATTTATCTTGCAGCCAATTTTTTTTATAGTTTTCTTTAGTTAGTTGGGAGAAATAAAAAAGATTCCTATTCAACTGAGGAGCATACAAGACAATCCTACTTATCCCAGTGATCAGATTAACATCTCCACAAATTTCAAATATAATAATGGAATCATCTCCTAGATATATGCTTTCCTCACATTTTACAATATTTGAGAAGATATGAGAAATACAGGTCATGTTCCTAGAGATACTACTATCTAGGATCCATTCATCGTCATTTGAAGCTGAGAGTGTTGTATTCAAGGCAATCTACTGCTCAACATTATTTGCATGATTTTTCTTATGATATATCTTCTAATTTTTAGATTTACTATTTCTAATATCTATAATAGATTTGTTAGTTGTCACACAAATATCTGACTTTTTATGACCAAATTTGCCACATTTGTTGCATGTGCCATTAAATTTGACTTTAAATTTATGATGATTTTTAACAGAATTTGACTTAGGATTGGATTTAAATCTAGATCTAAAATTAGAATTCTGACAGAGATTACTAGCATTACTGTCCATTTTAAATGCATAGACAACCATGAAGATAATTATAGCTAAAAAATGACTCAAGGAAGCCAAACAAGGCAAAAAACAAGCTATTGATTTTATTTTTCAATATACAAATGCAAACTACTTGGGATGAATAAAAAATAACTTGCTTTGATCAATTTTAAGAATGAGCTAATAGAGCTTAGACAAAGTTGAGCTACAGTCCTTTTTAATAGAAAATTAATTAAAAATGGATTAATTAACTAAAACGAATAAAGAAGAAAAACATTATCTCGACAAGATATTTTGTAACTCGGCAGGGATGATCTCATAAGCAAGATAAGCGAGCTTCGAATCGAGATAATTAACCACCAAAAACAAATCAAATTACATCTAAAGCAGGAGGCAAAACATGGAAAATATCAACAATATCAAGAGGGGAACATGTTGTCTTTTCTATAAATTATAAATCAGATCCCTTGGGTGGACGTGAAGTCCCTGGAATTTAATTAAAATAGATAAAATAGTGGGATTGCAATAGAGTTTAAAAACACGATAGAAAAACAAGTCAAACAATGCCACTTGTCTAAAATATAATGACAAACAAGAGACATGTGGTGGCTTTCTACCAAAATTTTAAATATAAAAACCAAATGGATAAACCCTACACATGTGTCGTTAATTTATTGGACCACATTTTTGTAATCTAAAAAAATTCAAACAATATGTGAAAGCAAAGACTTAGTCAAAATGATGCCACTTGTAAAATAACTAACGACTAAACAATAGACACTTGGAGGCTTCTGCCAAATTGTTAATAGACGGCTTTGGGAAAACTTAAAGTCCCCAGAATAAGCCAAAATTTGAAATAAAGTTTGGGTCCAAAATCAAAAGACAAATGTCATGATCCTAGTGGCTAAGATAAAGCAGAGAATAATACCCTATAAGATAGAGTCTAATAGTTGCAAATATTGACAGTGTGAAAATAAAATACACATGGCCAAATACAATTGGTTCACACTCCACATTACTACCTAAATAACTAAATCAATACTGAACACACGTGGAGCCTTCTAAATGGCTCACTTTTGAAAAATCTGACAAGGACTAAGAAATGTGAAATGGTCGCTAATTCTTGTTAGATAACCACTACCATAGTTAAAAAAATACTGACAAATGTGGAATTTAAAGATACTTGGAGAAATTCTATTGGCTAAACCTTTGCATATGTCAGAAGAAAGAAAAAAAGAGACTGAAAATGTAAAATACGGAGCTAATTGGGGAAATCCTATTGGCTTGGATTTTGAAGAGACAAAAAGAACTAATAAAAGACTGACTATGTGAAATATAGAGCTACTTGGAGAAATCCTATTAGCTCAAATATTGTAGAGATAGAATAAACTAAAAAAATACTCACAATGTGAAATACGGAGCTACTTGGAGGAATCCTACTGGCTCATATTTTGCAGAGATAGAAAGAACTAAGAAAAGACTGACAATGTGAAATACAGAGCTACTTGGAGAAATCCTATTGGATCATATTTCACAGAGACATAAAGAACTGACAAAATACTGACAATGTAAAATATGGAGCTACATGGAGAAATCTTATTGGCTCAGATTTCACAGAGACAAAAAGAACTAACAAAAGATTTATAATGCAAAATACATAGCTACTTGGAGTAGTCCTATTGTCTTGGATTTCATAGAGACAAAAAGAACTAAAAAAATACTGATAATGGGAAATATAGAGCTACTTGAATCAATCTTATTGGCCCATAATTTCAAGAGATAAAAAGAACTAACAAAATACTGACAATGTGAAATACAGAGCTACTTGGAGCAATCCTATTGGCTCACATTTCTCAGAGATATAAAGAACTAAAAAAATATTGACAATGTGAAATACAGAGCTACTTGGAGCAATCCTATTGGATTGGGCTTTGAAAAACCAAAAATATCTAAAAGAATACTGACAATGCGAAGCTAGATGTCATAAAATGATTGGATTAAGCTTCACAATAGCATAACTTCGCAGTAAAAAAATATCTAACAAAAACTATCATAACAAATCCACTTGGTACTTAATGATTGGATCAGGCTTCATAAAAAAAATCTAGCAAAAAATAAAGATTAAAAAAGTCAAGGTGGATTTAAATGCTCTGAACTAATTAAATATAAATAAATCTTTTGGATCCATAGTCCAAACAACTATAATGGCTATAAACGGCATGAAAAATTAAAATAAGCTCACAAACGATGAATTTAAACTGTAAACAATTGAAATGAGATGAATAAATGAATATCTAAGCTCATAATTTCTCAACCATGATCTAAACATCCATTTGACCAATATTTTCAAAGAATATTTGGGTGGGAATTGGAATTTTAAACCTGGATATCTCAAAGATGATTGCGGAACAATTAGGGATTTACAGACATGTAAATAAACTTCAAGCTTCTTCACTCAAGAAAATTGAGAACTTCTAGATCGATCCTGAACATGCATAATTGCTATCTCTGATACCATGTTAGGGAGATGATTAGGAATTATAATTAATAAATTATAGATCTATAGATAAATTTTCAAAAATTATAGATTATGATGTGTAATTAATTTAAACACAAATTTAGTTTATTATAGATAGAATATTATAAAGATTAATAACCATATCTGAAAGCAAATAACAGGAAATAAAATGAGATAAAGAACACCAAATTTAAAGTGGGGAAACCCAAACGAAAAAACCCCACTGAAAAAAAACATTGTCAATATTAAGAATTCAAAAGACTTTAACCCAACACTTCCACATCACTCCTCGGTCTCATGGTAATAATTGTAGATCGGTGTCTTCGCAATTCTATAGTTTTCTTATTGTTGTCTCCTGAAAAATGCTCTACGTTTTCATATCCAAATTCAATTTTTTTGAGCTCATTCCCTTTGTTGGTGTTTAAGCCAAGTTAGAGATTTAGGAAATTATCAAAATTCGTGCCCTAGAGTTGTTTAAACCTCTGTTTTTGCTCATTTTTAGAAATCCTCCATTTCCCAGTCTGTGCACGTATTATCCTCTCTGAAACCTCCATTTTTGATTAAAAAAATTCACTTGTTCTATGGCCTGAGTCGTCAAATCATTGTTTTTCCCCCATGTCTCTAGTTTGCGAAGGAAATTCAAAAATTGGACTTAAAAAGAAAAAGTTCTCTTCCTCTACATATTTTTCCCGCAGTCGGGATGACGGGTGCCTTTTTCCCATCAAATTTTGGCCCCAATGAATGTAGGTACGTGGTTAGATCCTATTAGATGGGGAGGAACGGGATTTTTGGTGAACTTAACACTCTCGGTCACTTTTGGCAAAAAAGGTAAATTTGTCCCGCGGACCTGAAAAGCCGAATTGCCATTTAAAAGTCTAGGCTCAACGGATGGCTCCACGTTTCACAATGGTGCAACTCCAAGGGACAATATTCAATTAAGTGCATGTTTTCCACGTGTCCCAGGTACTAAATGAAGGTAAAATTGGCTAAGTATGGAAGTCTCAACGGACGGCTCCACGTGTCACAATGGCACAACTCTAGGGTGGGGCAGAAAGGGCCAATTACCAAATCAGCACTAGATTGCCATGTGGTCAGAGTCATTGGAGAGGAAAAGCCCGCTGTTGAAAAGTAAAAGTAGATAAGCAGATCATCGGTGGGATTTGAGATTTTGAGCCTATTTGTATAAAATGTGAAAAGTTAAAAAGTAACCCGCTGCCCCGATCAGGCTATCAGGGAAAAATTCAAAGATGAAGCCCACCGTTGAAAATTCAAAGTGGGCGAGCGGGCCATCGGGGCACTTTTGGAAATTTAACCAAATTTTCATAAGTGAAGGAAAAGTTTTAGAATGCTCCACAGCTCCGCCAAGGTCTTAGGACCGCCATTGAAAATTCAAAGCGGGAGAGCGGGTCAGCAGAGGCATTTGAGATTTTGATCCTCTTTGTAAAAAAGGTTAAAAGTTAAAAAGTGACCTGCAACCTTGACCAGGCTTGCAGGGAAAAATTCAAAGGTGAAGTCCACCATTGAAAAGTAAAAGTGGGAGAGCGAGCCGGTGGAGGAAATTGACTTTTTGAGCCTTTTTCCAATAAAGGTTAAAATTTTTAGAAAAGAGTCACGACTCCATTTCCAATAAGAATGTGCCACGTGTCTAAGTTGAAAATTCAAAGTAGGCATGCCGGCCAATTTTTTCCAAATTGCCAAATCTCTAAAAAATTTGCAAAATGCAAAGGGCTTTCCCCCGTGCCCACTCCAATCTCTTCCTACCACGTGGACGACCCGATTTCAGAGTTAGAGGAGCAAATCAAATGGTCTATATTTAAATTGGCAAATCAAATGTAACGGTTGCTTTGCAAGATCTAGTTTTTATCCTGTCATGAGCGTTTTCTTCACAACAGAGGAATTCAAAAAGGCGTTAAGGATTTGTGAAGTTATAATAGTTTCTTGTAAAGAATATAAGGTATTCTCGATGTCATTCCAAGGGCTGGCGATTGATTTCAAAAATACCAGAGTGCTTTGTGCCTAGAAAAGAGAGAAAATGCCATTTTTCTTCTATTTTCTCTTCTTCCTCGAATTTCTTCCATTCTCAAGCTATGTACAAAATCTACTCAAGATTTAATAATAAAATAAGGAATTTTTGCCTATTTGATTGAGGAATTAATTGGTACTTTGTGGCCAATGAGTTTCATTGGGTCTTGTAGCTTCTCCTGCAAATTTATTTTTCTTCTAACTATAAATGCATGAAAATGAAATTTATAATTAATGTGTGTGGGAATCTGACATTCTACTCAGAACATTAGTTTCTCCCACCTCCATTCTCACTCCCTTCCCCCTCCTAAGACAAAGTCTCTTCTCTAGTGAGAAATTTCTAGCTTTGCCATAGGGTCAGTGGAGTGCCCCTGTTGTATCTTTGGTCGAAAGGCCACCATTAAAGTCCACTTTTTCACGCATGCACATATAGAAGTTGCACCATTCAAGTAGAGCGATTTAGATTCCCATAGCATTGGCTTGAAACCCACCAATTTTTCCATAAGAGAAATTTTCTTGCCAACAGTTTTTGGTGCCCACCATGGGGCATATTTTGTAGCATCTACACCTAAAAACGACCTCAGGGTAATAAAATACAAAAAGAATATTCTAGAAGAAAAGTTTCTGGAGATTGAATAAACACACGAACTACATGGATGTAAATCATGGTTATTCTGGAAAATCCTCTTGTTATGAGACCTAATTTACTGTTTCACATCCAAGAAGACATTGATTCTGATCTGAGATAAGCTATTTGGAACAATAGGCAAACTATTAATCAATAATTCATTGTTGCGAGAGTTGTGGACCTAGAAGAAGAACTTGCTGTGAAATTGGAAAGGCAGAGACAAATTCTAGCACCCCAGAGAAGAGCATAAAATTTCAAGTTGGCTGATAGAAGGTACACCCAGCAACTAAGGCTTGGAGGACAAATTGATCCCACATTTGAAGAAATTGAAAGAGAGGAAGTTGTTGAAGAGGAGATAAGGTCTCAGCTTGAAGAAATAGAAAGACTCCACATTGAAGCAGAAGAAAGAGAAGAATTAGAAATAACCTTAGAAAGACTGGAGGATAGAAACAAGCATATAATGGGTGATCATGAGCATGAGGAATGCAGGCCTAACGTACCATGGGGAAGAAATACTAGTACACTTGCTCTTCCACAACCACTTCATGACCTCTGAAGAGGATCAAGAAATAACTTCCCAAAATTGAAAGGGGATGGTTCTCAGCTCCATGAAGAACATGTAGCAACATTCATCACTCCTTGTGGAGTGTTGGGAGTTGAAGATGAATATGTTTCAGTTAGGCTCTTTATGGAGTCACTCTAAGAAAAGGTTATTGAATTGTTCTACATGTTGCCCCCAAGATCTGTCACATGCTGGGAAGATATAAGAAGTACATTTGAACATAGGTTCAAGAGCACAAAATATTGTCAGGACCTCCTGGTCCAATTGGTTCAGATGAAGAAGGAGACCTTTGAATCAATGAGATATTTTGTAGCAAGGTATATTATGTTGACAAGAAGGATCCCAGAAGACGTGGTACTCCCTAAAAACAACTTGAAAAGATTCTTCATGATTTCTTTGCCATCAGAAGTAGGTTTCTTCCTCAGAAGAGCCCAACCAAGAACATTGAGGGAGGTTCAAGACTTTATAGTTGAGACTGATGATGATCTAATTCTTTCTGGCAAAGTGAAAGGACCAAATGGGAAGCAAAAAGGTCAGAGTTAAAATCTAGTCACCACTGATCCAATGTTCCAAAAAATGGCAAATGACCTAGTTGCTTTGAAGAAATAGCTATCACAAATCACAATGAGGAATGCTCCAAGGAGAGAAAATCCTACTGATAGACCAAGAATTTCTCCACCTCCTCATAGGATTTCTATTGAAGCACCACTAGTCAATGCCATCTGTGACACTAGGGAATCAGAAGAAGGAATAGACATTGAGGAAACTAAAGAAGAAAGAATGGATGACTATGAAAACTACCTCAAAATTGAAGAGGTTGGTATGCACAATGGCCTGATTGAATATGCTGATGATGAAGAAGTTCTGATTTTTTCATGTCATGTTTTCACTCATGCACAATCCAAGAATGGTGTTTTAGCCTCAGCAGTTACAATAGATGATAGGAAGAACAAAGAATATTGCTCTCCAAAGCTTCCACAAAACAATATTATTAGTAGAGGATCACCATTACCACCTTCCTCAGAATAATCTAGAGAGAAATCAGATTCCCCAGTTGTCAAGGATCACACTGTTGTGCCAAGTAAGTTATCTGATCCTTCTCCCAACTCAAACGCTGTTAAGAGAAATTCTCTTCTAAATGTTGGTTTTGCAAAAACATCTAAATTTCAATCAAAGGCTATACCGCCACCTCCTTCCAAGCTAATTGCTACATTTGAAAAGGAGAACCCATCACCAAAAGTAAAAAAACCCCTATCATTTAAATCCTCTCCCACTACTGGAACCTCTTCCCCATCTACCATAACTCCATTTGACTTTTTGGAGCATTCAAGCCAAACCAAATTTTATCTTTCTGAGATTGAATACTTACAAACACATCCTACCCAATTTGATAGATTCATCAAGGTAGTTCATGGTAGTAACCCTTTTTCTTCAAGCCCAATCTCTAAATTCCTATTAACCACACCATCCGTACCACCTTCTCAAAACATGTTTTCCCTCAGTGCCTCCACCACCAAAAGAGTTAAGCCTTTTTACTTGTCACTTCTCATCAAAGGTTTCTAACTAAACAACTGTATTATAGATTTTGGAGCCTTAGATAATGTGATGCCAGAAAAAGTTGCAAATACCCTTGGCCTCACTTTAACCTAGGTAAATGGCACATGCTACTCAATGAAATCCAAAAATGATCCATTGGTAGGAAGGATTAAGGATGCTTAGGTTGCACTAGCTAATTACCCTGACAAGAAGATACTCTTGACCATTTTGGTGGCAAACATCCCAGAATCTTTTGGTATGTTGTTGAGTAGAAGTTTTTACAGAGATCTAGATGGAGAAATAAAAATGGATTGGTCATTTGTAACTATCCCAGTGGAAGGATAAATGAAGAAGTTATTACTAGTCAAGAAAATGAAATTCACAGTAAGGAAATCTGATGATCCAAGAGCTAACATCTTCTTTCAAGATTTTGGGCTAGGAAACTACTTCCTTACATCACAGAAGGAAGAGGACATTCCACTTCACATGGAGGAAGAAGAAGACTGAATCTAGACAATGGAGTTTGATGGCAATAAGTCCAGAGTAGGTTCAGGATCTGGTCTAGTATTATACTCTCCCTTGAATGAGGTGTATCCTTTTTCCTACAAGCTACAATTTGACAATACAAATAATACATTAGAGTATGAAGCATTAATATTAGGCATGAATGTAGAAAATGATATGGGAATCAAGAATTTGAGATGCAAAGGTGATGCATAGATTGTAGTGAAGTAGGTCCATCAACAATATAAGGTGAAAAATCCAAGGCTCGGGCACTATAGAAACAGAGTGTGGGACTGCATTGAATCCTTTGATGCATTCTCCATTAAAGCTATCCCTAGGGAACAAAATGAAAAGTTTGATTCTATAGCACTGTCAACTTCCTTAGTGTCACCTCATCCTTCCTTTGGAAAGGATAAAGTGACCATTAAGATGGTTTTTAGACCCAGTGTACCAGACAATGTAAATCACTGGCAGGTCTTCAATGATGACAATCAGATCCTAGCCTTCTTAGAACAAAGGGATAACTTCAATAATATTTTCTTTGAAGTAAGTGAAAATCTAATCCGTGAATCAGTTCCCAAAGAATAGAAGGAAGGAATTGATGGAATTGATGAAGAAGGAGTAATCAAACTGAAAGGGAAAAAATTCCCCAAAGGCCTAGTTTATTTGGAAGACCTCTTTGACAAGCATGACAGGTTCATCTAAGAGAAAGAAAAATAGTCTTCTCGGTCTCCATTTGATTTTGATCAAGAAAACATTGGCACTTTAGAGAATCCAAGGATGGTTAACATTGGTAAATGCTACTCACCAGAAGAGAAGAGAAAGTTTGTTGCCCTACTAAAAAAGTACTCAGATGTCCTGGCCTACTCCTATGATGAACTCAAATCTTTTCAACCAAAGGAAATGCATTACTCCATTCCTTTGAAGCAAGGAGCAAAGGCCTTCAGGAAAAAACAAAGGCCCTACAATCCAAATATTGCTGATGTTATCAAAGAAGAGGTGAAAAATATGCTCAATGCTAGAATCATCTTCCCCATCCACCATTCAACATGGGTGGCTAACATTGTGCCAGTAAGGAAGAAGAATGGGGAAATAAGGATTTGTGTAGACTTCTAAAATCTAAATCATGCATCTCTCAAGGAAAACTACCCCCTTCCAATCATGGATCATATTTTGCAAGAAGTCACTAGATATAAAATGCTCTCTTTGCTTGATGGATTCTCAAGGTACAACCAAATCAAGGTGGTAGAAGAAGATTGTAGCAAAACAACCTTCACAACAATTTGGGGCACTTTTTCTTACAGAAAAATGCCTTTTGGCTTGATCAATGCTGGAGCCACTTTCTAGAGAGCAATGTACTTTTCCTTCAAATATTTGAAACACTGCATTGTCATTTACCTTGATGACCTCATGGTTTTTTTAAAGAGGGAGGGAGATCATATCTGTCATTTGGAGTGAGTCCTTACAAGGTGTAGGAAACATGGAATTTCTCTAAATCCAAAGAAGTGTATTTTTGGAGTCACGGAAGGTAAGTTGCTGGGACACATTGTGAATTGACATGGAGCACACATTGATCCTCAAAGGGTTAGAGCTATCCAAGCACTAGCCTTACCAATAAGGAAGAAGCAAGATCATTCATTCTTTGGAAAGGTAAACCTCCTTCATCGGTTTTTTCCTGTGTTTTTTGAAATGACTAAGCATATAACTTCCATGATGAAGCCTCAAGAAAGTTTCAAGTGGAATAAAGAAGGACAAACATCATTTGAGGAGTTCAAGAAAGCCATTGCCAAAGCTCCAACTCTTGTATCTCCATATTTCAACAAGGATTTCATCATGTATTGCTATGCATCAGAACATACACTCTTTGTTTTCCTTGTTCAGAAAAATGATGAAGGCTTGGAAGCACCCATTGTTTTCATGAGATTTTCTTTGAAAAATCATGAGCTAAAGTACATCCAATTAGAGAAACATGCCTATGTAGTCATCAAAGCTGTTAAAAGTTTCAGATTCTACATTCTCAATTCCCATACAGTGGTGATGGTCCCTAGAAGTGCAATCAAATCCATTTTGACTCAACAAGATCTTGGGGCTAAGAGAGGAAGTTAGATTATAAATACCTAAGAGTATGACTTAGAGATTAGACCCTCTAATCTAGTAAGAGGAAATGGTTTGTGCCAACTGATTGCTGAAGATGAAGCTCTCAAAGCTCAGCAGGGAGAAAAAGATGGTGTTTTCTTAACCTGTTCAGGAGATAGTCCACATGTGCTCTTTGTCACCACTACTAACGAGTGTTATGCTGGAATTGCTTACTTCTCACTTATGTAGAATTCCCTCCTCATCTTGATTACAAAAAAAGGACACTCAAGCTAAAGGTATCCAAGTTTGTGATCTGGAATCATGTACTTTACAAGAGAGGCCTAGATGGTTGTTTCCTCAGGTGTGTAGATAAGGAGCAACAAGAAAAGTTTCTCAGGGCATATCTTGATCAAGCTTGTGGTGGACATTTCTCAAAAATGGTCGCCGCACATAATATCCTTAGAGGGAGATATTATTGTCCTTCCATCTTTTTAGACACTCAGGATTGGGTTTCTGAATGCAAAGCATGCCAACAATTTGTTGGAAAGCCACAACTAGCTGCATTACCACTCAGGCCTGTGGTGATTGAAGAACCATTTCAACAATGGGGGCTAGATTTTATTGGTGTTCTGAATCCTCATTCTAGTGCAAGGCATAGTTATGTACCCACTACAACTAATTACTTCACCAAATGGGTGGAAGCCATCCTAACCAAGCAAGCCATCTCTGAAACAATCTGTAACTTCATCAAGGAGAATACCAATGTTCATTTTGGAATACCGCAGAAAATTATTGTAGACAATGCCACCTATTTCTCTTCTAAGGAGCTCATAGATTTTTGTTATGGATTTGGAATCTCCCTATCTCACTCTTCTTACTACTACCCATAGGGAAATGGGCAAGCTTAGTCAAACAATAATAACATTATGACCATTGTCCGCAAGCTAGTAGATGAGAATCAAAGGAACTGGCACAAGAAGTTATATGATGCACTGTGGGCTGATAGGATCACTCCTAAGAAAGCAATAGGTATGTCACCTTTCCAAATGTTGTATGGAGTTAAGGAAAAAATTCCCCTCATAATTGAGATGCCATCTCTCAAGTTGCTGCAAGAAATAGAAGATGGTCAATATAAAGACTCCATTGAAAAGAGAATCCTTTTCTTGGAGAAGCTGTTGGAAAGTAGATGCCAAGTGGTGGATAGAATTTAGGAGCATCAGTTGAAAGTGAAGAAAATTTTTGACAAGAGGGAAAAGGAAAGAGAATTCAAGGTTAGAGACTTTTTCCTGCTATGGGACAAGAGAAGAGAACCAAAAGGTAGCCATGGAAAGTTTGGTTCATTATGGCTTGGCCCATTCCAAATTCATGGAGCTTGTGGTGAGAATGTTTTTCTCCTCTCGTACTTGGATGGAATGCCATTGGAATTTCCTCTAAGTGGGAAATACTTGAAACTATATCATCAGTGAAAGTGGGTTTTCCCCCGCCTTGTACCATAGGTGATTTCGTAGGTGTGTTCTTTTTCCCTTTTTTGTTGTGTGGTTGTGGTTTCTCTTTTGTTTGGTTTTTGTTGTGCGTATTTCCTCCTTCTTCCATTCTTTCTCAAAATTTTACATGAATCTGCAAGGCCCAATGGATAAGGCACTGGTCAACGTAATATGTTTTGAAACTTTAGATTCTAGATCCTCATATCATTCCCTAGCCATGCCTAGTTCACGCCATATCTCCAAGCTAGAGCCATTTGTTGTCTCCTGAAAACTGCTCTATGTTTTCATATTCAAATTCAATTTTTTTGAGCTCATGCCCTTATTTGGTGTTTAAGACAAGTTAGATATTCAATAAATTAGCATAATTCGTGCCCTAGAGTTGTTTAAACCTCTGTTTTTTCTCATTTTTATAAATCCACCATTTCCCGATCTATGCACATAATATCCTCTCTAAAACCTCCATTTTTTATCAAAATTGTTCACTTGTTGTATGGCCTGGGTTTTCAAATAATTTTTTTCCCCCATGCCTCTGATTTGCGAAGGAAATACAAAAATTGGACTTAAAATGAAGAAATTCTCTTCCTCTGGGTATTTTTCCCATAGTCGGGATGACGGGTGTCTTTTTCCCGTCAAATTTTGGCCCCAATGAATGTAGGTATGTGGTCAGATCCTATTGGATGGGGAGGAATGGGATTTTTGGTGAACTTAACACTTTTGGTCACTTTTGGAAAAAATGGTAAATTTGTCCCGCAGACCCGAAAAGTCGAATCGCCGTTGAAAAGTCTAGGCTCAGCGGATGGCTCCATGTGTCGCAACGGTGCAACTCCAAGGGATAGTCTTCAATTAATCGCAAGCTTTCCACATGTCCCAGGTACAAAATGAAGGTAAAATCAGCTAAGTATGGAATTCTCAGCAGACGGCTCCACATGTCGTAATGGCGCAACTCCAGGGTGGGCAGAAAGGGCCAATTACCAAATCAGTGCTAGATTGCCATGTGGTCAGAGTCATTGGAGAGGAAAATACCTTTGTTGAAAATTCAAAGCGGATGAGCAGACCATCGGGGGATATGATATTTTGAGTCTCTTTGTAAAAAAGGTGAAAAGTTAAAAAGTAACCCATAGCCCTAATCAGGCTATTAGGGAAAAAGTCAAAGATGAAGCCCTCCTTTGAAAAGTCAAAGTGAGTGAGCGGGCCATCGGGGGACTTTTAGAAATTTAACCAAATTTTCAAAAGAGAAGTAAAATTTATAGAATGCTCCACGGATCGGCTAAGGTCTCGGGCCCGCCGTTGAAAATTCAAAGCGGGAGAGCAAATCGACAGAGGAATTTAAGATTTTAAGCCTCTTTGTAAAAAAGGTGAAAAGTTAAAAAGTGGCCAGTAGCCCCAACCAGGCCCATAGGGAAAAAGTCAAAGGTGAAGCCCGTCATTGAAAATTCAAAGTGGAAGAGAGGGCTAGCAGAGGAAATTGAGTTTTTGAGCCTTTTTCCAAAAAAAGGTTAAAATGTTTAGAAAAGAGTTATGACCTCGTTTCCAATAAGAATGTGCCACATGTCTAAGTTGAAAAGTCAAAATAGGGCTGTGGGCCAATTTTTTTCAAATTTTCAAATCTCTAAAAAAAATTCAAAGTGAAAAGGGCTTTCCCCTGTTCTCACTCCAATCTCTTCCTACCACATGGACAGCCCGATTTCAGAGTTAGAGGAGCAAATCAAATGCTCTATATTTAAACTGGCAAATCAAATGTAACATTTTCTTTGCAAGATTTGATTTTTATCCCGCCATGAGTGTTTTCTTCACAATAGAGGAATTCTAAAAGGCGTTGAGGATTTGTGAAGTTGTAACGGTTTCTCGCAAAGAATATAAGGGCTTTTTGACATCATTCTAAGGGCTGGTGATTGATTTCAAAAAGACCAGAGTGCTCTGTACCTGGAAAAGATAGAAAACACCATTTTTCGTCTATTTTCTCTTCTTCCTCAAATTTCTTCCATTCTCAAGCTATGTATAAACTCTGCTCGAGCTTCAATAATAAAAGAAGGATTTTTTTCCTCTTTGATTGAGGAATTAATTTGCACTTTGCGACCAGTAGTTTCATTCGGTCTTATAGCTTCTCCTGTGAATTTGTTTTTCTTCTGACTATAAATGCATGAAAATGAAATTTATAATTAATGTGTGTGGGCATCTGACATTCTGCTCGCAACATTAGTTTCTCCTACCTCCATTCTCACTCCCTTTCCCCTCCCAAAACAAAGTCTCTTCTCTAGTGAGAAATTTCTAGCTTTGCCACAGGGTCAGTGGAGTGCCCCTATTGGATCTCTGGGCGAAAGGTCACCATTGTAGTCCACTTTTTCACTCATGCACATACACAAGTTGCACCATTCAAGTAGAGGAACTTAGATTCCCATATCTTTGGCTTGAAACGCATCAATTTGTGCACAAGACAAATTTTCTCTCCAACACTTACATATAAATCTTGATCATATATCTCTATCAAAATAGTACCAATATTGTGGGGGTTCAACCCATATATATATATATAGGATGGGTGAATGGTCATACCGTCTCACTCTTTTAGTTGCGAAAGACCGACTAATTTTATTAAATAAACTTTTAATAAAAGGTATGTAAGTGGTGGTCCTCAAAATGGTATCCCCACTTACCATTATTAACCCCAACATTTTTTTGCTCTAGAACACTACATGGTTAGCGAGTTGCTTTTTTTATGGTTTTAGGACTTCTTGTGTGCTAATAGAGGCCTAGATGGTTGTTGGTGATAGTGGCAACCTACTTGGTCTTATGGCTGATTTTTCTTTGATGTTATAATGATTTTTATAGTAGTTTTATTCTATGAAGGCCAACCTACATGTTTTATAACCAAGAGAAGGGTATAAAATAATATTATAACGTTCATTTTTTTAGGAATTTATTAATTAGTGCTCATGGTTATGTTGATAAAATGTAAATGAGTTGTCTAATAACAGTTCATATTGTTATGTTTATTTTACCCGTAATATTATAAATGGGTTATTAGCTCCTAGTTCTACAGAGGTTTTTCTACTATCTCCATGGTTATATAGTATCCATTATAATATACAACATTTAGATGAGAAATCAATCTATTGTTGGTGCACGAATATTTTCTTGTACCATCATCTAGTATTAGAGTGAATTCATAATATTGAAATTGAGAAATAGTTTTGTTAGGAGGGAAATTATAACTCTTTATTTTTCCCTGTGAATGTTAATATTTTTCCTAGAATTATCATTTTAGATGAGATCATATTCATAACATTCATTCTTATATCATTGGGATGATATCCTAGCTATAGTAAGTGTTTTGGGAATATTTTTGGAGTTTTTTCTGTGTTTCCTCATATTTTCACCACATGGTTTCTCTCTACCTTCGTCTCTGTTTTTTGATTTTGTATCAATTTACATCGATGTATAATAAATATGTGATCATTATAAAATTGAAAGCTATTTGAATATTGGTTTTCTATGCTAAGGAGGACGTGCCCTTGGAAACCATAGAATTACAATCTAGCATACTATTATTCTCATTTGCATATGCAACGTCTAAATTACACAACCTAGAGAAAAAATTATTAGTACACGACTTAAAATGGATCACTGATTGAACATCTAACTATACATTGAGTGGCATTCTGAACTTTTCAGCAAGATTGCATATTTCTAAAACTTTGGAAGTCAGTACTGATCTCTCCATCAAAGGCCCATGATCTATATTAAGATTCACTGCCAAACATACCGACTAAGAGTTGAATAGAAGATTATTTGATGTTATGGATACTACAAAGATGTCTGATCTGATTCGTTTAGAGCTTACCACTTGTGAATTTTCTCCTACAAAAGTTTTTGGAAAATGATCATGTATCTGACATCCACCCTAGCTCTCCACGTGGAAACAATTACATGCATTGAATATGTTTTTATTTTATCATCTCAAGGATCCAAATGCCATAGACCTTGCTACAATTTACACCATGGAAGAAGACAAGTATTAAGTCTAAGTTCATAGGTTTTCATTTTGCTTGGTATATGGTTAAAGTCAAAAATTATTTTGATCAATAGTGTCAAAGACTCATCCATTATCAATAGTTTCAAAGTGTCATCCATTATTGTAGTCAATTATTGTTTGGTGTTATAATAAGATACTAGTATTTTGAGTATTTAGGAAGTCTCTAAGTTTATTTTTATTATTTGTGTTAATTGTTTAGATTTGTAATTATCATTTTATTATAAATCTTGGTTCAAATAGTCTATGTTGTAAGTCATTTAGTTTTGTATTTTCGTCAAAGTCATTATAGCATCCTTGTCAAATATAAGTTATTGTAAAAAATTCTAAATTTTTTAAAAAAAATGTCTCACTTTTAGTTGGACGCATTTTCAGTGTAACCCGATCTGAATTGAGGGAGAAAAGTACAGTGAGATTCATGATCAAATCCAGCTGAGCTAGCAGCATTATGCTGGAGGCTAGAGGATAAATATAGGTTGGAGGTCAATCAATGACCTCTCTTTAGTCACCAAAAATGGGGCTGCTTCTGCTATGGTGATGTGTGTGAGTGTGTTTTTCTTTCATTCCATATCAGTGTGGTGTTTTTAAAATAATGTGTTATGGAAACTTCACATTGTGGGGAGGGGATGACATAATTCTTCAGTTTATATGTGTGGAATGTTATGTTTACACTGTAATGAATTCTGAAATATTATCTCTAAAAGAAAAAATATGACAAGGGATGAAGAATGTGTTGGCACATCGTGATATGGTTGTAGGTAAACCATTTGAAAACCTTAACCCCTTTGTGGTTTGTGGTCAACCACTGGAAAACCACCTAACTCTCGATTTTTGGTTAACCGATGGAAAACCAACTTATGGTTTGTGATAATCCAAAGGAAAATCACATGGTCATGAAATTAGGTGCAATGTAGTATGGAGGTTTTCCCCATGTTTGCACTAAGGGGGGAATGTTAGGAATTTATTTAATTAGTGCTCATGGTTATGTTGATAAAATGTAAATGAGTTGTTGAATAACAACTCATATTGTTATGTTTTTTTTACCCATAATATTATAAATGGGTTATTAGATACTACTTCTATGGAGGTATTTCTACTATCTCCATGGCTATATAATAGCCATTATAATATACACCATTTATGTTGAGAAATTAATCTATTGTTTTTGCGTGAATTTGTGCCTATACTATCACATTTTTGTTAGTTGTGCAAGAGAGGAAAAAGTGTAACCTAGAGGGTAGATAAGTGAAGGTGATGAAGGTCCTTGTGACCTTGTTGCTAGGGAAATGATTATGTGATGATTTTCTAGAGAGAGAAAAGGTGATGGAAAGCTAGGGAAAGTGTTTAAATAAACTTAAAGGAAGAGGTTTTGGGAAATAAGGCTTGAGAGATGTTTTTAAGAAGATAGAGAGGAGAGTGATCTTTATAGAGTCATCATCAATTGTTTCATCAAAAAATTAGAAATAAAATTCATATCAGATGGATTTAGTTTGTGTTGAGTAATCTAGGGAGTCGGCGCCTCCTTGTAGAGTCGTTGCTCTACTAAATTGGGCATTGGTTCTCCTTGTATGGTTGGTTCCCTACTAAAATAGGGGTTGATGCACCTTTTGGGGTTGTTTCCTCAATAAAAAAAATCTCTTATGATGTGTAATATTCATGAGAGTCATTTTTTTATATTAATATAAGTAGTGGTTTAGTGAGTTTTCTTCCCCTTGTGGGTTTCCCACATATATAATGTGTCGTTGTGTTATATTCCTTATGTGGATGTTGTATATGCTTTGATTGAATGCTATAATGGTTTAATGAATCATGAATGATAATGGATTATTAAATGGTTAAGATTGAGGGATCACAAGTGTATAATCAATTGAATTAAAAAAATTATATGACTGATTCACCCCCAGTCATTGTACTTCCAACACAAATATGTAGTAGATAAACGTTTTCAAGCAGTGAGTATTGAAAAGGTTTCCTTAATTATTATTAATGTTATGATAAAATTAATGAATACAAATTATAAAATAGAAAATATTTCTTATGGTGGATAGAAATTTGGAACATTAAATTTCTTCTCACTTTCATGTATTGTTTATAAGATTGTATTAAGTTAGTGTATTTGTTAGATAATGTAATGGTTTATCATGACCATTTGACCTTATTTATTAGAACATAGTCAAATGATTGGGTTTTTATTTTGGATATTTTAGGTTATGATGCTAAAGATACCATTATGGTATCTATGCTCACTCCTTGAAAATGACAAACGTTGTAGAAACATTTTTAAAAATGAAATAGTTTTATTTTGTATAAAAACTTGTGTGTAAGTTTTTAGGATGCTACAAATGCTACTCTTCTATTATTTATATGTAAGGTTATACATGTATTATGGAGGGGACACAGAGGATTCATCAAAATTGTAAATATCATATGACTATAATGTGATGGATTCACTATGTAAATTGATGGCGTATCACATCATTCATAGGATACTTAATAAGAATCCTATTTCAAAATCTATCTCTCAATATTTTATTATTAACACCCACTCAAAAATAAAACTTTTCATTTATAAAATATACCATATTTACCATATTTATGGACTACCAATTATCCCTATGACATTTTTAATACCTTTATTTATTTATAAATTTTCAATGTTGGATTTAATTTCTTACCTTTTTAAAAAAATTAATTATATTTCCACTTAAAACCTTGATAAAATTCATATTGGAATCAAAAAATACAAACCCTCATGGTTTCTCTTCCTTTATTTTATATCTACAATTTTCAAACTAATAAAACTTTCTATAGCATGCATGGTTACATTCTTATCACACAAATTTAATAATATTCATGACATCCATTATCCTAATAATAGAATTAAAATTAAAAACACATATATCAACCATATACAATGAATGACTCCCCATCTTTTAATAGATATGTAGTACTAATACTCTTGTAAAACATGTTGTTGTTCTAAAAAAGACACCACTTCTATGAAAATGATGCAGGAGCATCTTTGTAAATAGTTCAATTTTGTCATTTCATAGTTGATTAGGTGTTGTGGGGTCTATTTGGATTCTTATGTATGTAATAAGTGGTCTTGGAGGTTTCCCTCCAAAACCACACTTCAAATATTCAAATAGTATTATAGTATGTTAAAATCCTAAGAGTTAGTATAGGTTCACTAAGATATCGGAAAGGGGTCATAAACCATGTATGCATTTGTAAACAACTCATAAGATCCTAAATAGACCCTAAACCCCACATTTTTAAACCTAGGTGAGTTAGCTCTTTCCTAACCTAACTACATCCTCTTATCAGAAAATTTAATGTATTTGAATGGGTGAGGGAAATGAAAAGGTTGGTGATGAAAATAAATAGGTTGGTTGTATCATAAATGACTCAAGGATCTTTTAAGAACTCTATTATTTTATGAATGACAACATTATTGATCAAAAACTGAGTATATGGTATTATTATGATGTTTTAGAACCTCTATAAAGGTGTAGATAACTTTGAAAATTCATTATCAAGAATCTAAGTCAAGTTGTTCTATGATAATCATTGTCATGTAGGAAACATTGAAGAAAACAAATGAATAAATGATAAAGGAGTATTAAACAAGGGTCGTAAGTGTAATGAGTGAGGTGATTGAGAAGATTCAATAACATTAAGGTTTTTAGTGACTATAAAATTGAGGGAAAACCAAAGGAAAAGGACAAAATTGGGCATAGGAGATTGTTTTGTGTTTAAGAGCAACAAGAATCCTTGTAAGGGCTAAACATGAAAATGATCAAAAATGAAGATAATAGAGTGAATGGATGGTGATAAGGGAATAAAAAAGGTGGAATGGGGTAGAGTAAGGTATATCATAGGCTGGAACTAGAGAAAAACTAGGAAATAGAGGAAATTAGAATAAATCAAAGAGTTGAGAAAGAGTGTGGACCAAATGGATATGTTAATGGAACATTTAAAAGTAATTAAAAAACAAGGTCATGAAAATGTGATAACAAAAGGTGATTAATGGCCTCTAAGGTCACTCATAGAGAGAAGGAAGAAGATGAGGTTGAGAGAATGGTTAAGAGAAGAAAAAAGAAGGCAAAAGAGGATAGATAAGAAGGAAAATAAGAAAGATAAAAATAAAATCTAAGAAGTTATGAGGAATGAATTCATATGTTAGGATGAAGTTGAGAGAGATCATGGAAATTCCGATTTTTAGTTTGTATATGAGAGTAAGGAGTAGTTATAAGCTGAGATACAAGCACTTGAAAGTTCTTTAAAAGGTGAAGAAGTGTAGGATGAGGAAAAAAAGAGTTGAAGTGATATATGAAAGGGTTGAAACTAGAGAAGAATAAGGAAAATATGATGTGGAGAACCAAGAAAAAATGAAGGAAACATGTGAAGAGACACAAAAGTCTCTTGGTTTTTCATCTAAGGTTTTGTGTACATGTGTGATTATAGGTTTGATTGATGAGGTGAAGTACATTAATGAGGTAGCTCTTAGGAGATCTCAAATCAAGAGACAAAGAGAAGACATCCTCATTTTTTAGGACAAATACATGAAGAAGAGGTTGAAGACATATGATGAAGAAAAAAAGATGAATGTAGTTGATGAATATGGCAACAGAACAAAATAGAAATGAAGGTGCTTACAAGTAGAGCACAATTGGAAGAAAAGGAAGAAGAGGCATTCATTCTATATAGTTCAACTCTCCCCACTTGGGGAGCATGATGTAGGAGAATATTTGTAAATAGTTCAATTTTGGAATTTCATAGTTGATTGGGTGTTGTGGATTCCATTAGGTGCTCATGGGGTATATCTAGTCCATTTGGACTCTTATGGATGTAATAAGTGGTATTTGGAGGTTTCCCTACAAAACCACATTTCAAATATTCAAATAGTCTTATGGTATGTTATAAGCCTAGGAGTTAGTATAGGTTCAATAACAAGTAATAAAGGGTTCATAAAGCATGTATGTAGTTGTAAATGACTCATAAGATCCTATCTATGCATAAAACCCCACCTAGTTAGTCTTAACCTAGGAGAGTTAGTTCTTTCCCAACCTAACCACCTCTTCTTCTCATAAAATACAATGTATTTGAATGGGTGAGGGAAATGAAAATGCTGGTGCAGAAAATAAAAAGGGTTTTTGTATCAGAAATGACTCAAGGATATTTAAAGAACTCCATTGTTCTATAAATGAGAAGCTTCTTGATAAAAAATTGAATATTGGTGTCTTTTGTTACTTTTTATGCAATGTATTATGGATTTGTATAGGTTTGAATCATTCAAGTGTTTAAAAACAGTTGTACATGGGTACAAAAAGGAGGTATAGTCCCTATAAGGGCACGAAATAAGCTTGAAGTGGAGATATGGACAAAAGGCAATCATATAAAAGCATATTGGGTTATGTGAAATGAGGTGAGATAGGATTTTACTCTTTGAATGTTTGGAATGATATTTAGAGTAAAATTGCATGAGGTCTTGTATGATGGTTTATTAATAAAAGGTCATATGATTTTTTCTTCGAATAAGATGGAAATATGATCAATGTTCTTGTAATGGAAGGATTGTAAGCACCAAAAACTATAAATTTGTGTTTGGAATTATTTTGATTGATTGTGTGAATAGATAAACCATTTTATTAAAAGGATAAAATTATACGGAAGCTGAAGATTGACCATAAGTTCTGTAACATAGGTTAAAACTCTTAAAAATACAAATATTGGGCAAACCAAGTAAAATAGAACAAGAATCTATAATCTTGGTAGAATACCCTGTTTCAAGGGTTTGTGATCGAAGTCATTGTATTTGGTCATGAAGAGGCTATTAAACCTAATGTAAATGGAGGAATAAGATGGAATAAGGTGTGTTTGAGCCAAGTAAGGGGTGTAGATATAGTAAAGAAATAATTTTTAGATCAATACGTTGAAACTCAGAGCTTGACTATATGTGCACAATTGAAGCCTTACAATTTTACTATTTACAACAATAAGAATAGTTTCATACCTTGGGAACTGATGGAAAATGTTGTGGTTGTATTATTAGGATGTCTTAGAACCTTGAGAAATCTGTAGATAACTTTTAAAATTCATAATTAGGAATCTAATCCAGACTGTCCTGTGACAGTCATCTAGGAAACAATGAAGAAAACAATTGAATAAATGATAAAAGAGTCTTAAAAAAGGGGGGTGAGTTTCTTGAGTGAGATGATTGAGAATATTAAAAAAATTTAAGGTATTGATTTACTATAAGATTGAGGGAAAACAAAAAGAAAAGGACAAAACATGGCATAGGAGATTGTTTTTGTTTAAGAGCAACAAGAAGCCTTGTGAGGGCTAAACATGAAAATGAGAAAAAATTAAGATAAGAGAGTGAATTGATGGTGAGAATTGCATGAGAAAGGTGGAAAAAAATACATTAAGGTATCTCAGAGGCTGTAAATAAAGGACAACTACACAACCCTAAGAATTTGCTAAAAACCCCTTAGGAGAGGCCTTAAGAGACCTAGTAGAAAGGAGGAGATTGATGGTGGGTGAAGTGTGAGAGGAGTTAGGGCATGAAATTTACCACAAAGCACAAGATCAATAATGGGTATCTAGATATCCAATCATTTTTATTTAACATTTGTAGTTTATTCCAAACATGAAGGTCAAGAGGGCTAAAAGGACTAATTGCAAGATCAACTGAGAGAAAGTAGGGTTGCCTTATCATTTGGGTCATAACATTTGGTGTACAACTTGGGGACATGAAAGGGTATCCAAAAAAAATTCATCTTGTTTTGGGTCACTGTAACTTATTCCCAACTATAGCTTACTAATGGCATTTTTCTTGAGAACAAAACAAGGCAATTTTGAGGTCTAGAAGGAGATTGATAACATGTGATGGTATCAAACTTTTTTGAATCCTCTTAACATGTTTTTTTATGACATGGAGCATATCTAAAGATATTTTATCTCTTGAATCATTTATTTATAGCATTTTGGTTTTTGTTTTTTGCTAGTCTAGGCTTCTTGAGATAAGGCACAATTCTTAATTTTTGTTGATGTGGCATGAGAAGAACTTAAATAATTATTTGAGTTGTTTATTTGTGTGTTATAATGATTATACACAGGGTTCTCTATATTAGAAAAATATGAAATAAAATGATATAGTTTTAGAGTTTCTTCATTTTCTTCATGAATATTCTTCCTTCCTCCCCAATGTTGCTCCAAGTACCCTACCCCTAATATATTTTTATATTCCTTTATACTTTAAAATCATACACCCATTAATATGGGGAATATATTGGATCTATTTTTACTAATATTTAAAACTCCAATATGAACTCCTCTGTTAGGTATTGCTTTAATTTTGTGAATGCACTATAGAGTATGGTTTCTCGGTAGGCTTCTAAATGTTGGAATTTTTTTCCTTTCCATTTGGCATAATCTACATTCATGAATGTGGAGAGAGTGTTTCATGGTGTAATGAGTTTTATAGAAGGAATAAGAATGTGTTTTGGAAGAATATTTCTTTGGTATCTTATCCAAAAACATTTCACATGATCCGGAAGTCTTAGTGCATTTGGCTATGTAAAATTTTTTGCTATTGTAATTGTTTCATTTTGAGAGAAAAATAATGAGATTTTATGTTCCAAGTATACAATATTGTAGCTACTTTATGTTATTAATGGAGTGAATGATGGTTCCCTCAACCCTTTTTTTCCATTCATTTGTTAAAAAAAAAATGTGTTTATAATAATACTGAAACATGTGTATAAATGTGATATTAAAAACCTTTGTATATAAATAAAAAAACACTCTTATATACAAGTCAAAGCATATAGATGTGTCCCACTTTTTCAACTTTTTGTATCTTCAACAAAATATATCCAATAACTAAAACATGACCAAACATGTATTATTAAGAGCTTAAATGTACCAAGAAACCGTGGATCCATAATTTTCCTTATTTTTTGACATTTTAAAGTTTTATTTACAAACCATGTTTTTAAATATAATTGGCCTCCAAGTGGGACACACTATTATTGATATTTGTTATTATTCTCAAGAAAGGGTGGAAATTGTTGTCATGCCTATTGAAATTATCTTTACTAATAACATATATTTACTTCTAGCCGACATGGCAATTAAGTATCATGTAAAGTACTAGAAATCATGCGAAGAAAAAATTCACACAATACAATAAAATGTAACCCCTAGTATATATAGGAAATTAAATATTAAACATTTATACAAGTGTTAATTTATATGTTAATTTTCCATGGATTCAATGGTTGGAGTTACATTTATTCTCTATGATCCTATTTTATGAGCTATTTATTATTCATTAGAGGGATATCCTTCGTGTTAATATATTTGTTTATTATCATGATTGAGGTTCTATAGAGTTATTGTAAAAGCTATGCCTTGTATTGAAGCTAACACTCATTTACACATTTTGTTGATGATTATAATTATAAGGAAATTAGAATCAAATTATAGGGGATACTACTTAAGATGAAATTATAGGTCAATCAGAATCAAATTTCATGTGTTTCCTAATTATCAGCTAAAGTTTATATGAATCATGCAAAATATTACATTTTTCCTATAATGTGACAATTTAAATGATTTTATCTTATGCATGTGCCACACAAATATTTTAATTGTTGGAGTTCTATGGAATGTATGGAAGTAGTGTTCTCTTCCATTCTTTTACAAATTTTCATACACAAAATATTCATTTGGAAATGAGATTTTATAGATTTAATAGATTCCATCATTAGTGTCTAACTACCATTACAAGTGAGCCACACCATTTTGATATGCCAATAAATTTCACAAACTCTATTCAATATTTATAGCATTTATTGATTCCCTCAAAAACTCAAACTAATTTTATCTTAAGTAATTTTATTATATAGTGCTTATGTTAATTTTGAAGAGCTTCCAACTATCACATGGAAATGAATCTTCCAACCATGACATGGAAATGAGTTTCCAAACTAACTTTACATTTGACATTAATTCCAGCATACCTTACCACATATTTGTGTTAAGGTAATACTTTTTGAAATTAGAGCTTGCTAGAAAAGGACTCTTTGAGGATCCTAGCAACACTAATATTCAAAATTTAATTTCCTCAACTAAAATGGAGCTGTGTAAATTGAATATTTATAGAGGTCAAGGTGCCAAAATAAGATGTAGAATTCAATGTATTAAGGAGGGTAACAAATGTTCAAAAAAAATCTTCAATTAATATAATTACAAACATAAGAAGGAGAAAATTTATGCTGTAATGAATGAACAAGGATTAGTACATACATGAACCAAAAAGATACCTATGATTTTCCAGTATTTTTACGAAAAACTCTTCAAATATGAAAATCTTTTTAGGAACACAAGAAAATGTTGAGAAATGAGTCAAAGGGAGTATTCCTAATAATATTGACCTAGGTTATAACCAATTTTTAAACTAAATTCTCTCCTTAGAAGAGATTGAATGAAATCTTTTTTCCATGGTACATAACAAAATTCCAAACATTGATGGGCTTCCAAAAAAATTCTATTAGACAATGTGGCCACACATAAAAGAGTATTTTTATCAACTGTATTTTGAAGCTTTTGAAAAGGGATCCTTGGGCTCATGCATTAATAAAAGGTTTAATTAAACTTCTTCCTAAAAGAAATAATGAAGATAATATTTCCGGTTAGTGACCTATTACACTTTTAAATACTTTGTATAAAATCATAGTGAAGGCGCTAGCTATTAGAATTAAATGTGTGGTTCAGGATTTTGTTATAAAGGAACAAACATGATTCCTTGGAGGAAGATATATTCTTGATAACCTGATTTTGGCTTGGGAAGTTAGTGAATGGGCACAACAGTCAAGATAAGATGCTTTGTTGTTCAAGCTTGATTTTGACAAAGCATGTGATAGAATTAGGTGGGATTTTATTCTCAAAATGATGCAATGGATAGGTTTTGGAGCTCGAATTGGTACTCATATAAAAAAAATTTCAAAGAAGCTAATACTCACATAATTATTAATAAATTCATATCTATTTCTATCCCTTTGTAGCAATCCATCAGAAAAATATGTCCCCTATCATCATTCTTTTATGTTATGACAATTATTTCCCTAGGCTACTTATTGCAAAGAGCTATCCATTTACAACTCATATCTGGAATATCTATTCATCATAATGTTGTTGTGATTAATTATCATTTTTCTGTGATGATAATATTTTATTTTTGTAGAATTTTAAAAAATAACTAAAGAATGCTCTTGATATTCTAAATCTGTATTGTGATATTTCCGGGTCACAATGAGCTCATTATAAAATTGTTGTTTTTATAGTTCAAGTTGGTCCTATTCCTGATTGGATTCCCTGGGAATGGAAACATTTAAAGCATGGAGAGATATCAAAATACCTTGGTATTCCATTTGGCATGGGAATATCACTTTTTGATATGTGGAGTTGGTATCTTAACATAATCAAAAGAAAACTATTTAATTGGGGAAATAAAATTTTATCATTGGCTAGGAAAAATCAAGTTGCCAATAAAATGTTTCTTGCTACACATGTGTAGTTTTATTCTTGATGGATGCCATCTAAAAAAGGGTATGAAGATCTAATTAAATTAATTCGGCAATTTATCTAGTAAAAGTGGGATGGTACTATTGGTTTCAGAGCTACATATTAGTCTCACTCTGTAACACCTGTGGAAAACTATTAACATTTCCTTTTTTGCATTACAAGAGTTGACACGTGATTTGTCCTAAGAAGGTGTATTATTTTGACTATTGGAAATCATGTTTTCCATGGATAATTTATTTCTGTTCTTGGATTCATTTTGCTGAAATGTTGTTGCTTACAAGGAATCCATTCTGTTGAGATAAGAAAGGTTGTAAACAAGTAATGATTGTTTGCAAATTATCTCTTTATAATAACGAAACCTTGATCAATTTCATTGATCTAAGGTATGTTTTAATTCTTCTTACCTGATTTTCATGGTAAACTGATATTTAGAGTCTGAAGGAAATAAATGACTGAACTTTTGTATTTTTACAAATTCTTTGATCTTGTTGGAAGTTCTTGCTTTGCATTCTGCTATAAGAAGTATGCTCGGATCTTCTTGATAATATCTCCAGGATGCTTAATGGTGTAAAGAGGATGGAGGTCTACTTCAGGACTATTCAGGGTAATAATCTAAGTCCTAGATCTTAAAGATCTATCCTAACGGGATTCTAACCTAAGGTAAAATAGACCTAGCTTATGTCTATGTTTACACTAATCTTGTTGCATCCTAACCTAAGTTGTATGTTTTACTAAGCTAGGAATTTGGAATTAACCTAAGGTAACTAAAGGTTTATTTATAACCTATTACCTAATGCTAAATTGGTATGGGGCATGGTCTATCCTAAGATGGAAAATTTACCTAAGGCAAAGTTTATAAACCTAAGGTAAATACTTTCTAAACTTACCTAAGGTCGGATCCTAAGCTAATGATATCTATCCTACACTAACGCTAAGATAGAAAGGAACCTAAGTGGAGTCGCATGGAAAATATGAGATGGTGGCGATGGTTTCTAAGTCATTTATTTGATTTGATTTTTGAATTTAAACATTACACACTGTCAGTTTGATAGAGGCATGGAAACTAGAGGGGATCTAGGTAGTTGGTACCATCTCTAAATTTAAAAAATGCATGTTCTCTTTGAATTTAGACTCACCAATTTTAGATGGCAGTGGCGTGGAGATATAGGCAGGAGATTGGAAATTAATGACACTTATGGTCATCATTTTTGGCGAGCAAGCCACCTTGGAAACCATGCAAGTGGATTTGTTGAGAGTTGTTTATGTTGGCATATTTAATACATTTTTTATTGGTTAGTTTAGACAAGCGGTTACACCTCCTAACCGCATTCACTATGTATTTATTCACCCCTCATGCATTCAATATATTATTCAGACATTATTTTACATTGCTCTTATGCTAACATTGGTATCAGAGCAGCATGGAAGCAGAAGCGTGGAAGCGTGCAGATAAAGGATGGAGACCTGCTTGAAATTGTCGCTTCCCCTCCTACGTGGAAATTTAGTTGAGCACTGCCATCCTTGACTATAGACCTACGTTGGAGGATTTTACATTTATGCTCCTATATGTGTTGCGCGTGGAGGAAGACAACCTATAGAGCACCAAACACCTGCGTAGGAAACAATTCTTACAGACTTTGCATTAGAGGATTGGTGATTTTCTTATTCTTTGGTGAAAATGTGGAGACCATTGGTGAAAGCATGGAGGCCATTTACTATTGCCAAGGCAGTGAGTAGTAACGGAGAGACTAGAAAAGCAAATATTCAGGACTTGAGCGTAGTCAAAGGGGAAACTTGTGGTAGAACAAGAAATCAAAAAATTTAAAAGGAGAAGAAAGTAGACTACAGGACGAAGCAGTTAGTTGTGAAACCATTTTTGTATTCATCCCTGTCCGCTGTTGTGTCCCTTTTCTTTCTCACTCATATTTGCACTTTCTAAAAGGGGAAATATCCAAATATGCATTTCTTTGCGCTGTTAACATTACAAATGAGCAGTGATTGATGTGTCTGTCTTGGCATTTTATTGTATAAAGTATTGACTGACAGATTATGCGAGTTGATTTGCTCATACATTATGTTATCTTGGCCATCATTACATTAAGATTGTAAGAATGGCTGTTGGGAGATGTACATGTGGAGTCACAAAAGAGGGAGATGAGAGCATGTGGCAATGACCACTGAAAAATTTATAAACACTGTGTGGAGTTTGAAATGAGTGGCATCGACCACCGAAAGCCCAGGTGTGCGTTAGTAGACTCCTTTCCCCAACATCTTCTCAACTGTTGTTCACAAACCAAGCGATACATTAGCAAGCGCATCATACAAACGATCAGGAGACATGTGGAATTTGTTTGAATCAAATTGGAACAAAACGAGATTAAGCCCCTTCATTCATTCATCAAATTTTCTATAAAATATGGATGCGAACAACCAGCCTATGATCCCATGCAATAGTCTGAGAGCATGAAAGTCGTGCCCAGAGATGTTAGCAACATTGCAAGCAACCATAGAGACATACCGCATTTGAGAGAGCTGAAGTCAAGCCCACAAGAGCATCGGCATCTACTCTTCGTCAGTCTCCAAAACTTGCAATTCGAGGACATAATGGACTGAGTCTTGTTCGACATATAGATGGAGAAGAGTTGTTTCGATCCAGTTAACAAACACGAGATTAAATGCCCTCATGCAAATCTATGGCACACCACATGAGCTTTCGAGCTCACTTCTTCATCTATTTTCTTACAAACAAGAGCACATCTGTCGCAGAGATTCAAGAAAATCCAGACAAATTCTTTGTTGCAAGAAGCAGATAGGACATGTCGCGACGTAACAAGATGATGAATCTGGGGTAGATTTGTAAAAACAATATATTAAGGGGGGAATGTTGGCATATTTAATACATTATTTATTGGTTAGTTTGGATACAAGCGGTTACACCTCCTAACCACATTCACTATGTATTTATTCACCCCTCGTGCATTCAATATATTATTCAGACATTATTTTACATTGTTCTTGTGCTAACAGTTTAGTCTTTCATGCATTCTGATATTTTCTCTGCATGGAGCTATCTAGTTCTTCGAACCAGTAGTTCTATTTTCATTTTGTTGTTATTTTCAACTCCCTTGCACTATTTTTGATCCAATGGAATTATATGAGGCATTTGAGAAGGAATTTTTTGGTTGTTGATTTTGTTTAGAGAAGAAGGAGTCGTGAAGGCTCATCTGGAAATATTCTTTGAATCGATAGAAGCACTATCAGGCATTATATGCTCTATCCATTAAGTTGCTCTACTTTTCTCTAAATTTCTTCATTTAAACAACTTTTCTCTCATGAGATATATGGGTTTTTGTTTTTTTGATGATCATTTGGTTTCCTTTCTTGAATATTATTCTGTATTCTCTGATTGAGAAATATCTGCTTGGGAAGTTAGTCATTGAGTTGTTTTCTATTTCTTTGATTTTGAATCCCACCTTAAATATTGTGGTGATATGAGTATTGAAGTGCATACATGAATCTTTCGTATCTATTCAAAAATGGATTCTATGGAAATGATATGTGGCTTCAAGTTTCAAACCAAGTTGTAATTTGGGTTAGTAGAAGGTAAGTGAATACCCTTCATTTTCACTTCTTTGTTTTGTGGAGATTATGTTACTCCTGTTGGAATTATATGAATATGCATGCTAGAATTCTAAGTTGTGTGAGCTCAATTTTTTTTAGAGAAACAGTAAATGTGTGCCTTCTTCTTAAAAAAATTGCATGCTCTATTAGTTCTTTGGGTTCGGTATCCAATGGAAGCTAGGTAGTTATTGGGTGTTTGGATTCTCTATTTTTTTGGTTTCTTCTTGTATGAAAAAAAGAGTGAATGTTTTATTACTCCTTTAAAATTTTTATTTTAAACTGGGTACTCGAATCAGGTTCTGTTAAGGAAATTATGGGTTAATTATTTCCTGGATACTTTTATTTTGAGGCTATCTTATCAGGGATACCTGTGTTTAAAGTATTTCTTTTGATCTGATATGTATACTGTGTTTTCTTAATTTATTGAGTATTAAACTAAAGGTTACATAAGTGAGGTCTTGTTGGTTGGGGACATTATGAGAGTCGGCCTTACTGGAGTCGATGCTAGTTTATTCTTGTAGCTTTGTTTGATCTTTCTTTATTTTGTTCATGATGTCTTCTTCCCTATTGAAGTAGATGTTTTTGGTTTTGTATTATTGTCCCTGAGATGGGTTAATCTCTTGAGTATCTTGCTTGAGTAAACTTGTTAAACCCCTCTTGATTGGGATATAGTGAACATTAAGGATGCTATTTGGAATTGTGGTTGTCGTTTCTTGATTTTGAACTAACTAAATCTACTCTAAATAAAGGGTTTTCTAAACTCTTCCATTTCTTTGATCTCTGAGAAAGATTGGAGGGAATAATTTTGTTGATATCTTGGGTGCTTGTATCTAAGCTATTTCAATCTTGGGTTATACCTTCTTTAGAATCGAATCGTGATGGAACCTTCTCTGTCCTTTCTTAAGATGTATTTCTCTCACCTATATGAGGATTAGATTGAGAGTTTGTCTCGCTGTTTGTTTTACTTTCACCTTGAAGGAATTGATCATTTTGTGGATCTTTGACTAAAAAGTTGACATTCTTGAGTGACTATTGGAGACTTTATTTACCCTGTATGGCGTTTAGAAAAATTTGTCATTGCATCTCCTTTTTTATAAGGGTATAATATCACTGTCACTAGTTGTCCATGATGGGAAACCTTGCTTAAAATTGTTTCAACCACAACAGTCACACATTATGTTTAATCTCATCTTATATGTGTCTTATTTTATAAAGGAGTTTGGGGATGTAGTGAATGGGTATGCATTGTCCTTTACAAACTTATTCTTGTTTGATTGAATGTAGGAATCCCCTTCTGATCATGACATTTGACTCCTCTTTCAGTCTCTAAGGTGAAGTCTGATCACTACCACTTTGGAAATTATAGGAGGTTATGTGTTGTGTTCTCTTTTCTGGAGTTGTCTATGGGGATTTGGGTTAACCGAATTATAAAGGAAATTCTTACTGTTTCATCACAATTTTTCTTATTCTTTTAGGTAAATCTTGTCATAAGATTTCATTGGTTTAGTTGCATTACTTTCTTTAATGCTCTTGGGTAGTTGACATTACTACTTTCTTATCCTCTTGAATCGTGTTAAGTTTTTTAATATTTGTGATAGAAGACTAGTGCGAAATGTTATGCATTGAGTAAATACTATCCTAATGTTAATGTATGGCCTAACTTGAGAAATTAGGCTATGTCTTGGATTTGGGATTAGGATGTCATATTTGATGTGTGAGACTCTTATTTACTTATATTATTTAATGATACATCCTAAATCATTTTTGAAGCTAGAATGAGCTTGACTGTAGTGTCGTTTTATGAAATTCTGTAAATTGGGCTAGAAGGTTCCTACTTCTGAAGGTAACTTTGTTTTGGGTTAAACAGTTAATTTTATTTTTATATTTCAAATTCAAATGAATTGTGAAGGAAATAATTAGAAGGTACTTTTATTTGATAAGGAAAAGTGTATTGGGTGGAACATTATTTATTTGATATAATGTTGTAGATTGTTGATTACATCATGATATTTCCTTGAATGTTGTTGAAATTGATTAATTGTTCTTCTTCTATGGTTGTTATTACTTATGATTTATTTGTCTGCTTGAACTCACTATTTCACTAAAGGAGAGTTGGTTTAATGAAATAGTTAGTTGAAATCATTTCATTTTAATGTTTAGTGCTTATCATGCTCAGTTCAATGAATTGACCCGTGCTAGCAATTTTTGCAAATGAACTTCGTAAGTGATAAAGGAAGGCAATAAATTTTATGATGTATTGGTTGCTTAAAATTATGGACCATTTATAGAGAATTCTGATTTATTATTGAGATGTATTGAAGGAAGGAAAGTTTTATTCTTTAATGATATTGATGTTGTTGACATGAAATATGTCAGCAATGCATAGTCTTGTAAATGTGTATTTTTCATGATGAATCAAAATACTGAAGTTACTTAAATTGATTATGTCTATTCTCTTGTTCATAATATGAAGGAAATTTTAAATCATGTCTTTGATGTTGTCATTCATATCTGATTGGATCCTTATTTCTGATTACATTGAATTGGATGGATAAATGGGAATTAGTAAAATTTCTCTTATTTGAATGCAACTTACTAAGTTGTATGTATTTTTGTTCTTTACCTAATTTGGAATGGTTTATTATGATGTTATGATCATATGGTTAAAATATCAGGATGTGTGAATTAGATAAGGGTATAATTAATCATAATACTTAATCATAATGAGGAAGGTTCTCCTCCTCTCAGAAGGATACAAAATAAACGAATGGTATATCACTTCGATAACCATTTAGACTTCATATCTATGAAGTCTATCAAACAGAACTTTCTTGGGTTCTTATACATTTCCTTGAATGGTTGAGTCACATTAATTAAATATTATGATAGATGTTGTTTCTATTTTTGATTAATTTCACATTAATAAAAAAGTTAATGAACATAAAAGCAATCATAGGTTATGAGGTTTCATATTTTCTAATCAACTCAAATAAGGATTGGAAACTTAAGGATTGTTGGGATTAGGGTAATTCAAGGTTTTTGTGATTTGAATCATAATCCAAAGATAATTAAGTGGATATGACCTCTTGCAGTGTGTAAGTTGTGATGAAGTAGTTCTATCGGATGTTGGCACATGTCAACTGTAGAACAGTACCTTCGTGAAGACCTGGGTATTCATGAGGATACAGTGTTACAGTTGACATGTTGCAACACCTTTCAACATTGGTTCATCTAGACCTACTCAAATCTGGACTTACACTTAGTTTCTCTCTAGATCAGGCTAAGGATATGATTTTGCATAGGTAGTGACTCTCAATGACTTAGGGTAACTTGGCACATTCATTTGACTTAGGTCAAATGAGTATGCCCATATAACCTAGGTCATTGTGAGTGGTTCCCTATACCAAATTATATCAATACCCTGGGTTAGGGTCAAACCCTAGACAAGTGGACTAACAAAAGTCAGTAAAGACCATTCTAGATAACAGATGAGTGGGGTGAAGGATGTATTTTGATTAGATGATTATGTAGTCTAGGAATAGCAACATGAATAGTATGTTGAAAATATTTGGCCAAAGTATCGCAAGTTATTGGTTGCATTGTCTTATGTCACCTAGTGTGAGAAATGTGATTTTAGATGAATATGGTAACAAATATTCAAATAGATTTCTTAAACAGAGCACTCAATACGCAAAACAGGGTAAGAGAACCAAGTATACATAGTATACCCATAATATACAATACTTAAGTTAACATGAGAGATCGGTTGGTAACCAAGTCATGAAATGAGGGATCGGTAGCTCACTGAGTCATTTACAGTTGCATATGGTTATCTGGTTTGAGATTGATTGGCATAGAATGTGTGCTCTAAATTATGATTATTTAGAATAGAGAACATTATGTATAAAAAAAAATTCCCTTGTTTCTAAAGTCTTAAAATGGGAATGTTATGTTTTGGTATTAGAGCTGAAGGTTACAACTCTTAGACCTATTGTGTCCATAATCTGATAAAATTTAAATTTTATTGTTAATAGAAAATGGTTAGAACAAGAGGAAATGTTGCAAGCAACCCACCACCTGGTTGAGAAACAACTGCCCAAAAACTCAATGAGATCTTTGTTTCCCTATTGGACACAAGAGATCATTTGATTGTACTTGAACAACAAGTAATAGGCGATGAGGAGAAATAAAATGCTAGTACTAAAAATCTTCCCCCTCCTATGGACAATGCCAATTTGGAAAATTTGGGTGTTAATAATAATAATGTAAACATGCCTGATCAGCCAGAAAATAATAAAGGTAAGGCTAACTGTTGAACTCACTAATGATATCAAAAGGATAAGTCCACTTAAGTTTGATGGCACCACATTAGGAGATGGAGCTAAGAATTGGCTCAGAAAAATGGAGAAGTACTTTACAATAAGGAATTTCTCAGAGGAAACAAAGGCAATATGGGGAGCATATCAGCTTTCCCATGAAGCATCTTCATGGTGGGATGGCCGTAAGGTTGAGTTGAACATTGATGAAACTAGTATTACTTGAGATCAATTTAAAAGTTATTTTAGGCAATGATGGTTGCCACGACGTTACTATGATCAGAAAATGACTGAATTTCATAACTTAACCCAAGGAAAATTAACAGTAACAGAGTACTGGGAGCGGTTTACTAAACTTCTTAAGTTTGTACCTCAGTATCAAATTGACGAGAAGTTCAAGATACATAAATCTATAATGGGATTGAATCCCAATATAGGGGGAGAGGTATATGTTCACATCCCAACCACTATGGAAGGGGTTGTTGAAAACTCCATAAGGCAAGAACAGAAATTAAAGGCAATTTCTTCTCATAAGGAAGAAGTAAGAAATAAAGTTTCAAACTCCTCTTCATCATCTCTGGCACCTAATAAAGGACCATGGAAGAATTTTTGGTATGAAAAGTAATTTATATGATGATAATAATAAGAAAAAAACAACAAATAATCCTATTACTAATGTACGCAATAACTTTGTCAAGAACAATAATAATAGATAGAAGTCCTATGGAGGTCAGAATGATAAATTTAAGGCTAGGAATAAATTTGAGCCTAGAAAGGGACCTATAAGAGGCTGTTACAATTGTGGCAAGGATCATTACGTAAATCAATGTCCTTTGAAAATGGATGACCATAATCAGCAGCACAAGATACATGCTGCAGTAGCTGATAAACAAGCTGAAAAGTAAGTCACACCCATAGAAGTTCTGGGTAAGTTATTTGGCATACCTGTAACTATTCTTTTTGATACGGGAGCTACTGAATGTTTTATTTCTAGTAAATTAGCATTAAAATTAAAAAGAAAAAATGGAAAATGGATAAATCATGGGTTGTACATTATGGGAATAATGTTGTAGATACAGTTAGTATGTCTTTTTGGATCAGTTCTTGATCTACCTAGTTTTTCCACAGAATTTTATCTTTATGTTGCTCCTTTGGGGTCTTATGATGTAATCATAGGTGTTAATTGGCTAGTTGAGCATAAAGAAAAAGTGGACTATTTTGAAAAACATATTAGTTGTTTAGATGACCTACAGAAAAAAAAAAAAAAAAAAGATTCAAGGTGTAAAACATGAAATTTTAGTTAGGAAATTATCTTCTATGCAACTTACGAAGGCCAAAAATAAGGGTTGTACCTTGTATTCAATAAATTTTGTTGAATCTACTGAAGAAAAAAGTGATTTCTTAGAACATTACCCACTATTACGATACTACATTGATGTGTTTCCGGAAGAGTTATAGGCCTTCCACCCAAAAGGGAATTTGACTTCACAATTGAAATCAATCTTGGAACTAAACCTATTTCTAAGGCACCTTATCGGATGACTATTGTTGAATTAGTAGAGCTTAAGACACAGTTACAAGAACTTCTATCTAAAGGTTTGATTAGACCGAGTGTCTCACCTTGGGGAACACTGGTAATTTTTGTGAAAAAAAAGATGAGACAATTAGATTGTGTATTGATTATAGAATATTAAACAAGGCTACGATTAAGAATAGATATACACTTCCTAGAATTGATGATTTTTTTGATCGCATGCGTGGAGCATCGGTATATTATAAGATAGATATATGATCTAGATATCATCAGTTACGAATTAAGGATGAGGACATTTATAAAACAGCTTTCAGAACAAGGTATGAACATTATGAATTCATAGTTTTACCTTTTGGATTAACAAATGCACCTGCAAATTTTATGAATTTAATGAATAATATTTTTCAAGAATACTTGGACAATTTTTTTCTAGTATTCTTGGATGAAATTATCATATATTCTAAAAGTATGGAAGTACACCATGAGCATTTGAAGATAGTCTTGGAAATCTTGAGGAAAATATGGTTATTTGGTAAGTTGTCTAAATGTTCTTTCTATGACATGGAAGTGCACTATTTGGGTCATGTTATAAGAAAAGATTGAATAATTGTAGATCCTTCTAAAATTGTAGCTATAACTGAATGGCATGCACTAAATAATGTACATGAAGGAAGAAGCTTCATGGGTCTTGCTAGTTACTATAGGAAATTTGTTAAAGATTTCTCCAAAGTTATTACAACAATAACTTCATTGCAGAAAAAGGATAAGCAATTTGTGTGGAATGATAAATGTGAATCTGCATTTAAAACTTTAAAGGATCAATCAACTTCAGCACCTATTTTGGTTGTACTTGACCCTAATGGAGACTTTATTATTGTAACAGATGCATCCAGGGAAGGTCTTAGAGGTATTTTGTTATAAAATGATCATGTTGAAGCTTAGAAAGAAGAAAAATTAAGTTACATGAGCTGAATTATGCTCCCCATGATCTAGAGTTTTCTACCATTGTTCGTGCACTTTAAGTTTGGAGGCATTACCTACTTGGTAAACCTTTTGAATTAAAAACCAATCATCTTGGACTGAAGTATATTTTTACTCAGCCAAATTTGAATGCAAGACAATGAAGATGGTTAGATTTTTTATCTCAATATGATTTTGACATAAGTTACATTAAAGGCAAGGAAAATAGGGTAGTTGATTCTCTAAGTCGTAGGAAGCTCATTTCTACTCTTATAACATTGAAAGATCAGTTCAAGGATGAAGTAAAGAGTGTTATGGAATCTGATTCTTATTTTTAGCAAGTAAAAACAACACTTGCTACAGATCCAAAGGATGAGAGATATAAAGGTTTTCACTTTGATAATGAAGGAATATTACGATTTGAAAACAGGGTATACATACCTTTGCTAAATGATTTAAGAAATAAATTATTAGTTTAATTCCACAATTCACCTTTTTCTGGACACCCTGGTATTACAAAGATGCTTGCTGTTATAAAACAACAATATTTCTAGAAAGGGATGAAAAAGGATGTGATTGAGTTTGTGACACATTGCTTAGAATCTCAACATGTTAAAGTTGAATATATGCATCCATCTGGTTTATTGTATCCTCACAGCATACCGCAGTATAAATGGAAAGTGATAAGCATGTATTTTGTATAAGGGTTTCCTATGTCAAGAAATAAACATGATGTTATTCTAGTTGTTGATAAATTAACAAAAGTAGCACACTTTATTGCTGGTAATCTTAAGGATGATTCACTTGTTTTATAAAAAAGGTTTGTTCATGATATTTTCAGATTACATGGAGTACCTGAATTAATCATATCTAATAGAGATCCAAGAATGACTTCAAGATTTTGGAAAACACTTAATGAAAATTTAGAAACTAAGCTAAATTTCAGTTTTTCGTATCATCTAGAAATGGATGGACAAACTGAAAGAGTTAATTAAGTTTTAGAGGATATGTTAAGAATGTATTGTATGGATCAATAGTATAAATGTCAAGAGTACCTTCCATTAGTTGAGTTTGCATACAATAACACATATCACTCCTTTCTAAAGATGGAACATTTTGAAGCATTATATGGAAGGAAATGAAGAACCCCTGTTACTTGGGACAACATTGAGAATAGAGAGGTAATTGGACCTGAAATCCTTACAGAAATGGAACAGTAAGTTAAAATGATTCGTGAACACTTGAAACAAGTAGCAAATAGGCAAAATATTTATGTTGACTTGAAGTGGGTTGATAGGAAATTTGAACTTGGTGAGAAGGTATTTATTCGGGTTAAACCGAAAAAGAGTTCTATAACTTTTGGCAAGGCTGCCAAGTTATCACCTCATTATATGGGACCTTTTGAAATTGTTGAAATAATCAACATTGTAGCTTATCGTTTAGCATTACCTCTTGCTTTGTCATGAATGCATGATTTTTTCCATATTTCATTGCTTAAGAAATATGTTTTAGATTTATCACATGTATTAAATTGGAATTCCTTACAGGTCTAAGACCTAGGAATAATTGTGGTTAAGCCTATACGAGTGCTGGAAACTCACGAGTTGCAGTTAAGAAATCATGAAATAAGACAATGTAAGGTCCAGTGGGACTAGTTTAACGAGGAAAGTATAACCTAGGAAAATCTAGAAGATATGAAAACTGTTTTTTCATATTCATTTAAATAGAATTGATTGTGTTGACAAATAAAATTTGTGATTTTATTCTTTTTATGACAATAAATCTTCAAGTTTTGAGAAGATATTTTATTTGTTTAAATAAATAACTATGTAAATACTGATTTTTGGAAGTTTAAAAAAATCTAGTTCTACTTGGAACATATGGAAAAAAAGATAATAAATTGATTATCCTTGATGAAAAATGTTTAAATAAGTTAATCATCAGGATGATGATTCTTTTTAGGAGGGAAGTATGTAACACCTTTGGAAAAATGTTAAATTTTTCTCTTTTGCATTGCAAGCGTTGACATGTGATTTGTCCTAAGAAGGTGTATTCTTTTGACTATTGGAAATCATGATTTCCATGGATAATTTATTTCTGCTCTTGAATTGATTTTTCTAAAATATTGTTGCTTGCAAGGAATCCATTCTGTTAAGATAATAAAGGTTGTAAATAGGTAATGATTATTTGTAAATTATCTATTTATAATAAGGAAACCTTGATCAATTTCATTGATATAAGGTATGTTTTAATTCTTCTTACCTAATCTATATGGTAAACTAACATTCAGAGGTTGAAGGAAATAAAGGACTAAACTCTTGTATTTTTGCAAATTCTTTGATCTTTTTGGAATTTCTTGCTTTGCATTCTGTTGTAATAAGTATTCTCGTATCTTCTTGCTAATATCTCCAGGATGCTTAATGGCGTAAAGAGGATGGAGGTCTACTTCAGTACTATTCACGGTAATAACCTAAGTCGTAGATCTTAAATATATATCCTAATAGTATTCTAACCTAACGTAAACTAGACCTACCTTATGTTTATGTATACACTAATCTCGTTGCATCCTAACCTAAGTTGTATGTTTTACTAAGTTGGGAATTTGGAAATAACCTAAGGTAACTAAAGGTTTATTTCTAACCTATTAGCTAATGCTAAATTGGTATAGGGCATGGTCTATCCTAAGATGGAAAACTTACCTAAGGCAATGTTTATAAACCTAAGGTAAATACTTTCTAAACTAACCTAAGGTCGGATCCTAAGCTAATGATATCTATCCTAAACTAATGTTAAGATAGAAAGGGACCTAAGGGGATTCGCATGGAAAATATGAGATGGTAGCGACAGTTTCTAAGTCACTTATTTGATTTGATTTTTGAATTTAAACATTACGTATTGTCAGTTTGACAGAGGCATGGAAACTAGAGGGGATCCTAGTTGGCACCATCTCTAAATTTAAATAATGCATGTTCTCTTTGAATTTAGACTCACCAATTTTAGATGGAGGTGGCATGGAGATATAGGCAAGAGATTGGAAATTAATGACATTTATGGTCATCTTTTTTGGTGAGCTATCCTCCTTGGAAACCATGCGAGCTGATTTGTTGGGAGTTGTTTGCTCTTTCATGCATTCCAATTTTTTATTTGTATAGAGCTATCTAGCTCTTCGAACCAGCAGTTCTATCTTTAGTTTGTTGTTATTTTTAACTCCCTTAGACTATTATCGACCCAATGGAAGTATATGAGGCATTTGAGAAGGAATTTCTTGGTTGTTGATTTCGTTTGGAGAAGAAGGAGTCGCGAAGGATCAGCTAGAAATATTCTTCGAATCAACAGAAGCACTATCAAGTATGATAAGCTCTATCCATTAATGTACTCTACTTTTCTCTAAGGGTCTTCATTAAAACAACTTTGCTCTCATGAGATATATGGGTTTTTGTTTCTGCGATGATCATTTGGTTTCCTTGCTTGAATATGTTTCTGTATTCTCGGATTGAGGAATCTTTACTTGGAAAATTAGTCATTGAGTTGTTTCAAGTTTATCAGGGAAAATTTTAGTGGCGAATATTCGTAATATGGTGAATATTCCATTTTTGAAAATTTTGAAAAGGCAAATTTTTTGGCGCGGGTCAATGACCTGTTCGCCTAAAAATTACACTTTAATTTTTTTTAGGGGTTGGCTTTGCCTACCCTTGAAAAATATCCCCTATATAATCCTAGATTATTCACCAGGTAGAACACTTCTACTTCAAATTTTGTCAACAATATGATATATCCTGTATTGTAGACGCACAACAAGGGGGTAAGTTATTGACGAGCGAAAAGGAGGGTTTGCAGATATTGACGCATAGTAGATGCACAACAAAGAGTTTTTTGATGCGCGACAATGGGGTTATTTGTTGACACGTGACACTAATAGATAGTTGACACGTGACAAGGAGGTACTGTAGATATTGACGCATAGTAGATGCATGACAAACAATTTGTTGACACGTGACAATGTGGTTATTTGTTGACACGTGACATTAACGGATAGTTAACGCGCGACAAGGAGGTACTGTATATATTGACGCATAGCAGACGCATGACAAAGAGTTTTTTGACACGTGACACAAATATTTTTTCGATGTGAAAGCAGAGGGTGGAGGTTGCAGACGCGCGACGGGAGATTTGTTGTCGCGCGTAAAAAAAATGCATTGACGTGCATCAATAGACCTCATTGACGCATGTCAATGAGGTCTTTTGACGCACGACAGCAAATATCCCATCGCGTGTCTTCAGCCTTCTGTTACACCACTTGAAAATCAGGTGAAATTTTTTCATACAACCCCCAAAAAAGTTCGCCTTCCCACGAAACCGGTTCTGGGGATATTCACCAGGTATTTTCCACCTTTGATTTCCAAGAGGTCTTTTAAAATGAACCTTGATGTTTATTTGATGTTGAATCCCACCTTAAATATTTTGGTGATATGAGTAATGAAGTGCATGCATGAATCTTTCTTATTTTCTCAAAAATGGGTTCTATGGAAATGATATGTGGCTTCAAGTTTCAAACCAAGTTGTAGTTTGGGTTGGCTGAAGATAAGTGAATACTCTTCGCTATCACTTCTTTGTTTTGTGGAGGTTATGTTACCCCTATTGGAATTATATGAATATGCATGCTTGGATTCTAAGTTGTGTGAGCTTGAATTTCTTTAGAGAAATAGTAAATATGTGCCTTCTTCTTGAACTCACTATATGCTTTATCAATTATTTGGGTTCGGTATTCGATGGAAGACGGGTAGTTATTGGGTGTTTGGAATCTTTGGTTTTGTGGTTTCTTCTTATATGGAAACAAGAGTGAATTTTTTATCACTCCTTTAAAAAATTTAGTTTAAACTGAGTACTTGAATTAGGTTATGTTAAGGAAACTATGGGTTAATTATTTCTTGGATACTATGATTTTGAGGCTATCTTGTTGGGGATACATGTGTTTGAAGTCTTTCTTTTGATTTGATATTTATACTCTATTTTCTTAAGTTCTTGAGTACTTAACTAAAGGTTACATAGGTGAGGTTCTATTGGTTGGGGACATTATGAGAGTTGGCCTTGCCAGAGTCGATGCTAGGTTATTCTTGTAGCTCTATTTGAGCTTTCTTTATTTTGTTCATGATGTCTTCTTCCCTGTCAAAGTAGATGTTGTTGGTTTTGTATAACTATCACTGAGTTAGGTTAATATCTTGAGTATCTTGCTTGAGTAAACTTGTTAAACCCCTGCTGATTGGGATATCGTGAACCTTAAGGATGCTATTTGGACTTGCGATTGTCATTTCTTGATTTTGAACTAACTAAATCGATTCTGAATAAAGGGTTTTCTGGAATCCTCCATTTCTTTGATCTTTGAGAAAGATTGGAGGGAATAATTTTGTTGATAGCTTGTGCGCCTATAGCTAAGCTATGTCAATCTTGGGTTATACCTTCTTTGGAATCAAATCGTGATGGAACCTTCTTTGTCCTTTCTTAAGATGTATTTCTCTCACCTCTGTGAGGATTCGATTGAGATTTTGTCTCATTCTTTGTTTTAATTTTGTCTTAAAGGAATTGATCAGTCTGTGGATCTTTGACTGAAACTTTTACATTCTTGAGTGACTATTGGAGACTGTATTTACCACGTCTGGAGTTTAACAACTTTTGTCATTGCATCTCCTTTTTGATATGGGTTTAATATCACTGTCATTGGTTTTCCATGATGGGAAACCTTGCTTGAAATTGTGTCAAATACAACAGTCACACATTCTATTTAATCTCTTCTTATATCTGTCTTATTTTATAAAGGAGTTTGGGGATGTAGTGATTGGGTCTAGATTGTCCTTTGCGACCTTCTTCTCGTGTGATAGAATGTAGGAATCCCCTTTTGACCATGACATTTGAATCCTTCTCTTTCAGTCTCTAAGGTGAAGTCTCATCACTGCCACTTTGGAAATTATAGGAAGTTATGTGTTGTGTTCTCTTTTCTGGAGTTGTCTATGGGGATTTGGGTTAATCGAATTATAAAGGAAATTCTTATTGTTTCATCATAGTTTTTCTTATTCTTTTAGGTAAATCTTGTCATAAGATTTCATTGGTTCAGTTGCATTACTTTCTTTAATGCTCTTTGGTAGTTGACATTATTACTTGTTTATCCTCTTGACTTGTGTTAAGGTTTTTAATATTTGTGATAGAATACTAGTGTGAAATGTTGTGCATTGAGTAAATTATATATCCGAATGTTAATGTATGGCCTAACTTGAGAAATTAGGCTATGTCTTGGATTTGGGATTAGGATGTCATATTTTATGTGTGAGACCCTTATTTATTTATATTATTTATTGATACATCCTAAATCCTTTTTTAAACTGGAATGAGCTCAACTGTAGTGTCTTTTTATGAAATTCTGTAAATTGGGCTAGAAGGTTCCTACTTCTGAAGGTAACTTTGTTTTGGGGTAAACAGTTAAATTTATTTTTGTATTTCAAATTCATATGACCATGAAGGAAATAATTAGAAGGTACTTTTATTTGATAAGGAAAAATGTATTGGGTGGAAAATTATTTATCTGATATCATGTTGTAGATTGTTGGTTACATCATGATATTTCCTTGAATGTTGTTCAAATTGATTAATTATTATTTTTCTATGGTTGTTACTACTTATGATTTATTTTTCTACTTGACCTCACTGTTTCATTAAAGCAGAGTTTGTTTAATGAAAAAAGTTAGTTAAAAACATTTCATTTGAATGCTTAGTGCTTATCATGCTCAGTTCAATGAACTGACCCGTGCTAGCAATTTTTGTAGATGGACTTTGTAAGTGATAAATGAAGGAAATAACTTTTATGATGTATTGGTTGCTTAAAAGTCTTGACCATTTATAGAGAATTCTAATTTATTATTGAGATGAACAAAAGGAAGGAAATTTGTATTCTTTAATGATCTTGATGTTGTTGACATGAAATATGTCAGTAATGCATAGTCTTGTAAAATATGTATTTTTCATGATGAATCGAAAAGACTGAAGTTACTTAAATTGATTGTCTATTCTCTTGTTCATAATATGAAGGAAATTTTAAAGCATTTCTTTGATGTTGTCATTCATATCTAATTGGATCCTTATTTCTAATGTCATTGAATTGGCTAGATAAATGGGAATTAGTACAATCTCCCTTACTTGAATGAAACTTACTAAGTTGTATGTATTGTTGTTCTTTACCTAATCTGGAATGGTTTATTATGATGTTATGATCGTATAGTTAAAATATCAGGATGTGTGAATTGGATAAGGGTATAATTAATCCTAATACTTAACCAGAATGAGGAAGGTTCTCCTTCTCTCAGAAGGATAAAAAATAAGTGAATGGTATATGAGTTAGATAACCATTTAGACTTCATATCTATGAATTCTATCAAAAAGAACCTGTTTGGGTTCTTATACATTTCCTTGAATGGTTAAGTCACATTAGTTAAATCTTATGATAGATGTTGTTTCTATTTTCGATTAATTGCACGTTAAGCAAAAATTTAATGAACATAAAAGCAGTCATAGGTTATGAGCTTTCATATTATCTAATAATTTCAAATAAGGATTGGAAACTTAAGGATTGTTGGGATTAGGGTTATGCAAGGTTATTGTGATTTAAATCTTAATCCAAAGATAATTAAGTGGATATGACCTCTTGAGGTGTGTAAGTCGTGATGAAGTATTTCTATCAGATGTTGGCACATGCCAACTACAAAATGGTACTTTCATGAAGACTTGGGTCTTCATGAGGATACAGTGTTGCAATTGACATGTTACAACACCCTTCAGTATTGGTTCATCTAGACCTACTCAAATCTAGACTTGCACTTATTTTCTCTCTAGATCAGGCTAAGAATACGATTTTGCAAAGGTAGTGACTCTCAATGACTTAGGGTAACTTGGCACATTCAATTGACTTAGGTCGAATGAGTATTCCCATATACCATAGGTCATCGTGAGTGGTTCCCTATACCAAATTATGTCAATACCATGGGTTAGGGTCAAACCTTGGATAAGTGGACTGATAGAAGTCAGTAAAGACCATTCTAGAAAATAGATGAGTGGGTTGAAGAACCTATTCCGATTATACGAGTATGCCATCTAGGAATAGTAACATGAATAGTATGTTGGAAATATTTGGCCAAAGTATCGTAAGTTGTTGGTTGCGTTGTCTTGTGTCACCTAGTTTGAGAAATGTGATTTCAGATGAATATGGTAACAAATATTCAGATAGATTTCTTAAACAAAACACTCAATACCCAGACTAGGGTAAGAGAACCAAGTATACATAGTATACCCATAATATACAATACTTAAGTTAACATGAGATATTAGTTGGTAACTGAGTCATGAGATGAGATATCGGTAGCTCACCGAGTCATTTATAGCCGCATATGGTTATCTGTTATGATATCGATTGGCATGGGATGTATCTTCTAAATTATGATTATTTAGAACAGAGAACATTATGTATATAAAAAAAATTCCCTTGTTTCTAAAGTCTTAAAATGGGAATGTTACACATTGCATTCAACCTAAAACTAAAGGAATACTAGGAATCATAGACCCCAAAGCTCAAGGAGTGTGTTTAGTTGTAAAATGGATCATTAGAGCTGTCAAAGGTGATAAGCCGTGGATAATTTATTACATCACATAATTGAAACAACCTTAGCCAAAAGGAAATGGCATGAATTTCATTAGTTGGACAAAAGTTTTCTTTCTCCATCTTTTCAAATAAGATCTTCCTTCCTTATCTAATCTATTTGGAAGGCATGGTTGCATGTATGTCTTTGATTAAAATGGAAAGAATCTTTTTTACATCATGGTTTCAGCTGTTCTTCACCTTCAATTTGGTGGAATAAACTTATCTAATATCATGGGAACCTTTAGCCATAAGTTTTCCCAAACATTTTTATTCTTTGTTGAAGAAAGGATTCAAATAATTCAGTGACATATGGAATTTCTACAATTTACAATGGTCTCCTTGGCAGGTTATTAAAATCAGATTTGTCTTGAATAATAAAATCTGACATTTTCTCATATTTGTGACGTCATTAGCTCCTCATGAATTGTTGATTAAATTTGCACTCTCATGCATTGTAACTTCTTCAAAGAATAGTAATGGTTTTCATCTGATCATTTTTCCAATTTTCCTTTAAAGAAGATTTATCTATTCCTCCTCCCCAAATTGTCTCTAAATGCCAGTTTATCCATGATTATTGGGTTAAATTAAGTGCTCAAATATGGAGATCTAAAGCTGATGGTGATGCTCAATTACTTGCATAGAAGATATTACATTGCAAGCTCCAAATTGGAGAAAGTTTGAAATATATGCCTATCCATACTTCTAAATACCCCCTTTTGTCAGCTCAATGAAAACATAAAACATTTATTTTGGAGTTGTCCCCATGCTAAAAGGCAATGGTATGATATCTTTAGAGTATTACCAGTTGTGTTTGATCATCATCTTAATTGGAGAGAAGCTTTATTTGGATTGGGATTTAAAAATAAAGTTATAGTTGATTCTATCAGACATGTGATTTTATTGAATATTTGGAAATCTATATTTTCAGCAATATTTTCCAGCTCTAATATTCATCGTGAAACTGTAATTTCAAAGCTTTACTCTAATATATTTTTCCAAATTTCTTCTCTTCTATCTCAAATACGGGTATTGACCAAGACGGACAAGGATGCTGCCCACCAGTTGGATCAAATTAAGTCACAACACTAAATAAGTAGAGGATGAGTCGTGGTGCCGATGTAGTTCCAAAAGGATTAATTAGTTATTTGGTATTTACTTCAGATAGTCAGTTTCTATATGTTTTGATATTGAGCAAGTCTTCTTGGTGATTGTAAAAAAAATTCTTGTTCTTGTCTGTGTAACCTTTATTGCAGCTTCTTTTTGGCTGCCTCATTTTTGTGATCTTTGTTTCAACATTTATAAAAAAATATATATGCAATGAGACTATATACGATGTGTATTAGTATATAGTAGATCGAATCAACATCTATATTTTTAAATATATTTTTTTTATGGTCAAAAGGTGTACGTGAAGGTTAGGCACAGTCCAAAACTCCAAATGAATTAAACTTTTGAACCAAAAATTCCTCTGTGGGGTTAATCAATCTATCAATTACTAATGACCGTAGTTATATACAATGAGTCTATTTTCTAATATTCAGTATAAATACCTACCAATTCCACTCACAATTATAGATTAGTAAATAGTGCTCTTGGGGATTCAATCTCGCCGTTTGATCTTATCGATTTTCATGCTTCAGAAATGGGTAGGATTTCTGATATTCCAGAACAGCCTTGATGAGGTTTCTGAAGGAGAACTTGGGCCACAGAATTGGAGTAACATACAGCAAAGAAAAACAAGTCTTCCACAAAAGAAATTTTCTGAGCTTCGTCTATCCAGAAGTCCTGATCAATAGTTGTGGGTCTAGACAATTCCTCGTGTACAAAAGATGCTCAATATACCCTGCATTAATTGGCTTCTTTTCAAGAATACCCTCTTCATATTTCTCTCTAGTAATGCGTTCAACAATTTTCACGATCTCCTGATTGGCAGTGTAAGGAGCACAGATATTCAGAACCGCCTTATCATTACCTCTGGAAGACACCATTACTCTTGTCTGCCATTTTTCTTACGAGCTCCGGAAGAAGGCCGAGGGATCTCCTAAAATCTGAACGCGAATTTTGTATTGATTAACCCGGCTCTCCTTCTCGATCAGCGCCTCTAGTTTGTCGTGCATCAAATTCATAAGCGTCTCAACCTCCTCTTTCGGATGCCTATAATTATCAATACTGAAGGCGTAGATGGTAACATACTTGATACCCAAGTCATAACAGTCCCTCAAAGTGTGCATGAGGCTGGTGTATCCGGATTCATGGCCCTTAAGCTTCATCGTTTTCCTATTTGTTGCGTGTCTGTGGTTTCCATCCATTATGATAACAATATTCTGCGGAATCGGGCCCGCTAAAATGATCCGTATAAAAAACCGTCTGAATAGCTTGTATATTGAATCGGCAAGGTATTCAACGCTCTCCTGAAAATAAGAATTTTTGAAGGATTGAATGGATGCAGATGCCGCCATGTTTGCTAATGGGAATGTGCATATGAAATGCTGATAGACACGCATATATAGAGATTTATGAGATTTGAGTATAAGCGTGGGTTGTCTAACCATTCAATGCATTGACCAGTTCTGCCGACACAAGCGCTGACCTTCCTAATTCTCAGAACACACGCCTTACCGAGTGCACTATACACACGAGCAATGTGCTAAATAGTTGGCGGATGTATTTGAACGACTAAGCTTCATTTTAGAACTGATCTCTATCAGGAATATAAATTTTAAGGTTTAGCTTCTAATCATTGAGGGGATTTTATTTCTCTAAATTTATTTGGTGTAAGTTTTCCACCTTATCCCTTATTACTATTGGAACATTCATTTATATTAATATATAAAAGATTTGCAATAACAAGTGATCGGAAAACTCACGGTCCACAATCAAAATGTAAGGAAGGCATGAAACAAATGTTAAAAAGGAAAACACAAAACCAGAAAGTCACAGAATTAGGAACACGGGGCAGTATCACTAGGAGGTGGAGGAGGATCATCCTTTGGAGGGATGAAACCCCCCACAGTCTGCTCCACAATTGGAGCATCATGCTCAACCATTTTTATCTGGTATTTGTACATTAAGAGGCACCATGATACCCTAGCCAGGCGACAAAGAACCTAATTGGCTCCCTGAGGAGGAGAGTTCCAATTGGACAAGCTAGCCACAACTTTTCCCCAAGGTGGCAAGATCCAGTCTTGTCCATAGGTAGACGGAGCAGAACGAACCCGAGGAGGAGACAAACATCAACTGCAAGAGCATCTTCTGCAATGCAGCACAAGGGCAGGTGGCGGGCCATGAGCATCCCTACAGAAACCCCGACTCATAGTGCAAGAAGTACTCCCCTGGTGATCAAGAACTTGTTGTAAGTGAATGAATTCCAATGCAACTTTTTACGTTTGGGATTGGATCTCCATAGTCATAGAAGAGATGATAGCCACTTTTTAATTAACAGTTAGCTCCAAAGTAAGCTCCAAAGTAAGCTCATATTGTTGAAAAATGGCATTGTTTCTATCTTTCCACAACTAAAAGAGAATAAAAACTCAAAAAAAACTCTATATGTAGACAAGAAGAGCAAGAAGATTAACAAAGTCACCAAAGAGGGAAGCTTTCCAATCAAAAAAATCAAGACAAAAGGGAAGGAAGAGACAGTGTTTCCAATTCTAAGCAAATTAGGCCTATGGACAAGTCGAGAAAGCATGTTTGAAAGACTCAAGCTGACCACAAAAAGGGCATTTAGGATTGGGCAAGCCGATGTGACTTAACTGCTCTCCCAGCAGAAGACCCTCATAGATGAGACACCAAAGAAAGAAATTAAACTTGGGTTCAAAATGGGGGTTCCATGCCTTATTGAGACGTTGAAGCCAAGTAGAAATGGAGGATTTTATGCTCCATCGAGTATTAATCTTGTTGATAGCTGGAGATAAAGGGGAAAGAATATTGTAAATCAAGCTAGACTCATAGTTGAAAAAGGGAATATCCAAGTTCCACCACTTTTCCTACCACCAGGATGAAGGAGGTTGCAAACTGAGTTTATGAAGCATAACATCTAGTGACATCTTTTGAGTTTTGAATACAGACGAAAGATTAGAATTGATCAAATTAAATTTCTATTTTAAGTCATGCTAAGGAATCCAATCTCTCTAGGAGACAAGGTCTTAGATGGAATTGATGCCTCTATGAGCAATTCAGATTCCCTTAATATCCAAAACTTTAGCCAAGCGGACATTATCATTAGTGAAGATAGGAAACCCCCACATGTTGTGTTCTTTGAATGAGAGCCCATTGCAGAAGCCATCCCCAATCCAGCAGAGAAATGACTTAAACACTTCAAATGCTTTCCAAATGCTCTTCACAAAATAGGTACCTACAATTTTGGCAGGCACTCTAGTGATGATCAAGATATGGTACCCAATGTTTTTCCAACTATTTAACCATAACCTGAGAACCTAAATAAATGTAATGAAATAAATGGATTTTACAAGCTTGGTTTTCATTAACACATCTAATGACCCACTTAACACAAAGAAAAATGATTTTTCTGTAAACATCATTGTCTCCCATGCCACCTTGGTCGCGTGGGAGGGTACAGACATCCCAAGCAACTAGATGGAATCCACCCTGACGTTCCTTAGAAAAAATATAATCCTTCCAAAGCTTAACAAACTTGTTAAAGGATGCCCAAGAAGGGGACCAACATGTAGCATAATAAACTTGTGTGGAAGTCAAATTTTTGGTACAAACTTGGAACTTTCCAGCCACAAAGAGAGGCTTAGAGACCCAATGTTGAAATTTTTTCTCTACACGATCAATGCCAAATTTCTAGAGAGTGGAAAAATTACTATCGAAGGCAAATGAAATCCTCAAGAATTTTAATATTTCCCCATGTTTGATCCATTTCCAAGGGTAAGTTGTTAGCCAATTGGGCATAGGCCATGAACTCTATCTAAAACCAAGATACTTGGCTAATTGGAAACTGGAGCTAGATGCTTGACAAAATGTGTCTAAGCACAAAAATATTCTTTAATATTTTACTCATTCTCGACTAAGGTGAAAAAAGAATCGTTTGTGAAATTCTCATTGACAAGCAAAGAAGCGTGATCAGGGAGGAAGATTCCCGAATGTGTCCCTGCTCATCTCGTTTTGTAAGAAGATAGCCAAGAGCATCAACTGTAAGAATGGAAATATAAGTAGCGAGAGGAAAACCTTTCTTGATAGATCTGAATAAGCCAATAACTTGAGATTGATGGCCAATGATAGTGAGGGAAGAAGAGGCATCAAAAAATAAAGTTTTAACAACATTGATAAAAGAAGTTCCAAATCCAAGGGCTTGGAGCATATAAAGAATAAAGGACCATTTAATCCAATCATACACCTTCTCGAAATCAATTTTGTGAAAAATAACCCACTACAGAGAAATTATGGCCCACTCTATACCTTCCCAAATAATAATGTGATTATCAAGAATATATCTACCCTTAACAAAATTAGTTTGTTCACGGTGAACAATCCTGGAAAGAAGCTTAGCGATACGAAGATCAAGATCTTTAGCCAAGATATTATAAGATACATTAAGGAGACTATTAAGATGCCAACTAGTGATGATCTTAGTATTCCCAGCTTTAGGAATAAACTTAATATTGACATTGTTAATAATATTGCCAAGAGAGTGATTCTGCAAAGCCTCTCTGTAAATCTGAAGAAGATTCTTTCCAACCACTAACAAAGTTACCTTGTAGAATTCACATGGAAAATCGTCAATGCCTAGATATTTATCATTAGAAATACAAAGTAAGGAATTATAGAGTTTATCTAAAGAAATAGGAGGATCACAATTTTTTCTTTCCTAAGAAGACAACTTACAAGGAACCACTTGCACACAGTGTTGTAAAGCTTCTTGAATTTCTTTAGAAGATGTTCAATCCTAAAAAACCAGGTTATAATGATTCAAAAAGGTATTGAAAATAACAAAAAGAATTATGACACAATCATGAGCCCACTGAATAGCTTTAATTTAATCTCTAGAAAATTTAGCCCATAGGGATTTGAAGAATTTTTTGGAAAAAAAATCTTCCTATTTAATATAGTGAAGCCTGACATGTATTTGAACACCCCTGGCCTCATGAATTTCAATAATCTTAAGCTGATGACGAATTTTGGCCACCTACAAATGGGTAGGGATATCAAAGGGTCAAGCTTCAAGTAGAGTGGAGACTCTATGAAATTATTGAAGCCGAGCAGAATCCACCCTTTTTTGAACTTGAGCAACCCACTTATCAAAATGGAAGAGAAATTTGGTCATACACTTAATGGTGGAATTCTACCAATCAACCCAACTGAAAACATAAGGAAGAAATGGTGTAGTATTACAAACTTTGGATATGATAGAAATAACACCAGCATAACTCAACAAATAGACATTAAGATAGAATTGATTGTTAGGCACCCTAAAAGGGGTCCCACTCCACTGTACGTTAAAAGAGATGGGGTTGTGGTTTGATAGTAGAATGCATTACCAAACAGTGATCAAGGAATGAATGTTACTGGCCAAATCAAAAGCATGTTGTTGAGGAATCATGACACAATCTATCCTTTCAATGGCACTGATAGTTCCTGCTCACAATTTTGACCAAGTAAACCAATTTTGAGAAGGGAAAGCATTCTGCCATCTAAAAAGTGGGTCATAAAAACCCCAGTGGTTTTTAGAATAAAACCATTCCTCATGTTCCCCTATGAACCACCTCATAAGAAGATTCCCCAATTTATCCTTGGGATGTTCAACCATATTAAAGTCTCTATTTACTAACCAATAGGAGAGAGGTAAATTATCCCCCAACCAACACCATAATGTTTTCACTTTCGTGCCATCATTAGAAGCATAAAGATTGATAATACAAAAATAAGAACCATTAATCTCCAAAATAATTCACACGACGCGATTTTGAGGATAATGCCTTGTGGAAGAAATAAAAGTAGAAAGTTCTAGGAGAGACATACATAGAAACACCACCTCTCACTTCTATATGCAAAGAGTAAACATGCTTATAATCAGGAGTAATACACATTAAAGTGGTTTTAAGCATAAAATTAGTAACCTTTTTTCTTGTAAACAAACAATATCTGTGTTACCAATAATTTTTTTAAAAAATCACATAGTATTTTCTTGAGGACTCTATAAGACTTCACACATTCCATGAGAGAAAATTCATGAGAGCTCAGTCATAGTAATCTCCTGTTGGTCATCCTGGAAACCATTCCTAAAGTCAAACAAACTAAAACTATTAGAAAGGGAAAAAAACTCTTCTGAATTTAGTTTATCAACCTGAATGGAATGACATTTAGCCCCATTTTCACCTTGTTCCCCAATAAAAATCTCGTAAGGTGGACTATGGGAGTGGTGCTAAGAAGTAGAGTTTGATGCAACAATTTTAGTTCCCTAATTTTTCTTTAAGGAGATAGAATGACTCTACTAGGGTTGGGATACATGTTGTGATGGCATTCCTTAGCTTGGCTACATCTTAGGATCATTAGTCAGCACTGGCTGGGGGTTGGAAGAAGATGGGGTCATTGCTGGAGCATATTTTTCCCAGATGACTTATTACAACCAGTAACCATCCAACCATCAGTTGTAGTATGATTTTTAGGAGTAGGGGTTAGGGGGAATCAATAACTTCTTTCACAAGAGAAATAATAGGGAAACCGCGAATGCGATGATCGATAAGGTGTTCTTGTGCTAGTTATTTTATTTTCTTACATCTTTAAATATAACATATTCACACTTATAATTTCCCTCATAATTTTTTTTCTTCCTCCTTCATTTCTATGCTCTTATTCTCAAACTATTTTTATTTATGCCTGTTCTCCTTTTATTAATTTTCACATTCTGGCAAACTTTGTTTATTTTACCTCCACATTCATATTTATTAAAAATAATTAGTAATGTTATCATTATATTATGTTTGTCTCTGATGATGGGTCCAGATTAGTAACCCAAAACATTGGACTTCACTAAATTCATACATAGTTCTCCAAATAAAATTAGCACTATGTCAAAATGTGGAAATCTTAGAAAATCAATTATCTCCCTACATGGAACAATTTTTGCATATAAGGTAAGGTGTTTTGAAAATATCAAAATTAATTTATCGAAGAATATTGTTGATCTTACTTTTATTTAAAAATTTAGAGATAAATTCAGTATTCTGAACTTCATTTGTATTTCTCATTCCCTTAAAAATAAAAAATAGAAGAAATAAATCTATTTGTAATTAGGCCCTAACTTTTATTTGTTGAGATCTTAAATCCACTACATTTGGTCCTACCTTGGTAGATTATCCCCCTAGGTTTATGAACTTCACCTTGAGTTGGCCTTAACCTTGAATCCTGATATTTGGAAAAATATTGATTCAAGTTCAGCGGTGGAAGATTTTGTTATTATGAAGAAATATTGTAAGAATATGAAACAAAATTTTAATAGACTTTGGATGAAATATCATTGCCAAAACATAAAAAAGTGGACCAAATCTGAGTTACCCTACCTAGTGTCTTCTATATCCCAAAAATCCCTACACGTTGCCCTTTGATTAACTAAAATTAGTTAAATGGGGGAAATGGTAATCCTAGTTAATCTAATTTGGAGGACTAAAACACTGTAATAATTATGCTAAACTACTATAAAGAAAATGTATAGTTAAATCTAATGTAAATAAATCCTAATATGTAAGGAAATAAGGAAAAAATGACTTAGTTGTTCGCTAGAGAGTATCGCAAGTTATCACAGATCTAATTACAGATTTTAGAAGCAAAGACGATCACCCAGAGGTCCAGTGAAGGGTAGATCTAGGGTAGAAGGTACTGAGGCACCCTAGGGAGCCCTGGTCTGTAGATTAGGCACCCCGATCTCTATAAATACTCAGAATCTAATGTTTGTATGGTCGCAAGATGTCCTAAAGTGCTCTCTATATGTCACACTACATCTGCAAAGCTACGTTGGATGTGCTCAACAATGAAGTGATAACCTGCAAAAGAAGATGTATCAAACCCTAGGAAAAATAAAGATGTAGAATGAATTGGTCGGACTGACCTCAGCCGCCAAACAAGTGGACTTATTGTTGAGTGTTGCACTACATTTTGGACCCAGATGTAGTTCTGGTGCATGTGTGCATGTCATGCCGTAGGTGCTCTCATGCCTGTCACACTTTGTAAAGTAGCAAACAATAATAACTATAGAAAAATGTAATAGAATGTGTGCATGGAATAGAATAGAATCCCTCCCCCTATGTTGGGATGTGTGATGCAGATCTCTAGCCTTGATGCATGACACTAATGGATGCAAGTGATGTAATGGATACAACTCTAGATAGAGTGATAGTAATGTGTGATGCTAGGACCCTCAGTATGGTCTCATAACTTTATATTTATAGGGTTATCAAGATTTAATTTTGTAATTAACCCCGAAAATGCCGACTAGGTAAAATATACTATAAAAAATGATCATAAAGAGCCCAAAAAAGTGGACGAAAAATTAAAAATGGACCGGGGCACCCCTGGTTGGACTATGGCACCCCAAGGAACCCCAGTATAGGGTAGGGTGCCCCAGTTTAGGATAAAATGTCAGGAAATAATGAAACAAACTGGGCATGGATAGGTAAATATATGGGAAGGATGAAATGAAAGTAAAATAAGATGGCTAGAAAGGTGGGATTAATTAATACTTTAGTCACTTGAGAGCCTTCTAAATAGTAGTATGAAATCAGGTTGAATAATGCCTAATGTGCAATATTTTGTGACTACATTTTGCCCCCACTTTATGTTGGTGATCAGAAAGCTTGGTAACATAAAGTAGATAAGAAGTGCATACATGATATCCATGAAGAGTCTAGAAGAGACCCTCTGATGGACTAGACTCAAGCATGGAATGAAAAAAAAGAAAAATATGGAGGAGGGTGGAATTCTAAATATGAAAAAGGTGAGTGCAGTACCTGTATGGTTAATAAAGGTGAGTGCACTCATAGTGTGTTGTCATCACATTGTCATTGTTGTGGCCCCTAATTTGACTGTTTTTTTCTCATACGGTCAGACCTGCGAGGAGAAAACAATCAAGTATTCAAATATGTATGTATGTAAAAATGCTATGTAAAATACACATGTGTATAGAAATGTGTAAGATACACAGAAATAAAATTGTAAATAGAACATGTGAACCTTATCCATGTTGATAAAAAGGGTGTAGAAGGATATATTGTAGTGCTACGAGGTTTTTGAGTGATCTCATGCCACCTTGGCTAAAGAAGTATAGGGAGTAAATGATTTGTTTCCTCCAACCTCTAACCACTTCTACTAAAATTTTGTGAAGAGATCTATATCGTGTCCTAGTTTTTTAGGTGATCCGATGCCAACTAGCTGAAGAAGCATAGGAAGGAAATGCTCTATATCCTCCAACCTTTAACTACTCCCCAAAAATGTTAAGGACACCATGTCCTATAAAATCCATTGTGTATGGATTTCGTAGACTGGTCTGAACTCACTCATTGTATGTAAACCCACAATTTCAAGGGCAGAAAACTGTGTTGAACTGAACCCACAATGCCAAGGGTGGAAAGTGCATTGTATAGAACCAGTCTAAATAAGCATTGTTAGTGTGACAAAACCCTCAATGATGCCCCCCTCTTTGGGGGCACATGCTACGACACTGAAAGGACAATGTGACCCCAAAAGAGGACCTACTACACTCTGACCTATAACACTCTACCCTACACGAGGGAAAGGGAAAAATCTTGGTAGAACCCAAGGTGTACAAAAAAGGGGATAGATAACTACAACAAGTGTTAGTCTGCAAACACATGCATGCAATAAGTGTAAAATATGCAAAAAAATGTAGTAACTACCAAACAAAGTAGTCTAAACGCTCAAGAAAACAAGTGGAGAGTACAAAGTGGGTTGCAAACATAGGACACCACTCACGATGTCTCAAGAAACATAAAGACATCATGGCTGTAAACAACATACAAGTGTGCACACAAGCAAGGGGCAAAGCCCACATATAATTGAAAACAAAGAAGAAAAGTGTAAAGACAAACAAACAAGTAGTTATGGAAACATGTAATCCTAGAAAACAAGTGTTGCACATGGAACACCCGTTAGCACGTTAGAGTAATAACCAATATGTCAAATTGTGTATGATCAAGTAAGTTAAGATTCGAAGTATAAAATGAAGTAATAACACTTGTATGAGATGAATTTGGATGCCCCCAATGACCAGTATAGTAAGGGTAGAAGGCGAAAATCCATGCCGCATGTAAGTGTCATGTATCTATGATCACACCAGAAAAAGGCATGAATGCACATGTGTGTATGATAATGACATATAAGAAATCAACTTAGCATGTGTAATAAAGAAATCATGCAAAACACTAGTAAGAAAAAGTAAATGCATGAAGACAATGCAATATGTAGTGGAAGGATCAAATGGAATGGAATATGGAATGACAGGAGCAATTTGCCCCCCGAGTGTGTGGAACTGTATGAAATGAGGTTCATTTTGTTTTCCCCTCAGTAGTCAAGAATGAACCATAAACAAGAGTGCATCATAGGGAAATGGTCAAATAGTGTTTGGCATGTCTAATGCACTGCAATGAGTGTGTTGGTATAGTTGTGGTGAGATGTGACATGTGGAAAAGGTGTGTGTGAACCCCATAGCTCAAGTGTATATCATGACTTTGTTGAATGGATGAGTGATGATTTATCCCTAAGCCTATATCACTATATGATAAATGGTAAGAAGTGGTGATGAAGTATGGGATATGAAAAGTATGTGTGTGAACCCTATAATCGAAGCATATATCACGATATGATGAATAATAAAGGGTGGTGATTTCAGATAAAGCATATACCATTAGCAACAAATATAAAAGATGATGATTTATCCTAAAGTGTATATCACTACAAGATGAATAAAGAGGTGTGGTGATTTAACCTAAGGTGTATACCATGACAAAATGATATGGTGGAGATGGCGATTTATCCTAAATGGTATACCACCACATGATGATAGGATGAATTGTGATTTAGGGCAAAGTGGATAACACTGGAATTTAAAATGATGAAGGGAGTGATGATTTAACCTAAGGTGTATACCACTACAAGATGATATAAGGGAGGTGGTGATTTAGCCTAAAGTGTATACCACAATGATATTTAAAGATAAACATGGGTGATGATTTATCCTAGAGCGTATGTCACTAGTCCTAGGAAGGTCGTATGTTGAAATGTCTCATGGTGATTGTAAGGTGCATTTGATTTGTAAACCCTCAAAAATTGAGTATGGACAAAATAACTAAAGTGCATCATATGGTGGTGAGTGCATCGTATAGAATAATGTAGTATAGGTGACCAAATGGTAACTAGGGTGTGTAAATATGCAGTATGAGTGCAATATAGAATGTGGAAAATACGACGATAGATGTAAATAGAAATAGTATAGGTTGTGATAAAATGTAAAGATAGACCCATATATGAATGTCATCTAGTGTAATGCGTAGAATATGGATGATTGATGAATGTGCGGGGTGTGATGAGACTAAATGTGTAAATATGCAAAGCAAATGTGATGCATAAAATGATTAGTATAATGTATAATGTAGACTAAGTGTAGAATGGATAATGTATAACGTTCAATGTATGATGGAATGTAACATGTAGTTCCTAAGTGTGATGTGTGGGGCTCATCATAATGGTATTCCTTCAACAGTCAAGTGTGAAATGAAGCACAAGAGTGCATCATTGGGAAATGATGGTGTGAAAACACGTCAAGTGATATATTGAAATAAGAGACATGATAGCTAAAATGGGGGGGTCAGATGGAATACCCCCCAAGGACATGTGAATGAGAAATAAACCAATTAGGGTGAATGAAGGATGTCCCTCAATCGATGATGGCGAGGATAAAAGCGTAGAATCATGGTCTAAGAGTGGTGGTATATAAGATAGATGTTGTACTGGTGAATGAATTCTATATGCATGGGACACATGAGTATAATATGAATATAATGGTATAATAAAATGTGTCGGTGATCAATATTTTGTCGATGTCATGTGCGAAGGCAATGAGGATCCACGTAGAATAAAAAAAGATCAGGATTAGTTCCAGGATGCACTAATTTTCCTAGGGATAGGCCTATGCTGGCATGTAGTGATGGTAGAATGAGCTGGTCTTGTGTGCAGTCTTGGAGTAGGTGAGGATACTATGCTTTAATCAATATAGAATTTGACATATTAGAAGAGTTGGAGGAAACACATTCAAGTGTAGGAGGAGGGACCAATATGGGGTGGAAGGATAAATATCGTTAATAGAGATAAATTGATTTTCATAGATAAATTTAAGGCATAAGTGAGTTATGGAAATAATAGCTTCGGATCGACGAATCCAGCTAAGTCCAAGAAGCATGTCATATCCCATGATTGCATGAAAAATGAGGAAAGGGACAAGAAGAGTGAGAAGACCTACCGTGACATGTAACTTGACGACACCATAAGGTTTATTACATGGGTAGTGTATTTGTGATGGAGGAATGCCAATAACTCGTAGGAGAGACAAATAACACATGCTAATGGGAGAAGAGGGATAAACCTTGGTGTTGTTAATAGAGATCACTCCAAGAGATACTGAAATATATAAGTGATCAGATGTGAATGTAGCATGGTGATTAACATAAGAAAAATAAATAATTGGTGGTGAAGCAACAACATTAGTAATGAGGAAGTAGAGATGTCCTGATGTAGAAGGTGTAAAATAATTAGTGGAGGAGTCAGTTGATTTTGTGTCATGTTTGGGTAATGGGTTGTTAAAAATATTGAGTTTATGATTTTGATTAGTAGGTGTGAATTTCATAGATTCAGGAAGTTAAATTTGGCCATGAATAAGGTGTCATAATAGATAACATCGATCAGTGGAATTTCTGACACATTGATGATAATCACAATTAAAAATTTCATCAAATTTATGCCTTTGGGGTCAACATGGATCAAGTTGTATAGGTGATGGTAAGGTGATAAGATTACTGTCAATAATTTGTGGTAGAAAAACACTTGGTAGTGTACTAAGCTTAACAAGAGTGTGCATGTATGGTTGAGGTCGAAGCTCCCAAGGACCAGAGACAATGTTAGAAACAAATGGTTTTGTCCACAGGTTTTTGGGTAAAGGTCTTAGATGGCAGTCTATTTGTAGTACGAGTGAAGGATGAAGCTTGGTCTTGATATTTAAGCTTTCCTGTAGCAATAATCTTATCCTCATGAAGCTTGAGAGTGTGGCAGAGTTGGTCAAAGGAAGATGATGTCTCAAAGAGTACACTCTCTTAAATTGGTGGTAAGAGACTATGGATAAATATATCTTGGAGCTCGGAATCCAAAAGGGGATTAGTCATCATAGCTAAGTTATGTTTGTAACACAAGACATAATTGGATAAACATTCCTTCAACCCTTTTTTTAGTTGTGTGATTTGAGCATAGGAAATTGTAGATCCAATATTGAAATAAAAATGGGTTAAAAAGGCATCAACTAGGTAAGTGAAAGAGACCACCGAATGAATGGGTAGATCATAAAACCAACGCATTGCATGGTCTTGTAAACTGCGAGGAAAGAGGTTAGTGAAAATGGTATGATCATTCACATAATCTAGACATGCTACATGGAAAGTGTGGATATTATCTTATGGGTCATCTAGACCTTAAATGTGGGTAACTTAGGGGAAATGAAGTTGGGTGGAAAGGAATATGCAGAAATGGCTGGTGCAAAAGGGGTATGTAATAATGTAGTGGAATCTAATGATGGAGATCCTCGAGAAGTAGCAATTTGAAGTTGATGAATTTGATGTTGTGAGTCATGATATAAATATGTTAGGTCAGTAGTATGTGAAGAGGAGCTAAACTGTATGTTAGGAGTACCAGGGTTAGTTACGGGTAGGGTGGTTATAGGAATAGGAGTGGTAGCATAAACGGGTATAGTGGATACCATCGGAGTCAAAGAAACTGTAGTAGATGCAACAACATGTTGAGATTATTGAGAAGAAATTAAAACATGTAAGACATGCGGAAGATGAGTGGGGTTTTCACGCAAAGCTTGTCGGAAATCAGTGATGAAATTAGGTTTCTCTTGGTCAACATTGGTGTCCTTGTTATAGGATTTTTCACTACCAGAGGTTTCGATATTATGGAGAGGAACACAATTGGAATTATATAAAGTATTTTCAACCATATAAGTGGTGGATTTAGCCATTGATCTAGAAGAATGATGGGAAACTTGGGGGATTTTAAATTATTGACGGGATTTAAAACACCCACTATGGGTGACGGGCATAAAGAGGGAGGTGGAGAAAGAGAAAATTCACAAGTCAGGTTCACCAAAATGATTAACTAAAATTATTTAAATGGGGGAATGGTAATCCTAGTTAATCCAATTTGGATGACTAAAACATTGTAAATAAGTATGCTAAAGTGATATAAAGAAAATGAATAATTAAATCTAATGGAAATAAACCCTAATATGTAAGGAAATAGAGGAAAGATGACTTAGTTGTTTGTTGGAGAGTGTTGCAGGTTGTCACAGGTATGATTGCAGATTTTAGGAGCAAACACAATCACCCAAAGGTCTAGTGAAGGGTAGATATGGTGGTTCTGAACTAAATGAGGAACCTTGGATGGTATTGGGGTGCCCCAGGGGCACCTTGGTCTGTAAATTAGGTTCCCTGATCTCTATAAATACTTAGAATTTGAATTTTTTATGGTTACAAGATGTCCTAAAGTGTTCTCTGTCTATCACACTGGATCTACGAAGTTGCATCGTATGTGCTAGATAATGAAGTGATGACTTGCAAAAGAAGAAGTATCAAACCTTATGAAAAATAAATATGTAGAATGAATGGGTCAGTATGACCTCATTCGTCAAACTAGTCGACTTATTTGTGATATTTGCAATACATTTCAGACCTAGATGTAGTTATGGTGTGGGTGTGCATGTCATGCCCTAGGTTCTCTCATGCCAGTTGTAGTTTGTGAAGTAGTGAGCAATAATAAATATAGAAAAAAATTAATGAAATGTGTGAATGGAATAGAATAGAATCCCTCCCACTATGATGTGATGTGTGATGTAGATCTCTAGCCTTGATGCATATCACTAATGGATGCAAGTGATGAAATGGATGCAACTCTAGATGGAGTGATAGTAGTGTGTGACACTACGACCCTCATTATGGTCTCATAACTTTATATTTAAAGGGTTCTCAAGATTTATTTTCGTAATTAACCCCGATAAGGCTGACTAAGTAAAATATAAATATAAAAAAAGGTCACAAAAATCCCATAAAGTTGAGGGAAAGTTAAAAATGGACTGGCTGCCACTGGTCGCTCAATGGTGCCCCGGGGCACCACAATACACAATAGGGCACCCCAGTTTAGGCTGTAAATGTTAGGAAATAACAAAATAGATTGGGCATGCATATGTAAATATGTGAGGATGAAGAAATTAAAGTAAAATAAGATGGCCAGAAAGGTGGGATTGATTAATACTTTAGTCACTTGAGAACCTTTTAAATAGTAATATGAAATCGGGCTAAATAATGTCTAATGTGCAATATTTTGTGACTACACTCTCTTAAATAGATACTTGCACTTAGAATCCAAGAGTGTGATAATCTATATTTTTAAAGGGATGCACTCTCTTGCAATGGATTTAGCTCTATTTTGGCTCCTCTTGATCAATCATTTATTCTCCTTGGTTCAGATAAATCCATAAATCCTCTCCCTTGGGCTTTCGATTCTGATTTTGTTCTTTTTTCTAGAGGATTTACCTGGTTTCTTTATACCCTTGATTCAATATCTAACCCAACTAGTGGTTTAACACGTGGTGTGATCTCATATAGTAGTCAAAATGTGGCAGAACATAGGATGCCTAGTGTTTCTCATACTGACAGTTTGGTTTTTGATCATTTTCTTGTTTCTAGTCATCCTCATGTTAGTTATCTTTCCTTTTGGGAAACACTAATTCCTTTTTAAATTACTCTCCCTTCTAATAACCCCTCCAACTATGCCATTGATTTATATTTCCCCTCTTCTTGTGAGATTTTTGCTTCTCTATCCAAGTGTGGAAATAAGAATAACCTTGGGAATATTATTAATCTATCTAGCTTTATCCTTGACGCCCTGTCTATCAAATTATTAAATAGAGGTCTCGGTTTCTCCATTTCCCCTAAATTTATACCTAATAGGGAGATTATCATTAGCATTGAACAAGCCTTATATGGTTTTCCTGAGTTAGTATCTGAAGAGGTTTGACATGATTGTGCGGTCCTTCTTAGGAGAGCAAAGCTTCCGAAAAGTAATATAACTAAAGCTTAATTTATTACATTAAATAAAATTAAAAATAATAAAAACCTAGCAATTTTTAAAGATGGTAAAGATAGTGCTTTAGTCGTCCTTGATCATGTGGATTACATATTTAAAATTATTAATAATCTCAATTGGGGTAGCTATAAAAAATTAAGTAAAAATCCCATTAATAAAATATTAAAAAATTGTTTCTAATGCAATTAAATATTCCTCTATGGATACTAATATTAAGAAAAGTCTTATTCCCTTGAAATAAATCACCCCTAGAATTTATGGCCAACATAAACTAGGTGCTCATATTTGTCACATTGTCAATACCATTCACTCTCCTACTTACCATTTCGCCTCCTTTCTCTACAAGAAACTTAAACCTTTGGTGGATAGCTCCTCATTGTATATCAAGGACTCCTTTTCCTTTATGTTATTTATTATAGATTTTTTTTTTGAATTTATAATGGATCCATCATCAGATTTGATGTAGTCTAGCTCTTTACCAAAATCCCTATTGATGAATCCATTCTTATAATTAGGGATATCATTGATTCTAAAACTTCAAATCTTGTCGAAATTTGTTTAAGATCTACCTTCTTTAGCTTTAATGGTGAAATTTATGAATAGACTGAGGGTATCACGATGGGTTCCCTACTCTCACTTATTATTTCTAATTTTATACATGGAAAAAATTGAAAATAAATCTATAGAGTCTTCTCCTCTGAAATTAGAATGGTGGAAAATATTTGTAGATGATAATAATGTTTATTGGGTTCATGACATAGATCATCTCAATGATTTTCTGACTCACCTTTATAGTATTTCTCCACATATTCAATTCACTATGGTAACTGAGATCAATGATACTATCCCTTTTCTTAATACCTTACTTAAAATAAAAGATAATTAGGCTCTCACCCATGATGTATTTAGAAAGAAAACACACACAAATTGTTACTGCAGGGTATAATCCCACCACCACCCTTCCCAAAAAATTGGTGTGTTAAAAACACTAGCCTCCATGGCTTTGAGAATTTTTGATAGCGATCATCTTAGTCATGAATTTTCCCAACTTACTATCTTATTTATGAATAATGGTTATAATTATTATGTGATTTCTAATACATTTAGGAAGGTTTTTATTTCTCCTTGTCCCATTATTAATTTCCCTAATTCTAATAAAAAATCTTTCGTACCATATATTAAGAACACCAGTGATAAAATTGGTAAATTATGAACAAAAAAGACATTGTAACATCCTTCCTTCCCATCAACACCCTAAAAAGGATCCTTAATTATCTAAAAGATAAAATTGAAAACAACCTCAATAGTGGTGTATATATGATTAAATGTTCATGTGGAAAGCCTTACATTGGTGAAACAAGGTGATATATTAAAACTTGAATTAACAAATGTGATAAAGACATTATATATGACCATATTTATCATTTTGTGTTGGCAGAACATTCATTCAATACTAAACACACCATTTGTATGGATTTGGAATTGGTTATCACCTTGGAAGAAAAATATGTGAATAGGAATATTCACGAATCCATTGAAATCATGCCTCTATAGACAAAAAATCATGCACTTGGGTACATTTCTAGGTCCTAAAAGCATACAAGCATTCATATGATTCCTAAGCAATAAAACTAATGGTTGATAACTATGTTTGGCATCTTTTCCATGTCTCTTGTTTTCTATTTGGTCTTACACACCCTACATTCCACTAAGAACTTAATGCATTTATCTTTCATTGCTTTAGACACAAGTGCCCAGCTAGGATAAGAACGCCCACGCACTCTTGTCTCTCCTGGGTACCCCTGACCCTTTTCTACCTTACTTGTTCTTTTTGGGTCTCTTTTATCTCTTAGGAATCGTTTGCACTTATGGGTCATCTTTCCATTTTTCAATTATGAAATTCAAACAAGGGAATCATATAAATACATAGTTATGTGTTCAAAATAAAGGACCAAGAACTAATCATTATTATCACCACCTAAGCTTTCATTCTAAAAGCACAAAAGTAATCTAAAGGCATCCATCTAGAACTCACTCAAGGTAAAATGGCTACATCAACTCTGCATACAATGCATAAGAAGGATAAGTTCATTTTATTCCATCCACACATTCTACTATATTGATACAATATAGCTACAACCCACTATCAAGTGCATATTACAAAAGGGAATCATAAGGCAACAATCTTACACACACAAGAACTACAAGGAATATAAGATGTAGTGTAATGCTCAGTCGTAAGTTCACTCTCAAGGTGACCCTTGGGGTCTATATGACTCCCCATTATGTATTTTCCTTTTTTGGTTTGATGTGGTTTGTGCACTTGTGTAGATGAAATTATCTTTTGTATGTTACAGGTGCCTTCAGTGATCCAGAGTGTAGTCACTTTTCCTAACCCTTTAATTCCTAGGCACGCCGACATATCACCCATCCTGAACTAAACACTCACCTGATGCATGCACAGGTGTTGAGCCCCTCATTTATGTGACCTTTGTAAGAAAGTTCACCATTAATGGAGTAATAGTGCATAGACATACATGCATACATTCTATAACATAAATAAAGAAACTAGATCCAACATAGATGCACCATAATATGAATGAGAACATTATAAAAACATAGAGGAATCATGTCTAAATCATGAGCACTATGAATAACTTAAGGGTTTGAACACATAAACATAGATATTCAGAACAATCCAGAATATATAGTGATTCACAATTGTTTACAGTAGCCAAATTACATCAAAAGGGTCATATCAGATCGGATTCAACAAGAAGCAACATCTTAAACCTATAGAATGAATCAAATCAAAGAGTTATTAGCCATGCTCTCTCTAATGTATCTGAAGTCCCTCTTACATCTCTAGCATCACACCATACATATTTTTTGCATCCACCGTTATATATCCAAATTCATTCTTAAATAGAGTGGGAGATCCCCTTTACCACTTGTTCATCATTCAAAAGTAAAATGCATGAAAAATGACATCATGCCCCACCATAATTGAGTACCATGAACATGCAAGTTCCAGCTAAACCATAACTAATTCTACTTTACAACTCTTAACCATAATTGTACCATGTGATATTATTTTCTTGGGCTGTAAGTCCCCATGTACCAACCTTATCCATTATCATGCCTACCCACATCTTCATGTGTTTCTCATGCAACACAATCTGTAACCCAAAATGTGGCTAAGTCTCAAACCCTTTTATGCTCCCACACAAACCTATATATCCCTGCATGCACTTATTCATGCACCTTCATCCTATAGTGCCTTCCACACACTCATCCCTTGTTCCAGGACTTATTTATTTTTCCGTGCTCAACTTTACCCAGGAAATAATCTGATCTCCAACAAAGAATAGAGAATGGAAGGATGAAATAAACATGTATCCAACCTACACCAAAGAACAAGATAATATTGTTACTAATGTACAAGGATTGGGAAAGTTTTATTTAAGGATGCATCAATCTCATCCCAAGCATCCACCTCATTCTACGCTTGTTTAAACAAATCCCCTATTAATGTATTGACCTCATAGAATTTTAGTTCTTCATCCTTATCCTTCAATGTGTCAACAAAATTCTCCATTTGCTTGCTAAGGTCAGTTAACGCGTCCATCTTGTGCATCACTTGCGGATACAATTCCTTGAATTTATTCTTAATAGAGGCCCTTAAAATCTCAATTACCTCATATTTCTTCTCAACCTCCACTAGGATCTTATCTCATTTCACCCAATTACCTATGTTCTTGGCCTAGAACTCCTTCAAATCTACCTCATGTGTAGCAACCAATACACTTGTCACTGTACGTACCCAAAATTGTAAGGGTACTGTACCACCAGAATGATGTTACACATGCCCCAATGATGATATAGGTCTCCTCACAAGGTGTTCGGGATCCATAAAATCTCTCCAAGTATATGTTAATATCCTGCATGCCCCGCTTAGCCTCCGTGTGCTTTGTCTTGCTCTTTTCCCCTCTTTTCCTTTACATTTTTGTCTTCAGTGACGAAACCACCACCTTGCATGGGCGGCGGTCTTGTGACTACCACCCAGGCAGGGTGGCGGTCCTGTAACCGCCCACCTACTCAGGGTGACGGTCCTAAACACATTTTCCAGCACATTCCAGCAATCGCGAGTTGCGTGAATTTTCAACTTTTACTAGCTTTTTCCACCGCCTTGGCTTGTATTTATGATTTTGGTTCCTTGTAATAGTGTTTCTCCATTGTTTATGGTAAAAGAGTCCTAGTTGGAGTTACCTTTGGGTGAATGGGAATTCTATAAATAGCTGGTTTGATTACAAGCAAATGGCCCCTCAAAATTTCCCCTCATCTTCTCATTTCAATAATTTAGTCTTTCAGTTCTTGCTTAGGAATTCAATAGTTTTCATTTGTTGCATGCATATTTAGTCTTATTTTGATGTTTAGAAGCCACATGATCTTCTTGTTCTAGTGTTATTACTGTTTCATATAATCAATTGAGGTAGGATAGTTTCATTTTCAGTTTGAAGCCATTAGAGTTGCAGGTTTTGTTCGTCAAGAAGGATAGTTTCAGGTTCTAGATGTTCTGTGTTGTATGACTCACGATAAATCCCATTAGGAATTGCATAATCCAAGTTCTGTTCTCTTGCACTATCCCTCTCCTACTCACATTGTATTCAGTCTACATCAAAAGCATTACCTACTTCTATTGATGCTAGCATTACACACTTTTCTAGATTCACGTGAGCACAAAGGAATGAGGAGACCACACTGAGGGGACAAAGCCACACACAAACGGATTCACCATTGTTCTGCAAAATTCAGGTCCAAGCTTTCAAATTTCTATGTAAAATATACCAAATAGAGTAGTGAATTACTTCATTTCAGTTACGTTCATTTTCGATATTGCCAGGGAAGCCATGGCGATCGATAGTTTCTGAGAAACTATGATTTGTTCCTCACTTCTGAGGAAGGATCAAAAATATTTCAATTAAATTAGATCAGTTATTTAGTTATTTAGAATAGATTCACAACTGCACAAATAAGTAGCTAAACTCGACTACCTTGTTTGTTTTTTATTCTATTATTAGGTTAGTTGTCATTTTCTAGATATATTAAATAGTTGTTATCTTAATTTTGTTAAATATTTTGTCAAAAATACAAAAATAGAGAATTTATATATGCTGTGGATATACTTTGCATAATTATTTTACTTTTCTTTAGTTAGATTTATATTGTTCCTTTTGTATGACAATCACGAGACCTAGGGAGTCTAGAGAATACATATTCGAGCCAATCGTGCCTAAACCCAATATTGTTGCAGCAATAAATGACATGGAAAAAAATATGAGAATTCAAGTCTTCTAAGCAACAACAGACCTACAATAAATTAGTGCACAACTGAGAGGATTAAACATAGAAGACGACAAGGTGCATATGTTTTGGTCAAACCAGCCAAACTATAGATTGCCTTAATAGATATCCACATGACTGTAAAAGGGCCTGAAAGAGAGAAAATGTTCGGTTGTGATCCTTTGGTCCCACAACCAGATGTAAGAGACATCCTCATTGACATAGACACTAGCTTAAGAATTCAAGTTGCCAGAACACCTGTAAGGTACTCTGAGAAGATTACGTAACTTTTAGTTCTAAACATAGAGGCCAAAAAGGCATATGACTACTGGATATTAGGGATTAGGGATTGATTCTTCACATGACCATAGGAGATCCACAAAAACCATGAAATTATGGTTGTGATCCATAGGTCCCACAACCCAATGGGCCACAGGTCAATCAGATGTTGATGCTGGTTTACGCATATTAGTATTTAGGTCCTCTCCACTTTCACCAAACATTATCGCACAACTATCCTCACTAGATGTAGTAGCTATTCAAGCTAAGGATTTCTAGACTAGACCATAGAATCACCCATAGAATCCACTATATACCCATCATCCATTTTCATGACCCTGTCGGGAGACATATACGAAGCACCCTTAGGATATCTTCCACGCATTCCAAAACCTATAGATCAGATCAGGCCAGAGCTCTATATTGATTGGAGCCTTCAAGCAGTCATCCTCACCGAATGATCTATCATGCTAGTTCAGGTTATGAGGGCCTTCTTTTCCTTAGATTCGTAGATTCCATTAGTGCACATCGAAGACATAAGATTACCTAACTAGTTTTTCTGCACCTTACATATATTCCATCCCCACTAGATGTCTCGGCATGACCTTGGGATGTCAGGTGCAAGGAAGAGTTACTTACAGATTCCCATGCTCACTTTTCACTTTTCCATCGTACAAAATCGGTGAACCCAACGTGAAACAAAAAAAATTTCATCTTTCTATTTCTTTCATCTATCTTCGCTTCTTCCCATTATTCTGTGGGTATTCATATACCCCCTAAATATGTTAGGATTCGATGCATATGGAAGACCTCTCCTACGTCTTGAAGAATACTACGATTAACTGAATAGATAGCCATCACCCTTGCTCTTAGCGTGGGGTAAAAACTATTCAAATAGCTAGTTTTCAACACAAACTCCACCTCAAAGGACTAGATATAGATCTTCTTTCTAAATAGAGGAGTTGGATCAGCTCACTCAAATGCAACAACCAAAGCCTTCAGGCTCGAACAACATGACGCTCACTAGAGAATCTAGTTCGTCTCCTCAAGTGTTGCTTAGACCACAAATCGGTAGACAATCAGATCCATATCTGTTCTTATATGATGAACATTTAGTGCATTATGCCAGGAGTGAACAATGCTCTCAAAGTATGTACCCACCTATAGGAGGTTTACAAACACAACCCGAGGTCTCTTTTCAAGAAAACACCTCCATTCCTCCACTTGTGGGAAATGCCCACGATGGAACTTGGCAAGGTAATGATCAGTTCATAGCAGGATACCATATGCCTATACAATCTCAAAATATACAACAACCGCCACTGAGGAAAAATACTGTGACTTCACCAAACGAAGTCATCTCAACTTTAGTAGAAAAAGTTAGAGGGTTAGAACTTGCTCAAGCAAATCAAAATTCTCAAGCAGGAACTTCCAATCCTCCACATCATCCCAGCTAAGGAGACCTCCTCACAGGAATAGGCACATTAGGCATGCCTCCTCAGTATTCAAAACAAACACCAACTAGAACCGCATTCTCTAACGCCGCTCCAGTGGAAAATATGATACCTCCCGGTTTAGTACAAAAAAATCCATTTCTGAATAATGCTCCTCCATACTTAAACATTTATTCCATGTCACCACAAGGAGATATGTTCTCTTCTCCCAGGATTTTTTCTCAACCACAGGGATTTCCTTATGTCCTTGCAAATGCATACGTTATGCCATATCAACAACCCATTCCACCTCCACCCCCTCAGCAGGCACCATCAATGGTCGAAACCTATGTGATAGGGACTTATTCAGAATATTTGAAAGAGCCCTTAGACTTCATTATACAAAGCATCATGCTTCCAAGACCTCTTCCTGATTTTCCAAAGTACAAAGGGGAGGTAGACCCAAATGCACATATTAAGGCCTATGCCATAGCCATTCGAGAACTGCTCCCTTGGGATGGAGTTATTGCTAAAATATTCCCCAAAACTTTAGAGGGTATCACCCTCGATAGGTATTATAGAATACCTGAAGCCTCAATACATTCATTTAAAAAACTCATTTCAGAGTTCATCACGGTGTTTGACATGAACAAATTATTGAGAACAAGAATCAGGGAATTCTTGCATATTAAGCAACAACACAATGAATCTGTCGCTCATTTCATCCAAAGATGGCGTGTAGTCCTCTATTCTTTAGCAAGTGCTCCAAACATGGATCAGATGGAAATATGTGATTTATTCCTTCATTCTCTTAGCAGAGAGATAAAGGAAGAAATCTAGAAGTTTCCACTAAGAACTTATGATGAAGTGCTCGAGAGTGCTCTCTGAATCCACCAAGCAGCGATAGATAGTGGTCACAAGACGTATGGAACAAATGGGAGGTTAATCATCCCCAAAAAAAATACTATGACTTATCCTACTACCATAAATGCCAATCAAGGACCTAAAATCCTTAACAAAAATTGCAGCGTGACAACAAATGGAGTAACTAACCAAGCAAAAAAAGCAAATATTATAAATGCTCCACCACCGGTTAACAATAAATGAAACAAAAATTTTACCCCAACAATCAATGCGGTGGATTTTAATCATCCACAACAACAACAAAAATGGCAGATCTAGACATAGGGTCCAAGTCAAAACTCAACTTGATATCAAAACCAAAGACAACAAACACAAAACTTTAATCCTAATAGTCAACGGTTTAATTAGAGTTTTGGACCACAACACGTGCCAAACCAACAACCTAGGAGTTATAATCCCAACTCATATTTTGGTTTCCACAAAATTTGAGGCCATGACACTAGGACTTTCCGTGATTATAATAAGTTCATGCAACGTCTGCCAGAAGAACAAAGACAACTTTTCATAGATATGTTCTTAGCAGATCCTGCATCACCTGCGCCAAAAACTTTCATGGGAGAAATCTCCCCTCAAAACGCACCTCTTAAGATCTTCAATGATCCACTTTCAAATCAAAATAACAGTAATAAATTAAATCCAAATGGGACGAACAAAGGTGTAATGACAGGAAATAACGATCATGAAGCCTCAACTTCACTAAATCCACCTATTGCTCTACAATTAGGAAATCAGCCACGAACCAAGATAGTTTGTCTAGTAGAGTTAGATAATGAGCTACACATGGAAGCCATAACAAGGACACGAGAGTATTCCTCTCAGCCAAATCCAAGTTACCCACTAGAGCCAAATAACATTCAACAAACATTAGTAAAACCCATAGGTACCTATGATTTAATTAATGACCTAACAAAGACCTTCTCTCACATCTCCTTTTTGGACTTGTTGAAGAACTCTCTTGCCCATGGGGCTGCTCTTTTATAAGCATTAGGTTTAGGTAATTTCATTAACATCACTCCACCTCCCGAAACACAAGTAAATCATATAGACTTCGATATCCTCCCTCCAAGGCAGCCAGATAGGGATACCAAGTTTATATTCGACATAAGCAAAATGCCAACAGATGTTGAAAGTACATGTAGAGGTGATCCAACCTTACATTTACAAGTGTGGTTTTATAACAATTATGTTAAACGTGCAATGGTTGACGATGGGGCAGTAGTTAACATAGTCCCCTTCTCTTTCCTTCAAAAGCTAGGGTATGGAGAAACAAATTATTCTACAGCCACTTCGATTGGGACTATAATACTACCAGTCACCTTAGGACCCAAAACAATCCTCACTGAGTTTTATATTATAGATCAGAAAACCAACTATAATATGATCCTCGACTGACCATGGATACACCGTATGAAGGCAATCCCTTCTACGTTATTTCAGGAAATAAGATTCTTGCACTTAGGAAAGATATTTGTAGCAAAAGGTGATTCGAAACCATTCGATATACACCTAGAAGACCTGAAGAAAAGGCCATGCATTCATTATGAGTTTGAACTCCCAAAAAACCAACTTAACAAACCAATCGACTCAAAACCAGAAGAAAAGTTGATACCTACAACAGAAATAGAAATTACGAGCCTAGGCAAGAGCATCCCAACCCTCAAGGATGAAGCTAATGTTGTAGCAACAATATCATTGGGAACAACTACAAAAATTGTCGAATTACTGGAACAAGACCTACCAATTTTCCTACCATTTGATTCCGTAGGTATGGGATGTACCCTAGGAGTTGGTTCTCTTCCAGCAGAGGAACTTTGCATGGTAGAAGTAACCAAAATGGAAGAAATAGACATAACGAATGTCTCAACATCCATCTTCCTAAGTAAAATATTGGACTTCTTCATTTCGAATGGAGCTAGATGTCATTATGGGGCTGGGGTAGGTGTGATCTTTACTTCTCCCGAGGGAAAGATCCTAGCATTCGCCTTTAAATTAAATTTTGAATGTGACAAACAATGGCGTTGAGTAGGAAGCCCTCCTCCTTGGTCTCATCATAGCTAAAATGATCAGTGTTAATGACATAAGAGTTTTAGGAGACTCATAATTAGTAGCAAACCAACTCTCTGAGGTGTATGAGACTAGAGTTGAACACTCTACAGCTCTACAAAACATCAGTATTATATTTAAGCAAAGGATTTAACTTCATATCCATTGAGGCAATCCCACAAGAACAAAACCTTCTCACATATTTGATAGCAACCTCAGCTTCACGTTTCACTCCAAAAAGCGAGTTGGAAGACACCCATTTCATGGTATCCCTTTGTACTGAACCATTAGTAAATAAAATTTCAACAAACCCTCTTCTAACGCACATAGCTGAGAATAAGTCTACTATCTTAGGTCACGTTGATAGCGATGAGCCACTCTTAATTACCTAAACGCCTATGTAGAGTTACATCTCACCCATCACATGGTAGATTTGTCCTTAATCCCACATTCATCTTCTTACTTTGGAAATCCCATGGTAGAGCTTCCCCCACAAAAGGAACTCGACATATACGCTGGAGATTTGGAACTACCTCTAGCCCCACCTGAGTTTGAAGAAGGTAACACTTCTTTAATCGAAGGAATGATTGATATTAACATCGGAACGGAGGAAAAACCAAATATCTTGAAACTAGGATATTCGTTAACTCCAGAAGAGATAGAAATACACACTCGAATCCTCAAAGAACATAAAAAGGCTTTTGCATTTAATTATAAAGAAATGACCGGAATTACACCGCACATCACGGTACATAACCTCATCACCAAATTAGATGCAAAGCCAATTAAGAAAAAATCGAGACCAATGAAACCCAAGGTAGCTCTCATGGTGAAGGAAGAAGTAATGAAACTTCTCCATGTAGGGTTCATCAAACCAATCGATTACTCTCATTGGGTATCTAATATTGTCCCCATTCTAAAAAAGAATGGAAAGATATGCATCTGCATAGAATTCAGAGACATTAACAAGGCATTCCCCAAGGACGACTTCCCATTATAATCCATTGACATCATCGTTGATGTAACAGCTGGATTTGAACTTTTGTCACTCATGGATGGGTTCTCGGGATACAATCAAATCAAAATATCTAATCAAGACCAAGCCAAAACCATGTTTATAACTCCTTGGGGAACTTATTGCTACATTGTTATGCCATTTGGTCTCAAGAATGTTGACACTACATACCAGTGGGAAATGACATACATATTTCATGATCTTATTCATAAAATCATGAAATCCTATGTAGATGACTTGTTGGCCAAGGCCAGGAAGTGTTGTGATCACCCGAATGTGCTCCGCATCATTCTTTCACGTTTGATCGAATACAGAGTCACACTAAACCTAGAAAAATGTGTATTTGGTGTAATAGGAGGGAAACTCCTATGTTACATTATATCATCATGAGGGATCGATGTAGACCTAGCCAAAATCTGGGTTGTTCTTGAGATGATCCCACCATTAGACAACTATGGCATTAGATTGTTTCTTGGAAAGCTCGGTGCAATCTGAAGATTCATTCCGGACTTAAATTTTGTTGTTCATCCAATCAACAATTTGTTGAAAAAGGGTTGCTGCATTATTTGGACAAAGGAATGCCATTAGGCCTTCAAAGTAGTTAAATGCTTCTTACTATCTCCTCCCACATTAATGCCACCTAGACCAGATCATCCTTTGATCTTATATTCATGAGCTATGGATGTCTCGCTAGCATGCATGTTGGCTCAAGAAGATGATGATAAATGAGAATGTGTGGTCTATTTTATTAGCCGAACGTTGCTCGATTATTAAACACGTTATACGCAAGCAGAATGAGAATGCCTTGCCATAGTCTTTGCAACCAAATGCTTAAGACATTACATGCTAAATCAAGAAACAAGGGTCATGGTAAAAGCATACCATTTAAAAACTTTCCTCACGTAAGGGTCCTTGTCTAAAAAGGATACACGCTTTATAACCTTAATGGGTGAATTCAAATTAATTTTTGTAAACCTGAAGTCCATTAAGGGACAAATCGTTGATGATTGGTTAGCCGACAACCCATTAGACAGAGGTGATCTAGTAGATCTATATTTTCCTAATGAATGCATATATTACATTGAAACTAGACCTTCCATCTTTGAATTTCCTTGGTATACTGATATTATCAATTTTATCATGGACCATATGTATCCAGAAGGTGCTACACCACAACAAATAAGGTGGTTATGCATTATCGTAGCTAAATACGTTATTATAGAACAAGTGCTCTATTGTAAGGATTTTGATGGAATGCTTATAAGGTGTGTTGACACAGAAGAATCCAAGAAGATTATCTACAAATCCCACAGTGGAATATGTGGAGGCCATTTTGGTGGTCATGCCACTGCTCGTAAAATACATCGGATGGGATATTTCTGGCCCACTCTAGAACACAATGCAGTAGAGTTTATACGTAGATGTCATAAATGCCAAGAATTTTCCCATGAGATTCACATGCCGGTACAAGCTCTACAACCAATCGCGACTCCATGGCCCTTTTCCACATGGGGCCTAGATTTGATAGGGAAATTATCTCCCTCATCAAAATATGGTCATAACTTCATAATCATGACCACCGAATATTTTACCAAATGGGTAGAGGCTATGCCTCTTACCATTATACCAGGTGCCGTGATCGCCAAGTTCATTTTGAACCAGATCATTTACAGGTATGGTGTCCCACAAGTCATTATCTCAGATAATGGCACGTCCTTTAAGAATGACGAGGTCTGTGAGCTATGTAATAAATTTAAAATAAACCATCATACAGCCTCCCTGTATTACCCTCAAGCCAATAGACAGGTTGAAGCTACAAATAAAACTCTAAAGTCTATTCTCTTAAAAACCGTTAAAGAAAACAAATGAGATTGGCATTTAAAGTTATATCTATCCTTGTGGGCCCACCAAACCTTAATAAGAACACCAACAAGAGAAACTCCTTTCTCATTGGTATTCAGAGCAGAAGAAGTTCTCCCACTTGAGATTGAAATACCCAATCTCCGCATCTCAGTACAAGGGATTCTGGATGAGGAAGCATATAGAGACGCATACCTCTCCCAACTAGAAATCCTAGATGAGGAAAGGTTAAATGCCAAACAGTGACATAGAGCCTATGCTAACTGGATGTGCTGGTAGTATAACAAAAAGATCTATGAGCGAGAAATATATGAAGGAGATCTAGTTCTAAGACTAGACAACCAAATCGATAAGAAGACCAGTGAAGGAAGGAAATTCTGGCCCAAATGGTTGGGCCCATACCGAGTCATGAAGGACTATGGAAATGGTGCGTATCTCTTATGTACACTAGAAGGTGAGGAATTCAATGAAATAGTCAATTCATTGCATCTTAAATGATTTTACGCATAAGTAACTAGAACTATTTGTATAATTATATCTACATTGCATCTTCATTCAGATAGGTTCATTTTGTTCACTCATTTCATAAAACTTGGTGATCAAGGGACTTGCTCTTAATAAACTCATTACAAACTTCTAATGGTATTGGTAAAAGCATTCAAATCATACTTCTTCATTTTCATAACATCATCAACTGTTTCAGAATCATTTCATCAATTAAAGCTAGATATGACAAAGTCTTAACGGTAGCCATATCAAGGCCTGCATGTTTGTTCTCACTTTTGTTTCTTCCTAGGATAGGTTTCTTGCCTATGGTCTGTTCTAGAAGCTTCATGGTGTCACATCTATCCTATATATAGATCTCTTTGGAAATAAGAACATACTGACATTTTGCTCAAATAAACAAGTCAAATATAGATCAAACAGAAAATTTTACTTTTACACATTTCCTTTCCCTACCAACCTTCGGTGATGACCTTTCATCTCTTACTAGTGACATAGGGTTGGGAAAGGATGGGAATTCCCTTACTTATTCCTTTTCCATGGTGATAAGCCCATGATTCCTACTAGTAGCATGGGCCAAGGTGTAGGGGGTCCTCTTGACAATAAATGTTGAAGGTCATAAGCAAATAGTTAAAATAAAATAAACCTTTGAAATCTTGAGTCAAACAAATGAATCAGATGTCAAAAATTCCAAGAGAGTTCAAAACCCTGAAAACCAGATTTTTTCAACTAAGTGGCCATCTACAGATCTAAGTCTAGATAAACTACAAGGCAAGTCACATTCTAAACTATGGAGTCACTTGATTAGGGTAGGTTTATAGCGTCCTAATTTGGTTCCATTAACTCTTTGTCTATCTCCCACCATTACCATTTCAACACACCTCATAGGTTGTGCCCTTTCTAACTCTCGGTGGTGAGCCCTCACATATTACTAGTTGCATGGAGTTAGGAGTGGGGCAAGTGCATCTGCTCATCATACCAATTCATCATTACATTTTGTCAAAACAATATGAAGTACCGTAAAATTTCTTATGAAAGCTAAATTTCAAGATCATAAGTTCATTTGCATCATCATACATCAGCATCACGAAATACAAAAAGAAAGAAAGCATTTCTGTCATTTTTTCTCCATTGCATACATTCTGAAAATCATATAAAAATAAGAATTCTAATAAGCATCTAATATACATGTGGAAATGAATCACAGAATCCTAAACACCAAGAATCTGATCCAAAAAGAAGTATATATATATATAATTAGGTTTTATGTACAATGCCATCATGCGCTAGGCATGGTCAAAACACTCAATGACCCCAGAAAATATGAAATGATCGTATAAAAAATCTAGTAAGAGTCACTAGAAAAAGAGCCAAGTGGCCTCTCAACCGCTATGAGATCCATCAGAAGGCACACGATCAAGTCTAGGAATTTGGCTACACCGGCGCTCTGAGTGCACTGAGGGCTCACGATCGCGAGCAATAGCTGTAGCCTCACTATGAGAGCAGCTCCTCATCAGGTGCTCTGTAGTCCTATACCTAGCTAACTTGGTACAGAGGGAATTCACCATCTTGGCCACATGCCAAATGGGAAAAAACATCAGTATGCCTACCGACTGCCGAAGGCTCCCCTACATCCACGGATAGCTCGACACGAGTATTCTCCATAGTGAGCATCATGGTATCAGTACATACCTGGTGAATCAAGTCTCGCCACTCATCAGCAATCTCTACTATCAAAGGAGAAAACAAATTAGAAAATAATCAAAAGATAAAAACAAAGATGAATAAAAGGAGAGATAGCAACTAAGGAAATCCTATCTAAAAACAAGTATTAAAAGAAGAGTGACAACTCACTCGGATCTCCGAGTCTCCAAGAGGGATCCCTAGGATCAGCACCTGCCATAAATGTTGCTGTTAACTAATTTCCTCCTCCTATGTCTGGGGAAACATAGCGTCCTACTATGGACTCATCCTCTATGCCTAGGTCCTGAGAGGGAAACTCCTTTGACACTAGAGTCTCCCTCTCCGCACTCTACTCTTCCCTCTTGGCCTGTAAGATCTCCTGAGTGTCATGCCACTCAAGATCATTATCCTACTCTCCACTCGACTCACTGACCTCCATGTCCTCGGTCTCCTCCTCCATCTCTCCCCTTGTGAACTCCTTAGACTCGGAGTCTATATCAATAGGGTCATCACTGCTATGGGCAGGATCGACAAAAATCTGAAGTAAAGGTGCTTAAGGAGCACCAACTCTCTCTCAAGCACGTACCACCCGCCTAGCTGGAATAGGGATGCCAGGAGTAACAACAGTAAAAAAATGGCCTCTAGGACCTCCCCTAGCCTCCCAAACTGATCTAAACACTACCACCACTGGGGGAAACATATCAACGTAACCAAGGCGGAACTGCTGAGGCACTCGATCAAAGGGGTGTGTCTCTACCTTCCCTATCCTGTCCACAAGCTGCCCTATAGTAAAGCAAGAAATCAAAGTGAAGGTCTCCTTGCCCCACAACCCCGCCATGTCCTGATAAGGTGTTGCCTCCATATCATCAGTAGTCAGGGAAGCAACTGGATGGTGGGGTGCTCTAAGCATTGACATCTCTTTCCATCTAGCTACCCTCACGGCTCCAGGATCCACCACCTCTATGCCTCTCCCATAAGGGATGATACGGTCATAAACCCAGCTCATAACCAAGGTCGGATGGCTCAAAGACTGTCCTTATAAGCAAACTACCTTGTATAAGTCATGATAGGCGGTCCCAAGTATATTGGCTCCCCAGGCATAAATCTGACCATGTGCCTCAATCTATGCAATAATAGGGGACCAGCAGTAGAGTAAGGTGTCCCCTCCCTTGTCCCCGATCAATCTCGAGGCAACGATCCCCATAATGGCCTGATGAATCAAATGGATAGGAAAGCTAGGAATGGAACAGACCCTCACCCCCTTCTTCGAATCAGTGGAGACAACTACGTCTCCCATATATGTAGCCCACTGAGCTATCTGAAGTTGCGACACCATTGTCTCAAGTGTAAGTAATCTCCTGATGATCGGGACTCCCAAGATGTGGTAGACATCCTCTACGATGATAGTCCACTCACCTCTGACTCCTGGAAATCAGAAAGTGTTTCGATCTGCATCCCAATATGAAAATAGGTCACACAGTATGTGACTAGAAGGTGCGACATGAGGAACCCGTGATATACACAATATGCCTACCCTCTGAAGAGTATCCTGCTCATCCTGAGAAAGTGCATCCAAGACTGATGGAATCCAGTCACACACTCTCTCTCAGCTCCATGTGATATATTCCTCCTTCTACATACACCCAAAAACACGTAAAAAGGAGTAAGTTAGTATTTGAATCACATTGGAAAAATCATTAGAGCATATAGGAAAATGGAAAATGCAAAAATAAGTTAAAAACAAATCTATTTTTTCATTCTAGAAAGGACCACCACCCTGAGAAGGGTGGAGGCTCCGTAACTGCCACTTTGAAAGGCAGTGGTCCTATAACCGCCACCTTGCTCAGGGCAGTGGTCTTGTCTCGCATTTCCAAACGGGTCACGTACTCTAAAAATGCTCAAAAATGCTAAAAAATGACCATTTTGACCAAAACGAGATCCTACCCATTAGGCGTCCCCCCCTAAGGACACATTTAAAACTAAAATTTCAAAAATTACCCCCCCATGGTGAAGATTTCATCATTTTTACATTTTAGATATAAAAATAGTATATTGAGAAGAACTAACTTGAGATCTCGGGGGTTGATGTTCCGCTCACGGAGGCATGATCACAATCTCGTCACGAACGTTTCGACTATACTCTCATCAAAAACCATCACCGTGGGTCCCATAGCTCAAAATCAATCAAATCAACATGCGTAAATGAATAGGAAAGTGGGACCATTTTTATATATATAACATTTTGAATCATTTTGAATCCCCTTTTCGCAGGTTTGGAGCACCGACGGAGGTAAGTTCTTATCCTCGTGCAAATGGTAAGTCCTCACTTCATATTATTTTAGTATTTATTTTTTCGATTTATTTTATCTATCTGCACTTGAGTCCTCTTTTCATTTTACAGGTAGCGGGAATTTTGGATGGCATCATTTCGACACACAGACGTGTCAGGTATAATTTCTAGCTTCCCATTTCGGGACCGCCATACTCGGACCCACCGTTTTACACCTCTTCATGGCTAAAACACTTCTCTAAGGGGGAAATATGTACGTACCACAAATTTTAAGGGCATTGTACCACCGGAATGATGTTACACATTCCCCAATGATGACACAAGTCTCCTCACAAGGTGTTCGAGATCCAGAAAATCTCTCCAAGTGTAAGTTAACATCCTGCATGCCCTGCTTAGCCTCTGCGTGCTTTGATTTTATCTTTTCCCCTCTTTTCCTTTGCATTTTTGTCTACAGTGATGAAATTGCCACCCTACCTGGGTGGCGGTATTGTGACCGCCACCCAGGTAGGGCGGCGGTCCTGTAACCACCCCCTACTCAGGGCGGTGGTCTTGAACGCATTTTCTAACACATTCCGTTGATCATGACTTCCGTGAATTTTCAAATTTTACTAGCTTTTTCCACTGCCTTGGCTTGTATTTATGATTTTGGTTCCTTGTAATAGTGTTTCTCCATTGTTTATGGTAAAAGAGTCCTAGTTGGAGTTACCTTTGGGTGAATTGGAATTCTATAAATAGCTAGTTTGATTACAAGCAAATGGCCCCTCAAAATTACCCCTCATCTTCTCATTTCAATAATTTAGTCTTTCCATTCTTGCTTAGGAATTCAATAGTTTTCATTTGTTGCATGCATAGTTAGTCTTATTTTGTTGTTTAGAAGCCACATGATCTTCTTGTTCTAGTGTTATTACTATTTCATACAGTTAATTGAGGTAGGATAGTTTCATTTTCAATTTGAAGCCATTAGATTTGCAGGTTTTGTTCTTCAAGAAGGATAGTTTCAGGTTCTGGATGTTTTGTTTTGTATAACTCGCAATAAATCCCACTAGGAATTGCATAAGCCAAGCTCTGTTCTCTTGCACTATCCCTCTCGTACTCACATTGTATTCAGTCTACATCCAAAGTTGCCATTGTTCCAATACCTACTTCTGTTGATGCTAGCATTACACACTTTTCTGGATTCATGTGAGCACGAAGGAACGAGGAGACCACACTGAGGGGAAAAGCCACACACAAATGGATTCACCACTATTCTGCAAAATCCAGGTTTAAGCTTTCAAAGTTCTAGTTAAAATATACCAAATAGAGTAGTGAATTACTTCATTTCAGTTACGTTCATTTTTGATATTGCTGGGGAAGTTGTGGGGATCAATAGTTTCTGAGAAACTATGATTTGTTCCTCACTTATGAGGTAGGATCAAAAATATTTCAATTAAATTAGATCAGTTATTTAGTTATTTAGAATAGATTCACAACTGCATAGACAAGTAGCTATGCTCGGCTACCTTGTTTGTTTTTAATTCTATTATTAGGTTAGTTGTCATTTTCTAGATATATTAAATAGTTTTTATCTTATTTCTGTTAAATATTCTGTCAAAAATACAAAAATAGAGAATATATATATGTTGTGGATATAATTTGCATAATTCTTTTACTTTTCTTGAGTTAGATTTATATTGTTCCTTTTGTATGACAATCATGGGACCTAGGGAGCCCAGAGAATACATATTCGAGCCAATCATGCCTCAACCCAATATTGTTGTAGCAATAACTAACATAGACCAAAATATTAGAATTCATGTCTCCTAAGCAACAACAGACCTACAAGAAATTAGCGCACAACTGAGAGGATTAAACATAGAAGATGACAAAGAGCATACATTTTGGTCAAACCAGCCAAACTACAGATTGCCTTAATAGATATCTGCATGACTGTAGAAGGGCCTGAAAGAGAAAACATTTGGTTGTGATCCTTTGGTCCCACAGCCAGACGTAGGAGACATCCTCATTGATATAAACACTAGCTTAATAATTAAAGTTTCCAGAACACTTGTAAGGTACTCTGAGAAGATTATGTAACTTTTAGTTCTAAACATAGAGGCCAAAAAGGAATACGAATACCAGATATTAGGGATTAGGGATTGATTTTTCACATGACCATAGGAGTTCCACAATAACCACGAACTTACGGTTGTGATCCACAGGTCCCATAACCCAACGGGCCCACAGGTCAATCAGACGTTGATGCTGGTTTACGCACATTAGTATTTACGTCCTCTCCACTTCCACCAAACATTATCACACAACTATCCTCACTAGACATAGCAACTAATCAAGCTAAGGATTTCTATACTAGACCAGAGAATCACCCATAGAATCCACTATATACCCATCATCCATTTTCATGACCCTATTGGGAGACATATACGAAGTACCCATAGGCTATCTTCCACGCATTCCACAACCTATATATCGGATCACGCCAGAGCTCGATATTGATTGGAGCCTTCGAGAAGTCATCCTCACCGAATGATATATCACGCCAGTTCAGGTTAGGAGTGCCTTCTTTGCCTTAGATTCACAGTTTCCATTAGTGCGCATTGAAGACATAAGATTACCTAACTAGTTTGTCTGCACCTCACATATATTTCATCCCCACCGGCTATCTCAGCATGACCTCGGGAGGTCGGGTGTGAGGAAGAGTTACTTGTAGATTCGCATGCTCACTTGTCACTTTTCCATCATACAGTCACCCTGTATCTATATTCACAGTTTTCATAGACAACTTCGGCCATTTGAGATGTAGTTTTCACTAAACTAAGAATCTTAGTGTCATGATTTATGGTCTCCTCAATTTGTAATCTTTCCCATTTTTTCTTCTATGTCATAACTCCTTCCACCAACTCCAATGCAATTGGTTGCTTCTCCATTGTGATGATGTGCATCAAATCCTTTAGGAAATGGAAGGTTGATTCATATTTGTTTGTAGGGGGGAAAAATCCAGGCACACCAAAATAATTGAATCTGAGATGATATCCACCCTTTTGTATACTTCACACAAATTCCCCTTCTCTTCCCCTAATTTAGTCTTCAACTGCATAATAATCAAATCATTTCCCTTTATCTCCTTGTCCTTCTCAATAATCTCTTTATTCTTCTCCTCCAACTACTTCTCCAACATTTTGATTATTTTATTCCTCCTGATTAACCTTGATTCAATCTCCAGAGACACCTTGTTCAGTGCATTACATGCTTTCTCGTCAGTCATTTGTTGAGATTCCATAATAGGATATACCTCTTGGGAGCTTGGTGTGTCTAGTTATACACACACATTTAATTCAAATATTGGTTCATCAACATGGGACTCAAAAGTTCAAGATAACATATTTATCGTGCATGGGTATGTACCATCCTTATAAAATTATGACCAACAGAAGAGTCGGTCTGTAGGTACTGTGCTATGGAAACACGTGCATAGGAACTTGTTTAAATCATTATCATAAGTTGTTATGGGCCCTTACGATGTCAACACACCCTTGCCACATGTGTGCACTCCCTTCAGGAAACTGACTACTAAACTTGTCTCCCTTCCCATTCTTGCATACTTTTCTTTCTTCACTTCCCCCACGCTGCACTCTACCTCATGCTCCACTAAGTCCTTGATGATATCCGCAACTTATTTCTCCACAATGTCCTCTAACTATTCACCGGATAGGTGCGGGGTCTCATGCACATTGTTCCCCAATTCTTCTTCACTTCCTTCTCCTTCTCGAGTGTGCTCTGAAGATTCATTCATCTCCTCATCAGACTCGTGTAGATTATACACAGGGGTTATTTTCTATCTCGTGCTCCTCATCCTCCTCTCCAGTCTCATCACCCTTCATGCTCTCCATTCTCTTAAAGTCTGAACTATGCACTACCCTCTACTTATTTTCACTGAATATTTCTCCTTCACTGGGGATTGCTCCTTCCCTAGGAAGTTCTTCCTATGAACATAAGTGTTTGTGCATATGCCTTACTCTTATGCTCCCATGGTCTAAACCACACACACGCTCAATTCCCTTCTCTCTGGAGTTTCCTCCCTATCTCTCTTCTTCATTACTATTTTCTTCCTTTCAGTAGGTTCTTCAAGGATGGAGACATCATCCTCAACATACACGCCTTTCTCAAACTTAGGCCTTAGGTATATGTACACCCTTTATCGTTGTTGTACCTTTAAGTGCTAATGTCACATTTTTTAAGTATATGTATGTTATGATATACATAATTTTCCACATATACTCACTTATGAGGATATACAAGTGTCATGTGCAGTGCACGGTGCTCCTGATCCACCTCACTTTGACCAAACCTTAATCTCTTACCCTCTTTAAACCTGTTAACTACACTCCTAAAATATTACACTATGAAGGAAAAAGGTAATTTACACCATGGGCTCTTGGTGCCATCAGTTAATGTGAACCTTCCAATGCAGAACTGTTCTTATACTGTAAACTCATCCTCTTACTTCACCAAGACTGGTAGTTTCTATGGAATCCTCCATTCTGCTTCAAATGCATTACGCATCTGCTTCTACCACTTACCCAAGTGCACCTTGTATGTAGGCATCATAGTTTCACAAGTATATGCTTCAAACCTCTTAGTTGGGGAGGGATTCTCATCAGGGTACTCCCAGATGTTTTATTCGGCCCGTCGAGCACTCCAATATTTGAAAACACAATGGTAAGAAGAATGTTACTATACTTAATTTTGTCTCCATATCACATAACATCAATGATATCCTCTGTAATGAAATATGAGATGTTGTAGATAGTCCCCTTTGAAACATTCCTACAAGCGTTCAACCATCTCTTGTTTACATGTGTCCATCATTCTTGTCCATTCAACTTTGTGAACACAAATGCAACCATCTTCATGACTGGGTCAATGACCTTGGAAATATCAAAGGTGCGCGTGTCATTTTTTTGTTCATAATCCTTCACTATTTTCTTGACAGCTTCATTATCATCCAAGTCATCATCCCACAACTCTCTTGTGTAGATAATTCTAATGTACTTGGAGAGCAATTGTGGAGTTATTCACATCCTCCTTCCTATGAAGTAAAAGTAATATTCATGCATGCATGACATAAGCCACTAGTATAATATCTCAGGCTTGTTGAAAAATGGCAACTCATACAGTTGCAAAATCCCATCCTTCTCCAATGTCCTCTTCACGGAGTCATCATATATTGGTCTGTCATCTTCTATTCTTTCTCCTATAGGGCGGATAAGCTCCAATGTCATCTCTTTCTCATTTTTACCTTTCATATGGTTATAATCATTTATAACCTTTTTTTGTACATGAGATACCCAATCTATCCCTAATAATACCACGTCTGGGTATTGCATATTTGCATACCATTCTTTGTTGAAACTTGTTGATGTGACTAGTTTTACCTTGTCCTTGCCATTATTCTTGGGTAAAACATTTGATCCTTTCATTGGTGCCATTTTCTTTGTGGGGTCTTTATTAATCCTTCCTTGTATCTTGATTTCTTACTTCTCAATCCCTTGGCTCCAATCCTTCTACACAAATTCTTCAAAAAATTTCCCTTGTCTCTCAAACCCTAACCTAGAAACCCTTTCTTCCACAAGACAACGTTAAAACATATAGAAATCCTTCCAAACAACTGCTTTTATGCATGTTGGTGTACTCCATTCCAATTTGGTTTTCAAATCCTTCACTTTGCATGCAATTTACACAAATTTCCCACAAGAATCCCCTAGTCCATAAGATCTCTTCCACAATTAAATGCAAGGTGAAAATAAATTACCCTAAATCTTATTTATATTTTTCCACTTTTTACCACATTAATTACCATAACACCTACTACCATTCTAATGCATTAAATTAAGCTTTTTCCAGCATGTTTTCCTCGACGTAAACACTCATGCGTAGCCTCCTCAACCTTATGGCATGCAAAATTACACCGACCACAAAGTTCCTTACACGCTCTCTTATTGCCAAAGTACATCTACCTTTATATCATATATCAAGTAATTCTCTTTACTATTGCCTACCTCATGTTACTCCTACACGTTCATTAATGTATGTGGATTTCATAAAAATATCCTTCTTGACATCATTTTATCTCTGAAAACCATTATCACCTCTGCTACATGTGTTCCTTTGATACCGCACAATTTTGTTTCTCTCTCTCGGGCCACCAACAACATCACTTTAAGCACATGCTTCTAACTGAACTCTCCACCCCACATGAAGGATATGCATAGTCCTCTACGCATGAAACCACTTAGATAGTAATTGGATGCTAGTACGCAAACACGCTTATTACACAACACACTAAATGAAAAATTCAAATCATAACAATGATGAAAGGAAACACATACAAAGGGAAATGCATTAAGGTAAGCCCTAAGCTATATGGCAACATCTCCTTATTATAAACACCAAGTAGACTTTATTATAGTAGGGATTCAACCTACTCTCGTTAAATTAATTGGGAAACCATGTGCCATACAAATATTCTAATTGAGAAGCACTTGATTCAAGTATATAGGTCAAAACATATGGTCCTAACCAATGTACTTGGAACTTTCCAGGGTGGTGCAAGAACTTGGAGTCATACAGAAGAACCAACTTTCTAACTTAAAGCTTCTTGTTCTTAATGTGTTGATAATTCCAATCCTTCTGTCTTTCCTTCTCGATCTTCTACCTCCATCAATCTATAGCATGCCTCTTATCCAACTACATCATTATGTCTATGCACTCTTCAAGTGATTTCTCATTCTTCAATCCTCTTGCATGCACAATACGTAGGGATGGTAACATGAACTCAAACATACGACCACTTCTGCACTAAAAACCAACTGAAAGGGTGTTTCTTTGTTCATTCTCTTATAGGTTGTCCTATATGACCAAAGTACAACAAAAAATTTATCATCACAATATTTCCTTCCAACATCACAAATCTTTGTCAATGTGCAGCTCAAAATCTTGTTGAAAGCTTCAATAGTTCCATTAGCTTGTGGGTGATAGGGTGTCATCTTATTATGGGCTATCATAAAATATGCCAATATTATTCTAACAATTTCATTCAAGAAATGGGTGCTCATGTCACTTGTTAAACTTAATGGAAATCCATACCTACTTATGATATTCTCTCAAAGGAACCTTGTTGTCATAGCTTCAGTGCAATCCTTTGTAGGTGCCACCTCCTCCCACCTTGTAAGATAATCAATACAAGTAATAATATAACATGACGTGGTCTTGCGCATTGGTGGGGAAATGGGACCAATGAAGTCAATTTCCCATTTCGCAAAAGGTTCTACACTTTCTATAGGCCCTAACGACATTTCATCTTTATGTTCATGCTTCCCAAGGTGTTGGAAATGATCATATCCCTTAGCATATTATGTGTAATCCTTGTATAATGTTTCCCACCACAAACCAGCCATCATAATCTTACACATGGTGGATCACCCTAAATATTTTCCACTAGAAATCCCTCCATGAGATTCTTCCATAATACACACATGCTCATGCTCTAGTACAAATCAATGCAAAATATCATCTTAGCCAAGTTTTCATAGAGCCTCACTAATTACCATGTAAGGTGTGGTGTGAATGACATGTTTTTTTTCTTTCTATACTCTTCATTCCTTTAGACACCACACCTATTCATAAAAATATAGCAATATCCTCCAAATCAAAGGGTGTGCATTGTAATCTGAACAACTGTGCATCCGACATTGTGGCTTCACTACTTTGTACATCCTCTCCTAAATTAATTCTTGAAATATGGTCAAGTATAAAATTATTCTTTCCTGGTTTTACTACGACTTAAAATTCAAACTCTTGAAATAATAAGATCCAATGACATATGTGCCCTTGTAAAAAAAGCTCTTTTACTAAATACTTAAGTGCCATGTGATCTGTGTAAAAGATAAACGGAGTAGCCAACAAGTACTACCTAAACTTATGTAACACATAAAGCATAGATAATGCTTCATGATCCATTGTTGTGTAATTATGCCCTCCTAGAGTTAACTTTTTACTTGCAAAACATAATGGGTGATCAACAATCCCTTCTCTAGGTTATGCTAAAACTTCTCCAATTGTCATTCCTCACACATACACATGCACATGAAAGAGCTTGACCCAAGAGGGAAAGCATAAAATGGGATAGTAGTAAGCTTCTCCTTCAACGTATCAAAAGCCACATGTTGCACCTCATTCGAGTGAAATCTTCCCTTATGCCTCAATAGTTCTTCCAAGAGCACAGAGATCCTGGCATAACCTTTGATAAAAAATTTGTAGTAACCTGTATACCCCAAAAATCTACAAACTGCACTTTGATCGGAAGGATCCTCCAAACCCAAAATAACAACTTTTGAAGGGTCCAATGATAAGTTTTCCTTGCAAATAATATGACCTAGCAATGTGCCAAAAGGAGTAGTAAAGACACATTTATTGATGTTTAGAGAGATACTTAACTGTCTGCACCTCTTAAATATCAACCTCAAGTTGTCATAATGATATTTCACCAATTCATACACTGTCCAATCATCCAGGTCGACTGGAAAAAACTTGTGAATAAATTCTTAAAATGCTTGTACCACAATGCGTGAAAATACAACATGCACATTCTTAAGTCCAAAGGCATAACTGTGTAAGAAAAACTTCCCCATTCAATGGTGAAATTAGTTTTCTCTTGGTCCTCTTTTTAAATCCTTACCAGGTGATATCCTGAGAATCCATCTGTATAAGAGTAGATCTCATGCCCTGCTACACCTTCCAAAACTTATTCAGTAAAAGGCGTTAGAAAAGGATCTATAACACATAGACCATTCAAGTCTCTGTAGTCCACACATATCCTTATCCTCCCATATTTCTTAATACTAATTATCATTGGGCTAACCCATTTAGTCTCTTTGATTACCTCAATGATCCTAGATTCCAACATTTTTTCAATCTCTTCTTTCACCTTCATGCACAAATTAGGATTCATCCTATAAGGCCTCTTCATAATTGGGTGCACACCTTAATTTAACTTAATCTACCTCTCTCCCAATGAGTGATGAACTCATTTTAACTCATGATACCCATGAAGGAACAAATACTGGAAGTCACATAACAAATCAATTATCTTTGAAACCTCTTGATCTATCCAGTAATCACCAACGATTTCTTATTTCGGTTCTGCTTCTATGCCAATGTTGACTTTCTTCATTTACAATGGTTCATGGTAAGTGTGTTACTTCTCATCTGCAATATCCAAAACATTGTTTGTACCCTCTATATGATCAACATCTAAGTTCTCTATTTCTTCATCTTCTATTAGGTACACCATTTTTCCTTTCTCTTTTTCTAGGTAGGCGTGCTCAAATTGTACTTCATGTGTTTCTTCTTCTTCCTCAAAGTGTGCCTCCAACTCATAATTCCCTATAAAATATAAGATGAGGATATTAAATTTAGAACTATCTCCCTGAATAATGCACTTGACTACCTGCAAAGCTTTATTCATTGATGGTTTAGAAGATAGATACTCATAAGTCTAAATAATATATGTCGTCAACTCTTGCCAATTTTTTGTCTGACAACATAACTCTGAGTAGACATACCATGCACGTGCACAACCCTGTAAGGTGGAATAGAACTTATGCACCTAGAGGGAAGGAGGTAAATCTTTTGGGCCTTCCATCTAGGATTTCTCACATTCTTGAATGTGGTATGATGTGGATTCCTTCCTAAGATAGTTACATATATTTGAAGGTGCATTGTTCCAGAGAAATCTAATAGACAACGTGATTTTTACCTTGATCCACTCTATAAGATTATCTCGACGATTCATACCCTAGTGTGTTATTGTTATACACATGTTATAAACAATCATATTCCTCCACTCCACATCACAGTTCCACTGGACTTCCATAACGCATAAAAAGACATCAGGGTTACCTTCTCTAGTGTAACTTGGTAATTGTCTTCCTCCCATGTGCCTAACTGAATGCGCCTTAACAAAATGAGTCACAGTGCCCCTCAATTCTCTCCCAATCATCTAATAAGTCCCATTCACCCAATTATCACATGCAATTCTAGTCATATCAATCATGGACTAACAATCACCCCATTGAATGATTCCTTCTCTCGATGGTTCAAAAAAATTTGGGTCTCTAATAGTGTGCACATAAATATTATTTATGTCCTCTTCACCCAAAGGTTCTACATAATGTGTAGACCTTCCATATGTTAGTGGAATAATTACACCCTCCTTATTCTTAAAACCGGTACAGCCTTTGTTGAAGTGCAAATCAACATTATTCGCATAACATGAAGGGTGCCCAAGTAAGGATGGAAAACTATCTACCTTAGAGATTGCTAAGACTTCAAAGTCCCTTGTGAACTTGGCCCCTTGAATTTTTAAGAAAGCATCCTTCAAGAATCTAATGGCAATAGCCTAAATTTTATTCACCATGTACACCACATTAGAAAATGGCTGCAATGGTGGCCTCCCCATCTAATTCCATGCATCCAAAGTAATAACATTAACCTCATCGCATGTTTCAATTAGTACATTTCTCATAAGCCATCCATAAACTACCACATTCAACATGATCTCCTTGTCTAATCAAGCCTATGAGGATACAATTCAGCATGAAAGATATGCCTCTCGCACTAACATCCAACATGCAGTACCTTTCCTCTCAACCATTCTCCTAATAGAGGAATGATATTTTCTTGGTGCACCATCTTACATAACTCTTTGACATCATCCACATCCTTCTAAGGGATGTCAGCATTGTTCTCCTACTCCAACTTCTGGAAATGCTCTTTCAAGCACTAGATATCCCCTTGAAAAATTTTAATCACCTACATATTCTCCTCCTAAACCATCATCTGATAAGTCATATCAGGGTACTTTCCATGAAACACCTCTTCTCTTGTAATGTGAAGTTTCTGCGTTGGTATTCCTTTGGCGCATGCAACCTCAGCATGTGTAGTTACTAATACAGGTTCCAACTTTGGATTAGACATGATCAAGGGTTCAATTTGCTTCACAATAACCATTCCCACACCCTTGTCCTTCTTATGATTCTAGCTCATGTGATCATACAAGTTAGGGAACTCTTCATACTTATGTTTTTTCCCACACCACGAGCATTGTAGTAAATTTGGGCACTCGCGATTGTAGTGATTCGTAGATCCACAATTGAAACAAGTTCTATGGGGAAATTCACTCCTTCCTCCACCATGACCACTTAGACCTCTAAATCCTCAACGAAAATTTCTCCATCTTCCTCCACCATATTCACTCACTTCATACTGAAATCCTTTGATTTTAGAACTATTTGCGACACTAGTCTAATATAGACCAATATCAATTGCATCATTAATCTATTCTATGAACCAAAATCCTTGGTATCATGTGTAGTAGAGGTACAAATATTACAATAGAAGGACACATTTTTATGGAGCATGTGTTGTAACAATGGGAATCTACTTGGATCATGATCCTCATGAAAGATTTCACAATCTAATGACATGGCACACACCGAATTTCAAGGGAAAATATCCTTTGTGTGTCCTTCAACTTCATAATTTGTACACCAAATTTCACTACGAGTCTCATGTGCTGAATCCACAGAAAAATTTTCAAGTAAATTTTCCATGGAAGCAACTTGTGCCTCCAAAAAGGGACTTACCCCAGTATCAACGATTGTAATGGCCTCAATGCAGAGAGAAGATTCCAAGGCCTTACATGGATCTATGAAAGTCTTATGTGAAATCGCTCATCTGAAAGGTGTTATCAAGCCTCCAACAAACCAATGAGCATGATGAGAGGGATGGATATCGTAAGATAACTTTGACATAAGAGTCTTAAAGAGAGTTTCATACTCCTGCACACTCTCTACGATACCCTGTTGAATCTCCTTGAGTGCGTTGATGCTCTTTTTCTCAAATTCACTAATATGAAATTCTGCCAAGAAGGCCTCACATAGCGTGTTATAATCCACTGCCATCTAATGTGGGTCATACTTTTGGTACCAACCATGCGTGCACCCCTGTAACATTGTTGAAAATTGGCTTGCCTTCACACTTATGCACATGCTCTACAACATCCTCAACACCTTTATAATCGGGTAAATGAAGAGACATCTCATAAACTACCTGTTGATGGGGTTAAGGTCCTTTCCCACCAAATCCAAGACCTTGATTTCCTCCACCACTATATGCACTAGTTCCAATAATTTTGGTTCCTCCAGATCCACCAAATCCTCCTCTTGTAGTAGGTACAAGGCTTGAAGTGGTGCTACTCTACGTTCTCACCATTGTGCTAAACTGAGCTCCAACAGTCTGTGAATTTGAACTACTTCTAGACATGATTCTTGTGCTTTTTTCTCCCACACCTTGTCTAAATGACACGCCTAACAAAATTATACCAAACACAAGAAATGTTTGCATGGTTATACATGAATTCAGTGAAAAATGGTATCTACTTGATGTTTCTCACTCACCAATGCCAATCGAACTATAAATAATTGTCTCAGAAGTTATAAATATAGGCGTAAGGGCTAGGTTGATAGGTGGGTTTAGATACATGCCTATAGTCCTTCTCCTTTATTTTTCGGATGAGCTCTCATTACCAGCTGAGGGGGTTCTTCTCCTGCATTTTCCAAGATGGGGTAACATAGACTGCTCAAGTTCTACATCCTCTTAGTGAACCTCAAATACTTCCCATAATGTTAGCCTCCATACATCCATCACTCATGAAATCCCACTTTTTCTTGCCAATTCCCTCTCTTGTGCTTCATTATACTTGATTTGCCTCTCTTCTCTTTCCACTTTTGTAGTAGGATCTACCATCACTCACTGCACTAGCTTCTGTGCCTTGCGCCTAGTGGGGGTTTAGCTAGCCATAGGAAATGCTTCTAAACTCAGGGTGATGATCAATATCTTAATGAATAATGGTATAACACACAAAAATGATCCTGTCAATTCTCGTAAGAACTTGAATTCAACAAGCTATGGGAAAGAATACGTAGAAATTGTGCATTCCAACGTATAACTAGTTAACATTGACATTTGGTATGGAGTTGAGAAACTAAAAAAAAATATATTCTTGTCTATATTCATTCAAGATCAATATATAGGATGTGTCCTTAATTATCTCCTTACAACAAATCTATGAGTTGTTCCAACAACTCACTAACCACTTACCCAACAAAACAAACAATTTACTGTAAATATTACATTACTCACTAATAAATTGTGAGCACTAATTTAATTATTTCCTAACATTCCCCCCTTAGTGAAAATATGGGGAAAACCTACCTTTGTACTTACACCTAATTTCATGATTAGGTGACTTGTACTGCAGGATGATCACAAACCCATTGTATGGTTTTCAAATGGTTAACCATGAACCAAAAATTTTAGTTTTACAACTGGAGTACCACAAACCAAAAATGAAATTTTTCAAGTGGCTTACCTACAAGCACATCATGATGTACCAAGTACTATTATCAACCCTCATCAAATTTCACCATAGGGAATAATGTAGGAAATTTTGTTGAATTCTATTGCTCATACACACATTACAAACTGAAAAATTGAAATGAAATAGTGGATAATGTTCCCCCCTCAATGTGAAATTTCTAGTTATTCTGGAAACCAAACAACCATGAACATTGCATATAAGAACACTAAAATCTGAAGCACGCCACACACAACAAAATGTGCCACCAAATCTTCATGCGGCCTAGTCGTTGGTGACTGATGAGAGGTTGTTAATTGACATCCAACCTCCTTTTGCCTCTGTCCTCCAATGTCATGTTTCTAACTTAACGAATTTTTCTTTTGAGGCTCAATGGTTGTCAGGACGTCAGGTAACACCAAAAATTCATCCCCAAGGATTTTTTTTAAAATTTTATTTGCAACTTACACCAATGACTCCAAATTTAGACTCGATTACATACTAACTCAAAATGATGACTTCAATACTTGAATTTGACAGTTTAGACTATAGAACAACAAAATGACATACAAGACTTAAACACATTAGTTACAAAAGACACAACTTTGAAAACACAATACTCTGATGAAAACAATGTATAGACACTTCTATAGAAATACATATAATATTTAAAAATTAATCAAATGGACAAAGTTGCACTTATGATGATAAATATGGATGAAAATATTTCATTGAACCTACTTAACTTTATAATGTGGAAAACATAAAATGACAATACAAAATGTTAACGACACGACACACATAGACGCACTAACATCACAAACTAAATACTTAAGTTAGACTTAAAATTGTATTGAAGAAATATGGGCTTATGTAAAATATATTGAGGCAACAAATTAAGGGATAGTAGATCCACCTCACGGAATTGTTCACTAGGAGTTGAAGCTTGAAAATTTTCATCTAATCTTGTGGAAAGAGCTCTCAACATCTATGTATAAACCTGAGATCATATACGCACTTGCAATGATTGAACGTCACTGTTTGGACCAGGAGAAATCTAGATTTGCGGTGAATAGAACCAAAGTAAAGGTTCATGGGACCATAAAAACACATGATTCTACAAGAAATAGATGAGCTGTATATATTTTCCTATCCAATTTTCTCAATATGTGTAAGACTTGTGATTACCAGAATTTAAACATCACATAACAAATTGACTGCATCATTGTTTCTTGATATAGACACATGCATAGAATGTCAAAACATACTCTTTGCTTTAAAATGGATAGGCAATGGGTTTATTTGGAGCAATAGAGGTTGATTTCAATGAATGAGTAGCATTTGAAGGATGAGTTAGTTTGATGAAAAACAAAACCAATGTATATAAAAACTCAAGTACCTTTATCGCTCTTCTCAGAAAACAGACCTGCTGGAAATGCACAAAAATGGACTCTAATTGAGAATATGAGAATTCACAGTTAGATATAATCCAATCTTCCTGAGTCATGCATAGATGTGTTGACTTTAGACTCAAACTTGTTGGATATAAAATGAGTACCAAAATGCATGGGCATAGATGATGCACAGATATTCTAAACTTACGAGAAATCCACACTTGGTAGACTACATGAGGACGTTAAGTGCAGAAATACAAATTCTCTAGTATGAGGATATTTGACTGCAAAGTACAATTTAAATTTTTATCCTCACGAGGCCGTGTGAAATTCCTTGAAGACTCTCATATTGGAACTCGACTCGCTCTAATGCCAAATGAAATTTGCTACAGAGTTGAGAAGTTGAAACAAACTATATTCTTCTCTGTATTCATTCGAAATCAATAACACAAATATATAGGAGGTATTCTTAATTATCTCGTTACAAAAAATCTACGAGTTGTTCTAAAAACTCATAACAAATCACTAACCACCTACCCAACAAACAAACAATTTACCTTAAATATTACATTACTCACTAATCAATTATGAGAACTAATTTAATTATTTCCTAAAAAACACACCACTCCACCAATGATCAACAAAATGAGTCTGGATCAGATTGACATCATGAAGCCATTCATAATATTCTTGGGTCCAAACATGAGGTTGATAGTACCAACTCATCCTCGATGCATACACTGAAAACCATTCATACACTTCTATTGGAAAACAACAAAAGAACAGTTCATAGAGCTCATGATATAGTTCTTCCTCTACCCATATAAGTGCATCAAACTTCATTCCAATGTTGAATATTTGTGAACACTCTTTGTCCATGTTTTTAAACCAAGTCTCTATGCTATCCAAGGTCAAGAATTCTTCTATCATACACCATTTTTGCAACAGCTTCAAAAGAGATATCGACAACGGAACCAAGATGTAGTCACTTTTCCTAACCCTTTAATTCCTAGTCATGCTAACATATCACCTAGCTTGAACTTGGATCTCACCTGAGGAGGCACGCGTAGGTGCTAAACCCCTTCTTTATGTGAGTTTTGTAATAATGTTCACCATTAATGGAGGAATAGTGCACATACATACATGCATACATTTTATAACAGAGATAAAGAAAAAAAATCCAACAAGGATGCACCATAATATGAATGAGAACATTATAACAACATAGAGGAATTAGGTTAGAATCATGAGAAGTATGAAGAACAAAAGGGTTTAAACCCATAAACATAGATATTAAGAATAATCAACTATATGTATTGATTCAAAATTGTTTACAATAGCTAGATTACATCGAACAGGTCATATTAGACCAAATACAACAAGAAGTAGCATTGTAAACCTATATAATGACTTGACTCAAATATTTTTTAGCCATGCTCTCTCCAATATATCTGAAATCCCTCTTATGTCTCTTGCCTCACACCATACATCTTCTTCACAACTCCCATTATAGATCTAAATACATTATTAAATAGAGTGGGAGCTCCAATTTACCACCTATTCATCATTCAAGAGTAAAATGCATGCCAAATATTATCATACCTCACCATACTCGAGTACCCTGAACATGCAAGTGCTAGAAAAACCATTCCTAACTCTCATTTATAACTCTTAACCATAATTATACCCTAGAATATTATTTTCTTGGGATGTAAGTCTCCATGTACCAACCTTATCCATTATCATGCCTATCCACATCTTCACATGTTTCTCATGCAACACCATCCTTAACCCAAAATACAGCTAAGTCTCAAACCCTTTTCTTCTCCCATGCAAACCTATGTATCCTCACACGCACTTATCCTTTGTTCCGAGACAGTCATTTTTACGTGCTCAATAAGAAACAACTACCAAGTGATCAATAGGGAATAATTGTGACACAACAGAAACCAGATCTGGAGCTTTTGTGCAGTCACGGGCACCCAGATAAATTCATCAGCGTCCAGGTGCCATTGTCTTGGTGCGAGCACCCCTTTCTGTCATTTTTTGTGAACTCAATAATTTACAAAGATTAGTTACGATGTTGTTTGTATCCTATTCATCACTTCTCTCTACCCAAAACAATTTCCATATTATGCAGATATCAGTTAATTCCCCTATTTCTCTCCCTTATTTAGGGTTACATACTTTATATGCTATTTTTCTTGTCATTACTGTACTTTATTATTTTTATATCATTTAGCATATCCTATACTCTGATATTATATTTGATTAAAATTAAATTAAATCATTTGGTGAACCTGACCACTTAAACCCCACCTTTTGAGAATGCATCAAAATATATCTCCTTCTTTTGAATTCATGGATCAATATGCATATCCTTTTTTTACTCTAACCAATGTATTTTTCATGACTACTACTACTACTGATTTTATGCAAGATCATACTCAACATCCTCCTCACTTCATTACTCCATTTCCTGATCCAACCGTCAATACTATCACCACCCATTGTAGACACTAAATCATGCACTTGGGTATATTTCTAGGTCCTAATCACATACCACTATTCATATGACTCCTAAGTGAGAAAACTATTAATTGACATCTATATTTGGCCTCTTTGCTTTCTTTCTTGCTTTCTTTGTGGTCTTGCACACCTCACTACCTAGTCTGACTTTCACTACTTTATCTTTCTTGTCTCTAGACACCAGTGCCTAGCCAGGATGCTAGCACCCAAACATCATCGCCCCCTTTGGGAACCTTTGACCTCTTTGTATCTTACTCGCCCCTTTTAGTCCTCTTTTATATTTTTGGCATCTTGTTTTCTTGGCGATTATACAAGTACAAATCTATGTATTTATATTTTAGTCCTTTTAAATTTTAATTATGAAATTCAAACAAGGGAATCATATAAATACAAATCTATGTGATCATAATAAAGGAAAAATCTCTAACTATATACTATCACCACCTAAGGTTACATCAAAAGGCATATAAGAGCATCAAAGCATCGATCTAGCACTCACTCTAGGGATAATGGAATGCATTCTCGGCATAAAATTTATAGGAGGGGAATTTCATTTTGACATCCACACATCTATCTACACTGCTACATCTAGTTATTGTTCATTATTCAGTTTATCTTACTATAGAGCCCCCTAGGGAAAAATTTTACACACATGGGAACAAAACTAGATGAAGTCTCAGATGTAGTGGAGCACTTGGTTGTAAGTTCACTTAGTTGGGTGACCGTCGGGGTCAGTCTGACTCCCCATTTGCATCTTTCTTATTAGGATTTAATGTGTTTTGGGGTTTTATAGGAGATCATTTATTTTGTATGTTATAGGAAAATTCTGTAGGCATATTGTGATACACAAGTGACAAATAGTGAAGGTGAGTGACCATATTGTGACACATAAGAAACTAATTTCTGACCATATTTGTAGTCATGGACACCTATAACTAGTCTCCAATGCCCAGGCACCCCTGACCCAGTCCAGACATATCCAACAGTTGTATAATTTTTTGAGCATAGTTGCGACATTTTCCTCCTCCTGTTTATCACTCTTCCAGTCCGACACACTTTAGGAATAATTGTGAAATCAAATAAGTATATCATTCCCTCTCTTGCACCTATTGTTTCACTTTTATCTAGCTTATTGCTTAGGTAATATATGTAATTTATTGCTTATCATTGTGTTATAACTCTGAAATTATGGTTTTACGAATTCATATATTTTTAAAATCATTTGGTGAACCCATCACTCGGATCCAACCTTCTTTCTAGGGTTTTCTTATTATTCCTGTCACCCGTAGTGGTGTAAGCAATGGTTGAATCTGATAACCCCTTTGGTAATTCTCAAAATGTTCCTCTTGAAAATATTGAAACATCTAATAGTGAAAAATCATATGATGAAGACACCAATGTTGATCAAGAGCAATTAGATAAGCTTACAATTTTTTTTCAAGATTTATGTGATAATCCTGCCCATCTTCTGCATATTCTTCATCCTTTGATTACTACTAAAATATCTCAAGATGTTGCTTCCACACCCCTTTTTGGTTTTTTTTTTCGTTTATCATGTCCTCCACTCCACCCCTTCTTATTCCTACTTCCATCTCTATTATTACCACTCCCATCATTCAACCTAATTATTTTTATGCACAACCTGGATCTTCTTCAAACTTTCATGATTTAACCTCTTTATATTAGGATTTGCAAACTAAAATTTGTCAACTTCAAATGGACATTACTCATGCATCCCCATCTATTTATTCCACTTTACTACTTCACATTCCTTTCGTACTTGCCATTTCCACCTACCCACTCTCTCCAAATTTTGTTAGCCCTAAGTTTTCCACCTTCAAAGGCCATGGTGACCCTCAAGAGCATCTCTAAGCATTTCATGTGGCATGTCTATATTATTTGGATGATCATTATTTATTAACAAATATATTTCCTAGAAGTATCCAAGATTATGCAATGTGTTGGTTCTACAATCTATCTTTCCACTCAGTAACATCATTTATGCATTTATACTATGATTTTCTCACACATTTTTAAACCAATATCGGATCTAAGATCTCTTATGCTCAAATTGCACAAATTAAAAAAGGATCTAATGAGCATTTAACAGACTATGTTTTATACTAAAATAATAACTTAGCTAAGATGTCTAATGTACTTGCAAAATCTATACTATTGGGGTTGATAATGTCAAGTGGATATACCTTTTGGTGGACCACCACTTACAAAATTTATTTAATAAACTTACTCAGTATTTCACTGCTAAAAGAGGGATACGGTATGATTGTTCACCCATCTTATATATAGGATGATGCATCATAGGATTGATACCAAAGGAAGTACATACTAAGTATGAATGCTCAAGGTATTTTTTATAAGTGAATTGTATAATTATGAAGACACTAGTCTACAATTATTACTATGAGACCAAGGAGAAAAGTGGAAGTACTGGGTTAAAAGTCTTGATAAATTCTTAATACAAATAATACTTTATTTTAGTTGGGTTTTTTCCTTTGGGTTTCCCCACTATAAATTTGGTGTTCTCTGTCCCATTTACTTTACTGTTATTTTCTTTCATCTCATGTTATTAATCTTTGTAATCTGATTTCCATAATAAGATAAATCTATGATTAACATAACTATACATTATAATCTATAATATTCAAAATTTTAATTGTGGATCTTTAATTTGTTAATTATAATACCCATAATTTTAGGATTAATATAGAATATTTTAATTTGTTAGAATGAAGAATATTGAATTTTATTTATGGATCTGCAAATCTCTAATTGTTTTGTAATCATCTTCAAGCTAATCAAGTTTAAAATTCTAATTCTCATCCAAATATTTTTTAATTGTTTCTGGTTACATGGATGTTTAGATCATGTTTGATTAATTGTATGCTTAGATATATGTTTTTGCATCTTTCTTCAGTTGTTTATGGTTAAATACATAATATGCACATTTATTTTAAGTTGTTCGCATTGTTTATAGCCGTTATAGTTATTTTTTATTTTGGATCCAAAAGATATATTTAGATCCAGCTAGTTCTGAGCATCTAAGTCCACCCCAAGATAAAATATTTATTTTTTGCTAGATCTATTTTTATGAAGCCTGATCCAATCATTAAGTGTCAAGTGGCTTCGTTGTGTCAATTTTTGTTTAGATCTTTTCATTTTCTACGAAGTTATATTATTCCAAAGCTCGATCTAATCATTTTACTTCATATAGCTTCACATTGTTAGTCTTTAATAGAACATTGAATGTTTTTGTGAATCCTGAGCCAATCATAAATATCCATCTTGCTTCACATTTTAATTTTTTTGTTGATATTTTATCAGTCACAAAATACGAGCCAATAAGGGTGTTTCACATTTTTAAATTTTCAGACTTGTGCTATCTTTCCTCAACCATTTGTGAAATCAAATCCAATAAGGAAGCTCCAAGCCTTTTAATACTTGGCACTTTCAAGATTTTATTTGTTTATTTCTGTCTTTATGAAATCAGAGCCAATAGGATTTCTCCAAGTAGCTCCACATTTTGCTCTGTCATTCTTGTTTTTTCTTGCTTCTGTCATATGCAAAGTTTGATCCAATAGAAGTGCTCTAAGTATCTTTGCATTTCACAATTTTTCAGTCTTTTTTAATTGAGGAAGTAGTTATCCAATAAGAATTAGCCACCATTTTTATTTTGTTAGTATTTGTTAGACTTGCAAGAAGTGATCCATTAAAAAGGCTCCACATGTGCTCATTTTTTCTTTAAGTCTTTTTGGTTTCACTGCAAAGTGTGAACCAATAACATTTGGCCATGTATCTTTGTTTTATCATAGTGTCTTTCCTTTCTTAGATTTCACAATTATTAGACTTTCTCTTTCATGGTGTAAGTCTCTACCTCATCTTAGCCACTAAGATTGTGACACCTATTATTAGATTTCATACCTAGACTTTAATTTAAAGTTTGGCTTATTCTGGGGACTTTAAGTCCACCCAAAGCCATCACTTAAAATTTTGGCAGAAAGGTGCCAAGTGTCGTTTTTTAGTCATTATATTTTCAACAAGTGGCATCGTTTGACTAAGTCTTAGCTTTCGTATATTGTTTGTTTTTTGTCAGAGTGCAAAAAAGTGATCCAATAAATTAATGACATGTATGCATAGTTTTGCAATCTATTTTCTTTATTAATTGGTCTTCTAACTTGTTTGTTGGACTGTAAAGTACGATCTAATAGAAAAAGCTACACCTATATTTATATTTTCACAGTGTTATATTTAATATCTTCTTCCATGTGTTTCTTTTCTTTTTCATCTTGATTGTTAACCGTGTTGCACATCAAATAAGGTATTTATTTTATTTTATTTTTTAAGACTTTATGTCCGCTAGAGGATCTACGGTATTTTTAAAATATCTTTATACTGCGGATTTTTTAATTTTATTGTGTCACAGTTTCCAAATTTTGTTTATGTCACGGATTTTAAATTAACTTCATTCTACATGTTTTCTAAGTCTTTGTTCTACGGATTTCTTGAGTTCCTTTGTCCCATGGATTCTAAACTCTGTAAAGTATAAATCTTTTTCCCTGCGGCTGTCTGCAACCTATTTTTCTATTTTTTCTAATCTATTTCCAACTACAAGAATATGAATAAAAATAAATTATGTAGCTTGTTATTTTGTCTCTATTTGGCTCTCCTGGTTGATATTTTTAGCTATATTTGTCTTCATTACTATCTGAGCATTTAAAATGGCTAGTTATGCTAGTTTTTTCAATGGATAAGTTTCAATTATTAAATAGAACTAATTACAGTATTTGGAGAGTTAAAAACCTATTTTACGGCTAGAAAGCTATGGGATCTTGTAACTGGTATGGGAAAATGAATGACCAGAAGACTTACCCTGAAAATCTTAGCTACTTATCTCAAAGATCACAAGATGATCTGTCCATCCTATTGCAAATCATAAGAGTTTAATTTTTAATGCATATAGATCATATGGATTCGCATGTTGATGCTTGGAAGTAATTAGAGACTATGCATGATGGAAGTGGCATGTCTATGATGATAATTAAGCTAATTTTAGAATTGTTTACAACTCCCGTGAAGGGAGATGAGAAAATAGTTAATTATTTATCTAAAATAATAACATTAAAGCTCAATTAGATGGATGTAATTGTGAACTATTTCAAGATAAGCTTCTTTATTTTATTATTTATATAAATATTCATGAAAATTTTAGAAATTATATCTCCATTCTTAATTCTAAATATCATAATGAGTCTAATTTACCTAATTTGGACACTCTATCATCTCTTTTGATTCAATAAGAATGTGTTATGGAAAATTTTGATTCTAAAGAGAATGCCACTCAAGCACTTCTCACTCAACAATGAAAACATAAACATTTTAGATTCAAAAATAAAAAATCAAATTTTAAAACTCCTAGTAAAGACAAGAATCCAGGAAATTTAAGAGTTAGTTTTGACGGTAACTGTCATTTTTATGGAAAATTTGGCCATAAGAAAGAAGATTGTAAATTAAAAATAAATTCAGATTTTAGAAATGAAAAATGGAATAAATCATATCAAAATCAAGATGAAAATGAAGATAATAATCATAGGGCTGATGTAGTAACTCTATAAACTGCATTGATCACCTCTGAATGAAAATAATATGTCTTAATTTCTAGTATGATTTGATTATCTTTTTAGATCAGTTATCTATCAAGTCATGTCTCACTATTTAAAGGCTTAGAATAAGATATTGAAGGCATATATGTTATTTTATAAAACATTTCCTAACATGGTTAGTTCCTAAGCATATTATTATGATAGTTATTATATAACTTGTGTTTAACATTTATAGTTGGTTAAAAGTGAAATCATATTATTTGTATTATGCTTATATTATGACTCTAACCATGTTGATTTTGTGATGGATATACATCTAGATTTGTGTTCAATTTTTTTGGTACAGGTGCCATCACTTAGAGAAGTGAAAGAGACATGAGGCTAAAGAGGCTATTTACAGTGATACACATGGGAACTAAAAGAAGTATTCCTCTTCTATGCTAAGGATATATTTGTTCTTGATAAAGAGTCTAGTTCAACATCAGAGATCAAGTTATAAATATATTCACCAAGCCATTGTGTGGTGTGAAGTTTTGCAAGTTTCATGCCTTTTTGGGCCTTTCAGAGTTTCCATTGAGGGGAAGTGTGCATGAAAATGCCACATCTTAACGATTGTTGTAAACTTAGAATACTTCCTCCCTTTTGTAATAAGTAAACAGTCAAAGTTTATATGTGAGTTTACTTGTAAATCCTAGCAAAGCATTAGTTATGGGTATACCTTGGTTTATAAAAGGCTTCATAATCTGATATAAGTCTTCATATATAAAACATTGTCTTAATAATTAATGTATGGGAAGATCTGTATGATTTACCTTGTTTACATGCTAGCCTAAATCATTGTTGTTGATTCATGGATCTATAAATTATTTTTAAAAAAAAGGTAAATTCAGCATGTATTGTTTTTTTTTCTCCACTTAACATTAAGGGGGAGTGTTGGGGTTGATAATGTCAAATATGGATACCATTTGATTGACCACCAATTATGATACTTTTTTTAAAAAATTATTTAATAAACTTACATACATACATACATACATACATACATACATACATACATACATACATACATACATACATACATACATACATACATACATATATATACGTATGTATGTATGTATGTATGTATGTAAGTTTATTAAATAATTTTTAAACACACGTATATGTGTGTGTGTGTGTATGTATGTATGTATGTATGTATGTATGTATGTATAGATACATATATATTTATACATATATATACATATATATATGTATGTATGTATGTAAGTATATATATAGATACGTGTGTGTGTGTGTACATGTGTGTGTGTGTGTGTGTGTGTGTGTACATGTGTGTGTGTGTGTGTGTGTACATATAGATACATATATATATATACACATATATATACATATCTACACATATATATACATATATACATACATATATATATATATACATATATACATACATACATATATACATACATACATACATACATACATACATACATATATATATATATATGATGATCCCTCATGAGATTGATACTGAAAATGGATGATCTATCATGAGATATATGCTCAAGATTTTTATGTAAGAGAACTATAATATTGCAAGACAGTTGTCTACGATTATCTATTGGAAGACCGAGGAAGGAAGTGGAAGTGTTGGGTTAAAAGTCTTGATAAATTTTTAATACAAAAAGTGATTTATTTTAGTGGGGTTTTTTCCTGTAGGTTTCCCCACTTTCAATCTGGTATTCTCTATCTCATTTACTTTACTGTTATTTAATTTAAGCTCATGTTATTAATCTCCATAATTTTCTATCTATAATAAGTTAAATCTATGATTAACTTCACTACTCATCATAATATATAATCTTCAGCATTTTAATTCTAGATCTATAATTTGTTAGTTATAATTCCCTTCATTTCCCTAACATATACTTCAAGATATATTTATCCATAAGAGAGTGTCATCTTTGAGACCACTCCATCATCTGATTAGCTATGCCATACTATTAAGTTGTGTGAAAGTAAATTAATATCTATGGAAAAGCTTAAATATCATGAGCAGGCTTCGTCTTCAGCTTGGTTTCAAAGAAAATATAATTTTTATCCATCTAATAATCATACTGAAGAAAAAAAAATTGTTAACCTTGTTTCTACTCTTGAGAAGATTCAATAGCAACCTCCAAAGCATATATTAACAAAATTTCCTTGTGCTTCACATATTCTATTTCTGCAACTTGTTGTGATAAATCTTATTACGCTTCCTCCACCACTTAATTTGGATCCACCTTACCCTAAAGGATGCAATTACAACAAAAAAATTATATGTGACTATCATCAATGTTTCGGGCATTCCAATAATCGATGTGTCAAACTGTGAAATATTATTCAAGACCTCATCGATAATAATGCAATTGAGCTTCCTGAGCCTACAACATCTATGCTGGTCAAAAAAATCATAAGCTCAAGATATTCAAAAATCCTCTTCCTAAGCATGAAAAGCAAGCAGTTGACTCTTTAGCTAATCATACATATCATGCAGTGCCTCCTCCTTCATCGAGGGCTCTTGATTTTATAGTTGCTCTCGTTGATGCATATCCACCATCCATTGCATTATTTTATCACAACTATCATGGTACATTCTCTACTGACACATTACATATCAATGCTTCTCTCAAGCCTCATGCTATCAATAATATTATTATTGATCCATCGATACATATGTGTGTGTTCTCTATTGTACTTCTTGTTGTTATCAACTATCTCCTATCTTATATTTCATATCCAATTCTTAAATCTTAAGGTTATGTCAAGCTTTCAGACACAGATGGTGATTTTAACATGCTTGTACCATTTATTTTGGCACCAAAAATCAAAGGGTTTGACATGCTCTTAGGTATTCCCTGGCTCTATGTTACTCAAGCTATAATTTCTATGAATCACTTGTGTGTAAAGCTCATTGCTAACATGCAGGTCATTACTATCAATGATGTTCTACCATGCACAATGTTACCTCAGCCTCTTCTTAAGGTTTACATTACACTCACTAGAGCATCTAGATCCCTTGGACCTCTCAAATCTAAAGCACAATTTTCTCCTGGATCTCCTATTCACACATGATCTAATCAATATCATTAGTCCATTAGTCCATGTCATTAACCTCGTTCCACTACTCAGATGGCTCCTTCACATAGGTATACAACACCTCCTCGGTCTTTTTCACATAAGTTCACATCACCTCTATAGTATCCTTCATATAGGTGCACATCACCTTCTCGGTCTCCTTCACATAGGTGTTCCTTATTGCCTAGGCCTCATGCACATAGGTCTCCTTCACTGCTACATCATCGATCTCATACATCACCAATTACAGAGTATTCTCAAATGCTTTTCTCTCAACAAGAATCAAGTGGAGGAACCTTTCACTTCACTTTCATAAGATAGCTTACTTATCATCATACACTTTGGGGCATCATGCTTACTTCCCCCCTCTAGAATTCTCATGTGTCTCACATTTCTTATTTTTCACTTTATGTTTTGCATATAGTATTTCACACACATCTTACAAATATTGCTACACATAACTTGTATCTTTATTACCTGATGATGCACTCTCATGCTAAGATTCATGTAGAATAATTTCTACATTTGTAGGGATCTCTCATTTTTGGCATTCTTTGTTCCTTTGGAGCATGATTTTGGTTAAGTATGGAGCCAAACACAGAGGGTATCCATGTGTCTCTTTGGTGTGTGTTGAAAGAAACATAAAGAGATAGGATTTTCAAATCAGCGTATGATCTCCATGTGGAAAAGGCACATCAACATAGTCCAAATGGGCTGAAAATTCAAAAGAGAAGGAAACGAGCCCACAAAGCCCCACGTGTCACCCAAGTGCAACTCCAAAGGGAGAAAATAAAAGGAAGCCCTAAATCAGTGTGCAACCTCCACGTATCACTTAAATAAGTTATCACCATCCACAGAGCCTACTAAAGAAGTGAAAGGACTCACATTCAGAAGATTGAATGTAATCCCAAGTCCTGAAGCTAGCAGTTGAGATCTATCACATGGGTAAAAGATTATTAAGATGAAGAACTAAATGTAGATCATGGAGGTCATGATGAAAGATACATTTTAGTGAGAACCATAAGATTTATATAGGATTCCCTGAACCAATAAAAAAGGAGAGGATAGAGGAGGAGAAGTGATTATCAAGATCCAGAGGGTTTTAGTTCCAATAGTTTTTTTATCAGCCTTTACAAGGCTCTGTTGTAAAGAAGCACTATAATTTGTGTCATTATTGGCCTCATGTATTATTTTCTCTATAATTAAAGGGTTATTGTTCTATGGAAAAAGGATTCACAATACTTTGTATTTTTATGTCCTTCTATATGATTTTATTTAACTCTCATACATATGTTTCAATTTATATCATGTTATACACCCTTAGATTCTTCTACATTCATTTTCTCATTTGCATGGTTACATTTTAGTTATTTATAGCCTTAGATAATACCGAATCTTTCTACAAATAGGTTAATCATGATTAATTCTCTTTAACTTATTTTATTGAGGTTAGGTATGTATATCTGTGCTTTATGGTGAATCTTGGCACATTGCCTTAGATTAGGATTTATGGTTATTTAGTTTCCCTTCTAACCCTTATCTCAAAACTTGAAGAGAAGATCTAGCTTCTATAAAATCCAGAGGTTATCTTAGGGGCCAATTACCATGTCTCTAAGATTTCCCATGACAATGATGGGTCATCTACAAATATAATCATCAACATGTTTCTTGGCATGCCCAGTGGGAATAATTTGAAGGTTGTCAAGAGGCACATGATTGCTTATTTTGGTGGGAAAATAGCCACAAGGATATCCTAGATTTATTTTGACTCATGAGAAGGATACAAACATGGTCAAGAGTAATTTGAGTACTTTCAGCTATCCCTTGGTTGAGGAAGAAGAGGAAGGTAGCTTCATATATCTACATCTCCTCCGAACCGAACTCTTTCAACACTTCCTCCTGGGAATCCCTTCTCACAATCTACTAGAGTCTTCAGTTCTATTAGAATGGCCCATCAATAGCCTCAACCTCTGAGGTAGTTCATCTAGTGGAATCAAGGGAGGCCACTTATTACACTAGTACATCTGGAAAAATGGAACTCTATTCCAGCAAATGCAATGAAAATACTACCCAAGTTTAGCGGTGAAGACCTTAAGACTCTGGATGAACATCTACAAGATGTTGCGGAGATATGTGTAGTACATTTCATCATAAAATAATATATAGCCTTGATACTTCTAGTGGTCTCATTTAAAGGAAAATTTCTTGATTGGTACAAATCCTTAACTCCTAATTCTATTGGTACCTAGGATGATCTTGGGAATGTATTTTTTGTGAGGTTCTATAAAAAGGGAGATAGATATTCAATTCTTCTATAGCTGATCAACATCAAAAGGGATCCACAAGATCCTATGACCAACTTCAATACCATATTCCATAAAACATGGCACAAAATTCTAGTTCTAACCAGTTCACCAACAGGTATGGATATTGTTTTCTATTTAAAATATTTGAACTTAGATATCTCTATCATGATTCAATCATTGGGAGGAGATTATTTTCCATAAGCATATGATATTATGGTTCAGGCTGAGAAAAATTTGATAGATGCTGGTAAACTTACCTCCAAAGTTCATTTGCCAGTATACCTAGAGATAGCCCCATTTCCCCAGGCATAGACCTCAATCTTGACCCAAACTCCTACATCCATATATAGTTACCAATATCCTCAAGGATTTTTCACCCCCACAGTAACATCAACTTCTTCCCCAGAGATAGAAGAAATGAAAAATATCCTTAGGAGATTCTCCAATGAGATAGTCAACCTCAAGAGGAATCAAGGTGCTTACCATAGACAAAATTATCAAGGCTATTAAGGACATAATCCCACTTAATCTCCACAATATAAAAATTCCTAGAGACCTCTTCTGACCCAACCTTCTAACCAAATTGTCCCAGTATTGACACTGCTCCAGACTCTCCCACCTAATAAGGAAAGAGAAATGATTCTAGGAAAAAACAATCTGGAAAAAGACCCCAATGCTTGGTGCTTTTATTGGAACACCCCTCATATGCCAAGAGATTTCCCTCAAGGAAATATAAAACAAAATATATCAGAGAAAATGCCAATGGAGGGTTTCAAGGTCAATGAAGGAAAACCATACTAGTCCTAGGGAATCTAGAATGTGGCCCTTATTACACAGATGCAAGGAATGTCCCTAGAACAAGAAGAAGAGATTTCTTGTGAGCATGTTATTTTCTCTTTGATCAAAGGAGAGGAGTTTGTATTCACACATGAATTATCTACTTTAAATCTAGTACAATTGAATTAAAAAAACTCGATTCAAGAGGAGAACGGCGGAAGCCACAAGTCCAATTCCTACTACAATGAGTGAAGTAGGAAGAGGGACTCTAACATTCATTATTCCTTCACTTGTAGCTAGACAAGATATCTCGGCAACATATCAGAATTAAAATACCATCTATCCAGTGGCAGAAAGGAAAAAATATCACCAAGTCCCCAAGGTACAATCACTTGGGCCCATGAACATAGTAGAGAAACTCAAGAAAGCACTAGCCAATGTATCCTTGTGGGATAACTTGGGCATTCTAGAATAAAAGGAATTGTTGCGAAAAGCATTAAAATCTAGTAGTATCTCGAGCACATCCAGAAAGGGTAAATAACAACTCAGAGAAGCTCAAGTTCCAAAAGAGTCAATGATGATGAATCGAAAAGGGGAAGGAAAAAAAATAAGACCCCAACCCTTCTTTATGACTCTTATTATTGGTAAGAATTTATTACATAATTCCATGATAGATTCTGGAGCAAGCACAACAATGATGCCTAAAGTAATAATGGATGCCTTGGGAATCAAATATGAACCCTTGAGGAAAGGATTCATAAAATTAGATGGAAACTTAGTTCAAACCATCAGAGTCATCAAAGGTCTCTTGTTACAAATCTATTCCTACCCAAACATAACATTTCTTCAGTATATAGTGGTGATTGATGTACCACCAGTCTTTAGGTCTATCATATAACTTTGTAGAAAAAATTAGGGGCTATATGTCTCTTTATTGGTCACATCTTATTCTACGGACTAAGTATGGATCCAAAATGAAGGTGTTATCAGATCCTCTCATGGAAGAGAATATCATAAATCGTGTAGCCTCATGTTTTGAAGCCTCACCTGCCATGATCACCAGAGAGGAAGAATCATACATAAAAGAGGGTGAAAATCAAAGCGGAAGCTATCTGGTTGACCTATCGTCCAGAGATCCCTTTGGAAATTTTGACTCCACTAGATTGGGAGCTTGTGTGATTTTTGACAATAACACCAACATTCCAAAGATCATGAAAGAGGATAATAAAAGTGAAAATAATACCACAAGGGATCCACAGATATGGACTCTGCACTTTGATGGTGCTAGAAGAAGAAATGGCTCTGAAGATGGTATTTTATTAACTCCACCAAGTAGAAGAAAGATACTCCAAGAATTCTTTTTCCATTTCACTTACACCAGAAATGAATTAGAGTTTGAATCCTTAGTGCATGGTTTGACCTTGGTGCGTAAGGAAGGTATAAAGAACCTAATATTTTTTGGAGACTTTGAGTTAGTGGTAACATGGGTTAGGAACACTTTTGCAAAAAATAACCCAATAATGAGGTCCTACAAACATAGGGTATGTGATCTTATTGAATACTTTGAAGCCTTTGATATCAAGGTTATCCCTCAGGACCAGAACATAGAGGTAGACAGGATGGTTCATATTGGATCGCAGTTCAATCCCACCAAATATCTGCTAGAGAACAAGGATGTAGTAAATCTGATCATCCACCCCTCTATACCTGACAATATAGACCATTGACAATTCTTTAAGATTGACCATCAGATATTGCTTTTCCTAAGAAATATGAGGAATTTGCAGACCAACTCCAACCAAAAAATGAAGAAGCGTATGGATATCAATTTATTCAAATTAGAACGAACAAGATTCCAAGAGGAATGATAACATTGGAGAATATATTTTATACAAATTATGTTAACACGAAGAAGATAAATTTCACTATGGCCAAAGAAGATAATACTGAAATAGAAGTAGCTCATGAAAGGAAGCTAAAAGTATGGAAACGACTCGCCCAACAAGAAAGAGAAAGGCTTGTGGATTTATGCCATAAATATGATAAGGTGGTGGCATGTACTTATGATGACCTACATAGTTATAACAAATATATAATTCAACATACCATTGATTTGGAGAAAGGAACAAATCCTTTGCATCAAAAGTAGAGGCCGATGAACCCAAAAATATAATCTCTCATGGCTAAGGAGCTCAAGAATCTCTTAGAATCAAAAATAATATTTCCAATCAAGCATTCCACATGGGTGTCTAACCTAGTTCCCATAAGGAAGAAAAATGGTGAGATCAGACTCTGTTTGGATTTCAAATATATAAATAAGGCATCTCTTAAGGATCACTACTCCCTTCTATGGAGAAAATATTACAAACATTGGCAGGTTCAGAAAGGTTTTCTCTGCTGGATGGTTTTTTAGGATAAAACAAATATGGCTCACAGAAGAAGATCAACATAAGACCAACTTCACAATGAACTGGGGAACCTTTGAATATGCAAAGATTCCATTTGGAATCATCAATGTTGGGTCAACCTTCCAAAGAGAAATGAATTTTTCATTTGGAGAACTTATCAAAAAAGTGATTCTGATATATTAGGATGATCTCATGTAGTTCACTAAAAAATAAAGGATCATTTTTATGCACTGGAGGCCATGTTCAAAAAGTTCCAGGAATTTAGGATCTCTCTGAATCCTAAAAAGTGTGTTTTCGAGGTCCCGCAAAGAAAACACTTGGGGCATATCATCTCAAAAGATGAAATCTCTATTGACCCTGAAAGGATCCAAGCTCTTCTGGAGCTATCCTTACCAGTCAATAATAAGGAAGTTCAATCTTTCCTATGAAAGATTAACTTAGTTAGTAGGTTCATTTTAGACTTTGCTCGAATGATCCGCCCAATCACTTTGATGCTAAAAAAGACCTGAATTCTAAATGGACCACTAAAGGCCGACAAGCCTTTGAGTCAATAAAGGGATCCATTGCATCTGCACTAGTGTTACACAATCCACATTTCACTAAGGATTTTATCATGTATGTATATGTGAGTGAGCATAGTGTAGCCTCTATGCTAACACATAAGGGAGATTCACAAGGAGAGGGGCATCTAGTAGCCTTCTTTTAAAATACTCTCCATGACTAAAAAACTAGGTATAAATTTGTTGAGAAGTAAGCTTATGCCATTGTTAAAGGATTGAATAAATTTAGGCAATCATTTGACCAACAAAAAAATTGCAATCTTGGTGGGACACTTTAGTGTTAAGGAATCTATTACAGAAGGAAAAATAAATGATAAGAGAGCTAACTGGATAACCAAGATTTTGGAGTATGATGTTTAGATTAAACGCACAAAGTAAGGGGAAATATCCAATGCTAGTATCATGCCCAAAAATTAATAACACCAATTGATGATGAATATGAGATGGTGTTATACATTCAAGAAAATGAACACAAAGCTTGGGTATCTGATAAAATACATTTCATGTAAATAGGCAAATATCCAGGTCACCTTTCTCTAAAAAATAAAAGGTATTACCAACAACAGGGATCTGAGTTCATCATAATTGACAATATCCTTTTCAAAAGGAACTTCAACGGGACTCTACTTAGATTCCTATAGAAATAGGAATCTAAAAGTGTCTTACATGAGTTATCATGGTAGCTTAGGAGGCCATTTTTCAGCCAAACCCAAAGCCATAAAATTCCTACAAGTAGGATATTTTTTGCCCAACTTATTTTTTTATTGTTATCAAATGGTGAATAAGTGCAAAAATTTCCATTACTACACAAGTTTCAAGAGAAATTTTTCATTACCCTGTAATCCAATTCTTTTTGAATAACCATTTGCATAATGGGGTCTAGATTTCATTGGGATAATAAACCCAATGTCAAGCATAGGCTATAAGTGGATTCTAACAGCCACTAATTATTTTACCAGGTAGACGGAAGCAATTCCGCTAAAAGAAGCTATCAACAATATGATCTTGGAGATTCTCTATGAAATTACCAGCCATTTTGGACCCCTGCGTATAATTATATCAAATAATTCTAAAGCTTTTCTGGGTGCTAAAGTATCTGAATTTTCCATGAGGCATGACATTTACTTAAATACCTCTTCCAACTACTACCCGTAGGGTAACAGTTTGGTAGAGTCCACAAATAAAAATAGGATAAGGATCATAAAAATAATGTGGGAGAAGCACAAGATATCATGGCATGAACACATCAAGACAACCTTATGGGCTGATCGGATCACACCAAAGCAGATTATGAAAACTTCACCATACAAGTTAGTTTAAGGTAAGAGCACGGTGATGCCTATCATGATAGAACTTCTAGAATTACAATTATTAAATTAGGTAGAGATCAAGGAACATAGAGAAATGCAAGTGAGGATCATTGAATTGAAAAAACTACAAGAGAAGTGGGAGTCATCTCATGAGTCTATGATCAGTTGTCAATAAGTTGTCAAAACATGGTTTGACCATAAAAATTCAAAGCTTGATCTTTGTGTTGGTCCTTTCGTACTAAAATGGGATGCGAGAGCCATGAATCCTAGAAATAATGGGAATTTATACCCCCTCTGGAGTGATCCATTGAAAATCACTGCATATAAGTAACGTAACGCTTTTGAAATTAAGACCATGAAATGTGAACCCTTGGTGATTCTGGTAAATGGAATCCTTCTTAAACCATTTCGTTGAATATTTTTGAGATATTGTATAGTGTATCATGTGTATAGTTGCTTCTTTTGTCTCTTTTGTTTCACAGTTTTGCTCCTTCCAATAATTTTCCTTGAACATGTGTCTCCTGCAGAGACTCATGTACTCCTTTTTGTAATTTTTGGGAAGGGTGTATCTTCCTTTGTTTCCCCAAAGTTATGATCCAACACTTTTTTGGATTATTTATTCAAAAGGATTGAGGAAGTAATGGAAAATTTCTTGGGAAATGTGAAATTCAGAGTTAGAGGTCATTCATCCTAGGAGCCATTACAAGATGCGATCAGTTGTGTGTGCGAGTTATTAATTCACAAACATCATGGAGGCTATTTAAGGAAGGTAGTGGGTTCCCTGATTTTTAATTCCACATGCTAAAGAGTCTCTTGCCCAAATCTATGAACCACCAGAAAAAAGAACCAGAGTCTCCTTTAGCCTCAAAATATCCATGATAGCCTCCAACTCATCCTCTCAATCAAAGTCTTATGCAGGATGCTCCGTGCCACCACATACTCAACATCTAAAATTGGCTTACCCTAAGAAGGGTACGTACTGCAAAGATGATTTTTTGGTTACTAACTATGCAGATGACATTTTTGACCCTATCTTGAGCAAGAAGGTAAAATTCCTCAGAGATAGAGCCCACACCAGATTCCATAGCCGTAGAGATGATGGGTCCTTCAACTCTAGGATTTGGACCACCACATTGGATCAGTACATGGTGCACCTTGATCACCCATATCCAAATCTCGTTCATATGTGTGTGCATCATTTCAACCTCACTAGTTATAACATCAACAACAATGACATGTAGGTGGAAATAATGCCATGAGCTATCAGGGAGATGTTGACCCTTCCATATGACCCAAGTTTTGGATTTTACGGAATGGCCAAGATTTAGGAAATATGGTCTTTGTGCCAAAATAAGACCATTTTCCTTTGAAGGTAATTGCAGCAAGACGATTTGAGCAACCCTAAATAGCATGAATTTCCATTTCCGTTGAAAATATTCACACTGAATGCACAAGATGTCTGCTCTATGTTGACCTTCATTTTTTGTCAACATTCAAATAGAGAGGTCCATGACTAGCAGTTGGGATAAATTTTAGAATGAGGGTGGTGGGAAAAGAGAAAGCATACAAGTTCAACTTCTCTGAATTCATTGCATAAACTATTTGCCACCAACTATCTCATTTCAACATCAACTCCACCTTCAGGTATTCCTCATACTTGTTCCACCTCATTTTTTCCCAGCAACAAGTATAATTTAGCCAGTATATGCCTCTAGCAACCTAAGATATAGAAGTCAACCCTCCAAGTATTATACCAGTATCAACGTGGAACCATGTTTTATCCTATTTTTTAGAGGCATATGAGTTTAAACTATGCTTTTTTACGCCACTTCTACCTGAGGTGGACTAGGATGGGCTCAATAACAAAATGATTCACTCAGCTCGAGCCATCTTCGAAGACAAGATACACCCCTAGTTTTTTGGTCCAACACATTCAATGATAAGAGTTCACAGGTTCAAAGAGGAACCCTTCATGCTCCCTAAGGTCCTCACGACACGGCTAGTGGTCTTGGAGATAGCTAGATAGCTAGAGAGCCTCGATGAAAAGTTTGAATCTAATTGCAAGAAGAATTTTTTTTTTAACTCCCCTGAAGTAAAGGAGGAATTACTATGATGAATCACAAGGCGAGACGTATCCTCACACAAAAGTTGTTACACTATGGTTTTTCCTTGATCTAGGACAGATGGAGATACAACCCTGATGGGAAAATTACTACCACTTTGGCTTGAAGCAAGGTCTCAAGATCATGCAAACATGAGCGGAGAAGGTTCTTTGAAGATAGGAGGTCTCTGAAGGAAGAGACTCCTGATATTTATGTTGAATTTTCAGATATCCAAACCCCAACATGGGAGTCTTTTTATCAATTCTTGCACAGTCATGACCCCTCTATTGTAATGGGCAAGGGTTTGAGGTCAGCCCTAAAGTGTAGAGACTAGGGCATGAAAAATATTTATGCCTTTTTGGAAATATAGGATGAGAATTGGGAAAACTACCCAAAATTTTGAGGAGGTGTCCACTGAAGAGAATGGGAAGAATTAATGGAAGATAAGCATAGGACCAATTCATATGGCAAGGAATATGTTACAAGCCCCATAATAGACTCCTCCCAATAGAAATCACCACAAAAATTCTCTCCCTTAGTCTCCCAACATGCTTTGTTAAGTAGTATGCCCATGAATCAGGTGACACCAGGTCCTTAGGGTTTAGAAATAGGAAAACAATCGGTGTTAGACCCAACCCAAGATTTCATTTATACGCAGCAATTGGTTAGCCCCTCAGTCACCACCTTCAAGATTTCCAGCCCTCCTAGCCCAACAAGAAAGAAGAAGATATCATTCAAAGTATTAACTTCCTCTGCCCCTTCCTCTTTTCAGGTTCCTCCATTTTCTTCACCTCCTGGAGCTCTCTTGCTTCCTCCTCCTCCACCTTTCATTTCTTTAACTGGGGATGTCTTTATTCTAGTCACCTCAACTTATACCCATCCACTCCCCAACTCCCTTCTTATTCCTCCACCATATGTCACCATTCCTTCCTTATCTCCCAAGGTCATGATACCCTTCTCTTCACCTCTTATAACATTCTAGCCCTTGTAGCCCACTACCATTCCATATAACATATCACCAGGGCTCCCATTCACATGCGAGCTTATTCCTTCCCCTACAGAGTTTGTAAATCAGTTTGATTTGGCCAAATCACCCTGCACTAGGATAAAATAGAAGAAAAAGAACAACAATATGGTGAGTGGAGAAATGAAGAACATGCCGGTACTATATGACCATCAACAGAGCTCCCTCACTATTGTGTAAATGATTCCTAATGTCTCTAAACCTATAGGACAGATGCATCTGAATTATTACACACACTATTAATGTCATGGTAGTAGATGTGACTCAACTTAGGACCTAAGATAAGGTTGTGTTGATGAACTAGTCAACTGCTATTGTCACTATGGATTACCTGAAGATCAACAGTAAGATGAAGAAAGTGGAGGCCAACCTCAGATAAATAAATGGCACTGTTGGCCAACTTGAATTAGAAATCAAAGCAAAATCAAAGAGTTGGAGTAACTCTTCAAAGAATTGAATGAGGTAGTTTCGAAGGAAGCTCTTACAGCTTATAAGGTAGAAGTCAAGAAATTAGAGGCCAAGTTAGCAGCCTTTAAGGCCGCGGCCATTTCACTACGGTAGGAGATTGATTCAATTAAAGCCAAGATTTTGACTTCTAGGACCTTTGTGGGTTCACTTCAGTGGGAGATTAAATCAAAGAAAAAGGATGTTGTCATGCTTTAGGCAAAGTTACACACCAAAGAGGCTAAGAAGGGAAGCATGTAAACAAAATACTAGTCATCGGAGGACACAGTTAAATATTTGACCTAGAAACTCGCCAAGGAACTAAAAAAGGGAGGAATCGTCACTTTAGTGTAGGGGCTATATGCCTAATGCTAAAAACATAATTTCCACTATGGTAAAGGACATATTTCCTGGACTCATATTTATATCTGATGCATAGGGCTTGTGCACGAATGTGAAGTTTTCTGCATCCACCATTAGCAATTTTGTCTCTGTTAAGGTTCCTGAAGCAAAAGTATTGGTCTAGAAATTATACGATTCCTTGAACTCTACCATACAAGGGGGGCGGTATCGTAGATAGGCAGATAAAAGCATCCAAAATCAATAATATCTTGAGTTGCAACAAGGTCAAACTTAAGTGTAAGAACCTTCTTGCCCAGCTCAAGCTTGGAATCAAAGAATGGAAGCATTGCATTAAGGAGTTAGTCCAATTTGGCTTCCCCTCTCCATTTCCTAATGACTCCACGTTCATTTCAAAGGACCAAATCCAACAACTACTCACAGTAAAGGAATAACACAAGACTATTTTCTAGTCTTTAAAAAAGGAATCAAGTGTGGATGAGGTGGAGATCTTTCTTAATTTGATAGGGAAATTGGAGTTATTCTTGCACATAATGGTGTAAGATCTTCAAACCCTCTCGCACAAGGAGATTATCAAGTTGTATAGATCCTTCTAGGCTCTACAAATAATAATGTACCCAACAGAGGAGGAATAGATTGGGTACTAGGTTGCTTTGAAGCATCTCTAAGTGGCATCTTTTGATCCATGATTTTTTCTGTTTTAATTCAAGGATTGTCGAATTCTTCCATGACAAACATGAATTCCCTTAGTGAATTTCCATAACTGTAGAATAATTTCTACATCTACAGGGATCTCTCAGTTTTTATATCATCCCACCCGTTTTGTTTTTGGCATTCTTTATTTCTTTGGAGAATGATTTTTGTTAAGTATGGACCCAAATGTGGAGGGTATCCACGTGTCTCTTTGGTGCATGTTGAAAGAAACACAAAGAGCTGGTATTTTCAAATCAACACATGTCATCCATGGTGCAAAGGCACATCAATATAGTCTAAATGAGCTGAAAATTCAAAATAGAAGGAGATGAGCCTGCAGAGCTCCACATGTCGTCTAGGCACAACTCCAAAGGGATAAAATATAAAGAAACCCCATATCAGCGCGCAAACTCCAAATTTCACTCAAATAAGCTATCACCATTGATGGATCCTATCAAAGAAGAGAAAGGAAACACATTCGGTAGATTGAATGCAATCCCAAGTCCTGATGTGAGTAGTTGAGATCTACCACATGGGTCAAAGATCAGGTAGATGAAGAACTAAATACAGATGGTGGAGGTCATGATGATAGACACATTGGAGTGAGATCCATAGGATCTATATAGAAGTGTCCTTAAACCAGTAAAAAAGGATAGGATAGAGGAGGAGAAGTGATTCACCAGCTCCAGAGGATTTTAGATTTAGTAGTTTTTGTTTATTAACCTTAACAAGGCTCTATTGTAAAGAAGCACTAGAATATGTCTTGTTATCAGCCTTATGTGTTGTTCTCTCTATAATTAAAGGGTTCTTGTTCTGTGCACAAAGGATTCACAATGATCTAAATCTTTATTTCCTTTTATATGATTTTATTTAAATCTCAGATATATGCTTCAGTTTGTATCGTGTTATACACCCTTAGATTATTTTACATTCATCTTCCCATTTGCATGGTTACATTTTACTTATTTCTAGCATTAGATAATAATAAATCTTTCTACAATTAGGTTAATCATGTTGAATGTTCTTTAACTTATTTTTTTGAGGTTAGGTATGTATCTCTGTGCTTTATGGTTAATCTTGTCACATCTCCTTAGATTAGGATTTAGGGTTATTTAGTTTCCCTTCTAAACCTTATCTCAACACTTGAAAAGAAGAGTCATCTTCTATGTAATATGGAGGTTATCTTAGGGACCAAGCCCCATGTCTCTAAGATTTCCCATGATTTTAATGGTTCATCTGCAAAGATAATCATAAAAAATTCAGACTTTACTTTTCAGTGCTCACTAAATTCATGAACCTCACATCATACACACGACACATTTCACACTCGGTGCATTCACCACACATATTTCTAGTGCACATTCATCACAACACACTACCCTATGACACACTCTAGTTCTGCAATTCATACTCAACTATTTAGGGTCTAAATCTGAAATTAAGCTCGTCACACACACACACACACACACACACACACACACACACACACACACACACACACACACACACACACACACACACACACACACACAATGCTCTATGCTTTGTTGATCATATATTTCTAGAACAAAATTCAAACCATTTCCCAATGACACACTCTTATTATATGGTTCATTCCTGACTGTTGAAGGTGCATTTATAAATGAACCTCATCTCATACATACTCATTCACATTCACTTGGGGGGAATTTTTCTCCTATCATAATCATTTACATTCTATTCTATTCACACTCAAAAATATTGCATATCTTTGTTGCACATACTCTTTCTTTCTTATACTCATTACATGCACACTTTTTTTCACATGCTAGATATATATTTTATATGTCATTATATTTTCTATATACACATGAATGTTCACTTTGCTTCTTGATGTGAATGTATAATTCCTATAGATATTCACATGTAACACTTACCAGTCCCACAACAGCTCCTGGGGGCATCTACTTTCATACACTCCACATGTACTATTGATTCATTTAATAGTACTTCATCTTCTTACTAATACACTTATATGTCAGATCACACATGATTTGACATATATTTTGTCTTTCCAACATGTTAACGGGTGATTTTTATGTAGAATTTATCTTGTAAGAACTATTTTCTACCATGGTTGTCTGATACTTTTCCTACTAGTGTTTTCAGTGTCTCCCATTGATTTCAGGATTTTCCCTTTTACTTATGTGTACACTATATATTTTTGGCCACTCAGAACCTAATTTTCTTGCAAAATTATGAGTGATTTCCCATGTTTTAAACCCTCTTTTTATGGTCTACATTGTATTCTTTCTTGATATATTACACATTGTATTCTATTTTTTGTACTGGTCTTGATTGTACTAAAAAATATTTCTAGCCACTTTGTTTACATATGCCTTGGTTTTCACCAAGAAAATTCCCTCCCCTTGTAGGGTACCAGTTGCATCATAGTTTTTGATCCTTTCTTTTGGACCACATCCTTTTACCAATGTTTCATGCACCCAAAATGAGGGGGAATACATTGGACAAATCAGTCACCCCATTTAGTAGTACACAGTCATAGTTTAGACCTGCATAGTACATGAACAACACAGTCTTCAAACATAGAAACAACATAGAATCTAATTTGGGTCTTCAGCACAACACAAATTCTAGCACCCAGATATAGACATAAGTGCTTAGGCACCCATAACCCTTCGTGGGTGCCTATGACCAGAGCGAAGTTATATAATTTTTCTCATATCAGGATAGTTTTTAGTAGTTTTCACAGTGGTTTTCACATAATAAGCACAATCCTCCAACAATACGCATGCACGAAATCTCCTTTTTTATATTTACATTAGATTGAACTAGAACAAAGAAGGATCATACCATCTGTAGTGGTGTATATTTATAGGAATTAGTCATTGTTGGAGAATAAAACTAAATATTTCTCCCCAACACTTCTTCTCCCGTGGCATGAGATCACTCAAAAAAATCTCACTTGGCATGACATCGCCTGAAAAACTCATTCTTGGTGTGAGGTCACCCAAAAAGATCATTCTTCTACAAAAATTTTAGGATCCTTTATATCCTTTTCACTCATCATGGGTTATGTGCACATGTTCCTTTAACTACTTTTATGAATTTTCACATACTTGGATAGAATTTTTCATATACACATATTTGACTACTCTTTTTCTCTTCTTTTTTTAGGTTCGTCCTTATGAGAAGTAGAATTTGCATCATTGAAAAAATCAAGAGACAACAACAACAGGTCCATCCTTATGAGAAATAATAGTCACATCATCAAACACATAAAGTAACAACTATAATAGGTACAACACAAAATAACACATACGCTTTCAGCCCTAGTGTCACTTTCTCTTCTTTATCTTCCACACGTCATTTTATCACTATAATATTTTTTCTTGTCTCCTCAGCACACTTTCGCTATCATTCTACATGGTTATCAGGAACACATCTTCTCTCTACTTTATGTTATTAATTATTCACTCAACAATATGAAGTGGGGGGAAATGTAGACACTAAATCACACACTTGGGTACATGTCTATGTCCTAATCACATATAACTATGCATATTATTATTATGTGAGAAAACTAGTAATTGACATCTTTTCTTTATTTCTTATTTTCTTTGTGGTCTTACACACCTCACTGCCAACTTGAATTTCACTTCTTTATCTTTCTTAGCTCTGGACATGAGTGCCTAGTTAGGACACCAACACCCAAGTTCTCTCATCCCCTCTAGGTTCCCCCAACCTCTTTATATATTAATCTCCCCTTTTAGGCATATTTTTTTCTTTATGGTCATCCTTTTAGATGTTAATTTTGAATTTCAAACAAGGGAATCATATAAATACAAAGCTATTTGATCATAATAAAGGAACAATCTCTAAACAACTACTTGATTTTAAAATGTTGAATTTATGTGAAACCCTAATTACAGAGTCACAACACAATGATAATATATTAAGTATAAATATGACCTAAGAAATAAGTTAGATAAAATTGAAAATCCTAAGTGCAAGAGAAGGATATAATACTTATCTAATTTTTCAATAATTCCCAAAGTATACCGATCTAGAAAATTTTTGAACAGGAGGAGGAATATGTCACAACCGCACCTAGAAATTTGTAGAACTTCCAGAATAATATGGACTATGAAACTTATATTAGGTCATGGGTGTCTAGGTTTTGTATACCATTGCTAGGTACCCATGACTGAAAATGGTTAGAAATTTATTTCTTTTGAGTCTCTTCTATGTCATTTTCCTTCGATGTTCATCACATGTGTGTTGCACTATACCCAAAGAATTCACTTGTAAGCTGCAAAGAGAAAGAGCACCTACAAATCCCCAAAACACATCAAATCCTAAAAATAAAAATATACAAATGGGGATTTAGACTGACCCCAGTGGTCACCCAATAGAGTGAGCTTATAATCGAGCACTATAGTACATTTCAAACTCCATGTAGTTTAGCGTGTGTGTGTGTGTAGAATTTTTCCCTAGGTGGCTCTTATGTCAAACGTACTTTAATAGAGAGAAATAGTTAAATGTGTGCATGGAAAAATGAAATCCCCCTCCTATGAAGTGTATGTAGAAGAATCCAATCCATTTTCCCTTGAACAATAACTAGATGGATGATTTTATGATCTTAGAATGGCTTTGGATGCAGCCATAGGTGGTGATAGTAGATGCTTAGTGCTTGGTCCTTTATTATTATCACATAGCATTATATTTATATGATTCTCTTGTTATAATTTCTTCATTAACCACTAAAAGGCCAACCCATAGGAAAACAAGATTCCCTACGGCTAGAAGAGTCCCAAAAAAGGTGAGCAAGATACAAAGAGGTTGGGGGTGCCCATAGGGGATGAGGGATCCTAGGCATTGGTGCCTTGGATGGGCACTAGTGTCGAGACTCAAAAAATATGAAGTAATGAAATTAAGACTAGGCAATAGGGTGTGTAAGGCTAAGAAGGAAACTATAAAGAAAGAAAAGAGGCTAAAGACATTGTTCAATTAGTACTTTTCTTGCTTAGGAATCATATGAATGCAAGTATGTGATTAGGACCTAGAAATGTACCCAAAGTGCATGATTTAGTGTCTACATTTGACCCTACTTTATATTACTGAGTGAATACTTGATAGCATAAAGTAGATAGAAGATGCATACCTAATAACCATGTAGAGCGATGGTGAAAGCATGACAAGGAAATCATAAAATGCGTGGAGTGATAAAAATGAAGCGTGGAAGCTAGAGAAGAGGAAGTTACCCTAGAAGTGAAAGCATATGTGTATATGTCACATTGTACCTATTGTCATTATCATTTGATGTGTTTGATCATGCGACTGCTACTTACCATAAAGACAGACCTAAAAAAGAGTAGAGAAAAAGAGTAGTCAAAGTCGTGTATGTGAATAATTTGATCCAAGTGTGTAAAAGTATGTAAAAATATGAAAAGGAATATGTACACCTGATCTTTGATGGGTTTGGAGTGTAGAAAGGACCCTAAAAATGTTGTAGAAGAGCACGTTTTTTGGAATATATCATGCCAAATGTGATTCATTCGGGTGATCTCACGTTGAGTGAAAGGTTTTTGTGAAATCTCATACCACAGAAGAAGAAGTGTAGGGAGAAAGGTCTAGTGTTATTCTCCATCCTTTAACTATTTCCCAATTATTTATACACCAATGAAAATGGTGTGATCCTTATTTATTCAAGTTTGAAACAGTTTGATTCAATGTGAAATAGAAAATTGGAGAAAACATGCATGTTGATTGTTGGAGGATTGTGCCTATTAAGTGAAAAATGTTGTGTAAACTACTGAAAACTGGCCCAATCTGTGAAAAATTGTGCAACTAACCCTAGGTCATAGGCACCCAAGAAGTGTTAGGGGCATCTAGTATTGGGTGTTGACGTATGTGTTGTGCTGAAGACCCAAGTTAGATTCTGAGCCCTTGTTGTGACTAAAGATTGTGTTGTATTTATTTGAGCTAAGGAATAAGTTAGATAAAATTGAAAAACCTAAGTGTAAGAGAAGGATATAATACTTAGCTAATTTTACAATAAACCCTGAAGTATGCCGAGCTAGAAAAATACTAAACATGAGGAGGAATATGCCACAACCACACACAAAAATTTTCAAACTACCAAAATAAGCTGGACTAGGATGCTTAGATCAAGTCAAGGGCACCTGGGCACTATAGACACTATTGGGCACCCATGACTATGAAAATGGTCAGAAAGAGATTTCTTTTATGTCACTACCCTTTTGTTGTTTATCACCTATGTGTCACACTATAACCATATAATTATCCTATGACTTGCAAAGAGAAAGAGCACCTGCAATACCCCAAAACACATCAAATCCTAAAAATAAAAATATGCAAATGGGGATTCAGACTGACCCCGATAGTCACCCAATAGAGTGAGCTTACAATTGAGGGATGCACTATAATTTAGACTCCATGTATTTTTGTGTGTGCATATAATCATGCCATAGGTTGATCTTATGTTAGACACACTTGAATAGCGAGCAATAGCTAGATGTAGCAATGTAAGTAGATATGTGCATGGAAAAATGAACTTATCCTCATATGAAGTGCATGCAGAAGAATGCATTCCCATTTCCCTCGAATGATATCTAGATGGATCCTTTGATTCTCTTAGAATGCCTTTGGATGCAACCTTAGGTGGTGATAGTAGATGTTTAGTGTTTGGACGTTTATTATGATCACATAGCATTATATTTATATAACTCCCATGTTTTAATTTCATAAGTAACCACTAAAAGTCTGACCCATAAGAAAATAAGATTCCCAACAGCTAGAAGATGCCCAAAAGAGATGTGAAACATATGAATAGGTTAGGGGCATCTAGAGGGGATGAGGGCACCTGAGCACTGGCATCCTGGTGTGGCGCTGGTGTCTAGACTCATAAAAGATGAAGTATCAAACGTCATACTAGGAAATAGGGTGTGTAAGGATAAGAAGGAACCCAGAAAGAAATAAAAGAGGCCAAATATAGTGGTCAATTATTAATTTTTTCACTTATGAATCATATGAATGCAATTATATGATTAGTACCTAAAAATGTACCCAAAGTAAATGATTTAGTTTCTACATTAATTTCACACCTAAGGTTGCATCCAAAAGCATCTAAGAGCATCAAAGAATCCATCTAGCACTCACTTAAGGGACTACATTTTTTGCATACAATTCCTAGGAGGGGAAGTTCATTTTAACATCCACAAATCTATCTACATTACTACATCTAGCTATTAGTTGTTATCCAAAGTATCTTGCACAAGAGCCACCTAGGGCATGATTTTACACACACGCACATAGAACTACATGGATTCTTAGATGTACTGCAGCACTTGGTCATAAGCTCACTCAAGTGGGTGACCTTTAGGGTCAGTTATACTCCCCATTTACACATTTCTTATTTAGGATTTGATATTTTTTTGGGTTTTACAAGATATCATTTTTTTTGCAACTTACAGGTGAATTCTGTGGGCATAGTGTGACACACAGGTGACAAACAAATAAGGTGAGAGAGAATCTTGCGACACAAAATACACTATTTTCTAACATTTTTTACAGTCACGGGCACCCAGAACTAGTCTCTAGAGCCTATGTGCCCCTGATCCAGTCCAGGTGCCCTAGTTCAGGCATATCTGGAAGTCACAAAAAAAAATTGAGCACAATTGGGATAGTTTCCTTCTTATTTTTATCATTCTTCCAATCTAACACACTTTAGGATTAATTACAAAATCAGCTATGTATCTCATTCCATCTCTTACACCTAAGTTCAGATCTATAATTTATTTCTTATCATTGTGTTGTGACTCTGCAATTAGGGTTTTACAAATTCTAATATTTTTTAAATCACCCACCACACTTTTCCTCCTACGGATCAAACCATCTGTTTCCCCCCACATATCACTCATATAGCTCCTACCACCACCTCTAAGGTTTATCATATCATTGATCAACTTAAGAATACACTAGAAAATTTTTATCTTTATGATCTCTTGTGAAGTGCACCCAACTTTCGTCATACATTAGAGGCCACCCTTCATTCCATCCACATTGAAAGCAATAATTCACCTATTTCCTTTCCTCACCTCATTCAATCCCTCAAAAATCTACCATATGCTATATATTTTAGTGATGAGGATATCCCTCCCTCTACTACTTAAAATACCTTTACATGTTTTCTTATCACTACTATTATTGGCTCCATCTATATTAAGCATGTACTCATTGATAATAGATCTTCTATAAAACTATGTGCTCTATGCCTCCTAAAAAAATCATTAATAATTATGATTTAATTAATAAATCCTCTCAAGTCATTCATGACTATGATTACACTACTCGTATATACATGGGAACTATCACCTTACCTCTACAATTTGGGCCTAAAATTTTTCCTACTATATTGTTTGTTATCGATGCCACATTCCAATTCAATTGCTTACTTGGAAGACCCTGGATTCATGTAATGCATGTTGTTCCCTCTACATTTTATCAGTGTGTTAAATTGCTACATGATGGCTATGAATATACCATTCCTCTAAACACTAACCCATTCAAATGTTTTCGTATTGACCCCGTCACCTTCATGCCCATTCTTCCTTTACAACCTATTACACATCACAATATTAGTACATACGATGTTGGTCAGTCTTGAACTTATATTCCCTCTACTATGTCTACATGCATTAAGTCCAATCCTACTCATACTACCGATATCCTATTGTAGTAAGTAAATAATGCACTTTGGGAACATTTCTAGGTCTAAGTCATATACCACTATTCATATGATTCCTAAGTGAGAAAAGTACTAATTGACCACTTTATTTGGCCTCTTTTATTTCTTTCAGGTTTCCTTCTTGGTCTTACATGCCTTCTTTCCCAGTCTAACTTTTAACACTTCAATTTTTCTGATTTTGGACACTAGTGCCTAGGTGCTCCAGGCCCCTCTGGGTGCCCTGAATTCTTTGTATCTTGCTCGCATATTTTGGGTCCTTTCTAGATGTCATTCATCTTATTTTTTTGGTGGGCAGAATTTTACTTATTAATTATGAAATTATAACAAGGGAATCATATAAATACAAAGCTATGTGACCATAGTAAAGGACTAATAACTAATCATCTACTCTCATCACCTAAGGTTGCGTCCAAGAGAATTACAAAAACATTCAAGAATCCATCTAGCTTCACAAAAGGGACAAGGGACTGCATTATTCTACATACACTTCATAGGAGGGAAATTTCATTTTTCCATGCACATATTTATTTACATCTTCTACATATATTTATTACTTGCTATCAAGTGAAACTTACATAAGAGCCACCTAGGGAAACATTCTACACACACACACACACACACAAAGAGAACTACATAGAATCTAAAATGTATTTCAGTGCCCAGATTGTAAGTTCACTCAGTTAGGTGACCACCGAGGTCAGTCTGACTCTCCATTTACATATTTCTATTTTTAGGATTTTAGGTGTTTTAGGGTTTTACAGGTGATATTTCTCTTTGCAGGTTATAAGAAAATATTGTGGACTTAGTACAATATACAGGTGATCAAAAGAGAATACCTATGATACCTTTGCAACCTATAAAAATTTAGAACCTGAGGATGTCCCAAGACACTAGTGCCATATTGGGTCACCAGAGCCTAGGCATTATTGACTTTCCGTAGGCACTGGTTTCCTGCCTCATCAGACACTCAAAAAAAAATTGGGGTTCTTTTGTGACATTATGTCTTCTTGTTCCAATAGTCTTCCTTTTCGACACAATCTAGGATTAAATGCAAAATCAGATAATTATTTTATTCCTCTTTTTGCACTTAGGGTTTTAAATTTATCATCTTACTTGATTAGATCCAATTTGTACTTTATTTTTATCATTTCATTATGACTCTAAAATTATAATTTAGCATTTATTTTCAATATGTGTTCAATCATTTGGTGAACCAATCTCATTTGGAAACTCTTGGATCCTCATTTTTCTTCTCTCGTGGCTCATAAGGTCTCTCAAGTCTCTTTACTTCAATTTCTTCAAATGCATCCATCTTGTAAATTTGTTCTCCAAAAAACCCTAGCCACTATGTATCTCCATATCAACATGTCACCTTCATAAGTCAGTTCCATCTTTGATCATCTCTCTGATGACTCTATTATTTATAATGCAAATCAATCAATCTTCAAGTCTATTCAAGCTTTACATTATTTATTTCAAGATAAATTTTAGGCTATGGAATCCACGATTACATCTCTAAAATCTTAAATACAACATCTTAAGGATTCTTCTCAAGCTCATGCTAGTTCTTCTTCTCATCCTTATTCTATGTCTTCTACATGTGCTCATATTAATTACCCTCATTTATTTTCACTCCACATGCTTCTCAAGTTTAATCAGAATTATAAGCAACATGAAATTCTTGCTACACTCCTTAGTCACAAATTTATCAGTTTTCCAACTACTCATTACTATCCTCCTTATTGACTGATCAAATATCAAGGTCTCCCATTTTTCACTTATCATCAAATCAATGGACATAATGACAATTATTTCTATGCTTTAGAATGAAGAATTAAGAATCTTAAGCATCATGGTTTTATCTCATTCATTGCACAACATTCTAATACATTCCCATCTCCAAATGGGTTCCTAAATCTCATTCATCTATGTCTAATGAGAGTCATGCTATCACTTCTTATGTTCCTTCTTCAGTCACTCAAGCACCGCCTATGAAATCCACTCAAATTAAGCAATTGCCTCTCAAAATTAGTCTCACTTTGCCTCCTCTGAAGTTATCTATGACGCTACCAAATCAACCTAAGAAACCTCCTCTAAAAATCAGTTCAACACCTCCTCCTACTGATTCTTCTAGATCATTACATAATAATCCACCAATTTAGCAACTAATCATTTTTTCAAAGAAACTATTCCTTATTTTAATACTCAAGACCCATTTAAAACTCTACCACTATGCGATGGTCCTAATGTGGCTTCTGCCTACCATTTTTTTGGCGCTCTCTCTTATCATGACATCAATGATGATCTCCTATAATGGCATGGTACCTCTTGCATAACCATATAGATCTCTGTCTTTGACACACTTGGGGGGAATTTTTCTTCCTCTTCCCCCCTCCTAGCATTATCAAGTTTCTCTCATCTCCACTATCATGCTTTGTGCTTCATACATCATATTTTTTAGCATCATTATACAACTAGATATACTAGTATCATCATCACCCTATGACACACTCTAGTTATACGGTTTATACTCAAATGCTAAGGGTATAAATATGAAATGAACATCACCCCACTAATTCAATATATATGTTATATGATTTATCAACCATATCTATCTATCACACAACTCAAACCATTTCTCCATTATGCACTCTTGTTCTATGGTACATTCTTGATTGATAAGGGGGAATTTATAAATGAATGTCATCTAATTCATACTCATACACGTTTTTTTGTGGGGCACACTGCTCTTATCACACTCACATTACATATCATTCCATCTCAATCACTCACAACATACTACATATATTGGTTGCACATTTTTCTTGGTTACTTATACTTACATGTTATGCTTTAATTAATATGCTAGACATATTTTTTATATTTCATTATCTTTATCATATACACAAACCCGTTCACTTTCCTTATAGTTTTGAATGTAGAGTTTACACATATATGTTACACATGGCATAGATTCTTGACACTATACCACTTAAAAGTCCCACAACATATCCTAGGGGAATCTACTTTTGTACACATAACATGTGTTATTGTTTCTATTTATAGTATTTACTATTCATACTAGCACACTACTTTATCTAATCATACACGCTTTGACATAATTTATATATTTCTAACATGTTAATGAGTGTTACATGTGTAGCATTTTCTTTGCAAGTCTATTTGGTGCCATGGTTGTCTGATTCTTTGTTTCCTAATATTTTTCATTTTTTTTCATTGTCTATGGGATTTGCAATTTTTCTTGTGTGCACATTGTATGATTTTGGCCACTTCAGCCTCGATTGTCTTGTGACATTGTGAGTGATGTCCCATGTTTGCAACCCACTTTTCACAATCTACATTGTCTTCTTACTTTCTAGCCTACATATTGTCTTCTACATGCGTATTTTTCTTGTTTGCACTGACACTTGTTTCCTATCCACTTTGTTTGCATGTGCCTTGGTTTTTACCAAGAACATTCCCTCCCCCTATAGGGAATCAGCTTCAAATTAGCATCTAGTCCTCCTTTGGGCCACATTCTCCTAACAACTTTGTATGCACCCAAAATGAGGGGAGTATCATTGTGTGAATCAATCACCCCATATAGTAGTTCACATTCATAGTTCAATACACTTAAATACCAATATAGTACAACCTTCAATCTCAAAAATGTCCTAGAATATGACTTGGGTCTCCAGCACAACACAAATGCCACCACCCTAACATAGAGACTATCGCTTCGGTACCCTGGCCCTTCCTGGGTTCCTATGACCAGTGGCAGTTACAAAAATTTTCTCAAAAAAACAAATTTTATAGCAGTCTACACAACACTTTTCTCAGCATAGGAATAGTCCTCCAATAATCAACATTCATGCATTCTATCTCCTTTTCTACTCACGTTGGATCGAAATGGATCTAATTTGAAACCACCATCTACATTGGTGTTTACATTTACAACACTCAAATTTTAGAGAATAACACTAGACCTTTCTCCCTACAATTATTCTACCATGGCATTAGATCAGCCATAAAAATTTCACTCGGTGCAATTGGTGTGAGATCGCCCAAAAAACTCGTTCTTCTACAACATTTTAAGGATCCTTTTTTACACTCTTCATTGTTAAACCCTAGTCATTGATGTTATCATTGATGTCAAGTGGAATTTATGGAAAAGGATTGGCTGGTGAAGTGAATTTCAATTAAAGGCATGAAGGTTGATTGATAGTGCCTTCTCGGTGGTTTAATGAGCATTCAAGATGGTTTTAGGATAGTTTCAGTGATCTAAAAGCTTCATTTATGAGGCAGGATTCCAATGAAGGTATGGAAATGGTAGGTATTCCTGGATCATAGTTTCTACATGTTAGTAATGATGTTACAATCATGGAAAAGAGATTTTATAGGGTGTATCAAGTCATCTGGTGGAAGGTGTAGTTGAAATTGCCTCATTTAGGCTTGTTTCTAGAGCTTGATGAGGTGTGAGAGGTTGGTACAAGTGATGAAAATATCATGTGAGCATGAGAGGTTCCTAGGAAATTTTTTCTACATAATGTATGAGCAACATCAAGGTGCATTCTAGCTCCTGGAGGTAAATTCCAATAGTTCACCAAATTTTTCCTTAAAGATTGGTAGTGTAGAATGATGAAAATGAGATAGGATTGAAAGTTATAGGAAAACCTATGGATAATAAGCCTATGGACAGTTTAGAGTGGTTGCTTTTAGTTCTTCATGCCAAATTTCATAAATTTCTAAAGAGGTATGTGAAAGTTAGGCTTGTTTCTCTAAAACTGGTCCTTTGAGAAATAAATTTTGAGTTTCTTGTCTTCTTAGCACACAAGAAACAATATGGAAATTTATTAAAATAAATCATAGAAGTAATTTTCGTATAAAACTCCAATCCTAAAATTTGCAAAACATTTGAGCCAATTTGGACAAGTATTAAAGAAGTTATGATCTTTTTTCTATTAGTGTTTCTCTGTCTATCTATCAAGCACATTATGAAGAAATGGAAGTAAGATAAGAATATTTTCCTCCAACACACATGGATGAGTTATTTTAAGTTCTTAGGGTTGAAATAGGTGGTCTCCAAGTCAATCTTATGCCTTAAGTAACTTCAAGCTTGACAATCTCAACATAATTCTAACTTGGCCTATGCAAAATTGGTGTATGCTCAAATATCAGGTTTGGTTCAATGGTTGGTGTTGTACATGTTCAAGGTGAAGAGATAACATATTAACCTTTTACTCCTACAAGAAAATAATTATGTAATGAAGCCTGGAGTATTTTTTGAAATAAAGTTTGTTTCTTAAGATAAATGGCACCAAACTGCTTAGTACAGTTTTTGCCAAGCAAACTGAAAAGTGAAATGATCTTACAAATATCTTATTTAACCCTAGTATTATTCATTAATGGAAACAATGTTTTCACCTCCTTCAATGCATATATACAAAGCTCATAGTGTCGTAGTTATTTTGTGTGAAGGTACAACTTATAATGCTCTTTGTTTTTCTTGTACAGTCTCATCAAGATAGTTGTTCTTTGTTTTATGCTTTTAAGGATCTCTTCTTTACAAGTTCCTCACTCAAGACTAATAGAGTTTGATTGGTTGATCCCTAAATATTTTCTTATCATGTTTACCATAAAGTGAAGATATGTTAGTAGAGAGTCTACAACATCAGTACAATCTAGCATTGAGAATAAGGTCATGAAATCTGTAACGAATACTCTATGGGAACAAGATATTAAAGAATGACATCCATTTATTGTGTGAATGTACTAGATGAACAAATATGTTGAATGTGTAAATAATTCCTAGAATATGGTGTACATTCTTTGCAAAATAACTTGGTCGTGTTGATCAACCCTACTTCAGAACGGTGTTTTCTTTTAGTGGCTGTCAAGAAATGTTAAATCTATGTGCTTAAATCCAGAACACATTTCTTATTTATACATAAGATAATGACTGAAAATATTGATATTCTCTCTCCTCAAGAAAATCAAGTGGAAATAGGATTTTAACTGTGAGTTTTGAAAGGTTACAAGTCTCAAAACAAAAACCTAAGGTTTGGATCATAAAACCTCAACTATTCCATAACTTGAAAAATCAAAGCACCCCGAGCTATTGAGCAGTATGTCAGTGGTTATATTGACCTCATGAATTATGAGAGTGTTCAATCCTCCTGATAGGTTGTATAGCAATGTTGTTTAACTGAGAAAAATATGAAGATGATTACACTTTGAGAATAGATCTTTGTGTCAGGTCATCCAATAACAGTTTAGCATTCATAATAAAATCCTCAATGCTCTACTTTCCTAGTTGAATTCATAACAAAATGCATTCAAATATATTATATATATATCCATGTTATTAATAATGTCTTTACTGTTGTTTGGAAAACCAACACAAGAATGAGAAGATCACCTATAGTATGTGAATATCATAAAAGAAGACTGTAAAGCTTGAATGGTGAATCAAGGAAGATAAGAGGTCCCAAAGGAAATATGAAGGATATCAATGATGTTTAAAATATTTAAGGAACATGTGGTAGAAAGAAAATTATTCCAAAAGAAATAGGTTTAACGTTAAAATAAAAAGCTAAAATATGGGAAAACTGTTACAAAAACTGTGATTTTAAGTTTTAATGGAATATGATAGGTTAAAAAGAATTTTAGGAGACATTATCATCAATCACCTTGACCAAAAGGAATCTTGACAAGGTTTAAAAAGAAATGAAATCATATCTGCAGCATGACAAAAAGAAATAAAAGGTCTAGAGTCAGTTACATGTGGTAGACAGACATAATGTTGAATGTATAAGACATAGAGTCATGTGAAGAATTGGAGAAATATGAATTTGAAAAGGTAGTATGTTACATGTGTGATAACATATATCTCATCATGTTCCCATTATTGAAGTAATTTTTTTAGAGACTATATAGAAAAGGATGACTGCATTGTGAAAAAAAGATTAGAGTGAGTTTGTTTTAAGATGAAATTATGGTGCATATAAAAGTATGTTAGACTAAGGATTGAGAAGAAAAAAATATAAATATAGTGAGAGATTTAAAAATATGTCAATGCATTATTCAATTAAGAATTCAAGTTTGAAATGTAAACATTTATGAGAAATAAGGAGTGTTTGATGATTTTTTGATACAAATTCCTATATGTAAGCTTCAAAAGGAAGAAAAGGAGGATTGATACAGAGTTCTTAAAGACTGAGTTCTTGACACAGTGAGATTGACATATGATGTGAATCTGAGATAATTATCCATGTTGAATGGTACAGAGATAAGTGCTTCACAACAGATAGTAAGTCTAGTTTGAGATAGTTTCCCTGAAAACATATCCTTCTTGAAGGTTTGATTCTTGAAGTGTGAATCTTTATCATGACAAAAGATGTTTAATTTTGAAGAAGTTGTTTACAAATAATGAAAATATGGCATATCCTAACTATATCATACATGATATCCATACATCATCCATTGAGTTTAATATAACATCAAACACAAGGAATGAGAAGAATAGTAGTTTGGGGACAATACAAAGAAACATAAGTTGAGTAGAAAAGAGTGCAAATATAGTGTTACTATCAGTTGTATGAGACAAAAATTTTGTGTAAAAAACTACTATTGAAAATTCTAAGTTGTAGCTTAGCATTCAAGGTGGTTTTACCTCCTTGTAAGTAGTAACTTACAAAATATCATTTGTGCCTGATGAAATTCTAGGGAGTTGTAGCATAATTGTAAGTTGTAGCTTGCAAAAGGTCAATAGTTACTGAATAAATTATTTTGGGTTTAGAGAATCAAAATTTGAGTTGTGGCTCAACTTGAAATCATTGTAACACATAGGACAAATTTTCCAAAGCTAGTTCTCTGGTTTCAATGGGTTTTCTCCCATTTTGGGTTTCCCACATAAAACATTGTATATTATCTCTTTTTAATTTGCTTTTGTTTGGTTTCATATGCTCTTCTTAATAATTTTTGTGAAGTAGAAATATATGAAATGTTTAAGTAGACACTTATCCACCCCCTCTCAGTGTCCAAGTTTCCAACAATTGGTATCAGAGTGTGGTACTCTGGAATCAAGTCTAACATCTTGGATTAGGTCCTTCTTGAATCAAAAGCATGTTTATTGAATTTATTCCTAGTATTAGTTCAAGAGAAAAATATGTCAGTGAGGATGAAATCTCATATGAAGAGGAAGTAGAGGTAAATATTGAAGCAGAACTGATAAGTGCTCTGGATGAACTACAATATAAAAGGAAAAAGAAAAAGAAATTGAAATTCAAGTTGAAAGAGTATGAAGAGAAGATAAAACTTCTTGAGGAGAGGAAAAAATAGAAAAATGAAGAAGGATTCAATGATCTTGAGGCATAATTGGATTTGGTTTCATCATCTCTCAAAGACAGAGAGAAAATGCATCTAAAAATTTGTACATACTGAAATCTCAAGTTGAATCAATGACAAAATATTTACATGCCAAAGAAGACACCTACATGAGATATGAAGAAGATTTGGTATCTTTGAGAGATGAATTAGAGGAGGAAACATCGAGGCTAAATATGTATAGCGAGTTATTAAAGGGCTTTGAGGTTCTAAATGAAATTATGGATAAATTTAGAAGGCAACATATGACAAAAATCATCTAGGCTTCATTAAAGATCCTATAAAGAAGAGTGTAGATGACAAATATGACTCAAGTAGATAATCAAATGTGAAGAATACTAAGTGGAAAAATTCAATAAGGTCTAAACTTATTAGACAACCCAGCACTTTCAGGTATGAAAGAAACTTTAAAGGATATTGTTATTCTTGTTATGGTTTTGGACATAGAGCTAGGGACTCCATGAATAAGTTTGAAAAATAACACCCATGGAGAAGCTCTAAAACCAAATATGAGAAGAATATAGTGTGTTTAAATTTCCAAGAAAGATGACATGTAGCAAGACACTTTTCAGAGAAAACAATAAGCTAGTCTTGGAAAGAAGAAGACTCAAGGGGCAGGAGATTTATCGTATGTTTCAATTTTCATATACAAGGCCATTTTGTAAGCCACTACCACAAGTATCCCAGATATAATAACAAGTTGAATGAATTTAAAAGGATAATTAAGAAAAATCCAAATATGAAGACCAATCCTAGAGATGTGACAAAGGTAACCATTCCTAAAGGAGCCTCTGGAAAGAAAGAGTTGAAATGGATATAGAAGACCTATGAAGTGCATTCATAAGTTAAGGAAGTAAAGAATGATAAGATAAATTTAAGGAAATAAGGGATAAAATATGTGGTACAATCCCACAAATAATCTCAATAGTAGAAAATTATATGCAGAAAATATTACAAATCTGAAATAAAAGTACAAAATATAAAGAACACAACACAAAGAGATGGTATTTAATGTGGTTCACTGAATTTGGGCTACATCCACTAATAATCTCTTGCTTAGATTTTATTACAAGCCACCTCTTCTCTCAATACATTACCCAGATCTATTTTGAGCTATGCTCAACAAACTCTACAACATTCACACTTGAACTCACACACATCTACAATGTTACATCAACCCTACCATATGCAAAAAATCACATAAATAGGCAAGTTCTTAAGTAGTTTTACAATACCTTGGGTACAAAAACCAAGGTCCAAAACTGTCCCATAAATCTATGGGTAAAAAATCCCACCCATATGAGAAGAGCACATTTCCTGAGATATCAGGGACATTTTTTTAGGCCAAAAAAAACTCTGACGAGAAAACTGTGGATAGTGTACAATAATTTTAGTGTACATTCTTCAAAATTTCCACACATGAGAATAAGCTCCACAACATAACAAGAATTTTACAGGTAGATAATGAAATTTTAATCAAAATATTCAGAGTTGATGATCAAGGAAAGAATAATGAGAGAAAACCAAGGATAAAACATGAAAAATACTCAATCATAATCAAGAGTAATCAAGAAAATGATGCTCTTCAATTATGTCTATCATGCATTCAATCAGTAGGTGATAACTTAAGAGATGAAACTTTCATTACACAAGGTATAGCCAAGGAATTTGAGAAGGTTTCAAAATCTTAAAAAATAAAAAGTAAGTAATCAAGTTCTTTTGTTGACTTTCTATTATTTAGAGTTAATATAAAAATGGTATTTCCTTCTCTAGGCTTCTAGAAGGCATCCATAAACTTAAAGGAAACATATTATACTACTCAATGATATATTTATCTATGAGTCAAAGTTTCCTTCATGTTTGTGTTAAGTGAAACAATTTGTGGAGCTCTTGCAAGTAATTTACAATCAGTTGTTATGAATTTAATTTTTATGATGTTTCCTTGGTAGAAATATCTATCTCACTCTATGGCTAAGGCCTAGTACTTGTCAAAGTAGTTGAGTTCTCTAATTGAGAATTTATTTGAATGTTATGTGGAGTCTTCATACAAAGGTTCTGATGTTCCTATCATTGTTGTCACAATATGTCAAGTCAAAATATTCATTCTTAGTTTGCAAGACTTCTCATGGTCTGTAAAATGGTTACAAATATGTCCCTCTATGTAAGTCGTCAAACAAATGTTAAACCTTGTCAAGTTCACTAACTATCAAAAACGTGTTGAACCAAGATATGTTTCTCTTCTTTGAGTAAAAAGGTCATGATGTCAAGTTACGGTTAATACTGTCAAATTTATCTAAGTCATCTCAGTACAAACGTTTATAAGTCCACAGTTCTATGCAATTGTTGGAAATTCAAAAGGTATGCAATTATTCAGTCAATTTCATAAAGTTTATATAGAGGTTGAGTTCAAATAACATACAAGTTATTAGTTGTTGCATAATAGCATAAGAAGGTAAATTTTGATTGTGCTTTGTGGCATCATTCAAATGTGTTTTGTTTTTTCTTCATGATGAAGTATAAACATGAGTAAAAACCATAGGAAGATTAAACAAAACATATAAAACATAAATAAGGAAGTGTTTATAGGAAAAATAAGTTGGTACCATTCATTAAGTAAGAGAGAGAGAGAGAGAGAGAGAGAAATTTCACATGAAAAACTAAGTATTTGTGATCATGAATTTGTGACTACTATCAAAATGTTCATCTTGGGAATGCATCAGGTAGAGTGCTTATTGATCAAGAATGTGTGAGATGTTATTTGTTGAGAAAAGAATAATTTATACTAGGTTGACTCAAACAGGGAGGGCTATCAAAATTGTCTCTTTAAAGTGGACTTTAACTTGTCAACAACTATGTGTATGATCTTCCATTATCTATTCAAATATTAAAAGGTTGATGACTTCTCATAGTTGGAAATATAAACAAGGATACTTGGAACATTAGAGTGACATCAGAAAAGGGAGAATCCAAGAGTCATTAATTAAAATGAGTGGGAAAAGGCCAAAAGGTTATGAAAGAGATATAATAATATCAAAAACTTCTCTATAACTTGGAATGCTAGTATCTATTGTGGGTATCTTAACACCCTAATTGAGAGGAAAAAATGCTTCACAATGAACCTACAAGAAGCTAGGAAGAAATCAAACAACTTAACCCATTGAAAAGCTTATCTTTCTCTCACTAGAAAAATAATCATAAAAGGATTGGTCACAGAAATCTTTAATGTCAGTTTGGAACCTTAAAAGTATGTACAAGCCAAGGGGAAATCAAAATTCATTTTACAAGTTGATTTGAAATACATCACTCTGTGAGTTGGGGCTTGCTAGTTGATAGACCAGACCAAATAATTATAGTCTAAAATTTGAAACTAATGATGATAGAGAGGTCCTTTAGAAGATTCAAGAAGAAATTTAAAGATTCGCTAGTTAAATATAGAGATATCTTTATCAATTTCATCTAGGAATGTTGTACATAGTGTATACCTAATCAAGTGAATCTTTTTACAAATTAAGTGTTCTTTAAACTTTGAGTTAACTCTTGATACTTTAGAGGAAGCACAAAAGGATTAATGGGTGCTTAAATATGTTTGAATTATTCTCTTAACCCTCCTACAAGTATATTTATATTTCATATTATTGTGGGATAGATCTATTTGAGAATTTAAGAGAAAACATACAAGAGATGAACTAAGAAGAGTTGAACCAGGATTCAATTTCTAAACTTGTGCAACCATATCAGGGGTAGTGAAACGAAACTAAAGAAAGTGAAAATTCAAGATGAGGAGATTTAAAATTTCATAATCTTGGCATGGGAAAATTGTGTTCTTTAGAGTATAAAGGACACAAATGTCAATTTGTGTTGGGAATAAAGAAAGCTAGCAGTCAGATTTGGTCATGGTAAGAATAAATTGATTAATAATGTGGTGTATCCTATAAGGATTGATAGTCATGCTATATTCAGATGAATACCTCCAATCATGAATGTTACAAGTATGTGATAAAGAGGTAGGTTACAATATAACAGGATGACATTTGAGAACCAAGAAGTAAAAAGTTTTTTATTTCAGCAAGAAGATAGTATAGGGAACTTGGAAATCAAGTCAAGATAGGTTGTATACGAAGATAATGCTTTAGGGCATGATAATGGTAACTATTTACTCCATGAATCATGAACACAAGGTAAGAACTCAAATGTTTTCATTTTCTAGTAGAGACAGGTGTCATTAGCCAAGTGGGAATGATGTGCATGGTCTTCATGATGTGAGAAAGGCTTGTAGAAGTTTGTTCAAAGATTTACTAAAGTTTTCATTTAGGGAACATGGTCTTAAAAGTGAATATGACAGAACTAGAGGAAATTTTATGATCTTAAGCATGAGAATGGCCTAAAAAGTGATGCAAAATAGGAATGAAGGAAAAATAAGGAGAGTATCAGTTCATGGGGAGTTTTTTTGGTCAAGAAGAGGTCACTCTAGGCTGATATAGGAGCTCAAAAAAGAGAAACCATAGTTCTATGGGGAGCTTGTAGGAAGGTAAGTTTATTTTATCATGCATAATTTTTTTTCATTTTTCATTGTTTCGTTTCAAGTGCCCTAGGATCCTTTTTCATAAATGTCAAAGGGTGGAGAAGCTGTCAGAAACTATAAGTAGTGATTAGAAGTTGCCGGTTGTGTTTGTCATCAAAAGTTTCTAAGATGTTGCCATCAATAAACAAGGGGAATATTGGTATACCGTGATCATTTATGTTGTCATTAATGTTAAGTGGTATTGATGGAAAAGGAGTGTGTGGTGAAGTGAATCTCAGTCAAAGGCATGAAGGTTGATTGGTAGTGCCTTCTCAGTGGTTCAATGAGTATTCAGGATGGTTTCAGGATAATTTTAGTGATCTACAGGCTTGGTTTGTGAGATAGGAGTCCACTGTAGGCATGTAAATGGTAGTTATGATTATATCATATGTTCTATAGGTCATTATTTATGTTATAAGAATGGGAAAAATATAGTATAGGGTGTATCAGGTCATCTGGTGGATGGTGCAATTGAAAATGGGTCATTTAGGTCGGTTTCTAGATCTGATGAGGTGTGAGAGGTTGGTAGGTGTGAGAGGTTGGTATAAGTTATGACAATATCATGTGATAATTTTATGTTCCTAGGAATTTTTTATAGGGACTGTATGAGCAAAAATAAGGTGCATTTTATCGCTTGGAGGAGAATTTCAATAGTTCACCAAATTTTTCCTTAAGGACTAACAGTTTAGGGTGATGAAAATGAGATAGGATTGAAAGTTATAAGAAAAAATATGGCTAATAAACATATGGAGAGTGTAGAGAGGTTCCTTGTAGTGATTCATGAAAAATTTCATCAAATTCTGAAGAGGTATGTGAAAGTTATGCATCTTTCTCTAAAATTGGTTCTTTGTGAAATGCATTTTGAGTTGCCTTTCTTCTTCGCACACAAGAAAAAATATGGATATTTCTTTGGATAGATCATAGAATTTATTTTCTTAGATAACTACAATCTTGAAATGTTGAAAAACTGTTGATCTAATTTGGATAAGTATAAAATACTTTATAAGCTTTTTTCTATCAGTTTAATTTTTCTCTCTCTCAAGCACGTTTTAAAGCAATTGAAGTAACATAGGATTGTTTTCCTAAAAAATGATTAGATGAGTTATTTTAAGTGGTAAACTATTAAATATATGCTCTCCAAGTCAATATTATGCCTTAATTATCTTCAAGCTTAGTAGACCAAGAACAAGTCTAACTTAGCCTGTGTAAAACTGGTGTATGCCCAAGCATGGGGTTTGGTTCATTGGTTGGTTATGTACAGGTTCAATTCCAAGAGAGAAAATATTAACCTTTTACTCCTACAATTCAATAATTATGTAATGAATCCTATGGTATGATTTTGAAATAAATTTGGTTTCTTAAGATCAAGGGCACCAAACTACTTAGTAAAATTTTTGCCAAGAAAATTGAAAAGTGAAATGATCTTTCAAATATCCTCTTTAACCCTAGTATTATTCATTTATGGAGACAATTTTTTCACCTCCTCCAATGCATATAGACAAATCTCATAGTTCACTGGTTATTTTTTGTGAAGGTATAACATACAATTCTCTCTATTTTTCTTGTACACTCTCATCAAGACAGTTGTGCTTTGTTTTATGTGTGCAAGGTTATCTTCTTTACAAGTTCCTCACTCAAGACTGATAGAGTGTGATTGGGTTCTCCCTAAATATTTTCTTATCAAGTTTATCATAAATTAAAGATATGTTAGTATAGATTCTACAAATTTAGTAAAGTATAGCGTTTATAATAAGGTCATGAAGTCTGTAATGAACAGTTTGTGGGAACAAGCTCTTAAAGAATGAGATCCATTGATTGTGTGAATGTTCTAGATGAAAGAATATGTTAAATGTATAAATATTTCCCAAAAATATGGTGTAGATTATTTACAATAGAACTCATTCATTTCGATCAACCTTTCTTTAGAACAGTGTTTTCTTTTAGTGACTATCAAGAAATGTTAAATTTTTGTCTTAAATCCTACACACCTTTCTTCTTTCTACATAAGATAATGATTAAAACTCTTGATATGCTATCTCTTTAATAACATAAAGTGGACATAGGATTGTAATAATTAGGTTTTAAAGGTTACAAGTATTGAAACAAAAACCTATGGTTTGGATAAAAAAACCCCAACTATACCATAACTTGAAAAATCAAAGCACCTTGAACTCGTGAGCAGTATGTCAGTGGTTTTATTTACCTTGTGAATTATGAGTGTTCAATCCTCTTGATAGGTGGCATAGAAATGTTTTTTAACTAATAGAAATATGAAGATGACTACACTTTGAGATTATATATTTGTTTCAATACATCCAATAGCAATTTAGCATTCATAATAAACTCCTTAATGCATTGCATTCCTAGTTGAAGTCATCACAAAATACATTCAAATAGAGAAGAGCTATCCATGTTGTAAATAACATCTTCATTGTTGTTTGGAAAACAAACACAAGACTGATAATATCACCTACAGTCTGTGAATATCAAAGAATAATATTGTGAAGATTGAATGGCGAATCAGGGAAGCTAAGAGGTCCCAAAAGAAATATGAAGGATCTCAATAACGTTCAAAGAAATTGCTAAAATCTAGGAAAATTGTTACAAAGACTCTGATTTCAGGTTTGAATGGAATATGACAGGTTGAAATGAATTTTATGAGATTTTATCATCAACCACCATGAATAAAAGGAATCTTGACAAGGTTTACAAAGCAATGAAATCATATCTACAGCATGACAGAAAGCAATGAAATCTCTAGAGTCGGTTACGTTTAGTAGACAGTCATAACGTTTAATGTATAAGATCCAGAGTCATGTGAAGAGTTGGAGAAATATGAAGTTGAAAAGGTAGGATTTTAAATGTGTGAAAAAATATATTTCATCATGTTCCAATTATTAAACTAAATTTTTTAGAGACTATATAGAAAAGTATGACTGCACTATGAAAAAGAGATTAGAGTGAGTTTTTTTAAAGAGGAAATTGTGGTGCATATAAAAGTCTGTTAGACTAAAGCCTAAGCAGCCATATATAGAAATATAGTGAGATCTTGAAAAATATGCAGGGTCAGTAGTCAATGAATATATCAAGTTTGAAATGCAAACATTTATGAGGAAGAAGGAGTGTTTGATGAGTTCTTCATATAACAACGTATATGCAAGCTTCAAAGGGAAAAAAGGAGGATTGATACAAAGTGCTTAAAGACTGAGTTCTTGACACAGCGAGATTGAAATTTGATGTAAAACTAGGATAATGCTCCATGTTGAATGGTACAGATATAAGTGTTTCACAATAGATAATAAGTCTAGTTTGAGATAGTTTCCTTGAAAATACATCCTTCTTGAAGGTTTGATTCTTGAAGTGTGAATCTCTATCATGACAATAGATATTGAAGTTTGAAGAAGTTGTTTGTAGATGATTAAAATAGGGAATATCATGACTATATCATACATGATATCCCTGCATCATACATTTATTTTAATACAAAAACAAACATATGGAACCAGAAGAATAATGGTTTGGGGAGAAAACTGAGCAGTAAAAGTTGAGTAGAAAAGTGTGCAAATCTAGTGTCATTATCAATTGTATAAGAAAATATTTTTGTGTGACAAATCATTGTTAAAAAGTCTAAGTTGTAGCTTGGCAATCAGGGGGTTGTTTCCTCCTTGTAAGTAGTAACTTAAAAAATATTAGTTGTGGCTGATTAAATTCTATGGATTTGTAGCTTCCTTGCAAGTTGTAGCTTGCAGAAGGTCAGTAGTTTCTAATTGAATTATTTTGGGGAAATTTGAGTTGCAGCTAAACTCTAAATCATTGTAATACATGAATTTTTTGATAAATCTAGTTCTCCTATTTTAGTGGAGTTTTCTCCCATTTCGGGTTTCCCACCTAAAACACTGTGTATTGTCTCTCTTTCATTTTCTTACGTTTGGTTTCATATGCTCTTCTTAACAAGTTTTGTGAATTATAAAGATATGAAAATTTTAAGTAGACACTGATTCACCCCCCTCTCAGTGTCCAAGTTTCCAACATTCACTCATCACGGATAAGGTGCACATGTTCCTTTATGCATTTTCCACACTTTTACATGCTTTTTACATACTTGGATCAAATTTTTCATACACATGACTTTGAATAATATTTTTCTCTTCTTATTTTTAGGTTTTTCCTTATGGGAAGCATGAGTCACATCATCAAGCATCAAGAAAAATCAAAATTAGGTAAAATACATCATATACACATACAATTTCACCCCGAGGGTCACTTCCTCTTCTCTAGCTTCCACGCTTCATATTATTGACTTCACATTTTTTATTTTCTCCTCGACATGCTTTTCACCATCAATCTACATTCCAATTATCATGTATGCATCTCTTATCTACTTTATGTTATTGATAATTCTCTCAACAACATAAATTGGGGGTAAATGTAGACACTAAATCATGCACTTTAGGTACATTTCTAGGTCATAGTCACATACCACTATTCATATGATTCCTAAGGAGAATAGTACTAATTGACCACTATCTTTGGCCTCTTTTATTTCTTTCTAGTTTCTTTCTTGGTCTTATACACCCTTTTGCCTAGTCTGACTTTCAAAACTTCAGTTTTTCTGAGTCTAGACATCAACACCCAACCAAGACACCAGCACCTAGGTGCACCCATCCCCTTTTGGTGCCCTTGATTTCTTTTTATCTTGCTCGTATATTTTGGGTCCTTTCTATCTATTGGGAATCTTATTTTCTTGGTGGTAAGCCTTTTAGTGGTTAATTATGAAATTCAAACAAGGGAATCATATAAATATAAATCTATCTAGCCATAATAAAGGATGAAGCACTAAGTATATATTATCATCACCTAAGGTTACATCTAAGAGAATTAAAAAATCCATCTACTTTCACACAAGGGATAAGGGACTGCATTCTTTTACATACAATTCATAGAAGTGGAATTTCATTTTTCCATGCACACATCTATTTACATATTCTACATCTAGTTGTTGCTCGATATCAAGGGAAACTTGCACAAGATCCACTTAGGGATAGATTCTACACACACACAGAACTACATGGAGTATGAAATGTAGTACAACACCTAGATAATAAGTTCACTCTGTCAGGTGACCACCAGGGTCATTTTGACTCCCCATTTACATATTTTCTTTTTAGGATTTGATGTGTTTTGGGGTTTTCTAGGTTCTCTTTCTCTTTTCATGTTACATGTGAATCTTGTGGACTTAGTGTGGTATACAGGTGATCAAAAACATATAATTATGACACATTTGTGACCCAAAATAATTTAGAACACAAGGACCTCCGAGGAAACTAGTTCCCAAATCGATTCACCAGAGCCTAGGCACTCCTGACTTTCCGTAGGTGCTACTTTTCGGCCTCATTAGAAACTCGCATAGTTTTATAGGTTCATTTGCAATAGGCTGCCTTCATGTTCTAGTATTTTTCCATTTTGGTATATTCCAGGATTAATTATGAAAGTAACTAAGTATTTTATCCGTCCACTTGAACTTAGGGTTTAAATTTATTAGCTTACTTGCTTGCATCCAATATGTACTTTATTTTTTATCATTTTGTGGTGACTTTGAAATTATAATTTAGAATTTATTTTCAATATTTGTTAAATCACCTATCACCCACCATGTCTACATCTATGAGTAATTCTTCTCCATCTTCCATGGCTCCTGTCGATGCTACATCTGACTCCACCCCCACATATATCCTTGATCATGTCGTCTAATAAGATAATTCTAGCACTGATGATTCTGATGATGAGGCTGATGTTGTAGAGCTTAACGATTACACATTACACAATCTTAACTTTACTCTTATTGAAATAGATGAATCCTACTTTAAGGATATATTTTTCTGTTGTCCCTGGTGAATATCAATTCAAGAATCCTCCTCCTTCCACTAATGCCATGATACCTTTTCAAGGGACTATACATACATTATACATTTTATCACCACCTTAATCTCCCCAAACTCATTCTATGTCGCACCTTGATATATTCACATACATTCTCTTCATCAGTAATTCTTATTGGCCTCATATTCAATTTGACCCTACTTACTTTGAGACTTTTTGCATGCATGATGGATTAACATGTCTAGGATTAGCACTTATCAATATTCTCCCTCTACCTCACTCTCCTCACTTATATCATCGATGTATATTTATTATTGTGTCCTATGGCCTCCACATATTCCATTTATCGGTATTCCTTGCATGCACTCCACGTCCCTCTCCATTCAAACTTGGACCATCTTGGCTAGATTACATTGGTGGCACATTGGATCCAAATCATACTGATAACACATTTCCTATGCCTTTTGGCCGTATATCTATTTTTAATGACTCAATCTTGGGCTATACTCAAAATATAACTCGCTGGAATGCACACAATTGTCCACAACCACCTTTTACTATGAATAATATGAACTTGCATCACATAGGATCTTTATAATATCAACCACACATTATTGCTTACCAAGTCTCTAATCCAAATCCTATCGGTTACGACCATGACACTGATTATTTCTAGATGATTTTACTTGATCCTTCTCTACATCATATTCTCAAGGGGGATCATGCTCTTTCCACCCTCCCATCAATTTTAATTTTATTTAATGACTACTATCACAATTTACGCTTCGTTCTTCACATCTACTCTCTGCTCACACTTTTAACCCTTCATACATGCATTATATTGTCATTACTATTTGATGTACCCTATTTCCATGGTTCATACTCAATTGTTGAGGGTATAAATCTAACATGAACCTCACCACATTCACTTTTCAAGCTCTATGCTTCATGATCTATCTTTCTAGAAAATATTCTCTAACCATTTTCTTATGACACACTCGTGTTCTATGGTTCATTCTTGATTATTGAGGGGTATTTTATGAATGAACCTCATCTCATACACATCCATTAGGGGGAACGATGCTCCTATAAAATTCACACATTGCATACCATTCCATCACAGTAATATTGCATTTACATATATTTTTTGTATCTACTCTTACTAGCTTATTCTACTTACATGTTACACTTTGTTTTCCATGCTAGATGGATTCTTAGTATGCCATCATCTTTCTACATATACACATGTGCATTCACCTTGTCTTTTGTGGTGAATGCATATCTCTTACAAATTCTTACACACTATAATAATGTTTGGTAATGTGCCCATTACTTGTCCCACTGAGGCCCCTGAGGGCATCTACTTTTATTACTCTCACATATTACAGGTGTTATTATTTTATCATTTACTACTTCTATTTTCCAGCACATTACTTCTCATTGATACACACAGTCCTTGGAATACTATTTATATTTTTAACATTCTAAAAGATGCTTCATGTTTAGAATTTTCTTTGCAGGACTATATGCCACCATGGTTATTTGACACATTTTTCTTGACTATATGCCTTATGTCTTGTTTGATCATTATATGCTTTTCACCGCTTCGGCCTTGATTGTCTTGTGACAATATGAGCAATGTGCCATATTTGAAACCCACTTTTTGTGGTCCATTTTATTTCCACATTTTCTTGATACATTGAATTATATTACATGCTTGTCACTTTTTCTACTAATACATGTTACTAGCCACTTTTTTTAAATGTTCCTTAGTTTCTACCATACAAATCCCCTACTCCCTGTAGGTATCCACTTTAGATAAACAATAGGTCCTCTCCTTTGGGCCACATTCTCCTACAAACATTGCATGCACCCAAAACGAGGGGGGATGTACATGGGGTGAACAAATCACCTCTACAACAACTCCTAACTATAGTTAAGGTCAACAAAGTATAAGAAAAAAATAGAAACACAACAATCGAGTGGCCCAGAATATGAATTGGATCTAACACACAACACAGACACCTGTGCCTAGACAAGATAGTAGCGCTTGGGCACCTGTGTCTTTCCCTGACTGCTAATGTACTAGGAGAAGATGCTTACATCTTCTCATATTATCACAGATCACATAAGTCTTCAGATTAATTCTATAGTTACATGCACAATCCTCCAGTCATAGAATGCATTATATCTCCTACAATTAGCATAATCAGAACAATCAAAATAAATAGAAACTAATTTAGGACAATAGGAACAAAATAGATACAATATTTTTAGTGGTGCTTGTTGGGAAGAGTCATGGATGGAGAGTAAAACTATACCTCACTCCCCAACACTTGTTCTTTGGCGTGAGATCACCCACAAAACTCACACTTGACATGAGATCACACAAAACACCTCACACTTGGCATGAGATCACCTAAAAAACTCACTATTGGATTGATATCACCCAAAAAAAATTACTCTTCATAGCATTTCAAGACACCTTTCTATCCTTTACACTCTTTTACATTAGGTGCACACTTTCCTTTACTACTACTTTTACATACTTTTACACACTTTTACATACTTTTCCATACTTTTCATACTTTGCTCATATTTTTCATATATAGAAATTTGACTACTCTTTCACTCTTGTTTTGTAGGTGCATCCTTAATAAAAAATAAGAAGCAACCAACAACAAAAAATACGAGCACAAAAACATGTATAAGCAACATATACGCTTCACCCCTATGGTCACTTTCTTTTCCTATTATCCACTCTTCACTTTACAATCACTTCATGCTTCACTTGTCCACTCAACACGCTATTTACCGTATGCTCTACAAGATCATAAGGTAAGCATATCTTATCTACTTTATGTTATTGAGTATTAACTCAATAGCATAAAGTGGGTGCAAATGTAGACACAAAATCACGTATATTGGTACATTTTTAGGTCCTAAAAGCATACTACCATTCATATGATTCATAAGAAAGAAAACTAGTGGTTGACAACTATCTTTGGCCTCTTTTTTGTGTCTCTTGTTTTCTATTTTGTCTTACACACGCTATAGTCCATTCAAAACTTAACTCATTTATTTTTCGTGGCTTCAAACACTAGCTTCTAGCCAAGACAGCAGCGCCCAGGCACTCTTGTCCCTAATGGGTGCCCCTGACCCTTTTATACCTTACTCTTTTTGGGACTCTTTTATATTTTGGGAATATTTTTCACTTATGGTTCATCCTTCCATTTGCCAATTATGAAATTCAAAAAAGGGAATCATATAAATGCATAGTTATGTGTTTGAAATAAATAACCAAGCACTAAGCATTACTATCATAACTTAAGCTTGCATTCCAAAGGCAAAAAAGTATTATAAAGGCATCTGTCTAGCACTCACTCAAGGGAAAATGGCTGCATCAACTTTGCATACATTACATAGGAAGGAGAAGTTAATTCTATTCCATCCACACATTCTACTACATTGTTACATTCTAGTTATAACATTTTATCAAGTATATCTTGCACAAGGGAATCCTAGGGAATCATTCTTACACACAGACACAAGAAATACATGGAATATAAGATGTAGTGGAGTGCTTAATCATAAGTTCACTCTCAAGGTGACTGTCAGGGTTAGTTTGACTCCCCATTATACATTTTTTGTTTTTAGGTATGATTTGGTTTGTGGGATTATGTGGGTGAACTTATCTTTTGCATGTTACAGGTGCCTTTGGAGATCCAGGAGAGACTACCAGGTGATCAATAAGGAATAATTGTGACACCTTTGTAACACAAAAAATACCATATCTGAAGCTTTTACACATTCACAAGCACCCAAATATAGTCATTAGTGCCAAGGTGCCCCTGTCTGGAATCATTCGTGAACTTTATAATTTACAGAGATCAGTTACGACATTGTTTTCATCTTCTTCATCACTTCTCCTTTCCTAGATCATTTTTCAGATTGCACAGATATCAACTAAGTCCCCTATCTCTCTCTCTCTCTCTTTCTTAGGGTTACATACTTTACATGTTATTTTAATTGTGTCATTATTGTACTTTATTATTTGTACATCATTTATCATATCAATTACTCTGCAATTAGATTTAATTCAAATTTAGTTATATCAACACCATGATAACAGCATCAACAGTGACAAGGGTTGGTTTTTGATCAATACATGGAAAATGGTTGTTACGGGCCTCCCTAAATACCTAATATTTTAATTTTAATTTGTTGAAAAACATAATTTTATAATTACTAGTTTCTTTCATTTTTACCTTACATTATTTTTTCTCTCTTACTATCATTATGTGTCTGTGTGCTAGTTATTTTATTTTCTTACATATTTAAATGCAGCATATTCACTCTTATAATTTCCCTCATAATTTTTTTAATTCCTCCTTCATTTTTGTACTCTTATTCTCAAAGTGTGTTTATTTATGCCTTTTCACCTTTTATTAATTTTCACTTTCTAACCAACTTTAATTATTTTCCCTCCATATTTATGTTTATTAAGAAAATGTTTTCAACAATCTTATCATTATATTATTTTTGTCCCTGATGATGGGTCCAAATTAGTGACCTGAAATGTTGGAATTTACTAAATTCATACACAGTTATCCAAATAAAATTAGTACCATGTAAAACTATGGAAATCTCATAAAATCAACCTAAAACATGTGGTAGGAATATTCAAATAAACAATTTTCTAGGAAAAATGTGTCGGCCCAACCTGAATGTCGATACGGTCCCACAAATCCTTGGTAAGATCAAACCTACTTATCAGGAAAAGTGTGAAAGAAACATTTAGGCTCTTCACAATTAATTCTACCAATGGGTCAGATTATCTCATTCAAAAAATACCAAATCTACATGGGAGGACCAGGAAGCTCCACCTAGATAGGTATCCTAAGCGACACCTAACTAGAGTAGTTAAAATTGGGTATCCAACATGAAAAAAAGCAAGGTGTTACCTAGATACCAACATGTAGTCCATGAAAATAAAGCTTCAACATGAGAATGTTCATGGCAATAAAATAGTTAGAATCCCTTAGTGAGATTACACAAACTAGTGACCTAGATACCACTAGACTCCCAGTGGTTCTTAATCCATCCTTGAGGCAAGGATTATGAGAAGATACAACCATAGAATTAGGTTATCATACAATTGATACTATAATATTTAACCACAAAATCAATAAACTTGGTAACTATTACAACATCAAGAGGCATTTTAGGGTTATTACCTTGTTGTAAACTTTTGGAACAAATTTCTTTATGTGTTTTGGAGCCATTGTCACCTCCACTAGAAATAATAGTTTCTATAGATGGTTGAGAGGACATTATATAAGTGGACCACTGCCAAAAAATAATGACTTAATATCCCAAGGATGTGACCTTAAATCTCAAAAAAATTCTGGAATGGTGCAAGAGGTACTATTAGCATTGAAAAAACCGTAGCAGATCCAAAGTTGTCTCTATCCTTTCCACTTCATCCCTTATTTAAAATTAGTTGTTTATATTATAACCTTTTACACCATTAAACCACAATCTATTAAACATTCATACCATATGTGGATATTATACTTTCCATTTTTTAATTTATCCATTTGAAAATAATGTCCAAAACATATTATAAGGGAATAAGGTAAATGCATACTTCATCTTCGATTTGCCTTATATTGGGAAAGGTGTTAGAAATAAATTTATAAAAACGTGGTCAACATAGACTACCCATAAACTATCCACATACCACTAATTAATATTTGGTAGGTACATTACATTTGCACATAATGCATATATCACAATTGGAAACACTTTTTTGTATTTATAGATTTAAATCAAACACAAGCATAAGGCAATCATTTTCTATTCTAAATTGTGTGTGTATATTTGATATGATATCAAAGTAGATTGTGAATGGGTTGTATATGAGAATTTTGAGATTAGCTTAGTGTGAATGAAAGATGTTTTTAATAGAGTAAAGGAAAGTGTTCTCATTTGTGAAAGAGAAGAGTATTTTCAACATAAAAAACAAGCTCTTACAAACAAATTTTAAATACTTAGAGGCTAATCTAAGGAATTCAAATATTGATGCCAAGAAGACACCAAAAAAAACTCAAAGTTGCTAGAAATTTTATATTTTTCCTTGGGGATGGGAAAGAACTGTGTAAGGTTACTAGTTATTATATGACTTAAATGTCATTGTTTTTATGTTAATTTTTTATATATGTTATTTTTTTAGAAAATATAAAAAAAATAGTTTTAAACGGGGACCAAAAACATGCATACATAATAGAAGCAAGTTTTTAAAAAAACACCAATGAATCCAAGGAGGTAGATTCAAAAAATCTTGACAACTAGGTGCCCACATAATAGATCCAAAATAAATAGTTTGCGTATTAAAAATAGTTTTTAAAGTAACTAAACCAAGACCATAAACAAGAAAAAAAACATAAAAGATAAGGGTTGCAAAAATCTTTCCATTACTTCTCGGTATCCCTGCTTCGGGTCTTGAAGCTTGGACCGCCATCTTTTGAACCAACCACTTGATAATGACTCTCTCTGAGTATTTGACCTCTTGATTTAAGTCTGGGTGACAACATTAAGCTCATCTTAAGAATTACCCTAATTTTTGACCACAACCATACCCAAGTTGTCACCTGTATCCATCTCATCACTGTCAAAAGAACTCAAACTCAACTTCATGTTGTTTTTGGCCTCCTCATAAGCAACCTAGTTTTGAAGAAAATAAATTAATTTATATTGCATAACATAATTCGCTTGAATCCCTATGATGGTTATATTCTAGGTTTCTTACAATATTTCAACTCATGTATGAGGTTTTTGTTGATAGTGAGAATGACATATGTTGTGGACTCAACCCTCATAAGTCTGTCCTCAAAGTCAGCAAGCTCTTAATCCCTCTTGCTAGAACTTTCCCCCAAATTCCTAATCCCCTTAACACCCTCAATAGAATCAAAGGGATCAACACAATTTTTATTCTTCTTTATTTTATTAAGGTGAGAAGTAAGGGTTTCCTAATCAGAATCCTGGTCCTTGACTTGATTAGGGATGGAAAGTTTACTTCTTTGGACCTGAAGAAGAATGATTCCTTGGTGAAGGGGAATATCCACCTTATTTTTCTTAAAATCCTTGATAGTCGAGAGGAACGACCTATGGAGGAATAAATCTAAGCTCATAATTTGGTCATGGTAGAGAAAATTAAGGATGGACAGGTGGTGAGTATAGATTTTATGGAATTTGACTTCAAGATTGAGATATTTCATAATAACCAAGTAGACATCAACCCATCTATCTTATACGAAGGTACGAGTAATACCATCATCATATGTAATAATCTTTTCTCTAGCTTTAAAGAAAGTAGCAATTTCATGTTTCTTTCTAGATTTTTCTTTTAAAAAATTAGGCCTTCGGTTTTTAACCCAGTGATCTCAGCTACAGAATTCTCAAAGACATAAATATAAACCCCTCTAAAAATAAAACCTCCATCCTTCTAGAAAATCAAAATATCAACAGAAAGGCCGAGATCATTACCTTGGAGTTGACGAATGTATCTAGTGAGACCACCTTTATGCAGAAATTTCCAAAGAGCCAAATCATTCTTGAGGTGAAGAAATGTAGATGGTTCAGTACACAACCAATCACCCCCATGAAGCTAGCAAGCAAGTTGATGTTTTTTGCATAGACACTAGAACTCGACTAATAGAAAATGGAGAAAAAATAAATGAAATGAGAAAGGGAGATTTTCCAAAAAGGAAAATTCATTTCACAAACCCAAGCTTATGAGATAAGGGTTTCATCATATCAGAGCCTCCCAATTTGTGTCTTCATTTATCATTTTATTAACTTGTCCCCAAGGGATACGTGTGCTAGTCCACTTCACCAAATCTGCCATGGCATTACCTTTCTCAGCCAACGCATCTGTCGGCTTTTTCCTATCATGGTACATGTGTTGAATGAACACATGTTCAAATGATGTGAGCATGCCACATGCCTCAATTATCAAATGATTTAGCTTCCATCCACATTTACTACTATCTTTGAGGGAATTAATAATTCACATCAAATCACCTTCAATGATTATATTTTTAAGCCCTAAGTATTTACCCATTTTAACACCCCAAAGCATATCTCTTTCTTCATCCACATTGTTAGAGTGATTTCCTATGGGTCCCACGTGGGATCCTAAGAATCTCCAGCTATGATCCCGAATGAGGCCACCACCACTAGCCACTTTATCATTAACCCAATTCAAGATGTCAAAGTTGATCTTGAAACTTCCTTCGGGTGGTTTATTCCATTCAACATCGTGTTTCAACCTTCTCTTCTTAGTGCTAGATAAAATAATGTCTATCCTTTTAATAATGTCCTCCTCTCACTCAGAGCTAGTGTGAACATGTTTTGTTTTAATAATCCAAGAATTTTCCTTCAAATCATGTGTTATTTTATCAACAACCTTTCACAGCCTCACCAATTTTTTCCTGAAGATCCTATTGTTGCGTTCAATCCATATACCCCACAAGACATGTGACAGAGGTAGTTTCCAAATTTTATTGACCATATCATTCTTAAATTTGAAACTCCACTGCTCAAGTAGAAGGGCCACATATTTCGAAAGGACCAATTGGATTTTTAAAATGTAGAGGATCTCAACAAAAACTTGATACGAGAAAGGGAATTCCAGAAACAAGTTACTAATCGATTCTTAATTGTCCATGCATAAACCACATTTTTTTATGATTGTCATTCCCCTATGTATGATTCTATCCATAGTTATTATCCTACCTTTTATAACTTCCTAGAAAAATATATTGATCTTGGGGATGAGAAACTTGTGCTAGACCTTCCTCCAAAAATCACTTTGAGTAAAGGTTATCAAAATTTGACAAGAAACCTGATTTAACTTTGTAATTCCCAGTATTCATGATTCTCCATATGATCTTATCTTGGAAACTGTCCAGAGGAATGTATATGTCATTAAGTTTCCTATTTAAATCATGAAAAGGTTGGATATTGTTAGAGTAGGTATTTACCTTAGCTCATGTTCACCTAGGTACATTATTTACCTTTATTGTATTTATCCTCACCCACTTATGTGTGTGGATATTTCTTTTTATTTATTTAGATATTATGAGATATTATCTAGTTGTTAGGTATAGTTCTTTCCTTGATCTATGGTATTGACTAGATCCTTGATGTCTAGTTCTCCCCTAAATCTATGGTCTTGACTAGTTATTTGATGAATAGTTATTTCCTTGATTTATGGCTTGATCTACGACCTTGACTGGTTCTTAGATTGTTATTCCTTTCCTATTTAAGAAAGGCCCATTCTCAATGTATTGCATTGAGTTCCATAATAATATATGATATTGCTTCTCATTTGTTTGCAAAGGTTTATGTAAAGTTATTCTAACGAATTTCTTTCATCTTATAGATCATGGTGTTTGATTAGCATCTGTGTTCTTGGCTTAGTACAATCTGTTTATCATTCCTTTTAGATATCACCATGATAGATTAATGGGGGAGAATAGGAATCCATCTCTAGTCATTGTCCCAGTAGTTACAAACTAGAGCTCCCCACTCAATAAAAAGGACCTGTCATAGCTCACTCCATGGTGCTAACAAATTGATAGAAACATCCTCTAACCAAGGATTCTCCTAAAAATTTATCTGAGGCCTATCACCAAGGTTCCATTTACACCCTTTGATAAGTAGCTTCTTGGTTTGGCACAGATTGTTCTATAAGATAGATCCTCTAGGAAGATCTAAATAACTGAAGACATCCAAAGTTTCACCAAAGCGAAGAAAATATTTTTCCTTCATAATTTTAATCTAGATGCCTTCTTCTCTGTGAAGTCTCCGTCTCACCTTAGTAATGATGGAATGGTTCATAAACTAAATGTTCTTTAGCCCCAGGTCACCCATGTATTTCAATTGAGTAACCTTTTCCTAGGAAACCAAAGGGATTCTGTTTTTATCCTCCGATCCAGTCCAAAGGAAAATTTTCTTGATACCTTCAATGGCTTTCTTGAATCTATTTGGGATAATGAAAACATACATGATGTAGATAGGTATGCCTTATAAACTACTCTGAAGGAGTTGAGATTTACCAGCTTGAGAGAGTAAGGATCCTTTCTATGAATCCACATTCTTATGGAATCTCTCAATAAGTTTATTCCAACCACCTTCCTCAATTTTTCTCCCACATAAATGTATTCCCAAATACAAGTCTCGAAGCTTTTGATGGTATAGTCTAGGATAGTGGCTATTCTATACTATTTTTATTCATCAACATTTATGAAGTAGAAAGAACTTTTCCTAAAATTTATTTTATGTCTGGTAGATCTTTCATAATTATTGGTGATACCTTTGATAGTCTTGGCTTCTTAATCAACATCTTATCCTAGAAGAACCGTATCATCAATGAACTACTGTAGACATTGGTTCTCCATGTCCTAGGAAACTTTGACTCCTCGCCACTAATGATCTAGTTTAAGTCACTAAACATTCTTCTGAAAGTGGTAAAATCCTCCCAAAGTTATCTTATACCCACTTTCATGTTGGGGGCATAGATATTTGACAAAATAAACTATTTTCTAGTATTGACTTCTGTAAATGAAATAGATACATGGTTTTGAATATTGATAAGGGGGAAACCTTCCAATATATCTATTTTCCACAAGCACAATAACCCTCTAGAAGCACCAGTTGATGGTTGACAATGAAATCTATATTATTTCCAAAGAATAGACTGAAAAATCTCTCATCATATTTTCAATCATCTTGGTTTCTTGTACCATTATCACGTCAAGTTTCTCTTTAAATTTCATATCCCTCATAATCATATGCTTATTGGGCTGATTTAAGCCCCTAATATTCCAATAAATGCAAATCATTTATGGTGGAAGGATTTATTACCTATATTTAATGGTTTCTGATGATCCTCCATGATGTATTTCTTTGTTGCCTTGTCCCTTTTTTCCCTTTTCGACGGTATTCTTGGTGAGGCCTTATTAGCCCCAACATACTCCTTAGATCTGGCTCTAGCTGTTTGTATCTAATTTGGGGATGGCCTAGACTTGGAGATGTGAAGATGTGACTACACATTAGTTGGACTGTCTTTTACTCCTTTTTTTTCTTCCATACTTCCATTTTGTGTTGCTTTCTTAACTAGACTAACTTTGGATCCTTCCTTACCCTCCATGATACTAGGTTGGATCACTTTCGTCATCATATCCAAAGCCTCATGTTCCTGTTAAACATCCTCCTCCACTGTGGAGATGTCCTCCAAATTAAAATCCAACATTTTATACATATTGCTTACCAATATTGTTTCCTCCAGTCTTTGGGCAAATAAAATTTTCTTCGGTGAATTTGGCACTATTGATCCAATTATACTATCTTCTTGGAAGTCTTTGAATACTTTTGTATCATCTTCAATGATAGATTATTTGACCACTTCCATGTTGTTTTCCTTATTCTGAACTTTTGTTTTCAAAGTTTTGTCTGGGTATTGCTCTTTGGTGACTTGATCCTTAGTCTCAACATGATTGGGTATCTACCTCTATGAATGGTTGATATTTGATGGTCCACTTCCATTTGGTGGCATAGATCCCTTACCTTTCAAATCCTCCTTACTAACATTGTTAGTCTTCTTGAGTTGGTATTTCTAGGCTGCCTCTTCTTTTGCATTAGGAAATGTCTTGAGATTGTGACACACTTTAAAGTAGGAAAAACACATAAAGGGGGTGAACTGATAGTCAATTTTTTTATTGTGAACTCCCTAGGGAGCCTTGATCTCAATGTTTCTTGGTAGTGGTGTTTATGGGACCACATTAACATAGAACCAAGAAAATAAAAGACTTGTTCTCACATAAGTGACTGGATCAATTATAATCAGGGCACCTATAGCCTTAGAAATCCCTTGCAAAATATCTAGGTCATAGTATTCCAACGAGATCCCGGGAAGCCAAGCCCAAATAGATTATTCTTTGATAACTATCTCTAGAGGATTGTTTCTTGGCTGCCATTTTTGAACCAGGACCACAACATGTCCCATCAAACAAGGAACTCTAGTTAAGATACTTAAGAAATCCTCCTCCAGGGAAAGATGAATACTAAAGAAATAATTAGCATAGGTCACTATTTCCATCGATCCTTTGGGCGTCCATTTTCTAATAGCCCATTTCCTAAACTCTTCAATATTGGGTTTGTTACCAGGAATCTTGTCTAGGATGGTATTACACATTGACGACCAAACCTAGTTGACTAGGGATTCTGGTATTTCTAAAGAGACATTGTTTTCATTGCATACAAGGTTAAGAAAAATAGAAGGTACCTATTTAATGGGGGCTCCAGCTAACTGCCATGCCCACATGACTGGGGGACCCCTATCCATCTCCACTGTGTCCCTTTCCATGGTAAATTATGCATCCTTTCTATCTACATGTAGATCCCCTGCATCAGGTACCTCGTCATCTTCCCACTCAAAACTAAATTCAAAAACCGGCGCTCCAACGTTCACTCTCGCTCCAACCATATGCTATTAAAAGTATGCTTAAAAAAATAATATAACGTCTTTTTGATGAGTGTCATTTGAATGTTCCAAAGTTGAAAGTTTATGGAAAATGTTTAGGCATGCAGATGTCTTTTAATTTTTTTATTAAAACCACAAAAAAATTGATAAATGGTTTAATATTTTTTTAAATGAGAATTGGCTTCATATGAAGGATATTTTAAAGGATTTGAAGATTTTTAAGGAACATTTTTAACATTGAGGATTATTTTGTTTGATTTTACTTATTTTTAGCATTATGGCTTCAACTATATTTTTCCCTAATTGTAAATTAGACTAAAAAATATATTTTATATAGAAATATAAGATAAAAATGTGTTACTTGCAAAATATTAGTGGGAATTTGTGGAAGAAAAGAAAAAATTATGTGCTTATTATAGAGAATTATCTCAATACGAAAGAGAGTGTAATTAAGCCTTACTTGTTATTGGTATGTCTGTTGCTGATGAAATCATCCCACAAATTGAATATATTAATAATTCAAAAAATGCATGGAAAACACTTAAAGAAATATTTGACAAGCCTATAAATACTAGGATTTCGCATTTAAAGAAGCAATTACAAAATAAATAAGAATAACAAATGATTAAAAAGTGAAAAATCATGTCAAAAAAATGAAGGATATAAAAATCAAGTCAAAGGTTATGGGAGAGAAATTTGAATATAAATAATTAGTTGAAATAAATCTTTAGAGTCTCCCCACAATGTATGAATACCTAATCACATGCTTAGAATTTGTTGATAAAATTTAAGATCTAACATTTCAAAAATTAAGTGGTTACTTTTTGTAGGAAGAACAAAGATTTAACCATGGAGAGGAAAAAATAAGGAAAAAAAGCATAAGATCAAGTGCTTCAATTGTGGAAAATTGACACATTTTCAGTGGGAGTGTACCAAAAAGAGGCCAAAGATGTCAAATTGATCAAAAAAATAAACAATAAAATGGAAAATTTAAGAAACTCATTTTGGTAATTCAAAACCTACAACCTAAATTGTACAAAAATATTACATTAGTTTGCACTTTCTCAATTTTAATAATCATATTATGCCTTGCTATATATCACTCATATTTTCTTTCACATTGTTGTCCTGTATTTTCACATGGGAAAAATTCACTCGAAAACAAGACAATTATACAATAATGTTAAAATTTTAATGTACTTCTACCTACACTCCCAGATCGATCCACCCCTCAATGTCAAGTCTATTATTTTCCTTTGATATTCCATCTATGATATCATTGGTCCTCCCCTAGTTCATTTCGTAACAAGAAAAATCATCCAGGAACTTTTGGAGCAGTATCTCTCGAGGCATTTTTCAAGCATGATTAGGAGGGGATTTTGTCATCCTTTCTAAGTTAGGTACACCATCACCACAGTGAAACAAGAGACTTATATGCATCATGGAGGCATATTCAAGTTTCTAATTCATTTTACGACTGATTCAGGGAAAATCTGGAAAGGATTGAAGGTTTAGGAGCCAGGTCACTAAAAGTTGGTTTTTGAGGCCTAAAGAACTTGCACATAAAGAAGCACCTGATCTTCAAGGAATATTTCTAGGAGCTCCAAAATGAGATATGTTCCAAAACAATATATCATTGGCAATATCTTTCAGTCCCCTACATGGTGGAGAAAATATATAATCTTCAAGCACCATGCATTTTTTAGTCCATCTCATTATTTCCATGAAGAAAAAGAAATCCTAAGAACAACAGAGACATTTGGAGGTGTTGAATAAATAATCAGGTCATGAAACCACTCATATTTTCCTTATATGGTAATTTTCATGCAAAATCATATAAATAATCTCCCTCAAACTCATCTAAGAGCTCAAGATATTACCTTCTCAAATTGGCCCTCAAGGTACTTATTTCAATACTTAGCCATTTCCACACCTAGGAACATGTCAAGATGAGGATGAGGTGAAATTTTCACCCATTGCACCAAACATAAAGTTAAAATGGGTAAAAAAATGCACCCTCCCCCATTCTTCCTTTTGGTCACCCACATGACCCGAAGACTTCCCATTAGCCCCTTTAACCAATTTGACCTTGCTTACCCACCAACCCCCACATGCTCACCAAGTGTCACAAGGAGGATAAGGCACATTTTTTTGTACACATTGCACCAGAAAAAAAATTAAAATGGTGCAAAAAATTTGCACCCTCCCCCTCTTTAGCCTCTAGTTTCATCATGAGACCCTCCTCCAGCGCAAAAGTTCTAAAGTTTAGCCCCCTCCTCCAATGCTTAAATTAAATGGATGATTTCCAAGTGTTTCCATGAGGCTAAGGTGCATGTGTTTGCACTCATTTCACCAATCACAAGGTTAAAATGGTGAAAAAAATTTCACGCCACCTCTTCCTCTCAAAATTCAACACTTTATAAGCAAACACTTAGCAATTTTTTAACATTCCATCCCCCATAACCTCCATATGCTGCCAGAATGTTGGAGAACTTTTTCTAGAGCTTGAATCCACCATTTTTGTCCTTGAATAATCACATGAATTCTTCCATGATATGAAAAATAAAGAAAAAATAAAAAACTCCATATTTTAAATGAATGAAAATGAATATTTTTTCCTGAAGAAACCCTAAAGTCCACAAAGAAGAATCGTTCATATCTCACAAATCACCAAATGGATCAACGTGTCATCTTTTACATTATTCTATTTTTATAGGAACCATGAAGACAAAAGAGGAATTTGTTTCATGCATGCCCCATATTATTTATGGGTGAGAAAACCCTAGTTCCTCCATAGAAAAAAATATTTTTTAAAATATCATTTTCTAGACACTGAATCGAGCCAAAATTTCAGATGTGCACTAAACGGAAAAAACCCCCATATCAAAAAATTTTGTTTCATCAAAAACCGAGGCCTAAAAACCCACTTTCCAAATATTGTAAGCCTTCCTACATGGGCACTTGCTATTTTTGGTAACTCATCATCAAAATAAGTTATGGTGTGTTGGGGTTAGCACACCAGTTATACAGATAATATATCATATCTAAGCATACATGTAAATAAAATCGGATATTCTACCAGAAGAAATATACAAAACAAAAGATATAAATCAACACCATATTTAACATGGTTCACCCATTGTGGGCTACGTCCACCAAAAAAACAAGCCATTCTATTATCTAAAGCTTTGACAAGATATACAATTGAAGATTTACAATATTCCACACCTCTCAGATGTACAATAATTTCTTTCTCTCAAGATTTTCCTTATCCTCCAAGAATTCTCGCTCTCACCAAATTTTTCAAGTTCTTCTTAATTCTTGTTAATTCTTACTTCTAAACCCTATCTTTCATGTTGATATAGTTGTTTATAGACTTAGGGAGCTTATCCATGCAATTACAATCAATAGATATACTTTAATGATAAAAATAGATCTAATTCCCGTGAGTTAATTAAAACATCCTCTCATAGGTAACTAACATTAGTTAGCCCTAACCGATGCCAGTTCCACCTTTCCTGACCAATGACAGTCCTAGGTGACTAATTTTGGTCCATCCTAACTGATGAAGGTTATTGTGTTTTCCAGAAATTTTAACATTGCATGTTACTCTGAAGTGATTAAGCTCCACAACTCAAAAATCTCCCACTCGGAGATTAATTACTACACCATACATGTACAACATCATTCTTGGATCCTTCCTTAGCTCTGTTTCTTCCTCTTCAAGTCTCACACTCAAAGACTAACAAAAGTGGAGTGTAACTTGAACTTATCCTTTGCTAATGGCTCCGTTAGCATATCCATAGGGTTCTCACTCGTATGAATCTTTTCTAGATTCAGCTGCCCATCCTCCAATATTTGTCTTATGAAGTGATACCTCAACTGAATGTGTTTCATTCTCAAATGAAACGTTGATATCTTTTCCAAATGAGTTACACTCTAACTACCATTGAACATTTTACAGTCACCTTGCTTATTTTCCAACTCTTCCATGAACCTACTCATCCTTATCATTTGCTTGCTAGCCTCTGTAGCTACAACATAATTTTTCTCTATAGTATTCAAAGCCACAACCTTCTGCAATCTTGAAATCTAGCTAATTGTCATCCCACCTACTGTGAAAATATATCCAGTAGTTCTCCTTCTACCATCCAGATCTCTAGCCATATCCAAATCAACATAGCCACATAATGAAACATCTGAACCTCCATAGCATAAATTCATACTAGATGTCCCTTTCAAATATTTGAGTATCCATTGAAGTACTTTCCAATTCTCTTTACCTGGATTGGTCATATATCTACTCATAACTCCCACTTCCTGTGAAATGTCTATTATGTTACAAACCATAGCATACATGAGACTCATAATTGCTAAAGCATATGGAACTCGTTTCATGTATTTGACCTCCTCATGTGATGATGGACACTAATCTTTTCTTAATTTTAATTGTCCAGCCATAGGTGTACTAATAGGTTTTGCATTCTACATGTTGAACCATTCTAAAACCTTGTAGATATAATCCTCCTGAGACAAATACAATTTCTTATTTTTCCTGTCTCTACGTATTTTCATGCCAAGGATTCTTTTTGTAGCTTCTAAATCCTTTATATTAAATGTGTGATCTAGATTTCCCTTAATCTCACAAATTTCTTGCATATTAGATCCCGAAATAAGCATATCATCCACATACAGTAACAATATAATATAGCTCCCATTTTCAAGCTTCTTGAAATAAACACAATGATCAGATTCACATCTAAAGTAACAATTCTCATGCATAAAACTATCAAACCTCATGTACCATTTCCTTAGAGCTTACTTGAGCCCATATAGGCTCTTTTTCAACCAGCACACTAATTTTTCCTTACCCTTGACTTCATACCCAAGCGACTATTGCATATAAATCTCTTCATCCAAATCACCATGAAGGAAAGTCATATTCACATCTAGTTTCTCTAAATGAAAATACTCTACTACAAATAAACTCAATACAGTATGAATAGAATTCATCTTAACAATAGGAGAAAATATTTCACCAAAGTCAATACCTTCTTTCTATGCAAATCTCTATACTACAACCCTTTCCTTGTACCTTTTCTATCCACCCTCTTCTTCCTTGATCCTGTAAACCCACTTGTTTTACATTGTTTTCTTACTTGTTGGAAACTTAACCAAATCCCAAGTCTGGTTCTGTTCCAAGGAGTCCATCTCCTCATCCATGCCATGCTCCCACTGAACATGGGTTTTATCCTGCATTACTTCTTCAAATCTCTCTGGTTCACCATTATCAGTCAATAATAAATAAAATAGAGAAGGTGTAAATATTTCTAGAGGTTTAGTTACCGTTTGTGACCTTCTCATAGGATTTTGGAAAACCGGAGGCTCAATCTAGACCTCCTGGACATTTGTATCCAAATCTGTTAGTGACTGATGTTGATCACCTATAACCGACATTGGTTCTACTAACCGATGTCGGTTTGACTCTTCTATAATTGATACCAGTTCTTTTGATCGATTTCGGTTAGGGGTAAACCGACACCGGTTACTATGTAACCCTGTAGGTAATACTTTTAAATCCAAGAGTTCATTTTCATTCACAAACTTCTCAACTGGTTCATCCTTGGGTACAAAAATTTGATCCATGTACATTCTCTTTTCATTCCATTCAACATCACTAATCCTAATAATTTTTGAATTCTCTAAATCCCAAAAATGTAAACCAAAATCACCATATCCATAACCAATGAAAGTGCATCTCTCAGATTTTACATCCAATTTTTTTCTATTTTCCTTATCTACATGCACAAAAGCTTCTAAACCAAAAACTTTAAGAAAATAAAGATCTAGCTTTCTTCCAGTCCAAGCTTCCTCTGGTATTCCTCCATCTAGTGAACTTAAAGTCCCACGATTAATCAAATAAACCATCGTATTAATTACTTTTGCCCAAAACTGTAAGGGCAGTCTAGAATGTATCCTCATACTTCTAGCACATTTCATGATTGTCTTGTTCATTATTTCTACAACACCATTCTCCTATGGTGTTCTTAGAACCGTTATTTCTCTACATATCTCATTCACTGAACAAATCATTGAAATCTTTGCTATAATATTCACCACCATTGTTAGATCCAAGGAACTTTAACTTAGAATTTTATTCATTCTCAGCAAGGGCTTTCCATCTTTTAAAATTCTCAAAAACACTAGATTTACGTTTAATACAATAAATCCATACCTTTCTTATAGCATCATCAATGAAAGTAACATAATACTAGGATCCACCATGAGAAGATACCTAAGCTAGTCCCCACACATTTAAGTGTCAAAGCATCAATTTATGCTCCTTCTTAGTTGCCCCAACTTTGAGAAATCTCACTCTCTTTTGTTTTCCAAAGATACAATGCTCACAGAAATCAAGATCTAAATCTTTAAAATTTGATAAATTACCCTTAGCCTTTAAGAACTACATTCCTTTTCACTCATATGGCCCAACTGATTATACCACATGCATGCATCTGAATCTGAAGTGAATAATACAAAAAAAGAATCAATAATATAGGTAGATAAATATAACATTCCTACCTTCTTACCTCTTGCCACAACAAAATCACCCTTGGCGACTTTCCAAGAGTATCCTATGAAAGTAACCATGCAACCAGATTGACCTAGTTACCCTACAGAAATAATATTCCTCCTAAGGCTTGGCACATGCCTCACATCTTTCAATACCCATGTATTTCCATTCTACAATTTTATGTGAACTTCCCCTTTACCAGTAATACTGCAATGTTCATCATCACCCAAATAAACGTGCCCAAAATTTCCCTGGACATAATTTTTGAAATAACCCTTATAAGGGGTTATATGGAAAGAATTTTCTGAATCTAAAACCCATGATTCAATTATATTATCTAAAGAAATAATAAGAGTATCTTGCATTACCTCTAATGTAGCAAAATTTTCTTCTTTACTTTTGTGTGGTTGTTGCTTCTCTTTTTCCTTTGACTAACAATATTTCTTTGCATGTCCTTTCTTTCCACATTTCCAACAAGTAATTCCCTTACTTCTGGATTTAGATTTGTTATCCCTTGAATTTGATTTCCCATTACTCTTATTCTTGGATCTCTCCTTCTTCCTATCCCTGCTTTCTACATTCAAATAATTCCTAAATGATGATTCCTTTGTACTCTTCCTACGAAATTCTTCATTCAAGATTATACTAACTACATCATTAAACTTCAAAATATTATTAGCAGATGTTGTATTACTAACAACCATTGCCAAGTTATCCCAACTATTAGGAAAATACCATAAGAATAAAAGTTCTTACACTTCATCATCAAACAATATATCAACTGATTTTAACTGATTTACAATAGATTTGAAATCATTCAAATGAATAGATGCAGATCCACCTTCATGCATCTTAGAACTAAATAGTTCCTTCATCAAATAAAATTTATTTGAAGTATTAGGTTTTTCATATAAATTAGCAATAGATTTCATTAACCCTACCGTAGAAGTCACTTCTGTAATATTGGAAGCCATGGATGTTGCCAGGATCAATCTTATAGATCCCAAAGCCTTTTTGTCAAGAATCTTCCATTCTTCATCAGTCATATTTGTAGGTCTAGAATTATCATCCAAAGGTAAATACAAATATTTTTAATATAGATAATCCTCAATCCACATCTTCCATAATTGATAATTTCGGTCATCAAATTTATCTACCTTGTATTTGTTTTCTTCTACCCTTGTTGTATCTCCCACTCAATCAGAAAACCCTCTGTGAGTAAATTTGTCAACACACAAAATCCTTAAACAAATCTCTAATACCAGTTGTTTGGGTTAGCACACCGGTTGTACATATAATATATCAGATATAAGCATACATGCAAATAAAAGTGGATATTCTACCAGAAGAAATATATAAAACAAGAGATATAAATCAACACCAGATTAAACGTGGTTCACCCAGTGTGGGCTTTGTCCACTAAGAAACAAGTCAATCTATTATCCAAAGCTTTGAGAAGATATACAATTGATGATTTACAATCTTCCACACCTCTCAGATGTACAGTAATTTCTTTCTCTCAAGGTTTTGCTTCTCCTCCAAGAATTATTTCTCTCACCAACTTCTACAATTTCTTCTTAATTCTTGTTAATGGTTACTTATAAACCCTAACTTTCATGCTTATATAGTCATTTATAGACTTAGGGAACTTAGCCATGTAATTACAATCTATAGAGCTAGGTTTAGATGTTCATGAAAATAACAAACTAGATTGCCACACAATAGAATATTTCTTCTGTATTGATATTCCGTCAATATTCATATTACATACAGATGATTATATAGGAATTATATTTCCTATAATATAGGAAACTACTTACCTAAATTATACAAGTTGTTTTAACAACTCGTAACAACTCTAAAACTAATACAATACAAATAACATGAGTTGTTATAATATCAACTCATATAAATAATATACAAAATATAATATTGCTCACACATTAACATAATGGAGCACTAATAAAATATTTCCTAACATTCCCCCCCTTAGTGCGAACATGGGGAAAACCTGCCTTATACTTGCACCTGCTCATGATCTGGTGATTTTCACAGGATGATCACAAACCTCAAGGATGGTTTTGCAAACAGTTGACCACAAACCCAGAATGGTGGTTTTGCAATTGGTTTACCACAAACCACAAAGTGATGGTTTTGCAAATGGATTACCAACAACCAAGAATGGTGGTTTTGCTATTGGTTTACCACAAACCACAAATGAAGGTTTTCAAGTGGTTTACCTACAGCCACATCATGATATGCAAAGTACTATCATCAGCCCTCATCACATTTCACTATAGGGAATAACATAGGAAATTCTGCTGACATCTGTTGCTCATACATACATAGAAAAAGCTGACATACTAGAAATGGAACATTGAAATCATGTTCCCCCCCACAATGTGAAATTTCCACTTATTGAAAACAAGATTACTGCAAACTGCGGCACACCACACTGGAAGCACTAAAATCAAATTACACACACACCTGTCACCAAAGCTGATATGCGGCCCCATCATTAGCAACTGACGAGAGGTCGTTGACTGACCTCCAACCTCCGATGCCTCCTGCCTCTAGTTTCATGCTGCTAGATCAGCTAGATTTGATCATGGAGCTCAAATGCATATTAAAGGACCTCAGATTCCACCGATAGTGCGTCCAGTTGAAATGCAGGCAACAATTTTTATTTTTTTATGTTTTTTACAATTTTTATTATTTATTTTTTTGGAATTTTAACGATGACACTTTTTTTTTACAATGGCATTGACCGACAATACACTTTATTTCGAATTTGACACTATTGTACTTAAGATGACCAAACTACTCTAACTAATAACAAACAATTTAAATAAATAAATATAGCTTTTCGCTATTCGACATCACTACAATATTGACACAAATAATAAATTTGACAAACTTATTAAAAGAGAACTTATTGAATATCTGAAACTATATAACCTAAAACCTAGACACATAAATGACCATAATATTTTGACTCTTTACCCCACATAAACCAAATCAACCACGACTTTTACTTTATATAAAAACCTATAATACAAACTTACAAACTCTAATTTAAAGCAAAATTGCTAACCGTAATGGTGTAAAAAAAATTTGATGGAAGAGTAAATATAGTCGATGAAGATCTAAGAACAATAATTTCACCAGGATGAAGGACGAGAATGCAAGTGGCAAATACAACAGAGTTCGATTTGATCCTCTCTAATGGTCCTGAGATCCTCCGAAACTGAGCCATGAGATGATCTTTCAACATGCCATCCACTACGTATGCCACAGGTCTTTTCATGCTACACATTCACAGCCAGATAATTTGTAACAGAAGCTAGTGAAACTTGATATCAATCAAATAAGCATGCAGATCAAAATGGCTGAAGGATGTAAATGCCACATGGATGCTAGCCCAATGGAAGAAATGGAGAAGACTATAATGTGTGCGTAGGTTTTCCAATCTTTAAATGCTTGAATCGATTTACCACAGCATTTAAAACTAACATATATAATCAAACCATGGATAGATATATCTGTAAATTAAAACTGATCCACAAAATTTGGATTTTAAATCAATGCAAGTTCAATTGAATCTGAGAAAACTGATCAACCGTGCGCAGGATGAGAGGAGATGTCACTACAGGCTATCAAGGGGATTTGGATCAGTCAACATTGTTGAATGTATACTGAACATGTCAGCCACCGATCTGTTGTACAATCACCTCCCAGGAGTGTCTTCCAAACGTAGATAGAAAAAATCAATGCATGAATATAAATCTGCTCAAGAATAGCGTTGAGATATAATAAACGATAGCCTGCGAAATGAAGGAGAAATTCCAAATATCATCTGCGCGTTTCGACCCTTGCGACTGAAGGAGAAAATAGTAATGTTCGTCGCTCCTAAAATATTCAAGTCTAGAATGGTAAAGTTTGGCACTCCAAACATTAACAAAAACACATAGCATAAGTGTCACCAAACATTAAAAGAAACACATCCTGACAATCACCACTAAAAGGAATATGCACAGATCCTAGTCATTATCACAGTCGCTCATCATAGAGCCGTAGCCTGCTCTGATACCAAATATAGAGCTAGGTTTAGATGTTCATGAAAATAAAAAACTAGATTGCCACACAATAGAATATTTCTTCTGTATTGATATTTCGTCAATCTTCATATTACATACAGATGATGATATAGGAATTATATTTCCTATAATATAGGAAACTACTTACCTAAATTATACAAGTTGTTTTAACAACTTGTAACAACTCTAAAAATAATACAATACAAATAACATGAGTTGTTATAATATCAACTCATATAAACAATATACAAAATATAATATTGCTCACACATTAACATAATGGAGCACTAATAAAATATTTCCTAACACAATCAATAGATATACTTTAATGCTAAAAATAGATCTAATTACCAAGAGTTAATTAAAACATCGTCCAATAGGTAACTGATGTCATTTATCCCTAACCAATGTCAGTTCCTCCTTGCCTGACCAATGTCGGTCCTATGTGATCGATACCAGTCCCTCCTAACTGATGACGATTATTTTTTTTCCAGCAATTTTTACATTACATGCTAATCTAAAGTAATTGAGCTCCACAACTCAACACGGTGAAGATGGTGTGCACTAAGGAAATTAAGAAGAGCAGAACAGTTAATCAATGTTGAAAAATGGTAGAAATTGTCGCTTAAAATATTAAGTTTCCTCAATGGAATTTACTATAATTAGTAATTCATCTGAAACAACAATTTCAGCAATAGAGGTGTGCATAGGGGTAATCTAGGAAGCTAACTTTGTTGGTCGGAGCTGAGAAGGGTGGAAATCTGTCATTCACTAAAAATTGTAAATCCCCCTTTTCAGGAGTAGAGAAATGTTTCATAAGCGATGGAATTAAAGTTCATATAAGGGGTTTTTTTCATTGTCAATAGTGTTACACTTCTCATTGTTTGTGAGTTTCTTTCTCAATGTATGTGGGAGATCTAAATAATGTCCTTCAAAACTTGTCCTACAGTTCAAATTATCTGTGAATCGTGTGTGAAGAGGAGAGTGTAATAATCATCATCATCAAAATGTTCAAGTTATGCTCCATTAAAACTTTCAAATCAATTTGGACATGTTGAAAAGGTCATAGCAGGGTTGGTTTCGAGCTTTCATATCTTCATAGAGGATCTTCAAGAATGACTCTCGTGGTCACCAAAGAATTTATTCAACAATGTTTTTAAATGCTTACTTCAAGGTGTTCATGCATCATCCAAAGGAATTTTCTCATGATGTAATTCATTTGAGGAATGAAATTTTACCACCATGGATCATTTCATTATATCATTTGGAAAGAATCAGTGAACTTCATCAAAGTCATCTTCTTCATCGGCTTTGTTTTTTAGATCTCTCTCTCTCTCTCTCTCTCTCTCTCTCTCTCTCTCTCTCTCTCTCTCTCTCCTTTCCTTATGTTCTCTCACCCCCACTTATTTCTCTCTCTCCCACATTATAATTCATCATTGGGGTTACACTTTTTCATAATGTCTTTATTTTAATTAAAAATTGACTTTATGGTTTTAATGTAATAAGTTACCCCTATATTGTAAAAGCGGACTTAATCGTATCCTATGAATATAAAAAGTCATAAGTTGTTGAAAGGCATATGAAAGATTGTGTGGGGGTAGATGAAGAGTCACTTATCTTTCTATAAATTGTAAAGGCCTCCACTTTCCAAATGGCTTGTCATTTTGTGAGTTCATGAGAGAGTGATCCTTGTAGAAAAAAAATAAAATTCTTCTACTTCCCACTTTTACATTTTTTCACTCTTTCCATGTACAATTTCTTCTTGAGCATCAATACAAGAAGGATTTTATATCCTTTTTTATTGGGAGATTTAATGATACTTTGTGCTCATAAATCCTAATTGGTATTTTTTCCATTTGCAGGATTGTTTTCTTCTTATTTATGTGTGTTGAAACTTTATAATTAATGGGTGTAGGACTCTTATTTTATACCTACAACATTAATCCCTCTCCCTTTTTATTTCTACCTTTCCCAATCTCTTGTGAAGTCCTGTCTAGAAATAAATTTATAACTTTTCCGCAGGGTCAGTGCACTGCTCCAATTGGATCCCTAGCTACAAGGCCACCATAGAATCCACTTTTCATATGTTCATGTAAAAATGGAGCTACACCATTCAAGTAGAGGGACTTAGATTCCCAGAGCTTTGGAAAGAAGTCCATATATTTTCCACCTAAAAATTTTCTCACCAAAAAATTTTAGTTCCCACCATGGGGTAGACTTAGCAACATTTGCACCCAAAATACGATCACAAGAGCCAAAAATCCAGCAAAAAATGAAAATTTGAAAAACAAAAAAATAGGTGATTGAAATTCAATGCTGAAAGACACACTATCAGTTCCTTCAAGTGACCTTTCATATTCCATAGTGTCTTTTCATATTCCCATCATAGGATTTTCCAAAATTAGGATGAAGGAAGATATATCAGGTTGAGCAGGTTGAGAGATGTATTTGATTTCACTTTCGAAGCTTTGAAAAATCATCAAAATAAAATTAGAGATAATCCATACTACTTTTCTCAAGGCTCATCACTATCTGATTCATCAAGTGGTACTCCTGGTAATCCTATTCAAACTCTTGTTGATACTTCCACTACAAATTCTCCCATCTTTAAAGCAATGTTGAGCATTGAGTTCTTAAGTGAAGAAAAATGATAACCAAAAGAATAATTTGATGAAGAATTAGTAGAAACAAGAGCTGAAGTAGAAACATAAACAACAATGGGAGAAGAAGTAAAAATATCTCAACCCATTATTCCATGGGGAATAAATACAGGCCCACTTGCTCTTGTACCACCTCTTCAGAATATTCCAACAGGTTCCTGTAAGAACTTTCCAAAGTTAAAAGGTGACATCACACAAATTCCTAAAGAAAAAATCACCGCTTTCACCGCATCATGCGAGATTCTTGGATTCAAACATGAAGACATTGTCGTAATGTTTTTCATGGAATATCTCCAAGAAAAAGTAGTAGAATAGTTCTATCTCCTTCCCATTAGATAAATCACTTGTTGGGAGGGAAAAAACAAGTTTCAAAGAAATATTAAAATCTATTGAGGAATTTCAAGATATTCTCATTCAATTGGCACAAATAAGGAAAGAATTAAAAAAACTATGGAGAATTCATGGCCCATTTTGATTGGTTTCTCCACAGGATACTGGAAGACGATTCACTGTCTGAAAACAATGTTAAGAGATTTTTTATTAATGCTCAATTTCCAGAGTTAGGATTCTTCCTACAAAGGGTCCAACTAAGGAATCTAACGAAAGTGCAAAAGATTTCCATTTAGTTTGATGATGATCTCATCCTATCTGGGAAGGTAAAAAACCCTTCAAAGGGTAAAGCTCAATTTCCTGGAGATGAAAGAGTGGATACATTCTTGCAGAAATTGGTAAATGAAATGGCATCATTGAAGAGGGAAATTTTAAAACTAGTATCTCCTCAAAGAAATAACAAAAATAAGATTGTTGGATCACCTCAAAGGCTTGCATCAGAGGAACCACTTGTTAATGAAAGTTTTAGAATTCAAGAAGATAAATAAGAGCTTAAACAAGAAGGTGTATACGATGCATTTATAGAAATTAAGGTAGTAGAGAAGGAGATGCAAATAATATTTAGTGAGTACTCTGGAGGTGATGAAAATGAAGTTTCAGATACAGTTAGTTTCTCATGTGTTGTGCTCACTCATGATCAATCTCAAAAGGGAGCCTCTTCCTCTACTGGGCTGCAAATAAAAAGAGATAAGATCCACTTGTCAAGACTAAAAAATAAAATCAGTCGAGGGTCTCTTCTTCCAAATTCGAGAAACTTGATCCTATGGAAAGTGGGAAGTCACCTATAATTCTAACTAAGTCTTCCAATACTCCTTCCAGTTCTAGATCTAAGTCTATTCCTGTAAAATCTATTGTTTCAAAAGTTCCTAGTGTACCTTTCAAAATACCCTCCATTACACAAACATCTACCCTTGTTCCCAAACCTATATCAAATTCCAAAGTAGTATCATCACCCCCTTGTCTACATCTACTCCTTTTGATTATGTTGAACATGCAAACAAAAACAAAGTGTAGATTAGTGAAATTGAATATTTGCGGGCTCATCCCAAACAATTTGATAAATTTTTCTGGTATATCAAGATTGGTAGTTAAAAACCTAATGACGTGACCCCTAGTTATACAGGAATACTACCAAACCCACCTACACCTCCATCATAGAACATGCTTTCTATGAGTGCATCAAAGATCGATAAGGTTGACCCTTTCTATGTCTCCCTTCTTGTTGGAGAATATGTATTGAACAATTGCATAATAGATTCATGTACCTTTGACAACATGATTCCCATGAAGAACATTAAGGATCTTAAACTCACCATGACTCTACTTGGTGGCTCTTTTTATTCCATGGATTCCAAAGAAGTCTCACTTTTCAGAAAGATCCAAGATGCACAGGTGGCCCTTGCCAAATTTCTGGACAAGAAGGTTTAAGATGATCTTAATAGTAGATGTTCCATCCTCATTTGGAATTTTATTAAGTAGAATCTTCTGCCAATAATTGGGAGGTAAAATCTAGATTAATTTGTCTTCTACAACCATTCCAATGAAAGGATACATGGAAAAATTACTTCTAGAAAATAGGATGAGGTACATAGTACAAAAGGGTGAAAACCCAAGAGCCAACATTTTGTACTAAAATAGTAGAAGGATAAGCCATTTTGTAAACCCTGAGGAGGAGGATGAGATTCACATCTTGATATGACCAAAATTTCCTTCCCAAATGAATATTGATATAGAGGAGGAATTGAGAAACTTTGAGTTGCAAGAGGATAACCTCAAATTTATGGATGATGTGGGCCATGAAGAAGAAGAAATGGTTATTGGTGAATCTCATATGGAGAAACCATCTTGTATGCTTACCTAGGAGGAGGAGATATTATCATTACCATTTGAGGATGAATATTCTCTCGATAATGTCATCCATTGTGAGACAAAGTAAGTTTACAATGAGCCCTAGAAAGGTTTTAAAGAAAAATATGTACAAGATCTCGTAAGAGATGCTGAAGAAACAGAAGACCCTGAGCTCAGTCTTGAATTCCTGATGCAAGCTATGGATTTACAAGACAATTTTGAATCTGATCCGGGATACTACATTGATGAAAAGGATGGTCAGATGAAATAAATCACGGTGAAGAACCAAATTTCCCTCCCAAGCCAATGAATGATGAACGTGATGATGAAAGTCAAGTATTTTATTTTCCATTTGAAGAGGATGACTCTTTATTTTAAGAAGAAGTTGAAGCAAGGATTTTTGAAACCCCCAAACTTGCGATTCCTCTAGAAAAAGGAGTAGTAGAATGTCATGATCCTCAAGATAATGAAGCAAAAATCCATGATGGTTTTAATAAATTTTAGAATGAAGACTCTTTAAACACAAATGGAGGTGAGTTTTGGGTTGTTTCAAAGAAGGATTCAGTACACAAAATATTGGATGAAGAAAAAGGAACAAAAGATCTTGACCTGAGTCTCAACCTCTTGATTGAAGCCATGTCCATGTGAAACAAGTGTGAAGTGGTTTCTAACTCTTCATTGTATTTCCAACCACCTTATAATGAAGTAGAACGATGTAAGGAATTCAAATCCTCTCATGAAAAAGTGTTCGATGAGAATGAATGGGTGGAATGAGAAAACTCAAAGTACTCAAGATGTTCAAACAAAAACCATCCTTGGCATAGTAATAAAATAATAGAAGATAAATAAATAGTGTGGATGAGAAGGGAAGGAAATTGGCACTCTGAAACTGATTTAAAAGAGAATAAAAGTAAAGAACTCTCTGAGTGAAGGCCCAAGTATCAAGAAGCTCATGTAGGCTCACTCATATAAATTACATAGCCAATCATGAAAGAACCTAGATTTTATAAGAAAATTTGGAGAGGATGTTAATTTTTGGAACCATTGAATGGCTTCACAGAGCTACATCATTCATAATTACCTCTTCAGAGGTAACCTCTGAAAAATAAAAGTACTTCATGAAAGTGAGTTTTCCCCCCTATTCTACCATAGGTGATTTAGGTGTTTGATTCCCTTTCTTTTTATGTGTGTTCTTTCCTTTCTATGTGCCACGTGTTTTCCCCTTTTCCTTTTGTGTGCACGTGAGTGTGTTCTCCTTCTATCTCTATTCTTGAGTGACTATGTGTAGCACAATGGATAAGGTACTAGTCAATCTAAACTTGAGATTATAGGATTTCTCATGTTATGTCCTCACTACTCTCAATCCATAACATTCCCCCAAGCTAGAGCTAGTTATTGTCCTATATTTTTTCATGGGAAAAATTCACCTAAAAATAGGACAACTATACCCTAGTGTCAAACCTTTCATGCCATCCCTTTCACTGACACCCCCAGATCAATCCACCCCTCGGTTTCAATTTCACTTTTGTCCTTTGATATTTCATTGGTGATGTCATCATTCCTCCCCTAGGAAATTTAGGAACAAGAAAAATCATTCAGGAACTTTTGGAGCAATATCTCTCAAGGCAATTTTCAAGAATCCTTAGGAGGGGATTTCATCTGCCTTTTTAAGCTAGGTACACCATCACCAAAATGGCATGGGAGACATATATGCATCATGGAGGTATATTCAATAGTATAGATAATTTTTCAACTGATTCAGAGAAAATCAGGAAAGGATCGAAGGTTAAGGAGCCAGGTCACTGAAAGTTAGTTTTTGAGGTCTAAGGAGCTTGCAACAAAAAAAGCACCTGATCTTTAAGGAATGATTCTAGGAGCTCCGAAATGAGTTATGGTCCAAAAAATATATCATTTAAAATATCTTTGAGTCCCCTAAATGGTGGAGAAAACATATAATCTTCAAGCACCATGCATTTTTCAGGCCATCTCATTATTTCCTTGTACAACAAGTAATCCTGAGACAAAAGGAAAAATTTAGAGGTGTTACAGTTAGAATCAGGTCACTAAACCACTCCCATTCACCTCATAATGTATTTTCATGTGAAATAATATAAATAAGTGCTTGAAAAATCATCTGGAAGCTCAAGATATGACCTTCTCAAATTGGCCCTCATGGTATACATTTCAATACTAAGGGATTTCCACACCTAGACACGTGTGAAGCTGAGGCTGAGGGACATGTTTTTACACCCATTGCACCAAAATTAAAGTAAAAATTTGGAAAAAAGTGTGTCCTCTCTCATTATTCCTTTTTGTCACCCACATGACCCAAAGACTTGCCATTTACCCCTTTGACCAGTTTGACCATGCTTACCCACCAACCCCCGCATGCTCGCCAAGTGTCAAAAGCAAGATAAGGCACTTTTTTTTTTACACATTTCACCAAATAAAAAGTGGAAATGGTGAAAAAATGTGTGCCCTCCCCATATTTATCCCCCAATCTCATCATGTGACTCTCCCTGGCTAAAAAGTGTTAAAGTTTAGCCCCCTCCTCCAATGCTCAAATTAAATGCATGCTCGCCAAGTGTCACCATGAGGCTAAGGAAAAACAATTTCACCAATTTCAGAAAACCAAAAGTGTAAATGGTGCAAAGAAGTGCACCCCACATCCTCCTCTCAAAATCAAACACTATATAAGCAAACACTTGGCCTTTTTTTCAACATTCCATCCCACACAACCTCCATATGCTACCAAAATGCTGGAAAAAAAATTATAGACCTTGAATCAACCATTTATTTCCTTGAATAATCTCATGAATGATTCCATGATTTTAAAAAGAAACAACCATAAAAAAATCCAGATTTTAAATGAACGAAAATGGAATTTTTTGTTTGAAGAAACCCCGAAGTCTACAAAGAAGAATTGTTCGTATCTCACAAACCGTAAAATGGATCGATGTGTCATATTTTGCATTCTTCTTGTTTTTTAGGATCCTTGAAGACCCATGAGTAATTGTTTTCATGCAATCCCTGGATTTTTTACGGTGAACAATACCTAGTTTCCCCATAGAAAAATTTGATTATTGAAAATATCATTTTCTAGACACCTGATCAAGTTACAATTTCATAGGTGCAAAGAAAGGAAAACCCCCATATAAAAAAATAATTTCATTAGAAACCGAGCCCTAGAAACCCAATTTCCAAAAATAGTAAGTCTTCCTATACATGCACTTGTTATTTTATAAGTCATCGTCAAAACAAGTTGCGGCAAAGACAGTGTGCACCAATGACATCCAAAAGATCAGAAGGGTCGTTCGGTGCCGAAAATGATAAAAATTATCACTTAATAAAAATAGTAAGTTTCCTATATGGGCATTTGTTTTAATTAGTAAGTTTAGACACCTATAATTTAGGTCGAGCAATTTAAATACTTAACTTGCACTAATTATACCCTTTCCCACAAATTGATGACATATCGTCAATATCACACATTTTCTCTACTATCGTCATTAATTAATTACATTACGGTAGTTAATTAACTCTTATATCCAACAATGACACCAATTAACAACCTTCTGTTAATCAACTCCCCTTTCTATCTAGATTAATTAATTAAAACATTTTTCTATCTAGATTAATTAATTATTCTTAATTAATTAATTCTCTCTTCTATTTAATCAATAAATCTTCATTTATTTTATTAAAATCTTCTCATAACATAAATCATATTGACTATTCCTCTAAAAAGCTTCTATAAGCTTTCACACCTATTAATTAATCGCTTTGGTTAATTAATAAACCCCCTCAATCCCCATGAGTCAGTAGAGGACAAACTAAACTCTCCTAAAGTAAAATCAACCACTTGTAAACTATGTGTATCCATAACTAACCTAGCTTTGTTATTATCCCACATATAATAGGATGCAAAGCTTCTTCAAACCATTGGGTTATAAAAAGAACCCTCCTCTAACCTTTCTACTTACACCTAAATGATCATATAGCCTATACTATCACCATTTTATCATCTTAGAGAATTTTTCCATTATAGATACTAGCTATCTTCATTTCTTGCATTCATCCATCTAAGTTTTGAAGTCATATGGAGGTATGTCAAATGGTCTTGTAGACATGGATTGACAAGACTCCATTCTTGAAAACCTTGGGATTAAAGAATTGTTGGGTTTTAAAATTGTACTTTAACAACCACAGTTAAGGGAAATAATGTCCCTCCTCTTTGATGGGAGAGGCTCCCTTATTGAAATCAAGAAATAAAACTTATATACAAATGTACAACTTTCAAAGTATGGATTCCTGATACTTTGAAACATTCGTATTCCCAAAGATCATCAATACAAAAGAAAGGAAGAAGAAATGAGATGAGAGAGGAAGAAAATAACAATACTTTTAGGTAATATAGATAGCAAATTATAACCTTATTCGTATCGAGCCAGGGAGATGCATAATAGAATCATTCACGTTTACAACAGATATAATTTCACAAACACAAAGTTCCCGAAATCATATTAACAAGAACAAAAATTTTCTTGGCATGCAAAGATAGATGATTCACAAATTCAAACAAGGAAATAATTGTAGAGGAAGAAAGGGAAAAGACTTATGTATTGATTATCTTCGAATCTATTACAATTTCAAGAGTGTTAGGATCCCCCCTTGCTTTACAATGAGCTAAGCTCTCCATTTATAGATCAAACAAAGAGAGAAGAGGAAAATGGAGGCAAAAAATCTGATTGGAACCTCAACCACCAGCCATCAGTGCTCCTGACAAAACTGCCCACAATCTACCAAATCTGGTTCCCCATGTTTATTTGTCGTGTTAGAGAAGATGGTAGACCAAAATCTAAATATCCTGGTAGTGGAAGCAAACAGATCTTGCACCAATGGAGTGGAAGACAGTTTTCCATAGATTTTCACCCACTAAATCCTACCAAAAAATAATATTTTATGTTTCCATGGCATGGAGGAGGTTGAGATATTTCCAATGGTACCAATTTGTCGAATTTCAAGCACTAGATCGAAAGATATGCCCATTTGAATATTTTGATCGAATCCATACAAAAATGGTGAAAAACTAGTTTTGCAAAACTGATTTGTGGGCCCGAAATTCACTTTGGCACCTTTTGCACAAAATATGCAAAAGTGCAAAAGTTCCCCGCAGCCCCGCAAGTTTGCAGCTTCTTAGTTTGCATTTTGGTCTAACATGTGGCGTTTCCTGAGTGACAACTCACTTTATGATTTTACTTCTTTTAGAAACGAGGCTCAAAACCTGAAAGTTATCTGCCTCTCCACTTTGACTCTTTCGATGCGGGCTCAACATTTGAATTTTTCCCTTTGGCATGATCGGGGCCACGGGTCATTTTACGACTTTAATCCCTTTTGGAAATAAATCTCAAATTCTCAAATCTCACCGATGGCCCGCTTCCCCGCTTTGACTCTTTTGATGCGGGCTCAACATTTGACTTTTTCCCTTTGGCGTGAGCGGGGCCGCATGGGTCATTTTACGACTTTAATCCCTTTTGTAAATGAGGCTCAAATTCTCAAATCGCTCTGACGGCCCGCCTCCCCTCTTTGAATATTTTGATGCGGGCTCAACCTTTGAATTTTTCCCTTTGCCAAAATGCCTCAAAACACAAAAAGGGTCTGCCTTTCTGCCTTTGCTTGTTTCAGCCAATCAGGGTCTTTTAGGGCTGCGGGGCCAACTTCACACATTTGTTAAAAGAGCCAAAAATGACAAGTTCACAAAAAGAACCCGTCTTGCCGCATCTAATTAGATATGTCCACATACCCATGGGTGTTAGGGCACAAAATTGATAGGGAAGACACGCCCGTCAAAGATGAAATAAAGGGGAAAACTTCATCATTCACACCTGAATCAAATAAAATTCTTGCAAAAAAGATAAATGCAAGGAATACCAGGCTTGACCCGGTCCATAGCCATAGCAAAAGATTGATAAATCCCACACATCCATGAGAGGAGATAGAAATCTTTTTAAAAACACACAAATTGAGGAATTTTAAATGGAAAGGGTGGGATTAAAATAACTGAGTATCAACACTTCAAAACATGAATTTCTCCATCCCTTTAGACTTCTCACTTTGTTCTAAACACTCCTCAAAGGTACCAACTCAAAATTTTTGAAACTAGACTTGGAAATTGAAGGGGATTTTGAGGGCGACAACAATTGGCTCTTTCTGGGGATGACTTGACAGAGGAACAAGGAAAGATCAATAACCATAGGAAAAAATCAGGGAAATCATATCAGTGCCTTATCTATTGGGAAATAGATTCAAAACAAAACCAATATAGAAGACAACACACATGTAACGATGAGAAAAGGTAACAGACCAAAAAGGAAAAACATAAAAAAAACAAACACCACACAAAGTATATACAAAAGGGCTTCCTAATCACCTAGGACTCGAACAACTTCAAAAACTATCCACTATAAGGAAGTGGGAGAGGAGATCCATCCATATAATCCAAATAGAAAGAGTTTTCTCTAGCAAAGTGCCTAATTTTGAAAGGACCAAGCCAGAGGGAATCAATCTTACCATGGCTTCCTCGAGGTTCATGTCTTTTGTCCCACAACAGAACAATGTATCCCACTTGAAAATCTCTAGGATCTAGCTTTCTTGTCGAACAGATCTTTCACCTTTAGTTGATGAGCTAAGATCCTATCAAAAACTTGCAAGCTTGTCTTCATCCAGCTTTTGGATATACATGATCCTCTTGTCCAAGGAATTGATAAAGCTTGAATCTTCAAGAGCCTTCATTAAGTGCAAGGCTGGTAATTTTGTTGTTACTAGCAGCTGAGATTCAACACCATACACCACTCTAAATAGGGACATCCCATGCTCTTTTGGGTGTAATTTTATCTGCCCAAAGAGCATCATAGATTTTCTTATGCCAATTCCTTTGAGAATCATTGACAAGATTTCAAACAATGGTTACCATAATCTTATTTGTTGATTCTGCTTGTCCATTTCCTTAGGGGGTAGTAGTCTAGGAAGAATGAGCAAGGGAAATTCCATAGCCACAACATAAAAACCATCATCTCAGAAGAAGAAAAATTCAAAGCATTATCAGTTACAATCTTGTTTAGTACCCCAAACCTTATCAATATGTTCTCCTTAATGAAATTACACACCACTTCAGAAGTAGTGCTTTTGACTGGAATGGCCTCTACCCATTTTGTGAAGTAGTCTGTAGCAGTTAACACTTGAGTGTGCCTAGCACTGGAAGGTGGGTTAAGAGTTCCAATTAAATCCAAACCCCACTATTGAAAAGGCTCATCAATCACTATTGGCTTTGAGTGGTAAAGTCAGCCAACTTAGGTCTCCCAACAAAAGTCTGATAGGATTCACACTTGCCTACCCATTTGGATGCATCTCTAAACAATGTACGCCAATAGTACCCATCATGAAGGATTTTATGAGCAGTAACAAAAGAAGAGAAATGGCCTCCACAAGCTTAATCATGGAAAGATGAGAACAACTTCTTTTGTTGTCTATTTTTCCACACACTTTAAGAATCTTCCACCTATGCCTCACTTGAACAAAGCATTCTCCCATAATACATACTATGTAGACCTTACCTTTATAGCTCTCTTTTCCTTGGCACTCTAGTGGGATGGACACTCTCCATAAGTAAGAAAATGTGCAATATCAACATACCATTCACCTGTTGTAGTGAGGAAGAGGAAAACAAGAGCATCAACTACTTCTTTGGACAATTTTGCATCAGCTCCCTCAGCAATGAGTTCACACAAGCCTTTACCTCAAACAAACTTTGTGGGCTTGATGTCAAGATCATATTCTTGAACCTTTTCCACATAATTACCTCTCTTAGTTCCAAACTTCTGTTGTGTAAGGATAGAATTGATTATTGTATCAGGAACAAGCACAAAAAAGTGAGAATTAAGGATATAAAACTAAAACTGCTTAACAATTTTGACCACTGCAAAAGCATGTTTCTCCATCATGGTGTAATTTAATTCACAAGATTTCAGAACATAACTCATGAAGGCAATTGGGAGCTCACATGGTCTTCAAAATCCTTCTGAGTCAACACAACAGCCAAGGTATTCTCTGTAGCATAGCAATAGATAATGAAATCCTTGCTAAAATCAAGGCATGCCAAGATGGGAGTCTTTGTAATAGCTTTCTTGATGCCTTCAAATGCTTCCTTCCCTTTAGAGGACCAACTAGATGTTTGATTTCCTTTCATCATTTGAGCAATGCTTGTAGTCAACTCTACAAAACCAAGAATGAATCTTCTCAGGAATTTGATCTTACCAAAGAAAGACTGCACACCCTTTTTACTTGTGGGAAGAGGAATCTGCTTGGATTGCTTGAATTATCTCTGGATCTATCTTGATTCCTTTCTTGGAAACAATGTGCCCCAACAATTTACCTTCAGTGACATAAAAGACAGATTTTTTTGGGATTTAAAGAGACTCCATGTTCTCTACACTTTTGGAGGATTGTTTCAAGGTGTTGAAAGGGATCTACCCTAGTCTTGGAAAACACAGTCAAATCATCAAAGCATTACAACAATGCATTTTTCCTTCAGGATACCAAAAGCTAGGTCCATTACCCTCTAAAAAGTGGCACCAGTGTTTATAAGACCGAAAGGCATCCTCTTATAGGCAAAGGTGCCCCAAGGTGTAGTAAAAGTAGTCTTATGTTGATCTATAGTATTGACTTCTACTTGATTATACCCCGAGAATCCATCTAACATAGATAACATCTCTGAGCCTGTGACAACGTGAAATACTTGATCCATCATGGGGAGAGGATAATTTTCTTTCAAGGAGGCCTGATTCAAATTCCTAAAATCAATGCAAATCCGAATCTCACCATTCTTCTTCCTTATAGGTACAATGCTGAAAATCCATGTTGAATGTCGTATGGGGAAAATGATCCTTACCCTCAGCAAATTCTAGATCTCTTTGAAAATGGTGTCAACAATTTTAGGATTGTATTGACTTTGCTTCTGCTTGAAAGGTTTGATCCCAAGTTTTAGAGGGATAAAGGGTTGCATCTCCTTTGGTTGAAAAGCCTTGAGATCATCATATGAATAAGCAAGAACATCAGCATACCTTTTTAGTAGATTTACTGCCTTCTTTTTCTCTTCTTGAGTGCAACATTTTCCAATGTTCACCATCTTGGGTTCATCAAGACTCCCAATATTAACCTTCTCACATTTAGCAGACTACTGAGCTCCTTGAGAAGCTTTATATTTGATGTACCTATCATGCTTATCAAACAGATCTTATAAGCTTACCAGCCCTTTAGGGATCTTGTTACCTTTCAATTTGATGCAACCATCTTGATCCACCTCTTATCTGATATCTCCTTCATTAGAGGATACACACTCTCTAGGAAAAGTTTCATTTCCTTCAAAATATAGCTAATCAAAGTTATCCTTAAGCTCCAAGAATGAGAGCAAGTGTTGATCATCATTGAAGACTTTCCAATTACTTGCATTTTATGCTACACTGGGCCTATGAATCATTTCAATGGTAAATTTCTCCTGAGAGAAATCTGGGTGAGGAATCAACAAAGACCCAGAGATAGCTAGAGAATCAGCTCTAGTGTTCTTTTCTCTTAGCACAAATTCAATGGAGAAAGCATCAAGGAATTCAATGGAATCCCAAACAAGATTTCTATAATGTTTCAATCTACTATTATTGACTTGGTAAAGATCCATGACTTGCTTCACAATCAACTCTGCATCACCATGAGCACAAAGATTCTTCACTCCCATTTCTTTCACCATGTTCAATCCAAGGATGAGAGCTTCATATTCAACTGTATTATTCATATTTTCAAAATGAAGCTTGAAAGAAAATGGATGAATCGTCCCTTCTAGAGAAGTTAGCACCACACTAGCCCTAGAACTAGCTTAAGAGCAACTTCCATTGAATTCTAGATTCCAAATGCCATTAGGATCATGAATCACTCCCTTAGGAAGTTTTGCCTCATCTTGTGACATGATCATATAGTTACCATGCCCTATATCTACATAGAGTATTTGTGCTTTTGGATCATCAGTCTTTTACACAATATATTCGGTCTATTTCTCAGGTAACAACTTCTTCATTTTCCCATTGACCGGGATCAAAGCATGTGACCAGTACATCTAAATTTCACCTCCTACCTCTTTACAAAAATATTCTACTCAGCAACATCCCATACGAGGGAGGAATATCAACTACCAAAATAGTGGCTAAGACCATTTTCTCTGGCAAAGCAACAAAAGCTACTTGTGCATCTTTAATCCTCCCAACCAAAGGCACTTTTCTACTCTCCATGGAGTAGTAGGAACCAAAGGCACGTGTTAGAGTCAAGCCCAAAGCATGAGCTAATTTTACAGGCATTGCATTGTCTAATGCTCTTGAGTCTATGACACAATTACTGAGTTTATGGCCAGCTATGAGAAGAGTCACATAGAATGGTTCAACTTTCTCATTAGGGGAAGTGACTGTAGCCACAAAGCTTGGTTGAGGTGAGGAAGAGGGAGTGGGAAAAAGACCTTTAGAGGTATTGGATGAAGCTTTGGATTTGGAATTGACAAATTTTACCATTTTAGTAAAGGCTTTTGGATGGGTTTGGTAAAACTCTGCCTCTGAAATTTGAATTTTGGTCTTTTTCAGGTGATCAATGATATCAAAAGATCCAGAGGTGGATGTGGCATCACTACTAGGAACTTGAGAGACTTTGGATTTATCAATTTTAGGATTTGAAGGACAAGGAGTTTTGGAAACAAAAGTAGAAGAAGGAAGATTAGTATTACTCACATTTTGTGTGGAGGCAAGTAGGAATAGGAGCTCATCTTCTTGCAATCATTAGAATAGTTGTAGGAAACTCCCTCGATTTCTTAGCAGGATGTACCAATTTTTCTTTCTTGTTTTCTTTCTCTTGATTCATGATAGTGTATGACTCATTATTTATAACTTCTACTCTATCATCATATTCATTTTCATCATCCATACCTTCAGTGGTAAGGAAATGAACTTGAGATCCACCAAGTTCCTCAAGTTCTTCATCAACTTCTTCTTCTGGTTCTTCGTAGAGTTCATTAAACTCCTCATCATCAGGTTCTTAAACTTCACAAGTTACATTAAATGGAACCTTTGATGGGTGGGCCTTCAATAGCCAATCTAGTCTGAGAAGAAGGAAAATGGTTTCATGCACTGAAAGTTCTTCCTTGGAATATGTTGGTAAGGAGCATGTTGAGCCAATTGTTTCTTGATAGCTATGAGGTCATTGGAAAGCTTCTGTACCAGCTAATCTGAGTTGTCTCCAGGAGAGGAGGAGGAAAAAGATTCTTTAGACTTGGAAGGTGCTCTTTTCAACTTACCATACATGATTAAATCATCTTCAACACTAATAGCCAAATGTTGATCATCATTTAGAGTTGTAAGGTTATATCTCCTTAGTGCATAGCTTACTTCAAGTAACTGAGAATTAAGGAAGAAGAACTTTTGGATTTGATCCACTAGATGAGTGTTCTATGGGATTTTATGAATGAGCTTGTTGAATTTGGACACAGATTCTCTCATGGGCTCGAATGGTTCCTTCTTGATATGATATATTTGAGCTAACAGAGCATGCACATCTTCAGCAGGTTTGAAACGTTGCTCAAATTGAGTTGTCATGGTGGTCCAGTAAGTAATGGATCCAGCAGGAAGATGATAGAAAAAATCAGCAACATTGTCCTACAATGTCTCCACAAAAATCCTGACAAATACATCTTCATGTTAAACCCCAACAATCCCACATGCAACAATGAAGGTTGTAATGTGTTCATCTAGGTGTACTTTCCCCTCACCTCTGATTTTAGGGGAAAAAATTCTTGTAACCCCTAGGTAACTCATGCAGTGGTTGAGGAAGAGCAAGAGGCCCAACCCATTGTCCCCAACGCAAAGGGGCTTCCATATTTGTAAAAATTGACTGAAGGGGAATTTAAACACCAGCAAGTATCATAGCATGGAGATTAGTGGTGAGTTGTTTTTATAGAATGCTATACTTGGAATTTCTATCTTTAATAGGAGGTGTGCTTATAGAACAAGTTCCTTTGTTCGTTCCTGTTGGAAGAGAGAAGTTTTGTTTCTCCAGAAGTTGAAAATGAGAATATTATACCCCAATAATCTCTTCTCACGTGTATACAGTAGAGTCACCAGATCAAAAATGATCATGAAGTTCTTCATTTAGAAAGGATACGTTTGGAATGAGGTCCCTAGTAGAGTCACCAAAAACTATTGGGTTTTAAAATTGTACTTTAACAACCATAGTTAAGGGGCAACCTATCCCTCCTCTTTGATGGGAGAGGCTCCCTTATTGAAATCAAGCAGCAAAACTTATATACAAATGTACAACTTCCAAAGTGTGGATGCTTGATACTTTGAAACATTCATATGCCCAAAGATCATTAATATGAAAAAATGGAAAAAGAAATGAGACGAGAGATGAAGAAAATAACAATACTTTTAGGTAATATAGATAGCAGAGTATAACCTTATTCATATTGAGCTAGGGAGATGTAAAATGGAATCATTCACGTTTACAACAGATATAATTTCACAGACACAAAGTTTATTAGCATGCAAAGATGGATGATTCACAAATTCGATCAAGGAAATAATTATAGAGGAATAAGTGGAAAATACTTCTGCATTGATTATCTTTGAATCTCTTATAATTTCAAGACTTCTAGGATTCTCCCTCCCCCCCACTTTTATAATGAGCTAAGCTCTCCATTTATAGATCAAGAAAAGAGAGAAGAGGAACAGGGAGGCAGAAAATCTTATTAGAAGCTCAACCATGAGCCATTAATGCTCCTGAAAAACCACCCATAATTTTCCAAATCTAGTTCCTCATGTTTTTTTCTTTTTTAGAGAAGATGATAGACCAAAATCCAAATATCCTTGTAGTGGAAGAAAACGGATCTCACACTAACGGAGTGGAATACATTATCAAAATTTTCACCCACCAAATCCTACATAAAATAATAGTTTATGTTTTCATGGTGTGGAGGAGGTCGAGATCTTTCCAACGGTACCAAATTTGTCAAATTTCAAGAACTAGATCGAAAGATATGCCCATTTGAATATTTTGGTCAAATCCATACAAAAATGGCAAAAACCAGTTTTGTAAAACAGATCAGCGGGCCCAAAATTCACATTGGCACCTTTAGTGCAAAAGATGCAAAAGTTCAAAAGTTCCCTGCAGCTCCACAAATCAGTAGCTTTGCATTTGCATTTGGTTCTTACACGTGGTGTTACCTAAGTGGCAACGGAGTCGCGAATCACTTTATGATTTTACTTCTTTTAGAAACGAGGCTCAAAACCTCAAAGTTCTCTGCCAACCCGCATCTCTACTTTAACTCTTTTGATGCAGGATCAACATTTGAATTTTTCCCTTTGGCATGAATGGGGCCATGGGTCATTTTATGACTTTAATCCCTATTAGAAACGAGGCTCAAATTCTCAAATCACTCCGATGGCCCGCTTCCCCACTTTCACTCTTTTGATGCGGGCTCAACCTTTGAATTTTTCCCTTAGCAAAATGCCTCAAAACATAAAAAAGGTTCCACCTTTCTTCCTTTTCTTGTTTCAGCCAATTAGGGTCTTTTGGGGCTGCGAGGACAACTTGATACTTTTGCTAAAAGAGCCAAAAATGAGAAGTTCGCAAAAGGAAACCGTATTGCCGCATCCAATTAGAGATGTCCACGTACCCGTGGATGTTAGGGCACAAAATTGATAGGGAAGACACACCCGTCAAAGATGAAAACTTCACCATTCACACCCAAATCAAATATTTTTTCTACAAAACGATAAATACAAGGAATACCAGGCTTGACCCGATCCATATCCATAGAAGAAGATTGATAAATTCCATACATCCATGAGAGGAGATAGAAAAATGTTTCAAAATGCATAGGCTGAGGAATTTTAAATGGAAAGGGAGGGATTAAAATGAGTATCAAAACTTCAAAACATTAATTTCTCCATCCCTTTAGACTTCTCACTCTGTTCTAAATGCTCCTCAAAGGCACCAAATCAAAATTTTCAAAACTTGACTTGGAAAGTGAAGGGGATTTTGAGGCCGACAACAAGCATACAATCAACTCTTTTGATTTCTAAGGATCTAAATAGGTTCATTTCATTAGCATTTAATTATAGATAGAGGTTAATTTGTTTATCATGTTAGTTTGAATCTTCATTTCATGTTCTAATGTAAATATCATAATAGATTAGCTTTATTTAAGATTTAAGCATGATGGTATATTGATCTTGTTAGCATTGTATTGAAGATATTAGGTGTTATATTTGATTTTATTTTAATTTTTTAACTAATTCATATACAGATTTGGCATGCATGGTGGGACCTAATCCAATTTACTTTGCACTTAATTTCAATTTTTTGTAGTTATGTTTCAATTTTGGTTACTAACCCTCTTTTGTGCATGTTGATCTAACTTGTTTTTCTTAACTTGTTTTTTTGAGTTTACATGTTTTGAGTCTTCCTTTTAGGTATAAAGGACGTGAAGTGCTATCAAAATTGGATCTTGATGGGAAAGTTTCAATATTTATCCATGTTTTCATGTTTAGAGCTTCATTTTTCAACATTCTACATGTTAGTTTTGTCAATTTCTTGAAAATATTAAATTCTTGAGGATGTAAGTTATTGTTTGATAGTGTTGAGTCTTGTATTTACATATTAATGTGGTGAGTTTCTGTTAAAATTGAATCTTGGTAAGAAAATTTTAAGATTTCTCCATGTTTTCACTTTTAGAGCTTACTTTTTCATCATTATACATGTTAGTTTCGTCAATTTCTTGAAAATGTTAAGTTTTTTATCTTGAATGGTAATGTTTGATGGCATTCAGTATTCTATTCATATACTAATGTGATGGTTTTTTTTCAAAATTGAATCTTGGTTGGAAACATTTGACTTTTTTGCACATTAAGGGATGTTTTCTTCTAGATGTTTTGAGTACATGTTAAGTGCATACCCGTGAGCATAAGAGCATATGTGTAACCCATCTTTTGAAGGCCATAAAGTTTTCTCCCGAACTTGAAATGACTCCATTTTTTTTGCATTAGAAAGGTATTTAAGTGAACTATATAATGAAAATATAAATTCAATATTTATACATATATTGAATGTTTTCCCTTTATTATAAAATTGGTCATTTGCTAACATGTCTAATGTTCTGATGAATGTTGTATTTCCATGCTTTACTTGATTTAAACCAAATATTGTGTATGCTCTTTTATTGCACATTTTGGTGATCTTGAGAATAAAAAAAACTTTGATCTCTATCTTTTTAACATTTGGATTAACTTGGAAATTCAATTATTCATTTTCTTAAGGGAATAAACCTTTTACAAAGCACTTTTTTATGGTCCTTTGATTTGAAGTTTTCCATTTCTATCTAGTTGGGATAAAGTTTGTGTATGTTATTCTCTTGCACCTTAGGTTTATCCTGAGAATAAAAATCAACTTTAGTCTTCATTTTCTAACATTTGGTTAATTGGAAACTTCATCTTTCATTTTTGGTTTAAGGGAATGAACATTTATAAAGCTTTTTGTATGGTTCACTAATTACAAAGATTTCGATTACTTTTTAGTTTGATTATTTGTTGTGTATGCTCTTCTCTTGCATCCTTGGATGATATTGAGAATCAAAAGCAACTCTTAATCCTTTTTTAAATAATATTATTTTCTTAGAGAGCTACTAACGCTTGAGTGTGGGACCTAAAAAAAATTTTCAAAGAAAGGAGTTTGAAACAAAATTTTCTAACTACACGTGTTGCAAGTTTCCAAATGGTGAATGACTAAACCACATTAATTATAAAAGTTAAAAAAACACACCACATTCAAAACACTTGATTTGCAGGCTCAAATAAGGGTACGCCCTATCTGTTTAAACTAGGACATAACCCCTTTGGCATAAGCCTTAACCTATAACAATGGGACTGGTCCTAGGAACCACAAAGTATTCCACACATGAGGGAACCTTTTGGAAAAAAACGGAAGTGTTCCACACACCTACTTAAGTATTATACACATGATATTTAACACCAAATTTATCTGTATCATGACCCAAGTGAGAGTACATGATGGACACATTTATTGCCCACTGTTCTTAAAGGGGGTAAAGTAAATTCGGGATAATCCTTAGGAAACCTTGGCAACCGAGCTCGCTCTTAGATAAATTTTGAAACCTAGTTGAGTGAACCACCTAAGAAGCTATCTTTGACCAAGAGCCAAATTTGAATGTTTTAAATACAATTTGAGTTAAGAGTCATTATTCATCATGAAACATGTGAAGAATTACTTTTTCTTAGTCTTTCACTCACACTAAGGTGAGGTGACACTCTGCCGAAGTGAGACCAGCTTTTTTCACCCCCAATTAATCTACTTCCTTCACTTTATTTTGACACTTTTTTTATCATAAGAAGATTGAATACCCTTGCATTTCTAATTGATTATATTCTTCACTTTTGTGTCTGTTTACGCTCATCCATGTTTGTGGTTGAGTTGTTAAATGTATAAAGTGTGTGGAGAAATTTTCATATCATTGGTATCCTTTTTGATCTTGATACCAAATTCAAGATCATCATCGTAGTTAGGTTTGATTCATCACCTTGATTCTCTATTGAAATGTTATTTTTTTATATCTTGTCGCTACAATTTTAGTATTTATGTCTTGTTTCTCATAAACTTGTTCTAAAGATATATATTGTGATGTTACGCTATACACACTCTTATAATTCCTTGCTATACTCTGGCCCTATTTTGATTTCAATTACTACATCAATTTTGAAAAGTGTTGATTGTTACCATTTGTGCACGTTATATCAATATCATCTTGATATTAATACCTTACTTTTTCACAAATTTTGGTTAACATATCTTGGTGGTATTGTTGTGTCATTCACAATCGTAACTACCACTTTTGGGATATAAGTCTTGATTAGATTCAAGCTCACTTTTAGGATAATTTTGTTCTATATATCTACCCCCCGGGTAAATATAGACAATGAAAAAAGGAAAATATGCCGAAGAGGTTCAAAAACACGACACAAGGAAAATATGTCGGAGAGGTTCAAAAACCCGACACAAAGGAATTTCGGGTTTCAGGTTTCGGGAAACATGAGACATGAAGCATGAAAATTGCAAGGCATGTCCTGATGCTTGGGAGTTCCGAAAACTCGAAACACTACCTAGGTAAATTAGGTTTTGGAGTCGGGAAAGCATGTGGCGAAAACATGTCTAGGTATCCTCCAAACCCGATGCATATGCAAGTCCAATTTCTGAACCCGAAACAAAGGAAATATTGGCAATAGCAGTGGAAGCAGGTTTCAAGAAAACACAAGCATCAAACACATGTCGAGGAATTCTCCAAACCTGATGCATATGCAAGTCCAATTCCCGAACCCGACTGGAAACAGACCTTGACGTGGGAAATATTCAAATCGTCATAACTTTTCACAGGGAACTCGGATTCATGCAAGGTTGGAATTTTTGGAAAGCTTACAAGGTCCTCTGTCCAACTACGACTGGATATCTTTAATTGGGTGATAACAAGTTCTTCAAAAATGCAAAATACATTTCACCATTTTTTGGGTTTGTTAGGGTTCTCACCCACCGCCATAATGAGATGAGTTAAGTGCAGTCTAGAGGTGGTTGGGGTAGATTTCGAATTCCTCTCTTCTCCCTCTCTTTTTCCTCCTATAAATGGTAAGGAGGGGCTTCTTTCTAAAGGTTGGACATTCTTGTTTTGCCCCTCCCTTCTTCTCTTTGGCAGGGGAATTTTTGGAGTTCAAACCTCCCATTTAAAACTGTAATGCAAATTTACCTCTTGGCATTTTGTAGTGTATTGTATCAATATTTGGAGCAAATAATGCATGTCTATGGATGATTCTCAACCCTCTCTATGCTCATTTGCATCCTCCTGATCTTTCACTGTAAATTTGGTTATCTGTGCATGATCTTGCATTGCATTTTAATGGTTTGTGTTTATTGGCAAGACAAGTGTTCATCATTCCTCAGTGCATCACCTTTGTAGTTTAGGTTTTATTTTATGCATATTATTACCCTGCCTCCTTGGAAAGTTAGTTTAGGTTTTGAGTAAACCCTCTGCATTTTTACGTGTGCATCTGAATAGAGGAGTAGGAACCATCCTTCATCCGGAGAGCTTTTCCGCTTTCACAAGGTCCCACACTTGGGAAAAGCTCCATGTTATGCAATCACACTAAGAGTCTCAACCCATTGAGTTGCAGACATCCAGGGGTGCTATGATTCACCATCAACAACTTTGTTTGGGGATTGCATTAACTTCTCTTTATTACTTACGCCTTTTTCATTTCTTTGAACTTGACATAAATGGTGACATCTTGTTAATCATCTTGAAAAACCAACTACTATTTGGAAATAGACTTAGAAAGTACAACATTTGATTGATTGGTCTAGAACTAAACATTGTGTGATTATATCTTGTTTGTCACTATTTACTTATTCGTTTAGAACAATCACTTTGTCACATTGATCCTTTAACATTCATTATACTTTGAGCTATTTAAATTCATTAACATTTGTGGACTCTCACTTAGGTTTGATTAATACCTCTTGAAAAAATTTAAAACACCTTAGTGAGGACTCATACATCATGGCTCTCAAAAACAAGAATGGGAGCTAGAAAACAAGTAATTGAAGCAAAATAAGCATGGGAAACATCCATAAAAAAGGGTCAAATCCATGTATTGGTCATAACCTAAGTCCTCTTTTCTCTGCAGAAAAATAAACATAATAAATGATAAATCATACTTGCGATGAAATAGGATCACCACATGCTGATTTTGATTTTGACCCGTCCCTATTAGATGGATTTATTTTCATAAACAAATATCATGTGCTAGAAAGAGTATTGGAATTAGGAGCTAGGATGCCTACAGAACATGAGACAATTTCACCTACAAATGAAGCCAATGAGGAAGAAAAACCTCTCGTCAACATGGAAGACATCATAAAACATGAACACACTTCCACATCTAACATAGGAAATGACAACATGGTGGGTTATAAAATTCCCTTCATCAAGATACCACATAGATTTAGAATAGAACATGGAAATGTGGAACAACCCCCAAATGATGAAGATGAAGAAGAACTGAATGAAGAAGAATCCACTATTTAACAACAAATCCAAAACCTTAATCGAAAATTAGCCTTACTGACATCTCAGGTACATAAGGAAACAAAAAAAAATGTACATAAGGAGAAGCCTAAGGTCAAAAGTAGTGAACTTCACATAGAAAACCAAGAAGGCAAAACATCAAAGAAAAGTCGTGTATACATGCCACCTTTTCCTATGAAGGACCAAATTATTTCATAGGAACTACAATCCATGAAAACAACACTTGTAAGCCTTCAAGAAAATAATGGAGGACATAGTAAGAGATAAAAATATGAATAACTATGTCCCCATCCATTTGACAAAACTATGTTGCTTCAACCTTTTCCCAAGAAATTTGACATGCAAAAGTTTGAAAAATATGGAGGGAAAGGCGACCCATGCAATCATCTGAAATATTTCTACATGGCATGCTAAAAAGTGGCATATAATGACAATTACCTCCTACAAATATTTCCAAAAATCCTGGGAGGCCAAGCCTTAGAATGCTTTACTTGAATACCTCATGGATCTGTATTCACATGGGTCTTATTAGCAAAGAGGTTCATTCAAAATTTCTCATACATCATAGAAAGTGACATTACTATGGCATAATTGTGTAATACTAAACAATGTCCTAATGAAACATTCGTGAGCTTCTTACAAATATTGTTGGAGATAGTCAGTCACTTCCCTTTTGTATTTCCCAAAAAATATCTTGTGATCATCTTTGTACCCAATCTAAATCTGGAAATTATTTTCCATTTACAAATGCATTGTGTTCATACATTTGAAGAGGTTATTGAAAAAGGTATATAAATATAAAAGCCCCTCGTTGTAAAGGGAACAATCAAATCATCTTCCAAAGATAATCAAAAATCCAAACCAGAAGAAAATCCAAAGATCTTCAATAAAAAAAGAACGTAGTGGGAGACAAGATCACAGATTCCAAACGGGTACAAATGGTTCAAGTGGGTCAACCTTTTAAACTGACCAAAGGACCTATTCAACCACCACCTAAATGTAGAACATTCAATCCTATTAATGAGTCTTTGTATGTAATCTTGAAACTATTAGATGTGGTCCACATGGTGGCTTATCCAACAACGTAACCCTTTGATGAAAATACTCCTGAACCATCATGGTATAAAGAGCATGAATATTGTAATTTTCATCCTGTAAAGGGACACAAGATATAAAAGTTCCTAAGACTTCGTCATTACATCTAAGATCTTATCGACAATGGAGAGATAGAATTCGATGAACCAGAGAAAATTCAAATGCCAAATGATAATATGGGGATATTCATAGAACCATTCCCAAAGTGTGGTAATCCAAATGATAAGAAGATGAATTAGGTAGAGTCATCCCAAAGCTACAAATCTATAAACTATCTATATATAAAAAGTAACAACAATCATTACAACTCAATTATTGGATGTGTTTTCTTTTCTGACGAGCATGTGAATACCATTAGGATCAAGATAAAATATTTCTCTATGTTAACAAGGTGCACTCATCTCACAATCTCATAACCTCTTTTGTCTACCCCTTAGAATGGTAATTATAATATCCTAGAGAAACTTGAGAAGACGTCTGCTAAGATTTCAATCTTATATCTTCTTAAGATATCAAATGTACACAATGAAATCATATACAAAAATCTCCAGGGGTCAGGAGTTCCAATGGAAGTACACCCTTCACATTTACAAGATGCGGTGGAAAATATAGTACTAAGTGAACACATATTATTTAACCACAAGTAAATACCTAATGAAGATCATGCATATAATCTTCCACTGTACATAGAGGTATTTGTTAGCCACAAGAAGATAAAATGGGTGCTTGTGGACAACAGGTCAAGATTGAATATATGCACCTTGAAAGTAATCAAATAGTTAGGACGCATAGAGGAAGATCTAGAGTCCCATATCATTACCATAATCACTTTCAACACTGCGGAGTGGGAATTAGATAGAAAAATCACATTTTCAATGGAAGTAGGACCAAATTATCAACACACAAAATTTCAAATCTTAGATTTGGAACTTCTTTATAATATGCTTCTTGGTCACTCATGGATTCATACCATGCAAGCCATACTGTCAACATTCCATCAATGCATCAAGTTAGAACATGAAGGAAACACTATTACTATTTAAGGAGATCCAGAATCCTTAGCTCACTACAGAGATCTCTATAGCTTTGCACGTAGGGGTACATGTACATGTCCTTACACAAATATAGTTGTTCCCCTTCAATCAGAAGATATGGAATCACGAGTAGATTCAAACTCCCTAAGTTTTTATGCTCGTGAGGATTCTACATCTACATCTCCCTTTGATTCATGGGAGAAGAAAATTATGAAATATGGTTTTGGAGAATACAATGTGTAACAAGATATCCTAGTTTCAAACCTATCTTTATCACCCAAAACAAGAGGAAGGCCCAACTATCATTTCAAGAGGCCTAGAGATGAATGAACTATTATGAAATTCCTACTTGGGGGGTTACTTGCAGAAGAGAAATGTTTAGACCCACTTATAACTTGGGTCCCTGAAGACACTTAGCCTACTTTCTACAAAAGCCCTAAATATGAGAAGCCTAGCCGAATGATGTATTTTATGGGCTGAAAATGCCCAGGATGTGGAAAATATGAGCAAGGACCAAGGGAGCTAGTCCCACTTCCACATTTCAAAATAGAGCACTCTGATATTGGCATTTAACCATATGAGGCCCACCCCAATGATCAAGACGCTGCCTATTTTAAGCATGAGGATAGCTCTTATTATTTAGACAGTGACAGATATTCCCATTATAGCCAATATGAGGATCTTGCCTTTACGAACCTATTCATGGATATCGTTGTCCTTACCTTAACCCCCACTGAAACTAAAATTGACCTTATATTTCCTTCCCTTATCAACTGAGACCAACAATGTCATGTGTCATTGGACCTCTTTGAGAATGATGAGGCCATTTTAAAATTCATGGACATACAAGATACAATTCCAATTGGATACCATAAGAAAGCTTTCTATATTGACTTAGATACCTGTGCATATTTTGGAGAGGTAGTTGAGCTTCTAGGTAAAAAATTAAGAAAAAATGAGGGCTAAAGTTCCAATGAAAAGCCTCAGAAAAAGAAAAATTCCAAGTCACATAGTGAAAACCTCTTTGAGGCATTGGCTGAAAAACAAGTAAAAAAATCAACAGACAAGAAAAGTGACCACACCAAGGGTGAAAATTTTACAGATATGCCCTTGGAAGAAGATCTCAACTTTCTTCCCTATCCTACGTGGATGGAGGATATGTAAAAAATGTCAGTAGAAGAAACCATTGACATAAACATTGGAACTGAAAAAGACCCAAAGATAGTCAAGTTGAGAGCTTCATCCTCAGTACAAGAACAAAAGACATTAACCTTTCTTCTCAAAGAATTTTTAGATATATTTACATGGTATTATAAAGATATGTCAGTATTGGATCCAACGTTGGTAGTGCACAACTTAGTTATGCACGTAGATGAAAATCCCATCAAACAGAAGCTAAGAAAATTGCATCCATGGGTGGCTCTTCTGGTTTAAGAAGATTTAGAAATATTGCTAGCAATAGGGTTCATTAGACCTATTAACTACTCAAAATGGATATTGAACATAGTTTCGGTACAAAAGAAACCTGTAGGCATCAGAATTTGCACAAATTTTAGAGACATCAACAAGGCATGTCCAAAATATGATTTCCCCTTGCCCAATATTGACATGATTGTTGACTCAACTATGGGACTATGAAATTCTTTCTCTTATGGATGGATTTTCTAGATATAATCAGATCAAGAAACTGGAAAAATATCAGCACAAAAAATCCTTCACAACCCTTTAGGGGAAATTCTGCTATCAGGTAATGCCCTTTGGTCTCAAAAACACTGGTGTAACCTATCAAAGGGCGATGATAGTGATATTCTATGATATGATCCATGACATCATGGAGGAATATTTAGATGATATCCTAGATAAGTTTAAGACAAGAGAAGACCACCCTAAATTTTTACGACATATCTTCAAACGCCAGCGGGAATATAAGGTTAGGTTGAATCCAAAGAAATGTGTTTTTGGAGTATTATTAGGGAAGTTGTTAGGATTCATTATATCAAGGAAAGGGATTAAGGTGGACCCATCCAAATTCACTTCCATTACTGAAATTCTTCCTCACAAGAATATAAAATAGTCGTGTATCCTGTAAGGAAAAATACAAGCCATTCACCACTTCATTTCACAGCTTACTGATAAGTTTCATTCCTTTAATCATCTTATTAAGAAGGATGTTGATTTCATTTGGGGACAAAAGAACTAGTAAGCCTTCACCTTGCTTAAAAAATACTTAACCAATCTTCCTGTCCTCATGCTTCCAGCCCCTGGCGAGCCATTTTTTCTATACATATCCACTACCTGATTAGCTATTGGCATTTTGCTTGCATAATATGACCTGAGCCAAAAAGAGAAATCCGTGTACTACCTTAGCCGTACCTTGATTTCCGATGAGCTTAACTATCCAAAAATTGAAAAATGTTTGTCTGGCTGTCGTTTTTACCTTTCAAAAACTTCTATCATTACCTATTGAATAATAAAACCAAGATTATATCTAAAGTTGACCCAATCAAGTACTTATTGTCAAATCCCACCCTTACGTGTAGAATGGGTAATTGGATCATTCTTCTTAGTGAATTTGACATTGAATACATACACCAAAAGTCAATTAAAGGAAAAATACTTTCCAACCAGTTATTAGAAGAACCCTTACATGGAGAAGAACCTATAAGTCTGGAGCTGTCAGATGCATTACTGATGTATATTGAGGAATTTGTCATGTGGCAAGTCCACTTTGATGGATAGTTCACTTTCCATGGTTTAGGGGTAGGTTTATTACTAATCACTCCTTCAGGAGATCCTATCCCATAACCTTTCTGTCTTTGCTTTCCTTGCACAAAGAACATAGAAGAATACGAAGCACTCATCGTTGGGATGAATTTTGAAATAAAATGGAATATCAACCATGTCAATATTGTTGGTGACTCACAATTGATTATCAAACAAGTCAATGATGAGTACAAGGTCAAGGATGAAAAGATCATCCCATACAATAAATTGGTAGAAAATATGAAAGAATACTTTATGCGCAGTACCTTTGAAAAAATTACAAGAGCACAAAATAGAGTTGTGGATGCAATGGTAACAGTAGGTTCTATTCTACAAATCCCACAAGAAATAAATGATATGACATTTTTTATTGATAATCTACATCATCTTGCGTACAACATGTCAAAATCCTATTTTGCATGTGAAGTTATTGTCCCCTAATCGCCATGGTATGCACATGTCTATGAATATCTTAAAATTGGTACCTTTCCTACTGACATTTCTTGATCCAAAAAACAAATCCTTATCATCCAAATAACCCATTACACCCTCCTAGGAGGTACGCTCTAGTGTTGAGGCATAATAGGAATCTATTACATTGTTTATATGTAGCAGAGTCAGTCCAAGTGATCAATGAGGTGTATGAAGGCATGTGTGGCACCCATACGAACAGAATGGTCCTAGCAAAGAAGTTGTTGTGGGTAGGCTACTACTGGCCTACTATAGAGACAAATTTATGTAACCATGTGAGGAACTGTGTACTGTGTTTTATGTCAGAATTATGGAAATTGCATCCATGCACCATCATAACCTTTACAGCTAATAACATCACCATGGCCATTTTCCAAATGGGGACTGGATTTAATAGGGAATCTCAATCTTACCTCATCTGATGGTTATACCCACATCATCATGACCGCATAATATTTAACTAAGTGGGTGGAGGTCGTTCCATTAATCTACGTTATAGGTTCTTAGATATCAAAGTTTCTCATGAATCACCTCATTTATCAGTATGGCATCCATGTTGTCATTGTTACTGATAATGGAAAATCATTCAAGAATAAGATAGTTAAATATGTTTGTCATCGATTACAGATAAGATTAAACTAGTCCACGCTATATTTCCCTCAAGGTAAGGGGAAAGTTGAAGCCACTAACAAAAAATTGGTTCAGATCGTGGAAAAGATGGTGAGTAAGACAGGTCATAACTGGCATTTGTAAATTCACCTAGCCCTATAGGCTTATAGGACCTCCATTCGCACTGCTACTTGTGTGACACCCTACTTCCTTGTGTTTGTAACATAATCTATCATCCCATTGGAAATAGAGCTTCCATCCCTAAGGACATCTCTTAGGGATTATCTAAACAAAGATGAGGATTATAGATTGGTCAGACTAGCATAATCAGAATTCCTAAATGAAAAGTGCATCCACACCCTTAACCATATTAAGGTATATCAAAACAGAGTCTCCCAAAACTACAAAAAAAGAATCATACCTCTTCAATTTGAGGTCAGAGATTTGGTTATGAAAGATAATCATTTCAACACAAGGGTAGAAAGAGAGAAGAAAGGTAATTTTGAACCACACTGGTTAGGACTTTACGTCATTGTGGAAAAATATAAAACATGAGCATACAAACTTTCTCATCCTAGTGGAAATAATCTCTGTGGGCCAATGAATTCCATGCACCTTAAGTGGTTCTATGCTTAAACATGACACAAAAATTAAATAACAAAAAAAAAGTAAAAAAGGATCAAAATACAAAAAAGTCAAAAAATAGAAAAAGAAAAAGAGAAAGCAAGTCATCCATATGTGAAAACCATGCAATTTTAGTGCTTTATATAGATCCCTTGGTGAAAACCGGCTTCCAGTGGCTTAGGAGGACTCCTTGTTCACAAGCATTTGGTTTCTAGGGGGTACTTTTACTTAGCCTGGGGCTAGTTCTGCTCTTGCATCTGAGATTCCCTGTGATCCTATCCTATCAAGCCTGATCCAGTTGTTTCTCTTCTTATAAATGGGTGAAGGGATTTCCATTGTATATTCCCCATCTAATGTTGGGGGCACCTTCGCACTATCACCCTCCTATTTATAAATACATGGTGCATGCCCTTTTATATTCTCCATCTAATGTTGGGGGCATCCATGTTTCTTTGTTTCATGTACATAGCTTCATAAAACCTTAGAAAATCAAAAAAACATTCAAATATGTTCAAAAACAAAAAATGTTGTCACAAAAGACTTGAAAAACCATAAACAATAGAAAAACACAAAACACAAAAATAATAGAAAATTGTTTCACAAAATTCCCACAAATGCAAAACGCACTAAAATAATCTTACAAAAACATATCTTTGGTTTACTTGCTTTATATTGTTTCCTTTTTGTTTATTAGTTTTTGTACATTGATTGCTTGTATATTTTATGCTTGCTTGTAGATTTTTATAGTTTGTCTCTTAAACATACTTTATTAGATTCATCTTTTCTTGCTTAGATTAGATTCATTCTTACTTATACATATGAAGTGTGTTATTGCATGCTTGTAAATAATTGTACATAGTTGTGTTAATCCATATTGTTTAACAATGTATATTTTATAGGTTTGTTAACATTTACTTGTGTTTTCTTGTTGCATGTACATAGTTTTGTTATCATAACATCATATCTCCATCTATATCATCACATCTAACATCATCTATCCATCGTATATAAATAAAATTCTACGTGTACATCATACATGTATGCTAAGCTAATCATCACATATCGTATCATCAAATAGGGGTAAGAGGGATCACAAATATCAAAATCTATCCTCCCACACTAATATCATCATATCATCCCATCCACCAATCTAGAACATCACATATATAGTACAATTGATATCATCTATGGATCTATCATAAAAATCAAACACATGTGATACATCATCAATATTCATCATGGTACGTACATAAGAAATAAAATCAGACAGCATCATGACCCAATCCTCATCCATAACCATAGTAATCGTCATGAATCATATAAATACGTGGCATGTATAAATACTAATTAATGCTATTAAAACTGAAATTAAATGCGTAAAAAGACCAGGAAGGGTTGGCGTACTTGCGAATGGTCCGTTGTCATCATTCTAGGCGTACTCTCGAATGGTATCAACATGTCTACGGTGATTCTGCACCCTAGCCATCTCAATCGTCACTCGTGGTAACTCACAGTAAAAATTTGGTAGGATTTGGTAACAAATATACTGATCACAAAGATTTACCCCCTGGGGAGGGGTATATTTGGCTATTTTAACCCACCATGATGCCCTAGGGGCATGTTTTGACCACCTTGATCACTCTAACACTTCTTCTATCCACTGTAATGATTGTTTTTATTAAATAATCATTTTTAACTCCTTTTCGCCACGTCGGGGTGTGTTTTTGCCACCTAACACCTATTTCTTCTCCCTAGGGAAATTTTCTAACTTTCAGGTGATCTCCTATTTTCTCATTTCTTCTAAAAAATCAAAAATCCCTAAACATTACAACAAGCAATTTTTTTTCAAGAAACATAGAAAAATACAAACACATTAAATTTCAAATTTTCTCAAAAATCCTAAAAATTGTAAAATTTGCAAAATAAGGTAAACAACCCATAGCGGCTGAAACACATGTCTTGTGCATGGTATTCATTCCATATCTTACTAGAATTTTCATGTGTTCACAAATCAAATGACTCATGGATCATTATATTTAGAACCATTTATAAAGCTAGCATGCTTTCTTCGTCGGTAATCTCTGACACATCGAGTTTCCTGATATTGTTTTGTTACGTACAACACTTTATCATTGGACCTGAAATCCTTCATCATTTTCCCTTGCATGTATCCTTGCTAGGGGCATAATTTTTCACCATTTTTGTCAATCATGAATATTTGGGGATCTTCATCATGATAAAAAAAATATTTTTACAACCGTTTTAACCATTGTTGGTCTTAGTATGTGTGTTTGTACTTGTTTCCCTATTAAATGAGCTTGTTTCCTTTTCATATTACATTAATTTGTGTATGTTACATTGAGTTGGTTTTTTTATCAATGGAAAATTGTTTGTAGTATGGTTTTTCATGTCATTCTACTTTTGTCGTATGATTATATTTTTAATAAGGAATGATGAATTAGATCTTTGGCAATATGATGACACTAAAGGCTTTTCATTACACTCGATGAAATATTTCTCTTTTATTTCCATACTCATTTCTCTTCTACATCATTCTCATATCAACACTATTCTTATGATTCACGTGGGGTATCCTGCCCCTACCCATTTTTCTTTCCATTTCTCTCACATTTTTTGATCGTTGATCACCTTCTTTCATCACCCCATCGCCACTCGAGGGGGCATCTCTCACTTCTACCCCTTCAAAATTTTATTTATCTACTATCTTTGAAGTGGCTTCACTTACGCCACCCCAAAGAGGGGAAAATGTAGACACCTCTAATTTATCTCAAGCAATTTAAATACTTAAATTACGCTAATTATACCCTTTCCCAAAATTTGACGACATATCATCAATATCACACATTTTCTCTACTATCATCGTTAATTAATTACATTATGTTAGCTAAGTAACTCTTCTATCCAACAAAAATGCTAATTAACGACTTTCTGTTAATCAACTCCCCTTTCTATCTAGATTAATTATTTATTTATAATTAATTAAGCTCCCCTTTCTATCTAGATTAATTAAGCTTCCCTTTCTATCTAGATTAATTAATTATTTCTAATTAATTAATACCTTTTATATCTAGATTAATTAATTATTTCTAATTAATTAATTAATACATCTTTCTATCTAGATGAATTAATTATTCTTATTTAAGTAATTCTCTCTTCTATTTAATCAATAAATCGTCATTTATTTGATTAAAATCCTCTCATAACATAAATCATACTAATTATTACTCTAAAAATCTTATATAAGCTTGCACACCTATTAATTAATCACTTTGGTTAATTAATAAACCCCCTCAATCCCCATGAGTCACTAGAGGACAAGGTAAACTCTCCTAAAGTAAACTCAACCACATCTAAACCATGATTATCCATAACTAACCTAGCTTTGCTATTATTTCACATACAATAGGATGCAAAGCTTCTTCAAACCATTGGGTTATATAAGGAACCCTACTCTAACCTTTCTACTTACACGTAAATGAGAATAGAGCCTATACTATAGCCATTTTATCATTTTAGAGAATTCTTCCATTAGAGGAGCTAGTTATCTTCATTTCTTACATTCATCCATCTATTTTTTGAATTCATATGGAGATGTGTCAAATGGTCTTGTAGACATGGATTAACAAGACTCCATTCTTGAAAAACTTTGGATTCAATCATACAATCAACCCTTTTCTTTGCTAAGGATCTAAATAGGTTCATTTCATTAGCATTCAATTAGAGATAGAGGTTAATTTGTTTAGCATGTTAGTTTGAATCTTTATTTCATGTTCTAATGAAAATATGTTAATAGATTAGATTTTCTTAAGCTCTAAGCATGATGGTGTATTGATCTAGTTAGCATTGTATTGAAGTTATTAGGTGTTAGATTAGATTTCCTTTGCATTGTTAACTAATTCATATACATATAAAGTCATCTCGAAGAACAATTTCGGAAATAGAGGTGTGCAGAGGAGTAATCTAGGAAGCTAACTTCATCAGTCAGAGCCAAGAAGAGTGGAAATTTGTCATTTACTAAAATAGGAAATCCCCCTTTTCGTGAGTAGAGAAGTGTTCCAGAAGCCATGGAGTTCAAATTCATATAAGGAGCTTTCTTCACTGTCAACAATGGTATACTTGTTAGTGTTCGTGGCTTGTTTTCTAGTATATGCAGGAGATTTGAATAGTTTCCTTCGAGACTCATTCTATGGTTAAAATTGTCTTCAAATCATGTGTGAAGAGTAGTGTGTAATCATCATCATCAAAATGTTCAAGTTATGCTCCATTGGAACTTTCAAATCAATTTTGTCATGTTGTAAAGGTCATAACAGGGTTGGTTTTGATCTTTCGTATCTTCAAAGAGGATCTTCATGAACGATGCTTGTGGTCACCAAAGAAGTCATTTAAAAGTGTTTTTAAACACTTATTTTGGGTGTTCATGTGTCATCCAAAGGGATTTTCTAACAGTGTAACGCTGATCCTCAAAGTTCTACTTTGGAACTCTACGAATCACAAAACTATGTTATCTACTTTCAAATTTAGAAAAAGACAAATTTGCTTGAAAAATCAGAGATTCGTAACTGATTATCTAGTGTTATAGAAAGGAAATTATTAGATTAGGAAAGAATTCAAAACTTTAAACCCAAAAATTTTATCCTGGAAACCTCCAATGGAGGAAAACCAATTGGTAAGGGCAACGACTCTTTCTTCCCACTTTTATTGGTCTAATATAGACATTTACAGATTACAATAAGTATGAAAAGAAGAAACAATGTAAACCTTCTCTCCAATAACTTTTTTTCTCTATTTCTACACCTTGCTCCTACAATTCCATTCTAATACTGAAGATCTTGCTCACTGCTCTCATTAAACTCTTCTTATCGATCTCTCTGAATCTTTGAATTTCTATTCTATTACTCATTTCATGCATTTATAGGCCTTCTCATGTCCTCCCATGCACTGGAGGATGTGAAATGGAATGGAAGGGGAAGAGACATGGTTGGATGCTTCAAATTTGTGTCCATTCATGTTCCATTCTTCTTTTTATGTTCAAAAGTTTCTAGACCACCACCATGAGAAGACAGGTGGTCTCAGGACCACTGCCCTGTCTACATGGAGGTTTCAGGACTCATACCCTTGCAGGGTGACAATTAGAAATATCTGCTCTATATAGAGTGGTGGTTCCTTCCAGAACCTCTGTTTATCTCATTTTATTCATTTCTCTTATTTCTCCTTCTTGGTGTTGATGGAACTGATGAAGTGGTGTGTTTTTCGGGATCCCTATGGATCATACCTCCCCTAATTAGGAGGATTTTGGTCACAAAAAATATTAGTGGGGGAGTGGTAGAGGAATCAAATCCCTCTCATGCCCATCCGAGTACCACTAGGTCTGTATTAGTGTCTTCTCTTGTCCAATCTACCAAGACTCGTGTGGATCTCTGGTTTATTTCTCTAGTGCTACATCCTCCTCCGAGTTGCCTTGAGTAAAATCCTCTTTGGAAGGTAACTTATGTATCTTTCCTTCTTTGTCATGCATAGATGGTGTTAGTGGACAAGAGATCTTACAACTTTTTATCACATGCATCTGCATGAAGTATGTCCTGAAGGTTTCTTCTCCAACCTACTCAAGTATGGATAAGGTCTCATAATATAGTGGTTTAGTCCTTTCTTGTCTTTGTTTATTGAGATGGATTGGCCGAATCCTCTCCAAGTATGTTTCTACCATAGTCACCATTGTTCCTTATATCTCATCTTCTTCTTTTTGCCCCACGGTCAGGTCCAGTGAATGCATACGTAGATACGGTGACTGCATAGTAAAATTTTGTTTTTCTCCTAAATGAGTAGTTCTTGTGGTGGATTATTTTGAAAAAAGTGACAAGTTTTATCCAAATTCTCCATCATTTGGTGATAAATATATGTGCTCTCATGCCCATTTTTCTTTTCTTCTAATGAAAAAAAAACAAAATGATGATTTTCCTGAATAAGTCTTGGTGTTTGGTTGGCACTTACCATAGCCTTCTTTGATTTTCTCTGGTGTGGCCAAATGTTAAAATTGACTCCATATTTGACCCATCTATACTAGTTCTCCATCCTTATGAACACATCATCCCTGGCATACAAGTAATAACTTCCAAAGACAACGTAAATTTGACTAAGAATTAGGATATACTAAAGTGTTTACCTTAGTCTTCTTGATTTGGATTCTAATTTGAAATAGATTACTCATCTCTTCTTCTTCGGTTGCCATGTACATGTTAGTGGCCATACATCCCAGCCTCTCATCTACATCTGAATCATCCTCAATCTCCACCTCTCTTTTTTTCTTCATAGTGGCCATGGATTTTTTGGAATGCTTAGTTCGATGCTTTGGGTGCAATTATGGATGCAAATTCTAACATGTGGCATCAGTATGTCCATTTACATCACAATTCTTATAGAAATTATTAGGATCTTTACAAGTATGCAAAGTAGTAGCGGCATGTTTACCTTTCTATTTACCTCTATTACTTGTCTTCCCTTGTTCTTTTTCCTATTGTTATGTTGATTGGTCTCCCTTTGGCTCTATTTCTCCTTGTTTCTTCTCGTCATCAATTTAGTATGCTTGTATACAAGTTTCATTGAGATCCTTGGGCTTCATGGAGATTATCTTCCTCTGAAGGTGAGTGTGAAGTCCTCTCAAATACTTGGTCATAATGTCCACATCCTCCAAGTCCATATTAAGCAACATGGCTTGTCTCCAAAATTCCGTAGTGTAGTCTTACATGCTTTGACCGCTGCCCTGTCTAAAGTACTACCACATAATCATCATGTTAGTCATATGGCCAATAATATAGAAGTTAGCTCTAATCAATTCTATAAAACCTTTCAAAGTACTGACAATAAGACATTTCTTCTTCTCACAAGTGGCTAGATGGGTTTCCCACCAAACCAGAGCATGACCTTCCATTTTGATTCGTGCAAAGGTGATCCTTTGTGCCTCAATGACATTATGCACACTAGAGTAGACTTCCAACTATTTTATCCATTTATCCAGTAATTTTGCATCTACTTGTCCTTCAAAATTCTTTATTTCCACTTTCATTTCAAATTTAAAAGGTGCATGTGCATATTTTACCTTCTCGCTTACAATTGATGTCTCTTCACACTCTTCCCATTCTTCCTCTTCGTGGATCTTTTTGATACCAAATTTTTCGGCTAGTGCTCAAACCATCAATTCGATGGAATCTTGCTTAATCAAAGCTGTATTTTTTAGATCTGAAAGCTCTTCTTGTTTTCTATGTAATTTATCCATCATGGTCTCTAGCATCTTGACTCTACAAACCAAGTTCTCTTCCTCCATTTGAGCTCAAATTCTCTTTTTCCACTTCTTTTTAGAAATATCTAGCTCAAAAGATAAACATTCTTCACCTTTGTACCTTGTCACTATCATAAAACATCACAAGAAATATTTGAATACCACAGTCCTAGATATATATAATAAACTCTAATACCAAAAATGATCCGTAAAATTCTACTTTGGAACTCTACGAATCACACAACTATGTTGTTCTAATTTCAACTTTGGAAAATGATATATTTGATTGAAAAATTAGAGCTTCATGACTGATTATATAGTGTTATAGAAAGGAAATTGCAGAGTAGGAAAGAATTCAAAACTTCAACACCAACAATTTTATCCTGGAAACCTCCAATGGAAGAAAACCAGTCGGGAAGGGCAACTGCTCTTTTTTCCCACTTTTATTGGTCTAATATAGACATTTACAAATTACAATAAGTATGAAAAGAAGCAATAATGTAAAACTTCTCTCCAATTAATTTCTTGCTCTGTTTTTACACCTTGCTCCTACAATTCCATTCCAGCATTAAAGATCTTTCTCACTACTCTCATTAAACTCTACTTCTCAATGTCTTTGGATCTTTGAATGTATATTCTCTTGCTCCTTTCATGCATTTATAGGCCTTTCCATGTCCTCCCATGAACTAGAGGATGTGAAAGGACATGGAAGGGGAAGAGACACGGTTGGACACTTCAAATTCGCATCCATTCATGTTTCATTCTTATTTTCTGTTCGAAAGTGTCAGGACTGCCACCTTGAGTAGACCGAGGGTCTTAGGACTGAAACCTTATCTAGGAGGTGGTTTCAGGAATTTCACCCTTACAAGGGCGGCAGTTCTAAAACCATTTCTTTGCACAAAGCAGTGGTTCCTTCAATAACCTCTATTTACCTCATTTTATTAATTTTTCTTGTTTCTTCTTCTTGGTGTTGATGGAACTGATGAAGTGGTGTGTTTTTCTGGATCCCTATGGATCAAAGGCATTTGAGGAACCAAAGTTCACTGACTTGGATCATTTCATTGTAGCATCTAGAAAGGATCAGTGAACTTCATTAGAATCAGCTTCTTCATCGGCATTTTTTCTTAGTTGTTTCTCTCTTCTTTCCTTCTCTTTTCTCACCCCCTTCTTTCTCTCTCCCCTACGTTCTAATTCTTCATTGGGGTTGCACTTTTTCATAATGTATTTATTTTTATTAAAAAATGAATTTATGATTTTAATTTAATAAGTTACCCTTGTTTTATAAAAGGGGCCTTAATATTTTCCTGGGAATATAAAAATTCATAAGTTGTGCAAAGGCATATGAAAGGTCATGTGGGGGGTAGATGAAGAGACACTTCTCTTTCTATAAATTGTAAAGGCCTCCACTTTCCAAAGGGTTGGTCATTTTATGAGTTCATGAGAGAGTGATACTTGTGAAGAAACAAAGAGATAGAAAATTATTCTACTTACCACTTTTAGATTTCTCCACTCTTTCCATGTACAATTACTCCTCAAGCCTCAATACCATAAGAAGAAGTTTAAATACTTTGTTGATTGGGGGATTTACTAATACTTTGTGCTCATAAATCCTAACTGGCCTTGTTGCCATTTGCAGGATTGTTTTCTTCTAATTTATGCATGTTGGAAATTTTTGATTAATGGGTGTAGGACTCTAATTTTCTACCTACAACATTAATCCCTCTCCCTCTTTCTCGCTCCCTTTCTCGATCTCTTGTGAAGTCCTCTCTAGCAAGCAATTGCTAGCTTTTCCGCAGGGTCAATGGAGTTCCCTTGTTGGATCCCTGGCCACAAGGCCACTATAGAATCCACTTTTAATACGTTCATGTAAACACAGAGCTGCACCATTTAAGTAGAAGGACTTAGATTCCCAAAGTGGTGGCAAAAAGTATAGAGAAAGTACAAAGGGACAAGGTTGTCCAGAAAGGGCCATGATGAGGGGATGTTTTAGTACATACCATATGCTTTGGTCTAGGTAGATGTTTAGGAAACATTCTAAGTGAGGTCAAAACATATAAGTATGTCCCACTTGGTGGCCAAAAATATTTTAAAATCTGACTAGTAAATAAATATTTTACAATACTAAAAAAACTTTTAAAAAATCAGGTAAATTCTAGATGCCTTCCACCTAGGTTATTGTAAGATCTTAAAAATAGTTGGTTGGTAATTTAATATGTGTTTGGTCATGTTTTAGTTGTCAGACATGTTTTTTTGAAGGTACCAAAACTGCAAAAAAGTGGGACACAGTCATATGCTTTATCCCAGTGGAAAAGTTATGTCAGATTATTTCTAGCCTTTTCCAGACATCAACACAACCCAAATCAACACACAATATAAAATGTTAGCTAACTCCTCTTATCATTTTCATTACTAGTGATTTGTTTCATATACTATTTGGGCATATTTAACACAACATACAACACACTCGACATATCTACAACATACTACACACTCAATGCTTTCACAATATACCTCTCTTACATCACATGACACATATGTTTTGTGTACAATCAATACAAACATCTTATCTATTATACATATTCACATCACACTAATTAATCGACACTTTCACAAAACATAGCATTATACACTCAACGTGCTCACAATCAATTTCTTTTGCACAATCAATACAACACTGTAATGGCCCACCCCGGGACACCGTAAACCACACCAAAGTGTAACTAAAATTTGGGAAATATTTTTTTTAAAGGTGGACAACTAATACTAATGTTTACTTCACCGATCCTTGTTAATGATTCATTTATATTAATTTAATTTATGCAAATAAATTGATTACTAGTCCAAACCTGACTTTAAATATTTACTTCTATTTTAATACTACTAGGGACATAAATAATAAGTTTACACCCCCTTTATTTTATTTAATTAACTTGCCCCACACACCCTTATTTTCTTTTATTTCACATTCCCATTAAATTTCCATGAATTAAGAGGGTGTAGGATTACATAGGAACCCTAGGATCAATCACATCTGGGACCTTGATTTCAAACTGGCCCTAAAGTTTCCCTATACATCCTTATGTTCTCTTTCTTTTCTCATTTATTTTTATTTGGTTATTTGCATGTTTTTGATGGAAGGATTTATCTCAGAGATTGTTTGATCTTTATACTAGTTTTGAGAGAATCAAAGGTTTTCAAACCTTGTTTTATATATACTTATTGTTTTTTGTTTCTTTTACCAGATTAAATCTCTGGTTGGGTATGCCTTATACCCATTTTTTTTTTTTTGTTTTAATGCAGACAAATCTACCTGAACTAAAACCTATATATATGTAAGTAACTATACAGTTAAGTGCTCAGAAAATGTGTATGCTTATAAAACCTGGATCCTATTTTAAATCGAGCCCCAAAGCCAAAGAAGTCACATATTTTTTTATCATAGAGTGGTGGTTATTTAAAAGGTGGGAGGATGGCTGAGGTGGAAGGGAGGAGGATGGTGTGTGGAGAATGGATTGGGGTTAGGGCATGTGAAGGGTAGTGGACAACGTAGAGTATGGGTTATGCGGGTGGGAAGTGGCAGCATGGGAAGTGGGGGTGAGTGCATGGGGTTGGGAAGGGCTCGGCCCCTCCCCATTCACATTTTTTTTATAAAGTTTAAAATTGCATCGTAAATTCCTTTACTTCCTTGCTTTGTTTTATATAAGGTATATTAAATATTATATATTGTATGTTATATCATGTGTGTGTGTGTGTGTGTGTGTGTGTGTGTGTGTGTGTGTGTGTGTGTGTCTGTGTATGTATCTATACATATATATATATATATATATATATATGTATGTATGTATGTATGTATGTATGTATGTATGTATGTATGTATGTATGAATATATATCTAACATAATATATTTTATATATTATATATATATATGTATGTTATATATGTATATGTATGTTAGATATATATCTAACATAACATATTTTATATATTATGTTAGATATATATATATATATGTACATGTATGAATATATATCTAACATAATATATTTGTATGTATGTATGAATATATATCTAACATAATATATTTATATATATATATATATATATATATATATATATATATATATATATATATATTCTTTTCTACCCTATCTTAATATAATTAAAGATATTAATAAAATAAGAAATATGTATACTACATTCAAAAAATAATATAATTATGTTATAGCTATAACAATATTTGATTTCTTTTTAATATATTTGTATTATTCACAATGTAGATAAAGTTTGTTTCAAGTTGATATAATACAAATTTTATTTTTCTAATCTTGTGAACTATGGAACCTAAAAAAATTCAAAATCTAGTTTTGTTAAAAATGAGTTACATACTTTTGAGATAAAAGGAATGTGACAAGGTATTTCAAATGAAAAGAGAGTATTAAATTAAATCTTAAGACTTAGTGAGGAATAATACACATTCATGTTGGTTTTTCCTTTTACAATACATTCATAAGTTTTTACATAGAAAGGAGGCAAAAGCAATTTCGTTCCATATAATAACGTCACAAAAATTTACAAGAAGGAGGTGTATTGCAAAGAGGATAATACTTCCATACCAAGTGAAATCCAAAATCTTCATGTTGGACAATTTTTTCCTTTCAAATGTAATGCTAAAAGAATATTTCAAAATTATAAACAAGGATGATTTCCTATGTCAAATGAAAATCAATTGTTTTAACTTACAAAGGGGAAACTCCAACCTTAAAACAAGATTTTTAACAAGATTGATTTCAACCGATTTCATTTTATTGCATAACCAAGTTCAAAACATTTTACAACATCTACCATACAAGAAAAGTTTACATTTCCATGGAACTTAAACTCACAATCTTCATATTTTCAACATACTTTAAAACTAATCATGAAACCTCATTACAAGCTTCTTGTATGATTGAAGTGGGGTTGCACAAAGAAATGTGACTCAAACTTACAAGTAATCCCAGACACAAAAGAGGATTTTAATCCACATAGCCATTATTTTAAAGATACAATGAGAGTGATGTCCACAAAAGGATGAAGAATACAATGAGAAACCAACAATACAAAGGTCTCCAACTATCTTCCACTTGAGATCAAACTTCAAATGCTTCCAATAAAAAACACAAGGAGAAAGAGATTGTTTAACCACCCAAGCTTTAGGCATCATTACATGCCTTTCCAAGGTTGGAAGACATGCTAGCCTCCCCCAATCCCATGGGAGAGAGAGCTAGCTTCCACAAATTTTACACAAGATAAAGGGAGACATAACAACATTATACTTTTCACATTCAAGACAATCCAAACACTAAGAAGAACTACCATATGAACTACCTTCTCCACCTCAAACCAAATAAGGGGAGTAAAAAGAACCTACATGGCTTTCCCATCAAGCCATGAGGTTTGAGAGGGAAAATCCATCTCTCTTCCCCCATAAACTCCAAAATCCATTATATCATATGATGGATGGAGAAAAATAAAACAACATAAAGCATACTCAATAATAGCCACAAAAAAGAAACAACACACACATTTTAAATAATCAAGGCTAAGATCTAACATAACATAAAACATAAAATGATCCCAAGGAGCCTACCTCTAAAATCTCTCCAACACTCTATCTTTTCCACTTCTTTATCCAAGCAAGCTCTAGCTCCAAAATCCACAAGCCACCAAGAAAAAGCTCCACTTAAAAAAAATTTCTCTTCTTCACCCATGGGGGAGAATTTGAAGAGAAGACAAAAAAAATTCCTCTCAAATGAGGGGGTGACATGTGTCACCCCTCTCTTCCCTCCAAGTCAAATATTCTTGAAATAAAAAGAAGAAAAGATAAACTATATTTTAACACTCTTCTCCCAAATTACCCAAAATGAAAAACAAAACAAACTTGTGCAATTTTTAACAAACACACCTACCAATCCATATTACATGGATGGTGACCAAAGAGAGGCAAAATGGGAGGGAAAATCCCTCTATGCCTTGAAATTAATCCCCCCTACCTATTAGGTAAATTCTAAGGGCCTATTTTCATGCTAAGTGAACTCCCAAACATAAAAGGGGTCACTTAAAATGCCTAAAATAGCCAAATTTCGGGTTTGGCACATTTGGGCACAAGTGTAGAGGATGTGGGGCCCACCCAAGGGTTCACATGTGACCCTAATCCCCTATAATTAAATACACCATTACCCAAACACAAAACTTAATGCAAGTAGGGACCATTGAGTCCCTAAATCAAGTTTACAAAGAAAACTAAACATCCTAAAAAAGATTCATATTACATGACATACTACATTACAAATGAGGGTCACTCATGGTGCCCGAAATAATGAAAGCTAATACTAAGGTGTCATACAATAAACACGGTTAGGACTTAGCCCTATGGACCACTTGTGTACAATTTTAATAGCCACCCTGAAACCCACATTCTCCTATGACCTGAAACCTACACACTCATTGTGCACATTAAACGCACCTATCCGATACAATGTAAATCAACTACTCAATAAGCGATCAATGAAATCTATGCTAGCATATCATCATCCTGGAATCAAAAATGTGACAACATGCATGATTACAACACAATTTACCATGAGTTATCCCTAGAGATAAATAAAAGTGACACACATCCATATAATCCAAGTATACGACTAACTAAGTATCTAACATATCTCAATTAGGTCTAACCATCATCGAAATAAGCTAGTATTCACAACATCAAATGAAAAATATGTCAACATACTAATCAAATCAAATTGATGATATGCGCCCAAATATCCATACATGTCCAATAAGGTCAAATATCATAACATATTGTCCATCATATATCAAATCTCTATCAAATCGTATCTATGAATAAAGAATTCAATAGATGAATGATGCTATAATAATGTGGGCATTACAAACACACCACCCTATGACACACTCTAGTTTCATGGTCCATACTCAATTTTCTAGGGTCTACATCTCAAATGGACCTCGCCATACTCACGCACTCTCTACACTTTGCACTCTATCGATCACATCTTTCTAGCACGCAATTCAAACCATTGCCTAATGACGCACTCTCATTTACGTTTCATTCTTGACTACTGAGGTGGCATGTAAAAATGAACCTCATCTCATGCATATACACCCACACTCACTCAGGGGGCATGTGGCTCCTATCACACTCACTTTGCATTCCATTCCATCTACACTCCACAACATACTACATGTCTTGGTCACACTTAATCTTGCTTCCATTTACTTGTTACATGTACACTTTATTACACGTGCTAGATAGATATATTATATGTTATTATCTTTATTATACAAATGTGCACATTCAATAATTTTCTATTTGTGCTCGCAGATTCTACATATCCATACACACAGCATGGATGCTTGGTGCAGTACCTATTACCACTCCCACAGAGGCTCCTGGGGGCATCCACTTTCATACGTTACAGGTGCTATTATTTCATTTTGTTTCATAGAACATTACTATATCAGATTATACACACTTTGATATATTGTTTATTCTTATAACATGTTAATGGGTGCTTCATGTGTAGCATTTTTGTTTGTAGCTCTATTTTCTTCCATGTTGATCTGTTACATTTCTTGTCATTATTTGACATTGTTTGTGGGATTTTCCCTTTGTCTTTTGTGCACACATGTCTTCTTTTGGCTTAGTCATCCTTGATTGTATTGCGACATCATGAGTGGTGTCCCATGTTTGAAACTCATTTTTCACATTCTACATTGTCTTCTTGCATCTTAGATAACACATTGTCTTCTTATTTACTAGCTTACATTTTACATGCATGTTTTATTGTACTAAAACTTGTCTCCTAGCCACTTGTTTTCATGTGTCTTGGTTTCAACCAAGCACACTCCCTCCCTCTGCAGGGAAAAATCATAGTTGTTGGTCCTTTTTTGGGCCACATACTTGTTCAGCAACATTGCATGCACCCCAAACAAGGGGGGGCATTATTTGGTTGAATCAGTCACCCTAATACAGAAGTTCACATTCATTGTTCAACACAACACAGTACCACTATGTCACAATCATCAACATTAGATAGGTCTCAGATCCTAACTTATGTTCTTCAAAGGGAATTTACAAATAACTCTTTAGTGTAGCACAGTTTATAACACTCCACACAACAGATTTTGATAGGAGAGAGAGTCTTTTATCTCTCAACATTCATATATTACAATTTTTTTCCCATCCACAACGTTGGATTGGAAATGGTCGAACTAGATCAGATTTTTACACACCATCTGTAGTGTTGTTCCATTTTGTGGGAAGTAGTTAAAGGATGGAATATGACACCATACTTTCTTCCCCACACTTCTTCCAAATCATTGGAATGAGATTGCTCGAAAAAATCGTTTCCGAAAAAACTAGTGTGAGATTGCCTAAATAACTTGGTCTTCTACAACTTCTATATGATACTTTCTACATTCTCTCCTCATCATGGATCAGGTGCACATGTTCCTTTTTCACATTATCCATTTTTTTACATACTTCCTTACATGATTTTTACACATATACATGTGTATTTGACTACTTGTTCATTCTTATCTTTTATAGGTTAGTCTGTATGGGAAGTAGTAGTCAACATCATTCAATAATAATATCATAATAACTACACACATTGACATAAACAATAGGAACATTTGCAACTATACAACATGCGTTTCTACCCTAGGGCCATTATCTCATCACTTTTTGTACTTTCTCATCTTTACTCTCCATGCTCCATCTTATTATCACATCACGATTTTACTTGTCTCTCTTCACGATTATAGCCATCAATCTACATGGTTATCAGGTATGCATCTCTATCTACTTTACTTTTTCAAGATTTTTCTCAAAAAATTTAAGTAAGGGTAAATGTAGACAAAAAATCACGCACTTTGGGTAATTATCTAGTCCTGATTGTATACTACTATTCATATGATTCCTATGTAAGAAAAGTACTATTATCCCAAATTTTCACCCCTGTAAATTTGGGATACCTATTCAAAATTTGAAGTACACAATTATGGCATGTGCAGATGGCCATAAACTTTAACCCCTTTAGAAGAGAAATTTGGCCCATCTTTTGGTTTGTTCAATCCATCTCTCCAAGGAAAATTTTTGAATTGTTGTTTAGGCTCATTGTGAAATTGGAGTTTGTCAACTGGGTTAGACGAGTCATAGGTTGGTCAATCAAGTTGGTCAAAAGAGATGAATGGCGTCTAACCCCTTGGGTTGGACGACCTAGTGGTTATTTGGCAGCATGGCGTATGGAAAGGAATGGGTGGAAAAAGAGTTTGGTCATCTCAATTAGATGGGTGATGGTTGGACGGTGTCTAACCCTTGGTATAGAAGGTAGGTTGGTCAATTGAATTTTATGATGGTGCAAGATGGTGAGTTCATGGTTGGTCAAGTGGATGACATATGGAGAGGTTGGTCAGAAGAGTAAGACATCATCCAACCCCCTAAGTTTTTCGACATGGATAGATGTCATCCAACCCCTTCACAGTGGGTGGCGTAGGGATTAGACAGTCAACTCAGATGGATGACTCATAGTTATACAACATGGTTTGTTGAATCACAAGGTTGGTCGAATCATCAGTTCATCAGCTACAAGGATGGTCAGTGACCAGAAGCATGCATGGCCAAAAAGTTATATATCTTATAACTCCAACATGGTTGGACGACCATCACGTTAGATGGCCTACTCACAATTGTATGAATCATGGTTAGATTGCCATCTAACCCGACTATGAAAAATATCTTGTAGGCCAGGTAGTTTTCTCAAAGAAGGTTGTATGGCTCAAAGCATTTGGATGACCCATGAAATGGATGAGTTACAATCTAGGAAAGGGTAGGAGAATGAATGATAGCCCAAAAACCAAAATTAATGAGGCATGGTTCCCATGACCACTCATGCAAGAAAAGTACCAAAATGAATGGTTTCCCATACCTCTTTAATGCATCCTACTAGTTGAAAACCCAAATTTCATATATATTGTAAAAGTCACCTCATTTTGAGGGGAGATTTTATTAAAAGAAAAAGAACTCTGTCAAAAAAATTCTAGAGCTATTGTGAGCTAAAGGACTTGAGTTTGGGCTAATTGTAAAGTATTTTTCATTGTGCTTATGTTATGATGTATTGTGCATGTTTTGTGGCCATTTTCACAATAACTTGTATGAATTACTTCGTTTTCCTTCCATTATATTTACAAGTATATTACATGTATCTATCTATCTCTTTGCAGGGTTTGTAGTTTGTTGTGCTTTATGAATATAGGGAATTAGATATTACCTTATACTGTGGCACTTCTACTAGCCCTCTCCTACTTTTTTTTCTCTCTATCTTTCACTCACTTGGATTGTCTGACCCTTTCTTGTTGCATCACCTTCACTTAGAGTAGTTTTATTTCATGGATCTCTCTATCCCTCTCTCCTTGGAAGTATTAGGATAATATTAGTTTAGTTTTCCATTCTCTGCACTTTGGAGAAGTTGGCCCTAGGTTAAGAGAATAAGTCAGATTTCTCTAGAGGATTATTCTACTTGTAACGTCCCACACTGTAGGATAATCCCATGTTATCCATGTTACACTAATTGCCTCACACACCAATCACAAGTAATCGGGGGTGTTGTAATTTTACACTAACAGTTTTGGACGCCCGGTGGAACCAGAGGTCAATTTTTTAGATTTGTCAAGATTGGATGTGTATCTTGGCAAATTTTTAGATGTTGGAAGCTTTGTAACAATGCATCTAGTGACTCCCAGGATCAAATTTCAGCTGCTTCCAATACTTTCATGGCCCAATTATATGAGAAGGATATAGACTCAATCTAGAGAGAGAGAAGAAGGTGTCTTTGAGTACTTGCAGTTATCACTAAGTAGAGGAAGGATAGGAATAAGAATACAAAGGTCTCCATCTCCACTAAATAGAACTCTATCCACACCTCCACCTGGTTGACCCTTCCTTCAATCAACCAAGTTTCTCAGGCCAATCATAATGGAACATCTACAGTAACCACCACCGCTACTGGAAAACCCATTTGTCAATTTCACATGCGGTATTCCACTCATCCTCAATGCACATAATCCTATTTTTGTTGCATTGTTGAATATAATTCCTTACTTCATTTGGGAGAATCATATGACCCCTATTGATCATATTCAAGACATTGTGAATTTCTACATCATTCACAAGATCAATGAGATGGATGTCGCAATTAGGATCCTTGCTTCATATCTCAAAGCTAAGGTGTTGTAATGGTTTAGGAGCCTAACAATAGGGTCAATTAAAAATTGGGATGCATTATATTTAGCTCTATACAACCAGTTTGGAGAGAAGGTAGATAATATGTCTTTGTTGGGACAGTTAACCACAATCAAGAGGGCCCCAAATAAGTAGATGGATGACTTCAAATATTGATTCTAGTGGATGTGGGATCAGATTCCAATAGCCATGAGACCCACAATAGAAGATGCATTCCTCTATTTCTTGAAGGCCCTAAATTCTAACATAGCTATGATGATACATTTGGTGGGAGGAACAACATTTCCAGTGGCCTATGTCATAACTACCAGGGAAAAGAATTACTTGATTCAAGTAGGAAAGCTAGCACTTAGGCCACCTATGCCATTATATATAGAATTGGGGACCCCCTCTATTAGTCAAGCACCTGAAATAGCTCCTATCCTAGCCCCTATAAATTAAAAAAAAAGTGAGGCTTCCACTTCTTCGAGAAATTTTCTCAAATTTTAGGAGCTTAGAAAAGTGTTGCAAGAAGTAGTTAAGGGGAAAAAACATTTAGAAATAAAATAGTGGCACTTAAGAGGTGACAGGCCCAAAATTTTAGACTCTTTCATCCTCATGTTCAATATCAAGATAGACCCCCATATCTACAAAATAGGGATCCTGCTCAAGCTTCCAATCAGAATCAAGGGAAACCTCTTGTTTCCAAACCTTCTCATCCTTATAATCTGAATGCAGCATCAACTCACACGATCTACTCCAAGTCCAAAAAAATATGGCACAAGAATGTGAATGGTACCCTCTGTATGGCTATTATTATGACCAAACAATATACTTTCAAGATATATCAAATCAAGCTCTAGTGGTGCAGACCATTGGCATGCCTCAAGAGGTGAGCCAAGAGGAAAATAAAAAGCAAGCAAGTCAACATGAGGCACCTCAAACTGAAACCACATTAGTAAATTGGAAGGCATAATATTTTTGTGGAATAAATCAATATCCTGTCTAGGGTGTAGCAACCAACACAAGGTCCAAGAAAAGTAACATAGAGGATGGGTAATCATCTAATCCAACTGCTCCTCCACCCACTTCCATGTAATAAATAGTTAGACCAAAGACAACTCCTAACACAAATTCATCCCAAGACAACTTTTGTGGCATCCATGAATGTGCAAAATCAACCCAGGATACCAGTTTCGGAAGCTCACGGGCCGACACAGGTATAAGAAAAGATCATGCCGAGTAAGGGGAAGAAAAAGTAAAACCCACCTCCATTAAATATCATTCATCAAATGAAGAAGACAAATGTTAGCATTTCCATGTGGGAATCATTTGCAATTCCAGGACAACAAGATTTATTGCAATCAGTCATGGTAAATTGGTCCCCTCCTAATGAACCATCCAAAAATTATGAGAGGGTTCTCACTAACATTGTGTAATAAGGAGAAGGTCAATCAAGTAAGAATGTGAATCCTCCTCCTTTCTATGTCTCATTTATCATTGGAGATAAGTTAGTACACAATTATATGATCAACTCAGGGGCAAGTAGCTTAGTAATATTGAAGAAAATCACAGATAAATTGAGCTTAAAATATGAGCCGATATTGAGGGGAGTAGTTCAATTGGATGGGACAACAGTAGGCATAGTTAGAGTGATCAAAGAACAAATCCTTACGCTCCATGATTTTCTAAATGTTACAGTTTTACAAGATGTGTCAGTGATTGATTTGCCACTGATATTTTCCTTGTGCCTATCAAGGGATTTTACATCCAAAATTGGTGGGTACGTATCAGCTAATTGGCCCCACATGTTATTCAAAACAATATATGGAGCTAAGGCTATGAATAAGTCAAAGCCAATTTCTAATTTTCACATTGAGCCTTATGTGCCTAGCCCAATCAATGCAAATTGTACCATATTCGATCAAGAAGAGTGCTTAGAGGCTCAAGAGGAAAACACAAAGGTTGGAATAATTTCATACCGAACACTTGATAATTGGGCTCATATGATACATGCTTTTGATCCATAAAAGGAGATGGAGGAAGTTGAGTTGGGTTTTATTGATTACATGAGGAGAATGCGTGTCTCCCAAGAATCATCAAATCAGATGAGAAAAACAATAATGAAGCATGACAATTATTATTTGATGATTCAAGGAGTAGGTAAGGTGTTGGAGGAGGTGTAATGGTTTTGTCACCACAAGGCATAAAATACTAATCACCTTTCCATTTTCAGTTTGTTTGTTCAAATAACACAGTTGAGTATGAGGCTTTGATCCATGGATTGCATTGGGCAAGGAGAAGGGGTATCAAAAACTTGCAAGTGTTTGGGGATAGTGAGTTAATTGTCAACAAGGTTAGAAGACAACATGTTGGTAAGAATGATTTTCTTAAAGCCTACAAACAACGGGTATTGGACCTCATGGAATATTTCAATGCGTTCAACATTCACTCCATACCAAGGAAAAGGAATGAGGCTGTGTATGAGCTCTTAGCAATTAGAGCAACATTGTATGTGGTGGAAAACATCAAGATAGATAGAATGCAGCCACATATTCATGTAATTGTGAGGCCAATCGTACTAGAAAATAACACAAGTTGATAGGTATTTGAGAATGATCAATAGATCATTAATTTCTTACTCGATGAGGTTGATTTCTTAGCCAAAAATTAAGAGAAATTGGAGTAGCAATATGGGGATAAAGTGGTGTAGTTGTAGACAAATGAATTTCCTAAGGTTTTAGTGACTCCAGAGTCAATATTCAACCCAAATGATCAAATCCAAATAGAGAAGGATAACATTTAAGTAAAAAGGGAAAATTCAGAGACCATTTCAGTTAGAGAGGGTAAAATGTTCCAAATAGGCAAGATAAGCAGGGAATAGGAAAAGTATGACTTTTTACATCTTTGTCAAGAATTCTTGAACATTTTTACATGGAGCTATGAGGATTTGAAGGGTTTTAACCCAAAATTGGCATAACACACCATTGAGTTGAATCCGGAGCCTAAGCCCGTCAGGAAAAAGCAAAGTTTGTTCAACCCTGATATAGAGCCTCTCATGAAGAAGTTGAATAAGCTCATTAAAGCGAGTATAACTTTCCTGATCAAGCACCCAAGTTGGGTAGATAATTTGGTTTCGATCAAGAAAAGGAATGGGGAATTCAAGTTATGTGTCAATTTTCAAGATTTAAACAAGGTATCCCTCAAGGCTCACTATCCACTGCCCTCCACATAGTAGATTCTATAGGTTGTGGCCGGTTCGGAAAGGTTCTCCCTCCTAGATGGATACTTAGGCTATAATCAGATTATGGTGAAAGATGATGATCATTTCTAAACAACCTTCACCACAAAATGGGGCACTTATGCCTACAGGAAAATGCCATCTGGTTTGTCGAGCACTAGAATAGCATTTCAACGAGTAATGGATATGGCATTTAAGGGACTGCTAAACAAAATAGTGCTTGTCTATCTTGATGACATCATTGTATTTTCTAAAACTGCAAAAATCCTCCTCTTCCATATTTGACAGGTGTTCTAGAGGTGTAGGATATTTGGGGTTGTAGAAACCTAAAATATGCTTACACTGATCATTTTCTCCAATTCAGTCAATTAACGACACTTCGTTAATCAAACCTTCTCTACTCCATTCTTGGATGCCCATTTACAACACCTTCTTGGTTGTATTCTTCTTATATTCAACTCATTTGGCCAATAAAAACCCTTTTATAAGCTAAACCATCTTCATATTCCCCTCTAGATCACTTTTATTGGATTCTTAGGCTATCTATCAGTCAAAAATGGTTAATCAAACTCCTCCCAACATTCAATGATTCTCCAATCACTCGATAATCATGCTTAAATAGCCTAAACCTAACTTAACTAAGCCTAAAGCATGTTTATCCTAATCTAATCTAAAAGTGGTTTTCGGCTTATCTTTAGTCCCACATGTGCCAAAATTCCAAACTCTCCCAAGTGGAAAACTATAAATAGAAGGGTCACCCCTCCCTTTCAACCCAACACATGATTAGCATCTTGATCTTGATATCATATCTCATCTTGACATAGCTTAAGAGCTCATTTACATTATCCAAGATAATAGGTCATTTGATCTTGATCCATCCACCATTAAAATAGCTTCATCTTGCATCCATGATAGGTTAGTAATGGAATATTCTAAACTTGGCCGTGTATTCATTTAGTAATATTCATTCACCTTCATGGAGTAAACAACAAAACTGATTTCTAGGATCTTCTAAGTTCATTTAAATTATCATTCAAAGAGTAGAGAGTAATATACATGTTATTTTTTGATGTTTTTGTCAAAGTTATAATGTTTTCATGTTATTTTCCTTTGTTTATCTCTTATCCTATGGTCCATAGATGTGTTAGTTAAGCTTTGAGGTTTTCTAATCTGATTTCCATAGCTTTTCAACTTATACATGAGCACATTTGGCATGTCCGGTGGGAATCTTAGTCCATAATCCATTAATGGAGGCCTTTTCTAGCCATCTCATGTCCATTTATAACCATTTTTATGCTTTCTAGGTTTTAAAGGATTTTTTTAATAGATTTCACATTTTAGATGGGCTAAATCTCCCTTTTGCTTAAGCATTTAATGGGTTTAAGCTAGAAATAGGTTTTAATGGATAAAAACTAACCTTTTTTCTCTTTTAAGTTATTCATTTTCATGTTTTTATGAGATTTTGTAGGGGTACATGTAGGTGTCCTGGATCAGCGCGTATACGTCAAAACAAGAACGCACCCATCAAACTAGCTACGTACCCACCTGGTTATACCTTGACTGTCAAACCAATTTACCAAGGAAAATTTATCTATTGAAACCTGAGTATATACATTGAATTACATGCATACATGTCTATTTGGATGCGCAGGTGTCATGTGTTACTCTATTGAATTTATATTTTTACCTTTCCCACATACCCATTTGTAAGGGTGTGTATCCATTGAAACCCACATGCACATGATTTTCTGGGCACACAGGAGTATAGTCACATTGTCATATTCTATAGCCATGCGCATTTGTCATTAGGGGCATGTATTCATTGGTTGAGGTGTGCATGCTTCATTCTAGACGTGCAGGTGTCTCTGTTTGATCCAAATTTATTCCTATTAGTTTTAATGTTCCTAGTTTGGGTCATATCTCCTCACCCATTGACCCATTTTCAGAAATTGAATAGGTTTTAGAAAGATCACAAAGTGAAATTTGCAAGGGAAGTTCTAAAATTAATATACATTTGGTATCATTACTTCTATTTTAAAACTCCAAATATTCCCTGGAGACCTCTAAAAATGTAAAATACTAAAAACTGCTAAAAATGAAAAAAAAAATAGATTTTTCAGAATTTTCTCATTTTCTTGGTTTTCTAAATTTTTTGTAGGGTTCTTACAGTTTTTTACAGCTTTATTTTTCATCATGTTTTTTCATAATAACTTGGTTGAAGTTTTTGCATCTTTATTTGTGAAGGTTTTAAACATGTATGCTCTTCCCTCGCGCCTTTCTAGGTGATCTTGGGAATCAAAAACATTTCACTACCTTCTTCATACTTTCAAAACAATTCAAGTAGCTTTCAAAGTTGGCTAAAATGAGTTTCATTTTCATAAATCACTTTAAGTTTTTTCCATTTCTTATTTTAGTTGAGTTTTTCATGTTGTGTATGCTCTTTCCTCACACCTTTTAGGTGATCTTGGGAATCAAAATCAACACTTAAAATATCTTTCATGATATTGTGATCTTTTGGAAAACTACTAATCTTGGTGTAGGACCAAAATCCATTGTTAAAGAAGTTGGAGACTAAACAATACTAACATGTTTTATACAGGATTCCAAATGGTGTGCTACTTAAAACCACATTATACAAAGTAAGATTAAAAAATGCACCAGATACATCACATTGTATTACAGGTTTTGGAAAAGGGTACGTCCCTATCCACTCAACTAGAACATGACCCCTTTGGCATAAAGCCTTAAGTTACAACAATGGGTGTGGTTCTAGAAAACCTAAAGTAATCCACCACTATGTAACCTCATGGATGAAACAGAAAGCACTTTGCTTACCCACTTGACTAGTCATACATTATGAGTTTAGATTCAAAGTTGTTTGTATCGAGACCCCAGTGACGATACAAGTAAATGCACTAGTTTCTCATTGTATCATAAGGGGGTAAATTAAATTCAAGATACTCCTTAGGAAACCTTGGTAAATTGATCTCACTTCTAGAAAAAAAGTTGACACCTAGTTGAGTGAACTACCTAGGAAACCTTATAGTGGGCATGGTATGGAATAAGAATATAACTCCTAAAGTCAATGTTTTCAGCTGGCTATCGGTGATAAATAGGATTCTTACCTTGGATAACCTTTCTAAACAAGGTTTCAATATAGTCAACAGATGTGCTCTATGTGAACAGAACTTCAAAATAGTGAATCATATTTTTTTAGAATGTCCCTTTGCTTTCCATAGTATGTCTCATATTCTGGGTATGTTCTCGGTCAAGTGGGTTACTACCAAGGTTCACCAATCTATCTAGAATCAATAGAAATACCCTTTCAACATTCAAGTGTTGAAAAACATTTGGATTATGAGTCTTGGCCACTCTTGGTGGGAAATATGGAAAGAGAGAAATTGGAGGATTTTCAATAACAAGAAAATCCCTAATAGATTGATCATAAATAGGTGTTTATAGACTATTAGAAATAATTTTTCTATCATCAAGTATAAAGAAGTGGAATTCATATACTATGAACAATGTATCATCAATAAATAGAACTTAACCTATGCTCCTCTACCTAGGAAGAGCAACCCGAGAGATGGGGTTAAGTGGATACCTCCCTGTGAAGGAGTTATTAAACTAAACTTCGATGGGAAAGAAAAAGAGAATCTAGGAAAGGTAGGAGGTGGAGGATTTTTTCATGATCACAACGGTAGATTTATCCTTACTTATTTCTTTTGTCTGGGAATTCAATCTAACCATGTCGTTGAGGCTGCAACGATGTTTTGGGGGGTTAAGTTAGATGAAGAAAAAGGGTTCAAATACCTTTTTGTGGAAGGCCACTCCTTGAATATAATTCGGTGTATGAGAGGGGGTAAAAATTTTGTCTCTATTACTATGATGAATTCATCAAAAATGCTAAGAAAAAACTAACCTCCTTTGTTGATATCTCTTTCTGGCATGTTTTTCGGGAAGGAAACAAATTGGCTGATGTTTTGACAAATAAGGGGGTGGAAACTAAGGCTTTTAAGGTGTTCAATGATCTTATTTTTTTGGAATACAACTTCATAGATATCTTGAATTGGGAAAAGGCCCCAAACAAAATTTCTTCCAATGAGGATGGAAATAAGTAATAATACCCATTAGGTAATGCACTTGGATTTTCTAAATCTTAAACTCGTGTAATTATTTATCTGCTATCATTTCAAAGTCTATATGGTTGTCCTTGTTATGTTGAATCATCCCTCCAAGTGTGTTAAAAGGAACCATATCAAGCACATAATTCTTTGCAGGAAGAATAATTACTCAAGCACTATGGGTGGCGATCACTTGAGGATTGAACCGAGTAAGGTCCCATAAATTTCTAAAGAGGCATAGTAGCTTCTCGACAGGGATGGCTTGTTAAAATTCTTCAACATTCTCGATGGTTTTGATGAAAATTTGAGTGAATCTATCGCAAAAACCTAGAAGGATGGCCATGTTTGGGTTCAAAAATTTTCCTTTACTATCTCTCCTAAGTTCATTGCTAAAATCACGGGTCTACCTTAGGAGGGAAAAAGTTCTTTCAATTCCAAGTCAAACTACAGCTAGGAGATTGATTGTTTCATACTCAGTAAGGGGATCCCTAATACTCTCCACAATGGTTATGAAAGAGATGATCTACCCCATCCTTACAATGAAATTTCTTAGCTTCTTATGGCTTATATTACCCTTGAAGGGTGTTATAAATTTATTTATGGGTATCATTTTCCCATGTTAAATCACATTCAGAATGATAGACCCTATAATTTCCCTAATTTTCTATTCCTTTCACTGGCTAATTCAGTCGCTCAAGTTGAGAAAGGAACTTTCTCCCTACCTTTGTATTAAGGCCTAATCAAATCCATGGTAAAGTTGGGTACCCCCCTCATTGGTAAAAAGAAAGAATTGGGGCTTCGGCCAAATGGTCTCCTACTAGTTTTAGGGGGAGACAATGATTTTGGATGATGAGGAGGATGTAGGGAAGTCCGTGGATAAAATAACTAGATCCCATCAGGATAAGGATATCTTTAAAAAGTAGCGACGGGAGAAAGGAGCTTCGAAACAAGGTAAGAAATTGTAGGTTATCTCGGACTCAAGGGAGCAGCAGACTAAGGACTTGGGTTAGACGAAGACAAAGGATAATCAGGAAGCAGATGTTTTCCTCACTGATATTAGTGAGGAGAAGAATCTCGGGCATGACCATGATTCCTCCAAGGGTAAAAGATCTAAAAATACCAAGCAAGCCATTGAAATTCTTCATGCCCTCAAAACTACCAAGAAAAATTTGTTTAATACTCAGGATTGTTAGGTATTAGTATTCACATGGTTTATTATAATTTGTTAGTATGTTTATATTGTTATAACAAATGTATAACAATATATTAATACGGGTTATATATTGTTTATACTTCCTACTTTATAGGAAGTTGGTTTTCCTATTTGGATGACTATTTAATAGCACTCCATACATTGTAATTTATACAGAAATAATATATCGAACATATTTGTGTAAACGTGTTTCAGAGCTATCATATGGTACCAGAGTGATGGTGTCCTGAGCACTGTGTGGGGCAATGCCATAGTCTGCAATATTTCCCTGGATTCATGAGTTTCTTCATAGATACTTTTATACCAGAGAATTAGTTTGTTGGCTTGGTGATTTCTCTTATAGGATTCTACTACGTATCTACAAAAATTTAATCTTGTATGTGGCTGCAGCAGTGTCGATCATGTAATAATCATTTTTCATTAACCAGCACACTCGGTCTGCATAAAATTTTGTTAGAAAGTGGAGTTTTTAATCGCCTTTAATCATTTAATTTATCGTGTACGTCTGTCTTAACATTGATTCTTCATTAAAATCTGTATCGACTCAAACTTTCACGTGTATGCAAAAGTATGATTAGATAGATCATTGGAGATCTTGTTTGTATTGGTGTTTCAACGATGCCTGCTGCTTGCTAATCGTTGCATACCAAGGAGACGTGAATGTACAAGGCAAGGCAGATCAGATCTTCACCTCGGAGAGAATGAATCGGCTTTGACTCCATGTGATCTGCTTCACTTGGCAACAATGATCCCAAATTGTTCCTGTCGATGCCGTATGAGTTGAAAGAATAAAAGCAGGCTAAATAATGGATATGTAAATTAGTTTGTTGAAATCTTAGCGACTGTTTGTGGATCTACATTTGGATATATTTGTGATTTAGATCGACAAACTATCTCAAGCTGTATCTGTGCCCAGCTGTTGAAGTCGATATTGAAGTGATTGTTTACAAGTCTGCACAGCTGTCAAATATATACAAATCTCCATGAGCATATATGGTGCATGTTTTCATTGTTGTGTGTATACGTGTTGATTTGCAGATACATATCTTCTAACATTCACATGTGCAGTCGACCAGTCTCCACGTCAAAGTTAAGTATAGTTGTTGTTTGTTTGAGTCAAGTCCAGTTTTTATTAAATTTAGTCATCTAATACGATACTTGTGTTTGTAATTTGTAGTCTTCCTTCAAAGAATCAAAGTAATATAAAAGAGTAATAAGTGTGTATTTTTGTTTAGTGTCTATTTAGGGCTTATATCAAATTCTAGTTTACATTGTCTTTGTAAATAAGCCTGTTGTATACTTTTGTGTCAAAGTGTTGTTATAAAGTAGTCTCTGTAAAAGAGTAGTCACGTAAAAAATAAAGTCCGTTAATATGATATGACTATAGTCAATAGTCATCATAGTATAAAATCGTCAAAAGATTCAAGTTGTATGTCTATTTGAAAGTTTCATAAGGAGAGTCTTTGTTAAAATTAGTGTTTTGGTCATTTTGTAGTCGTAAAAATAAAAATAAAAATTGCCTTACGAATGCATTTTCGGTTGAACCCGATATTCGATTTAGGCATATAATTGAGCCTCGATTCAAATTCAGCTGAGCTAGCAGCAATTGATGGAGGATGGAGGCATCGGAGGCTGGAGGTCAAATAGCGACCTCTCGTCAGTCACCAATGACGGGGCCACACAGAATGATTTGGTGGCACAGGTGTGCAGTGTGAGTACTTGTTTTTGAGTATTGCAGTGTTCCAGTTTCAACTTGGTGATTCTTTTTCAGTGTTCTTGTTTTGTTTGGTATTTGATGGATGTCGGAAAGAAAGTTGTGTTGGAGCACAGATGACTGTCAGTGATCCTCTGACTGACTTGGTCCTCTGACTGTCGTACTTCGTTGGAAGATGGTCAACTAGAAGAATACGTTCACTAGCATTAGTGACCATGTGCAGCAAGACCTAACTAGCAAGATCCATTCAGGAGTATGTTCTTCGATGCAGTTTTCTTCTCAGTATCTATATGAGTGGAATTTCACATTGTGGGGGGGAATACATACCAATGTTCCATTCCCATTCTGCACCCAAAACGGCTTAGTCAAGGAAAGCTTCCAGTGGTAGTGGCAGTTTTCTATGTTGTTCGAGATCGAGTGGCAGCGATCAAAGACAGAGACTACAATTAAGAACATTACGATTCTTATAGGAAGTAATGTGAAATTTTTTCAGTATATCTTCTATTCTGCAATTTTGTGATATGCATGTTGTGTTTCCTACATAATTCCCTGATGTATAAGCATAGTGGTGAACAGTAGCACTAGAGTAAGTCATTTCATGGATCTTGAAAGGGTTTGTGGGAGGATCCAGAAAACCACACGAGGTCGACAGTTGATGAGGTTCCTGTCACTTCAAGGTTTGTGGAAAGCCTGTTTAAAACCATGGAAGGAGAGAGCCTTTCTTTTGGATCAAGGTCATGAGTCATAGAGTTAGACATGCCACAGGGGTGAGCATACTACAGAGGAGTGTGTGGATGTTTTTCTACCATGTAAACACTAAGGGGGGGAATGTTAGGTATTAGTATTCACATGGTTTATTATAATTTGTTAGTATGTTTATATTGTTATAACAAATGTATAACAATATATTAATACGGGTTGTATATTGTTTATACTTCCTACTTTATAGGAAGTTGGTTTTCCTATTTGGATGGCTATTTAATAGCACTCCGTACATTGTAATTTATACAGAAATAATATATCGAACATATTTGTGTAAACCTGTTTCAGAGCTATCAAGGATAAGGTGGTTAAATCCAATGTTTTCATGAGGGAGTTTGAGAATTGTAGACTTGACACTGATATCAATAGACATAAGATAAGTATGGTAACCATTTATTTGAGGAAGTTGCAGGAAAAAGTGGAGAAGCTTAACTCTATTTTTCTTAGTGAACAACTGAAAAATGCAAATGAAAGATGCATGTCTATGGAGAATGAAAGGATGAAGATGAAGAGTATTATCCTTTAGATCAGGGATGTTCACATCCTAAATGTCAAAATTACAATTCACCATTGTTGGTGTCCATTTTGACCCTCCATCATTTTGTAGTGTTTTTCCCTTTCTTTTGCATGCCCTGAAACGTTTTTCCCTTTTGAGATGGATGATATAATGTTTTGTCTCCATTTTTATGCCTTGAATTGTTCACAAACTCATTTAACTTGCCCCTTTCTAAGAGAAATCCCGAGTTTGCTTGTTTTTTCCCTAAATGTTTCAAGATTGCAGGCTCTGCCATTTTTCTTGACCATGGAGGCTCAGAATTAATCAATTTTTACTTGTATGCATTCAACAATCCTTTTCTATGGTCGCAAAATGTTTGAAAACATGTTTCATCTATACTTTGTTCAAAAAATTTGTCATCCACGAAGAAAAAATTGAATTCGGGCATCTCTAGCAATTTTAACATTTTTTGACGGTCTTATGGGCATCTTTTACCCATCAAAATCATGTCCCTCCCTCTACTAATATGTGGCAGTGTCTAGCTCAAAGGAGAACCAACGGGCCATTAAAGGCTTTTGAAACCTTTTACTTTTTGGAGTAGAAGGAAACATTTTCAAGTTGGGGTGCAATCCCGCCAACAAATCAAAAGCAAACACATGGCAGTTTTAAAGTATGAAGGTCAAAGAAAGAGTGGGTTGGTGGGCTGTCATGAGGGTTTTAAGATTTCTAACCTTCTTTCTTAAAAATGGAGTAATGTCCCAAAAATGAGTGCTACCCCACCAAAGAATAAATGAATCCAGTATGAAGGGTTAAGGTGGAAGTGCGGAGATTCGGGGATGTTTGAAAAAAATTTCCTTTTTGTGCAAAATGGGAATGAAAGTATGAAAAGCAAGTGTGACTCTGCCAAGGTCAAATTAAATTACATTAAATAATCAGCATGGAGGTGCAGACCCACGGGGACAATTTAAAATTTTTCCCAAGGTTGCAAAAATGGATAAAATGAAAAATGAAGCGAGGTCCCACTGGAACCCACATCAAGAAGGATAGGAAAAGGAGCAAGCATGTGGAGGAAAATTATAATTTTTTCCTTTTTCCAAAAAAGTGTTAAAATTCCAAAATCAAACTGTAGTTCCGTTGGGACCCACCTTGGGACACATGTCAATCTCCGAGGGGCGGAGAAAAATATCAAATTTTTACATTTTTCCAAAAGTGTTGAAAAGTCAAAAAATGATCGCAAACCCATTTCCAATCGTACTTTGACACGTGGAGGGCTCAAATTGAAGGGAGAAAGGCAAATCAATGGTAACTGTGCATTTTTCAATTTGGCCACCATTTTTACTCTAGGAAGTGTGGAAATGTGTTTTTTTCATTGATTTTTTTTTTAATTTTTAGTGAATCCCTGTCATTTTTTCCTTCAAGGATCAATGGAATCAATTTGAAAATTCAATTTGCGGATCTAAGGTACTTTTGAAATGAAATTTTGTTCAGGCTAGAGAAAAAAACATGAAATATCATATCCAAATGCTGCAGAGTCAAATTTTGGAGGGATAAGGATGAAATAATGAAAGGAAGGGGGTCTGCATGCTTTGAGGAGGAAAAATTTACTCCCAGTTGAAACTATGATGTGAATTTTGCAATGATTCACCTTTTTTAGGCACCTGGAAACTTTTTGAACGTTTCTCTATTGGATGTCCCTTTCTGCAAGTCATGAGTGAATTTGTAACAAACTAAGATGCCATAGGATATTCTCTTCTTGGGAAAGAAGGATCAATTGTAATGGAATGCTATATATTTCATGAATTTGTCATGTAAAGGGTTGGAAGAGTTTAAAAGAAGCCTGGGAAACTAAAAATTTCATGGGAAAATCTGGGAAGAAGCCCATTCTCTGAGAAACTACCTGAGAACCATTTATAATTCCTTTTTGCATCATATTTGTATTATGTTGAGTTGGTTTCAGTTGTAAAGCCATCAACAAGCTCTGAGATTGTTCTTGAAACAATCCCTTGCTAATAAATTTGATCATTTCTGGATTATTTTGTGTTGTCTCTTGGTAAAATTTACGTACACTTATGTTTCAGAATGTTTTCAATTTGTGTTTCTTGCTCCTATTACAATTTGGTGTTTGGAGTTTCTTTTGATCATACAGTAGCCTCATTTCTTTTGATAGTTTAGTGGCATTTGTAATCTCACATTCAGAAGAGCTTTTATCTGATAAAGAGATAAACAAATTTAAAATCACTTTACCTTCCTTGACTTTAGAGATTCTCTATAAACCTTTGGGTGCACTTTAGGTCATGATTAAAAATAAATTTCTAGATACTTTGTTGGTTCATCTGCTTCAATATTTTGTTGCAAGTTACCAAATATTGTGTGGAAGAGTGCAAATCTGGGCATCCATTTGGTGCACATATCTTGGTTGAAGGAATACATTAACCTCTTTGAAGCATTTTGTTGTTTAGGTCTTACAAGTTTTTTTTACAAAGGTCCTCAAAGAATTTGGCAAATTCTGGTTATTCTTGTCTAAAATCTCCCACCCAAAATTCATTCAAACAAACTAATCCTACCCATACTACCCCTGCATTGTATTGTGTGTCAACAAAAGAAAACAATCCATTTACAGAAATGCACAAAGAAAATTAGGATCATACCATATCTCTAGTAGCCTCAACCTTGTCTTGAAAGCATTTCCATCATTTAGTAGTCACAACTCTGTTGAGTCTGAATAATGGGAAATTGATCATGTTTTCTCAAGGCCATCTCCATAGAACTTGCACATTACAAGGATATTTTCACCTCCTTCACAAAACAGAGGCTGCAATATAGGTTCTCTTACCTTGATTGAAAGGCACAACCCAAAACATTTAGGACAAGATCAAGTCCTATTTGCATGCTATCCATCTCTCCACAAATCTGAGTAACAGTTAGATCATATCCCCGGCTACAAAATGACATACATCATGATCTATCTGCCTTTAAGCTTCATGCCATATCTTTGATGCTACTCATACTGAAAAGGAGAACAAATTTGGGTGCCAACAACCATCTCAAACTCCTTGCTGAGATGATCCATTACATGGAAATAGCGTAGAACAAGGAAAAAGAGGGGTCTGGCCCTAAAGTGGAGATAGTGGAACTAGACTATAAATATTAGAAATCCACTATTTCTAGCCTAGTTAAGGAATGGAATGGATGCATGCACATGGTGGGTGAACTAATCAATGAATGAAGGTGGATTCCTCTTTGACGGTTGTTTCTTTTTTTCGATTGTTGTTAGTTTTTATGTCTTTATTGTTAGTTATTATGTCTTTATTGTTAGTTATTATGTTATTGGCCTTTTTGGATTTGGAATCTAGTGGTGGTTCTTTGTATGGATCTGTTGCTCTGAGAGGGTTTCAATGGTCATACCCTTGATCCTTCTCTATTTTTATGTATTAATTTTTACGGGGTAGGGTCCCCTCAACCCTTTTTTACCTATAATCAAAAAAGAAAACTACCTACAAAAGCCATATCTTCGAGGAGCCCACTTTGTTAGTCCATTGTCACATCTTGTCTAACCTTTCACAAAGTGACAACTTACTTGGAGTCTAACCGTTGTTTTTTAAACAAGGAAAAGACTGCACTTAAGTTAGATTTAAGTGTTTCTCATCAAAAAAATTAAAATGACGTATCACTTAGCTTGGTTTATTTCCCACCTTCGGATGAGGTGAAACTCTATCCAAGTGCCACTAAGTTTATTTTTCTCTTTTAATCTATACCTTTACATTCTTGTTGCCCATTTGGGACAGGAGAAGGCATCTTTCGATAGTGTTATCATAGATTGTGTTTGCCACTTTTGTTTCCATTTTCACCCATCCATGTTTGTAGCTGAGTTGTTAAATGTCTAAAGTGTGTGGATACATTTTTACATCTTAATAGCCACAAAGTATTGATTTCAAGATCATCTTCATAGCTAGTTTGGTTTCATCATCGTTTCCCCTTTGAGTTTTTACTTTTCCTACATTTATCCATACAATTGTGACACTTACATATTTTTTTCATATTTTGAGAACTTGATATAAGTTTCCTTATTGTATCATTATGTTTCTCGCACAACTAGTAACTTCTTGTTATACTTGTATTTAGTGTAAATCCCAAAAACATCTAAGGTATTTTGAGAGTGTTGATATTGTGATGTTTGTATCACGATAGCATCATCTTGATAGTAACACCTTGCCTTTCCAAGATTGGTTAATGTGTTGGGGTAGTGTTCTTACGTTACTCGCATTTGTAACTTCCATTATCAAAGACTTAGATTTTGTCGGCATTTGAACTAGTCATAGTGTATCTCATGGATAGATCGCATCAGTGCAACTTTGGTGCTTAAATCTTATTGATATTTCAAATCGACCTAGGTATTAATTGGGTATTGTGACTATTTTATTTTTTTCCTATCGTTGAAACCATAGCTCAAAGGTATAGTGTTCCATACAATAGTTTGAGTGGTTGACTTGTTTACTAGTGGACTTACATGAGTGCTCCTTGCATGCTAAAAAACTCATATACTTATTTTAGGATAAACTTGTTGGATTATCAAAATTGCATTATCACGATGTATGTTTTCCTTATATCCCTTTTGGAAAAATCATACATGCGGGCATACTTATGAAATGTCTAGTTGGTTGTCGTTATGCTGCCCGAATCGACATGGAACCTTCTTCACTTTGAAGAATTTTGATCAAACTATCTAGGTATAGGCATTCACATCTATAATGAAACCAATAATGATTGAATATTGTGTAGTTCCTCACACTTACGAAAATACGAAACGTAGGTTTAGGAATTCACATCAAAAGATGCCCATTACAACTAAACCTTGTTTGGTTCTTCACACTAGAGGACCCATTTGGGTACCCTATTCCCCACCTTCAACTCATAGTCGATGGTATGGTTTGGTTGCTTCTGATCCAAATTATTATTCAAGTTCTCCCCACTCTTATTTTGATTCAGATCCAAAGTACTATTCACATTCCCACTCTTCTTCTGAAGATTTAGATCCCAAATATAATTTGGATACCCATGGATCAAATCTTGAATCACGTTCCTCCCTTTATTTGGAGGAACTTCATTACCAATCACCTCAACTAAGTTTTCCTCCTTTGAATACTCGTTTGAATCCAAGTTCCATTGATCAAACATCTTATTCAGTTCTTGAGTCACAGTCTGCCCTTGCTTCACATGACCACCTTTATCAGTCACCTCAATAACCCCTTCCTCCGTTGAAGAGTTCCACAACTCGTACTCCCTCTAATCAATCATCCAATTTGACTCCTATGTCACAACTTAACGGATGGCTATGTGATCCTACTTTTCTTCCTACATTGCACCATCTTCTAGAAAAATGACCTAGGTCTAAATCTAAATCATCCATTCATAAGACGTCTACCTCTAAACATACTTCTTATCTTACGTCGTCTTCTGCTATCATTCTAACTTCAATCCCTCTTCATCCCTTGGGCCCTTTCAACCATGTCTTACCATTTCCTCATCCATCTTCTAAATATCAATTTCTACAACCATGTTGAACCATTGGAAAGAAGCCATGTGCTAAGATATCTTTTCGAAGCACTATCAAAAATTTTCATGGGAGTGATAATATTAAACCTTCCCCTCATTTACATCATCACATGTCTTCTAAAACTTCCATGCTTTTTGAAACTATTTCTTCTATTCAACCTCCTATGGTTGAAGAAAAACAACCTCTACTGATTGATATATCTCAGGATGGCCGAAGAATCAGATTACATGAAGATATCCCTCTAGAGGATTACACACAAGGATTATTTTTGGAACTCAATACGCTCGTGTATTGGGGAGAATAAATTAATCCCTTTTTTTAGAACATAAAGGAAGAGTCTAAAGTCATGGAACTTGATTCTTCTTATGTTATTCCATCTTTACCTTCCTCTGAGCATGATGAGATGCCTATGTCTAGCATTGATCCATGTCCTATCTTCTCATTACCCAATCATTCATTATCTATCATCATTCCTCAATCAAAATCTCACCTTGGGTCACCACTGAGTAGCCCATCATCTTCTTCTATCTTAGAGTCGCCCCCAGGTAGCACTCCATTTCTACTTGTGGGTCACCTTATAGTAGCCCATTACCTTCTATTCTTTGGCCTCATCCTAGTATCCCTTCATCATCTTCTATCTATGGGACACCTCCGAGTAGTCCCTCCTCATTTGTACTTGGGTCACCCCCTAGTATTCCCTCTTTATCTTCTTTCATTCTAGAGTCAGGTCCTAATAGCCCTCCATTATATTTCATATATGAGTCACCTTGGGGTAACCCATTACCTTCTATTCTTGGGTCACGCCCTAGCATCCCTTCAATCTCTTCCATCTATAGGATAGCCCATCATCTTCTATTTCTAGGCCGTGTCCTAGTATCCCTCCATCCTCTTCAATTCTTGGACTGTATCCTTTTCACCTATCACGTAATTCTTCTATAAATGAATGGGTTAGTGCCACCATCATTTCTCTCGTTCCTATCATCAATCATAAATTTAAACTTTCTTCTTCCACTTCTTTGGATCAGATAGATCACATAGTCACTTATAAGAAACCCAAACAGGTTCATTATCAAGCGCCCAACAAGTCAAACAACCATAGGTTTCAAAATCAAATGCAATTCAAGAATGCACATCAGTGTAACCATCAAGTATGGCACAAAGTGTAGAAACCTATGGATAGGGAACTCAAGCTCCAACATATAAAATCCATGTTTCAAAATAAATCACAAGCATTTTTTGAGTAAGATCTCACCACGATCATCGAGATTAGAGATAATATGACTCTTGATAAGAAAACATTTTTAATATCCTTTATTAAGGAAGTCGCAAACATTATTGTTGAATCTTATCATTCAAATTGACTTTGTTGGTCCCACCTTTCTAAAAACTATTAAAATCTAAAAATACAAAAAAATTCAAAAATACAAAAAAATTAAGAAAACATAAAAAAATCAAAGATACAAAGATCAAACATTGCAATCAGGTATTACATACACATGGATGTTTTTTCTTCCCTTCCATTCCATTTCTCTGCAAGGATTCCGCCATTTTCATCCCTTCGATGATATTCTCGTTAGCTAATTCACATGTATTTTGTGACATTTATCTCTATGGTATTTGCTTGACCTTGGTATTTTATCACCTTGGTAAATTAAAGAATGACTGCCCTCTTATAGATCCTATCACAATCAACATATAATAAACTTGTTTCAAAGAAATTTTGGATATATTTTTTGACACTAGCCAATTTCATCATCACAATCACTTTCACCTCCTTCCATCAAACCATCTGTGGTTCTTAATCCCTTGTCAAACAAGAGAGTTGAAATAAGTTTTTAAAAATCAAAAGAAACAAAATCAATCAAAATTCAAAAGCTAAAAGCTAAAAGCAAATGCAAATTTATATATTACTCTCACTTGGGGTATTTCCAATAATCTCTACCAAGGCTATGGACATCTAACTGGCAGTAGAGAAATTTTTGTTATTAGAATTAAATACATCTATGTTAGGGCTTTGGACACCTGGTTGGCAGCGAAGCAATGTGCGGATATCCTTCCACTATCCATTCACAAAATCCCCTTTCAAAATCAATCATTCCTACACATTGGCTAGTATCTTCACTTGTTGTCTATTAACTCTTTCCTTCAAGAGGTAATTCATTTCCACATACACACACTAGATATCTATGAGAAAAAAAAGATTAGTATGTTACCAAGTGTCTTTTTTTGGACCTTGTTCAGACTCTTTCCTTAGTCCATATCTCATCTCATGATTTGTCCCTTTGGCTAATCACTTCTTCATCGAGAGGATTTTAAGCTACCTTCACATTCACATCATTCTTCTACTTAATTCAGAACATCCATGTGTATAAGATTACCTTTTTGGACATTCTTGTAAGCACCTTTGTCCCCTTTTTAAAAAGTAATCTCTCCACTTCCTTTCTATCATGTGTTTATTTTTCATCTTACACTGGGGGCATCCTTTCCCCTTCCCAAAACGTCATTGGTTTATGTTCATCGTCATGTTTGAACCTATCCATATTGGCCTTGATTCAACTTTAACACGTGAAGATTTTTCCTTTGAATAATCCCACCTAACGTTGGGGCATTTTTTGCATCTTCACTTTCTTGCACATGCGCGTGGCATTCTACCCTTGTATATCACATCTATCACTTGGGAATCCATATTTCTTTGTCTTCCTATACATAGTTTCAGAAAAAATTCAAAATAAAAAAAACATTCAAATATATTTCGAGAAAAATAAAAAATAATATAAATCATCCTAGAAAACGTCCCTCTTTGGTTCTCACATGTTCATGTGTGCGAATCGCGTATCATCTTGATTTACCTCCATTAACAAAAGTTAAGTTGCTTACTTCATCTGTACCCTAGGGCACAATGAGTTTCCTGGTGTTGTTTTATAGTGCACATTACTTTTTCATCAGACCCAAGTGTCCTCTGTTTTTTCCCTTGCATGTATCCTTGCTTGGGGGACCATCGTCAACCCTTATCATTAATTCACACAAGTTGAATTTGAAGCTCGATAATAAAAACATTGCATTATGTTTCTCTGTTAGGTTAGTTTGTTTACTTTATCGTATTGCATTGCATTATGTATGTTGCATGGATTTATGCATATTTTACTTTCTCGTATTGCATTGCATTTTGTATGTTGCATGGAGTTGGTGTTTTTGGCAATGGAAATTTGTTCGTATATGGATTTTCATGTCATACTACACTTTTGTTCATTCTTTTTAATAAGGATCGATGATGAAGATCACTAACAATATGATGAAAAATAAATTTTTTTAAAAGGCACTGGATGGATGTTAGCTCATTCCCCCTTCCTCATACTCATTTTCTTTTATATCCCCTTTATTTTCTAATTCTTCACACTATTCTTTCTTTTGTTCTCTTTCTATCATCGTTTCGATCGTCAATCGAATTCTTCCATCACCCCATTGATAATTGAGGGGGCATCCTTCATTATACTCATTTTTCTTCTACATATTTAATTTTTTACTTATTTATGCTTGTCTACTTTATTTGAAGTGATGTCACTTATGCCACCCCAGAGAGGAGCAAATGTAGACACCTAAAATATGTTTACACTTAGCATTTCCTCCAATTCATAATGACACTTTGTTAATCAACCCTTCTCCACCCCATTCTTGGATGACCATTTATGACACCTTCTTGGTTGTATTCCTCTTATATTCAACTCATTTGGCTAATAAACCCCCTTTTATTAGCTAAACCATCATCTTATTCCCCTCTAGATCACTTCTATTAGCTTCCTAGGTTGTCTATCAGTCACAAATGGTTAATCAAACTCCTCCCAACTCTCAATGAGTCTCTAATCACTCTCTAATCAAGCTTAACTATCCTAAACCTAGCTTAACTAAACCTAAAGCATGTTTATCGTAATATAATCTAAAAATGGTTTTTGGCTTATCTTTAGTCCCACATGCACCAAAATTCCAAACTCTCCCAAGTGGAAAGCTTTAAATAGAAGGGTCACCCCTCCCTTTCAACCCAACACGTGATTGACATCTTGATCTTGATATCATATCTCATCTTGACATAGCTTAAGAGCTCATTTGCATTAGCCAAGATAATAAGGCATTTGATCTTGAGCCATCCACCATTAAAATAAATTCATCTTGCATCCATGATAGGTTAGTAACAGAACATGCTAAATTCGGCCTTGTAGCCATTCAGTAAGATTCATTTACCTTCATGGAGTAAATAAAAAAACTGATTGCTAGGATGTTCTAGGTTAATTGAAATTAGCATTCAAAGAGTAGAAAGTAATATACATGTTAGTTTTTGATATTTTTTTCAAAGTTATAATGCTTGCATGTTACTTTCCCTTTTTTATCTCTTATCCTATGGTCCATAGATGAGTTAGTTAAGATTTGAGGTTTTCTAACCTCATTTTCATAGCTTTTCAACTTATACATGAACACAGGGGTATCCTTGAATCCCAAAAAGTGCATATTTATGGCACATGAGGGTAAACTTCTAGGCCACATCATGTCAAAAGAAGGACTAAAAATTGATCTGAAGAGGGTAGAAGCCATCTATGCTTGACCATTTCCAAGTCATAAGAAGGCTCTCCAAAGCTTCTTGGGGAGAATAAACATTTTTCACAGGTTTGTACCAGATTTTTCCACTCTTGTGAAGCCATTAATGATGATGCTGAAGAATAATTTGCCTTTAAAATGGAAAACAGAGGGAAAAGAGAGTTTCAAAGCTATCAAACAAGCCATATCTCAAGATCCAACTCTCATTAATTTGGAATTTTCCAAATACTTCTTTCTCTACACCTTTGGAGGTGCAAACACCATCTCCACAATTATGGTGCAACAAAATAAAGAAGAACTAGAGAATCCTATTGCATTCTTCAACCAAAGCTTGGAGGACTATGAGGTGAGGTACTCTTTCATTGAGAAACATGTCCTTGTGGTTATTACAAGTCTGAAAAAGTTCAAGCATTTGGTCTCAAATAATAAAATTTAGATTCTAGTGTCCCATGTGGGAGTTAAAGACTTCCTCTTGAACAATTATTTAAATGACAAGCGGGTAGGTTGGATCACCCATGTCATGGAATATGACATAAAGATGAAAGTCACCAAATTGGTCTGTGGAGGTAGGTAATCAAGGAGAGGCTATTTTGGTATTAAAGAATAATCAGGAACATGTAAACAATAACATGTATACTCCTTACTAGACTCGGGATATGATATATTTCCTACAAATAGGTTTGTGCCCTCCAGGTAGGAACAAGGCAAAGAGAAGGCATTTTAGACTTCAATTCATTCCACATGTGTTGATTGATGGTGTTTTGTTCAAAAAGGATGTGAATGGAGTCCTATTAAGGTGCATTGGAAAAAATCAAGTTGAAATAATGCTGTAGGAATTTATTGATGAAGAGACTGGAGGTAATTTTGCTCCACAAGTGATGGTTCTCAAGATCATGAGAATTGGTTATTATAGGCATATAATCTTTAGTGACTATTATGCTTGGGTCAAAAAGTGTAAAAATTGCGCCTCCTTTACAAGTAAAGAAAAGCTAGCAGCACTGCCACTTCATCCCATTTCAGTAGACCAACCTTTTATTCAATGGGGATTGGACTCCATTGGGGTCATCAACCCAAATTATAGACAGGGCCACAAGTGGATCCTAACTGTGATAGATTATTTCATCAAGTGGACCAAGGCAATGGCATTAAAGGAAGAAAATGAGTCTTACATACTAGAATTTTATGAAGTGATAGTGACAATGTTTGGGGTACCGGACACCATTATATCAAACAATGCTTTGAAATTACTTGGTTCTAAGATCACAAAATGGGTTGTTAGGAATGGAGTGTATTTGAGCAGCTCCTCAAATCGTTACCCCCAGGGTAATGGGAAGGGAAAGTCCACAAATAAGAACTTATTGAGAATCATCAAGAGAACCCTAGATGAGAACCAAAGGACTTGGCACACTAAGTTGAAATCAGCATTGTGGGCTGATAAGATTACTCACAAGAGGTCAATAGGGAACTCTCCCTATAATGTTTATGAAAGGGAGGAAAGGCTACATATATCCCTAGAGTTACTTGCATTGGAGTTCATGAAGTAGCTAGAGCTATTTGAGTTTGAACCCATGGAAGCTAGATATGTTGAGCTTGTGGATTTGGAGGAGTTGAGGGGCCAGGTCATGCAAATAATAGAAAAGGATCAAGCTTTAATCAATAGGTGCTTTAACAATAAGGCCAAAAGTAGAACCTTCCAAGAACAAGACTTGGTTTTGAAATGGGATGCAGATCAGGCTAAGCCAGGAAGGCATTACAAATTTGATACCATATAAATGGCCCCCAAATGGTCACAAAATGTAAAGAAAACAATGCTTTCCAACTATCAAGGTTAGAAGGAGAAGAACTGCCAATTCCATTCAATGGAATCCATCTAAAGCATTTGTATTGAGTGGTATCCCTTATACATACTAGTTTATATTTTTAATTTCCTCCAAGTTATTTTTAGCACATTGCATTATTTTAGTTTAGGTTCTTCTTTTGTAACAATTGTCAGTGCACACTCTACATGTTCCATTTGAGACATATATGATCTCTCATGTTTATACATAGTTGTGCCTTATTGTTCTTCCACTTTCCATTTTCAGGAAAGGTTTTATGACAGCTCCAGATTAGTACCCATCCATGCAATACTTTAGAAGGATTCAAGGGGGAAATTTTCAATGGCAGACCAGTTCAGGTTGTATACTAACTCCATGCCCAATGGATGCTTAAAGGAAGTTGGTCTCTCCATCTGGTAGGTAGATGTCCCTTGGGGGTCTCCAAAATGTTATCCCAAATTTGTAACACTATAAATTGGTATACCTATTCAAAATTTGATGTACATGATTTGAGGATGTGTAGATCACCGTCAAATTTAACCCCTTTAGAAGAGAAAGTTAGCCCATATTTTGGTTCTATCAATTTTTTCTTTACTCGCGGAAAGTTGGCTCGCCACAATGAATGTTTGAATTGTTGTTCAAGCTCAATGGTAGAGAGATGACAACTGGCATCATTCGATCACTTTCTTACAGAGATGCATTCTGTAGACATCAAGTCCACAGAATAAGTAGGAGTGAATAATATTTCAATTCTGTAGAGGAAAATAAATTTTTTGGGACCTCCCCACAACCAAAGAGAAGGTAAACACGAGGCGCATGGTCAGTACACGTCATCAGGGACACGTGTCATAATTTTGACACTCTCTAAGAGAAAATCATTCCACGGACCTCAAACTCATAGAATGAGCCAGAATTCAATGGAATTTCAAGTCCACTTGAACAAAGGAAATTCAGGAGATCAAAGAAACCCACGTGAAAAAAGAAGTCTCTGCTTGATACAATAGAGAGCTGCAGGACATAGAAGTCCATAAGAAAAAGTAGCTGCACGGGGCAAAAAATACATGGGAGACTTGGAGAAGCCACAAATGACTGGAACAAGGCTATGCAAGTCAAAAAAAAGGTCATAGAAAGCTACAAGTCCACGCAAAAAAAAATATCATGAATTTTTCAAAAAAGTTTCACAATGGCTATAAAAGGCACAAATAATTTAAATAAGCCACAAAAGACTAGAAAACCCACAAAGAACTAGGAATTTACCGAAAAGGCCTAATAAATTTAGAAAAATGTTTTGGATGGTGAAAAATGTAGATCTACGCATGCAAATGGAAGTGGACGCTAATTACACATGCACAAGTAAGATCTGAAAAACTACTCATCCAATATTCACATTATTTCAACAGGAGTTGGAGTTTTTGAACCTGATAAACTTGAAGAAGTTTATGGAACAGCTTAGGGTTTCACATATTAAATAAACTTCAATTTTATTCAAATTTGTAGATAATAAACATCCATATCTATCCTACACGTGCATAAACACCAACTCCGATACCATGTTAGGAAATATAAGGGATAAATAATGTTACAAATTATAGATCCACTTGATATAAATTACCGAAGATTATAGTTTATGAAGTGAAGTGTTTAAAATTATATATTAATATGATTGTATTACAAATTATAGAATATGAAAATCATGAAGAGAAAGTAAATAACACAGTGACACAAGATATAAGTGGGAAAACCATGGAAGGTAAAAAACCCACTAAAAAATCACTTATTTTTATTGAGAATAAACTTTCACCTAGCACTCTCACTATTTGTACATACCGTTACGCCTTCAATAATGGATTACAAACTACCTCATACATTCACTCATGAGTTTTACCACATTCATTTCATTTATTTAATTTTTTTCACATATATAGCTCGCATAAATGTTACAACATGTGTAACTAATCTCTAATGAGATCACCTTGTTATATACAAGGTGGGTGGTCATGATTCAATCTTGAAATTTGACCCTATTAGGTCTAGGCATATTTATATTTTAAATATAAGCTATAAACCAAAAACACATAGTCTTTGGCAAATTTCATAAATAAGTAGTTTTCTATTTAATATTATAAACCCAACACTAGTGTGAATACACCAACATGGATATACATTATGTTTCGTTGATCATGTGTTCCAAGGAATGTAAGATCTTTCAACAATTCCTCGTCCCTTTTCTAAATGATCCATATATGCCTATAATAGGTTAGGGTGTATTTGTAATTACTGATAACCTTCTATTATTTCCCCTACTCAATCAACCCTATAATCTTTGTTATGCCAAGTAAGGAAAAATATCAATTTGAACTTATTAAGGAAAAATATTGTACTTGAAGTATGTAAGGATGGTCTCATGGTAGCTAGATAAGTTTAAGAACTAACATATCGATGACCACAAACTTATATATGGATGAAAGAAATTAGAAATGAGATGTGGAGGAGTTTGGATATATATTTAATGGAAGACTTAAATCCTTTACGATAATATAAACTAAATAGGAGTTGTTAACTAGTGGTTTAGACGGTGCAGGTAGAGCAAAAAAATGACTAAAATTTGTCAAATATGTTGAAATAATCTAAATATAAAAATAAATACAAAAAATTCATTGACAAATAATCAAATAAAATTGAGGATACTAAAGTGATGTAATTGAAAACATAAATTTAAATATGAATACAACGAATTTGTATAAAAAAATATAGCACACGATAATATACACATGGTGAGAATACCATAAAAAAAATTATTAAAATAATGTTGAAATGGAATCAAATATAGGAATATAATTATCTATAACAATATCTTATGTATAAATGGAAACGCGGGATTTTTAAAAAAAACTATAATGAATGAGTATGGCTAGATAATAATTATGACTCTAAGAAAATGCTTAATAAGAGCACATGATAATTAGGGCCAAAGGAATATAACAAGGAAAGATACAAGTCCTACAAACATTAGATCTTATACTAAGGAATTAAGATCTAACCCCATAAATCTATATCAAGCATGCAAGTTAATGTAGACTTGTTGACTAAAATATTTTATGAGAAATTGGTATTACATTACATATACTCATAAACATTTCAATTTATATTTAGAAGTAGACTTCAAACACTAAAATAAGGCCTAATAACATAAGAGAAAATTTAACAAATAATAATTAGTTAATAAGAGTTTGTTTATTCAAAATTCATGTATCAGTATAAATCCAATATAAATCATTAGAAATAAATTATAAAGATAAAGTCTAGACAGCAAAGTGAAGAAGACCTCCAAAAATAACACCAAGAGAAAATTTTCTTTAGAATAGTGAGTATGCTCTCCAATTATCATAGTAGTATGGTTCTAATTGACACTTAGAGAAAAAATGATTATATGACCTATTTTTCAATGTTGGGCTCTAAAAGCCCCATTCTATTTTCTAAATGTAATTCTGAATCTTTAGGAAATTGATATTCCTCCTTGGAACCCTAACAAATAAACAACACCTTGCAAAAATACTATGAAGTGACTATATTGCTGATCTTTTTTACTGTACCCCTTGACGAGAATAGTAATTTGAAGCAACCACATGACTTATACAATACAATTTAACATGAAGTCCAATGTAATCAAGCACCCAAGACTTATCACATTCAATGCTCTAGTAAGTGCTTTATAGAACACAAAACAAATGTTTGATGTTATTCATTTTTTTGAAATACTAGAATGTCCAATTGTAGTCGATTCTAAATGCTTTGAATTACTTTTCACATTAGGGTGTTGTTATTATTCACTTTTATTTATAAATATAATAATACAAGTATGTATTTATATACTTCTTGAATCCATACTAGAATCGTATTGGTTTGTATGTCAACATACAACATACATGGAAAATTGAAAAAGAAAGGTCAAACTCTTGAAAGACATAGATTTTTTTCAAGAGGCCTTTATATATATATATATATATATATATATATATATATATATATATATATATATATATATATATATATATATATATATATATATATATATATATATATATATATATATATATATCGAACACGAATCGCGGAGATTGCTTGAGAATGGGGCAGGGTAGGGAGACTCTACCGCTACTTTTACCTAGATAAATGAATTAAAACTATTATTCATTATGGCAGTTCCAAAGAAGCGTACCTCTAAATCTAAAAAAAAATCGCATATATATATGTATATATATATATATATATATATATATATATATATATATATATATATATATATATATATAAACACTAGAACTATGCAATTATTGTTCTTACGAACCTAAAATTACAATTATATCATTATATTTAAAAAGAAACGGAAAAATAATAAGAAGCCATAAATACAAGACAAGATTAATGAATAATTAGAAAATGAAAACACACCAATAGGAATCTAATGAAGAGGAGATTGGTGAATGAGGCCCACACCCTCAAATGTCATTTCAATTCAATTTTGTTCACCTACTGCTTATAGGGAAATAAATCAGCCCATAAACCTTAATGTTGCCAATTTCAATCTATTATTTTTCTAATGCTGAAAAAAAAAAAATTTAATGTTCAACAGGTGAGGGCCCTTTCCCAAGTTTATATGTTTTATAAAAAAACAAGTTTCCTATCTAAAATATGTGTCTACTTTAAAAAAAACAAAGATAAATAGTTGTGCAAAATCTGTAAGGTCTCCAATAAATGACTGACCTAAATGTACAGATTAAATAAAATTTTCATAAAATAATTTAAAATAATAAAAAAATCTATATAAAAATTTTAAAATATTTATTATAATTAAATGGATTATAGTTTAATGGTGAGAATGATGGTGTAAAAGGTGTTGTATAATCATTTTGAAAATATCATTTTAATGGAATAAATATAACACTTAAATCTTTAACAATAAAATAAAAAAGCATCATGTACACCTAATTTAATTATACAATTGACATGTAATATTACTAAATCTCTAAATTCTCACAACTTTTTCTATTTTTAAAAAGCGTAAGCTTTCTTATATTTCAAAACAACCCTTAATGGATGGTATATAGAGAAAAAAATAAAGTTTTCTCTCTAATTAATTTCTTTTAAGTACTCCCTTTGTTGTAGTGAGACCTTTTTTAAGTTCTATGATTGATAGAATCAAATAAATATATCCATGATACATCGTTATATGAGGTAACATGGATTGCGATAGATAACTCCTCTTTAACCATAGATTGTGATGGACCATTTGTCTCTTTAAAAATACATAGTATTAAGAATAGGTGTTATTCTTTAAAACAAAATAAAAATTAAACATTATTAAAAGATCAAATACTATGTGCTCGATATCATTTTTGGTTGGTTATAAACATTTATATTGATTGATAATTCTGTACTGGGAAGAAAGAAAAATCTGTGGAATAACTTGAAACATTGATGTTTAACAATACAATCGACAGGTTGTAAATATAACTTCAATGTTTATATTTTCATATAATTTCTACAATTTTATTTATAGTCTTTGACGTACCCAAAATACACAGAATTTTTGAACTTCTATCACATAGATGCAATTCTTCAAAGTCGGCCATTGCCTGATATTACTAAACCAGTAATTACCGACAGACACAGTTACAGAAATACAATAATTGTTTATTACACATTACACATTAGTCACAGTGCTCGCGAGGAATCGGGCGTGTTGTTTGATCTCCTCGTTTTTTCTGCTTCAGAAATGTGTAGGATTTCTGATATTCCAGAACAGCCCTGATCAGGTGCCTGAAGGAGAACGCGGGCCACAGAATTGGAGTAGCATACAGCAAAGAAAAACAAGTCTGCCACAGAAGAAAGTTGCTGAGCCTCGTCTCTCCAGAAGTCCTGATCAACAGTTCTGGCTCTGGACAATTCCTCGTATACAAATGACGCTCCACATCTTCTGCATTAATGGACTCGGCCTTTTCAACAATACCCTCTTCAGCTTTCTCTGTGATAACGCCTTTAACAGCATTCACAATCTCCTGCGTGGCAGTGTAAGGAGCGCAGATATTTAGAACCGCCTTATCATTATCTTTAGAAAACGCCATGGCTCTCTCTGCCGCTTTTCTTACCCGCTCGGGAAGAAGCCCGAGATCTCCTAAAATCTGAACGCGAATTCCGTAATGATTAACCATGTCCCTTTTCTCAACCAGCGCCTCCAATTTGTCGTGCATCAGATTCATGAGCGTCTCGACCTCCTCTTTTGTACGCCTGAAATTATCAATACTGAAGGCGTAGACGGTAACATACTCGATACCCAATTCATAGCAGTCCCTCAAAGTGTGCATGAGGCTACTGTATCCAAATTCATGGCCCCTCCACTTCTTCATATTCAAATTGGCTGCGTATCTGCGGTTTCCATCCATTATGAACGCGACATGCTGGGGAACAGGCCCCGCAGCAACAATCCATATTAAAAACCGTCTGAACAGCTCATATATTGAATTCAGAAGGATTGCAGCACTCTCCTGGAAATACTTGTATTCGAAGGATTGAGAGAAGGCATATTTTGCCATTTTGATCAATACGCAGTACTTAATTGTTGTTCATCCATTAGACTTGATAACCTATATATAGAAATGTACGAGGCTAAGCTTCATAACCTTCATACCATATGTTAACGTGTGGTGGGAATTAGGTTAAGCGTGCTGCTTTATCTGACACTTTAATCTGCAACATATTTTTATTTTTTTTGGTGACAGTGGAGACGCGTGGCATTTCCATCGCATGGCGTCGGTTTCAACTTTGGGAAACGTTGTACAGAAATCTCGAAACAGACCATCGCCTTCGGTTTTCGACCATAAATGTCGCTTGTGCTTTTATCTCTTAAAAATGGTCATGATAGATGCTTAAACTGGCCATAGATCACATCTTTTGATCAATAATTTTAAAAGAAAATTAAGATACTATATATGTAATTCTCGTTATTATCACTCCTCCATAAGGAATTTTGAATTGCCCAATGCCAATGTCAAATCATACTCGGCATCTCTTGATGTTTCTAGACACTTAAAGAAATACTTAAAATAATATATTCATTTGTTTATTTATTTTTATTTTGTTTGGACTCTTAATCTTTACCAGTTAATTAGCTAACTTAACATAAATTAAATAGGGGACTTACTTAACATAGTTTAATGAAAATTGCTTCCAATTGATTAATGTGCGGAAACAAATTGTGGAAAGCAAGTGTTGGAAAGTAACCTTGTCACACTAAATATGTGTTGTTTCTTAACTACGTTTGAAAAGCATGGAAAAGGGGGTAAAGATAAAGGAAATATATATATATATATTGTGCGTGGGAAAGTGATAGGTGCAAGTTTATTATTATAAAATTATTCACGAACATATATTTGTGTGTATTATAGATGATGAATGATTTTATACTAGCAATCGCACCTGCACAATGCAATGTGAACACTGAATCATATATGTAATTTGATTTAGATGGATAGTTATTTCTTTTCTAGTTGATGTTGATAAGGGGTGTGATTGATTTTCTAAGTGTAGAAATATAGATGAACCACTTCATTTAAAAGTTTTTATATCACGAGTGGTTGCGTTTTGCGGAGTAGGTTTTTCGTGGATATTATTAACCAAAAATAGCACATAGATACAACAAACAACTAAATCCAAAATAAATTTACAATCAAATCTGTGTGATTACTTATACAAGGGTTATGAAACTTGAAAACAATGGTAGAGGCCAAATTCACGATATGAGGTTCGATGCATACTATATAAGAACAAAAATGTCAAAACGTTAAATTATATGGAGATCAAAGCTATAGTGGCAACAAATAGCTCTGCAAAAGCAATATCAGCAAAATATACTACTAGAAAAGCTTGAAACATCCCAAACAAATAAGAAGAGTAAAGCTCGGGGAAATTATTCATAAAGTCTAGGTAGAAAAACATAGGGCAAAAGAAATCCACCATTATTGGTTTTAAAAATGGAAAATCCTTCCACCATCACATTTTCTTTTAAATAAATCGCTATAAAATGAAATCGGGTACATTTAAGCAGATATTGCTATAAAAATCATGTCTACACTGCTCCAAATATTGTTCAACCATTTTGGCACCATCACAACCTAGTAGAGCCAAGCCCTTCAACATAGGACATGCACAAAGCATACCAAACAAAGCAGTGTCTTGTACACGAACACCAACCACTTCCAATGTACGGAGTCTCAATAAAGGACTCCAAGTTGGTAATTGTTTAAGAGAAACACCCCACAACATGAGTATGCAATGTAATCGAGAGTACTGGGACAATTGGATCCAAGGTTTTTCTCTCCCAAGTTGTCCATTCAGAGTTCCAAAAGCTTCAATGTTTTTCTTCTATAATACAACCAAGTTAGAAAGCTCTTGCCATAAAATGGGCAATAAACAATCATCTCTTCCAATGAAAATGTTGACAAGACCATGTGGATGACAACTGCATTTGACTGGTTCATTCTCTCATCACAGACTATTCTAGGGAAAAGGCTTCGTACATGTGTCGTTGTCTCTCTCCTTCTTTGAAAAAAATAGGCACAAATGGCCACATCTCTAGCATTCTTAATAGAAGATAAAATATACTAAACTATTGCTTCAGGGAAAACTTCCATAATCCTATCCAAAGGAACATCATCAATATCCATAGCTTGAGTCATTGTAGACCCTATTTTCTACTAGCTAGATTGAGGAGATTACCCATGTGACCACAAAAGCCAAAAACCCTGGATCCAGTAGTCCTTGGCCGTATGCATTAAAACCCAAATCCATAATCATGAAAACAAATTTACGAGAGAAGATGCAGGGGATTTTTGGGCAATAGAAATCCTAAAAATCTATTTGGCCATTTTGAGAATGCATGTAAAGTAAAATGTGCTCACATAAATCTTTGCGGTTTCTTGATATGTATAGGGATATTTGATCTGTTAGTTTTTCTATTCTAGACGGGACATTTTAACAATTTATATATTCAGAAAACCCATTGAATCTGAGGGACCCTATTTCATGAGGTTAAGGCTTCAAAGGTTCAGAAAAGAAGGCTCTACAATTGAACTAATTATAGGAGGAAAAAAAGTTTCTTATTGCAGCTGTAGACCCAAAAGAAGGATAAAGAGACACTCGTTACCGACCTCAAATAACAATTCTAGTTCGATGATGTGACAAGACCATGCGGCTGAAAACTACATTTGATTGGTTCATTCTCTTATCACAGAATGTTCTAAGGAAAAGGCTCCGTACATCTGTTGTTGCCTCTCTCCATCTTTGAAAAACACAGGCACAAATGGCCACATCTCTGCATTCTTAATATAAGATAAAATATATTGAACTACTACTTTAGGCAAAACTTCCATAATCCCATCCAAAGGAACATCATCAATATCAATAGCTTGAGTCATTGTAGACCCTATTTTCTACTGGCTGGATTGAGGAGATTACCCGTGTGACCACATAAGCCAAAAACCCTGGATCCAGCAGTCCTTGGCCGTATGCATTAAAACCCAAATCCATAATCATGAAAACAAATTTACGAGAGCAGAAGCAGGGGATTTGCGGGCAATAGAGATCCTAAAAATCTATTTGGCCATTTTGAGAATGCATGTAAAGTAAGATGTGCTCACATAAATCTTTACAGTTTTTTGAGATGTATAGGGCTCTTTAATCCATTAGTTTTTCTATTCTAGATAGGACATTTTAATGATTTATATATTCATAAAACCCATTGAATCCGAGGGCCCCTATTTCAGAAGGTTACGGCTTCAAAGGTTCAGAAAAGAAGGCTCTACAATTGAACTAATTATAGGAGGAAATAAAGTTTCTTGCTACAACTGCAGACCCAAAAGAAGGATAAAGAGACACTCGTTACCGACCTCAAATAAAAATTCCAGTTTGATGAGGTGTGGATCCTCAACATTGAGCAGTCAAAATCCCTCCAGCTAGGGTCAGATTGTTGAAGAATTAGATTCTAAAATTGAAGACAAGCAATTTGATATTCTTATACAACATGAGAATCTGACAAAAGAGATTGTTGCATATCAAAAGATCTGTCTAGAAACAATTTGACGAATACAGCTTGTGGGCATTAAATAATAAGAGTAATCATGTAAGAATTACATACTAACATAAAAAACCCTAATAAATGTAAGCTAGAAAATTATGTTGATTATGCACACCTGGTGGACCACACTTTTCATAAGAGGAGGCTAAGAAATATAGTTCTAGTGCTACATACAAGTATAAACAAAATTTAAATGCATACCTGCTGAATTCAATTTAACGCAGGGGATTGACTGGAACTTGGAGAGCCTAAAGAATGAAGTTATAGTGTTAGTGACCAATATTTAAAGGTTAATGCATGCAAAAGCTATAAAATAAAATTTAAAAATAGTAAAGCCAAAGCAACATGCAAAATCAGAAAAACAAAATTGTTTAAAATAGCAAAATCGTCATTTAAGCCGTCAAATTTGACACACTGTCATGAATGTCTGCAAAACCTTTTCCCATAGGGGTAACACCTTCGGCGTAATAATTTTGACTAATTTACCATGAAAATTTTTATGGTAAAATAGACTTTATAGTACAAGATGTTTAGTGACAAGAGAATGTTTAAAGACATTCCTTATTATACAAACATAATTTGTCAAGAAGAGTACATTTAAAGACAATTAATAATAAATATATTTCACTCCTTTGAAAACTTGAAGAATATTGTAGTGTTTATGAGGAGTAAATATGAATTTTAATTTCTTATGATCTTGAGGTATTTGTGAAATAATACATGTGTCATATCTATAATCCCAAAGGTTACATACATCTCTACAAGGGTACTTGCAACTACAACCCCTAATAAAAATATCATTTTATTACATGGTTTTCTAGATGACAACAAACATTGTATTGTTCCCAACTAACATGTGCTTGGAGATTGCTGACCAATTTTTCAAAGACTGACTATACATGTGTTAATTGAATATGATTTAAAAAATCAAGGCTTTCTTAATAAAGACTAGAGTTTGTACATATCAACACATATCACAAGATCATATATTTATTTTTAAATATTCAAATCCCAATGATAAACTTCTATATATAGTTGCATATGTTGCAGTCACACAATTTCAGATCATGCATATGTTGTAGTCATACAATTTCAAGATCCTACATTTCGTTGAGGTATTTTGGAAAATAGCCCATATCGTGTTTGTATACTTCCACTGTAAAACAACAACCTTCGAGAAAAAACTACTTTTAATTATACTTTCATTTACACCCTTACATTGATATAGTTAAAACTCTTATTTTGACATGTTAGATGGATATTGTAAAGTTTGTAGAATTTGTCCTTAATCTACTTAGTTGCATTTTCTTAAAATTTTCTAAATTGTCATACAAAAACCCTGTTTTGACACAATTATTAATACCTAGAAAATCACCATATATAGGTCTATCAAACAATTAGGTAGTTCAAGGTTTTCACTAAAACATTAATTAGATTAATATTTTTGTGAGATTTTATGAGCATGTATTTAAGTCTTTTTAAGTTAAAATATATTAGCTACATATGGATTTCATTTTGAATTTACTTAAACATGGTCATAGAATCCTTTAACCACCTAATATTCAAATATTGGTTAGCTAAAATTGATTCTATATTGGTAAGAATTATAATATTTAACATTCAAATTAAATGTCATAAATTCAATAAACTAGAATGAAATATTTAATGATATTTGATGTTATAACTAAGTATCACTAATTTGATAATCATATAAAATAAAAATTTGTGCATTTTTGTATACAAGTATTTGAATCAAATTCTATGTTAGTTTATTAAATTAAATAAGAAATTAAATTCTTAAATGAGAAAAAAAATATATTAAGATAAAGGAGAGAATTTTTATATTAATAGTGTTTAACTTCAATTTTTTAAAAATAGAATTGTGAGATTCAGTTATTTAGGTAGTGTTGGAGTTCAAAATTTCACCTATCCTAGATGAGGATGAACTGGGGATTTGAGGAAACATGGGACTTTCTCCAAGTTGTGAGACTTGTGTTTGAGATAGACCTCCAGAGAAGTTTGGCTTCCTCTACCTATTTCTACTACTAAAACTACTCCTATGAAGGGAAATGTAGCTACCTGTCACTAGTCTACTATTACTGGGGACCAAGGTGAGAAGGAGATGCATGAAATGAAACCTAAGATAAGGGGAGGTGATAACACTAGAAAGAAGGGGATGAACACACTCAACTGATTGAAAACAAAGGAAAACATGCACAGGGAGGGGAAACAACTGTGCCACAGTATGAAACAACATTCACACATTCATTTTCCTGGAGCACAACATAAAAGTAACTTGCAGAGACATGAAAATGCGCAACAAACTAACAATGCAAGGGGAAAGGTAAAAAAGATGCAATAAAAATGAGATAGGGAAAAGAATAGCCACAAAAAAATATTTTATTACTTCCAAAGGATGCACAATTGATTACAATGGTGGATGAGGTAGGTATCCACATGTAGAAGACCAGATCTGAGGCCTGCAACTCAAAATGTAAAGGCACTACTTTGAATAATACTCTTGTAAAATAAGGGATTCCAACCTTTTATAATGAGCATTGTTCATGAATTTATAGAAGAATGGGAGATAAGGAAGGGGAGAAAGATAGGGAAACTCATATTCAAGTATTCAACCATCAACAACAAGCAATAAATGCTTACAAAGATGTTAGATCCACCTTCCCATGTTTTTTTATCTTGTGGTAGAAGGAAGGAGGTAGGAGTTAATCTAGGTGGTTAAGCTGACTGAATTTGTGCATTAATGGCCTGATACGCGTTTTCTTTTTTCCACCTACCAATTCCCACCAAATCTGATTTCGAATAACCTAGAGTGTAGCCCACGTCAACGGCTTTCAAACAAGACCAAAAGCGCATGAATCTAAAATTTGTAGTAGAATTTATGAAGATATGAAGATCTGAAGTACAAGTTGAACACGCAAGACATGTGGCACGCTTTGATCGGTTGAAGGATGCTGCTGAATTTTCTTTTGTTTTATCTTTTCTACCACATGTCACACATTCATTTGATTCAAGGATTCAACATGTAGTTGACATGATCCGATAGGTTACGTGCTGTACACTTCATCTAAGTTGTTGACACGTGGCACTCCATGACCGGTGGCGCAACACACGGTGCGTGCGCAAGAGCAAGCGGCGTGAGAGGGAAGAATGTAGAGTTCTATAAGCGTGTACAAGGGGTTGCATGAGGAGTGATAAGAAAAGGTGCATATATACAAATATATGCAAGCTTGTGCGAGGAAGAAGAGAAGTAAAAGACAAAGTGTGTGGAGGTAATTGTGTAAGGGAAATGCACAAGGCGGAAGGTGAATGATAAATGAGTGCACGCAAGGGAATGTACAGGACTTGGGAAGGAAGGGTATGTGTAGGGAAAACATGTTAGGGACTTATCCAAAATGGGGGGCAAGTCAGCATGTGTGCACAAAGGGTACATAAACTTTTGGAATGAAGGTGAACGCTTGAGGCTTCGCACATAAGGGAAAATGCAACGAGATGGAAGAATAAATAAGAGGTAAAAGCGCATGGGAGGAAGCAGGGAGAAGAAAACGCACAAGGAAGGAGCAAGAATGGTGTGCAAGGGCATGTGCAAATAACTTCAACCTTGAAAATGTGCCAAAGTATAAAACCAAGAGCGCGTGTAACCTAAAACTTGGTGTCAGAGCCATAATGAAACTACAAGTTGTCTAAATAACTAGGGTGGTTATTTTTAACAATAGTTTGCCGACTTTTGAGGCCATCTTCCTACTAGATGAAAGAGATCAGTTTCCTTAGAAGAATCCATTGGGCATGGAGTCTACCTGGAAAACATGAAATTCTTATTTGTAACTTGAATAACACCCCTCAAATCACTTGAAATACTTCCTGAACTATGAAGAACTGATGATCTCATATGAAGATGTTCTAATTTGGAATTTATGCGAGTGGAAAATTATGCACAATTTTTTGGGTGTTGTTTAAACTATTGGAAGATCCCTTAACCAAAATTCCTTCCTAGAATTATTAAAAGAGAGTGTGCAAGGGTGCGCAAGAGGAAAGAAACAAAGCCTAAAGGAGTGCGCCAAGAAACAAGAGGCACAATAACTATGTAAAAAAATTTAAGAGCATACATATTCTAAGGGGAAACATGCAAAGTGTGTGTTAGTACTTATTTTGCTGAAAAAAAACCTAAACTAACCTAGTATAACCAGAGGAAAGGGAAGCTTAAATAAATCCTACAATAGGTAGGGAGAACTAGATTCCTTTCCTCACAAATTGAGACCATGTAACTGATTTGTAACTTAACATGGCCTTTAGTAAGAGTGAAAAACTATGTTGAAGTTGGTTTTCTACTATTCTCTTCAAAGTATCAACAAAAAATTAAAAAAATACCCCCTTTGGTTGTTCTGCATTTGGGTCTAAGAGGCATTTTCGTTTACCTTTGGTGTGTTAAATATCATCCCCATGCTCTAGAGTGAGCATGATTGGTCGTAACTTTGTTTTTGGATCTAAACTAGCTAAATATCTGATTAGGTAAGGGGTGATCCTTGTGATTTACCCACTTCTTTGAATCTCAACCCCATGGATGGGATCCTCATACAGACTTTCCTCTTGAAGGAGGTTGTTTAATGGATGGATTGCACATTGTTTTGCCTCGAAATACAACTATTACTCTTCCAAAACTACATCCTCTAAGTCTAGCTGAATTCCTTTTGAAGTAGATGCCCTCCTTTGTTCATTTTGTGTTATCTCATCTTCCCAATCAGAGTCATACCATTCTTCAATATTTCTAAAATATTTGAACATAATGAGACTAGTTAGGAATGAAACATAAGTTATGGGATGTTATTTTATTGCACGGTCAAACAAAGGGAACCCAGAATAATATGGAGGTATGGGAACGAGGGGAGTGGGAATGAAACCCAGAGGGATAGGTTTCCTTTGACCACCCTAAATAAGATTCTTCTCGACTAATGTCACAATATCAAATGCCTTAGGAAGAGTTTTGCATCCTAGATCTTGGATCGATAAAGCTAGATCAAAATCCAAGGACCTCAAATAATATAGAGTAAGTGCACCAAGTTGGGGGCCAAAAGGGGGTCTTAAATGGATGCATTTTTCTGAAAAAAAAAACTTCAACTTGTATGAGTTTTTCGAAATAGTTACACTCAAAATTGGAACATGTTGTAGAAATATGAATCATAGCATTTTGAATCTAGTTTCTAAGATACTAAATTTTACTGAAAATGGATAAGTTTAAGTGGTTCAAATAACTAAAATACCAACAAATGCTCCTTTTTTGTTAAAAAACATAATAGAGTGACTTTCGTGCCACCCACTATTTTTTTAGCACCATTTAGTATTTTTGAAAACCCTTGGGTAGAAAGATAGCTAGGAGCATCTAGTTTGGGCTCCATTTTTTTTAGATTTTTTTAGAGAATATTTTGTTATTTATGATTTTTCTAGTACAAAAATTTTATGTTTTAAAAAATAATGGAGCTCCGACCATGCCCCCCCCCCCCCAACTACCTCAAAAAATATCAAAAATTAGATTTTTATTTTTTGAATATGTATAGAATTATGCCTAGTTTGGGCAAGTATAATTTTTTTTAATTTCGATCACCCAAAAAAAAAGATACACCATGAAAGATATACATATTTATACTTCAAAAAATAGCTATAAAAAGGCATAGTTAGAAAATAAATAATATGGAAACCTTATATTTGTCATAAAGTTTGAAAAATCATATTTTTAGAAAGAAGGAGACTATGCTCTATGTCGTGGTATTATTGTTTTTAAAACGAATCAATCATTTTATGTTGATTTATCATGGCAGGAAGTGGCATTTTTACATTTTCATGCAAAAACATCATTGTTTGTTGTGTTTGTGCAGGTCCATGCCTCGGGCTTTGGGATCCAAAACTAGATCCCAAGCCTAGAGGCTTGCCTTGGGAAATAGAGAAAATCAGTAATGATACATATGCGTTATGTAATGCGTTACATAACGCATACATCGTTATTCTTTGTTTTATATTTTGTGGCCCCCTCAACGTCCCTTTCATCTCTTTCACAGGATTTCTGCAAACATTTCTTTTCTATCTAGAATGCAGATTCCTGCTACATTCTTACATAATTTTTGAGTAGTTCATCTTTGTCCTCTACCCCACTAGTTTAATTCTTTCTAATCATGGGTGGAAAAAATCAAGCTAAGGACAAGAGGAAAGTCAAGAATCAAGACATTAGAGCAATTGGAAGAGATGAGAATAAATAAAGTGAAGAGAATGCAAAAACTTCATAGTAGGGCAAGACACATCTGCTATATTAAATGTAGCTAATGTTTTATAAAACAAGGATGATATACATAATGAAAATGTAGAGAATAAATATTTTGCAATAAATAATGATATTTAATTGAACGATAATGTTGTTATGGATGAAAAATTTGATATGAATCCAAATGTTGAACCTTTACCTGAGAATCCAAATGTTGAACCTTTATCTGAGAATCCAAATGTTAATCCTGAAATTTGTATGGAAATACACTGAATTGAAGAAAGTAACCTGTGTTAATGAATCTTCAACTCTAAGAACACCTCCTTCCATTTTACGAAGAAAGTCAATTCACTTAATTGAAATTGATGAAAATGTTATAAAACCAATGCCTAACAAAATGTCTACAAGAGATGCGAGAAGAAAAGCTACTGGGATTTGGGATAATTACTTTGAGAATTTAAATGACACATAAAGATGTTAATTATTTATTACATTTTTGAAATTAATTAAAATGAGACCTACAAAGAAGACCCTAGGGTTAACAACATCTAATGTTATTGATCAAAATGTGTTAATTGTTGAAAATATACATAAATCATACCAAATTGTAGGTGGTCAACAGACGCACCAAATATAGTAATGATAGATGGCGTGCACTTACTAATTGTATAGTAAATGATAAAATAGTTAATAAATGTTTGATTAGAAAAACAAGCACGTGTTTTAAAGCTAAACAGAAAAACACTAGTGAAAGCAATAGGGAGACACAAAAGTCTTAGAGTCTAGTCAACAACACCGACTATTAGGAATTGTCTAAAAGACTCCCGCATGAAAAGACAAGAATATGTCTAATATTCTAAAATAAATACTTGTAAAGTATTGGAATGAGAACACAAAGGTGCTCACCAAATAGAAGAGATACAATAAAACTAAGGATAGGTTCTCATAATCGTGAATCGTGTGCAAAAATATTTCTTCGAAATGACTCAAACACAATTGTTCTCTAAGTTTAATAATGAAAATCCAAAAATTAACATCAGCCAAAGATTCTTTGAAATAAACAAACCATTTTATGTGAAAATCAATCACTCACGTAACACTTGTTGTTGTAGGCATCATGTTGAATTTTCAATGCATTATGATGTTTTATGTCAAATACGTTGTGTTTTACATATTGAAATCATGTTGAAGGAGTGTGGATTAAATGTCTCAACCAAAATCTGTAACAGGGAATTTATTCCTGATGATATTTTGTTAAAAACCACCTGGATAAATTTATTTATTACAAAGCATGTTTGGATGGAACGTGCAACACATGTGGTGGCTTACCAAAATCTGAAAACTTGTATCCATGAGGAGAGTAAAGATTCAATAGGAAAATAATTAGTTGGTTTCAACAAATATAAATCAGTGGCATATCAATTAAAAGATGGAAAAGAATCTAAGAGGTGTGAGCTTATTATAAAACAATTACTTGTATTAGAATATATGGTTAAATTCAAAGAGGAAATTGCTTATGAGTATGCAAGGCACACACATAAATCTCGATGGTTGGATGAAACAATTCAAGTTAAGAAAGGACACATTCTCACTTGGTACTATTGTTTCAGTAATTGACATCGTAGAGAATTACACATTGTAGCCACAAATGGAGGTTCAGTCTCAATACTATAAATCAGTGCAAGTTGATATTTTTTGCATATAACATTCATGCACTCTCCAGAAAGCACTAAACAAGACAAAAAAATATTAAGAGAGTATCATTTATACATCAGTGATGATCGGTCACATTCTACTAGAATATATGCAAGGGTGTTTTCTAGGTGTTTTATGTGAACTTGAATGAGAGAAAAATTATTTTCAATCAACATTACATGTGGTCCTGGACAACTGTACATCAAAATTCAAGAATGCATAGATGTTTTATTGGCTAAGTAGGATGCACAAATAAATAGGTGTACAATATACCTGGAGTTTTACTAAGGCAGGACATGGAAAAGGAGAGCATGATGATGCAGGAGCATGTGTGAAAAGAACACCTGCAAGATAAGAGTTCAAAGTTCAAGGATGGTGCTAGATTTACAGAAGCAAAAACCATTGTTGATTGGTGTGTTAAGAACATGGGCCATGAATCTCAAGGGGGATCAGTAGTTCATAGATATTTTTGGTTTATAGAGGAACTACATTTGGCAAGCTATGAATATTGTATGATATTTTCAGGATCAAGTCATATGCACTAATTCTGTAGTTTAAATGCAAATTCTTAGACTATTTATACTAGGTGCATGACATGTTTTTGTATATCATGCATTGATTTTACGTGCTAAATTAATGTGAGTCACAGTAGTGATTGGATGAATGGACTTGCAAACCTTTAGTGTCCAATCGACACATATCTTGTTCCATAAGCATTACAACTTGTAGTGTATTCAAATCATATGACAACATCGCCTGACTTTGACCAAGTCTTTGATTTAGTGTAACAAGGTACATACATATATGTACATGTCATGTTTTAGATTTATAAATTATTAAATGATAAACTCTTCATGTATTTATAAATTTAACTTGAACAGTCTTACTTCGTGATACATAGGGCACGTTTTTGCAGTTATTGAGACCTAATTTAACGAAGAGGGAACAAACTACTTCTTGTCTCATTGTGTAGAGGGGAAAAAAATTTACTTCCACAGTCTTTGATAGTGAAGGCCTTGAGTATCCCAGTGGATGAGTGTTCGTCACTAGAACTTGGCTTCGATGATATACTATCAAAAAATCAAATACTTGGTTGTTTTAAGACTATGAAGTACATTGAGAAGCTACTTCACTATTCACATTTGTTTCATTGCAACAAATATTCAATTGATCAAATATTGAGGTAAGTCATTAAACAAGAATCTGTGGAAGGTTTGTGAACCAGATCATGAAGCAATTCTTGCTACTATCAAGATTATATTTGATCATTGCGGTTCATTGGATTAAATTCGCAAAACGTATGTTCTTCATGAATTTAATTTGAATATTTACTTTAATAATTTTGTTTAAATTCTGTAGGATTAAAAATTTTATTTAATTTTTTACTAACATGTTTATATAGGTTAGTGGTTCCAAAAATGCTTCCACCTTCACGTGGTTAGCACTATTAGTAGAGAATTTATTATTCTCAAAGCCAAGCTGAAGCTAAGGGAAAATAACTATTAGAAAGGAACAATAAATATAAATTATCATTTCACCATCTATATTATAAAAATATCTTACTAAAATTATTATTTCACCACCTATATTATATGAACCACATGGTTGGCAATGGACAGCCTTACACTAACTCAAATTATACTATTCAACGCTTTTACAAACAATAGGATAACGAGAGGGCCAAATTGATTTGGAGAAAACCGATGAGAGGAATTTCATAGAGGGTACCCCTAATGTCGAGGTGTTGGATCTAACAGAGACCTCACTAGGTGTCATGGAGTCTGAGAAATGTCACCCGTCAAAAATTAGAGCCTTTTTTGGACTCAAGTGCTCTTAATGCGACTATGCCTAGACGAAGTATCCCAGAAAGCACCGGGGGTAGCATAGGGAACCAAAACGACAGCCTCCCCAATCATTTACCTAGCCACATCTAAACATGTGTGGCGCAGTCCGTTCGGTACCACAAGCTTACGTTTGCAAAATATTACATCTGGACAATCTCTATACTGACTCAAACTGCACTATTTCAACTGCATTTTACAAACAATAGGATAACAAGAGGAACGAGATCGAGATTGAGGAAACCAAGACGAGGATTTCATAGAGGGTACCAACGCATGGAGGTCTTAGGATCTGACATTGACATATCTAGATGTCATGGAGTCCAAGAAATCACCCGATCAAAGTTATAGCCTTTTTTGGACTCAGGGATCTTAAGGGGACTACACCTGGACGAAGTAACCTAGAAAGCACCGAGGAGTGTAGGGAACCAAAAATACATCCTTGCTAATAGCATTTACCATAGCTATCACAACGCGTGTGTGCAGTCAGTTTGTTTGGTCCCACGAGATTTTTTTTGCAAAATATTGCATCAGAAAGCCTTACACTCACTCAAACTGCATTATTTCGCATGTTTTTACAAAAAATAGGAAAACGAGAGGACCAGATCAGAGATGGAGAAAAATGTGAGATGATATTTGTAGAGGGTACCAACATGGAGGTCTCATATCTAACGAGATGTATCTAGGTGCCACGAAGTTTGAGAAATCACCTGTCAAAGATATAGCCTGTATTTGGAATCATGGCTCTTAAGGGACTATGCCTTGATGGAGCTAGCTCCAGAAGCACTGGGGGTGCATAGGGAACCAAAATGACACACCTCCCGATAGCATTTAACAAACCATCTCTATGCATGTTGGCACAGTCGGTTCAGTGCCACGAGTTTCCGTTTACAAAATATTGCATCTGGAAAGCCTTACACTGGCTCAAACTGCATTATTTCGACGCTTTTACAAACAATAGGACACCGAGAGGGGAACTGCATGGAGATGGAGAAAACTGATATGAGGATTTCATAAAGGATACCAATACATGGAGGTGTTGGATCTAACGGGATGTCTCTAGGTGCCATGCAAAGTATGAGTAATAACCCGACGAAGTTACAATCTCGTGTTTGGACTCATGGCTCTTAAGGGGCTATGCCCAGACGAAGTAGCCTTTTGTAGAGGGCACTGACATGGAGGTATAGGGAACCAAAGAAACACCTCCCTAGGCATTTACCATTCAAAGTCTCGATACATCACTCGTGAAAGATATTGCGTGTTAGTGCCACGAGATTCTATTAAGGGACTACACCCGAACGAGGTTGCATCAGACAACCTTACATTGACTGTAGGGAACTGCATTATTCGACGCTTTTACAAACAATAGTGAAAACAAGAGGCACCCCGATCAAGATGGAAAAAACTGAGATGGAATTTCATGGAGGGTACCAACGTTTGTAAGGCGTACAGCATCTGAGTGGGACTATACTGACTCAGAGTTCACTATTTCACGTGTTTCCAAAAAATCACCCAACGAAGAGAACTAGCCTGGAGATTTAGAAAACTGCGAGAGGATTTCATAGAGGGCCCCGACATCAACGTCTTGGATCTGACGATATGTTTCTAGGAAGCAATGACACTATCCCACACCGAAAAAAAACCATCGAAGATATAGCGTGTTACTAGGCCATCTAGACGTGTTGATTATGGTCAGTTTGTTCCCGGATGAGGTATCCTTTGCAAAGCACGGGGATTTCATTTGACAGCCTAACACTAACTCAAGCCTACATTATTTGGTGCATTTACAAACAATAGGACACCCGAGAGCATATTGGCGTAGTTAGTTCAGTGCTACGAGCTATCGTTTGCATAATATTGCATTTGACAGCCTTACACTAACTCAATCTACACTATTTGGATGCATTTATAAACAATAGGACAACGAGAGCACTGAATCGATATAGAAAAAAATCGAGATAGGATTTCATAGTAGGGCCTAAACATGGATGTGTAAGATTTGAAGAGACATCTCTAGGTGTCCATGGAGTCTGAGATATATCACCTGATTGAAAACTTATACGGCATGTTTGGGTCTCTATGGATCTTAAGGAACTATGCACCGTACAAGGTAGCCTGGAAGAAAAGACATCATCCTGCACTGAAACGAAGCCTCCAATAGTAGTTTACCATAGGCCACCCTATAGATGTGTTAGAATGGTTGGTTTGGTTGTATGAGCTACTGTTTGGAAAATATTACATTTGACAACCTTACACTGACTTAAACTACACTATTTTGCGCATGTTTACAAACAATAGGAGAACGTGAGATACCGAGATTGAGATGGATAAAACCATGAGATAGAATTTTTGTAGAGGGTCCTTGACATGGTGGTGTAGGATTTGAACAAGATTTCTCTAGGTGCCATGGGAGTATGAGATATCAGCTGGTCAAACTTATGGCAGTGTTTTGGTCTTAGGGCTCTTAAGGGACTATGATCAGACGAGGTAGCCCGGAAGCACAAAAAACATAGGGACACATAAAAATGAATCCTCCACTAGCGTTCACCAAGATTCATATGGAAATGTTTGGCATGGTTGGTTTGGTCCCACGAGATATCATTTGCAAAATATTACATCTGGCATAGTCTTACACTTACTCAAACTACACTATTTCACGTGTTTTCAAACAATAGAACAGTGAGAGAACCAGATGGAGATGAAGAAAACCATGAGATAATTTTGTAGAGGGCCTTGACATAGAGGTTTTGGATCTGACGAGACATCTCTAGGTGCCATGGAGTCCGAGAAATCACCCGTCAAAGATATGGCATGTTTAGGCCTCACGATTCTTAAGCGACTACGCCCGGACGGGGTAGCTTGAAATCACGGGGAGCGTAGGGAACCAAAATGAATGCTCCATTAGCATTAAATTAGCCACCATGACGTGTTGGCATAGTTGGTTTGGTCCCATGAGCTTCCGTTTGCAAACTACAACGTCTGACAGCCCTACACTGACTTAGACTGCACTATTTCACGCATTTACAAACAATAGTACAACGAGAGAACCGGATGGATACAGAGAAAACCACGAGAGGATTTCTTAGAGGGCCCTAAAATGGAGGTCTCAGATCTAACAAGACATCTCTAGGTACCATGGAGTCTGAGAAATCACTCATCGAAGATTTGGCATGTTTGGGCTTCAAGGCTCTTAAGCGACTACGCCCGGACGGGGTAGCCTGAAAGCACGGGGAGTGTAGGGAACCAAAAAGAATGCTCCACAAGAATTTACCTAGACACCCTGACGTGTTGGCGCAGTTGGTTCAGTCCCATGATCTTCCCTTTGCAAACTACAGCGTCTGACAGCCCTACACTAACTCAAACTATACTATTTCACGCGTTTGCAAACAATAGCACAGCGAGAGAAGTGGATGGAGATGGAGAAAACCACGAGATAACTTCGTAGAGGGCCCCAACATGGAGGTCTTAGATCTAACAAGAAGTCTCTAGGTGCCACTGAGTCTGAGAAATCACCCGTCAAAGATATGGTGTGTTTGGGCCTCAAGGCTCTTAAGTGACTACACCCGGACGGGGTAGCCCAAAAGCACGGGGAGTGTAGGGAACTAAAATGAAGCTGCCAATAACATTCACCTAGCCACCCTGACATGTTGGCATAGTTTTTTCAGTCTCACGAGCTTTCGTTTGCAAACTACAGCATCTGACAGCCCTACACTGACTCAGACTGCACTATTTTATCATGTTTGCAAACAGTAGTACATCGAGAGAATCGGATGGAGACGGAGAAAACCGAGAGAGGATTTCATAGAGGGCCCTAACATAAAGTTCTTGGATCTTACGATACATCTCTAGGTGCCACGAAGTTTGAGAAATCACCCGTCAAATATATGGCGTGTTTGGGCGTCAAGGCTGTTAAGGAACTACGCCCGAATAAGCTAACCTGAAAGCATGGGGAGCATAGGGAACCAAAACAAAGCCTCTAATAGTGTTCACCAGGCCATTTGGATGTTTTGGCCCAAACGGTTCGGTCCCATAAGCTATTGTTTGCAAAATACAGCATCTAGCAGCCTTACACTAACTTAGACTACACTATTTCGTGTGTTTGCAAACAATAGGACAACGAGAGAACAAGATGGATATGGATAAAACCGTGAGAGGATTTTTTTGGGCCCTGAAAATTTTCCATGTTAGTACTGAAGATCTTCAAATGAGTTCTAGGCTCAATTATCAATACTTCATTGCAGTTTTTCTTACAAGTATGTTGCTTTTGGAACTACCTGGTTTGATTTGTGAAGTTGAATCAGCTGGTATTAATAAAAATAATCAACTTTGCATGTTTTCCTTAAGATTATCCATGATTGTATTGATAACATCACATAGATCTTCCATTCCAATTAAGTTGTGATCCTTCCACGCTTACCATTTTTCCTTTTCTTCTGCTTGTATCTTCTCTTTAAGTTCTTCCAGATGTTTTTGGGTAATCAAATTGACACTTTATGACTTTCAGGAGGAATTTCTTCTTGAATCATAGTGACATCTTCACCTAATTATTTTTCTTCATGATGTTTATTGTCATCTAAAGTTGAAGACTAAAAATTTATATGGCCTTCGGCTTCTTTTTGGGCACAAACAACCTTTTGTAATGTCCAAAAAAATTCAGGCTCTTCATTCTCTGTTTGATTGAAGATATTCATTATTTCAACATGAACAGTTGGAACATTGGTGGTCTCCCCAAAAAAACTAAGTTCATAGTCTACATAGTTTCATCCTATGGCAAAATCATTGAACATTGGTGGTTTCCTCCACCCGTGCTTTCGGGCTACCTCATTCGGGCGTAGTCTCTTAAGAGCCCTGAAACCAAAACACTTTATATCTTCGACATGTGATTTCTCAGACTCCATTGCACCTAGAGATGTCTTGTGAAATCTGATTCCTCCATGTTGAGGCCCTCTACGAAATCCTCTCATGGTTTTCTCCATCTCCATTCGGTTATCTTGTTGTCCTATTGTTTGTAAACGCGCAAAATAGTGTAGTCTAAGTCAGTGTAAGGCTGTCAGAGGCTGTAGTTTACAAAAAAAAGCTTGTGGGACCAAACCATATATGACAGCACATCCAAATGACCTGGTGAACCCTAGTGGAGGCTTCCGTTTGGTTCCCTATGCTCCCCGTGCTTTCAGGCTACCTCATTCAGTTGTAGTCGCTTAAGAGCCCTAAGACCAAAACACCTTATATCTTTGACATGTGATTTCTCAGACTCCATGGCACCTAGATATGTCTCTTTGGATCCAAAACCTCCATGTTAAATCCCTCTACAATATTCTCTCACGGTTTTCTCCGTCTCCATCCGGTTCTCTCGTTGTCCTATTGTTTGTAAATGCGTGAAATAGTGTATTCTGAGTCAGTGTAAGGCTGCTAGACGTTGTATTTTGAAAATGGTAGCTTGTGGGACCGAACCATCTACACCAACATGTCCATATGGCCTAGTGAACACTAGTGGGGGATTTTTTTTGGCTCCCTACGCTGCCCGTGCTTTCAGGCTACCTCGTCCGGGAGTAGTTCTTTGAGAGCCCTGAGGCCAAGACACGCCATATCTTCACCAAGTGATTTCTCAGACTCTATAGCACCTAGAGACATCTTGTTAGATCTAAAACCTCCATGTCGAGGCTCTGTAAAAAATCCTCTCACATTTTTCTTCGTATCCATCTGGTTCTCTCGTTGTCCTATTGTTTGCAAACACTCAAAATAGTGTAGTCTGAGTCAGTGTAGGGCTGCCAAACGCTGTAATTTGCAAACGGAAGCTCGTGGGACCAAACCAACTATGCCAACATGTCAGGGAGGCCTGGTGAACACTAGTGGAGGATTTTTTTGGTTCCCTATGCTCCTCATGCTTTAGAGCTACCTCGTCCGAGTGTAGTCGCTTAAGAGCCTTGAGGCCCAGACATGCCATATCTTTGCCGACTGATTTCTCAAACTCCATCGCACCTAGAGACGTCTCATCAGATTTGAGACCTCCACATCAGGGCCCTCTACAAAATCCTGTCACAGTTTTCTCTTTCTCCATCTGGTTCTCTCGCTATGCTATTTTTTGCAAACACGTGAAATAGTGCAGTCTGAGTCAGTGTAGGGCTGCCATATGTTGTAGTTTGCAAACAGAAGCTCATGGAACCAAACCAACTAAGACAACACATTGTGGTGGCCTAGTGAATGTTATTGGAGGCTTTTTTTTGGTTCCCTATGCTCCCATGCTTTCGGGATACCTCATCCGGGTGTAGTCACTTAAGAGCCCTAAGGCCCAAATATGCCATATCTTTGACGAGTGATTTCTCGGACTCCGTGGCACCTAGAGATGTCTTGTTAGATAAAATACCTCCATGTCGAGGCCCTCTACGAAATCCTCTCATGGTTTTCTCCATCTCCATCTGGTTCTCTCATTGTTCTATTGTTTGCAAATGCGTGAAATAGTGTTGTCTGAGTCAGTGTAGGGCTACCCCGTCTAGTTGTAGTCGCTTAAGAGCCCTGAATGACTAGATTGGCTTAAGAATGAATTTGATAGGGGTATGTCACATGGGAGTTATCAATCACCTAGTAAATCTTTCTTGTTTAGTTTTGGATGGGAGTCAGCTGGCCTACGGCTTAGTGACCTTCCATTCATTGATAATTTATGCTATGATAAACCCATGGATGCTTTCAAAAGTTCCTTCAAAAGGATAGGGGTAGTCATCAAGCCTAGTGAAGGGTGTGATGTGATTTCCAAATAACTTGAAATGCCTATAGATTTAAAGGTAATAACACGAATTGGACAGGATTAGACAATCAAGAATCATTGAGTGTCTGAATCAGAATGTCATTGCATCTAGAGACATTCTCAAGCATTGGAGTAATGTATATGGAGAGACATTCTCAAAATATCAACAGATGAAAGGCATCAAATTGTGACGACTGTTGGGTGTTTTAACAGGGGAGAAGACTACGAAGCATAGAAGAATGTAGTAAGTGCATGATAAGATAGGAACAATACATAGAGACCATGAGCAAGAAGAAGCGCAAGTAAGGTAAATACACATATGCACATTGATAAATTGAATGAATAATTACTCAAATTAGGTAACTTTGTATGTACATACATTATATAAATATTGATTTCCAGAGTTTGATGCATATTATACATTGAAAATGCTAGTACATGTACATCACCAATAAATGAAAAAATAATCCATAATGTCGTAAATATTGTCAAGTGCACATCATATTAGTTTCATGAGAAAATAATCTCAGAAATGTAAGGTCTCATACAAAATTATCAAGTTCCAAATAGTATTTTAATGTGCATAATAAATACAAAAAATCTCAAATAGGTCATATACCATCAATTTCAAATGCCCTATAGGCGTACTTACAATGTCATGCACATAGGCATACAAAAACAATGTCATGTAAGACATATATATTTCCTACTCATCAATATCTATCCCTCTTTTGGCCTTGCTCGAAGAAAGCCCTCCCTTAGACGAAGATGGAGATCCATGAGATAACTTTGGATCATCCGAGCCCATGCTTTGAGTCCTCTTCTGTTGAATACTCGCCTGTACATGAGCCTGTAAATGCAAACAATGTTTTTTGTCAAAAATTAATTTATATATGTTTTCAACATGTATTTAAGACCATGCTAGAATGAAAGTATTTACATAAATACAAAAACTTATCGCAAGTTTTTGATCACGCCGAATTTGCATCTCACGCTCAAATGAGTCATCGGGAGCTCCTACAATACGAATGGGGGTATTTTTATCACTGAATCACAACACCCCTATGTTCATACAAGTGCATATACTTGAGCTCACGGTGTTATTGGATAACATGGGTGCTATCTCCAAGTTGTAGGAATTGCTACTTGAGATGGACCTCCAGAGAAAGCTAGTTCTTGCTCCTAAACTACCTGCCACAATCTACTATAATGCAGGGTAAAATAACTATTCTAATCAAACCTTCCAAGGGACCAGGGAGAGAGAATGCATAAAATGAAATCCTACACTAAAGTGGTGATACGCCAAAAAAGGAGGGTTTGTGAGAGTATTCTTCCAATGTGTGAGATACAAAAGCAAAGTGCACACTAGAAGGGGTGATGACAGTTCTCCACGATCTAGAAAAATGCATTCACAACAACATTTCAAACATACACAATGATAATGGATCCCTGCAAGAACATAAAGTAGACACAATATTCTTGTAATCAAGATTAGAGGGACAAGAAGAATGCAAGAAAACACAGCAGGGGAAGATACATCCACAAACTTGTATTTTATTGCTTCATGATATGCATAGTTCAATCTATTACAAGATAAGGGCCTGGATCACCATGCAAGGAGTCCATTATAAGGTCCTGCAGCACATTAGCTTCACAAAGCAATTTTGGAAGAGCTTTGCTACAAAAAACTACTGTCTCTTTTACAATGAGCCCAACACTCCAATTTATAGAAAAAATGAGAAGAGAGAGAGAAGGGAAAATGGAAATCCTGAAATCTATCCTTCAACCACTTGTAAGAGGCATTAAATGGAGTAAAATGATTGTATATTACTTGAAAAAGGATCCCCATACTGTCCCAGGTGCTGTAGCAGAGAAAGAATGATGACCATGCCTTTTAATTGCACTCCCAACCACCAAATAAAACATTGTTATGAACCCGGCCACGTTTTATGAAAAATACCCACTGATTTCTCATCAAATCTAGAATTTCTTAACTAATATGCATCAGAATCGGAGCCACAATTCCAACGGTACCAATTTTGTGTGATTTCGTTGAGAAATGCAAAAGTTATGGCCTTCTGAGTGCGGGCAGCTATTTTGGGTCTGGCAGACATTTTCTGTCATTTGACGGGAATGAGCATTAACTGACTGGAGCCGAATATGTTTCTTTTATTTAAATATACCTACCCTCATTCAAAATAATAAATCCAGAAGTTATTGTGGCATAGAGAACGTGTGCTCATTCCAGAAAGTCCAATTTTGTGAAAATTGGAGCTCGGAGTCAAAAGTTATGGTCGTTTGAAGTTTCACGAGAGTCAAATGTTGACTTTTCCTTTGAGTTGGGATACTTTGCGCGTCCCAAGCGTAGGTCATACCTTTGTCCCGGCTGTCCTAAACGATAATCTTCCACATTTGCAGATTCGGGCTTCCTTGTTCCCCTTTGCGACATTTTCTCCTTTGCGTGTCTCACGCGTACTTTTGTCCCAACTCATCGTCCGCGTACTTTTTTCCCAACTGCTGCCTGGGATGAAATATCTTCGAACCGCCCGCAATTGATTGACTTGTGGAAAATCAGCCGATTCACGTCCCCCACACGTCCAGATGTCCCAAAACCATGCAACTGGTGATTTTTTCCTCATAGTTTCAGCTGCATTGGTCCCGAGACAAAAAATTATGACTTAGCTGATTTTATTTGTATTTTTTCCCCAAACTTGGTACGACGAACCTCGGTACAACCCGCACTGGTACAACCCGCAATGCTTTAAAACAACCTTGCGACCTTACTTTTTGCATTTTTTCTATTTTTTCTAAATCATTGGGATTTTTTCTTGGATGGGAGAGTTAAAGAGAAGCCTGAAGGTGCCCCAAAAACATGATTTCATGCCTTGAATCAATCTACTTGCTCGGGACTGAAGAATTTGATGTATGTTATCAAAATTACCTTGAGGGGTGAATTTTGGATAACAGGTATGAAGACGATGAGATGGAGGAGTCTGTGCCCTCGAAGTCAAAATGGAGGGGGTTGAAGTTCCCTAAATACACATAAGATCAAAAAATCTATCATCAGAATTAGTGAAAATAGACTAAGTACATGTATCTACATAATGACAATATTTTAACTAATTTTATCAATATAGAACTATTGTTTGTACCCCACCATGCCTGTGAATCAAATGAACAGGGCTGCTAGTTGTTGTAGGTAACTCCTACATACACATAATGAAGGAAATTATTAACATAATTTAATAATTCTACAGTGAAATACATTACTAACATGTAATTTAAAACATAATATGAATTACACGAGAAATTTAACAAAATTTACATGTTGTTTGAATACCTCTGTGAGTTGTTATGCAGATGAAATTGCAGCGGCAACACCTTTATCTACTTGTCACAGAGATGGTGGGGTGTCTAGTGAAGTCAACATCTTTATCAAAAATGTATATCGCATGAGTTAGATGGACATATAAGAACATACATATATTTGACTTCAAAACTACACACACACACACACACACACACACACACACACACACACACACACACACACACACACACACACACACACACACACATGGGGCACACACACACACATGTATTTTGTGAAAATTTTACATAATTAACATTCTAAATTACCTCTGTGAATGTATGTGTATGCATGGTGCTCACCACCTATGGTCGGTGATGAAGATAAGCCTCTCGCGCACTTGTAATATCAATGCATAGTACATGTACAAATATAATTATTTCAAAAATTTAACATATATAAGTAAATCCAAGGTACTCCAAACTTTTTGTAACAAACATAACAAATTTACCTATGAAGGTGACGTCGATGAATGTAATCCAAATGTTTCACTCAAAAGGACATCTGACATAGTGACATTATCATGTGCACCCCTAGCACCAGGTGCACCAAAATCAGTACGCATGAAAGTATCATCCTCCTCGGGCCCCAAACATATGCTACCACATGATGAGCAAAGATGTGGCCTCATGCTAGTACTCCCTGAGGGAATACTCTGTGTACCTCCATGAAGCATCTAGCTCAGAAATCTCCCTCGTATGTCAAACAAGGGTCGCAGATAGCCCCTGAAGTGCGTGGAGTGTATCAATCTCTACTGTCTCCTTCACTGCTTGAGGGACAATCTCAGGGTGAGGGGGCTTCTGTGTGGGGAATCTACCCTATTGAATAGGTGCACGTTGTGCACCTGGTCGAATCCTGTGTAGATCCTTTTCCTTGGCCTTGGAAATCTCAGAAATCAAAATAATTTTGTATCTCGTTGAGGATAAACTCGCAATAGAGTTTCCTCAGAAAGTATAGTGGCACCTCATTGTTATTACAAGGTGGAAAATCAAACACCATCCACCATTGGTCCCAAAAATTATTTTTAATCAAATTATTATTGCACCAATGGATGGGAAACCTGTTTACATGATCAACGTAGGGGAACAGGAAAATTAGTAGGGGTTTGTGAATAAGGCACATATGAGGTCTTTTGAATTTTTTTTTTCTTTACATCCACTTATGACAATTTTTTGGAATAATAAACCCTGCAACCCTCTTTTTAAGTTGTCCAATGATCAATTTGACCTGTTGCCACGTCAACTTGAACAAGTAATGTACTCCAATGTGTTTGCAAGAGAGGCATGGTGGGGGTTTGTAGATTGTGAATCCCTCATTGTTTTGATTAAATCCTCAATTTTAATTTTGTTTTCAACTATGTGGGCTACTAAATCTTCTTGACTACCCGGGGGATGTTGAGCAATTATGGGAGTGTCGGGAGGGATCACAGGAATACATAGGGTTTGGTTGTGGTTGATTCCCTCGACCTCTAACTGTAACAATAAAAAATATGTATTAAATTCAAATTTTAATCTATAATTATCATATTTCAATGCAATTTTGAGAAAAGAATTGTGCTCACCCCTCTTCTCCGTGGTGCCATCGTCGATTTAGATCTTCCTAGCGATCCAGGGAAATGATCCTTTGAGCTTGAGATCCAATTTCAAATGAAAAAACGTGAGGGCACGATTTAAGCTTTGAAACTCACGTTTGAGGGAGATAAAATGATAGAGGCTCGGGCCTCTTTTTTTCTTTATATTAGGCATCAAACACGTATGTAACATGTAATGTGTTTCCTCTTATTTTGTAACACATACGTATTATGTTTTGGTTTTTCCCAAACATGACAATTTAAAACGTGATGTCGCATGTTATAATAGAACGCGTACGCATTTTACTTTTTTTCATATTCTTGTCCACTTTTTGACCCCCCAACTTCGTGCACTTACCCTAGTAGGACACCTATCTTTATCTTAGTTGTAGGCCTTATGAATTCCTGAGGAAGCTTGTGCCAGAGTCCCTGTGAGAACGAGGATTCAAGTCTGGGATGGTACACACATGAAGCATGTAAGATTACACTGAGATGGTAGCATGAGAATAGTGACTATGTAGTAAGAAAACATTCAACCGCCATTGTAGAATTGTGCATGCAAAGCTAATCCCAAGTGGTATACTGGATTCGCATAAATCATAACAATAAGACACAAATAAGATTTGTTGTGTAACTTCCCAATGACAGATACTAATCATACCTCTACAAGGGAGAAAGGAGTTACGTTCTAGAAATGGATAATAACTCTTATATGTACACATTGATGCACACTAATGCTTGATGATAGATTTTAGATAAGATCCAAAGGAGATTAATCATCATTTTCCTGAAAAAAACCTAATATCTATGATCTCAGGGATAAGTTGGGGATATGATCTCACTTTTGCAAGTGATGTGGAGAAGAAATGCCCCAATGATGACAATGGAAAGTTCCTCACACCAACACCCCCCTGAATGAAGTTGTAACATTAGGATGAGGCATGAAAAGGTAAAAGGAAAGGAATAAATGGATACCCTGTAGGCTACGCATGAAGTTGAAAATGGGTTGTTTGAATGCATGTCTACACATCTCAGATGTATGTATGAATTAGCTCCAATATGGTTGAGTTTAACCAAGAAAAATATCAACGTAGAAAATGAAATAATAAACTGCTTCCTTTTCCTCGTGTAACTGGCTGGTGAGCTGACTACTAGTTTTTTTTGCGACACTGAATTTTTAGCATGATCTCTCATTGCATTTCTTATTAGTGGGGTTGGGGTTGGGAAGGCCCTTGGATATCATTTGGGATAACTTATTAAACATATACTTGGCACATGGTGTCCATGTAAGTCCACAACTGGAGTTAGTGCCATCAAATGGTCACGTGAAGAACCAAGGGCACTTTCTGTTGGAATTGCTAGAACCCATTGGAATGCATACCAAAAATTAAGGTGTAATGTGATAGCGTGTCTGAAGATTAAAACTCAAATTGACATTGATTTTCCCATCAAATTTAGCGTCATCATCAGACAAGTTCCATGTGGTCCACAATAGGAAGTCAACGGCTTCATGTGGGCTACATGTCATCAAACTAGAAATTCCTAATGACGATGAGCTAATCTAGATTTGTAAGCCCTGGATATAAACGCTAAGTTCATAATTCGTCAGGTCTTTGTAAGTCTCCACCGTCAAAAAGGTTTAATATGGTAGCTTGACCTCAATTCAAGAGCCAAATCATCTTCTAGTATTCTACCCTTTTTTCCTTCCCATTTGCAAAATATATTATGACCATCAAACTTTGACCTAAATGTGAATTCTCAAGCTTCATTGCAGCCATTAATAATGTGTTGGCTCTCCTCATGTCACAGGGATGACAAACCACAAGTAACTCCACTCTAAGCTGACAACTCTGACAAGCTATAGGAGGTGTGTATCTTCCTCATTGGCCCACGTTGTTGAGAGAGGGATGCAATGGAAATCAACTATAAAATCATTAGAGGATTGTCTGTTAGTGTGAGGCAGATTTATCATTGGCTTGCACTTCGTCATTTTCATGATGGAGCTTAATCTCAAGAGTCTTCCAGAGTGAACCCGAATCCTGGTACAAGATTTTCACTCCCCTAGTGCTTCAAACTAGGTGTTAGCAATGGCTTATTGAAAGGACTAGTATGCAAACTTCGTGGAGCCTAGGCCATTGGCTTATGAAAGTATTGCAAAATGTCAATCAAAAACCACTTTATCATTACTAGAAAAATTGCAAAGAAATGTGGATCCTTCTCAATGGTTTTCATTTCTAAAGGACTGATAGGGTCTCAGAACATTCTAACACCATGCAGAGATGTGACAAGGTTTTATTGGCCCATATTTTCATAAAGCCAAAGGGAAAAGATAAAGGAAAGAAAAGTAAAGGGAAACAAAAGCCCGATACTCGAGCCAATGAAGGGTGGACACATGACAATGGAAAATGCGTTGCACATGTTAGAAGAGGGTAATCCCCAAGTTAATCAAAGGTTGTCATGTGTCAAGTTCATGTTCATCCCGGTGTGTAAATATTCAAATAATGATATATTTCGATTCCTTACTCCAAATCACACAAAATTTGTATCATTGGAAATATCTCCTTTAGCACTCTAATTTGGCATCATGAGAATCATATTTTTAAGGTGTTTGGTGGGGGACAAGAGGAAAATAACTCAATCATTGTTGAGTAGTTACAAATGACTCAACTGCATGAATTGATGAAGTATAGGGTTCTTACCTTCTCCTACAAGCAAAAAGGACATGGGGAACGGGTTCAATAGAGTTCCCATGATTGTTTTTAGAGTTTAATGCATGATTAGTGGTGGTTGAAGTTTGAAAATTTGTGCCCTTATTTTTCCCTTTTCTCTTTCTTTGCTTTCTCTCTCTGAGCTATATATTGTAAAATCTTTCATTATTGAAAGGGATGGAAATTTTGATATGCAAAAGAACCATTTCAAAATGGTTTCCCAGGAAGATATGAACTTTGAGCCTTCATTTTTTCCTCTGTAAATGTGTTCTTGCCTCTGTTGGAGCTGTGATCGACTATGTATATTTATAATCACTAAAATATAGTGTTTATGGCTCTCTAATGCCCTATACTTGTGTTTTATTTTCTTCTTTCCTCTCTCTTACTCTACAATGGTTGTGCATATCTATTTCATTTGTAGGCTTCATTTTGAATTTTTTAAAATGTTTTTTACCCTTCTCTTGGTGTTATCACCACCTTTTAGCTTAGTATTTCCCTTTTTTGCATCTCCTTCTAACTATGGTCCCTTGGAATGGTTAGTTTAGGATTAGTTAGCTATATTTCCTTCTTTATAAGTTTTGTTAGCATTAGATTAGGTAGAGGAATTCGTCCTTCTCTGAAGGTTTGTCTCAAGTAACATGTCCCAAAACTTGAGAGATGGTCCCATGTTAGCAAAAAGTAGAGATCTACATAAACAAATCTCAGGGTGCTACTTTTTTGACATTACAGTTTTGGCACACTAGTGGGACAAGGATTGAAAGGTATTCATTTCACATATTTGTATCCTGGTTTACATCTTCATTTCACCAAGTTTGATATGATCTTGGTGAGATATCATTCTTTGGAGGTATTTTCAAGCATATATGGCGACTCCATTGATTCATAATATCCATTTTCTTAGGTTTCATAGATTTTCCTCCATTTCCCCATTCATTTCCATGCCCCCATCTTCTAATGGCTCCCTAAATAGCTCTTCCATTCCCACATTTGAGTTCTATCCCCCTTCATTTACAGAAGTGGGATATTATCCCCAAAATAGCCTTGAAAAACTCTCCTCTTTTCCATGGAAATGGAGATCAATATCCCATTGATCACATTCAAGATATAACAAACCATTATGTCATTCAAAACATCACAGAAGAGAAAATTTTCCTTAGAATTCTAGTTTCATTCTTTAGAAGCAGAGAATAAGATTGGTATAATAGTTTAGCTCCACAATCCATTTTCACATGGAATCAACTAGGAGAACAACTACACAACCGATTCAAGGAGGATATAGATTTAATTTTCCTCATGGAACATTTCATCAAAATAAAATGGGCTCCAATGGATTTTATCTCTGATTTCAAGATTAGATTTACAAGGACTTAGCATAGATTCCTCAAAAATTTGAACCCCCACAAGTTATGGAAATTTTATATTATTTGAGGTCTTTTGATGTTGATATAGTTGTATTAATTCAATCATTAGGAGGGTGAATTATTCCTCGATATTTTTCCATTACATTACAAGCTGTGAAGATGCTCATTCAGGCTGGAAAAAGAAAATTCATCTCTATTGCTGCAATTCTTCCCTCACCACCTCAATTTCTTCCCTCCCCTTGTGCAAATAATGAAAGATCCATTATTCTATTTCAAAATAAGGAAGATATTTTTCTTCCTTGTCCTTATTTTTATACTCCACAAGTTTATCATGCACAAAGAATCCCCCAAATTTTATAAAATTTCCTCCCATCTTCACCCAAGGTATTACCCAACTTCCCTAAACGATGCACTAATGTTTTTAGAAGTTGTGGTATTTCATATGTTATCCCTACCTTCTACCCAACACTCACTAAACCAAGTTATCCTACAAGGATGGTAGAAATGTATGTTTTCTATTATTTTAGAGAGAAGGATCAACCTATACAACACTCCAAATAACAAGGCTTAAAAAAATTATGGATTTGTTTTGGAGAATGAAAATCAACATAGTAGGGAGCATGTTTTGGAGGATCATTTGGATTCTTCAATTGATTAAATTAGGTCTCTTGAGCATAAAACATCTCTACCCAAGCATGAAATAATTCAGCAACCCCTTGTTTATGCCTCTTCTCTAGCCAATCCTACCAAAGAAGACAATTTCATATCTGTTGAGGATTGGTTTGATTCAAATTAGGAAGATGAGAGGGTCCAAAATGTGCAAAATGAGGTGTTGAATGTCAATAAGAATCATACATATGTCAAGGAAAATCAGTTTAGAAGTGGAGAGGAAGAGAAAGTGTTTTTAAATGCTATTGGCATCCAAGTCCTTGAGGAAGAATGTTTTAAAAGTGATCAAGGTACTTTAATGGAATATAATTATCCTCATTACTCTGCATGTTTGAAGCTTACTACACTTTTAATGGAAGGGCCTCAAGATTTCAAGGAAGATGAGTTTGAGATCTCTAGATTCTTGTTTGATGAAGCAGATCATGAGAACATAAGGGTGGAAATAGAGTTGTTTGCAGAAGAAGAAATATCAATTCCATACAAGCTTGTATACATTCACCATGGGAAAGAGCTTCAACCAGCTCCATGCTTGGAGCTCACTGCAAATAAGATGGGAAAACTAAAAGGATCAGTCCTTTCCCAATCAGATATTTGGCTAGTTTAGAGCCAAAAAGGGAGATGCAACCGGTCATACTCACTTCAAAGCAAGAGGAAGAGCCTCAAAGTTCCAAGGATCAACTTCAACACCTCTAAACAAATGGAGAGTGACTAAAGGAGGTATTATATTTATTTATTTTTAGTATCTTGAAGAATAATATTTAAAATTCATTGCAAAATAATTTTCCACTCTCATTAAAGACCATGTCCAATGTCAAATCAAATACATAAGGATTCACTTCCTAACTCACACTTAACTTTAAAATATAGTCCAACAAGTCACAAGACCCTCAAATTTCCCAATTATTTGTATGTTATTCTTTTAGGGTTCAATGATTGAGGGTCCCATACCACTAAGCATAATGATAAGGTGACAAATTTATTAGGTAATACTAGTTATGTGCATGCCATGGAAGTACCAATACAATTAGTATGTATCATAAAAACAAACCTAAATTTAAGATTAACCTTCTATTTTTTTTGTGAGGTTACATAGCTTGAACCCTTTACCAATTAATTTTGAGTTAGAAAATCGATAAGATAGATCACTTGTTATTATTTACAAGTTTATCAAAATTTCCACCATGACAATCCAAATTCCACACTACCACATCACAAAAAAGCCACTATCACTTATTGAAACAATTCATTTTTCAAACTCAACAAGGCATATTAGAAGTTTACTATGATTACAAAATTTACCATTTTAGCCCAAAGAAAACATGAATGATATAGGTAGAAAATATGTTAGAGAATGTGAGAACAAGGATCAAGAGGGATGGTGCTCACATCAGCAGAGTTTCACTCAAATGGAAGTATGAAAGAGTTTCATATAGTAAGCAAGCATTTAACCACCATGAAATGGGCATACAAAATAAAAGGTCTTCTCATTCTCATTGATAAGAAAAGAAGGAAAAAATAAGAGTGTTGTGTAAATCCCAATGCAAGACTCATCATACTTCCATAAGGGAAAAAGGAGTTACGTTTTGGAAATGGAAAGTAACTTCTGTATGACGTACTGATGCACATTAATACGTATGACATATTCTATGATGGAATATGTCATAGCTCCTAACGATAGATAAGACCTTCAATCTCACCTAAGTGAGATGACTCATCAAGTCAGGTGGACAATGCCCCGTGATGATGAATAAAATACTTCACACTAATACCCCCCCTTCATTGTAACCTAGGATGAGGCATGAAAAGTTAGAAATGAGAAATGGGTCCTAGTAGCTACGCCTTATGAGGTATCCATGTATAATATGGATCTCAAGTAATGGAGGAAAACCCAATAGAAAAACATCCAGTTACAAGTGATCGAAAAATCCCCTAATTAACCTAATAAAAATGCATCAAAGGGGTCCTCACAACTAAAGGCCTGATGAGGTACCCATGTAAAATTTTTAATCTTTCTAGAAGAATAAGAAAAGAAGAGTGGAAGGAGAATATAAATACTAAAGAATATGTGAAGTTGTAATGGACCTCACCCAATACAAGAGCACAAATTATACTTGGCCTCAACAAAGGGTTCGGTAAAGAATCATGCAACCTGATTCTAAATCTGCAACTCTATGAAGTCTCAAAGAAGCATTTTGATTACGTGGGCTTCCACATTTATAATAAAGAAGGTATATCCACATAAAATAATATTTCTACCCTTAGGAAGAACATAAATGGTGTACTGGAAGTCTGCCTAGACTCCATGAAGGAAACTTAAGGCAACACTATGAAGAACTATGAAATTGGTCCACTGAAATGTGACATAGGTCTAGTAAACATATGCAAAGGAACTGAAGGTAATTCCATAAAATTATAAATTTTAGAGTGTGGGAATGGAACATTCACCAAAATAATGTCCATATGAAGTGAGGGCATGAAAACCCCCACAACAATAGAAAGAGGATCCACAAACAAAGGTGGATCACTGAAGGTCTCCAAAATAGTGGAGATGATGAAAGTATTGGAAGGGGTAGTCCCAAAAAAAATATGAAGGAATCCTCTGAAACACCTATAAAAGGGAGATAAAATCCTTATACTTCAACATAAGTAGGCACTATAAAGAGATAACTAAGATCTGGTAGATACTCATCTCAAACGGGTTGCTCAAAAAATAGAAGAGCAATGTCTGATAATTATGAATCTTCAACATGAGAAGGAGTGGAAGAATCCTCACACGCTAGATGTGGAATGGAGGTAGATGTAATGAAAGTATGAGGCTATAAATAAGACTTCATGATGTATGAGGGTAAGTGCACCAAGTTCGGGGACAATTAAGTGGACATCAAATCCTGAATTTTACATTTAAAAACAACAAAACATCAAATTTAGTCTTCCAAGGACTTGAACCATGCCGAAAAGTGAAAAACTATGTCATAAAAAATGGTACCATTGCATAGGGCAGGACTATTAGCTTTGTAGAAATACTAATTTTTAAAGTAAATAGAAGAGGATAAATATCATTTTATAATTTTTTACTAATAGTAGGTCTTTAAGACACTTTTTTCTTGTGAATGTTTATGTCTACATTTAAGACTACAAAATTTGTTTTCACTTATCAGAATGTGATAAAAACTTATACTATCCCAACCGTGGTGAAATTATATACATGTTAAAAAAAAAACTTATTTGATTTCAATATTTTTTTGATGAAGTTATGGCGGGGCAAACGGAAAGTGCTCTGTTTTCTTTATGTTTTCATACCACTTTCACGGAAAAAAATCATAAAAAATAAAATATTACTCAAAAAAAATACAAAATAAAATCCATCCCAAGATAGATAGTGGCATATAACTTCTCACCAAAGGAAAAAAAATATATATCAATTTTTTGGTCATCCAAATTGTGGGCAAACGAACTATAATCTTATCGGCGTTTTTTAAAAAAAAAAACCAAGTCATTGAATTTTGAGTTTTTAATATAGCTAATCTTGTCCATTTTTTACAAAAATTACTATTTTAGAAAACTAGATTCTATATGATACGATTCATATTAATATAATTTTTTTCTAATTTTTGAGTGTATGTATTGTTAATAATCCCTACAAGTTGATATTATGTTGTTATTTGCAATATGATGTCCACGGATGACCCTATATTTGTCTGTCAACTTCCTGCACTTACCCATGATGGGAAAAGAGGAGGTTCAATATTCTATAAAAGTTGGTTGAGAGAGGGAGGAGAAGAATCCTCATCAATATTCTCATCATCAGAAATGTGAATGATGAAATATGTGTCAGCAAAACTATCATAACATGAAGTAGGAGAGAAAATAAATTTATCTGAAGAAGAATAAACAATGGTAATCTATGAAGGGTCTCTAAATAAGGATTAAAGATTACTCTAAATAGTGTGAGGACACTCTTTGTAAGCCACATGATGGTGGAGATGCTTGGAAACATGAGTCAATGTGCGACCATAAACTTGAACACAAGTGTTGAGACAATCTTCAAGACGATAATGATCAATGGGTGTAGTAAATTTCCTATACATAAAGGAATAAAGGCCTTCATGAGTAAGTTAATGTTCCATGCAAGCATACCATGATGTATAATTCTCTCTACCCAGAAGAATAGGTGTAGGTTGAGAAGCAATCCTGTGAAACTCAAGTCTAAAAAGGACATCCTCCATTGTGCATCTACAAAAAAATTAAAGAGTAGAAGAATCGCAAGGATAAACACGCTTAAATAGACATCAAAATCAGCTAAAAATGCATCTAGAATGCAAGAAAAGAAGGGTGTGAGAACAGACACAAGGTTTCAAGATTTTGGACTTAGCAGAGAATGTATCTGCATGTGATTACAACACCCAAGAACAATGAAAACCCCCTATTTGTGACACTTTATAAACAATGTGTTGGTTATAGTAAAGTTTTTTCATAAGACATGAAATAATTGACCCCTCACCTTGCAGTAGGTAAAAAATTGCACACAAGAGTAGAAGCCATGGTAAGCTCCAGTCGAAAGTAGTGAAACAACACCATAAACAAGAACAAAGCGCAAAAACAAGGAATAAATGGTACGAAACAAAGTTCTGTGTGAGAAAAGTTGTCTCACGTCGCATAAGGGTTACCATTTCCGCAAATATGTGGTAGACATGCTCACTAGCCCGCAAGTAATAACAAGATCACTACAATGAAAATAAATCCAAAAAATGAGTCCAAAGTCTCCCTAAATGCCAAAACGACCTCCAAAATACACAATAAACCACCTGAAAGATACGACAAGCCTCAAGATGGGTCTTATAAACATCATAAAATGCTACACACTCCCACAAATGGTCAGTAGTAAATAATACCAGTAACCCTACTTTTGGAAAAGGTAGACACAAAATCATGCACTTTAGACATTATTTAGTCCCTATCTCATACTACTATTTAGAAGCTTTTTGAGTGAAGAAAATACTAATTAACCCCCATCTTTTAACCATCTTACTTTGTTTTCTTGTATCATTTTTTACCTCTTGCACCCATATGACCAGTCATCTTTCGTCATTTTAGCTTTGATTGGGGTGCCAAGGCTAGTACTAGGGCATCTATGGGTGCCCTAGTCCCACCATCGGTGCCCTGATCCTTTATAAACTTTCCCGCTACCTTTTGGGCACTTTCTAGCCATTTTAGCTTCTTATATTTTTAGTGGTCGGCCATCTTGGGGTTAATTACGAAGTTAGATCAAGAGAACCCTATAAATATAAAGTTACGAGACCATAATGAGGGACTTAACACTAGTCACTACTATTATCCACCTAGAGTTGCATACATTTGGAGATCATTTGCATCCATTAGCTCTATCACAAGGACAAGGTTGGTTAATCAGCATCACATAAATATAGGGGGGAGGATTTTATTCTATTCCATCCAGAATTATACTACATTTTTACATCTAGTTATTTCTCACTACTTCACAAAGTGTGACAGGCACAAGAGCACCCAGGGAACATGATGCACACACACACCAGAACTACGTTTGGGTCCAAAATTTAGTGCAATGCTTAGTTAGTAAGCCCACTGTTATGACAACTGAGGTCAGTCCAACCCATTCATTTGCATTCTTCTTTTTTAGGGTTTTCATACTTCTTGTGGATTTCTTGTAGGCCTTTCCATCCTCATGGATTATCAGTGACACCTACCGTAGTGCAGTGAATCTGATGTGATACACAATGATGGTTTAAGACCACCTTCTAGACCTATGAAACTTAGTTATGGATCCTGTGCACAGACCAAGGCACCCATTCTAAAGACTAGAGTTCCCGTAGGTGCCCCAATCCCTCTCCAGGTGCTCTAGTCCAGCCAGGCACCTCAGATCCATCCTTTTTGGGGTCTCTGCACAGACGTTCCCACTTTCTGTTCCTCCAGCCACCTTTACAACACAATCCAGCGAGCTCCTCTAATCAGCTGAGTTCATTCTAACTCTCCTTCCATTTTAGGGTTTTAGCATTTCCATTTTCATTGTTGCTTCAGTCATTTACTACATTTATTTATTGTATTTACATGTCGTTCTATATTAGATTAACTATCCTCATATATCCAGTTTTAGTTAATCATTTTTGTGAATCCGTCTCGATCCTTCACGCATCTAAATTCTTCATTCATACCTTATCATTCTAGGGTTTATTCTCCTTTCATCATGGTTCATTATCAAATTGATTTTACTAAAGAACAACTTAAGGCCATTAATGATCATATTTCTTCACATCTACAAGATCTAGACTTACTTTTACATGTGGCTCGTGAGGAAGCTACTAATTTGGTAGAACTCAACACTTTTGCAGCCATACCCACTTTTTTTGCTACTCAACTACCGCTTCTACTCTTCCACCTATTCTACTATTCTCGTTTATGTTACTACTCCTACCAATCATTTTATGCCACCCTTAGTTTCTCATATGTGTTATGTTTCCTCCGTTAGCAACCAAGACTTAACTACTCTTTATCATGACCTTCAAGCTCAAATTCATAAGTTGCAACATGCCACCTCGCATGCATTGTCATCTTTAGATTCTACTTTATTATTGCATAATCCATTCGCACCTTCCATCTCTACTTGTTTGTTTTCTCCTAGCTTTATCACCCCTAAGATTCACATTTTTAATGGGCACGGTGACCCACAGAAAAATCTTCGAGCATTTCATGTTGCTTGTCTTGATTTCACTGATGATCATATTCTTCTAGCTAGACTCTTTCCACATAGTCTCCACAATTACATGATGCGTTGGTTTTACGACCTTCCTTTCCACTTGGTAACTTCCTTCACGCATCTATCTAATGCCTTTCTTACTCGTTTTTCCATCAATATTGGCTCTAAGATCTCTTACGCTCACCTAGCACAACTTAAACATGGATCAAATGAACACCTCGTTAACTATGTTTTGAGGTATAAGAAAAATCTAGCTAATATGAAAAAATTTCTTGCAGACTCTAAGATTCAGGACTTGTTCATTCAGATTCTCTTACCACCTCTCCAAGAGAGTGTTCTCTTTGAAGAATCTCCTTTATTCTATCAGCTTTTCCATACTCTTAAGCTTCGTGAGACAAAAATCCTATCCATAGGCAAACTTAAATACCAGGAACAGCCTTTGTGTTCCACTCATTTTCCAAACAAGAAACCATTCAAACCCTCTAAAACTAGAAACCGACCGATAATAAAATCACTATCAATGCACCACTCCTACTAAGGAGGTTCATTCATAGCAACCTCAGTGCACATTTAGTAACTTTCTAATGGCTCCACATATTATATTGAAACAACTTCTCAATATTAATCTTATTACCCTTCCCCCGCCACTCAATTTAGACCCATCATGATCAAAAGGTAGGAACTACAATGATAACTTATGTTGTGATTATCATCGATGTGAGGGACATTCTACAAACAGATGTTTCAAACTCTGTACAATCATCCAAGATCTAATTGATGGCAACAAACTAGAGTTTCCAGAGTCTACTTGTTATCTAATTTTTTTTCTTTTCAAGTTAATGATCTATTACTAAAGAAAACTAAATAACTCCAAAATACAAGGGTTTAAGGTACCTCGAATGTGTGATAGATGCAAGAACATGGGTGTAAAGTGAATTATATCCTCATTGCAAACTTGATGAACCTACAAAACAAGAATAACTAGAAGATAATGGATTAGATGGTATATGTGGGGGCTCCCCGACGAAGTCAGTTCCAAGAAGTGTTACCTTCTTATCACGGGTGTCAACCCCCATTTGATAAAAGATAATGATATAAATGAAAGATGGTCAGATAGCATGTAGAAATTGCTAAAGAACATAACCAAAATAGATGGGAAAGTACTAATCTAATTCAAATCAACTTAAAACAGATTTACCTGACTAGGTCAATGGAATCCCAAACTGTAGAGAGGCAAGTCGACAACGACTTGTGTGGATGAAGTTGGAAAACAAGATAATAATGTAAATCTACAAAGATCTGAATGCAAAAGGCAGTCACAGAGAATTGAAGACACTGGAAGTGACCTTCTGAGAAAGACCTGAGACAAAAAAACAAGATGAAGATAGAAAAATTGATATTTTGATGGATTGGTTGATGAACAGGACTCGGGTCGATGACGACTGGGGTGCAAATAACAATTTTGGTATAACAAGGAAGCAAGGTGGCAGATCTAGAAACTAGAACAAAAACAGAGCAATAGAAGACATTGGGGAAGGATATTGAAATAGAAAGTATGCTGACAGAGGGCTAGGCCAATGGCAACCTAGGATGGGCGATAGTGACTCAAGTAGTTTGAAACAAATCAGAAGGTAGATGGGTGGGATGAGTGAACTACAAACAAAAAACCTAGAAGAACAGACTAGTAATGAAGCTCCAACAATGGCTGGACCTATAAAATGTTAGGTTCTATAAGATAATAATAAAAATGGCATACGATATCATATACAAGCACAAAATTAAAATAAACCTCCCAAAGTCATGTAAGTGATGTGAAACAAGCTCCAATGGACTGCAAGAGGGTTGACACAGATGCTAGATTACTCATATTCAAAGTTAAGTTCACATAGTGCAAGAAAGCTTAGGTTGTGTCTCATTTTGAAAGGGGGTGAGATCAATCTTATAGGGTCACCACCAACTATGGGAAATTGTTCTTTAGATGGTAAAATCACTAATTCACTCAAGATATGGGGATTTTAGAGATTGCAGTAAGTGTTTTAAATCATGTTAGCGGGTAAGGGTTGTTCAGGGAAGTGTCATGGGTAGATAGGAGATAAAGATAGGTAGGATAAAATCTAGAAAAGGTGGAGGGATGTGGATTTAGGTGGTTAGGGATAAAATCATCTCTAAAATAAAGCTACTTAAAGATAATTGGTTAATAATGAGAGATGCAATCTAATTAAAAATAATAAGCTAATTAAGATTAATTAACTATAATTTATTAATAATTAAATGTGATGGGATAATAGATGGTCATGAAATTAAATTAAATGGGTCTAGCTAGGACCATGGTGGAAAATGTGCATGCGGGAAAGCCAATCAAGGTTAGCGAAGCCAAATTTTGGTGTCTACACTACTAGCTCTCCCCCAACCAACGACAAGGGTAAACTTAATCTCTTTAACAATGAATCTCAACAACTTGACAAAAATACATCTAACTCTTCTACGAATCATACATATCACGTAGTACTGACTCCTAAATCAAGACCTTTAGATTTCTTAGTTGCAAGTAATGACATTTCACTGCCAATAATATTCTTCTCTGATGATGATTATCATGTGAAATTTATTTCTAAACATTTACATATCCATGCATATATTGGTTCGACCTCTATTAATAACACCAAAGTTGACCCATCATGGCCTATTAGTGCATGCTCTATTTCACTTCTCAAGGCTATTGGCTATCCTCCATCACAAATCGAGTACCCTTTCAACAAAGCCTTTGGCGTTGTTCAGCTTCATGTCACTGTTGGTCCTCTTACACTACTCGTGCCTTTCCTCATTAGAAACACATTTGATGGTTGTAACATGTTTCTTGGTCTCAATTGGATTCATCTCTTGCAATCTATCATCTCTATGAATCAGATGTGGCTTAATTTTATTCACAATAAATAGGTCATCGCTATTTACGGTGTTCCTCCATTTGCTCCATGGTCACCATCTCCTCGTATAGTAGCTAGCACACCATCTGCTCCTTGTAGCATGTCACATTCTATGTTTCTCAAAGCATAGTCTACTCCTAGCTCACCTACTTGAGCCCCATCTACATGACTCAATCATTCCACTAGTCCTACACATAGGTATAGGCCCATTCCTATAACAGGTACTGCATCTCGGCATAGGTCACCACATCAGTTTATTCCATGAATGTATTCATCATCTTCACATTTAACATCCCGTAGATCTCCATCAATAACATGTTTTATGATTCCATGACCTTATTCACACATCCATCCCTCACATGCACATAGACTTCATTCACTACCACATTGTCTATCGACTACACCACCACTGTTAGAGCATAGTCATACGTTTTCACCATCACACGTGTTAGATGGGGGACCTTCATCCTTCATGGTTATTGGTTAGCTCATTCACTCATATACACTTGAGGGGTATAGCATCTAACACCCCCCCATTCTAACATCCTTACATAGTACTACATCACACTCTTAGCATTTATGCATCTATCATCTCTACATTCTCATACATCAATTTTCTAGCATATGTATAGTCATATATATGTTATAGCATTGTTATTACCAGATGACACTCTTGTGCTTATGTTCACACTCGACTATTGAGGGCATACTATAGATGAACCCCACACACTACACTAAAGACACCACACATCGCGTTTTACATCTTGCATCATACATTCTAAATTTATTCCATGTCATTTCAATCTTGGAATATTTATACATCATACATCATACTAGTATTCATCATACTCTTCTAGAATTACATCCTACTTATTATACGCTCTTAGGCAATCTACACATATTACATTCAATATTAAACACTACATACACATCATATGGCTATCCACTCATCACACATACTACATTGTCTTCTACGCACAAAACTCACTATCCTATGACGCACTTTAGTTCCTCGGTCCATACTTGACTGCCGAGGGTTTTACAAATCAAATGGACCTTACATTTATAACACATTCATCATTTGACCTTTTATCATGTGAAATTTTTAGGATAGTGACACACATTATAGGCTAAATCATCACTTTATTCATCTTGTAGTGGTTTACGCTTTAGACTACATCATCACTCTCTATTATTCATCTTGTAGTGGTATACCCTTTAGGCTACATCACCATTCTCTACTATTCATCTTGTGGTGGTATACACCTTATAATACATCACCACTCCCTACTATTCATATTTTAGTGGTATATGATTTAGGCTACATCTCCACTCCCTACTATTCATCTTGTAGTGGTATACGCTTTAGGCTACATCACCACTCCTTACTATTCATCTTGTAGTGATACACACTTTAGGGCTAAATCATCACTCATACATTCATTTTGTCATGATATACACTTCATCTATAAGGTTCAGGCACATCTCTTCTATATGTTACTTATCCTCATCACTACGAATACATACTCATCACAACGCGCTAGACACAAAACACACACTTTGGGTACTTCCCAATGGTGCACTCTTGTTTATGGTTGATTCTTGACTGCTTAGGGGGAAAACCAAATGAACCTCACTGTATAAATTTCCATTCACTCGGGGGCATTCGGCTCCTTTCACACCATTTTGCATTCCATTCCATCCATCCACAGCATATTGCATATTATGGTTGCTTTTACTCTTGCTTACTTTTGTTTTTTCATGTTCGTTTTATTACAAATGCTATTTAGATTACTTGTATTTCATTTATCTATATCATCCACATATACGCTTTCACATATTTTTCTAGCTATGAATGCAGATACAAGTCTCTTACACACAACACAGATACTCACATTCTACCCTTCCTACAATGGTTGTTGGGAGCATCCAAATTCATCTCTTCCAGGTGTTATTGTTTCATTTCAAACTTAGAACTTTGCATTACTTGGTTATACATGTTGTTGAAATACTAGTTATCTTTCTAACATGCTAATGGGTGCTTCATGTGCAACATTTGTTATGTAGGGATATTTTCTTCCATACTTGTTTGTTACATTGTTTGTCTATTGTTTTCTCTTGTTTGTGGACCTTGCCCTTTATTTGGTGTGCACACTTATTTGTTTGTATGTGTCGATAAATTCCTTGTGTTTCTTGCAACATCGTGAGTGATTTCCCATGTTTCCAACCCTCTTTGTGTGGATTACTTTGTCTTCTTGTGTGTTTACATTATTACTTTGCTTCGTTACTTATACATTTTTTCTATATGCATGTTTTTTCATACTAACACTTGTCTTTAGCTAGCCTTTTTTTTGTGCGCACCTTGGTTTCTACCAAGTGCTTTCCCCTCCCCCCTACAGGGCATAGTTTAAGAGTACATATGATTGGTCCTCTTTTTGGTCCAAATTCTCTTATCAGTGACTTCACATGCAGCCCCAAAGAGAGGGGCATCATTTGGGGTTTTACATACTATACAACGCTTCTGCACTGGTTCAATTCAATACACTTTTTGATTCGAAGGACATTTTGGAGAACAAGTGGAAAAAAAAATAAGATTGTGCAAAGGTGATAAACATGGGTCAAAGTTCCAAACCTCCACTCTTTGATGCATGATTCTTCGTCAACAATCACAAATAGCAATTTGCCACATGGTGGGTCCTCAGGTCACCATGTGGACTACCACCATTCTACCCCATCAGTCAACTCGGGTGATTTAGATCTACGAGCTATATAAATTGGTGAGTTCGAGTTGTTAACCAAGTTGTGCATCGAGTGATGTATCGAGTTATGGGGTGAGCTATCTCAATGACTCAATGAGCTACTTATAATTATACGGTTGACAAAAACAGAGAACGTGGCCATTACACCGATATGGTTTAATACCCCCAGGCTATATTAAGACCTCATCTATTTTCCTCCCACTCAATAAGGGATAAATCCTTATCTCCTCACCCTGGAAAAATGAGGGCTGAATGACTTGGCAACTCGGCAGACCCATGGATGAACAAAGGACCATGCTAGGGCGACGTGGACCCGGTTGAAGGGGTTACAACATAGGTAAAGGGATTGACTCATGGTGGACATGGATGGGTCATAGAGGTTATCAGCATATGGGTTAGCGACATGGTGGTCAAGGGTTATCACATGGTGACAGCGGAGGAGCTCAGTTGGGCTGCTCAACAGCCAAGCCAAAACAGTGCGGATAGGGGTTTCAAACCCATTACCTATCCCCTTCGAATTGGGTGCTCCAACCAACTCAGCCAGCTCACCGAGTTGGTTAGGATAATGGTGATAAGCCATTTAACCTCAAATTTTGGGGCCCTTACTGATATAAAAGGGACCCGACCCCTCTCCTCTAAAACACACCTCATAGCTCATTTCTAGAGCTCGAAGTAACATAGCCCAAGCTAGTTGGAGAATTGTAAGGCCTTTTTAAAGGCTTAGTTTTGAGTTAAAGTCCTAAAATTATTTTAGGCAATTATTATAATATTGACCTATTATTTTAATATGCTCATCATTTCAAACTACCCAATAGACCATTTGCGCCACACTTCATATTGCGGATTCTGTAGAATCGACGTGTGGTGTCATAGGGCGTTTGGAAGACCAATCGATATACCAAAGGACTTTGTGCCTAGAGGTGAATACTGGATTGAATCTGCTTATAAGCCGGGGTAGCTACTCGGTGGTTAGGTTCTCGTTCCATTTTTTATTCAGTATTATCTTTCTTGGATTGTAATTTTGTTTTGTAGTCATTAAAGTGGATAATATATCAGTTCGTTTATGAACTCAGAGACGTAGGCTATTGCTGAACTTCGTTATCAAACTTGTGTGCACTGTTTTTGTCTATTTATTGTGCATCTATTTAGAGTTAATTTATTTGAAAATGGGGTATTTTGTTGGCAAATACTAAAATCCTATAGGGGTCTGAGGTTAGTCAAAAATTTGGCCAAGATTTTCAGATCACTTTCTACCCTTGACAGTGTGCGTTACATACAACGAGTGGGCTGAGACTAGTCTATGAACCCCATACACATCATATTTTATAGGACATGGTAGTACTTAGCATTCTAGGAAGTAGTTAAAGGTTATAGGATACAACGTAATTCCTCCCTATACTTCTTCACCCAATGGTGTTGGATCGCCCAAAAAACCAAGACATATAGAGATCTCTTCATATACATTCAGGGAAATAGTTACAAGAAGGAGAATAATCCAGCTTTATCCCAACATTTCTTTGGCCAGGGAGGCATGAGATTTGCCAAACAACTCATAGTACAAGATGTCCTTCTACACTCTATTTCTCGACATGGATCAGGTACACATGTTCCATTTACACTTTTCATTTCTGTATTTTACATTCACATACATGTGTCTTTTACATTGCATTTTTACATATAAATACATACATATTTGACTACTAGATCATTTTATCCTTGCAAGTCCGACTGTATGAGAAAAAAGTAGTCAAATGGGGGCAACAACAACAACAACGGTGCCAACAACAACATTTTTTGAGAGCACACAACATATTGACCATGCAGGTATATTACACACATTGATAACTACACACACGTTTTCACCATAGGTTCACTCTTACCACTTTTTTGCACTTTTGCATCTTTATTTTTGACGCCCCATCATATTTTGTCATTCCACTCTTTGTCTAGTCCTTCGTCACATTTTTTACTACAATCTTCATGGACATCAGGGACGCATCTCTATCTACTTTATATTACTGGGCATTCCGCTCACCAACATAAAGTGGGGGCAAATGCAGAAACAAAATCATGCACTGTAGACATTATTTAGTCCCAGTCTCATGCTACTCTTTAGAAGTTTTTTTAGTGAATAATTACTAATTAACCCCCTTCTTTTGGTCATCTTACTTTATTATCTTTCGTCATTATCGATCTCTTATACTTGTATGCCCAGTCAACTTTCATCATTTTGTTTCATTTTAGCTTTGATTGGGGTGCCCATGGGCACCCTGGTCCCACCGGGGGTGCCCCGATCCTTTTTGAACTTTCCCACCACCTTTTGTGTAATTTCCAGTCATTTTAGCTTCTTATCTTTTTGGTGGTCGGCCACCTCACAGTTAATTACAAAATTAGATCAAGAGAACCTTATAAATATAAAGTTGTGAGACCATAATGAGGGACTAAGAACTAGTCACTACTATCATCCACCTAGATTTTCATCCATTTGGAGATCATTTGCATCCATTAGCTCCATCAAAAGGACAAGATTGGTTAATCTACATCACACAAGCATAGGGGGAGGGATTATATTCTATTCCATCCAACATTCTACTACATTTTTACATCTAGTTATTGTTCACTACTTCACAAAGTGCGACTGGCTCAAGAGCACCTAGGGAACATGATGCACACACATGCATGAACTACATTTAGGTCTGAAATGTAGTGCAGCACTTAGTTAATAAGCGCACTATTATGGCAGCTGAGGTCAGTCTGACCCATTCATTTGCATTCTTCTTTTTTTAGGGTTTTGATACTTCTTGTGGCTTTCTTGTAGGTCTTTCCAACCTCTTGGATTATCAATGACTCCTGGTGTAGTGCAGCGAATCTAATGCGACATACAACAAGGGTTTCAGACCACCTGTCATACCTGTGAAACTCAATTCTAGATCCGTTGCACAGACCAGAGCGCTCATAGGCACCCTAGTCCCTCTCCAGGTGCTCCAGTCCAGCTAGACACCTTAGATCCATTCTTTTCATCGTCTCTACATAGTCGCCCCTATTTTTTGTTCTTCTAACCACCTTTACGACATAGTCCAGTGAACTCCTCTAATCTGTTGAGTTGATCATTCTAACTCTCTTTGCATTTTAGGGTTTTAGCATTTCCATTTTCATAATTGCTTGGGTAATTTCTATATTCATTTATTGCATTTATTTATAGTATTTACATGTCATTCTAGATTAAATTAACTATCCTCATATATCCAATTTTAGTTATTCAGATAAAAAATCACCCAATTTAATTTAATTTCCGACAAAGGAAAATTAAAAAATTAAAATGGGTTAAAAATAAAAACTAGTTTCCTGATTAAATCTCAATTGTTAATTATTCCCTACCCTCAACTACATCTAAAAAATCCACCTTCCATTAAGTTTTAATTGTTAATTAATCCCTACTCTAAATTCCTATTTAGCCAAGCTTAGAGGATGATGGCATAGGTATGAAAAGGGTCATATGGAATCAAATAAAAATCAATGTAAATTGAAGTCCACATGTCATTAAAACACATACCAACATGTGATTGTAGTAATCCCTAAAATTTGTAATTAAAAATAAGGCTTTTTGAGTTGGTGGCTATAAAGATAACTTTAATGTTCAACAAACATTGCAATAAATAAACAATGTGGTGATGGTAATAAATAGTGACATGTGGTCCATATATGAATTCAACTTTAACTTGTTCAACACCTCCTTATCAATGTCTGCAGTGCACCACCTGGGTGTGATACCTAGTTACAATGAAGAATAAAACATTTCCATCATGGAACATTGGAGTGGAACATTTTTCCTCGCATGGAATCATTTTTTGAGTACTCTTAGGACACCATAAACCATCATTTTCTTGATTGAAAAATAATACCCAGAGCAAGAAAAATTTATTTCTATTCTCTTCAAAGGATTTTGGGTGTGTAGGTCAACATGACCAATAGCATACTATAGCAGGTTAATCATTTGCAATATTCTGGGGATAAGAGGTGATGTTTGAATTTACATAATACAATATTGGCTTTATTTTAGAATGTTAATAATGAAGTGGTTGATGAGATATGCATGTAACACCAAATAGGAAACAATTTCCGCCAATTAGAAATATAATATGTCAAATAAAAAAAGCTAATTGTGGGAAATGTATTAATGTTGGGCATTTCCTTTTTGTCGTACCCATTTTTCTCTAAAAGAAGAAAGATGGATATGGTGGCCTTTCCATGGTTTATTGAAGGTTGACTATTTCTAACGTAGGTAGAACCGTGACACTTTTAATGTACTCACTTTAATAGGTTGGTCTAGTTCTATATTTTTGTTAATTTTGTAGAGATGACAAATTTGGGAAGATATTTTAACATATATATATATATATATATATAGAAGGTTTGATTAAAATATTTTCCATATCGAGGAGAAAATAAGGAGAGAATATTTCAGAGGTGGTGCAATGATATGATGAAATAAGTATTGAGTAATATGAGTTGACTTAATCAAAATAGTATCGAGCTTAAGAACGACGTTTTTTAGCCATACGGAGGGTTCCCTGAGTTGGTGACATTAATTTGTTCGTTAGTCCCAGGTGCTAACAAAAGGCCCTTACACAAGTGAAAGAAATGGAATCTTTTGAGCAAATATGGGGACAATGGGCTTTGTTTTTTATTTTATTTTATTTTTTATGGTGTAAGGTTTTTGATTGGATGGTGTTTGCTTTGTTAGAAAAGAAGACATGAATCGAAAGTTATAAAGAAAAACGTGGAAATAAAATGTTGGGAGTTAAATGCATGCATGCCCCACACCTATTCCACGGCTTAGATTGTTCATACCCAGATAATATCTACTATTTGTGCTCGACTTTATCGTATCGATGTCACTTTCATTATTTATGTGAGTGCACTTTACTCTTAAAGGGGCCAAAATAAAAAATAAGAGGAATACATGAATAGACTGTTGTAAAGAAAATATAGAACTTAAAAGTTGGAATTAAATACCTACATGTCCACATCTATTCCACGGCTGAGATTGTTCATACTATATCATATCTACCTTTTGTGCTCCACGTTATCATCTCGCGCTCACTTACATTATTTACATGAGTGCAATTTGCTGCAACATATACTATAGTAAACCACTCTTAGTCCGTATTACTTTTGAAAGGACTAACAACACCTAGAAGCAACTTGAAGCAAGCACATATAAATATAGATGGAGAAATAAAGCATAATTGAATAAAATCATATTAATATCTTGACTAAAATGTGTTGTGAAATCATTTGTTGTAATAATAAGAACCCATGTAAACAAACACTTATTTACCAAGTAACATATCAAGTTGCACAGTACAAGTTTTTGCCTTAGTTGTTGCCTAGAGGTCAGTGGCTTAATTCCCACACATATCCTCACCTCAACTTTTGTGTGTTTTGAATACCTAAAATTATTATGGGAATAGAAAGCTTGAATTCCAAATTAGCGAACCATATTTACGGTATTAATGTGTCATATTTTCAACTAATAATGAGACTCGGAGAAAATAACACCCGCAACAAAATAGACAAGCAAATAAACCCCCGATTGGGGGACTCACATCCATTAAACCCATCATTTGTTTTCCCTAACACACAAAGCATCACGAAGGTGAAATATCACAGGGTCAAAGGATGGTTATTGGACACGTGGATGGATGCGGAAAATGCCGTGCATCAAAGACCAAAAGCATTTGGATTGTTTATCCCCCTGACACTCACACTCGTGAGAAACAACCAGCTTCGACAAACTTGGAGAAACACTTCAAACCTTTCATGTCGATGATAGATATGAATTTGAAGTAGTTGATACAGTCTTAACTCTGGACAGACAATATTGAATGGACCACTGACTCCTGTTAGAAGGCACTTGGGTTTCGACCTAGCGTAATAATTGTTTTCTAATGTGATTTTTATTTTTATTTTGTAATTATTTATAAATATGAGAATAACACATCTAAATCATTTATATTGACTAGTTTGTTTTGAAAAAAATAAAAAATCCCGTTCTACCACTATTTATTTGTTATGGGTGTTGATACACGATTTGACAATATTTAATTATTTTCGAAAGAAGTTTAAACTAGCAATCGCATGTGCACAGTGCAATGTGAACGCCGAACGGTGTATGCTATTTGATTTAGAGGAAAGTTATTACTTTTGTAGTTAATATTGATAAGAGGTGTGATTGATTTTGTAAGCTTAGGAATATAGATGAAGCATTACATTTAAAGGTTTTATCTCTTCATTTCAAATTTGTTACAAATTCATACATATGCATTTGCAAATCTTATATCATGAGCAATAAAGAACATGTCTTATTATTCTATGTAAATTTCAGCAGTTTTGAGTGTATAGTAGTAAAACAATAAAAAATTGCAAAGTAGAACAAAATCATTTAAAATCTCATACAAGTAGCATACGTTCATTTTAATATTTGTTTGAGTCTCGAGGAAAACTCCAAAGCAAAAATTCTATAGTTAGCAAACATCTAACACATTCAAACATTTTTTGTAGCACTAAATTCCTCTCTAAAGTTTCAGGAAAGAGTATACAACTAGGACAAAAAGACAAGGTTATTACTAAACAGAAAAGTCATAATTGTAAAGAAGAGGACAACTCTAGCACAATATTAGGTATAAGTGTTGTGGTAATCAAGGCGAAGATATACATACATATATTCTACTTTCATTGAGGAAGTAACTGTGGGAAAAATTGTGGCAATCAAGGCCAAGGTGCAGATAGAGATATTCTATTTTGATTTAGGGAGTAAGTCTGGAACAACAATGTTGATAATTACTGAAAAAATATACACATTCAAAAAAATTGGAACACTAAATTCATCTCCTTGCTTAAGACTTTACAAGAAGCGTACAACTGGTCCTACAAGAATGCATGTACTAAATGAACATGAACACGCACACGGAGACAAGTTGAAGTTGTTTCAAAGATTTTGAAACACCAAGGTTGTTCTTCAAAATCAAAGTCATAAATGCAAAGAATAGAACAAATATAAGCCCTTAACTACTAAAAAAATAGAACAAAACCCTGCAATCTGCAACAAGGAAAGATAAAAAAATTAGAATGTCAAATAACTCTTCCTTGTAGACCCAATTCCTTGTAACATCCACACATTTTAAAGACATTTAAATGTAACTTCCATTGGAAAATCATAACACGAGAAGATTTTTGAAAAAGAAGTTTGCATCCACTCAACAAATTTAAAAACCTTAACCCTGAATAGGCAAACAAAATTTCAAAAGAAGTTTTAAAAAGTAAAATGTGTATTTATTTATTTATTGGCCCATTAGACTAGATTGTTTTCTATGCATATCAGATGTGCTTCGAAGTACTCATCTCGAAGTGTGATCAACATAAACTACTGCGTTGACTAAGTGTTACCAAGAAAAGTGGGGCCTGACGGTTTTGGGGATGACAATTTTTTTTTTAGGTTTTCACCCTACTTAGAATAAATTTAACAAATTAAAAAAACCAAATCGTGAACCTCTAAAAAAAAGGTGGCCAGCTCCAATAAAAAGATATATATATATATCAAAGAGATTGTCTCACAACCCCACGCCAAAACAAACAATATTTAACCGTGTGGTTTTTTTAAATTGGTGTGTAAAAGTTCATTTGATATTTTTCTTGTACCGTAAACTAAATTCAAATACAAATAAAATATAATTTATGATCTCTATCTTTTGTTTTCTTTGAATTATAGAAATTATTACATATTACAATTAAGTAGAGTCTCTCCAGCCTAGTAAACTTTAGCCTGGCATGAGGAAGGGATCACCAGGTGCACAAGTTTTATACTCATACTACCTCCGTACAGTTGCCGCACACTCAAGGACGTTAGTCGGACTACTCCAACAACACACACCTCCGTACAACTGTCACACACTCAGGGATGTCGGTCAGACTACTCCGACAACACTCAGGACTTCGGTAAGATGATTCTTCATGCGTGGACATGCCAATGGGGGGTTGAACTTTGGACCTCCTCTTAGTAAATGTCTATCTTTGGTATACAGAGTAAGGAAATATAGACTTTCTTATTGTATGTCTTACGATTCAGTCAATTTTAATAGTTAAATATCGTTGTAGGGTTTGAAGATTTCCGTGATCAGGATTTGTAGTGTGTTCTTGTGAATCTTCTCGATTCAAGCTTGGGATCATCTCTAGTTTTTTTCCATTTAACGGATTAGAAAACAAGGAATATAGAAATAATAAGACTGCAAAATAAACAGAGATTTAATCCAAACAGAACTAGTGTGCATAATTCTATTACTCCTTTCCAAAATAAGCTTCATCTTTTTGTCTTCAATCTGTATATAACAATTACAACTATCTCCAATATATAAAGGGCTTTCTTTTAAAACTAAACCACAGTTATAAAACAAAGCAATTAAAAAAAAGAGTTTTTAAATTTTTAAAATGCTTTTTTCCTAAAAATAGGAATAAAGCGGGCTGTACTTAATTTAAACAACTAAAGCATGTTTTAAATTAAACTCTAGCTTTTTCCTAATAATGGGAGGAAGACTATAAATTTCTATAACGTGCACCCTTTTTTCAATTTATTATGAATGTCTGTAGCCTATGTTAGTAAATTAAATAAATGACTAATTAATGATTTATTTATCATTTTTTAGCGCTGTTCTTTCATTGTTTAGTCAACAATTCAACGTGATTTTTAAACTAGACATTCCAATACAAAAATCTTCCAACAAACTGCAATATTTTCTATTATTTTCCCAATCTTACAATCAACTACAATATTTTCTATTATTTTCCTTTCAATCATTTTTCATTTTCATTTTTTTTAGCTGTGATAATTTTGTTTACATACCCACCGCAAGACAATATATTAATGAAAGAAAATTAGAGACGAAATTATAATTTAATCTTAAAACACCACCAGTGTCATTCACTAGCGACTGAAAACTCGTTATTCATGTTATTTTTTCTTTAATTGTCGGTTGTCATGACCGACAATGCCGAAGAAAGTGTGAGTTTGTGGTGAACGAGCAACGTACATTCAAACACCTTTCTTCACCCATGATTCCGTTTGTCTGTACATTTCTTTCGGCCAAACACGTTACATTGTTTACACGCTTTCTCTGCCTGGCGTTTCTCCATTGAAAAGAAAAGCAACATGATAAAGATAATCGATGAAAAGAAGTGTGTCAAATAAAGTCGTAAAGTTATTACTGTATCTCGTACTGCTGAAGTTTCTTTCAAGGAAGCATTCATATGTGTTTTTGACTTCTTCAATAATTGTTTAAACTTTAAAACTATGAGGAGAATTCCGAGAGATCTGTATGTTAATTTTTCAAATCTTTGAATTTAGGGGATTATTTTTGAGATAAAGATACTAGTGGAGGATTTTTTAAGATTTGTAAGTCAGTGATTTCATGTAAAGCATAATTAGATGTGGAAGTAAATTGATGAGATGACCTCTTTAAACATAGTAATTCCTTAAATTCTTATAAGATTTAACCCTAAAAGTGATTTCTCTAGAGCAAAGGATACTCATTAACTGTTATCATTGGATTCCAAAAAATTCATGAGAAGTTGGGAAAGCTTAGTCCCTACCTATGACATGAATCTTTCCAACTAAACGACAGAAAAATTTCTTCCCAATATTTCCATAACCTTGTTATTGGTGAACCTTTGAATTTGAAGTATTTATCATTAAGAACTTTATCTATTTCGTCCCCACCGCCATATATAGATAGGGGCATATAATTGGTTGGGTTGATCTAAAGGTGTTTCATCTACCCCTTTTTCCATATGGGTATCTAATTAGTTTACAGTTTGTCTTGTTAAGAGAATACCCAAATTATATCTCACGACTTCCCCATGTTTCAACTACTTCCGTTCTTTAGGGGTCTGATCAAAATATTTATTCATTCTCAAGTGAGAATAAATTCATAATTTGTGCATTCAAAGTTTAGAGCCTGAAGCCATACAATACAAATCCAAGATGTCCAAAGCATTGTTAACCTCTAATTTTTCAATTTGTAATAAAATACTATTGTCATCGACAAAGTGAGAATTGAGACCAAAGTTTTGATACATGGCAAACTAATTCTTTTGATTTTCCCAAGAGAATGGAATTTTTGACAAATGTATGAGCCAAAAGCATCAATTGCTAGAACATAAAGAAAGGAAGCTATATGGAATCCCTATCAAATGGATCATTAAAGGCAAAAATATTTGGTGAGAGAACTACATCTATAACTAACAATTTCCCAAGCCAGGCAAAGCTTGTCAAGGATGTTCCATAAAGCATGTTTCGTTCATATCTAATAATGTATCTAGCTAATGGTTTCATCCCCAAAGCTATAACATTGGCTATAATAATGTAGTGGTGTTGAGCAGAGTGATAAGGTGACATATAAAAATTAAAACTTTATTAATTCCTTTAACCATCAAGTTGATGAGACCACTATTGATTTCCTTACCCAATGAACCAGAATGTTCAGCTTCCAAATAGAGTTGAAATAAATCCTTGTGTATGATAGGCCATAACACTTGGAAAAATTCTACTAGGATTCCATTAAAGCCAAGGATTTTGTACTTGGCCATTGAAAACAAAATTTTCTCAAGCTCCTTTGGAGTGACGAAGCGATCAAGCCCTTTGTTAATTTCTTAAGACACTTTAGTAGGGATGAAGTTCTAAATTTATTTATCAAGATCAACCTGAACAACATCTTCAATGGGAAAAATATTAGAATAATGTTTGATAATGATGTACTATGATGTGTTTGTGAGGTACATCAAAGCCTAAGAATGTGCTCCTTTCTTTTTTAATGTTTAAGGAATTGAAAGAACTTAAGAGTTATTATATCCTTCTTTGATCTAGTTTAGGCGAGATCTAATTATAGATCCTTTACTTCTATACAATTCAAATTTCTTAAGATTTGTCTTCATGAAAAGATATAATTTTCTATAGGTTGATAGTATCTCAAGTTAGGGAACCTACTTTGTAAGGTAACCTTCTTATCAATCAATTGTCTCCCTAATGCATGTTCTATCCTCTTTCTATATTGAGCTATCATTCTTCCAAATAGTTTGAGAAAGGTTGTGCGTTTGGAAATCATAATTGATGTAAGAGAATCCAGTTTCACAAGCAATCATGTATCGAGGAAAAATAGTTAAGAATAGTTTGTGTACATGATTTTTTGTTGTTGGCAAGCAACACAAACGTAGCTGAATTTGTTGAATAGTACTAAATCCGCGTAATCCTATTGAAGTTTTGAAATTCTATTTAATTCATGTAAGCCCATCGAAGTTTTGGAACAATGTAGAAGTCCAAAATAATAGGGAACCTATGAAACTCTAAAGGAAGCCATGAAATACTACAAGTTTGGTTGGAAGTTGTTAGTAAACATGAAGCCATGCGAAGATCTGGTAAGGTCGAGTGGTTATGCTTCGAGTCTTGTAATGGGTCCTTTGGGCCTTTTCTTTTTAATGTCCATAATTTTAGGAGTTTAAGTGATAGGGTGTAGCTAAGTTAAATGTAGTATTTGGATCGCTTGCATGCATATATAAACAAAACCCAATTGTCCACGAAAGAGAGAGCTTTGCTTACATAATCATGAGCTTAGAGTTATGAGATCGACATAGTAGAAGGATCATGAATAGTGAGGGTTGAATTAGTAAGGAGTTTGAGAGCAACTTTTGGTCTGTAATTGTTTTGAATATATTGTTGAGATTGCATTGTTGGTGATTGGTTTGTATGTTTGTACTATTTTTCTAAGTTAATTCAATAAATTTATATTTGTGTTTCTGTTGTTTATTTCAATTTGTGTTCATATGTACATCTGTTGTATAACGGAACTATGAGGTTTGTGTGGTATAATGTGGCTCTTCATTGGGCACACTAACTGCATCTTTATCAATAATGCACCACCATTCGATCCAACTTTCACCGTGGTTGGGTTTGGACTTAGAGCCCCAAAAGAAAAAGAAATCAATGAAAGAAAAATGAATTCTTGAGGTTGAAAACATAAAATTTAAAGAGAAGTTCACAGTTAGAATGTTGATTGATTGACATTAGGTAAATAGAACCCCCGATCATTGGAGAGGTCTTGAGAAACAACTATTCATTGAGATGAAGTTATTTTTATTAAAATTTGTTCAAACATATAATGTTTTTAAATATCACTTTACTTATTTATACATAAAATTATTCAAACATAAAAAGTTTGTGAGACTATTAACAATAATAAAACATATAGTTAAACAATGCGGTTGAAATTTTTAAGACCGAATATATTTGATTAATACTTCATATTATTTATAAATATTAAACAAATCTCTCTAATTAAATTTTACTTATATTTCTAAATCTTATTTTTAGATTCTTTTTTATTTTTAAGAGATGCCTTTGAATTCTATTTATATACTAGATCCATATATTATCTTTGATTATTTAGAATCATTATTAAATAATAATATATTTATTATTAATCATTGATTGATGGTTAGGTAACGTTATTCTCTTGAATTGATGGTTACCCAACATTATTCTACAATTTCTAACATTACTTTTAGATAACCAAAATAAGAAAAATAAAATAAAATAGTTTATGGACTACCTATATGTTGAACAACAAACCAAACCTATCGAAAGAAAACAACCAATCTTACCAACTAGTTTCGGAAAGAATAAAGATTTTAGAATTCTAAAAACTAATTCCGAAATGCCATTAGTTAGGTGGATCGTTAACTTTTAGTTTCAACACAGTACACTCGACGCGAAATCCATTACTAAATCAAACATTGGAGGGTTAATTTTTCGACAGAAGAGAATTTATTGTTCATAAAATAATAAAAGCTAGAACAGAAATAGGTGAAAGATGTGCGGTATACAATTTTAGTCAAAGTGGTCACGAGGAATCGGGCGTGTTGTTTGATCTCCTCCTTTTTCCTGTTTCAGAAATGGGTAACATTTCTGATATTCCAGAACAGCCCTGATCAGATGCCTGAACGAGAACTCTGGCCACAGAATTGGAGTAACATACAGCAAAGAAAAACAAGTCTGCCACAGAAGGAAGTTGCTGAGCCTCGTCTCTCCAGAAGTCCTGATCAGCAGTTGTGGCTCTGGACAATTCCTCGTATACAAATGACGCTCAATATCCCCCGCATTAATCGACTTCTTTTCAAGAATACCCTCTTCAGCTTTCTCTGTGATAACACCTTCAACAGCGTTCACGATCTCCTGAGTGGCAGTGTAAGGAGCGCAGATATTCAGAACCGCCTTATCATTACCTTTAGAAAACGCCATGGCTCTCTCTGCCGCTTTTCTTACGCGCTCAGGAAGAAGCCCGAGATCTCCTAAAATCTGAACGCGAATTCCATACTGATTAACTAGGCTCTCCTTCTCGATCAACGCCTCCAGCTTGTCGTGCATCAAATTCATGAGCGTCTCGACCTCGTCCTGTGTACGCCTGAAATTATCAATACTGAAGGCGTAGACGGTAACATACTCGATACCCAGTTCATAGCAGTCCCTCAAAGTGTGCATGAGACTACTGTATCCAAATTCATGGCCCTTAAGCTTCATCATTTTCCTGTTCGCTGCGTATCTGCGGTTGCCATCCATTATGATCGCAACATGCTGCGGAATAGGCCCCGCAGAAACAATCCATATTAAAAAGCGTCTGAACAGCTCGTATATTGAATTGGCAAGGAATGCAGCACTCCGCTGAAAATAAGATTGAGAAGCTGCCATTGTGCCCCTAATCTGCACACTTCAATATCTCACCGACTATTATAGCCGCAGCCGCAGCCGCAGCCGCAGCTGCATCCTTGGTTTAAGTGTGACGGTCATTTACATGTTCGTAGCACGTTTTAGCATAGGAAATCTTATCTTTGAACCTAGTTATAAGATTTCCTTGAACCTAATGTTAATTATAGGAAATCTTAGCGTAGGAATAAGCAAAACATGAGGATGTCCTTTGAACCTAATTAAACTCCATCCATGCAATGTTTAATTTTAAAAAAAAAAATTATGAGTATGTAGGAGAGTCTCCTAACAGTCTCTGCAAATGATTTGATGAGTATCTTTCTCAAAAATTGGATTTTAATATTAACCATTTTGAGTCTCCCTTAGATGGATCAAATCCCAATTCAGTGATAAAGTTTGACAATGAGATAATTTTCTCTTGTTAAAACATGGATCTATGACCTTTGCATACTTAGAAATGAAGGAAGTTAGACTCTTTAACCTATTTGAGTGCTTAAAACTTGTAGTTGGGACTACTTTCGATGATGTGTAGCTGATTTGGGAAGATTTAGAAACCCTTTGAGTGCTTTTAAAATGATATTTGCAATAGAAGCTTGTAAGAGTGTTAGGTGGGTTATAAAGTGACATTAACTTGTTTTTATAACTTTTCGTAGGTGAGATATACTAATAAGGTTTACCCTAGGAAGATGAAAGGACCCAAATAAGTTTTGTAAATTGAAATTAGGGTAAATGAATGTGAAGGGGCGGGACAATACAGGTTGACCAAGACCAAATCTACATCCCAACTCTTCCCTATGTTTTTGCACCCGAGAGATGGAAACCAAAACTGAAATTAGTGTCGTGAATAATAGAGGTTGTATACTTCTTTTATCAAATAATATTCTCAAATTTGACATAAGAGAATATGGTAACGATAAGCAAGTTGTACAAGAGCTAGAGATGTGAGGCGATTGGATTTTGAATGTGAGAAATTTTCTTAGCAAGGGAACATGGTCAAACATGGCATTATACAAGGACAAGTTACCAAATTTTAGTGTAGGCGATGTGCTCATAGGCGTTGGAGGAATATGGCTGCCACATAAGATATAGATATTTCTTTAGGAAGGAGGCGAGCATATAAAGAAGTTGTTATTTGTTGAGAAGGTGATTTAGGTCATTAAAGAGAATAACATGATTTTGACTTGAGATCATTGAATATAAATATAATTTGCAAAAAATATTTGTCTTCTTCATGGATGTGGGAGAATCCTATTGATTTAAGCATCAGAGATACAAAAAATCCTATCATTTGTTTGAATGTGGAAGATATGATGTGATACATTTTACAACTCATTTTTACTAATGCAATTTTTTAAATCTAAGAACAATTAGCAAATAAGAATTGTTGTCATCAAGGAACTAACAATTATATATGACTTTTTTTCCAATAACAGAGACAAAGAACTGATAATGATGATCAAAATATAGGAAAGGAATGCACAGTTGTATATGTACCAAAATATGTACACAACTTACTTAAAACAATTTGATAGTTGTTCACTTTTTAATTATTAATGATAGTTTGTAAAAGCTAACCACCATATGACACATAGGGCACTCAGTTATTGGTACAATTAATTATAAATGTTTTATACCATTTATGTGTGTAATAAATCAATTCAAAATATATTTTCTCTCCAAATAAACATGTGATATGAAAATGGTAATATGGCATGATCATATACTACATAATGAATTTCTTTTTGTTGATGAGACACCTACATATATTTTTACAACCCTAAAATTAAGGTGCAAGGTTATAAGGTCCTCTCTCCTAACATGTTGGTATAAAATGGTGTCTACTCTAAAGAAGAAATGGATCAAAATTATTAAGAGTAGAGAAATACACCAAATAATGAACCATTCGCTAAAAAACATTGCTAATACATTTAATTAGAAATTTTGGAGTTACTTCTTTTATTGGTTTATGGGTTGCATATAGTTATCAATTATTGTGAACTATTATATGTTAAATTAGGCTAATTGAAATAATTTAACAAATCTTCACGGTAGATATCTTTACTCTACCCATTTCGAATTATATCAAGTTTCCATGTGTAGTCACAAAATCACGCACTTACAATTACATTCATACCATCAAGTGTTGTGTGTGTGTGTGTGTGTGTGTGTGTGTGTGTGTGTGTGTGTGTGTGTGTCGATCTCACGTAATAAAAGTATGCACTAATGGTTCATCCCCTAGTCATGTCATTAGTTAGTCGGTCTCCATTGTCGTTTGTCTCACACAGTCGTCAGTTGTTTACATAGTTTTGTTTATCTCTCAAAGGATCTTATCTGTTGTTATTTGGTTATTTGTCTTCTTTAGTCTCTGGCTAGGGCACCTTGAAAGGTGTTGGGGTGCCCGTTAGCACCCCAAACCTCTTTTTGGGTGCCCCAGTCTCGGTTGCACTTTGTTTGCATTTAAAATTTCAAGGTCAGTCTTTACAATTTTATGGTTTCATTCCCCTAGGTGCTATTCGGCATGTCGGGCCATTATTGTCGAAATTAGAACAAGAGATCCCTATATAAACATAACATACTCACTACCTTACGAGTGGACATTCTACTATCAAGACCTAGCTATCTACTAAGGCAAATGACTACATTTGTGCATCTTCTACATTTCCATCACACAAGAATAGGGGGAAAGGGTTGTATGCATTCTATTCCATCCACCATTTTGCATCTTACATCTAGTTATTTCCCCTACTTCGACACCATTGATATTAGGGCACCCTAGGCACACAATTACACACATAAGCACATAAAACTACATTGGGTTTGGAATGTAGTGTAGCACTTAGTCGTAAGTCCACCATTGTGGTAGCTAAGGTCATTCTGACCCCTTCATTTACATTTTTATTTTTTAGGAATTTGATGCTTTGTATGGGGTTTTGCAAGTAGATATTCATTACACAACTACATCGACACATGTTAGGATATTGTGAAAACCAAGTGACCAAGATGAGGGTATTACAAAGACCTTGCGACACTATCAGAATTATATCTTGAGCTTCTTTATAGACTAGAGCACCCAGATTATAGACCAAGGCCCCCACAGGAGCCCCAATCTAGACAGATCTTCATTCACTACAATTTCCTGGGTAACACCGTTAGTCCTTGTCCTATCTACACAACATCATGTCCAGTCCTACACACATTGAGGTAAATTAATTTCAGATTATTACATTATCCCTTCCCATTTCCATTATTCCATTTCATTTAAAATATCAAATAAAATTAATTAGTATTTACATTGTATTTATATTAGCCATTGTTGTTACTAGTATAGATGAACTTATAAATTTTGAAATTTTAGTTAATAATTTTAGTGAGCTCATCCTTTTAGGATACCTTGCCCTAGGATCCAATCAAACCCTAATGGATAAGTCTAGCCCATCTTCTTCGCCCTGCATGTCTCATGTTAGTGTTAACCCTATCTATGATGAGGCTACCATTGTTGAGCTTAAATATTTCTATAGTTCTCCTATTATTACACCCGACCATGTCAAATAACAAATTCAAGATGGATTAAAACATGTACCTACTCACTTCAAAAATTCTCCTATATGTATTAGCATTGTTGACGATCTAATGGCCTTTACTTGTTGTATGCCATGCTATATGGTTACTTGTGATCCACCTTCTGATCTTTCACATGAAACATTAGATGATTCTCTTATTGATTACCTACTTGGTATTGACACTCATTCACATGAGCATACTGATTCCCCTTCTACTCCGGCCACTGACACTACTTCATCTCATGACTCTACCTCTTCTGACATTGTTTCTCATGATCCATCTCCTCCTAGTTTGCATACTCCTTCACACTATGTTAATGATCATGTTGATAGTGTTCTTACCAATATCCTCATTTACGAGTTTCTATCAGATACTTGTGATACACTTGATGATCATTCCTCTCCTTCTTTCCATACTTCCGATTGTGACTCACCTACTCCATTACGATCTTCTCTTGAGATCGTATCTAGCACTACGCATGACTCACCACCATCTATCACTTCTTCTTCCCCTACTGCTTCATCTCCTCTTGCAAGTTCACCTATGTCTCTTAATGCATCTCCTATATAAGTTTCTTCCCCAGTTACTTTTCCTATTATGAATGTTTCTAATGCTAGTCCAACCATTGCTACGGGTATTCCATCTATATCTCATACCCTATTTTCCTCGGTTCCTACTACTAGTGTGCCTTTAGGGTCAAACCCTTCTCCATCACCTTTGGACATCCCTATGATCACTCACAATGCAAAAATTGCAACCACTTAACACATTATTGCCATATTCTACCATCCCTTCACATGATATCCTTTCTCTCATGCATGTTGTAGAATAGTTACAATCTCAAGTTTAATCTCTCACTTTATAAAGTAAGGCTTATTCCACTTCCATTGACAACAATTAATTACATGGAAATATAATCCCTAAGAAAATTCATAATTTTACATTTCCTCATGACTTCATTATGCCTACTTTCACATGTTTCGATGGTACGGGTGACCCTCATGCTCATATTTTATATTATTGTAAGACTATGGCCTCCTATTCTAATGATATATTATTACTTAAGGCATTTCACTATATTATTTCTGATGAGGTGTTACAATGGTACACTAATCTCCCTTTTGGGTCCATTAGCACTTTTTATGACATGGAAGATGCCTTCCTTCATCGGTTTATAATCAATAATGGCCCTAAGGTTACTTATGACTGATTACCTACTCTACATCAGGGATCCACAGAACCTATCACGGACTATATTCTACAATTCAATGTTTGTATCCACTAGCTTGGTTTCCAACCTATAGAGCTTGAAAATAAAATTATTTTCTATCGTGGCCTCACTCCTCCACTCAAACAATGATTATAGTATGATACATATGATTCATTCATTCTTCTATGCTATAAGGTTATTGACTTAGAAAAATATTTTCTCTCCAAACACATCATAGATCCTCCACACACCTCTACGGCTATTGCCTCATCTAGTTTTCTGCCAAATCCTCTAGTTGAGCATCATACACAGTCTCCATCTTTTCCTCCCAAGAAAAAAAACAAGCTTAACCCATTTTACCACAAAAGCATACTCCTTCTTTGGCTCTGCGGCAAGCCACTCCTCCTACTACTCCACATAGGCCACATGAGCCTTTGCACTTCTCTCATCATGCTCGACCACACGATGTGCTTCATATATTACTTAACGAGTGAATAATTTTCTTAGCTTTCAGCCAACATCATCCATAATACCGACTACAATGGTAGCATGACCAACACTATTGTAATTATCATCATATAAAAGGCCACAGAGACAATGACTATCTTTCCCTTCAAGATAGGTTGTGATAACTAGAGGATAAGGGCATCATCATCTCCTTTGGTTCTCGCCCACGTGAGCAATCCATATCTCCTCTACCTCGTCAAAAATTTTCTACCACTATTGATTCATCCCCTACATATGGTTCTTTGACTATGATATATCCACCACAGTATGATATTCATACGCATTCCCCACCTCATCCATCACATTCACACTATCCACCGCATCACACTGCTACTTCACATTGGCTACCATAGAATCCTGCTTTCGTACATCCCACCACCCCTCCATATGACATTCATTTTGGTTCATACACTCATGTTACTTCCATTACACATGCTTCCAAAAACTCGACGCTACCTTGGTATTTTGTAAGTGAGTTCTTTCACCTCATCCACTCGATGACACACATGTGTTCTTAAAATTATTACATGAATTGTAGAGGGTTTTGATTTAAGAATTTTTCATCATGCATCTACATCATTCATCTGGAGTACACATCACTTATTTCCTGATGACACACTCTTACTTTTTGTGGTTCATTCTTGACTATTGAGGAATCTTAACGTAAATGAACCTAAGTCATCCATACGCTGGGAGGAATCACTTATTTCTCCCATTACCTATTTCATCACAATGGACACGTTATGATTACATGCTACATCATTACCACATACATTCATCACAACATGTTAGTTCAATAATCATATATCATCTCTTTTCACATGTATTTTTCTAGCGTTATCATATTAATTGCACATTGTGATTAACTTATCATCATACTACACGTTACACATTTTATTTACTAAACATTTCACTTAGCTCATCTGTCACAACGCATGTACATTCCATTTGTGATCATTCTATGAATATTACACAAGTTAACACTAACAAAATATACAACCATCACACACATTCTAATCATAATCACCAACTTAGGCAAAACCGATACAACACAAAATAATTTGTCACATACAAATCACGTATGTCCATACGTAGGTATAAAATACAATCATCATTTGGGGGAAATTCCCCTACATCATATACAATCATGATAATCAAACCTCATCATCACTATCAATCTCGGATACTACGAGAGCCCTAGAACTAGATGCCTCACCACTCACTCTACGTCATTTTTCGCGGCTTCGATATCACTCCACTTGCCTACAAAATAAGGTATTCTTTGTAGAGTGATTTGCAAATTGATGTTGCAAATCCAAAAACCATACAAATACATCCTACACCAGCTTACCGCCACCCACCACCTTGTGGGTTCATCGAGTCTCCTTGCGTGCCTCATCCCTCTCAGCTAGTAATACAGTACATGTGTTTTTTGCTACAACCACTGGGTCAAATAGATGGGCATGTTTTCCTGAAATATCATCCAATCGATCCAATATACCACCACTAAGCATATTAATCAACACATTCTGCATCAATGTGTGGATAGAGGTATCAACAATCAACGACCAATGCACATCACCTACAAAAAAAAATTACACAATGTGTTAGACAACCACATATATAAAAATATAAACATACAACAATGAACACGACTGCACAAATAATTACGCTCTGCTATAACATCTATCACAAAGTTGGGGACATGTTCTTTCCCCACTCTTCTTCCTCCTACATGCAGCAACCCCGCTGGATCTATAAATATTGGAAACTACAATACCCATCTATGTGTTACTCACCATGCACGATAATCCTCTGTACTGCTAGCATCTTCCGCGTCTATAACCTCTATCGTTGCATCTACCTCATTTGGACTAGGAGGTGCTAGTTTCTCTGTTGTGGGCCCTAGCTTGATCCCATCCCTCCTCAGTGCTCTGATAGCTCTAAGCCATATATATGGCTCTCGGGGAACATCCTGAGCCATACCAAACTGACGCGATACTCTCTCTACCTAAAATAGCTTTGCCACACCTGGAAACCTATCCTCCAACCACATAGTCCTCCAAATACACCATAGCTCTACGACATCCTCAGGCCATCCTCCATAATCACGGTATGGCCTCCATGTGATGACCTTGAGCCCCATGATGTCTATAAATTCCCTATAAGTATATGTATCCATCATGTACCCAAAAATGTTAATCCATCTCCTCGTGTATAGCTTGGGCCCGACCCACTCTACTCGTGGGACCCCAACTAGCCTCAACACTACTATATGCTCATATTCCCACATGTGTAGTAGCGTAGTAGCTCATATCCCTCCTCCATGCTCATCATGAGTGAATCAGTAGAAATATTTGTACAAGTGGGCTAACATACATCAGGTGCACACATATCTAGTAATTTCCTCCTCTATACGCCAACATATGTCGTGTATTTTATATGAGATGCCCACACCACCTCCCTCCACTACTATAGATGAAGCAATAACAACCGTTATTAATTTCTGCAAGTGGAAAACATTCGACCTCAGAATAGCACTGGACTGATGTGAGCCTCGGCAGGTGTCTGAGTTCCTATAAAATACCATCTCATCGCTTGCATCTGCTTATCCATGGCCACCAATGGCATCATCTGTATCCTCTCTTGGACAACCGGAAACTACAATATCTGATATAATTCCTCAAATGTCACTATCATCTCCCCAGTAGGCAACCAAAAGGTACATATATTTGCACACCATCTCTCACATAGTGTAGTCAACATTGACATATTATGGAGCACATCCCCCATTTATACTATATGTCGTAGGATGACACAATTCATAACATCCCACTCATCATCTTACAAACCTAACATAAGAAATGTGCTTGAATTATGCCCACCACAAAACTCTCTCGAGTGAATATACCTCTACATAACACAAAACGACAACAAAAAATGCATTAGAATGCCTTATAGGTACAAAAAAACTCATTTATCATATTCATATTCATAAAAAATTTCATTTTTCAACATCCTTGACCAAATACACACATTCTAGACCAGGGTGCGTAGATGCAGGACTAGGGCAGCCATGAGTAGGACACTAGCACCCAGATTTGGGCACTCCTGTCGCAAGGTCACTAGCGCTCTCACGTTATTGTCCAAGTCCCAAACGACGAGAAAATTAAATTTCTCAAAATTACAAAAATTCACTAAAAATGACTCATACACCATACATTTTTCAAAAAACATTGCACTTACCAACTCCACAGTCGTACACAACGCTACGATGGTTATAACTCTCTTAAACCAACTAGGACATGTTGCTCTCAATTGCACCATTTTTCACTTGCTCAGAACTCAATCTAAATTGCGCAAATAAAAAATGAGGTGACTAAACAATTTTTCACCTTACTATTTATATTTACCTTTTCATCACCCACTTTACTATAGTCATTATCTCAAACTTTTTACGTCTACTAATACACATTACACGATTTTTTCCATATCTCGAGCATTTCTACTCTGATTTACACTCTGTTTATGATGTTCTTTTCATAATTCCGCCTACCAGCATATTGAACATGTTACACGTGATTTACCTCACATTAAATTTCTCTTCCAAAAAAAAACATACATATTTTTTTCTGTCACTTTTCTATCTCTTCCGCGTATACTTTTGGCTTAGTGTTTGTTCTTCTCATCACTTCCCCTTTCACTAAAAGTGGGGAATACCATTAGGGTCATCCTACAATTTCCCTTATATCATCACACATTTAAAAACTACCGATTAGAAAAATTCCAAAACATTTACTAATTCACCATATGACATTGCACCAACAATTCCCCCTAATGACCTAATCTGGGGGCAACAAATATGTAACTTTTCTATACTACATTTCATCACTTCCCCTGAATGACATATCCTAGGGGAAATAAATGATTAAAAACCTTTCCATGTGGTCAATCACCAAATTCTATCGATCCCCCTTAATGACCTAATATGCAGTTAACTAGCATAAAAACTCTCCACAAGTAATCAATCAATCAATTAACGCGTTCAAATTTCTAATAATAAAAAACATATCATTCAATCAAATACAATGTAACACAATTGGCCTCCCAGATGACTGAAATTGGGAGTTACGTGTGGCCTCCTAGATGACCTAACTTAGGAGATTAAATTTATTTCTCTCTTTCAGATGACCTAACTTGGAAGCCATCTCAAATTTTGCGCTTGCTTCTAGATGACCTAACTTGGAATCCATCACATTGCGGCGACACCTGTAGAGTGGAGGCAAGATTACCCTTCCTATACCAATCCTATATGGGTCAATTGTTTGATCGAAATTATCTGGATCTAGAAAACCACATATCTTTGATCTAAGTTCGTCTGCAACGACTAGATCTTGAGGATGTAGTTAGAGATTGGATTATAATACACCATTCTCCCTACAGTCTTCCTCTGATGGCAGGATGCCTAAATCCTTTGGTTGATAATTCATACACATGTGTTCAAGTCAAGAATTGATCACTCCCTACCCCATCTCATCATTTTCATACAACATTCGAAATCATAAATCATCTAACATTACAATCATCACTCTGATTTAGAACACTTCATCACGACATGGCATTTTTCACTACATTACATGGATCAACCCACTTATCCATGAATGTTTATTTCACTAAATTGGGACATATTCTAGTGAATTGAGACTCCAGTATTTCAAGTATTGGAAGAAATCCATCTCCATTTTTGCGTATATTGGATTCCATTTTTGTCTATATTGGATTCCATTATTACTATTATTGGAATCTAATAGTAGCAATATTGGATTCTAATATTTTCATTATTGGAATTATTCTAGTTCCAATTTAACTATTATTGGATTCCAATATCGCTATTATTGGATTCCAATATCACTATTATTGGATTCCAATATCGCTATTATTGGATTCTAATTTGGCTATTATTGGATTCCAATTTCACCATTTTTTAGATTTTCAATGTTGAGAGTATGTAAGGCTAGCAACTGCTAACTATTATAAGGCATGAGCCTGTTGGATTAATTAAAATAAAAAATAAAAAATAACTTCCTGCAAAATCCAGCTCAAAGTCATGAGTGGACGCTCACTATTATTTGTTGAGCCCATTGTATTAAGGTGAGCGGTAGTTAACTATTATAAGTCATGAGCCTTGATATAAGGTGAGTGGTTGCTAACTCTTATAAGTCATAAGATTCGATGTAAGGTGAGTGGTTGCTAGCTCTTATAAGTCATGAGCATCGCTCTAAGGTGAGAGGTCGCTAACTCTTATAAGTCATGAGCCCATTGTATTAAACAAAAGTGAAAAAAGCCTTGATGTAAGGTTAGCTGATGATAACTATTATAAGTCACGTCCTGTTGTATTTAAGTGCAATCCCTACACTCTGAAAGTGTGAACCTTGCACTCTGAAAGTGCGGGGCTCACACTTATAAAGTTTGAGAGCCTCTCAGTTTCAAAGTGTGAGCTCCACGCTCTTGAAAATTTGAGAGCCCCACAAATTTCTAAGTGTGAGCCCCACACTATGAAATTCAGAGCCTCACACTTTTGAAGTGATATCCCCACACTCTGAATAATCCAATCCTTACACTCTGAAAGTGTGAGCCTTGACCTCTAAAAGTGCGAGCCCCACACTTTCAAAGTTTGAGATTCACACCTTGAAAGTGTGAAGTCTCACACTCACACTTTCAGAGTGGGAATCTCAAACTTTGAAAGTGAAAGGCATGCACTTTCAATGTTTAGTATGCACATATACTTACATTTGACACGAGACGTAAATGCTAGTGGTGTTATTTTGAATTCTAGTGGAACTCACAATAAAATTACATTCTCACCCCAAAATATACCTTGTAACAACTCAATTATTGTTTTATTAGATTGTACAAGTTCACTAGTGTTTATTATTATAAAATATATCTGCGAGTAATCATTAAAATCAAACAAAAAATTTGGGAGTTTATGTATATCAAAAATTCTATTACTCTGAAAGATAGTAAAATTTATGCTTGTAAATTGTTCCATTCTCCATATAAACAATGAGTCACTTCCGTGAGAAAGAAAATGAAATAATCCTTGACACAATGCAAGAATTTTTTTTGTGAGAAACGTTGTCTTACACCCTCAGAGATACATTGAACCATTATTTTATAGTTTACATCAATCAAAACACTCATTGTGTCACAATTGTATTTTTTCTGAGTCAAGAAATAACAAAACTGATATGTCATCATCTTTACATTGAAAGGTTTTATGTTTACATTTTAAATTTGTTACAAATTTGTACATATAAATTTGTAAATCTTATATGAGGAGTCTTCACCTTTTGTGGACAATTTTATTTGCACAAAACATGAATACATTTACTGTCTCTAGAACGAGACTGCCAATTTGGATACAAGTAGTGTTGAGTAAAGTAGCAGTGGAGGTGCTATTAAATTAGAGACTAGTATTTACGAGAAGGCAACAGTAGAAGAGTGTACTACAAATTTCTTATTCAACCTTGATGTTCTTGCATATTCTGGGTCAATGTAACAAATGATACCCATAAAATACGTAGAAGTGTGGTGTTATGCCGAGGAAATGCAATCGGAAATGCCAAAGTCTAATAAATTTGTGTTGAAATTATAATCCAAAAGAATGTTAGAAGTCTTCACATCCCTATAAACAATGTGTGGGTTATAGTCATAATGAAGATATGGCTATCCTTCTTCAACACCACGAGCAATCTTTAGCCGATCATTCCAGTCTAGCTTAATCTTCTTTGATGATCCTATACGAAAATAAAAATTAATAAAACACTTGTTAGATTTTCCAAATATCCATTTTACTATGAAGGTTAGAGGTTGATTGGACACTTTCTATTTCAAAAATTGAATCTACAATGTACAGATTCATTTTTCTTCATAACATAATCATTTTACTCACCATGTAGGATGTCTCATAGACTTCTTTTTACCATGTAATCATAAAACATCAGGTTTCCAAGTGGAGAAAGTGAACATCCATGCAGAATCTCAATATTCTGATGCTTGATGCTTCCAACTGTTTCCACATTAGTTTCAAATGCAAACAAGCTTAGTGGGTAGTGACAATTGTTCATTCTCTTTATAAAAATTGGATTGGAATTACATAGATCATATTTATAAAAATTGTTTGTAGCACCATAGCCAATTACATATTTCTCTTTAAGATTTTTTGTGATTGTCATTATGTCATCATACATGTAAAGATCCATGTTCATGTGTAGTATGACCAACCTTGGAGAACCTAAATGTAACAAATAGATGTGTCAATAAATAAATTGTAATATGATATTGCTTTCTGATTTGTCATATGATAATCTATACAATATGAAATCATGTCTTTTCATGTTAGTTTTAACACCTTGCTCCATGTTATTTGCAGAGCCTTTTGTAAATACCGTTGCATGATTTGAACAGTACTGAGCTATAATTATGCACAATAGTAGTACTGAAACCTAACATATGCAAACAATTGTTGGTTTTGAGATGGATGTTGTTCTTTACATTGGGCCACAATTTTGTTAGAAAACATCATACATATCCTATTTTGCAAAATTTTTGATAACAATAGAAGCATGTATCTGGAACCCAAGCTATTTAAAAGACACCTACTATTTCTTGCATCAGTTAATTGGTGATATCCAAAAACCAATAAGAAACAAAACTGAATTGGTACACAAATAAAACTTGTGTTTATGTCTACAACTGTTGGAGGAAAACATGAAAAAAATTTAATGACAGGAATTTCCCTAGACAGATTGTTGTAGGAGAGGTTTCTATACAAGAAATAGAGTCATTTAAAATATCTTCTATTATTATTACAAGATAATTAAATTTATTTCTTTCTCAAATACCTCCATAAATTTTGAAAGTGAATACCTCCAGGTTTCCACAATGATGTAGTGTAACTCAATTATTTTTAAAGTGATGGGAAGATATCCATAAATCCCCTATTAGCTCCTTTATCCTAAAGCTGTACATATTTTTTTTACATTGACGGAAAGATATTCTATAATATATTAATCTTAGCAACCGCTAGTCTACACTTTTAGCAACGAATCGACATCTTCAAGCAAACCAAATTTAATAGCAATTAATTGTTGAAATTACATAGTGCAACGCACAACAAAAACTTTATTAATGATTTCTTGATTTTTATAACTAAAGGAGGGTTAAAGGGTCCCTTTACCTTTACATTAAAAATACAATGAGAGGATCAGTCTAAAAAACTTGAATAATCCAAAAATACTTTGGTCACAAAAATCTTAAGGGCCTATACCAAAAACACAAGTGATTGGGAATACAAAAAAAACCCAGACCAGTAATACAGACATGATGATTTGGTAACAATGCAACTGTCAAGGATATATAAAAACCAATTTTTTTTTACATCCTAATGGATTTTATAAGTAATTATTTATTTGAATCAAATGACACCTCCGTAACCTTCACCTTAACATGCCTGAAAATGGTTTTGCAGGATGTTCCATAAAAAAGATGCTCTTTTCCAGCAACAACCTGACTCTTTAACCAATCGTATGCCTCACGACCTTCCTGGAGAATAAGATCCCAATGTGTTGGTTCCTCTTGTAGCAGAGAAAACATATCATCCAGGTCAGGAAAGGGGAGTGAACTATCTCCCACCCTCGATGTCTCACCCCATTTGGACACACCAGACACAAATTGCACTAAGACGTCAAACCATTTGTACAACTCTGAAAAAAAGTCCATGTCTAGAAAAATTTCCTATTTATAACGAGGCTCAGATAGCAAGGGCCATGAAAAAATCATGTTTTTGTCCATTTCCACTTCCATTCCAACCTTATACGTTGGCTTGATCCAGTGATGACCCATCTTCAAAGCCCAATCCTTCGTCGGGTGTATGATAAGAAGATGAAAAACGAATGTCGAAGAAACTTCCGCATTTACCCTTGAATGTCCCTCTAGAGAAATATAATCATCTCCAAGAACTCCCTCAATAGTAACTAGGTCTTTCTCTGTTTCAATTCGAAAAATGGATTTCAAACGGCGACATGAAATTTTGGTATAAAATGCCATTTCACTCACTAATGCGGAAAATTACATGAAAGGTAACATTGGAAAGGCCACGAGAGATGAAATGAAATCCAGTTAAATAAATATGAAAGATGTGAAAATAAGGAGGAGAGGATTGGTAAATATGTGGAGTGACTATGCCATTGCATTCTTGTAATTAATCCAAACTTGTTATGGGCTTTAATATCAACCTTTATTGGAAAATATGATGAGTCTGGGTGATCAACATATTTATTTCCAATCTTATCATGAAATTTTCTATAAAATCCACCTTTTTAGTAGCCTCCCCATATATAACATTTAAGGTCCAATTTGTAATTAATGAAAGAGTATAAAAGGATTTTTATTCACACAAGTTTTTTGATGGTGATGTTAGTAATAATATGAGAGTCGCCTCCAATAATTAAATCATTACTATTCAATTCAATAGCAATGGACCAACAATGTTCCAACACTTTAATTTATTGATTCATACATTTATTAATTTACATTGGGTGGGATCAGGGTCTGTAATCTATAGTCAGGGACAACCTCGGTAATCAATATCATGATACTGCACAATTTAATCTTCAAACTATTAATAATCATTAAAAAATAAAAATTCTATATTTGGTCCTTTGAGTAATCTCAATAATTTTTACATTTACTTTTAATTTAGTAATTTGGGGTTGATGGTGTGTTTTATTTATGAATAACATCTTATATTCTATTAACAAGTAAAATGATATAAGAATATTCACCAAAAAATTTGGCAGTATGGAAGCACGCCCCAAAGCCACGAGTTCAAACTAGGCAGACAAAAATCCTAGGAGTACATCTGATTACAAAACATCACAAGATAGAAAAGCAAAAAATTTAAGTGTCAACTATGAATTACTGACCAGCAGTGCACAGATCTTGATCATGCCATCAAGAGCTAGACAAGTCTCGAGGATAGACAATTCCCTTCTATTGCTTTCCTTTGAAATAACAAATAATGGTGTGGTCTTGAACGAAAAAAAACTCATTACTTAAAATTTAATGAAAATAGTCTAAAACTTCCATACTTCATCTTGTTTCATGATAAAAATCATATAGTTGGGCAATATGAACCAGTATATTGGAAAAAAATTGATCGATACAATATTTTATCGATAGGGTTGGTTAAAGACAATTCCTTCTACACAAATTATACACAACATGCTTTCCACTAACATTATTTTCTCAATACCCTCTTCAGCATTCTCTATAATAACACCTTCCGCATTTGCAAAACGACTTCTCGAAATTTACTACATATCTACATAACCACACTTCTCTTACATCAATCAACATTATCAACTTCTATCAATCCAAAAAACACATTCCAATAAAAATTCTAGTCATTAGTCATGTTATTAATTATGCGATTAGCATCTAGAAGAAGGTCACCCTTTTTTCGTGGCTATCTTGCCAAACTAGCTTTGAGGATTGGAGAGAGTCTGACACGCTCATATAGCACTTAGACCTAGTTTTTGATTTTCCTTGGCCCACAAAAGTATGTTTGTTTTATCAAACACACTATTGGGCATACTATATCAGAAATATTTGATCAATGCAATAGAAGTCTGTCATTTAATATTGCACAAGAATCTTGTTCACCTTCATCCTGCGTATGTGGTTGATCCTTTAGGTATATTTTCTTTGAAGGATGATTTTAAGAAAATATGCAAGGCCAATATAGACAGAACATGTCGTCAGGTTTTATTGATGGACATCTGTTACGATGACCTAACATTGCCACACTACGTGGCTATGTTAATTACGATAAATTGTTGATTGTAGCAATAGAAAAGACTTCCCTTTCACTAACTAACGACACTTATTAGTTGCAAAAATTCTAGTTGCTATTCATCCTTCTCAAAGGTTTGTATTCAAGGTTAGTCCATCGAATATAACATAATTACAAATATTGACTTTAAACCTATTGAGATTGTTTTTTGCATGGTTAAAATAGATTTGTTTACAATATATAGGATAGCGGCCGATAGGATTCTCATCAAAGAATAATGGAAAAACATAAAACATGCATTGCTCTTCAAGGACTCGGAGCAGTCATTTTGAGCAAGACCCATTTTCATCTTTTCCTTAAATTTTTAGTAAAACGTTTAGGACTATTTTGTTTAATGGGTTATTTCTAGAAATATAAAGGGCCAAGATGATGTGGACACGTCTTCACATTCAAAATATGTACTTCTATTATTATGCTCTAAATTTTATCTTTATTGCAAAGATAGACAATGAATTTAATTAGCTCGATATTTCTAAAAAATAGAAACAGTAGAGCCTAGTGAGTGCCAAGCCACTCCTTTCAGTAAGTAATGTAGCTTAGTGGTTGCTATGCATTTTATTTGATACGAACCGACATGAAAAATTCCTTGCGATGCCATTTCATCCATTCATATGATCTGTTATCTGAGCGCTATGTTCTGTAAGTATCGTAGCTTAGTGGTCGCTAAGCTTTTTTTGTAATACAATTTTTTTTTTATTTCTATTTTCTTAATTAAGAAATAGTTTAGCCTAGAGGCCACTAATTTATTCCTTTCTCATTTAACAATAAACAATAAGCGTAGAGCACTATGTTCTGTAAGTATTCGAGCTTAGCGGTCGCTAGGCATTTCTTTTATATGAAATTATTTTTTATCTCTATTTTTGAAATTAATAAATAGTTTAGCCTTGAGGCCGCTAATCTATTACTTTCTCAAAAGACCTTTGTAGCTTTTGACAGTAAACAATTTTTTATATCTCACATATTTTGCATCTAAAAATTTCACAAAAAATCCTAGCACCCAATAATATCTATTACTATGATATGTTATTAGAGTACTATGTTCACAATAATATATTGTTTAGCCTCGCTGGCAACAAATCATTCCTTCCTGAAAGTAATCGAGCTTAGCAGTTGTTAATCATTTTCTTTAATATGAACTTTTGTTTGATCTCTATATTCAAAATAAAAAATCAATCGAGCCTAGTGGCCTCTAATCTACTCCTCCTGACAAGTAGTGGAGCTTAGCGGTCGCTAATCATTTTCATTGATGCACACCGATGTGTTAAAAAGGAAAAGATGCAAAGGTGTGTGCCTAGCAGTCCCTACAGTGTTATATGAGCACCCTGAAAATATTTTTAGTAATCATCTTTCTTCTCAACTATGTAAATACCTCCATAGCTTTCGACATTAAAAATTATCCATATCTCACTTATCTTCCATCAAAATATATTATGGAAAATGCCTAGGGACCACTAATATCTATCAATATGATTTGTTCATAAAGCATCTATGTTATCAAGAAATTGTTTAGCCTATTTTCCGCATAATCATTCCTTTTGGTAAGTATGTAGCTTAACGATCTGCTAAGCATTTTCTTTCACACCTACTGTTTGATTGATCTTGTTCAAGTAATGGAGCTTAGCAGTTGCTAAGTATTTTACTTGATACAAACCGATATAAATTATGTGTTAGACACAAAATAACTTATGAGTAATATAGAAGTTGAGAAATACTTCAATGGTATGTAGTGCCACACTTGGTTGTGGAAGGAATGTATTATCAATAAGATAATATTATAGTTAATGAAAATACTAGTGATCGAAAATTGTAAATATATTTATTTACATTGTTGGAAATGAAACGTAGGAGTTGTAGAGGCTAGCAATCGCTAGGATTCTACTCAACAAATAGACAGACAACATACGACAAGTTGTTCATTAACACGTGCTGAAGAGAATACCCTGATCCCCTATAAAATGTAAGTATTTATTATTTTGAATTTGGTGTTGCAAAAATATCATTCTAATGGAGCTTAGCAGTCACTATTTTCTTTCCTATCTATAAGGTACTCTCAAATTCTGGTGAAGCGTAAAATTATGTTTTATTTTTCTATAGTAAAGCATTAATAACTCCAAAATATCGACGATCATGAGATATATTATAAATTTCATGCCATGTGGTCAACATTTTAATGGATTACAATTATAACTTAATAATACGGATTTTTATATGTAAAAAATATTTGTTAATTCTATAGCTAATTAAAAATTTCTTAATAAATGTGTCAATTATATAATTGTGTAATTAACTGGTTCAAACTTGCAAGATGCCACATTTTATTGGATTTTTTTAATTAACGTGGATGATAGCTAAAAAATATCAAATTCGCACTAGATAAAAATTAATAATAAACGAGGCATAAGTCACTCTCTTAAAATTTATTTTTTTTTCTTCGTAACATTCACTTCTATTTTCTAAATGGTTTTTTATTATGCTTAAATTAATATTTTTTGTTTTCCCACGAGTTCACAAAGAAAATTTGACACTGTCCCAATAGTTTCTAAAGTAGTTAGTATTAATAAATTTGATTTCCTCGTATCCCACGCTATTCCCCGAATTAACACAAATTATATTTATAAAATACTGAATTCACACTAGATAAAAATTAATAATTAATGAGGTGTATATCGCTCTCTTAAAATTTAATTTTTTTGTTTCCTAATGTTCACTTCTATTTTCTAAATGGTTTTTTATTATGCTGAAATTAACAATTGTTGTTTTTCCGCGAGTCCACAAAGAAACTTTTGTCGATGTCCCACTTGTTTCTAAAGTAGGTAGTATTAATAAATTTGATTTCCCTAAATCCCATGCTATCCCCTGAATTAACGCTCATTATATTTATAAAATACCGAATTCGCACTAGATAAAACTTAATAATTAACATGACATATATCGCTCTCTTAAAATTTAATTTTTTTGTTTCCTAATGTTCACTTCTATTTTCTAAATGGTTTTTTATCATGCTGAAATTAACAATTGTCATTTTTCTACGACGTCCACAAAGAAACTTTTATCAATGTCCCACATGTTTCTAAAGTAGGTAGTATTAAAAATTTGATTTCCCCAAATCCCATGCTATCCCTCAAATTAGCGCGCATTATATTTATAAAATACCAAATTCACACTAGATAAAAATTAATAATTAACGAGGCATATATCACTCTATTAAAATTTAATTTTTTTGTTTCCTAATGTTCACTTCTATTTTCTAAATGGTTTTTTATTATGCTTAAATTAATATTTGTGGTTTTCCCGAGTGATCACAAAGAAATTTTGTCGTTGTCCCACTTGTTTCTAAAGTAGGTAAAATTAATCAATTTGATTTCCCCGTATCCCACCATATGCCCTGAATTAAATGCAAATATTAATGAAGGGTTAATTCAAAGTATGATATGTGAAATCCCCTGCATTAAATGCCAATATTTGAAATATCAAAATCCCGCACTTTCTCTTTAAGAAGGGGAAATTCAAAATTTGAAATTTCCTATTCCCACTTTTTTCAGTTTTTGAAAAAAAATTCATTGAATGCATTTGGAAAAAACTAAATAAACCAGAGAAATATATATTAGGGTTTCTTTTTTATTTTGTAAGTGTAGAAAAGGATCTCTTGAAATCAGAATACAACACACGCTGGCACTAATTTATTGGTCTAAGTGCTCAATTCTTGGAAGTTTTTTTTAATGGTAAGTTGAGGCAGCCATTGTAATCATGTTTGGGGGTGCACAAACAAGACAGAAAATAGTGATTGTGGATAAATCACGGGTGCCGAGTGCAGATCAGGAGGCTGACAAAAGGACAGGAATCAAAAGAGACAAGAAAAATAGGTTACAAATATAATCTCATTGACACTGTGTCTTAAAGAGAATACAGTTTTTTAACAGACATTATCAATCACGTCAAAATATTAGATACAACTAAAATAAGTATTTATCAAAATCATCTATGTTATGGTATATGTATTGTAGTTGATGGTGGGAACTTGCAGCAGCTATGTATTTTCCTAGTTCTTGTGTTTTACACCACAACCCTTCCCTACCTTTCCCTTTGGCACCTTTGTAGCTCCATTCCATATTCTTTGTCAAAACGCGTTGCTCTATCTGAAACCACATTTTAGTGCACCCATGACTGAAGATTTTGTATTCCCTTTTAAAATATTTATTCCTTCTGAAAAACTCATTTTTATGTTCATATATAGCTCAAGTATTTGTGTCTGTTAAACAGGTTCCCTTTTCAGCCCTTCTATTTGTCTCTTTGGTTTTTTCTTGTTGATTTTTTGTTCTTCTTTGTCCATTTATTTTTTCACATAAGCATTGTCATCTATCTCTAGTAGCAAAACACGAGTTGCATATTCTTTTTTTTATAAATCGTAATGGTTTGATTTTGTATAGTTTAGGTAATCATTTTGACTTCCTTTAATGTTTTTTTTAATATGAAAGAATAGTCATGACTAATTCTTAAATATTTGATTCACACTTGATTGTTCACGTTAATATACATAGTTTTTTATATATTTTTTTCCATGTAGAAATAATTAAATACATTTTATTTACAATTTTTTTATGTTTAGAAAAAAGGTAAGCACATTATATGTTATTGTAAATATTATTAAATATAAATGTTAATCATTCTATTTACAAACATATATTTCATTTACAGTTAGTAACGACTTACTTGATAAATGAGCCAATATAAAGTAACAATATTTAAATTCTAAAATAACATATTCCAAGACTAGAGGTCGTTAAGCTCGATGTTTACGACATTGCCTAGCTATTACAAGACAAGACAACAAATATTCCAAGACAAGACAAATATTAAAGAGTTTCCTGAATACATTTTTCAAACAAGAACAAAGACTAGCAGCCACTAAGATTCTTGTTTGACTCACATACGATATAACTAGGATGGCTCACCAAAAAACCGAGCTAAGCTCCATTATTATATTTAGATTTATTTATTAATTTATCAGAATCCTACCATGATATTCAAAGCCTAGTGGCCGCTAATGTCGAAGATTAGTAAATAGCATTGGTGCAACATAACAGATAATTGAGATTAGGGGTTGCTAGGATATTTTTTTCCTTGCATACAAGACAATTAGTAATGACCCAACTAAAAAATTAACTAGCTCCTTTATTATATTTGGATGTTACATTACTACCTTATAAGACTAGCGAGTGCTAGGGTGGATGTTTACTTTCTTTCTTTGATGTTCCAAGGCAACAAATAGTCAAAGATTAGATTAATTTGAATCCTATCACATGATATTTGAAGCCTAGCAACTGATAATTTAATAGATTATTCCAATGCATTTGTGTAACGTAATAAAGACTTAACATTACCGGTCGCTAGGATAATTTTTGTATTTGTATTCAAGATAATGATTAATGACCTGACTAAAAACTCAAAATTGAACTAAACTCCAACACCGATTGTTTAGCCAGGTGGCCTTTGAGTACAACATGTTATTCAAAGTTTATTACATGATATTCCTAGCGGCTGCTAGGATATTTGTTGTCTTGCATTCAAGATAATTTATAATGACTCGATTGAAAAATCTAACTATGCTCCCCACAATTATATTTAAATTTTAAAAGACTATTTTTAATGACTGGCGACTGCTAAGGTAGTTGCTCACTACATTTATTTCCTAAATAATCGTGATTCCAAATGAAAAATTAATCCTAGCAACCTCTAAGTTTAATAGTATATTCTAATCATCATTGTTGCAACATCACATAGGCTTGAGGTTAGCAGATGCCATGATAGTTTTTGTCTTTCATACAGGACAATTATTAATGACTTGATAGATATTCAAATACACAACTAGAAAAAAATATTCAAAGATAGGATGAACCCAAGTTTTAAGGCTATTTTTGAGTTACAAGTAGTTTATAATCATTAACAAAAATTCCATTCCAATTGAATTCATTGGATGCTTTCAATAAGTGTCCATGGGGACACCTTAAGGTAGGGGTTGAAATTGTCCATATGGACCAAGAAGAACAAACGAGGCACTTTGAATGCAAATCGCATGGCGAACATTAAGGACCCAAGCCCACCTCCATGACCCTCTTAGATAAATTTCTCATCCACCACTCCACTTCATAGCTCTGGTATATTAAAATCATTTACCATCAAAAATTTACAAGTAGTTTGTAATCATCAACCCAAGTTTCATTCACATTGAGTTCATTGGATGCTTTCAATAAGTGGTCATAGGGACACCTTGAGGTAGGGGTCGAGCTTCTCCATATGGACCAAGTGGAACATAACGAGGCACTTTGAATGTTCCCCGCAATTATATTTCAATTTTAAAAGACTATTTTTAAGGATTGACGACCACTAGGGTGGTTGTTCACTACATTTATTTCCTAAATACTTGTGATTCCAAACAAAAATTTAATCCTAGCGGTTGAGATGTGTTCAATTTCAATGAATTCCAAATGAAAATTTAAGCCTAGTGGCCATTGTGCTCTTTAGTGGTTGTTGGGTTCAATATTTTATTTGAATTAACGTTGTTGTAACATCACGTAGGCTTGAGGTTAGAGGCCACTAGGATAGTTGTTGTTTGCATATAGGATAATTAGTAATGACTTGATGGATATTCAAATACACGACTAGACAAAATATATTTGAAGACAGGATAAACTCAGGTTCATGTGCTATTGGTGAGTTACAAGTAGTTTTTAATCATCAACCCAAGTTCCATTCCCATTGAGTTCATTGGATATTTTTAATAAGTGGCCATGGGGACACCCTAAGGTAGGGGTTGAACTTCTCCATATGGACAAAGAGGAACATAACAGGGTGCTTTGAATGTTCCTCACAATTATATTTCAATTTTGAAGTACTATTTTTAATGATTGACAACTACTAGGGTGGTTGATCACTAGATTTATTTCCTAAATACTCGTGATTCCAAAAGAAAATTTAAGCCTAGTCATTGAGCTCGTATATTCAAATTCTATCACATGAAATTCAAAAATGAAAATTTAAGCCTCGCGGCCTAGTGTTCAATTTTAAGCATAGCGACCATTGGGTTCAATATTTTATTCGAATCATGTTATTGCAACATCACAGAGGCTTGAGGTTAACGGCTGCTAGGATAGTTATTTTCTTGCATACAAGACAATTAGTAATGACTTAACTGATATTCAAATACACGACTAGATAATAAATACTCAAAGACAACATGAACTCAAGTTATGGGCTATTGGTGAGTTACAAGTAGTTTGTAATCATCAACCCAAGTTTCATTCCATTGAGTTTAGTGGATGCTTTCAATAAGTGGCCATGGGCACACCTTAGGTAGGGGTCAAACTTATCCATATGGACCAAGTGGAACATAGTGGGAAACTTAGTAATGCAGATTGCTCAAAGGATATTATTAAAAACCCAAGCCCACCTCCATGTCCCGCTTAGATAAAGTGATCCTCCACCACTTCAGTTCATAGATTGGCTATAATAAAAGTGTTTATCATCCAAAATTTAGAAGTAGTTTGTAATCATCAACCCAAGTTCCATTCCCATTGAGTTCATTGGATGCTTTCAATAAGTGGCCATGGGGATACCTTGAGGTAGGGGTTGAAATTCTCCATATGGACCAATACAGAACATAGTGGGGCACTTTAAATACTCCCCGTAATTATATTTCTTTAAAAGACTATTTTTAACGACTGACGACCGCTAGTGTGGTTGCTTACTAATTAAATACTCATGATTCCAAATGAAAATTTAAGCTTAGTGGTCACTGATCTCAATAGTATATTCACATTCTATCACATGAATTTGCAATAAAAATTTAAAATCGGCCGCTGTGTTTAATTTTCCTAGTGGCCGCTAGGTTCAATATGTTATTTGAATCAATGTTTTTGTAACATCACAGAGGCTTGAGGTTAGCGGCCGCTAGGATATTTTCTGTCTTTCATACAAGACAATTAGTAATTTACAAATAGTTTTGTAATCATCAACCGATAGGAGTTCCATTGAGTTAAAAATAGTTTGTGAAGTTCCATTCCCATTGAGTTCAGATGCTTTCAATAAGTGGCCATGGGGACACCTTGAGGTAGGGGTCGAACTTCTCCATATGGACCAAAAAAAACCATAGTGGAGATCACTTTGAATGCTCCCCACAATTAAATTTCAATTTTAAAAGACTATTTTTAATGACTAGCAAATGCTAGGGTGGTTCCTCATTACACTTATTTCCTAAATACTCATGATTCCAAACACAAATTTAAGTCTAGTGGCCACTAAGATCAATAGTATATTATAAGTCTATCACATGAATTCCAAATGAAAATTTAAGCCTACTGACCAATGTTTTCAATTTTAAGCCTAATGTCCGATGGGTTCAATATGTTATTCGAATCAACATTGTTACAACATCACAGAGGCTTGAAGTTAGCGGCCAATAGGATAGTTTTTTTCTTACATATAGAAAAATTAGTAATGAATTGACAGATATTCAAATACACTAGACAATAAAATATTCAAGGACAATGATGAACTTAAGTTCTTGGGCTATTGGTGAGTTACAAGTAGTTTGTAATCATCAACCCAAGTTCCATTCCCATTGAGTTCATTGGATGCTTTCAATAAGTGGCCATGGGGACACCTTAAGGTAGGGGTTGAACTTCTCCATATGGACCAAGCGGAACATAGTGGGGTGCTTTGAATGCAGATCACTCAGTGGAAATTAAGGACCCAAGCCCACCTCCATGTCCCACTTAGAGAAAGTGCTCCTCCACCACTCTAGTTCATAGATCTAGTATAATAAAAGTGTTTACCATCCAAAATTTACAAATATTTTGTAATCATCAACCCAAGTTCCATTCCCATTGAGTTCACTAGATTCTTTCAATAAGTGGCCATGGGGACACCTTGAGGTAGGGGTCAAACTTCTCCATATGGACCAAGCGGAACATAGTGGAGCACTTCAAATGCTCCCCATAATTATATTTCAATTTTAAAAGACTATTTTTAATGACAGGAAAATTCTAGGGTGGTTGTTCACTACATTTATTTCACGAATACTCGTGATTCCAAATGAAAATTTAACCCTAGTAGCCACTAAGCTCAATAGTATATTCGAAGTCTATCACATGAATTCCAAATGAAAATTTAAGCCTAGTTTCATTGTGTTCAATTTTAAGCCTAGTGGTCGTTGGGTTCAATATGTTATTTGAATCAACGTTGTTGCAACATCACAGAGGCTTGAGGTTAGCAGTCACTAGGATAGTTGTTGTCTTGCATACATGACAATTAGTAATGACTTGATGGATATTCAAATACATGACTAGACAAAAAAATATTTGAAGACAGGATGAACTCAAGTTCTTGGGCTATTGGTGAGTTACAAGTAGTTTGTAATCATCAACCCAAGTTCCATTCCTATTGAGTTCATTGGATGCTTTCAATAAGTTTCCATGGGGACACCTTGAGGTAGGGGTCAAAATTCTCCATATGGACCAAGTGGAACATAGCAGGGCACTTCGAATGTGGATCACTCGGTGGACATTAAGGACCCAAGCCCACCTCCATTCCCACTTAGAGAAAGTTCTCCTCCACCACTCCAGTTCATAGATCTGGTATAATAAAAGCATTTACCATCCAAAATTTACAAATAGTTTGTAATCATCAACCCAAGTTCCATTCCCATTGAGTTCATTGGATGCTTTCAATAAGTGGCCATGGGGACACCTTGAGGTAGGGGTCAAACTTCTCCATATGGACCAAGCAGAACATAGTGGGTTTTTTCGAATGCTCCCTGTAATTATATTTCAATTTTAAAAGACTATTTTTAACTGAATGATGACCTGCTAGGGTGGTTTCTCACTACATTTATTTCTTGAATACTTATGATTCCAAACGAAAATTTAAGCCTAGTGGCCATTGAGCTCAATAGTATATTCACAGTCTATCGCATGTATTCCAAATGAAAATTTAAGCATGGTGTCCATTGTGTTCAATTTTAAGCTTAGTGGCTACTAGGTTCAATATGTTATTCGAATCAACTTTGTTGTAACATCGCAGAGGCTTGAGGTCGGTGGCCACTAAGATAGTTGTTATCTTACATACTGAAAAATTAGTAATGACTTAACGGATATTCAAATACATAACTAGACAAAAAATATTAAAGATAGGATGAACTCAAGTTCTTGGGCTATTGGTGAGTTACAAGTAGTTTGTAATCATCAACCCAAGTTCCATTCCCATTGAGTTCATTGGATGCTTTCAATAAGTGGCCATGGGGACACCTTGAGGTAGGGGTCAAAATTATCCATATGGACCAAGTGGAACATAGTGGGGCGCTTTGAATGCAAATCACTCAGCAGACATTAAGGACCCAAGCCCACCTCCATGTCCTACTTAGAGAAAGTGCTCCTCCACCACTCCAGTTCATAGATTTGGTCTAAGAAAATAATTTACCATCCAAAATTTACAAGTAGTTTGTAACCATCAACCCAAGTTCCACTCCCATTGAGTTCATTATATGCTTTCAATAAGTGGCCATGAGGATACCTTGAGGTAGGGGTTGAACTTCTCCATATGAACCAAATGGAACATAACGGGGCACTTCAAATGTGGATTGCTCAACAAACATTAAGGACCTAAGCCCACCCCCATGTCCCACTTAGAGAAAGTGCTCCTCCACCACTCTGGTTCATAGATTTGGTATTATAAAAGTGTTTACCATCCAAAATTTTCCACCCCTTATACTTTTCAAGAACTTACCTTTAATGGAGCCTCAAAAGGAAACTTCGGCCTATCTAGAGCAGGGTGTTTAATTAGAGATGCAGATGGAAGTTTATTAATAGATGGGTCCTTTCCTTTAAAGGATGACATGTGTAATGAGGCAGAGGCTCAATTTGCTGGTAGGTCTCAAACTGGAGGTCAACATTGGCTGTGAAGCTTTGGAAATTGAAGGTGATTCCCAGGTGGTAATAAATGATGTTTGAAAGGGAAAATATTTTTCCTAGAAGTTGGATTATTATATCACCAACATTTTGCATTGGTTGAGAAAAATCCCTAAGTGGGTTTTAAACCATAATTATAGAGAAGTAAATTGTGTAAATGATTTCTTGGCTAACCAAGAAATCATTAAGATAGATGACTTGATGAAATCAGGGAGAGCTAGCACATTACCAGATATCATATCTCGGGAAGGGGGAGTAAGGTGTTATTAATTTTTTAGTGTCTTGGATTCTTTTTCATTCTTTCATTTACTTGTGGTGGTTGGATGTGGTGTGGAGTTATGATAGATGAGTATGGAGTGCCATCCACTACCTTTCCTTTTCCTGAAAGGTGTGAAGCATGAGATGGAATTTTTGGGAGTGTTTCTCAGGCTCATATTAGGATTATCTTCATGGTGGCATTGGGTTATGTCTGTGAGGAAATTATGAGGATTCTAGGGGAGGAATATTTGGGTGAGTCAGCCAGATCTTGAGTTAATTCAAAATTCACCTCTTGGTTCGTGTCCAGAATTCTTCTGGTTAGGAAGAATATTGACGAGGTGAGAGATATTTCCTTCCACTTCATTAATCCCTAACACTGGGTCAACTTGGTTGAAGCATTGGAGGATTTTGGGAGGGGTCAACCGCTTCTTGACATTTTTCCCAAGGGGATGGCCATGGAGGAAGTGAGGAGTGTGATATCCAAGCTATCTTCTAGGAATGTGGTTTTGATGTGGTTTTCTTCGGGTGTTCATGTTGCTTATTCTGAGGGGCTTGGTGAAGAAAACCAACTGGAGAAGTTATATTTTCCTGGGCTTTACATGCAAATTCTTGTTGCACACTACTCGTGCCGATGTCTCAGTGGGTGGGAGGATGTCTCCATGGCCAAGCAGCTCAGCCTCTCAAGTGTAATTTTTGGTTCCTATCCCTAGTTGTTAGTGGTTGGGTATTTTTTTTTCTATCGATGTTGGGTTTGCTTAGCTTGCATCCTAGTTAGTTTTTGTGGTTTTTTTACTGGGTCATGTGGTTTATTGATTATATTTCACATTTTTAATTGGGTGGGATCCTCGTCAATCCCCAGGTTCTAAGCTCTATCAAAAGTGTTGAATCATCTTAAACAAATATTCAAAGACATAACATATATTAATGATTTTCCAGATTACATGTAGCCCCTAAGATCAAAGCTTATTATACTCCCTTCATGTAACATAACAAATTTTAATGAATTTTGTGATTACACATATTCCAAAAAGAAATTTTTAGCCTAGCAACCCCTAAAGTTCAATATGTTTTTTTAAACGCTTTTGATTGGAGCTTTTAAATGGGGGGTTAGGGGACCCCACCAATACAATATAGAACCAATACAAAAACCAAGTGACCTGAAAATCCCAGGTCCCCACAACAAGGAACACCACAAAAGGGAGATAAACCATGAGAACAGACCAAAGAACCAAAATATACCAAGAAGCACCAAAACCAAGCATGAACACGAGCCAAAAGAGTGACACAAACATATACCAAGGGAAGCCACCAACCCAATCTAGAACTTGTGGGTGAATCCATCCATTTCACCAATCATGTCCACTGCCTCCACCCCCTAGGACCCACCGTTACCTATCCCACACCACCCATTGCTACACCTACCTGCTAAGAAGCCTTGCCAAAAAGAGAAGAAATACCTCCCTAGTGAGGGCACGAAACTTGGTTAAGGTGATCGATAGCTAAATCAATAGGGAAATGGGCAGCAGGTAGATCCAAGGGGGGTAGACTATTGAGATCCAGGTTGTCATGCCAAGGGGAAGCATGCACATTCTTAGCATGAATGAGTAGTTCCTGGTATTACTCCTTGAGCTAATGAACCTCCGTGCCCGAGACCTATAGCCTATTTGTCAACTTCTTCCACCCAAATCAAGGGGTTTGGGATGTGAAAATCAACTAATTCATCATGCAAGCCACCTCTGTGAACCAGGTAAATGAAGTACTCTACTACAGCCTCAACATCCACCTTGTCTAGGTGAAGTAGAAGAAAATTGGAAATAAAATTTGTGGCTATATCAGAAGTGTCTTGCGCCCTATTAGAAGCCTACATATATGAGTCACCCAACACACATTCGATCACTTCATATTCACAGATAGATCCATAATGAAAGACATCTTGAAGACACCTGCGGGAGATGGCTGACAAGAAGGTTGATTCCCACCACTCGCGGTACAAAGAAATAAATGGAAATCCCAGGAAAACCATAATTCTCCTACTAAAAAATGGGAAGAGAGAAGAGTGAGGAGAGAGGAGCCAATACCAACTAAAAAATGAAAAGACACGAGCCACCATTAATGATGGATGCAGGTTCTGCGCCTCCCTTCATGTGAAATGATATCTACCATACCATTCCAATATTTAGGATTGCATGAAATCAATGTGACGTCTGCACCATCGATGGCCGCGTTGGCAAGAATATCGATGTGCTATTAGTAGCCACTGAGTTCAATATGTTATTAGATTAGTGGCTGCTAGGATAATTCTTGTCTTGTATTAAGGCCCCTCTAACCAAAAGCTTTAAATATTGTTTATTTAAATTGACAGAAAGATATCCTAGAATATATAGATGCTAGTGCCCTCTAGTCTTCACTTCTAAAAATAAATTAACAACTTGAAGTAAACCAAATTTAATAGTGAGTAATTATTAAATTTCTTAGTGCAATGCATAACATAAAATTATACTAATGATTTCTTGTATTTTATAATTAAAGGAGGGTTGAAGGGTCCTTTTCCCTTTACATTATAGATACAATGAGAGGATCGGTCTAAAAACCCAAACGATTCATCAAAACTTTGGTGAAAAAATGCAAGGGTAATTCCAAGAAAATAAGTGGTTAGAAATACAAAAAACCCAAGGCCAGTAAGCAAATAGTATGATTAGATAATAATGGAAATGACAACGCTATATAAAAACCTAAACAAAGATACAACCTGACGGATTTTAGAAGCACTAATTTATCCGAAACAGATGACCATTCCTAACCTCTACCTGAACGGGCCTAAAAACGGTTTCCATTGGTGGTTCCATAAAAAGATGCTCTTTCCCAGTAGCATCCTGGCTCTTTAACCAATCATACACCTCACAACCTTGTCGGGGAATAAGATCACAATGTGTCAGTTCCTATTATAGCAGAGAAGACATAGCATCTAGGTTAGGCAAGTGGAGCGACCTACCACCCCTCATTGGTGTCTCGCCCAGTTTTTCCACTTTAAATAAGACATGATTTAGGACATTAAACCATTTTAAAACTCTCTAAAAAATATGCACCAAACCTTCCATTTATAGTAAAGAAATGGCCATGAACACTCAAGGTTTTTCCATTTACTTCCATGCCAACCCTATATCTTGAAAGTAATGGCCCATCTCCAAAGCCCAATCCTTCGCCGGGTGTATGATAATAAGATGACAAGTGAATGTCAAAGAAAATTCCACATTTACCCTAGAACATCCCTCTAGATAAACATAATCATCTCCAAGAACTCCCTCAATAGCAACCAAGTCTTGCTCTGTTTCAATTCAAAAAATGGATTTCAAACAGTGACATAAAATTTTGGTATAAAATCCCATTTCACTCACATCCATGGAAAATTACATGAAAGGAAACATTTTTATGGTCATGAAAAAATAAATGAAATCTCTTGAAAGAAACCCAAAAGGTGTGAAAATAAGGGGGAGCGATAAGATAAATATATGGAGTGAATATGCCATCGCATGCTTGAAAATAATACAAGCTTGTTAGTGGCTTTAATATCAAGGTTTATTGGAAAAGGTGATGATTCCAGCCAATCAAGATATTTATTGCAAATCTTATCACAAAATCTTGCCTATTTAGTAGCTATCTTAATAGGTAAGATTTAAGGTCCAATATGGAGTTAATGAGAACATACAAAGGGAATTTTAATCACACAAGATTGATTTTCCCTGACAAGGTTTGCATTTTATTGACGGTATTTTAACATGGGATTCAGATCCATTAATTCATTCATTACTATTCAAGTCATTAGCCAGGGACAAATAACATTCCAACGCTTAAATTTACTGATTTATACATATAAAATTTTACTAAATTTATAGTCATTAGTCACCCATTATTTTTTCATGGCTACCATTAGTTGCTTGAATTCAAGTTAAAAATTAAATAAAAACTAGCCAATAAAGTAAGTCACATCAAGTCTCTTCAATAAATTATCTAATGAAATGGTGCCACATAGACAACCCATAAAAGGTGATTTTATTCTAAAGTAATGTGTTGCCTTAACTTCCTTTGTACTCAAAATTACTTATTTTAAATCCCTTAAAAATATGTTCTCCGCCTAATTTAAATGTTTAAAATAAAATCTACATATTATAAAAATCATGAACTATTAAAGGGTATTTTTTATTTTTTTAATGATTGTTAAGTGGCTCCAGCAACCTTTTACATTAGGATTCACGATAATTGGATCATTTTCTCTACTATGATCTAAACTTTCCTAACTATGTGTCTAGCTTTATTATCAACCTTAACTAATGACACTTACCTTTCATTAATTAATGGTGCTTAGAGGTTGTAAAGCATTTTTGTTTATATGAAAATATATGGATTATGTTTTATGCACAAAATATCAAATGAGAACTACATAAGGTGTCAGCCTTCTCAAAGGTATGTATTCAAAGACTTGGCTCTATTAGGGATAGTCCAGCTAATATAAAATAATTACAAAAAATGATAAGAAAGTTGTTGAGATTGTTTTTTGTATCATTAAAATGGATTCCCTGATATTGTAGAGGTTAGCGGCCACTAGCCTTCTCATCAACAAATAATTAGTAAACATAACATTTCTCTTCATGGCCTCTGATCCTTTATTCTTGAGAAAGGTTCATGTACATCTTTTCCCTCTATGTTTAGTAAATTGTTAGACTATTTTTTTTAACATGTAATTTCTAAAAATATGCAGGGCCAAGATGAACAGGATATGTCTTCAGGTTAAAAATATGTACTTCTATTATTATGCTCCAACACTTATATTTGTCAATAATGTAGACAGTGAATTTTTCATTGATTAAATACTTAGCAGTCGCTAAAATTTTTCATTGATACCTTGGCGGTCGCCAAGAATTTTCATTTCTTTGATGTTCCAAGACAAGAGAAGACAACTAATATTCAAAGACAAGAAAAATATTTACCACTTTCCTAAATACATGTAATTAAAAATATTTACCACTTTTTTGAATACACGTAATTAACACAAGAATATTTGAAGTCTATTACATGTTATTCCTAGCCTAACATACTATCTCTATGTTGATGTAACTCAAATAAGTTTTTTGCAATGATGGGAATATATAGATGCTAGCGGCTGCTAGTCTTCACTTCTAGAAAAAAATCACTACTTGAAACAAACCAAATTTAATAGTGACTAATTGTTTACATTGCTTAGTGCAACACATAAAAAAAATTATAATGCTTTCTTATTTTTTATAACTAAAGGAGGGTTGGAGTATACTTGAAGACCATTATGCTATAAATATTTATTCCTATTGAATTTTACTCTATGAAAATAATGACATTAAGATACAGCATCTCGTTGTTATTGCACTGTTGAGAAACAATATTTTTCCTTTCCAATTACTTACGAAATATTAATTTGTTTAATTCCTTTTTTAGGTAATATGTCTTCCATTGGCTACACTCCATTCATGCAAATTCCTTTGATTGAAGGAGAAGAGGATTGGAAAAAGAGAGATGATGACTGGTTTTTAGAAATACATTCCTCGGAAAATTACCAAGGTGATTTGTGGTTTTTTTTTTTTCATGAGGATGCTATCAAAGAAGTCGGTATGGTAATAAATTCAAAATTTATTGATGAGAAAACATTGTGTATTTAGGTTGAACACATTGACGTAGAACTAAATAAGTTCCTTATTCTTGACATGGAGTTGGAAGTTTCATTTTTCAAGAAACTGGAAATGAAGGCTTTTAGAGAAAATAAGTCGTGCTCTTGTCTTAAGTATGGTTGGAATTTGGGAAATTTCATGCAGTCAGACAAAATAGGCTGTGGAAATTCCCTTGAATTTCATAATAACATGAATTTGGTATTCAAAAAATTTATAGAAGTCGAGGATACCTCTTCTATTTGTCATTATATGAATAGAAAAAAATTACTTTCTCCACCGAAACATGCAAATCTATTTACAATGCTGAGGAGATCTTATTTTTCTAAATTAGAGATAGATCCATCTAAGTCAAAGTTGCAAGGGATTAAAAAGAATAATAAATTGGCTTTGTTGTTGAAGAAAGTGACCAGTATATTTGAGCAAATAGAAACTACAAATGTTGAACAATTAAAATTCTTTTTGTTCAATGGTGATGGTTTTCCAATTGAAGTTTCTAGGTTCCATTTGGCACCTCCAAAATATCAATTACATGTTGTGCATGATGATAATGTTGACCTTATTGTCTATTCAATGTTGATTAATGTTATTCCTACACTGAGGGATGCACTTCTTCTTCCCTTTTTACCTTCTACAAAGGAACTTTTGCAACTCGAGGATCCAGATGACCTGAAAAGGGATGAAGTGCACTTCTACATTCTTGATGGTCAACATACCATTTGTGCCCCAAAAAAAATTTAGGCTGAAATAAAATACAAGTCATTACATACTAAGATGCAGTTTAGAAAGGCTCACATTATGTCTTCACATGCTCCTTGCGAAGTCATTGTAAAAATTTTCCAACAGCAAAATGATGTAAATAAAAATTGGATTGATACTAATTTTATTGATGTACTCTGCAAGGCTCAAATAATTTAGAGATCCCTAGGATTTCCTTGGAGGTCCGAAGCGTGGGAACTCAAATTCAAAATATTTGAAGGTAACAAAACTTAATTTTAGCGCATTTGTTCTTAAAATTTAATTTTGTAATATGCAGAAAATAAATATACTATTTCATCTTTCAATGCAGTGTTTTGAGATGCAATGTCTTGTTATTTTCAAAGTGTCTAAGATAGAGACCCTTCATGAAAAAATGAAATTTCTATATTTACCTGAGGACATATGGACAAAATTGACAACAACCATTGAGTTATTTAAATCTGGTGGGTTGGCTTGTTCTCCTTTTAAGGATAACCAACCTAACTTTCAACCAAATTCATTGGCAAGGTTCACGGTGAATTACTTCAGGCCTGCAAGAGGAATGACCAATGAGGAGATATCAATTCTACTAGATAAAGTGCAAGAAGGGAAAGTATGGCTAACTCACTCTATTGAAGCAGACGTCATAACAGAGACTTTAGATACTTACTGCCAAAGAGTAAAAGATGACAGAAGGATGAGAGAAAAATTTCTAAAATATATGAAAAGTAAACATCCATGTAATCTCGTATTGGAAGAATGCATTGAAAAAATATTATTGAAAAATATGGTGTGCATGAATGTCACTACCAGCAGTTGTGTGTACTCTTGGGAGAAGAAACTAAAGGAAAAAGAAAATATGATTCTGGAGGAAGTGAAAAAATAGAAAAAAATAAAATTTGATGTTGAAGTGGAAGAGGTTCTCCCAGCGGCAGCTCAAGCAATTATAGACAACTACGTGATTGCAATGGAAGGAAATATTCCAAAAAGGATGGAAGACATCGAAGACTTTACCTGTCAATGTGCATATCCCTTCCAGCTCCTGTCAACAATATATTCTATTCCGTCAACTAATCCATTCAATGCAGAATGTGTGATTGCAGATTTCTACAATTTGTCTAGTATACTCACTTCCAATGCAATAATGGACCTGCTTATAGTTGTCGAATCTAGTTTGCTAAATTGTGTAATTATTGTGCTCTTACATGTTGCTTCTTCAAAAATGTTAAGAGAGACATTAAAAAAATACATGCAAAAATTCAAAAACAAGGGGGAATCAGTTGTGGAAGGTTATTACAGATTTTATGACAACAGTGGAAAATTTAAGAGCTTGTGTCTTATGTACACAATAACTGATGTGCACAATTGTGATGTTGATGATGGGGATATAGCAGAAATCACCATGGATTGGATGGAACAGCTTCCAAGCAAATGGTGACTACAAATGAAAATTGTCCTATGAGGAAAGACACATCCTTTTCTTTACAAGAGATCTTATGGGTTTTGGTCTCATATTTTTTTTAGACTCACTTCCGATAATTCTACGGTTACAGTGTTCTACAATGGTAGTGTTACAGTGCATGCTTTGGTTGACTCAAGTCTATCTGCGGTTTTTATAGTTGAATCACATGATCAAGAAATGTTTTAATAACATTACAATTCTCATTTGAAAAAAGGTATGTTGATTAAGATCACTTTAAAAATTCTATTAGTTTAATGCATTTGAACTGATACATACAATATTTATACAGGACAACCAAACAATAGAGGAAGACACCATCTCTTCCTCTCCACATACAAACAGAGGAGACGATGTCAATCTTAGTATGTCGGAACCAATTCAACTTGTTTCCCCAGATGTCGTTGACCAGCCATCCAATGAATCTATAAAAGGTGAGTGGGAAATACTCGTTTTATAAATTTATCTCTACAAGATGTTTTTGATTGTCATTGTTTACATATTTTTAATAATAACTTCAATTTTTTTCATATTTGATGCCAAATGGGGAGGTTGTTGGCACGTCACGCATGAACTCGCAGATGGAAAATGGTATGATAGTCATATACAATTATAAATAAAACCATTTATAAGACCCTCATAATTGAAGGAACCTATAGCAAAGTAGTTTATTTGTAATATGTATTACCCTAGTGGTCACTAACATGCATATTTTAATTAGATTTATTTTGAATTGAGTAAATTTTTGGTTTATTGGTTAATATTTATTTGTGGAAAATAAAAAAAATTACTTCTGTATAGTTGGCTATTAGCGGTCGCTAAGCCCATCATATACTGTCAACCCAAACATAGTCCAGGAATTAATAGCTTTACGCCTACTGGTCGCTAATATACAACTACATCTATGCAATATTGTATAAAAGTGAGTTGTTTCACATATTTTTTTACATCGACTTAAAATTTATTTTGAATTGATTGTTGCTTTTATATAGAACGAGCATCACAAGAACCTACAGAGGGGGAGTGTGAGGGAATCCAAGATGGAGTCTCAATCAGTAAGTGTTAACATACTGAAATTTTGATTATTTGAATTGGTTAATATCAAATTGCGGACAATTGAGAAAAAATTACTTCTTGTGTAGTTGGCCAAGAGGATTATTTAATTATTTTAGATTTGGAGGGTTTTCTCTATGAGAAAAACCAATCCTACAAAGAGTTCACAATCAAGTTTGGTAAGGAGACTCTCTACTTGCGAGGTGGGCTCAAGGAATTTTTAAAGATACTAACAGCAAAATGTGAAGTGGGATTTTGGTCTAGCTATCTCTCTTGTGCCGAAGTTGAAAAGATGATTAAGGATTTGAAAAAAAATTCATGTTTGATTTCGAACAACTTATTATTTTGGGTAAAGAACATTGCTATGTAGAATACGAAATTGCAGTAAAATATATCCAAAATATTTGGAGTAGAGATGGTATTGTTTTCAGCCTTAGAAACACATTGTGTATTACAATGGGCCCAAAGGGAAACCCTCCGGAAAATTTTATGGTGGGGAAGAAATCCAATGAAGAAAATTGTTTCAAAGATAAGTGGTTGATGACCGATTTGTACATAAACATAACAGAGATACTGTGTTAAGGTTTGAGTGTTGCGGAGGGCATCCAAAAATTACAGCAAACAGAAAATATATAACTATTAATTATTTCAAAATGTTTTTTACAATGATATTCATTCGTACAGTCATATGGTCACTCTTTATTTTATATGTTGAGATTACAAATTTAAAAGTAGGTAGTATTTATATCTTCACTGTGATTGAGATGATATTATAGTTTTATAAGTTGTTTTTGAGTTGTGATTAAATACTTTGATGCCTTGTTTTTAATCACTTTTGGAAGCTTACATTGATTCTGAGTTGTTTTTATAGATCCTATTGGGAAGCCTTCAGAAATTACTAGTTTTGGGAGTTGAAGGTTTGTTGCTTGGAATTTCTGGTATTGGTGACAAAATACCTCATAATATGGTTCCAAATTTTAGATTTGGGAATATTGAATACTTTGAACGAGATTTTAGTGCTAACTTGATAAGTATTGCATCAAAATATTTTGACACTGCCTTATGGTCTTCATTTATGGATTCAACAATAGTGAAATACATGTTCATCAAAAAATTTAGATGGCTGCGAGAAACCCACTTCAGGTTCATTTGGGGATGCCAACAATGTAAGTTCAAAACAAATACAAGCCAACAGATAGTAGACATTTATGGTAATGTCTATGGTGAAAAAAATATACTTTTGATCGATGACGCGAGATTCTTGTATCACAAGGTCAAAGAGGAAATTACTCTCAAAACCCCAATATACTAGATATTTTATAGAAACTATAAGATTGATTTGAAAATCTATACTGAATTATGTACATGGTTGAAACATGCAGGAGAGCACAAAAATTTTTATAGATAATTAAAAACATTCAAACACATAATTGGCATTTGAATTATATACTTTGCTTCCAAATCCATCAATGTATTGTGCATTTTTATGGAATAAAGTAACTACCTTAAGGTTCTTAAAGATTCGCAGTGCGCAATCATTTTTTCTGATTCTTTTTTGGGAAAGAAAAACATTTTTCTCTAACTTGGGTGAAGAGACAATCATGGATCATGGACCAATAAAAGAACGAGTTTTCCCAGATCTACATAGTTTAAACTTTTGTTTCACACATCGATGTTGGCTTCTCTGAAATAAATAACACTTTTTTCCCCAGTTATGCATGGTTTAATCTTAAAGACATTTTGAAATTGATAGGAACCTTATTCGCAAGCAATAAATAATCCTAGTGGCCGCTAGATTGTATAAAATAGAAAAATGTTAGGGGAGAGGGGCCAATAGATGAACATGGTCCAATAGTTGACATGACTATTGATCACACAATACCCAATAGTTTTCATAGTACTATCTAGTAGTTATTTATTTTTGACATAATAATTATGTAGAGTAGCCAATCACATCATGACATGTAAGACCTTTTACCCATGTACAAGTATAAAAAATTCAATGTTCAAGCATTTTCACCCATATTCAAGTATTGGTTTCCACCTTGGTTGTAGTGTAACTCAAATTTATTATTTTAAATCAATTCAAAATATGGCTTTCCCTCCAATTGAACATTCCAAAGAAAAAATATAAGCTAACAAAAATTTGAACTACATATTAGTATAAAAATCACAATCTCATGTGATAAAAAATTAATTGTGTGGACCCCTTAACTTAGGGTGTGCCACTACTAGCCCCTCTCCCCTATGCTTATTGATTTGCAGATCCATGGAGGCTTCCCTGAAATCATAAAATGATTTTTTACTAGATCTTCATATGTTAATCTTAATGACAGTTTGAAAATGATTAAACCTTGTTCCAAAGAAAAAATAAAGCCTAGTGGCCGCTAGCACATATAGAACTGAAACATTTTCTATTTATTGTTTTACATATCATTATTTTAAAGATTTTTTGTTTATGTTGTGTGGAATATTGCATTGTGACCAAACGAACCATTTATCGATGATCCAGGAATGAAAATAGATTTCTCAAAATCTTAGCAAGGTTTGGAATGACATTTTAAAACTGTTAAAAACGTTATTCCAAAGCAACAAATAGAACCTAGCTTCCGCTAGCCAGTATAAAATAGAAATAGTGATGGCATCTGGTAGAGTGTGATGGGGGGAGCTTAAAGAGGAGGATAACAAAGACCTGGATTTTCATCAGCCACCGCCGAATATTATTGGGCCAGATGAAAATGATGTGAAGAAGATCATGGAATACAAGTTCAATGAGCATGGCAAAAAGGTGGTTCACTCCACTACGATGCATCTGCAAAGTGGCCAAAGTGTGCCTTAACAAGTGTGATCTCTAGCACCATGAGTGGTGCAAGTTTGGCACATTGCTACCAACCAAGAGCTCTCAACAAACTTTAGAGGCATCTCCTTAGAATAAATCCTACTGGAGCTCCCCCACCTGTCGAGATCCAAGGCTGATGATTTAAAATCTGGTGGAGATGCACTGTCTACCTTGGATAGCTCTAAGGGTGGTGTGGTGCTCATGGTTTTCTGTATCTATGGTAAGAAGGGAAATCATTGGACATCAAAATGGACTTATAAGGATCTTTCCCCCTTCAGTGCCATAGACACCTTAACAATGGATAAGGCTGCCAAGGGCCTCACCACAAGTGGAAGCAGCACTAGTAGTACTGCCACTTATTTGACTGTTGGGTGATTAACCTATGTCCCTCCCAGTCTCAGGGGTGTCGTGGACCACTCTGGTGACACCATGCACCATAAAAATGATGAAAATTCTGATCGGATTACCAATCTGTTTGAGGACACGATGGATGTTGATCTACATGAGCTTTTCAAGCCATTTGGACATATCATGCATGTCTACGTGGCCATGGATCAGAAGATGGGGGTTAACAAGGGGTTTGGTTTTTATAATTTCATCAACAAGGAGGACACAGAGAGCTATCAATAAGCTCAATGGTTATGGTTATGATAATCTTATTCTCAGAGTCGAATGGGCCACTCCTGTGGTATTTTTCTAGATGATTTGTATTCTGCTTTTTTTACCCCTTAAGACAATGCAAGATGTTGAAGTTCTGTATTGCTTGATGTCTTCCACTGACTTTAATGTAAATGATGATACAAAGAATTTGAGTTGGTTTCTTTGTTCTTATAAGAAACATGTTCTCCTAAGAGAGTAACTTGTGCTATCAAGTGTTATTCTATGTTGTTTGGTACTAGATGATTTGGCATATCTGTGGGGATTAAACCAAATTAAAAAACATTTATTTTGATTGAAAAAAAAAACCTTAAGCTTAAATTTGGTGGAGATGTGTTGTCCTCCCTAGACAAGAATTTTTAGTGAGCATAAGTATTCTTATTTTTATTTGTAGGGTTTTACTACGATAACCACCGATTTGAGTATCTACAAACCAACGATAACTTTTCTCTAGACACGTGAGGATTTCACTGGTTTTCCCTTTTCTTGAGTTAGGGATGAAAATGATTACGTTTGACAGAGTGAGATGTGGGCATCTTGAATAGGAGGATAATGATACACACACATGCCCCACACACATGTTGGATTATGATTAAGGAGAATGAGACAAGTGTTACATATTCCACTCTTTATAGGAATAGGTTATACATTTTAAAACATAATGTTAATGACATTTTAAAATTGTTATAAATGTTATTCCAAGGTAATAAATAGAACATAGCTTCTGCTAGCCAGTATAAAATAGAAACAGTGATGGTGTCTAGAAGAGTGTGATGGGGGGAGATTAAAGAGGAGGATAACGAAGACCTGTATTTTCATCAGCCACCGCCAAATATCATTGGGCTAGATGAAAATTACGTGAAGAATATCATGGAATACAAGTTCAACGAGCATGACCAGAAGGTGGTTCACACCACTATGACACACATCCCTAAAGTTTCCAAAGCATGCCTTAACAAGTGCGATCTCTAGCACCATGAGTGGCAGGAAAGTTCAATGCTATTGCCAACCAAGAACCCTTAGCAAACTTTACATGAATATCCTTAGAAGAAATCCTACTGTAGTACCCGCTGCCTAGTGGGATCCAAGGTCAATGATTCAAAATCTTGTAGAGATTCATTGTCTATCCTAGCTGGCTCTAGGGGTGGTGCAGTACTCATGGTTTTTCATAATCTGTGGTAAGAAGGGTGATCATTGGACATCAAAATGGACTTACAAGGATCTTGGTGATGCCACAGACACCTTAACAATGGATAAGGACCACCAAGGGCCTCAACAGGTGGAAGACAGCACTGGTGGTACTTGCCACTTCTTTTGTTGTTAGGTGATCAACCTATGTCCCTCCCAGTCTCAGGGGTGTCAGACCACTCTGGTGACACCATGCACCGCAAAAATGATGAAAATTCTTGATCAAAGTTACCAATTTGTTCAAGGACATGATGGATGCTGATTTGCAAGAGATTTTTAAGTTATCTGGATACATCACGCATGTCTACGTGGCCATGGATAAGAAGATAGGGGCTAACAGGGGGTTTGGTTTTTAAAATTTTGTCAACAAGGAGGACACACATACAACTATCAATAAACTCAATGGTTATGGTTATGGTAATTGTATTCTCAAAGTCAAATGGGCCACTCCTATGGTATTTTTCTAGATGATTTGTATTCTACTTTTTTACCCCTTAAGACAATGCAAGATCTTGAAGTTTTGTATTGTTTGATGTCTTCCACTAAATTTAATGTAAATGATGATACAAAGGATTTGAGTTGGTTTCTTTTTTCTTCTAAGAAACATGTTCTCTTAAGAGAGTGTCTTGCTGACATGCGCGGAGAGATAAACTACCCCTGCAATGTAATACATCATCAATCTCAAACAAGGTTATCCTCTGTTGATTACATTCAACAGGTATCCACTTTAACGAACACATTTGTTTAATTTTATTTGTAATAGTAATTTACTAGTTAAATTAACTTAAATCTAAATAAAATATGAAGATTTGATGGAACCGTAACCCTAAATTTTTCAAGATTCATGGTAGAGAGAATACGGAGCCCTCAGTCCTCTCAAACCCTAAAAAAATATTAACTCAAAAACCTTGACAAGAATTTTATGCGAGCATAAGTATTCTTATTTTTATTTGTAGGGTTTTACTATGATAACCAATGATTTGAGTGATTAACGAGAATGAGACAAGCGTTACATATTGCACCCTTTACATGAAATGGGTTATACATTTTAAAACATAATGTTAATGACATTTTAAAACTGTTAAAAATGTTATTCCAAGGAAACAAATAAAGCCTAGCTTCTGCTAGCCAGTATAAAATAGAAATAGTGATGGTGTCTGACAGAGTGTGATGGGGGAGCTTAAAGAGGAGGACAACTAGGACCTAAAATTTCATTAGCTACATCCGAATATCATTGGGCTAGATGAAAAATGGTCTGAAAAATATCATGGAATACAAGTTCAATGAGCAAGGCTAGAAGGTGGTTGACACCACTATGACGCACATCCGCAAAGTATCCAAATCATGCCTTAAAAAACGTGATCTATAGCATCGTGAGTGGCACAAGATCGGTGTTTCTACCAACCAAGAACCCTCAAGTGAAATTTATAGGAATCTCCTTAGAATAAATCCTACTACAGTGCCCCTGCCTGATGGGATCCAAGGCTAACATGATTCAAAATCGAGTGGAGATGCGTTATCCTTTCTGACTGACTCCAAGGGTGGTGTGGTACATTTAATTGATAACACATTTTCTGGTATAATGTGTGTGATTGTCTCTAGTAATGAAATTTTGTATAATGTGTGTTTATCAATCAGGAGTAGCCTTTATTCATAATCTAGCCTTTGTTTTTGGTGTTCCTCAGACTCCCTTATAGTTGTTTCTTTGTTGTTTTGCTAGGCTTGGCCTAGTGTGCTTATGGCTTTGGGGATTTCTCTCATACTGCCCGCTTATTTTATTGAGAGAATATTGTATCATGTTGCATTTAATATAATATAAGATCCTTTTCGTCAAATAATCTAGCCAATGCATGTGAAAAATTTGATGACGCCATCCATTTTTTATTTCGTCAAACTTCCTCACATGAGTCTCGAGACTATTTAATTGTTGGGTTGTGCTTTCCCATGTCCTCACTCATTTTCTCATGTTTTTGTCTATTGTTTTCCCATTCCCTCTCATAGCATCTACCTATGTTCCATTCATCGTCTTGTGCAACAATAAGTGGGAAACAAATTTTATCTCTATTGTGTCTGACAGTCATCTTCACAATGTCTTCCGCATAGACTTCGCAGATGTTATGACTGTGATTATGAACGTCTTGGGTAAGGATTATATCCATAGCAATGGGAGATCTTGTGTAAACTCTGATATTATAGGCATCTTCGTGTTCAATTACCTGGTGCTATGTGCAGATAAATTAGTGGTCATGGTGTTCGCGTCCCATTTCATTTACCCAAATCATCGTGTGGCTTTTGGCGAAGCTATAGCATAAGTATGCCTTCCTTGTCTCTTTGCAAAGTTGAATCCTTGTTCGTCACCTTTTTGGGTTGAAAACATGGTTTTTGATTCCCCGGAATTGAATTTTTTTTGTCCTACTTTAATTTTCCGACATTGTTCAAATCATTTGTCGATCATATTGGGTGTTTATCTCCAACGTGTCATCTGTGGACTTGGTCACGATTGCAAAACCAATCTTGCCCCTTCCTAATCACATGGTGTAATTGAATTTTGTTGCTGGGACATCCTTTTCCTTTCTCAAGATGATTGCAATGCTTGGATGGGTGGAACCCTAGGGTTTCTCTATCATTCCCGCTCTATTTATTTGTATTCATGACTCTATGTTTTTTACAGGACTAATTATTCATGTAACATATTGGCCTCATTATCTTTCATGCTCATTTTTTGTTTTTTATATATCCTTTCATCGATCAAACTATGGGATACTTGTAGGCTGGGGACCCATCAACCCTCTGATTCATAGCTCAATTCAAAAGCATTTAACTATATAAAAAATAATATTATGTAATTTGTCCCTAAATTTATTTGACAACAAGTTTCTATATAATGTGCCTGACTATCTTAATAATGTTTATATGTATAATATGTGTGATTATCTTTAGGAAATTTATAATACAGAAAAGGATTTAAACGATAATGGATATCTTAATATATATAAAAAGTGTACAAAACATTTTTATTTCTAGTGAATTCTTATTTGATTAATGTTAATTTACCTCAATAAGCTACACTGACATTACCTAGTGAGCGTTAAGTATTAACTCTCTTACTTTGATTTTTTAAGGTCATATTATCCTCTCGACTTCAAACTATCCATTGAAAAAATTGTTCCCATCGATTTAAGGTGTATAAAGATTTTAAAAATTGTCAAGTAATTCAACAATCAGTGTGTTCATAGATATCGTGAAAACAATTTTGATTTGCAATCAATTATTTTGTGAATTTGGGATTCTAGCGTGACGAATAGTATTACAAAAAATTCAAATTCTTCTTTAAATGATTTACCATAATTCTAACTTTAGAAAAGGAGTTTTAATTCACCGAATGTGTCTTCTATGAAGAGATTCCTGCTGGAAAACATCAAATTATGGTAGGCTCTTTCCCAGCGACGCAATTCTGGTGGCCGTTTTACAACACTTTCTTTTACCACCTCTCTACGAACCCTATTTCTTCTTGTTACTGCACTTTAATTTTCCAATACTTACCCATAAATATTCCTACTAATGGTTTTTGGGAGTTACGGATTTTGGCATGAATGAGATTGATTTTTCAAATGTCAAATGTGCTTTTTTCTCAATTGTAAATAGTTGGACTGTTTCTTGTAGCATTAGACACCAACTTTAAAAGGCACGGAGATGAAAATATGAATTTTTCCCATTTTAATTGTTTTGTTTTATTCAATTTACCTGTATTAGGCCATTCTTCCACTAGACATGAACTTAAATGTTTGACCCAAAAAAGTATATATATAAAATTCATACATTTATGTTTATTGAGTTTTCATTAAAATTAGGTGTTTATAGGTTTTGTGCTAAGAATTAGGTTTGTTCTATTTATTCATGTAATTGAAAAGTATTCGTTGTTTGGAATTGTGAATTTTTAATATAGGGAGAGTCTTATATAATCTTTGAGCGATGCATAAATATACCACTTTTATGCTTAATATAATTGGGAATTGAAATTGAGCCATATGACACCTATGTCTTTTAACAAATTTATAATTCATTTTGTATTCTAACCAACGCCATATCTTTCTAATAATTAATAACCAAATTTATATAAAATTTGAATTTAATTCCATTTTTAAATTCAAGTGTCTTATTTAAAATATTAATAGGCAGAACAAAAATTGCTACATATTTTCAATTTTACTAATCAAACTATAACCTCTTTAATCAAATGAATAATATTTAATAAATATTTATATCATAATAATGGAAAAGATTATGCTTCTTGATAGTATAACATATGCAGAATTTTATTGTATACTCACAAAGTATTTAATAGAATGACTAGCAAAAATGTCTTCTCGTAGAACATGATAATATAAGTTTAAAGAAAACATGAGATTCTTGAAGAGGGATCGACACTTCCTTACCAAATGTAACGAAAAAAAGTCTAATCCAATAACTTATCCCTTGTTATCATTCTTCATGATTGTGCCGAATTCAGAAAAAAAAATGTGGTGTCAGAGAATTTCATTAGATAGATTCTCCCCAAACATCCAAGGCATAAAAATTTAATATAGAAAAATACACCTTCTTTTATGACATGTCAAGGGAGAATGTTATGCATCTATAATATAAATCAATATAAGGATCCTATAGGATCTTATGTTGTACTACACTGTTCATTCATCCCCATCCCACAACCTTAAAATAATTTAAGATAACATACATTTCACCACAAATTACAACTCCAACAAACTTAATATTGTTATCCTTGTAAGCGTAATTTGTAACTGATGTGCAATTTCTAGTTTATTTCATATCTATATTTAATTACGCAAAATATATCCTCCTGACAAGGGGACCAGGAGAATTTTCATTTTCATTTAAAGTGTCAAGCGTGTGAGGAAAATTTTCGTAGTGATTTCATGTCCCTTCATTCAAGGTACACAAGGATGACAGAAGGTGACACAGGGGGCAAATGATGAAGGATGTCACACATTTATTACTATTAGGGGGATGTTAATGTTCTTGTAATCTGGTTTTATTCCTCTATTGGAATTCGGGTTTAGGGGATTTTAATGTTTTTGTAATGCGAGTGTCGTTAGGGTTTATAACTCTTAAGGGGATGTTAATGTTCTTGTAATGTAAACGTCGCCAGGGTTTATAACTATTAAGGGGATGTTAATGTTCTTGTAATACTTGGTGTATTGGTAATGTAATTGTGTCGTCGGGTCTGTGTAGCATTGAATAAAGAGATTTTCTTCATGATAGCATGGTTTTTAATAGTAATATGGGGGAATATTTGGTTCACACTGAGCCTTGAGATCTCAATGATGTTAAATCTGAGGCTATGGAGGTGTTCGACCAAATGAGATTGTAATAGTAATTTAATATTCAAATTCACTTAAATCTAAATAAAATATGAAGAGTCGAGGGGATGGTAACCCTAAATTTCTTAATATTTGTGGCAGAGAGAATAAGAAGCCCTAAGATCCCTCAAACCCTAAAAAGTATGAACTCGAAAACCTTGACAAGAAGTTTACACATCAGACAGAGTGAGATGTTAGGAGGGTAATGAAGATCTAAAATTTCTTCTCCCACCGTCAAATATCATCGACCTGAACGAAGAACATCATCGAAGATATTTCTATGGAGTATTTTACTTATTTTCAGTTAAGGTTTTGAAGGGTTTTTTATTTTTGATAGGATAAGTTGTGTTTCTATTGAATGCAACGATTCTCCTTTTCTTTTAACTTTCCTCATTTACTATAATGACTCATTTGATTACACTACAACAAAGCTATCAAATATTGATTTTTTAAATTGATTTTGACATTTTTTCTCATGGTGAATTTTATTTATTTTTATTTTTAGGGTGATTTGAGTGTATGCAAAACCTTGAGCTTTACTCCAGATGCATGAGGATTTCCTGAATTTTCTCATTTCTTGAGTTAGGGGTGAAAATGATGGTGTCTGACAAAGTGAGATGTGTGGAGCTTGAATAAGAGGATAATGAAGATCTTGAATTTTTCCTGCCACCACCGAATATCATCAGGATGGACAAAGAAGATGGTGATTCACACCACTACCATGTACATCAGAAGATGGATTACATTTAATTATATTCTCATAGTCTGGTTAGATGCCCTCTGCTAGTTTCTTTAGAATATCTTCATTCATTCTCTAGTTACAGTGAGGTTTAATCCCATCATAGTAAATTAACCTGGAAGTGTATCTCATCTCTTCAAATTCATTAACCTAGTGGCTGATAACCTATATAAAAATAATAAAATATGTCTAAACAGGTGTCAAATTTAATACCACATTGTGGCCTTTGTTGCAACCATTGAAGTAAAAGAGAATATGTTCACTATCCTGTATAAATCAGAAACATGTTCCTTGCATAACATGTCATAAATAATGCCTAGCATCAACTAGAGTGTATGGGATAACATAAATAACATAGCATAAATAATATTATGCGGCCGCTATCCCTTATAACATGGAATAAATAATGGCCATCGGCTGCTAGCCCTTATAAAACAAAAGCATGTTGTGTACATAAAAAATCATAAATAATGCCTGGTGGATGCTAACCCATATAATGGATTCCAGTATTTGATTTTCTAGATTCCTATATATGGGAATTTGGAGTACATATAATTCCAATATAGGTGATTTTTGATTCCAATATATGTGATTCTAGATTCTGATACATGCAATTTTGGAATCCAATATGTGTGATTTTGGAATCCGATATGTGTAATTTTAAAGGGTAGATAATTCCAATATTTGACATTTTGGAATCCAAAAATAGCAATATTGGATTCTGATATTGGCTATATTTTTTAGCTACTAGGATTGCAATAAGTCCCAATTTAGTGAAATAAGCATTCATGGTTCAACACACTTTTGATTCTTTTGGCACGCTTCTACTACACATCTACACATTCTACTACAGTATTAGCCTCTCTGGATTTATATCAAGTACACATCTCTATCTACTTTATGTTACCAAGCTTTTCACTCACCAACATAAAGTGGGGGAAAATGTAGTCACACAATCAAGCACTTGCTATTACATTCTTATCACGAAGTATGTTATTTTTATATATGGATCTCATGTAATGAAAGTATTCACTAATGGTTCGTCCCCTAGTCCTATCATTAGTTAGTTAGTCATTATTGTCATTTTTCTCACATAGTCGTCAGTTGTGTGCACATTTATTCTCATCTCTTAGAGGGTCCTAGCTATTGTTATTTGGTCATTTGTGATCTTTACTCTCTAGCTAGGGTTCTTAGAAAGGTTCTGGGGTGACTGTCAGCGCCCCAGACCTCTTTTTGGGCACCCCAATCTCAGTTTCACTTTAATCACATTTAAAATTTTGAGGTCATTCTTTACGGTTTTATGGTCTCATTCCCCTAGGTGCTAGTCATCATGTCAGGTCATTAGTGTTGCAATTTGAACAAAATATCCCTATATAAAAATACCATACTCATTACCGTATGGGAGGACATTCTACTATCAAGAGCTAGCTATCTGCTAAGGAAAAGGACAACATTTGGGCATCTTCTACATATACATCACACAAGAATTGGGGGAAAGGGTTGTATTCATTCTATTCCATCCACCATTTTACATCTTACATCTAGTTATTGCCCCTACTTCCTCATCATTGACGCTAGGGAACCCTAGGCACATAATTTCACACACAAGCACATAGAACTACATCAGGTCTGGAATGTAGTGCAACCCTTAGTCTTAAGTCCACCATTATGGTATTTAAGGTCAGTACGAACCCTTCATTTGCATCTTTATTTTTTTAGGAATTTGATGGTTTGTATGGGATTTTATAAGTAGATCTTCATCACATAACTATAACGACACAAGCGAGGATATTACGACAACCAAGTAACCAAGAAAAAGGTACTGCAAAGACCTTGCGACACTTTAGGAATCAGATCATGAGCTTCTATGTAGTTCAGAGCACCCAAATTACAAACCAAGGTGCCCACAAGCACCCCAGTCCTCTCATAGGCATCTAGTCCAGAAAAATCTTCATTCGCTGCAATTTCGTGGGTAGCACCATTAGTCCCTGTCATGTCCGCACAACATCCTATCTAATCCTACACAAAATGAGGTAAGTTAAGTTTAGGTTAGTACCATATCCATCCTCATTTACATTATTCCATTTCATTTAAAATATCAAATAAAATTAATTAGTATTTACATTTCATTTATATTAGTCATTTTTGTTACTAGTATAGATTAACTTATAATTTTCAAAAATTTAGTTAATCACCATACAAGCAACGAAGATTTCATTTCACCATCCTCTATTTAGATTTTTTACCACTACTTATAGTATTATTACAGTATTAGTATTTTGGTTCTAAACATGGATTTTGTCTTAGAGTTGAATGCATTAACAATCAAAATTGAAATTGGATTTTTTAATTTAAGGCATGAGAACTTTAATTTTTTGTATATTTTGGTTTATTTTGTATGTGTAGACAAAAATCACGCAATTGGGTACATTTCAAAGTCCTAAAAGCATACTTAGATTCATATAATTCATAAATGATAAAACTAGTAATTAACAACAATCTTTTTCCTCTTTGTTTTTTCTTTGGTCTTCTTTCCATTCTTTTACACCCTACAACGCAGTAAGAGCTTCACTTGTTTATATTTTATGATTTCAGACACTAGTGCCTAAACATGACACCGGTGCCCAGACAGGATGCCAGGTCCCATGTGCCCTCACCATTCTGTGTGCCCCTGACCCTTTCATATCTTACTCACTTCTTTTGGATCTCTTTTATCTTTTGGGAATCTTATTTTCTTATGGGTCATCCTTCTAGTTATCAATTATGAAATTCAACCTAGGGAATCATATAAAAACAAAGCTATGTGACCAAAATAAGGGACCAATCACTAAGCATCTATTATCATCACCTAAGGTTGCATCCAAAATCATCCTTCTAGCTTTCATTCAAGGGACAAGGGACTACATTTTATGTATACAATTGATAAGAAGGGGAAGTTAATTTTTCCATCCACACATCTAGCTTTCACCTGTTATCACGTGCACTTGCACAAGGTCTTCCTAAGGCATGATTATATAACATACACACATTAACTACATGGAATATGAGATGTAGTATAATGATCAGTCATAAGTTCACTCAGTTGGGTGACCACCGGGGTCAGTATGACTCCCCATATTGCATCTTTTATTTTTGGGATTTGATGTAGTTTGAGGGTTTTACATGTCAACATAGCTTTGTAGGTTACATGTGAATTCTACAATCAAGGTGTGACAAATAGATGAATAACTGTGAAAATATTATGACACCAAAAGAATAAGTTTTTGAGCCCCTACACGGTCACAAGTTCCCAATAAAGGTATCTGGTGCCTAGGCATCCTCATCCAAATCCAGGTGCCCTAGTCCCTCTTTGTCTGATAGCTCAAGATTTTATAGTGCATAGTGGTGATGGTATGCCCTTCTTGTTCATCAGTATTCCTATTTAGATTAGTTACAAGGATAAAAAAAATGAGCTAAGTCATTATTTCCCTCTCTCACACTTAGGGTTTCATATTTATCTAGCTTATTTCTTGTGTAAAATCTATATTTTAGCATTTATTTAGCATACATGACTTTGCAATTAGGTTTTATGCAAAGTTCTAGTTTCGTTAAATCATTTGGTGAACCTGAAATTTAAACCCTGTTAGATCATCACTTCCTCCTACTTTCATCATCCTAGGATCCTCTCACTATGGATATCTCCATTCTTGATTTCTTGCAAGCTAATATTGATTGTAACGCTAAAATCAATTCTCTCTTGGTTAATACTCGTATTCCTTCCAATACTCATTCGGGCCTTGTATATCATTTATTTTTAGCTACATTTTTTTAACAACTTACTTTTCCATCTGATGTAGCTACTTATCTTTCTATTAATGACAACGATCCTCCCCTATATATACCGGCTTACATCAATAATATGGGTATCAAGCAAACAATAGTTGATAATGGATTTGAGCTCAATGTTTTTACTTTATCACTCCTTCAAAACATTGGCCTTTCCTAAACATATTTTAACCCATCATCCATTCTCTTCATGCATATGATTCTTATACATGTATGTGCATAGAAACTATCACTTTACCTCTTACAGTTGAGCCAAAAACTATTCCTACGGTATTCTTTGTTATCAATACGATTGTTCAGTATAATTTCTTAAGTGGTAGGCCTTGGCTTCATGTTATGTAGGTAGTTCCTTCTACAATTCATTGGTGTGCTAAATCCCTACATGATGAATTTGAACATACTATCATTGTTGATTGTGACCCATTCAAATATTTTCTCCTAGACCTAATCATTTCATCACCTACTCTAAATTCTGCTACTTTGGTACATCCCACTGATGATTATCAACTCATAGATCATCTTGCATCCACTATCAACTTGCCTCTTCTTGAAAAAACTATTTATGCATTAGACATCGTACCATCCACCTCATCTTCCCACATCCACTCTACATCGACATTACCTCCTTTTACATGCACTCTTTTCATAAATAACTCTTATTGAAAACACATTCCATCTGATCCTACCTAATCTGATATTGTTTGCACACATGATGTTTTACTTAATCTAGGATTCACACTCGATGATCTCCTCCCTTCACCTCATTCTCCTCACCTCTATCACTGATATGTTTACATCATTATTGCTTATGGCCTCTGCTTATTCCATCTATCATTATTTTTTACACACACTTCTCGTAGTTCTCCACTTACACTTAGGAAGTCTTGGCTTGACTACATTGGTGGAAATTTGGATCATAATCATATTGATATCACATTTCCCATGCCTTTTAGAAATGTTTATATTTGTAATGATTCATTTCTCATCTATACACAAAATCTTACTCACTAGTATGCACATGGTTTTCCACTACCACCTTTCACTAATGAAGAATACATAATGGTTATGTACAATTTATGTCATAATGGCACTTTATATGATCAATCCCACAATATTTCTTATCATGTCTCTAACGCTTCTATGTTTTACTTTGACCATGAAAATTATGATCTCTTAGATGATGTTACTTGATTCTTCTCTACATCATACACTTAGGGGACATCATGCTCATTCTTCCCCCTCCTAGCATCATCAGGTTTCTCTCCTTTTTACTATTATGATTCATACTTTATACTTACTATTTCTCATCATCCATCTTATACAAAGTGATAAACTTTGTATCATCACTACCCTATGACACATTCTTGTGCTAAGTTTCACACTTGACTGTTGAGGGCATACTACATCCATGAACCTCACCTCACTCACACTCTCTACACTCTATGCTTCATTGATCATGTCTGTAATGAAAGTAAATATTGTTCATTAAATGTGAAAAAAAAAAAAAAAAAAAATCTCCTTTAATCTAGTCTTTTAAAAAAAAACCTCAAATAGAGCAATGGATGGAAATAAGGAGAGAATTTGATACCTGCACTTACCTACAAATTACAAAAGTCCTTTTTTGATGTGTTGGATTTTCTCTTAATTGATTTTTGATTTCTTGATGAAGATGATGGATGGATGATATATTGGATTGAATTAATGGATTTATTGAGTGATTGAAGATAAAATGGGTGTGTTGTGACGTTACAAGATTTTCCAACACACTCTCATGGAGGAGGAGAGTTCAATTTATAACTAAAGAGTGGAGGATTCAATGGCTAAGATGAAGCCATGTTGGATTTAGATAAAGGGTGGAGCATGCATGTGAGGATAGAAAGATCCAAAATTGGAGAATTCTAGAAATTAGAAGAAGCATTCATTGAATTAAAAATCCAATGAAGGAAGGGAGATAAATTTGAATTTTTAAATATGAAAGAGGTAAATTTAGAGAGGCTTCTAGAAATAGAAGCCTCTAGATTTAGAGGTGAGGATATGATTATGATCAAAATTAGATTACGTTAAATAAATTTTATTAGAAGTGGGATTACATGGAAAGTCTAGGTGTAGGGATGCGTAAAGTAAGTGGGTAGGTAGATGTAGGATTATTAAATTTCTAGAAAATGTTAATAGGGATTATAAGATAATAGGATATTATAATGAAATAAAAGTGATTAATGATAAGATGGGATAAATGATAAATGATGAAAAGGGGAAATATGGAATATTAGATAAATGATAAAGGGTAAATGTGATAAATGGATTAATAATAATTAATCTCATGATTAATTATTATATGGATAGTGATGATGTTGTTTCTGGGGTAGATTAATTGTAATTGAATGTCAAAATTTTAGATTTCTACATGTTGCCCCTCTTTGAATGGTTAATGCATAGCAATGACCATTTAAAGGATGAAAATAAAATATGTTAGGATGGTGATATGATTCCCCCTCAAGGGGTTAGGTTGGGAGGAATGATGTGGGTAACCACTCGACAAGAGCAGAGGCCCAAGTTATTAGATGAGAGAGGATTAGATGATGAGAATATTTGAGGATTCTAAGGATTATGATTAGAGGATTAGAATATTTGAGGATTTAGAGGATTAGGGGTAGATGATTAGAAGATATGAGATTTGAGGATTAGTAGATATTGGATTTCTGAGTATAGGTTGCCCCATTCAATGATGTATGACAAGGTTGAATATTTTGGATTAGAAGATTCCCCTAGTCAAGGGGTTAGGTTTTACGGATTTTGGATTATAGGATGTCCCAGCTTGGGAGTTACGGAGATTCAGGATGTAGATTTGAGGATGCTAGATATGAAGATGTTATATTTGAGGATGTTGGAGTTGAGGATTTTACTTTTGAAGTTTTTATTTATTGTATAGGAGGATAGGGTATAAGATGTTGGATTTGGAGGATTAAAATAATGAGCATTTTTGGATGAGAAAATAAGCATTGATTTTTGGATCGACGTGGATGATAGGATATTAATGAGGAGAGGATTTACATTATGATTGATGAAGTGATAAGAAATAAATTTTGAGTTTGATTAATGAGAGGATGTTAGAAGATGCCCTAGCCAGGGGGTGGGTATTTTGGATGCTAGAAGCGAGAGGATAAGTTATGGATGGGGATATTGATTTATTGATAAAGGATGGAGGGTGAGGGGATTAGAGAGTTAGCTAGATGATGATGAGGATTAGGTGTGGTTATGATAAGGATAAAATATGATGATAGAAGGGGGTGTGCTACTATAAAAATCCCACTATTATTATCAATATAAATTGTGATGGATGTGGCATAACGAAAAATGGATCAAGGTATAAAGATTGTGATGACTAAATTCCCATATTTCCTTGTCCTCATATCATTGGACAGATTAATATAAAAAATATGGTCCTCATATCATTGGACTGTGAAAAATAAAATGAAAAAAAAGCGGCCTCATATCATTGACCTAAATGTAAATGCAAACAAGCAATCAAATACACACAAAAAGCACACACATTGCATTTTTGTATATATATTTTTGGATTCTTTGAATGTTTTGATTTTTAGATGTTTGGATTTTGGATGTTGATATTTTTACATTGGGATGGGAGGAATGGTTGAGATGAGGTGAGATGAAAGGATTCATTATGGGATATCTCATGAAGGGATGTAAGGTGGGATTAAAATTTATCCTATAAGTCCCAAAGTGTGTTTGGGTAGGAGGAAATAGAAGGATTGAGGGAAATTGGATAGGTTAGATAAGATAGGGATGGGTTGATTGGTTAGGATTAGATGGGATGTGGGATGTGAGATAGATAGTAAGAGGGATGTGGGATAGGATAAGATGGGGAATATGGAAGATGACAAGATATGCCCTCAGGTATAGGGGGATGGATTGAGGGATATATGTGGTGTGTCCCCAAGTACAAAGTAGGGTGGCTTGTGTGAATGAATGGATGGGTTAACTTTTCCCCTAGGTGTAGGGTAAGATGGGAGTCGAGGGGTATCTAAAATGGATAATTTCCCCAATGGATGGTAGTAAGGCTTCCCCTAAACATGATGATGACAGTTTGAAAGGGATGCGAGGAGGATTGGATGAAAAGGAAAACATCTTCATTTTCCCATGGATGTTTGATCCAAGGGAAAAAGGATTTAGATGTGATAGATGGAAGGAAAATTAAATCGGTGATGAAAAAAATATGAGCCTTACAACACATGTTGTAAGGCAAGAGTTGGACTAAAACAATAGTGTGACCAAGGTCTTAAACAATACCTAGAAAGATGCAAGCCCTATTTCTCTGCGAGATTAAAGTGTTAGTGATTATGATGGATAATTACCACTTGGAGTGAAAAATTAATGGGTAATATGTGAAGAAAAACTAGTTAATGTGTAGGGAATGATTAAGTCAAATAGGTGGATGGAGGGTGAATTAAAGGCTAAGTCGTGCATTGCTCTGCTGTTAGTTAGGAATTCAAATTCGTCATGAAGATGCATCTGATTTTTGTCTCAACATTACTATAATGTTAGCTAGGACTCCATATCCTTGGTAGAGATGATGGAAACACCCCTAGAGAGAGTCTTGAGGTGGATTTTATCTGATATATTTTTTAATTTTGATATGATTTTTCAATCTCTTTCTTTTTAATATTTGATTTTTTTTTGTATAAAGAGGTTCTACTCTCTTAATAACTCTCAAGGGGTTAAGAATCACTAGTGGCTTAATGGGGGGTGGAAATGAGTGTAGTGTGGGGATGAAATTGGCTAGAGTGTCAACAAACACACCCAAGGGTATTCACCACAAGTTGATTAAGTGTATTAAAGTGTGTGGATCTCTAGGAGGACAATTGTTCTTGAATTTTAGAGGTAATTATAGACCAAATTCACATGGTTGTAGTAGGTACTATTGTATTACAACATGTGTGATTAATTTGATTGAGTGTTCAAATGAATTATATGAAAATGGACTTGGATGTTGGATGGAAGGAGGATGTGGGATGAAAATAACATTCATACACAAGTAACAAATTATGTGTTCAATCCATTTTAGGTGTTTGGTATCTATAGGGGGTTAAATGATTTGTTAATAGATTGAGTTGTTGGGATGGTAGTATCAATAAGAGGAGTGGTAGAAATGGGTTGTGATGGAGTAGTGGTAGGGGCATTGTTAGTCATAGGTTCATATCCTAAGCCTAAACAACCTATATTATTAGGAAGGGAGATGGGTTCACAAATGCCTTGTTCATGGATTTATAAGCCTTTGTATCGATGTTTCACATTAGAGAACATATTTTTGGCTATATGATATGAATTGGATGGGAAATATGGTGCCATGTTTTCATCATGAGACTGAGGGGTTGTAATTTTATCATCTGCTAGGATTTTGAACTTAAGAAAGGATGGGAGGTGAAATGTGTTTTGGTTTTTGGTTGGTGAGGGATGTTTTGGATGCATGATGAATTTTAGGTGGATGAAGGTGTTTGGATTTAAAGTGGGGTTTGGATGATGGAAGATAATTAGGGATATGATTGGGATGGAAATGTTGTGGATAGAGAGGTAAAAGGATAAAAATTCCTTGGTTAATGAGGTTTTGGACATAAGAACTAAATTGCATACAACAATTGGTCGAATGTCCATGGGTGTGATGGAAGTCATAATAGTAGTGTTACCGATACAAAGATGGATTGAAAAGGTTTTTATCATGTGATTTGATGGGGGGATGGCTGATCATGTTGAAGGTTTTTAGGATATGGAAGATGGTGGTCAAGGATTCTCCTAAAGGAGTGAAGTGGCTTGGGTGAAATAGTTTTGGGGGAGTAGGAAGTAAAGGTTCAAGATTGAGTGGATTATGAGATTTTTTGGTTGATTTGGATTTATGAGTAGGATTAGATTGTTGTGGCTAATCAGATGAATGGGATGGATTAGGCTTGAGGGCCAAAGTGGATGGTTTGGTCTTGGAGGCCGAAGTAGATTTGGTTGATTTTGGATTGGTCAAAGTATGTTCTTTTGAGGTAGATGATTTTGGATTAAGATTAGATTGTTTGGGATTAATAGATGTAGATGAAGGGGATGAGTTAAATTTAGATTAAGGGTATGAGAGTGATATGGGGGTTACCATAGATTTGGGTGATGTTGGGGATGACGGATATTTGGGATATGGGTGTGGTGTAGGAACAACATTAGATTTGATCGATTTAGGGGATGAAGTAGATTTTGGTGGCATATGAGCCTCATTAAATTGGGTAGGAGATGGGGTGGGGAGAGGATTGGGATTGGATTTATTAGGTTTAGGATAATTTGACTTAGGAGTCGCGTTAGATGTTGTAGGATTGGGTGATTGTGGAATTGAAATAGGATTGGAGGATAGGATAGTATTAGGTTTACATGATGAAGGGGGTAAGATAGGATTAACTGTAGATGAAGAGGATGAGGGTTGAGTAGGAGCCAAATTATATTATTTAGCATTGGGTGACTTAGGAGTCATGGTGGATGAAATATTTTTGACAGGATTGGGCTTAGGTGATGGAGGGGATGAAATAGGATTAGAGGCTGAATTTGATGGTGGATTAGGGGATGTGGGACTACCTAGGAGAAATTCCATATGATCGTATTGGGATGATGAAGATGGCGAGGATGGAGGACTAAGATGAGATGTGTGGGATAGTAATTTTGGGTTAAGTTATTGGGATTGGTGTGGATATGTGAATGGGACTCGATTGTAGGTTTTATGATGAGGATTTAGGAGTTGATATTTTGGATGGTGGTGAATTATCCACATGATGTTTGATGGGAGGAAGGTTTATTTCATGATGATCCATAGGGGATTTAGAGGCTGGGGTTTGGGATGGTTGTGTGGGATTGGGTTTGGTGACTAGATTAGTAAGGACATAAAGGAGGTCATTTTGGTCTAGGTCAAAGTTAGTGATGTGGTCAAATTCGATGTAATTGGCTTGTGGGGATAGTATTTTATGTTAATTAGGTTGGGGTCTGGATTGGGATGATTCAAGTTTGTGAAGGATGAATTCAATGGGGTGAGAATTAGATATCTTAGGAAGGGAAAATTTTGGATTGGGTTGGTTGGGAGATGATGGTTACGGGGGTGATTAGTTGATTCAAGATTGAAGATTGAAGATTGAAGATTGAATATTGAATATTGAAGATTGAAGATCAAATATATTTTGGTTGAGTAGTTGGATGGTTTTTAGGAGGTTAGGATTAACATGGGATGGTTATTTTGGATTGAGGGGGGAGGATTGGTTAACGTAGGATGTTAGGTTTGAAATTTATTTTTTAATGTGTTGGATAGTGTGTGGGAATTCATGGTCAAATAAATATGGTTGAGTTTTATGGGTGAGGGATGATGGGATAGCTTGGTTGGTGGATTTAACAAAGAGGTAGGGGGTTAGATGTTGGTTTGGAGGAAATAGGGATTGAGGATCAAAGGCCATGGTTTGATAGGATGTTCAGGTGATTGGTTTTGGATTAGGATTGATAGTAATGGGATTAGGATTTAAATTCTATAATTAATGATGATTAATTATGATGATGTTTAATTGATTAAATTTTAAAGTAACGGGATGGTTATGGGTGTTCACAAACAACAAACATGCAACACACACCCATAGCCCGCTTTCAATACCACACAATAATGATGGTTCCACAATTTTCTGTCCACCTATGTGTTAATGCGGGGTCAGCTAGCGAGTGATCTTGGGGAGTGTGGCCTTCTTGCAGTATAGCTCAATATGTGTAGACACCAAATCACACACTTACTACTATTTACTATACCGCCAAGTATGTTGTTTTATTTATGGATCTTGCATAAGAAAAGTATTCATTGGTGACCCATTCCCTAGTCCAAATGTTGGTATTGATTATTTCTATTGATTTATCTTTCACACTTGTCACTCACACACCCAATTTTGTTCCAATTACAGGGATCCCTATTAGTCATTCTCCACTCATTTTTTGTCATTTATATCTAGAAACTAGTGCCTAGGTACTCCTGTCCATCCTCGACACTCATGCCCTCTTTATGTTTGATCTTATTTTTGACATTTGAGGTTGGTATTATTGGTTTTCCTTGTCATATTCCGAGGTACTAATCACTATGTCGGTTCATTTGTTTTGAAATTCAAGTAAGATATCACTATATAAACATAACATACATACCTTTATAATGGCTGGAAATTCTTATCAAGGGCTATCTATCTACATATCTCAAGGGACTACATTTTGGAACATTATTCCACATACACACTACCTAGGAAGGTGAGTTTATTCTATTCCATCCACACATTTGCATTTTATCTAGCTACTGTCGGCTATCTTGGCGTCATTAGCACAAGGGAGACCTAGGAGAACTATTGCACACACAAGCACATAGAACTACCTTGGGTATGATATGTAGTGTAGTGCCTAGTTGTAATTTCACCATTGTGACAACTTAGGACAGTACGAACCCTCATTTTGGATCTTTCCTTTTTAGGTTTTGATTTTTTTAGGGTTTTGTAGGAGGATATTCATGTACATGTTTATAAGTACCTCTGCGATCCAAGTGAGACATACAAGTGACCAAATGAAATTTTTTTGAAACCCTAATGACAGTATTGAAACTAGGTTTTGAAACTAGGCATCCAAAAGTGCCCCTATTATTTCCTAGGCACCCGTGTCTAGGAATTTCTACCCTTACATTTTTTGACGTTCATTGCGATGGTCTATATTTCTGATTCATCAGAATCTTGAGTTCAGAAATACTTCGAGTTAAAAGAAATTGAGGTAAGTACCCAATATCTTACATGTGCTTGTATAATCTATTCAAATAAAATTGTCTAGCGCTTTTATTTCATTGTATATCAGTTATAACAAATCTTTGCATTTAGATTTTAATAAAATAGTCATATTTTATTAAATCATTTTGGTGAACCTGTAGCTTAGAACTTCTTACCCTAGGATCCACTAAAATGTAAATGGCTAAGAATATATTTTCTCCTCCTAGGCTAGTCATGCCTCATGTGAGCATTAATCCTATTTATGATGAAGAAACCGTAGTTGAAATTAGCTCTCTATATCGCAACACTATTCTTCTAGATGATACTCAAAGGAAATTGTTAGCTCATAAATGTAATGTTCCTACCAGCTTTGATCATTATACTATTAGAATTGTATCTGACTTGAAAAGCTTCTCTAGTTGTATACCTTGTTATTCAGTTAACCATACTCCATGTTCTTCTATTTCTAATGAGAATTTAGATGATTTTATTATCATTTGTATGTTTAATGGATAAGTGCAGGAAGTTGATGGAAAAATATAGGGTCATCCGTGGACATCATATTGCAAAAAATAGTGAAATCTCAACTTGTAGGGATTATTAGCTATACGCGCACTCTAAATTAGAAAAATTTATATAAATATGAATCGTAGCATTTGGAATCTAGTTTCTAAAATACTATTTTTTTAAAAAAAATGGACAAGTTTAGCTATATTAAACACTTAAAATTATATGAATTAGTTTTTTTTTTTTAAACTTATAAGATTGTAGTCTGTTTGCCCGCATTTTGGATGACCAAATCTTGTTATTTTTTTTTCCTTTGGTGAAACGTTAGATGTATTTTTCTATCTTGGGATGGATTTTATTTTGTATTTTTTTTAGCAATGTTTTTTTTATTATGATTTTTTCCATGAAAGTGGTTTGAAAATATTTACAAAACGGAGCGCTTTTCGTTTTCCCGCCATAACTATATCGAAATCAAATATTATTTTTTAACGTGTATAGAATTTGTCCACGCTTGGGATGGTATAATTTTTATCATATTTTGATAAGCAAAACAAAAGTTACAGTCTTAAAGGTAGACATGAACATTCACGGGAAAAAATTTCTTAAATACCTATTGTTAGTAAAAAAATATAAAATGATATTTATCTTATTCTATTCACTTTAAAAACAATATTTCTACGAAGCTAAGAGTCTCCCCTACGCAATGGCACCATTTTTATGAAATGTTTTCAGTTTTTTAGCATGGTTCAAGTCTTTGGAAGAGCAGATTTGAGGTTTTTTGACCTTTTACACTTCATAATGACCTTCCATAGCTTTGGTTGGAGAAAAACAAAGATTTTCCGAGGCTTAGGTTCGGCAGATAGATCCGCAATCACAGTTTTTTTAACACAAACGACGAGCACACTTTATAAACCACAATCACGGTTTATAAAGCACACTCACGGTTCATAAATAATATTTACACACATCCCAATGTATGAATTACCATGTGATTTTTACTCTCTGACCTTACCGTACAACTTATTGCGAAATTCTATCTTTTTCTGCACGTTTTTCTTATCACCAGAAGAAAAACATCATGGGAGACAAAAAATGAAGTCATTAAGTAAAAAAAACCAAATGAATTAGAGGCCAGCAAAATTTAAAATGTTGAGCAAATGCAGAAACTTCGTGAATCAAGAAGAGGTTCATCTTCAATCCCAACTATTGTAAGCAATGAAGAACTAGGTAATGTTTCTACTGTCAATGTTGAAGTTGAATTAAATACTCGTGACGAAGAAGTTTTTACTGTCAATGTTGAAGAAGAATTAAATACTCATGATGTAGAAAATGTTAAAATTGAAGGAGACGATGAAAATGTGAATAAGAAAATTCATGTTAAAATTGTAGACAAGCAAAATTTGACAAAAACACCTCCTAGGATTTTATGTAATAAACCTAATTTTTTATTGACATTGATGAAAACATTTTGAAAGCAATGTCTGACAAACTTTCTGAATGAAAAATCAGAAGAAAATACACTGAAATTTGGGATAATCAATTTGAAATTTTAAATGATTCCCAAAGATGTCAGTTGTTGGTTAGTTTGATGAAATTGATTAAAATGAAACCTACATTAAACACCTTAGGATTAACAACATCTAATATATGTGGTTAAACCTCTACAATTGTTGAAAATCTTCATGATGCATATCACAATGTTGGTGTCAAGAGACGCACTAGGGATAGTAATATTGTGTGTCATGTACTTGCTACTAGTGTTGTAAGTGAATCAATAAAAAATAACGTTTGATTACGCAAACAAGTCGAATGTTGTAATTAATTGAAAAAACTCAAATGAAAGTAATTGAAAGACGTAATATTCTTCAATCACTTAATAATGCCAATTTTTGGGCATTTTCTGCTAGAGCACCATGTAAGGACAAAAATAATTCTGATACTATAAGAGAAGTTGTTATTAAATTTTGGCATGATAACACTAGAGTTTCACCTAATACAAGAGATGCTATAAAACAGAGAGTTGGTTCTACTAATCGTGAACACATCCAAAGCATTTCTTAGATATGAATCAAACTCAATTTTTTTGTAAGTTTCAACAAAATAATCTAGAAATTAAAATTAGTCAATGTTTTTTTTAAATGTTGAAACCATTCTATGTGAAAATCAACCACACTCGCACCACTTGTTATAGGCAACATGTTGAATTTGCGATGCATTATGCTAAATTTTTACGTATTCGTTCTAATTTTCATTGTGAAACTATGTTATCGGAATGTGGTGTTCAAGTTGCACCAATATCTTCCAAGGATTTCATTCCTACTATATTTTGTGAAAAATAAGTTGGACAATTTTTTTATAGTCAGGATTATTTAGATGGAAGTTGTAGTACATGCGGCGGATTACCTAAATTGGAAAGTTGCATCCATGAGAAAATTGAAGGTACAATAGGACATAATTTAGTTGAGTTTGATAAATATAAATCAGTTGCATACCAGTTGAAACATGGAAAAGAATCTAAACGGTGTGAGCTAGTTACAGAACAAATGCCCATTTTCCAATTTTTGAGAAAATTTAAGGATGAAATTATTTATGAGTATGCGAGGCATACACATAGAGCTCGATGGTTGGATGAACAATTCAAGCTATGCAAAGACACATTTCCTATTAGTACTATTATTTCAGTGGTTAATTTTGTAGAGAATTACACATTGTAATCACAAATGGAGGTTCAATCACAATATTACAACTCAGTACAACTTGCCATTTTTGTGCATATAGCATTTCTATATTCTCCTGATAGTACAGAGAATGATCAATTTTTTTAAGAGAGTACCACTTTTATATCAGTGATGATCGTACTCATTCTACTGGATTTGTGCAAGGGTGTTTCCAGTTATTTTATGGAAACTTTTTTGACAGGGACATCCACTTCAAACAACATTATATATGGTCAGATAATTACACGTCTCAGTTTAAGAATGCATGAATATTTTATTGGATGAGCAGAATGCACATCAAGATGGGTGTGCAACATATTTAGATTTTCACTAACGCTGGACATGGAAAAGGAGAGCATGACGGTGCAGGGGCATGTGTGAAAAGAGATCTTGCAAGAGAAGATTTGAAGTACAAAGATGGTGATAAATTAAAAGATGCAAAGAGCATAGTGGAATGGTGTACTGACAACATGGCCCGAGATTCTCAAGAAAATTCCACAGTTTGCAGATATTTTTAGTTGATACAGGAACAACATATTGCTAACTACGAGGATTGTATAACACTCAATGGGTCCAGTGATATGCACTCATTTTGTAGCTCAGACGCTACTTCATGGGCTGTATGGACAAGAAAGTTGACATGTTTTTGTGCATCTTGTATCGAATTTGTCACTGCTGAGTGTGATTCACAAGAATGGGTGGAAGGATGGATTTGTAGGCCTCTAACTCTGCTTCCTAATTATCAACCTCTAAAAGCATTACGACTTGTTTCTGCAGATGAAGTTACAACATCTAAGGACTTTGATGAAATTTCAATTTTGGTGTGACAATGTATTTATGGTTATTTATTTAATTTTTGTATTGAGTTATGTCCATAGAAATTTTAATATGTAATTTAAATTTGAGTTGTTTAACCAAGTTGTTTTTTTGTAGGACATGTGTTTGTAGTAATTGTGATAGAAGACAATGAAGAAGGAACAAACTATTTATTATGTTGTTGCATCGAGGAAAGAAAGAATTTGACTTCTCCTATTATAGATGGAAAATATATTGAGTATCCTACTGGGTCAGTAATAGTTACTGGAACTTGGCTTTGACGGTATCCATTAAAAAACTCTGTTTGGGTGTTTGAAGACTTTGAGACACATAGGAAAATACTCTTATATTTGCATCTAGTTCTAGTGACAAATATTCATCTGTATAGATATCGAGGAAGGCCTAATAACAAGATTATTTGGAAGGTTCGAGAGTCAGATCATGAAGCAATCTTGTCTGCTATTCAGAGTAGATCTGATCCTGATGGTTCATTGGAATGAATTTACAATGCTCATGTCTGGTATATATAATTTCTTTTCAATATATATATATATATATATATATATATATATATATATATATATTTGTTAGTTTAAAGATCTAGATTTAAGTTTGAATATATATTTTATTTTAAATTTGTGTATTTTGTACATATATAGATAGTATATGGTTTTGATTTGAAACTTAAATTTCTTTGACTAACACTTTTATGTTTAGGTTGGTGGTGCCAGAAAAGCTTCCACCTTCACGTGGTTGGCATTGTTAGTAGATAGTTTTAAATTCTTGAAGCTAAGAGAAGCTTTCATTGTTTGAAAAAGTTGTAAATTTTGAAAATGTTGTAAATTTTGAAAAAACTGTAAATTTTGAAAATGTTGTAAATTTTGAAAAATTTGTAAATTTTGAAAAAGTTGTAAATTTTGAAAAAGTTGTACATTTTGAAAATGTTGTAAATTTTGAAAAAATTGTAAATTTTGAAAAAGTTGTAAATTTTGAAAATGTTGTAAATTTTGAAAATGTTGTAAATTTTGAAAAAGTTGTAAATTTTGAAAAAGTTGTAAATTTTGAAAATGTTGTAAATTTTGAAAAAGTTATAAATTTTGAAAAAGTTGTAAATTTTGAAAAAGTTGTAAATTTTGAAAATGTTGTAAATTTTGAAAATGTTATAAATTTTGAAAAAGTTGTAAATTTTGAAAAAGTTGTAAATTTTGAAAATGTTCTAAAATTTGAAAACGACTCCTCCCCAAGTGTTTACAAGACCATACCTACGCGTGTGCACCGATATGGGAAGGAAAAATCTGAGAGAGGATATTGTAGAGGGTCCCTACACCGAGGTGTCGGATCAGACGAGACGTCTCTAGGTGTCATGGAGTCCGAGTAGTCACCTATCGAAGTTGAACAATATTTTGGTCTCAGGGCTCTTAATGGACTACGCCTGAATGAAGTAGCCCAGAAGCAATGACCTTGTTGCACATCAAAAAATTTCCTCCTCTAGCGTTCACCTAGCCACCTAGATGTGTCGGCATAGTCGGTTCAGTGCCATGACCCACCGTTTGCAAAATATAGGGTTTAACAACCAATCACTGGCTCTAACTGCACTATTTCACACATTTTCAAACAATAGGGCAGCGAGAGCACCAAAATGAGAAGGAAAAAACTGAGAGAGGCTTTTGTAGAGGGTCCCTATGCTGAGGTGTCGGACTAGATGAGTTATCTCTAGGTGCCACGGAGTCCGAGTAGTCACCCGTCGAAGTTGAACGATATTTTGGTCTCAGGGCTCTTAAGGAACTACGCCCAAACGAAGTAGCCCGAAAGCAACGACCTTGTCACACACCAAAAAACCACCTCCTCTAGCATTCACCTGGCCACCCAGACATGCCAGTGTAGTTGGTTCGGTGCCACGACCCACTATTTGCAAAATTTAGCGTTTGACAACCTTACACTGGCTCCAACTACACTATTTCGTGGGTTTGCAAACAATAGGGCAGCGAGAGCACCGAAATGATAAGGAAAAAACTAAGAGAGGATTTTGTAGAGGGTCCCTACGCTAAGGTGTCAGATCAGATGAGCCATCTCTAGGTGTCATGGAGTCTGAGTAGTCACCCGTCGAAGTAGAATGATATTTTGGTCTCAGGGCTCTTAAGGGACTATGCTCGAATGAAGTAGCCCAAAAGCAACGACCTTTTCGTGCACCAAAACACCACCTCATCTAGTGTTTAGCTAGCCACTCGAACATGTCAATGCAGTAAGTTCAGTGCCATGACTCACCGTTTTAAAAATTTAGCGTTTGACAACCTTACACTGGCTCCAACTGAACTATTTCACGTGTTTATAAACAATAGGGCAACGAAAGCACCGAAATGAGAAGGAAAAAACTGAGAGAGGATTTTATAGAGGGTACCTACACTAAGGTGTTAGATTAGATGAGCCGTCTCTAGGTGCCACGGAGTCTGAGTAGTCACTTGTCGAAGTAGAACGATATTTTGGTCTCAGGGCTCTTAAGGGACTACGCCCAAACGAAGTAACCCAGAAGCAACGACCTTGTCGTGCACCAAAACACCACCTCCTCTAGCATTCACCTAGCCACCCAGACGTGCCAGCGTAGTCGATTTAGTACCACGACCCACCGTTTGTAAAATTTAGTGTTTGACAACCTTATACTGGCTCCAACTGCACTATTTCATGCGTTTGTAAACAATAGGGTAGCAAGAGCACCAAAATGAGAAGGAAAAAACCGAGAGAGGATTTTGTAGAGGGTCCCTAAGCTAAGGTGTTGGTTTAGATGAGCCATCTCTAGGTGCCACGAAGTCCGAGTAGTCACCCGTCAAAGTTGAACGATATTTTGGTCTCAGGGCTCTTAAGGGACTACGCCCGAACGAAGTAGCCTGGAAGCAATGACCTTGTCACACACTAAAACACTACCTCCTCTAGTGTTCACCTGGCCACTCAAACATGCCAGCATAGTTGGTTTGGTGCCACAACCCACCGTTTGCAAATATAGTGTTTGACAACCAATCACTGGCTCCAACTGCATTATTTCGTGCATTTGCAAACAATACGGCAGTGAGAGCACCGAAATGAGAAGGAAAAAACTGAGAGAGGATTTTGTAGAGGGTCACTACGCCGAGGTGTCAAATTAGATGAGTTGTCTCTAGGTTCCATGGAGTTCGAGTAGACACCCATCAAATTTTAACGATATTTTGGTCTTAGGGCTCTTAAGGGACTACGCCTGAACGAAGTAGCCTGGAAGCAACGACCTTGTCATGCACCGAAATACCACCTCCTATAGCGTTCACCTGGCCACCCAGATGTGCCAGCGTAGTCAGTTTAGTGCCACAACCCACTGTTTGCAAAATTTAGCATTTGACAACCTTACACTAGCTCCAACTACACTATTTCACGTGTTTGTAAACAATAGGGCAGTGAGAGCACCAAAATGAGAAGGAAAAAACTGAGAGAGGATTTTGTAGAGGGTCCCTACACTGAGGTTTCAGATTAGATGAGCCATCTCTAGGTACCACAGAGTCTGAGTAGTCACATGTTGAAGTTGAACGATATTTTGGTCTCAGGGCTCTTAAGGGACTATGCCCGAACGAAGTAGCCCGGAAGCAACGACCTTGTCACGCACTAAAAAACCACCTCCTATAGCATTCACCTAGCCACCCAAATGTGCTGGCACAGTCGGTTTGGTGCCATGACCCACCGTTTGCAAAATATAGCGTTTAACAACCAATCACTGGCTCCAACTGCATTATTTCGCATGTTTGCAAACAATAGGGCAGCGAGAGCACCGAAATGAGAAGGAAAAAACTGAGAGAGGCTTTTGTAGAGGGTCCCTATGCCAAGGTTTTGGATTAGACGAGCCATCTCTAGGTGCCATAGAGTCCGAGTAGTCACTCGTCAAAGTAGAATGATATTTTTGTCTTAGGGCTCTTAAGGGAGTACGCCCGAATGAAGTAGCCCAGAAGTAGCGACCCTTTCGTGCACCGAAATACTGCCTCCTCTAGCATTCACCTAGCCACCCAACCGACACAGTCATTTTGGTGCCACAATCCACCATTTACAAAATATAGCGTTTGACAACAAATCACTGGCACTAACTACACTATTTCACGCATTTGCAAACAATAGGGCAGTGAGAGCACCGAAATGAGAAGGAAAAAACTGAGAGAGGATTTTGTAGAGGGTCCCTACATTGAGGTTTTGGATCAGATGAGCCATCTCTAGGTGCCATGCAGTCCGAGTAGTCACCCATTTAAGTTGAATGATATTTTGGTCTCAGGGATCTTAAGGGACTACGCCCAAACGAAGTAGCCCAGAAGCAACGACCCTTTCACGCACCGAAACACCATCTCCTCTAGGGTTCACCTAGCCACCTGGATGTGCCAGTGCAGTCAGTTTGGTGCAACGACACCCTAAGGAATGACTTCTCACTCCTCACCCCCGTTCATTTCTTAGGACTCAAAACATTCAATGTTTTACTTGTTTACCTTCCATCTCTCTTGTTCTCTTTGTCCACTTGCCTCTGTCCTCTTAGACCTGCTTCATCACTATCATTTCTTTTCTCTCTTGAGCTATGTTGTTGTGGTGATCTCTCTCCATCCTCTACTTCCCTAGCTATGTGCTTAGATGCTCATTATTTTTGCATTGTAATAGGATTCTTCATCACATATCACTAGACACAGAATTAGGGGTATAAGTACAAATCATCAAATAATTAAGGGAACACATGTGTGAGGACCTGTTATTCATAAGTTCCATCATTGATTGCATGAGATTAATCATCTCTGTCTCAAATTGAAGCAATGTCTCCCATCTGAAACTTCAACCCCCCAGTCCAACAAGCAAGATCAAGCATTCATAATGCAAAGAAGGACATGTGACCATTGGGTGAGCATGATCCTTGAAAAAAGGGAACATGATCTATTTCCTAAGATCATCTCTTTGTTTAGATTGTTCTTGGTCATATTTTTGAAAATCAATAGGAATAGAGTTGAGATCAAGAAAGAGAAATTCCATTGGGAAAATAATCTCCCATTTGCGAGTGAGATGAATAATTTTGATTCTCATTCCTTGGTGAGCTCAGGTGTGTTTTCCTCTGACTCAGAGAACTTGTATGACATTTTGTCCCATACCATCACCTAGAGGTTTGAAGCTTTAAAAGAATTCATTGTGCATTCTTGGCACAAGAATGCATGAGCTTGGTACACCTCTCAGGGAGAATAATTCCACATGAAGAATCTTTAGGATTCAAATTTTAAGAATTGGTTCAGGAAAATATTTGTGATCCTTTCCTTCAATAGTCAATAAGTTTTAGTTCAGACCTTGTAGAGATCATAGGTTATATCTCTAGAATCCTATGAAGAGTTAAATGAAAAATATTTTAGTCAATGTGGAAATATCAATGCCATTCCTGAGAATTGACTCAACACATTGGAGCATGTGAACATCTTGGAAGATGAGAAAGTTTCATTTGTAGTTTTCATATTCAATAGGATGGTCTATGGAAAATCCTCATCATTCAAGATATTCCATGGAGGAAGACATGAGTTGATTCTTCATTAGATGAGGATTCTTCATGCGATGGGAGGAACCTAAGAATACTAATAAGGGCTTACTGTCAAATTTTTACCCAAGTTTCAACTTGGGACATCAGAATGCACCACCACATGAAATCTCTCCCTTTCGTCACTTAAGGCTTGTAACATTCTCACTAGGTATTCAATTCCTCAGCACCCTAACTGATTATGTTTCCCCCTCTCATGAATACTTAACCCCTTCTCACATTATAACCCCTTTAATTCCCTTTGTCACTTAAGGCTTGTAACCCTACCCTGTCATGCCATGTAACCCGGGTTAATCCAGAATGGTCAAGGATGAGTTAGAAGGTGAGTTAGCTAGGTTAATGTTAAGAGGTGAGTATAAACATACACTTAGCCATTTTTTTAATCCCTTTTTAAAATATTTCCTTTTCCTTCATTTTTGCTAGTATATTTAGTTATGCTACTAAATTTTCAAGAAACCCTACTGCAAAAATCACATTTTTGCTCATATCTCCTTCATTTTTGCTCCATTTCCCCTATAATTTTTCCAGTAACTTCTACTCATGAACTCCTTGAATATGATCTAAAAATATTTTCCATTGGTACCCTAATTTTTTATATCATCCCATTGAAAATTTCAGAGAAAAACTTTCCTTTTTAGATCCTTGCAATTCTAGAGATCGAAAACACTTGAAATTTGAAGCAGGAAACCATATAAAAATACCTAATCTAATGAAAAAAATTCATCTCAATCCAAATAAAATAAGACATGATTAAATATTTAAATCAAGCATGTACATATCAAAGAACTAATTTAAATGGTTATGAAAACATACATAGAAGGATATCATACATACAATGAAATCAAATCAAACATACATAGTTCAGATTTATCATTATGAAAACCAACACGCATGGATATATAAGAATCAAACAAAGTGTGCTCCAAACACACGTCTCTAAAAATATATATGTATAATTTCATAATGTATGTGTACATCTCGAACTAAGTTTGTCATAATGTACATATGGGACCACATGCGGTCGCAAAAGGCTATATATATACAATGGACTATATGAAGAAACATGTTCACTAGGAATAGATGGCCCATATATATATCTATGTACATCCAGGTGGACTATGAATCTACTCATGAAACATATTCCCTCTCTTTGCCCTGCTAGAAGTAGCACGTCCATGACCTGGGGATGTAGTGGAGGGAGATGCCACTACGGATTTCATCTGTGTGGTCCTAGGTGTCTCTAAGCATGCCTACAACCTAACCTGCACATTCATAAACAACAAGTTTTTAACACCCAAAATTTTAAAATACATTCAAAATTTAGAAACTTGTACAATTTAGTTAAAATGCATGTAAAATCTTACCGCAATGTCATGATCCCTATCAATTTGTTGTTGACACATCGCAGGGGCAACAATAGACTCACGAGGGGTAAGCTACATACAAATAATTAATTTTCAAATTAAATATTTCACATATACATAAAAAATTTGATATTGTAAATTTAAGTAATAAGAAATAATGAACCTCCAAAATTTAACAAATTTGAAAAATTGTACCTCAGTTAGTGGATCTGCAGATGTTATGGGAGTATCTACAGCAACCTCCACAGTCTGCATATATGAAGGAGTCTCTCTAGCAGTCATAAGCTATACAAAAAACATGCACAAATCAATATTAAAATCTACATGACTGTGCACCACATAACAGAGGTCCAAAGCATGTAATCCATGTGAACTTCTAGTAATTAGAAACAAAGTGTAAAGATATTTACTAACCTGCGTAAAACTCATGTGAGGCATGCCAGTAGCCTCAGTTCCCTAAGCAGATGATGACCCACTAGGATCCTGTGTATAAAAGAGAAAAATATTAATATGTACAACATACACGTGAAACATTATAATAATAATCTAGTGCAATCAAATGAAATTAAAAATGTAAGTTTGTACAACTTGAAACTTACGTTTGAAACACACCCAGCTGCAGTAGCTAGCATGTCGACGCCAGATGTTTTCTTCACTGAATCTTACTATTTAAAATAAAATAAAAAATTAGTTTTTTGTACATGTATGTACATGATGTAAAATCAAATATATATATATATATATCTCAAACATGTGAATTAAACTATTGTATATATATTATTTAAATTTATTTGAAATTTACCTGTGAAAGACCAATATCAGTGGCACCAGTTCCAAAAACATTCCCCAGCATTGTTAGGTTGTGGAGCCTATTTTCATGTGTGAAAGTGTTAAAGACTGTACACTGCTCAGAGGAAAACTAGTCTCCAAGTGGGAGATTGTTAGGTTGTGGAGCCTGTTTTCATGTATGAAAGTGTTGAAGACTGTACACTAAGAGTACTGTACACTTTTCATGTATCCTCACCAGGGTTCGGGGCCGGTAGCCCCCGGTAGCAGGGGTTTGGGGGCACAGCCCCCGAAAAAAAAAATTTAGGCATAAATTTTTTGGCCTCAAAAAATTACACCCGAAATATTGGGAAATGTGCTTTTCTCATATGGGTGAGTTTTTTGACCCATAGGTTTATGGGATGGATTTTTCCCATGGTTTTGATACCCACAGTTTTGTAAAACTGCTTAAGCAGTTGTCTATTTATATGGTCTTATGCATATGATAGATGTACAAGCAAATGTATTGTAGATGTGTTTTGAATTCGGCTATGAATTCTGTAGGGTTTGTTGAGCATAGCTCCAAATGGATCTGGGTATTGTATTGAGAGAGCGGTGGCTTGTAAAAAAATTTGAGCAAGTGATTCTTGGTGGACGTAGCCCAAATTGGGTGAACCACGTTAAATACTATCTCTTTGTGTTGTGTTATTTTATTCTGCAATTTTATTTGAGATCTGTAATAATTTTTACATATTAGTTTCTACTGTTGCAATTTTGTGAGGGATTATTCCACATATTTTATCCCTTATTTCCTAACAAGCATCTCATCTATAGAAAAGAAATCTTGTGAACCAACAAATTATGTCTCGCCTGCAGTGCATACAGCACCGCGTGATCCAAAGTGGTGTGGTGCGCTAGAATTGGTGCCTCCACCAACATCACCAGATGCAATCTGGTCACTATGTTGGGTCAGAGTGTCAGTAAGCTCCCTTAATGCATGCAATGTATCAATCTCCACAACCTCCTTCACTGTAGGAGGGATAACTAAAGGCAGTGGGGGTTTTGGGGCATGGGGGATCCTAGGTTGACCTATGCGTGCACCAAGTCTACTCTGTGCAGAGCCACCTCCTCGACCAAAAAAGTTAGAAAAGTCAAAATAATTTGGGACCTCATTGAGCACGAACTCACAATATAATTTCTTCAAAAAATAAAGAGGAACCTCATTGTTGTTGCATGGTGGATAATAAAAAACCATCCACCATCGGTCCTAAAAATTGTTTTTGATTTGGTCATCATGGCACCAATGGATTGGGAACCGTTTGCAAGTAACTGTGTGGGGCATTGGTTCTAGGGTCGGTAAATAATGCACAAATGAGGTCTTTTCTAATTTTTTTTTCTTTTACGGCCACATGGGATAGTTTATCCGCATACCACCACCTACAGTCACCTCTAAAGGTGTTCCATCTATGTATTTGGTTGGTTGTAGACTCGACTTCACCAATCAATGTTTGCAATGATTGGCTAAAGTCATGCGGGATGGATTTGTAGCATGCTTTTATCTTATAGTTTGAATTAGGTTCTCAATGAAAATTTTATTTTCTCAGATTCTTCCAATGATATTATCTTGTATTTCTGCTGGTTCAGTGGGGACAGAAGGAGCCATAGGATGTGGATATATGTTTGGAGGAGGGTTTTGATGAATGTTTAGAGGGTTTTGAGGAATGTTCGGTGGGTTTTGAGGAATGTTTTGACATTTTACATGATTTCGAGCTTTTCGACCAACTGATAAAACAAGAAAATTGTATACATAAACAAACATTTCAAAAAACCCATGAAAATCTAAAAAAATAAACCTAAAATGTAAAAAAAATGATTACAATCGGGGACTTACCTCCTCATCTTGGTGGCATGGTTGAATCTATCACTATCTAGAAGTCTAATGAGCAATTTTGAGGTGGTATTCAAAGCTCGAGTGAAAAACGTTTAGGAAAAATTGCAGTTTGAAATGAAAAATGAGGAAAATAAGGAGTCGTGGGACTGCTAAGTTTTGTCTCAGAGTTCCACAATTGCAGTTTATAACCACACTCACGGTTCTAAACTGCAATCGTGGTTTTAGGTTCGGTAACTGGGTAAGTGCAGGAAGTTGATGGACAAATATAGGGTCATCCGTGGACATCATATTGCAAATAACAACATAAGATCAACTTGTAGGGATTATTAGCAATACATACACTCAAAATTAGACAAAATTATATTAACATGAATCGTAGCATCTGGAATCTAGTTTCTAAAATAATAATTTTTGTAAAAAATGGACAAGATTAGCTATATTAAACACTCAAAATTCAATGACTTGGTTTTTTTTTTTAAAAACGCCGATAAGATTATAGTCCGTTTGCCCACAATTTGGATGACCAAAAATTGATATATATTTTTTTCCTTTGGTGAGAAGTTATATGCCACTATCTATCTTGGGATGGATTTTATTTTGTATTTTTTTGAGTAATATTTTATTTTTTATGATTTTTTCCGTGAAAGTGGTATGAAAACATAAAGAAAACAGAGCACTTTCCGTTTGCCCGCCATAACTTCATCAAAAAATATTGAAATCAAATAATTTTTTTTTTGAACATGTATATAATTTCACCATGGTTGGGATGGTATAAGTTTTATCACATTTTGATAAGTGAAACAAATTTTGTAGTCTTAAACGTAGACATAAACATTCACAGGAAAAAGTGTCTTAAAGACCTACTATTAGTAAAAAATTATAAAATGATATTTATCCTCTTCTATTCACTTTAAAATCAGTATTTCTACAAAGCTAATAGTCTCCCCTACGCAATGGTACCATTTTTATGACATAGTTTTTACTTTTCAGCATGGTTCAAGTCCACGAAAGACTAAATTTGATGTTTTTCTGTTTTTAATGTAAAATTCAGGATTTGATGTCCACTTAATTGTCCCCCAACTTGGTGCACTTACCCAACTACCGAACCTAGAATTCAGGAACTGCGATCGTGGTTTAAAAACCTCGATCATAGTATGTAAACTGAGATTGTGGTTCCTTTATTTCAGGTTTTAATGTCCACAAAATTGTCCACCAACTTCGTGCACTTACCCTAATATTGATGATGATGTTTTAGCTAAAACAATATGAAATTAAACATTTACATGATGTTGTTTCACATACTAATCAGGATGATTCTATAGTTGCATCTCATAATCCTTCCATTTCTGAAAATGTTTCTAATAATGGATCATATACCGGTTCTCCTCCCCCTTCATTATATTTTGATGATATGCTTAATGAAATCCATACATCTGAATCTTTATCTGATATTGACGATTCACATGATAGTAACAATTCCATCTCTTTTCATAATGTTGAATGTGAATCCCCAACTCCACTTTCATCTCCTTCTGAGATTGTGTCTAGTAACATGCATGTTGAAACATCTTCGTCCATTACTTCCAATGATATTCCTAATTATGCTATCAATATTCCATATTCTTCACCACCCATTACTTCTTCTATACCTGTAACTAGGGTGCCTATAACATCAACATCCTCCACTTCTTACACTCATAATGGAAAGATACAACCACTCAATACACCATCTACATCTCCTACTATTCGATCATAGGATATATTATCGCTCATGCATGTTGTAGGTAATTTACAATATCAGTTCCAATCGCTCACTCTCAAAAGAAAGGCTTGTTATTCTTCCATTGATAACAATTCTTTATATGACAATCATATTCCAAAAATGATTTACAAGTAAAATTCCCTAAGGATTTCATTATGCCAACATTTTCATACTTTGATGGTACTGAAAATCCATATTTATATCTTAAGAATTATCATCTAGCTATGGCTTCTTATAATAATGATCGTTTATTTCTAAAATATTTTCGCCATATTGTTACTAATGACACTCTCTAATTGTATACACATCTACCCTTTAGATCTATCTGTAGACACCTACAATCTGCTTACGCAGTTTTACTACTAAGATTGCACTAATTACCCTCTTTCTTATCGTTTCCGTTATAATTAGTGATATTCCAATAATTAACTAACATTTCCCTCTATTTCGGTCAATTAAAGACACTTTGTTAATTAACTAGCCTTTACTTCACTTCTGATGCCAATTACCAATATTTTGTTTATTATAATCCTCTTCCGATCGAAAAATTAGCTATTAATAGTTAAGTAAGCCTAGTTACCCTTGTATTTAATCAATAAACCCTCTTATTAGTTAAAATCCCCTTCCAACCATTCAAAATCACCCATTTTCTCTCCAAAATCATCTCTAAAGGCTTTCTAAGCTTATCCTATCCTATTAATTAATCATATTTGATTAATTAAAGAACCCCCAACTCTCATGAGTTGCTAATCACTTGTTAATTTCTCTAATCAAGATTAACAAGTCTAAATCTACTTTATCATTTATCCCATATGGACTAGTTTTCAAGTTTCTCCCAAATAGGAAAGTTATATAAAGGACCCTCCTACATTATTTCACACGTCCACCATACTTTGCTAGTATTTCATATAAGACATATGATAAGAGGCTTATCCATTATTTTGGAATAATTACTTCATCTTGTGTATCCATTCTACCAATGTTGAGAATAAAGGAATATATAAGTATGGCTTTGTAGCCATTTCTTAGTGAGATATTTACCTCTCTTTGGAGATCAAACACACAAAATTTGATTTCTTGTGATCTAAATAGGCTCATGTTTAGAAGTAATCATACATTTAATGTTAGGAATGGTTAGCATTAGATGATTTAATTCATGTTTATGCAATAATTAGTTAATTCCTTTAAGTTACTATCATAATGTTAATGATAGATTTATATTTTATTTGAGACTAATAGGTGTTAGTTTCTTTATATTAACATATAAATTTTACCATGAACACATTTGGCACGCTTGGTGGGACTTATTCCATTGTCCTTTACATTCATTTTGAAGTTTTTTAGATTAGTTTCAATTTTGGTTATTAACCCTCACTGTTGGTGTTTCTTAACTAGATTAGTTGAGTTTTCCTTTTTTTATTGATCTTTACACAAATAAAGGAGGTGAGGTGCTACCAAATTTGGATCAAATTGACAAAGTTTTGAGCTTTTTGGACTTTACTTTTGTCAAATCCCATATTTTTTTCTTACACAAGTGTCTTGCGCTAGCAAGAAGAAATCTTGCGATATTGCTTTGAAGTTTGTGCTACTACTTTGAAGCTTACACTACTACTTTGAAGCTTTTTCTACTGCTTAAATCTATGTGCTACTGTTGTTAGGCTTGTGTGATTGACTCTCGACCTCCATGTCTGTTGACTCAAATTTTGTTGCTTTGTGTATGACATGCGTTATTGCACTATAGGATTATGTTACTACTTACCTGGCTTGTGCTACTGACTCTCTTCCTTCGCTAGTACTGAAGTGTTTTGTGTTTTCATCTCATACCTATGTTTTTGACATTACCTTTGTGCTAGTACTAGCTACCATGGGCTAGCGATTTTATCCTTGCAATACTGCTAAAATCCACACGTTACTGCTAAAAAATATTACGCTAGTGCTATGTGTCATTTGACTTGGTTTTCAAGGTGTCCGTATTCTAAATTTTAATGTTTGTTGTTGTTTGGCAGGTTTTATAACTCTATTTTCTAGGATTTAACATTTTTAATAAGATTTCTAACATATTTTCAAGATTTAATGAATGTAATGTTTCCATGTTTTTCTTAAGTTAGGATAAAGTTTGTGTATCCTCTTCTCTTTCACCTTTAGGTGATCTTGAGAAACAAAAGCATCTTTAGTATTATTTTTCTAACATTTGGTTAATTTGGAAACTTAATCTTTTTATTTTAGCTTAAGGGAATGAACAATTTATCAAACATTGTTTAAACCTCATTTGATTTGAATTTTTCTTTTTCATTTATTTAGTTGAATCAAATCATTTTGTATGTTCTTCTCTTACATCTTTGGATGATCTTGAGAATCAAAATCAACATTGGTTCACTTTCTATTGGAAATTACTAAGTCTTTTGTGCGTAGGACCTAACACTTGTCAAAGACTTGGGATCTAAACAACCTCTAACTACAAGTGTGTTGTAGGTTACCAATGGTGTGCTAAACCACATTTTAATCAAAAGATAAAAAAACACCACTATTCAAAACATTGTATGTGTAGGTTCCGTTAAGGGTAAAAACCCGTCTGCTTTAAACTGGGGGAAGAATCTTGGCATAAGCCATAAAACTCATTATGAGGATTACCATAGGAACCCCAAAGTAGTCCACACCTTGAGATAAGTGGTGGAAAAAATGGGAAGTTCCCCGCTACCCACTTGACTAGTTGAAAACCATAGTGAGAAAAAGATTCATGTTTCCTATATGAAGCCCTATTCATTAATTTGATTGTGGGGGTAATGGTCCATTATCTAGTTTACTAGAAATGTGTACCTCTTCTAGGTAAGAATTTATGAGTTTGTGAACAAAATCCTAGGAAACCATTTGGCATTGGGGCCAACTTGATTTTATCCATCGTGTTCTAAAGATCTCTCACAAAGAAAAAACTTATTCAGAGTCAAAACCTTATTATTTGAACATGGGGAGAGTTCATTAAAGTTTTACCACGTGTTATTCATCACAAAACTTACAAGGCATCACTTTGTCTTAGTTTCTACCTTTTCCTAAGACAAGTCGAAACTCTACCAAAGTTAGGTTAAGTATTTTTCATCACCACTTGGTGTACTCCTTTGTTTACTTGTTTTCCATTTGGGAAAAAAGTAAATATATATATATATATATATATACGTGGTACTACCAAAAATAATCATGTCTACCACTTTTTATTCTACTCACATGACTACGTTGCAATGTCAGAATGTGAGTGTTGAAAGTGTGCCAGTACATCTTCATGTTTTAGTAGGCCCTTGTCTTGATAGCCATGTCAAGACTCTTTCATTGTAGTTGGGTTATCTAATCATTTAATTCATCTTGATTTCTTACACTACTCACATCATATTGATACAATTTTGATACTTACATCTTTTTTCCTTTGTGAAACTTGATTTAAGTCTCTAAGTTGTATTGTTACGCTGCTCATATAACTATCAACTTTTTGATATATTTATACCTTTTTTTATTCCAATAGTGCCTTGAGTTTTGAAAAATGTTGTTGTTACGTTGTTCACATTGTGTCAATATCATTTTGATACTAATATCTTTCTTTTTCTAAAAATCTTGATTAACGTGTCTAAATTGTGTTATTACACTGCTCACATTTGTATCTTCCATTGTTAGGACTTAGAATTTGTGGGTTTCTAAACTTGTTTAAGTATACCTTGTTTGGAAATCACGTCAACTCCATCTTAGTATCTAGGTCTTGTTTATTCCAAACTTTATCTAAGTATTGAATTTGTGTGTTGTCATTATTGCACCAAACCTATCTTTGAGAACATAGGGAGTAGTTATTCTTGTGATTGGATCTTGGTCTTGTACTTGATTGATTTTTCCTAGATACTCCTTACTATATGGTTCCATATCAGTGTATCATTATTTATTATTTGGTATCCTTGGTTCATATTGCCTTGATTCTTCAAATTATTTGTCATTCATTATTTGGCATTCTTTGTGACGATTTGACGTTGTTACACTGCTTGATTTTCGATAAGGTCCATTTTAACTAACCTTTGTAAAATATTTCCCATTATGCCTCCTATTCCAAGGATGGGGCATTGAATATTAGGGTCAAACCCTTTTATTAATGATAAGTTAAAACCTCTTTTTTAGGAAAATATCATGGTTTACCATAGTGGTGACAAGGGGAATTCTCCTCGGAATGCCTTTGAATTTGATCCCGCCCACATGGATAAATTCTTATTCCAAAATGGGGATGAAGTCATTATGCACATCATAGAATTAGGGCATAAATTTCCACCTACATTTGATCCTAATACCCTCACAAACATAGTTCATGGAGAAGAAGAAGTAGAGCATCCTCTTCGCAATGGTGATGAAATCCTAAACCCAGCGCATGCTTCTACTTTTGACCAACGGAATGAGGAAGAAAAGTAATGGTGATTATTACATACCTATGGTTAAAATTCATTGTGAGGATCATGAGGAACATTCTAATCATGAACAACCCCATCCTCGTGAGAATCGTGAAGAGACATAAAACCAAGAGGTGACAATGAAACAAAAAAATACAAGCCATTACTTGTCAATTGGTGAGTTTAGCTTCACATGTTAACAAAGAGTCTACAAAGACTCCAAGAAAATAAAAACCTAGAGCTTCGTACCATGATTTTTACACCAATACTCCACGTCAAGAAAAACATAAAGAGGCATATCATGAACTATACACATATAATAAAGGTGGTGAAACATCTATACTTAACTGTGTATATATACTTGCTTCACCTACGCGTGGTCAAATATTAGACCAGGAATGGTTATATATGAACAAAACACTCACTTATTTACAAGAAGGAAATCTAGGACATAACAAGAAGCATCAATTTGAATAGCTATTCCCATACCCATTTGATAGGGATATGTTGAGAACACCTTTCCCTCGTCTTTTTTATTGTCCAAAATTTGATAAGTATAAAGGTAAAGGTTATCCATGGGATCATGTAAAATAATTCTTTATGACATGTCAAGAGGCCACATATAGTGATAATTATTTCATGCACCTCTTCCCACAGAGTCTAGGGGTAAAGTTAATGGTTTTTACACTACCTAAAGGGTCAATCGTTACATAGGCTAGAATTAGTAGAAACATTTGTAGTCACTTTTCCTTTAAATGGAACAATGTCACCATGATAACTTGTGCAATAAAAAAATGAAACAATGCTAGTTTCTTACAAATATGGTGAGGGTTAGCTAGTCGCTTCCCTTTCTCCATACTAGATAAACAATTGGTTAGCATTTTTGTGCCTAATCTACACCCTTATATTTATTTCCACTTACAAATGAATTGTGGAAACACCTTTGATGAAGTTGTAGAAAAAGGAAACCAAATCGAGAAAGTGTTGTTAGCCAAAGCAAAATTGAAACCCTTTTCAAAAGATAACCACAAATCAAAGCCTACAGATAAACCAAAATTATTTCAAAATAAGAATAAAAACATCATAGGTGATGGTATAACTAATTCTAAATGTGTGCAGGTAGTCCTAAATAAGATACCTTTGAAACTTACCAAAGGGAATGTTATCCCTGAATTCAAGCGTTTCTCATTCACCCCTCTAACATATTATTTATCATCGATATTAAAATAGTTAGAGGCGGTAAACATGGTTAAATACCCAAATGATGTACCTTATAAAGATGATGTCCTAAAACCAACATGGTTACGAGAAAATGAATAGTGTGGGTTTCATCGTGTTAGTGGTCACAAGGATTATAAGTTTCTGAAGTTAAAACACTTCATACAAGATTTAATCAATAGCGGAGATGTATAAATGGATTCCCCAGGACCTAAAAAATATGTCAATGCAAACTTCGGAATCTACAAAGAACCTTTCCTTAAGCATAATAAAGGGAAGGAAAAAATGGATCAAGGTCAGTCTTCCCAGAACAAGAGTACCAACTATGTTTCTAAAACATATAATCCTTTTGATTGTCTAATTGGTTGTGTTAGCCCACCTATTAAACACATCAACACTATTAATATTAAATCAAGAGAGTGTGTCATGGCAATGTGATGTGCCCACCTTGTTATCCTAGAGCCTCCTCTGTCTACCCCTTAGGATATTCATTATGGTGTTTTAGAACAACTTGAGAATACCACTACTAATATTTTGATCTTAGATCTCCTCAAAATATCTAATGTTCACAAATACATCCTTTGTAAAATGCTACAAGGGTCAGGAGTATCAGTTGATATTGATCCTATGCACTTCTAAGATTTGGTTGTGCATACTTATCCCATTGATTAAATAAATTTTAGTCATCAAGAGATTCCTGAAGAGTATCCTACACATAATCTATCCTTACATATTGAATTAATTGTCCATCGTAAGAAGATAAAAAAGGGTTCTTGTGTATAATTGATCAAGCCCAAATATGTGTACTTTGAAACTAGTTTAACAATTGGGCCATAATAATGTTGATCTAGACCTAAAGTCATCACTATCAAAGCCTACAATAATGAATAGCAGAAATCAACTGGCATGGTTACCTTTCCTATGGAAGTAGGTCTTACTACTCATGACACTAAGTTCCATGTTTTAGACTTGAAACTTCCTTACAACATGCTCCTTAGTCGACCATGGATTCATGCCATGTAGGTCATGTCTAAAGTTATACTAGATGAAGGATAGACTATTACCATTCATAAGGATCCTCAACTCTTTTCTCATTATAGAGCATTATCGGATTATTTTCCCACTAAGTTTGAATGTCCTACAGAAATGGTTTTTCAAGTTCAATCCAAGGCTCTTGCCTCATTTGTTGATCTAGATGCCTTGTGTTCTCATGATGACGGTGATTCTACAAACTCTCCCTTTGCTTCATGGGAGATGTAAGTTGGTGCTAATGGCTGCAAATAATATGATCTCCAACAAGACCTTTTAGTTTCTAAACTCCCCCTATCAGCCAAGACATGGGGTAGGCCTAGCTACAAATATCAACAATCCCAGGATCATTGTAACATCAACACTTTTACTCCTAGTGGTATATTAGCATATGAGAAGATGATTAAAAATATTTTATCCTGACCTATAGAGGATGAAATGGCCCCATGCTATCAATCACCCAAATATGTTATCCCAAATAAAATGATGTATGATATGGGATAAAAAGGATATGGATGCAACATAAATGAACAAGGTATGTAGTAAGTTCTTCTGATACAACATCGCAAGGTTTGTAACTATGGTATTGGTATCTGACCATATGGGTCTAATCCTCCAGAGGTTGAAGCAACCTCTTCTGAACAAGAAGATAGTTCGTTTGATTATGAAAGCAACACAAATTCCTGATATAGTATTTATGAAGACCTTGCCTCTATGAACTTATTTTATGGCACATATATATTAACCACATCCTGTACTATTCCTGAGTTAAATATTTTCTATCCTTCCGTTTTCCATTAGAACAAATAACAACATGCAACAATTGAATTTTTTTAAAATGACGAAGCAATTAGTGAGTTTATGGGTCTCTGTAATGGAATTCCAGTTGGTGATCATAAGAAGGGCTTCTCAATTAATCTTGACACATGCACGTAATTTCAGGAGGAGATTGAGCTTCATGGTCAGTAAAATCAAAATAAAGGCAAGGGCAAGATATCCTTAAATAAGTCTCGTACAAAGAAAAAGTTCAAGTCTTACAGTGAAAACCTCTTTGAGGCACTTGCAGAAAAAAAAATAGAAAAATCACTGGACATAAAATGTGACCATGATAAAGGTGAAAATTTCATTAAGATGCTCTTACATGAAGATCTTAATCTCCCCCGATCCTATGCATATGGAGGAAGAATAAAAATTTATAGTAGATGAGACTATCAAAGTAAACATTGGAACAGAAGAACAACCTAGAATGATTAAGTTGGGAGCTTCCCTTTTAGCTCAAGAGTAGAAGACCTTTTTCCTGCTTCTGTGTGAATTTTAAGATATATTTGCTTGTTCATATGTGGACATGTCAGCGTTAGATCCCTCATTAGTAGTGCATAACCTATTTTTTCATGAAGAAGAAAATATCATCAAGAAAAAGCTCATTAAAATGTATCCTCTTGTCACCTTATTAGTAAAAGAAGAACTGGAAAAACTATTAGTGGTACAATTCATCAAGCCTATTGATTATTTAGAATGGATTTCCAATATAGTCCATTTACAAAAGAAACTCATTGGTATCTAGATATCTACATATTTCATAGATATTCATAAAGTGTGTCCTAAGGATGATTCTCCTCTTCTTAACATCGAAATGATTGTCGATTCAAAAACTGGCTATGAAATTTTATCACTAATGGATGGTTTTTCGGGATATAACCAGATTAAAATTATAGAGGAATATCAACACAAGACAAATTTTACTACCCCTTGGGAGACATTTTGTTATCAAGTCACGCAAATTAGCATAAAGAATGCAGGTGCAACATATCAAAGCGATATGGCTATAATATTTCATGACATGATCAATGATATAATGGAATATTATGTGGATGAAATCTTGGTAAAAGCCAAGACTCAAGAGGACCATCCACTGATATTATAGCGCATCTTTCAATGACTTATAGACTATAAGGTTATACTCAACCCAAAGAAGTGTGTCTCTAGGGTGCTATCATGAAAATTGTTAGGATTTATTGTTTCATGAAGAGTAATTGCAGTATATCCTACAAAGTTTACTACCATAATAGAAATGCCTCCTCCAAAGAACATCAAGAAAATGTGTAGTCTACAGGGGAAGATCCAAGCTATCATATGATTTATCTCCCATCTTGCAAACAAGTGTCATTCATTCTCGTATCTTCTAAAGAAATATGTTGATTTTGTTAGAGTAGGTATTTACCTTAGCTCATGTTCACCTAGGTACTTTATTTACATTTATTGTATTTATCCTCACCCACTTATGTGTGTGAATATTTCTTTTATCTTATTGATATTAGTGGGATATTATCTAGTTTTTAGCTATATTTATTTCCTTGATCTATGGTATTGACTAGATCATTGATGTCTAGCTCTTTCCTAAATTTATGGTCTTGACTAGTTCTCTCCTTGATTTAGGGCTTGATGTATGACCTTGAATGGTTCTTAGATTTTTATTCCTTGCCTATATAAGCAAGGACCATTCACATTGTATGTCATTGAATTCCATAATAATATATGATATTGCGGCTCATTTTTTTCCAAAGGTTTATGTAAAGTTATGCAGGTGAATTGCTTTCATCTTATTGATCGTGGTGTTTGATTAACATCTAAGTTCTTTGCTTGGTATGACCTAGCTATCATTCCTTTTATATTTTCATTGGGGTCTAGAACAACAACAAGAATTTACTTTTCTCATGGAGTATATGTCTAAACCCCCTTGTTCCAATTCCACCTACTGCAGACGAACCATTTTACTATACATTTCTACCACTCAATTTACTATTAGCGCACTTTTTGCTCAGTATGATATAAGTCAAAAAGAAAAATTAATCTATTATCTCACTCACACCTTGATCACTTACACGATCAACTATGCATATATTGAAAAGACTTGTTTGGCCATTATTTTTTCTTTTCAAAAAATTCATCATTATTTGTTAAATAATAATACCAAGATCATTTCTAGAATTGACCCACTTAAGTACTTATTGTCTAAACCTGCACTTACAAGAAGGATGGATAATTGGATCATCCTACTTAGCAAGTTTTATATCGAGTACGTCAATCAAAATTTAGTTAAAGGGTAGGTATTGGCAGATCAACTAGCTAAGGCCCCTTTTCCAAGAACCAAACCATTAAGTTTGGAACTTCCAGATGCTTTCTTGATGTACCTTGAGGAGTCTGTCACATGAAAATCATACTTTGGCATATCCTTTAATTTCTATGGTTAATGAGTAGGAGTTATGTTTATCAATCCTATGGGTGATAATATTCCTCAAGCATTCTGACTTGGTTTCCCATTCACAAATAACATAACGGAATATGAAAGCCTTATTGTAGGGATGAAATTGTCTATCAAGTGAGACATTAGATAAGTGAATGTAATAAGTGATTCTTAGTTAATCATCAAATAGGTAAATGATGAATATAAGGTTAAGGATGAAAAAATTCTTCCTTACAAGAAATTGGGACACACTCTAAAGGAGTTCTTTGAGAAAATCACATTCCAACAAATACCTAGAGGGAAAAATATCTCAACGGATTCTATGGCCATAGTTGGTTCTATGTTACACATTCCACCTAGAAATAATGACATGTTGTTCTCTGTCAAACATCTACAAACTCCTACATATGACATGTCAGAGTCCTGTTTGGTATGTGAAGTTGTTGGTCCTTTTTCCCCTAGTATAATGACATTTTTAAATATCTCTATGATAGAACCTTTCCTAATGAAATTTATTGATCTAACAAAATAAATCTTATCCAACGCATAGCCTGTTACACCTTACTTACAGGCACACTTTATTGTAAAGGCTATAATGGGAATATATTATTTTTCGTGAATTTAGATGAATTTTCCTTAGCGGTCAAGGAGGTGCACGTAGGCATATTTGGGGCCCATACAAGTGGTATGGTTATAACTAAATTTTTTTTAAGAGTAGGCTATTATTTTCCTACCATGGAAACTAATTGTTGTTGGTATGTTAAGAAATGATTGTTGTGCCAAAATTACGACAACCTGATATATGCCCTAACACAGTCTTTATAGCCAATCACAACATCGTGGCATTTTTCAAAGTGGGGACTTGATCTCATTGGAAAGCTTACCCCTACATCATTTGATGGCCACATGTTCATTATTACAACCAATAAGTATTTCACAAAATGGGTAGAGGTTGTTCCTCTTACGTATGTTACCAGTGCCCAGATTTCAAATTTCATCATGAAACACTTCATTTTCCAAAAAGGTATTCCCTCAGCCATTGTAACTGATAATGGAAAGTATTTCAAGAAAAAAATTGTGAAGGTGGTGTGCCAATGCTTTCAAATCCAACTCAAATGGTTGACTCCCTATTACCCTCAAGGTAATGGCCAGGTTGAAGCATTGAACAAGAATCTTGTTTGAATAATGGAGAAGATGGTAAACAAGAATGGCCATAATTGGCATTTATGAAAATCCATCTACCCTCTAGGCATATTGAAAATCTATCCATAACCCTACTAGTGCTACCCCTTATTCCTTAGTTTTGGGTACACATATTCATCTTACCCCTTGAGATTGATATCCCTTCTAAATGGCATATATGTTTGAGATCATTTAGACAAAGAGGAGGATTATAGAGTTTCTAAAACTCACGGAATTAGAGTTACTGGATGAAAAATCCTTCATGCCCTTGATCACCTCAATTTGTATCAGAATCGAGTGCATCAAGGATACAAAAAAAGATTAATACCTCACCAATTCGAGATAAGAGAACTTGTCATAAAGGAGAATCAGTTTAATACCACCAAGGATAGAGATAAGAAGGGTAAGTTTTATCCTAATTGGTTAGGACCATATGTTGTGGTTACTAAGTTTGGTTGAGGAGTATACAAACTTGTTGATTCTGATGGTGATGAGCTGCAAGATCCTATGAATTCCATACACCTCAAGTGGTTCTACGCTTAGGCATGGAGGTTCTCAAAATATTAGAAAAAAAGAGTATAAAAATCAGCAAAATAAAAGAGAAATAAATTCGTCCAAGTGTGAAAACCATGCAATTGTGGCACTTTAGACAAGTCCTTTGGTGAAAACAAGTTTCTAGAGCCATGATCAGAGGGTCCTTTGTTCACAAACATCTCATATGTAGGAATACGATGGTAACTTTATCCTAAGCTAGTTTTTTCATGGTGTCTGAGATATTTGTGAGCATATCCTTTTTGGCCTATGATCTAGATGATCCTAATCTCATGCATGCAAAGTAGTTTGTCCTTTATACATTTTTATATAACGCTGGGGGCATTCTTTGTATCTTCAATTTATTACACATACGTGTGACATTTTCCCTTGTACATTCCCATATATCACTCAGGGCATCCACATTTCTTCATTTTCTTGCACATAGCTTTGGAAAACTGTTTGAAAAAATCTTTAAACATTCATATAAATTTTAGAAAATATCAAAAACATTTAGATATGTTTGTTCAAAAATACCTAAACTTTCAAATACATAGAAAACTTAAAAACAATATAACATTATATCAAGAAAATACATAAATAACATAAAACATTTCAAAATTTTCCCACAAATACACATTAGTATTTGTTTACTTGGTTGTTTATTCGTACATGGTTTTTTTGGTAAGCTTATTTTCATGTTGTATTATTTTATAACAACTCATTTGTTCTTTGATTAATTAGATTAAGTCTTACTTGAATCTATTGTGAAGTTCATTTGATTAGTTCTATTTGTATGCTTGTACATATTTGTGATTATAATAAATTTAATTAACTTTTCTTGTGCTTATTTGCTTGTACAGTTTGTTGTCATTTCATCATCAATTTCATCTATCATCACATCTAAAACATCATCAAATATCAATAAATTCTAAGTTACATCATCATACAAATGAAAATTACATATGTATGATATGCTAACATCATATAATATCATCAAAGAGGGCCAAGAGGGATTATCTTTATCCCCCCCTATTCATAGACCATAATCAAAACATGAAATAAAACATCATATTGCATAAAAACACAATATAATATCATAAAAATTTTATCTCATAAAAAATGTGATATAATCAAATTCCATCATCATCGTATATCCATATCAAATTTCAATTTCCATATACAAAAGTATCTCGATGTACAATATATACAAAGTAAGCCACCATAGGCATAGATCAAAATTGTGCCTTCATCTCGAGACATAATAAAAAATAATACATATATATCTTGACAAAAATGTGTCTTCATCACGAGGCATACATAAAAAATAGTACATGCATAAAGAGTCATGGATGACTCTCACCAATGCTAGGACTCCCTGGCCTGTCTCTAGCTGGGTGGAGGCATTTGTACTAATTTGGAAGACCTATATGTCCTATATGACCTCAATTTGAATATGCTACCTAAAATCTGACTATAAGGGGCTTCCCTTTATCCCTAAGGAATGACTACATGATATAGAGCCCTATAAGGAGTTACCTCACCTGAATTAGCTACAAATTCATATATTAAGTATTTGGCACCATCTATCTCAGTTTTTTGATAAAGAGCATCAAGCTCTCCTATAATACAGGATGTCCACCCCTATTTGTGTCCTAAGTTGATCTTGTATAGATATGGCCTGATCTCTCTCTGCTCTAGCATGGTCTCACTCGGTGGTCACTTGCTCTAATTTTCTATATAAATAATGTACCATAATGAATGTTATATCACCCCACCTATTGGCCATGGCCCTCTGTACCTGTAGCATGGCCACTAATGGCCCATCTACTCTTATAATGAGCATATGTCCATGTACCAGTATCTATAATCCTCTATGTGGTGATCTAGGTGGTGATCCCCATCCACCACCTATAAATGTGGGGGTGATCCCCATTCATCCCATCCATTTCCACTATCCCCACCATCTATAAGGCATAGACTCACCACCCACAGTAGTGAAGGTGGAACCTATACCACGGGCACCTATTGTGCATGTACTTGTACACCCTGTATAAGAATCTGCAATATAATGTGCACATGTTGTACCTATACTTGTGCCTACTGATGAAATGGTTTTTGTGGGGGAAGACCCTACGGGGCTGGCACCTGTACCTATACCTATATCTATGGACCCTATCCCTAGAACTTTAAAGCTTCCTCAGCCTTAGGTTTTCCTAATCTAGCCATGTCTCTCAAAGCCTATCCATATAAACCCTGTGTTGCTGCGGCTATACCTACATCTATCAATGCATGTGGGATAGTAATACACAGAGGACATATTGTTTCATACTAGGGCCCATAATTTGGCATGGTCTAGAGGTCTACCACCTGTGGCTATCCAACCCATCACTATGGGAGGACATAACTGAATCTATCTCAAGCTTATCATAGTCTAATGTGTGGCCTGAAATCAAATGTCTTACGCATTCGATACGTGTACCACATGTCATCTCCTAGTATGCCCTAGATATGGCCAAATTGTTGATGTACCCAATCAACACGATACCAATCTCTGATGTGACTGTGGATACCAATAATAAAGTCATCAACCTCTGTAGTGTTGAGCTCTATACCATCATCACACAACTGATACAATTAATAGGGATGCCAAGTAATGATACAAAGTTGTAGGTCATCAAAGGCACATCTATAAAATGTAGTATCACCCATATCTATTATGGCATCCTTGCCCACTGACTCCCACCCCATGTAGGAGGGTAATGTAGAGCCCTAACTCATAGTACTCATAGTGGGTGGCCTATTGTAATATAGTCCCATGCTCATATCTATAGTAGTGTGGTTGGTCCTATGCTCCTATGGCCTCAGTAGGTAATAAAATGCATGCCCCAATACAAGTGGGCCAATATACACGAACCCCAACATAAAACCATTCCATCCATCATCCAACACACTACTCCTATCAAACTAAGTGGGAAGTGCATGCCAATCTTCTCAAGTAGAAAGTAGCCACTAACAAGAGCAATCAAATAAATGGGTATCCATGTAATCTGTCAATAATCAAAGAATCTATATAGGATCACCATGATCCTCTTTTGAGGTATGTCCTGTCAAAGAAACATGTCTAAAATGCAAGATAGGATCCATATGAAATCCACATCATAAGTCACCAAGATGTCCTAAATCGAAACTCTAAGGATCCACCATACATCCTCTAGACTCATGGTCATCTCAATAGTCAAAAATCAGAATGTTTGGCTCTCACTCTTCCACCTCTCTGATAAAGCAGTCAAGAGGTCATGATCTAATATAATATGAAGCAACTTTGTAATACAATAGAGGCATGTAGCCTCCAGTGTTGTAGTGACAAAAATATGCTCTCGGCATGAAAACATCTTCTCATAGGCTTTAAGGCACCCATGTCACTCACACACATCCACATTTCCTATTTTCATCTCCAAGATTATGTAAATAACTTTATTAACATCATTTCTTCTCATGCACATCTTCCTAAGGTATTCTAATAGATTTTACATTCTTCTAAGTTTTTCTATAAATTTTAAAATTTCTTCTAAATAATTCCTAAGGCACAAATTCTACACAAGTGCAAGCCTAATTACGCTAGTGCACCCCTTTTGGCACTAGTGAAATCCTACACTATTGTGTGCCTTCTCTCACAAACTCACCCATTTTCACACTAACGTAAGCTTGTGCAAGCATGCCCATTTTCTCACTAAGTTGATCGATTTTTCGCTAGCGCGTGCCCAATCTACCCCCAAAATTAATTTTGTGCACACACACACATTTTTATGCCAGCGGGAAATCTCTTTATGCCAGTGCACACCCTAGCCACTAACACACCCCAGGGACCCATATATTTTCCCTAGCTAAAAAACGTCATAAATGCACTCAAAAATTAAAAAATTTGGTTTACATACTAGTGTCGGTTTCGTAGGAGGCCTCCCAAACTCTCGAACTCGATCATCATGATGTTTACGGTTCTGAATTTGAGCCATCTCTCTCCAAGGGTAGAGAAAAAACTTCACCAAATCTCAAAAGCGTCTAGTAATAATAACTCGTCGCGATGGATTCTTGCCATCCTAGTTTGCTATTTATAGTTGTTTTGACCTAATTCTTCATTTTTATCACTCTTGAAGGGAAAGGTGACTAACGTGACTCTTCTATATTCTTCTACAAATGGCTACGATGATTATTTTTATTAAATAGTCATTTTTTGATTATTTTCACTACGCTGGGGCATATTTTTCTTCTTGGAAACCCTTTCTACTACATGGGGCATATTTCTACTTTATGGTGTTTTTTTTTATTCCTCATGTTCCTCATCATTATTCTACATCATTTTCTTCCTACAATTTAAAACTCAAAAAAATTGGTAAAAATAAAAAAAATTGGTCAAAAAAAATTAAAAATCCAAAAAATTGGTAAAAATCGTTAAAAATTATAAAATTTCAAAAAAAAGGTAAAACGCATGCATGCAGCTGAAGAATTTATTGAATGCATCATTCTCAAACATCAAAATTTTTCCTCAAAAACATCTTTCTTTGGTCCTCATTTGTTCATGTGAACAACTTGTAGATCATCTGGATCTACCTCCATTAACAAAGCAAGTTTGTTTACTATGTTTGTGTTCCCTCACACAACCGGGTTGTTTGGGCCAGTTTCATAGTGCACAGTTGCTTTTTATAGGACCCTTATATCCTTTTCTTATTCACATTGCATGTATCCTTGCTTGGCATGCTATTTTTAACCCTTGTTTTTAACAGGAACATTTGGTGAATTGAAGCTCGATAACAAAAACATTGGTGCAACTATCTTGAACATTGTTTGTTTAAGTGTGTTTGTACTTTTTTCCCTATTATGTTAGCTTGTTTACTTTCTAGTATTGCATTATGTTATGTATGTTGCATTGAGTTAGTGTTTTAGCAATGAGAAAAAGTTATTATTATAGTTTTTCATGTTATTTTCCACTTTTTTTTGTATGCTTATATATAATAAAGAGTAGGTGATGTAGATCATTCGAAAAGTGATGAAACAAAGTTGTTCTTGAGCTAAGCTAGATGAAATTTATTTCCATTTTCTTCATCTCCATTCTTCTTCATATATTTTTCTTCTATCCCAAATTTTTCTTCAATATCACTTATGGAAATAGGGATTCTTTTTATCCCCCACCCCCTTATTTCCTCTATCCATTGAAACACATATTCTTTTCTTTCCCAATCATTCAGATTGCACTCTCTCCTACTACGCTTGTGTCGTTTCTTCTTATTTCCTTCTTATTTTTGATCGTCAATCAACCTATTTCATCACCCCATCAACACTCAATGGGGCATCCTTCATTCTACAAATTTTTCTTCTATCCCTTAAAAATTTACTTTTTTGTACTTGTCTACTATCTTTTAAGTGGTATCCCTTATGCCACCCCAAAGAGGGGCAAATGTAGACACCTAAAATCCTCTTATGCAGTTTTACTACTAAGATTGCACTAATTACCCCCTTTCCTATAGTTTCTGTTATAATAGGTGATTTTCCACTAATTAACTAACATTTCCCTCTATTTGAGTCAATTAATGACACTTTGTTAATTAATTAACCTTTACTTCAATCTAGATGCCAATTAATGGCACTTCGTTAGTTATAATCCTCTTTCGATCGAACAATTAGCTATTATTTGTTAATTAAGTCTATTCATCCTTGTATTTAATCAATAAAACCTCTTATTGGTTAAACCCTCCCCATTCCAACCATTCAAAATCACTCCTTTTCCCTCCAAATCATCTCTAAAGGATTTCTAAGCTTATCTTAGCCTATTAATTAATCCTATTTTATTAATTAAAGAACCCCCGACTCCCATAAGTTGTTAATCACTTAATTCCTCTGATTAAGCTTAACAAGTCTAAATCTACTTTATCCTTTATCCCACATACACTAGTTTACAAGCTTCTCCCAAATAGGAAATATATATAAAGGACCCTCCTACATTCTTTCACACACACACCATACTTTTTCTAGTATTTCATATAAGACATATGATAAGAGCCTTCTCCATTATTTTGGAATAGCTACTTCATCTTGTGCATCCATTCTACCATTGTTAAGTATAAATGAAGATCTAAGTATGGCCTTGTAACCATTTATTGGTGATATCCTTCCCTCTCTTTGGATATTAAACACACAAAATTTGATTGTTTATGATCTAAAGAGGCTCATTTTTAGAAGTAATCATACATTTAATAATAGGAATGGTTAGCATGAGATGATTTAATTCATGTTTATGAAATAATTAGTTAATTCATTTAAGCTATTATCATAATGTTAATGGTAGATTTAGATTTGATTTGATACTACTAGGTGTTAGTTTCCTTCGATTAGCATATCAAGTTTAACATGAGAACACTATTAGTACCTATTGTGAGATGGAAGAATCCTTCCTTCAGCGCATTATACTTAACAATGGCCTTAGAGTCACATATGATCATTTACTTGGCTTACATCAAGGCAAGACTGAGCCCATTATTGATTACATTTTTTGTTTCAGTGCTTACATGCATTAATTATTTTTTCATCCCATTGACTTACAAAATCAATTCATCTTTTTTCGTGGCTTGATTCCTACTTTAAAACAATGTTTGCAATATGATACATGTGAATCATTCACACTCTTATGCTATAAGGTCATCGATTTAGAACATGATCTCATTACTGCACATGTCATAGATCCTCCTAGTTCTCCTATTATTGCACCATATATTTCTTCTCCTCTTCCATATATTGAGCGTCCACTTAGGTATCCATATCCTCCAACTCGCAATTAAAATAAATATTCTTCATCACATAAGCATCCTACATCACCTCCACCATGTCACTCTCCACCTAAGGCATCTCCATCCCCTCCATGGGAACCAATAAAATTTTCTCTTGATGCTAGGCCTCATGATGTGATGCATGATTTTCTTTATAAACACATGATTCACTTACCTTCTAATCAGAATCAAAAACCTTATTTCTTATAAAGACAATGTAATAGACCATATTGCAATTATCATCGCATCAATGGCCATTGTGATAGTGACACTTGTTCCCTTCATGATAGACTCCAATAATTAGAAGATAAGGGTATCATTCTCTCTCTCTCTCTCTATCTCTCTTGTGAGAGGTCTATGTCTCTACTTCCACGCAATTGTGTTGTTACTAAAGTTTAATTATCTATTTCTTCTAGTTCTAAGGTCATTATTTGTCCACCAATGAAGGTTATTATTCATGCACGCTCTTCATCTCATCCATCCACCGATGCACCATATCATCCATTGTGTCATGCTACTAGTACAAATTTGCTACAAAATCTATCGACATCTATGCTTCCCACCACTGCATCACCCATCATCAGCACCATCTCATCTAGCATTCACTTTTGTTCATACACTCATTCTCCTTACGCTCCACATGTTTCCACTGCTCCACGTCTTCATGGTCTTTGGTAAGTGATTCTCTCACCTTACCCCCGATGATGCACTTGTGTTCTTATGGTTCTTATATGACTATTGAGGGATTTTTTACAATAATAACCTCACTTCATCTATTTCTCTACATGCTTCATTGATCTATCTATTTAGCGCACATTATCCAATCATTTACTGATCACGCACTCTTTATTTACAATTCATTCTTGCTTGTTGAGGGGTATTATATAAATGATCCTTATCATCTACAAACTGGGAGGAATCATTATTCTCCTCCCCCCCCCCCTCTTCATCATATTCACATGCACTTAAGTACACATTTATGACTATCTCATTCACATACTCTTTTATATCATTCATTTTATAAATACTTTACCATTTATGACAACTCTATTCGCACATGCATAGAATATCTCATCAATTATCTATCTATAATCACATTAATCATCATTATTCATTAGTTAACATTAACATATATGCATTGCAAATCAAATTAAAAAAATAATTAAAATATCACACATAGGTACTGTAGACATGTAAAATTTTGATATGTTCATTTATCACATATTATACTCATAAACCATAAATAATCGTGAGATCAATTATTATCATTATCCCCATTATCATGTCTCAATTATTTATATTATTTATCCCATAATCCCATCCTATCCTTAGTCATATTAATACATCACTAATATTTTCATTACCTCGTAAACTAATCCCTATTAACTATTTTTTATGAATTTACAATTACCACCTAATCTATACCTATCCTACACCTAGCTTCTCCATCTAATCACTCTAATAATCACATTTAATTTCACCTAATCTCAAACTAACATATTCTCAAAATCTAGAGGCTTCTATTTCTATAATCCTCTCCAATTTTCCCACTTTTATATTCAAATATTCAAATATTTCCCTACCTCCATTGAATTTTTAATTCAATGGAGGATTCTTCTAATCTCTAGAATTTTCTAATCATAGATCCTTCTCCATTCTCATCCATTTTCCACCATTGATCTACCTCCTATATGGAAAAATATCAACCCTCCATTCTTCCTTCCTCTAACTATAAATAGTAATTCCACCGTCTATTCACACAACCTTAGAAATTTACAAGTATATGCTGCCAAAATACTGATCCTATCAAGAAAATATCATCACTTATCAAGCAGAGGTGTTGCCAAATTTATCCCACGAAATTTGAAGCATTCCAACATTCCATCTAAGAGAACATCAAAAAAATCAAAGGAGGATAGTTATAATCATGTATGTAAGTGCAGGTATTATATTCTCCTTCCTTTTTATCTATTTATCTATCTGAGGTAGTGATAGAGAGTGTTAGATTAGGAATTGATCTATGTTTTGGTTTCTAACTTGCATGTTGCACTAACACTTATTTTTCATCTACATTTTGGTTCCCACCATGAGGATTACCCCCCCCCAAAAAAATTCTAACAAAATTCTACATTTAAAGTAAATTGTCAATATTTGAAAAAAAATGCATTCGGATTTGCACCTTAACTTTTCACAATTCTGTAAAAAAGTGCTCATTTTGAGCACTTTTTACAATTCATTCAACATTTATGCAAATGAAAAAATGGTTTTGACATGAAACAATGATTATGTGCATGATATTAAATGTTGTGATCACAAGTATCTACATTGGTGCTTTTGTAAAACCCATGGTGCTTTTATAACAACTTTAGCATTTTTGTCTTCTCACTATGTTTTCTACAGGGTCGGCACTTTCATTCATACTTTGGTGCTTTTGTCTATACATTAGTGTGTTTGTCATAATTTATATCTTTTATTATCTGACTCTATTTTGTGCATGTTTAGCACATTTGTTCACATTTTTTAGTGTTTTATCACCTCTATTTTCTAGTTTCGTTCTATTTAAGATCAACGTGTTTGTTCCCATTGTGGTGTGTTTATCTATCCTTTGGCACGTTTGACCTATAATAGGGTTTTTTGCAAAACAACGCTTTTGTTTTAATATTATTTTACGTTGATACTTATCAATTTAATCACATTTTTAAGAGTTTTGGTGGTGTTTTTCAGGGTTTAACATTTTGTTTTTGCATAAATATCGCAAGGATAAGGGGGAAATATACCAATTTTAAAAATCATTTTGTTTTTACCTAACGTTTGTGGTTACAACACCTTAAATGATTAAATAAACTACTAACCCATGTTTTTGCAGCTCGAACGATCTGAGAATGTTGGGGCATAAACAAACAAACTACTAATCCTTGGTTTTGCAGGTTCTCTTTTTGAAGGTCCCCATAATATAAAATTTATCATTAATTTTTATTATGTTTTTTTGTTGTTTTTTCCCAAAGACAACACTGTGTATGCTCTCCTCTTGCATCCTAGGATGATCTTGAGGATCAACAGTGGTTATTCTTCCTTCCCTTTTCATTTTTAGGGGTAACATGATGTGGAAGTGACATTCATACAATTATCATATTCTTAGGGGTTTCGTTATTGTGGGATTCACCTCCAAGCACATAAACACACCTTGTGTTCCGGTAGGGTTTATAAATTCAAGGAAAACTATCATTATTGGCTAAGTGTTTGCTTGTTTTAAGAGCAACATAAAGTGAGGGTCTTCCATGTCTGAAAACCAAGGCCTTAGAAAACATCCTCACAACACAAACTTGGGCCACATGTACCACAAGGTATATTGGGGACTCCCCTAGTGAGATTTTTAGCCTATAATAGGTAGCCCTTTTTGTCACATATCAAACTATAGTGCAAGGATGTCACCCTTCCCAAGATCACTCGCTAGACGACCCCACGTTGGCACATAGGTGGAGATTCAATTTTTCACACCACTATCCATGTGTGGTATTGAAAGTAAGCTATAGTTTGGTTACAATACCACTTGACTAGATAGGATTGTGCTTGCACAGTTGTACTTATTTGAGTATTTCTGTCAAAACCAGTAAATAACCCTGACACCAATCCTTCTAATCAAACCATACACTTATCATCCATCCATTTTGACCACAACCTTTGACCTCAATTTTGACCACACATCATTTACTATACACATTTGGCCATATTCATCATTCCTCATTTATACCTTTCATGTCATTCTACAAATACCAATTCACATAATTAATAAACATTCCCACCTCATCGATAAAGTAGAAAAAAATTGAACACATACCATTTATCCTTCATTCCACCAACCCTCATTCACATTTTTCACGTTACCATAAATATCAAAATCCCAAATAAATAAAAAACATTTCCACCTAATTAAATAAGCGTTAACCAAAACTTTGATCGTACATTGTTCATCTTTCACCTATCATCACCGATTTAATAAATATAAAATAAATAACAAACCCTTCCATCCCACTAATAATAATTCATAAACATCCTTTTCCATCTTACAAAAAAATATTACACATCCCCCATCTTAATCCACGTAATCCATTTCATACCAACTTATCCAATTTAAACAATCACCCATGTCTCATCATTACACAAATGTTCTCCTAAAAATTTAAACATTTCTTATTGGTATCTCAAAACTAACCTAGGCCTATAAGACTCTAAAACAAACCTCTCCCAATCACATACCTCTTTTAATCACAACACTTGGCATAACCTTACATCTTCATACACACCTATGCAAACACATTAATCCCTAAACACTTCATTTACGATTTCTTTTTGACATGACCAATCTAATCTTACTAATTGAAAACTTATAAACAGACAAAATATCCTTATCACATATCTTATTATTCTAAGTAATTACAACAAGGCACCTCATAATCAATCTACTAATGTGGAAAATCCTTCTTATGTCTCCTTCAATAACTTCTTAAAATTATTTTGTCCTATAAGCAAGATTAGATTATTGATATTATACGTTAGTCAACTAAGAAATCCTAACTTTCCTAATCTACGAATCCTTTATCTATTCAACACACCCTTATCTCATCATTACATCTTAAAATCACCACAGTCTAATGGAGCCTAGGAGAATGCCTACTCAATCCCAATGAGGAAACGATGATGAAAACAATCACCAAGACATAGGACATGATACATTTAACCACAACTATTATGATGCCAATGTAGAAGAAAATCACACTTGAGAAGAAGACGAAGAACAATGGTCAATACCAGTAGTAATGATGATTCAAGCACATATTTCACAGGAGGAAGAAGATGAGAAATTCTTAATTTATTTGCTGATAAAAACAAAGACGCTCTCTTTCTTCAATTATATCATATGGGGGCAAAGCTTCCTCCTGATTATACTCTTGACCAACTTCAAAGTCTCCTCCATGATGAAATTTATGGAATTGGCCGATGACCACCATCTACACATCATCATAATCCAAATAATTGTCGTATTACAAATGGATGGGATAGAAGAGAGAATAACCCACATATATCCAAAGAAGTCATGTTGTCCCAAATACAACAAATGAGTAACCAGATTGCTCAGTTAGCCTCACATCTTAGCCCACAACTATCTAATGATCATAGATCCCAGCATTCCCAACTACCAAACTTCAATCCACCACCCATTGGTCCTCAAGAACATACCATGGAGTAGGAAATAAATTTTGTGAAGGAAACAGTTTAAGGGTTGCAACTCAGCACACAAGGATGACAATAAAAATTTGAGGAACTATGTATCTATCCATCAACTGTGATATCCTATGGGTCCCTTTTCCAATGTACTTTGAACCACCTAAATTTGAAAAATATAAGGGAAAAGGTGATCCCCACGAGCATGTTAAGGAGTTTTATCTTCTCTACGAAGAAGTTTCCTACGATGAATCCTACTTGTTGATACTTTTTTCACAAATCCTAGGCATTCCTTCCCTTAAATGGTTCCTCTGTTTAGCCAAAGGTTTTGTTACTACATTCACCAAATTTTCAACAAAAAATTTCAAACACTTTTCATATAATGTGGAACGTGATTTCACAATGATTGATATGTGTAATACCAAGCAACACAATAGAGAAATCTTTTTGTCCTTCTTGTAACTTTGGTGATCCCTTGCTAGTCAAATTTCATAGACCATACCAGACAAGTAGCTAGTCACCATATTTGTCCCCAACCTCATCCAAGAACTAGCTTTCCACTTTTAAGTCCATTACACGAATACATTCAATGATATTATTGAAAAGGGAATGCAAATTAAAAAGGTCCTTGTTGCTAAAGGCCTCATTAAGTTATATTCCCATGATAATAATAATCAATCCAATCAACCCTCCACATCTGAGAAGCCAAATTATTTCAATAACAATAAAAATTTCTTTGGCGATGGAGTAACGAAAAACCAAGCATATCCAGCACGTCCATAGAGCCGCTACTATATCTATCCCTAAAGGTCAATCTTGGTCCACCCAAGACTCCAAGAGAATAACATACACCCCTCTTGGTGAATCTATTGAAGTAATCCTTGAAACATTAGTTGTTGTTAATATGGTAATTTTCCCCCAAACCTAGACAATTGATGAGTCTCGGCCCAAACCCTCGTGGTTAAAGGAAAATGAGTTTTGCAAATTTCATAAAATCAAGGTTCATGCTACCAATAGGTGTATGAAACTCAATAATTATATTCAAGATCTAATAAAATGAGGTGAAATTGAAATTGAGAAAAATAAATCTTCTTCCTATCAAAATCAGAATCTTGGGATCTATCAGAATCCACTTCCTAATCATGTTCAAACCCGTGCTTCAAACTAGGGTCAACGGAAGTATGGAAAGAACCTTGAATCATTCAACCAATGTTCTAACAACATTAACTACCACCGTGTACCATTTCAATATGAATCCCTTGTTTTCCACATCTATCATTCCCCATACCATGTAGCTACTATCAAAGTCATATGCCCTTCACCAAACCCTCAGTTTGTAGTTACCACTCATAGGAGTAGTGTAGTGGTCCAAGGAGTTGCTCCATCCTCCTTGAATCCACCACCGCAAACAAAATACAACATCATCAAACAACTTGAGAAGATCTCCGCACACATATCTATTATGTATCTTCTCAAAACATCCTTTGTACATGAGGACATCCTCTACCACTCCCTTCAATAAACTCATGTACCAAATTATATCGATCCCACACACTTCCAAGAACTCTTCACCCATATTTATCCCCATCAAATGCTTCCACTCATCTTCACTCAACAAGACATACCACTACACATCCCAATGCATAATCTCACTCTATATATTGACGTGCATGTTGAACATACCCGCATCAAAAGACTATAGATGGACAATGGATCTGCACTTAATCTTTGTATGTTATCCCTCATCCAATGATTAGGGTATAATGAATTAAATCTAAACATGACATCATTACCATCAAATCATATGATAGTGGCGAGTGAAAATCATTGGGTACTTTATATCTTCCTATAAATTTCGGGCCTTTCATGCTCCCTACCCTTGTACATGTCATGGAAATTTAGTTCCAGTATAATTTATTGCTTGGTTGACCATGGATCCATGAAATACATGATGTATCATCTACATTACATCAATGTCTCAAATTTGAGCATGACTTCGTAGAAGTTACCATCCATGGAAATCCTTAACCATTCCAATATTACCAAGCACTCGAAGAAGAAGGTTAGAAAGAACCATATTATCCTATCACCAAAACCCTACCATCAAAGTCTCCATTTCTTCGTAGAAATTTGAGCATGACTTCATAGAAGTTACCATCCATGGAAATCCTTAACCATTCCAATATTGCCAAGCACTCAAAGAAGAAGGTTAGAAAGAACCATATTATCCTATCACCGAAACCCTACGATCAAAGTCTCCATTTCCATCATCATGCACAAATTCTTATTTCTTGCCTGATATTATTCCATCCACCTCACACACATTCATCGTCATCCACCCCTCTCTTACCCACTCCATCTACATCCTCTCCTCTTTTACCTCCTCCTCCGCTCATTTTAAAATCCACAGGGTGTGGGGAATATCAAAATTTTAGCATTGAACAACTACCACTAACACCCTAATAGCATGGTAAGCCTGACATGTGTCGAAACAAAAGTCAAAAATATTCATTGGGATCGTCCACTTATATCCATTTTAGATACCTTACTAATAGGTACCTTGAGTCATCTGAAACCACATGGATCATCGAGAACTCTATACCACCCTACTAATCTAGAAAAAAATATTAAATCCCTAGCAAAATGATGCCTCACATGGGATATTTGGGACAAGGCCTAGGTATCCACACATAAGGTATCCCTGAACCCCTTACTGTCATCCCCAACCTTGATGGCCACCAACTCAGGTATTCATCACCTGGTGAGAGTATCCGCATTAACCTTGGTGAAACTACCAACATAGCTAAGGATGCCATATACACCATCAAAACAAGTTTCTTCTATAGCCAATATGAAGATCTCAACACCACTAAACTCTTCCATGACACCGTTGTTTTCACCATCAATGTTTCTCTCACTTATTGTAAACACTCAAAATTTGCACCACTAATTTTCCTTCACCAGACACATCATTTTCACAATCATATTAAAACAAATAAAATCATTTAAATCCATACATATTTTATCATAATTCTAAACCCCCATGTAAATATTATCTCACACCTCATTAAATCATTTCATAGTTGTAAAATCTCATTTTATCTCAAACCACCCAAAACCACTTAAAGACTAAATTAAATAAATACCAAACTTAATCAATAATTTCTTAAAAATATCACAACCTCCTTAACATCTTCACCTCATCTTCCAACACTCCCTTATTCATTTACCTACATCCTTAAGATTTTTTTTTATTAGAAGTGGTTTTAACAACTTTTAGTTGTTTCCCCGAAAAAATAGTATCATCGGTGATTCAACCGAGTCACTAGCGATTATAAATAACACCTTTATGCTCTCTTAGGGATCTTCAATCTCAAATCTTGGGCCTCCTATTTGATACTGCACTTCATTTTTCAACATTACGAAATCCAGGATATCTTCAAGTATAATGAGGCATCAACATCAATCATTTTCAAAGCAAATTTATGGTCATTCCATCACTCAGCGTCTCAAAAATGTGACAAGACAATTTACCAACCCAGATCATTCTCATTGAAAATATGAGGCATATTTTAGCTCCACATCCATTCAAAGGTATTTCTATATCTCTCTTTGTCATTTTAAAATCATCATAAACCTCCTAAGAAATCAAAAACATCATTGTAAGTCTTCAATTATCGTTTTTATTAAAAACTATCAAAATCCACAAAAATCGCTAGCGATTCACCCTAATCACAAATGATTGACCTAAATCACCCGTGATTCTTGTCAAAATTGTATTTTTATCAATATATTAGCTTCCTATCAGTTTTTATCAAATCCTCATTATTTAACATATTGTTTCCAAGTATGGATCTATGCCAGATGGCAATTCATGGCCGTTCACATCCGATTACAAGTATTTATGATCTCCCCACAGTAAAACACCTTTTTTGGGGAACAATAAAACATCCTACACGAGCTTACACTTTTCATAATCTAATTTTCAATCAACGAACAAGACATTAAAGATTAGTTTGAATTCCTACATGATATCCAACAAGAAACTGAGTAATTTTGGTACAACTAATTTGATTCTATTCAGATTACATCTACACTTACCTGGGCCACCTTCCAAGCCACACAAGACCTTCCCTTTAACCTTGAATTCTACAATTCAACATTTTTTAATCATTTATCTATTTTTATCCATTTTTACAAAGAAAGATGACATCCTTGAAGGAATTCCCTTTATATTCCTGGAATCGACCTTTGTCGAGCAACTCATTTATCAATTTCTCTAATCATTTTTGTTTAGTGTCTTTCATATCAGATTACTTTTAAGGATAGGTATACTTGCACACTCATTCAGACTCAAAAACTTTAAATAAACATCAGCATCAACATTTATCTTTATAGGTGTCAAAAAACCCCATTGTCTTTTGAGGTCAGTTTTATTTTTGTTATTTCACTTCATTAATTTTAATTTGGAAAGTGAAAACTTCTCTAAACATTCTGGCATGCCCGGTGGGACACTTAGTCTCTTTCTTATTTCATTTAAATTAATTTTTCATATATTTTTAGGCCTTTTTTGTCTAATTGCTAGCGATCCACTAAAATCTCCAACGATTTAGGTGAATTGATAGTGATTCCTATCAATCGTCGACAATATCTATGGCTACTTCTGATTCCTTAGCCAAACTCTAACGTCATTTTCTTTTGTTATTTTATGTCTTCTGCTAACACATTTTACAAGTCTTTTCTCAGGAGGATTTTACTTGCTATGCTATTGCATTGCTAAAAAATCAAAATTTGAAAACTTTAAAAAGGAAGCGATTTATAGGTGAGTCCTCTTCTTTTCTTTTCATTTTTGAGCATTGCATTTTGTTATTTTCCCTCATAAAAATCAATCATTCTCTTAGGATTAAAAAATAACCTTGTATCACGCTTGAACACAGATTAATTAAAGGATTAATTTACCAAATTCATGTAATCTTCCCTCACACACAGCCAAACCACATCAAACATAAACTACATTTAAACATTTCCACCTAAGATATAACTATTAGGATTTCATCACCCAATAGGGAAACCCAACTTGGTTTTCTGGATGAGTATAAACAACTAGTTGTTGGTATATTGGCTAAGCACCTGAATACCTTATCGTTGTAGGACCATGAAATGAGGGGTAAGGCCCCAATACTAGGCGTCGTACAAGCACAAGCAAAGATTTGGGCACCATGTAACTTCAGGTATATTGAGGAATCTAGCCTTAAACATTCCTGAAACCATCCACAGACGACCATTTCCTAGGACCTTATCAATCATTTTACACATTTCACATTTCTTTTAAATTAATCAAGATATTCAAAAACTCCTTATGCATGACTTTTTTTTTCATGTAATCAACCCATCTATATTTCTTTTCTTTTTATTAGGTGATTGTTTGTTTTTTATTATGTTTCTTACATGAAAACAATCCCACATTCAGACTTCTAAAAGCATGTCTAGTCCATTTCAGCAATCTACACAAAATGACCATCAAACCTTATAATAAGTTCAATCCCATATAGAGGATGCTCAACGAATCATTGATCAACACCAAACATTCTTATCAACACCTCGACCAAAGATTCAAGAACAACCACATTCACCCAACCATCAATCCAATTCATCTGAAACCCTTGATCCTTTCAGTCCCCACTTCTTTGATAGTGGGGATCTTGTTTTTTTAAAGATCTTAGACTCAAACCCCATGGCTCTTAATGCATACCTTGTTGTTAAGGGTGTTCACCTCCAATCATCATTACCTAAATCGTTGCCTTATATAGATGATCCTTCATGCATTTTTTCACATCTCATTGATCCAAACCACAAACATGTCATCCAGTAAATATATTATTATCCTACTAGTATCCGACCAAAAATATCTGGCATCATTTCTTCAATTCACATCATTGCTTTCGACCTTGACATGATTTATTCGCAAGACACAACCACTCAACAACCAATATCTACACTCAACCCTTCAAATGGTTCCATACCACCTCAAAACAACACAAATGTTTCTCCATCCCCACAAACCTCTCCAACATCCTCTACTGTCCAAATACCTCCTATGATTTCTGCCATTTTTCTTATTTCTCAACCACCACCCTCTCAACAAATTACACTTCCTCTACAAAACATTACCATGTCCATCCCTGTATCTATACACCTAATCAACACTACCATTATTGTCAGTACCCATCCATGTTCACAATAATATTCAACCCCAATTATTTCACAACACATACCTCAACTATCCCAGTCACTTAATTCCTCTCAATCTATACCAAAACCATCGCAACTCCTTATCCATATCTCTATTCCTCTTCAAAACATCTCACAAAAATCACAACCCTTTCTTTTTACTTTTATCCCCTTTCAATAGCCACCTCAATATTCATAACCTCTTATCCACACGTCTATTCCTTTACAACATATTCCACAACAATCCCAACCTATTTTAAATAAATCCATCCTTCCTCAATATCAATACATCCATCCATCACAACCATTAGCCTCAAAAGCCGCTTATAACATTCTTACAAATATTCCTTAGTAAGATATTCCTTTTCAACAAAGTATCCCATAGTAATACCATCCATATCAACAACCCAGTCAGTTTTCATTTAATCAACCTAGTTCATCCTCATCTAGTATACAGAAACCACCACAAACTGACACCCTTTAGGCTTTAATAAAAATGATATCTAGTCTTAAAGCCACCTCCATGGGCCCTAAAAACACACTTTCGTATGAGTAAATATGTAATGAGCCTATCCATCCATCTATGCCATACAAATCTTACCCTCCTCACTAGGAAATTCCAAAATTTATCAAACTCTATAGTAATGAGGATCCTCAACAACACATACGAGCTTTTTTTCATGATTGTTACCTTATATCTCATGACTAGGAGCTCATGTTATGAACATTCCCATGTCTTTGGCAGGTCCTTCTTTAGATTGTTATAATAACATTCCACAATATTCCCTCTTTTCATTTGCACAAATTTCCCAACTCTTTCTTGAATACATTTCAATCAACATCGACCGTAAAATCACTATTACTGACCTTTAAATTATTAAACAGTTTGAAGATGAGTCTGTCAAAAAAATTTCACCCAGTGGAGGGGTATCATTAATCAACTATCATTCTCTCTCCCATAAACAAATTTAATCAAAGCATTTTCCCATTCATGTGTCAAGCACGTCTCTTCTACACTCCAAACCCAATCCTTTCAGACATTTGATGAATCCTTTACCATCACCTGTAAACTTGAAATTTTTTCTCTTTAAGAAGGCAGAGTTAAACTTAGACCGAAGAAACCAAAATCCAAATTCCCATCTGAACCATCCTCTAGTCAAGATAACCCTAAATCCTCATCTAATGTCGTAGTTGTCAAATCTTCTCCTAAAAAATGTTCAACCAAGGAACTCTCCCATCCACAATGAAACTATACCCCATTAGAGAGACTTATAATGCGGTCTTCGATAAAATCCTCACCACTAACATGATTTCTCTCCCACCCATCTATCCTATCAACACCTCTGTTTCAAAACCATCTTGGTACATGGATAATGGCTATTGCAAGTACCATAGGGTCAAAGGTCACGATATCGAAAGTTTTTATTCATTTCATAATCTCCTTTAGGATTTGATTGATAGAGGTGAGTTACATTTAGACAACCCTAATGCACCTTAGAATCAAAACCTTGACATATTCAAACAACCATTTTTGAATCATTTTCCATCAAGTAGTAAACCTCAAACCAATAATTTCCAAGCCCATAATACCATAAATACCATCAATAAAACATCTCCTATCACTAAATCTACATATGAACCTTCCTCTAGTAATACCACGAAACCAGCACATGACAAAAAACAAAAAAAAAACCCATAAGAAACAAAACCTATTCATCCACATTTACCACCTCTTCATCTAGCTCACCTATAAACCCTTCACAAACATCTCATAAATAACCCATTATTCATATCACGAAGAGTTCATACGATTAATTTATAGCCTTGTATTGCCACCGTAACTTCTAAAAAATTATTCCACCCCATATAAAAAAGTCACAATCATAAACCATTCGACTACCCCTATATAAAGAATAAAACAATTTTCCTCTATCCCTGGGCCACATCCGCCATCCAAGTCACATGTCACCATTGCACAATAATTAACTACTCATCAATAAATAACCTTAGAAACCACACCAAAAATAACATCTCCCATGATCATCAAATGAAAAGATACATCATTTCCCTCAGCATCTGCATCGAAAGGACACTATGCAACAGTTCTAGAGAAACTTCTTCAGCAATCACCCATAGTGTTGCCTCCTTCTACACCATACAAAACTTGAGGGTAGAAACCTTCATGGTATAATTTTGAAGCCTCCTGTGACTACCATCAAAAAAAAAGACACTCTATAGAATACTGCAAAGCCTTTTATGTAGCCATTCAAAAACTTGAAAGTAAAGGTCTTCTTCCATCATAATTACATAAGTCAAATAAAACCCACCCAACACGTACAATCTCATCATCCCCCACTATTGCATAATCCTTGAGTAAGCTTCTTCCCCACCAAATTGATGTTGTCCACATCACTACCGAAGCACATAGATGCAATTCGAATACTTCATAACAAAATAATCCTAAAATATTTGTCACCATTCTGCCACCTCCAAAACTCACCTCTTCCTCATCGAAAGTTAATACTAAGGTTTCTATTTCTATTTCTATTTCTCTTGATACCCCTAATCAAACATCATAATCTAAGACTAAAATCTCCACCATCTTCCACTGCAAAATAGAAAATAGTTATTAAAAAATTTCACCAAGCTCCTGTCAAAATGTCACTTTATGAGTTGGTTCAAACATCCCTTCACATAAACAAGCCATGATTGAAACCTGTCAGGCCCACTTTTAACACACACATTAACAATAGTAAAAAAATACCAGGATGAAGTTTTTTTTGACTTATAATGCTACTACACAACACCACAAAGCTCTAAGAAGAGAAATTAAACAATGCATAAGACACTTACATAAGTCATCGACTCACATAGACACATGAAAAAAAAAATGACATACATGATAATGCCACAATTTCCCAAATGAACGAAAGCTAGCAAAGACCTAACCACCAGAAGAAGGGACCCAAGGGATGGATATCCCCCACACACACATTTCCATAAATACATCTTAGTTATGATTAACAATCCAAGATAATCACTCTGCAAGGATAATTTGTACTTTCTTCACCTAATAGTTCAAAATTCATTTCACATACAACTTACATTTCGACCGTTTAGGTTAGCTTTTCATCCCTTATGAAAATCTCTGTGATTAACATAAGTACTTGCCATATTTCAAAAAGCATACAAGTCCCCCATTCTCTCTTTCTTAGGATAATATTATTCTTTTCAAATATTTATCCAATGTTTAAATTTTTTATCCTTGCTACAAAAGTAAATTTGACATGATGTCGAGAAAGACATCTTAGGAAAAAGGGGAATTTAGGTTCATGATACCTTTTCCCCACGACAATATTTAATAACGAAAAACTTATTTCCCTACCATAGTTAATATAATTGAAACTCTTCTTGAATCCATTCAAAATTTCCACACCAAGAAATTTTATTTAGATTTATATATATAAATATATGCATACTTCATTTTCTCGAATATTGTTCCCACTAAGGGATATTCATAATCTTTATAACACATGAAATTGTTTAATTGAGTTATAAGGACTCCAGGAGTGTCCTTGGTCCTAATTAAAAAAATCATTTTACTCTTTAATGATTGCAATATGGTTTCATTATTAGCATTTTTTTAAAACAAAATGACCTATAGAATTATTTTCCTAACATCCTAAAGAAGTATAAGATTGGAAACATTATAAGCTACTCATGAACCATAAGTGATTTGTGTTCAAGGTAAGATCCCAATTATCAGCATTTTTTATCCCACGTGTGAAATTGTCTTTTATTCATAATGTCGTAAAAAGGGCATAACTCAAGCACACATGTAGACCTCTAAATTACATAATGAACTAGCTCCAAAACTCTTACATAGGTTGTTAATCTCTCGAAGTCCATGGAACATAAATTCTTGTTCAGGACTTGGTGATTTGCAGGTTAAGAGTTGATTCAGTCCATCTCCTTACCACAATAATGACATGATGCAATGACCTATGCTCCTTATCATACATTAAACAAATATGGTGGTCTAAACATAATATATTGTAAAGCAACATTTGCACATTCACAAGATTGGGATGAGAACCAGATAGGGAGATACATACAATATTTAGTTTTGTGACAAGTTCTCTTTCGTTAAGGGCTTAATATGGGTACAAATTGGGTAACCCAAAACAACAAGATTATTACTTGTACATAACCCTGCTAATATTTATACTCATATAAATTCTATGATAAAAATGATTCTATTTTTCACTAACTAGGTCCATCATGGAATCTTGCAACTATATTTATTTTTATCAACCAAACAATTTCATAATAGCTAACTTGAAATAGAACGATATATATTAGTATAATCACATTTATACTTCAATTTCTACCTTAGCATATACTTTACAACAATCATAATATCACCTACTTTATATGTTATCACTATGTACATTATTGAATTTAATGGCAAAACGTCTCAAACATATCCTCATATAAAAATGCATCATGTCCTTAATTTCATGGTCAAAAATGAATATAACAAGTCTTACATTGTCAATACAATATCCAAGTATCAGAAGGTGGTTGTTATGTAAAGAAAGCCCCCCCCCCCCCCCCCCCCCCCCCCCCGCTTTTTTTACAATAATCTTCCTAGAGTATAAAAGAAACTAAAAATTATATCTTTCCTTGGATCAATTAAAGTTACAATATTTTCATTCATGAAGTTTGTACGACAATTCAAATTCAAGGCTCGCAGATTTTACCACCTGCATGATTAGAACATGGTCAGTTTCACAGAAACTGGCATGAATCTCCATCTCTTATTCTTATTGCATTGACTAGGAGTAAGAGATATTTTACAATTTACTATTCTTCCTATCAAAAATTTTATGTTCACATTACTGCCGTAATCAAATGCATAACTCTTAACATGTTATAACAGCCAAATGAATAGTGATCAACATAGCTCAATTTACTTCCCAAACAAGTAAAGACTTTTTTTTTTCTACAAAATCATTTAAGTTCCTAACATTCATTATGCTACAGCAGTCAATGAAGAGCATTAATAACAATTAAATTATCAACTAAGACAACTCAAATTACCCTCCAAATAAAAAAAATATCTTTAATCTTCCATGAGCATCTATCCATACCTGGAACCGTATAAACTATAATACTATTGAGCTTATTTCCTTCTCATAAATGTAAGTACATAGTCAATATTTAAGATATACAAGTAATAAGAATATATATATATATATATATATATATATATATTTTTTCTCAGTGAGAAAGCAACCTGCACACATCTCAACAATTTTAACCTCTCCGAGATTCTAAATGATGAAGGTAGTGAATAGTATATCAACATTCACTCGACATTATGGGAGATATAGATGGTTACGGTCATGTGAACCATTAATCAGTATAACATGCAAAAACCGTTAAATTCTAATGACTTAGGACCTTCCTCGTAGAATTCATACAGGACATGAAATTGACAGGGTGTAAGCCATCTTTTTTTTGTGATTTTAATCGTACATCATATATGAAAATATACCAAAATCGTAGACAATGAAAGGTTTAAATATATTATATAAAAACATAATACCTGTTTATAGATATAAGATCAAGTTATATATATCAGAACATATTTTATTATATATATAAATTCTTAAAAATTTATAGCCACCTGAAAGAGCTAAGCTATCCATGAATTTTATTTAACAGGCACAAACAATTGAAATTCCAAGTCTGAATTCATATAACATTTCCCTTCATCAATTCCTTGAAGCTATCAGATCATCCCATTTCTCATATGATAAAGGATTTGACATAATTACTTTCTCGAGGCGTACATTTCTACAATTAACATATCAAAACTTGTGTTTAATTAAAACATTTAAGATGTGAGTAACAACAACGATGACCTTCATGATTCATAATTGTACAAACATAGATAATTAAGGAGTTCAAAACTTAACAGGCAAGATACTTTTTTTTTCCAACCTAGTTTACATCATATGAAATTTTGTCTATGCCTTAAAATCATGAAATATTTAATACGAACTCACTCTCCAACAAGGTTTAGTGACTTAGATGTCACGAGATCAAGCCCAAAATTATCATATTGACCGTACAACACCCAGTAAGGGCTACACACCCACGATACATCTATTTATTATACAAGATCGACTTAGGAATCTTACTTTCGTTAGACCAGTTCTTGCTCTATAGTCAACATGGGTTCCTAGCATGGCAGAAAAATATCTGCGTCCCAATTTCAATGTTTAGGGTTTTTTTTTCATTATTTAGAGCAGCATTTAATAAAAATGAGACTGCCCAAAAAGGGTGAAATTTTGACCCATAACCAAAACTTATTTTGTTAATAGATTTTCCCTCTAAAGCCAACGTATATGGTCAAGTTTTGAGTGAGAATCCAATGGCACACCATCATTATATTATATAACCAAACACCCAATTATAGGAATTACCCAGATCATTATTCATACATTTTCTAGATAAGATTGAAGACATACATTTAAGAGGTAACAAACAGAAGTGATACAATTATCCTGAGTGAAATAATCATGAAAATGCAAGCAATAAAACATTCTCAGAGTGCTAAGGATACACCACATAAATATAAATTTATAGGATGCTCAGAAAAAGGGTAAAACAACTCTATTCTTACTTTTAGTCAGAAGGATTGTCAGAAGAAACATAATTTCTTTTATTAGTGAATTCACCCGGAAACTATTCTATTCATTTGTATTAAATAAGCAAGATAGAGAAGGGATCAACATGCATTTAAATGTCTCTAAGTCCAACATAATAGTAAGTTTCATAATGGTGCTTGCTACAAATGAATACAAATAGAGTAAAAGGTGGAGATCCATCCCTGGAAATTTGTTTGAGAACCCTCTGCTACTCTCTCTTGAAATTTTTTACAAAACAGCTTCCAAGTTAAGCAGAACCAAACAAAATACGAACCCATAAATGAAAATAACAAAGAGAAACACTCCACCTAAAATGCGGGTTAATGGAGTCACTATCCAAATTCCAAGGCCATTAAATAATTTAATGCATCATTTATTCTTCCACCACTCATTATCCCTCTAAGCTAGTGTCGTGTAAAACAAGGCATGATTAAATTCATAGAAAAATTATATCCCATCATTCCACGTCTCCATCTAATATAATCCACATTTTATTAAATTTCACCAAACCACTCTGCCAACAACTTTAAATGCCCCCATCTAATTACTTTATTATTTTGTTCTATTTTATTTTATTTTTTTCCCCCTTTTTTTTTGAAAATATTATGGATCATCTTTATTTTACATTCATTTAGTTTACTCCATTTATCTTTAAAATATTTTTATTATATTCAAACATTATTATGTAACTATCATTATTATTATCATGTTATATTTAAACGGTATCGTACTTTATATAATTTATGTATTATGAACATGTATAATAATGTTACTAAGATTACTATCCAACCAAACCTGATACGGGAGATAAATTTCCCTAATTCATAGATGACATTTGACACCTAGATAGGTATCATTTTCCTTGCATAGGTTGTGCCAACAACCGAGGTCTAACTTGTGCTTTGAAATGATATAGAGTCATCTCATAAGATTTACATAAAATACGGACTGGCTCAGGTCCTCCGCAACCTGTTCGAGGTAAAGGTGAACTATGTTCTTGAGTATATTAATGGCTAGGTGCGAAGCTAGTACCTATACCTTGATGATTAGGAGAAAGGGAGCATGACATTACAAAACCCTTCAGTCTATTTGAGTTTCTATAGATGATCATCACTCTTTTACAGACTTTTTAGGTGCTCTCAAAACATCTTCATCCATCTCTTTTGACTCTTATGAAATACCATCACTTCGGCCTGAGGATCATGACTTATCTCTTTTCATCACCACCCAAATAAATGAGTTCCTTGTCAAGAGATTCACGATTGATGGGGGAGAAGTAAATATCATATCATCTATTGCCTTCAACCAACTTAGATTACCAAACACCATCATCACCCAAACACCAGTCCTACTTTGATATTTCAATGATATAATCATTCCCATGTTAGGTACTATCATTCTACCTCTTAAAGTCGATGTCAAAACTCTTCTTGAAATATTCTATAATATAGAGGGAGAGTTCCAATATAACATTTTGTTAGGACAACATTGAATACGTACCATGTTGTGTGTCACCTCGACACTTTACTGGTGTCTTAAATATGAAAACTTAGGTAAACAATTTACAATCCGTGTCGATCATAATCCCTTCACCGACTGTAATATGACATATCAACCTCGTGATATTCTTGTACCTAAACTAAAATTAGAATCCTTCGATGAATCATCTACCAGCATGCCCATTCCATCATCCAAAATTCCTAATGACTCATCCCTTGGTGAGGTTATGGAATGTATTTCACTGGGATATTATCGTCTTCTCATGCTCAACTCGCATCTTACACCTAAAATGTATGGAAGACCAAAAAAACAACCCCTAAATGAGCATGATGTCGAAGATATTATCTCCTATGATCCTGCATATCTAAAAATAAACCTTTTATATGGAGGGATTGATTGCCCTTCCTCACAATACATTCATCAACACCACGCCATACCTTTCAGATCTGACTTCGAATATTTATACAATCCAACCTTTCTTCAAATGTACCTCCATTGCTGCGCATAAAAGGGTTTTGGATTTGTATGCTACGAACAGGGAATACATGATTTAATTTTCCAAATTTCCCTCAAACCACACTAAAATTATGGATTAGGATGTGAAAGACCCACTACCAAATCATCTACACATATCATATCTTTACATATCATAGAATTAGGTCCTTCAGCCTCAACAAAACAAGAAAATCTCATGGACACTGATGACACAATCTCCATCCCACCTAACATTTTTTTAATCAATAATATTTCCTTAGAACCTTTGACTTATCAATCTAATCACCTCACCAAAACAATTCCTCTCATATGGTTAGAAATGATTAAAGAAGATTCTCCCATTGTTGATGTCCTCCAATACCACGATGATTAAGATATTCTCTCCCATATGGGATTAGATGACCATTTTCTTTAGAAAACCCTACCACTTGATGCATCAACTCTCCTCAACGAATCCATTATCAACATTAACCTAATAACCCCTCAAGACCCCTACATAGTCAAATTTGTTCAATCCTTATACCTACAAGAATTAAATTATTTCACTACCTTCTTATCTAAATACAATCAAGCCTTTTCTTGGTCATATAGTGATATGTCAAGTGTTGATCCCAACATCATTATACACAACATTGTCACTTATCCCAACGCCAAGCTAGTCAAACAAAAACTCTGAAAGAATGCACCCATGCATAGATATTCTCATCAAAGAAGATTTAGAATGCTCTCTTTACACTAATTTCATTATACCCATTGATTATCCACAATGAGTCTCCCATATTGTACCCATAACCAAATCCTCAAGAAATTTATGTATTTACACTGAGTTCTAAGATCTCAATCTCTCATGTCCAAAAGATGAATTTCCTCTTCTAAACATCGATAATCTTTTCAACCTAATAGACGGCCATGAAATGATCTCCCTTATGGATGGATTCTCTAGTTATAACCAAATACTCATCTCCATTAAAGATCAACAAAAAACATCCTTCATTACCCCTTGGGGGACCATCTACTACCACATCATGCCCTTTGGACTTAAAAATTCTGGGGCCACTTATCAACGTGCCATGACATATATCTTCCACGATCATATCCATAAAACCATAGAAGACTATGTTGATCATATTATAGGGAAATATAAACAATATAGGGACCATCTCATTGTTCTTGATTTGATTTTCACTCGTCTTATTAAATATCTCCTTCATCTAGAACCTGTTAAGTATGTATTCGGTGTTATCACCAGAAATATTTTGGGGTTCGTCATATCTATCTGAGGCATTGAAGTAGACCCAGCCAAAATTAAATCAATTATATACATGTATCCTCCATCGAATCTCAAACAATTATGTAGCCTAAAAATTAAACTCTAGTCTATTTGATATTTCATATCTCAACTATCTGACCATTTTCAGTTGTTTCATCATGTTATTCATAAGGACATTGACTTTAAATGAGATCTTAATTTTTGAAAATATTTTGATGAACTCAAACATTACCTCCTATCAACTCTTGTACTCACATCTCCTCGTGAGGGGGGCCATTTTGTCTTTACATATCTGTTATGAATCATGCCTTATGGGACATGCTCACTCATCGTGATGAAAAAAACCATAAACAAGCCATCTATTATATAAGTTATACCCTCTATGAATATGAAACTCATTATACAGAAGCTAAAAAATTATGTTTTTCTTTATACTTTGCAACCTCTAAAGTACACCACTATCTCCTCAATCACAAAACATACGTCGTCACCAGATTTAACCCACTCAAAACCATGCATTCTAAGTCATATCATAGTGATCACATCACTTATTGGCTTATGAGCTTATGATAGAGTTTGATCTTGGATTCCTATCAAAAATTCCATTAAGGATGAAACCATTGTTGATCAGCTTGTTAAAGCACCCATTCCTGAAACACAACTTCCTCATGAACAATTTCCTGATGAGTCCATCAACACTATCAACAAACACAAATTCACTCCCATCAAAATGACCCTCTTCTTCAATGGAACTAAATTCCAGCAAGGGGGAGGGACTTGTATTGTCATCATACCTCCCTGGGGGACTCCTATTCCTCTATCATTCAAACTTAACTTCAAGTGCACTAATAATATGGAATATTATGAAGATTTAATAATGGTTCTTCAAACCACTATCATGTTAGGCTTTCAAATCTTAGAAATCTACGGAGACTCACAACTCATCATAAATCAAATTAAAGGAGAATATCAATGTAAAAATGAAATCTTATAGAAATATAAATCCAATTTTGAATTTCTCCTCTAAGCATTCGATCATTACACCATTTAAATAGTTGCATGATATTATAATAAGTTCACAGACACCATGGCTTCTTTAGGATACCTTATTCCTCTACCAGCTGAAGAATCAATTGAAAATTCTAAACTTTTTGTTTTCATTCATAGATTAGATGAACCATATCATAAAAATGAACTCCCTTCTATTAACACTATCAAAAATCATCCAACTAATCTATGGTATTATCAAATATTCAACTAACTTTCAAAATCTAAAATACCATCTGATCTATCCCAAAACACTAAAATATCATTTCTTTAACATGTCATTTTTTGTTTCATTATCGGTAGTATCTTATATAAAAGCATATTTGATGGCCTTCTATTAAGATTTCTTAAGTATTATGAATCAATCAAATAAATCCAAGATTTCCATGATGGTATATGTGGTGGAAATTTCAATGGTAACATCATCACTAAACGTGTCTTACAACTAGGCTATTACTGGCCTACCATTAATCAAGATTGTTGTGCATATGCTAAGAAATGTGTCAAATTTCAACAACATTCAGATCTCATTCATGTCCCTAGTCAAGCTTTAGAACCATCTTATAACTTATGGCCTTTCTCACAATGGGGTTGGGCCTCGTTGGGACTATCAATCCTCACTCATCTTAACAACCTCATATCATCATCGCATCCACTGAATATTTTCAAAAATGGGTCGAAGTCATTCCCTTAACTTTAACTAAATAAAATCAAATTATCAATTTCACCTATCAATACGTCATATGTTGCTTTATTGTTCCTCACAAACTTGTCACAAAAAATGGAAAATCCTTTAAAAATAAGGATGTTAAGAAAAATTGTGACACATTCACCATCAAACTTAGCTTTACATCACCCTACTATCTCGAATCAAATGTTCAAGCTAAAGCCTCCAATAAAACACTTAATAAAATCCTTATGAAAACAATAGATGAAGCATGTAGGAATTGGCATCTCCATATCCTGTTTTCTCTTTGGGCTTATCAGACTATCATCTGTACTCCTATAGGTGATACACCCTTTTCACTGGTCTATAGATATGAAGCATTCCTCCTCCTTGAAGTTCAAATCCCATCACTTCGTGTATCTCTTAAATACTTCATACCTGACGAATAATATCGAGAAGATCGTTTAACATAGTTAGAATTATTAGATGAAAAACATTTAACAAGACTTGAATATCATAAAATCTATCAAGAACCCATAAAAAATGCTTACAATAAACATGTAATAAAATGTGACTTCAAAATAGGTGATCTCGTTCTCAAAGAAAATCAAAATGTCACTACTTTAGAAATGAGTAAACGTGGAAAGGTTTCCCCTAATTAGATCAATCCATACGTCATTACACACAATTATGGGTCGGGAGCGTATCGCCTAGCCTCCCTTAATGACACCCTTTATACTATTAAATTTTGAGCGTCATGACAATAGTTACATAAAATATCTTATTCCACCATCAAACAGTCGTCTTCTCATCGTAATGATATAAAATTATGTGGTCTTCCGTCAGTATCCTCAATAGCCTTAAAGATGAACACCATGACTCTATTCATCCTATCTTTCAAATTGGAAAATTTCCTCCTTAGCAGGAACCCCACAATCATTACATTCATCTACCTTATGTACCAACCAAAGACATTTCATGGGGCACATATGTGTGGTTCATTCATACATCTATCTTTCCCTCCTCAAAACAGTCTATTAGGGTATTTCCCTCAGCTTATAAAATAAATAAATAAATTATATGGATGCCTCTTATAGAAAATCAAAAATAATAGATTGATCCCTTGAAGGAAAGATATTAAAGTATCAAGATAATATTATCAAAAGTATATTGACCCCTCGAAGGGTATCTACTAGTCAAAATCATAGACTGATCCCTTGAAGGATGGCTATTTGTTAAAAAGAAAAATCAAAAGTCAAAAATTGTAAACCACTCCCTCGAAGGATGGCTACTCATGTAAAAGGCTTTGTGCATCGATAAAAATTTAAAAAAATTCAAATATCAAAGCATCCTAGGAAATATTCCTACATCAATCAGCTTTCATGTCAAAACAAAATTTCCCACATCAATCAGTTTGCGTTCAAAATAAATAAAATATGTATAGTCGGGGAATTTATCTAAGAAACTATTGAACAGGAGAACCCTTCTTCCCCATGTTGATCTACACAATTCAAATTCCTTTCATGACCTAGGAAGGTACATCTTATCACTTCATCTCCGTAACTAAGATCCTACATATAACTACCTACTGATAGTCTCATGTTAATAGTCGTTAAAGACAAAAGTGAAAGTTATTTCACATCTTATACCCATCACGTATGTATTTAATCCAATATCAATGCAATCATTCCATTTTTATTCCTATCTTAAAAATTTAGAATATATTTTGATAAAATTCTAGATCAATTTTTTTAGCTTCAACAATATTTATCACCATATAAACTTATCCAATAACATAATCATTTTAAATCCCATAAAATAGGAATATTAAAAGCACATAAAAACATACATCATAATCAACACATGAATCAATAAGCCAAAATTGATCACCACACGCATGCACGCACACACACACACACACACACACACACACACACACACACACACACACACACACACACACACACACACACACACACACACACACACACACACACACACACACACACACACACAATCATGATCAAATTCAAAAATATATCAAGGATTCCCCTCACTCCACACATTAAAATCTATATATTTAGGCTTCATATAAGAGTCATATACAAATCAAAAGTATAATTCATAGCTATCCAGTAAACTAGACACCCTCAAGATATTTGCTAGCATGAAAAACACTACAATCACCTCCTTGTGCATCACCGTCACCTCCAACCCCTCCATTTGGTCCCTAAGGTGGCTTACCCACACTTCCTGCATTAGCACTAGGATCTACTCCCCATTGTGCCATATGATTAGCATATATAACTGCATTAGGAATTTTTTATATCACCATATCCTCATAATAATCTAACTCTACCCTAAATACTGATAGTGGGCATAGCTAACTGTGCCTTGTGCACCCACCTGACTAATGGCCTAGGCTCAATATGCCAACTCCTCACCTAACACTAAAGTCCCCATAGTACCGAGAGCCTTTCACAGGGTCTCTCATTGTTGTCTGTACCGATCACGATTAGTTGTTTCCTGCACTATCTTCTCTCTAAGCCCATCCCTCTAAACAATAGCACCATCCCTCTCACTAATCAAAGCAGCCCTTACTGGAATAAAATCATCCCTTTCCCTCTATAAACCATCTCTCTCAGCATCGATGACAACCTTCTCAGCCATCAACTATGTAACTATGTCCTCCTCATCTCATTCACCCTCCTCATCATCAATAATATCAACAATCTCATGTGCTCCCTCTACTCAGGCATGCACCCTCCTCCCACTCTAAATCAATTGAGCTCTCTCAAACTTGACATAAACACCAACCCACCACCACCTTTAACTAGTGATCACTACAACATCATCAATTGAAACTAAGTCACCATTCTCATCTGGACCTATGGCTCCCTTCTCATCAGCTATAATAGGAGTATGTCCCACAACTTCCTTGGGAATATCCGCATCTCCCTCATATCTTCTATATAATACTGGAGCCTCAGGAAAATCTTGGATCAAACCAAATTATCTTCTAACATGATTGAATCTAATAAGTTCCCACTCTCCCAATCATCTCCCTTACACCCATAACTCCTATTGTATTCCATCAATCTCACGCTCTGACTCCAACTAATATGGAAAATCAAGATAAGGTATCTAGAACACATCTCCTACCTGTAACCCTATAAGAAGATCTCTATAATGTTTGACATTTTGTTTCCCTCTCGACCAACCCACATCACCTCGCCATCTCATAAATCTCTTATATCTACTAATCATATCCACACCTCCCCATGGAAAACCATGCGAATAAGTTATGTCAATATGCTCAAAATCCAAACACTATAACAGAAATGCAACATATATCCCATACCTCTTGTGGACATTTCAAGCCCACATCTCCATGTATTTCTGTGGTAATAATGTAGGGGTGCAAGAAAAAATATTTTGATGCTCCATAATCTCCGTAACTAACCCAACCATCATCCATGGAAATTTCTCCCCTCCCAAATTAGGAAAATCAAAACATGAAATACCCATCATCAACATATTCATTTATGAACAACCTTCTCTCCCCTTAGAATATAGAGACTGATAATAAAAACCCCCTAAAATATACATCACATCATCTACATCAACTCCATATAATCTCCTCATCACATCCTCCCTATCTGTCCCATCAATACTATAGATACCCTCCCCATGGATGGGTAGTATCGTAATCCTATGAACATCCTCCATATTGATCATAACCTCACCTGTCGATAACATAAATGTGTAGGTGGCTAGATCCAATCTCTCCATCAATGCCAAAAATAATTGTCTGCATTTTTAGATGCATCTATAATCACGCATCCCTAAAAACCCCACTACCTCTGTATAACTCCAATCATCATCTGGCATATCCTCTCATAAATCCTCTAGGATCACTATAATTCTATCTCAGATAGTCAATTTCACATCCACCTACAATCACAAAGATACAACAACACACATTATAATCCACATTTATTAAAAAAACATCATTAAAACTTCATCACACACATTAGTCACTAGCAAATAAATCTGGTCACAGAAAACATAGAAAAATTATTGGCGATCAACCTAAATCACTGGTGATTCTGTTGATTTTAAAAGAAAACCCTCCGTACGCATGAAAATGGAAAAAATAATCAAACCTAGCTAAATAATCAAAAAAATTAACAAATTAAGGAACTTACCTCTACCTGTGTGGGTTTCCTGTGCCTTCTTGATGATATAATTTCTCCAAAACACCTTTTTTCACTCCCTCAAGCTCTCCAATTCACAAAAACAAGTCACAAGAATGAACTATTCATTATCGACATAGGGATTTTATATCCTCCCCCAAACTTTCACAGGAATCTCTGACAATTCTTTAAATCACCATAGATTTGTCCAAATTGCTAGCAATCATCATGAATCACTAATGATTCCACCTATATTCGACCCTCATTATGATTTTTGTAAATCATAACCACTTTATCACACTTTCTATCAAATTACATCCTTCCACATATACTAGACTCTTGAAAATTAAAAATACAAATCCACTTGATATGTCATATATATATGGGACATTAGCCCTTTGGCCTCCCATCACTTTACTTCCCTATCCTTACAACCTAACCTTATAAATCATATGTTTGTAGGCAATGAACCCCTTGGTTCCCCCTATCACTTAAGTCTATGGTAGTACCTATTATTTTGATACCCCTTCTTAGGGCATTTCTTCGAAACGCATGTCAAACATATCCAAACCAACCTTATCAAACTGGTGTTCCTTACAATACATTGAAATCACCCCATTTTGAGGGTGTATTACCCATATAAACAAATCTATTGAACATCATTTTTTTCTAGAACTTTTCCTACATCAAACTACTTGACAAAAAGGGGGAAATGTAGACACTCAAAATTTGCACCAATAATTTTCCTTCACCATACACATCACTTTCACAATTATATTAAAATAAAGAAAATCATTTAAATCCACACATATCTTATTATATGTCTAAATCCCCAACAATATTTACCCCATGTAAATATTCTCTCACACCTCATTAAATCATTTCATAGTTGTAAAATCTAATTTTATCTCAAACCATCCAAAACCACTTAGAGACTAAATTAAATAAAGACAAAACTAAATCAATAATTTCTTAACAATCTCACAACCTTCTTAACCTCTTCACTTTTTCTTCTAACACTCCCTTATTCATTTAAGCACATCCCAAAAAAAAAATTGATTACAAGGGGTTTTAACAACTTTTTTAGTGGTTTCCCCGAAAAAAATGGATTGCCAACGATTATAAATAGCACCTTTGTATTCTCTCTCAAGGATCTTCAATATCAAATCTTGGGCCTCCTTTTTGATCATGCACTTTGTTTTTCAACATTACAACATCTAGGATATATTCAATCATAATCATGCATCAACATCAATCATTTTCAAAGCACATTTATGGTCATTCCATCACTCAGCTTCTTAGGAACATGACAAGACAATTTACCAACCCAGATCCTTCTCATTGAATATTTGAGGCATCTTTTAGCTCCACATCTATTCAAGGGTATTCTACATCTCTCTTTCTCATTTTCAAATCATCATAAACCTCTTAAGCAATCAAAAACATCATTGTAAGTCTTCAATTATCATTTTTATAAAAAAATGTCAAAATTCACAGCAATCACTAACGATTCACCCTAATTGTCAGCGATTGAGCTAAATCATTGGTGATTCTCATCAAAATTGTATTTTTATCAATTTATCATATTTCTATCATTTTTTATCATATCTTCTACGTTTTACATGTTGTTTCAAAGTCTGACTCTTTATTAGATGGCATTTCATGGCCGTTCACATCCAATTCAAAGCATTTATGACCTCCCCATAATCTAACACCAATTTTTATGGGAACAATACAACAACCTACATGATCTTACACTTTTTGTAATCTAATTTTTCATCGTTGAATAAAACATTGAAGATCAGTTTGAATTCCTACACAAAGTCCAACAAGATAATGAGGACTTCTGGTAGAACTAGTTTGATTTCATTCAGATCACATCTACATCTTCTTGGGCCACCTTCGAAGCCACACATGACCTTCCCTTTGGATTCCTAGAATCAACCTTTGTCAATTAGCTTTTTAATCCATTTTTCTAATCATTTATATTTAGTGTATTTGATCACAAATTGTTTTTCAGGACACACGGACTTGCACACTCATTCAGACTTGGCAGCTTTAAAAAAACATCAACATCAACATTCATCTTCAAGGGTATCGATAAACCCCACCTTCTTCTGAGGTCAATTTTTTTTATTTCACTTCAAATACTTAAAGTTGGAAAGTGAAAAATTCTCTGAACACTTACCCACAACTCATCTGATGGGACAAAAAATCAGAGCATGTCTCTCATGATTCATTTTAAAATGACGAAGCCATTCTTGAATTCATTGGAACTCAAGATAATATACTTGCTAATGGTTATAAGAAGGGTTTCCAAGTATGCTTAAATTTTTAATCCTACTTTGGAAAACAAGAGTCTACCCTTTCCCTTCAATCTCAATCCAATATCTCTCATCCTAACTCCTCATTCCATCTTGACGAAGAGGATTCCCTTGTAGATTTATTCCAATATTTCCAAATCCCAAACAAGATCCATCTATGGATCACCTTCTTCCAGCTCTTGAAATGCTTCAGGATGGTTCATCTTCATTAATTGAGGAAACCATTAACATTAACATCATAAAAAATGAAGACCCCAAGATCTTAAAACTATGGGTATCCTTATCAGTAGAAGAGCATGCCACCTTTAAAACACTCCTAAAGGAATTATCATTTGTATTCGCATGGTCCTATGTGGATATGTCAGGTCTTGACCAATCCCTATTGGTTCATAATCTTGTGGTCTATAAATATGTAAAGCCAATTAAACAAAAATTATGTAACATGTATCCCAAAGTTTTGTTGTTTGTCAAGGAGGAATTGTAGAAGCTACTTGACATCATTTTCATCTTACCCATCGATTATTTTTAATAGATCTCCAATATTTTCCCGTTAGGTAAAAATATTGGGAGCATCTAAATTTGTATAGAATTCTGTGACATCAACAAAGATTTCCCTAAGGACTATTTTCCACTACCAAACATCAACATGATCATGGATTCTATAGATGGACACGATATATTGTCTCTCATGGATGGTTTCTTTGGCTACAATCGAATCAAAATTTTAGAATAAGATCAACACAAAATATCGTTCACTACGCTTTATGCCACATTTTTCTATCAAGTCATGCCCTTTAGACTTTAAAATGCTATAGCTACCTACCAACGTGATATGACCGTAATTTTTCATGACATGATGTATGACATTGTTGAGGATTATGTCAATGACATCTTAGGAAAATCCAAAACTCACAAAGAGCATCCCATGGTTCTTTGTCAAATCTTCAAATGATTTTGGGAATACAAGGTTTGCCTCAATCCTAAGAAATGTGTTTTTTGGCATCACATCTAGTAAGATACTTGGATTTATTGTCTCACATTGTAGAATAGAAATAGACCCAGAAAAAGTTAAATATGTGGTTGAAATGCATCCGCCTAAAAATCTAAAACAACTACGAAGCCTACATTGAAAATTATAAGCCATTAGAAGATTTATTTCATAGTTGGCTAACAAGTGTCATCCATTTCACCATTTTCTCAAAAATGGGATAGAATTCCATTAGAATGAAGAATGTTGAGCCTTTTTCAACAAGCTCAGGAATGTTTACTACGTCATCTAGTGTTAGTATCTCCTACTTTGAGAATTCCTCTTCTTCTATATATTTTAGATACGTGGCATGCCTTGGGATCTCTCCTAGCACAACATGATGTCCATGGAAAGGAGAAATCCATTTATTATATAAGTTGAATACTAATATCTTATGAGATTAATTATACTCCTATAAAAAAGGTGTGTCTTTTCGTAGTATTTTCCTCTCAAAAGTTGTGTCATTACATGCTCAACAATACATTCAAGCTCATAGCTAAGGTTGATCCACTCAAGTACCTACTTTCTAAATCACCTTTAAAAGGGAAAATGGGTAAATGGATCATGATCTTGAGTGAATTTGACATTGAATATATTAATCTGAAGTATATAAAGGGACAAGTACTGGAAGATTAATTAGTAGAGGCTCCAGTTTCTAATTCCACATAATTAAATGCATGGTTCCCTAATGAATGTGTATTCACCATTGAAGAATCAGACACATGGACATTATACTTTGATGACTCTTTCACACACCACAAATCAGGAGAAGGTATTCTATTTATCACTCCCCAAGGAGATATAATTCCTAAATATTTTTGGGTTGCTTTTCCTTGTGCCAAGAATGTAGCTGAATATGAGGCATTCATCACTAGATTAAAAATGGTAATACAATGGAACATCAAAAATATCAATGTATTTGGTGATGTCTTTGGTGACTCATAAATAATCATCAAATAGATTAATGATGAATTTTCCACCAAAGATGATAAGTTGGTTCCTTATAAGCGCATGGTGGATAGTTTCAAGAGCCTAGTTCTAGCACATTTAGTTCAAGTCAGGTCCCTCATGTTGCAAGCAACAAATCAATAAGATGCAATGGCAACCATTAGCTCTCTATTAGACATGCCTTTCAATGCCCCAATTCACAGCTCTTAGTCGAATAACTCATGGTATCGGCCTATGATGTCCCTGAATCAGAGATGGTACGTGAGATTGTTGGTCCTAACTCCCTATGGTACTATGACATCTACACTTATCTCCACGACCACACACTTCCACCTAACCTTTCCCTGTAGCCATCCCAAATCCTTCATCCAACGTCGCCCCCCGATTCACCATTCTTGGAGACACCCTTTATCATAAAGGCTTTTAAGGGAATTTTTGTTACAATGCCTTAATTCCCAATAGGCCGAATTAGTGCTAAAGGAAGTTCAAAATGGAATTTTTGGTGCTCACAACTAATGGCTGTGGTACTTGCTAAGAAACTTCTGCGAACTATCTATTATTGGCCTAGACATGGAAAAAGATGCATGTTCATACATGTCCGCAAATGTGTCCCCCGCCATAAGCATGCCGAACATCATTCATGCACTATCCCAAGCTTTGTAACCCATCACTACCCCATGGTCATTATCCACCTCGGGACTTGATCTCATGGGCAAGTTAAATCCCACCTCCTACAATGGTCATAAGTTTATTATTACTTCCATAGAATACTTCACTAAATGGGTCAAAGCCATCGCACTTGCTTATGTCACTGGACAAACAAATCTCCAAATTTATTCTTAACCATATCATTTTCCTCTACGATATTCCATCTACCCTCATCACGAAACAATGGAAAGTCCTTTAAAGAATAAAGAAGTTTTGTGAACTTTGTGACCAATTCCCACATCAAAGATCAAATTTTCCACACGTCGTATTACCTAGAAGGAAATGGCTAATCTGAAGCATCTAGTAAAATGCAATAAATCATATCCATGGAAAAATTATCAAGTCAAGCAGGATGCGATTGGCATACATGTAAATTTATCCTACCTTGTGGGCCTATCATACATCTATCTGCACTCCCACTGGCTCTGCTTCCGTACTCCCCTTATCTTTGGCACTAAAGCCATCTTGCCTCTTGAGATTGAGCTCCCTTCCCTGCGCATTTCTCTCCAACACCTCATTGATGATGAGGACTATCATTTCAATCTGCCTACAAGAGCTCAAGTTGCTAGATGAGAAATACCTTCATGCCTTGGATAACCTCGAAGCTTACCAAAATCACCTCCACAAACACTACAACAAGCGCATTAAAACCCGTGAATTTGAAGTTGGAGACCTAGTCCTAAAAGAAAATCAACGCATATCACTAATGTTGATCGTGAAAAGAAAGGTAAATTTTGAACCAAATTGGCTCGGACCATACATCATCATCGCCAAGTTCGTCTCAGGTGCTTACATAGAATTGTTACTCAACATGGGTATGAGTTAGATGAGCCTAGGAATATTATGCATCTAAAACGCTTCTACGCCTAAGTGTTTGCCACTCAAAAAAGTAAACAAAATCAAAATAATAAATAATAATAATAATCATGTCCAATGGTGAAAACCACTTCGGTGGTGCCTTGGGCAAGTACCATGGTGAAAACTAGTTTCCATCACTATGGTAAATCAGATCATATGTCCACTAAGTACCCTACAACCACCAATAGCACACTGGGGGCAAGCACCCCTCTATCCCTACTCACATTATCATCCATATTCACATCCTATTCTCCTAAATCTAGAATTCTTTTGACCCTCACCGCGAAGCAAAGGATCTATCATGACTAGGAACATTATCCTGATCCTAGCTAAGGTTGCATTGTCCATGGTTGTATTTTGGGAAACAACAAAATTCAGTAGAATCTAAGTCAAATGTCGAGAAATGCAACACTTGTGAAGATTCTTAAGGCCTTCATTTATCTCCATCCCCCCCCCCCATCTATCTACTATTGTTACCCATCCCCTTATGAACTCACCTTCCTTTCCTCTTTGTTATTCTGCCATGATTTCACGCAACGGTTGTGTTATAAATCTTTATACAAATTTAATTCTATTTTTACCACCATTTTCAACATCCATCCCATTTCCCATATGTAAATACAATCATTGCATCATCCACATACATAAATAAACTACTATCAAACTATTATACCCCATAATTGCATCTCATAATCACAACATCTATCTATCTAAACATTAAAAACACAACCCGTAACTCACCAACCTCAATAAACCATTATCATCATCCTATCCATATCCCATTAACTCATCAATAAAAATTCTCTAACAATATTAGTTCATCAATAACAAAAACTATCCATACATCACTAATCACATCATCGATAATATCATCAACCATATACTTCGAATAAAATAAGTCTAACATCTAAAATACCATCACATCATCTATCTCCACATGTATTGAATCATCATGATAAGTAACATCATCCGCATCATATGTCATCCTAAAAACAAAAACAATAATCATCATCTCATCTACAAAATCATCACCATATATCATCAAAAATCACATAAAATTATTTCATCAGCAACTTCATCATCATAAATACATCATAATTGTCAACAATATCCTAATAACCATCACCTCATCTATACATTGATAAATCAAGCTATTATCAACAATATCATCCCATCACATTTGTTTTTAAAAATAAAGTAAACAATCAAAATATAAAATCTCATCATATGACATCATCATTATATACCATCAACATATATCATCAACACAAAATATAATAACATCATGTAATCAATAATCATAATAATCATAATCATAATCATCAATAATAAATCTTACCATCATCATAAATCATCATATCATCAATACAAAATGACAATAATACATCCTGTGTAACTCATCCCAAATGTACCTCATAAAAAAATGATACATACGTGAATAATCATGAGCCATACAGTATACATCAAAAATGCGACCATGATGACCATCATCTAAATATCCAATAACATACACATAGAGTATAATACATTCACTACATAGTTGCTATCAGCCATATATACAAAAATGATGACGCTCATCACTGCACTGTTGAGCTACCATATCATCACCTGTACCACCTGGTGGAGGTTGTAAGACACTAGCATAGTACTCCCAGAGGCCGTTGTAGGTTTTGCTTGATCTCTGCTCTACTAAATGCTCTACATAATGATCACCGTATACTGGCAGTAACTCATGAGGCCACAATGCCCTCATGATACCTCATCTCCTCCATCACATCCTGATACTGGTCCATAATGACACTATGTTCCTGGGGATCCCATCTGTCATGCTCTCTAAGAAGTACTAGGTGTCGATGGTCACTGCTACTCCCTAAGATCCACCCTATTTCTCACTCCCCTCTACTACTCCATCCAACGGGCCATATCTATCTCTATAGGCATCACACTGATGGTGATACCTATCTTGAGTGTCGTAAGGCCCGATCTCTCTCCTATCTCAAATCCTCCACCACCTGTTGTATCCATTTGTGTATCAACTCCCCCTGTAACTAAGCAATATTTGTATCCTCCCTTCTATCCCATCACCACTATCAATATATTTGTTTCTCAGTCTCAAATCTCACATCTCTCTCAAGCAAGATACGCCTCTCACTCGTAACCCTACTATCTCTATGACTCGTGTATGAGCCTCCTGTCTCCAAATCTGTCTATCCATGCACCTGTAAATTAGTACATCTGTATCCACCCATATCCCATGACCCACCTGCACCTCCTGTAATCCTGCAGCCCTTGGTACCTATGGCCCTGCTATATCCAGCATGTGGTGGCATAACTACCTATAATGGCCCTGTAGATTATCATCCACCTCCATCACATCCACCTCTTGCCTCTCTGGACTTTCTGGTGCATCATGTACTAGGTGAGTGAACAACTAGCTGCTGCAACTGGAGGACCACCCAAAATAATCACTAGAGGTGCTCTTTGTAACTCCTCTTCAGCTTATCCCTATGGTCTATGTACCACTAATGTCTACCCCTGTGGAATCACCCTATATACCTGATGGTGACCATGAACAAATCTCATACCGCCTAGTAGTCATGTCAATCTAGTCAACCTAATCCCTACCCACCACTCAGCATAACCCTACACATTACATGGATCCTCCATAGCTAGTAATGATGCCCATGGAATAACATTTACATCATCAAAATCTAGACCTCAGCTACATCCAGGAATCACAACACCCCAATCCTCTGACTCCTGTGCAGTTCGTGTAAATATATGATGGCCTGAAGAATATCTTGTACTAATACCAAACTGTCACAACACATGATCTGGTCGGTACTGCTCTACCATATATGGTTGACCCCCAATCAAATAATAGGGTGTCTGGATCCTCCGTAAATGTATTGGATCCCCCTCCCATGCGTCGTACTATCAGTATGCCTGTCATGTGATGTCACCTGCCTCTATCTCATCAATCTTCTGCCTATACCAATCCATCTCTCCAAATGCTCCCTCCTCCCCCTAAATAATATACCACCCATATGTTGAAAGCTCCCTAACCCATCATGTTGTCCAGATCCCAATCAGGTCTACCCACGACTATGTGGTCATAACTCCATATTTGTAATAAGATACCTGCTCCCATACTCTTACCTCTCTCGGTAAGCTACTTTGTGTAAATCATGGTACAACTATGCCAATACCACTAGAGCCCATGCAAACATTGTCTCATCCTACCACATGGCATGAACCACATCCGTAAATCCAATACTAAAGTACTAACCTCCACCATCTGGAAATAAAATGCAGGCTAATTAAAGAACATAGTAGCATTGACACACGCTCCATATACCCCTCTCTAAAATACAGCCCTAAGTCTATCTGCAATCCCTCGTGGGGTGCATCATCTACATTAGTTAGCAGTCTCAATCTCATGCTCCTAGGCCTCGACCTGTGCCATACCACCCGCTCCCCTCCACAAGAAGCTAGTAGATATGGTAGACATCCTCTAATGTCATTGTCATCTCTCCCTTTGGTAGCCAAATAGTACTTGTCTCCAAGTGCCACCGCTCTGCCAATGCTTTCAGTAAACTGCGATCCACTCACATGAAGGGCATCCTCGCCATATGTAGAAGCCCCAACACATGCAAAAATGATGCATCCTCCTCCTCCACCTCCACAACCACATCCCCCTAATAAATATCACAAGGTAGTTGAATGTCGATGCCTAACATGTATGACACCTAAAATAGCCTGCACACACCACATAACCTATATTAGTTCCTACCTATCATTACTCATCCTAGTAATCCCCATTTTCCATCATTCACCACTCAATAAATCCTCCCAATCCAGCATTATCACATAAGCGCCACTCTATTAGCATAAGCACCATTTCACACATAAGCACGATATTCATACATATGCGTTATTTTAAACACATAAGCACTAATTCAGAACATGCACGTCATTTCCCACCCCTTTCTGGCACATAAGTGCTACTATATATCCTACCAAACCTCCCCTGATAAACGCATTACTTTTTATCACATACGTGTTAATCCATAACAAATGTGTTATTTCAAAAAAAGCACCACTCCACATACCCCCCCAGACACATACGTGTCATTCTATTTTCTCCCTCACATTTCCTAACAAAAGCACTACTTTATATCACATATGTGCTAATGTATAACATAGGCACTAATACAAAACATAAGCATTATTTATACTCCCCCTCTCACCACATAGGTGCTAATATATCTACCCACATACCCAACAACACATATGTGCCCCACGATGTGTCCCATATGCGGCATTTCTGGCACATACACACCGATTCATGTGTGTATGCACCGATTTAAACCCCTAGCGCCTTAAAATTAACCAAAAAACCCTACAAACATAAAAAAATGCCAAATTACAAATCATAATAAATAATAAGGTGCCTACCCTTGCTCTGTTGGTTGTTGGTCGCTGGTACATCCTAACTACGCCCATTCAGTGATTAGTATTCCTCTCGTAGGCCATTGTGTTCTCTCAAGGGCTCTCATTTTCAACTATGCACGGTGAAATTGACTTCTCCCGTGCTCCACAAACCCCCTTTTATACCTGTCCGCAATGTCCTAAAAAATTCCAAGAGCCGTTCTTTCACCCCGCACATTCTGTTTGTCCTCTTGTTTCTTCATATCCTGCCTCAAATCTTCCGTCTTATCAAAAAAATATTAAAAACAAAAAATCCAAAAAATCCAAAAAAATTGAAAAATTATTAAAAATCCAAAATTTATTAATTTTTTTTTAAATCCAAAAAAGTTAAAAATATGATTGCTATGTTGTTTACTATCCTGCTTACTTATCTAAAAATTTACAAATTCTTAAAACTGATGATTATAGATGTTAAACTTTTCATCATGATTGTATGTCACAGTTTTTATCTGCTGACTTCTCTTGTATTTGTATTATTTTGGTTGATGATATGAGGCCATCTTTTTGCGCGGTCCAATGATATGAGGACCATTATCATATTTCCGTCTATTTAATCACAGGGCACCTACGAAATGTAACCACATCTTTTCTGGTCCACCTGATATGAGGACCATCATAATATCAATTTGTCCTGATGATATGAGGACATAGGGCATTTCAATTCTACCATCACCATGGTCTTAATATCCCCTTGGTGCATCTAACTTCATCATCCCTATGCCACATTCAATCACAACATCTCCCTAATTATGATTATAGTGGGTACATTATGATAGCACACCCCCTTCTACTATCATCTTATACTTTTATCATCATCCACAACATCATCTAACTAACTGTCTAACCTCATCATCCTTCTATCCAATTAATCCTTTAATCGATCAATCCATATCCACATCCCCATCTTATCACAATCATAACCCCTATACTGGGGCATCTTATAATCCCATATCTTCATCCTATCCCCTCGACTAGGGCATAATCTAATCCAAACATTCCCAATCCCCACCCCTATCATATATCGTTAGTTGGGGCATCCTCAAATCTAAATCCTTCAAATCTCACCCCTTGATTGGGGCATCCTCTAATCCAACATCCAATATCTCCTCTAATCCTCTCATCTCATACTCTTCTAATCCTCTAATTTTCTCATCTAATCCTCTTATCTCCTACTCTTTTAATCCTCTAATTATCTCCTCTAAATCCTAATGTCCCCTCATACTCATTCCTCTACTCCTCTCATCCAAATCATCTCACTATCTAATCATGATCCTCCAAATCCGTAATCCTCTACTCCTTTCATTCAACTCATCACCTCTTTTAATTCTTTAATTTTCCCTGACATCCTTCCTCTCTACTCATCTCTAAATATTCTCATCCTCTACATCTAGGCCTTTCCTCTTTTCGAGCAGTCACCCGACATGTTCCCTCTTCACCCAACCCCTCGAGGGGGCATCACCTCTAACTCTATCCTATCATCTCTCTTTCTTTGAATGATTCTTACTACGCAATAACCATTCAAAGAGGGGGGAAATGTAGACATGTAAAATGTCAACATGATCATCTATCAAATAATATACTCATACACCATAAATAATTGTGATATTAATTATTATCATTATCCCCATTATCATGTCTCAATTATTTCTATTATTCATCCCATAATCCCATATTATCCTTAGTCATATTAATACATCATTAATATTTTCATTACCTCATTAACTAATCCCTATTAACTATTTTCTAGGAATTTAAAATTACCACCCACCTACCACCTACTCTATACCTATCCTACACCTAGCTTCTCCATCTAATCACTCTATTAATCACATTTAATTTCACCTAATCTCAAACTAACCTATCCTCCAAATCTAGAGGCTTCTATTTCTAGAAGCCTCTCCAATTTTCCCTCTTTTATATTAAAAAATTCAAATATTTCTATCCCCCCATTGAATTTTAATTCAATGGAGGATTAGATTTTAATCTCTACAATTTTCTAATTCTATGGATCCTTCTCTAGGTTCTCATCCATTCTCACCATTGATCTACCTCCTACATGGAAAAATCCCAACCATCCATTCTTCCTTCCTCTAAATATAAATAGTAGTGCCACCCTCCATGCACACAACCTTAGAAATTTGCAAGTATATGCTGCAAAAATACTAAGCCAAGCTATCAATCTCTATAGCATCCTATCAAGAAAAAAACATCACTTATCAAGGGGAGGTGCTGCCAAATTTATGCCACAAAATCTGAATCATTCCATCTAAGAGCACATCCAAAAAATCAAAGGAGGAGAGTTATGATCATGTAGGTAAGTGCAGATATTATATTATCCTTCCTTTTTATTTATTGTTCTATCTGAGGTAGTTGTAGAGAGTGTTACATTAGGAATTGATGTATATTTTGGTTTCTAACTTGCATGTTACACTAACACTTATTTTTCTTCTACAGCAACAATAATCAACACATCATACATGTACCAATCATCACATCACATATCAATAACCATCAAGTACAACAAACATATGCCAATAGTCCATATATATATCGCTCAAAATCATAGTTACAAAAAATGTCAATACTGGGGGGAAGACCCCATACATTGCTTCATCACTATATATCATATATCATCATCACTATCACTATTTACAACTGCGAGATCTCTAGAACTAGAAGCTTCACCACTCAATCAGTACCATTGATCACAGCCCCTATATCTTTCTACCTATTGACGCAATAATGTAACCTTAGTCGATTGCTCGATAAGATGACCCTGTAGCTCCACAAACCTCACAAATACATCATGTTATCCCAAATTCACCCCCCCCCAGAAAATTTGGTCAAGAAAACTCCTACACATAAGGAAATTATGAAAGAAACGGCTCTGTCAAGTGAACTTGTTCCTTAAATTCATCAAACAAGTTACATGTGAGCTTGGAAATGGAGGCTGATCAGTGTCGCATAGAAGCCAGGAGTAAGAAGGAGAAGAAGTGGTGAAGATTCAAAGTCTTCAGGCTCAAAACCGTTCAAGAAAGAATCTAGAATCGACTAAGTATGGAAGAGCCAGTAAAGGGAACCATGTGTCCTAATGGTGCTCCTCAAAAGGTGAATCCAAAAAAGAGAAGCCCAAACAAACGATGCATCTCCACGTGTCTCAGGATAAAACGGAAGTAGAGGAAAATGGTCAAACAGAGTCAAAAGGTGGAGCAACGGGGCCGCGAGAGTTATCTGGATTTTGTGGTTCTTGTGGAAAAAGGGGAAAAGATAAGTTTTGAACCTGGTAAACCTGATTTTTCCCTAATCTGGCTATCACATGTCCCACATTATCAAAAGGGGACCCATTTTTCAAGTTGTTTTCCCGCCCTCCTAGACAGACCTGATACAAAATTCGAAGGGGCATATCTTTCGACTCATGGCTCGAAATATTACAAATCTGACACCATTGGAAACATCAAGGCCTCACCTACACCATGGAGGTCTGAGACTTTAATTTTGAGGAGGTTAGGTAAAGGAAAATGGAGGAAACATCTTCGGGCATTTAATGCAAGATCCATCTATCTCAATAACCAAATCGGATTCAATCTATTTCCGTCATTTCCTCTTCTTTCAAGGCATTGAATAAAGGAATCATGCAGTAAAGACAGATTTGGGGCATATTTTTTCAGAAGCATTAAAAGCAATGGTTGATCTTCAACCAAATTTTCCCGTTTCCCTCTCTTTTTATTCTCTTCGATCAATTTTATGAATATAGGGGCAAGATTCATTGTAAAGTTGTTGTTCATTCTTCTTCCCTGCCCCTCTCTTTATTTTCTTCTCCAGGGTCAAATGTGGAGTTTAAGCCTCCTCCCTTGCATTTGTAATGGAATTTTCCTACCTATTTCCTCTTAATGGTGTACTATGTGAACTCTTGGAGCAATAAAATTTGTTTCATGATGTGTGTTGTCTATCCTTTGCTCATTTTGTTGTCTCTTCTCGCCTCTCACCATTGCAGGGTATAATGTGCATATCTCCGATGTCCATTGCGAGTTTTGGGAGATGTGAATAAGGGGTTGAAATGGTGTTTTATGTGAACTTTATCCTTGGTATGTGATGCATCTTTCCATCCTTTCCATTTCTCACCTCTCTCCATTTTAGACAGTTGGGTTTGTGATCAACAGTTCCCTTTTCTCAGTGCTATCACCTTTGTAGTGTAGGATTTCTTTATTTTCATGCTCTCTCTCTCTCTCTCCTTGGTCCCTTGGAATTGTTAGATTAGGATTAGATAGTTGCATTTCCTTCCTTAGAATTATTTTAGTGCTAGGATTAGGAAGAGGAACCAGCCTTCTATGAAGGACCATTCCCATTTGCAAGTCCCACAGCTTGGGGAATGATCGAATGTTATGCAAATCACACCAAATAACCCTGCCTTAGAAAAGAAGATACATAACTCATTTGGGGTGATGTGATTTCACATTAACAGTTTTGGCACACTCAATGGGATAGGTCTGAAGCACCTTACCACTTCACTTCATCAAGTTTGATGTTCTCTTGGTGAAGATTTCAGCCTTTGGAGGCACTTTCAAGCACATCTGGCTACTCCATCTAGTCAAAAACCCATTCTCTAAGTTTCAGACCTAATCCGTCCATTTCCAATCATTTTCATCCATTTTCTTCTTCCATCTCTTTCATTTTCTCACATTCAATGAGGTTGTGCAATCATTACTTCATTCCCTTCATGGAACTCACACTTACAGCAACAGTAGTACATTCCACCTCTAATGCTTTTCACAACTCCTCTAAATCAACATTATGAACAAATTCAAAATCATTATACCTATCCATAGCAGCAATGCCAAAACTAGTTTGGCCATGAAGCTTATCAGGAATAGGGATATACATATAATGACAACAACCAAATGGAAGATGTTGGTCTGTTGGAGAAGATTCAAAAAATGGAGGCTGGCATGGTTTAGTCAAGGGGCATAGCATGAATGAAGGCATTCAAGATTGGTTGTAGGGAACCTTGTCCATGGGAAGGCCCTTTTCCAAGAAATTACAGCCCTTAATAGAAGCTTGACTTCATGGTTGAAGTGTTGCCTCAGCTTACACAGTGTATTGAGGATATTGGGGGTTATGAGCAAAGTGCGGGATAACCTTGTCAATGGGTAAGTCAATCACCATATCCCTGCCTTTCATTTTCTCTCCATTAATCTTTATCATTTCACCAGAGGCAAGAGTCAAGCCCCTCACTTGCTGCCCCAAGTGTTAATTTCATTTCTCCATCTTGTGTCCCCCCCACAAGAGCCAAAATAAATGCCTTGCCCTCTGCCAAAAACAAGGAAACAACTAGTGGAGACCCCACCCACCACTCCTCTTTCCTTCCAAAGTCCATGTTGGGAAGAGACTCCAAAAAATGAGCCAAGGAGAACATCAAACAGATGAACCCAACAGAGAAGAAATGATAGAAAATATAAAGAATTGGGCTGTTAAATTTGGGTTTTCAAAGGTCCCCATTTTGGTTAAGCCTATGGATAATATTGAGGTCAAGCCACAAGTGGTGGAAGCTCTAGCTACAACATAAGTAGGGGAAGAAGGAGCTACTCCTAATCCAAAAGAAGAGGAGTACATTCTCGCTGTGGAGGAGGACCACACAATTTTAGAGGCTCCAAGTGCGGAGTAGGCCACAGAAGAACCTTTAGTTCTTCCTCCCACTTCATCCCCTTAATATTTGATGTTGAAAAAGAGTTTTAGCTTTCAAACTTCATGTTTGAGGATGAAGGGAACCATGGTGAGTTAGTTGTAGATCATGAGGACACCATGAAGGAGGTTAAGCACTTGCAACATGACAGCAAGGAGGTAGATTACCTGTTTGACTTGGAAGATTGCCTTGATGGACGGGAATCCATGGAGATCACATCATTTTTCCCTCCATCTCTCACATCCCAAGCACATGAGCCTATTTCCATGGAGGAGAGCATTCAAGAACAGCAGCCTGCATCTCACAACGGCCCTTTGCAACCAAGCTTAGAAGATCTTGATCTTCCATGATCTTCAAAGGAGGAGGAAGAGAAAAGGTAGGAGGATGTCATAATCTCCCTCACACCATCCAATCAAGAAGGTCCACAAGAAGACTCCATTTTTGGAGTTTAATTTCAGAGAAATGGGCACATTCAAAGGAACATACCTTGCCTAATTAGATACTTGGCTTCATTAGAGCCAAGGAAGAAGCCAAAACAAGTCATGCCTACTCTAGGGCATGAGGATGAGCATCAAAGTACCAAGGGTCATCATCAACACCTGCAGAAGTTTGATGCAAGTCAACTTGAGAAGGTATTTTCCATTAATGTTGATACCTTGATGATTTGGGTGGAGGACAAGCTTATTGTCATTTTTTCACTCATACAGGAAGCTATATTTAGTGTCAAATCATTTGCATGGCTGCCCCTCTTGAGAAAGGGAAGCTACTTCTCCCTGCCTATTGCAGGATTTGTTTAGCATTCTTTCCCTCTAGTTAGTTTAGGAGGAGTAGATTTTACTTTTAGCAGAAGAAGTGCTTATGCACACTCTGCATGTCTCATTTGAGGCATGTATGATTTGGTCTTTGTATATAAGTTTTATCCATTTTTCTCCAAGGGTGCATATAGCCAGACTCCTCAATATTCATAGTAGGGAAACTCATAGTTACTTGTAATAGTTGCCATCTTCAAAGAAAATGAATGCAGAGCAACTAAAGACATTTTGAAAAAATCCATTTTAGAGACAGATGGAAGCCCTAGGTTAAAAAAAATTTCTCCTCTCATAAACCTTCATTTCGAGATTTCTTATGAAAATTGAGAGTGAAAAAATCTGGGCTCGTGAATCAAAGGAAGAATTAGTATTAAACCATCTTTTTCGACTCCATGCCCAATGGATGCTTCTAGGCCACTGGTCTCTTCATCTAGCAGGTAGATGTCCCCATGAGTCACTAAATTTTTATCCCAAATTCACCCCCTCGGAAAATTTGGTCAAGACAACTCCTGCACATAAGGAAATTATGAAAGAAACGGCTCTGTTAAGAAAACCCATGCCTTAAATTCATCAAATAGGGTACATGTGGTCTCAAAAATGGAGGCTGAACAGTGTCACAGATAAGACAAGAGCAAGAAGGAGAAGAAGTGGAGAAGATTCAAAGTCTTCAGGCTCAAAACCATTCAAGAAAGAATCCAAAATCAACTAAGTATGGAAGATCCAGCAGAGTAAACCACGTGTCCTAACGGCACTCCTCCAAAGGTAAATCCAAAAAGAGAATCCCAAACAAGTGCCTCATCTCCACGTGTCTCAGGATGAAACAGAAGCAGGGGAAAATGGTCAAATAGAGTCAAAAGGCAGAGTAGCGGGACCGTGGGAGTTTTCTAGATTTTGTGATTCTCACAGAAAAAGGGGAAAAGATAAATTTTGAACCCACAAACCCAATTTTCCCCTAATCTAGCTGCCATGTGTCCCACATTATCAAAAGGGGACCCATTTTTCAAGTTGTTTTCCCACCCTCCTATACAGACCCGATACAAACTTCGAAGGGGCCTATCTTTTGACTCAAGGCTCAAAATATTACAAATCTAACACCATTGGAAAGATCTCACCCTCACCTACACCATGGAGGTCTGAGACTTTAATTTTGAGGAGGTTATGTAAAGGAAAATGGATGAAATGTCTTTGGGACTTTAATGCAGGATCCATTTGTCTCAACAACTAGATCAAATTCGATCTGTTTCTGTCATTTCCACTTCTTTCGAGGTGCCAAATCAAGGAATCATGCAGTAAAGATGGATTTGGGGCATATTTTATTAGAAGCATTAATAGCATTGGTTAAGCTTCAACCCAATTTTTGAGTTTCCCTCTCTTTTTCTTCTCTCCGAAATCTATAAATATAGGGGTAGGATTCATTGTAAAGTTGTTGTTCATTCTTCTTCCTTTCCCCCCTCTCTCTTTTCTTCTCTAGGGTCAAATGTGGAGTTTAAGCCTCCTCCCTTGCCTTTGTAATGGCATTTTCCTGCCTCTTTCCCATGTTAGAGTAGGTATTTACCTTAGCTCATGTTCACCTAGATACTTTATTTATCTTTATTGTATTTATCCTCACCCACTTATGTGTGTGTATATTTCTTTTATCTTATTTAGATATTAGGAGATATTATCTAGTTGTTAGGTATAGTTCTTTCCTTGATCTATGGTATTGACTAGATCCTTGATGTCTAGTTCTCTCCTAAATCTATGGTCTTGACTAGTTCTTTAAAGACTAGTTATTTCCTTGATTTATGGCTTGATCTATGACCTTGACTGGTTCTTATATTGTTATTCCTTTCCTATATAAGCAAGGTCCATTCTCATTATATTTCATTGAGTTCCATAATAATTGTTGCTCATTTGTTTGTAAAGGTTTATGTAAAGTTATTCTGGCAAATTACTTTCATCTTATTCATCGTGGTGTTTGATTAGCATCTGAGTTCTTAGCTTAGTACGATCTGGTTATCATTCCTTTCATGGTATCAGAGCTGGAGATTATTGTTGGAATCTGTCTGTAAGTTTTATTTTACAAATAAATTCATTGTATATTCATATATTTGGGATTCGGTCATATTTTGTTGTTGCGTGCATTTTTATGCAAAATGGAGGCTTCCAAAAAAATCATGGGATTCTTTTTTGGGTCTATTAGATTTCTCAAGATATTCATGGGGAAATTTTCAGTTGCAGCGTATCTATCTCAGTTTATGTGTAGGAAGGTTTTCAGATCTTTCCTTTTTTGGCAGGGGTCCACGGATGTTGTGCACGTTGTTACTATTTCAGGAAAATCTACAAGTTGCTATTTTCAGAAAATAAAGGTCACTGTCTACACACCCCAGAATAGTAAGTTGTGCAAACACCCATTAAAATCCTTAACCCTTGGTCATATGGTATGATCATATGAGGGCTTAAATCTTGTGATTCCTACTAGTAGGTGCTTAGCTTCAGCCCCCTTTAAGTTTATTTGTGTGGTGAAGGAAACAACAATTTATTTTGTTTTAGTGGCAACTACAATAAATAGCAGAGCATTATATTGAAAAGTTTGTATCTTTTTCTCGGTAGCTCGGTTTTGAGTGCTATTTTTTACAAAATTTCTTGTTATTTTGTGCTATTTCCATTGGAAATATTTATTTTGAGACTTGAACTATAATTATAAAGTGTCAAATATGGAGGAGTGTTGTAATCAATTGTGGACGTAATTTTGGCTGAGCCCAACATCCTAAAAAAAAATTTGGGAGTTAAATTCTTATGTATCATGGATTTTGAGAATGATATGCTTTTCTCTGAAGTATGTGGACTTCAAGAGGATATTGTAAAATTTGTGGAAGAAAATAGATCACTCAAGAAGTGAAATTCTCTTCTACAATCACTCATTCATGATAGGGATACAATAATACAATTCCTGCAGAACAACTTGCTAGCCTACAACATCACCATCATATTGCGGACAACCATATCCATGCTCTTAGTCCACTTACAGTTGTTGCTCTTGTACCCAGTGACATTGATCTGCCAGTCTTTGAGCCTGAACCTGATTTTGATGCTTCTAAACCTATGAGGCTTATTACTACATGCTCTTCCACATCTGTGCCTATTACATTACCACATGTTGTGTATCCTACTTCTGCTCAGCTGCATGTATTTTTTAAGAAGCATACCACTGCATTCAGTTCTCACATGCTCCATTTTATGGGTCTCACTAGAGGAGTCATTGAAAGACATTCACAGGATATTATTTCCTCTATTCCACATGTTAAGTGGAATTCTCATCATGACATTGGATTTTGAGAAGATAATTCATTGGGATCACACATTGACAGAGCTCCTTTTTTTGTTCGCTCGACTCTTTCTGAGGATCATGAGCAACACATGATTTTTGCACCTTCACTCAAGATCGAGAAACCTGAGATTTCAGCTGTCAGACATGATCAACGTGACACACATTCTAATGTTCTTTTGCATGCACCCATTGTGCATTTTACACCAAGTCATATGCAGGCATCTTCTTCATCCATCCATGTTGATTTAGGGTGGATATCTGATCACTCGTGGAGGTGACATAGGCATTTGTTGAGAGGAATCTATAGGCATGGCTCCTCCACCATTCGGCCTCTTGCTCCACTTTCTATACCTTATGCATTGTGATGCTTCTTGTTTAGAGAATTTTTCTTTAGCAGGTGTAGTGTATCTCTCTTTTTTATTGAGAGATTTTGTATCTGTATTTTCAACACTTTTGGCATACTGACAGTATCTCTTATGGGGGATCTATTCTGGTGCATTCCAGTGTTAGTTTGTCAGTGTTCGAGTAGTGATTTTGGGAAAATCATACAGATTTGTAGTGTCACTCCACCCATTCAACAGTATGGGAGGGTGTGGTGTTGATCCTGCTTCTTCAGGTTTTGTATCCTTGCCTTGTTACCTTGGACTTTCTTGGATCATGACACTCTAGATTTTTTGTCCTTGCCTTGTTGATTTGGTTATTCTTCTTGGATCGTGGCACACCTATTTAAAGCACTTGATCAAATTATGTTTGGTGTTTTTTTTTGCACTTTCGACATCACGTTGTTGACAGTCTCCTTGTATGGAGCTATTCTGATGGAGCCCAGTGTCAGTTGTTTTTTAGTTTTGTGATCAAGCAGTGGATTCAGACCATAGTGCACACCAAACTTATTTAGCATTGTGTGAGTTTTTTGAGCTGAGCTTCTTGGGATGCCTTGGAGTGGGTCTTTAATCTCTTTACTTTATTGTTACTAGTTTTGGGTACCTTGCGGTGTCCCTTTTTTCCCAGTTATTGTACATGAGTACCTCATTAGGCCTAGTTGCCAAGACTCATACTATTGGCATGCCACTTCTATTTTGGCCCCTAGCTTCACTTGATGGGGGGTGTTAGATTAGGTATTTACCTTAGCTCATGTTCACCTAGGTACTTTATTTACCTTTATTATATTTATCCTCACCCACTTATGTGTGTGGATATTTCTTTTATCTTATTTAGATATTAGGAGATATTATCTAGTTGTTAGGTATAGTTTTTTCCTTGATCTATGGTATTGACTAGATCCTCAATGTCTAGTTCTCTCCTAAATCTATGGTCTTGTCTAGTTCTTTGAAGACTAGTTATTTACTTTATTTATGGCTTGATCTATGACCTTGACTGGTTCTGAGATTGTTATTTCTTGCCTATATAAGCAAGGTCCTTTCTCATTGTATTTCATTGAGTTCCATAGTAATATATGATATTGTTGCTCATTTGTTTGCAAAGGTTTATGTAAAGTTATTCTGGCGAATTACTTTCATCTTATTAATCGTGGTGTTTGATTAGCATCTAAGTTCTTAGCTTGGTACAATCTGGTTGTCATTCCTTTCATCCCGTTAATGGTGTACTGTGTGAACTCCTGGAGCAATAAAAAAATTGTGATGCGTTTTGTCCATCCTTTTCTCATTTTTTTGTCTCTTCTCGCCTCTCACCATTGCAGGGTATACTGTGCATATCTCCAATGTCCATTGTAAGTTTTGGGAGCTATGTTTAAGGGGTTTGAAATGGTGTTCTATGTGAAATTTATCCTTGGTCTATGATGCATCTATCCATCCTCTCCATTGCTCACCTCTCTCCATTTCAAGCAGTTTGGTTTGTGATCAGCAGTTCCCTTTTCTCGTTGTTATCACCTCTGTAGTGTACGATTTCTTTATTTTCATGCTCTCTCTCTCTCTCTCCTTGTTCCCTTGGAATCATTAGATTAGGAGTAGATAGTTACATTTCCTTCCTTATAAGTAGTTTAGTGCTAACATTAGGAAGAAGAACCAACCTTCTCTAGAGGATCATTCCCATTTACAAGTCCCACAGCTTGGGGAATAACCCAATGTTATGAAAATCACACCAAATAACCCTACCTTAGAAAAGAAGATCCATAACTCATTTAGGGGTGCTGTAATTTTTCATTAATACATCCCATGATAGGAAACCTCCACCTGCAGCCTCTCTATATCTCCATGTCTCCTCTTACGAATCATCCCTATCACTCAGTTACACGGTATATGTCACCGCTGCTAGCGCTACTAGATCGAATAAATAAGCATGCTCACCCACCATGGCATCCACCTGCTTTAGTATACCACCACCTATGAGTACATCATTGGGCACATTTCACATCAATGTGTAGATATATCTATTCACAATCAACAACCATTATGCATCACCTATATCCATATATCAACACATTAGGAAACAACAATAGTTAAACAACCAAATAACCAATCATGAACATCACTATACAAATACTCACGCTCTTTTATCATCTCCGCTACGCTATCATGGGCATGTTCTTATCCCTCTACTCCTCCCCCTAGTGTTTCTCCCACAGCATCTACAAAAATTATAAATAAAGATACCCATCGATGTGACACCCACCATGCATGGTATTACTCCGTACACCCTACATCATCCATGTATATCGGCTCTATCACCGTATATTCCTCGTCAGGCCAGGAGGTACTACTTGCGCTCATGTGGTACATGGTCTAGCTCCATCCCTTCTTGGTGTCTTAATGGCTCTGGGGGCACATCATGGGCCATAAAAAACTAACGTGAAAAATTTTCTTCCTGGAATAGCTTGGTCACCCCTAGAAATTGATCCTATAGCCACATAGTCCACTGAATACATTGTATCTCTACTCCATATTTTTTCCACCCTCTGTAGTCTTGGTATGGCATCCATATCATGACCTCTAGTCCCATATGATCTAACATCACCATGTAAATATCAATTTCTTTCTTCCTACCCATCTCTGATAAAATATATCTAGCCTCGCCCACTCTCCTCACAATCTGCTAACTGGCCTCAATATCACAATATGCTCATACAACCATACATATAACAATGTGGTGGATCCTTAGACTTGCAGTTGGATGCTTAAAAACTAGTATATGTAAAACAAAAACATCCTTTTCATGGGTGGTTTTCAGCAAGGTAATCGTAGAAATAGCTGAGGAAGAAATATGGGGGGAGCTCCGTGTCAGTTAGAGCCTTGATGCAATCCTACTTGGAAGGATAACATTGAGTTGTGGAATTATCTTCAAATGGGGGGCATCTCTAGCTTTATCAATAAAATCCAAGGTCATGATCAGCACATTTCAGTATGTTTTTCCACATATTGGAAGGACACGGAGGTTAAATATGGAGGGAAAAGAGTGTTGATGAATGAGGAGATAATTACAGATGTTACTAGTCTTACTTTGGATGGCATCCTTTTTTTAGCAAAAGGTTTGATAAAAATTTTGAAGCGAAGAAGTTTTTTGATGCAAGGAAGGAGATCATCTTTGTTACAGATGACATTAATGTAAGTTCCATTCTAAAACCCTTCGATGAAATTACCAAAATGATGGTGCGGTTTATCTCCCTTGAAGGTCGCTACATTATTGTCCCCACCAAACACTTGGTATTCCTTAATCACTTCAGGAAAAATCTTCTTGTTTTCTTCCCGCACTATCTCTTGAATTCTTTGGAACGTTCCATTCTTAACTTTTAAAAGCATACTAAGGTCATCCCCCTCCACCAGGAACTCATCTTTCTCCATTGCAAGTGTTGCCTCATCAAATTTCCCGCCAATATTGTTTCCCCCAATGCTCTGCCCATTCCCATTCACATTTCTCCCACTGCCAACCTAACCAAATCTTCCAGTATCAAAAATGTCAAGGCTAAGAACCCTGCACCCCACAAAGTGACCCCACCTCCCTCTGGCCATGTCCTTCGGAGTAACAAGGATATGGAAATGGTCTGTAATATTTTGCACATCAGTAATGCAGTGTAGGACAATGCTTCTCAATAGGAGAGGTAAAATATTCTCCTCATAATGGAAACACTTGAAAATGAGGTAGGAAATATTAAGAAAGATATGCATCAATTAAATAAGCAAAAGGGGAAAATAAATATAAATGAGGATGCGGGTTTTGGTACAGATCAGACTGAAGAAATTTATAAAAAATTGAACTCCCTGGGTAATAAACTGGGGAGGTCTAAGGATAATCACGGTCACAATATGGCCATCTTCAAAGCTATAATTGATTTTCTTGAACAACAATTCAAAAGCATCACAATATTGAGTGGAGTCCCTGAGGATATTTGGGGTACATATAAGGAGAGAAATAAGGTCATCTCGCATCTGAACGTTAATGATCCAACACATATCACCACTCTGGTGATTTTTACCTCCCTGTAAATGATAAAATCAAGGATTGAAAGGGCTTCGAAGAAATAACACCACCTGGGCAGGCTGGAGGTGTTCAAGTTTCATTTTTTTTTATAGTATGTTGCTTTTATCTGTTTAGTTGCAGTTATGTCCCTATCTTGCTTTTTATTAGTAGCTTCTCTTTTGACTGTTGTTGGACTTATTATAATATTTGGATTCAAATCCTATTTTTCTACTTTTTCATGTTGATCTGGTTGTTGAGCCTTTTTTTAAATAGGGTATAGTCTCTTCAAAACTATTTTCCTTTAATAAAAAAACAATGATGTCACTCCAATCCCACCTCTGTGTTCAGCCTATGTAAATTTGTATAGATCTCTATATAAATGAGCCAATACACATCGTTCCCAAGCATATCTCATCCCATCCTCCTCTATCTAACAAGGAATATAATACATCTTATACAAGATGCCTACACCACCACCCTTCACTGCAACCGATGAAGCAATCACAATAGTAATGAACTTCCGCAATCGCGGAACCCCTGATCTTAGTATAGCATCCAGACTACTGTGGACGTTATTATGAACTTGGTTCCTTGTAAATTACCACCTAGCAGCCCTCGTCTATCTTTGAGAATGATCAATAGCCATCATGTGCACCCTCTCACCAATAATAGGCAATCACAATATGCAACATCCATCCTCTAAAGTCACTGTCATCTCACCCGTAGGTAACCAAAATGTGCAAGTATCTACACATCATCTCTTGCATAATGCAATGATCATCGGCATATTATTGGGCACATCCCCCATCCTTCCTATGTGCCACGGGATGGCACAGTCCAATACATCCCACTCATCATCTAAAAAACCCAATCCTAGAAGTGTGCTCAAATGGTGGCCACCACGGAACTCCCACAAATGAATATCCCTCTACATACTACAAAATGACAATTAAAAATTGTTATAACCTCATACATATGAAAATACACCTACCAATAGCATAAAAAAACATTAATTTATATATTTCTCAAAATCTAGGCTCAGAATAATATATCTAGGTCACCAATGCCCAGGAGTAGGATGTGGGCACCCAAGAGTAGGTCACTAGTGTCTATATCTGTGCATTGGCATCCCGAAGGTCATTAGTGCCTTCACCACTATTAACCAAGTCTAAAATTCCTAGAAATTCACAAACAATTTTTTTGCAAAAAATCATGAAAACCAGCTAATTTCAACACAATTTTTAAAAAAAAAAAATTCACACTTACTAGCTTAGTTATCATACGTGATGCCACAACTACCACCACCATCTCTAGCTGACTCAATCGTGGTGCTCTCACTTGAGGCATATTTGTACACCCAAAGCTCAAAATCACACTCACACAACAATTAAATGACTTGCCTATTCACTTTTTTACATTATTTTTTATAGTAGTTTTTTATTACTTACCATGTTATAGTCATTATTCACACCTATCCTTCAAACTAATACACATTTCATGATTTCAATCATCTTTTGAGTATCTTTACTCCGATTCACGTCTCCTTTGTGTCATAATTTTTAGAATTCCACCTATTATCGTATCATACACATTCCACAAACACTATAGTCCTCTTTGACATCATTTCTATTCAACATACACGCACTTTTGTGATATCTATCATATATTCACTATTTCATCATTTACGTGATTAATTTCATCTCAGTGTTTGTTCTCATCATCATTCCCCCATTCACCGAAATGGGGGCATATAGGTCGGTCATCCCATAATCCCATTCACATCATTACGTGATCATTCTGCATTTCTAATTCACCATTATCAAAAATTCACTCATACATCACGTGAAATTTCACACCATTTTATACCAATTCCCCCAAATGACCTAATATGGGGGAAACAAGCGTAAAATATCTCCATGAGTAACCAATCAATCAATCACATGAATTCAATTCTCAACAACATAAATCTTCCACTATTCAAAATCACATCAATCAATTGACGCAACACAACGTATTTATCCTCCCAGATGACCTAGCAAGGAAAGTTATTCTACATTTTCTATCACTTCCATATGACCTAACATGGAAGCCATCTCATATAAATTGTGGTGACACCCTTGGAGTGGGGGCAATGAGACATCTTTTGCTTTCCTATACTACTCCTCTATGGGTTATTTACGTTTAATTGAAATAAAGATAAATGGATCCAAATTAAAAAAAAATAGTCTTTGTCTGTATGCAGTCACTAGATATTTTGCGGATGTAGTTAAAGTTGGAGATTAAAACTAAACCTATCTCCTTGCACTCTTCCTCTGATAGCAGGATGCTCAAATCCTTAGTTTTTCCACACACACGCAATCGAGTTGGGAATTGATCACTCGCTAGCCTAACACATCTTGATCAAAGATGAAATTGAAATATCCAATCACTCAATAGAAATCATCAATCTCACTTATTGTTCCTCATAATGGTCCCACGTCTCTTGTTACGCTACATGGATTCACACGCTAATCCATAGTTCACCACGCTATATGTTCTTAATATGCGCATATTTCTGCAACATGGCCTTCTCCAAACTTCACCCAGGTATGTTCCTTACTTCCTTTACATTACTTGAATATCATTCAAATAACATAAAGGGGGGGAAATGTAGACACAAATCATGCACTTACTACTATTTATTATACCGCTAAGCATGTTGTTTTATATATGGATCTTGTGTAAGAAAAGTATTCACTCATGATATATTCCCTAGGCCATCTGCTTGTCTTGCTTGTTTCTATTATTTTATCTTTCACACTTGTCACTCATACACCTAATTCTGGTCAGATCATAAGGGCCCATGTCAGTCAATCTCCACTCATTTGTCTTCATTTGTCCCTGAACACTAGCGCTCATACTCTCTTATCCATCTTGGGCGCCCATGCCCTCTTTATGTTTGATCTTATTTTTTACATTTGAGATCGGTATTTTCTATTTTCCCTCTCATATCCTGAGGTACTAGTCAGCATCCCAAGTCATTAGTGTCGAAATTCAAGCAAGATATCCCTATATAAACATAGTATACATACCATTATGATGGCGAACAATTCTTATCAAGGGATATCTATCTACATATCCCAAGGGACTGAAATTGGTTGCATTATTTTTCATACATACTCTATAGGAAAAGGGTTTCATTCTATTCCATCCACTCATTTTCATTTTATCTACATACCACCCACTATCTGGGCATCATTGGCAAAAGGGAGACCTAGGAGAACTATTGCACACACAAACACATATAACTACATTGGGTCTGAGATGTAGTACAACGCTTAGTCATAAGTTCACCATTGTGATAGCTAAGGAAATTTTGAGCCCTCATTTTAAATCTTTCTTTTTTAGGATTTGATGTTTTTAGGATTTTACAGGATGATATTCATGTGTAGGTTTATAGGTACCTTGGCAATTTAAGTGCGACATACAGTTGAACAAGTTAAAAATCCTAGCGACATTATTGGAACCAAGTTCTGAATATGTTTGTAGACTTCAACACCCCAACATCAGGGAAAATTATAGCAGTGAATATTCATAGCTTGGCAAATAGTAGAATTCTATGAATTTGATCTTGGTGAATCTACAACAATAGCAATACCAAAATTTTGCCCAAAAATCTCATAAACAGTAATTTTTCCAATCTGAATCACCAAGGAATTTCCAATCCCAATGTATATTTTTATATTAAATCACCACATGATCATTAATATTTGAAAACATTAATGTTTCGCCAAGAAATCGATGCACAAGGATTTGAAAACATTAATATTTCACTAAGAAATCAACACATAAGTATTTGAAGAAATTAATGTTTCATCAAGAAATCAGCTCACCCTTAATTGAAAATATTTATGTTTCACCAAGAAATCGATGTGTTGGGATTTAAGAACATTAATGTTTCACCAAGAAATATATGGAACCTCATTTGGCCAACAAAACATTCCCAAAATTTTCCCAATATATGCACAATGGTGATGTTCTCCCATGATTTTCCAATTTGCGTATTTTCAAAGTAGTAAAAAGGGATTTAGCGAATCAGGATATTGTAATTTTCTTACAAAATTTAAAATAAATCGAGGACTTTCTAGCTTCCAGCTAGTGTGTTGCAGTTTAAATCCTAGAAACACTTACTGTAGCTAAGTTCTTTGTCAATTTGAGACCTATTTTCTTTCATGTCATATTTCTTTATCTGTGATTCCACCTTTGTAAGTTATTACAAAGCCTGAACATCCTCATCCTCATAACCACTATGATTTTTTATGTCATCTAGAATAGTCCTCCGCTTACAGAGAATCATAACTAGTATTCCTATCTTAGATACATCTAGATTCTATGTTATATATATATATATATACATATATATATATATATATATATATATATATATATATATATATATATATATATATATATATAATTTAAAATCACTTCATACATCTCCACGAGCTGTTGCTCTGTATATTCCTTAATTTATCAGTGTATCTTCTTTGAATCTTTTTGTTAATGTTCTCTCTTATGCAGTGTATACACACACACACACACACACACACACATATTGTGGTTTAACTTTCCATTTATTCCACTACCAATACCATGATCATTTATCATTGTCCGCTGACATAGCCTTGTCCCACAGCAGACCCGAAGAATATATAAAATGTGGTGCATTTTGCAAGTTTCATGTTTTCCAGGGGCATTTCCTTGGGATACTAACATAATGGTGATGCGTGGCATAGACCTCTTGGGAGCCTCAACCTTCTCTGTACCTGAAAACATAACAACTATGGCTCATCCATGGAGTTTACGTCTATTAGGAGGATTTGGTCAAGAATGGGAGGTTTAACGGAATGTTGAAAAAAAATAATGTATGAAATAAAGACCATACAGAGATGTCCAAAATGAAAAATTCAAGAAATGCAAAAGGGAAAAAAATTACAACAATGAACCAAAATCTAGATAATTTGCATTTGGAAAAACCAAATATAGAAAATAGCAGTTGTGGGAAAAGTACAGACATCTTATCACAAGCATGCTTCTTGTTACCACCATTTTCCTCATTATGATGTACTTCAAAAAATTTAAACCATTAAAACATAATGTATTAAATGTACTTCAAGCATGAATTTCCTTCAACAATATGAGGAGCAGCAAGTTCTTTCTTTATCTTCACATTCACTTCTGGCACTGCCTATGAAAATAATTATGTTATAAATCCATTAGAAACTATTTAGTAATACAAATTCTCTTTTATTAATGTGGAGCCAAAGTTGGAATCTGTCTCTCCACAACAAGAATTTTTCAAAAAATAATGTAGAGGTTTACACCACCTCTTCTTCCTCCATGAAGATTGTAGAAGTGGGACCAATCTTCAACATATTTTCTTGTCCTTTTCGTAGTCCAGATAAAATGTCTATAATATTTAATATAAAGGAAAAACATCAACATCTTGGGATATTTTTAATTATTGCCTCCTTCAAGTTTCTTGAACTCATTTTCCAAGTAGGAACATGAAAATATACAAAGAATAACCTTATCATGATTTTATCATATGTGAAACATCATATCAAATCAATCAAGCTTCTCTCAAGAATAATGATACTTTAGCTGGATTTAAAACATTGACATTTCTTTTTCAAGCCAAAGAACCCTACATACATTCTCAACCTTTAATTCACAATCTCATACAACAATGATTCATAGATGGAATACCATATATTTTTTCTCAGCTCCTTTGAAATTATGAACACTTTTGGTAATTGGATTATGATAGACCTCATACCTCTGATGAATCAATAATTTATTCATGAGTAGATGCACAACTTATTTGGCTTGATGACAAAATTTAGAACCTCTATACAACAAGAAAAACCTCTATACATTGTGACAGAGCTTGGTCATTGAGACTCCTTCATTAATCAACTATAGATAGATCAAACCTTGGATAAATCAATAAAATCAAATTCCTTCATGAGTAGATACATAATATACTTTGATTTCAAACTGAGCAAGGACCCTGAGATCACCTATTTCATGTTTGATTAGCTACAACAAAGACTTATTATCACTAGAGTGTCTTATCATTAAAGTGTCTTTGGTTCCTAAGCAAATCATTTAAAATTTTATATTACTTTTTCTTTTCTCAGACCTCTGATACATCTTCATTTTTATTTATGTATGCTCTAATTCTTATTATACTAATGTAACACTCTTGAAAAATTATTACACATTAAGTGATACAAAAAAAAAATCTTTATACATATTTCTCATGTTGATATGTTTGTGCACATAAAAATATCATTCAGTCTAACATGTTGTATATTTTTTCTTTCAATTCTATAGGATTCATTGATTCAAAAAAATGGCACCTAAAAAGGGAAGCTCATCCTCAAGAAAAAATGTTATTCCAACTCCTCCTAGTAGTGGTATTGGCATTCAAAAAATAGCATCTTATTTAGATAAACCATATAAGGTAACCCATTCTTCTCCAACAGGACCATCACAATCAAGGGATAATGATTACATTCAAAATCAAATTCAGAATGAGAATGTGTTCATTTTTTATTTGCATGATGTTGTTAATGACAACAACAATGAAATGCCTCCCCTTTAATACATTTCATTAAATGATGTTGAGTTTGACACTATACCACCTGCCCAATTGAATGATGATGACACGATATCACCTATCAGTGCCCAAATGAATATTGAAGGTTAAAATTCTAGCAGTGGCAGTCAACGAAGTATAAATTCCACCAAGCCAAATACTAAGTGGACACATGTTTTTGGAAGAAATACAAAGGAAAGAAAATGGGACTTGGGAAGAAGTTTCAGGTTAGAGTGGGTTTCTAAGTTTCCATTTATTGAACCTATTGAAAATGAGAATAAATTAAAATCTCCTAAAGAATGCAAATGTGAAATCTGTAGTTGGATATTGGGTAGGGACAAGACAATGCAACTTAAGTTGGATACTATTGAAAAGCATGTAGGAAAGATATATGAAAATATAATTGTAGATGGCGTTTAGAAGAATGTTGCCAGATGGAAAACTGTAGATGATTGTTTACATATTAGGTATGAAAAATAATTTGAAGAGCACAAGAGAAATGAAAGAATAGTTCCAGTGAATGGAGGGACAATTACCTCTCAATTCAACAAGATTCTTCAAAATAGTCTTTTGGGTAAAATAGTTCAGCTAGTTACTATTTTTCACATTTTGAAAAGAGGTCGTCCTATAATGGATTTTCATTAAAAAAGAATATTTTTTATTTCCATGGTGTCCCACACTTTCCTCATTCTCACTGGTCAGAAAGTAGTGGTTGGGATTGGGAAAAATGCCTAGCCATGCTTGAGAAAGAAGACTTGAAAGAGAAAATGAAGTCTGCACAATACATATCTTTGTCTATTGATGATATTACAACAATAGATAATATTTTTTGGGTCTATATGCATGTGTATACTATTGAGAATTCTATGATACATCCTCACTTTCTTTCCATTCACAAGATAAGAGAGAAATCCAATGTTGAAAACCTTTGTGAGTTGGTGATAAAATTTTTGAAGGAGATCGGTGACATGGATGATGATGAAATTGCATCAAAGCTGGTATGTGTATGGGAAAATGGGGCATTTGAAATGAAAGGTCATCATAATGGCATGTGTGTAAGACTCCAAACATCTCATTTCCCTTATATGATTTTCATTCATTGTATGGCTCATACAATAAACCTAGCTTACAGAATAGTTGGGAATTTATACTTATAGAAAAATTTGAAGACCTTGTTTGAGAGGTGCATGATTAATTTTTTGTATTCCTAAAAGGTTCATGGAATTCTAAATATTTACAAAAGGACTAACAAATGGGCATAAACTGTTAAAATATGTCGACACTAGGTGGATCGCATTATACCAACCAGTTTGTAGGGTGTACAAAGAGTATCAATCCTTATTAGGAGTGATGTGGCTGAATCACATGGGAGTGGATAAGGCCCAAGATTTGATACATCATTTGACTGATATAGATTCATTGTTGATGTTGTGTGGTCTCCTTCCCATATTGGAAGAAATGCTTCATTTAATTAAACAAGCATAGGAAATAACTATCTATATTATTGATTTTTCTATTTTGAGGAAACACGTTTGTATAACAATAGAATATTTGTATTTCAATGAAACTACTTTTACAGGTCCAACGTTTGATGGTTGGAATGATTTGATAAATATTAGAAATGCAAGTAGCTTTCTAAATCTCAATTTTTTTGGGAAATATGTGCTTCTATACATGGATATGAGATATCAATGTACATGTTTAAAGTAGTAGCCGGTAAGGTTGAGGGCATAAAATTCACATGGTCATTGTTTGATAACATTGTATCATCAAAAAGGGTGAGTTTAACAGAAATTGTAGTGTCCCTACGAGAAGAAATAAGGGATTGATTTAGAACAAATGATTTACTTGAAGCAATGGCTATAGTAAATTTGACCTTTTAGAATCATGTCCAACGTGAAAGACATATGTAGGAAGACTACTTCAAGAGGTTGACTACATTGATTCAACATTTTTGTAAGCCTGTTGATATCAATGGAATGAATATTACATGTATTTTAAGCAAGGACAGTTTGAGTGCTTAATCTCATGAATTCTCCACTACAATGATTAAGAAATTCAAATATTTGGACAATCCCTTACAGTGTGGAGCAATAACCCGGCTATGGAAATAAGTTTGGGTCAGTACTATTTTACAGAAAACCATGTTTGAGTTTTTCTCATTGGCTGATATGTTAAACAATGATTTTGGGTTTAGTTGAAGAAGAGATAATTTTCAGTGTCTTGGCCTTTATAAATTCAAAATTTAGAAACAAGCTTGACAAAAATTTGGAAAATTGTTTGAGAATTTATACATCATGGTACAAAGTGGATAACTTTCCCTATGACCGAGCTCGGGAAGTATGGAAGTCGATTACTGAAAGGAGAGGGGCTAAGAACAATGGCAAAAATATAACAGATGACCCTATTGCAGTAGTTTATTGTCAGCAAAGAGAGATTCAGTCTCAAATATCTAGTGAATCAAATGTTAGAGACTATCCAGGTCCATCAAATTGGAAGCTTCCATTGGTGGATATCCCATGATATAAATGTTCATATAATAATGAATATATTCAAATATTCAATACATTGTTCTAAATATCAAATAAGGATTAGAACTCACCCCAAAATTACATGTTCCTAAAGGTAATCATATTGATTCCATTTTCATTTTGATTGGAGAAACATTACAAAGTCATGTTTTAATGAGTATTTAATACATTTCACATACAATTTTTTTTATCTCTTTTATATAAATCATGCACCACGGCTAGTTGGATATTAAATCATAATGCATTTACATTATTATATACTTTAGGAATATAAGAGTTTTGGTGCTTAATTCTAAGATAGAATAAGTGGCTTTTCTTGAATCATTACTAAAATGAATATTTAAAAAATAACACTATTCCTCATTCAACTTGCTTGAGACATGCCTTGTATGAAAAAATTAAAGATTGTCATTGAAACAAATGAAAAAAAAAATCAAAATGGATCTAAATACACTAAAGAGTAAATCCATGCACACATATATTTAACTTGTGCACCTCTTTGTAAAAGTTTTCTTCCACCACAAGCAACCTAAATATCACATTTTTATTAATACAACAATAAACATAAAGATAACTCTAGTCTATTAATAAGACAATTTACTATTTTTATCCATGGCCATGATTTCCTACCAAATAATAGAAACAACAAAACCAAACTTCCACTTTAACTTTGAATCGGGCTCCACAACTTTAACAAAATATACCATCTTCTATAACATGCTCCACTCTTCATCAATTGGAATTGTAATTTGTTGTAAATAAGAGAAACTGACATGTAACTTTGTTTGCAATTCATAACTGATAGTGGAGCTCTCCTTTGCTATTGACTGCAAACTTACTGACAAGGTTATCAATGGTTTAATAGAGTCAAAAAAATTTCTCATCTAGCTTCTTAGGAATTTTATCCTTTGCTTGAGTCATTTTTTCTTTCATCTTCTTCTGGAATGTATCCTTCTTAATTAATTGGCATGTATTGTCAAAAGGCATTTGAAAACCAAGCTTTGTGAACTCCTGTACCTTTCTATGCAGCTCCTATAACATTATTTGACACTTATTTAGTAATTCATGTGCTTCGCCCAGAATCACACACTTCCGAATGATAAATGATACCTTTATTGAGGCATCAAACCAGTTCTGAATTCCTCTAGATACTAGTTCTGTGTCATTGAATTTTCATATAGCTTCCAATTTATGTTTTTTGATGTATCATCTCTTAAAGTTGTCACTTTTCTGCTACCTATTATGTATTCATGGATCTTATAAGCAATTCTTTGTAGATCAGTCATGAAATCAAACAATCTAATCAAATCATCAATTTTTTGGTTTATTTTCCCCTAAGCATTATTTGTCATATTAATCAATGTTTTTTTATGAAATCTAGATAGTTTGATGTTGGAAGACACTATTTCCTTTTTTGCGTTCACCAATTCCTGTTGCAATATTTCATTTTGTTTTTTCTCATCATTTAGGCTATGTTACCATTTTCTGACCTTTTATTTCTCTTCCTTCACAACCTCTTTCAATTCTCCCAAGATTTTTGTAATCTATCATTCTTAATCATTGTTTCCTATAATTTTTTCTTCGCCTCTTCTAGTTCTACCTATGCATGTTCATTCACAACAACCGTATTCATAGAGGAAGATGATTTTATCTTCCTCTCCAACTCACGTGTCTTGTTGACTATTGCTTTTCCTTTTCCTTTCTCATTTTCTAGGTATGTCTCTAACTTTTGAATCTTATTATTCAACTTATATTTATCCCTCTCTACCTTCATTAATTTTTTGTAAACCACATCATTGTTCCTTTTCGATACATTAATTTTTTCAGAAGGTTTTATTGCCTTAAGATCCATTTGAAGAGAGGTCATTGTAAGATTGAAAAGTGACATGCGAGCATGGGAATCTACAAGTACCTCTTCCTCATACCAGACCTCTCGAGGTTGTGCCGAGACGGCCGGTGAATGTGAAAAATAAATGGATACAGACAAACTAATCGGGTAATCTTATATCATCAATACGTAATAATGGAATCTACGAATCTAAGGCAAAGAAGGCCCTCCTAGCCTAAATTGGTGTAATGGATCATTCAGATATAATAGTTGTTCGGAGGCTCCAATCAATGTCGAGCTCTATCAAGATCCTATTTCTTGGTTGTTGGATACGTGGGAAGTGACCTGTGGGAGCTTCGTATATATCTCCAGACAAGGTCATGAAAATGGTGATAGGAGGTTTAGTGGATATATAGTGAATTATGGGTGGTTTTTTGGTCTAGTCCAGAAAATATTAGATTGATTGGCCTCTATATTTAATATGGAGAACTACGTTAGGATATCTAGCGGGAGTGGTGAGGATCTAAATACCAGCGTTCATAAACTGGTATCAATACTTAACTGATTTGCAGGCCAGTTGGGTTGTGGTACTTGGGGATCACAACCGCGCATTCGTGGTTGTTGTGGACCTATTATGGTCATGTGAAGAATCAATCCCTTCTTCCAAATATCCAGTAATCATACACCTTTTAAGCCTCTATGTTTAGAACTAGAAGTTGTATAATTTTCTCAAAATACCTTACAGGTGTTCTAGCAACTTGAATGCGTAAGCTAGTATCTATGTCAATGAGGAGGTCTCCTACGTCAGGTTGTGGAACTAAAGGGTCGCAACCAGATACTTTTTATCTTTTGAATCCTTGCACAGTCATTCAGATATTTATCAAGGAAGTCTATAGTTAGGATGATTTGACCAAAATGTGTATGCCTTATCGTCTTCGATATTTGACCCTCTCAGTTGTTCACTAATCGTTTGTAGGTTTTCCGTTGCTCGAAAGATCTGTATCCTAAGGTCTTGATCTATATCACCTAATGTTGTGGGTAGATTTGGTTGAGGCACTATTGGTTCAAATATATATTCTCTAGGCTCTCTAGGTCCTGTGATTGTCATGCAAAATGATTCAACTTTTAACTAAGATAAATAAACTAATTACGAAACATATATTTATATTATGCATATATCTTTTTTTTTGTGTTTTCTATGAAGTATTTTAATAGAATCAAAGAGAAACTATTCTAGTATATTTAGAAAATGAACAACTAATCTAGTAACAGAATTTAAAACAAACAAAGTAGCCTGGTGTGGCTATTTTCCTGTGCAGTTGTGATTTTATCTAAATATCTAAGCAACTAATTATTTTGAATTGAAAGACTCTCGATCCTACCTTAGAAGTGAGGAATGAATCATAGTTTCTCAGAAACTATCAATCCCCACAGCTTCCCTGGCAATATCGAGAGTGAAATTTTGAGTGAAATAAAATAATTCACTACTCTATTTGATATGTTATAACTAGAACTTTGATAGCTCAAACCTGGCATTTACATAACATTTGTAAATCCAGTTATGTGTGACTTCATCTGCTCAGTGTGATCTCCTTGTTCCTTTGTGTTCTCATGAATCTAGAAAAGCATGTATATGATAGCATCAATAGAAGAATGTATTCAAACAATGGTAGCTTTGGATATAGACCAAATACAATGTGAGTAGGAGAGAGATAGCACAAGTGAACAGAGATTGACTATGTAATTCCTAGCGGGATTTATTGCGGGAATACAACAAAAAATATGTTGAGAGTTCTTGAAACTATCCTTTGTGATGAATAGAACCTACAAGTCTAATGGATTCCAATCTACAAATGAAACTACCTTATTCTAAACTCACTTGCATGGAATAGTAATGAAGCAAGACTGAAACAAGAAGATCAAATGACCTCTAAGCAGCAAAGGAAAACTAACAACGAAAGCAAAACATGAACCTATGGGAATTCTAATTGAGAAAGTCAAAAGACTAAATAATAGAATTGAGAAGGTGAGGGGCCATTTTTTTGAAAACAAGCTGGCTATTTATAGCAAATGCATTTACCAGAGGGTAACTCCCAATTGAACTCTTTTACTATAAACAAATGGAAAACACTATTCACAAGGTGGCCAAAACATAAATGCAAAGCAAAGTAGCTGAAGAATGTGGGTAGAAATTGAAGATTTACGTTTGACACAATCATCAGAGTGTTCTAGAAAATGCGTACGGGACCGGCCTCCCTGTCCTGGGCGGCGACCTCGTCACTGAAGACCAAAATGCAAGAAAAAAGGGGTTAGAGGGAAAAACAAAGAATGTAGAGGCTGAGCAAGGCATACGGGATACAAACGTATATCTGGCAAGATTTTTTGGATCCTGAACACCTTGCGAGGAGACCTTTATCGTCATTGGGGTATGTGTAATATCTTTCCGGTGGTGCAGTACCCTACAATTTTGGGTACATACATATTGCCCCCTTAGAGAAGCATCTTAGCCATGAAGAGGTGTAAAACAGTGGATCCGAGTATGGGGGTCCCGAAATGGGGAGTTAGAAGTTATACCTGACACACCTGTGTGTCAGAAATTCACTATCCAAAATTCTGCTATCTGTAAAATAAGAAAAGGACTCAAGTGCAGATAGATAAAATAAATTGAGAAATAAAACAAACTTGATATGAAATGAGGACTTACCATCTGCGTTGGGTTTATAACTTACCTCTGTCGATGCTCTAACCCTGCAAAAGATATTCAAAATCAATTTTAAAAGCTATATATATAAAACAAACTCATTTCACTATTCATTTGCATAGATTGATTTGATAGTTTTTGAGCTCTGGGACCCACGGTGATAGTTTTCGATGAGATTATAGTCAAAACATTTGTGGTGAGATAGCGATCATGCCTCCGAGAGTGGAACATCGACCCATGAAGTCTAAGGTTAGTTCTTCTCAATTTATTGTTTTTGAACCTAAAATGTGGAAATGATGAAATATTTGTCTTGGGGGGGGGATTTTTGAAAATACTAGTTTTAAATGAGTCTCTAGGGGGGGTGCCCATAGGGTAGGTCCTTATTTTAATTAAAATGGTGCATTTGCTTGTTTTTGGGCATTTTTTAGGGCTTCTGAGCCATTTGTGGGTTCGGGACAGGACCACCGCCCTGCACAGGATGGTGGTTACAGGACCGCCGCCTTAGAAGGTGGCAGTTACGAAACTGCCACTTTGCACAGGGCGATGGTTCGTGACAGAAATAAAAAACAATGCTTTTCTTTAGTTATTTTTACATTTTTAGCACTTTTACATGTTTTTGATAGTTTATCTAATCAGCTTTTGATACTAACTTACTCCTTTTTGTGTTTTTGGGTGTATACAGAAGGAGGAGGAATACATAAGATGGAGCCAAGAGAGGGAGTGTGAATGGCTCCCGGTAGTGTTAGAGGCACTCACTCAGGTAGAGAGAGATACTCTTCAGAGGGCTGGCATTTGGAGGATTGCACAAGTCCCTCATGTTGCTCCTACTAGTCACATACTATGTGACTTATTTTCATACTGGGATGCAGATCAGAACACCTACTGATTGCCAGGAATTAGGGGTGAGTGGACCGTCACCTTGGAGGATGTTTACCGTATACTGGGGGTTTCGATCCTTGGGCGTCGACTGTCTCTTAAGATAGCACTATCGAGATCTCAAGTGGTTCAGTGGGCCACATATATGGGGGATGCAGTTATTTCGATGGGGTCAAAGAAGGGGGTGAGGATCCATTCCATTTTTGAGACAGGAATTCCTGTGCTCCACAAGGCCATCATAGGTATCCTTGCTTCGAGATTGATTTGGGACAAGGGAGGAGACACTCTCTTATATTGTTGGACCCCCATTATTGCACATATTGAGGGCTATGGATGTGTTTATTATTGGGGAGAAGACATCCTTGGGACCACCTACCATGATTTATACAGGGTGGTCTGACTACAGGGATAGTCACTAAGCCACCTTACTCTTGTCATGAGTTGGGTGTATGAGCATATCACTTTGTATGGGAGAGGTGTAGAGGCAGAGGATCCCAGGGCCATCAGGGCAGCGAGGTGGATAGGGATGGCTATTCTTAGAGTGCACCTCACCAGCCAGTGGCTTCTTTGACCATTATAGACATGGAGGCCACTCCTTATCAGGCCATGACAGTGAGATTATGGGGAGAGGAGACTATCATATTGATTGCTTGTCAAACTATCTAGTCAGCTAGTAGATAGGGACGAGGAAGTTAGAGATCCACCCATTTGACAGAGTGCCACAACAATTTGGCCTCCCCATATATAGACATATTTCCTCCAGCGTAGGGCCAGTGTATAGATCTATTCGTGAGGCTCAAGGAGGTCCTAGAGGCTCGGGGTTGGACTATTGTTACCCCTGGTGTCCCTATCGTGGTGAGGAGGGTGGTACGTGCTCAAGGGGGGAACCGGTGCTCCTCAAACACCTTTACTTTGGATTACCGCCAGTCCCGCCCATAGCAGCGATGAGCCCATTGACGTAGACTCCAAGTCCGAGGAGTTCACTGGGGAAGAGGCAGAGGAGGAGACAGAGGAGAAGATAGAGGAGATGGATATCGGAGGGATGGGTGGGGAGGATGTATAGTGATATCTCGAGTGGCATGACACTCAGGATATCCTACAAGCTCGAGAGGGCAAAGCGGAGTGCATAGAGAGGGTGACTCTGGTCTCAGAGGAGTTGCCCTCTTAGGATTTAGGGGGAGATGGTGAGTTTGTCGCAGGTTGTCACATTGCCCCAGATGTGGGAGAGAGATGCCAGTCAGCGGCAACATCAGTGGCAGGTGCGGATCCTAGAGATCCTTCCTGGAGGCCCAGAGATCCGAGTGAGTTTTCACTCTTCTCTTGACTTTGTTTTAGTTAGAATTGTCTTAGTTGTTATTTCTTTTCGTTTCGTTTATTCTTGGTTTTATTTTTGATCATTTTCTAACTTGTTTTCTCCTTTATTTGCAGGGACTACTGATGAGTGGCGAGACTTGATTCACTGAGTATGCACAAATACCTTACTGCTCCCCTTAGAGAAGACTCATGCTGAGCTTTCTGTGGATGTGGGGGAGCCTTCAGTAGCCGATAGGCATACTGATGTCTTCACCTCTGTCTGGAAGGTGGCAAAGATCATGACTTCTCTCCATTTTCAGGTAGCTGGATATAGGACATCTGAGTGCTTGATGAGGAGGAGTCATTCTCATAGTGGGACAATAGCTACTGGCCATGACCACAAGCCCTTAGGGCATTTGGAGCACCGGCGTAGCCGGAGTCCTAGATGTGTTGTGCACCCTCTGAGGGATCCCGTAGGGATTGAGAGGCCATTTTTGTAGTGTTTTGTCAGATATTTATATGAGTGTTTTTATACTTTTTAGGCTCATTGAGCATTTTGACCATGCCTAGTGCATGATGGAATTGTATATAAAACTTTATATATATATATATATATATATATATATATATATATATATATATATATATATATCTTTTTGGATCTAGACTTTTAGTGCCTATAATTTTGTGACTTGTTTCCACATGTATAATAGATGTTTTTAGAGTATTTGCTTTCATGCTTTTCAGTATGTATGCAATGGATGACAAATGATCATAAATGTTGAGCAAAATGTTTCTCTTTTTTATGCTTTTGTAATGCTGATATGTGATGATTAACACATTGTAGTATTGAACTTTCGACCTCTTTGGGCAATGTTTGTGATTTCTTTTTATATTGGCAAAACGTGATGAATGTAAGGTGATAAATAGATGAACTTGCCCCATTCCTAGCTCCACGCAACCAGTAAGATGCGAGGGATCTACACCAAGAGTTAGGAAGGGCATAAATTATATGAGCTTGACTGAATGGAATGATGAGAGACAGACAAACCAGTGGCAGAAACCAAACTTAGACCTACACACTTACCCTACTCAAAACTACCACCAAGCTTAGAAGGCCACTTACTTTCTAGTTTATCTAGACTTAGATTTATAAATGGAAACCTGGTTGACAAAATCTGGTTTTGAGGATTTGATCTCTTTGGAATTTGGACATTTGTCTTCTCTTAATAGAATTTGATTTGTGCTTCTAGCATACCAAGATTTGTTAATTTGTGTGAATGGACCCCCCACATCCTGCCTCATGCCACTAGTAAGAAGCACGGGTTTGTCACCAAAGGCAAGATATAGGTGAGTAAGGGAACTTCTTTCCTTTCCCAACCTCACACCACCAATAAGAGATGTGGGCTTATCACCGAAGGTTGATGGGGCAAAGAAGTGTGTAAAATAAAATATTATGTTTGCTTGGTGCCTTTGATTCCATTTGATTTTGACTTTTCTGATCTATGACTTTGGGATATCCTTTCTTTAAAAGAGACTTAAGAGGGATAGATGTGACACCAAGAAGCTTCTAGAACAGACCATAGGTAAGGGTGACTTCACATAGTAGAAAGAAAGAGCAAAACCAAGTATGCAGGCCTTGGTATGGTTTTCATCAATTCTGGTCTATCAACCTTGATGAGAAGATTTGAAAATACTTGATGATGTTTGAAGAGATGTGTTTTGAATGCTTTTTCCAATACTTTCATAAATTTGTAATAAATTTCTTAAGAGTAAGTTCCTGGACTACAATTTTTACGAAATGAGTGGACAAAATGAAACAGCTAAATGACTAATGCAATGTAGATAACTATAATGTACAAGTGGTGATTCGGATGTCCTATGCATAAAACCGTTTAAGATGCAAGGAATTGATAGTTTCGTTGAATTCCTCACCTTCTAGTGTCCACAAAAGATACACACAATTTATGTAGTCCTTCATGACTCAGTATGGGCCCAACCACTTGGGCTGGAACTTCCTTCCTTCACCAATTTTCTTATCAATCCGGCTGTCTAGTCTTAGAACTAGATCTCCCTCATATATTTCTCACTCATAGACCTTTTTGTTATACTTCCGACACATATCTGGTCGGCATAGGCTCTGTGCCATTACTTGGAATTTAGCCTGGCCTCATCGAGGCTTTCTAGTTGAGAGAGGCGTGCCTCTCTATAAGCTTCTTCATCCAAAATCCCTTGTAATGAGATGTAGAGACTGGGTATTTCAACCTCAAGTGGGAGAATTGCTTCTGCCCCAAATACCAATGAGAAAGGGGTTACTCTTGTTGGTGTTCTTATTGAGGTTTGATGGGCCCACAAGGACGGATATAGTTTTAAATGCCAATCTCACTTGTTCTCCTTGATTGTTTTGAGGAGAATAGCCTTTAATGTTTTCTTTGTTGCTTCAACTTGCCCATTGGCTTGCTGGTAGTAAAGAGAGGTCGTGTGATGGTTTATTTTGAATTTGCTGCATAATTCACAGACCTTGTCATTTTTAAAGGACATGCCATTATCTGAGATAATGACTTGTGGGACACCATACCTGTAAATGATTTGGTTCAGAATGAATTTGGAAATTACCGAACTTGGTACTGTGGTGAGAGGCATGGCCTCCACCCATTTGGTAAAATATTCTGTGGCTGTAATTATAAAATTATGTCCATTGGTTGATGAGGGAGAGAATTTCGCTATCAAGTCCAGACCCCACGTGGAGAAGGGCCATGGGGTCGCTATTGGTTGTAGGGATTGTGTTGGCATGTGAATCTCATGAGAGAATTCTTGGCATTTGTGGCACTTACGTACAAATTCCACTACATCATGTTCGAGAGTGGGCCAAAAATAGCCCATCCGATGTATTTTACGAGCAGTGGCGTGACCACCGAAGTGGCCTCCACATATCCCACTGTGGGATTCATGAATAATCTTCTTGGATTCTTCTGTGTCGACGCATCTTAGAAGCATGTCGTCGAAGGCTTTACAATAGAGTACCTATTCTAAAACAACATATTTAGCAGTGATAATGTGTAACTGCCTTCTTTTTGTGATGTGGCACCTTCCAGGTATGTGTGGTCTATGATAAAATTGATGATATTAGTGTACTAGGGACATGTAGAGATGGGGGGCTTGGTTTCGATGAAGTATACACTCACTCATCATCAAGAAAGTCCAGATTTATCAGATCGCCTCCATCTAATGGATTGTCAGCTAACCAATCTACAATGATTTTTCCCTTAATGGATTTTTGGTTTACGAATGTCAACTCAAATTCACCCATTAAGGTTATGAAATGCCTAGCCTTTTTAGATAAAGACCCTTGCATGAGAAATGTTCGTAAATGATTTGTCTTTACAATGACCCTTGTTTCTTGGTTTAACATGTAATGTCTTAAACATTTTTTTACAAATACTATGACAAGGCATTCTCTCTCTGCCTGTGTATAACATGTTTTATAATCGAGCAACGTTTAGCTGATGAAATAGACCGCACGTTCTCGTTTATCATTGTCTTCTTGAGCCAGCATGCAGGCTAGCGAGACATGAGTGGCTCGTGAGTATAGGATCAAAGGGCGGTCTAGTTTGGGAGGCATTAGCGTGGGTAGAGACAACAAGAAGTGTTTAACTACTTTCGAAGGCCTCTTTGCATTCTTCAGTCCAATCAACGCTATAATATTTCTTTAATAGATTTTTGATTAGATGAATGACAAAACTTAAATCTGGGACGAACCTTCAGATTGTACTGAGTTTCCCAAGAAATGACCTGATTCCAGACTCGTCCAATGGTGGGATCATTTCGAGAACAGCCCATATTTTTGCTGGATCAACATCAATCCCTCATGAAGATATAATGCAGCCCAGAATTTTTCCTCCTGTCACACCAAACACACACTTTCTATGGGTTTAATGCAATGCCATATTCAATTAATCGTGAGAGGATGATATGAAGCACTTCTGGATTATCACAAAGCTTCTTGGCATTGGCCAATAATTCATCCACATAGGATTCCATAATTTTATGGACAAGATCATGGAATATGTATGTCATTGCCCTTTTATATGTAGTGCCAGCGTTCTTAAGACCAAATGTCATGACAGTGTAGCAATAAGTTCCCCAGGGAGTTATGAATGTAGTTTTGGCTTGATCATGTTCAGATATTTTAATCTGATTATACCCTGAGAACCCATCCATGAGGGACAATAGTTCAAATCCAGCTGTTGCATCAATGATAACGTCAATGGATGGTAATGGGAAGTCATCCTTGGGACAAGCTTTGTTGATATCCCTAAAATCTATGCAAATGTGTATCTTCCCATTTTTTTTAGAACATGGATGATATTAGATACCCATTGTGAATAGTCAATGGGTTTGATGAATCCCACTTGGAGAAATTTTATTACTTCCTCTTTTACCATGAGAGCCACCTTTGGCTTCATTGGTCTTGACTTCTGTTTAATTAGTTTTACATCTAGTTTAGTGACAAGGTTATGTACCGCGATGTGTGGTGCAATGCCTGTCATTTATTTATAGTTAAATGCGAAGGCCTTATGATGTTATTTGAGGATTTTTGTGTGTATTTCTATCTCTTCCGAAGTTAACGAGGATCCCAACTTCAAAATATTTGGTTCTTCCTCCATTCCAATGTTTATGTCAATGGTTTCTTCTATTAAAGAAGCGTTACCTTCTTCAAATTCAGGTGGGGCTAGAGGTAGTTCCAAGGTTTCTCTGTTTTCTATCTCGTAGATATCAAGATCCTTCTATGGAGGAGGCTCTACCATGGGATTTCCAAAATAGGAAGATGAATGTGGTATTAGGGAAAGATCTACTATGCGGTGAGTAAGGTGTAGCTCCACATAGGTGTTTAGATATTCGAGAGTGACTCTATCATTGTCCAAGTGATCCATGATAGAAAAATCATTCTCAGCTTCTCCATGAGTTAGGAGTGGGTTTGTTGGTATTTTATGCAGTACTGGTTTGGTATGAAGTGACACTGTGAAATTTGTATCTTCCAACTCGCTGTTTGGAGTGAAACGAGAAGCTGAGGTTGCTATTGAGTTTGCAGGAAGGTTCTGCTCTCGTGGTATTGCTTCAATCAATATGAAGTTAAATCCCTTGCTTAGATCTAATACCATTGTTTTATATAGTTGTAAATGCTCAGCCCTAGTTTCATATACTTCAGAGACTTGGTTTGCAACTAGTTGCGAGTCTCCTAGCACTCTAATGTTATCGACACCCATTCTTTTGGCTAGGATGAGGCTAAGGAGGAGAGCTTCGTACTCAGCCCCATTTTTTGTACATTCAAAGTTTAATTTAAAGGAAAAAGGTAGGATCTTTCCCTCAGGTGAAGTAAATATTACTCCCGCCCCAGCTCTAAAGCGACATCTAGCTCCATCGAAGTGGAGAGTCAAATACTTTCTTGGAAAAATAGATGTTGGGATATCTATCGTATCTATTTCTTTTGCTTCGGTTACTTCTACCATAAAAACTTCGTCTGATGGAAGAGAAGCAATTCCCAGGGTGTGTCCCATACCCATAGAATCAAATGGTAGGAGAATAGGTAAGTCTTTCTCTAGCAACTTGACAATTTTTGTGGTAGTCCCTAGTGACACTGTTTCTATAACATTGGTCTCATTTTTGGGTGTTGGAATGTCCTCGGCTAGATTTGTAATTTGTAATTATATGGTGGGTATCAACTCCTCTTTTGGTTTTGAATTAATTAGTTTGATAAGTTGATTTTTTGGGAGTTCAAACTCAGAGTGAATGCTTGGTCTTTTCTTCAAATCAGCTAGGTGTATATCGAAGGGTTTTGGGTCACCTTGTGCCAAAAATATTTTCCCTAAGTGTAGAAATCTTATTTCTTGGAATAACGTGGAAGGGATTGCCTTCATGCGGTGTATCCATGGCCGACCAAGGATCATATTATATTTGGTTTCCTGATCTATAATATAAAACTTGGTGAGGACTGTCTTGGGTCCTAAAGTCACTGGTAAAACTATGGTTCCAATTGAAGTGCCCTTGAGGCTATCATAACCCCTTAGCATATTTTGTGTTGTGGAACAATTTGTCTCTCCATATCCTAAATTTTGAAGAAAAGTGAAGGGGACTATGTTTACTACTGCTTCCCCATCATCAACCATTGCATGTTTAACATAATTATTGTAAACCCATACTTGTAAATGTAAGGCCGGTTCACCTCTTCGTGCAATCTCAGCGCCTGTTGGCATTTTACTTATATCAAATATAAATTCAGTATCCCTATCTGGCTGCCCCAGAGGATAAACGTCAAAGTCTACATGCTTTACTTGTGTTTCCGGTGGAGGAGTGATGTTGATTAAATGACCAAGGCCTAATGCTTCTAAGAGGGCAGCCCTATGGGCGGGAGATTTCTTTAACAAATCCAAAAAGGAGATGTGAGAGAAGGTTTTAGTTAAGTCATTAATTAAATCATAGGTGCCTATGGGTTTTACCAATGTTTGTTGAATGTTGTCTAGTTCCAATGGAGAACTTGGAGTTGGTTGAGAAGAATAATCTCGTGTTCTTGTTACGGTTTCTATGGGTAGCTCGGTGTCTAACTCTACCAAAGAAACTATCTTAGTTTGAGGTTGAGTTCCTAGTTGGGGTACGACTGGTGGATTTAATGAAGTTGAAGCTTCATGATCATTGTTTCCTATTATGACACCCTTGTTTGTTCTGCTAGGATCTAGCCTGTTATTGTTAGAATGGTTTGGGAGTGGATCATTAAAGATCTTGAGGGGTGCATTTTGAGGGGAAATTGCCCCTATATAAGTGTTTGGTGTATGTACTATAGACTTTGCTAAAAACATATCTATAAAGAGTTACTTTTGATCTTCTGGCAAACGCTGCATGAATTTATTGTAGTCACGACAAGTCCTAGTATCGTGACCTTGAATCTTGTGGAAGCCACAATACAAATTGGGATTATAATTTCGAGGCTACTGATTTAAAACTCTATTGTGGCCCAAAATTCTGATAAGGTTGTTGGTTGTTAGAGTTAAAATTTTGAGGCTGTTTCCTTTGGTTTTGACTCTGATATCCAGTTGGGTTTTGATTTGAACCTTGTGTTTGGATTTTTCGTTGTCGTTGTTGTGGTCGCAGTGGACGATTAAAATCCACTGCATTGATTGTTGGAGTAAAATTTTTATTTCGCTGATTATTAACAGGTGGCAAAATGTTTACAACGTTTGCCCTTTTAACTTGGTCAATTACTCTATTTTTTGTAACTCCGTGGTTCTTGTTAAGGATATTAGGTCCTTGATTAGCATTCCCGGTATTAAGATAGGCCACGGTGTTTTGATTGGGAGTGGTTAATTTCCCATTTGCCCATATGTCTTACGACCACTATCTATCACTGCTTGATCGATTCGGAGAGCACTCTCGAGTACTTCATCATAAGTTATTAGTGGGAACTTCTGGACTTCTTCCTTTATCTCTCTATTGAGAGAATTAAGGAATAAATCACATAGTTCCATTTGATCCATGTTTGGAGCACTTTCTGATGAGTATAGAACCATATGCCATCATAGGATAAAATGACCAGTGGATTCATTATGTTCTTGTTTAATATGCAAGAATTCCCTAATTCCTATTCTTAACAATTTGTTCATGTTAAAAGCTTTGATGAACTCAGACACGAGTTGTTTAAATGAGTGTATCAAGGCTTCAGGTATTCTGTAATACCAATCAAGGGCAATACCCTCTAAGGTCTTAGTGAATATCTTAGCAACAACCCCATCCCAAGGGAGTAATTCCTGTATGGTTGTGGCATAGGCCTTAATGTGTGCATTTGGATCACCTTCCCCTTTATATTTGGGTAAATCAGGAAGAGGTCTTGGAAGCATAACACTTCGTATGGTGAAGTCTAGGGGCTCTTTTAAATATTCTGAATAAGTCCCTACTGCATAGGCCTCGACCATCGATGATGCTTGCTGAGGGGGTGGGGGTGGCATGGTTTGTTGATATGGCATAGCATATGTATTTGTAGGGACATAAGGGAATCCATGTGGTTGAACGAACATCCCGGGAGAAGAGAACATGTCCCCTTGTGGTGACATTGAATAAATGTTTAAGTAAGGAGGAGTATTGTTCTGAGTATGGGTTGTTTGGTGCCAAGTCGGGAGGTGTCATGTTTTCAACTGGAGCGACATTTAAAAAAGTGATCCTAGTTGGTGTTTGCAGTGGGTAATTATAAAGATTTTGAGGAGGTATGCCTAACATGCCTATTCCTGTAAGGAGGTCAACCTGACTGGGATGATGCAGAGGGTTGGGGATTCCTGCTTTACCAAAATATGAATTTTTGTTTGCTTGAGCAAGTTCCTATCCTCTAACCTTTTCAACTAAGGCTGAAATGACCTCTATTGGTGAAGACATAGTGTTTTTCCTTAATGGAATTTTTTGTATACCTTGAGGTTGTAAAGGGGTGTGATACCCTACTATGAATTGATCATTACCCTGCCAAGATTCACCGAGGGTATTTCCCATAGGTGGAGGAATGGGGGTGTTTTCTTGGAATAGGGTATCAGATTGTGTTTGTCAAACTCCCTATAGGTGGATACAAGTTTTGGAAACATTGTTCACTTTTAGCATAGAATGCTAAGTATTCCTCATCCAAAAATGGGAGTGGATCTGACTGTCTACTGATCTGTGGTCTGAACAAGACCTAAGGAGATGAAGTGGATTCTCTAGTAAATGTCATATTATTAGAGCCTCATGGCTCTGGTTGTTGTGTTTATGCAAGTTGATCTAACTCCTCAATTCAGAATGAAGAACTAGAGCTAGTTCTGTGAGGGGGAGTTTGAGATGACAAGTAATTACTTGAATAGTTATCAGCCTGTGCAGAAAGTGAGGGCGATGGTTGTCTATTTGTTTGACTATAGTTAGCTTCGAGACCTGAGAGAGGTCTTCCATATGCGTTGTATCCCAACATATTCAGGGGGTATATGAATACCCACAGAATAATGGGAAAGAGTGAAGGTGGATGGAAGAAATGAAAAAAAAAGGGGAAATATTTGTTTGTTTCACATTGGGTTCACCAATTTTGTACGATGGAAAAGTGACATGCAAGCATGGGAATCTACAAGTACCTCTTCCTCGTACTTGACCTCCTAAGGTCATGCCGAGATGGCCGATGAATGTGGAATATAAATGGATACAGACAAACTATTCAGGTAATCCTATATCCTCAATACGTAATAATGGAATCTATGAATCTTAGGCAAAGAAGTCCCTCCTAACCTAAATTGGTGTAATGGATTGCTCAGATATAATGGTTGTTCAGAGGCTCTAATCAATGTCGAGCTCTTCTGAGATCTTGTTTATTGTTTTTTGGATATGTGGGAAGTGACCTATGGGAGCTTTGTATATATCTCCATAAAAGGTAATGAAAATGGTGATAGGAGGTGTAGTGGATTTGTAGTGAACTATGGGTGATTTTCTAGTCTAGCCCAGAAAATATTAGATTGATTGGCTTCTATATTTAACATGGAGAATTGCGTTATGATATCCGGTGGGAGTGGTGAGGATCTAAATACCAGCGTTCATAGACCGGTATCAATACTTAACTGATTTTCAGGCCCGTTGGGTTGTGGGACTTGGGGATCACAACCATGAGTTCATGGTTGTTCTAGACCTATTATGGTCATGTGATGAATCAATCCCTTCTTCTGACTATCTAGTAATCATACGCCTTTTCAGCCTCTATGTTTAGAACTAGAAGTTGTATAATTTTCTCAGAATACCTCATAGGTGTTCTAGCAACTTGAACATGTAAGCTAGTATCTATGTCAATGAGGAGGTATCCTACGTTAGGTTGTGGAACTAAAGGCTCGCAACCAAATACTTGTTCTCTTTCGAATCCTTGCACAGTCATTCGGATATTTATCAAGGCAATCTATAGTTAGGATGATTTGACCAAAATGTGTATGCCTTTTCGTCTTCGATATATAACCCTCTAAGTTGTTCCCTAATTGCTTATAGGTTTGCCGTTACTCAGAAGACTTGTATCTTGAGGTCTTGATCTATATCAACTAATGTTGTGGGTAGATTTGGTTGAGGCACTATTGGTTCAAATATATATTCTCTAGGCTCTCTAGGTCCTGTGATTGTCATACAAAGTGATTAAACTTTTAACTAAAATTAGTAAACTAATTACAAAAGATGTATTTACACTATGCAAGTATTCTCCTATTTTTGTATTTTTGATGACGTATTTTAATGAAATTAAAGAGCAGTGATTCTAGTATATTTAGAAAATGAACAACTAATCTAGTAATAGAATTTAAAACAAACAAAGTAGCTTGGTGTGGCTATTTACCTGTGTAGTTGTGATTTTATCCTAAATATCTAAGCAACTAATTATTTTGAATTGAAAGACTCTCGATCCTACCTCAGAAGTGAGGAATGAATCACAGTTTCTCAGAAACTATCAATCCCCACAGCTTCCCTGGCGATATCGAGAGTGAAATTTTAACTGAAATAAAATAATTCACTACTCTTTTTGATACGTTGTAACTAGAACTTTGATAGCTCAAACCTGGCATTTACAAAACAATGGAAAATCCAATTGTGTGTGACTTTGTCCCCTCAGTGTGATCTCCTCATTCCTTCATGTTCTCGTGAATCCAGAAAAGTGTGTATATTATAGCATCAACAGAAGAAGGTATTCAAACAATGGCAGCTTTGGATATAGACTGAATACAATGCAAGTAGGAGAGGCATAGCGCAAGTGAACAGAGCTTGACTATGCAATTCCTAGCGAGATGTATTGTGGGAATGCAACACAAAATGCACGTTGAGAGTTTTTGAAACTATCCTTTGTGATGAACAGAACCTGCAACTCTAATGGATTCCAATCTACAAATGAAACTACTTTACTGTAAAATCACTTGCATGGAATAGACATTGAAGCAAGACTGAAACAAGAAGATCAAATGACCTGTAAACAGCAAAGGAAAACTAAAAATGGAAGCAAGACATGAAACTACAGGAATTCTAATTGAGAAATTCAAAATATTGAATAATAGAATTGAGAAGGTGAGGGGCCATTTGTTTGAAAACAAGCTGGCTATTTATAGCAAATGCATTTACCAGAGGGTAACTCCAAATTGAACTCTTTTACTATAAACAAAGGGAAAACACTATTCACAAGGTGGCCAAAACATAAATGGAAAGCAAAGTAGCTGAAGAATGTGGGTATAAATTGAAGATTTAGGTTTGACGTAATTGTCGGAGTGTTCTGGAAAATGCGTACAGGACCGTTGTCTTGTGCACGGAAGTGGTTACGGGACTGCCGCCTTGTCCTTAGCGGCGGTCACGGGACCGTCACCCTATCCTGGGCAGCGGTCTCATCACTGAAGACAAAAATGCAAGAAAAAAGGGGGGGTAGAGGGAAAAAAATCATGCGGAGGCTGAGTGAGGCATACAGGATACAAACATATACTTGGTGAGATTTTTGGATCCCAAACGCCTTGCGAGGAGACTTGTATCATCATTGGGGTATGTGTAACATCTTTATGGTGGTGTAGTACCCTACAATTTTGGGTACGTACAATCATCTCATAGTCATTGGAAACTATTTCATGGTCTAGTTTTACAACTTTGGGCATAACATATATTTATTCCATGGTATTTTTGTTTGGGTTATATGTAGGCAACACCCTGATTGTGGCTGGTTTTGACGTTCTAGTAGCATGTAGAATTTTATTCTTATTTCTTTTATCTCTTTTTGATTTATCGTCAAACTCAGTTAGGTAATCAATACCTGAGGTGTTTGTAGGAATGAACTGTTCCACCTTGAATGGAGTAATTGAAGTTTGGGGAGAATTTCCCTGTGGAATGGCAGTTTGTTTAGGGGTGGCAATGGCACCACCACCTTCTATAAATAGTTGTCTTGAGCCAAGAGTAATTATACATGTGTCTTCCTTTATCTTTTTCCTCTTCTCATTTCTTTGTTGGAAAATAGTTGTAGCAACTTCAACTGTCTCTATTATCCTCTTTATGTTTCCAATACTCGGTTTACTACTACCATCATCACTAGAACCATCAACATTAGCAATAATAACATATTCATCTCCAACTTCTCCTCTAGGATTTTCAATGTGTGGCTGAATTGTTTACCAAGGATTTGACTCCAGAGTATATTACACTGGATTAGTACTTATAGATGTTGAAGTATGCAATGGTCCTTTCTCCAAAGTTGAACCTCCAAGGCCTAACCTATCAAAAAAAATTCTATGTTGTGCCTCTGTTGGAACCCAAATGCCTTTTCCTATTGAACCCAAACCACCATCACTAAAACCCATCTTTTCAAAAATAACTAATCCTGTAGAATATCTTTGTTTCAAGACATCATCGAGACTTGGTTTATATGTTATAGGTGGATTGTGTAATTCCTCAGAGTCAGTGTCATCATCACTACTTTTCTCTCCATGATGTTCTTCATTCCATTTCTTGCTAAACGCTTCATCTTCTAGAATAGAATCATACTCTGAAACATATTTTGGATGGCCTATGTCCTTCCTATGTCTTGCCTCATAGACCAAAAGGTAGCAATTTTTTACCTTGTCCAATTATTTTCTCACATTTCATTTTAGCATTCTTTTAGAGGACTTTATATCAGATTTTGCATACACTTTGGCAGATTGAAAATCCTTTTCTTGTTTTTGTGGAGGCAGAGGAAATCCAAAAATTTGTGTTGATAAATCTTGAAATATACTTCCTTTTTCAATAGCAATTTCATTCATTGTTATTTTTACTTCATCCCAAGAGTTCTTGTTTTTCAATTTTTCTAGCAAGGGTTTGCCTTCATGTTGAATTTTAGTGGCAGAGTTCATGTTCGCCACTACTATTGCTTTAATCACTTCACATGGGTCATATAACTAGTGAGATTCAACATCAAAATTAAAAATATATAATATTTCATGTGTCACATAGAATGATTTTCTTTCAATTGTGAACCCTCCACATGAGAATGGTAAGGAAGGAAATATGCTCTTATTTTGCTGAGAAACAAAATAGAGATTATTTGTTCTTTCCATCAGCCATATATATTCCAAGGAAAAAAATTTGTCACATGTATTGGAAATTTGTAAGGTTGTACTCCTGATCCATAAAACCTTAGCACAGTATAATCCTTCATGAAGTACCAGTCTACTAATTGTATTTCTGATCTCAGTTGAATACAATATCTACATTTCATAGGCAATCTAGGAAATGTACTTTTTTTAATCGCTTCATAAAATAGAGGCTAAAAATAATCCACAAATTGATTGTTTTCCATTTTATGATCATACATATTTATCTTGGGGTCCACTCAGTTACTGGGCGCATGAATTTTGGCTCAACCTCAAAAAAATAGAGATCAATTGCAAGTTTTTTTTTACCAAACCATCCAACAAACTGCCTTAGAATTAAATAGAACAAGTAGGTAGTGAACCTAAACGTCTTAGTGTCGAAGCCTTCTTTGATTGTCAATAATCATTTATACATACATTTTTTAATGTACCCAACAAATTTTTATTGACAAGGTGGGTTAACATAATGGATATTATATACCATTTCTAGGAGGGTTTCATCCACTATCTCATCGCTATCGAAGCCAAGGAAAAATACTAGAATAGAAATGGTATCCCTGACCCACGGTTTAAATATGTGAATTGCATACAAATCCTTCCCTTTTGGTACCGTTGCATCAAATGTTATTTTTCATAAAAACTCATCTCTACCTTTTTAATTTGTGGCATGATAATCGCTATTAAATTTTTCTAGGTTTATCTGGACGGTTCCTAAATATTTGCTTTCAAACCCCAATGCACCGCCAAGATTTGCCTCTGTAATGTACAAAATTTCTTGCCCATTTCCCTTTTCAATAATTAATTTTTTGTCTGATTGTAATTTTTGGCACATAAATTGACAAATTCAAGGTAGGGGAAAACCTCGTGGAGCATCATGCGTCCCAATCTAGACACCCATGTTATTCAACCTAAAATTTTAGGTCTACTTGATTACTCTGAAAGTCTACTTTCCATCATCTTCATCTTAGATGTGAATCTAAGTTGTGAAGATCTTGTGCCAATTACAGGATCATAAATATAATGATATTCATCAGTAAAACTAGGGGTTTTACTTTTAAGCAGTTTGGCGTATGGGATTAGGGTTTTAATGTTACTTTGGGATCCTATGGAAGTAGACATGCTTAGAATTTTGGATTCTGTAAACCCTCAAGTTTCAACCCTTATATTGAAATATTTCAAAATGAAGGCTTATACAGTGTTACTTATAAAAAATAAAATATTTAAAGAATCAAGACTCAAACGCAGGATGACACTTACTCAAAAATATGAAAATTTTGAGTCTTTCACGGTCCACAAATTTTATGAATCTATTCTTCCTTCTGTTGTAGTATGCCTTCCAGAAACATAATTTCAAATGTTAACATCACTATAAATGATTAGGTCTTTCATTGTACTTTGTAGACGTCAAATTTAGTATTTAATCAAATTCCATTTGGTAGATTCTAGATGATAGTTGTCACTTAGCTAGGCCTATTCCAGGAACTTCCATTCGTAATATGAGTGTGTTATGCCTTCATCCCAGAATAGAGCATGTGTCATTGACCTTAATATATTGAATGATGCATATTATTTATCAGATGGCCACATGGTAGGATTCTGAACCTCCTCAAGGAAAAGGCATTCCCTGGACTCTAAGCCCATGGAATGAGCTGATTCAATAATAAATTTTCAGGTCCGCGGTGACAGGTGTGGGCATTTAATGACTTCACGATTGAAATTTTTGGGTTCCATTGAAACATTTTAAAAAATATACCCCCTCTTTTCCCATGCCGCATGGAATAATTCCATGGATTTCTTTTTTTCGTACCCCCACAAACATGAATCTCATGGATTTAGGCGGGATGAATTATAATTTCAGGTCCATACTCTAGGATTAATTGTTCATTGTTGGTCATGGACATTGGAATTGGAATATATGATGGGCCCCTGCATATTATATATTTATATCTATTATTATATAAATATATATTTATAATATTTACATTACTGTAATTGATTTCTTAAATAAGATTCTTTCTTTCTTAAATTAATTTAAAGTTTTGATTTGCAAGTAATCATTCATGCGATTACTTAGGGCTTTTCCCTTTCTTGGAACCTTAATTTATCTATCTCCAATATCCTTTTTTGGTTTGGAAAATTTCATAGTTGGAGTATTAATCATGTTTATAGGGACGCCAATCATCTTTTTGATCACCTAGCTAATAATTCGATTGATGGCACAACTTGGAATATATTATCATTTATGATGGGTGGCACACATATATCTCGAAGAATTAACGGTGGCATGTGCCACACTTTTGACCTTTATTATTGTTTCACACTCACATTCCTCTATTTTTTCATGTTTTTAGGTTGGCAAGAGAATGGTTTTTTGGGGGTTTTCTTTCATTGCTCTACGTGGGGAGAGTAGGGAAATGGACTTTACTTTGACCATTTCCCACAGGTAGCTTCAAGATTTGTTTCGCTACGATTTTTTTCTTGAGGTCGAGTCATTAAGTGTGTGATAGGAGATTCTTATATGCAGAACTCTCACAGCACCATAGTTAACTCTGAACTCATTTCTGAATTCATTTCTAATTACCTCTTGCTCCATCTGTTTAAGGAGGATGTTATGGATTTCGTGGAGTTCTTTATTTACCATGTCCATCGAGTCAATTTATGTGAAGAAATGGATAGGTTTCGCATCCTAGACCATCTACTCTGGGTGGAGGAGGTGGATACTCATCTAAATGGCACCAGGCGTGGGGAAGATTGGCATTGAAAGAGGTATAGGGATTTGTTACTCTATGTAAAGGGTGTTCACATTCTATTCTGGTATGGTGGTCTGGACCCTGGCAGGCTGCCTCCTCTAGATCTCACTGATTCTTGTTCACCTATTGACTCGGCCATTGACCACCTCAATGATTTTTAGGATAATTCCATGGAGGCATTTCTTCTTCTATTAGGTAAGGCCAAGCATCTAGAAGGTGATGGTTCCAGCTACGGCGGTCAGGGCGAGGTGGGAGGCGGGGGAGATGCAACAGATATGGTGCTTGACACTACAGAGGGGGTAGAAAGCAGGTATCCAATTTAAAAATTTGGGGCAGTGGTTATTTCGAATGAGGATTAATTCTCTTTTGTAGCTTTTTTTTTGGTTCAGTGGCCATGTTTATTCGTTGTCTTAAAGCCATTTATGTTTGTTCAAATGGTGTTTCCTTCTTCTCCATGTGGGCCATTCAGTGGGGCCTTGTGTTGTCGGTATATATATATATATATATATATATATATATATGTATATATATATATATATATATATATATATATATGTATATGTATGGTAAATTAGTTATATATATGTTGTGGGGTCCCTAATAACACACTCACACAGATATATAAAATACAATGTAGCTCCGGTAAAAAAGTTTTTAAACATCTAATGTGTGTGTGTGTGTGTGTGTGTGTGTGTGTGTGTGTGTGTGTGTGTGTGTTAATTTAAAGTTTTCAATAAATTAAATGTGTGTGTGTGTGTGTGTGTGTGTGTGTGTTAATTTAATGTTTTCAATAAATTACAAACCTATCAAAAGTTCAATTTTTAAAATACAAAACCAAATATTCATAGATGAGAATAGATCAAATGAAGTCTTTCTAAAGAAAATAAATATGAATAAAATCAAATGTTGCTTAATATTATTTATTATTTGAATTGAAATAACTAATGAAAATGTTGTTTTTAAGTAGAATTCAGAATTTTTGATGTCATTACTGATGAAATATATTGTTTTCACATTTATATAATGTTTACATTATTGATATCTTAAATTAGACTCTTTCTTTCTTAAATTAATTTAAATTTTTCAATAAATTAAAAATCTATCACCCCCGCTTTCGCACATGCCATGCAGATGAATTAATATAATTTAAATACACTATATATATATATATATATATATATATATATATATATATATATTACTATTTTTTTATTGTTAAAGCGGGTTGAAGGGTCTCGTTCCCTTTAATTTTACAAAAGAGAGAGGCCAAACCTCATATACAACATGAAGATGCAAAAAACTTCATCAATCATGACTACAAGTTATGTCGAGAAAAAGCTAGCCAAAAGGAAGAAATACTATAGCTATATTATACTATACTATACTATACTATACTATAGACATTACAACATATATTTAGATCAAGGATTAATCCCTTGAATCAGAAGATAGAGAAAATTACAACTGGAGATCCCTTCCTCTAAACCACACCCTCCTCACAGTCCTGAGCAGAAATTTTACTGGCCCAACCGTGCCAAAGATGATTATAAGCTTCCCCTACAGTTTCATGGATTTCCATCCACCAAAGTGTTACTGGCTTGATGGGAGAATTGATGGAAGCCAAATTAGGGAGTTTGAAGTGCGTCCTTCTAGCATTCTTGTCACCTCTATACTGTCATCTTCTCTGTGAAGTCCATCAGCTCCCCATGGTGACATTCCAATTCCATAAAGATGCTCAAATCCACACCACACCAAAGCTTTCCCTCCTTCCCCGCTGCCCAAAAAGAAACATTACACTTTTGCACTTCTGTAACCAAATTTCCGTAGAAAGATGACCAAACCCAACGGAGAGAAAAGTTGACCACATCAGGCTTTGATGGCTCAATTATTAAAATATTTTCCACAAAAACAAAGGCCACACTTCTATTAACCCTACACCATCCATCCTCAAATAGATATTTTTCCCCCAAAACCAATTTAATTGCCTCCAAATCACTACCATTACCAATTTTGAAGATTCATCACAAACGATTATTGGATATAGACGACCTGAACGTCGTTTCCCTTTTATTGTAAAATAAAGACACCATGGGAACTCGAGTGGAATCCATAGGTTCTCACCGAAAAATAGGATGAAAATGAAAAAAACCAACCCACAATAAATAGCCAATAGGTAAAAAAGTAAAAACAAGGCCCTTCACACGCTCGAAAATATTAGCGAATACATATATTTAAGGCCCTTCTGTATATAAGATGATTTCAAGACCATCCCAAATTCCAATATATATATATATATAAACACAAGTTCAATTTTCAAAATACAAAACCAAATATCCATAGATTTAAGATGAGAAGAGATCAAAGAATTTTTTTCTAAAGAAAATGAATATGAATAAATTCAAATGTTGCATAATATTATTTACTATTTGAATTGAAATAACTAATGAAAATGTTGTTTTTAAATAGAATTCAGAATTGTTGATGTCATTACTGATGAAATATAGTGTTTTCACATGTATATAGTGTTTTCAAAATTATTATTAGTTGTTATATATAGCATAATTTTGACCGTTTTCATATTTATTTTATTCAAATAAATCAAATATATATTGAAAGAAAATTGAAATTTTCATTTTTTTTCTATTGAAGGGTAATGTGTTTTCTAATATCTCATTTACAATGGGTAAATATTAACCTAACAAGTCAAATTAAAGAATGGGGAGCCCTTCAAATTTGATCACTGAATGCAATGATGGTTGTTTCAATATATTTTGCAGGCAAGTGCCCTTTTCATAAAGCTTAGTGACTTTTGAATATACATATTTATTAAATATGCCACTTTTATGAAATAAGTCTTTTCCATATTTATTAAATATGTCACTTTTATGAAATAAGTCTTTTCCATATTTATTAAATATCTTGTTTCCTAGACCTTCATGCTAGAAAATATAATGTCACCAAGAATTAAAATTGATAAGACATTTATTAACTGCGAGGGTGTCAATTAAATCTCTAGCAACACACTTTACATGTTTCATGTGAATAGGTAATTAATTTCAATTAAAATTTAGGTCAAGGGCCGAGGCGGCAAGGCTATCGATAATTTCTCACCGGTGTCACTATCTAGATATGTTTTTTTACGAAGGAAGTTATTATCAATTTGATGTATAACATTATATCCTTAATGATATCATGTTCATCATGATAAAAGGACATTTAAAAGGTAGGTAAATGTAGGTGGGATAGTGGGCCATGGGCCATGGCACTGGTTTAAATGTGAATATTTCACCACGATTTGCATTTAATATTAACCTTCAATTCATACTCGGGTTTGGTTGACATGTGGAAAGGTCCAATCGAAGAACTCACTCGATAATTATAAATTCAAGGCCCATGTTCATTTTTCGACACTTGATTTCTTTTTCAAAATCATAAGGGGCCAAATTGAGTGCATCCAACTAGTATCAAACCATACATATGTCCTGATTTCTTCTAGTTCTGATACAAAATTAGAAAAGGTTATTGTTGGGAAATACTTTGCCCTCTCTACTTCTAGTTCTCCCTATGATGGTTTTTCCACCCCCCCTCTCCTAGCCAGTCTACTGCTACCATTTTTCCCCTTCATTCTCTTGGAACTTCTTGTGTAGAGCTCCAACCAAATTCCCTATCTGAGAAGCCAATTCCTGAAGTATTACTGGAACTCTCTATTATTTATCCAGAATCCCCAAACCCATAACCTATGGATAATCTACATGTTGCTATAAATGATGTGGATATGGAAATTGATGGTAATCAATCCCTGACGGCGACCCCACATATGGATAGGAAATTCAAAATGGTTTCTTCCATCCTTGAAAGTTTGCAACGATATTTTGAGGTGATTAAAACCTAACAAGGATTAACAGACACTTGCAGAGCTATCTTTGATAGAGAATGTGTCTTGCTACTAACCCTAGCTAAGACTCTTGCAGAGAAGATTGATACCGATACATTTAGGAAAGCGACAAAAGAATTGAGAAATATATTATGATATGTAATATTTATGTTATAATATAGTTATAGGCTAAGGGCTTATAGCTTTTTTGGTATACATATGGCCCTATGTTATGATATGTAATGTTTATGTTATGATTTGTAATGTTTATGTTTCAATGAATATATGACATACTCTTGTGGAACTGGATGCTCTTGTTTCTAGAACTCAACAAATATATGAGATAGTCTTATGGATACTCTTGTTTATGTTTCAAAAAATATATTTTTCCTTTCCAGCACATGTTCGTGTGGATACTCTTGCATTGCTATAGTGCCACACCTTTTGATTTTTCTTCTCCGTCTCGAAAGACTAGAATTTTTTCTTCATTCTAGTTTATTTCCAATGTAGGCACTGAAACCATGCCTGGCCATTTAACCTACAACCCCCTGCTCGTATAGTGTGCTTGTTGCATGCTAACCTTTAGCATCATCAATCACCACTGAATTTTCTTTTCCTTTTCTTTTCAGTTGTCACAGAGAAAAGGAAAAAGAGAGATCATGGAAATGGACAATTATTCAGTGTCAAAGAATGAGGAAAAGCATGGAAATTGTGTTCTGTGGGATCACTCACTGCCTTAATATTTTTGGGAAAACGTATTGCTTTGGCTTCCGTTAGAATCCATATGTAGGTTCTCTATAGTTTCTAAGGAAAGGAAATCACTCATGATTTCCACTAGATTCTTCAAACGTTATAACGAAACAAGGAACAAACATCCATGGATATTTGTAAATCATGATCATGGTCATCATTGGCTGAGATAATATTTTTACAGTAGAACATGGAAACTTTTCGTGGCTATCATGATTTGATGGGGTACGGTTTGAAGATTCACATCAAGGTATAATATTTTTTTGTTCAAGTGAATCGAGTCATGTTTCAAGGGTATGTAATCCACTGAAGGTTGGAGCCTCCTTTCAGCTTCCTTGAATGTTATCAAGTAATGAATGGAACTTTTATATTTAAGTGCGAGGCATTTTGGTTACAGATGACAATAAGGGGTACAAAGTGGTTCAAGCAGGTGTTAATAGATCTAGAGTTAATGCAAGAAATTGTACTATAGAAATTTATGATTCTTCTACAAGGACTTGGACGATTGTGGCACGATTGAGAGATTGTTTCTTCTATGGACCCGTTGTCTTCATAAACAATTTTTTCTTCTTAATGTCATATGAACCTGTGTTGGGTGTGAGAATTTATAATAGTCAAGATTATGCTACTGTGTATTTTTTGTTGTTACCTATAAGATATGGCAAAGACCATTTCCCTCACTATAGACCAAGGTTGGTTGTATCTGAAGAGAGGGTGCTACTTGCAGCACCAATTGTATATGGGGACCATTTGAAGGAAATAATTTTGTTTGAGCTTGATATTGAGTTTTAAATGAGGAGATGCAATGTTTGGTCTTGGAAATAAATTGCAAGGATGCCCCACGCAATGTTGCAATGTTTTTCTGTGAGGAAAAGGATATTCTTATTTAGTTGTACTATAGTGGGAGAGTTCTTATGTTTCAGAAAAGTGTTTTCTGGGAATAATCTCATCCTTTATTTTCATTTAAAGAAAGGTTCTTGGTTGTGGCTGCCATAATATATAAACACAACTGACATATGTTATAACAACAGCATCACCTTTGAGCCCAGGTTGATTTGAGACAACTACAAAAAAATTTCCTAAATTTTTTTTACAAATTTGTAGCAACTTTTCTTATTTTTACTATTATGGTTTATCTTCTATAATCCAAGCATCCAAAAAATGAAAAGTTCTATATTTAAGGCACGATTATTCTCTATTGGAAATTTGGAAACTAATTTTTCTCTTTTAGTGGCATGATTTTCAGTTTGTGTGTTTTTGGAACGTTTTTAGAATTTATGAATTTTATTGCTTTACATAGTTGCATGCAAAGGCATACTCGAAACTCATCTTTATCCCTATTCCCATGCATGCAGTGCTAACTGTGCATTTGAATATGACCATTTGCTGTCTTTATTTGATTTGATCATCAATTATTGAACGATAAGTTGTTGATGTGATTAACAATGAGAATTGTACCAATACCTTGTAAATACATGTGATTTTTAATTTTATACATAGTAACTAGGCACCCATACTATTTTTCATTATTTATCAAAAGACATTTAGCTTTGGCAGGATTTACCATATCATGGCCTTGTTAAAAAAACAAATTCTTACTGCTGCACATACTAGACATAAAAAAATTAATAGCAACCAAAAATGTATCCTTGATTATTAAATATAATTTATTTTTTCCTTATTATTATAGTTATCAATCCTTTCCTGCCCATCAGATAGACACGTGGCAAGATTCCGAGCCTCCCCAATTCAAAGGCATTCCCCAAAATCCAAGCACGTGGAATGAATCGATTCAATAAATTTTTGGGTTTGTGGTGTCGGTGAGGTGAGGCAGTGACTAGAATGGTAGTGAGCAAACATAACATACCACGTGTCATTTTTTGTTCCACCGAGTGGCCAAGTGTCACGCATTCCAGGAACTTGAGCATAAAGGTAAGGCATGCAAAAGAAATGAAAAATTTTGGGCCTCCTTACAGTCAAATTTGACAGAGGATATTCAGTAAACAAGTTACAAGAGATTTTCCATTGAATTTCTAACTATTTATAATATTTTTACCATTTTTGCCGAAAGAATGAAATAGGTTAAAGCAATATTCACCCAAAACCACGAAACCGGTTACAGGTATATTCACCAAAACCACAAAACTGGTTATAGGTATATTCGCCGTGATTTCTATAAGTTTTTTATAGGGGGTTCCTTAAATTTTTCCCTACCCCACATAGGTCTTTGGCACCCACAGGCGCCCTTGTTCTTGTCTAGGAACCTATGTCTAGAAATTTCTACCTCCTCTACATTTTTTCTGAGGTTGGTTGTGACGGTCTGTGTTTCTGTTTCATCACATTCTCCGGTTCAAAAATACTTTGGGATAAGTGAAAGTGAGGTAAGTACCCTATCTCTTTAATTTTCTTGTATAATCTAATCAAATTAATTCACTTAGCACTTTTATTTCATTATATATCAGTTATATAAAATCTTTGCATTCACATTTTAATAAAACATTAAGATTTTATTAAATCAATATGCAGCCAAAAGGATGCCTAATCTAAGATGTATGAGCTCACTAAGGGAGTCCCTGATATACCTTGCACTACGTAAGGACTTAGTCCATGTTATAATTATGTTTTCTAAGGCCTGGGTATTAAGACGTGGAATCCCCTCACTTCATGTCATTCTTAAAAAAAGCAAGTGCTTAGCCAATAATGACAATTGTCCAAGAATTTGTATACCTCATCAGAACACGGGGTGTGTCTATGTGTGGGGAGATAAATCCCACGGTCACGAGACCCCTGGGACTATGACAAGTGTGTGGATATCACTTCCATGTCATGTTTCCCCTACAATATAAATATGGGAAGGTTAGTCTCTTTTGTGTTAGGATAAATATAGTATTACCTTAATTAATTATGCATTGCATATTAGTTAGGTTAATTGTTTATTGTTATATGGTTATATTTAATCATAACCATCTAATTGTTTTTATTCAAACACTACAAGATTTGTTATATGGTTTTAACAATATTATTATTTGTATTTGATTCTCGTTTGTAACTGTACAACCCATTTATTTGTTTGTATATTTTTGTATAATTCCTATAAGAATTGTAACACTTCATTGTAAGCTTGATTTTGATGATTAATAAAATATCTATGCTTCCATCCCTATTTTAGATTTGGTACCAGAGCTGGTTGAAGCTCCTAGAAAGGTTGAAGAGAGGTTGTAGAGGAAGAACAATCGTGGAGAATAAATTTACATCATCGGAGACCTAGTGTTGCCTCTAGCAGCTTCCTAGATCTCTCTGAAGCCCCACAACCTTCTGTGTGATATCCAGGTAAACATAAAGCAAATTTTTTTACCCACCAGGAAAATTTGCTAGTTGGATGCAGGTCAAACTCCACCGATTCCATGTTTCATCCCTGCATTTTTTCCCCATACAGGGGTTTTGCCTCTAAATTTAGATGTATGTTTATTCACTGCTAAAAGTTAATAGTTTGCTACATTTGGAGGTCTCCTGAATAATCCATCCACCTTTCGAGCTCCTAGGTGAGCCAAGCATTGAGTTGTTCGCAAATCTCCCACATCTAAGCTGAATTAGATTGTGTATCGTCAACTGCCTATAGTAGAATTTTGCTGGTTGTAGAGCTCATAGTTGAGCTAGGATTTATGACATTAGCGGGTTCCTAAACATGTCCAAAGGCCGAGTTGAACATCCAAGTAGGAGACCATCTCCCAAGCCAATTTGCATTTTAGGTGGATCCACATATTGATCAAATATCCATGACATGCACAAGTTGAATCGGGTAACCTATTCTTCCACTGAGCATGATTGACTCAAGATTGCCGAGACACCATCGGGATAGTAGCAAAGGCTTAGCCATATTCGCACCTGCATTCGGAAGAAGGAGTCGAGCAAGTCCCACCAATTTGAAGCCTCCAGACCAAGGTCAAACCGGAGCACAAGGAAATCTATACACAATGGTGGCCTATCCAACCTGCATTTGAGCTGCAATGAGAATCCCCTACAAACCAGATAACAGGTAGACCCTGTAATAACAAATATAAGCATGGTGGATAACATTTAATCCAAGGCGTGAATAAACAGGATAAACAAGGCGGCAATAGAAAAGGTAGAAGAAAACGACGGAGGAAAACAAATTAAGATTTTTCCAGATACATTTTTTACGGTGAAAGCCCTAAAACACCTTGTAATTCATTCAAAGCCACGTGGACTTCCTCCCTGCATGCTGTCCACGTAGGAGCCTCTATCTCTAGCTAAGTTGTCATTGAAACAAGGTTAGTCATTTTGATCACACTATAAAGTTTTATTCCTTCATTTCTACACCTAAGCACTCATACGAGCCGAGGTGGTAATTGAAAATGATTTAGGGATAGAAGGTGATGGGTTCGACCCCCAGCCCCCACTCAAAATTTTTTAAAACCATTTGAAATTTGGAGGTAAAAACTGGTGCAACCCGCTAAATGTGGAGGTAACTAAACAACTCTAGTTATGACTAAATAGGCTCCTATAACTTTTAGCGAGAAAAACTCTATTATAGGGAAAAAATAAACATCTCGTAAGAGGCTCTTATTTGTTTTCATTCCAAGACAACTTTTGCTAAAGGAGGTGTACCTAAAAATTCAATTTTCAGAAAATTGTTTTACGATAATTTTTTACATCAGAAAGACATATAGGGCTCCGGAGTCCACTAGGGCCCGAAAAACAAAAACAATTTGCATGTCATTCAATTTTTCAAGAAATTTGAATGTAATTGTATACTTCAATGTATTATACTAATTTGCAAGTTTTCATAGTCAACCGTAAACATTGTAACTACTGAAAAACTGGTAGAGAATTATAATAAAAAATAGTGAAAATTGGTTCTAAAACACTCACGAGATCCTATATCTCATTCGCAACGTTCGGTATATAGATTGCCCCTGGAGAGCACTTACGGGTAAATTTTTCACGACTACTACTGCACTTAACGCCTAATATAGTTGCAACAACGCTGTGTGGGCATTGACCCTTTAAATCAACGGGGATTAATAAGGAAAAAGTGCACACACTATGAGCCCTCCCATTCGTCTGTGAACGATTGCATGACATAAATCTAGACTGAGAAATTATCCAAGTATATAGAAAAGTTACGCATGCATATGAGGATATTTCTTTGATCCAATGTCAATAATCACACATACCCCTTTCAGTATTGTCTTGGTTACCATGTATCGAATTCTTTCACTTGCATTAACACCTCTTTCATGTATCCATTGGGTATATCGAAAGGGTGAGATTTCTTCCACATATCGATGGGTATATCGGAAGGGAGCGTATATAAAAAGGTTCGATATATCAGATTGGTGGTATATAGATTGGGAGACCGTATACCTAGAGTGATAAGAGCCTAACCCTATCAGTCAATTCTATAAAATAGGCACCAATGCCCCCAGATTATTTCTTCCAGATTCACAACTACTCAGAGGAAACAACTATGTTGTATGGAAGACTAAAATCAAGACACAGCTTGAGTTTGAAGAGATATGGCCTGTTGTGAATGGTACTCTGACCAGATCAACTACTGATACAACAAAACAGTGAAAATTTGATAGATCAGATCAGAAGGCCAAGCTAATCATCTTGTTTGGAGTGTCTGATGATGTGCAACCCCACATTCGAGATGCAAAAACAACCAAAGAAGCGTGGGATAAGTTGACCATGGTATACGAGGCCCAAAAATAAGAATGTCATATCTGAATTTTAAAGTCAATTACACACACTGAAGTTTAAGAAAAATGAGAAAATCGAAGCTTTCTTGAGAAGAGTTACAAAGTCGAGGGCTTCACTTCTATCCCTGGTAGAAGCGGTCACTGATGAAGATCTTGTTCCCATTAGTCTGAGAGCTCTCCCTTCTTCATACCACATTTTTGTGACAACCCTAAACTTGTCAGATACAACAGTGAGTTTTGATAAGTTGGTAAATCTACTGCAACAAGAGGAAGCCCTTATAATAAGGATGATGAAGAGGAGCAGGCACTTTCTTCTCATCAAAAATGGAAAGGAAAAGGGAAAGGAAAACCTAATTCCTATCAAAAACCCCAATATCAGAATTAGAATCAACAAGGGGATAAGCAACAGAAGAAGAAATGTCTAATCTGTAAAAGAGGACATGAATTGGAAGGTTGTTGGTATAACACTTATAAGAAAGGTTCATCAAGAAATTCTAGACCTCAACACCAGCAATCTCACAAGGGACATTCAAACTACAATCAAGGACAGAAAAAGGGTAACTAGAAAAGAAGATCCCATTAGCAAGTTAATATTGTTGAGCATGAAGAACATTCAGATACTGAATACAACTTGTACACTGCTCGATCAAGTGAACCTTCCACGTCATCTAGTGATGTCTAGAATGTTAATTCAGGAGCCACTCGACATATGACCAGCCAAAGAGACTAGTTTACTTCAATGAGGGACACACCTTCAAAAAACCATGTTTCATTAGGTGATGATTCTTCATACACAATTCAGGGGAATGGGAACATTTCTCTACCTCTTGGTTCAAGAAATTGTAGATTGTCATATGTTCTATATGTCCCTGGGTTGACTAAAAATTTGTTGTCAGTCAGTCAAATCCTTGATCATAACCTAAAAATTGACTTTAATAGTCATCCTGGAAAGAAATTGTGTTGAATTCGAGACAAATCATGAGGCTCAAAAATAGTTGCAAAAGCCTCCAATGTGGGATGTATGTTACAACTTGATTTTGTTCATAGAGATGATTAGGCACTTATAGGTAAGAACTCTACCTCTGCACAGTTGTGGCATCAGATACTTGGTCATATAAGTTTCAAGTATCTCAAGACACTTTGCCAACACAATATGGTAAATGGTTTACCATCTCTCTAGAAGGATACAGACAAGTCTCCTCACTAACAGGCAAGAAAACAACACAGAGCTTCATTCCAGAAGAGTACTTTTCAATCTCATGGCAAGATTGACCTGGTTCATACTGATATTTTTGGTCTAATTAAACTGAGTCAATCTAGATTTTAGTAATTCATGATTTGTGTTGATGACTATTCAAGAAAAATGTGGATTTTTTGTCTTTGCAAGAAAAGTGGAGCTTTTGAAACCTTCAAGAAGTTCAAAGTGGTTGTTGAGAACAAAACTAGTCATCACATCAGAATTCTCTGCTCAGATTGAGGGGGGGTATTCACCAGTAATGACTTCAAAGACTACCTACAAGATCATGGAATTCATTGAAAAATGCCTCCTCCACACACACTGCAGAAAAATGGTGTTGTTGAGAGAATAAATTTTACTATCATGGAAATGGTGTGATGTATGATCGATGACTCTAGACTAGAAAAGACATTATGGGCAGAAGCAACAAAGACAATAGTGTATTTGTTGAATAGATTGCCCACAGTTTCTCTTGATGTAGTAATGCCACATGAAGCATGGTCAAAGTGGAAACCATTTGTTGCACACCTCAGAGTATTCGAGTGTAAATCAAGTATGCACATACCCAAGAAGAAAAAAAATAAATTGGACATGAAGTCACAGAAACTCATTTTCATTGGCTATAGTGAATAAACTCTTGGGCACATATTGATGGATCCGAAGACCAGGAGAGTCTACACCAGCAAAGATGTTGAGTTCTTTGAGAAGAAGGAAGCAAAGTCTCCTCCTCCAGACTCACCTGATGTAGATTCTTCACCAGTTATAAAAACTGAAGCTGATGTTCCCACAGATGATGAAAATGATGATGGGGATAATGGTGATGATTTGATAGAACCACAACCCACGGGAACTTCTTAGTGTATGCCCAAGTGGTATACTAGCATGTTACGAGATGCACGAATGGATGCTCCACTGAATACATCTACACCTGGACTATGGACTCGTAGTAAAGCAAGATATGAAGTAAAATTTTCTTTGATGAGTATAGTAATTGAATCTTATGAGCTCTCTATAGTCTTGGAATCCCTACAGTCAAAAGCTTGGAAATATGCAATGGATGTTGAATACAACTCAGTGATGAAAAAAACACTTGGCAGCTTGTCGATCTTCCACCGGTGAAGAAACCCATTGGATGCAGATGGATATTCAAAACAAATTACAAAATAGATGGGACAGTGGACAAGTACGAAGAAAGACTAGTAGCAAAGGGGTATGCACAAAAATAATACAGTCACTATGAGGAGACATTTTCTCCCACAATTAAGATGAAAACGATCAGGATGATCTTTTCTCTAGCTGCACAGTTTGGCTGGAAATTCCATCAGATGGACATAAAAAGTGCCTTCCTGAATGAATATTTACAAGAAGAAGTCTACATGACTCAACCTTAGGGATATGTTGTACCTGGTCAAGAAACAAAGGTATGTAGACTGTAAGAAATATTTGTATAGCCTCAAATAGGCACCCTAGGCATGGTACATCAAAATTGATGAGCATCTCGTACAACATGGATTTGTAAGAAATCCATACGATCCCAATCTCTACCTCAAAAATAAAGGGGAGGAGATTGTGATTATCATTGTCTATGTCGACGATCTAGTCATCATTGGAAGTTCAGTGAGGATGATCGATGCAAAAAAGAAAGATCTTAAATGATCGTTTGACATGACAGATCTCAGGCTAATGCACTATTGTCTTAGATTGGAAGTATGGTATAAAGAGAATCACATATTTTTCTCAGATGAAATATACCAATAATACGCTCAAGAAATTCAGGATGATGGATTGCACACCGATTGCTACACCTATGGAGAACAGATTGCAGTTATCTCGTTCAGATCCATCTCCTGTGGTAAATGCCACTCTCTATCGGCAGTTGATTGGGAGTCTCATTTACCTGACCTACACTAGACTAGATATCATCTTTGTAGTGAGCTATCTATCCAGGTTCATGCAGGAACCCAAATTTTTTCATTGGAAGGTAGCAAGGCACATCTTGAGATATCTCAAGGGATCAATGGATCTTGATCTATAATACAATAATAACGACAACTTCTTCTTATCAGGATATTCAGATTCAAATCATGCAGGTAACATTGATGAAAAAAAATTCACTTCATAGTTTGTGTTCTTTATGGGATCTGTACCAATATCATGGGGAAGAAAGAAACAACACTTTGTTTCTCACTCTTCCACAGAAGTATAGTATCTTTCTACAGGAGAAGTTGTCTATGAAGTGATTTGTCTACGTCGCATACTTGAAGGACTTGGAATACCAAATGACAAACCAACCACCATGTATGTTGACAATGAAGGTGTTCTCAAACTTGTTCGCAATCTATTTTTTCATGAAAGAACAAAACACATTGAGGTACATGTACATTTCATATGTGAGCATGTCTTGAAGCACAATATACAAGCTTCAGTTTTGTCCAACTAGCTGAAACAACGAGCAGATATCTTCACAAAGTCACTTGCACGTGACAAATTTGAGATGTTCAAAGAGTTCCTCTCCTCATCCCTTGAGGCAATGCAAAATTAAGGGGGGGAATGTTAGGATAAATATATTATTACCTTAATTAATTATGCATTGCATATTAGTTAGGTTAATTATTAATTGTTATATGGTTATATTTAATCATAACCATCTAATTGTTTTTATTCAAACACTACGGGAGTTGTTATATTGTTTTAACAATATTATTGTTTGTATTTGATTCTCGGTTGTAACTGTGCAACCCATTTATTTGTTTGTATATTGTTGTAAAATTCCTATAAGAATTGTAGCACTCCATTGTAAGCTTGATTTGGTTTATTAATAAAATACTATAGGCTTTCGTCCCTGTTTTACATTTTGATCCTCAAGATCGTCCTAGGACATGAGAGGAGAGCATACACGGTTTTGCCTTTGGGGTTAACAAAAAAAAGGAAAACACACAAAAAGGATGATAAATGTAAGATAATTAAATTCTATATGATAAAATGAAACGATAAAGATTAGTAGTTTGACGATTAGGTCTTCAAGTGGAGGCCCTACAAAACAAAGATTAGTAGTTTTATTTTTTGAACACAATATCTTGTACTAAATGAGATAAAAAAGCAAATGGATTAGTTGTTTTCAACCCTATTATAACAAAAAATGTTAGATAAATATGAAAATGGACATAATATCCCCTTGTTTCTGAATTAAACCTGCAAATACGGAATGTGAAACCTGTAAAAACCACCATAAAACACTTGAAAACAAGATTAGATTGTTATTCGTAACCAAAAACAATTATTCTAGAAAGGCACTGATTGACATAGCATAGGCGCCAAAGTATGGAAAAGGCTTCAAAGTACAACAAAGGCGCTACTTCAGGGCATAGGTGCAAATGTATGAAAAGGACTAAAAACAAAGTCAAAACAGGAAAAAAGTGTAATTTCAAAGTTTCAAAGGATTAAAAAAGGTGCAGAAGTATCTACATAGGCATCAATATAGGTCATAGGTGGCCCTTTATGAGCATAGTCTCTTATCTATGTGCATAGGTGTTGATATATCATAAAAAGCTGAAAATTGGTCAAAAATAGGCAAAAATTTGAGTTTTAAAGCTAAAACAAATACTCTGAAAAATCGGCAAAGGCACCAAAGTTGGTGCATAGGCACTAAAGTACTGCATAGGCACAAATTTTAGTGCAAATGATCTATTTTGTGATAAAATAAGGAAAAAGGGTCAAAAATAGGCAAAAACAGGCAAAAATTACAATTTCAGAATTTTTAGGCTACAACAAAGGCATTGAAGTATTGGAAAAGGTTCCAAAGTTCATGCATAGGATTTGAAACAGGACATAGGTGACATTTCAGGGCATAGGTACCATTCTGTGCAACATAGGTTCCATTTTACAAAGTAAAGGCATTATTTCGTGCTAAGGACGGAATTTGAGTTTGAAATTTCAAATTTTGGAGTAAACGATGACGAAAGTTCTTGAAACTTTGACATCCTATGTAAGGGATCTAATAATATGGAACATGATTAATATAAATGATGGGTAATCCCCACGGTGGGTGCTAAAATGTAGATGCAAGAAAATATAGGTTATGAAATGTGAGAAAACAAACAAATTTTCTCCTCTAATCTAATATTCTCAAACAAAACCTCAAATAAAGCAATGGATGGAAAGAAGGAGAGAATTCAATACCTACACTTACAAATAAGTTTCACAAGTCCTTTGATGTGTTGGATTTTCTCTTGATTGATTGTTGATTTCTTGATGAAGATGATGGATGGATGATATATTGGGTTGAATGAATGAATTGATTGAGTGATTGCATATAAAATGGATGTGTTGTGAGATTACAAGATTTTCCAACCCATTTTCATGGAGGAGGAGAGTTAAATTTATAGCTGAGGAGTGGAGGATTCAATGGCTAAGATGAATCCATGTTGGACTTGGATCAAGGGTGGAGGATGCATGTGAGGATAGAAAGATCTAGAATTGCAGAATTCTAGAAATTAGAAGAAGCGTCCATTGAATTAAAAACTCAATGGAGGGAGGGAGATATATTTGAATTTTTAAATATGAAAAAGGGAGATTTAGAGAGGCTTCTAGAAATAGAATCCTCTAGATTTAGAGGTGAGGATATGATTATGATTAGAATTATATTAGGTTAAATAAATATTATTAGGAGTGGGATTACATGGAAAGGCTAGGTGTAGGGATGTGTAGAATGGCTGGGTAGGTAGATGTAGGAATATTAAATTCCTGTAAAATGTTGATAAGGATTATAAGATAATAAGATATTATGATGAAATAAAAGTGATTAATGATAAGATGGGATAAATGATAAATGATTAAAAGGGGAAATATGGAAGATTAGATAAATAATACAGTGTAAATGTGATAAAGGGATTACTAATAATTAATCTCATGATTAAATATTATATGGATAGTGATGATGTTTTTTGTGGGACAGATTAATCGTAATTTATCATGTCAACATTTTAGATGTCTACAATGTCTTTCTAGCAAACATTATCAAATCATTTCTCGATGAGGCACTTTTGTTCTATGGTTCATTATTGATTATTGAGGGGTCTTTTCTAAATGAACCTCATCTCATAATGACACACATCTGCTGGGGGCACGCTATTCCTATCACACTCATATTGCATACCATTGCATCACATACACAACATATTACATTTCTTGATTAGACTCACTCTTTCTTGCTCATACTTACATGTTGCACTTTTCTTACTATGTTAGATAGATATCCAGTATGTCATTATCTTTATCATATACACATGCACGTTAAATTGTTCTCCAAGTTGTGAATGTAGACTTTGTTACAAATATTTACATGCATACAATCATGTTTAGCATTGTACCTCTTATCTAGTCCCACTAAGGCTCCTAAGGGCATCTACATTTTGACACAATCACAAATGTTTTTGTTTCATTATTTACTAATTCAACTATCCTTTCTATCACACTACTTTACATTAATATACACATGCTTTCACATAATCTGTATCTTTCTAACATACTTACGGGTGCTTCATCTGTAAAATTTTCCTCGCATGAACTATTTACCACCATGGTTTTTTTGTTACATCTTTACTTGACTATTATTTTCTATTGTATACTATTGTGGGCGAGTTAGCCCTATGGTTTCTTTTATCAACATTTGTATGATTTTGGCCTGTTCGTAACCCTAATTTTCTTGTGACATTATTTGTGACGTCTCATGTTTGAAACCTACTTTTTGTGGTCTACTCTTGTCTTCTTCACTATTTCTTGTTTACACTGTCTTTTATATGCATACTTGTTTATCACTTTTTACTAATAACACATATTTCTAGCTAATTTATTTGCATTTGCCTTGGTTTCTACCTATGAACATTCCCTTCCCCTACAGGGTATACAGTTTCATACCAACATCATAGTCCCCTCTCCTTTGGGTCGCATTCCTCCTAGCAACATCACATGCACCCCAAATGAGGGGGGCATACATTGGGTGAATCAATCAGCCCATACAACAGATCTCAGCTATAACATAGTATAGTTTAGCATAGGAATAAAACATACTAAAATTACATAAATGGCCTAGAATCTAACAGCCAAATATAGACACTAGCACCTGGGTGCTCTTGACCTCTCCTAGGCTCCTATTTCTTGGGGGAAAATAGTTACTTTCTCATATCAACATAGTTTTCAGAAGTTCACAGAGCAATTTTCACAGTATAGGCACAGTCCTCCAACAATTAGAATGCATTCTTTCTCCATTTCTACATGAAACAAATACAAAACTAAACATGGATCACACCATCTGCAACGGTTTATAATTCAGGAAGTGGTCATGGAAGGAGAGTAACACTACACCTCTCTCCCCAATACTCTTCTATAGTGGTGTGAGATCACCAAAAAAACTCACACTTGGCATGAAATCACCCAAAAAAGTCATTCTTGGCGTGATATCTCCCAAAAAACTTACTCTTAGCATGAGATCACTTAAAAAACTCGCTCTTCTACAACATATTTAAGACATATTTCTATCCTTTTACACTCATGATCATCAAGGGCATGTAACAAACCGTTACACCAGTAACACTTGATGGACGTTAATGAAATCTATACATGATGATCCTTTCATCGCCACCACACTCTCCGTAGCCTAGACCTTAGGCTATGAGATGCACCCGTATAGCAGGACCTTACACTTGACGTATACGATTGCCCTAGGTGAAAAATGCACACTGTCGGCGTGAGATCACCCGTGTCAGGACTTGAAACTGGGTGGTCGCTCTGATACCACATGTTTTCCAAACATTTTCTATCCAAAACCTCAACTTGTCACGTGATCAAGTCCGCACATGATGATCCTTTTACAGTGCACATTTTCACATTTTTACATGCTTTGACACGCTTTTACAAATTTTTCATAACACGATGACTTTAACTGCTCTTTCACTCTTCTTTTGCAGGTTCAGTCATTAATATGCAACAAGAAGTAGTCCCTTCATCAAGCTACTACAACAACATGTACAATACAGATACAACTCAATACCCTTCACCCCTAAGGTGTCACTTCCTCTTTCTTAGCTTCCACGCTTCATTTTTATCACTTCACACTGATTTCGCTTGTCTCTTCGGCACATCTATCTCCATCACACTCTACTTGGTTATTAGGTACACATCTCTTGTGTACTTTATGTTATCAAGTATTCACTCAACAACATAAAGTCGGGGGGAAATGTAAACACAAAATCATGCGAACTTGGGTACATTTGTAGGTCCTAATCAGCATACTTACTATTTATATGATTCCTAAGTGAGAAAACTAATAATTGGCAGCTATCCTTAGCCTTTTTTCTTTGTTCTCTAGTCTTCTTTCTAGTATCTTACACACCTTACAACCTAGTCAGGTAGCTTCACTTATTTATCTTTTATTACTCAAGACATCAGCGCCCTATCTATGACGCTGAGAACCTAGGCGTCTTCGTCCTTCTGGGCACCCCTGACCTCTTTTCTATCTTACTCGATCTCTTTTGGGATCTCTTTTATCTTTTGGGCATCTTATTTTTTTATGGGTCATCCTCTCCAGCTATCAATTATGAAATTCAAACAAGGGAATCATATAAGTACAAAACTATATGTGACTAAAATAAGGGACCAAGATTTAAGCATCTATTATCACCACCTTAGATTACATCAAAATGAAATCTTAAGAGCATCAAAGGTATTCATCTATCTTTCATATCAAGGGACAAGGGAATGTATTTTCTGCATACACTTCCTAGGAAGGGGAAGTTAATGTTTTCCATCCACACATATATTTACATTGGTACATCTAGCTATCTCCCAGTATCACATGCACTTGCACAAGGGTTTCCTAGGGCATGATTTCTACACACACACACACACACAAAAACTACATGGATTCTAAGATGTAGTGTAGCACTCGGTCGTATGTTCACTCTGTTGGGTGATTATCGAGGCCATGTCCGACTCTCTCATATTACATCTTTTATTTTTTAGGATTTGATGTAGTTTGGGGATTTTGCATGTCAATATAGGTGAATTCGGAGGATACATCTAACTGACATACAAGATCGCCAACAACGAATGAAGGTCAACAACCACCTTGTGACACCAAAAAAAATAGGTTTATGAGCTCCTGCGCAGGTCACAAACACCTAACAAAGGTCTCTTTTCACCTAGGCTCCCCTCATCCTACTCTAAGCGCCCTAGTCTAGGATCTGTCCAGAAAGTTCTAGGATTTTCTGAGTGCACAATTGTAAAATAGTGTGTTCCTTCTTGTTCATGATTCCTTTAGATCCAGAATACTTCTAGGAATCAATTACAAAATCAAGCTAAGTCTTCTATTTCTCTCTCTTGCACTTAAGGTTTTACATTTCTTTAGCTTATTGCTTGTGTCAGATTTGTACTTTAGTGTTTATTCATCATACATGACTCTGTTAGTTAGGGATTATACAAAATTTTCATATTTGTTGAATCAAGGATGTTTATACCTCTAGATTTTGTCGTAATTTGATGATATGTAAGGTGGATTTCTTTAGAGATTTGATTAAATATTCCAATTGACACTTCTCAAACTGAAATCCAAACTCATTAAAGGATTCTAGGAAACTAATCTACCAAAAAAAATGACTCTAAAATATTACATCTATGGAAGATAATATGGTGATCCATAAACAACATAACTAGAAATTAGAATTTCTTATTAGATTTTCTATTTCAAGAGATCCCTGATAAGTCTATGAAAATAAGAAGTGATCAAAATCCTCAATGGGTATGTCTTGTATGGAAATGCAAATTCAATGAAACTTGTTTGGTAAATAGCACTTGAAAAAAATTACTCAAATGTTAAAGCATTTGGCAATTGCATCAAATCCAATTATTCATTTAATGGCTTTTATGACCATGCGTCCCAATTTTTTGGCATCTCCCGATAGTGGGAGCTTTGGAATAGAATATGGAAAGTCATCCAAATATAATAAAATACACTTTAACAACTTAATTTCATAAATGTAATTTAAAATGGGTATGATAGACATGTATCAAATTATAGACTAGGGTATCAATAGATTTCACATTATTTTTTTGACAAACTACCATCTCACATATCATATAAATAATGTTATAATTCATCTAGTAAACCATAAATAATATGATACATTGGTATTTCAGGGCACATTTTTCTAAGACATTGTAGTTTGCAATGAATATTTTTTAATTAGGAATAATTTTTTTTTAACTAGGAGCCCTATGCATGTACAGAAAAGATAAAACTGATATATTCAATAAAGTCCCAAAAGGAACCAACCAGAACAAACAACCAATCTATGAATAAAGTGCCACCAAATCACAACAAAAACACAACCCAAACACTTGTAAATTTTTATTAATTATTGGTTGCTAAAATTATGGGTGTTCATTAAATGACACTAATGTCACCATCCAAGAATAAATTTGAATTCATCAATGTCCTTAAATGCCTCCCAACTCATCATTGAAGGCTAGGAAAATAATTAGACTTTAAAAAAAGTTAAAAGTAAAAATGACTGTCAACTTTGAAAGGAAATCAAATAAGTTTAAGTTTCAATAGAAGGGTCAAGTACTAAAGTATCTATCAATAAAATATTGTATTTAAACATTGTTCCATGTTAACTAAATTGATTTGATGTTAATTTTCAATGCTTATATTTACTTTACAAATTTTACTTTTGAATATTGTTTTGTATTGTGATTCAAGTTGATTATAAAATAACAAATATCTTTAGAACAATGGGCATATATATATATATATATATATATATATATATATATATATATATATATTCAATTCAAAAAAGATGTTATTTACATTGTAGTAGTTGACTTATTCATCTAGGGAGTAAGAAGCCCTTCAAATTTTCTTTTGCATTGAAGCTAAATCAAGGTATGCTAATGTAAAAATCATCTTGAAATAAAATAAATAGTTTATTTGTTGTTATTTCACATATCAATTATTTTATTGGATACTTTATTTTCTTAAATGTCCATGAAATTCTCATTTAGTGAATTAATATAAATATTTGGTTCCTTATTTAAGAAGGCATTTTTTGTGATTATTATAAACATGAAAATACCACATCATATTAAGAACCTTTAAGAGGGGAAAATATTTGTTATCAATGTTGATACACAGTTTGACAAAAAAAAATTATGTTTAAAAGAAGTTTAAAAAAGTAAAGTGTTTTTATTTTTATTTTTATTTTTGGTACATTAGGTACACTAGATTGTTTTCTATGCATATGAGATGTGCTTTAAAGTTCTGATGTCAAACTGTGATCTGCATAAACTATTGCATTGACTCTAGTTTACCAAAAGAAATGAGAAATTGGGTCGACGGTTCTGGGGATGACAAAAAAAAAACGAGGTTTTCAGCCTACCCATACATATGAAAGAATAAATTTAACAAATAAAAAATCAAACATAAACCTTAAAAAAAATGGCCAGCTATGGTAATAAATAGATTTTAAAAATTAAAAGTCACGCCAAAACAAACAATAATCAACCATGGTGTTTTTTATGTTGTTTTTTTAGTTGGTGGGTAAAAGCTCATTTGATATTTTTCTTTTGTCATGAACTATATTCTCAAACAAATAAAATACAATTTATGGTCAATCTCTGCACTCTTTGGTATACAGAGTGAGGACATATACACCACCTTATTGGGTGTCTTTCGATTTAGTCGATTCTAATAGGTAAATATCGTCGTATGGCTCGAAGATTTTAGTGTTCATGGCTTGCAGTGCATTTTTATGAATCTTCCTTATTCGAACTTGCCATCATTTGTAGTTCTTTTTCATTGACAACATACATATTACAAATTCTTAACGTGTGTGCCTTTTTTTCAATTCATTATAGAAAGTATATCCATCACAAATATTAGTAATTTAAATGATTGACTAATCAATGATCTATTTACCAATTTTTTAACAATATTCTTTCATTGGTCAGTCAACAATTCAACTTACTAATATATGTGATCTTTAAGCTAAGCGTTCCAATACAAAAATCTTCTAACCAATTACAATATTTTCTAATTTTTTTCGTTTCAATCCTTTTTCATTTTGTGATAATTTTGTTCACATCCCCACTGGCCACACGGGGTTCAGTAATTAATTAGCAGCCTATAATTAATACAATATAATATATTAATGAAAGGAAGTTAGAGACGAAACTATACCCTCGAAGTGATTTCTCTAGAACCAAGGGATAGTCATTCACCGTTATCATTGGATTCCAAAAAAATCATGAGTTGAGAAAGCTTAGTTCCTACCTATGACATGAATCTTTCCAACTGAGCAACTGAAAAAAAAAATTGCCAATATTTTCACAAGCTTGTTGTTGGTGAACCTTTGAATTTGAAGTATTTATCATTAAGAACTTTATATATTTTGTTCCCCCCGCCATATATAAATAGAGGCAGATAATTGGTTGGGTTGATCTAAATGTTCTTCGTCTAGCTCTTTCTCTATATGGGTATCAAATTAGTTTATCATTTGTCTTGTTAAGAGAATACCCAAATATCTCACGACTTCCCCATGTTTCAACCATTTTTATTCTTTAGGGATCTAATCAACATGTTTTTTCAATCTCAACTGAGAATAAATTCAGAATTTGCATGTTTGAAAGTTTATATCCCAAAGCCATACAATACAAATCTAAGATGTCCAAAGCATTCTTAACCTCTAATTTTTCATTTTTCATTAGATTTTTGAGGTTGAAAACATAAAGTTTAAAGGAAAATTCAGAGTTAAAATGTTGATTGATTGTTAGGTAAATAGAAACGTGACAGGTCTTGAGAAACAACTATTCATTGAGATGAAGTTGTTTTTATTAGAAATTTGTTCAAAAATATAATGTTTTTAAATATCACTTTATATATTTATACATAAAATTATTCAAGCATTAAAAAAATAAAGGACTATTAATAATAATAAAATATTTATTTGAACAATATGATCCAAATTTTTAAGACTTGATATATTTGATTGATATTTCATATTATTTATAAATGCCAATTTTTTTTCTTTAATTAAATTTTATTTATATTTCTAAAACTTATTTTTTAATTTTTCTTTGTTTATTTTTTAGAAACATCTTTGAATTCTATTTATATACTGCAACTATATATTGTCTTTAATCATTTTAAATATTAATATTGATCGTCACATAACACTATTCTACAATTTATAACATTACTTTTTAAAAATGATTGATTAGTTAGACTCCGCTTGCACTTGCATTAGAACATTATATTATTACCAAAATAAGGAAAATAAAATAAAATAGTTTATTGACTTTATATATGGTACAACAAATCAAACCTACTGAAAGAATAAATATTTTAGAATTTTAAAAAATAATTCCGAAATGCCATTACGTAGTTAAGTGGATTTGTTAAGTTTTAGTACACTTGACGCGAATTCCATTACTAAATTGAACAGTCGAGTGTTAATTTTTCGACAGAAGGGAAATTATTTTATTGAAAAAAGCAAAGGACGATGCGCGGTATTCAATTTTAGTCAAAATGCTCACGAGGAATCGGGCGCGTTGTTTGATCTCCTCGTTTTTTCTGCTTCAGAAATGGGTAGGATTTCTGATATTCCAGAACAGCCCTGATCAGGTGCGTGAACGAGAACTGTGGCCACAGAATGGGAGTCACATACAGCAAAGAAAAACAAGTCTGCCACAGAAGAAAGTTGCTGAGCCTCGTCTCTCCAGAAGTCCTGATCAGCAGTTGTGGCTCTGGACAATTCCTCGTATACAAATGACGCTCAATATCCCCTGCATTAATCGACTTTTTTTCAAGAATACCCTCTTCAGTTTTCTCTGTAATAACACCTTCAACAGCGTTCACGATCTCCTGAGTGGCAGTGTAAGGAGCGCAGATATTCAGAACCGCCTTATCATTACCTTTAGAAAACGCCATGGCTCTCTCTGCCGCTTTTCTTACGCGCTCAGGAAGAAGCCCAACATCTCCTAAAATCTGAACTCGAATTCCATACTGATTAACGAGACTCTCCTTCTCGATCAGCGCCTCCAGCTTGTCGTGCATCAAATTCATGAGCGTCTCGACCTCGCCCTGTGTACGCCTGAAATTATCAATACAGAAGGCGTAGACGGTAACATACTCGATTCCCAATTCATAGCAGTCCCTCAAAGTGTGCATGAGGCTACTGTATCCGAATTTATGGTCCTTAAACTTCATCATTTTCCTGTTCGTTGCGTATCTGCGGTTTCCATCCATTATGATCGCAACATGCTGCGGAATAGGACCCGCTGAAACGATCCATATTAAAAAGCGTCTGAACAGCTCGTATATTGAATTGGCAAGGAATGCAGCACTCCCTTGAAAATAAGATTCAGAAGATACCATTGTGTCCCTAATCTGCATACGTCACCAAGCCTGATAGACAAATATAGTATGGGCGCCGCCTCAACTAACAAATAAACATATGTTTTATTTAACGCTTTAATTGTATCTCACCGACTTTTATAGCTCTTGTCGCATCCTGGGTTTAACTGTGACGGTCATTTACACGTTTTAGCATAGGAAATATTGTCTTTAAACCTAATTATAAGATTTCCTTGAACCTAATTCTAATTATAGGAATTCTTAGCATAGGAATAAGCGGAACTTGAGGATGTCCTTGAACCTAATTATACTCCATCCATACAATCTTTTCTACAAAAAGAGAAAAAAAAAATTTATGAGTATGTAGGAGAGTCTCCTAACATTCTATGGAAATGACTTGATGACTATCTTTCTTAAAAATTGGATTTTGATATTAACCATTCTGAGCCTCTCTTAGATGGATCAAATCCCAATTCCGTGAACACTATTGACTCCTTTTCTAATACATACTCTACCCACCTCATCACACAATTCATCGACTATCTAAGTAAACAAAAAAGCATGGCTGAAAATCAATTTTTATAACTTTGAACTAACCTAATTTGTCTTGCTAATCAACCTCAAACAATCTCTTGGGGCATGAAAAATCAAGGTCACCCCCCTCCACTTCCAGTTGGGCCTATTGTACTTCCCATTATACAAGCCCCATTTACCACACCCTCCGATTGGTACCACACCCTCCTATCCAACTCTATTATTGAACTAGAAAACTTGGCAATCACCCTAGTTAGTGAATTCCAATATCATCACCTTCTTGAAAATAATTAATACCTTATTCAATTGCAAGCATATGAATAATGAATCTTCCCAATCCTTCATCAAATTTTGGAAGACTTTAACCCTAACATGCCCAATGGGATCTTATTCCAATTGTTCCTTAAAGCCCTTGAGCCTCACCTTCAATACAAGGATAGAGAATTTTCCCCTACCACCCTCTCCCTCAATAGTATGATGAGATTAAATAATGTTGGTGACATTCCAATTGGGGCCATTCATATGAAAATTTACGTGCCCTTAAATCATTTTCATATGCCTTTCTCCTAGGTAACAACTTTGATCGTGAAGTTATAACCTAGGAAAGGTTAGATGAGGCCATGAAGGCAAATGATAAATCGCAACAACGTGCTCAACATGAATGAGTTCATCAAGTTAAAAAGTGTCTCAAAATCTATAATGACACACTTTATGGGCACTTTAAACCTAAAAAATACAACACCGATAAGGTTGTTAAGGTGGTTGGACCAATGTTGCTGATACCTCCTATCCCTCTACCAGTGCCTCTACTAAAAATGTGAATCACATGGACGGTTATAAACATACTATCACTTTCATTGAACCCTCATATCATCAACTTAGGCTATCCTTTACAGGATCTTCTCTCCCTATTCCTCATGAAAAACATCTCATGAACTAACCACTATACCCAAATCATCAGTCTAGGTGAACGCCATCAACCCGTATGCAAACATTTCGACAAGGTTAATCTCGTCCATCTCAGTTCATGTTACTTCCTATTTCATCAACCCCTATTATAACACTTCTACCACATTTGATCCCATAGAAATGGAAGATCATACCCCGTTTCTAGAATCTTCCATTATACCCCCTTCCTTAGAATTTTTTCAATTTGATCCTTCCCAAGTTTGGACCACTGCACAACCCATTTTTGAAGAATGGAATCCTCTTGCAAAATTTATTTCCTTCCTTTCCAAATCTTGTTGTTTAGAAATCTTAAGTACCTCAACCTGAAATCATGAGAATTTCATGACCATACTCTTTGTCATTAATATTCCTTTTCCACCCTCTATGGGGAAGCACTCTAATCTACTTTCTTTATGAAAGTACATTATGTGACAATGCGAATAGTTACCCATTTCCATTGACCTTTCTACTAATCATTATTCATGCATCTACTTCCCTCTTGATTCCATCATGCAAAATGATCTTGTATTTCATGTTGATGACCCTCCCCTCTCTATCTCATTTCAGATTGGCCACATTAGAGTTAATATATCCCTCATAGATGAAGGTTGTGGTAATTATTGTACTTCTCTTGACTTCATAAAGACACTAGGTTACTCTATAGAGAATCTAAAATCCACTCAAATAATCTGTTAGGATTACAATCATAGAAATTTACCTCTTACTAGCTACATTTAGATCCCTATCATTGTGTCTCCTTGTACCATTTGTGTAAAATTCATGTTCTTTCACTTCCCCTATCTTATAATATCTTCTTAGGAAAACCATGGACTTACCACCTACGTGCATCATCCACTTATCGATGCGTTAAGTTTGTGCACCTAGGAACTATCTATAAAGTAAAAGGATAAACTAACCCTTAGATGTTTGACCTATTTCAGCAATGGGGCACATTCAAAATTCCTACCCAAAAATAACTTCCCACCATCCCATTTCAATAATATAAACGCTTCGACTATCCGGTGGAATTTGTTCAAAGTTATATTGGTCATCTCAAGGTTGTGGGCATACTCCGCCCAACATTCTTGATTGTAATGATGATGAGCCTGATGAAATTTACCTTTGCATTCATGCCTCTAATATTCTTGAGGCCATTATGTTGGATTACCTCCTGCCCTAAGATTATGATCACATAAGAAGGATATTGACTATATCCATATCACTATCACTCACACTTAGCATCCTCCTATCAAGTATCTTGTCTAACCAAGCTAAGGATGTATAAATTATTCACTACCATGACACCCTACAGTCTACCTTTAGTCATACCATCAATATTATCACCGTCTCTAAAAAATATGCACGACAAACCTTCAATTTACAGGTTGATGACCTATTGGGTGATGAATATATCTATTCTAAATTTTAAACTAAATATAATCTTACAAACTACACTCCCCTCATAAATGATTTGATGTTTGATCCATAGTCCACTCCATCAGTTAGCTCTTCTACACAACCTACTATGACATCTCCTTCTCATTCCCCTCTTAATTCTCCATATCCTATTATACCTATACTTTCCACGACATCGCCACTAGATTTTATAGCCATTTGAATCCCATCCTACCCATGGATGAGTCATACTACACATGACATGAATCCCCTAGACATGATTTTTCCAAGCGTAGAACCTATAGATGTTATATGAATAAATCTTAAGGAGGAAGTCACGAAAAACCAAAAAATTAAGTGTCAAAACCCTCTTCTAAGGCACTACTCTTTTATTCTCACCATTTTTATCAAGCATTAATGACACTTGTTAGTGTTGAGTGTGGAGCTTAATTGCTTCACAAAAATCTTGCTTTTACATGTTGTTGGTTTTGACAGTGACCGATATCAGTCAGGATAACCAACATCAGTCAGACAATAACTGGTATCAGTCAAGGAGTGACCAGCATCAGTCAAGCAATGACCATCCCATCAGTCACCTATGCGACGGTACTTTATTATTTGGTTGAGAATTAGAATAAATCTTTTGCTTTAAAGATGATTTCTTGTTTGTAAAAGCATAGTTAGTTTCCCAGAATAGATATATATGCATGTATGCATTGTTTGAGGGCATGAGAGAAGAAAATAGCAATTGCTTGCATGTTAGTTTTCTTGGTGAGCAAGAAAGAGTAGTTGAGTGAGGGAAAAGCATTGAACATCCTATGAGGTATTGGAAGACAACAGATCTTCATTGTGTTTCCTCTATAAAACACTGAATAATAATATTGGTCATTACTTGAGGGACGTAGCCCACACTGGGTGATCCACGTTAAATCCGGTGTTATCTTTACTTTGTTTATTTTATCTTCTAGTTTATTTCCACATTAATTGGTTGTATGATTTATCTAATTATAGATATGTGTAACATTGTTATATGGTTTAACCCCAACAACTGGTATCATAGATTTGTTGGGAGGTTTTGTGTGTTGATAGGATTTACTCACAGAGGGTTTTCTGATTGAGTGGGAGCATAGCAATGACAGAAGATAGTAAATACCGAGTAGAGAAATTTGACAGTCATAATTATCAACTATGGAAGATGAATGTGGAGGATTATTTATATCAAAATGATCTATACCTACCGTTGAATGAGCATGCACATCCGATCGTGATGACTAATGAAGAATGGAAGGTTCTTGACAGAAAGCCTCTATGATCTATAAGATTGAGTCTAGAAGCATTGGTGGCTTCAAATTTTATAGATGCAAAAACCATGGTAGAGTTGATGAAATCTTTAGCAAATTTGTATGAAACTCCTAGTGCTTCGAATAAGGTTTATTTGATGAAAAAGTTGTTTTATTCTAAGATGCAAGAAGGTGGATTTGTATCTAATCATTTGAATGATTCCCAGTCTATTGTAATAAATCAAAATATGTAGAAATTTCGTTTGATGATGAATTGAAAGCACTTTTATTCTTATGCTCTTTGCCAGATAGTTGGGATAATTTGGTAATAGTTAGTAATACAACGTCTGGTTTCAAAGGTTTGAAATTTGATGATGTGGTTAGTGTAATCCTTAGTGAGGAAATACGTAGGAAAATCTCAGGAGAAGCATCATCTGGAAACACTTTAAATGTAGAAAGCATGGGAAGATCTAAGGATATATCATCAAAGAGTAAGAATAATGGGAGATCAAATTCAAGAAATGACAGATCTAGATCTAGGTACCCTTATTCTCTCCTTGGATAATAAATTAGAATCTTAGGTTTTAGATTCTGGAGCTTCTTTCCATGCTGCCCCTAATAAGGGTTATTTCAGAAATTATGTTCACGGTGATTTTGGAAGAGTTTATTTAGGAGATGATGAGCCATGCAATATTACTGGTAAAGGTGATGTTCATCTAAAGTTGCAGAATGGAAATCCATGGGTATTGAAAGATGTGAGGTATGTGCCAAGCCTCAAGAGAAATATAATATCTATAGGGAAACTAGGTGAATCTGGATGCATGGTTACTTTCATATCCAATTCTTAGAAGGTTATAAAGGGATCTCTTATTGTGGTAAGAGTTAAGAAGGTAGGAACTTTATATATGTCTACATGTGTTACTAATTCCTTTTCTATGTTATCTACTACAAATTTAGATGCAACCATGTGGTATAATTGTCTAGGCCATATGATTGAAAAAGGAATGTAGATCTTAAAGGCTAAGGGTAAGTTATTATATTTGAAACAATTAGATATTGAATTTTTTGAGCATTACATATTTGGAAATAAGAAGAGAGTGATATTTATCAAGGTTAGGTCAATAAAGAAGGAGCATAAATTAGAGCTTGTATACTCAGATGTGTGGGGACTAGCTTAAGTAGCTTCTATTAGAGGATCTCAATATTATGTGACTTTCATTGATGATGCCACAAGGAGGGTATGGATTTATTGTATTAAGCATAAATCTAATGTTTTTGAGACTTTTAAAAGGTGGAAAGCCCTTGTGGAAAATGAAAAAAAAAAACTTAAAATTAAAGTGCCTTAGATTTGACAATGGTGGTAATATTGCAGCAAGGCTTTCAATGATTATTATTCAGTGAATGGAATACGAAGAGAAAGAATGGTTCCTAGAACTCCACAGGAAAATGGAATTGCAGAAAGAATGAACAAAAAAATAATGGAATGTGCTAGAATCATGAGGAAAACATATCGGTTTTCCTTTGAAGTTTTGGGTAGAAGTAGTGGATACAACAGTGTACTTGATCAACCATGGGAATTTAAAAACACTGGATGGTGGAATACTCGAAGAAGCTTTGTCTGGAAAAAAGGTATATTTTTCTTTTCTTAGATTTTTTGGCTCATAAGATTTTGTGCATGTTGATAGGGAAAATAGGAAGAAGTTGGATGTTAAATCTAAGAGATATACTTTCATTGGTTATGGCTCTGGTGATTTTGGATATCGATTTTGGGATTTGGAAGATTCTCATATTATTAGGATTCGTGACGTTGATTGGAATGAAAAAATAATCTATAGGGATCAGGTTTTGGTGCCTAAAAATGAATAGGTTAATGATATTTTAAAGGAAAATCAACTTTCATATCTGAAACAGACATCCACAGAAACCGACATTGGTTCTATAGAAACTGTTGTCGATCAGGCTAACCAGCATCGGCAAACAAGATCGGGTTCAAAACAGACAGCTACTGGAACCGACATCGGTACTTCTCGAACCAGTATCGGTGAGGCAACCGCAGTTGGTCGGCAAACAGAGGAACCGTGGTCGGTATCAGGTGACCAGTGTCAGTCACTGACAAATATTCACATGAACATGCAACATGCACAGAATGATCCCCAAACACCCTAGATCTTAGTGAGAAGGTCAAAAAGACTAAGTAGACCTCTAAAGAGATTTTCACCTTCCTTTTCTTATTTATTATTGACTGACGGTGGTGAACCAGAAATTTTTGAAGACGCAACGCAGGTAAATACTCACATGCAGTGGGATCATGACATGGATGAGGAGATGGACTCCTTGGAACAAAATTAGATGTAGTCATTTTTACTCCCATCACAAAAGGAAGGAACCCCATGCACACTAGCCTATCACCCAGCAGAAGCTAAGTGCTCACCCGAGGCACACGCAGGTACCGAGTCTCTCTTTTATGTGAGTTTAGTGGGAAGCATCATTTATGATTAGTGTAAGAGTTTTTATGAGGAAGGTTGAAACATACAAGGACCATATGGCTCAGAACGACTTCTAGATCCTTGCAGTCACCTTAGACTGAGTACTTTAACAGAGTCCAAAACACGTATTATGACAAAAAGAATTATACAAGCATTCATACATGGCATGAAAGGAAAGAGAACTCATTTGAGAGAAAAATGCATTAAAACCATTGATGTCCATGTCTATTTATAATAGCTAACCTCATTATATTCATTGATTCATTACAGAGTGTCATAGAGAGCAGACCGCAGTCATGCATATCACTGGACGTATGTAACTAAGCTAACAGAAAAATAAAAATTACAACTCCATGCCTAGTACATTCCTTCCTAAACAAAAATATCCACTCGCAGTAATTCTGCAGAGCTCCGCTCACTCTCTAACCCGCTATACCTCGTACTTGTATATCTTTTACTTCGCAGGAACTTGTATTTATAATTCTCTTACACTGCCAACTCACCTTCTAACGTCCTCAGATCTGGTGCCAAGTCTTGAATGTGGTCTATGCAAGTATGCTTCTCTAGGTCTGAGCTTTCCACTTTATCTCATGGTGTTCTTCTAGAAGATTCCATCCAAGGCATGCTCTTTCCTGGGCTAGCCTATTGCAAGGTTGGCATCTTATCCACACGCAACCGATCATGATTTTCACGTGTTATGCCCTGGGCGCTCAAATTGACTAAGTCCTGAGCCTCCTTTTGCGCATCACGCATGCTATGTGCTTCCTTAAACATTTCTCTCACGCACTTTTTCCTTGTGCACATTTTCATAATTGGGACCCTACATGCCTATGTGCCTTCATACTTGGCCAATATTCCAAGGGTCAAACATCACTCCACACTACACTTGTTCTCCATCCTCGGAAACATTTTACTTAACCAAGATGCCTGTTGTCTAAGGAACCAATGAATAGTCTTACACTTTACAAAAAGAATAAGGAATGAAAGAATCGAGGAAAGAATGAAGAATGGGGGGAACATCAATTAAACAAGCTAGGAAAATATTTCTGAAGGGCTGCCTCTAGCTTATTCCATACTTCGACCTCACCCTTTGCCTTCTGGCAGAGGTCACCCACCAGGGTTCTCACTTCATCAAAACTTAGGCCAACTCCCTGGGTGCCCAAAATGTCCATAGTCTACTCCATCCCTTTTCCCAAGTCCTTGAGTTTATCCATCCTTCTAGTAATCTGGGGGTATAGTTCCTTTAGCCGGGCCTTAATTGAGCTCTTTAAAGCCTCAATTGCCTCTAATTTCTTCTCTACTTCGGCCAGAACCTTGTCCCTCTCCACCCAGTTCCCCTTGTTCTTTTCTTGGAATTCTTTTAGTTTTGCTTCAAATGTGGTGACCAAAGAGCTCTCCACCTTATCTTTGTCCATGCATGTATCATATTTGGCCTCCGCAGATTGGGCAACGATCTTAACCTCCGCAAGTACTTGGCTATACATGGCAACGAGTGCTACCACCTTCAACCTATCCTCATCTTTCAAGCGTGTGGCCACTTCTTTTGTAGATTCTAGGGCCAAGGGTCATCTCTCCATAGTGAGGACATGCGTTAGATCTTCTATACACTCCAGGAGGGATGAGAATTTTTGTGTGAGTGGCGCTAAGTTTGGGTGCTCCAGGAGGATGGCGCTTTTGATAAACTCTATTTTCTTGTAAACTTTCTGCACCTTTACCTTCTCTTCCTTCAACTCGCACCTTAACTGTGCGCTGATCAATTCTTCCTGTTTCCAGGTCAGGTCAATTACTAGTGTCATCCCTAACGTCGCATGGAATTGGATAATTCCATCTAGCATACCGAGTGGTAACAAAGTTCTGGCTCATAGATGTCAATTCATACAATGAGCTAGACTAACGTACAATATGTTGCAAGTTGTTATAGAAGAGTTGAAGAAGAAAAAGGAGCAGCTTGTTGCAGCCGAGATTGAAAGGGTGCAGGCATTGGAGGTCCAAGAAGAGCTGAAGAAGAAAAAGGAACAACTCGTAGCAGCCGAGACAGTAAGTTCTCAAGTGTTGGAATCTTTGCAAGAGGCTAAAAAGCTTAGGGAAGAAACTTATACAAAGCTTGAAAAATCTAAGAAGAGAGCTTTGGAGATTACTGAGAACGGGATGGCTCAGCTCATTGAGTTGTAACAGGCATATGATGAGGCTTCGAAGGAAAGGCAAATGTTATGACGGTCTGAACTTGAGGATGTGAAAAGACACCATTCAATGGATGTGGCTGCCTTGATGTCGACAACTCAAGAGCTTCAGAGAGTTAAGCAAGAGCTAAATGCAACCACGGACTCTAGAACCCTGATCATTGCTCAGGTCCAGTAGGCTAATATGGAAATTGATAGCTTAAAGCTCGAAATTGCTGATTTGAGAATGCCTGAGCCAAATTTTTTGGATGCACATGCACATTTGGATAGTCTGAGATCTGAACTGAAAGAAGAAAAAGCTTCCAAGGCTAGGGCTTTCATGGCAGCCCGTGATGCATACCTTAATTTGGAGGAAGCCAGGATGAAGATGAATAATGCCAAGGAAGATGCGAAAAATGTAATGGAATCTTTGAGACAAATAAGTTTCGCACTAGTAGAAGCCAATGCTAGTCTCAAAAATGGGAAATGTGAATTGGTGTTAGGAAATAAGAGATAAAATATACGGAATAATCCCTTACAGAATCGTAACAGTAGAAACTAATATGCAAAAAATATTACAGATCTCAAATAAAAGTGCAGAATAAATAACACAACACAGAGAGACAAGATTTAACGTGGTTTACCCAATTTGGGCAACATAAACCAAGAATCACTTGCTCAAATTTTATTACAAGACTCCATGCTCTCAATACAATACCTAGATCCGTTTGGAGCTATGCTTAACAAAATCTACAGAATCACACCCGAATTCAAAACACATCTGCAATACATTTGCTTGTCACTATCTATCATATGCATATGACCATATAAATAGACAATTGCTTAAGTAGTTTGATACAAAACCGTGGGTATCAAAATAATAGGCAAAAAAGAAAACTGTCCCATAAACCTATGGGTAGCTGAAGAGGTGGTTTTACAAAACAATGGGTACCGAAAAAACCATGGGCCCAAAAACAACCCATAACGGTTACCCATTACCCATGGGTTAATAAACCACCCATAAAAATTTACTTCAGGGGGCTTGATAAACCCCCTAACCCGCTCGCCGGCGAGCGGGACCACCATAAAAATACCCGAGTGTAACACATAGAAGGTGTACTGCACTCTAACAAGGAAATAGGCTCCACAAACATAAAAATCTCCCACTTAGAGATTGATTTCCACTGAGCAAGCTTCTCAACCCTTGACTGTCATCCACGAAGGCCAACCAAAGTTGAACATAGCTTTAGTTCATCCCTTGTGACCACCTTGGTCTTCATGTCTATAGGATTCTGACTGGTATGAATCTTCTCCAACTTCAACTTATCATCCTCCAAAGTTGTCTTGATAAAGTGATATCTCTACTGTATATGCTTCGTCCTGGAGTGGAAAGTAGAGTTATTAGCTAGGTGTATAGCACTATGAATATCACTATGTAGCTTTCCTTCCTCCTGATTATGCCTGAAATCCTCAAGCAATTGTTGTAACCAAATCATCTCTTTACTTGCCTCTATGGCAGCAACATACTCAGCCTCCATGGTTGCCAAAGCCACTAGCTTCTGTAGTCATGAAATATAGCTCACTGCTGTCCCACCTATAGTGTAAATATAACCTGTTGTGCTCCTCCTACTGTCTACATCTCCAACAATGTCTGAATCTACATAACCATGTAAAGTGATGTCTGATCCACTGTAGCACAAAACTGTCCTCCATGGTCCCTCTCAAATACCGAAGGATCCACTTTACTACTTACCAATGCTCTTTACGTGGATCACTCATAAATCTACTCATAGCTCCCACTACATGGGCAATATCAGGCCTAGTGCACACTATAGCATACATCAAAATGCCAACTACTAATGAGTAAGGTACCTTAGACATCTGGTTTCTTCCCTACTCTATCTTGGGACACTGCTCCTTTGATAACTTAAAATGGCCTACCAAAGGAGTCCCAACCAGTTTAGCATCCTGTATGTTAAACCTATTCAATACCTTCTTAATGTACTCTTCCTGAGATAAATTCAGCTTCTGTTCCTTCCTATCTTCAGTTATCCTCATAACAAGGATTTGTATGGCTGCCCCCAAATCCTTCATATCAAAGGATTCACTTAGTTATTTCTTGAGTACTTTTATTTCCTGCATGTTTTTACCTACAACCAACATGTCATCAACATACAAACACAGGATAATATAATTTCCATCCTCAAATTTCTTTATATACACGAAATGGTCAAAATGACATCTAATATAACCTTGATCCATCATGAACCTATCAAACTTCTTATACCATTGACGTGGAGCTTGTTTCAAGCCATACAAGCTCTTCTTCAATTTACACACCATCTCCTCTTTACCTTTGACCTCATAGCCCTTTAGTTGCTGCATATATAGTTCCTCCTCCAAATCACCATGGAGAAATGCAGTCTTTACATCTAACTGTTCTAAGTGCAAGTCTTCTGCTGCCACTATTCCAAGAATAGTTCTAATAGAAGTCATTTTTACTACAAGAGAAAAGATCTCATCAAAATCTATACCTTGTTTCTGTGCAAACCCCTTGACCACCAACCAGGCCTTATATCTTTTCTTTCCTCCTTCTTCATCTTTAACTCTATACACCCACTTATTCTGTAATGCTCTTTTACCTTTCGGTAGCTTCACCAAATCCTAGGTCTGTTTCTCCATGAGAGACTTATGCTCCTCATCCATGGCTTGCTCCCACTTCTTACTGGCATCTACCTGCATTACTTCATCAAATCTCTCTAGATCTACACTATCAATGAGTAATAAATAATAAAGAGAAGGAGAAAAATGTTCAGGTTCTTTTCTTAGTCTAGAAGACCTCCTCATTGTAGGAGCTTGGGGTTCCTGTTGAGTTAGTTCCTAAACTTATTCATGGGTCACTGTCCCATCCAAAAGATCCTCTACCACTGCATTTTCTTTCTTGGATTCTTTCCTTGTTTTCCTGCAACTGTTGTTTATATATGACTTTCTCATTAAAGACCACATCCCTAGACCGAATAATTTTCTTGTCCTTAATACTCCAACATTTATATCCAACGTCATTACCACCATAACCAATGAAATTACATTTTTCTTATTTAGCCTCTAGCTTGGTCCTATCATCCTTGTCTATATGAACAAACACCTCACATCCAAATACTCTAAGAAATGAATAATCAACTTTCTTACCATACCAAGCCTCCTATAGGTATGCCTCCATCCAAGGCACTTGAGGGTCCTCTGTTTATCAAGTACATAGTTGTGCTCACCGCTTCCGACCCAAAAAGAAAGAGGTAGTCTTGCATGTAACCTCATGCTCCTAGCACGTTCCATTATTAGTTTTTTTCATCCTTTTTGATACCCCATTCTACTGCAGAGTTCCTGGAACCATCTTTTTCCTGCGGATTCCATTCTTAGAACAATAATCATTAAATTCATTGCTACAATACTCCCCTCCATTATCTAACCTGAGACATTTTAGCTTAAGACATGTTTCATTCTCTACCAAGTCTTTCCATTTAACAAAAGTGTCAAATACATCAGATTTTTTTCTAATACAATAAACCCAAACTTTCCTTGTTGCATCATCAATAAAAGTAACATAATAACTTGAAGCCCCAAGAGATGATACCTGAGTTGGCCCCCACACATCAGAATGCACCAGCTCTAACTTACTCTCTTTCTTTGTAGGTCCAACCTTGAGAAACCTTACTTGCTTCTGTTTCCCATATATGCAGTCCTCACAGAACTCCAAACATGTTTTTGTATATCCAGGCAAATTTCTTCTTTATGATTTCCATGCCCTTATGGCTCATATGACTGAGCCTATAATGCCATAATATTGTATCTGCATCTGAAGCCACAAGATTACAATCATTAGTACTATCAGTGGATAAATACAAGGTTCCAACCTTTTTACCTCTTGCCACCACAAGAGCACCCTTGGTAACCTTCCAAGATTCAGCTGTAAATATCACAATACAACCATCACTTCCCAATTACCCCACCGATATCAAATTTCTCCTTAATATAGGCACATGTCTGACATCCTTCAATAGCCATGTATTACCATTCTACATCTTAACCTAAATAGAACCTTTTTAAACTATACTGCAAGGCTCATCATCAAAAAAAAAAACATGCCCAAAATCCCCTTGAACATAATCAACAAAATAATGCCTATGTGGAGTAGCATGAAAAGAAGCCCCTGAATCTAAAACCCAAGATTCAGTAATATTATGCAAAGAAAGAATCAAAACATCCTAGCATAAATTACTCGATGCCACATTTGCCTCCTTTTTTTCTTCCTGTTGTTTCTTCTTGTCCCGAAGCTCCCAACAATCCTTCTTTGCATGCCTAGACTTTCCACAGTTCCAACATACAATCTTGCTCTTGGATTTTGACCTTTCCTGATCTTTCAATTTTCCATGGTTTCCTCTATTCTTCTGTCTCCCTCTAGTTTCCACTATCAAAGCATTCCCTAAAGTAGAAGATTCCCCAGAGATTTTTCTTCGCATTTCCTTGCTTAGAATCACCCCTACAACATCATCAAACTTCAACTTCGAGTTAGTTGGAATCGATTTGCTTGCCACCATTACCAGGCTATTCCAACTTTCAGGTAAAGAGCACAGAATTAATAAAGCCCTAACTTCTTCATCAAATTATATTCTAACCGAAGCTAGAATTTTCACAACCGTATTGAAATCATTTAAATGATCTACTACTAAACTATTCTTAGACATCTTCATATTAAACAAATTTTTCATTAAGAATATCTTATTAGAGGCAGAGGGTTTTTCATACAACTTCCCTAATGCATCCATCAGTTCTTTTGTAGTTTTTTCCTTTGAAACATTAAATAATACCAAAGATGCAAGACACATCCAGATCATTCCAAGTGCCTTCTGATCCAACAAATCCCATTCCACATCTGTCATACTCGAGGGTTTGTTCACCTTCTCAGATAGCAGAGTATAAAGATCCTTCTAATAAAGGTAATCTTCAATCTGCATCTTCCAAAGACTGAAATTCTACCCGTTGAATTTATCAACCCTAGATCTTCCATCATCTTCCATAACTCCCACTCAAGATAAAAATTTCCCTATGATTCAACACTTTAGCAAAAAAAACCAGGCTCTGATACCAATTGTTAGGAAATAAGATATAAAATATGTGAATAATTCCTTACAGAATCGTAACAGTAGAAACTAATATGCTTATAATATTACAGATCTCAAATAAAAGTGTAGAATAAATAACACAACACAGAGAGACAAGATTTAACGTGGCTCACCAAATTTGGGCTACATCCACCAAGAATCACTTGCTCATATTTTATTACAAGCCTCCACTGCTCTCAATACAATACCCAGATCTGTTTGGAGCTATGCTCAACAAACTCTACAGAATTCACACCCAAATTCAAAACACATCTGCAATACATTTGCTTCACTATCTAGCATATGCATAAGACCATATAAATAGACAATTGTTTAAGCATTTTGATCTAAAAACGTGGGTATCAAAACAATGGGTAAAAACCAAAACTATCCCATAAACCTATGGGTAGCCAAAGATTGTGCGGTTTTCAAAAATAATGGGTACCGAAAAAACCATGGGCCCAAAAACAGCCCATAACAGTTACCCATTACCCATGGGTTAATAAACCACTCATGAAAATTTGCTTCAGGGGCTTCGCCCCCGAACCCCCTTGACTCACTCACCGACAAGCGGGACCGCCGTAAAAATACCCGAGTGTAACACATAGAAGGTGTACCACACTCTAACATGAAAATAGGCTCCATAAACATAACAATTAGAAGCCCTTTCATAAACAGTACAAGGCTTGAAGACTGAGCTTGAGAAATCTAGATCGGAGCTGGATGAAGCAAAGAAGAGAGAATCTAAAGGAGAAGAAAAGACTAGGAAGGCTGTCAAAAGTCTTGAATTTTACCTCCACCAAGCGACTGAGAAAGCAAGACATGTGAAAATTGATCTTGAGGCTGTTTACGGGGAGGCATAGAAGGCTAGACTTGCAGCTGAGCAAATGAAAACCATGTTAGAAGGCACAGAGAGAAAATTTGAGGCAATTCTGAGTGAGGTTAGAGCTGAGGCAAAGAGCGTGAAATAAGAGGCCATGAGATTTAAGATGGATGCTGATGAGTATGCAGCTCTTTCAAATGAAAGAGAGTGTAAATTGATGGAAGCTCTAAGAGAAGCAGGAGCCAAGGCTAATGAAACAAAAGAAGAGGTGAAAAAGATTAAGCTGGAAGTGGCAGATCTTAAGGCCTCTCTGATGGACAAAGAAACAGAGTTGCAAAATATCCTGGAGGAAAATGAGAGTTGGAAAACCAATGAGACTGCAATGCTTGAGAAAATTACCCAATTGGAGAAATTGTTGTCCATGACCAAGAAATTTAAACCATTAGATGTTAATAATGATGCATTGGATGAAGAAGCTCATGGGGTAGATGCTCTTGCACAGGAAAAAATTGCATTGGCCCTTGAGAAAGTTGCAAATGCTAATGTGAGAGAGAAAGAAGCCTTGGAGAAACTGAGGGTTTACGAACTGGAGCTGGAAGACAGTAGCCAAAGAGAAAATAGATTTGTATAGCAGCTCAAGGCTACACAGGCTGTGAATCTCGCCATGGAAGTAGAGATGAAGAGGCTGTGGATACAGACTGAACAATGGAAGAAGGCCATAGACGTAGCTGCAACTGTTTTAGCTGTTGCCCACAACGAGGAACTTAATGGTAAAGTAGTGGAAAGATCAGCCTCTCTGTTATCAGATTCTGATGTTCTTAACATGAGATTCTCATCTCCCATGAAGGATGATTTTGATACCTCGCCGAACTCCAAGAAGAAGAAAGCCATGCTAAAGAAAATTGGGGATTTGTGGAAGAAATGGGGTCAGAAGTGAGGTTTCCAGCAATAGCCTTAACAACTTCAGGCATGTCTGCATTTGATACATTCTTAAGCTAATGATTTTTTTGAAAAGAGGTTGCTTGCTTGCTTGCTTTAGGAGGGTATGTAATTTGATTGCGAAATTAAAACACTTAACAGCCTTTAATATGTTGTACTACTTTTTTCTAGAAGCATCCCTTGATCTTTGCAGCACCATCAACCTCCTCTCTAGAGGCATATGATCAATTTGGAATAGAATCCACCAACACTACAAAGTCTCTTATAATTTATGGCTTAAATTTTGGTATTGAATTGCTCGTAAGAATGTACGTTGTACATAGACCTTTTTTCTAGAGTATATCTCGATGAAACTCATACCGTGAGTAAAGATTTGGTGATGCAGTGAGGGAAATCTTGTGCGATGTTCTTCCTCTCTATCTACCATCTCATCCTTTGTATTGGTTTTAATTCTCAGAACTTGGTTAGTTATAGTTGTAACTATCTCTAGATTACTAGTTCAAGGACGTTGAATGTTCTTTCTTGTTAATTGATGATATTTTCAGCTCCTCTTATGTTGGATTTTGGAAATAGTATTAATGCTTCAGACATGTTTTATTTGCTCTAGTTTTTTTTGGAGTTTATTAATTGAAAATTTTTTCTTGTGTATTGATTGAAACTATGTTATGAAATAAACAATCTAGATTACCTTATGGGGACGAAGATGGACTGTGTGACCTGATACAATAATGTGGCCGGATTCATCCAAACACTTAACAAAGGCCGCAACTTCCTCCTAAGAACATTATCCCAGTGATTCCATACAGACTTGCAACAGCTCCTTGTAGGAAATGCAATCCTTTGGGAGTTGGCGTAGGCATTTTTAAGGGCTTCTAAGCGAACAAAACTCAACTTTTATCTCACATCCTCAACCATGATCTTTTGCGCCTCGAGAGAACAGATATGTTCCAACCACAAATGCTTCAACAACACCTACACAAGAATGCCGATGACAGGGGAGGAGGAGAAAAACAACGACAACCAAGCCCTAAAATACAATCTGCCCAGTGCAAATCTGACAATTAGGGTTAAAGACAAAAAAAACAAATTTAAACGAAGCAAAAAACGGAAAAGCCCTATTAAAAATAATCGAAAAAGTGAAAACGTCCCAATAGACATCAAATTTAACAGAGTCTTAGAAACGTATGGAGGTCCTTTACCATAAGGGAAACACCTTCGGCGTAATAATTTATTTATTGTTATTTTACATATCAATTATTTTATGTGATACTTTATTTTTTTCAATGTCCTTGAAATTCTCACTTCATGAATTAATATAAATAATTATTTCCTAATATAAAAAAGTATTTTTTTGTGATTATTTATAAATATGAAAATACCACATCTAGATTGTTTATATTAATGAATTTTAATAGGGAGAAAAATCTTTTTTACTTCTATTTATTAGTTTTAAAAGGTAAAAGTGTTTGTATTTATTTAATTTTTTGGCCCATTAGGTGCACTAGATTGTTTTTGAAGTTCTGATCTCAAACTGTGATATACATAAACTATTGCGTTGACTATTGCTTTACCAAGAAAAGTGGGGCCCAACAGTTTTGGGGATGACAAATTTTTTGTAAAGAGGTTTTCACCTTACTTATACACATGCAAGAATTAATTTAACAAATTAAAAAAACAAATCATGAACCTTAAAAAAAAAAGTGGCCGGCTGCAGTAATAAAACAAACAATATTAAACCATAAATTGTTTTTTTGAGTTGGTGGGTAAAAGCTCATTTGACATTCTGAACTTTAGTCAAAAACAAATAAAATCTTTGTATATAGAGTGAGGACATATAGGGCACCTTATTGTTTGTCTTTTCATTTCGTTGATTTTAATGGTTAAATATCGTTGTAGGGTTTGAAGATTTTGTGTTTACGGTTTGTAGCATGTTTTTGTGAATCTTTCTATTTTGAATTTGTGATTATTTTTACTTCTTTTTCATTGACAGTACATAATACAAATTCTTATGTGTGCGTTCTTTTTATCAGCGGTTAAACTTCACTCAATATGTACCTCTGTCGACGCCGATTGATGGATGGTCATGATGCGTTGACCGGCATTGACAGAGGTGCATATTGAGGGAAGGGTAGCCCTCCCCCTCTTTTTTCAATTCATTACAGAAAGTCTATCCATCACATATATTAGTAATTTAAATAATTGATTAATCAATTATCTATTTACCATTTTTTTAACAATATTATTTCATTGGTTAATCAACAATTCAACTTACTAATATATGTTATCTCTGAACTAAACATTCCAATACAAAAATCTTCCAACCAGTTATAATATTTTTTAATATTTTTTCTTTCAATTATTTTTCATTTTTGTGGTAATTTTGTTCACATCCCCATCGGCCACAGAATTCAGTAATTAATTAGCAGCCTATAATTAATAAAATACAATATATTAATGGAGGGAAGTTAGAGAGGAAATTATAATTTAATCTTAAAACACCTCCACTGTCATTCACTAGTGCCGAAGGAAGTGTGATTTTGTGGTGAACGAGCAACGTACATTCAATTTTTAAACACCTTTCTTCACTCATGATTCCGTTTGTCTGTACATTGCCAAACGAGTTACATTGCCTGGCCTTTCTCTTAAGCAACATGATAAAGATAATCAATGAAAAGAAGTGTGTGAACTAAAGTTGTAGAGTTATTACTTTATGTTGTAGTGCTAAAGTTTCTTTCAACGAGGCTTTCATTTTCCTTTTTTTTGGGGGGGGGAGCGGAGGACTACTCCAATAATTGTTTAAACCTTTAAACTATTTGGAGAATTCCGAGAGATCTGTATGTTAATTATTCAAAGCTTTGAATTTAGTGGAGTATTTTTGAGATATTTTATATGCTAATCTATTTAAAGTTTTAGTTTTAAACACCGAAGGATTTGAGAGATTTGCAAGCCAATTATTCCATGTAAAGCATAATTAGATGTGTAAGTAAATTGATGAGATGACCTCTTTAAACGTAACAAATCCTTAAATTCTTATAAGATTTAACCCTCGAAGTGATTTCTCTAGAGCCAAGGGATAGTCATTAACCGTTATCATTGGATTCCAAAAAATTCACGAGGAGTTGGGAAAGCTTAGTCCGTACCTATGACATGAATCTTTCCCACTCAACAACTGAAAATTTTCTTGCCAATATTTTCACAAGCTTGGTATTGGTGAACCTTTGAATTTGAAGTATTTCTCATTAATAACTTTATATATTTAGTTCCCCCTGCCATATATAGATAGGGGCAGATAATTGGTTGGGTTGATCTAAAGGTATTTCGCCTGCCCCTTTCTTTATATGGATATCAAATTAGTTTATAGTTCGTCTTGTTAAGAGAATACCCAAATATCTCATGATTTCCCCATGTTTCAACTGCTTCCATTATTTACGGATCTAATCAATATGTTTTTTCATTCTCAATTGAGAATAAATTCAGAATTTGCACATTGAAAGTTTAGAAATTAGATCCTAAAGCCATACAATACAAATCCAAGATGTCCAAAGCATTGTTAACCTATAATTTTTCATTTTGTAATAAAATCATACTATCATCAACGAAGTGAGAATTGAGAACAAATTTTTGATACACGGCAAACCAATTCTTTTGATTTTCCGAAGAGAATGGAATTTTTGAAAATGTATGAGCCAAAAGCATCAATCGCTAGAACATAAAGAAAGGAAGCTAGATGACATCCCTATCAAATGGATCTTTGAAGGAAAAAATATTTGGTGACAAAACTACATCTAGAATAAGTGTCCTAATCAACAATTTCTCAAGCTAGGAAAATATTGTCAAGGATGTTCCATAAAGCATGTTTTGTTCAGATCTAATAACATATCTAGCCAATGGTTTCATCTCCAAAGCTATAACCTTTGCTATAATATTGTAGTGGTGTTGAGCAAAGTGATAGGGTGACATATAACAATTGCACCCTGATTAATTCCTTCAAGTATCAAGTTGATGAGACCACTATTGATCTCCTTACCCAATGAACCAAAGTGTGCAGCTTCAAAATAGAGTTGAAATAAATCCTTGTGTATGATACAAGCCCATAAGGCTTGGAAGAATTCTACTAGGATTCCATTCAAACCAAGGATTTTGTACTTGGACATTGAAAACATAGCTTTCTCAAGCTCCGTAAGTTGGATTGAGGAAGCGATCAAGCCCTTTATTGATTTCTTAAGACACTTTAGTAGGGATGAAGTTTCAAATTTATTTATCGAGATCAACCTGAAAAGTTCATCTTCAATGGGAAAATATTGGAATAAAGTTTGATAATGATATACTATAATGTGTTTGCTAGGTAGATCGATGATGGTTTCAATTCTACTTGTGTCTTGAAGCCTAAGAATATGCTCCTTTCTTTTTTAATGTTTAAGGAATTGAAAGAACTTAGAGTTTTTATCTCCTTCCTTGATCTAGTTTAGGCGAGATCTAATTTTAGATGCTTCTAAATACAATTCAAATTTCCTAATATTTTATTTGATGGAAGATATAATTTTTTAAAGGTTGATAGTATCTGGGTTAGGGCGCCTACTTTGTAAGGTAACCTTCTTATCAATGAGTTGTCTCCTCAAGGCATGTTTTATCCTCTCTCTATTTTAAGCATTTGGAAAGCACAAATATTGATGCAAGAGCATCCAAGTTCACAAGCAATTATATATAAAGAAAACATAGTTAAGAGTAGTTTGTGTAGAATGTTGTGATGTTGGCGGCCTACACAAACCTAATTGAAGTTGTTGAACAGTACTAACGCCGCATAAGCCTATTGAAGTCATGACACAATATTGAAGTCGTGAAAGCCCATCGAAGTTTTAGAACACTATAGAATTCACAAAACAGTAGGGAACCCATGAAACATTAAAGGAAGTTGCAGAATACTAAAAGTTTGGTTAGAAGTTGTTAATAAAAATGAATCCACGCAAAGATCTGGTTAGGTTGACTAGTTATGCTTTGAGCCTTGTAATGGGTCCTTCGGGCCTTATCTTTTTAATGTCCATAATTTTAGGGGTTTAAGTGGTAGGGCATAGCTAAGTTAAATGTAGCATTTGGGTGGCTTGCATGCCTATATAGTCAAAATCCAATCGTCCGCGGAAGAAAGAGCTTAGCTTACAGATGAGGTTAGAGCAATGATCTATCGACATAGTAGACGGCTCATGAATAGTGAGGGTTGAATTAGTAAGTAGTTTGAGTGCAACCTTTGGTCTACAATTGTTTTGAATATATTGTTGAGATTGCATTGTTGGCAATTGGTTTGTATGTTTGTACTATTTTTCCAAGTTAATTCAATGAAGTTATATTTGTGTCTTTGTTGTTTATTTCAATTTGTGTTCATATGTACATTTGTTGTATAACGGAACTATGAGGTTTGTGTGGTATAATGTGGCTCTTCATTGGGCACCCTAACTGCATCTTTATCAATAATGCACCACCAGTCGATCCAACTTTCACCGTGGTTGGGTTTGGACTTAGAGCCCCAAAAGAAAAAGAAATCAATGAAAGAAAAATGAATTCTTGAGGTTGAAAACATAAAATTTAAAGAGAAGTTAACAGTTAGAATGTTGATTGATTGACGTTATGTAAATAGAACCCCCGATCATTGGAGAGGTCTTGAGAAACAACTATTCATTGAGATGAAGTTATTTTTATTAAAATTTGTTCAAACATATAATATTTTTAAATATCACTTTACATATTTATACATAAAATTATTCAAACATAAAAAGTTTGTAAGACTATTAACAATAAAAAAACACATAGTTGAACAATGTGGTTGAATTTTTTAAAACCGAATATATTTGATTAATACTTCATATTATTTATAAATATAAAAAAAAATCTCTCTAATTAAATTTTACTTATATTTCTAAATCTTATTTTTAGATTTTTTTTATTTTTAAGAGATACCTTTAAATTCTATTTATATACTACATCCATATATTGTCTTTGATTATTTTTAATCATTATTAAATAATAATATATTTATTATTAATCATTGATTGTGAATTGATGGTTACCCAACATTATTCTACAATTTCTAACATTACTTTTAGACAATTTTAAGTAATTAATTAGTAAGATTCCCCTTCCACTTGCATTGTAACATTAACCAAAATAAAATAAAATAGTTTATGGACTATATGTTGAACAACAAATCAAACCTATCGAAAGAAAACAACCAATCTTACCAACTAATTTTGGAAAGAAAAAAGATTTTAGAATTCTAAAAACTAATTCCGAAATGCCATTAGTTAGGTGGATCGTTAACTTTTAGTTTCAACACAGTACACTCGACGCGAAATCAAACATTGGAGGGTTAATTTTTCGACAGAAGAGAATTTATTGTTCATAAAAATAATAAAAGCTAGAACAGAAATAGGTGAAAGATGTGCGGTATACAATTTTAGTCAGAGTGGTCACGAGGAATCGGGCGTGTTGTTTGATCTCCTCCTTTTTCCTGTTTCAGAAATGGGTAAGATTTCTGATATTCCAGAACAGCCCTGATCAGATGCCTGAACGAGAACTCTGGCCACAGAATTGGAGTAACATACAGCAAAGAAAAACAAGTCTGCCACAGAAGAAAGTTGCTGAGCCTCGTCTCACCAGAAGTCCTGATCAACAGTTGTGGCTCTGGACAATTCTTCGTATACAAATGACGCTCAATATCCTCCGCATTAATCTTCTTTTCAGAAATACCCTCTTCAGCTTTCTCTGTAATAACGCCTTCAACAGCGTTCACGATCTCCTGAGTGGCAGTGTAAGGAGCGCAGATATTCAGAACCGCCTTATCATTATCTTTAGAAAACGCCATGGCTCTCTCTGCCGCTTTTCTTACGCGCTCAGGAAGAAGCCCGAGATCTCCTAAAATGTGAACGCGAATTCCATACTGATTGACGAGACTCTCCTTCTCGATCAGCGCCTCCAGCTTGTCGTGCATCAAATTCATGAGCGTCTCGACCTCGTCCTGTGTACGCCTGAAATTATCAATACTGAAGGCGTAGACAGTAACATACTCGATACCCAGCTCATAGCAGTCCCTCAAAGTGTGCATGAGACTACTGTATCCAAATTCATGGCCCTTAAGATTCATCATTTTCCTGTTCGCTGCGTATCTGCGGTTGCCATCCATTATGATCGCAACATGCTGCGGAATAGGCCCCGCAGAAACAATCCATATTAAAAAGCGTCTGAACAGCTCGTATATTGAATTGGCAAGGAATGCAGTAGTCTCCTGAAAATAAGATTGAGAAGCTGCCATTGTTCCCCTGATCTGCATACGTTACCAAGCCTGATAGACAAATATAAATGTATGGGCGCCGCCTCACCTAACAAATAAACATATGCTTTGTTTAACACTTTAATATCTCACCGACTCTAACACGTCCGGATCTTCTCCTTGAGATTCACAATAATTCATTGACCACTGTTGATTCACTTCAAACATCAATACTTTACATAAATTTGCGTTCGCCTGACCGTCAAATTTAAACATCTGAGAATATTCTATTATTATATGACATTGTTCTCTGAAGTTGTGGAAGAAATTAATGTAGCCAGTTACTCTTTGTGTAAAACATAAATTTTGTGAGTACAAAAATTTATTAAAATAATTTCGAATTGAGCAATTGTGAGAGGACGAACAGTCTCCGAGGCTTCTCATGCCTACTAAATAAATTTTCAATGATGTACTTTCTACTATTCGAAGTGCCCTTTATATTAATTTAAAACCAGATTAACTAGCAATCGCATGTGTACAATGCAATGTGAACGCCGAACGATATATGTTATTTGATTTAGAGGGATAGTTATTACTTGTGTAGTTGATGTTGATAATGGTTGTGATTGAATTTGTTAAGTGTAGGAATATAGATGAACCACTTCATTTAAAGGTTCCATCTCTACATTTCAAACTTGTTACAAATTCGTACATATACATTTGCAATTCTCATATCATGAGTGGTAGTGCTTTTCTGTCAATTTTATTTGTACTAAACATGTTACATTTAGACTTTCGTACATGTGCAGATTTTTATCATGAGTGGTAGCCTTTTGTGGCCATTTTTTTTGCACTAAACATGAATACATTTGATATTTTTTTGGATGGTTAATTACTTTTATAGTTGATGTGGTTTGTAATCATTTCGGGGAAATTATGCTAGTGTTGCATCAATTGTTTGGTTGGTCTTTTGTTGAAAAAACCTTTTTTGTATAGTCGATAACAGGTGGGATTGATAGTGGTAGTGTAGGAATATAGATGAAACATTACATTGATTTGTTCTATGTGTACATTTAAATTTGTTACAAATTCGTACATGTATAGTTGCAAATCTTATATCACTACATTTGATCTAAACATGTATACATGAAGACCTTTGTACATTTACAGATTTTATATCATGAATGGTAGCCTTTTGTGGGCAATTTTATTTACACTAAACATGAATACATTTTATACCCCTTGAATGACACTGCCACTTTGGATATAAGAAGTTTTGAATAGAGTAGTAGTGGAGGTGCTATCAAAGTAGAGGGTAGTATTTACGACAGGATGAGTGATAGTAGTCTTGAATCCTCCTTTCTTCTTGCTCCAAGTGTTTTTACGTGCGCCATTTTTGAGTATCTTTTGAATGAAAAAGGAGGTGAAATCCAAAAATTTGCAAGTGAGGGAACTCTGGAGAAAGGTGTGAATGTCAGACCTTGGCTTTCAGTGGTCCCAATGTCAATAGTTGCTCTATGCAAAGTAAGACCCTGAGACTTATGGATAGTTAATCCCCAGGCCATTTTAATCAGAAATTGTCTTTGATTCCCTCTCAAAATAGGGGGTATGGGAATATGTAACGGGTTGGAGGGATCCCAACATGGGTCGTTGTATTAATAAAATTTGACAACAACAAATAAAGGTAATGTTGGTGGTGGCATTGATGCGTCGTAGACATTGTCGTTGATTTTTCCTGTAGAACCATTTATGAGGCCTATGTCAACCCAAAAATTTGCAATGTGGAGGCCTGCCTGGATTGTGGATGCAGAGATGTTGAATGTTGAAACACTGGTAGGGGAGAGTAGAAGGAGATGTGAGGGAGATGTGGTTGATGTTGTTGTGAATGAATTCTGTATTTTATTTATCAGAAATTATTTTCATGTGCCAGTTGTTCCTTGAATTATCAATCTTAGTGGTGGTAGAAGGGATTTGTTTGTTGAATGGTGTAGTATGGTATCAAGAGCTAGTTGTTGTTCTGAAGACAAAGGTAGTGTGGAAGATGGTGGTGTGGCCTATATGTTGGTGTTAATTATGTTTGACTTTTCTCTCTCGATGAATGATGAACCAGTTATTTGCAAATCAGGTGGAACATCAGGTATGTTCCAATTATTGTGTATGTTGAAATCTTGTTTCCCCAACATTTCAAGACTATCAAGACTCGTGTTGTTTCCCGGAAGAAGTTGTGCAAAGACCTTCCATTCATGCAACAACTCATTACTCCAAAATTCACTATAAAGCATATCTTCATCCCTGTCTGTCATTTCTCGAAAGCGCTCTTGCCATGCTTGAGTGTCTATGGTAGATAATGCCACTGTTTGCACCTTGGTCATTATTGGTATTTTGATTATATCGAGAACCATCGTGCAACCATACACTCTTATCTTTTCCACACTCTTCAAATTCCAGTAACTCTCTGACAGCATCTGCAAAGCCTCACATTCCATGATTGTCAATGTTTTAAGAGAAGGCATAGCTCCTTCCTCCACTACTAGCAACTCCTCTAGTTTATCCAGCTAAAACATTGAAAATACCTCCAGCTTAGGAAATGCTCCACTCTCGCCAAAATCCTCTGGTAACTTCTCTATATTGGGGCAAGCAAGGATATCTAGGTGCTTAAGACTCACAAGTTTGTGCAAGGCAGGCAGTTGTTTCAACGCGTCACATTTGCACAAATTAATGTAGCTCAGATGTTGAAATCCACAAAATGAATCATCTATTGAAAGTAATTGAGGGCATACTAAGCGGATTTTCCTTACATTTGACATGGTAATCATGTCATGAGACTGGCTTTCCATCTGTGTGAGTTTCAAGGTCAAAGACTCCATTTCCTTCATGCTTTCTAACATTCCTTATCAAATTTTTTCGCCATTGTTTTCAAGCTCCAACCTTTTGAGTTGTTTTAAGGTGCCCAAATCATTTATTGAGAGTAGTCGTCCTCTGCACTTATTCCTTCCCGTCTCTACACCAAAACCATTCGGACAACCATTGACACTCAGGTATTCCAGAGACGAAAGTTGTGAAATCCCATAAGGTATGGACTGCAGATGCTCACAATTATTGATGTCCAAAATTTTTAGGGAAGTCAACTTAGAAATGTTGGATGGGAGTTCTGTAATATGGGAGCTATTAAGATCAAGTATTTGAAGGTTTGTAAGAGCAAGGATAGAGTTGGGGAGTCTCTTGATGGTGATAGAGCCTAACCTTAAGCAAACTAAATGCTTCAAACATCGTATGCTTTTTGGCAACAACAGACATGATGAAAGTCATGGACAAATCCAGAACCCTCAGAGAGATCATACTCCCAATCACCTGTTGGGGAATTTTTGTCAAATCAAGATTGTTACGCATTAACCAGGAGCGGTTATGAGAAGATTCAAAAGTATTTGGAACATTAGTTAAATTGTTACCCATCAATGAAATTCTGAAGTGTGCCGAACAATCATCAGCTGGAAACTCTTGCAAATTTGTCCCTACACGAAAGAAGCATTTCTCTTCCTTCTCAGCAATTTGTTGCACTAAATTGTGCAACATATCATGCACCCTGAAAAATACTACCTTTCTGTCAGAATCCTTCAGGAGCGGCTCAATAAGGCAAGGATCGGCTAACAAATTGACGAATCGTTGTCCTATTTGGAGAGGAACCTGTCCAATCACAAACCCTTATCCAATCCATAACTGACTTACATATCTAGTAAAGATAACTTCATCTTCTGAGAAGGCAGAGAGGTAGAGAAAGCACAACTGCAAAGCAACGTCAAAATCGGCCAAAGCGTCATAGCTCAATCTTAACCTAACAAAGAGCTTGTCTATAACATCACCATATATCTCTGCATTCTGCAACCTCTTCAAAGAAAATTTCCATTCATTTAAGTCAGTGATGCCTGCCATCACCTGCCCTATCACTTTGAGAGCCAAGGGAAGTCCGCCGCACTCGTTGAACACAAGCCTTGTTGTTTCTTCATCAATGCTCGTCGGTAAAATTCCATCACTGTGTCGAAAGGCATGCAAATAGAACAACTGCCAGTTGTCTTCTTCCCTCAACCTTGCACTTGGATGATGGATGGAGCTAGAACTCTCACCTATAACAATGCACTACTACTTTTGGAAGTGGCAATGATGATGTTGGATTTGTGGTGCAAAGAGATGAGAGGCACACATAACTCGGCTAACAAGGAATTTTCACTTGTTACCCAAACATCATCAAGAATCAGGAATTTGCATACTTTATTTACACTACAACTCTTGATGAAGATGAGGAATCAGGCATGTCCCTTTAAATAACACTTCATCATATGGGTATGCTCAATCTATTTGTATTCATCTATGATTACAACTTGTACATCTAAAACCTTCAAAGTAATTGTACGCAACCTTTTTTGTAATTTTTTAAAGCTCTCCTTTTGTGGCTCAAACTCTATTCACAAATATAATGTAAGTACGATGCGACGAGGATTTGCTTTGATTTTTGGCTGGGTAAATCTTGGGTGTGGATGTTTATGTTTTTGGAAAAATATGGGTGTGGATGTTTTTTCTTGGAAAATCTTGGGTGAGGTAAATAATATTGTGGGTATGCTTCAATTTTTCGGTGGATGTTTGTTTTTGGCAGTGGTAAATCTAGTGAGGTTAACAATAGTGCTGGTATGCTTCAATTTTTTGGTGGATGTTTTTTTTTGTTTGGTAAATCTTGGGTGAGGTTAACAACGAGTTATTAGTCAAAGGAATTTGAACTTGGATCACCCTCTTAAAAGAGTCCCTTGTTACCATTACACCATAACCCCTGTATATGGTGGATGTTTTTTGAACCCTTTTTCTAAAGAATATTACCAAAGCACCTTGCATATTTTTGAATAGAGTGTGCCCGCTTGTATCACAGGCTGGGATATTCTTGGACCACATCATTAAGATTTGTGAACACTGCCACACTTGAATATACCTATGTTATTATATGAAAAATTGTGCCTCATCTTTTTTGGTGATATGGGTCGTCTTATTGCGGTGGAGGGACTTGAACCTGTGTCTCAAACCCACAATTTTCTTCTATGTGGTGGGTGGATGTCTTTTAAGACTCTTTTTCTTTGAAGAATAATATTGAATGCAATCTAATGTACCCAGGATATTTAGTGCTAAGCTTATTTACAGGCACTCAGAGTGTCTTCTTGTTTAGCTTGATTAGGCACATTGTTTTATGCTCCATCTTGCCATATACTGCTTGTGGGGAACACATCACCAAATCAGCTCCCAAACTACAAACTGAAATATGAGTCTATTTATTTGAGATAGTCAGATAGCCATCCACATTCAAAGCTTAAACAATAATTTTTTATGTTAAGTTCCTTCTTCACCTATAAACCAACATGAAACAGTTTAGGCTGTAATTGTCTATGCTATTGGAAAGTAAATATGTACATATAATTTAGAAATGGCGACTATAAAGTAATTCATCCTCCAAGTTTTCAACTTGATGATCTTTGAGCATGATTGAGAAAATGAACAAACTTAACTTCTTATTTGGTTAGAATAAGATTTCAACTCAAGCCAGCTAGATGATGGCTCTACATGTTCGAGCAACCATTTAATAAATCCCCAAATTGCCAAGTGTCTCGTATGAGTCATATCCCATGTAATCTTTCACAAAAGACTAAAAGACTACTTGAAGTATTGCCTCCAAATTTATAATTTTTTCAAGTTGTTAAGAACCAATACTTTTACATGTAGTCCTCACTATGTGCATATGGACAGATAGGAGATCAAGAGTCTTGCCTGGGCTAGAGAGGGAAGGGTGTTTAGGGAGGTAATGAGTCCATCCAACATTGGCCTTCATGGTAATAAATTCCCCATGCATTTCATCATCAAAGATCACCCCAAGGAAGAAACTAAAAGTAAAATGTGTCTTCTCGAGCAATAGCTTTATCAATGACTATGCTGATCTACTCGCTTCCATCTGGAACTCTCACCTAATTGGATTGTTCCTCAATCATTTGCTTCCAAATAATTATGTGGCACACATCTTATGCATATTGCATAAGGATAACTTAACAACAAAAATTCACCCATGAAGAAAGTTAAACCTCTAGTCTCAAATTTTTTTGTAGGCAGTCAGGGAGCACCTTTTGCAACAAGATAGCTTTATAGCCTTGGAAACATCCTTTCAGGGCCTTACAGGATGATAAAATTTTAATATTTTTTCTTTTTATATAGGAGTGATAACAATTCAAAATAATAGAATTTAATTTGCAATATTAAGCTTTTGCATAGAAATAGTTGTTAGGAAATAAGGGATAAAATATGTGGAATAATCCCTCAAAGAATCACAACAATACAAACTAATATGCAGAAAATTATTACAGACCTCAAATAAAAGTGCAGAATAAAATAACACAACACAAAGAGAGTATTTAACGTGGTTCACCCAATTTGGGCTACGTCCACCAAGAATCACTTGCTCAGATTTTTTACAAGCCACCACTCTCTCAATACAATACCCAAATCTATTTGGAGCTATGCTTAACAAACTCTATAGAATTCACACCCAAATTCAAAGCACATCTGCAATGTTTTTTTCATACATCTATCATATGCATAAAACCATATAAATAGATAACTGCTTAAGTAGTTTTACAAAACTGTGGGTATCAAAACCATGGGCAAAAACCATACCATAAACCTATGGGTCAAAAATTCCACCCATATGAGAAAATCACGTTTCCCGATATATCGGACACGTTTTAAGTCCCAAAAAAAAATTTGGGGGCTGTGCCCCCGGACCCCTGCTCGGGGCCCGGCCCGGCCCCAAACCCCAATGAGGATACTTGAAAAGTGTACAGTACTCTTAGTGTACAGTCTTCAACTCTTTCGTGACACATGAAAATAGGCTCCACAACCTAACAATAGTGAATAATGGCTTTCTTTGTTTTCTTGCAGGTATTATAGGCCGAAAGACCTCCAACATGAACTGCCTTCTAAAGCTTTAAAGAACGAAATTTATTGTATCCTTTTCAGCTGCATTAGTTTTGAGTTTTAAGCTGCTAAATATTTTTCATTAGGGTTTCATTTTGTTGTACGAGATAATGACTTAAAGGTTTGTCGATGAGTTTCTTCTTCACTTGAGCTCAAAGATACGAACTATTTTGACTGCCAGTTTGTTGAATCCGTTGCAGATATTTGTAAAGTCTTCGTTAAATCTGAGTATTTAAAGTTGAATGAGGCGCAGAGAATAATTACTTTATAATATTTGATTATTTGTAGGTTTCTTGGATTAATGAAATTTCTTTTTGCTGAGATTGACCTTGAAACGATGAAATTATGCCAGATCTGTGTTTGAAGAGGATATATTTTTCAACATTCGTTTGACGTTGTTCAATGCGATTAATTTTACAGGTTTTTAGTTGTTTTTTTGCTTCACAAGCCCTAGAATCGCTTTCTTTGTCACACACTAGGGTTCACCTTGTATGCATTCTTCACCAAGGCAATTTGCATAGGCAAAGAGTGACGCTGTCACAATTATTAGGGAAAAGGTTTTGAACAACAAGTACAAGGAGTGGTGCAACTGTTGCGAGAGCCCATATGCCCAGTAGCTACAACAATCTGCAACTATGCTCGTAGACTGGTTTAGATGAAAAAAGAGTTCAAACAATTACAAAATTACATGTTTCAACATACATGTTCAATTTTTCATTTTTATTGTTGCCCGTTTCTTTATGTTAACCAACAATAACACATCTTTAATGTCTTCATCTGCACACAAATACCGAAAAATTTAAAATGCCGAGAAAGGACAATGCAAATTATAGCTATTTCCATCCAAAGCTTTGTACATTATATCACTTTTTTGCATTTTGAATAGTTTAAAGGGTTTGACCTCATGTTTGCACTTTTTAAATGAAGTGACTCATCTATATTTCTACACATACAAAATCAATCACCCATAGTTTAAACAAACACAACTACAAAAGTAAAAACTATCCCTATAACACATAACATATACCGTTTTTTGTTTGCAAAATGCCTCAAAGAAATGTGGTCTCATGGAATGTTATGATTGTAAGATATGCACAAAATAGCTCTAACAATGATGCACTCAAACTCATTGATCTAATAAAGAAAATTGGAATGTACCGTAACCATTTCAGATTTTTTATATATAATTGCATATTCTGTCTCATTTTAGTTTCATGGAGAGATAATATGTTAAAGCACTTAGTCATTCTTTCAATCTACTTTGACAATAACACTTCACATCCACTACATTCTTGAGAGTGAGTATTAGCAAACTTAAATGTCTCACTTGAATTTGTATTCAAATACTACACAACTAAGTGTTATCTAACATCCCTTCTAATGTATTTCACAACATTTTTCTAGCTTTAATAGAAAATCAGTATTGTCAATCACACCCCTTATCAACATCAACTACAAAAGTAATCGTTGTATTTCTAAATTTAATAACATATACCATTCGACATTCACATTGCATTATACACATGCGATTGCTAGTATTATTGGTTACCATAAAATAAAAGTTGGACAACTTATATTTATATTAATATAATGGGCAATTCCAATAGTAAAATACACATACTATCATTTCGAAGATAAAATATATGACAACTACATATCGATCTTCATTTAAATACCAACTTTCTTCCTTAAATATATTGTAGCAAACTATATATTTAAACGTTACCACACTCACACTGTAGGGTGGGAGGCAGGACGCCGTCCTACCTACACACACAATGAGTATGTACCCAAAGATGTTTATAAGTGTTTACATTACACAAACAATATCTTGTCTGGAGGATAAGGTTGGACTCAGATCTCCTTCAAACACATCAGATAAACTCAATCCACAACTACCAAAATCCTTTTCCTGCAACTCGTCATACACACATGGCGTAGAGTTACACTCATAATCTGTGAAACGCCACATCCCACACCCCAAAATCTCTGGAAAGAATGGCTCAGAAAAATCAAAATGAGGAGGAAAATATATCACAGATGGGCTCGGTGGGATGCCCAACTCATTACTTGATGCACTCACCAAGTAATTCAAGTCATCCGTACACTCCTCGACGTCGCAGGATCGAATCTCACCATCCGTTGATACTGCGTCTTCCTGAGAGCCTGAGTAACAGCAGCTAATCTCTTCCTCCAAAATTTTCATGACACTAGAGACAACCTCCTCGTCAGCCACATTTGGGTCCTCCTCTTCATCTTCCAACATATGGATGAGCCCACAAAAACGCTTACAAACGGAAGAATCATCTTCTTCCTCCTCAACGTCTCTGCTATGTTTTCTCTCACCCATTTCAACTCCAGTCTCCAACTCAAGATTTGGGGAAACAAAGAGATTTGAGCGTATTCATCTTAAAAAACACTACAAGGATTAAAAAACCGTTAAAAATAGTAGGAAAATGTGAAAACGTCCAGACGGCCGTCAAACCGTCAAATTTAACACCATCGCAGAAACGTCCACAAAAACCTTTCCCATAGGGGGAACGCCTTCGGTGTAATAATTAGCATTAAATTATTTTAAAAATAGACAATATTACACTAATTTTAAAAAGTCGTTATACTATTATTTTTAAATAAAATAAAATATATGTAGAGTGTAATATAAATAAAAGGTAACACTATTGTATATGTTTTAGAAGAAGTCCTTTGGAATATTAAGGTGGAATTATCTAGAAAATATGCACTCCAATTTTAAAAACACTTAAATGTGTACACAATTCTATACATAAAAGACAATTTTAATTTTTTTAATAAATATAATAAGAGACAAAAGAGAGCATAGTTATAAAATAAGTCAATTATTTTAAGCAATAAATTCTAAAAAAGTGAATTATTTCTTTTAAAAAGTAGAAATGACAACCACAATAAATATGATGATATTATGGTGCCTCAATTTACGAAGGTGGGAATAAGGGGTAAAAAAAATTAGCCAATCACAAACTAGATAAATACATTTTAAAGATTTTTTTTTGGTATAAAATGAGCATGTCCAAATTTTAAAACATTTGAAATTCAATGTAGGAAAATAATAAACATTTCTTATTGGTTGAAAACATTTTTAATAATAACTTGCTAAAAGTGGAGTTAAAGGGACTAATAAAGAGAGTTGCATAGTAATGGATGATCGGAAATGATGCATTTTTTCACTATTGCCCTTCAAAAATGTGTACAACAATAATTATACTATAATATTGATTAAAAATATTAAGAAATTGCACCTTTCAATTATATATATATTATTAAAGAAGACATTTTTATTAATAATAGTACATGTTTTTTTTAATAGATAAACATTTTTGACCAGAATTATGAACTAGAGTACATTTAGCCAAGATATAGCATTTAAGCTCAACGAACCAGATCCACCACACACAAACACATGTCTAGCGCAAGTAATCTCGAACCAAAATCCACCTCTGATTTGAACCTGGGTGGAGCCGGATACAACCATCCATCTTAACCACTCCACCTAGACCCCATTGGCAATAATAGTACACGTTAATTATACAAAAAAAAAGTAGAAAAAATTAGATCTCATTAGAAGTGAATACGGAAAACAAAAAAACATTTTACCACTCTTCAAGCGTGTTTTACCACACTTCAAGCTTTCCAAAATTCTATCGTACACAACTTTGTGACACCTTGTATTGCAAAATAAAGCCCCTCTATACTCTCTAACATTTTTATCAAATACATTCGTTCAATATTAAATAAACTGATGATAAATAACCTCTTTTAGGAGTGAAATTTAACAACCCTTTAAATATTTTTATGACTTTAATTGTATAATACTTGCAAATATTTGCGATAACTATCACATATAGCTTTTATATTTTAAATTTAACTGTCATTATATATGTATGTATGTATGTATGTATGTATGTATGTACGTACGTATGTATGTATTTTTCAAAGGTACTATTAAAAAATTACTGTCACCCAAAAATTATTTGATAAACATAGGTCTCCACCAAATTTAACCCCTGACCCCTATTAATATTTTAGGTTGTGCTTTGATTTTCCAAATTTTTTGCCTAAACAAAAGGGACTCCATATAGACTTAGACTATATGTTTTCTCATGTGTGCAACCCATCATAATGACCCGCACCTGGAACCATAATTCATAACAGATTTAAGTAAATAATGACAACCATATTTCAAATCTACAAGTTTGAATAAAATATAACAAATTTGCGTAAAAACATGCAATATGTGTAACCAGCTGACAAAATCAACACAGATCGTGTGAGCGAAGGAATAGAAATGAAGGTTGCATAATTGGATTGGTCAGTGACAAACTGGCAGTCTCACAAATCAATTAGTTCAAGCTCATAAATCATCAGGAATCTCTTTGAAACTTTAATTGTACTTTCCTGCCTACTTATTTTCAACATGAGTTGAACCAATTAACCACTTAATCACACAATAAAAATTAATTTAAAAAATCTATTAGAATTTTAATTATAATTGAATTATGGACGCAAAGACACAAGGTGTAATAATGATCCATATGAGAAAAATGTAACTCATCTCTAGTCAAGATTATCTGACCAATTCCAAGATGATTCCACTTTATAGGTGTTTGCTAGACTTAGATCCATCGATGGCCTGCTGATTGACAAGATCTGGTTGAAGTTATTGTTATCTATCTTAACATGAGAAGCTAAATTACTTCCTGGGATGTTTTTGGATTAAGTACTTTTTGACTAAGATTTTTAAAGGCTTTATTGTTTAATTGTTTTGTTTGTTTTTTAAAGGGACCCCTACATGTTTCTCCATGCCATCAGGAAAAGGAAAGGGCTCAACACTGAAGAAAAAATGTAGGCGAGTAAGGACTTCTTCTTCTATTCCTAGATTCATACTACTTATGAGAAGTATGGGCTTATCACTAAAGATTGTGAAGGATGAAAGGTGTAATGATTTTATAGTTTTTTTGTATTTTTAGATTGATTTAATTTTCTTTGTATATCAATATTGTGTTTGTTGGGAAGGAACATTCTTCCCCCAAGTCTCGGCCTCATGTGACTAGTAGGATGTAAGGGTTCAACACTATAGATTGAGATGAGTGGTTAAAAAGGATCGAGTCAAGAAGTTTGAGCTTTCTATTAAAAAGAGAGCTTATTTGAAAGGAGGAGTTGCCATCACTAAGTTTTGAGACAAAACCGTAGGTGAAAAGATCTAAAATGGTAGAAACCATAACAAGGATGAGACACACAATACCCAATAGGAACAAGGTTAACATGTTTCATGATAGGTGAAGAATGTGATATGATTAAGATACCTACCAATAGATGGAATGCTTAATATTATTTGTACTCACTTCTCTACTTCTGATTTGCAAACAGTTCTTAAAGGAACGATTTAATGTGGAGGTTTATTTTATTTTTATGCTTTTTAAGTTTTATAAATATTGACGGATGAGGATTTGAAATGGACTCATCGGGAAATATTTCCATGTTTATTAAATTTGAATGGTCTTGATTTACAAGACTTGGGTAGACAAGATCCAAGTAAAAGAAGATAATCCAAAGATTCAATGGGTTCTGAAGTCCAAGACTTGGGCGGATGGGTTCTAAGTTAAAGGATGTGCGATTAGATAATTATTCAATGGGATCGAAAGACCTATGCAATGTTAGACGAGGATTGTCGATACATGGAATATGTTGAGATTCATATTTAATCATGAGTGGAATGATGCGAGGAAAGAAGGATTGATCACTAGATATACATCTAATGATATTTATAGGTGATAAAGAGGATATATTCAATGTTCCTCCTTCTAGGTTGTGAATGAGTTGATTGGACGAAATATTTACAATTAACATGTGAATATGTTGTATATGGATATTTCTAGGTATACACACCTTATAAAGTGTGCCCATGTAGTTGTCTTGACAAGTAGGAATCATAATTGATGATATGCCTACAAGATTGATCATATGAGGTATAATGGACATGGAAGGCAACATTTTTGCAAGTGTCAAAGCTTGTTGTGGTTGAGTTCTAACAACAAGACTAGTGATGTTAGGCATATGAGCCAATAGTGGAAGAATAGAGTCAAGCTCAAAATTGCTTTATGATGGACCCTCTTCTATAGTGTCTGTAATTATATCAAGGTTTGAAAGGGAGTCTTGAATATCTGGTGTACTAGAGCCCTAAAATTCCTTTCCAAAATAAGTAGAGGCATCGAGGTTTATATCAAAGCCTTACATGTGGTCTGATAAGGGAATAACATCCTAAGTCCTAAGAAAATCTTGGATTGTATCCTCATTATGAAAGAGGTCCACTGAGTGGGGATATGGTTAATCCTAATGTATGAGGGGTGGATAGATGATGTCAAGGCTTAGAAAGGAGTCTTGAACAAAGTTCTTGTAAAAACCAGGAGCAATGTCTATTTGGACTAAAGAAATAAAATCTGGAGAAGAGATGGAATGGTTTTGAGGGAGAGATACTTGACCACCATCATGATCTCGTTGATTATTAGTATGTATAGAACTGGGTACAATAACCAACTCTTCATTTGAAGTTGTGTAAGTTGGCATGTTATTGGTCGTGAGAGCTTCATTGTTGAGCTCTATGGATATGGATCCATCGTCAGTTAAAGCTTGAACATAATGACAAAGAGGTGCACAATTATCAATAGAATGGCCTTCTATGTGGTGGTATTCACAATATTTTGATGCATTATACCACGTAGGCTTGGGTTCCTCATTAGAAAAGGGTCTCGTAGTTGGATATTGGATCATTTTAGCCTTTACTAATTATTAAAAGGCATTTAATAGACTTTCTCTGAGGGGTGTAAATTGAAGTTCAATTACACATGAATTAGTCTCGACAATACATGATATGATGGATTTATAATCAATGTTTCTCATGGATGCACCTTGTTTGTGAGATTTTCCCTATGTACCATTATTAGGAAATGGATTAGAAAACACCTTTAGATTATCATTGGGTGTTTTGGTATATGGTAGGTCTTTAGCCACTATGTCTCCATTGTCAATAAGGTCTTGGATGTAGTTACAAAGTTGTTTGCATCTATCTGTTTAATGATTGTCAATGTGATGAAAATCACAATATGTGTTTGGTCTATACCAATCTGGCTTAGGTTCTCCTTTAGGGAAGGGTTGTGTAATAGGATAAGTGATCATATTGACACTTGTCAATTGTTTCAAGACACTTGAAAGAGATTCTCCCAAAGACGTATATTGTCTTTGTTTGTAGTCACGAGGAGGAGGAAAATTTTCTCTTTTTAGAATGGTGACAAATGGTTTGGACTTAGTCTGTTGTGATTGATTGTTTTGTAAGTTGTGCATGTTGTGATTATCCATGACATCATCATTGACAATGTTACAGTTGTGGTTAGTGTACCTAGGCTTATTGTGAGAAGTGATAGGATTATTGTTATGGTGATTGTTATGATTGTGCACATTGTCTTTATAATGAGGATTGATCAAGCCTTTAGATATGAAGGATTTTTTAATTTGAGTTCCCTTTTTGATAACTTCGTTAAAACTATTGAGGTATTGCATCTACATGTGAAAGAAAACCTCATCATTAAGATTTGGTATGAAGATGCTAACCATTTGTTTCTCAAGGATTGAACATGGGAATTGACTTGTGATTCCTTTCCATTGTTGTAAGAATTGTGGAAATCTCTCATTTTATCATTTTTCATTACACAGATCCATCATTATGACTACAAAATCAAGATTGAAAGAGAAGTGTTTGACGAAATTCTCTAATAGGCCCGCAAAGGTAGAGATAGATCCCTTTGGATGGTGTAAGAACCAATCCAAAGCTTTTCCTCCTAGACTCTTAGGAAAGAGGTGCAAGAGAAAGATATCATTATAAGCCACCTCTTGGCATGCCAAAAATATTATTTGACGTGCCCTCTAGGATTGGTTTTGCCCTTGTATTTTTCAAATTTGGGCATCTCAGAAGAGTATGGGAAGGGTGCGTGTAAGATTTCCATGTCAAAAGGGTATGGACACAAGTCATCAAATTTAAATTGTTTGCATTGTTTTTGCATGCCCAAAATGGTGTCCTTCATCATTTGTCACTCATGAGAAAATGGTGAATTGATTTGTGGGATGAAGGGAGTATCGTTCTAATGATTTTTGTTCTCATTATAAGTCTTAGAATGGGTTTGGTAGGTATCATCACTTTTCTTCGTTTATTTGGTACCTTTGGTATCGTTGTTAATGATTGTAGAGGATAGGATAGCCAATTTATTTTTCCATTGCATTGATTTGATCAAGCAAGGATTGGTTGGGATTAAAGGACAAATATTTGGATTTTCCTTTATTAGCGGAATTGAAATTTACTTGTTCCTATGTTGTCATGTTTGTTTGAGTCAAGTGGTGGACATGTACGTACCCAAAATTGTAGCATACTGCACCGCCAGAAAGAGGTTACACATACCCCAATGATGATACAGGTCTCCTTGCAAGGTGTTTGGGATCCAGAAAATCTCACCAAGTATATGTTTATATCCCGTATGCCTCATCCGGCCTCCACGTCCTTTGTTTTGCCCTTTGCCCCCTTTTTCCTTGTATTTTGGTCTTAAGCAATGAGACCGCCGCCCGGCTTGGGCAGCGGTCCTGTGACATGTCATCACCAATCTGGCACTATGATAATTCTTCACTGAGAACTCCTCATGCTATGATTATTAACTAATGCACAGCTTTTAGTTTGATGGATGTAATCTGGAAACACAACAACAAACATAACACAAGAATACCATAGACTATGATACAAAGTAATGATGAAAAATCTGAAAATATAGGTGTAAATTATAATATCAACATGAAATTGTTACAATCTCACCCATGAGGTACTTCAAGTGTTACTGACTTCACTTGCCTTCCAACAATAACTATGGGAGAAACTTCACAATTACACCTCTTAATGGCTTCTTTAACACACCTTCAAAACGATGGCTTCTTTTACACACTTACTCATACAATATTTCTCACTACTTCCTTCTATTCTAAATGAGGGGGTGGCCTCTTTATTTATAGAACTTCTACGCTTATCCATCTTATCTCTAAGATAGGATAAGAAATTGACTCTGACGAATCATATTCCATACCTTAACTCTTATCTGTACATGTAAGCTTATCTTTTAAGATAAGATAAACCTTATCATTTCACATGGGTTCCACATTTTTAAACTTTTTACAAATAAAATACACAAAATATTTATGACCTCACTCCTTGTCCTTATTACCAATATAATATTTCTAATTCCTAATCATGTAGACCCTACTTCTCTACTTACCCCAACTTTGTCATTTTAACATTACCGGACCACTTACGACAAATATTTATTTTTTACCACAACATTCCTATTGTACTTTTGACTATTACCGTACTATACATTATTGGTGGTGTCGTACTGGTAGCGCCGTTATCTTCTATAGGATGCTATTGCTAATTATACTTAACAACATCCTATTCCTAATACATACATTAATGAAATAGAAATTACGGAGGAAAATTTTAGTGTCGACATCTTCCCCCTTCCTAGCTTCTACTCTGTCCTTGGAGTAGACTATTCTGGTGCTTGTAAAATCTTCAAATTGTCGTGGTTGACCCATTTCATAATGGGAGTGCCATCCAATTCCTCTAGTCGGTATGTACCATTTTCATGCACAGCTGCTATTTTGTAAGGCCCCATCAATTTTGGAAGAAATTTTCTCTGTCTTCTTTTTTTGTATCTGGAATCATATACTAGAACCAAGTCATTCACATGAAATGGAGAACAACAGATCTTTTGATCAAAGTATTCCTTCTGCTTCATTTTCTTCTTATTGCTTGTATCCTTCGCTATTTCCCTCATTTCCTCTAGCAAATGAAGATGTACCAACCTTTCTTTTACTGAATCACTTTCATCCATCATTTCATTTTTCATAACTCTCACAGTGGGAATATCAAACGCAATAGGAAGAATTGGATCAATGCCATAAGCCAACTGAAATAGGGAGTATCCTGTTATTGACTTTGATGTTGCCCTATATGCCCACAATGTTGCATGAATCCTTTTATCCCACTTATGTACCTACAAGGCTGCATCTTTTGCTAGAATTTGACACAACACAAAATTTGTTCGTTCCACCTGTCCATTTTTGCTTGGCTTGTATGTTGTTGCCTTCCTGTGCTTAATAGAAAATTTGTTGACTAGGGCTTCTACCACCTCATTAATGAAGTGGCTTCATTGATGGTTACAATTTCTAATGGGCAACCAAATCTAGTGACAATGCGTTCATATATGAACCTTGCCACTTCATCCATAGAAGTTGTTTTCAATGGCCTAGCTTCAACCCACTTAGTTAAATAATCTGTGGCAACTACAATATACTTATTTTGGCGTGGGGTAGTTGGAAGTGGACCTACAATGTCTAGTCCTCACTTTTCAAAGGGACCAAGTGGAAGAATAGGACATAATGAAACTGATGAAGTCTTACGGTTACCACGTGTTTGACAAATATCACATGTTTTACAATAATTATAACAATCTTTAAAAAGAGTGGGCCAGTGATAACCTACATCCAAGATCATTCTTGTTGTAAGTTGTCCAGAGAAGTGCCCTCCACATGTACCATTGTGGAATTCTTTTATCAGCTCCTTCCCTTGATCATGTCCAACTGCCCTCTTATACTGTCCATCAGGTCCTATTCGAAATAATACTCCATGTAGAATAGAATATGGATGACTGGCTTAAGTAATCTTCCTCGTAGTCTTTGCATTGACACCATTAGGAAACTTGAATTCATTTAGATAATTCCAAATATCTATGTATTCACTAGGGATTGTGTCAAGGGATAACAATGTTGCGTCTGGGAAATCATCATCATCACAAGATGAACCTAAACCATCATAGGCTCGAGAGAGTGCATCTACATTGACATGCTTCTTTCCTGGCCTATCTACAATATCAAATTCAAATTCTTGTAGCAAAATTATCCATCTTACTATCCTCCCTGATGGGTTAGGCTTATCGACAATATATTTTAGAGCCTGATGATCTATTATAACTATAAATTTCTACCCTAGCAAGTAATTTCTAAACTTCTTTACAGTAAAAATGATAGCTAGAGCCTCTTTTTCAGTTACAGTATAATTTACCTCAGCACTGCTCATTTGTTTGCTCCCAAAGTAAACTGGATGTTCATTCCCATTTTCATCCTTTTGGCTCAAAGTACTTCCTAGTGTTGCATCTGAGGCATCAGTGTACACAATGAATGGCTTTCTCTAATATGGATTCTTTAAAACAGGTGAAGACACCAGGGCTTCCTTCAATTGTCCAAAAGCTTCATGCGCCTTATTTTCTAGTTCATAAGTAACATCCTTCGTCAAGAACTGGGTTAGTGGCTGTGCAATCTTTGAGAAATTTCTTGATGAACCTTCTATACTAACCCACATGGCCTAAAAATGATCTAAACTTACTTCTATTCTTAAGAAATGGTAACTCTTTGATTTTTGAAACTTTATCAGGATCAGTACTAATACCATCTCTGGATACAACATGCCCTAATAAAACACCTTTAGAACATCCAAAGACACACTTTGTAGGGTTTAGTGAGGCTTGTGCTTCATCTAACCTTTGAAATGTTGTCTCCATCTGGTACAGGTGGTCCGTCTTGCTCCCATAGATGCAAAAATCATCCAGAAATACTCTGATGAAGTTTCCAATGTAGGGTTGGAACACCCTATTCATCAAACGCTAGAACGTTGCTGGAGCATTACACAACCCAAAATGCATTACTCTATAAGCAAACGTTCCCCAAGGAGTGGTGAACGTGGTCTTCAGCTGATCTTTCTCCACTATACAGACTTGGTTGTATCTGCTATATCCATCAGCAAAACTATAACACTCCTAGCCAGCTATTTTGTCCAAGATCTGATCTGAGAACCGAAGAGGGTAATGATCCTTCTTTGTTGCCTTATTGAGCTTCCTGTAATCAACACAAATGCGTAGCTTCCCATTCTTTTTATTGAGATCACACTGGGAGAAACCCATTCTAAATTCTCCATAGCAAATATGAATCCTACATTAAGCAACTTATCTATTTCTTCTTTTATAGTCTTGGAAAAATTAGGATTCATTCTATATGGCATTTGCTTTATAGGCTTAGCACCATCTACCAGCTCAATAGAATGTTCTACCCAACTTACTTGACAGAGTTCCTTGTAATCAAAAGTGAATATATGTATGTACCTTCGAAAGAGCTGGAGGTAGGATTCCTTCTCAGTCTCTATCATAGCATCACCAATCTTTATTTGTTGGAGACAATCATCAATTTCTTCTTCAGATAATTTTATGGGTTCATGAGTCGGTGTGACTATAAGGATATCCATGATCAAAACATCAACCTCACTTTCTTCATCTTCTGTGTCTACTTCACTGGTACTAGTGTAATCAGAGGATGTTCGATCATCAGTTTTATCACTTGAATCCACAGGTTCTGCCTTATGATGCCGAGGGATCATATTTATCTTCACCCTCTCTCTACCATGTCCAAGTGTCATGAAGCCTTCATTCTAGTAGTTTCTTGCATGAACTCTCCTTAGCCATGGCCTTCCCAACAACATTGGGTATGCAACAGTACCATTTTTCATCACCTGAAAGTCTACCACACATACAACACCCATAACAGATATTGCCACATTTGAAACTACACCTTCTGGTTTAGTTTTTCTCTTATTTAATGACCTTAACATAAGTGTTGAGGGGCGATCAATTTTTAAACCCAACATATTCATTACAGACTCAGTCATTACATTAACTGCAGCACCTCCATCAACCAAGACATCATGAATTGAAATACCATTACATAATACCTCATCTTGTGGAGCATAGGGATCTGCCTCTGCCTCCAAAACAGGGACCTCAACCTCCTTCCTTCGTCGAGCATTGAGTCCACTTCGCAGCTCCCGCCTCTTCTCAGAAGACATAGCTAAGAGTTGACCATATGTAATATTTGCAGGCCTTTTGGATAGATCTTCTAAGATGGAGTATGGTCCTTGTCCCTATGAAATCAGAAAATCCTGCATACCCAACTTTCTTCTCCTATGTTTCTTACTAGTTTCTCCTTTTATCTTCTTAGCATCATTTCCATCTTGATTATCTTTTTCTTTCTTTCTTTTTGTTACAAACACATATACTTCATTATTTATGTTTTTATCTACTACATCAAAAGAATTCACAGGTGTTTTTCCTTTATCATTATCTCTTGTACCAGATGTAGAAGATCTATCTGGACAATTATACTTATAATGATCCTTTTTATAACAACCATAACATACAACTTCAGAAATATTTCTTTTTGGACCTCTATCTCCTCCCTGAGAACTAAATTCTTTTCCTTGAAGAAGATTAATAGTTAACTGACCCATCTTCTTATGCAGATCTTCATACTCAGTAGATGTACTAGAAGACAGATTTCTGCTCATTGAGAGTGGTTGTGGATTCTAAATCAAAGGTGCTGGTGTAGGCTCTACTTTAGCAACAATTTCTTTGGGCTCCTCTTCCATGCTTTCTTCTTGCCTTCTTCCAATCTCATTTGCTTGTTCAATGGTAATTGAGTGGTCATACTTCACTCATTGTCTAATCTTTGGCTTCATCCCAAGAATGAAGTGCTTACAGAGGAGATTATTCACGCCATTCATCAACCCATCCGCTAATCCTTCCTTCTGGATTTGGGCATCGAGCTTCCTCCTTAGCTCTAGAACATGAGCATGATAATCCCTTATCCTCTCCTTCTCTTCTTGGGATAGCTTTGTGATATCAATCATGGGATCTGCATATTTCTGTTGTTCACCAAATTCTTCAAGAAAACTTTTAGTTAATAAATCCCATGAGTTTTTCACATTATCACCTAGTATTTCAAACCACCTAAGGGCTGAACTATCCAAAAAGGTAGGAAAAAATTCATTCCATTGTTCCCTTCTTATAAGGCCATTACAAATACAAGATCGTTTAAACTCTTGAATGAAAGAGGAAGCATCTTCATTAGATTGGGCTGAAAAAACTAGAATCTTTCCCATTTCCAAAAGTAACCACAGTGAAATACCAACCCACAAGTACAATCAACAAGACTTATGTGCACAAATAATTGGAATCACTATAATAGAAAATAGAAATGATCATGGTAAACTATGGTAAAAATTGACTTACTGCAGTAAAAAGTGACTTTACTGTGGTAAACACTATTCACAGTAAAAAGTGAAGTTAGTGCGATAAATACTATTCATGGTAAAAAGTGACTTTACTGCGGTAAATACTATTCACGGCAAAAAGTGACTTTACCATGGTAACTACTATGCACAGTGAAAACAAGGTTACCCTCCAAATACTTTTTGACTAAGTGAGAATATCTCTCTAGAAAATCTACCAACAAGGAATGGTCCCAGCAACGGAACCAAAATGTCATCACCAATCCAACACTATGATAATTCTTCACCGAGAACTCCTCGTGCTATGATTATTAACTAATGCACAACTTTTAGTTTGGTGGATGTAATCTGGAAACACAACAACAAACATAACACAAGAATACCATAGACTATGATACGAAGGAGTGATGAAAAATCTGAAAATATAGGTGTAAATTATAATATCAACATGAAATTGTTACAATCTCATCCATGAGGTACTTCAAGTGTTACTGACTTCACTTGCCTTCCAACAATAACTATGGGAGAAACTTCACAATTACACCTCTTAATGGCTTCTTTAACACACCTTCAAAATGATGGCTTCCTTTACACATTACTCATACAATATTTCTCACTACTTCCTTCTATGCTAAATGAGGGGGGTGGCCTCTTTATTTATAGAACTTCTAGGCTTATCCATCTTATCTCTAAGATAGGATAAGAAATTGACTCTGACGAATCATATTCCATACCTTAACTCTTATCTGTACATGTAAGCTTATCTTTTAAGATAAGATAAAACCTTATCATTTCACATGGGTTCCACATTTTTAGACTTTTTACAAATAAGATACAAAAAATATTTATGACCTCACTCCTTGTCCTTATTACCAATATAATATTTCTAATTCCTAATCATGTAGACCCTACTTCTCTACTTACCACAACTTTGAAATTTTAACATTACCGGACCACTTACGACAAATATTTACTTTTTACCACAACATTCTTATTGTACTTTTGACTATTACTGTACTATACATTATTGGTGGCGTCGTACTGGCAGTGCCGTTATCTTCTATCGGACGCTACTGCTAATTATACTTAACAACATCCTATTCCTAATACATACATTAATGAAATAGAAATTACGGAGGAAAATTTTAGTGTCGACAGACCGCCACCCAAGACAGGGTGGTGGTCTTGTAACCACCACCCTGCATAGGGTGGCGGTCCTGTGCGTGTTTTCCAGAATGTTCCGACGATCTTGTCAAACATAAAATTCAAATTTCTATCCGCATTCTTTAGCTACTTTGCTTTGCATTTATGTTTTGGCTGCCCTATGAATAGTGTTTTCTCTTTGTTTAATGGTAAAAGAGTTCCATTCCATGTTACCTTCTAGTGAATGCATTTGTTATAAATAGCTAGCTTGTTTTCAAACAAGGGGCCCCTCTCCTTCTCTGTTTAATCATTCAATCTTTTGAGTTTCTTTCTTAGAATTCCAATAGTTTCATGTTTTGCATCCATTGTTAGTCTTCCTTTGTTGTTTAGAGGTTGTTTGATCTTCTTGTTTCAATCTTGCTTTATTGTTGTTCATGCAAACTAGTTTAGAATAAGGTAGTTTCATTCTTAGATTGGACTCCATTTAGAGTTACAGGTTTTTTCTGGTCACAAAAGATAGTTTCTTGAACTCTCAACATATTTTTGTTGTATTCCCGCAATAAATCCCACTAGGAATTGCATAGTCAAGCTCTGTTCACTTGCTTTATCCCTCTCTTACTCACATTGTATTCGGTCTATATCCAAAGCTACCATTGGTCGAGTACTTTTTTCTGTTGATGCTATCATATACACGCTTTTCTGGATTCACAAGAACACGAAGAAAGGAGGAGATCACACTGAGGGGACAAAGTCACACACAACCAGATTATCACTGTTTTGTAAACTCCAGGTTTGAGTTGTCAAATTTCTAGTTATAACATATAAAATAGAGTAGTAAATTATTTCATTTCAGTCAAATCTCGCTCTCGATATCGCCAGGGAAGCTGTGGGGATTGATAGTTTATGATAAACTATGATTCATTCCTCACTTCTAAGGTAGGATCAAGAGTCTTACAATTTAAATTAATTAGTTGTTTAGATATTTAGGATAAATCACAACTACACAGGTAAATAGCTACACCAAGCTATTTTGCTTGTTTTGATTTTGTTACTAGATTAATTGTCTATTTTCTAAATATATTACAATAGATGATCTTTTAATTCCTTTAAAGTACTTTATCGAAAATACAAAGATAAAAGAATACATGCATAGTGTAGATACATCTTTCATAATTAGTTTACTAGTTTTAGTTAAAGTTGAATCGTTTTTGCATGACAATCACATGACCTAGGGAATTCAGGGAATATGTGTTTGAACCAATAGTGCCTCAACCAAATCTCCCGATAACACTAGATGATATAGATCAAGACCTTAGGATTCAGGTTTTTCGAATAATGATAGACCTACGAACAATTAACAAACAATTGAGAGAGTTAAATATTGAAGACGACAAGGCATACACATTTAGGTCAAATCACCCTACTTACAAATTGCCTTGATAGGATGCCTGCATGACTGTACAAGGACTCGAAAGAGAACAAGTGTTTGGTTGTGATCCTTTAGTTCCACATTCTAACATAGGAGACTTCCTCATTGGCATAGATACTAGCTTACGCATTCAAGTTTCTAGAACACCTGTAAGGTGTTTTGAGAAAATTACACAACTTCTAGTTCTAAACATAGAGGCTAAAAAGGTGTACGATTATTGGATAATCGGAAGGAGAAATTAACTCCTCATATGACCATAAGAGGTCCACCACAACCACAAACTTACGGTTGTGATCCACAGGTCCCACAACCTAATGGGCCTACCAATCAATCAGACATTAACGCTGGTTTGCACACACTAATATTCAGATCCTCACCACTTCCACCAGACATCATTACACAATTCTCCGTATTAAACATAGCAGCCTGTTGGTGAAAATTCTAAGTTTGCACACTTTTCCCTAATTTTCTATATCCATTTTTGTCAGAAAATTTTTTTATTTGTTAGAGTGGGTGATATGCAACTCATTTTTTCCAGTTGAATGCCTTCAAGATGCTCATGATGTGGTTATTTTGCCCTAAGTTGAAACAAAATCCAAGTTTCCCCCCATTTGTGCCCTAATTTTTTTCATTTATACGGGTTGTGTCATTTTTCCATTTACCAAATCGTGAAAAACTTGAAGTGGATCGAATCTAAGTAATTTGAGGTTAAAAACGTGTCCAAGAGGCGAGATGGAAGAAGGGGCTGAAGGAAAATTTTATGAATTTTTGCCTTTATGTTTGCAAGGTAAAAAATGAAAAATGGGCCCGCCTCTAATGAGAAGTGGACACATGTCCAAGAAGGTCAAACAGAGAAGTGGGAACTTTGAAAATTTTGTTGTTTTTGCTCTCAAAGTTACAAAGGAAAATTTTTTCCCAAAGGCTCGTGTCCAATTGGGGGAGGACATGTGTCCAAAAGGAGGTGGAGGTTCGAAGCTCGGGCAAAATATTGAAAATCTTACAAATTTTGGCAAAATTTCTCAAATTCAAAAATTGATCCGTAGCCCTGACAGGAAAAATTGGAAGTGTGCCCCCGTGTCCAATTAGGGAGCGACATGTGGCATATTGTAAAGGGAAAAAACGAGAGCGCATGGGACCTGCAAGAGGTTTTTGTGCTTGTGGATGTTTGGAGGCAAACTTGGAGGGTCGGCTCCGCAGCAAATGGGAGACCACCATGTGGTGGGGGGAGAGAGCGGGTGTTCGGAACCTATGGAGGTTTTTGAGAAAATATTCCTTTTCTCAAAATGGTGGAAAAATTCATCAAATTGGCCCGCATAGTTTTGGTAGGGCCCACATGTGGACACGTGGCAGGTCCAGGGGGCAAGCGGGGGAAAATTTTCAAAATTTTCCAAAGGTCAAAAAAGGGTTGAAAATGTGTTTTTTTAAGATGGGGACCCGTTCCAAATCATGTTTGGAGACATGTCCACCTAGTCCAAAGGGGAAAAAGGGGAATATCTTTGACACATGTGGAGGGATAACATTAAAAGTTGATTTTTAAATCAAAAGTTGATTTTTAAATCAACAGTTGATGTGCGTTTTCATTTCTTACCGTCATTGGAGCTCCAGGAGGCTTGGAATTGTCATTTCTTCACCAAATCACATGAAATTTTATATGGTTTCGCATCCCCTCAGCCTTCTGAATGTAATAGACATCATTTTTATGAGCTAATTCACTGCCCTATGGTGTTTTTGATGAAATTTTTATTTAGGCCCGTGTAAAAAACGTGAAAGGTGAAAATTAAAGTTGTAGAGGTGAAAAATGATGAAGTGCAAAGGTGGAAAATGATTGCAAAATCATGCTGGCATGTCTGAATGCCAAAAACATGACCTTGGGATGGATAAGGATCCAAATTTATGCAATATTTTAAAATATTTGTGCATCCCTGGCATTTTACGAGCTGTTTTATAGTTTAATGTCATTTTCATGAAATAGATAAGGTTTCTTGTAACAAATTTGATCCCTAAGCATATTCTTTGCTTGGGATGCAAGGATCCAAGCTAGCATGAGGTATAAAATATATTTTTAAAGAATTTGTAAAGGGATGGGAGAAAAAATAGAGAAAGAGACTTAGAATTTTCACAAGGAAAAATAGGAATAAATCCATTTCTCTGGAGAAAACTGCCTCAGAGCCAATTTTCAATTCCATTTTTGTATCAGATTTCATCATGTTGAGTTGGTTTCAGTCTGTAAATCCATCAATAGGCTCTGAGATTTTTCTCATAGAATTTCCCCTACTGATGTATCTGATCAGATTTTCTAGATTATCTCGTGTCATTATCTTGGCAAATTTTGCATATACTTATGTTTCAGAATGTTTTCAATTTATGTTTCTTGCTCATGTTGCAATCTTGTATTTAGGATCTCTTTGATCATACATGAGTCTTATTTCTTGTTGATGGTTTAAATGAAATTTGCAATCTTATATTTAGAAGAGCTTTCATCTGATAGAAGATAAACAGATTTAAAATCATTTTACCGTCCTTGAATAATGAGACTGTTTGTAAACCTTTGGGTGCACCTCAGGTCATGATTGAATAGGGACTCCTAGATACTTTGTTGGTATTTTGCTTCAAGCTTTTGTGGCAGGTTATCAAAGGTTGTGTGGAAGAGTGCAAATCTAGGCCTCCATTTGTGCACATATCCTTGTTGAAGGAGATCATTTAAAATCTTTGGAAGTGTTCTTGTTGTGTAGGTGTTACAAATTTCCTATGCAAAGGTTCTCAAAGAAGTTGGTGATTCCTATCTACTCTTGTCCTAAGCATCTCCCATAGAATATCATTTAAACTAACTCATCCTACCTATACTGCCCCTACATTTGAATTATGTGTCCACAAAATAACTCCATCCTTTCACAAAAATACACAAAGCATATCAGGGTTTTATCATGTCTTTAGCAGCCCTAGCTTTGTTCTGAAAACATTTCCATCATTTAGTAGTGACAAATCCTTTGAGTTTAGATAATGGATAATTGATCATGTTCTCTAAGGCCATCTTCCTTACTATGTGTAAAACTAAAGGATATCTCCATCTCCTTTACCATACAAGGTCTGCAATATAGGTTCTCTTGCCTTGGTTGATAGGCACAACCTAAAACAGTGAGGGTTAGATCAAAACCCTTATGAAGGTGTTATCCACTCCCCCAAATATTGAATGTAAACAAGCAGATAGGTGTGATCCCTAGCTACAAATGACATACAAACCATCTAACTATCCTTGAGTGTCTTGTGCAAGTTCATGATGATGTTCAAGTTATGAAGGAGACTAAATCTGGATACCAACACGCGAGTGGCGCCGTTGCCGGGGAGTTCTTGGAATTTCTTGGTGGTTTTGAAGTGTTTGAAAGGTTTGAGAATTTGTGTGATCAAGTATTTGAGCTGTTACATTCTTGAGATATCATTTCATATTTTAGATTTGCATGTTTTGGGTAAAAAAGATTTCAAGCTTAGCCAACTCTTCTCATTTACAAGCAGTTTATATGATTTGGATGCACTATTTTTGGTTGAATCAAGAAGAAGAAGATCTGATTTGTATACCCTTGCAAATTTTTTGGTCACAACATACATTTGACAGAATATTTTAGTGCTTTCTTACACAACTAAGGTGGAAATCCTTAGTGGCGACTCCATGTTGTTTGGATCTTGAAATACCAGTTGTCTTATACATCTATGTCATTTGAAACTTGTTGTTTAAATCTGTCAAGCTGGAGGGAAGGAGATCCCTCTTCATCAAGGAATCTTCTAAGAAGTTGCTCACCGAATCAAGAAGCTCAGAACTAGAAGGAAGAAGAGTGTGGAAAGTGGTTGGTGATTTGGTTGCAAGAAAAGAAATCCCCATATTTTAATTTGAAGGAGAGAAGCTTGTTATTGAAGATTATAATTATTTTTCAAGTAGATCTGATTCAAGCAATTTTCTTGCTGATTTGCATTTTCCATCAGGTGAGGGACCTTCTTGTGTATTTAAAAAACTTGCTCCTAAATCTACTCCTGTGGTTTCTAAGTTTGCTAAAGTTTATCAAGAGAGAGAGCCTTTGGGGGGTTGTCATTTTAAAGATCACTCATCTATTCCAATCAGACCCATTACTACTCCTCACCAGATTGTTTCACCTCCAAGATCACCCCCCACCAAACAAAATGGCTCATCCTAGACCTCCATTTTTTGTTAACACCTTTGGTCCTATAAATTTTGGAGGAATGGATGGTTATCCAAATGCTGTCCCACAAGATGTGAGAAATAGGTTACCAAAATTCCAAGGTAACAATGCCATTACCGGTGATCAGCATCTCAAACTGTTTGATAATATGATGGAATATTTTGAGATAGAATTTGAGGATGTGTATATCAAGTTGTTTATCCATACACTTGAAGAAGATGCTAGGGATTGGTACAAGGATCTACCTAATAACTCTATTGATTCATGGACTGAGATGAAAAATGCATTTAGGTTGCAATATGGTGACATGACTGATCCTAGATTTCTTTTTTCTGAATTTGAAATTATCAAGAAGAACCCGAATGAGACAATCCATGACTTCAATACAAGATTCAATAAAACATTGAGAAGTTTTCCTATCATTTTGAGGCCTTGTGATGAATCTTGCTTGATCAAATATGCAGATTGATTTGATAAAAGATAGCCTATTACTTGAGAGACAAAAATCCTACAAACTTGAGGCAAGCTTTCACCATGGCACTTGAAATTGAAAATAATATTAAAGCTATTGGTAAACCACTTAAGAGGGATGGTGTGAAGCTGATAAACCTTGAGAAGCCTCAAGCTAGCTAGGGTGCTGATTTAGAAGATGTTGTTAAGACTTTGGCAAGGGCTGTCAAAGAAATTTCTTACAAATTAGCTCAGACTGAGAAAGGAATTGGGAAAGGTTCACAATGACAGCAAAGAACTCAAAACCATGATAGATTTGGCAATCATCCTAGGGGTGATAAAAGACAAGATGATAGAGGTAAAGGGCCTATTGGATCTGCAAACAGACAACCCCAAGCACGTGAAAATAGAGTGGTGCCTGACCCTCTAACTGCAAGGGTTGTTGTTGTTCAAGAAATTGCTGATATGGATTGGTGTGATAGATGTTTTCTTCCTCATCCTCCATGTGAAATGGACCAGCAAGTTATTGAAGATGATAATGAGGATGAAATGGATGATGACATTTGTATGATGGGCAGCTCTTTAGGCTCACAACAAGCAGAAACATCAACAGATGTGATAAGTGCAAGGACTACTGCAACCTTTTGGGATTGCATAAAGTGGGTACCATTTCTTTCTCTTCCTCAAGCTCATGATGTAGATGTAGTTCAGGCCTTTGAAATTCCTAATAATGACTTTGAATATCTAAGGGCTTTAATGATCAAGAAGTATGATGGTGGTATTTCTTCGGAGGAAGATAGACAATTGTTAATGAATGTTGTGGTTGGTCAAGAGAAAGAGTACAATACTAGAAGTAAAGTTGTTAGAGGAGCTGGTCCTCAAGCCAAGCCAAAGACACCCTTGCTCACAAGCATTCCCAAAGACAATCCTAGAAAAGAAACAATTGCCAAGAACCCTACTGTCCCATGCAAAAATATCAGTCCTCTTCATGCCCAGGCTGCCAAGAATACTTCTCCATCTGATGAACCTTCTTGTTTCCCTTCCAATGTTGTTTTACCAAAGAGTATTCCATATGATATTGCCCAAGTATTGAGCCAAATTAAAGTGAGTTTTCCCATCATTGAGTTGCTTAGAATACCTGAGCATAAGAAGAGAGCATTCGAGTACTTGGGATTGAAAGAAGAAAAGATTACCCCAAGCAGAAATGTAAATGTTGTTGAGACTCCTCTTCAAAACATTGCTGGCCTTGAAACACCACCACCAATGGAAGATTTTGGAGAGGCACCTGAAGTATATTTGGGGACATCCTTGGTTGATTCCCAATTGAATGTTGATCCATTTTTCACAACTTTTCTCATAAAAGATAGGTTGCTTCACAATTGCATGTTTGATTCCGGTGCATCATGTAATGTCATGCCTCTAGAAGTCATGAATGAGTTGGATATCAAAGTGAAAGCAACATATGGGAAATGTACAACCATGGATTCAAGGGAAGTGCCGGTTGTTGGTTGTGTGAAGGGTTTAGTAGTGCAACTTGCAGCATATCTAGATAAGAATTTAAAACTTGATGTTGTAATTGTTGATTGCCCTGCCAAATGGGGTATGCTTTTGTCAAGAAAATGGGCTACAAGTGTTGGTGGTAGTGTTCAAATGGACATGTATTTTTCCACCATTCCCATTGAGGGCAGCCTTGTCAAACTCTATGGTGAAAAGAAGATGTTACACTTGATTGAAGATCCCAACAATGCTTCTTATGAAGTGTTGTTTGCTGATGTGGATGTTGACAACTTCATTGGTTTTGTTGATGGAAAAGAGAACAAGATGGATAAATTAGAATGCCTTGGTATGGTAGGTTCTCTATGGACCTTGCTATTTGATGGAGCTTGCTCCAAATTTGGAAATGGTGCTGGTATAGTGTTGGTTTCTCCTAGTTTGGAAGAGTTTCCTTTTTCCTTCAAACTTAATTTTGAATGCACTAAAAATATTTCTGAATATGAGGCATTGTTATTGGGATTAAGGATTGCATGGAAATATGGAGTGAAGGATATTGTTGCCAAGGGGGATTCAGAGCTGGTTGTCAAACAAATAAGAAAATTGTATGCTACAAAAAATCAGCGTATGAAACAATATAAGCATGTTGTTTATGACTTGATTGAAATGTTTGATTCCTTTAACATTGTTTACCATGATAGAAGTCTTAATGCTGCTGCTGATAAGTTGGCTATACTTGGTTCTAGATTTGACAATTGCACCATTTCACCCTTTTGTGAATATAACATTGAAGTGCTAACAAGGCCAGCTGTCCCGGATAATGTGAAACATTGGCAGATTTTTTATAATGATGCCCAAGTATTGAGATTCTTACAATGCCAAGGTGAGTTTTCTGGTCAGAACATTGATTGGGAACCAATGGTATGTATGAATAAAGGGAGAGAAACTTTATTTGACAAGGATATTATCCAATTGAAAACAAATACCATTCCTAAAGGTCTTATTGCACTTGAGGCAAATTTTAACAATGTTGATTGCATCATAAATAGAAAGATGTCTGCTTCAAGAGATGTGGAAGAGCACAACTTGGGAACCAGGGATAAACCAAGGAAGATTTTGTTGGGTAGAAATTTAAGTAAAGAGGAAAAACAGTCCTATGCCCAACTTTTAAAGAAATATCAAGACTACCTTGCTTGGTCTTATTCAGAGCTAAAGGCATATAGAGAAGACTTGTTCCAACATGAGATTCCTCTTGAGGCCAAGACTAAGCCATTCAGACAAAGACAAAGGCCTATCAATCCACTTCTTTCTATGAAGATGCAAGAAGAGTTGAAGAAATTGAGAGATGGTGGTATCATTCAGCCTACTAGATACTCATCTTGGGTGGCAAACCTTGTGCCAGTTAGAAAGAAGAATGGTGATATCAGACTTTGTGTGGATTTTAGGAATCTAAACAAAGCATCTATGAAGGACAACTATCCCTTGCCAAACATGGAGAATATGTTGCAACTTGTAACAGGGTCAGAAATGCTTTCTACTTTGGATGGTTTCTCCAGATACAATCAAGTAGTTGTCAAAGAATCAGAAAGACTTAAGAAAGCCTTCACTACTCCTTGGGGGACTTATGTTTTTGTAAGGATGCCTTTTGGATTGATGAATGTTGGTGCTACTTTTCAAAGGGCAATGGATGTTGCCTTTTCTGGTTATATCAATGAGTTTATTGCAGTTTACCAAGATGATGTGACTGTTTTTTCAAGGCAGCGAGGAGACCATTTGCAACACCTAGAGAAGATGTCAATCAAATGTAGAGAGTATGGCATTTCTGTTAATCTAAAGAAGTGTCATTTTGGCATGTAAAAGGCCAAGCTATTGGGACATATTGTGTCCAAATAAAGTGTTATGATAGACCCTGAGAGAGTGGAAGCAATCAGCAAGGTGCCTATTCCAAGAACCAAGAAAGGTATCCAATCTTTCTTTGGCCAAATCAATTTTATTAGAAGGTTTGTTTCCAATTTTGCTGAGCTAACTCTTCCAATCACAAGCATGCTAAGAAAGGATCAAGTTATCAAGTGGGAGGAGGCTTCCATTCAAGATTTTGAAGGAATAAAGGATGCACTTAAGCATGCACCTGTTTTGGCAGCTCCAAACTATAAGAGGCCTTTCCAAATATTTTCTTTTGCCTTTGAATTCACTATTGCTTCAGTTTTGTTGCAAAAGGATGAGAATGGAGCTGAGAGGCCTATTTCTTTCTTTAGCAAGGATTTACAAGTAACTGAGTTGAAGTATACAATCATGGAAAAACAATCATTTGCACTAGTGAAAGCAACACAAATTTTTAGGCCTTACATTTTGAGTTCAAAGGTTGTTGCTTATGTTCCCCACACCATGGTTATGGAAATCTTACGAGACATGGAGATATCAAGCAAGAGATGTAGATGGGTCAACAAATTACAAGAATATGATATGGATATCCAAACAACAAAGCTAGTAAGAGGTTTGGGTCTTGCCAAGCTCATGGCTGAGAGCAATTTGCAAAATGTAGAAGTGAATCAGCTAGAGGAAGAAAGGGCAGATCTTCTTGAGAGATTGATGAATTCTGAGTGGTACAAAGATGTGATCTTCTACCTCAGACACCTATGTTGTCCTAGTCACTTAAATAAAAATCAGAAAAGAGCCCTCAAGCTGGCTTCTCAAAAATATATCATAACAGACCTTGGGCTGGCTTGGAAGAACCCTGAAGGTGTCCTCTTGAAATGCATAACTGAAGATGAAGCTCCCAAGTTGATTGCTGATTTCCATGGGGGAGTTTGTGGAGGAAATTTTGCTGGGAAAGTGACAACACATAAGATTTTAAGAGCTGGTTATTGGTGGCCTACTCTTTTTAAAGATGCAACCCAGCTAGTTAGAAAGTGTGATAGTTGCCAACATTTCTCTAGAAGACTGAAAGCTTCAAGCTCCCTTCCTTTGCAGCATGTATCAATTGAAGCTCCTTTCAAACAATGGGGAATGAATTTCATTGGTGAGATTTCAGATCCTTCCAGTGCCGATCATAAATGGATCCTTGTAGCAACTGATTATTTTACAAAATGGGTTGAGGCAATTCCATCTAGAAAGGCAACACACCAAGTGGTAATGGATTTCTTATTGAATCATATCATATGCAGATTTAGAGTTCCAGTTAAGATTGTATCTGATAATGCCATGTGTTTTAGAGCCAAGCCTTTGATGGTAATGTGCAATGAATATGGGATAAATCTGACTTATTCTTCAAACTACAATCCACAAGGCAATGGACAAGCTGAGTCAAGTAACAAGAACTTGCTCAAGATCATCAGAAGGACCTTGGAAATCAACAAGAAGAAGTGGGGAGAGCAATTGAAATTTGTAGTTTGGGCTGATAGAATAACTCCAAAAAGAGCAACTGGTAAGAGCCCGTTTGAATTGGTGTATGGAACTCAAGGATTTGCTGCCCTTACATCTACAATTATCCACTTTTCAGTTTTGCCCAATAGTTGGAAGATCAAGAACATGGCCCATATGAATCAAGAATCAATCAGATCATTGAGTTGGATGAAGAAAGAAGAGCCTCTCATCAAAGGCATATCAGATTTAGAGAGAAATTGAAGAGGTTGTTTGATAAGAAGGTCACTCCTAGAGCCTTTAATGTTGGAGATCTAGTTTTGCTGTGGGATAGTAGGCATGAAGACAAGGGAAAGCATGGAAAGTTTGATGCTCTATGGATGGGCCCTTATGCCATTGATATCAGGATTGGAGAAAATACATTTTTTCTCAAGGATCTAGATGGGGATTTTCTGGAGCTGCCTGTTAATGGCAGACATTTAAAACATTTCTTGGATTAAATCCTCATGTGAGGTATGCACAAGTTGAACATTTTGTATAGTCCTTGTTTTTGTTTTGTCTTTTGATGTTGTTGGCTCGTGGTTTTCCCTTTTATCCTTGGCAACCATTTCTGGTCTAGTTTTCTCGGTCTATTTTTGGTGAAATTTCTGGTTTTTGGTGTTGTTCTACATTTTTGACTCCTTGCCCAATGGATTTCTGGCACTTGGTCTACGTTGTGATCTTGTGGCACTTGCTGGGAGTGCCCATCCCCAAGTAGGAGCCAATGTTGGTGCAAATTCTGAGTTTGCACACTTTGCCCTAATTTTCTATATCCATTTTTGTCAAAAAAATGTTTTATTTGCTCGAGTGGGTGATCTGCAACTCATTTTTTCTAGTTGAATGCCTTCAAGATGCTCATGATGTGGTTATTTTTCCCTAAGTTGAAACAAATCCAAGTTCCCCTCCATTTGTGCCCTAATTTTTTCATTTATACGGGTTGTGTCATTTTTCCATTTGCCAAATCATGAAAAAACTTGAAGTGGATTGAATTTGAGTAATTTGAGGTTAAAATCCTGCTCCCCAAGTCGAAAACAATGTAAAATCATGCTTCACTTGATTTAAAACTAAGAAATCTATTTTCCTTGTGAAAAAATCTGATTTCTAGGGCTTCCTCTACATTTTTATATTTTTGACAGGTATATGGGTGTCACCTACCTGTCAAATTTATCTTTACAACATATTGCTAACGTGGCAGGCTCCTATTGGCCAAGGATGTGCGGGAAAATGTTATAACTTGTCACTTTTTAATTTTTGGCATAAGGAAAAATTTTGTCTGTGGCCCCGTATTGCTACAATGATGTGCCTACATGGCACAATTTGATTGGCTGGAGGATCAGCGGGTGACGGAGGTCACTTGGAAATTTTGCCTTCATTTTTGTAAATTTCTCAAAATCAATTTTTTGCCCGAAGGCCCACAACGAATTAGAAGGTGACACGTGGCACAGGAAGGTCAGGCAGGTGGAGGACAGACTTGGAAAATTTTATTGTTTTTTGCCTCAGATGCTAAGGTAAAATTTTGACCCAAAGGCCCACCTCCAATAAGAAGTGGACACGTGTCCAAGAAAGTCAACATGGAGGGGCAAAGTTTGTGAAAATTTTGAAGTTTTTAACTTCAAAATATTAAAGTTAAAATTTGGCTCGAGAGCTTACGACCAATTGGAGCAAGACACGTGTCTAGGAGGCGAGATGGAAGAAGGGGCCGAAGGATAATTTTATGAATTTTTGCCTTTATGTTTGCAAGGTAAAAAATGAAAAATGGGCCCACCTCTAATGAGAAGAGGACATGTTTCCAAGAAGTGGCAAAGTTACAAAGGAAAATTTTTTCCTGAAGGCCCATGTCCAATTGGGGGAGGACATGTGTCCAAAAGGAGGCAGAGGTTCAAAGCTTGGTGAAAATATTGAAAATCTTACAAATTTTTGTGAAATTTCTCAAAGTCAAAAATTGATTTGTAGCCCCGACAGGAAAATTTGGAAGTGTGCCCCTACATCCAATCAGGGGGAAACACGTGGCACATTGTAAAGGGCAAAAAGGAGAGTGCAGGCCCGCAAGAGGTTTTTATGCTCACGGATGGTTGAAGAAAAACTTGGAGGGTCGGCTCCATAGTGAATGGGAGACCGCCACATGGCAGGGGAGAGAGTGGGTGTTCGGGCCCGCGGAGTTTTTTGAGAAAATTTTCCTTTTCTCAAAATGGTGTCAAAATTCATCAAATTGGCCCGTAATTTTGGTAGGGCCCACATGTGGACACGTGGTGGGTCCAGGGGGCAAGCAGGGAAAATTTTCAAAATTTTCCAAAGGTCAAAAAGGGTTAAAAATGCATTTTTTAAGATGGGGACCCACTCCAATCATGTTTGGACACGTGTCCACCTTGTCCAAAGGCAAAAAGGGGAATATCTTGGACACGTGGAGGGCTAACATTAAAAGTTGATTTTTAAATCAACGGTTGCTGTGTGTTTTCATTTCTTGCCGCCATTGGAGCTCCAGGAAGCTTGGAATTGTCATTTCTTCACCAAATCACATGAAATTTTATATGGTTTCACATCCCCTCGGCCTTCTGAATGTAATGGCATCATTTTTATGAGCTAATTTGGTGCCCTATGGTGTTTTTGATGAAATTTTTATTCAAGCCCGTGTAAAAAATGTGAAAGGTGAAAATTAAAGTTGCAGAGGTGAAAAATGATGAAGTAAAAGGTGGAAAATGATTGCAAAAGCATGCTGGCATGTCTGAATGCCAAAAATGTGACCCTAGGATGGATAAGGATCCGAATTCATGTAATATTTTAAAATATTTGTGCATCCCTGGCATTTTACGAGCTGTTTTACAGTTTAATGTCATTTTCATGAAATGGATAAGGTTTCTTGTAACAAATTTGATCCCTAAGCATATTATTTGCTTGGGATGCAAGGATCCAAGCTGGCATGAGGTATAAAATGTATTTTTCAAGCATTTGTAAAGGAGGGAGACAGAAGAGAGAAAAAGACTTAGAATTTTCAAGCAAAAAGGCTGGAAGAAATCCATTTCTCTGGAGAAAACCGCCTAAGAGCCAATTTTAATTCCATTTTGTATCAGATTTCATCATGTTGAGTTGGTTTCAGTTGTAAAGCCATCAACAGGCTCTGAGATTGTTCTTATAGCATTCCCCTGCTGATGTATTTGATCAGATTTTTAGATTATGTGGTGTTATCTCTTGGCAAATTTTGCATATACTTATGTCTTAGAATGTTTTCAATTTTTGTTTCTTGCTCATGTTGCAATCTTGTGTTTAGGATCTCTTTGATCATACATGGTCTCATTTCTTGTTGATGGTTTAATGGCATTTGCAATCTTATATTCAGAAGAGCTTTCATCTTGATAGAAGATAAACAGATTTAAAATCATTTCACTATCCTTGAATAATGAGACTGTTTGTAAACCTTTGGGTGCACCTTAGGTCATGATTAAACAGGGATTCCTGGATACTTTGTTGGTATTTTTGCTTCAAGATTTTGTGGTAGGTTATCAAAGGTTGTGTGGAAAAGTACAGATTTGGACCTCCATTTGTGCACATATCCTGGTTGAATGAGAATTTAAAACCCTTGGAAGCATCCCTGTTGTGTAGGTATTGCAAATTTCCTATAAAGGTTTTCAAAGAACTTGGTAATTCCTCAGCTAGACTTGTCTAAAACATCTCCCACAAAATTTCATTCAAACTAACTCATCCTACCTATACTACCCCTACATTTGCATTGTGTGTCAATAAAAGAATACAATCCTTCCACAAAAATGCATAAAGCATATCAGGGTTTCATCATGTCTTTAGCAGTCCTAGCCTTGTTTTGAAAGCATTTCCATCATTTAGTAGTGACAACTCCTTTGAGTTTGGATAATGGATGCTTGATCATGTTTTCACAAGGCCTCTTCCATAACATATGCAAAACAAAAGGATATCTCCATCTCCTTTACCATACAAGGGCTGCAATATAGGTTCTCTTGCCTTGGTTGATAGGCACAACCTAAAACAGTGAGGGTTAGATCAAAACCCTTTTGAAGGTGCTATCCACTCCCTCAAATCTTGAATGCAAACAAGCAGATAGGTGTGCTCCCCAACTACAAATGACATAAAAACCATCTATCTATCCTTGAGTGTCTTGTGCAAGTTCATGATGCTATTCAAGTTATGAAGGAGATTAAATCTGGAAACCTACACAGCCAATCAGGCTAGGGATTTCTGGACTAGACTAGAGAATCATCCATAAAAATCTAGAGGATCCACTCACCTCTCATCACCATTTTCATGACCTTGTCTGGAAACATACACGAAGCACCTACAGGTCACTTCCCACGTATCCAACAGCCAATAAACAGGATCTTGGTAGATCTCGGCATTGACTGGAGCCTCTGAACAACTATTATATCCGAGCAATCCATTATGCCAATTCAGGTTAGGAGGGCCTTCTACGCCTTAGATTCACAGATTCCAGTATTGCATGTTAAGGATATAAGATTGCCCAACTAGTTTTTCTGTATCCATACATATTCCACATTCACCGGCCATCTTGGCATGACCTCGGGACGTCAGGTATGAGGAAGGGTTACTTGTAGATTCCCATGCTCACATGTCACTTTTCCATCGTACAAAATATGTGAACCCAATGTGAAACAAACAACTATTTCATCTTCTCTACCTCATTAAACCTTCACATCAGCATTGCCAACAAAATTGGTGAACTCGGTGTGAACAAACAATTGTTCCCCTTTTATTTTCATTTCTTTCATCGACCTTCACTCTTTCCCATTATTCTGCGGGTATTCATATACCCCTCGAATATTTCAGGACATAACGCATATGGCAGACCTCTCTCAGGTCTCGAAGCAAATTATGGTCGAACAAATAGACAATCGTCACCCTCGCTTTCTACATGGGTTGATAACTATTCAAGTAATTACTTGTCATCTCAAACTCCCCCTCAAAGAACTAGTTCTAGTTCTTCATTCTGAATTGAGGAGTTGGATTCGCTTACACAAACACAACAACCAGAGCCCTCAAGCTCGAACAATATGAAGTTTACTGGAGAATCCATTTTAGGACCACATAACAGTAGACAGTCAGATCCACTCCCATTTTTATATGAGGAGTACTTAGCAAGCTACGCTAAAAGTGGACAACACTTCGAAAACATGTACCCACCTATAGGGAGTTTGCAAATACAATCTAATACCCTACTCCAAGAAAACACTCCCATTATTCCACCTATGGGAAATGCTCTTGGTGAAACTTGGCAAGGTAATGATCAATTCATAGCAGGGTATCATACCCCTTTACAACCTCAAGGTATACAAAAAAATTCCATTAAGGAAAAACACTATGTCTTCACCAATAGAGGTCATTTCAGCCTTATTTGAGAAGGTTAGAGGACTAGAACTTGCTCAAGTAAACCAAAATTCATATTTTTGGCAAGCAAGAATCCCCAACCCTCCGCATCACCCCAGTCAGGTTGACCTCCTTACAGAAACAGGAATGTTAGGAATGCCTCCTCAGCATTCCTATAATTACCCACAACAAACACCAACTAGGACATCATTTTCAAATGCCGCTCTAGTTGAAAGCATGATACTTCTCAGCTTGGCACCAAATAACCCATACCAGAATAATGTTCCTCCCTACTTAAACATTTATTCAAAATCACCACAAGGAGACATGTTCTCTTCTCTTAGGATGTTCTTTCAACCACAGGGATTCCCTTATGTCCCTATAAATACATACGCTATGCCATATCAACAAACTATGCCACCCCCACCCCCTCAGCAAGCACCATCGATGGTTGGGGCCTATGCGGTAGGGACTTATTCAAAATATTTAAAAGATCCCCTACACTTCACCATATGAAGTGTTATGCTTCCAAGACCTCTTCCTGATTTACCCAAATACAAAGGGGGAGTAGATCCAAATGCACACATTAATGCCTATGCCACAACCATACGGGAATTACTCCCTTGGGATGGGGTTGTTGCTAAGATATTCCCTAAAACCTTAGAGGGTATTGCCCTTGATTGGTATTACAGGATACCTTAAGCCTCAACACACTCATTTAAACAACTCGTGTCAGAGTTCATCAAAGGTTTTGATATAAACAAATTGTTAAGAACAGGAATCAGGAAATTATTTCATATTAAACAAGAACATAATGAATCCGCTGCTCAGATGGCATACGGTTCTCTACTCATCAGCAAGTGCTCCAAACATGGATCAGATGGAACTATGTGATTTATTCCTTGATTCTCTCAATAGAGAGATAAAGAAATAAGTCAAGAATTTCCCACTAAGAACTTACGATGAAGTACTCAAGAGTGCTCTTCGAATCGACCAAGCAGCGATAGATAGTGGTCATAAGACATATGGAACAAACGGGAAATTAATCACTCCCAATCAATACACCATGGCCTATCCTAATACCGTGAATGATAATCAAGGACCTGAGATCCTTATCAAGAACCACAGAGTTACAATAGATGGAGTAACTAACCAAGTTAAAAGAGAAAACGTTGTGAACATTTCACCACCTATTGAAAATCAGCGAAATAATAATTTTAATCTAAAAATCAACACGGTGGATTTTAATCATCCACCATGACCGCAACAACAACAACAATGAAAAATTCAAACATGGGGTGAAAATTGAAACCCAACTAGATATCAGAGTCAAAACCAAAGGCAACAATCTCAAAATTTTAACTCTAAAAACCAACAACCTTATCAGAATTTTGGGCCACAACAGGTTTCAAATCAATAGCCTCAAAATTATAATCCCAATTTGTATTGTGGTTTCCAAAAAGTTCAAGGCCACGATACTAGGACTTGTCGTGACTACAATAAATTCATGAAGCATTTGCCAGAAGATCAAAAACAACTCTTTATAGATATGTTCTTAGCAAATTTTGTAGTACCCGCTCCAAACACTTACACAAGGGCAGTTTCCCCTCAAAATGCACCCCTCAAAATCTTTAATGATCCGCTCCCAAACCATTCTAATAATAACAGGTTAGATCCAAGTGGAACAAACAAGGGTTTTATAACAAGAAACAATGATCATGAAGCTTCAACTTCATTAAATCCACCAGTCGCACCCCAATTAGGAACTCGACCGCAAACTAAGATAGTTGGTCTGGTAGAGTTAGACACTGAGCTACCCATAGAAACCATAACAAGAACACGAGATTATTCTTCTCAACCAGTTCCAAGTTATCCATTAGAACTAGACAACATTCAACAAACATTAGTAAAACCCATAGGCGCTTATGATTTGATTAATGACTTAACTAAGACCTTATCTCACATCTCCTTTTTGGATTTGTTAAAGAACTCTCCGGCCCATAGGGTTTCCTCTTAGAAGCGTTAGGCCTTGGTCATTTAATCAACATCACTCCTCCTCTGGAAACACAAGTAAACCATGTAGACTTTGACGTCTAACCTCCAGGGCAGCCAGATAGGGATACTGAGTTTATATTTGATATAAGTAAAATGCCAACAAATGCTGAAATTGTGTGAAGAGGTGACCCAGCTTTACATTTACAAGTATGGGTTTATAATAATTATGTTAAACGTGTAATGATTGATGATGGGGCAGCAGTTAACATAGCCCCCTTCGATTTTCTTCAAAATTTAGGATATGGAGAGACAAACTGTTCCACAACATGAAATACGCTAAGAGGTTATGATAGCCTCAAGGCCACTTCAATTGGAACCATAGTTTTACTAGTCACTTTAGGACCCAAGACAGTCCTCACCGAATTTTATATTATAGATCGGGAAACCAACTATAATATGATCCTCGGTTAGCCATGGATAGAATGCATTAAGGCAATCCCTTCCACGTTATTCCAAGAAATAAGATTTCTACACTTAGGGAAAATATTTGTGGCACAAGGTGACCCAAAACCCTTCGATATACACCTAGCTAATTTGAAGAAAAGACCAGGCGTTCACTCCAAGTTTGAACTCCCAAAAAATTAACTTAGCAAACCAATTAATTCAAAACAAAAAGAGAAGTTGATACCCACCACAGAATTAGAAATTACAAATTTGGTCAAGGGCATTCCAGCACTAAAAAATGAGGCCAACGTCATAGAAACAGTGTCATTAGGAACTACCGCAAAAATTGTCGATTTTCTAGAGAAAGATTTACCTATTCTCCTACCATTTGATTCTATGGGTATGGGATATACCCTTGGAATTACTTCTCTTCCATCAAACAAAGTTTTTATGGTATAAGTAATCGAGGTAGAAGGAACAGATACGAAAAATATCCCAACATCCATTTTTCCAAGCAAATATTGGACTCTCCACTTCGATGGAGCTAGATGTCACTTTGGAGCTGGGGAAGGAGTGATCTTTACTTCACCTGAGGGAAAGATCCTACCCTTTGCCTTTAATTAAACTTTTAATGTACAAACAACGGGGCTGAGTACAAAGCTCTCCTCCTTGGCCTCATCCTAGCTAAAAGAATGGGTGTTGATAACATTAGAGTACTAGGAGACTCGTAACTAGTTACAAACCAATTCTCTAAGGGATATGAAACTAGGGCTAAACATTTACAACTCTACAAAACAACAGTATTAGATCTAAGCAAGGGATTCAACTTCATATCAATTGAAGCAATCCCATGAGAGTAGAACCTTCTCACAGATTCAATAGCAACCTCAGCTTCCTGTTTCACTCCAAACAGTGAATTGGAAGATACAAGTTTCACGGTATCACTTCGTACTGAACCATTAGTGCATAAAATACCAACAAACCCACTCCCGACTCATGGAGAAGTTGAGAATGATTTTCCTATCCCAGACCACTTTAATGGTGATAGAGTCACTCTCGAATATCTAAACACCTATGCGGAGCTACACCTTGCTCACTGCAAAGTTGATCTTTCCCTAATACCATATTCCTCTTCCTATTTTGGAAATCCCATGGTAGAGTCTCCTCCATAAAAGGATCTCGATATCTACAAGGTAGAAGATGGAGAAAGTTTGGAACTACCTCCAGCCCCACCTAAATTTGAAGAAGGAAACGCTTCTTTAATAGAAGAAACCATTGACATAAACATCGAAACAGAGGAAGAACCAAAAATTTTGAAGTTGGAATTATCATTAACTACAGAGGAGATAGAAATACACACCCAAATCCTCAAATAACATCAAAAGGCCTTCGCATTTAGCTATAAAGAAATGACGGGCATTACGCCACACATCGCGGTACATAACCTTGTCACTAAACCAGATGCAAAACCAATTAAACAAAAGTCAAGACCAATGACGCCAAAAGTGGCTCTCATGGTAAAAGAGGAAGTAATAAAACTTCTCTAAGTGGGATTCATCAAACTCTTTGACTATTCATAATGGGTATCTAATATCGTCCCTATTCTAAAAAAGAATGGGAAGATACGCATTTACATAGAATTTCAGGATATTAACAAAGCTTGACCTAAAGATGACTTCCCGTTACCATCCATTGACGTTATTGTTGATGCAACAACTAGATTTTAACTATTTTCCCTCATGGATGGGTTCTTAGGGTATAATAAAATTAAAATTTCTAAATAGGATCAAGCCAAAACTACATTTATAACCCCCTAGGGAACTTATTATTACGCTGTCATGCCATTCGGTTTAAGAATGCTGACGCTACATATCAGCGGGAAATTAAATACATATTTCACGATCTTATCCATAAAATTGTGGAATCCTATGTGGATGACTTATTGGCCAAGGCCAAGAGTTGTGATCATCCAGAAGTACTCTGTATCATCCTCTCATGATTGATTGAATATGGCATCACATTAAACCCAAAGAAGTGCGTGTTTGGTGTGATAGGAGGCAAACTTCTGGGTTACACATTATATCTTCATGAGGGATTGATGTTGATCCAGCCAAAATCTAGGTTGTTCTCGAAATGATTCCACCATCGGATGAGTCTGGAATCAGGTCATTTCTTGGGAAACTTGATGCAATCCGAAGGTTCATCCCGGATTTAAGTTTTTCCATTCATCCAATAATCTATTAAAGAAATATTATATCATTGATTGGACTAAAGAATGCAACGAGGCCTTCAAAGCAGTTAAACACTTCTTATTCTCTCCACCCACGCTAATATCTCCCAGACCAGACCACCCTTTTCTCCTATACTCACAGGCCACTGATGTCTCACTAGCCTACATGCTGGCTCAAGAAGACAATGATAAACGAGAACATGCAGTCTATTTCATTATCCAAACATTGGTCGATTATGAAACATGTTATACACATGCAGAAAGAGAATGCCTTGCCATAGTCTTTGCAACAAAACGTTTAAGACATTACATGTTAAACCAAGAAACAAGGGTCATTGTAAAGACAGATCATTTATGAACATTCCTCATGCAAGGGTCTTTATCTAAAAAGGTTGGGCATTTCATAACCTTAATGGGTGAATTTGAGTTATCATTTGTAAACCAAAAATTTGTTAAAGGACAAATCATTATAGATAGGTTAGCTAACAATCCATTAGATGGAGGTGATCTGGTAAATCTAGACTTTCCTGATGAGTGTATATACTTTTTTGAAACCAGGCCTTCCATCTCTACATGTCCTTGGTACACTGATCTCATCAATTTTATCATGGACTACACATACCCGGAAAGTGCCACATCATAACAAAGAAGGCAGTTACGCATTATCACTGCTGAATATGTTATTTTAGAAAAAGTACTCTATCGTAAAGCCTTTGATGACATGCTTCTAAGATGCGTCGACACAGAAGAATCCAAGAAGATTCTTTATGAATCCCATGGTGGGATATGTGGAGGCCACTTTGGTGGTCACGCCACTACTCACAAAATACATCGGATGGGATATTTTTGGCCCACTCTCGAACACGATGTACTAGAGTTTGTACGTAAGTGCCACAAATGCGAAGAATTCTCTCATGAGATTCACATGCCAACACAATCCCTGTAACCAATAGAAACCCTGTGGCCCTTCTCCATGTGGGGTCTAGATTTGATAGGGAAATTCTCTCCCTCATCAACCGATGGCCATAATTTTATAATTACAGTGACAGAATATTTTACCAAATGGGTAGAGGCCATGCCTCTCACCACCGTACCAGGTTCGGTAATTGTCAAGTTCATTCTGAACCAAATCATTTGTAGGCATGGTGTCTCACAAGTCATTATCTCAGATAATGACACATCATTAAAAAACAATGAGGTCATGAGTTATGCAACAAATTCAAAATAAATCATCACACGGCCTCTCTTTATTACCCTCAAGCCAATGTACAAGCCGAAGTGACAAAAAAAACATTAAAGAGTATTCTCCTCAAAACAGTTAAGGAGAACAAGCGAGATTGGCATCTAAAACTATATCCGGCCTTGTGGGCCAATCAAACCTCAATAAGAACACCAACAGGAGCAACCCCTTTCTCGTTGGTATTCGGGGCAAAAGAAGTTCTCCCACTTGAGGTTGAAATACCTAGTCTCTGCATCTCATTACAAGGGATTTTGGATGAAGAAGCTTATAGGGAGGCATGCCTCTCTCAACTGGAAATCCTTGACAAGGCCAGGCTAAATGCTGAACAATGACATAGAGCCTATGATGACCGTATGTGCCAGAATTATAACAAAAAAGTCTATGAGTGAGAAATATATGAGGGAGATCTAGTTCTAAGACTAGACATCGATTGATAAGAAAACCGGTGAAGGAAGGAAGTTCCGGCCCAAGTGGTTGGGCCCATACCGAGTCATGAAAGACTACGGAAATGGTGTGTATATCTTGTGCACACTAGAAGGTGAGGAATTCAATGAAACTGTCAATTCCTTGCATCTTAAACGGTTTTACGCATAAGACATCAGAATCACCACTTGTACATTATAGCTACCTACATTGCATTAGTCATTTAGCTATTTCATTTTTTCCACTCATTTCGTAAAAATTGTAGTCAAGAAACTTACTCTTAAGTAATCTATTACAAATTTTTGAAAGGATTGGCAAAAGCATTCAAATCACATCTCTTCAAACATCATCAATTAATTTCAAATCTTCTCATCAATTTTGAGAGACAAGTATTGATGAAAACCATACCAACGCCTGCATACTTGGTTTTGCTCTTTCTTTATACTAGGTGAAGTTGTCCTTACCTACGGTCTATTCTAGAAGCTTCTTGGTGTCACATCTATCCCTCTTATGTCTCTTTGAAAAAAAGGATATCCCAAAGTCATAGATCAGAAGTGTCAGAATCAAATAGAATAAAAAATGCCAAGCAAACAAAATATTTTATTTTACACACTTCTTTACCCAACCAACCTTCAGTGATAAGCCAGCATCTCTTACTAGTAGTGTGAGGTTGGGAAAGGAAAGAAGTGCCCTTACTCGCCTATATCCTACCTTTGGTGACAAACCCATGCTTCTTACTAGTGGCATGAGGTAGGGTGTGAGGGGTCTATTCACACAAATTAACAAATCTTGGTATTCTAGAAATACAAATCAAATTATATTAAGTAAAAACAAATGTCCAAATTCCAAAGAGATCAAATCCTCAAAACCAGATTTTGTCAACTAGGTTTCCATTTATAGATCTAAGTCTAGATAAACTAGAAAGTAAGTGGCCTTCTAAGCTTGGTTGTAGTTTTGAGTAGAGTAAGTGTGTAGGTCTAAGTTTGGTTTTTGTCACTGGTTTGTCTATCTCTCATCATTCCATTCAGTCAAACTCATACAATTTTTTCCCTTCCCAACTCTTGGTGTTGAGCCCTCGCATCTTACTAGTTACGTGGAGTTGGGAGTGGGGCAAGTTCAACTCTTCATAACTATACATTCATCACATTTTTCCAACATAAGAAGAAATCACAGACATTGCCCAAAGAGGCCAAAAGTTCAATACTACAATGTGTTCATCATCACATGTCAGCATTACAAAAGCATATAAAGTAAAACATTATGTTTAGTATTTGCTATCATTTGTCATCAATTGCATACATTCTCAAAAGCATGAAAACAAATACTCTAAAAACATCTAGTATATACATGGGAAATGAGTCACAAACTTCTAGACACTAGATATTCTAGATCCAAAAAGATATATATATATATATATATATATATAAATGGTGTTTCATGTACAATGTCACTAAGGCATGGTAAAAATGCTCAATGAGCCCAGAAAATATAAAAACAATCGTACATGTATCCGACCAAAAGTCACTACAAAACGACATTATGATCTCTCAATCTCTGCGAGATCCCTCAGAAGGTGTATGGCCACACCTAGGACTCCTGCTGTGACGATGCTATAAATAGACAGAGGGCTCATGATCATGGCCAGTGCCTGTGGTCTCACTATGAGAGTGACTCCTCCTCATCAAGCGCTCAGCAGTCCTATATCCAACCAGCTCGGTGTGAAGGGAGGTAATGATATTTTCTGCCTTTCAGATAGGGGCAAAGACATCTGTATGTTGACTAGCTACTAAGGGCTCTCCAACATCCTTAATAGCTTGGCCCAAGTACCATCAGAAGGGAGAAATAGAGTGTCAGCACACACCTAACGAATCAAGTCTCGCCATCCCTCAACAGTCGCTGCAAATAAAAAGGAGAAATTCACAAGTTAGAAAGTTGTCCAAAATAAGACCAAAGATAAATGAAACAACAAAAGGAAATAACAACTAAGCAATTCTAACTAAAACAAAGTTGAGAAAAGAGTAGTAACTCACTCGGATCTCCAGGCCTCCAGGTGGGATCTCTAGGATCCACGCCTGCCACTGACGTTACCACTAACTGTCATCCCTCTCCCTAAAGTTAGCGGCAAAATGTTGTCCTATCACATGGACTCGTCATCTCCCTTTCCTAAATCTCAAGAGAAGTGAAACTCCTCTGAGACCAAGAGTCTCTCTCTCTTTGTACTCTGCTCCTCCTTGTGCAGCTACTCTCAAGCATATCCTGAGTGTCATGCCACTCAGGGTTGCTCTCCTCCTCCTCCATGTGGGTTACCTCACTATCCTTTGCACCAACCTCCTCAGTCCTCTGTCTCCTCTCTGACTGACTCCTCCTCTAGTCTCATCTCTTGTGCACTCCTCAGAATCGGAGTCTACAGTCAATAGGTTCATCCTCCTCTTCGTTGTGATTAGGAGTAGCGCATAATATGAAGTAAAGGCACTCGAGGGGAACCAGCTGCCCATCAAGCATGTACCACCATGCCTAACTGCAATAGGCACACTTGGGGTAACCACTAGTCCTAGCCAAGATCTCCTCTAGGGCCTCCTCCGAGCCTCCAGAACAGGTCATGTAGACCAGTACCACTGGAGGCAAGCATATCAATATACGGGAGGCCAAACTGCCGAGGGACTCCGATCAAATGGATGAGATCTCCAAGTCTCCCTGCCATGTCAACTAACTAACCTTTGGAAGAGTGGCAAGCTACCATCAATGTGAGTCACCTCCTGTCCCCATAACCCTGCCATATCCTGGTAGGGCGTGGCAATCCATGTCTGTTGTGGTAAAAGAAGCTACTGGCCGGTGATGGTGGTCCTAAGAACTTATCATAGTTGTCCACCGTCACTACCCAGATAGCCCCTGGATCCAATACCTGGTATGCCCCTACCATACGGGGTGATGCGCTCATATACCAAACTCATAACAAGGGTAAGGTGGCTCAGTGACTAGCCCCTGCAATCGGACTACCTTGTGCAAGTCATTGTAGGTAGTCCCCTAAGATGTCTAGCTCCCTTAGCGTAAATACTTGTGTCCATGTCCCTCGATTTGTGTGATAATAGGAGCCTAACAATATAGAAGGGTAGTTTCCCCTCCTTTGTCCATGATCAATCGGGAGGACAAGGATGCCCATGATGGCTCGTTACAGAGCATAGGAATAGGGGCAGTCAACAATGGACCGGACATTTATCCCCTTCTTCGAACCATATGTGAAACAATGACGTCTCCCATGTATGTGGCCCACTGGATCATCACAACCCTAAGATCTCGACACTGCTCTCTTGAGTGTCAGTCTCCTCCCAAGAATCAGGGTCCCAAGAATGTGAGTATACATCCTCCATGGTGATGGTCCACTCACCCCTCAGCACCCGGCAACCGGAAAGTGTTTCGGTCTGCATCCCAGTAGGAAAATAAGTCACATAATATGTGACTGGCAGGGGTAACATGAGGGCACCTGTGTAATCCACCAGATACCTGCCCTCTATAGAATGTCCATCTCTTTGCCCGAGGTCAGCTGCATCTAGACATCTACAGGGAGCTATTCACACTCACTCTCTCTCGACTCTAGCGTAATGTACTCCTCCTTCTTTTGTATTCACCCAAAAACATGGAAAAAGAGTAACAAAAGTTGAGTATACGTATTATCAAGAACAGATAAAAGTTCTAAAAGTGCAAAAACAATGAAAATTTACATCAACTTAAAAAAAATCAAGTTCGAAATCGCCACCCTATATAGAGTGGCAGTTTCCTAACCACCACCTTCAAAGGTCGCAGTCCCATAACTGCCACCCTCTAGGGTGGTGGTTCCAGGACCACTACCCTGCTGTTGGGTGGCAGTCTTGAGTCCCGAATTTTTCAAACGTACCCTTGAAAGCCCTAAAAACATGCATCAAAAACATAATAAAACTGACCATTTGGGACAAAACAAAAGACCTGCCCTATGGGCACCCCCCCTAGAGACTCATTTAAGATAATAGCAATTTTGAAAATAATCCCCCTCAGGACAAACTTTTCAAACACTTTACTATGTTTAGGTATTGAAAATTGAAAAAGTGAAAAAAAACCAACCTTGAGACCGTCGTTGGCTCGATCTCCCACTCATCGGAGGCATGATCACAATATCATGCAACAGTCGTTTCGAATGTACTTCTCATCGTAAACGGTCACCATGGGTCCCAAAGCTCCAAATTTACCCAAATTAACATATGCGCAAATGAATCGAAAAATGAGTTTGTTATATATATATATATGTGTATGTATATATATACCTCGTAAATTGGATTTTGTATGTGTTTCATAGGGTTGGAGTGTTTGCACGAAGGTATATCTCTATATCCCCACACAAATGGTAAGTTCTCATTATCGTTTTAATTTAGTGTTTATTTCTCTATGATATTTTATCTATCTGCGCGTGAGGCCCCTTCTTTAATCTCTTGCAGGTAGCAGGAGTTTAGATGGCGATGATGTTTTGACACATGGGCATGTCAGGTATAGCTTTTAACCCCCCATTTCGGGAATGCTATACTCGGACTCTACCGTTTTACTGCCTTTTAATGGCTAATATGCTTCTTTGAGGGGGCAATATGTACACACCCAAAATTACAGGGTGCTACATTATTGGAAAGACAGTTACCAAAATACCCCAATGATGATTCAGGTCCTCCTCAACAAGGTGTTCAGAGCTCCAGAAAAGCCTATTTGCCAAGTGTATATTTGTAGCTTAGATATGCCTTACTCCAGACTTTCCACATGCTTTGTTATGCCAGCTGCCCCGCTTATTTCCTGTGAATGTTTGGCCTTTACGTGCCATGAGACCGCCTCCCTACGACAAGGCGGGTGGTCCGGTAACTGCCACCGCTTTTTCCATAATTCGGCGGTCCTGTGCACGTTTTCCAACATGTTTCGACGATCTTGTCAAACATTAATTTCAACTTTCTAGGATGCATCTATTGAGCTAAATTGTCTAAAAATAGTTTTGATTGCTTGGTTCTCCTTCCCTCTGAATAGTGTTTAAATAGATTTAGTTTAGTTGGTAAACTGCCTCTTCATTGCCTTGTTACCATGAAGTGCACATCCCAACCCCAATTCTTATATATAGCCATGCTTGTATTCAAGAAACAATGTATGAGCCCCTCTCCTTGTGTATCTTAATCATTGTAGTCTGCTGCCACACATCTTGCTTAGGAATTACAATAGCCAAGCTCAAATCTCTTGTGTTATCTCTCTGTATACTTGCATTGTACTTAGATTGCCTTTAAGATGTCATTTGATCTTCAAGCGTCAATCCTGCTTCATTGTTGTTCTTGCATTCCCAATCCCTTGGAATCACAGGTAGTTTCATTCTTAGAGAAATAAAGGAATCAAATTAGAGGGGACAGGTTTTTTCTGATGCATACTAGATAATTTCCAGAAGCTCTTTCTCATTCAGGTTGGAATTTGTGTGTTTGTATTGTTTTGTTTATCAAACTTGCTAGGAATTTCATAATCAAGTTGGTATTCAATTACACTATCGAATAGACTCATACTCGGACATTGTATTCCGTCTATATACAAAGCCTGCTTCATGGCTCAAGTACGCTTCTCCGACTGGGGCAATATGTACGTACCCAAAATTGTAAGGTACTGTACTGCGGAACGATGTAATAAGTGCCCCAATGATGATACAGGTCTCTTCACAAGGTGTTCGGGATCCAGAAAAGCTTTACAGATATGCGTTAACATCCCGCATGCCCTGCTTAGCCCCCACGTGCTTTGTTTTCCCTGTTTTTCCCTATTTTCTTGGCTTTTTGGTCTTCAGTGACGAAACCGCCGCCTTGAAGGGTGGCGGTCTCGTGACCGCCGCCCTGAACAGGGCGGCGGTCCTGTAACCCGCCGCCCTGAGCAGGACGGCGGTCCTTTACGTGTTTTCCAGAACGCTCTTTTGACACGAACCCACGTGAAAGTATCAATGACTTCACCAGCTTTTCTTGCCGACTTGAGCATGCATTAATGTTTTTGGTCCCCTGGAATAGTGATTTTCTTTTGTTTAATGTTTTAGGAGTTCAGTTTGGATTTGATTTTTGGGTGTTTGAATTCCTATAAATGCATGGTTTGTGCACATGCAAATGGCCCCCTCAGTTTTGCTCTGGAGTTTAGAAACTTGGTCATCATCTTTGCAGTAGACTTCAGTCTTCCTAGTTTGCTTAGAAGTTTGATAGCATAGTTCATTTGAATACTTCATTAGTATTGTGTTGCAGCTAGTAAGCCACATATCCAACTTGTGCAAGTGCAGACATTACTTATGGGCCACTCATTCTTCACTAAAAACTTTCATCACTTTCAGTAGCTCATGTCCCTTCTAGTTTGCTTAGGATTGGTAGTATAAGTCTTGTTGCATGGTTTGTTTTAGCATTTACTGTTGCTGTTGGTAAGCCACAGATCCAACTTGTGCAAATAGTATTTTTGCTTTTAGAGTAAAATAGTCTAGGCAGCCATTAAAGTTGCAGGTTTTGCTCTTCATACAGACTAGTCTCAGGTTCTCGACGCTTTTTGTTGCATGATTCGCAATAGACCCCGCTAGGAATTGCATAGGCCAAGCTCTGTACTCTTGCGCTATCCCTCTCCTATCCGCATTCTATTCTGTCTGCATTCTGAAGGTTGTCCATCGATCCAAATATCTATTCCTGTTGATGCAAGCATTCCATGCTTTTCTGGATTCACGTGAGCACAAAGAACGAAGAGATCATATTGAGGGGACAAGAACACACACACCGTCGGATTCGCCACTGTTCTGCGAAATCCAGGTTCCATCTTTCAAAAGTTTTAGTTAGAATTTATCAAATAATGTAGTTAATCATTTTATTTCAGTCATTTCTATTCTCGATATTGTCAGGGAGGTTGTGGGGATTGATAGTTTCTGAGAAACTATGATTCATTCCTCACTTCTGAGGTAGGATCGAGAATCTTGCAGATAGATTAGTTATTTCGTTGTTTAGAATAGATATACAAAATTACACAGACAAATAGCTACAATCGACTATTTTGTTTGTTTTACGTTGTTAGTTTAGTTGTCAATTCTAAATATTTTTAAATAGCTACTTTCTTATAAATTGCTAGAAAATACAAAAAAAGAAATTATATATGTTAGAAGTGCACTTATATTTTACTTTATTATAGTTTGTTTCATTACTGCCTTTTGCATGACAATTACGGGACCTAGGGAGCCCAGGGAATACATTTGCGAGCCAATTGTGCACCAGCCCAATACCGTAGTGGCAATAACTGATATTGACCAAAACCTTAGGATACAAGTCTTCCAAACAACAACAGACTTACAACAGATCAGGGCACAGTTGAGAGGGTTAAACATCAGAAGACGACCAAGCACATCACATTTTGGTCAAATCAGCCAAACTACATATTACCCTAGAAAATACCCACATGACTGTAGAAGGGCTCGAAAGAGAACAAACATTTGGGGTGTGATCCTTTAGTTCCACAGCCAGACGCTGGAGACACCCTAGTAGATATAGATACCAGCTTAAGAATCCAAGTTGCGATAACACCTGTAAGGTATTCTGAGAAGATCACACAACTGTACGGGTTCTAAACATAGAAGCTGAAAAAGCTTACGACTACTGGATACTAGGAATCAGAACTTGATCTCCCGTATGACCATAACGGGACCGCAACAACCCAGAGTCTATGGTTGTGATCCACAGATCCCACAGCCTAACGAGTTCATAAGTCAGAATTAGACATAGACACTGGCCTAAGTAAATTAGTATTTCAGTCTACTCCGATTCCACCTCTCATCATTCAACAGTTATCCCTACTAGACACAATAACCAACGAAAGCTAGAGAATTTTGGACTAGGCCAGAGAACCGTCCATAGAGTTGACTATTTTCACCATATGACCCTATCAGGAGAAATACACGAAACCATCCCGGGTCATTTTCCACGCATCCCACAACCCATAGATAGAATCACGCCAGAGCTCGATATTGATTGGAGCCTTCGAGTAGTCATCCTCGCTGATCGATCTATCACACCAGTCCAAGTTAGAAGGGCCTTCTTTGCCTTAGATTCACAAATACCATTAGTGCGTATCGAAGACATTAGACTCCCCAACTAGTTTGTCTGCATATTCTACCCCCACCGGCTGTCTCGGCACGACCTCGGGAGGTCGGGTACGTGGAAGAGTCACTTGTTGATTCTCATGCTCGCCTGTTGCTTTTCCGACATACAAAATTGGTGAACCCAACGTGAACCTTACAATTGCTTCACCTTCTCTCTGAGAAGTTTCATCTTATCCAAATCACCTTCGCTCCTTCCCATTATTCTGCGGGTATTCATATACCCCCCCCCCCCCCGGAATATGTCGGGATTCGATGCATATGGAAGACCCCTCCTGGGTCTCGAGGCATACTATGCCCAACAGAATAGGCAGTCATCACCCTCACTCTCAATGTGGGGCGACAACTATTCAACCAATCAGTTGTCAACGCAAACGCCAAGGACCAGATATAATTCGTCCTTCCAAGCAGAGGGGTTGGAGCAACTCGCTCAAACACAAATAGAGCCTTCAGGCTCAAACAATATGACATTGACTGGAGAATCTGCTTCATCTCCTCAGTTGTTACTTAGACCACATATTAGCAGACAATCAGATCCATTCTCAGTTCTAGATGACGAGTACTCAATACGTTATCCTAGGAATGAACAACGCTCTCAAGGCATGTATCCACCTGTAGGAATTTTGCAAATACAGCCCGAGTTCTCTCCTCAAGAAAATACCTCTATGCCATCACGTATAGAAAATACTCTCAGAGAAACTTGGCAAGATAGCAATCAGTTCATGACAGGCTATCACATGCCTATACAACACCAGGATATACAACAAACGCCACCAAGGCACGATATCGTGACTTCACCAAACGAAGTCATTTCAACTCTAATAGAAAAGGTTAGAGGATTAGAACTTGCCCAAGCAAATCAAAATTTGAAATTCATACAAACAGGGAGTTCCAATCCTCCGCACCATCCTAGCCAAGTAGATCTCCTCACAGGAGTAGGCACGTTAGGTATGACTCCTCAGTATTCACAACAAGTACCAACTAGACCCACTATCGCTAGCACAGTTCCTCCTGGTCCGGTACAGAGAAATCCATTCCTGGATAGTACCCCTTTGTACTTAAACATGTATTCCAAATCACCACAAGGGGATATGTACTCATCCCCCGGCATGTTTACTCAAATGCAGGGATTGCCTTATGCCCCTGCCAACGCGTACGTTACGCCATATCAACAACCCGTTCCGCCACCACCTCCTCAACAGGCACCATCAATGGTTGAGATGTATGCAATAGGGACTTATTTAGAATATTTAAAGGAGCCCTTAGATTTTGCCATAAGAAGCGTTATGCTTCCAAGGCCTCTTCCCGATTTGCCCAAATACAAAGGAGAAGGAGATCCGAATGTGCATATCAAAGCTTATGCTACAGCCATTCGAGAATTACTCCCATGGGATGGGGTCGTTGCTAAAATATTCCCCAAAATGCTAGAAGGCATTGCCCTCGATTGGTATTACAGAATACCTGAGGCTTCCATACATTCATTCAAACAACTCGTGTCTAAGTTCATCAAAGCCTTCAACATGAACAAACTATTAAGGACAAGAATCAGGGAGTTCTTGCACATCAAGCAAGAACATAACGAGTCTGTCGCCCATTTCATCCAAAGGTGGCGCACAGTCCTTTATTCCTTGGCAAGCGCTCCAAACATGGATCAGATGGAGCTATGTGATTTATTCCTTCATTCTCTTAGCAAAGAAGTGAAGGAAGAAGTCCAGAAGTTCCCACTCAGGACTTATGACGAAGTACTTGAGAGCGCTCTACGAATAGACCAGGCAGCAATAGATAGTGGCCGTAAGACGTATGGAGCAAATGGGAGGTTAATCACCTCCACTCAAAATACTACAACTACCACAAATGTCAATCAAGGACCCAAAATCCTTAACAAAAATCGTGGGGTAACAACAGATGGGGTAACTGACCAGCCCAAGAGGGTAAATGTCGTTAATACTCCGTCACAAATAAACAACCAAAGAAACAACAATTTTACCCCGACGGTCAATATGGTGGATTTTAATAATCCACAACAACAACAACGGCGAAATCCCATGCAAGGGCCGAGCCAAAACTCATTTGGTTACCAAAACCAAAGTCAAAACCAAAAACAACAATTCCAAAACTTTGGTCCTAATAGGCAACAGTTTGATCGGAATTTTAGGCCACAATACACACCAAACCAACAAAACGGGAATTATAATCCCAATTCTTATTGTGGTTTCCATAAAATTCGGGGTCATGACACTAGAACGTGTCGTGACTACAACAAATTCATGCAACGCTTGCCAAATGAACAAAAACAATTTTTTATGGATATGTTCTTAGCAGATCCTACGTCACCAACGGCAAGTACCTTCCCAGGGGCAGTTTCCCCTCAGAATGCCCCTCTCAAGATCTTTAATGATCCACTCCCAAATCATGATAACGATGGGTTGAAACCAACTGGAACAAACAAAGGCGCAATAACAGGAAACAACGATCACGAGGCCTCAACTTCGCTAAATCCGTTAGTCGCACCACAACTAGGAAGTCAGCCGCGACCTAAGGTAGTTGGATTAGTGGAGTTAGACTCCGAATTACCCGTTGAAGCAATTACGAGGACACGAGAGTATTTCTCTCAACCAAGTCCAAGCCATCTGCCGGAAGCAGATAACATCCAGCAAACCGTAGCAAAAACCTATGGGTGCTTACGATCTAATTAATGATCTAACAAAAACCTTCTCGCATATTTCATTCCTTGATTTACTAAAGAATTCCCCTGCTCACAGGACTGCTCTTTTAGAGGCGTTAGGTTTGGGTCATTTAATCAGTATCACTCCACCACTAGAAGCACAAGTAAATCATATAGACTTTGATGTTTATCCTCCGAGACAGGCGGATAGGGATGTCGAATTCATATTCGAAATAAGTAAAATGCCTACGGATGCCGAGATCACACGCCGAGGCGATCCAGCCCTACACTTGCAAGTACAGGTTTATAATAATTATGTAAAACGGGCAATGGTTGACGATGGAGCTGCGGTTAACATAGTCCCTTTCTCTTTTCTCCAAAAATTGGGATATGGTGAAACAAATTGTTCCACTACTCAAAATACCTTGAGAGGCTACAATAGCCTTAAGGCCACATCGATAGGAACTATAATACTACTGGTCACTTTGGGACCTAAAAAAATCCTGACTGAGTTTTATATTATAGATCGGGAAACTAACTATAATATGATCCTCGGCTGGCCGTGGATACATCGAATGAAGGCAATCCCTTCCACGCTATTTCAAGAAGTAAGATTCTTGCATCTGGGAAAGGTATTTGTAGCCAAAGGTGATCCAAAGCCGTTTGATGTACACCTAGCTGATTTAAAGAAGAGACTAAGTGTACACTCAGAATTCGAGCTTCCAACAAACCAACTAAATAAACCCACTGACTCAAAGTCAAAAGAAAAGTTGGTACCTACGACGGATCTGGAAACCATCAGCGTAGCCAAAACAACCCCAATTCCTGGTGGTAAAGCTAAAGAAACTGTAGCATTAGGGACTACTACAAAAATCGTTGAATTAATAGAACAAGATTTGCCAATGTTCTTACCATTTGATTCAGTAGGTATAGGATATTCCTTAGGGGTTGGCTCTCTTCCAGCAGAAGATCTTTGCATGGTCGAAGTAGAATGTGCAAATATAGTAGATACACCTACATCTATGCTCCCAGATAAATATTGGACTCTCCATTTCGATGGAGCTAAATGCCACTATGGAGTGGGGGCAGGTATAATTCTTACCTCACCCGAGGAAAAGGTCCTCCCATTCTCTTTCAAGTTGAACTTTGAATGCACAAACAACGGCGCTGAGTACGAAGCTCTCCTCCTTGGCCTTACCTTAGCCAAAAGAATTGGTATTGATAACATCAAAGTCTTAGGAGACTCGCAATTAGTAACAAACCAAGTTTCTGAAATATATGAAACTAAAGCCGAACATTTACAACTCTATAGAGACGCTGTGTTAGATTTAAGCAAAGCGTTTAATTTCATATCCATTGAAGCAATCCCACGAGAGAAAAATCTTCTCGCCAATTCAATAGAAACTTCGGCATCACGCTTCACTCTAAGCAATGAGCTAGAAGATACTCACTTCACAGTATCCATTCGTAACGAACCATTGATAAAAACAATGACAAATCCTCTTTAAAGAGGAAATGAATCTACCATCCTAGACCATGTTGGCAATGATGCGGCTACTTTGGATTACTTAAATGCCTATGCAGCATTACATCACTCCTGTCACACACTAGATTTATCTCTGATCCCGCATTCATCTTCCTGCTTCGGAAATCCCGTAACGGATCTTTCCTCACAAAGGGAACCTAGCATATACGCAATAGAAAATGGGGATGATATAGATCTACCTCCAGCACCACCTGAGTTCGAAGAGGGTAACACCTCTTTAATCAAAGAAACAATCGATGTCAACATTGGGACAGAAAATGAACCAAGGATATTGAAACTAGGTTCTTCATTAACCCCAGAAGAAGTAGAAATACATACTTAGGTTCTCAAAGAACATCAGAAGGCATTTGCATTTAATTACAAAGAGATGACAGGAGTCGCACCCCACATTGCGGTGCACAACCTCGTCACTAGATCAAATGCGAAGCCAATTAAGCAAAAATCAATACCTATGAAGCCCAAGGTAGCCCTTATGGTAAAAGAGGAGGTAATAAAACTCCTTCAGGTAGGATTCATCAAGCCAGTTGACTACTCCCAATGGGTATCGAACATCGTTCCCGTTCTCAAGAAGAATGGAAAGATACGCATCTGCATAGATTTCCGGGACATTAACAAAGCATGTCCTAAGGATGACTTCCCATTACCATCTATCGATGTCATTGTTGATGCAACAGCTGGGTTTGAGCTCTTGTCTCTCATGGATGGATTCTTGGGATACAATCAAATCAGAATATCCGAGCAAGATCAAGCTAAAACCACCTTTATAACTCCTTGGGGAACCTATTGCTACGCTGTTATGCCATTCGGTCTCAAGAACGCCGGTGCCACGTACCAGCGGGCTATGACTTATATATTTCACGATTTAATTCATAAAATCATGGAATCCTACGTAGATGACTTGTTGGCTAAAGCCAAGAAGCGTTGTGACCATCCCGAAGTACTCCGTGTCATTCTTTCACGTTTAATAGAATACGAAGTTACACTAAATCCGGAAAAATGCGTCTTTGGTGTAACAGGAGGAAAGCTCCTAGGTTACATCATATCGTCACGAGGGATCGACGTTGATCCAACCAAAATTCGGGCTGTCCTCGAAATGGTCCCACCTTCGAGTGAATCTGGAATCAGATCATTTCTCGGGAAGCTGGGCGCAATCCGGAGATTCATCTCGGACTTAAGCTTCGCTATTCATTCAATCGATAATTTACTCAAGAAAGACTATAGCATTGATTGGACTGAAGACTGCAACGAAGCTTTCAATGCAGTTAAACGCTTCTTACTGTCACCACCTACGCTAATGCCACCTAAGCTAGATCGCTCGTTAATTCTATACTCACGGGCTACCAATGTTTCGTTAGCTTGCATGCTAGCCCAAGAAGACGATGACAAGAGAGAGCGTGTAATTTATTTCATTAGCCAAACATTGCTCGACTACGAAACGAGATATACACAAGTAGAATGAGAATGCCATGCCATAGTTTTCGCAACCAAACGCCTAAGACACTACATGCTAAATCAAGAGACAAGGGTCATGGTAAAAACTGACCACTTACGAACCTTCCTCACACAAGGGTCCCTGTCTAAAAAGGTGGGACGCTTTATAACCTTAATGGGAGAGTTCGAATTAAATTTTGTAAACCAAAAGTCAGTTAAAGGGCAAATCATCGCAGATTGGTTAGCTGATAACCCGCTAGACGGAGGCGACTTAGTAGACTTAGACTTTCCAGACGAATGCGTGTACTACGTCGAAACCCGACCTGCTATATCTGAGTGCCCTTGGTACGCTGATATCATTAGTTATATCATGGACCATAGGTACCCAGAAGGAGCTACACCTCAACAAAGAAGGTGGTTACGCATTATCGTAGCTAAATACGTCATTATAGAGCAAGTGCTCTATCGGAAAGCATTCGATGGAATGCTCTTAAGGTGTGTTGACACAGAAGAGTCCAAGAAGATTCTCCATGAATCTCACAGCGGTATATGTGGAGGCCACTTCGGTGGCCATGCCACTGCTTGAAAAATACATCGAATGGGCTATTTCTGGCCCACTCTAGAACATGACGTGATAGAGTTTGCACGCAGGTGTCATAAGTGCCAGGAATTCTCCCACGAGATCCACATGCCAGCACAAGCTCTGCAACCAATCGCTACTCCATGGCCCTTTTCTACATGGGGCCTAGACTTAATAGGGAAATTCTCTCCCTCATCCACAGACAGCCACAATTTTATAATTATGGCCACTGAATATTTTACCAAATGGGTGGAGGCCATGCCTCTTACTACTGTACCTAGTTCTGTAATCACTAAGTTCATTTTAAATCAAATCATTTGTAGGTACGGTATCCCACAAATCATTATCTCAGATAATGGAACTTCTTTCAAGAATGAAGAAGTTCGTGAACTATGCAACAAATTTAAAATAAGCCATCATACGGCTTCCTTGTATTATCCCCAAGCCAATGGGTAGGCTGAAGCAACGAACAAAACACTGAAAGCCATTCTCCTTAAAACAGTGAAAGAAAACAAGCGGGATTGGCATTTGAAGTTATATCCGGCCTTGTGGGCCCATCGAACCTCAATAAGAACACCAACAGGAGCAACTCCTTTCTCGCTAGTATTTGGGGCAGAAGCAGTTCTCCCGCTTGAGGTCGAAATACCCAGTCTCCGCATTTCACTACAAGGGATTCTGGATGAAGATGCTTACAGAGAAGTACATCTTTCCCAATTAGAAAGCCTAGATGAAATTAGGTTAGATGTTGAACAACGGCATAGAGCTTATGCTGACCGAATGTGCCGGCAGTATAACAAGAAGGTTTATGAACGCGATATATATGAAGGTGATCTAGTTCTAAGACTAGACAGCCGGATCGACAAGAAGACCGGTGAAGGAAGGAAATTCCGGCCCAAATGGTTGGGCCCATACTGAGTCATGAAGGACTACGGGAATGGTGCTTATCTCTTATGCATGCTAGAAGGTGAGGAGTTTGGTGAAACAGTCAATTACCTCCACCTCAAACGTTTCTACGCATAAGCAGCAAGCGCTGCCTATATAACTATCTACATCGCATTTTCATATAAATTAGGATCATTTTGTCCACTTGTTCTTACACAAATTGTGATCAAGGAATCTATTCTCAAAGCAATTTATTTCAAACTCGTGATGTTTCTGGCATGAAGTTCTTTAATCATACCTCTCCATCTTCGATATCATCAATCAATTCAGAATCTTTTATCTAATAAAATCAGACATGACGAAGTCCTAACAGTAACCATACCAAGCTCTGCAAGTTTGTTCTCGCTTTGGTTTCTTCTTAGGATAGGTGTCTTGCCTATGGTCTGTTCTAGAAGCTTCATGGTGTCACATCTATCCCATATACACATCTCTTTGGAAATAAGAATATACTGACATCTTACTCAAACAAACAAGTCAAGAAGTGATTAAACAGAAAATTTTATTTTACACATTTCCTTGCCCCACCAACATTCAGTGATGAGCTTGCGTCTCTTACTAGTGACGTAGGGTTGGGAAAGGATGGAAATTCCCTTACTCGCCTATGCCTTGCCCACGGTGATAAGCCCATGCTTCTTACAGGTAGCACGGGGCAAAGTGTATGGGGTCCTCTAGACAAAGTAAATGTTAAAAGGTCATAAACAAACAATTCAAACTTTGAGTCAAAAACGAATGAATCAGATATTCAAAATTCCAAAAAGAGTTAAAAATCCTAAAAAAAACCCAGATTTTGTCTACTATGTGGCCATCTATGGGTCTAAGTCTTGATAAACCGCAAGGTAAGTTACATCCAAAACTATGAAGTCATTCAGGTAGAGTAAGCTTGTAGTTTTCAATTTGGTTCCACCAAAGCTTCGTCTGTCTTTCGTCACTATCACTTCACCATATTTCATAACTTTGCGACCTTCTTGGCTCTTGGTGATGAGCTCTCGCATCTTACTAGTTGCGTGGAGTTAAGGGTGGGGCAAGTCAATCTGTTCAGCATACTGGTTGTTCTCATCACTTTGCCAAAACAAATCATGAGGTATCCAAATTGCTAAACAAAAGTTAAGATTCAAGATCACAATATATCTACAATATCATGTATCAGCATCATGAAACACAAAAAGAAAGCAAACATCTGCATCATCTGTCTTCCATTGCATACATTCTAGAAAGCATATAAAACATACATCGTAGTATACACGAAAAAGCTGGAAATAGAAAGGGAAGACACAAGTGACAAAGTTTTGATCCAAAATCGGCGCATATATATAAAATAGTCAATATTTGTATACAATGCCAATCATGCACTAGGCATGGTCAAAATGCTCAAAGAGCCCGGTAAATACACAAAAAAAATCCATAATACAAAAAGTGTATAGGAGCCAAATGGCCTCTCAACCCCTACGTGATCCCACTAAAGGTGCGCGCCCTCGCCTAGGACTACGACTACACTGGCGCTCTGAATGGACAGAAGGCTCAGGGTCTCGAGGGGCGGTCGTGGTCTCGCCATGAGAATGGCTCCTCATAAGGTGCTCGGTTGTCCTATAGCCTGCCAACTCTGTACGAAGAGTAGACACCATCTTGGCCACATGCCAAACGGGAGCAAAGACGTCGGTATGCCTGCCGGCTGCTGAGGGCTCCCCAGCATCTACGGATAGCTCCGCACGGGTCTTATCCATAGGGATCATCAGAGAATCAGTACATACCCTATGGATTAGATCCCACCACTCGTCAACAGTCTCTGCAAAACAAAGAAGAAAGACGAATTAGAAAACTAGGCAAGAGGCTAAAATATACAAGATACAAATATAAGGAGGGATAGCAGTTAAAACAAGTCAAAAAAAAATCAAACTAACACTGAAAGGGAGAAAGGATAACTTACTCAGGTCACCGGGCCTCCAAGATGGGTCACTAGGGCTAGCACCCGCTGCAGATGCCGCCGCCGACTGAGGAGCTGCTCCTGTAGTTGGGGCAACATGACGCCCCGCAACGGACTCATCATCTCCACCATGGCCCCGGGAGAGTGGCCTCCTCGGAAACCAAAGTCTCTCTCTCTGCACTCTGCTCCGCCCTCTCCGCCTGCATGATATCCTGAGTATCATGCCACTCAGGATCACTCTCGTCCGTCTGCTCCTCCGACCCTCCCTCTGTGGGCTCCTCAGAATCGGAGTCAATATCTATAGGGTCATCGCTACTATGAGCAGGACCCGCGGTAATCCGAAGTAAAGGTGCCCGAGGCGCACCAGCTCTCCCTCTGGCCCGAACTATCCCCCTGGCTGCAATAGGAATGCCAAGGGTAACCACTGTCCAACCACGGCCTCTAGGCCCCCCTCTAGCCTCCCGAACTAATCTATAAACTGGTGCTACTAGAGGAATCATGCCCACATATGGGAGGTCGAACTGCTGAGGAACCCTGCTGAAAGGATGTACCTCTACCCGTCCCGCACGGTCAATAAGCTGCCCTGTAATGGAGCAGGAAACCAATGTCATGGCCTCCTCTCCCCATACGTCGGCCATAAGCTGGTACGGTGTGGCCTCCATGTCTGCTATAGTGAGGGAGGCTACTGGCTGGTGAGGTGCTCTAAGCACCGACATATCTGACCATCTGGCCGCCCTCACAGCTCTAGGATCTGCCACCTCCACGCCTCTGCCATAAGGAATAAAATTCTCATACACCCAACTCAGTGACTAGAGTTGGGTGGCTCAACGACTATCCCTGTAAACGGACCACCCTATATAAGTCGTGATAGGTGGTCCCCAAAATGTCTGCCCCCCAGGCGTATATCTGGCCATACGCCCCTCTATCTGTTGCAATGATGGGGGCTTAACAGTATAACAAAGTGTCACCTCCCTTGTCCCCGATCAGTCTCGAGGCAAGGATCCCCATGATGGCCTGTCGAGATACGGGGATGGGCAAAGAAGGAATGGATCTAACTCTCACTCCCTTCTTCGGCCCCAGTGGAAATAGCTGCATCTCCCCATATATGTCGCCCACTGTGCAATCTGTGCCCGTGAGCCTGCTGTCTCTAATGTGAGTCACCTCTCGATGATCGGGACCCCCAGAATGTGGTAGATGTCCTCTAATGTAATGGTCCACTCACCATGGACCCCTGACAATCGGAAAGTGTTCCGATCTGCATCCCAGTAGGAGAATAAGTAACAGAGTATGTGACTAGACGGAGCAACGTGAGGCAGACACGCGATATCCATAATATGCCGGCCCTCTGCAATGTGTCCTCCTCATCTAGCTGAGAGGGCATCCAATACCCCGGGCAAGCCAGTCACACTCTCTCTCCCGGCTCCATCTAATATACTCCTCCTTCGCCTGCATGCACCCAAAAACACACAAAACAGAGTAAGTTAGTATCTAAACGATATCAAGAGAGTTATAAAAACATACACAAATGCTAAAAATATAAGTGTAAGCTTTCAGAAGAGGTCCTTTTGCATTCTGTGCAAAACCGCCTCCTTGGGCAGGGGGGCGGTTTTGTGACCGCCGCCTTGAAGGCGGCGGTCGCAGTCCGAAAACCCGCGCGGGTTTTTAACCCCAAAAGGCCAAAAACTAGCAAAAAACGACCATTTTGGCTAAAAACAAAGCCTACCCAGTAGACGCCCCCCCTAGACGGACCTTTTAAACCTAACATTTTCAAAAATGACCCCCCCATTACAACAAATTTAGCATTTCAAAATTGAAGAGGGAAAAGCACAAAATTGAAGAAAAACCAACCTGTGATCTTGCGGGGTGGCGTTCCGCACGTGGAGGCATGATCACTATCTCGCTGTGGACGTTTTCACTCTACTCGCGTGAGAAACCGTTACCGTGGGCCCCAGAGCTCAAAATCTATCAAATCGACTCGCGTAAATGAATAGTAAAATGGGCCCACTTTTATATATATAGCGCTCTAATTCGTTTTAAATCCCCTTTTCATAGGTTCGGAGCGCCAACAGAGGTAAGTTTCTATCCTCGCACTAATGGTACGTCCTCTTCCCCTATTATTTTAGCGTTTATCTTCCAAGTTATTGTATCTATCTGCACTTGAGTTCCCCTTTCATTTTGCAGGTAGCGGGAATTTCGGATGGCGTCATTTCGACACACGGACGTATAAGGTATAACTTCTAACTTCCCATTTCGGGATGGCCATACTCGGACCCACCGTTTTATGCCTCTTCATGGCTAAAACGCTTCTCCGACGAGGCAATATGTACGTACCCAAAATTGTAAGGTATTGTACTGTGGAACGGTGTAATAAATGCCCCAATGATGATACAGGTCTCTTCACAAGGTGTTCGGGATCTAGAGAAGCTTTACAGATGTGCGTTAACATCCCACATGCCATGCTTAGCCCCCGCGTGCTTTGTTTTCCCTTTTTTTCCTCTTTTTCTTGGCTCTTTGGTCTTCAGTGACGAAACCGCCGCCTTGAAGGGCGGCGGTCTCGTGACCGCCGAACTGAACAGGGCGGCGGTCCTGTAACCGCCGCCCTGAGCAGGACGGCGGTCCTTTACGCATTTTCCAGAACGTTCTTTTGACGGAACACACGCAAAGTTCAACGCTTCACCAGCTTTTCTTGCCGACTTGAGCATGCATTAATGTTTTTGGTCCCCTGGAATAGTGTTTTTCCTTTGTTTATTGTTTAGGAGTTCAGTTTGGATTTGATCTTTGGGTGTTTGAATTCCTATAAATGCATGGTTTGAGCTCAAGCAAATGGCCTCTCAGTTTTGCTCTGGAGTTTGATCCTTGGTTTTCTCTTTGCATTAGACTTAGTTTTCCTTTTGCTTAGAAGGTTTAGTTTTCTTCTTTGCATGTTTGTTTAGTATTGTGTTGCAGCTAGTAAGCCACATATCCAACTTGTGCAAGTGCAAACATTACTTATGGCCCCTCATTCTTGTTTAAAAACTCATCACTTTCAGTAGTTCAGTCTTCTAGTTTGCTTAAGTTTGATAGTTTAAATCTTTTACATGCTTAGTTGCATTTACTCAGCTGTTGATAAGCCACAGATCCAACTTGTGCAAACAGTATCATTGTTTTTGGAGTAGAATAGTTTAGGCAGCCATTAAAGTTGCAGGTTTTTCTCTTCATACAGATGAGTTTCAGGTTCTAGATGCATTTTGTTGCATGATTCGCAGTAGACCCCGCTAGGAATTGCATAGGCCAAGCTCTATACTCTTGCGCTATCCCTCTCCTATCCGCATTCTATTCTGTCTGCATTCTGAAGGTTGTCCATTGATCCAAATATCTATTCCTGTTGATGCAAGAATTACACGCTTTTCTGGATTCACGTGAGCACAAAGAACGAGGAGATCATACTGAGGGGACAAGAACACACACACCGTCGGATTCGCCATTGTTCTAACGAAATCCAGGTTTCATCTTTCAAAGTTTTAGTTAGAACTTATCAAATAAAGTAGTTAATCGCTTTATTACGGTTATTTCCATTCTCGATATTGCCAAGGAAGTTGTGGGGATTGATAGTTTCTGAGAAACTATGATTCATTCCTCACTTCTAAGGTAGGATCGAGAATCTCGCAAATAGATTAGTTATTTCGTTGTTTAGAATAGATATACAAAATTGCACAGACAAATAGCTACACTCGGCTATTTTGTTTGTTTTACGTTATTAGTTTAGTTGTCAATTCTAAATATTTTTAGATAGTTGCTTTCTTATAAATTGCCAAAAAATACAAAAAAAGGAATTATATATGCTAGAAGTGTACTTAGATTTTACTTTATTATAGTTTGTTTCATTACTGCTTTTGCATGACAATTACGGGACCTAGGGAGCCCAGGGAATACATTTTCGAGCCAATTGTGCCCCAACCCAATATCATAGTGGCAGTAACTGACATTGACCAAAACCTTAGGATACAAGTCTTCCAAACAACAACAGACTTCCAACAGATCAGGTCACAGTTGAGAGGGTTAAATGTAGAAGACGACCAAGCACACACATTTTGGTCAAATCAACCAAACTACAGGTTATCCTAGAAAACATCCGCATGACTGTAGAAGGATTTAAAAGAGAACAAATATTTGGGTGCGATCCTTTAGTTCCACAGCCAGACGCTGGAGACACCCTCGTATATATAGATACCAGTTTAAGAATTCAAGTTGCTAGAACACCTGTGAGGTATTCTGAGAAAATCACACAATTACTGATTCTAAACGTAGAGGCTGAGAAAGCTTACGACTACTGGATACTAGGGATTAGAACTTGATCTCATGTATGACCATAACAGGACCGCAACAACCAAGAGTCTACGATTGTGATCCACAAATCCCACAGCCTAACGAATCCACAAGTCAATTAGATATAGACACTGGCCTACACACATTAGTATTTCAGTCTACTCTGATTCCACCTATCATCATTCAACAGTTGTCCCTACTAGACACCACAGCTAACAAAGCTAGAGAATTTTGGACTAGGCCAGAGAATCGTCCATAGAGTTGACTATATTCGCCATATGACCCTATCAGGAGAAATACACGAAACCATCCTGGGTCATTTTCCACGCATCCCACAACCCATAGATCGAATCACGCCAGAGCTCGATATTGATTGGAGCCTTCGAGCAGTCATCCTCGCTGATCGATCTATCACACCAGTCCAAGTTAGAAGGGCCTTCTTTGCCTTAGATTCACAAATACCATTAGTGCGTGTCGAAGACATTAGACTCCCCAACTAGTTTGTCTGCATATTCTACCCCCACCGGCTGTCTCGACACGACCTCGGGAGGTCGGGTACGCGGAAGAGTTACTTGTTGATTCTCACGCTCGCCTGTCACTTTTCCGACGTACAGTTACCTAGCCTGCATCATCAACATTCACATAATTTAATCATTTACCCTTATGAATTTCTATTCAATACTCGACGTAGCCTATTTTCTACCTTGCCTTACCTAGACCATCCACCTTTACCTAACATACCTCCCAAAATCATATTCTTCCCACTATTTCACCTATTTGACCTACCCATCCTCATCCTATTGCATCATCATTCACCTAAAAAACCTCCCCCTCACTATTCTCTTGGACACCTTACCCATCCTACACCTACCCTTAGACCTAGTTTTGATACCCCATCTAACTTAATTACATACCTTTAGACATCCCATAACTTAAACATACCTTTAACATCCCAAAACACCATTTTTTGAAATCTTAACCATTACTTGAGCAACCAACATTGGTCACCCTACTAATGTCGGCTCCCATTACCAGTCATCACTGGTTCACTCATGAACGTTGGCCAATAACCGACCAATGTTGATTACTGGTCTGACCCCAATATTGAACCCCCACATCCCCCTAATGTAAAAAATTGACAAAAATGCCTATTTTACCCACCCAAACACACCCAAATTGCCCCAAAATTCATTTTTACCCCTAATTAACCTAATTCCCACCACCCTCCCACATCCCAATTTCACCCCCATTTCAATCAAATTTCAAAAAACATTTGGTCATCTACAACCATACCGGTGAAGGAAGACATGGAAAAATTTCTTCCTAAGAAGAATATGAGGTACACGGTACAAACTTACAGAAGCCCAAGAGCTAATGTTTTATACCAAGATAACAGGTGGATGAATCAATTTGTGACAACCAAGGAGGAAGAGGATATTCCCATCTTGATAGGGCCAGACATGCCTTCCCGGAGAAGCATGGACCTTGAAGAAGCATTGAGGAGATTTGAGTTACAATAGGGCAGCCTCGAATTTTCGTATGATGCAAACCATGAAGAAGAGGAAATGGTTCTTGATGATTTTCAAGAAGAAAAATCAGCTTATGTGCTTATCCATGATGAGGAGTCATTCTCATTCCCATTTGGGGATGAAGATGATCTCAGCCAAGACATCTATGGAGAGATAAGACCATGTTGTGACAAACCCGCGAAAGGTTTAAAAGAACTACTTTTACAAGAATTGATTAGAGCCGTAAAAGAAATTGAAGATCCTGAGCTCAGTCTTGAATTCCTGATGCAATCTATGAACCTACAAGATACGTGTGAATCTGATTTGAAAGCTTCAATCAATGTGAAGGTTGGCTATGTTGAAACAAAGCAAGATGAGAAATATGATGCCCCTCTATCTAATGATTGATGGATGTGATGATGAAATGGAGATATTTTCTTTCCTATTTGAAGAAGAAGACTTTTCCATGATGAAGAAATTAAAACACGGAGTTTTGAGGCCTTTGAAGATGAAGCTCCTCTTTATGAAGGATTGATAGAATGAAGTGATTCCCAAGATAATGAAGTAAATCCCCTTTGGATAGTTTCCTTGAGCTGTAAAATAAAGATTCTTCGAAGACATACAAAGATAAGATGTAGTAAGTAACAAATGAGATATTTGTGTAAGGATTAATGGATGAAGTGAAATTTGCAGAAGACCCCGAGCTGATTTTTCATCTCTTAACTCGTGTCATGGACATACAAGATAATTATGAGGTCTCTTCAAATCCTTCCGTCAATACTCAAGTACCTCACAGTGGAGTAGAGAAAAAGGATAACTATGAGCTTTCTCAAGGAAAAGAGGTCAATGAGCATAGACCTGGGAAAGAAAAGAATCTAGAATGTTCAAGTAATTTGAATGAAAAGCAGCCCTGGGGAAGCGATAACATGCTCAATGAATAATCATTTATGGGGATAAATACATAAGGCAACTGGCACTATGAAATTGATTTCGAAGAACATGAAGGCAATGGAATTTCTAAGTGAAGGCCTAAGCATCAAGAATATCATTTAGGCTCACTCCTACAAAGTGTACATACAAATGCGAAACCACTTGGCTTTCATAAGAAGCTGAGGAGAGAAGGCTACTTTCTAGAACCAATCAATGGATTCATAGAACATCATCATTCAATGTTGCCTCTTCAGGGGTAAATTTTGAGGAATAAAAAATGCGTCAATGAAAGAGGGTTGTCCCCCACCTTGTACCATAGGTGATTTCTAGGTGTGTTTCCCTTTTTGTTGTGTGTCGTGTGTTTCCTTTTCATCATTTTTTGTGTCATTTGTTTGTGTGTGTTTCCTTCTCTGATTCCTTCTCTCTTAGAAATTGTACATGACTCTGCAAGGCCCAATTGATAAGGCATTGGTCAACAAATCATATGTTCTAAAATTGATATTATGGATTCCTCATGTCATGTATTTTTTTCACTCATTCCATGTCATGTCCCCAAGCTAGAGCCAACTATTTTCATGCAAATGTGTAACAAGGAAATCAATAATTTTTGAGCATGACAACTATACCCCTATGTTAATTTTTTCAAGTCCTATCATTCCAAGACACCCCAAGTTCATCTAGCCAGTCCAAATGACCTCCCTACTAATGTTATTTCATCCCCCTAGGTGATTTAGGAAATTCCATTCATTCCTCCTAAGTGATTTTAGGAGTTCATTTGCAAGCTACAGGCAGTCGTGGGAAGGGCTATCACTGACCTTCCTAAGGCTGAAGCAACCCCATGGAGCAAAGAAGAAGATTTTAAGTATATTTAGAGGTGATTTAAAGGTTTTGGGACATCATTGGAATTATTCATGAAGATTTTGGAAGGTCTCGAAGAAGTTGGGGTAGTCTCACCAAAATTAGGGTTCATAGGGATAGTCAGTACACAGGCCAAAATAGTTGTTGAGCTTTAGAAGATGATTACAGGAGCTCTAGATGGATTTAGGAGAAAAACAAAACATCTCCAGAAATATCATTCAAATACCTACAATATGGGGAAATCATATTTTTCACAAAATTTTGGCATATTAGGTCTGCAGGCAGATTTTCTCAGACACAGGTTGAGTACCAAACCAAAACTCTGATTTTTTCAGGGATAAAATAGAAGAATAAATACATGATACCCAAACCATTAGATTCAAAAGGACATTTCTGGTTAGGATCATATAAATTTTTTCCAAAAACCTCCATTGGGAGCTCAAGATATCATCATCGCAAGTTGTCCTCTCGGAGCAAGTTCGGGACTTAGCCAAATTTTGGGAGGACACGTGTCAGCTCCAAGAGCCTGGTGGGATTTTATGTCCTTAATGTTCCTAATGGTTAGGTACATCAACCTTGGAAAAATATTCCCCAGCCCCCCATCTGACCTTTGGAACCCCATGCGACCATCAAGATTGTCAGTTCAGCCCTCGGGTGTAATTTGGAGCTCAAATCCCATGTCGTTGGATCCTCGCCACATGTCAGCTCTAGGACTATCATGGAATTTTTATGTCCCTCATATTTTAGGGACATAAACCTTGAAAAATATTTCCATCCCCCTAGGAGAGACTTCTGGTCACCCATGTGACCTGCTTCCAGCCCCTCAGTGCTTTAAAGCTAATTTTGGAACACTCACTCCCTACCGTTGGATCATTGCCATGTGTTGACTTCTTTCTCACCATGGAAATTATTTTCCCTCATGTTCCTTTGAGGTGAGGGACATTAGGGACAAGAAAATGTGCCCAAACCTCTCTCAAACATGATTTTAAAAATTTAAATATTTACCCATTTCCCCCACTTCTAACTTCTTACACTCTCGTGCATAGCCATATCTCCATACTTCCTTTGCAACCTTCTATCATCACTCCACCATTGAAAATTCTTAGAACCGCTCAACCAATGCATTGAAATACCTTTCCTAGGTGATATTCAGGTCTCAGAAAGGATTTTTTCATCAAAATAAGAAGGAGAAATGAAAGAACAATGAAGAAGAAAACAATGAAAAACAACACAATCACGTTTCTTATTCTTAAGATCGCTTGTAACAAGTGCGAGAGAAGAGCATACACGTGAAGTGTTGCGAGTAACTTCAAAAAAATGAAAAAAAACAAGGAAACTAGAGCAAAATATGCCACTAACTGTTAGTATGTATAAAAATGATTAAATGTTTGCATAAAGTTGCTAAAAAGTGACAAAAATGGACAAAAACGTCCAATAAGCCTATGCGATCAAGTTTCACAGTTAGTGTATTTTAGTGAAATTGACAAAAAGAATGTAATGTCCTAATTAAATGAAAAAGACGTAATGAAATTGATTAGACTAATTAAGTAATGAAAATAATTAACTAAACTAATTTTAAAAAACTAATTAAATTTAACCTAATTAAATGATTAGTGAATAATAATAGTTGTAGTAATAGTAATAGTAATAGTAATAAGATAAAATATAAATTAAAGTTAGAAACTAAAGTTAAATATAAAAATAAGTAAATAAAAATTGACACGTAAGTTAAGACTATAGACTAAACCTAATTTATAAATGAAAAGCTATAAAATAAATAATAAACCTAAACCTACGTTTAGTGTTTGATCGGGATGTTTTTTTTGCGTATTCTTTTTGTAGGTTTCACAGGTTTAGTGATGGGGGTGCAGCGGTGGTTGCCATGAGGAGCTTGGTGGCGACACAAGGGTGTGCTAGTTTGAGCGAAGGAAAGGTGGTGGCAGTGAGGTCATCAGTAGGGAGGGTGGGTTGAAGTATGGGCTTTATGGTGTGTGCAAAGGCTACAATGGTAGTGGTAGGGAGAGTTTGGAGTGGTGAGAGGTGAGTCGAGGGCCGAGGGTGAGGGGAGAGCGTAGGGATTATGTGAGTGAGTTAGCTCAAGTAAGATAAGTTATGGGCTCAACACGAGGCTGAGTTGGGAGATCAGGTTAGTGACAGGGAGCGAGTTGAGTAGCTTGCTGGGGTAGGACAGGGGGACTCAAGGTAGCTAGTTAGGTTAGTTATGAGAGTTGGTAGCTAGCTTCGTCGAGCTATGAGTTGATTTGGTAGGGTAAGCATGTAGAAAAATAGGGTTTAGATATGGTTTTCTTTGTTATGGTTTTTAAAAAAATTAATCTAATTTTGTTGATATTTTTGTTGCAGGAAAGCAACATGGAACTCAGGGATCCCTTAAAAATATTTTTTTTATCAAAAAATAGAAATGAGAAGGCAAACAACCCCTACTTTTAAAACATATAGCTAAAATTAGCTATAACTAAATAGCTTGATAAATTAGCTGCAAAAGAACTAAAAGTGTTTTTTTATATAAAACATATTTTTACTCCCAGAAACACCTACAAACAATTGTTAAGTAATACAACAAAGATTTTTTTTAATTTTATAACTGATTTCTGCTTCTCTAGAACACCTGTAAACACTACAATGAAACTGCAAAAATCAGAAATTTATTATGAAATAAATGAATATCAGATGAAATAAAAATGAATGAAGATGGGTGTGGTCCCACCAGGCGTTCCAAAATGAAAACAATGAAAAACTCACTAAATGGAAGAAAAACAAAACAATTTGCAAACCTTCTTATAGCTCTTCCTTGTAAACCTCAAGTAAGTTTGTATGAAGCTTTTAAAATTGTGTAACCTTTTGAAATGTAGATTTTGGGTGCTCTTGAATGACCTCCAAATGGGGATGTTAATTTCTATGAACACATATTTTGCCTTGGAAAAATTCCAATTATGTAGATATTGGAAAGAAAATTAGCATATTTTTCTTACACTAATCCAAGAGGATTTGAAAAGAGGGTAAGCCTTTGTTTTATATATGATAAGTAATGGTTTGAGTTGATTACAAAGTAGTTGAATGCACATGTTAAAAATAACAGTTGATGGAGTTTTAATAGTTACTGAAAGATAAATTCCATTGAGGAGCAGTAAATGAATTCAATTGGCAGAAGTTGCATCCGAAAAGGTGGTTGTGCATGCGATTTAATCTCCCCCACCTTTCTATGATTCTATAACTTGAGTTAACTGGAATGGTGAAGTGGAGTCCAAGTGACTATTGACTAGGAAAATGGGTTTACTTTCCCATTTAAATAACTAATTTAATTATCTATAATGTGTACATTAATTAATTAATCATTTATTTAATAAATGATAATTAAGCTAGCTAAAGTAAGGTTTAGAGATTATCTTAATTAATACAAAAGGGTGCAATGTACATAATTTAATCGATTTAATCAATCAATCATAAAGGGATGAACTAGGATGTATTGGGATAATACTGGGAATAGGTATGTGAATTTAGGGTAGCTTATTTTTCTTCCTTAATTATCTCAGAATATGATGACTTTAGAAAACTTAAATATGTCTCAAAATTCTTGATATACTCCCATTTTTCATGTTCAACTAAGTCCCCATTCAACCAAATCCCTTTAATGTCAAAGAAAGCATTGAGACAATAGTAAACACACTCATCACCTTTCAAATCTATCACAACAATACCCGCAACATCCCCTCGTGAGGGGGATATGCTCCTCTCATACAAAAAATTCTTAATAAAAAATAGGTAGGCATCTGCCTCCAAGCACAGCTCCTCATCTTGAACTAAAGGGATAGGGTTTGTTTTGCATAAGACACATACATCAAAACATGGATTTGCTTGTTGTAACCTTGGAAACTCTGGTAAAGACTCATGCTCAATTAATTCCTTAAAAATCAAAGGAGTGTTATTGTTTCTGTATTCCTTAATTATCTCATAATATGACAACTTTAAAAAACTCAAATATTTCTTAAAATGCTTGATATACTCTCATTTTTCATATTCATCTAAGTCCCCATTCAATCAAATTACCTTAATGCCAAAGAAATTATTGAGACAATAATCAACACACTCGTCACTTTTCAAATTTGTCGCAATGATACCCGCTGCATCCTCTCATGAGGGGGAGATTCTCCTCTCATATGAAAATTTCTCACACACAACAGATGGGCATCTGCCTCTAAGTACAACTCCTCATCTTGAAATAAACGGATAGGTTTTGTTTTCCACAAAACACCTCCATTGAAAAATGGATTTCCCTTACTATATCCTTGGAAACTCTAATAAATACTCAACCTCAATTAATTCCTTAAAAATCAAAGGAGTGTAAACATTTACACTTGGTTCTTCAGGTGAACAGATACATACCTAATCATAATTCAAATACATATCGCCCTAATCTAAACCTCTAGAAACTGATGTAAAGTCTTCAACACTATCATCATCCATGATAAGGCACAAACCGATGCCTTCGATACAGAGAACTATCTTGCTAGAACTAGGATCAAATTTGAGAGCTGAGTCATTCATCCTAATTCAATGCCACTATCTTGTTGTCTTCAAACAACTCAACGCAATATCACTTAATGTTCTGCGTCATAAACTACACTTATTTTTTTGATCAAACAATGCATCAAGAAACAAAAATTTATCTTATGATGAAGGAACTTGTCCTTTATACTTGGCGATCATTTTGTCTCTGATCTGAACAAAGTTATGACTGATATCATCCTGATCCTAATCCAATTCCATTTTTTCCCCTATGAGACAACAACATACTTCCAAAAGGGTCATCAGGAATGCACTTATAATTTATGCATACAAAATATCAATCAAAGATATCCCCTTCCCACAAACCATTTGATTAACCAATATATGGTTTTTTCATTGCTTAATCTATCCTTTTTAATATCAACAGCACCATCCTGGCTACAAGTAGCATGCAACATAAAACATTTATCACACCAGAGACTGACATGAGCATCATGTCGAACTTTCAATATAGTGTCATCTATAAAACTACAATCCATGGAAACCTGCTCCAAGTTTGTTGATTCATCACCCCACTTACTCCTATAACATATTAGAGATTTATCACATGATTCATCAAATTTACCAACTATCTCAACATCACTCTTAAACAATGCATTCATAATAAATGGTTTCCCCTTGATTTCAACTACCTCATCCCTAAAGACCCAAATCTCTCCTTTACTAACCAGGTTTCTTCTATTGCCATTGAACTTAAGAGAAAATATATCGAGATCATCACCAAACTAATTTACAAATACTACCATTAATTCATCCTAGGAATGTCATGAACCTTGAGGTAAGGAATTGAACTAGTCTCTATCATCCTCTTTTAATGTATGCACAAACAATTTCATGAAGACATATTCGAATGTTATCCCATATTCCTACATAACTTCTTCAAATAAACCAAGGTGTTACTCTACATGCATAGTGTCATATCCCTGAAAAGTAGGTAGCCTAAGCTTGAATCCATCATGGATATTATTTGGGTATCCTAGTATTCCCTTGAAGTCCATAGACCTAAATGCACTTGATCTGAAAGGAGTCTTAGGTACATGGCATGCCATATTATCCTCGCAAGTTTTTGAAGACATATTTGTTGAAATTGAACCAGAATTGATCGATCTCACATTCCTCATGATAAAAAAATGACATTAATGATTTGGGACTATTGTAAACCCACAACTATGAACCATCGGAAAAAAACATTCATGAATAACATTGGTTTGTTCCAATCATATGACAACGGAGTCACCACTAGAGTCATAACTCTAGAAAAGTGAATTGTCTTTCAAACATCAAAGCAAAACAATCTCAACACCTTAATCCCAAGATCATTGAATTATGAAATTCAAAAACTAAAACTGGGAATCCCAAAAAATATTGCATTGTCCCTGACAACGACGTCAATCATGTTAGAGATATTGTATAGTGTGAACATTAGATATGATGAATATAATATTATCATGGATAATATTATTATAATGTGAATGTAATATTACATATAGTAAATAGTATTTACTATATGGTAATTATTTATTAAGTAAGTTAGTAAGTTAGATAATAAAAGAATATGGAATTGTTTTATTATTAGTATTTTTAATTAGTTGAAACCATTCGAGAGAATTGGTTCGATATGCAACAAAATAAATTGTTGAGAGGTTGCATATAAGTCAAAGATTGCTATGTGAGTTGTTAGTGTGCAACTCATATATAATGGAGTGCATAGCTATGGGAAAATATATAGAATGGAAGAGAGTAAATTGGATTGTCATAGAAGTATGTAGTAAACAATATGTATGCAGTATGAATGTATTAATTACTATAAGTTAATATAATAAGAAGTGTGTTGATTATATCTGTGTTCAATATGTGTATGTGTGCAATCAATGGTGTGTGTGATATATCACTAGGAAGATAGAAGAAGAAATCAAAGCTAATCCATGCTCCAAACATGGAATTTGACAACAAATCATATGTTGGCTCCTGGATGTACACCCACCAGGGAGGAGGGAGAGGGAAAATATTCATGGTGGCAGAAATGGTAGCAAGGGGGTGAGGTAGGAGGAGAGACCCGTATGAGTTATCATTTATTAACTAGGGATGGAGTCTTCCTCTGCTCACCCAACCATTCTCTCTCTAAGATTTATGGGGAGGCACCTTGATAAAGGGTATGGATGATTTCTCTATTGCTTCTAACCCTACTTAGGCTAGGGTGAGATAACCCCATGTGTAGTCTAAGGGGTGAAAAAAGAGTGAGGAATTGTGGACAAGTCCCAAATCTGGAAGGGAAAGAAAAATAGGTCATATGTAGGTGCCAAATGCAGTACTCACTAGAAAGAGTGGTCACGAAGCACTACAAGCACCTGAGAACTCTGACACGGGCTGCTGAAGACAGATCGTAAGTGGTTTCGACATCAACTTTAAAGAGTTTACATCTTTCACCATGCACTTGAAAATATTTTGTGAGAATCGAATCGAAAACGAGGCACCATGAAGTAGTTGCACTCCAACGGAATTGTGAGAGCTCCAGCGATAGCAAGGAAAAAATTGATCAGTAATGGAATAACTTGCTCAACAAAAAAAAAGCTTGCATAGAGGAAAGATAGCAGAGTGTCTTGGCATGCTCATAAATGAATAGAGAAGGGGTACATATAGGGTGTTGAGTAACCCTAGTGCATGACACATATGAAACCCTAAACCTAACCCTAAACCTAACCCATGTGAGATGACCATCCAACATGAGAGGAGGACACATAGGATAACTCACACTAACACCCCCCCTTCATCAAAGTTGGGGTAGCGGCTGTGATGAGTCAGACGGAAGAGGAAGACACTCCTAAACAACTAAGAAAGATGTGTCAATGGGGCCTGGCAACTAAAGGCTTGATAAGGTGCCCATATACAAACACAATCTTCCTAGAAGAAGAAGAAGAAAAGGACTAAATAGCCCTAAGAAGATGGGCAGCTGCAAAATACCTCACCCCAAGAAGAGATCGTAAGTGAAGAAACTTCACCTCAGTGAAAGGCTTGGTGAATAAGTCTGTAATCTGATCAGCTGTTTGAATGTACTGAATGTCGATGATACCATCATGAATAAGCTCCCGTATGAAGTGCATATGGATCTCAATGTGCTTTGTCTGCTGATGCTGAACTGGATTTCTGCAAATAGAGATAGTGCTCATGTTATCACAATAGATAATGGTAGGCTGCCAAAAGTGAATGCCAAACTCTGTCAAAATACCCTGTAGCCAAATAGCTTCTGTGGAAGCGTTAACTGCTCCTCTATATTCTGCCTCTGTAGATGATATCGTAATTACATTCTACTTCTTGCTAGACCAACTAATAGGACCCAAACCAAGAGAGAAAATGTAGCCAGAAGTATATTTCTGATGATCTAAGTCACCGGCCCAATCAGAATCTGTGAATCCAATCAAGTCAATATCAACTCCTCCATGATAGTGTATGCCATCAGCATAAGTGCCGCGAACATAATGAAGGATCCGTTTACCTGCTTTCCAATGTAGCTCATGTGGCTCCTGCATGAATCTGGACATGATCCCAATAGTATATGATAAATCTGGTCAAGTGTGAGTCAAGTTGATCAAGCTCCCAACTAAATGTCGATAAAGAGTACCATCAACCAAGGGAGTAGAGCAATCTGAAACCAACTTAACCCCAGAAAGAAAAGGATTAGGAGAAGACTTGCAATCAAACATCTAAAACTGAGCTGGAAAATCAAGAGCATACTTAGGTTGTGAAATCAAGATTCCCGAGTCAGATTGTGAAATCTGGATCCCAAGGAAGTAATGAAGCAGACCTAAGTCAGTCATGGAAAACTTGTTGGCTAAGGTGATCTTCACAGAATCAATAATAGAGGAAGAGCTGCCTATGATCAACAAGTCATCAACATAGAGAAAAAGAATGAGTATGGAGTCATCTTGCCATAGAATATAAACATTTGGATTAGAGTGACACATAGTAAACCCTGATGTAAGTAAGAAGGAGTCTATCTTGGCATACCAAGCCCGAGGGGCTTGTTTAAGGCCATAAAGAGACTTCTTTAACTTACAAACAAGGGAGGAATCTTGGACATAACCCGGAGGTTGTTCCATATAGATCTCTTCCTCTAGGTCACCATGAAGGAAGGCACTCTTAATGTCCATTTGATGGACTTTCCATCTGTTTGCTGTGGCAATGGCTAGGGTCAGTCAAATAGAAGTCATCTTCGCAACCGGAACAAAAGTTTTTGTATAATCAACCCCAGCTATCTGGGAGAAACCCTTAGCTACTAATCACGCTTTAAACTTTTTGACATCTCCATCTACTCCATACTTTGTTTGAAACTCCCACTTACACCGAACGATTTTTCTTCCTTTCGGAAGAGTGGTGAGATCCCAAGTATCATTCTTCATGAGAGAGGAATACTCCTCATCCATTGCAGAATCCCACTCAGGAATACCAGAAGCCTCCCGGAAAGACTGTGGATCAGAAGCATAAGTGAAGAAAGAGTGGGGTCCTATGAAATCTAAGTGAGTACGTCTCATATCCGAAGTATCTCCAACTAAATCTCTAGCAATTTGCAAAGTTTTCCTAGCCCAAAGGGGACCAGGAGGATCAAGCTTAGAGTCAGAAGATTCTTCACTTGAGTGAGAAGGGAAATAGTCCTCATCATCACTACTGTCAGAGTTAGAAGATTTAAAGGTCTGATGGTCGGGAGGATCCGGAAGAGGAGCACACTCAATAGTAGCATCATCTGATGAGTCAAAATCTGAATTAGCGAGCTGAAGAACCTCTATAGGTGGAGAAGTAGAAGTCGAAGAAGACTCATCAAAATTAACCCTTCTCTCAATATATAGCTCATGAGAAGTAGAATTCATCAATCGATATCCCTTCACGCCATCAGGATACCCTACAAAGATACAAGGTTTGGATTGTGGTTCCAAGGCCTTGCATTTCTTCTTGGGAATCCAAGCCATAGCCTTGGATCCGAAGACTCGAAAGTGATCAACATCAAGCTTGCGTCCAAACAAGGCTTCAAAGGGTGTCATCCCTCTTACTACCTTGTGTGGATCACGGTTCTGAATGTAATTTGCACAATTCACCGCTTCAGCCCAATACTTGGAGGAAGAGACTTCGAGTGAATTATACAAGTGGCCATCTCCTTAAGAGTACAGTTTTTTTTCTGTGACTCCATTCTGTGAAGGGCTATAAGCAACTGTATGCTGCAGAGAGATCCCTTTAGAAGTACAGAAATCCATGAACCTATTGTTTACATATTCACCTCCATTTTCAGTTCAGAGAACCTTGATAGAACGTTCCACTTGTTTCTCAGCAAGAGCCTTAAAGTCTTGAAAATGTTCAAAGACTTCAGACTTAAGCTTAAGAAAATATACCCAAGTATATCATGAATAGTCATCAATGAAGGTTAGCACATAAAGAGCTCTAGTAAACGAAGGAGAAGGAAATGGACCAGAAACATCGCTGTGAACAAGATCCAAGGGACGAGTGGCTCTCTAGGATTTTCCTTTGTCAAATTTCTTTTCAGGATGCTTTCCAAGGGTACAACCCTCATAAAGACCCTTAGAAAACTTGACGCGAGGCAACCCATTGACCATTTCGTTTTGACTCAATTGTTCAAGGTAGCGATAGTTTAGATGTCCAAAACGCTCATGCCATAGCTTACTAACCTCATTTACATGAGTGAGCAAGGCAGTGGGTGTAGAATCAGAAGTAAAGTGGGAGAAGGTGTACAACTATGAATGATGATCTGCCTTTCCCTCAGCCACTGTAGTGTCATTGTTAAGCTCACGAATAATCACCAAGTGAGGACCAAATTCCACTCGTATTCCTTCACCAAGGTGAGTAATTTGGTAAATTTATAGGAGATTGGTAGAGAGATCAGGAACACTCAACACTTGGTTAAATGTTCCCCCATCCATCTCTACTGATCCACTGCCGAAAAACCAACACTGTCGTGTCATTACCCATCGTGATTTGGGACATTCCACAAGGTTCGATGTTGGAAAACTCAACATGTGAAGAACCCATGTGGTGTAAGGAACCAGAATCTATAATCCATGTCGATGAAGGAGCAACTTTGGCTACAAGGGTCTTTCCTTTCTTCTTATCATTTCTAGCACCTTTTGCAACAGAAGACTCGGCCTTCGGAGCACTTTGTTTTATTGATTCAGGAACACTTATTTTATTTTTCTCAAGTAAATGAGATAAGTGATCAATCTATTTCTTAAAACAGTGTTGCTCGTCGTGACCAGTCTTCTTGCATAAGGAACACAAATACTTACTTTTATGCGCCCTAGGCTCAGAAGTCGAAGTGTTTGTGTCATTTTTAGGTTTGATCTTGGTTTCTTTCTTAGGTTGATCCTTAGTTTCTTTCTTTTTTTTAGTCTTCTTTCCCTTGCTAGTACTTGCTACAAGAGCATGTGACTTGGACTTGAGAGACCCCATTTGAATGAGTTTGTCTTGTTCTCGAATGAGTTGGGATGAAAAATAGTCAAAGGAGGGCATTGTCCAAGTATCGCCCAAAGCAGCTTTTCTAGCGTAGAAAGTTGACACGAAGATAGAATATTCGGGACCTAGCTTAGAGAAAATCGACAAGATCAGTTGAGAATCTTTCTTTTCTACTTGACATCTTTTTAACAATAATCTAATGTGGACAAATTTCGAGAAGTAGGCTTGTAGGTTTTCAAAGTCACTAGGATTTAACCCTAGTAGTTCATTTTCCAACTCATGCACTCTCATGTCATTGTGTTGTTTGAATATTTCATCTAACGTTCTCCACATAAACTTAGGTATTTCAGACGCCTCAATGTGGAAGAGCAAGTCAGGAGAAACAGACATGCAAAGAAGACCTAAAGCTTCATCACTATGGTTTAACCACTTAGATTTTTCAAGTTTTTCATCTGGTTCAGTATCAGTTCCCATGGTTATGTGGAATAATCCTTTACCCCTTAGTTTCATTATTATTTTCGATCTCCATTCGAAAAAGTTGAACAGTGTACGCAAAAGAATTGAAAGAGCATCCATAGTGAGAGAGAGAGAAAGAAATGTAGAAAAGAAACACAACCACCCAGGACAATAACAACCCCCCTGATTTCGGCACTTTATAGTTTAGTGTGTTGATTACAATCGGGTTTGTGCATGTGGTTGGAAACACTTGGTAACTTGTCTTATAATCAGTGTAATAACGTGCAAGAGAGGAGACCACAACAATGTTTCATGGAGTGCAACAAAAAGGAACACCATAAACAAGCACAAGCAAAAAACAAAAAGGAGGTGAAAGCCAACCCTGGTGGTGAGAAAAAGTGTCTCACGTCGCACGAAAGAATCCCTTTGTCGTAAGACTGTGGTGGATGCACTCACAAGTCCACAAAAAAAGGAATTGAACAAAGCTCAAAAGAATGAGCTGAATTAAGCAAAACAAAGACACCCCCTAGAATGCGACACTTTATAAAATTAGTGTGTTTACAAAGCTAATGATCCCATCATCTAGATTGCGAAAAAACATGAAACTTTGACTACATACGTGCTCAAAACCGAGCAATGAGTCAAAAGTTATAGCAAAAACTAATTCCCGCAATTTGATGAGAAAAAGCCAATAAGCCTGCAAATGGATTAAAAAAGTGCCCTAAATGCATGCAAAGGGTGTCATATGTATGCTCGTTAGAAATGGCATGGAATTTGAGATAGGGTTTGTTTGTATTGCGAGAGGGAATTAACCACCTTCCAATCTCGGACCTCACCCTTCATCTTCAACACTCGACAGAAGGTTAGAAATACAACAATCCAAAGACCAAATTATAATGCCAAGGAAATATATTTTTTTAAATAATGTGAAATTAAATAAAAATTAGATCTAATTTAAAACTAATTATATCTAATCTAATGAAGATTTAGATGAAGATTTTTTAAAAAGATAAATGTTTCTAATTAAAACAAAGTTCTTAAGAAACTTGTCAGAGTTAGAAATGTTTTTAAAAACTTACTAAAAAGAAGTTTGATTGTAAATAAAACTTAGCATGTATACTTACATGGATCGTTTTTATAAAAAATCAAAGATTGAGTAAGTTTTAAAAAAAAGAAAGGAATGAAACTTACCAAAACTGACTAGTGTAAGTGTACAGCCACGCACAGGAATGAACAGTCGCGTACAGGAATGAACAGTCACGTTTTATGTTGCCTACATCAAAAAACAAGGGAACAGGCCGCGCCGAGGATAAATAATAGTAGGGAAATGATTCCTGGCTACGCCAAGGGTGAAAAAACACAGAGAAATGTTGCCTGGCCGCGTCAAGAGAGTGTACATGGTGTTTTTGCTTCTACCAGGCTGTTTTTGTTTTAGCAGGCCAAAAAAAATGGCAAATGATTTTTACAACCTTGTGAAGTAAAAAAAATGAGGCAGATGATTTTTACAACCCTGTGAAGCAAAAAACGTGGCAAATGATGATTAAAAATGCCTGAACAATCAAAAAATGCCTAAACAATAAAAAAACGCCTTGGAGAGTCCAAAAAATGCCTGATCAGTAAAAAATGCCTAGAAGAGTCCAAAAAATGCCTGTGCAGCCACGTTTTAGCTTGCCCACACCAAAAAACGTGGTAGATGTGATTAAAAATGCCTGGGAAGAAAAAAAACGCCAGAATGACAGTAGTTCGTTGAGTAGCAACCATGACTGAAGAACTCAAGGATCCTGCAACCACAGACAACATGCACACGAAAAAAAACACAAAAAACTTTCCGAGAAAGCTTGTTAGAGACGTTTAGCAAAAATAATTCCAGAAAATAGTGATCGAAAAACTTGCATGCAGAGTAAAATAACGAAACCAAAAGAGTAATCACAACTAAAAAAATTGAGTGCACGTTTACCCGATCTCAGCTCTGATACCATGAAAAGAGTTTGCAAGAATCGAATCGAAAACGAGGCACCATGAAGTAGTTGCACTCCAACGGAATCGTGAGAGCTCCAGTGATAGCAAGGAAAAAATTGATCAGTAATGGAAGAACTTGCTCAATAGAAACAAAGCTTACATAGAGAAAAGACAGTGGAATGTCTTGGCATGCTCATAAATGAATAGAAAAGGGGTACATATAAGGTGCTGAGTAACCCTAGTGCATGACACATATGAAACCCTAAACCTAACCCATGTGAGATAACCCTCCAACATGAGAGGAGGACACATAGGATAACTCACACTAACAACACTGATGTCAGGGATCAGATGAAAATAAATTGGAAAGGATAACACACTTGGATATATAATATGAATGTGTGTTCCACCCACAAATATCCTATGAAATGTTGTTTTGATACAAAATATGTGGATTTGTATGGTACATTGGGACAACTATTTAGAAAATTATAAGGTGGGGATGTATTTGCATGAAGAAAAAAGAAACTTGAACATCAAAATGGGAAAGAGAGTTAAGAAATATTTCAGCCATCACATCATGACATTTCCATTATTTTGTGACATAATAGTAGGATAAGGAGAGTTTTCCAGGGGAAATTTTCCACATAGAACCTCCAAGAAAGATAAATAACCTAAATCCCCAATGATCCATCTTAGGACCCCTAATACTGAAGCACTATGTGTGGATTACACTGATTATTCTAGAAGAAAGGGACCCCCAAGACACATAAAAAAATGACATGTTCTGGTAGATCAGATAGGAACTTTATAGGCTCGAAAATGATACCCTAAAGTACTCCTTTAGGACTTCACCCTTTTTCCGTCTAAACTAACAAACCATTACAAAGTGTTAACATAAAATTTCCATCCATAATTCACACAAGATTCTCAAAGAAAACACACATCATTCTACCTCAAAACCATTTGATTATAGAGCATGACAATAATTGGTGTATATTTTTTGAATAGAATCCATTTATTTTAGAAAAGAAGAAAGGGAGACATATAAATATGGCTTCAAAGCTTTCTAATGGTTGTACATCTACAACCACCTTGACATGAACTTCAAATAAACAGAAATCCCAACAATGCTTACACAAAAGGGATGAAAATTCCTATGGTAGAGACACATTTCTAACTCCTTGCAAAGCATTTCCAGTGATATCTTCCTCTCCTCTAAAGGGAGTGCCCTTCAAAGGAACCACCTCCTCTTCTTCAAAACCCCTTCTTTCTTCTTATACAATCTTATCCACTTAAGAGGTTTTAAGGAATATCCCATCCTAATTCTAATTCACTCACGCCCAAGGTATCTCTCAGAGACTCCAAGGAATATTAGGGAATATTCCTTTACAAAAGCATCTAACTTTTCCCACCTCCATCATGTCACCATCATTCCAGTGTGACGAGGTAAAATTGTTTCCACGTCACATTGATTTACAATTTGAGTTTCCACATGAGAATAAATGTGACCTGGAAAATAAGATTAAATTGATAACACATTTATTTAAATATGTAGACATTTATTTACCCTCTGATGACACTTTTCAAATGAATTTTTAATTTTGATTTAAATCCCACTCGTTCCTACCGATCAGGACAAGATATGAAATTTATGGCAACACGATATTTGAAACACGTCACCCTAGAGAAACCTACCTATTTAAGCATGGATTAATAGGCCTCAAACTACCATTTGAATTTCATATAGCCTCCCACATTTTAATTCCACACATAAATCTTCGGACATGGCTTCATCGACCATAGGAGCGAATCCCACATGAGGATAACTCACTAACCTAGATGAATTATTCCAAATGACAGGTCCCAATGAGGCATTTATCAAGTAGATATTTAGTGTACCAAATGTTTGAGATAATTCTTGGGATTTATCCCCTCAGGAAACCCTAATTTTGTCTTTTCTGAAGCGATTGGCTGAATTAAGAATTTTTTTTCCTGTTTTCCAAACCCTGCACTTTCATCTCATTTGCCCTGAATATCATCTGAGCAAAGAGTGTTTGAAAAATAATTGGTCCTGTCACTGATCCCATATCCATGATGATCACTGGCATGCGTATAAGGCATATTATGCCCCTCCCTTACTTGAGATAGAACTTCCCATTTCAACCCCAATGTTTGTGCCAAATAAAGAAACACTGCCTCTAGAATCACATGTGGATGAGACAAAGAAGCATCTTGTGGTGCTCGAAGCTTCCCTAGTTGAAATATAGGTTGCAGTGCGTACCCAGGCTTCTCTCTCTCGAATTGGAAAACTATCCATGATGATCTGGCCAGCGGAGTAGAGAAACTCCTCACGACTCATCCTTCTACCAGTCAGAGGACTAAGACATATGTATGGGGAGGGCTCCCTCTCTGTGAGTGGGTGAGATCACTCAAAAGAAAAAGGGATTTTTTTTTCAAATTCTCAATGGGAAACAAGTATATGTCCCAGAATTTCTAGAGAAAGGAATGTCATGAGGTGTGGCTGGAGATGTCCATTTTGTTTTCAGTGTTGTGGCCCATGAGGACTTCATATGTCATAGGGATAAAAATTTTAAATGTGTGCTAACCTTCCTAATAAAAGTAATGGATGATTGAGAATTAATTTTCCTATTTATAGCATAATATTTTGTATCTTCCCCTTTATGTGTGTATAATCTTCAAGGGCAGGGGCTCTTGTAATAGAACCCCCATTTTGTTTATAGCATATATCATTCTAATCTATTTATTTCCTTCTTCATTGTATGGTTTATGTCTATTTTGAACTATGATTCTTTTTTTGCCCCTAATTTTTTTATCATCAAAGGTTGTTTTAATTTTATTTTGTATTAAATACCTCTTGTTTCATTCTACTTTATGTACTCAAGTAGGGTCCCTCCAACCCGTTTTACCTTAGATATTCAAATTTGGCAATGTTGAACTGTGTAAAATTAAATAAGGCCTACTGTGCATGGATAAGAGCCAAAACTTGTGTAAATAAGGTCTTTGTGTGTAGAAGATCTTCCAATAATCTTACTTGAGAGGAGATTTGAAGATTTTTTTGATAATTTGTTAACCTATCTCAATGAGGACAAAGGCTTAGAACTATTTTCTAAGATGAGAAGTTGTTTTGTTATCTTTAGTGATGGTCAAGTAAAGCTAGGAACAACTTGTTTTCGTGACTAAAAGATGGATTTTTGACCTCATTATGAATATCCTATGTGAAAATTATGTATCAAGCTTGATTAATTATGAATAGGCTAGTATTGAAGGTTGGAGAAGGTTTCATGGTGTATTTTGTAATATTTTACATGTTTCCATTACCATTCATGGACCACACAACTCTATGCAAACCGAGGCTTAAAGTGTGATAGTGAGCAGAATTATAAGAATATGAAAGTGCCCTCATGCTGATTTTGGAAAAGTTTCATACTATTAATTACAGATGTATAATATGCTACAATATCAATGTATCAGGATATCCATGCCCCTATAACACATGTATTTTGTAACCGGATTTTGTCTTTGCTACCCCTGAAGTGGAGGAGCTGAACTAGATAATCCTAGACCTATGTGAAAAATTACTAATAATTGTGAAATCACCATGAACCTATGAGATTATGCTAGCATTTTCCAGGAGTGCAGAGTTAAATTCCACTGGTATATGTGATTTCCATGAAATTCTATGTTCTAGGCTTGCAAATTACCAATCTGGACTGTACAGTAGGGTTTGTGTGATGTTCTAGTACAAATCAATGATAAAAAAGTTTGGAGTAGCTATGGAATACTCCATTACAAATTTAATAAATGGATTTTTTTAGTAAGTTATGTTCCCTATCAAAACCTTGTGTTTACCTATTTTTTAGATTATATAGACCTATTTGGTTTTGGGTGGATCTAAAAAAACGACATTACAGAAGATAACCAATTTCATACAAACCAGTAGGTGATGAGATCTTGCCCAACAAATGACTAGGGTTCTCAAAGGGTCTTTGACATTACTGTCTTGACCCAAGGTGAAGATCCCAGCAGATATTGGATATTCACTAGGCATTTGTATGCCTCCCATACATATATATAAATTTTTTGAATAAATAAAATAAACTATACCAAGACAGAATGCAGACCAAAAAGGCTAGTCTAAATAATAAGAGACAAAACAAGTATGAATGTTAGATGGTCAATCAAAAGACTAATCAATATTTGGTCTTAGTTAGGTGTTTCTAGTTCTAGAACTTGTAGCATGAACTGGGCATAGTGATTGAAGTAAGTGTTTCTATCTTGTACCTCCTTCCCTACTGGGTGGATCTTTTTTTTTACCTGGTTTTTTGTGTTATCATATCCCAAGGTACCTTCATTCTTAAAGGTTTCTCAGGATCATGTTGGACCCTAATTATTCATGAAAGACCTTGAAGATTATGCATGGAGTGAGGTGGTCTTGAAGAAAGGAGTTTTTTTTTCTCCTGTAAAATGAGAATCCTCTGATTAATTCCATTGATCCTCTTCTTATGAAGGACTTTATTCATGTTGCCACTCTCTCTTATCCTTGATCAAATTCTTAGTGATGTTTAGCAACATAACCACAACCATATTCAGGTTAGAAATTTTTGAGTCATTATTGGACAAGGCTCGCACTGAGATTGGATTTAATCTGCTTCCATCTTCGAAGATCTCAGTCATGCATTCATGTATGAAAGAGGGCAGGTTGGTCACCACCACAGTTATCCCTAATATATTTCATGTTTTTATTCACATATGTTTGAATGAGTTTATATAGCAAAATATGCCTACGATATATACTATGTGAATAGAATGATCTACATCAAGCAAGTTCCTTTAGCTAGATCCTAAAAGCAAGGGGAGATTGGATAGAATCATGCATGCTCAAGGTAAAGGTGACCTACATTGTGATAATAGGTGAAAGAAAAACTAAGAAGACCCCTTGCACCAACACCATTGAGATACATCATTCATTTCATATTTACTTATATTGCACCATAAAAAAAACCTGCACAATTAATCCTCTTACATAATGTCCATTACTGCACACACACATTTCACATCACTGCAAGCTATCTTGTAGGAGAAATCCAACCACTTACTATTTAATCACTCTTAGGTTTTCAAATTGAAAATATTAAATACTTCTCCTTCATTTAATTATATACCGAACATCAACGAATAATGGAACTAGGTGTGCGGGCCCATGACACAAACCTCAACCCATACTTTAAACATTTCTAAGTAAAGAAAAATGTAAACTTAATTTTGGGCCCCAAAGATTTTCCATGTTGCAAGTTAGTCAAACATACCTCTTCGGGCCTAGGGGTCAAACCATCAATTTGCACATTCTCGAGCATAAAACACTTTAAAATCATTATTTCTTCCTACGAGTATTTACTTTATATTTTATTTTACATCACGGTATCAAGAACCTGACCCACGCTCTGCAAAAAAGTTGAAGGAATACAGAATACCCTTTATGATGCATTCACGATTTCCAAAATACTTCATTGTCTCAAGTGCCATGTAAAATTAACATTTCACACCTAATACTCATACTCCGCAAAATCAACCGATTGTCTCGAGAACACGTCAAAGTACTTAATGCATTTTTTACTTCAAACCCCCAAAAACTTGAAACTACGAGCAGACACATAATCAAATGAGCACTTGGTTTCTCTACCGAACAAAAACATTTGTAAGAAAATTTGGAAATGATGATATCCATTACAAAACTAAAATGAAAACAGGAGTGCACCCAATGATATGACACTGAAATAAAACATGACGATTATGGGCACCAACAATGTACATGCCTGTACTAAAACTCTAAGTTGTTGTATGGGTTGACTGATTCACCCAATGTATGCCCCCTTGTTTGGGGTGCATGCGACATCGCTAGGAGGATTCAACCCAAAAGAGAGGACCGAACGATGATATGAAACTAATACCCTTTATGGGGAGAGAATGTGCATGGTAGAAACCAAGGAAGATACGAACAATATGGCTAGAAACATGTGTTAGTAGAAAAATTGATAAGCATGTTATAAAAGACAATGTAAACAAGCAATAATGGAGATAAAGTAGACCATGAAAAGTGGGTTTTAAACATGGGACTTCATTCACAATTTCACAAGAAAATCAGGGCCTAAGTAGCCAAAAACACACAAGAAATGAACAAGAAATACATATGGAATAGCTCACAAACAATGAAATATAATAGAATAAAGAGAGAGAAAAGTATCGAACAACCATGGCAACAAATAGTTCTATTGGTGAGAAAATTTGTCCAATGGACAAATCAGTTGTCTCCAACAACATGCATGGGGCTACGCTCCTCTGCATTGAATGGTACATCTCCCATTATTGAAACTAAACTAATCCTAATCCTATTTAAATGTTGTGGGTGGCCAAATTGGTCAGAGATCACACAGGGACACTCTGCATTGAAACATGTGGAAAAGTGCTTGTACGGGGGTACAAGGGAGGTAATTACAATGATAAAGGTAAAGAGAAGGGAAATTATGCAAGGAAGATTACTATTGTGAGTATATTGCAAAGCTCACACCTAGTAATCGGAGTATTTCAACCTTAAATATCAGAGGAAAGCATAATGAAGCTAGCGGGACCAATGAATTAAGATACCAAGTTTTTAAATTCATTTATCGAGAACACCAATTTCTTCTCTAATTCCATACAGGATCAAGTATTTTTACAAAGTGCATTAAAGAGATAAATAGAGGAAAAACAAGAAATGGAAATAGAAGATAGTGTAGCTTTTATTCCAAGTGTAGTGATAAATACAAAGCTTCAACCAAGATTTCACAATACTACATAGTAAGAGTTCTACCAAAATCTGCAATCCCTTTGGAATGAAGAGGCCATCCCAATTTATAAAAATATGAATTGTCCCTTCATCTTCCTCACACGACTCTTCTGTTTCCATATTCCATCTCTTGACTTTTCATTTTCTATGAATTAAGCATTTCTCTTATAATTTTGAGAAAATAATTTTTATAAATTTAAAATAAGTCACTCAAGTGAATAGGATGAAATATAATGATGACGCATAATGAAGAATTATAATAGAGAGAGAAAGAAGAGAGGGAAAGAGAGGAAGAAGGAAGGAATGAAGAGAAAACACTCCTCGTGACGAAATTATTTGAATGCCTGTATGTAGTCATGAACTTTGAGCGAAGATTTCTGCCATTGATGATCTTCTACACTGATGAAGATTTCTCCCTTGAATAACTTGGAATCATTTTCCCAATCTAGTGATGACTGCAAACTCCTAAACCATAGAATGAGTGTTCAGAAACACTATTATGAGGTTTACCGATGCAAGCTCAAGATGAACACATACAATGCCCATGATGACCCTCCTTGAAACTTTTTGGTGAAGTCCTTGACTCATTGAAATCATTATGATCAAATCTCTTTAAATCACTTGGATATTTAAGTGATGAATATGAATTCACATGATGTGCCTTGCAATGCCTTGTTTTGTAATATGAGATGATCATTCCAAACCATGAAAAACAACCATCTCTTCATGATTGATTACACCTTAGAAACTAGACCAACGTGTGCACTTGAAATTAATGTTTCCTTGATACTTACTAAATTTGGAAGGTACAATCTTACTATCTTTAGTAAGTGTCATATATTTCCTTTCTGGACCCCAAATGGTGATATCGACCATGAATTATTATCTCTTAATGTCTCTGTTGTGCCTAAACTATCCCTTTGAGAACAACATGTTATTTTTAGTAAGCACATATGCGACAACTTACTATTTTTAGTAAGTTTTGTAGTTAGATTTTCCCAACCTCAACTGGATATGGTAGCTTGAATTATTTCTTCTTTTTATGTTCCTCTCACCTTTTGGACCAAATGGCTATTTATAGTAGGGTCTCGTGGAACCACTTACTATTTTTAGTTAGTGTCAATTGCGAACCGAGATGACCTTTTAGATGACTTTTCCTACGATACTCCCTCTGTCTTCACCACCTTCTTCAATATCCTCTTCAAATGGTGGCTTACCTGAAGTAACAAACAACTTATGTAGGAAGGTATGCTATTTTTAGTAATTGCACCGCAGATGTCAGATTGCAACAAAACGTGTCTTGAAACTATGGGTTTTATTCTAGGGTTCCACACTCCACATTTTGAGTAATTCCTTCATCTGATCAAGTGGTAGAATGATATTTTCATCGGCAGGGGAAGAATACTGAAAAAAAACACATCCCTCCATATCCCTAAAAAATATGGGACTTCATATCACGAAATGCTAGTTTATGCAAAACTAGATTTTTCAATGATTATTCCCTCCAATTTTTGTGTGATTTTGCCCTTTGAGAACCCTGAGAAGTGAAGAAGTAGCTCACTGAGTTTTTCCACTTATATGTATTCATGTGATGGGGAAGCCATACTAATGGAGATATAAATTTTCAGGTATCCCTAAAAATCTCGAAATCATGGTGTAATGAATAGTTCAACTGCATTGTGACTAGATTTTTTCTTCTTGATCATTCACTGGTGAAATTTCTCAAGTCGATTTAGTTGCTGGTTGGAACCCTAAGAAATGGAGAGGTAGCCTGCTGATTTTTTCCACCACTATGTCATGGTGGCAATTAATGGATCTTGAAATTTGTAGGTATGGTTTTTTTCTCCGTTCAGAATGAAATCAACTCCATTTCGATAGGTTTTTGCTTCTTGTCTCACTGGTGAAATTTCTCTTCGATCCGGTTGCTGGTTTAACAGGAAATTGAACTTTGTTCTTCATGGAGCTAGAAGTGAAATTTATTTGTTGTGAGAATTTATTGATGTGAATGGGAGGTTTGAAGTTCATTTTTTAATGGCCTTTAAGAGTGAAGAACTTAAAAACATATGGTTCTTCGTTTCGTGCACTGGCTTGCAAGATATATTCAAATCTTCGTCTCATGACAATTGAGGTTTCTAAAGAATTTCTTCACTCTTCCCTTCCATTATTCATTCCTCTTACTCTTTTGATAAATATATTATTTGAAACCTATGAATATTCATGTAGTGGAATGTTTTGTTGCCATGGTGGAGCTTCTTCGAAGCAACAACGGTGGACTGAGGTGTTCTCTGTAACTTTTCTCCTGGCAATGAGAAGCACCAACAATTGGAAAACAATTAGAAAAAGTTTCAAATTTTTGAGTTTAAGTTGTGTGAATTTTCATGTCCCTGACTTCCCTCACCTCAAATGGATGTGAGGGACATCAATTTTCACAGCTTTCCTCATCTTGACACATGGCGGAGATCCGACGGCAGGGGATTAAGGCCAAAAAACAACTTTAAAGCACTGAAGGGCTAGAAGTTGGTCACACGGGTGACCATAAGTATACTTAACGGTTGGGCACATTTTTAAACCTTGATATCCCTTACCTTTAGGGATGTGAGGGACACAAAATCCCACCAGGCTCCTGGAGATGACATTTATCCTTCCAAAATTTGACTAACTCTCGAACTCGCTCCAAGAGGGCAACTTGAAACGATGATAACTTGAGCTCCCAATGGAATGTTTTGATGAAATTTTATATCAAATTTATTGTAAATGGACATATAAATCTTATGGTAGGGGTAGAAGGTATTTATTTCTCCATTTTATCCCTTAAAAATTGGAGTTTTGATTTGGTACTCTAACTATACAATGGAAAAATTTCTTGCAGACCCATTGCGCCAAAGTGATAAGAAAAAAATAATTTCACCATCTTAGAAGGATTTGAATTCCATTTAAAAATTTGTTTCAATTTTATCCAAAATCCATTTAGAGCTCCTAGAATCACCTTCGAAAGCTCAACAGTTGTTTTGGCCTGTGCACTGCCTAGGCCTGTGAACCCTGATTTTAGTGAAATTGACCCTACTTCTCTGGATCCTTCCTAAATCTTCCTAAATCATGATTTTCCTAGGCCTTTGGTTCACCTTTTTTTCTATTTTATATTTTCTATTCCACTCCATGGGGTTGCTCCATTCCTAGGAAGGCCAGTGATAACCATTCCCACAACCGTTCGAAGTTTACATTTTTCAATGAACTCCTAAAATTACATAGGGGGAAAGATTGGAATTTCCTAAATTACCTAGGGGGATGAGCTAACATCAATTGGGAGGTCACTTAGACTAATTGGGCAGACCTGAGGTGCTTTGGAAGGGTAAAACTTGAAATAATTAACATAGGGGTATAATTGTCGTGCTTGGAAATTGTCAATTTCCTTGTTGCACATTTGCATGAAAACAAGTTTTGAGAAAGAAAATGTTGCACATAAATTACTCATTAGAATGTTAGAAAGATAAAAATTATTTCAATACATGTATATATCGATAGAGTAGTGTCCTAGTAAGAATAGGAAGTAGTATAAAATCAAACAAGAACACATGTGATGTGTAAGAGTAGAAATGTATATGCCCATAGGAGTCTCGGTGGGACTGGTAAGAGGTACAGTGCCAAGCATCATTATTACGTGTAGATATTTGTAGAAAGTTTACATTCACAACTAGATAAAAAGTGAATGTGTATGTGTATATAGAAAATATAATGACATATGAAGTATCTGTCTAGCATGAAAACAAATTGTACATGTAAATTGTATAAGAAAGCAAGAGTGTGTGCAGCCAAGATATGTAGTTATATTGTCATCATCGGCGCGACGGAAACCTATGAGCACTATTACACATACAAGCACGTAGAATCACATGGGGTCTGGGATGTAGTGCACTGCTTGGTCATAAGTTCATTCTGTCGGGTGACCGTCGAAGTCAGTCTGACTACCCATTTGCATCTTTATTTTTTAGGATTTGATGTATTTTGGGGGTTTTGTAGGATATTATATGTTTTACAGGTTACCAGTTAAATCATAGATCTTCTAACGACCTACAGGTGACCAATAATGAAGGATAAAGAAACCCTAGCGACACCAGAAAAATCAAGTTCTGACCCTCTGCGTAGTCACAGGAACCTATGGAAGGTCTCGGGTGCTCAGGCGCCCTCACCCTTTCCTAGGTTCCCCTTTCCAAGATATTATGCAATTTATATCGAGTGTTTCCAGCATTCTGCCCATCCTTTTCATTAGTTTCTCCAGTTCGGGTACACTTTGGGATACATAAAAGTCAAATAAGTGCCATGTCTCTTTCATTTTCTTACATAATTATTTTTTTGAGGTGCTTAGCATTTGTATCTTATTGTATATCACTGTAGTAATTTATGAAATTAGATTTTAATAAAATAATCATATTTTATTAAATCATTTGGTGAACTCGTTTCTTATAACTCCTTGCTCGAGGATCCACAAAACCCTAATTGCTAAAAGAAGATATTCCTCTCCTAGGAAATATATGCATCATGTTAGTGTTAATCCTATCCTTGATGATGTTTTTGAGGCTGAATTGCTTGATCTTTATCGCTATGTTCAATTTGATGATAATTTTCAAAGATTGTTTGATTTTAATGAACACAAAGTTCTTACTAGTTTTGAAAACTCTACTCTCAGTATTATTCCTAACGCTCGAAGCTTTTCTAGATGTAATCCTTAATATTCCATATGCACTAGGACTACTCCACCTTCTTATATTTCTGTTGAAACTCTTGATTATGTTATTATCAATTATATGTGTGGTCTTGATTGTGATACTGTAGAAAAAAAATCATGATGAAAATGTGCATGTGCATGATGTTATTTCTCATACTAGTTAGGATGAATGTAAAGTTGTATCTCATACTTATTTTATTTTTGAAAATGTTTCAAATGATTGTAAAGATACATCTCATGATATTTCTTCTCTTACTTCACTATATATTGATGATGTGCTTGATGAATTACTTGCATGTGAAACTTTGTTTGATACTGATGATATTTTTTAGCATGAACATGTTAGTAATAATTCTAATTCTCTTAAGACTGCGGGATGTGAATTTTCCACTCTGCTTTCATATACTTCTAAGGTTGCTTCTGATGGCATTCATGATGATTCTTTCATTCCTAATAGCTTGCCTCTTATGGTTTCTTCTAATTCTAATGTTATTATTTCCGCTAATACTGCATGTTACTTCTTCTATTTCTCCTAGTATACCACCTCTCATTTCTTCTACATCTACATCTAATGTGGGCATAACATCTCTATCTTCCACTTCTTCTTCTCACATTCTTATGATCAGTCATAATTGCAAGATTGAACCTCTGAATTTTCCTCTTACATCTTCTATGATTCCTCTACATCATATTTTGTCACTCATGCATGTTGTTGGCTCGTTGCAATCCCAAGTTCAATATATCACTCTTGAAAGTAAATCCTATTATGATTCTATTAAAATAACTCTCTTCATGGAAATCCTTTTCCAAATAAAATTCGCAATTCATTATTTCCTAAGGATTTAATCATGCCTACATTTCCATGATTCATGTAGACACCTATAATTTGTAGCACTACCCTTGTCTTCTCGTGTGCACATATTTTTATTAGGATCCTATCTAGGTATCCTTTTAATTAAATACATCCTCTTAATTTAATTAAAATGCTCATCCCATCACCTTTAATTAATTAATTGGTATCCAAATCTTATCATTCCCTAATCTACTTCATATTTAGGATGTTTTTATCCTAAATCCATATCTTATGCTTTTTCCTAGCTTTATTCCCATATATTTTTATGCCCTAGCGATCCATGATTTATCCCCAAGAAATATAATCTTGCAAAATTCTTTAAAGCACCCTTCCAACTCTTAAAAATACAAAATCACGCAAAAAACACAAAAATATTGCCCATTGGGGAAAGTTTCCCCATGGTCGGAGGTGACCCATCCCATTCATCATCGACCCTATAAAACCAAGTTAAATCCTTCCAAAAAGGGATAAAAAATTAGATGCATGTGAATTTTGGAGCTTCCTCATGACTTGTGAACTCTCCCTTGTGCCTAAGTGCTCCTGCAACAACCACAGACCTCCCATACCTCCATTAAACATGCTTGCATCACTCACGATCATCCTTCATGAGATTATAACTATCTTTTTATTTCTTTAATCAACTTTTTATCATATTATCATTGTTCTTCTTGTAGCTAGCATTTTACAGGTATAGAGCAGTTTCTCCAATACTCATAGCTCCCTCAAAATCCTTTTTTTTTATCTTCTTTTCTTACAGGTTTCCCTTTTCCATCCGTTTATCCTTGGCCTTATCACAATCTACTATAGTTTTTGTCGATGCCCCCTGGTCGCCGTAGACCAAGGTCATGTTCATCCAAAAACCTACCCAAATCATTACTTTATGTTGTTTTCTCTACCTTCATGTCTCAAAGATCATTCTGCATGTCATCCTTCAGCATCCATAGGCCTCTTTCATCCACTAGCTTGCACTCAAACCTTACAGATCTACTTATTTCACTCACAAGATCAGATCCACTCTCCCAAGTCACTGTTAACCTGCCTATGCACAATATAGGTCATCATCGACCCCGACCAGGTAACCTTTCATTTACAGTTCTTTCAATCAAATAAAATTTTAGATCAGATCTTAATTATTCTCATATTCATCAAAACTTCAGTTTCTACATGTTTCAATTGTTTCATCCTTTATTTCAATCTTTCTCTAAAATGGGTTTTTACATCCGCGAAGGAAGTTAATCACTTCTTAGGTCTACATCATCGAGCAGCCCCCGTATAAATCTATCTAATCAATCCCATTTAATTTTATCTTACTGATAGGTCACTAGCTACAGTGAGGATCCATCATAAATTTACACCCATTCATCCATCACATCACATTAGACGTACTTCAAACCCTCCATGTTATGATTTTCTATTTTCTTTCAGTAGCTATTTCATTCATTTGATTAGGAACAAATAAAATTTTCCAACATTTCTGGAACACTCGGTGGGACCACCCTTTGGTGATCCCTTTCTTTTCTATTTTCTTGCTTCTTCTGTCTCCTACTAACACTATAGCGTGAGGCCCTACTTCTTGCTTGGTCATGGTTGTTTGGATGTTGGACTGCTCTTCACTAAATTTCAGATAAAAAGGAAAAGATTTATCTAGTTTTTCCTCTTTTTCCTTATTTTCTCATTTTTGCATTGTATTTCTCTTTCCTGTGTGTGTCCTCATCAAAATATCACACTTCGATTTGGTTTTTAAAAAAATCTTTCTTTTCTACATCCTTCTTGCTCACATATTTTAAGTAGGAGGTTAACCTTCCACATTTCACAATCCTCACACACATCTTAAAACTCACAAACCAATCAAGACATCTAAACAACATCCTACCCAGTAGACTGATTGGGATTTCATCACCCAACAAGAAACCACTTTAGACTCTCCCAAGCCAAAAAAAACCTAAATCCATACATAGAATTCCCTCTCCTAGGTACCCCATTATCCATTCCCTTTTATATTTTTCACATTAAAAAAAATAAAAAAGAACTGTTTACTTGACTTGATTAATTTAAAATAGAAAACCATTCTTCCCTAAATGATTTTGTATGAACTAGGATTGATATCCCATGCTTTCCTCCTTCTAGCCCCATCTGTGAGTTCTTTCTCCATAGATCACGTCAACCAGTAGAAGCTATCCCACTAACTTGGACTATCCCTACTTCATTTGACATCACCATTTCTATCTCATCAAGTGACATCCCTATTCCTCATGTATCATATTTTCCCATCCAACGCCAACCATCTTATCATGCTTCTCATCCCTAATATCTTACATCCCCTCAACCAATACAATCTTCACCACTCCCCAAAATATTTGAACAACCCTTTCCTAAACCGCCACCAACAAACCCATCTTCATCAGCCCCACCAAAAATATATAACCCATGTTCAATCAACACCATATATCGAACACCTTCTCCCATACCTACCCCAATTATCTCTTCATCACCTACTCCCATTCTTGATATTGTGCCCACGGATCCTTCGAGAACTATCCCTGTATCAACTATATCCACCACCTTGACTTTCACTGCCTCTCACATATATACATCCAGTTTGGATCTTACCACATCACATTTCCTTCAGCTTCACCCACTTCTTCATCCACACCTATCCTACCCCAACTTACTATGACTACCCCATTATCCACATCCATCCCAAAACCACCCATCACTGCACTTATATCTACTACACCAAAAAATCCACCCGTGTATGTCTTGACATCATTATCACACATATCTTTACCCATGCCCACATTATCAACTTTATCCCTCTCATCCACATCTACCATTCCCACATCTATTATTCTTAGATCAACATCTACTATCATACCAATCACACCTTCTCAATCTATAGACATATCCATAATTCCCCTCGAAACATCTAAGACAAACATTGAAGGCATCTTTACCTCTTTCACAAAACCTCTCCTTTCCACACCAAATGATCCAAAATCTAAATCACCTCCCTCTTACATAGATGTCATCAACCGCGTGATCTAAACACCCCTTCTTCTATCCACACCTACAACTATCATCGACCCCACACCAGCACATATCTCACCCACTTCATTTAATTCTACTCTCCATCCACATCGATTCCACCATTACCCATCACATTGACCATCATAACCACATCTCCTACATCATCATCTTCTCCTCCCACATCCTTTGAAGAATAGTCGGGATCACTACAACTTACAACAACCATATGTGATCCTCTTATCTCATCTATGCAACCATAAATTTCTTCACAAATCATGCAAAAATTTCTTCCCCCATCAGCCACAACATCATTTTCAGATCCATCAGTCAAAATCATTTCCATTCCTACCAAGGGTACTCCTTCACAAACCAAACCTAAAAACCTTGGTACTCTTCCACAACAATCCCTTGTTCACCCTCACAAGAAGATCAAATTTCCTCCGATAAAGACCAAACCTACAGCATCCATCTTGGGGCCACATCCATCTATCCTAGGACCATCTCCTTTATCATGATCAATCAACCAATATAAGTCCAAAAAATATGACTCCCTCTTAGGACCATCTCCTACATGAAGAACACTCCCATATACTGACCAATCTCAGCCAAAATCATTTATTCCTTCTTCCAGGACACCAATTACCGTCAAATTTGAAAAAAAAAACATCAAGATCTCTAAACAGTCTACCCCCATCCTCGACATTGAGGACATCTTCCAAACCATCTCTCGACACATATATCAAATATTATACAGAATTCCTAGGACATCTACTCCATATTTCCTCCATTACACTTCCACCTATCAGGGCCTTTGATCCAGATCATTTGAAGCCATCATGGTTTTATCCCCATCACATTTTCACTTACCATCATACCTCAGGTCATGACACTGAATTGTGTAAGGCCTTATAAACTATCATCCAAAATATTATCAATTGAGAGGACCTTCTTGAGGAATCTCCTCCCACATCTACCATCTCATCCTTGATTGATTCCACTCTTATTTCCACCTCTTCATCTATAGGAGTCCCTAGGCTCCCACCTTTCTCCACCATTTCTGCACATGACAATCCTCTTAGCGAGGGACATCCCTTATTTGGCAATATAGTTCACCTTGATACATCATCCTTATTATCTTCGATCATGTACCCCATCTATATTTGGCATTTCTTCCATATATCCCATCTCATTCCTTCCGACATCCACTAGTTCATCCACACCTCTCTTGCTAGGGGGGCCAATTCCCCTGGCTATTAATTCTTCCACATCTTCTTCCTCATCATGTTATCCCCGCAGATTCTTTTGCACTAGGGGACTTCACTCTAGGATCTATCTATTTGTATACATGATCCTCTCCGTACTTAACATTATCTTATTCTATTTATCTGATCTCATCTAATCATATTAGCTAGTTTTATCCATCATATTCTACTCCTATCATTTCCTTTGTGGCCATATGTGTGATTCCTTTGGGAGAACCATGGCTTTATCTAAGGTCCACCCTCATGGCCATGTGATATCATCCTAAAATCACTGTAGTAACTATTATTCTTATTTTTCCAAGAAATTGTTTATTTAATCAAACCTCATGGTCCTTATCTAACTTATCTCAAACTCAAGTTTATCCTAGCCAAACTTTTCCATCTATCATTTTTACCCAAAATCCCTTATCATACACCGGTGGGGTCTTATTGGTCTTATTAATCCTTGATCCTCAGAACTACATCACTACATCATCACTGCAACCAAATATTTCACTAAGTGGGTGGAAATAATTCCACTCACCTTAACCAAATTTGGTCTAATTATTAACCTTATCTATCAGCATATCATTTTCTACTTTGGTGTTCCTCAAAAACTCGTCACGTACAATGGAAAGTCCTTTAAATATAGGGATCTTAAGAATCTTTGAGTATCATTTAACATTCAACTCAGCTTCTCTTCTTCACACTATCCTCAAGCTAAAGGCCAAGTTGAAGCCACTAAAATAATTGTTCGAAACATTCTTGCGAAGAATATTGACCAGTCAGGACATGACTGACATCTACATCCTCCTTTCACTCTTTGATATTATCGAAATAACATGTATATTGCCATGGGGGCTACCCCTTTTTCACTTATGTATGGATCTGAAGTCGTTCTTCCTCTTGAAGTTAAAATTATGTCTTTATGTGTGTCCCTTCGCGACTTCATCTCTGATGAAGACTATCACTAAGCACATCTAGCACATCTTGAGTTATTGGATGAGCATCACCTTCTCACTCTGGAACACCATCACATTTATCAAGAGTGCATCAAAAATTCTTACAACAAGCACATTAAGGAATGTGAATTTAATGTCTGTGACATCTTTCTTAAGGAAAATCATAACATCGCTACTCTAGAAAGGAGCCAACGTAGAAATTTTTTCCATAATTGGATTGGGCCATACATTATCATGCATAAGTATGGGTCAGGATCCTATTGATTGGCCTCCCCTGATAGAAACTAGAAGTGGAACCTCTTAATGCATTGCACTTATGACCATTCTACTGTTAGTGTGTCTTCCAATGAGCTCTTAGTCATATCCTTATATTATCCCTCTATCATTAGCATCTTCCATATTTCATTATAATGATTTAGAATCATGTGGTCATCCGTCACTTTCCTACATGTGACCTTAAATATGAGCACCATGTCTCTACTCGTAGCATATTCCTTTTGGATAGGTTCTCCCATCTCAGTGAGAACTCCGCAATCATTACATCCATCACCCTCTCATTCACCTATTAGAACCATGCAAAGGGTCTAAAGGTGTCTTTTATACATTCATTGTCCCCTCCTAAGTGGTCTACTTAGATATTCCTAGCTCTTCCCCATATCAAAATCAAAATCAAAGGATGTTAAAATCAAAATTCAAAAGCTATCAAAAAAATATTGCTCCCTCAAAGGACAATTGTTCATAAAAAAAGATAATAGAATCAAAATCAAAATAAAAAAGAAATAAATAGATTGATCCCTCAGAGGATGGCTATCATATATATTACATATTTATAAAGTATAACATACCCTCGAAGGATGAATACTCCTTTTATCATGGCATTGAAGGCTTCCTGCATTGATCAACCTTCCATTTTATTAGCATCCTCATAAAGTTTCCCACATTGATCAACTTTCTTCCAGTATTTCTCTTTCCCCTTCCTAGAGTTGGGGCATAGACTTAGGGAACACCACTTACAGAGAACCCTTTTCTCACATACAAGTTACATCTCAAATCCATTTTTCATGTCGACATTAGTTCTATAAATTCTTTCCATACATTATCTCTTTATGATCTTTGATATAACTAATTGATGTTGGTTACATTCTAACACATGTTTTGCTTGCATGAGCCTTATGTTATTCAGATCTCCTCTTTCTTACCTCTAATGCAATTAGAGACATCTTTTCATCGTGCATTCCTTGATACGATGTAATTTTGTTCATACTTATAGGTTTCCATCATTAGGTTTCTTAGTCACCAATCAATCTATCTATTATTCAGTTATGGAGCTCAATTACTTCAATTTAGCATACAATGAGAAACTTGCTAGAAAATACAATAGCCATCATCAGTTAGGGGGGAACTGGCATCGGTCACCCAGGACTGGCATTGGTTAGGCAAGGAGGGATTGACATTAGTTAGGCATATCCTACATCAGTTACCTGTACAAGGATGTTTTAATTAACTCTTGGGAATTAGATCTATTTTTAGCGTTAAAATATATCTATTGATTGCAATTGCATGGCTAAGTGCCCTAAGTCTATAAAATACTATATAAGCATAAAGGCTAGGGTTTAGAAGTAATGATTAACAAGAGTTAAGAAGAACTTGCAAAAGTTGGTGAGAGAGATAATTCTTGGTGATGAAGCAAAAGCTTGAGGGAAAGAAAGTATTGTACATCTGAGAGGTGGGGAAGATTGTAAATCTTCAATGTATATCTTGTCAAATCTTTGGATAATAGATTGGCTTGTTTCTTGGTGTACGTAGCCCACACTAGGTGAACCATGTTAAATCTGGTGTTGATTTATATCTCTTGTTTTGTATATTTCTTCTGGTAGAATATCCACTTTTATTTACATGTATGCTTAGATCTGATATAGTATATGTACAACCAGTGTGCTAACCCCAACATATATCCTAAACACCTCAATCTTTACTTACACTAATCAATAATCACATCTACATTACTACATTATATCCACATCACATTACTATAATCAAATTCAAAACTAACATGTAATATTAATCCTCATTAGCCATACAACAAATTCACATCACTAACCATCTATACATACATAAATCCCAAGTAGCACAACATCATATCCAACTTCATAATCTAACAATCCAAGTAAAAATAAATCATTCCATTTTATAATTTTATCATCATCATCAAATATAATCAAAACATGCAACCAACCATCATCATCACATATATAATCAATATCAAAATCATTGAAAATCAAATAATCAACATGACACAACACACATATATCAAATCGGGACAAAATTATATCATATATATTTATATCAAAATCAAGTATATCAATACATCATTTCCCTCTACTGGGGCTCCCTCAAAGTAGAGATATGAAAGAAACCAAAAAATTGAATGTTAGAAAACCTGATATGTTGCCTCTGTGGGATGGATCCCTTCTTCTATCTATCATCCTTGTCACCTCCACCCTGGCCCTCTCCTCGATGTGGTTGAGCCACACTCATTGTGATCCTCGATGACACATCTCCACCTACCGCTATCTTCTATAGATGCTCTCAGTATCATATTGTCTTCAACAACTTCTTGATCATGATGCCCTCATAATACTTAGAATTTGTGGTTAAGTCTCTGTATCTATCAATTGAGATCATACCAGTAGGTTCCATCTCTCCTCCTCCTTACGATGTTTCCTGTCCTCCACCTGTAGCCTCAGTATCCAATATAGTAGTAAGATCTCTAAAACGGACCCTATGGGCCTCCCTCTGTTGGTGGTATTATTCCCTATCTTACACAGCTACATCCCTCTCATATACCACAACATCTCTCTCCACCCTCATCTAATCTATCTCAATGTGAATCCATACTAACTCTGCAGTCTCTCCAACTCCTCCATCTCCTCCTCATGGAGCTTCCTCTACATCTACCTTGATCTCCAATTCTTCTACCTCCTCCTCTCCTCCCTCCATAGCTGCCCAAATAGTGGTCATCCAATCACCAAATCCCGATGTAACTCCTACGTCATCAACGTCATCTCATGGTGCAACATCCTTCTATAAGGTATCTTTCATAACAGGGCTCGGTAAATCCCTTTCAACCTCCTACCACCTATACAAAATAAGAGCATCTGGTATAATCTAGATGAACCCAAAATTCCATTGTACCTAATGAAACTAAATGGCCTCGATCATCTCCGGTTGTCTCCCCTTAACCCACCATGTTTGTCTCATCTTGGACAACTCAGCATCTACTCCTAGCCATGTAGGGAAATCCCTATATGACCGACATCTAATATAATCATTCTACAACTCCACAAACTGATCAAGATACCAATCCACTCCTCTATCACCCTTGTCTCTGAAGGCCTGGTCAACCCTCCATCTCAAGAACCCAACTTACAATTCTATGTGGTCACGAGTGACTCATGGAAGCCCTAGTGGTTGAATCACTGCCATGTGCTTATACACCCAATAGTGCAATAAGAAACCAATGTCTAGTCCTTATCTCAGTCTTTCTCTGTACATGGAAATCTCATGGTAAACCTCAACTAACAAGTTAGTCCCAAAAGAAAATATTGTCTTGTTATCCATAATATCTTCCACTACACCAGCTAGTGCCCATGGAAACTAAGCTCCACCAGAGTCCAAAAATGCATAACAAGTCATAAACATCATGACCATATAGACCAATTGGCTACATGGCACCATAGCCTCGTGCCTCAACTCATATGAAAAATCCCCTGAATAAAACTTAATGTGGGGTGCATCGGCTCCAAATAGTTGCGTCAACACTATTAATCTATTGTCACTAGTAATGGTAACTATGTTTTCCCCCTATATAAGAAATCTCAAGATACTATGCACATTCTCTAGGGTGATGGTCATCTCCCTTATACTAAACCAAAAAGTACCAATCTTTCGGTCCCGTCTCTATACCAATGTGATCATCAACCCCACATACCGTGGGATCCTTTGATAATATCTGAAGCCACCTAACCCCATTACATCCAAGTGATCCCACTCAGCATCTATCACATCTCCTCTAATCTACTCATATAGAGTAGGCATGTGGTCTCTCAAATATAAGGTCTCTCTGGCCTGCAATCACAAAAAAAAAACATGAAAACATCATATCCTTAATCCAAAATCCATTAAGTTTCATCAAAAATTCAATTTAATCTTAGGCCAATCCAATCCAACCCTAGTCGATGTCGACCCAAGTTGGGTCAATGTGGTTTAGGTTTGATCATCTTTCCCTAGGGCTTAGTCAATGTCAACCCACCTAGGTCACCACCAACTACCCTTGGCGTCATCAACTTTTTTGAAAAAAAAATGCAAATAAATAAATAAATAACAAGAAAATGAAAGCAAAAACAAGCTCAAGTTTTGTTACTTACCATCCTCCACACCCTTTGGCATTTCCTTATAGCTCTTGCAGTCTCCATTTCTCAACTTGATCTGTAATCACTCTACTCTCTCTTGTTAATTTTTTGTGTGAAAATGAGCATCGTCGGTTGACCCTCGAATTATATAGCCACTGACACTTGGTCATTGTCGACCCCCCTTGGGTCATAGTCGATCAGCCTTAGTCATCGTTGACTAGCCTTGGTAGCCATTACTTTGGATTTCCTAATCTTTATGACCTCTTCTTGGGCATTATTCAAAGTCCACCTTTGTGGCCATTTTTATTTTCCCTTTAGGGCATTGTATTTGAATATTCTAATCCTATCCTTTTGTGATCTCGAAGTCCACTTTCGTGGCCATATTTTTCTTCCCCCTGGGGTATATTATTTCATTACCCACCTTTTTCCATCTTCTCTCATGTCCTATGTTAGAGCACCATTTTATTTCCATCCTCATCCTTTGTAGACGCATAATTTTTTCACTCAATTCCTCATGTACAATGGATTTTTCACATAATTTTTGCATTTAGTTACACATACTTTGATGTTTTCCTATAACCCCGTAATCATTTCAACTTGTATCTATATGAGATATTTCCTGTTGGATTCTCTCCATTTTGCAATGATTTTCACCCACTCATTGGCTTGTAGAGCATTGTTGCCTATCTCTGTTGAGACTGTAATTGTCCCTCTACCGATGTGATATTGGAGTCACCACCATGGTTTTCATTTTTATTGCGATCCATTTTTCTTGTGGAATTTTTCCTTACGTTGTCCTTTTACCCATCTTTATTCACCCACCCATCCTTCATCATCTACCTTTTTCAAACGCATCATCGATTTCCTCTCACATCATCAATCCCCTATTTGAGGGGTAGATCATCATCTACCTTCCTTCAATCCTCATCATACCATTTTTCTCTCATTATTTTTGTCTCATGGCTTGCTAGCCCAAACCAATCAACAAAAAGGGGCAAATGTAGACACCTAAAATCGGTATCTTTACCCTTTTCTGCCTGTGTGTGCATTTTTTATTAGGATCCTATCTAGGTATCCTTTTAATTAAATACATCCTCTTAATTTAATTAAAATGCCCATCCCATCACCTTTAATTAATTTAATCAATTAACCCCTATTAATTAATTATTTGGTATCCACATCATATCATGCCCTAATCTACTTTCTATTTAGGATGATTTTATCCTAAATCCCTATCTTATGCTTTTTCCTAGCTTTTTTCATATCTATTTTTATGCCCTAGTTACCCATGATTTATCCCCAAGCAATCTAATCTCACACAATGCTTTAAAGCACCCTTCCAACTCTTAAAAACACAAAATCACACCAAAAACACAAAAAAATTTCCCATTGGGGAAACTTTCCCTGTGGTCGGTTGCAACCTAGCCCAATCATCGTCGACCCTATAAAACCAAGGAAAATTCTTCCAAAAAGGGATCAGAAATCAAATGCATTCAAATTTTGGAGCTTCCTCATGACTTGTGAACTCTCCCTCGTGCCTGAGCATTCTTGCAACAACCATAGACCTCTTAGACCTCCATTAAATGTGCTTTCATCACTCATGATCATCCTTCATGAGATTATCATTGTTTTTGTATTACTTTAATCATATTTTTATCATATTATCATTGCTCTTCTTGTAGCTAACATTTTACAGGTATAGATCAATTTTTGCAATACTCGGAGCTCCCTCAACACCCTTCCATTTTAGCTCCTTTTCTTGCAAGTTTCCCTTTTCCATCTATTTATCCTCAGCCTTATCATAGTTTGCTATAGTTTTCATTGATTCCTCAATGGTCTCCATTAACTAGGGTCTTATTCATCTAACAACCTACCAAAATCATTTCTTTCTGTCCTTTTCTCTTCCTTTCTGTCTCAAAGATCATTCTACAGGTCATCCTTCAACATCCACATGCCTCTGTCTTCCACTAGCTTGAACTCAGACCTTGCAGATCTATATATTTCACTCATAGGTTCAGATCCACTCTCCCAGGTTGCCGTCAACCTTCCTGTGTACAATCTGGGTCATCATCGATCCAGACTAGGTAACCTTTCATTTACATTTCTTTTAATCAAATCAACTTTTAGATCATATCTTAATTATTCTCAGATTCATCAATACTTTTGTTTCTGCATGCTTCTACTGTTTCACCCTTTATTTAAATATTTCTCTAAAATGAGGATTAACATCCACCAAGGAAGTTAATCACTTTTTGGGTCCACATCATCGGGAAGCCCTGCATAAATCTATCTAATCAATATTGTTTCAGTATATCTTACTTACAGGTCATCAACCACAACAAGGATCCATCATCACTTTACATATGTTCATCCATCACACCACGTACTATAAGCCCTCCATGTTATGAATTTCTAGTTTCTTTCAGTAGCTAGTTCATTCATTTGATTAGGAATGAAGAAAATTTTCCAACACTTCAATGACACCAACAATCCATATCTACATCTTAAGCATTATTGTTTAGCTATGACTTCTTATTTGAATGATCTATTATTGCTAAAATTCTTCTATCATATTGTAGATGATGAAGCTCTTCAATGGTACACTCATTTTCCTTTTGGATCTATTAGTATTTATTGTTAAATGGAAAATAATTTTCTTATATGATTTATGCTAAACAATGGTCCTAGAGTCACATATGATCACTTTCCTAGCTTACATTAGGGAAAGAAAGATCCTATTCTTGATTACATATTACACTTTAATTCTTGCATGTATTAGTTATTATTTCAGCCAATTGATCTAGAGAAGAAATTTATCTTTTTTCATGGCTTTATTCTTGCTTTAAAAGAACGATTACAATATTATACAAATGAATCATTTACACCTTTATGTTATAATGTCATTGATCTAGAATAAGATTTAATTGCTACACATGTTATAGATCCTCTTTTTACTTCTTTTAATATATCATCTTCTACTTATTCACCTCTTCCATCTATTAAGTGTCCTCCAAGGTATCCATATCCACCTCACAATCATGTTCCATCTCCCCTACCGCATAAGTGTCCTCAATCTCTGTCATCACGTCGCTCTCCACCTAAGTCTTCACCATCTCCTACTTGGGAGCCATTGTATTTCTAACATGCTCCTAAGCCTCATGATGTGTTGTGTGCTTTGTTTAATAAGCACTTAATTTTCTTTCCTTCTAATCAACATCATCCACTGTATCTATTGCATCGCTAGTGTGATCATCCTTATTTCAAATATCACTGCATCAATGGCCATCGTGATAATGAATATTACATACTTCATGACAATTACAACAATTAAAATACAGGGGTATCGTTTCCTTTAGCTCTCTCTCTCTCATGAGTGGTATGTCTCACCTATTCTACACAAGCATGTTGCTACTTCAGTTCACTTATATCCTCCTCCCACATCTAAGGTATTCATTCATACACCACCTAAATTCATTATTTTTGCATGGCCTCCACCACTGCAACATCTCATCCACGGCACAGTGCTCCTACTTCACATTCACTTCCTAAGTCATTAGCATATGTGATTCCTACCACTGCATCTCCCATCATTGGCACCATCTTATTGACATCCATTTTGGCTCATACATTCATACTAATACCATTTCACATGCTTCCACCACTCCTCACCACCGTCTTCATCTTTGGTAGGTGGATTTTCTCACCTCACTACCCATTGACACAATCGTGTTATTATGGTTCTTACATGATTTTTAAGGGTTCCATTACAGTAAAAAACCCCTCTCCATCTTTACACTATACACTTCATTGATCTTTTTATGTAGCGCACACTATCTGTGTGCATGGAAAAACTCAACTAAAATGAAAGACAAACAAGAACAACAACTACAAAAATTCCCTTCTGTTCAACCTTAGAAACCTTGAATAAGATAATGGAAGCCTTTTAAGCTTGTTTGATCTTGTAAATTCTTGAATTTGGATGCTCCTGATTCGATCTCCAAACAGATTCGTAAATGCTACGACCTTGGATCACAAGGATGAAATTTTCAAATTAGCATATGTGGGATGCAATATTTTTAAAGCTCCAAGGATTTTTTTACAAAGGGGATGTCTTGTATTTATAACTGAAAGTAGAGACATGGAGGGTGGACCCCTAGGAAGGTGGAGTTAGAGTTGAGTTCAGAGGTTGAGTTCTAAGTTGAGTTAACTAGGGAATGGGGAAGTGGTTGTTGACTAAGGGAAAATAGGTGCATTTATTCAATTAAGTAAATGTTACAATGTGCAACATAATCAATTAATCATTTATTTAATAAATATTAATTTAACTTAGGTAAAGTGTGCTATGGAATAATTTAATTAATCAAAAGGGGGTGAATGTACATGATTAATTAATTATATTAATCAATCACAAAGGGTGTGAACTAGGAAGTGAACTAGGATAGTATTGGGAACTAGTGTAATTTTTTGGGGTTTCTATATTTACCCCTTTTTAAACTATTTCTGTGAGGTAATTGTGCTTTAAATATATTATACACATGAAGAATGGTGAGCAGAAATCTATGAAGCACTTAGATGCACTAGTGAGTAGGAAGCGGTGAAGAATCTGGATGCCCCAACGAGTAGGAAGCAGCGAGGCATTTAGATGCCCCAACGAGTAGGAAGCAGCGAAGAATTTGAATGTCCTAGTGAGTAGGAATCAGTGAAGCATTTGGATTCCCCACCGAGTACAATAGTAGAGGAATGCCCCCTCAAGTAGGTGGATGATGCAACATGGTAGTGGATGGCCGCCTAATATGAAGGAAGCATGGGATTTGAACAAGGATAGGAGGAATTTTTCTCGTAGCATGAGAACCATTTTGAGAGTGTGAATATAAGAGCGGCCTTTATTTTGATGTTGTACAATAGATTTTTCATCATGATTATTAAATAATCAAGATGGGTAACCTATATGCATGCACACACGCGCGCGCGCGCGCGCACACACACACACACACACACACACACACACACACACACACACACACACACACACACGCACACACGCACACACACACACACACACACACACACACACACACACACACACACACACACACAGAATAAAGAAAATAATCCCAATATGAAATAGGTAAATGCACCAAGGTTAAGAAGGAACCAATACTTTATCACACTACTTGTAATTGGTCCAAGAAGTAAACAACAACAATGCAGCACAACTTTGAAAAAGAATACAATCAGCTATACCCCTAGTGTGTGCCACACTGATGATTAAGTAGATGCAAATGCACCCAAAGATTAAACTTACGAAAAGATTAGGAAAAGGATTAGACTGAAGATCTGAATATACTTAGATACTCCTCATGAAACTCTTGTTGGATACATTTTACAAATTATCTGAAATAAATTGCCCCAGGAAAAGTTACATCGCAAAGAGGAAAAACAATTTTGTGACTTTCCCCAAGTAGAGTAAGGAATCATGTAAAAAAAGAAAGTTATAGTCGTAAGATTGGAAGGATCACTAGGGTAGTAGATAAAGGCATGAATTTATCAATATTGTCTTGAAATTTTGACAAATATAATTTTTTTGGATTTTGAAATAAATAATTTTTTTGGATTTTGAAATATATGATTTTTTGGATTTTTAAATATATGTTTTTTTGGATTTGGAAATATATGATTTGTTTGGATTTTTTTGCCATTTTTAAGAAATGTGAAGTAAAAACATAAAGAGATATAAACAAATTTGAATACGCAGTAAAAAAGAAAACATACCATAGCTTATCGAATAAAACAGAAACAAAAAAAAACAATGCAAGTGGTAAAAAGAAATAGAATAAGCAATGCAAATAAACCCAATATTAACAGGAAGGAACCACACCAAATTTAGATGTGAACTAAGATGTCAAGAATTTTCATGTAATTGGTCTATAGTCAACAAAATTATAGAAACACATAACATTGATTAATCTAACTAATTTAAAAACAAGAGATTGATCTAAGAACTTACAATACAACATTTGACTGCTCAACTAACAGACAAGGTAATCTTAAGTAAGCAAACAAGGAGTTCTAATGTTAAACTAACTAGTAAGAAACAATATAACAAAAATTGTAATTACAATTTTTGAAGACACTCCTAATGTGTTCCACAACAAAGAACTAGACAAATATAAATGCCCCCAAGCAATAGCTTACAACATGAGAGGAATGGATCAGGACGAAGAGCTGAGTGATACTTAGATACTCCAAAAAACACTCTTGTCAAATCTCATTGAATTTTGATATGTATTGGATTAAAACGTCAAATTCAAGTGAAAAGTTATATTGTGAAAGGGTAAATGATTTCCTTGAGCATAGACATACAACACAAGAAATAAATATGATTATTAAAATATTATCTGGAACGATCATGAGGAGCGTCATCAAATAGAAAAATTGTTGAACTATGTTATCAAGTTGTTGAAAGTTGGTCAAAAATTATTTGAATGTTTTGATTCTAACAGTTTTAAAATATTTTTTTATTTTTGGAATAATTTTATAACATTTTTGAATTTTTTGAAACATATTTTAATGTTTTTTTGAGTATTTTATAACTCAGTAAAAGGGGTGCATTGCTTAAAATCATGTGCAAATAATTAAAAGCATTCCATTCCATTGGCTGAAATGTAGATGATAAATGATAGGGTGTTTCACTCCACTCGAGATTCCACATAACTAGGAAGATGTGAGGGCTCATCACTGAGAGCCAAGAATGGCGTGATAATAAGGTGAATAGTGATATGAAAGTGAAGATAATGGATGCTATGACACAAGATGTAATAATGATCCATATGAGAAATATGTAACTCATCTCTAGCTAGGATTATTTGGTTGATTCCAAGATGATTCCACTTTAAATTATTTGACTCAACTTAGAATTGGATATGGACTACTGATTGACAAGATCTGGTTGAAGTAATTGTTTGTCTCTCTTTAACATGAGCAGCTAAATTACTTCTTGGGATGTTTTTGATTAAGTACTTTGATTCATATTTCATAAAGGATTTATTTGATTAATTGTTGATCGATTTTTGTGAAGGACCCCCTAAATGTTGCCCCATACCATCAATAAAAGGGAAGTTCTCAACACCAAAAAAAAAAAATAGGTGAGTAATGGCTTTCTCCATTCTCATTATCATACTACTAGTGGGAAGCATGGGATTATCACCGAAAACTGTGAAGGACGAAAGGTGTAATGATTTTATAAATATTTTTGTATTTTTAGATTGATTCAATTTTCCTTATATGTTGATAATGTGATTTTTGGGAAGGAACATTATGCCCCCAAGTCTTAGCCTCATGCGGCTAGTAGGATGCAAGGGTTCAACACTATAGATTGAGATGGGTGGTCAAAAAGGACCGGGTAAAGAATTTTAGTTATGTTAAAGAGAGATCTTATTTAAGAGGAGGAATTTTCCATCAGTAATTTTTGAGACAAACCATGGGTGAAAATATCTAAAATGGTAGAGATCATAAAAAAGATGAGACATGAAATTATCAAGAGGAACAAGGTTAACCTATGTTATGATAGGTGAATAATGCAAATATATGATAATGGTATGATTAAGATATCTTCCAATATATGGAATGCTTAACATTACTTTCTCGTTTCTTATTTGAAAACAGTGTTTTAATATGAAGTTTTATTCTTTTTTATGTTTTTTAAGTTTTTGAGGATGAGGGTTTGAAATGAGATCATCAATAAAGAGGTGCATGTTTATTAAAGGTGAATTGTCATGAAATACAAGACTTACATAGATAAGATCCAAGTTAAGAGGGGGAATAGAAAGATTCAATCGGTTCTGAAATACAAAACTTAGGTAGACAAGGTCCAAGTCAAAGGAGGAAATCCAAATATTTGATAAGACTTGCAATATGAGACTTGGACAAATAAAATCCAATTCAATTGAATGAATCAAATGATTCAATAAGTCTTGAAGTATGATACTTAGGCGAACAAGATCCAAGTCAAAGGATGTTTGATTAGATAAAGTTGCGATGATATCGAAAGACCTATGTTATGATAGAGGAATATTTTCCATGCAAGGAATATGTTTAGATTCATATTCATCTATGAGTGAAAGAGTATGAAGAGATAAGGATTGATATCTAGATGTACATCTGAGGTTCCATGTAATCCATATAGAGGAGATATTCAATGTCTCTCCTTCTAGGTTGTGAATTAGTTGATTTGGTGAAATATTTACAATTAAAGCATGAAAAGGTTGTATAAGGATATTCCTAGTTATACACACCTCAAAGAATGCACCCATATATATGCCTTAACATTTGGTAATAATCATTGATGAGATGCCTAAAAAATTGATCATTTGAGGTTTAATGGACATGGAATATTATGTTCTCACTAGTTTCCAATCTTATTGTGGTTGTGTTTCGACAACAAGACTAGAGATGTTAGGCTTAGGATCCGGAATGGAAAGAATAAAATCAAGATCAATGGTGTTTGATGGTGGACCCTCTTCTGTAGTGGGTATAGTTATGGAAAGGGTTGAAATAGAGTCTTGGGGAAAGTTAAAGCTCTTTTTAGGTGTTAGAAGATGGTTTTATGAAATAGGTTCAATGTCTGTTTGGATGAAAGGAAGAAAATAGTGAGAATTAGATGTTTGGTTAGAAGGGAGATATAATTGACCATTATTGTGATCTACTCAAATTTCAGTATGTACAAAATTGAGGACAACATTAAATTCTTCATTTGAAGTTGTGAAATTTTACATGTCATCGATCATGAGAGCTTCATTGTCAAGCTCTACAGAAATGGTTACATCATCAATTAAGTCTTGAACATAATGACAAAGAGGTGTAAAATTATCAGTAGAATGGCCATGCATGTGATAGTATTCCTAATATTTTGATGCATTATACGACATAGGATTGGGTTCCCATTATAAAATGGTCTTATATGTGGATATTCAATCATGTTAGTCATTGCTAATTGTTGAAAGGCACTGGAGAGAATTTCTCTGAGAGGTTTAAACGAAAATTCAATGGTGCACAGAGTAGTGTCATTACTATAGGATATGATGGATTTATAATCAACGTTGTTTGAGGATTCACCATGTTTGTGATATTCTATTTTTGTATCATGGTTAGGTGATAGGTCTCTGGCCACTTTCTCTTTGTTATCAATGAGGTCTTGGATGTAGTTGCAAATTTGTTTGCATTTTTCCATTTGATGACCATCAATGCGATGAAAATCACAATATGTGTTTGGTTTATACTAACCTGGATTATTTTTTCCTTCAGGGAAGGGTTGGGTAATAGGATAAGTTACCATATTGGCACTTTCCAGGTGTTTTAAGACACTTAAAAAATTCCTCCAAAGATATATATTGCCTTCGTGTATAGTCGTGAGGAGGATGAAAAGTTCCCCTTTTTGGAATCGTGACAGATGGTTTAGAATTAATCTATTTTAATTGGTTGTTCTATAAGTTTTACACATTATGATTATCTATGACAACATTACGGTTATGGTTAATGTACCTAGGTTTATCATGAGAATTTTTAGGTTTATTGTTATGGTGATTTTTATAATTGCACCCATGGTCTTTATAATGAGGCTTAATCAAGCCTTTAGAAATGAGGGAAATTTTAATTTGAATTCACTTTTTATAACTTCCTAAAAATTGTTGAGGTAGTGCATCTATATGTGAAAGCATAACTCACCGTTAAGGTTAGGGATGAAGATGATAACCATATGTTTTTCAGGGATTCAACATGGGAATCGACTTGTGATTCCTTGCCATCATTGTAAGAACTGTGAAAAGCTCTCGTTGTTTCATTGGTTGGAATTGCACAAATCCATCATGGTTATTTCAAAATTAAGGTTGAAAGAGAAGTGTTTGAAGAAATTATTAGAGAGGTGCACAAAGGTAGACATAGATCCCTTTGGAAGGTGTAAGAACCATTCCAAATCTTATCCTCCTAGACTTTTAGGGAAGAGGTACAAGAGAAATATATCATTATAAGAAACCTATTGGCATGTCATGAAATATTCCATGACATACTCTCTAGGATTCATTTTTCCCTCGTATTTTTCAAATTTGGGTGTCTTAAAAGAGCATGGCAAGGTTATGCGTAAGATTTCCATGTCGAAAGGGTATGGACACAATTCATCAAATTTGAATTTTTTACGTTGTTTTTATGTGCCCGAAATGGTGTCTTTCATCATTTTCCACTCTTGAGAAAATGGCGAATTGGTTTGTGGGATGAATGGTGATTTACCATTTGTATGTTTTTTGTTCTCGTTATTGGTCTTAGAATGATTTTTGAATGTGTCGTCACTTTTGTTCGTGCGTTGGATACCTTTCGTATCATTGTTAGTGACTGTAGAGGATAGGTGAGCCAATTGTTGCATCATTGCATTGATTTGATCAAGCAATGCTTAGTTGGGATTAGAGGATGAAACATTATATTTTCCTTTTTTATCAGAATTTATTTTACTTGGTCCTTTGTCATCATGTTTGGTTGACTCAAGTGATGGACCCTTAGGGGATTTAGGTCATTATTTTAAGGATTTCAATTCATCCTCATCAAAGTATAAGGGGAATATTTCACCCATTGGGAGGAGACGAAGAAGGAATTAGTCCTTAATTTGTCACAAAGTGGCATCTATAGAATAATTTTAAATTTGGTCTTCATTAGAGATGATATGAAAAGGATTGTATTCCTTCTATTAAAAGCAACTATAATCACAATGTTGTGTTCCTACCATTTTTGAAAGAGGGGGGGGAAGGATAAGAGGTGTGGTAGAAAACTCAAACCTTATCAAACCAAATTCTAAGATGGAAGAGGGGAAAAGATGAAAAAACTCAACCCTAGAAAAATGAATGCTAAGAGGGAAGATAAAAAAGGGGTTAGTTGATTTCATGAATCCTAACAAAATGAGATTTAAGATAAAAGTGATGAAAAGAGGTTAAATGTGTTCTACTCTGTAAAAAACATGTATGTTAAGAGAGAAGAGACTTGACAAGGTGGACGCGATCAACTCTATAAAAAATGAGTGTGAAGAGAGACTAAAGGGTGTGAAAAGGTTAAATCCTAACAAGATGAGTGTTCAGAGGAACGACAAAGGGGGAGACTTCATGAAACTTAACAAAATGAGTAATTTTAAAGTGGAAGAGACTTAACAAAGTGAACACAATAAAATCTTAATCAAAATTAGTGGTAAGAGTGATGAAGTAGGTGGACTTTGCAACACTTAACAAAATGAGTGATGTTAAGGTGGAAGAAGGATTAAAATGTTAGTTTAGAAGACTCTTAAAAATGAGTGTTAAGAGAGAGGAACAAGTTTGAAATATGTCACGTCCCTTTACAAAGTGAATGTAAAGAGGGAAGAAGTAAAAGAAGGTTAGTTTTCTCAACTGGCGACAAAATAAGTACAATAAAAGAAAACTTAAAACACAATGAGAGAGGCTCAATGCTTAACAATAAAGTTTGTTAAGTGAAGAGACTTATGAAATGTTATGAGTTTTCTCATCTTTTAATAAGATGGATGTTTTTTTAAACAGGAGACTTTTAGGAAAATAATGAATGATGTCAACTCTTAACTAAAAGTGTGTTAGAAGAGAAGACTTAAGAAGATGGTGAAAGATGTCTACTCTTAACAAAAGTATGTTAAAAGAGGATCTAAAACAAATAAGTGGGAGCACTAAAAGAGTGAAAAAGTGAATTTCGTCACAAGAAGTGAGGTAATGATGATGAAAAGTTCCAAATCTTGTAATAGTGGAGATAAGAGACAAGGGGAAAGTGAATAATTAAAAATCTCATACTAAAGTAAATTGAATGCTTTAAAGAGAGAAGTGAAGAAATAATGAGGATGTTGACAATGCAACAAATTGATTACGAAGCACAATAACATAAGATGATGTAAGTGAGATAGAGAAGATGTCATCAATTCAACAAAGTGAACGTGCAATGCAATGATGTAAGAGTATGAGAAGCTTAAAGTTCAACAAGATAATGTTAAACTTAAGACTTGTGACAATGAAAGATTGAGATGATCAAGAGGGTTCTTGACCATGATAAAGTGAGTATCACGATGTCAAGACTTGGATGAAAAGGATGAAAGTGCTCAAGTTTGGATATGGATTTCAACAACCCAATACTTAGACATGTTTGCAAAGTGACAAGGTTGATGAGATATAAAATTTGAATGACAAGAGTGAAACACAAGTGTGTAACACTCAAGAAAAATGAAAAAAATGATGTTTATAAAAGTTGGCCTCTACCTTAGATTGGCTTGGACAAGGCGTGGCTTCCTGGGTGGATCTCTCAACTAGGTTTCAATAATATACCTGAGTAAGGGTGATGTTATTACTAGTTGTCAGCTTTACTTTACCCCTTTTGAAACCTTGAGCAAAGATCTTGCTTAGAATGAATCACACAGGGGTCTCCACTAAGGATATCTGTGACTCTAATCTCACAATTTTTATTAGTCATGTGAGATGAAAGGCACCCATTTTGCCAGCCAGCTCCCTCAATGTGCTAACTACTTTGGGGTTCCTGTGGTAATCCTCACAATGAATTTTATGGCTTATGCCAAGATACTTCCCACAGTTATGGCAATTGGACAATAGCCTTGTCAACTGCACCTGTAAATACAGTGTGAAGGGTTCATTTTATCTTCATTAAAAGATGAGATTGTTTAAACCATAAGTCTTTGAAAAAGGAAAATTGAAATTAGTAATTTGTTTAAAATAAATGTTCAAAGAAACTCACAATTAGTAGTTTAAGACTCGCCTTTGGTAGAGTAGGTCCTGCAAACGAGGGTTAGCACCTTTTCCTGAGGTAGCTGATAAGATAACAAAAGAAAACCCATGTTTCTAATTTTCAAGGTCGTTTAGAATGTGCGAGGAAAGAGCATATGCATGGGATGGATTTGATAAATTCAAAATTATTAATCCCTGAAAACAAAAAGAAATGACCACACTTCTGATTTCTAATATCGTTTAAGAAGCACGAGGAAAGAGCATACGTGCGGTCGTTTCATGATTAGTCTCACAAAAACAAAAATGAAAATAAAAGTTAGCCATTAAGAGGAAAAATGACTACAAAATGTTGGTAGGGAGGCAAAAAAAATGAAACATTCATTAATGATATAAAAAAATGACAAAAAAGGTGGACGAAAATGTCTATGAGCCCTAAATTCGCAACTTTCACGACTGACGAAATGTCAGAAAAAGAAAGTGAAATGGGTCTTAAGCAAATATATGGTTGATAAAAAATATTTGACACTAGAGAAAATCAACTGAATCGTCTAAGAGTCCTACAAAAATGATGTGCACAATTATTCGAGTGAACAAAATTGGAAAATAATAATAATAATAAAGGTCCTAATTTAATTTACAAGACCTAAGTTAATGAATTTAACTAATTTATTAACCAAAATAAATTGAAATAAATAATTAAAATAAAATAAGAAAATCTCATAAGAAATGAACAAGCTTATTAAATTTAAATGAAAGAAAGAATAATAAAAAAGAAAGAAAAACAAAACCTAAATTAAAATATTAAAATGTAATTAAAATAAAAAAGAAATAATATTAAAATATTAAAAGAAGACCTGAGTTTTTAACCTAAGGTTCCACGAATGACCTAAGGGAAGACCTAAGTTTATAATGAGAGTCCCTAACTAAAGTGGAAGCCTAAAATATACCTAAATTGAAAACTATGAAAACCTTAACAACAACCTAATCTTAAAAATCCACCAAGTGGATTGTTAATGACGGGCTAAGCTTGGAGGAGTGTATTATTTTTATTTTATTTTTTGTTGGGCTAGTCTTCGTGTGCATGACAAGGGTGGTCTATGGAGGTGAGTTGAGGAAAGGTCAGGGATTAGTAGGCCAATGGGTGAGGGCGGTGTTGGGAACTCACAAGGATCAGGATTGGGTGAAGGGGTTGGGCAGGGTGACCGAGGTGTCGGGGGAGGCAGGGATCTACGGGATGGGTGAGGATTCCATGTAGGTGGGAGGTGGACTGCGATCTGATTTGGATTGGATTTGGGGAAGGTATCCACGTAGGTGGGGGGTTACAGAGTGGGGAGTCAGGGACCTGGGAGGTAGTTGGTGGGTCACGTTATAGGGGGTGTTTGTGGGGGGTAGTGGGTGGGTCACGTGGCGGGGGGTGTCTATGGGAGGTAGGTTGTAGGGGTGTCCACGGGGATAGGGCAGGTAGATCAAGGTCGGGTAGTTTGGTAAAGGGATGGGGGTAGGGTCAACTCGGCTGAGCTGTTAGAGGAGGGAGGAGGGAGGAGAGGAGGTGGGTAGTTAGCGATTTGATTTTTTTTGTTATTTATGTAGATATATATATATATATATATATAATTAAGATCTATATATTTTTAAACTAAGAACTTTTTTAAATGAAGATCTAATTTTTTTGTAAATGAAGAGCTAATTTTTAATTGTAAATGAAGAGACAATTTTTTTTGTAAATGGAGATCTAAATTTTTATGTAAATAAGATCTGATTATTTTTTGTGGAAACCAAGATCTAATAAAAAAATGTCAATTAAGATCTGATTTTTTTGTTGTTTTTGTTGGATGAAGACAAGGAAAGAAACAAATAAACCAAAAAAATATGCAAATAAACATAATACATTTCTGCAAGAGATCAAAGATTAGATATCTATAAACAACAACCACTGCAAAAAGAAAAATTATGTAAACAAATCGGATATCAAAATTGTCTTTTGATATAAACCAGATTTTTTTTATATCTACGAATAAAAGAAGTCACAAACTCAATTAAAACAATGAAGGAATAATTTTTTATAAATTTAATTTCTACTTCCTAGTTCTCCCAGAATGCCCGTGTAAGCAAAACACAACAAAAAACACAAACACAATAAACAAAAAATGAAAATTTGACAAAAACTAGACACAATGGTTAGTGGAATGTTCAGATCTGTAATACAATACAAATAACAAATGAAATTAGAAATAATGAAAATGGGGGTGTGAGTCCCACTAGGCATGCCAAAATGTTTGTGAAAGACAAGCAATAGAAATAGCTTCAAACCTTCTTGTCTTTTCAACCTTACAAACCTAAAATAAGATTGTGGAAGCCTTTTAAGCTTATGTAATCTTGTAAATGTTTGAATTTGGATGCTCCTGATTCGATCACTATACATATTCACAAATGCTATGAGCTTAGATCATAAGGATGCAATTTTCAAATTAGTATCGGTGGGATGTAATTTGTTTAAAGTTCCAAGGATTGCTTTTACAAAGGGGATGGCTTGTATTTATAGCTGAAAGTAGAGCCATGGAGGGTAGACCCTGAGGAAGGTGGAGTTAGAGTTGAGTTGAGAGGTTGAGTTCCAAGTTAAGTTAACTAGGGAATGGGGAAGTGGTTATTGACTAGGGAAAAATAAGTGCATTTCCCCAATTAAGTAAATGTTACAATGCGCAACATAATCAATTAATCATTTATTTAATAAATGTTAATTAACTTAGGTAAAGTGTATTATGGACTAATTTAATTAATCCAAATGGGGTGAATGTACCCAATTAATTAATTAGATTAATCAATCGCAAAGAGGGTGAACTACAAAGTGAATCGGAATAGTATTAGGAACTAGTGCAATTTTTGGGGTGTCTACACTATCAACCCATTTCCCGATGATGCACTCTTTTTCTATGGTTCATTATTGATTGTTGATGGTTCTTATATAAATGAACCTCATCTTCATACACATACATTGGGGGGCATCACTCTTCTTTTCCCCCTTCTTCATCGTGCTTCAACGCGATTATATAGATTTTTTAATACATAAATGCTTTTGACCAGATCTATGAACTAGATTACAAACACCAAGAAGAGCCAACAATATGACCCTAACACAATAACATAACCAAACAAATATCAATTAACAATTCACTTTGAGCTAGGGATAGTAGTCCAACAGGTTTGTAAAAGGCCCCTTTTTACCTTTTTCCTTTATGACTACTTGCCACTGACCCAAATCAAAGGCCACCACTAACATAAGATTATTTGAGCTCGAAGGGGACTCAAAAATACTAGAAGATCCCTCCTAGTCTAAATATGATTTTTTAGAATTAGCATATACATGGCCCCTCTTCACACCACCAGCTACGATCGGGTAGCCTCAATGCCTGTCCATGTCAGATCGCTCAAATATTTTATCTGAAACTGTTTGAGGAGACACTCTAGGATCTGCTTTACGCTCGGTATCACTTTCTTAAAATGGGGAGGGATTGTCTTAACCTCCTCAAAATGACGTGTTCTATCTCCTTTGGGAGCTCTTCTTTTGGCCTTGTGGGTAAGACACCTACAAATGACCAAGATTCTTACAAATATGACACCAGAAAGTTGTATTCTCATAATCTAGGGATTGGACATGTTGTAATTTCCCTAATTTCAATAAGATCTTATCAGAAAATGCTTTGCTTAAATTGATCTCTATGTAAAATTTGGCGTATTTACAGATTCCACCCGCTAACGTGGCATGATCCATCTTTAGGAATTTACCCAGAACATTGTCTATATCCTCAAGAGCATACCATAAGTGTAGTGAAAGGTTGTGAATCCAGACCCACATTGGCATTTTTGTAATGGATAATGAATTCAAATTGAACTTAGGGAAGCAAGGTGTGAGAAACAATCCCGTGTTACCCCAGTACTATGGACCATCCGATAGGAATTTCTGGTATTCCTTTACCACCTTGAAATTCACCAAAAAGAAACCCTTGGAGCAGAAGGAAATATCACATTTTTTGAAATCATTTTTCATAAACCCATTGAGAGAGAGCTGAGGAGGCCAGCCATAGTCCATTAAATCTTCCAATAACCACAAGGTGAGATAGGGATTGAAGGTGGGCCTTAGCCTCAGGATTTTCCAATCTTAAGATTAGCATTTTCTTTGTAAGATCGACAATATTGGCTTAAGGGTTGGGTTGGCCGAGGTTTTTTGGTTAGACGACATCCTTGAAGGAAAAAGGCTTTGAGGTAGCTATTTGGGAGGGCTCTTCTCCACTTCATTGCTTGCCTTGAACTATCCTTCCCCCTATAGAGGGCACCATACCCAAACCTCCAATCACTCTAAAAATACCTGCTTGTTGTGAACAAAAAGGGAATGACTAGGGTTAGTATTAGAGTTAAATAATTCTTTATCTTTCATAAAATAAGCTAACCATTCCTCCTTACTCAAGGAGGAGAAGGCACAAAGGATCTCCTAATCCCCTACAATCTGTGCCTAACGTGAATCCAAAACTATCTCTAACCTTCATGCTTCCTCCAGCACGTGTGCCTCTTGAATCATTGTTAAGTCCATCACCATTGCCAACATCTACATCATGCTCTACGTAGAAACCACCACTAAGGTTGCTCTTATTTACTGCTTCCATCGCTCTAATACTCCTTCAAAAATTTGGATGGTAAATGCTTTTATTATACCAAAGCTATGAACAAGAGTGGTGGAGGAGAAATTTATCTGAGTGGGACATTAGGGTTGGCTTGGGTCCTTAATGTCTGTTGAGCGATCCACATTCAGAGTGCCCCACTATGTTCCGCTTGGTCCATATGGAGAAGTTCGACCCCTACCTCAAGGTTTCCCTATGGTCACTTATTAAAAGCATCTAATGAACTCAATGGGAATGGAACTTGGGTTGATGATTACAAACCACTTGTAACTCACCAATAGCCCAAGACTTTGAGTTCAAAAACTTTGGATGTTAAACACTTTTATTTTACCAGAGCTATGAACTGGAGTGGTGGAGGAGCACTTTCTCTAAGTGGGACATGAGGGTGGGCTTGGGTCCTTAATTTCCACCAAAATATCCACATTTGGAATGCCCCGCTATGTTCCACTTGGTCCATATGGATAATTTTGACCCATACCTCAAGGTATCCCTATGGCCACTTATTGAAAGAAACCAATGAACTCAATGGGAATAAAACTTGGGTTGATTACAAACTACTTGTAACTCACGAATAGCCTAATACCTTGACCTCAATGCGATTATATACATTATTACAATCATTTCAATCACATTATTCATTCCATACATATATCTATTACCATTCATCACATCTTTATTCATACATACAATCCAATTTCACACATTACCTATATATCTATATAAGGATTAACGTAATACAAATCAAACAACTACATATGAACAATAACTATCGCATTGCATATCAAATAACATCAACACAATCATGTCAATCATCCAACTATATATATATATATATATATATCATATATATATATATATATATATATATATATATATATCAAAAATCAAAGTTACAAAAATACATTCATTGGGGGATAATCCCCCATACATCACTACATCCATATATGTCATACATCATCATCACTGTCACTATATACAACTACGGGAGCTCTAGAACTAAAGGCTTCACCACTCATTCTACGTTGTAAGTCTCATCCTGTATATCTCTCAATCTACCTCTGTAATAAAGCCAACTCGACTGATTGCTCTACAAATCACCCTTACAACTCTACATACTGCGTAAACACATCCTACTCAAGGGCTCCACCTCCTACAACCTCCCTCGCCCGTTAAGTCTCCATCCATGTCTCATCACGCTCACTTAATAATGTGCTACATGTCACCACTGCTATCACTACTAGATCAAATAAATGGGCATGCTCAACTGTAATAGCATCTACTCGCTCTAACATCTCACCTCCCATGAGTACATATGAAGGTACTGTTAACCAAAATAATCTCCCTCTTATTTTGGGTTAACTTACTCCATTGTTTTGCCTCAGTCCAAATTTCACAAATTTTATACACTCAAGGATTTCTGGAAAATACTCCATCAGATATAGAATTTCTTCCCCTTTCTAGAAAGGTAAAGAGCTCTTTCTAACTCATATTTTTTAAGTTATGGCTCCATAGAGTTAGAAGGGAAATTTTTCCCAAGGCGGACCCGTGGGGCTTGGGAGAGATTTTTTCCAAGGAATCTTGGACCGGTGGGGAATCGGAGGAAAAAGTGAAAATTTTCCCTTTTGTCAAAATGTTGTAAATTAAATGCTGAGTTGGCACATGAAAAAGTTAATGCGGGCCGGCGGACCTTCAGAGGCAAATGAGATTTTTTGAATTTTTGTCAAAAAGAGTAAAATGGAAAAAAAGGAGCCCCTTCCTCCGCCGACCCCAATGGATGCCATGTCATCGTGGATTTGTGGGAGAAAAGTTCAAAATTTGCCCGAGCTATTTTTTGCCGAAAATGTTAAGGAAAAACTCAGAAGGCCATATATTTTGATCCAGAGCTCCATTTTTGACATTCTTGGTACCAATGGAAAGATCTAAAGATTCTCTTCATCATGGAGTCTTAAATTTTTGATTTTGGTGAATATTTTGGGGATAAATTTGTAAAATGCATTTTGGCATGGAAAAGACAAAAAAACCAGTTCCAACCACCAGATTTAATGAAGTATGGATCATTTTCTTTGGTTTTTGAAGCATATACATGGAAATATGAGATTTTTCATCGAGCCCATCAACTGATGAAGAATTAAAATGCATTTTAAAAATTGGTTGGAGAAAATCCCACATTTTTTCGCTTTCCTTCTCACATTTTTCTATATAATGTAACAGAGGCATCATTTTTCAAGAGGTTGTTCATTTTTCTTCTCTGCCTCTCCTTCTTTTCTTCCCCAGGGTTGAAATGGAGTTCAAACCTCTTCCCAAACTCTGTAAATGGATTTTTTTTGCCTCTTTCTCATGAATAATGCACTTATGTGAAAACGTATGAAGCAATAAAACATGTTTTTGAGATGCATTTGTCCATCCTTTGCTTGTTTTTATTTCATCTTCTTGCCTCTCTTCATTTACAAGGTATCTGTGTATGTTTATAATGTTTATTTACAGATCTGGGAGATGTGTTCATGGAGTTTGGAACATTTTCTATGTGAAATCCATCTTTGGTTTGTGATGCACTTGTCCATCCTTTTCATTTCTCACCTCTCCTTATTCCATGGCAGTTTTGGTAGATGATCAACACTTTCCTTCTCTGGTGTATCACCGTTTTAGTGTAGGCTCTATTTTTTCATGTTTGCTTTCTCTCCTTGTCTCCTTAGAAGTTAGATAAGGATTAGATTATCTTGCAATCACTGGAATAGCTTATGGCAGGTATATTAGGAAGAGGAACCAACCTTCTCTAGAGGATCATTCCCATTTACAAGTCCCACAGTTTGGGGAATGATCCAATGTTATGAAAATCACACCAAATGACTCTGCCTTAGAAAAGAAGACCTTATAACTCATTTGGGGGTGTTGTGATTTCGTACTAACAGTTCCGGCATGCCCAATGGGATGAGAGAAGAAGTCTTTATTTTAATTATAACAAGATTTATGTGCACTTGTTGTAAGTTTCTAGCTTCGAAGGTGCTTTGAAATTGCACATCTAGCGACTCCAAAAGAGGCAGAATCCACTAGTTTCAGCAGTCCAAGCCTGATATATTTATGAGAAGAATTCAGACCATATCAAGAGCTAGGGAAGAAGGACTCTTTATCTATCTACATTTATCCCCAGATAGAACAAGAAGAGGAAGAAGAGCTCAAAGGTGTCCATCTCCACCAAATAGGAACCTGTCAACACCTCCACCTGGTAGGCCTTTCGTTTAGTCAACTAAAGTTCTTCAAACAATCAGGATGGCACAATCAAATCCATATGTCAACTTCACTGGCAGCAGCCCACTTGCCCTGAATGCACAAAATCTGGTCCCGATTGCAGCATTAAAGAGCATCCCGTATTTCACTAGGGAAAACCAGACTTCCCCTAGTGATCATGTCCAAGATATTATGAATATCTGTACAATCCACGAAATCCATGAGATGGACATTACAGTCAAGCTACTTACCTCTTCATTCAAAGGGAAAGCTTCCCAATGCTTCAGGAGATTTAAGGCAGACTCTATCCAAAATTGGAACCAACTGTACACAGATCTTCAAAACTAGTTTGGAGAGAAAGGTGACAACTTATCTTTGCTGGAGAAAATAATAACAATTAAGAGAACACCATGGAGGAAGTTGAACATTTGCAGCAGGACAACAATGAGGCAGTTTATCTATCTGATTTGGAGGACTTTTTTGATGGAGAAGAACTAGTTGAAATCAAAATGTTTTCTCCTCCTTCATCCACCTTCCAAACATGCATACCTGTTGTCATGGAGGAGAGAATTCATTTGCAGTAGTTTATACCTTATAGCAGCCTTTTGGAATCAAGTTTGGAAGATTTAAACCTTCCATATTCTTCACAAGAGGAAGAAGAGAAAGAGCAGAAGGGTTTCACCACTTCTTCCACGCCATTCATCCAAGAAGGTCCACAAGAGGATTCCATTTTTGGAGTTAAAAATTAGACCAGACCTTGCCCAATCAGGAATTTGGTTTCATTGAAGCCCAAGGAGAAGCCACAACCAGTCATGCTTACTTCAGAGCATGAGGATGAGCTACAAAGTACAAAGGATCAGCTGCCATACCTCTTCAATCTAAATGCAAAGCAACTAAAAGAGGTATTGGATTTTTCTTCAATTGATACTTTGGTCATTTGGGTGGAAGATCAGCTTGTAATTATTTTTTCACTCATCCAACCAGCCATGTTTAGTGCCAAATCAGTTGTATGGCTGCCATTTTTGAGGAAGGGAAGCTATTTCTCCCTTCCAGTTATAGGTTTTGTTTGATTTCCCTTTGCTCTTGGTTAGAGTAGTGTAGGTAGGTTTTTTTTCAGCAGAAGAAGTGCTTTTTCACACTCTGCATGTTCCATTTGGAGCATGTATGATTTTCAGTTTGTATATAGTTTTTGGTGCTATTGTATTGCTCTTGCACAGTCCATTTCACTTGGCTTTTGGTGAAGATCAAATCTAATTTTTAGTGGGTTCCCAAGTGATTTAGAGGTCATATTTTCAGAGTTAGATCATAAAATTGGTTATCAAGCTTGACTCCATGCCCAATGGATGCAATAAAGGACACTGATCATTCATCTAGCAGGCAGATGACCCCTGTGAGTCACCAAAGTTGTTAACCAAAATAAGCTCCCTTTTATTTTAGGTTAACTTACTCCCTTTTTATGCCTCAGTAAAAATTTCACAAAGTTCAAGCACTCAAGGATTTCTAGAAAATACTCCATCAGATAGATAATTTCTTCCCCTTTCCAGAAAGGTAAAGAGCTCTTTCTAACTCCTTGTATTTTTTGATATATGGCTCGACAGAGTTAGAAGGGAAAATTTGCCCAAGGCAGACCTGCGGGACTTGGGAGATTTTTTTTGCAAGGAATCTCGGACTGGCAGGGAATCAGTAGAAAAAGTGAAAAATTTCCCTTTTGTCAAAAAGCTGAAAATTAAGTGCTGAGCTGGCACATCAAAAAGTTAATGCAGGTCGATGGACCTTCGGAGGCAAATGAGATTTTTTGAATTTTTGTTAAAAAGTGTAAAATGGAAAAAAATTAGCCCCTACCTCCACCTACCCCAATGGATTCCACATCATCAACGGATTTACAGGAGAAAATTTCAAAATTTTCCCGAGTTGTTTTTTGCCGAAAATGTTAAGGAGAAACTCAGAAGGCCATATCTTTTGATCCAGAGCTCCATTTTTTACGTTCTTGGTACCAATGGAAAGATATGAAGATTCTCTTCATCATGGAGTCTTCAATTTTGGATTTTGGTGAATATTTAGGGGATAAATTTTCAAAACACGTTTTGGTGTGGAAAATACAAAAACCAGTTCCAACCACCAGATTTAATGAAGTATGGGTCATTTTCTTTGGTTTGCAAAGTAGATACATGGAAATATGAGCTTTTGCATCAAGCCCATCAATAGATGAAGAATTAAAACACATTTTGAAAAGTTGTTGGAGAAAATCTTGCATTTTTTCCGTTTTCTTCTCACATCTTGCAATATAATGTAACAGAGGCATCATTTTTCAAGAGGTTGTTCATTTTTCTTGTCTGCCTCTCCCTTGTTTTCTTTCCCATGGTCAAAATGGAGTTCAAACCTCTTCCCACGCTCTGTAAATGGGTTTTTTTGCCTCTTTCTCATGAATGATGTTCTGTGAAAACATATGAAGCAGTAAAATGTGTTTTTATGATGCATTTGTCCATCCTTTGCTTGTTTTTATTACATCTTCTTGCCTCTCTTCATTTACAGGGTATCTGTGTATGTTTTGAATGTTTATTTGTAGATCTGGGAGCTATGTTCATAGAGGTTGGAACGTGAAATCCATCTCTGGTTTGTGATGCACTTGTCCATCTTTTCCATTTCTCACCTCTCCTTGTTCCATGGTAGTTTTGGTAGATGATCCACACTTTCCTTCTCTGGTGTATCACCGTTTTAGTGTAGGCTCTATTTTTTCTTGTTTTCTTTCTCTCCTTGTCTCCTTGGAAGTTATATTAGGATTAGATTATCTTGCTTGCACTGTAATATCTTGTGGCAGGTAGATTAGGAAGAGGAACCAACCTTCTCTGGAGGATCATTCTCATTTGCAAGTCCCACAGCTTGGGGAATGATCCAATGTTATGTAAATCACACCAAATGACCTTGCCTTAGAAAAGTAGACCTTATAACTCATTTGGGGGTGTTGTGATTTCACACTAGCCGGTACATTCCATGTCAATGTGTGGATAGATGAATCAATGATCAATGACCAATACGCATCACCTGTAACCATATAGAGACACATTAGTTACTACACATGATGACCACAATCAATCAACTAAGTGACAATCAACAACTAACAATAAACAATATTCACACTCCAATATCACTTCTATTATTCCATCGCCATCAGGGGTAGGTTCCTGCCCCTCCACAACTCCAATAGGTGGTGCTCCTACCACATCCACAACAACTGGAAATGATAGCACCAATAAGTGTGTTACCCACTATGCAGTATATGCCTCGATACATCCCGCATCATCTACCTAAATCAGCTCTATGGCCACATCCATCTCATCTACACCTAGGGGCACTAGTTGTTCTCCTATAGGTCCTATCACATTAGCACTATTATAGCCTGTAACCATATATACAAGTCTAGGGGCACATCCTAAGGCATTCCAAACATCTGAGACACGTTCTCTACCTGAAATAGATCAGTCACTCCAAGGAATCAGTCGTCTAACCACGTAGTATGTCAGATACACCATATCTCTACTACATCCACTAGCCACCCACCATAGGCTCGATATGGCCTCCATATATTGGCCCCTAGCCCATGCGATCTAGCATAGATCTATAGGTAGTAGTATCTAGTCTCCTGCTACGTGTGCCTATCCACCTCACTACAAATATATTGGGCCTCGCCCAATAATCTCGTGGCCCATTAAGTGGCCTCACTATCGTAGTGTGCTCATAAGCCCATACATTTAAGAATGTGGTGGCTCTAAGTCCACCCCCACAATCATCATGTGTGAACTTGTATAGATCTTTGTACAAATGCGCTAGTACACATTGAGCCCATACAAATCTAGTCCCGTCCTCCTCTATCCATCGATAGATATCATGCATCTTATACAAGATTCCCACACCACCACCCTCCACTGCCACTAATGCAGCAATAACTACTACAATGAACTTTCGTAATCATGGAACACCTGATCTCAATATGGCATCCAGGATAATGTGGGTCTCTGTCTATACCTTTTTTGTTGTACAGTATCACCTCACTACTCTCATCTGCCTCTGAGCATCCTTTACGGCCATCGCCTTTACCCTCTTACCCACAACTGATAGTCGCAATATTTGATATACATCCTCTAAGGTCACATTCATCTCCCCAATAGGTGACCAAAAAGTACAAGTGTATACAAACCACCTCTCATGGACATATTATGGGGTACCTCCCCTAATCTCAATATGTGCCGCAGGCTGGCACAATTTAATATATCCCACTCAACATCCGCTAATCCCAAAGTCAATAATGTACTCAAGTGTTGACCTCCATGGAACTCTCTCAAATGAATATCCCGTTTTATAATATAAAACATCGACACAATCATGACATTAGTACCTCATATACATGTAAATACAGCAACAAATACTACCAAAAGGCATCAAATTTTACATATATTACATTCTGAGGTAAAAAAAGTCTCCTTGGATGTCACCACCTAGGAGCAAGACATGGGCACTTAGGAGGAGGTCACCAGTGTCTAGATCTAAGCATTGGCATCCTGAAGGACATTACCACCTTGGCCACTCTCACCCAGGTTAGAAACACCTAAAAACTCAAAAACTCAAATTTTGAAAAAATGGACAAAAAGGAGAAAATTTCATCATTTTTTTTAAATAATCGCACTTACCAACTCATCTATCATCTATGATTCCACGACCACTGCCACCATCTCGAATCTAGTCAATCTCATTGCTCCAATATGTGGCATCCTCGCAAGCTCAAAACTCAATTTCTTTGTCAATCAAGGTTCAAATGAGGTCACTATTCACTTTTCACCATTACTATATATAGCAATTTTCTCAATTCTTAATTTACTATAGTCACTATTCATGCTCATTTTCTAACTAATACACGTCACACAGTTTTTCTCATATCTTGAGCTTCACTACTCCGTTTTCTTCCTCGTATGCACCATTCAGATCAAAATTCCACCTACTATCATATTTTCCACATTCCACAATTCTATATTCCAATATGGCATATTTCAACTTGATATAGACATAATTTTGTGACATCCACTATACTTCATTTTACTCACTATTACATCATTGCACATCTATTTCCAGCTCAATGTTTGTTCTTACTATTACTCTCTCTTTCGCTAAAAGGGGGACATACAATCGAGATCATCCTACGATTCATCTTATGCTACTAAATGATTACTACACACTCCTAATACATCATTATCAAAAAACTTCTCATACAATATTTGACATTTTCTACTACTTTTTATCTATTCCCCTTAATGACCTAATCTAGGGGGAAAAAAGTGAAAAATATCTCCATGAGTAATCTATCGTATACATTAAATCTCAAAAAAAGTGTTCAATATTTGAATTATGTCAATCAATTGGTATAAGCATCACTCTATTACTCCTCTCATATGACCTAACTTTGGAGTTACATCACTACTTTCCTAGATGACCTAACATGGGAATCATTTTTACGTCGCTTCCAGATGGCCTAGCATGGAAGCCATCTAGCACTATACATATCACAACACCCCTAGAGTGGGGGTAATAAGATGTCATTTCCTTTCATATACCACTCCTAAATGGGTTATTCAACATGGATCAAAATGGAACAAAATTTGGACTTTATCTGTCTGTAGTGGTTGGACCTTATAAGGATGTAGTCATAGTTGGAGAGAAAAAATAGACCTCTCTCCCTAAAAATCTTCCTTTGGTGGCAGGAATCCAAAATCCTTAAGTTTTTTCAGCATACAAAATCTTTTTTCTCAATCAAAAACAATTCAAAATGTCTAAGTGTTCCTTACAATGGTTTTTCATCTCTATTTATGCCACATGGATCAACATGCTCATCCATGCTTCTCCATGCTCTATGTTCTCATATTTTGTGCATACTTCTACAACAAGAATTTTTCAAGCATCTCGTAGGTATGTTCCTTTCTTCCTTTACACTACATAAATTTCATTCAAATAGCATAAAGGGGGGTAAATCTAGACACAAAATCATGCACATACTACTATTCTACTACACCACCAAGTATATTGTTTTATGTATGGATCTTGAGTAAGAAAAGTATTCACTAGTGACACACTTCCTATTCCATCTGTTTTCTTTGATTGTTTCTTTTGTTTTTATCTCTCACATATGTCACTTCTACACCCATTTCTGGTTAGGTCACAGGGATCCCTATTGGTCAGTATTCTCGTGTTTTTCATCAGTTGTCTCAGGATACTAGTGCCCAAGACTGGACACTAGCATCCAAGCACTCTTATTTAACATGGGTGCTCTTATCCTCTTTGTTTTTGTTCACATTTTTGACATTTGTAGTCTTCCTTTTTTAGTTTTCTTACTCCTATCCAGAGGTCTTAGTTGGCATTTCATGTCACTAGTGTTAAAATTAGGGCAAGATATACCTATATAAACACAACATACATACCATTATAATGGCAGGAAATTTTATTAAGGGTTATCTATCTACATACTATCAAATGGACTATATTTTGGTCTTATTACCTTACATACACTGCATAAGAAGGGGAATTTTCTGAATTCCATCCCACACATTTGCATTCTATCTAGCTACAGCCCACTATCTTGGTATCATCGACGTAAGGGAAACATAGGAGCATTATTACACACACAAGCACATAGAACTACATGGATTCTAAGATGTAGTGTAGCGCTCGGTCATAATTTCACTCTATCAGGTGACTATCGAGGTCATTCCAAATCTCCATTTGTATCTTTATTTTTTAGGATTTCATTTATTTTGGGGGTTTTACATGTTATTATCTATTTTTTAGGTTACCAGCGAATTCAGAAATCTTTTAACAACCTACAGGAGACCAATAATGAAGGATAGTGAAACCCTAGTGACACCAAAAAAATTAGGTTCCAACCCTCTACGCAGTCATACGCGCCTACAATCCCAAGAGCCCTCGCCCCTATCTAGGCTATTTTGCAAGTTCCATAAATTATATCTAATGTTTCCAACATTTTGCCTAGCCTTTTGATTAGATGCTCCTGTTCATGCACACTTTGGGATAAATGAAAAATGTAGATAAGTGTCTTATCTCTTTAATTTGTTTACATAATTATATTTTTGAGGTGCTTAGCATTTGTATCTTATTGTATATCATTGTAGCAATTTATGAAATTATATTTTAATAAAATAATCATATTTTATTGAATCACATGGATGTAGTATGCCCTCAATAGTCAACTATGAACCTTAGCACAAGAGTGTGTCATAGGGTAATGATGATACAATTTGAGTGTATTAAGTAGTACAAGATGAATGAGAAAGATTAAATGTGAAACATGGAGAAAAATAATAGAAATGTGAGATACCAGATAATTCTAAGAGGGGGGAGAGTAAGCATGATGCCCCCTAGTGTATGATGGTAAGAATAATCAAGTAACATCATCTAGGAGATCATCATTTTCATGGTTAAAGTTAAATGAAGAAGCATCAGAGACTTGTTAAGTAATAGTATGGGGTTGATCACATAAAGATCCATTGTGACATAAATTACACATGCCCATTACGTATTCTTCATCAATGAAAGGCAATAGTGGAAAACCATGTGCATACCAGCAAGTAAGATTTTTTGAATAGCCAAGAAATGAATCATTGTAAATAGAAACATGGCCAAAGGGCATGGGAAATGTGATATCAATATGATTTTGATCCAAACTGCCACCAATATAATCAATCCAAGACTTCCCAAGTGCAAGAGTATAAGTTCAAGAAGTGCATGCAACAAAGACGGGTAGATGGAAAATACAGAGGGCATAAGTAGTGGTGATGCAAACATATCCATGATAGAGATGAGGAGAGTGAGGTGGAGGAAGAATATCATCGACTATAAATCCCAGCCGAGCTAAACCATCATGCATGAAAAAAGTAGCAGAACTAGTAGGATCAAATATAATAAGTAGCCAAAAATAATTATTCATGAAGAGGATTTATGTGAAAGGAGGAAGCACAGATCCATACTACTCATGAGAAGACAAGAAAGGTGAAATTACATCTAATGTATGGAAAAACCACCTAAAAGTTATGATAGCATTAGTAGAAGGAGGGGGTGAGGATGAAGTGGATGGGGCAATGTCTAATCCACAAATAGTTCCTTCAAGTGGAGGTAATTTTATAGGATAATATATGGGTTGTTGATCTTCAATAGGATGCATAGAAGTAGTAGAAGTGGGAGTAGGTAATGCAGTGGTTAGGTCTAGGAAGGAATATTTAAATGGGTCACAATCAATGACTATGGTATGTTCAAATCCTTCATGTAATAATTTAATGCATTAGTTAACTATAGAAGGAACCACCTATATGGCTTAAATCCACGGGCTACTAAGTAAGGAATTGTATTGATCTGGGAAATCGATAACAAAGAATACTATAAGAACAATTTTTGGCTCGACTGTGATAGGTTAAGTAATAGTGCATATGTATGGACATGTAGAAGAATAATATGCATGAATAGAAATGGATGATGGGATAATATTAGCTAAGGAAAGGATGATAATTTGAAGGAGATATAAAGTACAAATATTGAGCTCTGATCCTTTATCAATTATTTTCTACTTAATACCCATGCGATAGATGTGAGCCGGTATATATAGAGGAGGATTATTTTCATAAACAGAAATATTGTCAGCTATATCATATGGAAAAGTAATTTTTTGATAAAATACATCTATGAATGACTGATATGCTATGTTCGGATGAGTATTAGAAGGAATGCGAGTATTATCCAAGAGAGAAATGATTTTATCTCTACAATCTGGATTGGCTAACAAGAAATCATGAATGGAGATATCCATGATGAGATAACCATAGGAAAATGAAATAAGTGATGATATGAGGACCCAAGAGAGTTCAAATGAGATGGGTTCATCAAATGATTTAACAAATATTGAATTTGTAAAACCCTAGATATTTCAAAGTCACATATGATAAAAAAAACACTAAAGCAAAGATATGACACAAAAAATAAGATAAATAAATATGAAACCCTAGGTGTAAGAGAGAGAGTAAAAGACAGCTAATTTCACACTTGATCCTGAAGTATTCTAGATTGGAGGAATGATGAACAAGATGAACTAACTATCATAATTGAACACAAAATCCTAGATCTACTGGATGAGCCTGGACCAGGGTTCCTAGAACAAGACTAGGGTGATGAAGCACTAGAGACCACTAGTAAGCACCTCTGATTGCGTAAGACCTTAAAAACGTATTTTTTTTGTGTCATAAGATGGTCTCTAACCTTTTTTGTTGGCCGCGGATGATCGAAAAATTCATCTATAACCTACAAAATAAATAATATACTACAAAACCCCAAAACACATCAAATCCTTAAAAAAATATGTAAATGGGTATCCATACTAACCCTAGTGGTCACTCGATTGAGTGAGTTTACAAACAAGTGTTGCACTACATTTCAGACTCCATATAGTTCTTGTGCGTGTGTGTACAAATTGTTCCCTAGGAAGATCTTATGCGTGATGCACTTGATAGTGAGAAATAGCTAGACGTACCAATGTAGATAGATGTGTAGATGTCAAAATGAACTTCCCCTTCTATGCATGTATATGGAAAATGCAATCCCTTTTCCCTTGATTTATTTCTATATGGATGCTTTGACGCTCTTAGAATGCCTTTGGATGCAACCTTAGGTGGTGATAGTAGATGTTTAGAGATTGGTCATTTATTATGGTCACATAGCTTTGTATTTATATGATTACCTTGTTTAAATTTGGTAATTTACAACTAAATGGTTGACCCATAATAAAACAAGATACCCAAAATATAAAGGAGGCCCGAAAGAGGCGAGTAATATACAAAGATGTTGGGTGCTCCCAGGGGGATGATGGTGCCTGGGCACTAACATCCTGGCTAGGCGCTAGTGTCCAGAGCCAATAAAGATAAATAAATGAAGATCAGATTAGGTTGTGGGTTGTGTAAGACCAAAGAGGAAACAAGAAATCCAGAAAATATTCCAAATATAGATGCCAATTACTATTTTTCTCGCTTAGGAATCATATAAATAGTATTATGTGATTAGAACCTAGAAATGTACCCAAGTGTGTGATTTTGTGTCTACACTGCCATTTATTTTGGCTGATATTGATTGTTACTTTCATGATTTTGATTAGGTTGTTATTAGTAGACTCATCCAAGCCATTACCTTAGGGGTAAAAGTTAGAATAATTATTCAAATAGATTCAAATACTAAGATCCCAATCAAAAATTCTTGTACCAAGGAATAATTTTGCATTATCAGAGATAACGGTCTGAGGAATGCCAAATCTTATTACAATGCCTTCAATAAATTCAAGGATGATTGAATCATTTTCTTCCTTGATCACGATAGCATCTGTCCATCAGGTGAAGTAATCCATTTCTATCAATACCCACTTATGGCTAGCACTCTAATGAGGGTTGATCATTCTAATGAAGTCAAGACCCCATTGCACAAAAGGTTGATTCACTTGGATTGGACGGAGGGGAAGTGTTGCAAATTTCTTTTTTCCTACAAAGAAATAATATTATTCACATTTTCTGACCCACTTTTGTGTATCTGTAAAGAGGGTAGGCCATTGATAACCTGCCTTGATTATCTTCATTATTGTTGCTTTGGCAGAGAAGTATCCACCAGATAATCCATCCTGAAATTCTACTAACACTTTTTTAACATGTGCACCATCAATACATCTAAGCAACACACCATCCACATTCCTTTTTAAGAGAAGGCCATAGATTAGTGCATATGGAATAGAATGCAACCTCAGATGTCTTATTTTTTCCTTTTTCAAACCGAGATGTTATGCACCAGAAGAGAAGAATGCTTTCATGACATTATACCATTTGCATGCACTAGGACCTGTATTATGTTCAACTTTAGCACGTGGAGGTTTTTTATCCAAGAAAAAATAAGTCTCGTGATTGTTTTGTGCATCCTCGACAAGTTACTTACAGAGCGCATTACCTCTCAACAACTTGGTGGATTTTATATTCACATCAAATTTCATGATTTTAGTCACCCATATTTCTCTTTTCTCGTTGATTTCTGCTCCCATAATGAATTCTCTCACACTAGAGTGTGAAACTATCACTTTGACATGATTTTTTGCAAGCATACTCTTGAAATTATTCAGTGCGTACATGATGGCAAAGACTTGTTTTTCCATGTGACTATATTTCAATTTATAATACTTCAGTGTTTGACTAAACAAAGCCACTTGATGATCCATTCCTTTATCATTTTATTGTGTTAATAAAATAGAAGCACTACAATCAGCTCCATATGCATAAAGGACGAAATCCTTTCAGTAATCTATATTGATAATTTTTTTGGCATGAGAAATTTCTTGCTTGATCTTGTTGAATCTTTCTTTTCCTTTTGTTTTCCACTTGAATATTGTGTCTTTCTTTAGCATGATGTTGGTGGGTCTAGCCAAACATGCAAATTTAGGAATGAATCTCCTAACGAAGCTGAATTTTCCTAGGAACAATTGTGAAACCTTCTTACACATTAGAAAAGAAAGAGACAGGATGGTAAAGACACATTCAAGATCAATAACATTACCATCCTTGGATACCTTCCCTTTCGTAAAAAAATATTTGTTGGGGTTAAGATATACCCTTGAATTGTTTTCATCTCTCAAATACTTTTTCCAAATGAATTATGTGATATACTCTCTACATTGAGAAGACAATTATGTCATCCATGTAAACTAGGATGAACTCATTGATATATCATTTGAAATAAATGTCCATTACTCTCTAAAATGTTATGCCTGCATTTGAAAAACCAAAAGGAATTCTTGATAAGAATACATTCCCCATTGGTTGTTAATGTAGTCTTGACTTGGTCCTCTTCCTAGATCATGATACGATTGAATCTTGAATAGCCATCAAACATGGAGAACCTTTACATGTCAACCATAGTATGTAATATCTGCTCCATAGAAGACAATGGATAGTGATCATTTAACGATTCCTTATTTAAATCTCTGAAATCAACACAAAGTTTTATTTCACCATTCTTCTTGAGCACTGTAACAATATTTTCTAACCAAGTACAATATCTTATAGGAAATATTATTTTTTCCTCAATGAGTTCAGATAACTCCTTCCTCATGAGGGACTCTATCTTAGGATTGACAAACCTTTGCTTTTTCCCGATGGGCTTGATACTAGGTTGTGGGTCAATGGAGTATTGAGTAACACTTGGATCAAATCCTTTGAGGTATTCATAATCCCATGAGAATATGTCAACATACTTTTGATATGATGAATATAAAGGTCTTATTTTCTTCTTGTGTGTAAACCTTTCCAAATAGTAACTCTCTATTGTGAGCAATAGTGACCAACTGGCAGTCTTATTATGTCATGTGCATATTCTTTTCTTCACCCTTGAGCTCGTCATCAAGAAAGAAATTTTTCTCTATGGTGACTATCCCTTTAGGTAACTTTTTTGTCTGTAGTTAAATCACATGATCACCATAACTATCATTCAAATTGTAGGCACAAAATCATGCACTTACTACTATTTACTATACCACCAAGTATGTTGTTTTATATATGGATCTTGCGTAAGAAAATTATTCACTAGTGACCCATTCCCTAGTCCATCCACTTCTCTTGTTGGTTTATATTTCTTTTATCTTTCACACTTGTCACTCATACACCCAATTCTAGTCATATAACAGGGATCCCAATCAATCAGTATTCACTCATTTGTTATCATATGTCTCTGGACACTAGCGCCCAGGCACTCTTTTCCACCTTGGGCACTTGTGCCCTCTTTATGTTTGATCTTATTTTTGACATTTGAGGCTATTATTTTCAGTTTTCCTACTCATATCCCAAGGTAATAGTCAGCATGTCGGTCATTAGTGTTGAAATTCAAGCAAGAGATCCCTATATAAACACATCATACATACCATTTTAATCGTAGAAAATTCTTATCAATCTATCTACATATCTCAAGGGACTGCATTTAGGCTCATAAATATGCATACACACTACATATGAATGGGATTTCAATCTATTCCATCCACACTTTTGCATTTTATCTAGCTACCGTCTACTATCTTGGCATCATTGGCATGAGGGAAACCTAGGAGCACTATTACACACATAAGCATAAAGAACTACATTGGGTCTGAGATGTACTGCAGTGTTGAGTCATGATTTCACCATTGTGACAACTGAGGACAATCCGACCCCTCATATAAAATAAAATTTGTATTTCATTTTATATCAATTATAGCAAATATTTGCATTCAAATTTTAATAAAATAATTCAGATTTTCTTAAATCATTTTGGTGAACCCCTAGCTTAGAACTATTTACCTTAGGATCCACTAAAAACATAATGTCTAAGGATAGCTCTTCTCCTTTTAAGCTAGGCATGCCTCATGTGAGTAATAATCCTATCTATTATGAAACAACCATAGTTGAACTTAGCACTCTATATCAAAACACTATTCATATAGATGATACTCAAAGGCAATTGTTAGCTCATGAATGCAATGTGCCTACTAGCTTTGATCATTCTACCATTTGCATTGTTTCTGATTTGGAAAGCTTTTCTAGTTGTAGACCTTGTTATTCAATTATCTGTACGCCAACTTCTTCTATTTCTATTAAGACTTTAGATGATGTTATTATCAATTTTATGTTTAATCTTGATGATAAGGATTTAGCTAAAAATAGGATGAAAATAAACATGTGCATGATGTTGTTTCTTATACTATTCAGGATGATTCTATAGTCGCATCTCATACTCCTTCCATTTCTGAAAATGTTTCCAGTAATGCATCACAAAATTGTTCTCCTCCTCCATTATATGTTGATGACACGCTTAATGAAATCCTTGCATCTGAATCTTTGTCTGATATTGATGAGGCACATGATAGTAATGACTCTACTTCTTTTCATACTACGGAATGTGAATTTTCTACTCCACTTTCATCTTTTTCTGAGATTGTCTCTAGTAACATGCATGATTCATCTCTTTCTATTACATCATCACCTAACAATGCTTCTGATGTTAGTCCTACTACTTCGTTGTGTATTACTTCTTTGGAACCTATATCTAGTGTACCCTTAACATCACTATCTTCTACTTCTTCTCTTGATATCCATAAGATCACTCATAATGGCAAGATACAACCATCTACAACTCCTAATATTCCATCACATGATATCTTATCACTCATGCATGTTTTTGGTTAATTATAATCTTAGGTCCAATCGCTCACACTTGAAATCAAATCTTATTATTCTTTTATCGGTAACAATTCTTTACATGGAAACCTTATTCCAAAAAAACTTCACAAATCATTATTTCATAAGGATTTCATTATGTCTACATTTTCATGCTTTGATGGTATTGAAAATCCATATTTACATCTTAATAATTATCATCTAGCTATGTATTCTTATTCTAATGATCAATAATTGCTAAAGTATTTTCACCAAAGTCTTACTGATGACGTACTCCAATGGTACACACATTTTCCCTTTAGATCTATTAGTACCTATTGTGAGATGGAAAAAAAATCTTCATCACTTCATACTTAATAATATCCCTAGAGTCATGCATGCATGTTTATCTAGCTTACATCAAAGAAAAGAATAACCTATCATTGATTACATTTTGTGCTTCAATGTTTGCATGCATTATTTAGTCTTTCAGCCTATGTACTTAGGAAAAAAATCATATTTTATCACGTCCTATGCTTTAAAACAACACTTACAATATTACACATGTGAATCATTCACACTCTTATGTTATAAGGTCATTTATCTAGAATAATATCTCATTATTGCACATGTCATAGATCCTCCTCCTAGTTCTTATACTTTTGCACCATCTAGTTCTTCTCCACTTCTATCTATTGAGCTTCCTCCTAGGTCTCCATCTCCTCCACCTCACAAGAAAGTTCATTCTTATCCATTTCACTCCACCTCATACTTCTACATATCCTTCATGAGATCTATTACACTTTTCTCATCACACTATACTTCATGATGTGTTTTGTTCCTTAGTTGACAAGAGTTTGATCTACTTACCTTCTAATCGGTGTCATCCACCTCATCACTTGTAATTCCAGTGTGATAGACCTTATTACAACTATCATCGCATCAATGGCCATCGCGACAATGATTTTTACACCCTTCATGATAAATTACAACAATTAGAAGATAAGTGTGTCATTACCTTTGGCTCTCTCTCATGAGTAGTCTATGTCTCCACTCCCACGCAAGTGTGTTGTTACTCTAGCTGACTTATCTCCTTCATCTAGTTTTAAGTTCATTATTCATCCACCACCACAAGTTATTATTCATGCACACTCTCCATCTTATCCATCCACCACTACACCATCTCATCCACAGCATCCTGATATGAGTAGACATTTGCTACCTAATTTGTCAACATTTTCACTTCCCACCGCTGCATCTCCTACCATTGGCACCATTTCATGAAGAATTCAATTTGGTTCATACACTCATGTTGCTTCCATTCCACATGATTTCATCGCTCCATGCCCGATTTGTCTCTGGTAGGTCATTTTTTCTCACCTTACCCCTTGATGACACACTCTTGTTATTATGGTTCTTACATGAATTTTGAGGGAACTGTTACAATAAGAACCTCACCATATATTTTTACTACCCATTATATTGATATATCTATGTAGCGTAAATCATCATATCACTTCCCAATGACATACTCTTAATTCATGGTTCATTCTTGACTGTTGAGGGGTCTTATATTAATGAACCCTATCACCTACACATTGGGGGAATATCGATTCTTCTCCCCCCTTTCCATCATACTAACATGCACTTCCCTACACTTTTATGACCATATCATTCATATACTCATTTTATTTTATACTTTACCATTCATCACGATTTTATTCATAGATATAATACACTTCTTCATCATTTCTATATCACATGGAGCAATCACACTATATAAACTATCTATTATCACATACACTATCTCATCATGATCACATTAATCATCATTATCCATTATTCAACATCAAAAAATATGCAATGCAAATCAAACCAACATATACAAAAAATCCTCCAAACATCATACATCAAAAATAACAACAATAATCAACACATCATACGAGTACCAATCATCAGACATCAATAAATATCAAATACAACGATAATATGCCAATATTCCATATATATATATATATATATATATATATATATATATATATATATATATATATATATATATATATATATATATATATAAAGTTTTCAATACCATAGCTAAAAAAATACCATCATTGTGGGGAAACTCCTCATACATCGCTACATTGGTACCTATCATATCTCATCATCACTAATCACTATATATAACTGCAGGAGCTCTAGAACTAGAAGCTGTTATCCCAAATTTGCCCCCCCAAAAAATTTGGTCAAGACAACTCTTGTACGTAAGGAAACTATGAAGGAAAAACCTCAAACCTGTCATCACCAATCTGGCACTATGATAATTCTCCACCGGGAACTCCTCATGCTATGATTATTTACTAATGCACAACTTTTATTTTGGTGGATGTAATCTAGAAACACAACAAAAAACATAATACAAGAATGCCATAGACTAAGATATGAAGGAATGATGAAAAATTTGAAATATAAGTGTAAATTATAATATCAACATGAAATTGTTACAATATCACCCATGAGGTACTTCAAGCGTTACTAACTTCACTTGCCTTCCAACAATAACTATGGACACCTCTTATCGGCTTCTTTAACACAATTTCTAAATGATGGCTTCCTTTACACGCTTACTCATACAATATTTCTCACTACTTCCTTCTATGCTAAATGAGGGGGGTGGCCTTTCTATTTATAGAACTTTCAAGCTTATCCACCTTATCTCTAAGATAGGATAAGAAATCTACTCTGACGAATCATATTCCATACCTTAACTCTTATCTTGACATGTAAGCTTATCTTTTAAGATAAGATAAACCTTATCATTTCACATGGGTTCCACATTTTTAGACTTTTTACAAATAAAATGCACAAAATATTTATGACCTCACTCCTTGTCCTTATTACCAATATAATATTTCTAATTCCTAATCATGTAGACCCTACTTCTCTACTTACCCTAGCTTTGACATTTTAACATTACCGAACCACTTATGACAAATATTTACTTTTTACCACAACATTCCTATTGTACTTTAACTGTTACCATACTATACATTATTGGCGGTGTTGTACCGATAGCGCCATTATCTTCTATTAGACGTTACTACTAATTATACTTAACAACATCCTATTCCTAATACATACATTAATGAAATAGAAATTACGAAGGAAAATTTTAGTGTCAACATCTTCCCCCTTCCTAGCTTCTACTCCATCCTTGGAGTAAACTATTCTGGTGCTTGGAAAATATTTAACTTGTCATGATTGACCCATTTCATAATGGGAGTGCCATCCAACTCCTCCAGTTGATATGTACCATTTTCATGCACAGCTACTATTTTGTAGGGTCCCATCCATTTGGGAAGAAATTTTCTCTACCTTCTTTTTTTGTATCTGGAATCATATACTAGAACCAAGTCATTCAAATGAAATGGAGACCAAAAACACTTTTGATCAAAGTATTCCTTTTGCTTCATTTTCTTCTTATAGCTTGTATCCTTTGCTATTTCTCTCATTTCCTCTAGCAAATGAAGATGTACCAACCTTTCTTTTACTGAATCACTTTCATCCATCCTTTGATTTTCCATAACTCTCACAGTGGGAATATCAAACTCAATAGGAAGAATTAGATCAATGTCATAAGCCAACTGAAATGGGGAGTATCATGTTGATGACTTTGATGTTGCCCTATAGGCCCACAATGTTGCATGAATCCTTTTATCCCACTTACATACTTGCAAGGCTGCATCTTTTGCTAGAATTTGACACAACATAAAATTTATTCGTTCCACCTGTCCATTTGTGCTTGGCTTATATGTCATTGTCTTCTTGTGTTTAATAGAAAACTTGTTGACTAGGGCTTCTACCACCTCATTAATGAAGTGGCTTCCTTGATGTGTTACAATTTCTAATGGACAACCAAATTTGGTGATAATGCGTTCATATATGAACCTTTCCACTTCATCCATGGAAGTTGTTTTCAATGGCCTAGCTTCAACCCACTTGGTTAAGTAATCTGTGGCAACTACAATATACTTATTTTGGTGTGAGCGTAGTTGGAAGTGGTCCTATAATGTATATTCCCCACTTTTCAAAGGGACCAAGTGGAAGAATATTACATAATGGAGCTGATGAAGTCTTACGGTTACCATGTGTTTGAAAAATATCACATGTCTTACGATAATTATAACAATCTTTAAAAAGAGTGGGCCAGTGATAACCTGCATCCAAGATCCTTCTTGCTGTAAGTTGTGTAGAGAAGTGCCCTCCACATGTACCATTGTAGAATTCTTCTAGCAGTCTCCTTCCCTTGATCACGTCCAACTGTCTCTCTTGTACTGTCCATCAGGTCCTATTCGAAATAATACTCCATGCAGAATAGAATATGGACGATTGGCTTGATTAATCTTTCTCTTAGTCTTTGCATTAGCACCATCAGGAAACTTGAATTCATTCAGATAATTCCAAATATCTATGTATTCACTAGGGATTGTGTCAAGGGATAACAATGTTGCATCGGGGAAATCATCATCATCACAAGATGATCCTAAACCATCATAGGCTCTAGAGAGTGCATCTACATTGACATGCTTCTTTCCTGGCCTATCTATAATATCAAATTCAAATTCTTGTAGCAAAATTATCCATCTTGCTATCCTCCCTGATGGGTTAGGCTTATTGACAATATATTTTAGAGCCTGATAATCTATTACAACTATAAATTTCTACCCTAGCAAGTAATTTCTAAACTTCTTTACAGCAAAAATGATAGCTAGAGCCTCTTTTTCAATTACAGTATAATTTACCTCAACACTGCTCATTTGTCTACTCCTAAAGTAAATTGGATGTTCATTCCCATTTTCATCCTTTTGGCTCAAAGTACTTCCTAGTGCTGCATCTGAGGCATCAGTGTACACAATGAATGGCTTGCTCCAATCTAGATTCTTTAAAACAGGTGAAGACACCAGGGCTTCCTTTAGTTGTCCAAAAGCTTCATGTGCCTTATCTCCTGGTTCATAAGTAACATCCTTCTTCAAGAACTGGGTTAGTGGCTGTGTAATCTTTGAGAAATTCTTGATGAACCTTTTATAGTAAGCCACATGGCCTAAAAATGATCTCAACTTACTTCTATTCATAGGAAATGGTACAACTCTTTGATTTTTGAAACTTTATCAGGATCAGTTTCAATACCATCTCTGGATACAACATGCCCTAAAAAAACGCCTTTAGAACATCCAAAGACACACTTTGTAGGGTTTAGTGAGGCTTGTGCTTCATCTAACCTTTGAAATGCTGTCTCCATCTGGTGCAGGTGGTCCAACTTGCTCCCATAGATGCAAAAATCATCTAGAAATACTCTGATGAAGGTCCCAATGTAGGGTTCGAACACCCTATTCATCAAACGCTGGAATGTTAACTGGAGCTTTACACAACCCAAAAGGCATAACTCTATAAGCAAACATGTTCCCTGAGGAGTGGTGAATGTGGTCTTCGGTTGATCTTTCTCTGCTATACGAACTTGGTTGTAGCCGCTATATCCATTAGAAAAACTATAGCACTCCTGGCCAGCTACTTCATCTAAGATCTGATCTGAAAATGGAATAGGGTAATGATCCTTCTTTGTTGCCTTATTGAGCTTCCTGTAATCAACACAAATGCGTAGCTTCCCATTCTTTTTTATTGAGATCACAATGGGAGAAACCCATTCTGAATTCTCCACAACAAATATGAATCCATGCATCAAGCAACTTATCTATTTCTTCTTTTACAGTCTTGGAAAAATTAGGATTCATTCTATATGGCATTTGCTTTATGGGCTTAGCACCATCTACCAACTCAATAGAATGTTCTACCCAACTTACTTGACGGATTTCCTTGTAATCAAAAGTGAATATGTGTATGTACCTTCGAAAGAGCTGGAGGTAGGATTCCTTCTCACTCTCCATCACAACATCACCAATCTTTATTTGTTGGAGACGATCATCAATTTCTTCTTCAGATAATTTTATGGGTTCATGAGTTAGTGTGACTGGAAGGATATCCATGACTGAAACATCAACCTCACTTTCTTCATCTTCTATGTCCACTTCACTGGTACTAGAGTAATCAGAGGATGTCCAATCATCAGTTTCATCACTTGAATCCACAGGTTCTACCTTCTGATGCCAAGAGATCACATTTATCTTCACCCTCTCTCTGCCATGTCCAAGTGTCATGAAGCCTTCATTCCAGTAGTTTCTTGCATGAACTCTCCTTAGCCATGGCCTTCCCAACAACATTGGGTACGCAACAGTACCATTTTTCATCACCTAAAAGTCTACCACACATACAACACCCATAACAGATATTGCCACATTTGAAACAACACCTTCTGGTTTGGTTTTTCCCTTATTTAATGACCTTAACATAAGTGTTGAGGGGCGATCAATTTTTAAACCCAACATATTCATTACAGACTCGGTCATTACATTAACTACAGCACCTCCATCAACTAAGACATCATGAATTGAAATACCATTACATAATACCTCATCTTGTGGAGCATAGGGATCTGCCTCTACCTCCAAAATGAGGACCTCAACCTCCTTCCTTCGTTGAACATTGAGTCCACTTCGCAGCTCCCGCCTCTTCTCTGAAGACATAGCCAGAAGTTGACCATATGTAATATTTGTAGGCCTTTTGGACAGATCTTCTAAGATGAAGTATGGTCCTTGTCCCTGTGAAATCAGAAAATCCTGCACACCCAACTTTCTTCTCCTATGTTTCTTACTAGTTTCTCCTTTCATCTTCTTAGGATCATTTCCATCTTGGTTATCTTTTTCTTTCTTTCTTTTTGTTACAAACACATCTACTTCATTATTTATGCTCCTATCTACTACATCAAAAGAATTCACAGGTGCTTTTCCTTTATCATTATCTCTTGTACCATATGTAGAAGCTCTATCTGGACAATTATACTTATAATGACCCTTTTTATGACAACCATAACATACAACTTCAGAAATATTTCTTTTTAGACCTCTATCTCCTCCATGAGAACTAAATTCTTTTCCTTGAAGAATATTAATAGTTAATTGGCCCATCTTCCTGAGAAGATCTTCATACTCAGTAGATGTACTATGAGAAAGATTTGTGCTCACCAAGAGTGGTTGTGGATTATGGACCAAAGGTGCTGGTGTAGGCTCTACTTTATCATAAATTTCTTTGGGCTCCTCTTCCATGCTTTCTTCTGGCCTTCTTGCAATCTCCTTTGCTTGTTCAATGGTAGCTGGGTGGTCATACTTCAGTCGTTGTCTAATCTTTGGCTTCATCCCAAGAATGAAGTGCTTACAGAGGAGATTATCCATGCCATTCATCAACCCATCTGCTAATCCTTCCTTCCGGATCTGGGCATCGAGCTTCCTCCTTATCTCTAGAACACGAGCATGATAATCCCTTATCTTCTCCTTCTCTCCTTGGGATAGCTTTGTGATATCGATCATGAGATCTGCATATTTATGTTGTTCACCAAATTCTTCAAGAAAACTTTCAGTTAATAAATCCCATGAATTTTTCACATTATCATCTAGTGTTTCAAACCACCTAAGTGCTGAACCATCCAAAAAGGTAGGAAAAAATTCATTCCATTGTTCCCTTCTTATGAAGGCCATTACAAATACAAGATCGTTTAAACTCTTGAATGAAAGAAGAAGCATCTTCATTAGATTGAGCTGCAAAAACAGGAATTTTTCCCATTTTCAAAAGTAACCACCAGTGAAATACCAACCCACAAGTACAATCAACAAGACTTATGTGCACAAATAATTGGAATCACTATACTAGAAAGTGACTTTACACCTTTCTATGGTAAAATAGAAATGACCACAGTAAACTATGGTAAAACTTAACTTACTACGGTAAAAATTGACTTTACTGTGGTAAACACTATTCACAATAAAAAGTGAAGTTACTGTGGTAAATACTATTCACGGTAAAAAGTGACTTTACTATGGTAAATACTATTCACAGCAAAAATGAATTTACCATGGTAACTACTATTCACGGCAAAAAGTGACTTTACCATGGTAACTACTATGCACAGTAAAAACAAGGTTACCCTCCAATTGATTTTTGACTAAGTGGGAATATCTCTCCAGAAAATCCACAAACGAGGAATGGTCCCGGCAACGGAAACAAAATGTCATCACCAATCTGGTACTATGATAATTCTTCACCGGGAACTCCTCGTGCTATGATTATTTAATAATGCACAGCCTTTAGTTTGGTGGATGTAATCTGGAAACAAAACAACAAACATAACACAAGAATACCATCGACTATGATAAGACGGAATGATGACAAATCTGAAATATCAAAGTAATTTATAATATTAACATGAAATTTTTACAATCTCACCCATGAGGTACTTCAAGTGTTACTGACTTCACTTGCCTTCCACCAATACTATGGGAGAAACTTTACAATTACACCTCTTAATGGCTTCTTCAACACACCTTCTAAACTGATGGCTTCCTTTACACACTTACTCATACAATATTTCTCACTACTTCCTTCTATGCTAAATGAGGGGGGTGGCCTCTTTATTTATAGAACTTCTAGGCTTATCCATCTTATCTCTAAGATAGGATAAGAAATCCACTCTGACGAATCATATTCCATACCTTAACTCTTATCTGTACATGTAAGCTAATCTTTTAAGATAAGATAAATCTTATCATTTCACATGGGTTCCACATTTTTAGACTTTTTACAAATAAAATATACAAAATATTTATGACCTCACTTATTGTCCTTATTACCAATATAATATTTTTAATTCCTAATCACGTAGACCCTACTTCTCTTCTTACCCCAACTTTGACATTTTAACATTACTGGACCACTTACGACAACTATTTACTTTTTACTACAACATTCCTATTGTACTTTTGACTATTGTCGTACTATACATTATTGGTGGCGTCGTACTGGCAGCGCTATTATCTTCTATTGGATGCTACTACTAATTATAATTAACAACATCCTATTCCTAATACATACATTAATGAAATATAAATTACGGAGGAAAATTTTAGTGTCGACATCTTCCCCCTTCATTTTCTCCATCACCCGTGGAAGAGCCTATAATTAGCACACCACCTTTGACCCCTCAAATTTTTGAGCAATTGTCAGTGACACCTATCCTACTCATAGGAGAGGCATGTCCATCGTCTACACCATCACAAGGAGAGTCCACCTCTTCTGGCCCATCCTCTCTTATACCTGTTATCTAAAATTCCCCCCCCCAGAAAATTTGGTCAAGACAACTCCTGCACATAAGGAAATTATGAAGGAAATGACTCCGACCTACGAGGTCACATTCCAGGATGACAAACAGGTTACATGTGGGCTAGGAAATGACATAGCGGTGTCGTAGAGAGAGCCACGTGTCCTAGTGATGCTTCTCAAAAGATGAATCCATAAAGGAGGGCTCAAACAAGCCCTGCATCTCCACGTGTCCTAGGTCAAAGTGGGCCATTGGGGGGAAAGTTGGTTTTTTTCCCCATGTTATTCTAAAAGGGGTAAAAGTTGTAAAATGGGCCACTACTCCACCTAAGGGAAAAATTTAGTGTTTGAGCCCCAGTCAAGCCAAAGCCCACCCTCCTGTACAGACCCGTTACAAACTTTAAAGGGGCATATATTTTGACTCAAGGCTTAAAATATTACAAATCTGACACCATTGGAAATATCTCAGCCTCACCTAAATTTTGAGGAGGTTGGGTAAAGAAAATGGGAGGAAACATCTTCTAGCCTTCAATGTAGGATCCATCTGTCTCAATAACTAGATCGGATTCAATTTGTTTCCACCATTTCCACTTCTTTCAAGGAGTTGAGCTAAGGATCGATGCAGTGAAGATGGATTTGGGGGCAAATTTTATCATAAGTATTAAAAGTAGTGGTTGAGTTTTGACCTGCTTTTCCTGCTTCTCTCTCTCTTTTTTCTTTCAGGTTGCACCTATAAATATAGGGGCATGATTCATTATAAAGGGTTGTTGTTCATTCTTCTTCCCTACCCCCTCTCTCTTTTCTTCCCCAGGGTCTAAAATGGAGTTTGAACCTCCTTTCACGACTCTGTAATGGCATTCTCTTGCCTCTTGCCCACTAACGATGTACTGTGTGAAATTTTGAAGCAATTAAATATTTTATTGTAATGCATTTGTCCATCCTTTTCTTATTTTATTGTCCCTCCCCGCCTCTCATCATTGCAGGGTATACTGTGCATATTATGATGTTTATTGTAGGTCCTAGGAGCTGTGTTTAATTGGTTTTGAAGTGGTGTTCTGTGTGAAATTTATCTCTAGTCTGTGGTGCATCTTGTCCACCCTCTCCTCTGCTCACCTCTCTCCACTTTAGGTAGCTAAGATTGTGACCAACACTCCCCTTTTGTTGGTGTTATCACCTCATTAGTGTGGGATTTACCTCTTTATGCACTTTCTCTCTCCTTGTCTCATTGGCATTATTAGGATAGGTATAATTAGACGTCATTTTTGCATTAGGAGTAGTTTAGCATTAGGATCAGGAAGAAGAAGTCAGATTTCTTTGGAGGGCCATCTCAAGTCCGCAAGTCCCACAACTTGAGAGATGGTCCAATGTTATGTAAATCACACCAAATGAGTCTGCCTTAGAAAAGTAGATTTTAGAGCTCATTTGGGGGTTCTGTGATTTTACGTTAACAGTTCTAGCATGCCTAGTGGGACAGGTCTGAAGCACCTTACCACTTCACTTCATTAGGTTTGATGTGCTCTTGGTGAAGATTTCAGCCTTTAGAGGCACTTTCAAGCACATCTAACGACTCCATCTGGTCAAAAACCCATTCTCTGAGTTACAGACCTTTTCCATCCATTTCCACTCATTTTCATCTATTTTCCTCTTCCATCTCTTCCATTTTCTCCCATTCCAGGAGGTTCTATAATTATGACTTCATTCCCTTCATGGAACTCACACTTATAGAAATACAGTCCACCTCCAATGTATTTCCCAAATCCTCCAGATCATCATTATAATCAAATCCAGGACCACTATGCTTACCCATATGAGCAGAATCAAAACTAGTTTGACTATGAAGCTTTTCAAGGATAAGGGGACACATATGATGGTGATAGTTATGTAGAGGATGCTGGTCTACTAGAGAAGATTCACAAAATAGAGGCTGGCATGGTTTAATTTAGGGGTCAACAGCTCAAATGATGGCTTTCAGAATTGGTTGTAGAGAACCTTGTCCATAGGAAGGCCCTTTTCCAAGACACTACAGCCCTCCGGAGAAGCTGGACTTCATGATTGGAATGCTGCCCCAACTTGTATAGTGGATTGAGGACATTAGGAGCTTATGAGCAAGGTGCAAAACAACCTTGTCAATGGGTAAGTCAATCACCAGCTCCCTGCCTTTCATTTTTTCTCCCTCAATCTTTATCATTTCGACAAAGGAAAAATTCAAACCCCTCACTTGCTGCCCCAAGTGTTAATTTCATTCCTCCATCTCCTAGTCTTCCATCCCACCTCAGTTTCTCTGCCCTTTTCCCTTCTAAACCCAATTCCCCTCTACAAGACCTGCCCCTCCAAAAGAAATGCCTTCCCGTCCACCACAAACAAGGAAACAACTAGTGGAGACCCCACCACCACTCCTCTTGCCTCCCCAAGTCCATGTTGGGGAGAGACTCCAAAAACCATCCAAGGAGAACATCAAACAGAGGAACCCAACAGAGAAGAAATGATAGAAAATATGAAGAGTTGGGCTGCTAAATTTGAGTTTTCAAAGGTTCCCTTGTTGGTTAAGCATATGGAGGAGAATGAGGTCAGGCCACAAGTGGTGGAAGCTCTAGCTACAACACAAGTAGGGGAGGACAAAGCTAGTCCTAATCCAAAAGAAGAGGAGTAAATTCCGGCTGTGGAGGAGGACCATATAGTTTTAGAGGATCCAAGTGTGGAGCAGGCCACGGTAGAACCTTTAGTTCTTCCTCCCACTTCATCCCGTTCAAGCTTTGATGTTGAGGAAGAGTTTGAGATTTCAAACTTCATATTTAAGGATGAAGAGAAACCATGGTGAGTCAATTGTAGATCAGGAGGACACCATGAAGGAGGTTGAGCACCTGCAACAGGATAGTAAGGAGTTAGATTACCTATCTGATTTGGAATATTGCCTTAATGGAGGGGAACCAATGGAGATCACATCATTTTTTCCTCCATCCATCTTCCACAGCACATGAACATGTTTTCATGAAGGAGAATATTCAAGTGCAAAATCATGCACTCCATAATGGCCCTCTAGAACCAAGGTTGGAAGATCTTGATCTTCCATGTTCTTCAAAGGAGGAGGAAGAGATAAGGCAGGAGGATGTCATCATCTCTCTCACACCATCCACCCAAGAAGGTTGATAAGAAGACTCCATTTTTGGAGTTGAATTTCAGAGAAATTGGCACATCCAAAGGATTAGACTATGCCTGATCAGGTACTTGGCTTCATTGGATCTAATGGAGAATCCAAAACCAGTCATGCCCACTCTAGGGCATGAGGATGAGCATAAAAGTACCAAGGGTGATCATCAACACCTCTAGAATTCCGATGCAAGTCATCTTGAGGAGGTATTTCCCATTAATGTTGATACCTTGATGATTTGGGTGGAGGACCAAATTATTGTCAGTTTTTCACTCATACAGGTAGCTATATTTAGTGTCAAATAATTTGCATGGCTGCCCCTCTTGAGAAAGGGAAGCTACTTCTCCCTACATGTAGCAGGCTTTGTTTAGCATTCTTTCTCTCTGGTTAGTGTAGGAGTTGGGGTAGACTTTGTTTCCAGAAGAAGAAGTGCTTATGCACACTCTGCATGTCTCATTTGAGGAATGTATGATTTGGTTTTTGTATATAAGTTTTGTCTATTTTGTTCCAAGGGTGTATAAAGCCAGGCTCTTCAATATTCATGGCAAGAAGACTCATAGAGGTCTATAACAGTTGCTGATCTCCAAAATAGAACAAATCCAGAGCAACTTAAGCCATTTCGAAATAGTCCATTTCAGGGATAGGTGAAATCCTAGGTTAATATAATTTTCTACTCTCAGAAACTCCATTTTAAGATTTTCTTATGAAAATTGAGAGTGTCAGAACGTGCGGGTTGGATTCAAAGTCATAGGAAAGGTCAGTACAAGTCGCAGAGAGCTTAGGGAGTCCATTTTATAAGAAGGATCAGTGTCAGGCTATCATTCCTGACTCCATGCCCAATGGATGCTTCAAGGCCACTGGTCTCTTCATCTAGCAGGTAGATGTCCCCGTGAGTCACCAAATTTTTATCCCAAATTTCACCCCCCCGAGAAAATTTGGTCGGCAGACAACTCCTGCACATAAGGAAATTATGAAGGCAACATTTAAACTCAGACCCGCAGAGCTCACATTCAGGGATGATGAATAGTTTACATGTGGGCTGTGCAGAAATGAAGGAACAATGTCTATAGAGAGATCCACGTGTCTTAAATCTATTTGACAGACTCAAGAAGGCTCGAAAATAAAAAATAAAGGGTCGGCTCAAAGGAGGCCCTGTAGTGTCCATGAAGTACCAGAGGCTCAAGAAGTAGGAAGCATTGGGGTGAAGAGTTGAAGTCTTTGGGCTCAAAACAGTTCAGAAAGAGTCCAAAAATCAACTAAGTATGGAGGAGATAGTGGAGGGATCTGCGTGTTAGTTGGGAGCTTCTACAAAGTTTATACACAAAATGAGAGGCTCGAATAAGCACCAGCATGCCGTGTGTCCCATATGTCAAAGGGGGCCAATTTTTCAAACTATTTTCCCACCCATTTGTACGAGATCTTGATACAAACTTTGAAGGGGCATATATTTCAATTTAAGGCTCAAAATATTGTGAATATCTGACATCGTTGGAAATGATCTCAACATCACTTTATGCCACAGAAAGATCTAAATATTCATTTTTTAGGACTTGGTTAGGTGAAGAAAAATGGAGAAAAAATCTTCAAGGATTTAATGTAGGATCCATCTTTCTCTTCAACCAGATTGGATTCAAACCGATTCAATTCATTTCCACTTCTTTCAAGGTGCTGAACCAGAAGCGACATATTGATGGGTAGATTTACAAAAGGCATTGATATTCAGTGGTTGCAGATTTTATCAAATCAGGATTCGATGCGTATCTCAACAGTGGTTAGAGCAGGATTCCGACCTGCTTTTCCCTCTTCTCTCTCTCTCTCTCTTATTCTTTCTATATATTGCAACACTTCTCATTTTGAAATACAAGAGTAGGATTCATTATAAAGGGAATAGAGTTCAAACTTCTATCTGTGACCCCCTCTGTCTTCTCGATCCCCATTTTGGGAAAATGAAGTCTGAACCTCCTTTCATGGCTCTGTACCTGGAACACTGTATTCTGTCCCTCTATGCCCAAAAATGTAATGGTATTGTGTGACCTTCTAGAGTAATAAAAAAATGTGTGTTGTGGTGATCCATCTATCCATCCTTTGCTTATTTTATTGTCTCTCCTCATGCCTCTCATCATTGCAGGGTATATTGTGCATATTCTGATGTTTGTTACAGGTCCTAGGAGCTGTGTTTAATGGGTTTTGAAGTGGTGTTCTATGTGAAATTTATCTTGGGTCTGTGGTTAATTCTAGTTGACCTCCATCCTCTCCATTATTTTGTTTCTTTCTCCACTTCAGGCAGCTGAGATTGTGATCAGCACTCCCCTTTGCTGGTGTTTTATCACCTGATGTTAGTGTAGGATTTCTATTTTTTATGCTCTTTCTCTCTCCTTGGTCTCCTTGGAATGGTTAGGATTAGGTATAGGTTAGATGTCATTTCTTACACTGGGAGTAGCTCATGGCAGGTAGGTTTAGGAACAAGAAGTCAGCTTTCTCTAGAGGATCATCTACCAGTTTACAAGTCCCACAACTTGGGGAGATGATCCAATGTTATGCAAATCACACCAAATGAGTCATGCCTTAGAAAAGTAGATCCATAACTCATTTGGGGGTGCATCGCTCAATCTTCAGTCACTAATAGATGGCCCCTATCATCATACTCTATCTTGGCATCTGTCCTCATGTCACATTTAGTTGACATATTCTTTCAGATAAATTGTCACACATTCTACCACCTCATCAATTTTTACAAAAATCACATTCTATTCATAGGGGGCACAACACATGCAACCTCACATAATTCAAATTGTTCTCCTCACGTGACACACTCTCATTTATGCTCAATAACATGGTACATGTGACTACTGCTGGGGACCACTAAATCAAATTAACTGCTACATGGATACACTTCCATCCACTCAAGGGGTACACTTCCCCTATGCATTCGTATAATGCATTCGCATATCCGTACCATCCATGGGCATACTACATATCAATGGTTGCAAATTTATTCTTGCTTCACAATCAATGACTAATATGCATCATGTACATCTATAGATTAACACATGATAGATAGGTGTTGTGTATGTACATTATCAAATATCAAATCACACACATGAGTATATCAATACTTATGCTTTACTATCGTTGTGATCGTATGATATCTATGGTATCTACTTGCACACAACATGGATACTTGGCACCCAATACCTATCTACCGCCGCATCCTACAATGGCTCGTGGAAACAAAGCACCCACTAATTTCATACACTACAGGTGATATTATTTCAATTTGCCTTCATAACACACTACTTTCAGTCCACTTATATCATGCTTAGATCATAATGACTTATCTTATTCTAACATGCTATACAAGTATGTCATAGTTAAATTTTTTTTTATGTAGAACTATCTATGTTATCATGGTTTTTTGTTACATTTCATTGTCATTAACTTTTCCATTGATTACATGGGATTTTCCCTCATGTCTTGTGTGTATCACTTACTCCTATTTATGGTCTCGTTATGGCCTTGATTATCCTATGGATATCTACCTACTATTGAATCGTCCCATGTTTGACAAACCATCTATAATCCTCCTATGGTATACATTGTCTTCTTGCATAGACTTACACATTGTCTGCATAGCTTATCATACATTCACTATTTTACATGAGTGTTTGCGATTTCTCTTGTACTAATCACTTGTTCTAACTCAGTTACTCCCCCTTTACACTGAAAGGCCTTGGTTTATACCATTGAGGCATCCCATAATCCCTCCTTTCACCATGTACATGGAATCAGTTTTAGCATAATGGTCTAATTCCTCATTATTAGGATAATTACTTTTTCAGTGATGTCACATACACCACACATGAGGGGGCATCATATGGGTGAATCAATCACCCCTAATGACACAACATGATGACTGCATACAAGCACAATTATATAGTCCATGGAGTAAGGGATACATCAATTAGACTTTGGTCCTTAGTAGATCAATGACCTTCCCTGAGTTGCAGTAATAGTTGGAAATTACATCAGTTATTCGACATGTCAACATAGCGTATTTTTGATAGGGTCCCAGAGTGACCTTAGTACTTGGGAATTTATATCAACAGATTTTACAGGGAAGAGAGTAACTTAGACACATTACACTACCATCTGTAGTGGTGCTTCTGGATGACACTAATATGGAAGTCCATCTCATACACATTATGGTGACACCCTTGGAGTGGGGGACAATGATACCAGATCAGTTCCTTCCCTACACTTCTTCCATTACATTAGAGTGATATCATGTTGAATCAAAGTTGTATCCAAATGAACATCATCTGGTCAAGATCCGTCTGTAGCGGCTACACCCTTTTGAGGATCTCAGTCACAAATTGGAGAGTGCACATAGTTCCTTTTTTCACTACACTTTTCATCTAGCAGCAGGACTTTCCAAATACACACTTTTCTCACTATACATGAAATCATGTTGGGAACTGATCACTCCTATACCCCATCACATCTCTACTAGCATATTGGAAGTGATATCTCAACATCACTCAGAAAAAGAACAACATGAATGCCTACATGATGATGTGCTACACGTGTATTTTATACCATAGGTCCCACGTATCTTGCTATGCCACATGGATTGACATGTTAATCCATCTTTAGCATCCACAATTCTACATGTTCTTATCTCTCCACGTACTTATGATCTAGTCCCTCGCACACGTCTCCTACATGGGATTTACTTTGGACTTCTATCAGGTACGCATCATCTATTTACTTATATGTTACTAATATTTTTTTATCACCAACATAAAGTGGAGGACAAATGTAGACACAAAATCATGCACTTTGGGTAATTATTTACTAGTACCTGATTACAGTACTGTTGTATTATATATGGACTCCTAAGTAAGAATGATTACTCAATGGTAACCCATGTCTGTAGTTCGTATGCTTGTCTTTTTGGTTTATGTTTCTAGTTTGTCTTATACCCTATTTCAGTCATACACCAAATTCTAGTCAGATCATAGGGATCCATGTCATTGAATCTTGACACTCAGTGCCCAGACCAGGATGCCAGTACTAGGCACCCTCATACCCAATCTAAGCATCCCTATCCTACCCTTGTCAATCGTTACCCACACTTATGTTAGGTCCTATTCTAGCCATTTGAGGATCTTAGTATTTTTAGTAGTTCCCAAACATTTTCAGAGGTTGATTAGTCATCAATTCAAGAAAGGGAATCATATAGTTTATAAATTTATGTAAGATCATCAATATAGGGGCAAAGCACTAAGAATCTACTATCTCCACCTAAGGGTGGACATTCTCATCAAGTGAATATAAGAGCTCCATTGCATCCATCTAGCTCCATCAAAATGGAACACATTTGGGTACATTACTCTGCATAAACACTTCATAAGGAGGGAAGTTCATTCCATTCCATGCACACATTTGCATTATATCTAGCTACCACCCCCTATAACTACTTGCTCGATTAGTCCACAGGGTGACCGAGGATAACAGAAACCTTTGGCATGATTGCACACACACACATAGAACCAAATTGGGTATCTGAGATGTAGTGCAATGCTTAGTTGTAAGTTCACCATAGTGACAGTTGAGGATAGTCTGACCCCTCATTTTACATCTTTCTTTTTTAGGATTTGATGTCTTTTTAAGGGTTTTGCAGGATAATATTTATGTGTAGGTTTATAGGCACCTTGGTGATCCAAATGCAGCATACAGGAAAACAAAGGCAAACAAGTGTGAAATCCTAACAACAATATCGGAACTAGGCTCTGACCTTTTTTACAGACTCTAGTTCCCCAACAGAGGTCTTGGGCACCCACGAGCACTCGTATCCTTTCCCAGGAACCCGTGTTTAGGCATTGTGAGCATCTCTAGATTTTTCTTATCTTGATTATTATGGTATGTGCTCTTGTTCTATCAAATTCTCCTGTATAGGTTCACTTCGGGATAAGTGAAATTAAGGTAAGTTTTGTATCTCTTACATTTTATTTCATATAAAGATCAAATAAATTTTCGAGCACTTGTATTTCATTTTATATCAATTATAACATATCTTTGCCTTCATATTTTAATAAAATATACGTATTTTATTAAATCAAAAATCAGCTTGCATTTTTGAAGAGAACTCAACTTCATTCTAGATGAACTGCACAATTTTTGTGTCACTTTCAAACACTTGTCAGTTGGTTTCATTATTTGGAATGGATGGCCTAACCACCATCTTGACATGTTGTGCATTTCTTTAGACAAAATCCTTAGGTGGTGATAATTTTAGACCAAGGGTTGCCATTTTATTTGCTTCTTTTTTCAATTTTTTTGGCACCACCTGTAAATTGAGAGCATCAAAACTCTCTAAGAGGTCCCAAAATCTATATTTATAATATTTTAAAAGCTTATTATTTATTATGTACTTGTTTTTGACTTGTTGTATGACCAATTCAGTATCCCCAAATATCTACAATTCCTTAATCTACCTCTTCTCAACAATAAGAATACCATGCACCAATGCTTCATATTACGCTATGTTGTTGGAGTATGTGAACTGTAACTTGTGCACGAAGAATAAATTATCATCCTTAGGGGAGATGAGAACAACACTTGTGTCTATGCCATTTCTTCTTCTGGAACCATCAAAGTACATCTTCCCTAAAACAAAATTATCATATTCTTCTTGTTTGAGTAGGGTGGGAAAAGTGGCTTATTCTTCAAGGATGTAATAGGTTCCAAGATGAGTTTCAATAGTTGTATCATAGGGATCAAACTCATAGTGTTCTTTGGCCCATTCATCTAACTAAATATCTGGTATGGAAGGAGGAATAGGTTATTGTTCTGAAACTTAATCTTGTTCTTGGCATTCTTGGATTAGGCAATTGGCTTAGAGAGGATAGGGGTCATATGGCTCAACATGATAAGAAAATATAGGCTCGGCCTATACGGTAAACCTAGTACCATACCTAGTTCGTAAAAGAATATGACACCAATCTGAAGACAGCTAACCACTCACCTTGGTCATGAAATCCCTTGATATGAAGATGGAAAACCATGCACTAATGCTTCATAATATGCTACATTGTTGGAGTATGCAAACTGTAACTTATGCGTGAAGAATAAATTCTCATCCTTAGGGGAGATGAGAACAACACCTGCATGTGCACCATTTTTTCTTCTGGAACCATCAAAGTACATCTTCCATCGACCAGAAGTATCATCTTATTCTTATTTAATTAGTGTGGGAAAAGTGGCTTATTCTTCAAGGGTGTAATAGATTCTAAGACCAGTTTTAGTAGTTGTATCATATGAATCAAACTCATAGTGTTATTTGGCCCATTCATCTAACAAAATATTTGGTATGGAAGGAGGAATAGGCTTATCTTCTAAAACTGAATCTTTTTTTTGGCCTTCTTGGATTAGGCAATTAGCTTGGAGAGGATAGGGGTCATATGACTCAACATGATAAGAAAATATAGGCACAGCCTATATGGTAAACCTAGTACCATACCTATTTCTTAAAATCATATGACACCAATCTGAAGACAAGTAACCACCCACCTTGGTCGTGAAATCCCTTGATAGGTAGATGGAAAACAATGGAGGAAATTCAATGACAAACACATCTTGAGTTATGGTTAGACTTGGACATGCATGAAGTTTTAACTCAATATCCTTGATGACTCCTAAGATAATCATAGTTGAGCCATCAAATTTCAAGACTCTTTAGAGACAGGTCAATATTTAATACCTTAGACATCAAAAATTTTCTTAGGCATGAGAAAATTACTAGCCCTTGAGTCAATCATAAAATTATGAAAAATATGTTTTCCTAATATCCAATACATACAAAAGGGTGGGGTTTTGATGTTTTTACTTACTTGTTTCTCCTTTGTTTGACATAAGTTGATAGCAACTTGATTTCTTTGGATGACTAGATAAGCATACGGGAGTTGCACAAGAGTAGTATGCAAGAGGTCACGCTGAGATGGAATAGCAAAGGAATCCAACATTGTGACATTTACAATTGTCTTCTTCATTTGGTTCACAATTTTGAATGGAAGGCCCAAGGACTAGTGCATTTAAGGTGCAATATCTTTTCTTGATTTCTCTAGTGATGAGACACACGCCTTGAGTTGTGAAAATTCTTGACCTACTAAAGGAGGTGCACATGTAGATTTAGTTGAAACATTTTGTGGAACCTCACAAGCAAGAGCATGCACTCCAATTTTTTTTGGTTGATTAACATCCTTATGTTTTTGAATTAGATCACTCTGACTGATGGAAGTTGAAGGTTACGTGTCAGACTCTACCATTATCTTCTTTGACATTATGTTGTCAGCAAATTACGCACACTATCAATTTGAACTATTCATAGCTTGGTTCATTGCATATAATTAATCAACCAAAAATAACATAAGGTTGGTCTTAGGAATAACTTATGGTATTTATTCATTGTCAAGTTCATGCGCGCTAGTGGAAGGCTCATAACTTGAAGCATTTCTTATCATGAAATCTTGTGTGCGCAAGGCATTTGCATAGTTGTACTAAATGTGTAGCAAGTTACAAGGAAATCACCACTCTACCTCTTGAACCATGTTCTTATATACTAGAACTAATTCTTTACTTGAATTGGGCACAGGAAGGGTTTGCGCAAGGATAACTATTTTCAATGGAAGGTGTGCATTGTGACTTACCATCTACCATTCTATTAATCGTGCCCATACTTTTGATTTGGATATTGATTTCTAAAGGGCTGGTGGCTTTGATTAAATCCCTGATTAGTGTTTCTTCTAAATTATTACACCTATTTCTTTTCTTAGGATATGAATTTATTAGACATTTATTATCAATTCTTTCATTTCTTCACCTTCCTTTTGATTTTGGGGAGAGTAGGATGTGGAGGCAATGGGTTGGCAACTCTGCTCAAGAATGGGAGTAATGGAAGACTGAGGTGCTTGAGGAAGTTTAGGAAATAAGCACATAGGTAATCTAGGGGCTATTTTACCATATTGGATTAGACAATTTTATACCATAATGGATATAAGATAGGCATCAGGAAGTTGCACAACACCCATAGATTGTATCATAACTGCAATATTAGAATTCAAGGATCTTAAGAAGTAAAGAAAAGCACCTTGTCGGGTTGTTCTTAAGAGGAGGAATTTTGTCCCATGTCTTCTGAAATATGAAGTTGAATTCAGCCACGAGCTCATTGGAAGCTCTCTTGATGGTTATTATCCATTCTAACAAGGATATGTTTTCATTTTTCTCCTCAAACTGATTGCAAAGCGTAGTGCCAAGTTCAACCTAGTTATGAATAAAGACAAGTCTTAAGATTTTGTGTCATTGAATAACTTTGTCTTTGAGTGAAGAATATAACATCCTTACAGCTACATCATCCTCTGTAACTAGGTGAACTAGATAGACATTTGTGATTTCTTGATTGTGATCTACATGGTTAGTTTGATTCTCACTAGTGAAAAATGGAATACTCTTGAGTGCAACCATTGGTATATCATGTTTCGTAGGAATTTCCAAAGGACTGGCACCATTGAAGCTAATAAAGGGAATATTTATTTGTTGCACTATGGCTAGGAAGGGTCTAAATGTTATGGATGAGCACATAAAAGGTCTAGTAATAGGAGGAGTGCAGGGCACCCTATGTGCAAGATATGGGGATGTTCATGTGACCCTAATACTTATCCTTCTTTGATACAACTGATATTATTCAAAGGATTCCTTGGCTATTGCGCTCTATTTAGTATGTATTCTTCTCATAAAAAGGACATGCTGACTACTAAAATTAGTATATCTAGATGTTATGAGTCTTCAAATGTGTTAAAAAGCCTCTAAAGGATAAATCTCAACAAGAACACATCAAACTTACTAAAATGAAGATGTATAGATCTTAAAACTACTCACACCGGGCATACCAGAACTTTTAGAGATCAAAATTACACTCACCCCAAATCAGGAGAATTTGGGGCTTTGAGGCAACATGGGACTGTCTCTAAGTTTTGGGACCTTTCACTTGAGACATACCTTTGGAGAGTCTTATCTTCCTCTACTTATTTTTATTACTATGACTACTCCTAGGAAGGGAAATACAACTATCTAACTCTACTTTATGATTCAAATGGACCAGGGTGAGAAGGATATGCATAAAATGAAATCCTAATCTAAAGGGAGGTGATAGCACCAGAAAGAATGGGATGAACATTATCACATGAGTTAAGATAAGGGAAAATGCACACATAGAAGGAAGACATGCATGACACAGTATGAAACACCACTCACACACTCACTTTCATGGAGCACAACAGAAAAGAGACCTGCAAGGGACATGAAAATATCAAAACATACCAATATTGTAAAGGAAAAGCAATAATATCCAATAAATACGAGCTTGGGCAGAAGATAGCCACAAAACAAGACTTTTATTGCTTCCAAATTATGTATAATATATTACAATGGTTGAAAGAGGCAAGAATCCACATGCATAGAACCAAATCTAAGGCATGTAACTCAAAATTCAAAGGAACACTACTCTGAATAATACTCTTACAATCCAAGAGGGTCCAACATTTACAAATGAGCATTATTCAACAATATGTATAAGAATAAGGAGAGAAGATAAGGGAAAAGAGGGGAAAACTTGGATTTCTGATCACAACCACCAATAACATGTAATAATTTTTTGTAAATCCTCCTATAACACTATCAAATCCACATCCCCATGTTAGCTAACTTGTAGAAGAAGGAAATATATAAAATTTGATAAAATATGGGTGGTTGATTTGACTGAAATTGTGCATTAATGATCTAAGTCACATTTTCCCATTTTTCACCCACCAATTCCAAACAAAATTTGATTTTGAAAACCATGGAGTTTAGCCCACGTCAACAACTTTCCCATAAGACCATATGCTTATGATTTCAATCTCTTTGGATATTGCACAACCGATTTGACTAAGTACATATTGTGCGCAAGGATCTTGAGTGCATGTAAGGCACACGGAAAGGGGCATACACAAGGTAAAATGTAGCATGTGAAGGCTCGCACCTAAGCAAGGAACCTCTAGGACTTAGCCAATTTTGTTACCTCGGGATAAAAATAGAAAAATAAAGTTAGATTGTGGACCAAGTAATGATTCAAATCTAGAGAAAATTAAGCATATGTATCGATCAAGGAAAGTATATTTTTTGATAAATCACATGCAGTACAAAGATGAAGAATCACGCATAGATCAAGCTATTAATAGGATGAAATCAAGTCTTATTTATAGGAATGTCTATTATTAGTTGTCTTAAAAATCACGCATGTAATGTACACATGGTTATTTTGACCATACAATCTATTTTGAGAGTACATAGGGAGTGAATGGAAAGTCCCCACCCCTATCTATTTATCTATCTATATATATTATATGTCTTTGTTTTGGGTATCATATACGTGAGAGCATATTTATGATGCATTAGGGTTATGATGTTTTGTCATACTGGCGTGCATGACTTTGGGTTTATTATCTGAAGTTAGGTATTCATATTCTGTTATGTAAGACTTTGTTATTAATGAATCATGTAGGTTTGATTATGATTATTGACGTGTCTGAATATGGTGATTACATGGTGCACTTGATATTAATTGTCATTTTATCAGTATGTTTCCTTCTTACATGTGTTTCCAATTTAATGTATGCAATGGTTTAGTTTGATTTAATAAACACTTGGTTAATCTATCATCATACATGTATATGCATGTTAACATCTTGACAAACATCACATAGGAGGGACCTGATAGCTTTGCATGCACTTCGGGTGAGCATTCAAATCTATCTGAATGAGTTGTCAACATGCATATAATTTAAGTGGAAATAAATTACTACATTTTGGTTCCATTACAGGGACCTCTTTTCAAATTGTATATCAAGATGTTGCTTGCAAATGGCGTATCGATTGATTCTAGAGAGCATTGAAAGTTGGGTAGAAAACAATCAGGATCAATTTGTGTAGAGATATAGCACTGGACCTAATTTCAATGCATGTCATTGGGTAGAAGATAATATTTATCATGAGCTCTATGAAACATTCTTCAACTTCTTTCCAGTATAATTATATGAGCCTCTAGCAGCATGTGCATTAAGCAATTGTTGGGGATATAAGCCAGGACTTTCGATGCAAAAGGATTACCAGACTCTTGTTGATGCTGATGTGGAGTATACTAGAGTTGTAGATCATTGGTGGGTTAGAGTGTTGTAAAATTATACATTGGAGTATGTTATTTATACTTATTTTTTCCAAAGGAAGTTGAGTTCATATTCTTGCGTGATCCCAAAGGATCGTACTTTTGTGTTATACAGTTATCAATCAAGATTTTGACTATAGAACTGGATTTAGAAAGCCTACCCACAGCTAGCTAAACCCCCACCAAGTGCATCGGGTAGGAGCAGGTGTGGAGAAATATGGCATACCTGGTGGCATAAAGGAAGAGAGAGGAAAGATGGCCAAAGTTCAATGAAGCATGAGAGATGGACATAGCTCGTAACCAGGAGATTGAGGTACTAGAGTTGAGGAGGATTATGGATTTCCAAGGTTTTGAAACTCTCATAGAAGACAAGGAGTTACATCATCAGGATCTTGTAACTTTGGGAAACAGTAGTAGAGAACCCCCTTTAGATTCATATGAGAGCGCATCAAACGAGAGAATGAGGACCGCAGACACTCATATAATCCCACCTAGCTACCTAGCCCTTGCGCTTGGTGTTCCAGATCCACAGGTATTCATTGAGAAGTAGGCTAGTACAGATAAGAAAGAAGATATGGGTAGATATCACTTTGTGTTGAATTCAGGTGATCAAGTTAGTAGTTCACCCATGGCATCACATTCGGCACCATTGTTTGGGATTACCTATGTAGGATTGTTTTCAGGCACTTCGTCAGGACAGAGTGTTGGCACACAGACTGTTGGAAGTATTACAGTAGTAGTTGTGACTGCATAGACTATTGGTGTCCAATATAGTACCACCATTGGAACACAATGAAGTACATCAACTAGACTGCAGCCTGTAGTAGGGGGCGCATGAGGATCGGGTGGATCAGGTCATCCACCACATGGAGGAGGAGGTTCTAGTTCTAGATCTGGTGGACAGGGACCGCAACCACCACCAAACCAACCACCACATCAGCAACCAGTTCAGATGACACCTCAAGTTTAATATAAGGTATCTCTTCATTTACCAGAGTATAGAGGGATCGAAATGCAATAGATCGTGTGCATAAGTGCAAACTACTATGACGCGCTAAGGGAATTACTGCTTTAGATAGGAAGGCAAGTCATTTTTCTACTACACTGCAAGGGCACATGCATATATGGTACAAGAAGTATGACACACATCAAACTATGGTGGATTACAATGCTTTATGCACTTCATTTTTGGATGAGTATCACATTTTAGAGTTTGAACAATAGAGCATTAGCACACTCAAGCATATCAAGCAAGGCTTATCTAAAAGTGTGGAGTATGATGTCCAAGATTTCCATGTACATCAGTGTGTGCTTTATTACTAGATTGTGAATTCTATCACTCAAACCATGATATCTGAGATTTCCCTCTAAGGATAATTATCCATGCACATCAGTTTGTGCTTTATTAACAAATTTTGAAGTGGAGGGACATACTAAGGATAATTATCTGTGCACATCAGTGTGTGCTTTATTACTAGATTATGAATTCTAACACCCAAACCATGATGTCTAGTATTTCCCTCTTTTATAGTGTGTGATCCAGAAGAATTTATCCCAATAGTGTAATATTTTCAAGTCCCATACTCACGACACCACCAACTACAGATTTATTGATCACATCCACAGAGCTATTAAGACAGAAGTGTGCCAGACTAGTGCGGCGAGTGGGTCCAAGTAGTAGGAAGGAAAACATAATGAAGTGCACAACCATGGAGACGATAGGAATGGAGGCTTCTAGGTAGGATATCATTGTGGAGGTCATAGTAGTGGTAGAGCTAGGTTTTCTAGAGGAACTTGTTATACTTGCGGATCCCCTGGTCACTATCAATGAGATTTCCCTTAGAATGTAGCTTTTTCATGGTGTGGAAAGCCGTATAATTTGGAGGATTACCCAAATTTATATGAGCACATGAGTAAAAATAAGAAAAAATACAATAACGTCGAGATGATCAAGGTGCAACACATGAACATTGATCAATCGATGTTAAAGAAGATCATTGATCCAGACTTACAACTCATGTTAGTTACAATGTGCACCAAGGTAGCATGCACGTGCAAGCCTGTGAAGGACAAGCCACTTCTACGATGGAGTAATTGATGTGTTAAGTATCTAGACACGGCTCATCAGAAGGAATTATATCAAGAGAATATGGGAGTCATTATGGATCTTTAGGGTGAAATAGAGTGCTTAAAGGAGCAGGTAGGCGCAAGAGAGCATGCAAATAATGTTAAGCTCCCATAGAAGAACATAGATGACATGAAGGAGGTGTGTAAGATGTTGCACTAGGATAATATCATTTCTTTACTAGGGGAATGGCTCTAAGAAAAGGTATTGTGCACTATATTTGAGCGTGAGCAGTATATACTTTAGGAAAATATACCACCATAGGATCATGAATTTGACAAAGAGATCAAACTTGATGTAATTATTGATGGTTGGTTAGTAAGGAATATCTTGATATATACATGCACTGAGGTAAATGTGCTGACACTTGAATCCTGAAATAAGATGGGGAGGCCTACATTGCAGCCATCTTCGAATTTGTTGTACATGGAAAACAAAACTAAGGCAATGCCTATTGGGGTACTAAACGATATGTCTATCATCATTTCAGGGGGCAAGTTTGCTAGAGACTTTGAAGTGTTGGAGCTTGCAGAAGCAAATAATTTTCTGGCATTACTTAGACTACCCCTATTTTACACAAACAATATTGATTTGCACTTTAACAAGAGATATATCAGTTTTGATAACAAGGATGAGCATGTGATTATAACTATGTTTTAAAATAAGGTAGATCCTTATGTTGAGCCCCTAAGTGAAGAAGAGCTTAATCAAATTTATGCATAGATGGTGCACAATCCAGAGAATCTAGAACCATTAAAGGAAGGTGTTCTTCAATGGGAGGACGCATAGTTGGTAAGTGACACTACTAGTGTTGCTTGTGATAACTAGCCTCTTGGTATGTATAAACTAGTTAGGCATGAAGTCAAGGGGAAATTCACAAGGATGATTAGGTCATGCATGGTGAGGCATTTAGACTCCTCCAGTACCAAGATATACAGGTGAAGGGAAGCTTGATACATTCATGTGCGCTATGGAGACTCAGTGACTGAATGAAGGAGATATAATAAACATACTAGACTATACCTTATGTGTGATAGCAACGCACTAGTTGGAAACACATAGAGATAATCTCTTGGAGTGGCAAGAAGTGATAATCTCCTTTTCTATCAGGTTTACTCATATCAATGTACTTATGCACGTATGTGAATTTCATTGTAAGAATCTAGCCTCTCATCACGTCCATAATTGTGAGAGACTATGGCCGTAGGGCTGGGAGACTTTACCACCATCCCTATGGCTACATAAGTTCTACTCCACATTTCATGGATGTGCGCATGCCTGGTATGTCCATGTTAAGCTAAAAATGGATATTGTGAACTGGCAAGAGATGATTGTAGGTATGATTCAAAATTTTGATTAGTTTTCTGCTAATCCTCCAATCCATGAAGCATTCGGGATAATGAGGCACATCACTTTGGGGGATAGTGCGAAGGATGAAGAGATCATGGTAGATTTGTTTGGATAACCTAATCTCGAGGCATGCCTTGATCTTGAGGAGACAGACAAAGTATAGATGGATCGCACTTGGAAATAAAAAGATAAGGATAAATTGGTCTATATGATTGATGATGAGGAGGTTGACAATTTGGATGATATACATACTGAAGGTGCACGTGAGGTAATGGATCATGAAGATGAGAAGGCACACGCGTACCATACTTCTATGAAAACAAATATGGTGAATATTGGCATGGAGGATGAACCTAAGGAAACTATTATTAGTGATTACTTATCATAGCAAGAAGTAGCCAAGATCATTGATGTCTTCCACAACTTCCAAGACTTAATCCTATGGGGTTATCATGAGTTAAAAGGTGTGTATCCTTCTTTAGGAGAGAGATGAAGATAAAGTTGAAAGAAGACACATGCCCAGTTAGGAAGAGGCCTTACAGAATGAATCATAATCTGCGTGTGAGGAAATTGATAAGATGCTCAAGTTTGGAATAATTGAGCCAATTGAGGAATCTGAATGGGTCAGCCCCATAGTTATCAGTATCAAGAAGGATGGGAGGATTAGGATTTGTGTAGAATATATATTTTTAAATACTTGATGTGTCATAGATCCCTTTCCCACCCCTTTCACAGAAGAAAACCTTGAAGATGTATATGGGTGCAAGATATATTCTTTTACAGATGGTTTTTCAGGTTATCACCAAGTGCACATTACGAAGGAAGATCAAGAGAATACCACTTTCACTACTGAGTGGGGTATTTTTTCCTACATATTCATGCCCTTTAGATTGAATAATATGCCAACAATATTCTCATCTATTATCATGTAGGCATTTTAATATTTTATTCATAAATTCTTGCATGTGTATTTGGTTTATTATACAATATTTGACTTACTTAAGGATCATTGTGATAATCTAAGGCTCATGTTTGAGATGTGAAAATAGCTTAGCATCTCTCTCAACATTAAGAAGTACATATTTGCTACACCTTTTGGAACCTTGCTTGGGCACATCATTTGTAAAAAATGATAGTTAGTAGTCCTAGCCAACATAGTTGTGATCTTAGGTTTGGAAGATCCTACCAATCATACTGAGGTGCGTGGATTTATAGGACATATAGGCTATTACAAGAAATTTATAAAAGTTTATGCGAAAATTTCCACGCCCCTGGAAGAATTACTCAAAGATAAAGGAAAATTTTATTGGGGTGACGTAACAACACCAGCAATTTGAGACACTCAAGGAAAGGTTGACTATTGCACCTATGTTGCACTTTCCTTCATGGGATAATCCTTTTCATGTTCACATTAATGCCTCTGGTATAGAAAGTGGCACAGTGTTGGCATGACCAGGAGAAGGAATTGTGGACCATCCTATTTTCTTTGTAAGAAGAAAGTTGGCACCCGTGGATTAGAATTACACAATTATTGAGAGTGAATATTTATCTATGATCTAAGCACTGCATAAGTTCAGACAATACTTATTAGTGACCCCATTTATTTTTTATACAAATCATATGGTGCTCAAGTACTTGGTCAATAAGCTTGTTTTGTAAGGTGCATTTGTCGATGGATACTTTTATTTCAAGAGTTTGAGTTCACATTTGTTGTGAAACCAAGTAATAATTTAGGGCCTGACCATTTACCAAGGATTGATTCTAGTGAGGATGTACAGAGCATTGAAGAAAATATGCCCAATGTGCAGTTGTTTAGATTGAACCACAATCCCATAGAATTGGAAGATATTGCATTATTTTTACGTACTGGCATGGCACCTGAAGGAATGAAGAAATTGAAGAAGAAGAAGCTTGCAATATGTGCGATGCCTTATCAACTGATTGGTGGAGATCTACACAAGTTGTTTTGTGATTAAGTCTTGTGTAATTTTGTTTTATAACATGAGTGTGGCGCTATTATGGGGGAGACTCATGGTGGAATAGTAGGAGGAAATTACACTAGTAATGCCACCGTGCACAAGATTCTAATGGCTGGAATTTCATGAGAGATTTTTTACAAGGATACTAAGGAGTATGTGAAAGCAAGTGATCATTGGAAAATGTGGACATAGAGATGAGATGTCACTATGACCGATTGCGAGCACGGAACCTTTTGAGAAGTGGGATATTGACTTTATAGGTCCTATTTCACCACCCACGTGTTGGACTAGCATGTGTTACATTATAACTTGTACATAGTATCTTACAAGGTGGGCAAAGGTAGAACCTACAAAGGACTGTATTATAACTACAGCAACAAGATTTTTATGGGAAAACTTTATTAGCATAGACGGTTTCCCTTTAAGCTTGACAAGCGATAGAGGGACTAATTTCTTGAATGAGACTATCAAATTTTTACTGACATAGTTTATGGTACCATGTCATAAAACTACTCCTTGTCACCCATAAGCTAATGGCATTGCAAAAGCTTTTGACAAGATTTTGGGACAAACCTTGACAAAAATTTATGATGTTGGAAGAAAAGATTGGAATGATAAAGTGTTTATTGTACTTTTGGTTGACATGACCACTTATAAAAGATTAAATAAGGCCACATATTTCCATTTGGTGTTTGGTGCAGAAACAGTACTACCAGTTGAATTTATGTTACAATCCCTGTGTATTGAGCACGTAGGTGGACTTGGTGATGAATAAGTTGTGGGAGAGTGCAATGACAAACTAATTCAGTTAGATGAGAGGCGAGTCATTACGCGTTAGAGCCAAAAGACTGAGCAGGTGAGATAAAAGGCATGACATGATAGGCACATTAAGAATAAGACATTTAAAGTTGGAAATATGGTCCTTCTTTATGAATCCAAGTTTGCTTGCCATCCAAGGAAACTGAAGGTGCATTGGTTAGGACCTTTTCTATTAATCAAGATACTTGAAGCAAGTGCATATCAAGATACTATAAATAAATCTTCTTGGTTTTTGTAATATGGTAGTATTTCTATTTAAACTAGGTTTCCTTCCATGTGTTTCTTTCCAGATGTTGTTATGTTTGTTTTTTAATTTCCTTATTTTTTTATAATAAGTGCACTTGCACGCAGGAAGCTGATTACTATCTATTGAGTTCATGCACAGATGACCACACATACTTTTAGTTTGGGGTGGATCAAGTAAAAGAACAAGAAATCTATTGGTGTTTTGATTTATATATAGGTTGGCACAGTTGAGGGTGCTCATTGAAAGATCAGCACAAAAGAAGAAGGTGTTACAAGTGATAGGAATGATGGTGATCATAAGGAAATTTCTCAAATTGGAGATCATGTGAAAAGAAGGATTGTGCAGTGTAACGTGAGGTTGGAAATGACATGATGAACTACTTAGTATATGGTTGAGAGGATTATGTACTTCGGTGTAGGGAGGTGCATGTAAGCATATTTTTTTATTGGAAAGTAGTAAGGTGTGCCAAAAGGTTACGACTGTAGCATGCGAAAAGAGGTTAAGCGATAAAGTAAAAATTGGAAAAGGTTCTTTAGTGACAAATAACTTAAAAGTGTCAAAGTAGGAAAAATTGTGTTAAACGTGGAAAAATAAGTTGGAGTAGAAAAGAAAGTTATAAAATGGGGAAAATTGAGTCATTTTCTACCTTGCATTTGAGAGAATTTGATCAATTGAGATACTGATTGAATTAGTGTGATAGAGAAAGAGAAGTGAAAATCAAACCATAAAATTGTGCATGTGAAGTGGTGTGTGGATCCTTTTGAAGAGATACGTTTGAGCTAGCAGTTGACTGTAACATTAGGTCACAAGCAGAATGGTTTGTAAGAATAATTTGAATAGGTAGGGTTTGTAGCACTTGGATAGTGAAGTGAGACATTGTTGTGAAGCAAATTACCTAGGACACAAATTTTTTGGATTAATGGCACCAAATACTGGAAGGGGAAAACCCCACATGAATAAATTTGAGGTCGGAGTAGAAGATCCGTTGGAGGATATATATTTAGAAATTCAGTACCCTCCTAAATTTTTTAGGGTTCAGACTTGGAAGTCACATCTTACCAAGTGTAATATCAGAAAATACAACCATAGGGCTCCTGGCCAAAAAGAAACATTAAAGGAGGACATGTTGCAAGAAATACTATAGAAGAATGAAGAATGGAAAGTACTGGTAGATGATTCGGTAAGAAGAAATCTGGAGAATTGGGGTTCCTTTAGTTGTTTGAGCTACTCTTCTTTACAAATCCCACACACTAGTTCTAATGGCTCATGTATATGGTGCATGAGGAATTCTATTTTATGGGATGGAGAATGAGAATAACAACCCAACCCATCAAACAAGTCACATGTTTGAGAAGTAGTGGGGAGGATGTGGAACTGGATCTATGCTCTAACATGAAAAATGATGAATTGGCCATCAAATTACAATATGAAAAAGGAGGAAGGTCTATGAGCATTGACAGGCTCACATATCCTGCAATAGCATTGTAGCCAGGATGGTAACTTACAAATTGGGTGCCTCAAAGATGTGGATAGATGTAAATAAGAAATGTTTGTATATTGTGCACAAGATGGCACATAGGACCCATTAAAACATTGTGTAGTACATTGAAAATTGAATCATCGAGGAGGCCAAGGTGCATAATTAAGAAGGAGCCAAGATAAGTTAGTGCTCAATCCTCCTACTCATTTTATTCAGATGAAGATATGTGGGTTTACTCACCTATGAACAAGTCCCCTACAGTATAATTAGTTGGATATACTTATGATGGCACTTTCATAAATGCATATAAAGCAAGGATAGATAAATGGTACAACATATTGTTCATGTGGCCTTTGAGAATGAATGGTGCATAACCTACGCGAGTTACCAATAGAGGTCGTAGAATAGGAAAAGTTTGCATTGATGCAACATTATAGTCTTGTGTGCTATAGAATACAAGATTGGGAGATGGACCCTTGGTGCAAGCTGTTGTTTGAATTTGCTTCTAGGTATTTCAAGTGCTTATTGAATAGGATAAAGGATGCATAGAATTTGACCTTTGATGGTGACAAGGTTGACTCCAATTTACATATCTTGCATGTGACCTACAGGTATGACTCATGACCTTCACATATTTGGAGATGCTAGAGCTAGACACATTGGATTTGATCCCCCAGCTCAAAGTCACAATAAAGGGTATGATATGTAGATTATTTGTGGTATTAAGACCAAAAATTTGGGGAGGAGTAGAAATAGAAATCACAGATACTCTATTTCCACAGTTGAGGAGAATTGTTGTACCACCTTTGGAGAGAATGCATGAAGCTACTCCAAAGGAAGAGGAAGAATAATAAGGAGGACTTGACCACTTGTGCATGAATAAAATGTATTACAAAAGAAGAAAGAGTTGTGATGGCATAGGAACTTCTCAGCCACCAAAGGATGAAAAAAAAAAAAAATACTAAGGTCAGGTGCGTTGGGGCACAAGTTTTTTCTAGTGAAGAAGAGTCTAATGAGAAAAAAAAATATGAAACCCTATTAGAGGAGCTTAAGCATGAATGGTCTGAACAATTGGCGAAGAATAATGTTGAGGAATAGAAGCAATCGAGCACCATAGAGGGAGAAATGAGCAAGGGTTGACATAAGGATAAGATATCTGAGCATGATGAGGTGCCCACGGAGAAAGAAATTGATGATGCCTATGTCATCAGGGAAGAAAAGGTCAAGGGAGGTGGGACTACAGCAAGTGACCTCTACCCCAAAGAAGTAGAGAACAAAGGTAAAGGCAGTGAGGAAGTGATAGACTCCCAAGTTGCACCACATATGGACTTTGTAGATGACCCTACAAAGGTTTTGAGGGTGTGGTTCTAGAGCATAATACATATAGAGAGATTATACTATTGGGACTTCAAGGATAAACATGGTGGGTTCTCACATACAAGGAAGATGTTGTCCTAGAATTTACATATGCACTCGGAGGAGCCTAAGTTTGAAGTAAGTAATAACTCTTGTAGTGTGATAGATTTAAAGAGTGAGCTAGGGAAGAAGTACAAAATAGTAGATCCCATGTGTTTGACAGATGAGAAGGCATGTAATGAAGGTTATGGTCGTGGATGTCGCATGCCAAAATTTGGATGTTGGGGCTACAATGAGGGTTATGGTGGCTGATAAAAAAGGAGAAAGAGCATGAGGTTGAGAATTTGAAGAAAGATATCCAGTGAGAGCAGAAGCGAACCAAGGAGGTATATGTCAAGGTTGGCACATTAGGTAAAGCATATTTTAGGTAAATTCCCTACCTTAGTGAGCTGAGGCAAGGAATGATTATAATGATGAGATGGAGTACCTTGAAGACCTAGTTAGAATACTTTTGGTAAACATCAAAAGTGGTGCGGCACCAACTACTGAAGAGATATCAAAGGAAAAGGAAGTAAATTAGGTAGTTGTTGAAGAAAGGATTACTGAGATTGAGGACTTATTCACACAGCTCAAGGAAGCAAGTGGTAAGGCTGGCTTGGCTTTTAACATGTGCCAGAAGTGTGACCCAATCCTTAATGTGTATGTAAGTGATGAAGAAGCAACACTCAATGCTATCCAAGAAAATATGTGTGCTAATAAGATAGAGCGCACCAATTTTATGGTCGAGGCATCACAACAGAAAGAGGAAATTAATGCCAAGAAGGATAAGATGGAGCTCGGAATCAAACAATTTTAGAATATGGTGTTAGAGCACATGGGTGTAATTGAAGGAGTATTTATAGAATTGATTGTGGTGATCTGAGAGCTCAAGAGTAGAGTTGAAGATTTAGCGTCTAACCAAGTATCAAGAATGGTAGAGGTGGCACCCAAGAAAGCATTGGAATAACTTGAAAAGTGGGAGAAATTGGAGGGTGAAATAGATGTTGAGTTTCCAGAACTCTTTCAACAACCTGAGGCCTTAGTTGATTTTTGGGTGCGATGGTTATTTTTGGGCATTGAATTGTTTATTTTTCATATATTCTTTGGAGTATTAAATTATAAAAAATCATTTATGAGGATGGTAATCCAATTTAGTGTGGGTTAATGGTACATGTCTAATTTGACTAAGTGCATTCTGCATGCGAGGATCTTTGGTACACACAAGGAAAGCGTGAAGGGGCACGCACATGATAGAATGAATAACATACAGAGGCTTGTGACTAAGAAATAAACCTCTAGGAATTATCCAATTTTGGTACAATGGGCTAAAAATAGAAAATTTGAGTTAGGGTGCGAACCAAACAATGATTCATATCTAAAGAAAAGAAAGGATATGTATATACCAAGGAAAGTCTATTTTTAGATAAAGCACATGCAGAGAGAAGATGAAAGTTCATGTGTGAATCGAGCTATTAATAGGGATGAAATAAAGTCTTATTTATAGGAATGTCTATTATTAGTTGACTTGTAAAGCACACATGTAACGTATGCATGGCTATTTTGAGCATGTTGTCTATTTTAAAAGTGCATAGGCAGTGAAGGGAAATTCCCCAACCCTGTGTGTGTGTGTGTGTGTGTGTGTGTGTGTGTGTGTGTGTGTGTGTGTTATGTCTTTGTTTCGGTTACCGTGTGTGTGAGAACAAATACATTATGTATTAGGATTATGTTGTTTCTTCATACTAGCACACATGACTCTGGCTTTATTATATGAAGTTATGTATTGAGCTTTTTTTATGTAAGACTTTGTTATTAATGGATCATGGAGGGTCAATTATGATTATTGATGTATCTGAATATGGTGATTACATGGTCCATTTAATATTAATTGTTATCTTATCGGTATGTTTCCTTATTACATGTGTTTCCAATTGATTGCATGCAATGGTTTAGTATGATTGAATTAAGACTTGGTTAATCTATCATCATGCATATGTATGCTAACATCTTGAAAAGCATCATAAAGGAGGGACTTGGTAGTTGCGCGTGCTTCAGGTGAGCATTCAGATCTGTCTAAATGAGGTGTTAGCGTGCATATTATTTAGGTGAAATAAGAGACTATAGTGGAGGAAGTTATGACTATTTGAAGTTTTGCAATACAAGATGAACACACAAGACACGTCACATGACTTAATTGATCATTATTCAAATAATTTTATATTGGTTCTGACTCTACCGTGTGTCATGTTCATTCTCCATACATATTGGCATACAGCTGGTGCTTTTAAATTTTTCCATGTGAGTTACACTTTATATGAAAAGTCCCTAGAACATAGACATGGCACAAAACGATTGGTACGAAAGGTTGTAGACTTGGATGTATGTGTGGGAATAAGAGGTGAAAGAAGAGAGAATGAAGATGCGTGTAGGTGTGCACAAGAGAGTGTGTGGGGATAGAAGGAAAGGGATGCATATTTTCTAAAGCATGTAAATGTGCAAGGGAGGTACAGGCATTTGACAAGGGAGTGTTCAAGTGTTTAAAGAGGATGGTGAGTAAACACTTACCATGAAAGAAAAATGGGAAGGTGTGTAAGGAAGAAATAAGGTGTGTGTATAGCTATGGGTGGGACACATAAAGGAAAGGTATGCATGAGGGAAACCATGTCGAGGACTTGTTATAATATAAGGCAAGTTAGCAGGTGCATGCGAGGAAATGCACAATGATCGGGGAAAGGAAGGGGGTGCACAAGGAGTGCACACGGAGGGGAAAATAGGAGCGCACCCAGAAGGTGCACAAAAGGAAGTGAAGGGAAATTGAAGGGAAACTAAAAGGAAAGGAGAGCACATAAGGGGTGCACGCAAAGAACTGCAACCAAATAAATACGTCAAGAAAGGAAATTAGGGGCACGTGTAACCTAAGGTCTTGAACTTAGAGCCAGAATGAAAATGTAAGTTGTCAAAATAACCAGGGGATTATTTTGGACAACAGTTATTTCTAATTTTATTAATTTATTGATGTATCTTATATATAAACTAGGATAAAGTAGCATATTTTTCCTATCATATTATTCTATATGACCCTTTCCTTAAAATATTATTTTTTGTATTTACAACCCATTGATATGTACACTCCATATTTACAACCCTAGATTAGATATTTATATTTTTTTACAATCTATTGATCTATTTAAAATTAGGATTACTAATACACCGACATCCATGTATGATGGGAAAAGACGTGTTCCTACTTAGGTTATCAAATGTAGGGACCAAATCTAATTTCAAACATATGATGTAGATACAAAGGTTCTCAAGGAGTGCTAGTTTTGTAATTCTAGAGGGTAGTGACCCTAACCATAGGATAATTATAGGTTTCCAAGGTATATACCTAAGATAAAGATAGGCATCCTACTAGGTGTAGACACTCAAATCTACTAATTTGCACTTTGGCAACCCTTTATTTGACTATGCACTCTTGTAATGATAAATAAAACTTATCCATTCCCGCTTAGCACTTTCTAAGGTCCATTGTTTAGCTTGTTTATCCTTTCTCACTGACATATTTTGAGAATACAATGCACACAATTAATAGAAAAAAACTAGTTTATTAGAACCATACTTCATTTGGAATATTTTATTCTCTCATTTTATCAACTCCATACTTCATTTTTCTCAGCCAGTTCTTAGCTCCATCTCCCAAGGTTGTTTCATCAAACTTGGGTGGACCGATCCACTTAATATCTCTTAACAGTTCAACTGCCAAGTGAGATCTTTTGTTTCCTAGTTTATTTCCAGCATTAGGTTGTTCTTCCTCATTTTCTACTAGTTGTTCTATCTCAGGATCTTCTTCTTCATTCTCACCCATAACCTACTGCTCCAAAGTAGCTACATGGTTTCGTGTGTCATGAAGGACTGCTAGAATTTCATCTAGTTTTTGGGTTGTATTTTTAGCCTCATTATTTTCCCTTCTTCTAACCATTGTATTTTATTAAAAAATAATAAGATGCTCTATTAGCGTATGAACCCCATAATTGCAAGAGTTGATAAAGCTTCAGCTCTGATACCAAAATGTAACACCCGAGTTATTAATCATCCGAATTAAGGGGGAAAAAATTAAAACAAACCCCTTAATCCCAATTAATGCTTTCAATGATTTTCATCTTGTAAAAAATAAAATACAACATAATTAAATGTTTACAATCCATCTAATAACAAATGTTAACCATTTTCAACTGTAAGGGTCAACTGGATCTACCTTATCCCCCTTAATTCACTCTAACCAAGTGTGTATAACTTGTATACTTCTGGTTAAACCTTTTTAATAGGTGTTGAGAACTATGTGCAACTCCTAAATGTCATCCTAGAAAATAGACAAGCTGCAATCCATGTGGTATCTGACACATCAAGTAAGGGGTATGGTGAATATATAGTGTAATCAACTAGCTACACTACTTGGCCAAGTTTTCACGTGTTTCTTTGCAATCCTAGTTTCATGACTGCACACTATTCAACGAAACTTGTCTTTGTCACCACACAACCATCTCTTCATTGTTCTATGGATCTCATTTTGTTGTTTAAGATATTAAGTTTCAGTTTTGAAGAAGTAGGAACCATGACTCATCCTTCTAATTGAAAATATCCTATTAGTCTCATCTTAGGATCCTTATGGTAAAGATAGTGACCACGTAATGACTTCCATCATTACATACTCGGTATCCTTCCTGTAGCCATCCTAAGCTGGCACGGTTAGGATTCTATCAAAAATAACAATTATTCGTGATCTCTACACTTCATTTACAATTTAGTTATCTATTTAGGATAAGTAGATAATTTCATTATTACGATAGGTTATAGGGTATCATTACATATCATTCATTTCTAAATAAATATTTATAGTAACTCTTTGAGTTACTATGTTTAATTATTACCTCTTAGATCATATTATCGCAACTTAATGAGGCCATTTAATAATGGTTTACTAATCCATGTCTCATATTTAAATGATCCAATCATTTCCTAGTTAGTATTGGTTTTAACCTAGTAAGTCCATCATTTAATATGAATAGTTCACTTTATCTCATTAGAACTTCTTTTGATATGAATTGTACAACTTATTTGGTAAGGTACAATATTAATATAACATATTTTACGTTGTATCGTTTTCTATAATGTACTATGTTTGTTAATAACACATTTGTTCATCTATAATGAAATTATAAAATTAATTATGATTACTTAAAAAATATTGATAACTTATATTTATACAATGTTGTTAAAACAACACTTAAATACTTTCATTTTAATAAGGTACAATAAGGATATAACCATTTTTTTCATTTTACTACTTTCCACATCATACTATGTTTGTCAATCGTCATATATGTTCATTCATAATGAATCAATAAAATAGATATAGTTTCATATCATAATATTAATAAATTTAATTCATACTCTGTTGTAAAACAACATTAAAAACACCTTTCTATATCACAAAATGTGATACAAAACAATAGGTATCTTTATTTAAACATAATAAGGATAATTCCTTATTTTTTAGAAATAATGACATACAATTATTCAGAATAGTTCAATAGGAAAAATGCCTTTTATCAACATGCAGAGATAAAGCATTCCCGATATCAATTGAATACAATAATCTTGGACAGATTTTTAAACAATAAAACATAACGAAATCATGTGTAATTATCCATTCAATCACTTCATAAATGTCAATTCATCTTGCACATTGTAGGAGAGAGATAATGTATACATGGTCAATTCTAAGAACTGAAATGAGTTATATAACTCATATTCTTATTGTTTTTTATTGAAATAAAATAATTTGTTAAGGTTAACTAAACTAAAAACTTATAAGCTTCATATTCCATTAATTACGCTTACAAATCATTGCTCAATGGAATGATGCTACATAAATTAAATTATGTCTTTATACATGTTAACTTTTAAGTTACCTTAACCGGGAGGTTGTTTCAAAAAAAATCAAATTTTCTACCATTCTGCAAAAAAAAAATTGCCTAAAGTTATTTGGAAGTTTTACGAAACCTGAAGTCTGAAATTTGAACTTCGGATTTTGGGGGTTCACCTATTCAATATTTCGAGATAATCTATCATTTGTAATTCAAATATAATTTGCAACTCTGAAGTCTGAAAACCTGAAGTTCCAAAATTTCAGAGCTTTGTCCTTTTGAGTTTCAAAGTTTTTCCTTTGCATTTTCATTTGTGTTCATGTTTTGATTCTGAAATCCGAAAGCCCGAAGTTCCAAAATTTTGGGGCTTCAACCTTTTGGGTTTCTGGGTTTCACTTCACACCCTAAGTTATTTTCATTCACAAGTCCCAAATTCTGAAAATCCAAACCTCCAAAATTTTAGAACTTCGAGCTTTCAGATATTAGACTTTAGGTTTTGTATTTCAAATGGTCACACTTTAATCTCAGATTTCAACTTTTTGCAGAGCATTTAATTCTCAACCACCCCACACATGTCGGCCTATGAGCATTACTTTTTGGTTTACCTATATAAATCTAGTTTTTTACCATTCATTTTCACCTGGTGTTTTTATCTGACATCCTATTTTACTGAGTCGTAATTGTACTTCCAAAGCATAATTTCAAGGTAACTTTTTGTGTTTTCTTTATTTTTGGTATTAGATTATTTTTAGGGGTTTTTGTTTATTATCCATTTATTTTTTGTTATGTTTTCTTCTTACTTGATTCACCATGGAGGCCATTGTCTAGTGTTACTCGATCTTAATCCTCCTCTGACTATGTCAATGGGGTTTTATTCAAAAACACAAAATTTCCAACCATACAACTACCAAGTCTATTTGAATCCAAGAGTTTTGAGGTATTTTTTGAATCGCAAAAGTCAAGGGTTTTCGGAGTTTCCATTCGGAGCTGTTAAAATTCAAACTTTGCACACATTCAGAATTGCTCAACCTATCACTACCAACTTTAGAGTTTTGGAAGTTCGTGTTTCAGAGGTTTTGTTTTTAGATTTTTGGGCTTCGGTGTTTCAGATTTTCTGAGATTTTTTCATAAAATTTTCAGGGTTCATTCAAATTCCAAACCCCAAATTCATGTCAACTTTTGCTTCAAAGGGCAAAGGAAAGATGAAGTATAGCTTCTTAGGGGTTTCCCCTCGCACATGCATGTCTTCAGAATTTGGTAAACATTAGAGATATCGATCTTAGACAGGTAGACATGTCAGATTTCTGGGAAAGGCTAAAGGAGCCTAATAAAAAACCTTAGAAACATGCTATATTTGACAGTGGGCTTGCTCTCGCTACTGCATTTCCTTCATCCATGCATTGCCTTGAATTTGTTTTAGCTGTGGTAACCCATTTTGATAAAGCTTCTAAGTCTATCAGAGATGATGATGGTAAAGTGGTAATTAGTCTAGATATCAATTTTTTCAAGGACTTATTCAAACTTCTAAATTTCTAAGAATATGCAACAATTACCCCAGAGGCTATAGTTGAACATTGGGATAAGGAATCTAAACTATGCACAAAAATCATGATGAAGAGTTATTTGGATAAGAATGTTGCTAAGCTTCCCAAAACATTGTTAGACTTTATCCAGGAGGTAAATGACCTTAGTGCACTTTTGAGTATATTTTTAGGGCTCGCTTCAGTGAAATAATTTCAAGAGTGGATGTTCCTTTACATTGTTACCATTAACAAGAATAAGGGGTTCATGCGATGGGGAGAGCATATCAACAGCTCAATCTATTTTCAGTTAGGCAATGTCTTGACTTCAAAAAAATTCTTCATGACTTCTTACCCCGTTTATGCGGAAGCTACAATGGGATAATATAATGGGTTGAATACAAAAAGTGTTAGGATCGTTTCTCATATTTATGATTTTTATCCTCAACTCACCATGGAGGAAGGAAATAAAAATTTCCGAAGAGTAAATGATGCTTTCTTTGTTTTCCTTTTATACCGTTTCAATAAGAATTTGTACAATTGTAGAGTATCTGATGAGGATTTTAGGGAAGTAAGGGAATGGGGAGACATATATCTTCAGTTCCCAACATTCACATACATCAGGGTTCCAGGTTTCCTAGGTGCTCCTAATAAATTACCAAGATTCCTGACTAACAAATGGGTCTTGTTAGAACCGGTTCGTCAGTTATTGGATTATCATAAGATTCAATACAAACGGAACAAGGAAGGGGTCCAGTTTTCTATTTCAATTAAAAGATACACTTGTGTTAGTATTTATAAATAAAATAACGTGGATGGAGACATGGCTGAAGTTGCCCTGCGAACATTCCATCCTAGAACTAACTTTTATTGTTGGGGTAAATTCAGCGAGACAGGATTGGCCAGTTCTCATGTTCCTTAGTTGGAAGACATTTGGATTCACTGTCGGGATGAGGTTATCATCAGACAATGAGAATAGGAAAGGTTGACTTTGAATGAGGTTAAATAATTTGGTATCACAGATGTCTTAGTAGATATCAAAGATGATGATGAAGTGTTTTATCCAATTTACAGGAGCAATAACATTTTTAATCAACCTCTACCATGGATTGATTTGTACAAAGAGGAATTTTGTAACACTCAGGAAATGGTGGGGCCAATCTTGCAATGGACATATGACTGGTTAGCTACCTTTGGCATCTCACCCAAGGTGTCACATCAACCTATAAGAATAGAAGCCCAGCTAACACTAAGTCTCCCTACACCTTCAAAAGGTAAGAGGTCTACCCAGAAGACCACTACAACTCCAAAAAAGATTTCATTTGTTGTTGGTGGTTCCTCTCTTGCAAAGGTTTATATTGCCAAAATTATGTCCCCTATAGTACAGGTGTATGAAGTTGTTGATATTAGTGTTTCTCTGATTATATCTCAAGGTTTTCCACCTACCATTATCACCATCCTCAACTTCACCTCCTCCATCATTATCTACCACTCCTCCACTCATTTCTTCTTTTCCATCTCCATCTATGGCCCAATTTTTGTCATCCCTTCATGTTCTCTCAGTCAGAGAGATGATTGGGTCTCCACTTTCCACTCCACTTTCTCAACTTCCATTTCCTTCCATTTCCATTTCCATCCATGTTTCATCTGCTCCTGAGGCTATTCTAACTCCTACACCCTCTATCATTACCACTTCCATTCCACTTTCCAATGTTATCACTAGTGACATTGTTTTATCCAATGCTTACATTTTAGCTATGACCATACCACCTTCATATGCATCGGTTATACCTGAATGGTTATATAGCCAGACCTCTAAGTAGAAGAAGAAAGTACCCCTTATGGATGTAATTGATTTGAGTGTGTTGAAATCAAATCCTAAGCGGTAAGCCAAATGGCCAAGAATCATCTCTAATTTGTTAGTAAATCATTCAGGAGAAAGATTCGTGGAGGTACCCACCCTCATTGAAGGAAAAACCAGGGAAACCATTACCGCGGTGGATTATCAAATCTCCAGGGTTTCATTGGGGAAGTCAACACATGAGGGTGCAAAACAGGATGTTCAAGTGGCCCTTGGGAATTTATTGGAAAAATATGAAAAATACAAGGCTTCCAAGGATGAATTGAAAGCAAAGGTTGAGCAATTCACTACTCTTTTGAAGAAAGTCACACAACCCACTCCAACCACAGATTCTTCAACTACGACTGCTCTAACTATCTCTTCACATTTTTATGATATCTCATATCATGAATTGAGAAGATAGGTTAGGAGGGAAGATCAGTGGATGGGTTGATTGAGTGCATACTTCAGGAGACTAACTCCTTAAGTAAAATAGCAGCATAACTGTACAACAATTTAGAGACTAAAAGAAATTCTATTAGAAAGCTAGATGAAATCCTTTCTGAAGATAGTAATAACTTGAATCTTAATTTGACTACCTGGGAGGAAATTAGAGATATGGATTCAAATCTACTTCTCCAGGAGGGCGTAATTTATGATGCCTCTAAGTTATTTGAATTTCAAAAGGCCGTGGAGTTGAGATCTCAGGTGTTGTAGGATCTGATCAAGAAATTGAATGATATATGTGTTGAATTAAATGATATTTTAGAATAATTTTATAATATTAACTGCAAATTATTTAATGATAATATTAATGCTCTTCCAATTGATCAGATTAAAGAAAATTTCAAGATTTTAGTTAAGGAGGATGATGAGGTGACCGATACTTTCAATATTAATTCAATTTACATACTAGTTTCATGCCAGAATTTCATAATCTAGCTTAAGAAGGTTGTGAACAAATTGAAAATACTTCCAGAAAGAGTTGCGAGAGAGGTTAACACAGTAGATGTGCTGAATCATTATGCATGTAGGCCTGAGGAAGAAAAAATTCAAGAAATTATCAAATGCTTTGTTGATTATAAGCACCATATGCCTATGTGGGAAAAGTATCAAGAGAAACTGGAGCAAGAAATAGATGTTGCAAGTTCAAGCTAAGCTTGGCAGCTATTGTTGGAACAGCTCCAGAGCTCTGATTCAGTCAAAGTTGCAAGGTTGACTTGGTCAAATCTGTGTAACAACTTTTCTATTGTTATGGGAGCATGTTCCCTTGAACTTAATTACACTCTATTTTTAGTAATTAATTAGTTAAAGGTGGGTATGTAATGGAAAACCTCTTGAACTTATAAATAATTGGGTGCATTAAGCTTTATTTTATGACTTTTAGATCTAGTGGAATTACTCTTCAATCTTGGAAGAGTTTTTAAACTACTTTGAGCCTTTTGATAATATTCAGAACAATATTTTTCTGTGGAATATCTTATATATTGTGTTCATCATTGGTTAACCTATAATTTTTGAATGTTTATTCCTTGATATATATTGATTATTCTACCTTTATATCAATCATATTACTTTATTCTTAGTAGAAAAGATATAAAATCTTTCTATTTCAGTTGTGGAGAACTTATTTTGTTTCTGTTATCAAAGTGTATAATTTGTTTCAGTCACTAACTAAAGGATGTTATATGAAATTTTTATGTGATACGTTGTGATGGGATGTTAATTGTGCTATTAAGTGGATCTATTTGTTTAGCTTATATTTGGTGCATCACCTTTTGTCAAGTTTTTTTAATCTCTAACCTTAATCTCAAGAACTGAGTATATTAAATTATTTTCAAAGTGTTTTATCCTTGCATGTTGATCTTAACTTAAGTTCTCCAAGTTTCAAAGGAATTCATCCTTCTCCAGAGATTCATACCAAGGCAACAAGGTCCCACACCTTGGGGATGTTCCAATGTTGCACGAGATCACTCAAAGATTCAACAGGTGCGTGATCCACGTGATAACAATACAATCCATAAAACTGACTAAAAAGCATACCCTTAGTATAAGATAGGTAACTCACTATTGCTAGTATCAATTTTCAATAATCAAGAGTAAAGATTTATAACAACAACCTTAAATTCCTCAAGATTGTCTGCCAGGATAATATCAACAAATAAATTCATCTATGTACAGCAGTTATAATCTAAGGGTTGAACTTAGTTAACTCATTACGTGTTCCAGTATTTACCTAGGTAAAAGCATCTAAAATAATAGTCATTATTCAAAGTAATGAATACATTCACATTCCAAAATATTTATTTACTATTCCCATAAATAATTCAAAGGACATGAACCATAAGCAAGCTTTATAAAGAATTCATACAATATCAATTACCTTACTGAATTTCATTTATTAAAGTAAATAGTCCATAAACATACTTATCATGAATAATCATTACTAACATCTAAGAACCTTAATGAACTTAATATATGACACTTCAATATATATTAAGAGTTCATGATTCAAAGTGAATATTCCTCACCAAACAACAACCAAAATATAAGGATTTAAGGAATGTTCGGTCATCCACACATAAGGACTTAGCATTGATCATCACAACAAATTGTGATGAAACTAATTTACTTTCAGACGATATTCACCTTAGTGTACTAAATGGACATGATGACTGCAATCTACAAGATGGATCGAATTACACTATCAACTATCCAAACGCAAGCAATGTAAAGGTTTAAAAGATAACAACATACTCTAAAAATATATACCAAGTATGTAAACTTCACTGCCCAGTACCCAAAATCATTATCAATTGATTTCAAATAAATCAGAGTGGTATTATCCAACAAACAGACATGAGGTAATAAAAACTAGTTATTAAATAGTATAGTTTTAGAGATGATGTTTTTTATGAAAACAAGAACAGCAAGCTCAATATGAGTTGTTCCAATCAAACGAAAAAAATTTATTACGTTTCTTTAAACTTTATAGTTTCAACCAAGCTCAAACTATTGAATCTACCAAATCTTGTTCTATATAAAACTGGGCACATGTATGCAGTTTATGAACACAAGTAGGCTTTCAACCTAGATCTTATTTTCAAAAAGATGCTCATATATTTGTTGGGATTAGCACACCGGTTATACAGATAATATATTAGATCTAAGTATACATGCAATAAAATCATATATTCTACAAGAAGAAATATACAAAACAAGAGATATAAATCAACACCAGATTTAGCATGGTTCACCCAGTGTGGGCTACATCCACCAAGAAACAAGCCAATCTATTATCAAAATCTTTCAGAAGATATATAATGAATACTTACTATCTTCCACACCTCTCACAATGTATAGCAATTTCTTTCTCTCAAGCTTCTCCTTCTCTAAGAATTCTCTCTCACAATTATTTTCACAATAATCACTCCTCTAACCCTAGTTTTCTAACTTATAAATACCTTATACAAACTTAGGGAGCTTATCCATGCAATTACAATTAATAGATTTGATTTAATACTAAAATTAGATCTAATGCGTGTGAGTTAAATAAAACACTCACAAACAGGTAACTGATGCCAGATAGCCCTAACTAATGACAGTTCCTACTTACCTGACCGATGCCGATCATAGGTGACAGATGTCAGTCTCTTCATAACCGATGTCAGTTACTCTGTTTTCCAGCAAGTTGATATAGCATGCTAAACTAAAGTAATTGAGTTCCACATCTCAACAATCTCTGACTTGGAGATAAATTACTGCACTATACCTGTACAGCGTCATTCTTGGATCCTTTCCTTAACTTTGTTTCTTCCTCTTCAAGTCTCAAACTCGAAGACCAACAGAAGTGGAGTGTATCTCCAACTCTTTTGCTAATGGCTTTATTAGCATATCCACAAGGTTTTTACTCATATGAATCTTCTCCAGTTTTATCTACCCATCCTCCAATACTTGTCGTATCAGGTGATATCTAAACTGAATTTGGTTCATTCTAGAGTGAAACACTAAATTCTTTTCCAAATGAATTGCACTCTAATTGTCACTGAACAATTTACAATCATCTTGCTCCTTTCCCAACTCTTCCATGAAATTACTCATCCATATCATCTCTTTGCTAGCCTCTGTAGATACAACATATTCTTCCTCTGTAGTAGACAAAGCCACAACCTTCTGCAATCTCGATATCCAGCTAATTGGCATCCCACCTATTGTGAAAATATATCCAGTAGTGCTCCTTTTACCATCCAAATCTCTAGCCATATCTGAATCAACATAGCCAAATAAATAAATATCCGAACCTCCATAGCATAACTACATGTCATATGTCCCTCTCAAATACCTAAGTATCCATTAGACTGCTTTCCAATGCTCTTTATCTGGATTTGCCATAAATCTACTCACAACTCCCACTACATGTGTAATGTCTAGTCTGGTACAAACCATAGCATACATGAGACTCCAAACTACTTAAGCATATGGTACTCATGTCATGTATTTGAACTCCTCGTGTGATGAAGGACACTGATCTTTGCTCAATTTGAAGTGTCCAACCATAGGTGTACTTACAGGTTTTGAATTCTACATTTTAAACCTTTCTAAGACCTTGTAGATATAATCCTCTTGAGACGTATAATTTCTTGTTCTTCCCATCTATGTGTATTTGCATGCCAAGGATTCTTTTTGCAGCTCTTAAATCCTTCATTGAAAATGTGTGAGCTATCTTTCCCTTAAGCTCACCAATGTCTTGCATACTAGATCCTACAATAAACATAGCATCCACATATAGTAACAAAATAATATAGTTCCCATTTTCAAGCTTCTTGAAATAAACACAATGTTCATATTCACATCTCAAGTATATTACCTTGGAGCTTGTTTGAGCCCATATAGGCTCTTTTTCAACCTACACACTAATTTCTCCTTACCCTTGACTTCATACCCAAATGGCTATTGCATATAAATCTCTTCATCAAAATCACCATGGAGGAAATTTGTCTTCACATCTAGTTGCTCTAAATGTAAATCATCTACTGCAACTAAACTCAATACAGTACGTATAGAATTCATTTTAACAACACGAGAAAATATTTCACCAAAGTCAATACCTGCTTTATGTGCAAATCCTTTCACTACAAGCCTTGCCTTGCACCTTTTTTGTCCACCCTCTTCTTCCTTGATCATGTAAACCCATTTGTTTTGCAATGTCCTATTACCTGCTGGCAACTTAACAAAATTCCAAGTCTGGTTTTATTTCAAGGAGTGCATCTCCTCATCCATGTCATACTCCTACTGAATGTGGGTCTCATGTTGCATTGCTTCTTCAAAAAATTATAGTTCACCATTATCAGTCAATAATAAATAAGATAGAGGTGTAAACCATTATGTAGGTTTACTTACCCTTTGTGACCTTCTCACATGAGTTTGGGGTACCGGAGGCTCATTCTGGACCTCCTCAAAAAAAATTCCAATTCTGATAGTGACCAACGATGGTCACCTATAGCCGAGGCTAGTTCTGCTAACCGATGTCGGTTTGGCTCTTTTATAACCGATACCAGTTCAGCTGACCGATGTCGGTCAGGGATCAACTGACACCAGTTACTGTGTAACCCTATAGGTATGATTTTTAAATCTGAGAGTTCATTTTCATTCACAAACTTCTCAATCAATTCATCCTTGGGTACCAAAATTTTATCCCTGTACATTCTCTTTTCATTCCATTCAATGTCACGACTCCTAATAATTTTAGAATTCTCTAAATGCCAAAAATAGAATCTGAAATCACTAGATCCATAACCATTAAAAGTGCATCTCTTGGATTTTTCATCCAAAATTTTTCTATTTTCCTTATCAATATGCACAAATCTTCTGAACCAAAAACTTTAATAAAATAAATATCTATCTATTTTTCGGTCCAAGCTTCCTCTGGTATTCCTCCATCCAGTGAACTTAAATGCCCATGGTTAATCAAATAAACTGTTGTATCAATTACTTCTTCCCAAAAATGCAAGGGCAATCCAACATGTATCATCATACTTCTAGCATGTTCCATGATTATCTTGTTCATTATTTTTGTAACACCATTCTCTTGTGGTGTTCTTGGAACCGTTCTTTCTCTACGTATTCCATTCACTGAACAATAATCATTGAAAAAATTACTACAATATTCACCACCATTTTCAGATCTAAGGCACTTTAACTTTGAATTTGATTCATTCTCAACAAGGGCTTTCCATCTTTTAAAAGTCTCAAAAACATCAAATTTATGTTTAATACAATAAACCCATACATTTCTTGTAGCATCATCAATGAAAGTAACATAATACTAGGATCCTCTATGAGAAGCCACCTGGGCTGGTCCCCACACATCTGAGTGTACAAGATCTAATTTCTACTCCTTCTTAGTTGCCCCAACTTTGAGAAATATCACTCTCTTTTATTTTCCAAAGACACAATGCTCACAGAAATCAAGATCTAAATATTTCAAATCTGATAACTTACCCTTAGCCTTTAAGATATGCATTATTTTTTTACTCATATGGCCCAACTGATTATGCCACATGCATACATCTAAATCTAAAGTAGATAATACAGAAAAGGAATTAGTAACACAGGTAGATAAATATAACATTCCTACATTCTTGCCTCTTGCCACAACAAAGGCACCCTTGGTGACTTTCCAAGAGTCTAATGTGAATGTAACAATGCAACCAGCTTCACCTAGTTTCCTTGTAGAAATAATATTCCTCCGGAAACTTGGCACATGTCTCACATCTTTCAATACCCATGTATTTCCATTCTGCAATTTTATATGAACTTCCCCTTTACCAGTAATATTGCAAGGTTTATCATCACCCAAATAAACATGCCCAAAATTTCCTTAGACATAATTTCTAAAATAAACCTTATCAGGGGTTGCATGGAAATAATCTCATGAATCTAAAATCCGATGATTCTATTCTATTATTGAAAGAAAGAATAAGAGCATCTTGCATTACCTCTTTTGTAATATTTTCCTATTTACCTTTTTATGGGTGTTGGTTGTCTTTATTCTTTGACCAACAACCTTTCTTTACATGTCATTTCTTTCCACAATTCCAACAGGTAATTCCCTTACCTCTGGATTTAGATTTTCCATACCTTGACTTTGATTTCCGATTATTTTTACTCTTAGATCTCTCCTTCTGCCCACCTGCTACTTTGATACATTCAAAGCATTCTCAGATGATGATTCCTCTATAATTTTCCTGTGAATTTATTTATTCAAGATTATACTCAACCACATCATCAAACTTCAAAATATTATTAGCATATGTTGTATTACTAACAACCATTACCAATTTATCCCAACTATTAGGAAAATAACATAAGAATAAGAGTTCTTTCACTTCATCATCAAATGGAATATCAACTGATTTTAACTAATTTACAATAGATTGGAAATCATTAAAATGAATAGATGTAGATCCACCTTCATTCATATTAGAATGAAATAGTTTCTTCATCAAATAAAATTTATTTGAACCACTAGTTTTTCATACAAATTAGCAAGAGATTTCATTAACTCTACCATAGATGTCACTTCTGTAATATTAGAAGCCACAGTATGCTTTTAGGCTCAATTTTATAGATCTCAAAAATCCTTTCTGTCAAGAATCTTACATACTTCATCAGTCATCTTTTAGGTCTAGAATTTTCATCCAACGGTATGTACAAATCTCTTTGATATAGATAATCCTCAATCTGCATCTTCCATAATTGATAATTTTAATTGTCAAACTTATCTACCTTGTATTTTTTTCTTTTTCCATTGTTGTAGCTCCCACTCAATCAAAAAACCCTCTGTGAGTAAATATGTCAACACATAAAAACCTCAAACAAAGCTCTGATACCAGTTATTGGGATTAGCACACAGGTTGTACTGATAATATATTAGATCTAAGCATACATGCAATAAAAATGTATATTCTACCAGAAGAAATATACAAAACAAAAGATATAAATCAACACCAAATTTGATGTGGTTCACCCAGTGTGGGATACCTCCATCAAGAAACAAGCCAATTTATTATCAAAAGCTTTCAGAAGATATACAATGAAGATTTACAATCTTCCACACCTCTCACAATGTACAGTACTTTCATTCTCTCAAGCTTCTCCTTCTTCTCCAAGAATTATCTCTCATAATTATTTTCACAATAATCATTAACTCTCTTCTCTAACCCTAGCTTTCTAGCTTATAAATACCTTATACAAACTTAGGGAACTTAGCCATGCAATTGAAATCAATAGATCTGCTTTAATACTAAAATTAGATCTAATTCTCGTGAGTTAAATAAAACACTCACACACTGGTAACCGATGACGGTTCCTACTTACCTAACTAATGTCGGTCATAGGTGACCGATGTCGGTCCCTTCATAACGGATTTCAATTACCGTGTTTTCTAGCAAGTTGATATAGCATGCTAAACTGAAGTAATTGAGCTCCATATCTCAGCAATATTTCCATTACGATTCAGATGTAGGTTTCCGTAATGGCTAAAAATGCAAATTCCACATTTTCCAAGCAACCTAGAAGGCCAAATCAAATACAGAACAGATCTTACATTTGCAATAAAACCTCAATTTATCTTCAACTTATTTTCTTATTTTCAAATATTTTTCTCATATATAAAAAATAATAATTCCCATTCTTCAAACAATAAAGCTTAGGCGTATTTTTCTAAGCATGAAATTTATCTACAAGATCTGGTGAGCTGGGTCTTTAAAAAACAATAGTGCATGTATTCCACAAATTCCCAACAATCAACAAACTGAGAAAACCATTAAACTCACACCCATAATTTTTTATTTAAAACCTATTAGACAGATTTTTAACAATGCACCCAAATTTCCATATTTATAAATTTATTAAAACCCAAAAAACACATTCCAAATTTTGAATTACAGATAGCAAAAAAATTAATAGAATTAACTCATCCTTGTTTGTATTTTCCTTGCTTTTCCTTTTTCCCAATTTTTATTTGAATCTACAACTTCTCGAGTTGAACAACACTCCAAATCTAAACAGAAATATTGAATGCATATTTTCCAATAAATAGAGCTTCCAATTTTGCATGCAGTTGCATAACAAACTCCCATAATTTTCTTCATCAAAACCCTCATGGAACTCCAACAAACAAAACTAAAAAAATGCGAATAGGGAGAGAGAAGGCATGTTTTGGCTTGCTTAGAAAGCTATCAATTCCCCAAAAATTGTGGTTCATTAATGCACTTAATAATTGACCATACCATCTCACTACCTTTCCTCCAAATATTCCAATTACTTGCATGCAATTTGTAGAGTTCTCAAAACAATGCATCATGGTCTAAGACTAGTGTAATAAAATTCAAACATTATAATTATCTTGCCCATGGTCTGTGACCATTCCAACAATAAATACTAAAACTTTTAAACTATATACATTACCTTTGCAAAGTGGTCATTGACCAATATAATTAATAATCTATAATCATTAAGGTAACATTTGCCAAGCAATATGGTCGATGACCATAGTTAAGCATAAATAATAAACACTTTTAATCACCTCGTGGTCCAAGACGATTTGAAAAATAATCAATAATCTTTATTTTTCCAAAGGTCTATGACCGATTTAACCAATATTTAAACAATAGCAATGCAATATGGTCAAGACCAAAATATAAACAATTTAATTTCCCCAATGGTCTATGAGCGTTTAGTAAAATTTAAACATAACAATTTACCTTGCCATTGATCCAAGTTCATTGTTCCCAATGCCAAAGAGGGGTCAAATTCATGAGTAAAACATTTGCACAATATCAATTAAATAATTACTTCACAAAGTGATCGAAGACCATTCACACCACATTCAAATTTAACAATATTACCAAACAATGTGGTCAACTTCCAAATGCATTACGATCTAAGACCGAGTTAGGATAGTATTAACAATAACCATTAATCAATTTACAATATTACCTTAAACAATGGAAAGTAACTATAACCATCACAAACATCATTGATTAATGCAATTAGTGGTGAAGTCCAATCAATAAATCAACATACAGCGATGCAAGCTAGAAGGTGATCATTAATCAAATCCAACAAACGTTAGAAGATGAATGAATATATAGTGTTTTGTATACATCTATATATACCTACTTATCAATTAACGTTCATCATTAATTTATCCATTCACAAATATTTGTTGCAACAGAACCTTCAACTATTGTGTGGTGTGACACATTAGCTATACCCTTCTTGACTTAGTCGAATATATGTATATACATAGGAACATGTAGAATTTAATAGGATAGTGGAGCACAAGTAGAAGTTATAGTTATTTCCAGTTTATGTTGTAAGAAACTCTTTTTTTCTCAGTAAAAAGCATGTAGTTATAAGAAAAATCGTGTCATTGAAGCGATTTGAGGGAGAGCAAAGACACTCAACTAAGGAATTGGCTATTGCGGTATTTACATTTATGTTCTTCTTGCATTCTTGGATATTGTAGTGTGCTTAAAACAATCATTTCAGAACTTGTGATATTCCAATTGAAATATTATTTCTTTCATTTCAGAGAAATTTCATTCTACTAAGCATTTCCCTTTTGTATGTCTTTAATTTCAACACATTTTATTTCAGAGCAATTTAACTTTGCAAAGTATTTCCTTTATGTAATTTGGTTGCAGCAGAATAAATGTTATTTTTTCTTTAAAACTATTTACTTTCAGTAGTCTTAGTAGTTAATTTAATATAAGTACTTAGTTTAGTAAATAGAAAAGACTCAAACGAAACAGGAAAAATCCCCCTTTTAAGACTAGAACCACTACCACTAGTTGCATATCCATTGTCTTCATTGCATACTGCCTTGGACACATCCTTGGTTAAAATGACATCAACTACAGAATGGTGGATTAAATGATTAGACATCACAGCAACCCATTATTGATATTTTCATACATAAATATGAAATAGGAAATGAAGAAAACCCTATGAAAAACTTATTTTCTTTTATACCTTCCAAAACCTCATGGATCTATGTCCAATTTTGCAATTAAAACACAAGGTTGAAAAGGAATTGATAACACATGCCCCCACCATGTGTTGTACAGTTGAGTATGATTATGCAAATGTTAAGAAATTCAAAGGAGAAGAAATTCCATACCCCCAAACCATGTAGTTTTCATTTTGTCTGAGTTGTGCAATGGAGAAGGAATGAAGTACTCATGCCACATGTTTTTTACTCTCAACTATGTCTGAATATGTACCTAAATTTTGTAAATATATTTAAGAATATATAATTGTTATAACTTTATGATAATTTTCTCCCATGTTGGGAACGTCCAATAGAGTCTATACCATAGAACGGTCTTGACTTGAAGCATATGGTTTTATAACAACGTAAATTCTGCCACTTTTGTATTTACAATTGTTTATGAGGATTGGTACCCTATAAAAATGTGTGTTTGTATTTTTTAACTTGTTTGTATTACTTGTATATGTAGAATATATCGTAATAAATGCCCCCTCTTTTGAGGCATGTGATAAAGCATTTGAGCATCTGGCTCAAAAGAAAATTATGTGTACCCATGTCAAAAACATTTGATAATTTGTATTAGATCACATATAAGGTTGTAATGGTGGCCACTATTAGGATCGTGTTCATATAAAAGGGGTTTTGCATGGTAAAGATCATGGTGCACAAAAAAATATGCAACAAGAAAGAGTAGTAATAATAATCATGTGTTAAACAGAAAAATAAGAACATATGTAAAGCAACAGTCAATCCAATCAACATAAACAATAGTAGCAATAGTAATCATGTGTTAGAAAGTAAAATAAGTGCAGAGACAAATCAATAGTCAATCTAGTCAACATAAACACTAGTATGTAGAAGAGTCACATCAAAGCATAGAGCCACAAATATGGGACACCCATAGTGTCACAAGACAAGCATAGTGAAGACACACATGCCACATAAAAAGAAATAAGTGCACACAAACAAGAGAGGCATAGAGCCACAAACATGGGACACCCACGGTGTTGTAAGACAGTCAAGGCACTTAGGCCACATATAATGAGTAAGCAAGTAGTCAAGCAAGCAAGAAAGCAACGTAACAAGCAAGTATAACAAACAGTAATGAAATAGCACATATATCAAAATAAAGTAATGTTGTTTAAGACATACATGTTAGTCTTATTAATCCAAAATATATCATATACATGAGAAATTTAATCAAGCATAATGAGGAAAGTAGTAAGTATTGTAATGAAACAAAATCACCTTTATAGTGTAAGGGAAGCCCCAAATGATAACTAGGGACTAGGTTGGCACCTGTCATCGCATATCAATTTGCATCAAGCTCAACATACTATGTAAATGTATGTGTGTCAAGAGGATATAGAAAAATGTGATATCAGTCAAACCAATATGAAAAACAATGTATGTAAATTACAAGCTAGCAAATCAAGTAATGTGAGGAATATTGGCAAAAGGGGGGCTACCATAGGAGCTCATCCAAAGGATGGTGAGGAAAACCCACAGATGGAGGATTCTTGTTAATATCTTACAGATACAACATTAAGACTATTGCCTTGCTGACAAGCCCCAATAATGGGAGAGGTTTTTATAGTAGCAAACTTAGGATTAAGTTGGTGTGTTCCTATGCCTATAAAGATATACATATCATCATCATTATCTATGGGATTAGCCAGTAGAAGGGATTTATTGGAAATATGTTAAACATTAGTATTAGGTGTGAGGCCACCAGTAATTGTCACGCTATCATAATCATTCATATTTGCATTGGGAGAAATATGTTTGAGGAAGGAGGATCACCATAAGTAACATCACACTCATCAAGAAAATCACGTGCACAATTAGAAATATTATCATCAGAAGTTGATTCATTATGTTGCTCTAAATTCGCTAGTGATGGTGAAGCATACATATTTGCATAATATGTTGTTGTGTTTCCCCTGGACTGTGTTTGCGCATGCTTCAAAACCATGGGCAAGTGCTCATATTATGGTTGTATTGTTTTTTGGCATTTTTCTCTTGTTCTTGTTGTATTGCTTACTTTGTTGTTTGCATTATCGTATGATGTGATTCTTGCACTGAAATCAAATATTCTAAAGGATGTATTGTCTTCATATCCACTTTATAATTATATGGATCTTGTATTTCAGATAAAGTTGTATTATGTAGCATCACATTGCGCTCGTGTAATATAGATGTGTTTACGTTGGGTACCCATGTAGATTTAGGGATTTGAGATGACTAAATAGAAAAGGCTCCACTTCTGAGAGACATCATCCTTAGGAGGGTGAGAAACCAGTATGTCCAAGGGAGGACCATCATAGGAGATCGCAACGTCCACAAAGGGATGCCTTAAAGGAGGTCTAAAATAAATAATGCCCTTGTGATTAAGTTGTATCTTCCATTGCAAAGCATAACAATCATTTTCACAATGTCCATTGAGTCCATACTAATTACAAAGTGAATTTCCTTTTATCTTGTCAAGCCTATGAACACGATGACATTATTTAGGTAGAAAAGTGATTAATCGTTTATCAAGTAGCTCATATAGAATGTCATGTGGTTTATCATTCTTATCAAATGAAAGAGGTGTTTTCCAATGTGCTTACATTAGTATTTGAGATTTATTTCTTGGGACATATTAATGAGTGTTTCTATGTAGGATTGTTATGCAACTTGAACTAGCATATGTATCATGTACATCATTTGTATCACATTTTTTCCCTTTTACATTAGATGTAAATTGATCATGATGTGTAGAGACATGAGCATATAAGGGATTCTTTAGATGTGTTATCTCATCCTGTAAATTTTGATCTCAATACTCATAGGTTGAATTTACACTTGAAAATCGTGTTGTAATGCTTGAAAAGACTCTAGGATAACCATATGAAATATGTCATTGTTATGTATTGACTAGCCCTTAGGAGGTGGCACAAAAGGGTCTTTTGAATTATTATCCTTGACAAATAGATTTACGCATGATGTATCCATGACAAATAAAGCAAGTATGATTAGAAACATACCATATAATATTGAAAAGAGGGCCAAAAATTAGATGCTTGTATATATATAAGAGTAATCTCGAAGTGAACAGTAAAGGTAGGCTCAAAAGTGATGTTTAGTAAAAAAAGCGACAGTCGTCAAAATGATAAAATGACCATTTCTAAATATAAAAGATGAATTTGACAAAACCAAGAGAGGTATTTTATGATTTGAATATGAGGAACAAAAACCTCCAAAGAATTTTTATATCATGCTTGTACTACTAAAAATAGTAATTTTGGAATTCCAAAAATTTTGCTAAAAATATGTCAAACAATAAGAGGTTTTCATTTAATATATCACAATAAAGAAAAGCTTTGTAGGGATGGGAAAATAGATTCATTAAATTACATATATGTGACAAAAGTTGATTTAGTCAACACGAAATCCTTAAAATAGGCCCAAAGAGGAAAACCAATCATGAGACCCTAGGAAAAAAATTGGAAATCAGGGTTAGGTCATGCAATATATAGGAATCAAAATGAAATATAAATACAATTCTTAGAATATTGCTAAATCTAAAATCAAGAGGAATGAGAAACCTTAGGCCAATTAGGGTTTGAGCAATAGATTCAGTCAAGAATTGGGTTCACCAAATGTTTACACCCTAATTATTATAAGATGCAATATAACCAATATAGGAGGTAAGAGTTTGTTATAGAGGACTTTTCTAAGCTAATTAATTAATGTAGTTGTGCACATTCAAAATGATGCATTAATGCTTGCAACGATGATAAAACAATAAGATGATTTTCCTGAAACACACAAAGGAACAAGGACTTAGCTATGTAAAGTGGTAGAAGGAGGATCTGGGTGTATAGAGTGGATGAATGAGATGTTCTAAGCCTAGAGTGTTTCGTCTCTGAAACTACAACTAGAAATTGCATCTTCCTAAGACCATAGAACACTATCAAAAACAAGGTACAATTATGCCCTCTTCTATGTGGTTTTGGACTTGCTAACAGTACAGTTTTGTAACTTCTCTGATGCTTTGTTTTCCTAGACATGATTGTCATTGTATGTTTTTGAAGCTCACACAACTTGTAATGGTCTGCAACAAGTAGAAACCCTAGATACCTGCAATACCCTTTCTTCAAAGCATTAGATAACAAAAGGATAAATCAGTGTTTGGATGAGGCTCAACTACCCTTAATTGTCAACCCTAAGCAACCCAAGTGTTGCACTACATACCCTCGAGCGGGATCAAGACTTGTGTGATTCTCCTAGAGTATGTGCAAGTAGTGTATGCAATTTAAGCTAATCCCCTATGTTTGTCATTGAGTTTTTTAACGCAGAGAAAGTAGGCTAACTACATAGTAAAGAATGTACCCAACACAGTAATAGTGTCATGGGGTGTGCTTCAGCTATTAGAATAAACTCCTTTGTCCATTGAAGACCTTTGATAATACTTGGAGTGACTTACTCTTACTAAAACATGGCTCTATGACTTTTGAGTGTTTAGAAATAGAGAAAACTAGACTCTTTGACCTCGTTGAGTGCTTCAAACCTGATGTAGTGGCTACTCTAAATGATGTGCAACTCCTTTAGGGGGATTTTGGAGAGCCTTGAGTGCTTTAGTGTTGATATTTGTAATAAGAGTTTATGAGAGTGTCAAATGAGTTATAAAGTGCAATTGAGTTTGTTTATATAGATTTTCATAGGTTGTTTTTGCAGGAAGTAAAAATCACAAGTTTTCAGTTGCAAATGGTTTGTAAATCCATCTAGCCTGACAGCTTAGCTTTTTGTAGTAATCATGAAGCAGAGCATGGGGGTTTAATTTCACTTTTTGCTCCTAAATGGTGGCCCTTGTTAATTGACCTTGGCATCGACCCCACCAACCGTGCCATATGGGTCCTATTTAATGTGGATGGTCGCCCTTCGGGCCTCATTAATATTTATGCCTCTAACGATGCAGCCGAAAGGGCCGATCTGTGGCGGTGGATCACCAACTCAATTCCCAATGCTTATTGGGTCATCAATGGAGATTTCAATATGGTTGAACCACCCAACGATAAATGTGGCCACTTGCCGATGAGGTGGACACCTGGCGAAAGGGATGTGTGGTTTTTTATGCGTAATAAGTTTGGGTTTTATGACATTAACGTCTCTCGCTTTCCCACATTGAAAGCATGGTATACTTGGTCCAATCTCTAAGGAGGGACAGATCACGTACTTAAACAGCTTGACAGAGCTATGCTGTCAGCTCAAGATTATTTTGAGTTTGATAGCATTTATTTCCTGTTAGTGGAGGTCATGCCTGACTTTGTCCTTTTGGATCATTCTCCAATACGATTTTGTATCACTTGGCATGATACGCACCCTTTTTGTCATAAAGGTCAATTCTTTCTTAACATTGCCTTGATTCAACATGGGCCCATTGTCAATCATATCAAGAGTGATTGGAATTTAATTCCCCGGCCCAGTCACTGTAATCGGTATCATCCACCTCTACAGACCAATTGGATTCAATGGTGGGAGGACACGCTGACTCGGACAACTAGATTCCTTGGAATCTATGGCAGACAGTTGGCCAAAATTTGGCTCTTCTCATACTCCGCTAACACCTCGGCTCTTAACCGAGCGGTGGTGGCGCTTCAAGGCAATCCCTTCTATGAAACTCTGCAATTTCATGTTGCAAAGCTTCGCCAACGAATTCAAATCGTTGATAATTACAATGTCAAGGGAGCACAGATATGGGCCCGTATGCTTTTGGCTCAAAATTGAAGATCGAGTCTCGAAAGAATTTTTTCTTTCCCTTAGAGCCAAAAAACCTTCTCAGCGAATTCGAGCCATCATGGAAGTCAGAGCTCGAGTTACAAACCCTCAATTTATGCTCCAAGCCTTTGTGCACCACTACAAGCTTGTGTTCCAAACTCAACAACCTTCTGCAGCTCCTCAAGTTACTCTTGACCAATGTCTGGGTGTTGTGTTGTGCAAATTGTTGGAGGTTCAGAAGGTGATATGCAACAGAATGCTCACCATTGAGGACCTCCATGAAGCCACCATGCAAATGGCCAATGATAAAGCACAACGATGTGATGGATTCCCATGCAAATTCTATAAAGCCCTTTGGGATTCGGTCGGCCAAGAAGTTTTTCAAGTTTACCTCAAAGGGTTTCAGAACCAATCTTTAGCGCCACGAATCAACAAGGGGAACATTAAATTCATTCCTAAACAAGGAACCCCAGAGCAAATTACTTGTTAGCAGCCGATCACCCTGTTGAATGCCTCCTACAAAATCATTGTTAAAGCTTTGGCTATGCGGCTTCGCAATATCCTCCCGGATGTTATTCAATCAAAACAAACAGGATTTATTCAGGGGAGATACATCCTGGATAACATTATTGTTGTTTGGGGGGGCATGGAATGGACCTGCAGATTTAATCAGTCTGTCATGTTCATATAAATTGATTTTTAGAAAGCTTATGATCGGATTGAATGGTCGTTTATTCTTGCAATGCATCAAGCCCTTGGCTTTGGCCCCATTTTTATTCAATCTATCAATATACTTTTTGCATATGCCTCTACTCAGAGCACTATCAATGGCATCAGCTCATAACCCTTTGGGCTTTTTCGCTCTATTCACCAAGGCACCAAGGCTACCCTTTGGCCCCTAAACTTTATGTGCTCGCTGCCGAAAGATTTGGATATTTATCGGCCCAAGCCAAAACTCAAGGGCTTGTTAGAGGACTCGCGCTACCTTCTACGCCCAATTCCCAACTTCTTAATGGTCATTTTGCAGATGATTCCTTTCTTACTCTCATTGAAGATGAAGCAAACATTCGCAATGCTATGCACTGCTTGGATACTTTTTGTTTAGCTTTTGGCTCCTCAATTTAATGGCAAAAAACTCAATGCTATCGGCAATCCTTCCTTCATGCGCCTGATTGGCTTGCCACTTTCGAATGAAAGGTTCTGGCACGTGGCGAAATATTTAAGTTCTTGGGTATTCCTTTTACTTTTTGAGCCTCCCCGCCAAGCTCTGGGAATATGTTATTCAAAGGGTGGCAAAAAAACTGGAGTATTGGATTACCAGACCTTTGTCTTTGGCTAGGAAATTCCAAATATGTTCCAAAGTTCTTGCAGCCACACACGTGTATTACTCGTCATGTTGGGTTCCCTCCAAAGCCTCTATATATAAGCTGGACAAGTTGCTCAAAGCCTTTTTATGGGCTAATGCCGCTACAAGCAAAGGATTACATCGTGTGCCCTGGGAGATATGTTGTCTTCCCTGCAATTCTGGGGCACTCGGCCTTATTGACATTCAACATCAAGGGTAGGCGCTTTGCGCAAAATGGATTCTCAGAAACATCACGAGCCAAAAAGCTTGGAAAGTTCTCATACGGCACGGTATTGAAGGAGGATCGCCTTATGGCCGCCCTGCATGTAAAGTATTGGGATTTATTAACCTACTCATCACCCCAATGCCTATCAAAATTATTGGCACTTTTGTGTTTAAGAGCATTTGGAAAGCATGGGAATGCACCAAACCCTGGCTCTTATGGAAAGGTGATGGTTTTTGTAATAAGCTTTCTGTTAATCATCAATCATTATGTTGGTCACTGCTTTTTCAAGCACAGGATAAGTGTTTGGCAAAAGCTCCGGGAATCTCCGCGCTCAAATTCTTCAAACGTGGAATTCGCACCATTGAAGACTTATTCTGCAAATATGCACAATCATGGTTTTCTTGGCCAGAAATTAAAACTCATTTTTTGCTTTCTAACCAGGGCCAAGATACTTATAATGTTGTGATCAACTCGGTCCCTGGTCACATTTTGCACAAAATTGTTGTGCAATCCTCTCGCCCTTGGTAGATAGATTAGAAATGGTATGCAGATACCCCATTTCGCAACTACATGACCAGTAAAGGCTATCGTTGGCTTTCGCCTCACTTGCCCATGGTTAACAAACTCAACACGCGATGGGGAATTCAATCCACTCCGTATATCTGGAGTAGGCGATTTGCAACTATTTGGTCTATTTGTGTGGAACCCAAGATTGCTCACTTCCTCTGGCGTATTTTGCACCAAGGACTTCCTATCAAGGCTCGTCTTGTTCAAATTGGGATCCCAACGCCCAAATGCCTTTTTTGTGGTCATTCGGAAACTATTTTGCATCTTTTTTGGTTTTGTCCCAAAGCTCAAAATACTTGGAGCTAGATTCACTCATTTTTTTTCCGCTAAGACCGCATTGCTTTACCTGGGAACATACCTTGTTGGGAGACAATCCCAAGCTTTTGCCTATGTTCACCCAAATTTGACATGCTTTCAAAGGGGAAATTCTTTTTTGGATAGGGAAAGAAAGAAATATTTTTTTCTTTGATAATTCTGTGGTTGATCAATCTTTTTTCGTTTATAACAAATCTATAGTGACCTCCAATGTGCTCCTGTAGATACAAATCCAGGCAAATAAGGTTGCGCTGGAGGTGGACCACCTCCAAACCCTATTGTGTCACTAGGGGGAAGCCCCGTGCAATGTTGCCCATGTGCCACCGTCTCCTACCAGGCACTCCCCACCTCTGGGCCATGGTGGTCAACATAGCCGTTCCCAACAACTTGTGTTCAATCGGGTTGGCCGCTCCTCGGGCCTTCTGCATCCACAAAGCTACTCACCAACTCGTCGCAGTGGTCGGGGGTCGCCGCCACCTCACCACTGCAGGAGTCCTTCACCAGCGCGCCAACAGGGTTGGGGGTCATTGCCTTGCCAACATGGATGGGGATCTCCTCTTCCTGTCATGCCACACTGCCGATGGTTAGAACTCGCCTCCACCGCCGCCACCTTCCGACAAATTCCCTCATCTCAACTTTGTCATTCCCATTCATGGAGAGGCGGAGCTAGAAGAAGAAATTGTTGCTAACTAGGAGCTCCCGGACGCTGACAAAGACTATCGATGGTTAGAACCTGCCTCCACTGCCACCTTCTTTCGACAAATTCCCTCGTCACAGCTTCGTCATTCCCATTCATGGAGAGGCGGAGCTAGAAGAAGAAATTGTTGCTAACTAGAAGCTCTCGGATGCTAACAAAGATTTACTTGGCTCAAGTTGGCCGTATAATCATGATCCCCCGCCTTGGGCATGTTTGTTGTTGCTACTTGACATGGTTTTTGTTTATTTCTAGGGGATGTCTGGCCTTTGTACTCTCCTAAGCTCGGCCTAGTATGTGGTTTTGGGGCGTGCTCTCATACCGCCCACTTTTTTGTTGAAAGTTATCTTGTATCGTATTGAATAAATATAATATAAGATCTTTTTCACATATATATATATATATATTAAAGTCGACCTAGAAAAATAAAACCACACATATAAAATATTCAAATTAGAGAAAGAGAGCTTAGATGAAAGGGTTTGTGACCGTATAGATTGATCAAGATCATAGTCCACCATAGCCCTGAGTTGTCCAATTTTGTCAAGGCACGCAATGATGAGAATGTTTCAGTTCGAGAATGATGCCTCTTGGTAGAAGATAATATTTCTTGATTGATCGACATAGCAGATTGTAGAGATGAGCAAAGAGAGAGCGAGACTAATTAGAGAGCTTCGATGGAAGGGTTTGTGACCGTATAGATCGATTAAGATCGTAGTCTACCATAGACCGGAGTTGTCCAATTTTGTCAAGGCACACAATGATGAGAATGTTTCAGTTCGAGAATGATGCCTCTTGGTATCTACCTCTTGGCAAAAGATAATATTTCTTTACTGATCGACATAGTAGATTGTAGAGATGAGTAGAGAGAGACTAATTATGCTTAGAATGTGAACATTCGTCTTAATATAAGAACAAAGTCAAACTTGTCATTACCAAAGAATATGGTATCAAATGTAAGTATTTACACATAGGATGCTTCTAAAAAAATATTTTTCTATGTTACATTTTTTTTAGATCTTTGATATTCTCATATCGTTCATACAACTATGTTGCATTTTTATTGATCTTCGAGATTCTCATACAGTTCTTACACCTGTGTCTTGATAATCAGAATATAATGAAGATGTCTAAAAAAACTAGTATTTTATGCAAAAACCAAACACGTGGATTTTAAATATTTTTATCTACGAACGTCACTGACGGAGAAAATAATTAAACCAGTGTTTTGTTCCATTATACGATCAAATAGCCGCTATCATCACAAAACCCCTTTAATAAAATAAAGTTCGAAAAAAATGGAAAATAACTTGGGATGTGTTGAATTATCAAAAAAATGTGTGCAATTTTATTGGTAATTCCCATTTACATCCTGTCTGGATTTGTTGGATTTTAGTGGGGAATTGGATTAATAATCTCCGCTAATGGAAAACCGGTGGGTTATCTTTAACTTGCGAAAAAAGAAACCATGTGAACTTATGAAACTCGCTGTGAATATTGTATGGGCTTTTCCATTGACAAACTTTCCATGGACGAGGAAATTTATATGGAATTGCATCATAGAATTGGGTTTGGTGGTTGCAGCGTTCCTACCAACTTATTTAGAATAATCATTTCTTGTAGACTTGAGGAATGTACATAATTCAAAATCGAAACAGTTGGAAGATAAATTAACAATGCCTAAAACACGGGATGTATATATAGATTCATCGGTATCTTGAACCAGATTGTACATAGTAAGAGCTGCGGTATTCCAGATATCCTGTGGACTAGGATCAAGCCCATACAATCTTAAATTTACATTGAAACAAACTTATCTAAACGCATAAATTTCAAATGCTCCCAAGGGAAATAATCAATGGATTCTGTTCGATATCTAACTGCCCACAAGCATTATAGAACAATATTACTTGCAATAGCAGGAAAATGTATGTACAAATGCCAGAACTATTGTTTAGGGTAATGCAGAAGATTTATAATTAATTGGCTACTTAAATTAAGACCAGTGAATAGGGAAAATGAACACTATTCAGTGGCTTTATAGCCAGAATAGTATGGCTGTGCAGGGGTACGTTTCAACATCTTTACTCCGAACGGACTCTTCTTATCACTCTGTTGGGCACACAATAAAAAATATCCATCAGAATCAAATTAAAAGTTGAATCACACTTTCAATGTTAATTTGGTGAAACTCACATGGATACATCAAACCTTGAACCATTGTCTATGTTATGTCACAGGTTCGAGTCAGCTGCCCCCAAAACCATTCATTTACAGATTAATAAAAAATTCCAGGAAACTGAAACCATTGCTTTCAACAATTCTTAAGAAAGATGGCAGTTAAATTTTGATCCATTGCTTTTAAAGCTTTGAAAAAAAATCAGTAATAACAACAACAACAAAAAGGTAAAAGAAACGGGAATTCAAATAAAGCTCAAAAAAGAGGAGGGGTCCAAATCCATTGCATTTAAAACATCATGAGATTAATGCCCATTGGATTTAAACCCACTGCAATGAAAATAATTCCTAATTATGAGAAGCGGCCAATAACTTCATTCAAAATTCAAAATCAAACAAAGACAAAAAATAAGGTAAAAACAAAAACCGTAGTACAAGCTTGATCTCAAAAAAGAGAAGCATCGAGTTCATTTGCTCTATAAGATATCTTGGAAATGACACAGATTTTCATCCATGGCCTTTAAAAAAATCTCAATGCAGCTCAAAGCAAATACAGCCAAAATACCATCAAAAAATTATCCAGGAAGAAGACAAAAAAATTGAGGGTTAGAATGATACCCATTAGATTTTCATCCGCCTTGGAATTTTTCCACACTTTACCAAAAACAACAAATAATTTTATCCAAAATTTATCAAGAATTCACATTGTAAAGAGTGCAAGGGACTGATCACATTGCCTTAAAACACATAAATTAAAAAGAACACGGCCAAGCTTGCTCAAAGACTCGGGAAAATCCCATACAAAACAAACAGACACAATAAAAAAATGGATTTAAAGAAAGCAGGGAACTGACCTTGTTGCATGTACCAGCTTCCACATTGCAAACAGGAAAGTCCTTGGGGCAGCAACTGTAGTGATCATCGCAGCAGGTAGCCGAATCTAGAGGGCAGCAGCCCCATGCAAAGCAGGAGGAACCAAAGTCGAAGACACAACAGCAAGTATTGCTCTCTGGGCAGGAATAAGAATTATCACACATGTTCGGAGGCTTTACAGGGGAGGGGGGAGAAGGACCTGGGTTTGGAGGATTGGCACCCTTCTTTATGGGGTAAGATGCCTCCATGGCAATTCCACACATACCGGTGTTGGTTTTTACATTTCTCTGAAGTCTGATGTATCCCTTCTCTCCCCAGCTGCCTCCCCAAGAATTCTTGATAGTCCAGTAGTCTGTACCATTATCTGAACCATAGCCAACCAAAGTGACACCATGATCCAGCTGAGTCCCACAGGTGCTTGTGAACACCCCCTGACAATAAGTAACAAAGCCACTCTCAGTCTCTCAGATGTACTTTTCATCATCATGTAAGAATAATCACACATATAAAAGAGAGAATGATATCCAGCCTCGTAAAACTTTAGCTCCCTAGCAATATTCAATATTCAAAGTTATGTATTCCAATAATTCAAGGTATTAGCTATTCCTTAGGTGCACAATTATTTGCATGAATGTATGCAGTCAGCTTTTGAAAACAAAAACAAGGATTTACATTGCATGCACATCTATCTCAAACTTCAGTTTGCATTTTAAAGTAGGCATGCTTTCAAGACCATTAACTACAAAGCTCTTCCATGTAAACAGGAAAGATCTTTATTTAAGTCTTCATTTTTATTATAAGAGTGGATAGTTTGACGAACTTGAAAGAAAGCCATTCGGATCAGCTATTGCTCAGCAGCTTTATATAGAGAGAAAAACTATGGGTATGCGGCTAATGCTCAAGGGTTTTATACCATCTTGGCAGAAGAGGATGGATGGATATTGATAGTAGTAGTATCAAGTATCACTCAACTGTTGTTTTCAGTTTAACAAACATGCAGAAAATTTAAAACATTTCAGACACCCAACCATGGCTTCTAGAAGCCATCTGTTATGGCAGTAATTTCAACTCCACTGGAGTGAACTCCCCTCAACAAAGAACTCTCCAGCCTTTCAACAAATTTGAAATAACCGAATAAACAGACACCATGATATGAACAAATTACTCACAGAATCATAGAACTGGAATGCCCTCCCACTGGCTTCAATGGCCACACTAATAGGCTGATTGGCGGCAGCCTTCTTCAGCGAACCCTCATCATTGGTAGGCACATCTTCATAACTATCAATGGTCACCACATGGGCATTTTTCTGCAGGAATATTCCATCCAAAATCAGTACACACTGCCTCCAAAACAACAAAATCTAAAGTCAAAAAAAATAATGCCAAGTACTAAGAAATACCCTGTAAGTATCGCAGCTACCATCAAAGGCATTGTACGGATAATCCTTTTCAGAGTCGATTCCTCCGTTGCTAATGATGAAATCAAAAGCATAATCCATAAGTCCACCATTGCACCCTTCGTTGTAGGAAGTATCACAGTCTATAAGTTCTTGCTCGGACAGTGAAACCAAGTCCTTGGTCACAATTTGATTTATGCCCTCCACTGCAGCAATAGCTGAGAAAGCCCAGCAACTTCCTGTAATTAAAAAGTGCATTGGCATCAGCACAGCCCCTTATCACAGCTATGTTATTATAATTGGAAGGTGAATCAAGAATCCCAGAAAAAAATAGAAAAATTGAACCCATAAGGAGCCAGTTATCTCAGTAAGAGCATCCCAGCATTGTAATGGGAGATCTTAGATTTTTTTGATGAATCAGATTTTAAATTATGTTAATAAATAAAATGATACAAGATAAATCACAAAAAAAAATAGGCTGTTTGGAAGCATGCCCAAAACCACAAACCAAATTAAGCAACAAGAAAGCCTAGAAATTACAAAGCATAAAAAACAGAGAAATTAAGCCGCCACTGCAAATTGCTTCTTGGATTTGATTCTTCGCTGACCCAAAAATTGAACATGTAAGGGGCAGGTAAAACAGTGGAGGCTATGGGGAGCGTAGGTGGTCCATGTGTTCATAGCTTCTAAATATACCCCGCTTCAAATTAGAATTTTAAGCTACCTCCACACATGCCCTACCAAGATCTTGTACCCACTCAGGTGTTATCAACCATGCATTTTGATATCCATATCTTACTATTACCTCATTCCAGTTATCCACTCATTTGCTATCAAAAATTAATTTCTATTACCTATTTTTATTTGAATACCAGTATAAAACATTAAATTAATTTCTATTACCCATATTAACTACTGTTGTGTTATCTACTATTCCCCAATTTCTATGGCTCCCTCATTCCAGTTATCCACTCATTTATTATCAAAAATTAATTTCTATGACCTATTTTTATTTGAATACCAGTATTCAACGTTAAATTAATTTCTATTACCCATATTAACTACTGTTGTGTTATCCACTATTCCCCAATTTCTATGGCTATAGCTGAGCTGAAAATAAACTCAATATAAACATTTCCAAACACACCATGAATTTTGCGCCTCTATCCATCATTGCTTACTTTTTATTTGTATATAGGTAAAAATGTTGAATTCAACGGTTTTAGCTGATAATAAACTGAATATAAACATTTTCAATTATCTACTTTTTATTACATTACCTATATCCACTAATACCTATTTTTAATCTGTATACCAGTAAAAATGATGAATTATAAACAGTCGTATACATCCACCCCTGCCATTAGCCATGAATTCCTATACCCGTATTCACTACTATTATATTATCCACTATTCCCCAATTGCTATTATTATAGCTGGAAATAAACTGAATATAATCATTTCTAATTAGCTACTTATTTGTTAATACTAATAGCCATGAATGTCTGTGCCTCTGCCCGTTATAGCTGAAGTATACCTAACTTACTTTTATTTGTATACCAATAGAAAAGTTAAATTATTAAAAATGGTACGCTTCCACCGTGCTATTAGCCATTAATTTCTATACCCACATTCACTACTGTTTCGTTATCCACTATTTCCTGATTTTTGTGGCTATAGCTGGAAATAAACTGGATCTAAAGATTTCCAATTATCCACTCACTTGTTATCAACCATGGATTTCTGTGCCTCTGCCCACTATACTTTTATTGTATACCAGTAAAAAGGCTGAACATCCACTCGTCACTCGTGTGCTACCAGCCATGATTTTCTAAACCCATATCCACTACTGTTATATTAATACAAAAACAGAGCAGACCCATGAATTCCCTTAGATCTATCCACCATATCCATCTTTATTGTTATAACATTAGAAAAGTGGAATGTATCCACTACGTTATTAGCCATAAATTTCTATATTCATATCAACTACTACTGTATTATTGCAATAATGGAACAAAGCCATAAAATCTTATACTTCTCTTCACTATGCCTATTTCTATAACCATACAGGCAAAGGTGTTGCATGTAAAAAATACATGTATCCTGGCCATGAATTTCTATACCTGTAGCCACAACCATTCCGTTAATTTAAAAAACGTAACAGAACCATGGTATTCTATACCTCTATCTGTCATAACAAACTCATAGAATGAATGCAAAATATACCAATGTATCCATCGAATATTGATAAAACAACAAAACAGGAAAAGTATCCCATGTATGTCATGAATTAACATACCCATATCCACTACTACCCCTAACTTTGCTATACCAGTGGAAAGGTAAAGTATACCATTGTCTACACTACTAATACAACTACTATACTGATACAAAAATACTACATCTACTAATATGATTCAAATTCAGAACAGGAAAATATACCTGTATCAGATGTCATCAGCCATAATGACATATACCCACATCTGTAGAAAGATTGATATAAAATATACAAGTGTTTCCACTATTCTATCTACCATATTTATAAAAAAACATTACATCTACACACACAAGGAACAGAAATATCCTATGTATAGCCTCAGAGGTCATCAGCAACGAATTTATATCTATCACTACCCAACCCTATCTCTTTCAAATGTATATTGAAACAGTGACTGAACATTTGAGAATAACATTGTACAGACTATACGCTTAAATGTTATCAGCCATGCATTTCAATACCCGTGTCCACAGGACTACTATTTGTATAGGCATGTCCGTACGAAAAAAACTGAACAAAAAAGTTAACATCGGCCATGAATTTATATACCCATTCACTAATTTCTATGGGTGACCAGTGTAGAAGAGTTAATCTGCCATGAATTTCTATACTGTTAGTTTTCAATGAGTTTCTACACCATTAGTTTGCAGTGTTCTTAGGGTTAAATCAAAATTTCTGATAAATAGAGTTGACTAAACTTACCACAAGAAGCCTGGTCCTTAACTTCAGTCACAGCACCCTTCTTTCTCCAGTCAATAGACTCAGGCAACGCCTCACCATCTTTGTACAGATAACGAGGGCTAGGAGACCTAGAGAGCTTCTTCTTAGCATCAGGCTTGAGACCCAAATACTTGGCCTTGAACTCGTCGTGGCTCAGATCTGCAAACTTGTTGAGACCCAGTTTGAAGGAGGCCCCATTCTCTATATTGTGCTGGTTGATAAACAAAAAATTGTCCTTGAATATTTTAAATCTCTGTTGCTTCTCATCCAAGCCATTGTAGGCCTTACCGTGTTCCGCAAGCCACTGCTCATAGACCTGCATAATCTTGTCATCTCTGATCATATCATAGTTTATGATGGAAAAATCAGAAGCTGCTGCCGAAAGAGCCACAGACAAAACCAGTACAGCCAACAGCACAATCCCCCCCATAGCGGTCGCCATGGCTAACAGATCTCCCCCTGCAAAAATCAAATACAGACAAAAAAACACAATTTGGTGTCTCTGAAAAAGCGATATTCTTCTCCAAATCTAAAGAGAGCAGATTTAAACACAAAAGGGCATAGCCAATAAAGCTTATCTAATCCATTGAACAGAAGATTTTTGACACATACCTCACCTAGCTAGGCGAAATCCCCGCTGCAGACCAGACTGATAGTAGGGATCTCGAAGATTCCCACTGAACATAGACAAAGAGGGGACCCTATGGGAGTATATAACGTGGGAGCATGAGAGTAATTATACTAATCTGTTGTAATGGCTGTCAGATGGTGGATTAATAGCCTGTTAACTGGGCATGGAATTTCCGGGTCAGAGTTAAAAAGGAATCTGGTGACCCATCCACCAATCCGGAGAAGGAATAATATTATAAACTAATGGAAATAAAAAAGAGCACCTCAAAAATAGAATTATTTAGGGGTTTAGATTAGCGATATCATAGGAATAGTTAAGGGACACACAACCTTCGTCTATTATTGGGCTTGTCATTTTCCACTAAATTTAGGTAGCAAATTGGTACATGCAATTAAGTGTAATTTTGAGTGAACATAGGGAGGACTACACGAAAAATATATGTATAACTAGCAATTGCAAATGAGTTGTAAATTACGCCGCAGATAGTAGCAATATTTAGCTTTTATTTTGTTATTGTCCATATTTTTGTAAGACACAATTATGATAGTTGCCAAACTAAATCATGTTTCATCATTTGGTCAAACACCGGACATTTATCTATTAAAACTTTTGAATCTCAAAATTTTTGAACAAGATATATGAACAATATTATTTTCCAAAAAGTAAATTATAGAATTTACTTTATGAAGAATAAAATCAAAATCAGAAAACTTTTGAATCTCAAAAACTTTGAACAAGATATATAACCAATATTATTTTCCAAATAGTAAACTATATAATTTACTTTATGAAGAATAAAATCTAAATCAAATATCTAGGATAGTAAATATCTAGGAATGTAGAAAAATATCTAAAATCTGGCAACCTTTAAAATATTTAAAATGCGGCAAGACAGTAAATACTAGAGCCACCAAAATTTGACACTTTCCAGTAAGGGCATCTTCAAAGTAGACGCCTACCGGTGAAATATAGAAACTAAGTTTAAGCATTTCAAGGAAAAATATATGTATAAATATAGAAACTAAGTTTAATTATAGAATGCTTATGGACATAGGGCAAATAAATCAAATGTTTATGGACATATATATATATATATTAAGTTTAATTAATTATTTCTAAAATTTCAAAGGTGTATCTATTGTATTGTGAGATATTTTGATAATTGTTTTGATGGTGGAAATGCACATTCAAAAGTGACAAAGACCTAGAATACAAACTTTTGACAATGAATATAGGTAGGTGTGTGAATTTTTAATCGATCGAGCCTCGATGATGTCCAAAACATTAAGACACTCTTGATAACAAAACATTAAGACACTCTTGATAAATGACTGACATGTAAGGACTATTCCTCTTATCCTAACCTCGTTCAGCTTTCCACATTGCACTTCTAATCACCTACAAAACATATTTCTTCTACTTGCCCTAGATTGATAACAACATCTGAAAGCTTAAGAAAAACACCATATGTTTCAAGGCCAATGATAAACAAGAGAATACTAAAAGTGTACTGATATTTTTCAATCCCTTAGATGCTAGTAATACCAAAAAACAACAAACCTCATTCTTGATGCCTTCGAATGTTTGATTTTTGTTATACATGTATTCAAAGCAAACATGGGAAGTTCTATAGTGTGGAAACTATTGTTTAGAACAACATCAAAAGTAGGTCAAATTCCTTTTATTCCTATATTGAAATTGAAATGTGTTCTAGGGAAAAGGGGAAAGAAGAATAACAAAAAGAAACAGGTGATACACCAAGATAGATTTGTTTGAATCATTTACTAGACTTTGTAATGTCCCCTTTCCTACGCCAAAGGCCTAAGGGTCAAGTCGAGTCCAAGCCGTGGTCATACCCAAGGGGTTGTGGACGCTGGGAGCTATTGGGAAGGGGCTGCATGGTACTAATATTCAAGTTTTGCGTTTGGGGGTCACTTTGGACCATGGCGACTTAAACAGGAAAAAGTAACTTTAGTTACTTTTATTTTATTGGCCCCTCCATGGAAAGAAATGCGTCTAGGGTCTATTGGGGCTCTTTTGCCTTGGGAAGTATATAAAGAGCTGGGAGAAAAAGGAGAGGCACTTTTTGGCATACATTTTATTGACCCTTCACGTGCAACTGTTGTTTGCGCATCTATAGCTTGTGGAGTCAAATCCCATAGGGACCCTAGCTTCGGTGGTGAGAGACCCGTCCCTAGCTAGCAGGGCATTCTTCGGTAGTGAGAGATCTACCCTAGTCTGTCATTTTTGGAGCTGCTTTCAGGGCTGTGTTACCGAGATATTATCAGAGGGTTCAGAGGAAGGGTTTTGAGGATTTTTGGGGGCATTTGGGGAGGATAATCAGAGGGCTTCCAGATCAAACTTACGGCAACCATTTGGGCAGGGTTGAGCATCACTTTAAAGGCGTCTACAGCAATTTCCAACCCATTTCCAAGCTAGGTGACTTGCAGCCTTTATTTGGAGGGTTTCCAGTTGGCCCCTTTCAGATCTAAAGGTTGAAATGTCATTTCCTATATTTTCTAGTGTTTTTCCTAAAGACTCTTAATTTTTTTCTCTTGTATTTGGAGAGTTACGAACCTCTGAAGTTTTCCAGTTGTCTAGGGCATCTGGCAGCATTTTAATTTCTGTAAAACTCCAAAAATAGTTTTATTATGTCCTTTATAATAATATCAATCTCTCTTTAAATTTTCAAGTAATTTGAGTGGATATTTAGGGAGATATTAATTTTCTTTAGTTCGTTGTCCTTATTGTAAAAATCTGGTAAAAATCAGTATTTTATGTGGCTGCAAATTTTCAATATTTTGTGCATTTTTAAGTGGTATCCCACTAGGGATATTTCAGTGGTATCAAAGTTGTTGTTCCTCCAGCCTGTGTGGGTTAAATATGGTAGTTTGGAAAGATCTCAATGTGGGTTTTATGAAGGAAATGTTCACCAACATGGTGAAACAACAGGAAGCCACTAACCTTTATTTGAGCCAGCTCACTCAGAATTTGAATCAAAGCAAATCTTGGGACAATAAGGAAAATGGTGAGAACAATAATAAAGGGCACCCAATAGAGGTGATTGATGAGGATTCTTGTTGGAGGAAATACCAATCTTTGAGTAAGGGTTTCAGAGATAATATGTCATTTCCAGATTATTGCATGATGAAGATTGGTAGCAAGCCCAAGCGAGGTCATCATATGCCAGTACCTGAATTACAAAAGAACTCATTTAAAGAAGAAGCTTCTAGACAAAAAGGTATGATTTCCATTGAGAAAAATAATTGCATTAGTGAAACTTTTCTTGTTAGAGAAATTATTCCAGCTCAGGAGAAGAAATTTGTATATGCAAGCAAGGAGGATGTAATGGAAACTCTTAAAAAGTGTGAGGAATGGAATAGCAGAGCTAGAGCTGCTAGGTTGATAGCAACTCAAGCAAGACAACACTTACAAGAGTTCAAGGAAACGATGAGGGCAATTGATGCAAGGAAGTCTACACCCACGGAAGAAGACTCTATGGAGCAGCTGGCACATGAGGAGGAGCCTCACATGGACACTTGTGTGAAATTACACGTTGTTGCAATCTCCAAACTAACAACTCGTGATAAGCTGATTTATGAAGAATTTCAACCCATACTAGAACAGAATGTTTAGGATTTGTGGCAGAAAAGTCAAGTCATTTTGGAGACCAAGCTTAACAAGGATACTCCAAGGGATGGTGTTTTAGAGGTGTCTAAATCAGCAATAGAAGGTGAACCTTTTGATGATATTCTTTATAAGGAGGTTAGTAGTAGCACGGATTTATTTCATCATCTTCATCCTATATCATTACAACAATTTTATCATGATGGTATTCAGCCTATTGTCGATAAGAATGCTAAGAATTTGGTACATCAAAGTCAATTCATCATGAAGACAAAGAGTGATGATCTTCTTTATGAGGAGATACAAGAGAAGCAAAGATGGAAGACCTTACATGATACAAGGGTTCATGGGCATTATAAGGTATGGGATCCTGGTAATATGTGGCAATTATCCAAAACTATCAATTCTGATTTTGAAAACTTTGTGACTGATTTCATAAGCAAAAGAAGGAATTCAAATGTGTCTTTTGGGATTACAAGTGTTGGCAAGCATGATTTCTTCATTGGAGACTCTGGTGCAAGAAGGGAGAGTACCTCTCAAGGTACTAGCGTTGGTTTTCTGATTGCTAAAAAGGGTAAGAGAATATTTTTTAATCATCTTCAGCATGTTGGACTGTGTATAACAGTAGTCATAATGAGAGGAGAAAATAGCAATATGGGACAACAAGGTCAAAGAGGTGAGAGTGGACATTCAGGGCAGCGGTCTCCCCATTCTTCTGTCAGGCCTTTGGGGCTTCACGAACCTTATTTCTTGAAGGATCTAGAAGTTTCACAGGTACAACAGCCAATAGATATTTTGGATGAGGAGTCTTGTTGGGAGAGGTACCAGACCTTGAGTGAGGGCCTTCGTAACAACATGTCATTCCAAGAATATGGCAAAATGAAGATTGGCAGTAGACCCAAGAGAGATCATCAAGTATAGGTACCAAAGTTATAGAGGAGATTGGGACAGATTTCCATTCCACACTTTGATGGTTCTAAGAAGTGTACTACACAGTCTTGGGTTCAGAAGTTGAAGACATACTCCGACTTGAATTCTATGCATGAGGAAGATGCAATTAAGTTTACAATCTTACATCTCGAGGGAGACAATCGTGATTGGTGGCATCATGGGTTGATTACATAGGGACACATACACATTACTACTTATGTAGAATTCGCGCAGAGGCTGGGCATCAAATTTGATAGAAGGGACCCTGACAGGTATTTCAGGGAGTTGACTCATTTGAGACAAATCGGTCCCCTGGATCAGTATATCGCATATTTTCAGAGATTATCAATCATGGTACCTAATGTCACGGAGATGAGGTTGATTTCACTATTCGTAGCAGGTTTGACAGATGCTCTCGCTAGGTTTGTGAAGGCATTTGAACCTTCTTCTTTACATGAGGTTGTTAGGAAAGCTCGAGACTTGGAGTTATCCACTCCAAAGCCAAGGGCTCCACCTCGCGTTCAACAAAGGGAACCTCCATCTAGATTAGACGAACTTCAGCAAAGGGAGCCTCCACCGAGGCAGGAGGTGGCTAAGAAGCCAATCATTTTCTGAGAGGACAGAGATGAGTTAAGGCAAAAGAAACTATGTTTCAATTGCCACACACCTTGGGTTCTAGGACATGATTGCAGAGGTAGAGGGAAGGCCCAATTCATTGAGGTTTTCAAGGAGAGTGAGGGTGACATAGGTGAGGAGTTCGAGACTCGTAAGATGGATGATGGAGATGGGGTTGTGTTGGATAGTGCTAATGCGAGGTGGGAGGAGGAGACTTTTCCTTGGGAGATTATAGCCACATTGTCTAGTACTCTGATGTACAAGGCATTTAGGATTAGAGGAGTTATGCAGGGTCAACAAGTTGGGGTACTCATTGATAGTGGGGCAACCCACAACTGTATTGATGCCACATTGGTTGAGAGGCGAGGATTACAGATAGAGGATTTTGAGGGCTTCAACGGGGTTGTAGCCAATGGAGAGTCTATGAGGTGCACACGAAGGGTTCCCCAAGTGAGCATCACAATGGGTAACTATACATTTACCGATGATTTCCACATTGTTGGTATGGGAGTGACCAACATAGTGCTGGGAGTGCAGTGGCTTCACTCTCTAGGTGAGTTTCAGACTAACTTTCAAATGATAGAGCTGAAGTTTAAGTCTGAGGGTAGGAATGTGATTTTAAGGGGATCGTCTCCAGGAGCACCTGAGGTGGTTACAGCTAAGGGGATAGAGAGGACGTTCTAACATGGTGAGGAGTTTTATTATCGCGGATCGATGTGGAGTATGATGGATGGGGGTGCGACCAGCAATGTTGCACATGAGACAGTTACAGAGATTGGGATTACATGTTCAGATCATCTGAGTTTATCATTATGTTGGTCATTTGAAGTTTCGATAGACTGGAGATCTCATTTTCTTATTGAGTATGCCAAGAACTAACACACTTGTGAGATTCTGGGTGATCACATATAGGATGATAGCTACAGATTGGAGGCTGAGATGATCTTCTATCATGGAGGTTTGAGCCTTGTGTCAGATTCATGGTTGAGGATGGAGATATTGTGTCACGTGCATTGCTCTTCCATGATTGGGCACTTAAGCTTCGATGAGACCTACAGGTTCATGTCAGAGAGGTTCATATGGCATAGGTTGAGGGAGGATATCCTCAACTTTATACAGGGGTATACGGTTGGTCACTATAACAAGTCAGAGCTTACGGGTTCATCATTTTTTGAATCGACATGGGATAACACTCCTATGCATTTTACTGCTTCTATGCCCAGTGAGCACTTCACCCATGTGTTAGTCAATGGAGAGACGAAATTGACTCATGGTTATTCAAAAGGTTCACATTCAGCGCAGGAGGTGGACTATGTGGAGCTGATATTGCCAGTTGACTATCTACTAGAGTCTTGGGACTTTTCCTCCACGGGACACATTGAGATACATTATGAGGAGCCTTGCTCTCACATGAGTGTAGGTCATGTGGGAGAGTTAGCACCATTTATGTGTATACAAGTTGTTTCACAAGTTGATTCAAGGGATTCTATAGGATCCAGAGTGAACTTTCATACCTAGGAGTTGATTAGAGAGGTAGTGAGTGATCACATGATGATAGCCTTGCATTGGAAGGGATTGGACGAATTGGCAATTTCGGTGTGGGTACCAGTGGAGAGTCGGTGTGGGCAGCATACTACTTTAGGAGCAACATTTTTCTATACATAGCATGGAGAGCATGATCACTACATGGGGTGTCTTGGTTACTTCACATCACAATGATCATTAGTTGACTACAGGGTGGGATGGAGAAACTTACGGCGTGATATTCAGCTTCTGCAGCATGATAGGATAATGCTTGGGGTCAAGCATTTCTCGGGAAGGGAGGACTGTAATGTCCCCTTTCCTACGTCAAAGGCCTAAGGGTCAAGTTGAGTCCAAGTCGTGGTCATACACAAGGGGCTATGGACATTGGGAGTTATTGGGAAGGGGGCCGCATGGTACTAATATTCAAGTTTTGTGTTTGGGGGTCACTTTGGACCATGAAAACTTAAACAAGAAAAAGTAACTTTAGTTACTTTGATTTTATTGGCCCTTCTATGGAAAGAAATGCGTTTAGGGTCTATTGGGGCTATTTTGCCTTGGGAAGTATATAAAGAGTTGGGAGAGAAAGGAGAGGCATTTTTTAGCATACATTTTATCGACCCTTCATGTACAACCATTGTTTGCGCATCTATAGCTTGTGGAGTGAAATCCCACAATGACCCTAGCTTTGGTGGTGAGAGACTCGTTCCTAGCTAGCAGGGCATTCTTCGGTAGTGAGAGATCTACCATAGTCTGTCATTTTGGAGCCACCTTCTAGGTTGTGTTACAGAGAAATTATCAGAGGTTTCAGAGGAAGGAACTTGAGGGTTTTGGGGGCATTTGGGGAAGATAATCAGAGGGTTCCAAATTAGATTTATGACAGCCATTTGAGCAGGGCTTAACATCACTTTGAAGGTGTCTACAATAATTTCCAACCCTTTTCCAAGCTAGGTGACTTGCAACCTTTATTTGGAGGGTTTCCAGTTGACCCCTTTCAGATCTAAAGGTTGAAATGTCATTTCCTCTATTTGCTAATGTTATTTCTGAAGACTCTTAATTTTTTTCTCTAGTATTTGGAGAGTTACGAACCTCTGAAGTTTCCCAGTTGTCTAGGGCACGTTGTGCTTTTTCTGGCAGCATTTTAATTTCTGTAAAACTCCAAAAATAGTTTTATTATGTCCTTTATAATAATATCAAGCTCTCTTTAAATTTTTAAGTAATTCGAGTGGATATTTAGGGAGATATTAATTTTCTTTAGTTCATTGTCCTTATTGTAAAAATATGCAAAAATCAGTATTCTATGTGGCTGCAAAAATTCAATATTTTGTGCATTTTTAAAGTGGTATCCCACAAGGGATATTTCAGACTTTAACATAAGACTATTGAGATATTCAAAATTTTAACTTAAGGCACAATACTTAAACAAGAAACAATAGGTAAGTGTTAACACTAATTTTACAAAATATGTATCCACGAGAACAAATCTAAATAGTAAATTACCACAACTTGCTTGAAATGAATACACAATTGTATTTTTTTTGTAAAAAGGCCTTATTGCACATTCATTGCATAAAAAATAGTAAAGCAAAAAATATTGTAAAGTAAAACATGGATCAAAACAAATCCAAGAAAAAATATCTTTTACTCAAAATGATCTTATTAAATTTATAATAACATAACAGAGGAGATGTAATTAGTGGTTGTGTCACATGCATTGATTATTTCCTTCTTAATTCTTGATCTACACACATAGTTTTCTAATGTAATATGGAATTTGATCCCTTGTATTTTCCTATCTTGGAAAATTATGTCAATTACATCTAATTTTCTACATAATTCAATTAGGATGATTATATCACTTCAAAAAGATAGAAAGTTTGTAGGGAATACCTTTAAATCCTATAACCCTAAGGTATGTGAACCTCTAAAATTGAATGAAGAAGCTATCATAGGTCATGACCAGTTGTTTGGATTCTTGGAAGATTATATCAGTTGTGTATCCTTCTAGTAGCTTACCAATCAACATAGTAAAAGCACAATTGAATCTTCTTAAATGAATCTTGATACTCTCATATATGAGTTCAGTGTAGCAATCATAGATGGGACTGGATGGATCCTATCTACATGGTCATGAAATACGAACCCATATTATATATGCAACAATGTTGTACATTAGATATGAAGTCATGTGAAATGACTTAGTGGTACCCAGCCTAGTGAGTTGACTTGGCAAATTCTCCCTAATAATCTCACCCTAATTAATGGATTACTTCCCTTCACAAATGATGTTGACAAAAATGCACATCCAATCATAAAACCCTTAGTAGTGGGGAGTTCCAAAACCTAGCCAATATTTTTATCATGTTTGATAGTTCTTCAACAAAATTTGTCCCATACAAATTCTTGGCAAGTTTGGATGTGTCTTTCTTCTTCTTGTTTAAGCATGATTTACAATCATTGCCCAATATTTTTCAAGCATGAGATTAAATTCATTTTGATCCATTTCTAGACTTATCATTGTAGCATCTATTATTGTTTTGATTCCAAGGGCCACATTGATGTGGTAAGCATCAAGTTGAGTAATTAATTGGCCTTGTGGGTCTTTCAATTCTCTGGTATTTGAATTAATGAATCGAGCACGTGTTAATATTGTGTCTACACATTGTACTGAGTTTGGAAACCCTAATGTATGAGCAAGACCACTATCAAAGATACATCCACCCAATGCAATCCTCTTACCTTCTTCCATGTTTGTCCAAACTTCTATAAAACCCATATATTTTACATCGGTATCCCTAATTTCAAGGATGTCAGTCTTCGGGGAAGAATTGTACTCATAACCAACATATTGGAACTTCATGGTGATAATCTACAACTCAAAATTAAAAATTAAAAATTAAAAAGGTGAGTGAGCAGGAATAGAAGGGTTTGGGAATTTGGGAGAAAATGAAGGTACAATGGAAAGAAATGGTCATTACAACAAAAACAACAGTTAAAAATCTCACAAAAATCATGAAAATAGAGCTCTAGTAAAGATTTCTTCATTGGTGGATTTGAATTTGAATTTCTCTAGTGCAAAATGTCTCTAGAGAGTGAACAAATGGCTAGGGAAAAGTGGGCTTGACAATGGGCATGACACTATTTGTTGGGTAATGCTAATGAAAATGACTTGGAAAATGGTTTGTGAATTCATTTATATACATCCCAATTCCCTTGTTGCCAAGTCCAAAGGCCCTCAAAACTATTATTAAAGTTATTGATTTATTGTTTAAATTCTTAATTAGCTTATTGCCTTTGATAAGGAAGTGAGGAAATTTTCTTGAAGTTCCTTGTGGAGGCAATATAGCCAAAAAAATTTGTTTAGGGCTTTTATATCATGTATATTGTGTTGTCGGGGAAGCAAAGCAACAAAGGAACCATTTCTTTAGTTTTTAAATGAGGTGACATAGCCAAAAAATTTCCCAATTCCCAACACTAAAGTTACTTCATTGGGGAAGGATTGGAACAAGGGAACTATTCCACTTGTTCTTTGTGGTGGCAACATATGTAATTAGGAATTGAAACATTGCCCAAAAAAACTCAACTCTAAACTCAAAGTCACTTCGTCACTCAAATCAGGGAACAAGGGAACATGTGGAACTATTCCAGATATTCCTCCAAAGGGTGATAAAGTCAAAATAGGGCCAAAAACTCAAAAAATGACTAAGTCACAAGCATGCACTACTACACAGTGTGCACTACTATTCAAACCTCCATTATGACTCAAGAAGCCCTAAAGCACTAAAAATACCTACTCGCCAAAAATATAATATTCTAGAGCAAAACCACCTTCACCAAAACATGAAACACATTTATAAATGTTTTCTATACCTTCAAAAAAATCCAAAAACTATGAAACACCCTGTAATAACATCTCATGCCATGAAACCCTCTTGAGAACATGCACAACCAAGCACCCCAAAACTAATCTTCAGAAAAACAAATCAAAACCACATCAAATGACCTAAAATATTAAATTTTTATATACCAATGGAAATCTTATGACCTCAGGGTCATCACCAAAGTCAACTCATGTCATAAATCGGATTGTAGCACCTCCAAATCACCTCTACAACCAGACCACCTGAAACTACCCAAAACCAGTCATGTAAGAATGACTTCAACAAACCTCCTAAGGGCACAAAAATGATCTGAAACCATCATATACATGTATCAAAATCCTGTACTTTATCAAAATCTAAACTAGTCAATAGTTTCAATGGACAACTTGAGCACAAATTGAACTTTTCCATAAACTTACATTTTTGAGTGGGGCCCACACATAATAAAAACATCTAAATATCACTTGGAGAAAGATGGAGGAGTCCTCTATAACATGTAAAATCATCATATTTTATCAAACAATAAATTATGGGCATGATACAATGAGTACTCTCCAATTGTTGCTTAACTAGGGTTTTAAGAGGGTTTAAAACCAGTTTTCCTTCTTAACAATTGTTCATAAAATTTTGATAATCAAATGACCTCACTCCACTTGGAAAATATTATTTGTATACCTATTCAACTATCCCTAATATCTTGGGTCCCCATTCAAAACACACATGTGCCAATGAGCATCAGAAAGACCAAATTTGACCTAGGTTTCTCACTTCCAAACCCCGGTAAGGGAAAAAATGCAATATCTCACAAAATGTTCAACATTAGAACCTTAAATTTGTACCACACCTTTATATCAACATTATAAACCATATTCAATACTCACCTTTTCTCAAATACACTAAAAAAATGTTGGCTCCATCTCACTAGGGCATGTTTTCTCAATGACAAAAAACTTCACTAACATGCTATGAAAAAAATTTCACAACACTAACATATCTCACATTTGCATTCCTAGCTCTAAAATAGAATAGTTTACCCCATTTGGTCACCTAGGGATTGAGAATAGGTCTAGTTAAGACTTAGAAACCATCTCGAACACTTGAACCAGCATTGTAAGACACTTATGAGTTTCCCTACACCTCATCTACATGTTACCCATGCTCTCACCATGCTCAAAAATCTCATATGTGCCTTACTTCATCACATTCTATTCTCTAAGCCTCAAGAACAAACACCTTAAACATTTTTGCTTCACCACAACTAACATTCTCAACACTTAGGCACATTTGAACACCTGTTAGGACCTTTAACACACTGCATGACATCATCACAACATCCTCCTAACACTACATCACTTCTACAAGACACCACGAGCCATCATACACCATAGTTTGTGAGAAATCACCCATTAAAGTTTGCCTACTCTTTGCTCTCAGGGTGCTTAAGAGACATCATTGGATCGGTGTAGCCGGGAAGGACCGAGACAGTTGAGTAGTGGAACTACACCTCTAATAGCATATAACATCCCACCAAAATGCATGGGTGCCATCAGTTTGGTGCCATAAGGTGTCAATCACCAAATATCGCCATAAATGCTTTGACATTGATGTTAATTGAAGGTTTTTGCCATGTTTCATTCATTACAACCATGATAAAATGGGAAATATATGGAAGAAACTGAGATTTTTTTTGTAGATGAAAAAAATTCCCATCTATGGCTCAGATGAGACATTCCTAGGTGCCACAATTTGTGAGAAATCACCCGTCAAAGTTTTCTTGCTTTTTGCTCTTAGGATGCTTAAAAGACATCGCCAGATTGATATATCCAAGAAGGACCGGGACAATTGGGAAACATAACTACACTTCCAAAAATTTATAATAGCCCACTTATATTTGTGGGCACCATTGGTTTGGTGACATGAGGTGTCGATTGTAAAATATCTCCCTACATGCTTTGACATCGATGCTAATTGAAGGTTTTTGCCATATTTCATTTGTTGCGACCGTAATAAAATGGGTAGGATATGGGAGAAACCAAGAAATGATTTTGTAGATAGACTAGATTCCCATTTTTAGGTTCAGATGATAAATTCTCAGGTGTCATAGTTTGTGATAAATTGCTCGTCAAATTTTACCTACTTTTTACTCTCACGGTTCTTAAGAGACATCGTCAAATTGATGTAGTTGGGAATGACTAAGAAGGTTGGGCAAAAAATGACACCTCTAATAGTGTCTAAAGGCCCATCCAAATGAGTGGGATCCATCAGTTCGGTTCCAAAAGGTTTCAATTTTAAACCCTCTCTCTCTCTCTGTGATTATTGAGATTCTAGGAAATAAGTGGCACTGGCATTGACATTATTATTATAATAGTGGCTAAATTGTATGTTAGTTTATATATTTTAATACCCATATTCAAAACATAAAAAAATTAAAAGTATTAATACATGTTAGCATAATATATATTGAATCATATTAATCTACTTATATGCATATAAAGAGTGCTTGATCCACTATACAAGTTTGATAACAAATATTTTTTCTCACATACTATATTGATATTTGAAATCCATGATGGCATATAGAATTTGAAAAAAAATGAATGTATAAATAACACCATATAGTTGTATAATGATATACAAAAAAAAAATATAAATCTATGCCTACATGCCATGAAGGCATATAACAAAATGCATATACATCAAAACTATGAGGTACCATTGAATATTTTGGTTTTCTTGGCTTGTCGGGAAGATGAACCAATCTCATAAGTGGGAGGTCCCTTTTTCTGATCATACCTCCTACGCTCAAGGGATGATTATAGCTCCACCTATTAATACAAATAAACACTATACATAAATTAGTGTATAACTAATGACATTACTTACAAATAAATACTTACTGTAATCTCATAATCCCTCTAAATTATCCCTTTCCTCTCAACATCAACCTTAGGAGAAAAAACCTCAATGGCATGTGCACGAATTGGAGTTATCACCTCCTCTTGTGGTAACATGATAAAGAACATTAGAATACATATGAATGTCATTTGTTTATATTAAATGATGTTATTTATTACAATCACTTCCTTATGAAAATCACACTACCAGCTCATACATATGTAAGAGGCACAACAAATAATATACTTATAGCAAATCCAATATCCAATGATCATTGAATGTTGGTAAGAGACTCTAACGACATCATCAACTGAAAACAAGAACAAGGTTACACACATACAAACTACATAACATTATCTGGATACATTAAATATAGTTCATTATCTTCATAAATGATGATTAAAAATACTAAACTCATATTAGTAAATTCCCTTACATGCACACTCACATCGACATCCCCAGATGTCAAAGGTCCAGAGGTTTCTTATTCAACATCAAATTGTCATTTTAAGATAACATCTTTACATGGAAAATAAATTAACACATAAAACATTTACTAATTTATTACAAATTTAGACCTGAGGGGTTGTCGTGCCTACAAACAAATGTGAGGAAGTGGAATGTGATAATGGATGTGTAGTTTGACCCTTAAAGTTTATAAAAAATACACATGGCTCGTTAATTTTCATTCATAATGAATTAATATTATTAATTATAAATTTTAGTATGAAAAATATATACTAAATTGCATTTAACTTCATGTAAAATTACCTACTACTCACTATTAAAGGTCAAATCTAGTAGATCATTTGTGATGATGGTAGTCTCTGACACAAAATCATCGTGTGTCTCCTCCAATCGAACAACCTGTTAAGCCTATGGAGCATCTTGACTAGGATGTGGAGCATCATATCTAGGTTGTGGAGCAACCTCGCTAGGATGTGGAGAAGCCTCACCAACCACATAGGTTCCTAAAATCCCAAAAGAATGACAAACTATGTTATATGATGTCTTATGCCTCAAAGGAATGCCCTCATCAATCTGGGAGAAATGGGTGTCATGCTCAAACAATGAATGTGTCAAAGAACTAATAGACTTGAGTGTCTCAACCTTCACGGTCTCCTTCATAACTAAAGATATTAAAACATGTTGAATAAATGGGTGAGCAAGGGAGCTAAGTGGTCAGCTATGTAAACATTGTGCCCCCAATATATCTTGTGCAAATCCTTTGCCTCTACGTTGTAACTCTCAAATATAAAAATAGTTTGGTATTTTATTTAGGATTAACTCACAAAAGAGTTTCCTCAAGAAATATTATGGTGCCTAAAATTTTTTACAAGGCGGTTGGTCAAAAACCATCCATTATTTATTCCAAAAAAAATTTATCCCCTCATAGTGACAACAATGGATCGAGAACCTTATGTAGCTCAATAGTAAGGGTGCATTAGTTTTGGGGTCAATGAAGTGATTTTTTTCTTCACTGCGTCATAGGAAAAAAATTCTGCATAAAAATTGTGACAATTAGTTTTGTAACCCTCCCATGTTCTTATTTGACCCCTCACATTATCAATATTAGATATTAATAACTCTAATGATGACATGATATTTTAGTGATGGGTACTTGTGGCATTGGGGTTTCTTATGGTATATATTAAACCTTGAATTTGTGCTTTGTTATTACGAATATCCCCTAAAATATTTTCTTGGGTATTAGGAGGATGTTTAAAAATTGAAGGAGGTGTTTCAGGTAGTTTTTGTTCACCCTGGACTATGGGTGAAAGATGGTTTTAAGGTGAAGAAATGGGATCCATTTAAAATAAAAAATAAAGTTATTAGGAACAATGCAAGGAAAAATAAGATTAATGACTAAAATACCCTAAATTCAATTATAATTCACCTTTTAGACTCTTGTTATGATTGATTCATTCTCAAAACAAGAATTCATCTCCAAAAACTCGCTTGCATTATTCTTTGCTTGTGTTTTTTGCACAAAAGCATTATTTTGCCAAAAAAATGAAATGAAAGGTCTTGGCCAAGACTTGTATACTTTTATTAACATTCATAACTTTCTCATGTTATAACACGAGCATGTTGTATATTGGAAATTATAATCCATAACAAAAGCATTTTATAACATGTTTGTTGCATAACATAGTTGCGTTATAACGTGACCATACAATAACACGAGCAAGTTATGTTCAAAATAGCCAAAAAGTATTATTTCGGACAATTTTTGGTTCCCCATCTTCATGCACATGCCCACAAAATTAAAGAACAAAGAGGGTTACAAATACTGACAAGTAACATGTGTGTGACTGATGATGCATAATCCTCCTTAGAAACACCAACACCAAGAGAAAATCACTATGAGTGGAGAAGGAGAAAGATCAACAAGAAGATATCTTGTCCTATCTCACTATGGTGACCCAAATACAAAATAGGTAAGCTCCAAGAATCCAAATTACATCAATACGTGTGAAGTAGTGTGAAATAGTATGAGCAAGAGTAAGCATGAGTGTAAGCAAATGATTATTAATATGGTTAAACTACTAAGAAATTAATGGGGTATAAACACTCAATGTCATTTCCCATAGGTGATGGTGTTGGCTATGGTAAAACCAAAACATGCTTCATTGCCTATGGGTGATGACATTGGCATCGTGGGAAACCCTAAGGTCATGATCTGAAATCATGAGGAATGGACGTTAGGGAACAAATGGGAATGCACGACAAATGTTTAGAGTAACCGAAAGTAGGGATAATAATGTGCAACAAGAGGAAACAAGTGGACATAATGGGAGGAGTGAACATAATGAGTGTAATTTGTGAACAAAGGGAAGAAATATGTATAGGGTAACTAAGGCTAATAGTGACATCTCTCAAATGTTTTGGTTTGGCTCACATGACCAAGTTCGATCATACCCTAATCCCAACGTGCCCCTTAATGAACCATCTCAGGAGGAGAATGCATCAATATCCCCTGCACAAAAGAAATGATTAACAAGCATAAAAAATATGGCATATATATGTTTCAATTTTCTTCATGTATACTTGGTCAATTTTATTAAAAAATAAGCTCATTGATCTATTATATATTTAATTTTCATCTTTGTTAAGTTTGACCTATCGATTTTTTCCATTCTTACTAAGTCTACCATACTAAAAAATAGAATTAATTAATTTCTCCACTCTCATCAAAATACAAATACCTCTTTTCAAAAATGATTTGTGAGTTGGCTATTTTTGAATTTGGGAGAGCAATTATGTTGCCCATTTGCAAATATATTTTTATATAGACAACCAATATTCTTTCTGGGTTTCATTTTTAGTCGCATTCCAACTTTATCCTAATGTTAAACCAGCCAAATTTCTTATAATTTCTCATTGCTACATATTGCATCATACATTTCTTTCTACCTAGATCATATTGGAATTTGTATTTGGAAGGAGAAAAAATCTGAGGAGACACCAAATAATGACCAGAAATATTGTGAAAAAGTTACCATAAGATTGCAGTAACTAGTTTGGGGGTGCATTAGTTTTCTTTTGGTTTATTAAATTATTTGTTGTAAAGAATTTTGAAATTTTTTTTTTTTTCGAAACTTACAAAAGGAATGTTTGTTTAGACATTGCATTGGAAAAAGGTTTGAAAAGGTTCCTAATGAGAACTTCATTTCTTATTTTATTTATGTGTTTATGTGAAAGTCCTTGCTACTGATAACAAATCCTTATCCCATCCCTTGTATATTTTCTTATGGAAAGGTTGGAAGTGGTGTAATGTGGAGGTGGAAGAGGAAGAATACTACCGGGACAAAAAAAGAGAGGTATGTGCATTGTTTTTATTGCATTTATTGCATAGTTCAGAGATTTATTTTTTAGGAAAAATATTAAACTTTATAGAAAAAGAAAAAAAACATGGGATTAAAAAAAAAACTCTAGCCCAAGATACAATAAATCCTAGTCCAAAATACAACAAACTCTAATAAAATAAATGTAATAAAAAATATAACAAATCTTAGTAAAAAATTATTAAACCCGAGCCTAAAAACTAGTTAACTCTAACTACACATACTATGAAAACAAGCAACAAACCCATTAAAAATAGGAAATCCTATTAAAAAAACAAACAAAATGAAACCTTAGTAATAAGTACCAAATCCTAGCAAAATAACCTATGAAAACAAATAAAGCATAGTAAAAAAAATTCTTGCAAAAAAAAAACCTACAAAAACAAACAATAAAGCCTCACAACAAACAACAGACAATAACATTTTCTTAGTACAAGAAAGGTTATGATTTCTTTATATTTAATAGATTATTTTTATTATTTTTATTTTTTAAACATAAGGCACATAAAAAATAATTAAATCCATTATCATCAGTCTAGTTTTATAAAAGGGTGTTGCACGGTGTGGGGTGTGGTGGAAGCAATGTGCATGAAGCTATCACACACACATTAGATATAGAGTACTTTTCCCCTTCATACGACACTTGTGATGTGTCTTGATATTCATATCATGGTCATCGAGATTCTAATGTGTACCATAATCCTGATATGCATCAATGGTACTCAAGTGATATTCTTGATACTGATGTTCTTGTTTCACATGATACAACAAAACTAAGGAGGTAATATTTCATTTTATTTTATTTAATAATATTTTTAGTCATGAGTATAAGTTTATTTTATAATTTATTAGGGTTTTAACTTTATTGCATTTTAATATTTATCTCTTCGTTGCAGATCCTCCTCTTTAGTGCCACTATATTCGCAGCCCCCTACATCTCATGATCAACATCCAGAAGTGGTGACATTTCTGAGGTGACCTATCATATTTCACCTACTTCAAGGGAGGCAAGAAGGTAAAATGTTATTGTTTTCTATAATATTCGTAGTTATATTATGAAATTACTTAAAAAAATTATTTGATATTTTTAATTCATTGGAATTTTTATTTAACGTATAATTGCATATCCTCTTTAGTGTCAGTGTTTTCACAACATTGTACATCTCGTGGTCGATGATCCAGAAGCGATGACATTTCTGAGGCAACCTATCATGATTCCCCCACTTCAAGGGAGATAATAAGGTAAAATGTTATTTATTTCTATATTATTTGTAGTCATATTCATAACTTATTTTTAGAATTTATTTAATTTTTCAATTTATTGTATAATCACATATCATCATCTTTCATGTCAACGTATTCCATGCAACCTCATAAATTTGGTGCTCATCAATTTAAACGAAAATAGACCACCCTCACAAGTGTTTAGGAGGTATTTCCTGCAACAACGAGGGGGATACATAATCTCCACCTGATTTTGAGGAGGAACAACCATCTCGTCCAACATTGAATGAGTACAAGTATCAAGTATGTGGGAGTTTGCATGTAAAATTGTATGTGAACTATGACATGAAAATATTACAAGATGTTTGTCACAAGTAAGTATTAGATTACATTTTGTTTTAAAAATTTTGCATGTTATCAAATTTGTCAAAATTTTAAATAATTTTACTTTTGTTATTTTCTTCTAAGTCCTTCAAAAAATTATTATTCAAGCAAAAGTACTATTTACTGAAAATTACCGCTTGGAAAACAAATCACAACCAATGAAACGTAAAAAATGTTTGGTTACATCTACTAAAAAAGAGTTTGGTAGGGAATTATTGGAAAAATCGTAACAGAGGTGCTTAGGAGGATAAGATGACATATATGGGTATGACAGTGAAATAAATTAAAACGATGTTTTATATTTATTTAAATTTTATATTAATTTATAACCAAGTTAATGTGCAAGAGAATTACTGGGGTAATATGCATGAGGAGAGACTAGCATACCGACCTGTCAGCATGAATGCATCTTTATTGAAAATATAAAGTGAAAAGTGGCTTAAACATGACATAGAACAAACTTCTGGTAATTCGGAAAAACAACAATATAAAATTTAAAAATTTATGTTTTCATCAAATTCATTAACTTAATTTTTTTCATATTGTACTGATATTAATATAGGAGTCCAATGTATCTACAACAAAGCCCACCAAGCCAAAATGAGCGAGAGGAAGTTGGTGATTCATCGTTTGGGATAAATGAGCATAAACGAGGCTACTTACAAATTTGTAAGCTTATTTCAATATTGTAGTATACATCATTTATTAATTCATATCTCAATTATATTTGTAATTATAAAAAATTTGTACATGAGAAGATTTATGACTTCAAAGCCATTGAATAAGTGCGAACACAACTCAAAGCCTTTTGATGGTAACACCAATGTATTTAATGAATGAGAACATTCTTGTGGGTTTGTGCCAGTAAGACATCACTAATTTCTTAAATATTTATTAAAATCAAGTAGGTAACAAAATTTGAATTTCAAATATGTCGTTCACAGAATTTGAATTTGAAATATTATAGTAGTTATTAAATAATGTTGTTGTAGGTGAATAAACCTTCACTTTCCTGATGGGTGGAAGTGGTGTGGTCAAGTCACATGGTTGTAAGCTTTCCCACTCGGTTTCAAATCCCCCCAAGGCACAATCCTCCCCAGAGGTGGTTTCGCCAATGGTGCAACATCTCTAAACTTCGTTGTTGTGGCAGCTCTTTGTTCCTCACTACAGTGGCAACACTTGGCTCTTTTTTGTAGTTACAACACTCATGCAGATGTAGATCGTTGGACTCTTGGTTGAAATACGTTGTAGTTGCAACACTCCAGATATTGACTTCACTTGGTTAGCTAGACTCATTATTGAAATATGCTACAGATGCAGCACACCAGAATTTTCTTCACTCGGGTTCCTTGTTATGGTTCATATATTGTAACAAGAAGGATGTGGGTTCTTCCCAAAAAACTCTCAAAATATTCACCCTTAATAAAAAACAAACCTTCACTTTTAGTTGATAGCCATGAGTTTAGAGAGGTTACTGATGATGATCGTCATCATCCTAACTATGACTATGGAAACCAATCATGCATGGAATGGAACATTGTTTAGACAATATAAAAAATGAGCACATTGATGATGATGATGATGATAATGAGCTCCTAGATGATGACAACGATGATGAGTAGTTGATGATTTAGCTAATTCATAGTAGTAGTTTTTTCAATAAATCGTAATTTGAATTAAGATTATTGTATTGTACATGAGAAATTAACTATTTTCTCATATTCATAAGTACATTGTTATCTTTGTCATTAACTTACCTAAAACATGATTTTATGTTTGAAAACCCACATACATTATTTTAGTAGTGTTAACTTCATTTAGAAAATATGTAAAAAATTGATGTATGTTAGTTTACTTTAAATAGCATTGTAATTTATATTTAATTTTTTTAATTATATTTTAATCCTCATTAATTTGTGTAAATGTTACTACAATCTTATTAGTTGTGTTTGTTCAATTGGTATTTAATATTAGTTTTATTATATGTGTACCACTAAGTTAATATATGACAACTTTGTTTTGCATTTATAAATATTAAAAATAAAATTTTACACACACGTACATGTAAAATAATTATTTCATATTTGAAATAATCATATTGTTTTTTTTAATTTTTCAAAGGGATGTTGCATCTCATTTGCGCCACTTACAATTGTGCACAGGGGATTCACTAAGTAAAAGTATGGTATAGCACGTTTGTTTGAAGGGTATTAAAGAATACCCTTAATTCTAGTTTTTACCTATAATTATTTAATTGATAATACCCCCTCCCGTTATATTATTAGAATGAAAATACCCCCTATTTTTTTATGTACCTTACCCATTTTTCCATGAAAATTGTATTTACCCCTTTTTATTTCTACCCTAATATATTAAATAGAAAATATATCATATTTCCCACTCAATTTTTTTTAATATGTATTTTCTCTCAAAATATAGTTTGAAGCCATTCAAGACCTATTACCAATTACCTTATAAATGTTAATATTTAATCATTTATCAATAGTTCTTCAAATAATTAAGATGGTGAAATAATATCACGTGTGTTGAAAAGCATACTCAATCCTAGTTTTCTACCATCTTATTATTTTTTGGTTAAGAATCTCTTAATTGAGATTTCTTTATTCAAAAAGGGATTATAATTTAACTTCATGACCACACTCCTTTAATTATAATTTTAAGGTATTTAGTTTTAAAAACTAGGGTTCAAATGTTTAGTTTTATATTAAAATTAAACATCCCTTTCCTTTGGCTCACCTCTCTAACCTACCCCCAATACCTGATTCAAAATATTAATAAATTAAACCCTTTCAACCCCTCATGTCTACCAGTATATTGACTTTAATTTTATTAATTTTAATTACCTCAATATGAACTCAAGTGCTAGGATATTGCCTAGCTAATGAACCCCCCGTGCAATTGTGATAGTGGCCCGGTTGGCATCACGAATAGCTGGCACAAATGTGTGGAAAAAGTGGTGTAAAATTGGCACTGATTTAATGCAACTAAAATTGTTTAGTTGTGTTATTTTTACGATGCAAAATTTTATCCAAGTTATTGCAAGAAGCACGCTAAAAAAAGACCAAAAAGGTTTATTTTTGACGCAAAAAGAGCCAAAATATGGCGTTATTTTCACCTTATGTAGTAGTGATGAAAAATGATCAAAGGGACTCAATACACTTAATGGAACAATTTTTTGAAACATTCGAGCCAAGTCCTGTAGGTTTTCTCCATGTGACAACACTACTGGAACATGTTTTAAATGTGGTTGAGCCCTTACTGGTGGCTCTGCCTCCCTTATGTTGCCTATAACCTTGAATCAGGGTTAATCCTCCCACACCATCCTCACTTTCCACTCTTACCCTTCTTCGATCTACATGTAGATTTTAATAGCAATCATGGCATGTTAAAATAATTGGGCTAAAGAGATAGATGAAATTAAAAATGAATGTGTTTTTCACCTCTTTAGACGATTGTATCGGGGCCTTTGATACTATTATTTTTAATTTGTGTGTGTGGGGGTGGCAGAGACGCAATGCTAGAGGTTGATGTCCATGGGAGAATGAAACACTACACACCCACCGTCCACACGGGATGACATTCTCCCTGGTTCATAGTTGACACAATCTTTGCATGCTTCAACGATTCTAGAGAAGAGGCAAAAGAGATGACGGAAATGAAAAAAATAGGTGAACAATCTAGAAGGATGTTGTTTCTTGAAGCTTCCTAAAATTTTGGCAAAACTTCTTCAGAGGCCTTAAAATGGGGAGATGATATTGAGTTTAATACAAATTTTTAATATCATTAATGACAACATAGACTATAGGTTTGTCATTAATAATGGAACATTCATAAATAAGACCCTATTGGCGAGAAAAATTGTCGGGTAGACAAAATTGTGGATTTCTTGCCAATGCTCTGAGAATCTAAGTCCCTCTACTTAACTGGTGCAGCTGCCGTATATGCATGCACGTGAAAAGGTGGATTTCTGTGGTGGCCTTTTGACCGGGGATCCAACAGGGGCACTCCACTGACCCTGCGACAAAGCTAACAATCTCTTGCTAGGGAAAGCTTTGTCTCAAGAGTGGGAAAGGGGAGTGAGAAAAGAGGTAGGAGAACTAATGCTACAAGTAGAAAATCAGATTCCTGCACACACACACTAGTTAGAAGTATCATCACATGCATTTATGAGAAGAAAGAACTTTGTAAGCATCCTTAAGACCAAATGAAATTTGATGAACACAAAGTATTAATAAATCTCTTAGTCAAAGGAAGCTAGAAACTCCTTCTTCTTGTATTAATTTCTCAAACAAAGTTGTACATAGTGGATAAATGGAGGAAATTGAGAAGGGGGGAAATGGAAGAAAATGGCTATCTCCTTTGTTCTCTCAAAGTACAATATTCTCTTGAGTTTACAAGATCAATCACCAACCCTATGAAATGGGAATGGATTTATAATTTATAGAATAGATTTGACTCCTTGTCTTCCTCATGACCTTTCAAATACCTTAATATGACTTAAGACTGTTCATATTCCACTTTAAATATTTAAGTCCCTTTTATAATAGCAAGGTGACTTAAAGTTACATTATATTTCTAAAGTCACTTAAGTCATATTAAAAAGTGCAACCCTCAATGCAAAAATATAACATTGAGGAGAGGGAGTGTTGTATGAGAAGAGAAGAGAGAGAGAGAGAAAGAAGAAGAAGAAGAGGAGATGCCGTCCCAGATGAAGTCCAATGATTCTCGCTGATGGAAATCTATGATGCGACGAAGTTCTGAATGTCCCATTGTGCCAAAACTACCCTTTGAGTGTGACTTACTATTTTTAGTAAATGCCCAAATGAGATACTTACAATTTTAAGTAAGTGATGAGTCTTGCTTCTTCTTGACCATCGTGGTGTAATGAACTCCCTTATTTGATCCTGTGCACACTACCCTTGCCTCACCTACTTCTTGGGTGACTTACTATTTTTAGTAAGCACCCATATAAAGGACTTACTATTTTTAGTAAGTGGTCATTTTCACTATTTTATGCTCTGAACACTCATTCTAACTTCCTCATGATCTTTAATGCCCGCCGCCTTTGTCTCAGCTATTTTTGATGATGAATTTCCAAGCATAACAAGTCTGTATAGGAAAAATTGCTATTTTTAGAAAGTGTGCTTCTAGTGCTCGATTTGTGATGGAACATAATTTTTTGGACTCATCTTATCATTACAATTACACCCTCCGAATTTCACATAGTTTTTCCGTCAAGAATGATTGGAAATAAATTTTGAAATTTTGACCTGGCAATGGCTTCGAGTACGGAGATACCATGGCGGCCATTAATGGAGATTGAAATTTTTAGGTCTAGTTTTTGTCTCCGTTTAAGATGAAAACAACTCCATTGCGATTGGTTTTTCATTTGGAGCTCGTGTGTAAGTTTTTAGCTCACTCCTATTGCAGGAATGATGGGAAATTTGACGAATGTGAGTTGGTGCATGAAGTGAAATTTTTGTTGGAGAAAATGATTCTAGGCACCATTTGACCTCTTGTTTATTGCATCTTGATTTTCTTTCAAAATGTGAAATTCTACAAAAGATGGAATCTCAATCCAACTTGTACTTTGTAAGATATGATGAATTTTTGATGGGGTGGCTTTGTAGTTATCTGGTGAAAAATCTCCATTTTCTCTTCATTCTTCGTCATTCCACTCCATTTTTCTCTGAGGCCTACATATTTGCTGTGTATTCATGATGTGGATAGTTTGGTGATCATGATGAAGCTGGTTCAGATCAGTAATGGCAGACCAGGTGTCTGGACAAGCAAGAACATGGCCATGGCATGGAGAGAAGTTGTGAAGGAGAAATGAGGGGAAAGAAATGGCTAAGTGTTGGATTTGAATATTCAAAACTTGCAGATGGAGGGGCTGGGAGAATTTTTATGTTCCTGATGTCCCTGACCTCAGGGATGTGAGGGACATCAATTTCCACAGTGGTCAAGGTGATGTCATGTGTCCTCGATCCGACGACAGGGGATTTGTTTGAAAAATGCACCCGAGAGCTGAAAGTTGGTCACGTGGGTGTCCAAATGACTCCCCATAGGAGCTGGGTTAATGTTTCCATGTCTGATTTCCCCCACCTTAGGGATATAAGAGACATCAGTTTCCATAGTGGTCCTGGAGCTGACATATGGCACCAGATCCGATGACAAGGAATGGATGCTCCAAAAATGCACCTGGGAGCTAAAAGTCGGTCACGTGGGTGTCCAAATGACTCCCAATAGGGGCTAGACATATTTTTCAAGGTGTGATGTCCCTCACCTTAGGGACATAAGGGACATCAATTTCCATGGTGGTCCTGGAGCTGACACGTGGAGCCCGATCCGACGATAGGGAATGGATGCTTCAAAAATGCACCTTGGGGCTGAACTGTCAAGTCTGGAGGTCATATGAGGGTCCAAGAGGCCACATGGGGGCTGGGAACATTTTTAAATGGTTTTTGTACCTGACCTTATGGACATTAGGGACATGAAATCCCGCCAAGCTCAGGTGTTAACACGTATCCTCCCGAAAAATGACTAAGTCCTGAACTGCCTTTGAGAGGGCAACTTAGAAAGAAGATAACTTGAGCTCCTGGTGGATTTTATTGGTGAAATTTTATATGATACTCAATGGAAATGGAATTTTGAATCCAATGGTGGGGGCATCATGTCTTTATTCATTCATCCAATCCATGAAAAATAAGATTAATGATTTAAGACTCCACTTGTACCTGATAAAAACTGCCTGCCAATCCTATGCACCAAGGTGTTGTGAAAAATATTATTTCACCATAAGTAGATTTTTAAATCCTATTTCTGGTGATGTTTTATTTTTACTTCTAACTCCATCCAAAGGTCCAGGAATCTTCTTCTGAAGCCCGACAACTATTTTAGGCCTATGTATTGCCTAGGCTTGTGAACCCTGTTTTCGCTAAGACTGCTCCAAATATTTCAAACTTCCCTAAACCTTCCAAAATTATTTCAATGATGTTATAAGTTCTTTAATTCACCTCCATGTTGAATTTTTCCCTTTCGTTCTACTCCAGGGTGGTTGATCCAATCCTAGGAAGGCCAGTGATAGCCCTTCCCAATATTGCCAGAAGCTAGCATCTTTTTAGAACTCCCTAAAATCACCTAGGGGGAATGGATAGACTTTTATAAATCACCTTGGGGATAAATTTTACATCAAATAAGGGGTGACCAGTCTGACAGATTTGACTTGGGGTTCCTAGGAATGATAAAACATGAAAAATTTGGCACAGGGGTATAATTGTCGTGCTTGAAAATTGTCAATTTCCCTGTTGCACATTTACATGACAACAGACCCATATAACATTCATTAAATTTTCTAATATTAAATTGTTTGATATCATAAACATATAAGAATTACTACACATGTGATCAGTTGATAACCTAAAATTATATCATCAAATACTCACCTTCAACAGAAATAATAATAATAATTTATTAGAGTTGAACAATACTAGTTAGAGCATGCAAGCCACCCAAAAAAGTAAAAATAAAAAAATCACCAACATTGAAATAAATAAAAAAATTCCTTATCTACATATAAGGATTCTTGAGTTTATACAATCTACCATCTTTGATATATTTGTTAATATAATTAGTTGATAGGTTATTTACGTGAAGAAGGTAGCTTTGAGATGTTAGTGTCGGACTTGTGTCAGTCCCCAAAAACTTGTATGACATCAGGATTTATTCACCGAGAAATTTGCTTCAGAAAATGTGTTTGATGTCAGGTTGCTTTGTTCAAATGGCATGTTGAGGTCCATGCCTAGAAACTGACAGGTTGTGGGCCATTTTTTGTGATTTTAACCGTATTATACTAGTAAAAACTTTAGGTGGCCGTAGACAATGACATGCTGAAAATTTATAAAACCATATAATTTTTTAAACAATCATTGATAAATATTTATTAAATATATGAAAATATATAACTTGTTTGTATATATGTAAAGAAAACATAAAAATAAATATAAAAAATAAAAAATTATAGCCACCTCAAAGAATAGGTCATCAATAAATTTTGATCTCACAGGTACAAATAATTTGAAATTTCAGGCTTGCTGAGGCCCTTGTCGTTTCTCCATCTCATTGCTCACGTAATAGTAAATATAATTCTAATTATTACACCAAAAGGTGTTCTCCCTATGGTAAAGAGCCTGTGGTTGTTCACGTCACGATCTTAAAGTTGATGGGTGTTTTGACATTTTTGCCACGTGCTTAAATTTGACGGGCATTTAGAATTTTTTGTGTAACTGTCAAACCTGATTTTGCACCCATCAATTGGGAGAATATGAGTTTAGGGATCACTAAAAAACAAGATTTACATGAAATATTTTTCTATTTTCTCATCCGTTTGGTTTTGTTTTCCATCTATTTTCTATTCATAGTTGGCATGATGCTTTGAACGCCTCTTTTTTTTTTTTTTTGGTCACTCCTTGCTGTATTTGCTTTGTGCAAGGTTTCTTTATGTAGGGTTGCATGGATTTGTTTATCTTCAAAATCCCTTACGCATATCCATTTTACCGGAAAAACCCTTGCACATGTTTGTTTTCTTCAAAATCTTTAATGTTTGTCTTTTTTACTTCAAAATCCTTGTGAGTGTTCCTTCTTTTTGTTTCCTTCAAAATTTGTAGGTGTATAGTGCAGGGTTCATTGTCTGGAGCATGGAGCAATAAAATGTGGATGGAGTTGTCTTTGACATTGGCATGTGAACACAAATACTATCAAAAGTAGACAACAACACAATCATCAAAACTATTGATACAAAAGTTGCAACAACCTACATGGATCTTGGGATTGTAAGAAAAATCTTCTAGTTGGCCTTGCTTTGCACCAAGAAACGACCCTCTAATCGACCCACCATGCATGAAGTTATCAGATTTTCGTATAGGATCATCAAAGAAGATTAAGCTAGACTGGGACACTCAGCTAAAAATTGGTCACTATGAGTCAACAGAGATCTGTGACGTTTAGTTAGAATGTTTGATGAAATTGTTGAAAAAGTTAAGTGTGGAGAGGTGTGTTGTGGTGGGTTAGCTATGGAGGAATGGTGGCTTTTAAAATGGCAGAACTGTACCTAGAACTTGTTACCTACCTGGTGATTAGTGGCTCTGTCATTGCCATGATAGATTCAATCAACTAGTTTGTTATCAAAAAGTTTGGAATATCAAGTTCAGCAGATATTTTTCTTCCCACAACAGTTAAATACTAGAAGGCATTGCTTTCTGTGGTATGCTACGAGAAAATATGGTTCCCAAAATTTCTCCACATAGATTTTCTAGAGGTAACTAATTGAAATTTCAACCTATCATAGTTGGTTGGAGATGAAGTGAATTTTAATTTAGGGTATGGTATGTCTGCATTTAGGCACGCTATTCTTCCCTTGGAGAATGTTGTTGAGAAGAGGAAGCCTTGTGTCATTGTTACTGATTACAGTGAAGATGTTACTCACAATATTCTTGAAGTAAGTGCAAGGCCTACTTCCTCGTTAGCTATTTTTTCAGTTTGTCTTCTTTAAGAATGTGGTTATTTCATTAATTAGAACACAGTACTAAATATGTTACAAAAATGGACATTATCGCAGAGATTATTGTTTCCCTAAAGTCCAAAGGCATATTGGGTATTACCTGTTGGCTCAAGTAATTTCCATTTAGATTTTTTCAGTGATTGGGTTGTGAAACAACATCATGATCTCTTTTTGATCATCACCAAGTTGGGTAGGGAAAAAACCATGCAGATTGCCTAAATAAATAAATATGGATTACCTTATTAGCCCTAAACCTCATCAACTCAACATCAAAAATTTGATATTAGTGGTAAGATGCTTTTTTATGCTGCAATGTCAATCCACACAACTAAAAAATACTAAGTACAACATAATCTATTTATATACAAGTGTGTAACATATAACATTGGTTAGAGATAAGGAGTTGTCTCAGTTACCCTCTAGGGTGTTGGTCACCTCTAAATTCAGACATAAATAACCACCCTCCAGGGTATTCATTTATTTTTTATTCCCTTGTATAGTCATTTATCATTCCCTTGGATAGTAGTCATGCCCATTTAAATTACTATCCTGAGGATTAAAGCGTAGGAAATGCATGTGATCCTCACTGCATGTGTGTGTGTGTGTGTGTGTGTGTTTTACCATTTACAACTCTAGGGTATGTCTAGATTCCCATTTATAGAGCAATATAGCAGTTACTACAGTTACATTCATGGGTAGTCATGGCTCCTGAGGGGATAAGCATATTTTCAAGGTCTTGTCTACTATTTAACGTAATCACCAAGTTCAAATCCAAGGGGGTAAGGTGGGTGAGCCTTTGCAAGAGCTATCTCATACACCAAACTTGGGGTGTTGGATATGCCTGGGTTTTTGGCATTTCTATTCATTTGAATGCCCAATTTACATGTATGAAAATTCTTCCCAAGTATTAATTTCTCGTTATTCCCCACTTGTGAATCTAGCATATGCAACTTTGTTTATGCTTGGATTCACATGGAAAGTATCTATGATAGCCATGTTGTGCAATTATTTCAGTTTCGTCCACATTTTAAGCTTGTGAAGATGTCAATCAGATTAGAGGACATATTTTATGTTTATGACACTATATTTTTTGACATAATTATGTCGAAAGGCGTTGCCCCTATGAGAAAGAGCCTCTGGTCATTCACATCAAGGGGTTAAATTTGGTGGGCGTTTATCTTGAGTTAGAACCAGAAGACACGTCAGCGTATGTGCTACTATCAAACATCTATGTTGTGTCTAGCAGATGGGTTAATGTGGCAAATGTGAGAAAATTGATGAAAGATAAGGGCGTGAAAAATGATCCCAGATGTAGTTGGATTATAGTCAAGAATAAGGTGTACATATTCTTTGTAAAAGATAAATCGCATCCTGAAACAAGGAAGATATATGCAAAACTAGAGGAAGTGATAAAGCAGATTATGGATGTAGGCTATGTGTCTGAAAAAAACTTTGTCCTACGTGAGAAGTTGGATATTGCTTTTGGTCTTGTTAGCACACCTGTTAAGACACCTATCCAAGTCATCAAAAACCTTCGTGTATGTGGTGATTTCCATTCTGCAACGAAGTTCATTTCGAAAATTGTTGGATGAGAAATAGTTCTGAGAGATACTAACCTCTTTCATCATTTCAAGGATGGGATGCGTTCATGCATGGATTATTGGTGAAACTAAGAAAGACAGGTCTTGATAGCCATTCTGCCACTAAATTTATTTTCAGGATCTTGGGGTATGAAATAATTTTGAGAGATACCAATTACCTTATTCACATGAAGAATTGGATGTGGTTGGGGAAATTATTGGTGAGATAGGAAAAACAAGATTGTCAGTTGTGCATTCTTACTAAAAATAATAGAATGTTTATGCAAGACGTCAGACATTGTGTAATAGAAGTTTTGTTGGCATGTTAGGGAAGCTAAATTCCTTGGAGCAGAAGGAGTCTTAAAGGTAGTCACCACTTGAAAATCTATCCATGTGAAAGTAAATATTTTTCATGGGGATCCTATTATTTGCTTCTAAGCCCATCTCAATTGCAAGATTCCTTCTGGTGCTTATCCCTCTCTGGACTATTACACTTCAGAGAAGTAAGTGGAGATGATTTTCAAAATACACCAGGTTGAGAGTGTTAAAAATAAAATTACATGCAATGCTACTATAATCTTTATCCATCTATGTCATCCTCCATACAATTAATCCAAGTTAAGTAACACTGGACATGGTCACTTAGAGTAGGACATGTGTCTAAAAACTCCACTACATTAACAATGTAGGCTTGCTTCGTACTTGTATGGATACCTCTACACCATTAATGTGGCATCGTTTATTGCCCAGATATCTTTCTTTGTGACCACCCTCTTTTTTTATTAACCATGATAGACTGATTCAATGTAGAAGGAAGATGAATGACAATAACATGATTTTGATGCATTTAACTAGGAATCACTTTTAAAGTCCTCTCCTTTTGAGATAAGCCCCCCATTGCATTACACTCTCCATGCCACCTTGAGAAGAGGGATATAAGTGTCCAACCTACAAGGGGAGGAATTTTTTAGAACATATCAATTTGCAATGTTGAACAGAAAAATTCATCCATATGCAATGAAGATGATGTGTTTTTTTTGGTAATGTTGTTGGTGAGGTGTTTTTGTTCATCCAAATTTTCTCAAAATTGATGAATGATGATCATTGTTTGTGTTTGAGTAGGGTTGTTGGTCGCCATTCAAAGAATGCTCAAAATGCATATTTACGAGGTGATTACCATACTTCTAGGATTATGTCAAAGAAATCCCAACAAGAGTACTTAGCTGCAGAGAAATTGAATGCCAAAGTGGCCAATGAAATTATTCAAATTAGAAATGAAAAACACAATGTTTGGAAATTAGATCTTCATAGTCTTCATGCATTGGAAGCAGTGGATGCATTGGCATCTTGCTTGGAAATGATTAACTATACTGTTTCAAAAAGCATTTCTACCTCATCAGGTCAGAACATTAATTTCCATATAGATGAGCAATCTCTGCAAGTTCTCTCAGCGTGCATGTCGAGGCTGTTTGAACTTGAGGTCATAACAGGTAATTGAAATTTGATAAATGTTTGTACGATTCAAAATTTCTAATGCACTTTTCTTATGATGGAATACAGGGAGGATGTACCACTGCCCTTAAAATGGAAATATGTAAGAAATAATAACTACATTTATGTAGTGGTACATCCTCCTTGTATTTCTTTTCTATGATGTAGTAGTTTTGATCAACTATACATAAAATAGAAATAGATGTGTAATATGTTATATTGCCAAGTACTCCCATTAAATAGATAATATTAGTCAAAGGGACATAAGCCTTTACTATGTTCTAACAATTGTTATGATATTCTTACTACATGATTAGGAATACACAGTCATGGGGGTACAACTCTTCCAGAGGCTATTACAAATTTCCTTACTGATAAAGGGTATATGCTCATCCTGGCCTTTACATAACTTATTAGGGATTTACATCTTAAATTGCGTTGAAGTCTACAGGGTATTTAGTTTCTGAGAAAAACATTCCCTTGATATATAATTTCTACTGGCTGATGCAGGTACAAATTCAGTGAAGCTAGAGTTGGGGTGATTGTTGTTTGCCCAAAGTTTCGATACAATTAAGAGGCACTGTAGAGACTGTGAATGCTAGCCATTACGGTTGAATATGCAAATTGTATAGTACAATTCACTCTTAAGGTTTGTATACCTGAGTCTAACATTTTATTCACTCAATTGCCAAGTAATACTCATTTGAATTAACTTTATTCCAGGTGAGAAGGACATCCTGAATAAGCTCAACTTTTATTTGTATATATTTAATCTAATACACAATAAATTCATTACCATTTCTCACCTCTATCATACTTTCTGGATGCCTACTCATGAAACATGAAGTTCGTTCTTACCTTATAGTGGGAAAGGTTAATAATATGCCTTTAATTGAGGTCACATGGTCATCACATCTTATACATAATTGTCATTTATGGTCAATTGATAGGTCTGATGTTGTGTGATGGCCTATTTGTCTTATTACCTATGTATGGAGTTTATGAGGGTATGACATGTATTTGCATTTTAGACCTTGTGAAATATTAAAGAAGATTTATTGCTCAAAAAATGATAATTGCTTAATAGGTTAAGCAACCATGTGACAATTAATTCTTCAGTAATTTTAGTGAATGATTTTTCAAAATTTTGAGTTGATGAGACTTAAGGTATACGATTCACATTTGGAACACCCGGATCAGGGGACTAATACAAAATTCCAAGAGGAATACTCTAGCCTAGTAAATGGAGAAATCCCAATGGTCAAAATAAAAAAAACTTATACCGTTCGACGTTCACATTGCATTGTACACATGCGATTGCTAGTTTATAAACATTTTATACATTCTTGTGTGAAGATGTCGTTCAAATAAATGCACAATCGCAAAGATTTTAAAATAAAACATTGTGTATTTGACCATATTTTTTAAAGTTTTAAATTAATACATATATATTATATATTTGTATTGAATATGTAAATATAAATTTGTATTCTTTATTACATATTTTTATGTTCAATTTTTTAATCAACTTATATCTATTTTTTATATTTAGTGATTGCTTTTTAATTTTGTTTAATAAAAAAATTTGCAAAAATATTTATATTAATAATTCTTACAAATATATAATGTACAATTAATATTTGACAATTTTAAATATTTATATAGTAATTTTAAATATGTATATATTTTAAAAAAAATTGATAACGGTGTTAATAAATATTATTATTGTTTTATGTTTCCCGCGAACATATTGTTGGCATATGCGAGTGAGACAAGAAGATACAACTCCCACTCTTTCGTCTTGAGCTTAGGTCATGCTAATAGAGGCGGTGAGCGAGCTCGATCTATCTTGGATTTGCTTCTACGACTTTAAAAGTTTGCATTCATTTAAAGAATCAATCATGCACTGGATGTGGCCCTGTCATTAACATAATGATCGATTGGTTGCGGGACATGTATGTTTTCAACCTTACTACCTGTGTTAGATATGACTCTTCAGCACATATTGAAATTACTTCGACAACTCTACAAACCTTACTACCTAAGTGAAACATAGCTATTTAGTACATTTTTAAATTGCTTCAACGACTCTACAAACCCTTATATTTTTACTCAGGGCATAACATTGCAACTCTATTTAACGCAAGTGCTAATTTTTAATTTGACGCCTTGAAGATACTTTCTATTGGCCAATAGAAAGTATCTAAACCTAACTTGTTGTAGAAGCATTTGATGCCCTTTTACAAAAATATATAATCTCCGTACCCTCACCAACTTTGGACTAGTTATTCCGAGTGGCTAACCTCGGCTTGGAATCTAGCAAAGTCGCTTTCTAGTGTTGTCAAGCAAAATCCGATTCTCACTTAAAAGTATTAATAACAGCTTTGCATTTAAAAGTATAAACAATAGTTTTTCATTCAAAAGTAGTTTCCACCCTTCAAACTTTTTAAGGGTGGAAACTACTTTTATAAATATGCCAAATACCAAAAATATTTTATTATTTAATTGACGTGACCAAATTATTTTTAGTGTATTGTTTCTCCAAATGTGTGATAAGTACTATGTCCATATCAATTTGCATTTCATATTTTGAACACGTCATGAAGACAAATAATGTGAAAATTTAAATAAAGAAATTATCAATTTAGGTGGTATTAAAAGTTTCAAACGGTAGAAAATTTGTTTAGAGCAAAATCATAGTAAGAGCTTTTATATTTTTCACTTGATGATTTTGAAATAGATGTTTTGGTTAATACATTTTTCAGTCGATCATTATTATTGACTTCAGTTAAGAGTTACAATACAGTTACTTCATATTACGTATTATGATTTTCGGAATAGATTTATGAGTTATCTGTGTTGGAACTTTTAAGTTGGGTCACTGCTGATGATGGTTCACAAATACTGACCAAAAACATCGAGTTACAAGTACTAACGAAGTTAATTGAGAAGTCTATTGCAAAAATCATAGTACTTAATACATCATTGGGAGATATTTTTTTACATTTGTTAGAATGATTGACAACTCAACATTTATGTATACACAAACCTGTCAAAAATAACAACATATACAAATCATGTGGACTATTTTTCCATAGCGAGAGCAATTTCTATAAATCCAAGCTCTCTTCTTCTCCTAGAAGTGATCCCATTTTGATAAAGGCTCTCATCTCTAATGGAATTCTTGTGACGACTCAACATGAAGCGATTTTTTCTCCTTATCCTGACAAATGTCTTCTCTTCAACCTGTACTACTAGTGGGTGATATTCCAGTGCTCTTTTCAAAGGTATCCCTTATGTTGGTTATCCCTAATTTTTCTATTTCAAAAATAGATAAGGACATACGAAGTATATCCTTATCTGAAAAATATGTGCGTATTTGTTTGACCCCTACCGAGCTCTCCAATTAGGCCTCTTTTGCTTGGAACTTCATCGTCGTTCCTTACTTTTCTCTGCTATGTAATGATTTCTTCTAGGCTAACAGGGAGTTTGTCTAGTCTTCTAGACCTTGGTTTGTTGAATTCTTCAGGTTCTTCTTCTACCTCTGGACTCCATTTTTTAATCCAACCAAGGCAAGAATTGCGGTTTCTCCTCTTTGGCTTAGGCTATATAATCTTTCACCCTTTATGCGTAACCTAGAACATGTAGACATGTTGGCTAATAAAGGGGGTTTCTTTGTTAATTTTTTTGGAAAATCCCTGAATGGCAGATTTTTGAAATTGGAATTCTTGTGATAACTCAACATGAAGAGAATTTTTCTTCTTATCTTGGCGAACATCTTATCTTCAACCTGTACTACCGGTGGGTGATATTCTAGTGCTCTTTTGAAAGTTATCCCTTGTGTTGGTTATCCCTAATTTTTCTATTTCAAAAATACAAAAAGGACATATGAAGTATATCCTTATTTAGAAAATATTTGTGTATTCGTTTGACGCCAACCGAGCTCTCCAATTAGGCCTATTTTGCTTGGAACTTCATTGTTGTTCATTCCTTTTCTCTGCTAGGTAATGGTTTCTTCTAGGTTAATTTTTAGAGCTCTGCCAACAAGGAGTTTTTATAGTCTTCTAGACCTTGGTTTGTCGAATTCTTTAGGTTCTTCCTCTACCTTTGGTCTCCTTTTTTCAATCCAACCAAGGCAGAAATCTTGGTTGCTCCTCTTTGGCTTGGGCTATATAATCTTTCACCCTTTATGCATAACCCGGAACACGTAGAAATGTTGGCTAATAAAACGAGTTTATTTGTTAAAATTGTTGAAAAATCCCTAAATGGTAGATTTGTGAAATTGGGGGTCACATAGGTAAAGTATTTCATGTTTTATGCGATCATACAAGGGGTATTTTTTATTTACAATTTTTGCATAAGTATACTAGTACATAAGTAAGGGTGGTAGTGTTAAAAGAAGCCTCGAGAATGGGAGCATGTAGTACAAGTCCCAAAAATGAGGGGTAATATTTGGAATCCCATGATCGCACGTGTTGTGAAAACTTATTACCAAGTGACCCCCCCATTGTGATTCGTGAGAGCTTGTACCCTGACTGATCTTTCCAGGCCTCTTCCTCATTTAACTAAGCAAATGTCTTCTCATGGCTCTTAGACTCAATTCATAAACTATGAAGGCCTTCCTCTAATATGCTTTAGATATAATCTTCTTGGGCATTGTGCATCCGTTCACTCTTCTATTCCTTCCTCATCCTTTAGATTGAGATGGAGGAAAAAGGAAGGTCCACTAGATGAAGAGTTTGTGTGGTGTAACCATGAAGTTTTCTTTGCCCAACAATCAATTTCTCCATTGACCCTTCTTTGCTAACTACTTTTTTGGTCTCTCCTCATTATATTAGTCACACAATTATGGCATTTATTCCTATTGAGGTGTTATGATCCCTCTAGATTGTCAGGGACGAGGGTGTTGGGTTAAAACTATTGGCATAAAGGAGGTTCTTCAGGATGACATTGACTCATGCAATCCTTCACTCCACAATCCAATGTATCGAAACCCAAGTCTAATGTTAGATCAATAGTTGAGTGTAGAGCCAATAGATATGAGGATGGAAGCTAAGGATTTTTTTGGAGATGGATCTAATGGACGAAAAAGGATTTCCTCTCCCAAAAGGGAGGAGACTTGATGTCGCTTATTAGCCTTTCCCTCTCTCTTGTTCTCTACCTTTTATTTATAGATGTGTTTTAGTATCATTGTAAGTCATTTGAAATTTCGTTGTAGGCTAATAGTGTTATTTCAAGGTGTCTTCTCGTATCTCTTCTTTATTAGAAGTCAAGTTATGTATTAGTCTTTCTTGTTGTAGACAAAAAATCATGCACTTAGGTGCATTTCTAGGTCCTAAACACATACTAGCATCCATATGATTCCTAAGCAAGAAAACTAGTAATTAACGACCATTCTTGGCCTCTTTTCTGTGTTTCTTGTTTTCTATTTGGTCTTACACACCCTACAATCCAGTCAAAATTTTACTTATTTATCTTTTATGGCTCCAGACACCAGTGCCTAGCTAGGACAATAGCGCCCAGATGCCTTCGTCCCCTCTAGGAGCCCCTGTCCCCTCTAGGCACCCCTGACCCTTTTTTACCTTACTCGCTTCTTTTGGGTCTCTTTTATCTTTTGGGCATATTGTTCACTTATGGGTCGACCTTCTAGTTTTCAATTACGAAATTCAAACAAGGGAATCATATAAATACATAGTTGTGTGTTCAAAATAAGGGACCAAGCACTAAGCATTACTAACATCACCTAAGCTTGCATCCAAAAAGGCACCTAAAACACTCTAAAGTATCCATCTAGCATCCACTCAAGGGACAAGAGTCGCATTAACTCTACATACACAACATAAGAAGGGGGAGTTCATTTGTCCATCCACACATTCTATTACATTACTACATGTAGCTACAACCCACTATCAAGTGCAACTTGCATAAAGGCATCCTAGGGCACGATTCTTACACACACTCACTAGAACTACATGGAGTTTGAGATATAGTGCAACGCTCGGTCGTAAGTTCACTCTCGGGGTGACCGTCGAGGTCAATTTGACTCCCCACTCTGCATATTTATTTTTTTGGATATGATGTGGTTTGTGGGATTTTACTGGTGATATCTATTTTGCAGGTTACAAGTACCCTCGAATATCAAAGAGCAACACACAAGTGATCAACAGGGAATATTTGCGACACTTATGTAACACAATAAAGATAATGTTTTGACCATTTTCATAGTCATCGATGCCAAGAAGCGGTCTCTAATGCCCAAATGCTCTTGTCCTGTCGTGGGCATCTGTGTTCAACCTTATTCATGTAGTCCAGAATTTATCTTGAGCATTTACAACACTGTTCACTTCCTCTTCAACATTTTTCCCATTCTAGAGCACTTCTAGATCAAGCGTAAATCAGCTAAGTCATTTTTTCTATATCTCTTTATTAGGGTTTCATACTTACTTGCTTATTTTCTTGCATCATATTGTACTTAAAATTTGTATATCATAGTTTACATTAGTTACTTTGCCATTAGGGTTTAATAAAATCTATTTTTATTAAATCATTTGGCGAACCCTACTCCTGATCAGTCATTTGAATCCCTATTCTATTAGTTTCTCTTTCATGGCTCCTAAGGTTCCTCAAGTCTCCTTGAATCAATTTCTTCAAATGAACCCACATTGCAAAGATGTTGTCCAAAAAACCCTAGACACTATATATCTCCCTCGCAGTATGCCGCTCGCTCAAGTAAGTGCTATTTTTGATTGTTTATTAATGACTCTATCGCTCCTAATCCTCCATCCAATCAACTCATCTTAGAGTCATTTCAAGCTTTACATTTTTTATTTCAAGACAAAATTCAATCTATGGAAACAACAATTACATCTCTTAAAGCTGAAATCCAACATCTCAAGGATGCCTCTCAATCCCATGCTAGTTCTCCTTCTACATCTCATTAAACTTATATGACTTCTACATGTGCTCATATAAGTGAACCTCAAGTGTTACCATCACTGAAACCTCTCAAGTTTGATCTCAATGCTCAACAATATGATATTCTTCCTCATCTCCTCACTCATCAATTGATCAACTTGCCATCCACTAATTTTTACCCTCCTTATTGGCTTGCTAAATATCAAGGCCACCCATATTGTAATTATCATCAAATTAATGGACATAATGACAATGATTGTTATTCTCTCAAATGAAAAATTGGCCACCTTAAACATCATGGTTTCATTTCATTTGCTACATAAAATGCTATTACATGCTCATATTCAATTGTTAAGCCCCATTGGGCTACCAAATCTGATTCATCCGTGTATAATGAGCATCATTCCATTGTTACTAATGTTACTCCTTCGGTCAGTCAAAATTCGCATGTCTAACCAACTCTAACTAAGAAACCCTGTAAAATTCAGTCCATATCCTCCTCCTCTCAAGTATTCGACGGCGTTATCAATCCCAAATAAGCTACCACCATTTAAGGTCCCTCTCCATCCTAATCCACTTCAACATCTAATTATTTTTTTCAAACAAACTATTCCTTATATTGATGGCCAAGACACATTTTAAGATCTGCCACCGTCGCATGGTCCTTCTCACATCACCACATAGCTCTTCATCATTGGCCCACTTAGGGGGCATTGCACTTCACTCCCCTTTTATCCCTATCAATTGTCTCTAGTATCTACTCTTACACTTTACGCTCCGTGCTCCATGTCTAAGCATACTCACTTTGTTGGTACACACATTGTATCGTCATTACCCTATGGCATACTCTAGTTCCACGGTTCATACTTGAATGCCGAGGGTCTAATTCTGAAATGAACCTCACACCCACTACACATTTTTATGCTTTGTGCTTCATGATACATATTTCTAGCATCTATTCGCACATCACACTCATTACCCAATGACACACTCTTGTTTTATGGTTCATTCTTGATTGTTGAGGGTTTATATAAATGAATCTCATCTCATACACATTCATTGGGGGGCACACTACTCCTATCATTGCCACATTTTACATACCATACCATCACACTCATATATTGCATTTTCATATCTTGGTTGCATTTACTCTTGCCAGCTCATTCTATTTACATATTACACTTTGTTTTCCATGCTAGATGGATTCTTAGTATGTCATCATCTTTCTATATATACACATGCACATTCATTTGGTATTTTGAGGTGAATGCAGATCTCTTACAGGTCCTTACATGCTACAATGATGTTTGGAGCTGTACCTCTTACCAATCCCACCGAGGCTCCTAGGGGCATCTACTTTCTAACACATTACTAGTGCTATTATTTCATTATATACTACTTCCTATTATTACTAGAACATTACTTTCCATTAGTACATACATGCCTTAACATAATTTTTATCTTTCTACCATGATAATAGGTGCTTCACGTGTAGCATTTTATTTGCAGGACTATATGCCACCATGGTTGTCTAATACATTTTTCTTTTCATTGTTTTCTATTGTATGCCATTGCTCGCGGGCTATGCCCTATGTATTGTTTGATCATTGTTTGTATGCTTTTGGATGCTTTGGACTTGATTGTCTTATGACATTGTGAGTTATGTCCCATGTTTGAAACCCGCTTTTCGCAGTTTATCTTATATGCACATTTTCTTGTTACATTGTTTTTTTATGACATACTTGCTACTTTTACTACTAACACATGTATCTAACCACTTTGTTTGCATGTGACTTGGTTTCTACCATGCACATCCCCCTGTAGAGATACAATTTAGATCAGTATCAGGTCCTCTCTTTTGGGCTGCACACTTCTATTGACGTCACATGCACCCCAAACAAGGGGGCATACATTGGGTGAATAGATCACCCCATATAATAGATCAAAGCTAAAACACAACATACTACAACACATAATCAACATAGGTAATAGTTACAACACTGGCTCAGAATCAGACTTGGGTCATAATCACAACACATACACCAACGTCCAGATTCAGACAGGAGTGCCTGGGTACCTATGTCCTCCCTTGGGCACTAATGTCCTAGGGGCACACACAATCCGTTTCTTAGATCAACATAGTTCACATAAACCTTCAGAGCAATTTGATAGTATCAATCACAGTCCTCCAACAATAGAATGCATGCAATCTCAATTTCAATTGGAACAATCACTACATTTGGAACTAATTTGGGACAACAAGAACAAAACAGGAACACACCATCTGCAGTGGTGTTTATCGGGAAAAGTCATGGAATGAGAGTAACACTAGACCTCTCTCCCTAACACTTGCTCCTTGGCGTGAGATCGCCCAAAAAAACTTGATCTCCACAACATTTCACAACATTTTTCTATCATTTACACTCTTTTACATCAAGTGCACACTTTCCTTTACTACTACTTTTACACACTTTTATATACTTTTACATACTTATGCACATTTTTCTTTGATTCATCATATATAATTTTTTGACTAAATTATTGCTCTTCTTTGTACAGGTCCGTCCTTATAAGAAGTAACAACAACAAACACAAAAATAGTAGGTACAATGCAACAAATACACATACACCCCTAGGGCCACTTTCCTTTCCTAGTCTCCACGCTTCACTTTGCATCACTTCACGCTTCACTTGTCCACTCGGCACGCTATTCGCAAAACTTTCTACAGGATCATAAGGTATGTATCTCTTATTTGCTTAATGTTATCAAGTATTCACTCAACAAAATAAAGTGGGGGTAAATGTAGACACAAAATCATGCACTTTGGTAGATTTCTAGGTCATAAATGCATACTAGCATTCATATGATTCCTAAGCAAGAAAACTAGTAATTGACGACTGTCTTTGGCCTCTTACATGTGTTTCTTGTTTTCTATTTGGTCTTACACATCTTATAACCCTGTTGATATTTTACTTATTTATATTTTATGGCTCCAGACACTAGCGCCCAACCAAAACAGTAGCGCCTAGGTGCCCCTGTCCCCTCTGGGCGTCCCTGCCCTTTTTTACCTTACTCACGTCTTTTGGGTCTCTTTTATCATTTGGGAATCTTTTTAACTTATGGGTTGGCCTTCCAGTTGTCAATTACAAAATTCAAATAAGGGAATCATATAAATACATAGTTATGTGTTCAAAATAAGGGACCAAACACTAAGCATTACTAACATCACCTAAGCTTGCATCCAAAAGGCACCTAAATCATCCACTCAAGGGATAAGGGCTACATCAACTCTGCATACACAACATAGGATGGGGAAGTTTATTTTTCCATCCACACATTCTATTACATTTTTACATCTAGCTACAACTTGTTATCAAGTGCAACTTGCACAAGGGCATCCTATGGCACAATTCTTACACACACTCACCTAAATTACATGGATTCTGAGATGTAGTGCAGTGCTTAGTCATAAGTTCACTCTCAGGGTGACCTTCGGGTCCAGTCTGACACCCCATTCTACATATTTATTTTTTTGGATTTGATGTGGTTTGTGGACTTTTGCAGGTGATATCTATTTTTCAGGTTACAGGTACCCTCAGATATCAAAGAGTGACACACAAGTGATCAACAAGGAATATTTGTGACACTTGTGTGACACAGTAAAAATAAGGTTTTGACCATTTTCATAATCACCGGCGCCCAGAAGCGGTCTCCAGGGTCCAAATGCCCCTATCCTGCCGTGGGCACCTGTGTCCGACCTTATTCTCTCAGTCTAGAATTTATCTTGAGCATTTACGACACTATTCACTTCATGTTCAACAATTTTCCTAGTCCATATCACTTTCAAATCAAGCGTAAATTAGCTTAGTCATTCTTTCTATATCTCTTTATTAGGGTTTCATACGTACTTGCTTATTTTCTTACGTCATATTGTACTTAACAATTGTATATCATAGTTTACATCTGTTACTCTGCAATCAGGGTTTAATAAAATCTATTTTTGATAAATCACTTATCTTTCCTTTATTCGTTCATAGTTACAGTTTAGTTAAAATACTCCTATTATTTTCCAGGGACTAGGCTCTCTATTGTGTCCTAATGTTGGTTTGTAGTTCCGATCTAACTCATATCTTTGGTTAAAAGAGCTAACCTCTTATCAAAAAATAAATGGTACAAAGAAGTGTGCTCTCATAAAATGTGATGATTTAAAGATAAATCATTTTTTAAACAAGGATTTACATTTTCAAAAACAATATTGTACAAATGTCATCTTATGGAATGCAATGGTTGATCTCATGGAATGCCATCATTGCATGATGTTCATAAAGAATATGATTGTAATATTTTAAGCAAATGTAACTAGAGTGTTTAAAGAGAAAACTTGACAACCATTGGCAACATCTTTATGTCATGAACAAAAATGGTAAAATTGGAACATGGTATGGATATCCATCAAGAAATGTTAAAAGGGGGATATTTATCACATGTATACACTAAATTTTTTTATAATAATAAAAATGCATATAACAATGTTACTTATGGTTTATGACAAATATTTTAAGTAAATAAATGCATATTTTTAATAAATCAAAAGGTCTTCAAACATATAAGTTCTTCCTATTCGAATTAACATTGCTTGCACGTAGCATCATTACTTTTATGTTAATAAACTAAAAAATAAAATAATTAAATTTACAATCATTTTTTAATGGAGATGCATTGAAAAATAAATGAAAGCATAAATCCATTTGGGAACTTGCAACTACGACATCCAACATAAATGTCCATTGTCGTCAATACATGTATTTTGGCATAGTGAAGATGCCTATCACTGATTCTAATTGATGCAAAAGCATATGATTCACTTGTAATCTTATATCAACTAATTGTTTTACTAGATTACATTGAAAATAACCCAAATCTAATAGGGCACAAGATTTTGATTGCATATAATCATTGTTTATAAGTGTGTTTTGCGTAAGTCTCGATCCATGTTAGTGTCTTGGGTAGTTTTGTGTATCATCTGAGTGCAAAAATGTTGTGTTGTTTGAATTGCATTTATTCTCTAATGTACATATGTTGTGTATTTCATGTGTCTGTTGATATGAGAAAACTATTGATATGTTAGTTTTAGCTTGCAAACAACAAGATAACTTTTTCATGTCTTTGATCAACACATGTATAGTTGTATAAAGGTAATTGTGCAAGGAGTTTTTGTGAAAATATCATAGTGAGTGTATGAACTTTGAAGTTTCAAACATAATATTGTTCAAGAAAAAGTCGACATGGATTCACCAAACTAATAATAATAATTTTTGAGATGATTGAAATGCATCAAGTTGTGTTATCATTTGGGCCCTACCTTACATAGAGGATTAAGACACATTATATGGGTCACTTGTATCTTTAAGGCATATTGTAATTATCTTAGTCCAACATCTATATAACTATGTCATTATACTTGTCTTAGGGAGGATTCTTGCACATTTGGCAACATGAAAGAGAACTTGAACTAGTCATTTTAAAGAGTTTGGATACTCAAAAAAAGTTATACTTGTAAAGTGTGAAAGTTAACAAATAAAGATATGTAAATTTAGTATTTTAACACATCTCGATTTGTGAGATTTTTGTGTACTTCCTTTTTGTCAAATCAATAAATATCTAGGTTGTTGTTATTGCATTATATTGCATATTCCCTATGTATTTTGAGGGTTTCATGTTTAAGACATTTCTTAATTGAGACTCCTAACTACAATGGAATTATTTGGTATCAGACTCAAGGTTTTAGTCATTGTAGTATCACACATCATTTAGTATTATATGGTTTTAGAGAACCATTCAATATAGAAGCAAGTTTTTATTCCCTGTAAAAAGAACCACTTAATTGACAAGGATGGATATTACTTTTTGTATTTATGAGTATGAGTAGAAGGAGGTTGTAGGCATATTCTAGTAAATGAGTTAGATAAAAGGTGTGGAAGAGGTTGATATTAAGGAGATGTTTGACTCAGAAGGAATTCATCATTTAATATCTTGAAAAGAGATAATTGAATCCAAGGAAATTAAAAATACATGAGGTAACCTTGTAAGAAGGCCAAGAACAACTAGAGTACTTAGACTTGTAAATTTGGTAGGATTATCGAGAGATATGTAAGCTTGTTTAGAGGCTAGGGGGATAATGTACATCAAATATTTTGTGGTAATAGACAATGGAAGCAATACTGAAGTCATATAAGAAGTTTTCGAGGTCACTTAAATAGAAGAAGAAGCTAAATAAGATAAAGATAAAATCTTAGAAGTTGTCTCAAGAATGACTGGTAAATTAAAGTTGGACCTTGAAATTTAATCTAGAAGTTTGAGTCTAATTTTTTTTTATTGGATCACTGAGTTGAAGAAATAGTTTAAATATGAGAACATGGAAGATCATAAGAGAGTCAATCTTGCCAATACATAATTAAACGGTCACACATATCTAAGGTGGGAGCATGTGCAAACCAAATGATTACGCAAGGGAAAATAGAAAATTAAGACTTGGAATAAATTCTTCACAAAATTAAAGGCTAAGTTCATCATGTATTATTCTCATATGAGTTTTTTCAAGAAATTTCAAAACTTGTGAGAAAGGGATATGAGTGTAAATGATTGCACAAAGGAATTATATAGGCTAACCATTAGATTTGGTCATGTTGAAGATAAAAGATGAGGAGATCTTATGTTATGTGATTAGATTGTGTGTTGCAATTCAAGATGAATTATGAATGATCAAACTTAAGTTTGTTGAAAAATCCTATCAGTGTGTAGTGAAGGCAAATGAGAAACTATCATGCAAACACATATAAGTGGAAGGAAGAGTAAATTTCACGAGGTCGTGGATAGGGAAGTGACAAAGAAAATTATGCATAAGAAGGCGAGGAGAACACATCAAAATGCAATGATAGTTCTCAATGAGAAAAATGAAATTCCATAGGAAGAGATTGAATCTAGGTACACATATTCACATGTACATGAAGTTTGAAGTACATAAAGTTAAATATAAAGCGTTTAGGTTTCCACATGCACATAATGCAGAAAATATAAGGAACAATGTGAATGTGCTTATCACACAACAAGATGAGGGAAATGTTACATCTATTCATAACATAAATGAATTTAAAATTTGAGAAGGATGAAGAGGTAGGTGAATTTAAAGCTAGAGAAGGATGAAGAGGGTTTTTTTGAAACCTATGAAAGAGGAAAATAAACCCCACAAAGGACTCATTTATGTAGAAACTTATTATTTGGTTTATGACCTTTTAACACATCAGGCTTGTATTTTACTATAGACTCTACTTATGCACATGCACCTTTCTTTACTATTATTATGAAGTCACACCTTCTACACACTTATGCACATGCCTTTTTGAAAGATATTTTATTACAACATATGGCATTATAGATGATGGTGATCAAATGTCACAGAAGTTTGATGAATCCATAAATAACATATAAGACTGTAGAATTCGCCAGTGGATTGATGTCAGATAATGAATCAGATGAATCTATATTTGGAGAATATATGTATGGAAAATATGGATTAGCTAACTAGTAAACACTGATATGAACTACAACCATGCAAGAGGGGCAAAAATACTTTAATCTAATTTACATGATGGTAATAATAGATTGAATTGTGAAACAACACAATGTTAACTATGGCTAAAATACCACTAATTATAATATATTCACAATAGAACTCCACCATTCACTGAGGAAATGGAGCAGTACAACTGCCCCTCATGAATCATTAGAACTCCATAACATTGTTACGATACCAAGCGTAATTTTAGATCAGATTACAAACAATATGACACAATAATCTTTCTTTGTTATTCTTCTTAAACAATGCTTACATATAAATAGGTGATATTCATATATTCTATAATAACAAGGAACACACCTTAACTACAAAATCCTACTTTATCTCAACCACAAACCTCTCCTATAACAACTCCTCTAAGTTAAGTGAGTTGTTAAAATAATCATGCAAATACACAAAATAATATCTCACACTATATTACTCATGTCAATATTATTTTCTATTCACATAACGTGTGAGCACTAACCATAATATTCCTAGCAAAAAATAGTTTTGAAAGTAAGCATAAAAAGCCCTTGAGTTTGTGTGCCCCAATAGTTATAGAGTTAACATCTTTATGAAATTAAACAAACTTGGGTTTTAAAACCAAAGTTAATTCTTAATTAAAAATCTAGAACATTTTTAGGCTAGATGGGGATTTGTCTCTTTAAAAGGTCAATGCACATTTTAGCTTGCGGATTGCAATCCATGTATATCTGTGATTTTCCCTGGGTTTTCACGCTCTTCCCAAAAGAAATCATGTACATGTAGAAACCACATACATTGTAATTTAGATACCACATATGAGATTTGACAGGGACATGTAGTGGAATTTTGGTGATGGGAAAATATTTTTATGGCCTATAATACATAAATTTTAAATCAAATTTTACTATCTTATGTCCTTTAAGGTTCGAAAAATTAATGTAGATTTTTATAATACATTCAAACTCCTTTACAAATTCTTAAAGATATTAATATAAAATGCATGTTAATAATGGTAATGTGGCTCTATTTAAAGGTGAAAACAAATAATTGGATACCATATACGTTGCTGATATAATATTTGTATATGCGACCTATATAATTGGAATATGATTCTTGTATACGAGTCAAAATATTAATCATGTACACCTGACACCAACCATGTACACCTAATACCAACATTTTTTTGTTTACTTTTGAAAGTACTTACTGCATACATTGCAATGGAGGTAACGATAGTGCGATGTGGATATTACTAATCACATACATTGCAATTCACAATTGTAAAAATGTAAACAATAAATTATACCCGATTGCATAAAGGGAAAATTATCGGCACCCTAAGAATACAATACAAGTCTAAATGAAGAGGAAGAGAAAAAGAGAAAACCTTGAAAGATCAATGGGAATAGAGATAAAATACTATAATTGCACTCCTTTAGATTAAACCATGACACAAATTTTGTAGCTCTCAGTGAATGTAAATCCATTATACAATAACTCCTCGTAAAAACCATAATCGGAAGTTATACCCAAATCATATATAGACTCTATTTCATTTGAAATAGATGTTACTATCACATAAATTGTATTTATTCAAAAATGCACTGTTATGTTGTTAATAAAATAATATTAATAATATATTTTTAATAAAAAAATACCAATACATTTGTGGCCGAATTTGTTACACCTCTAATATCAAGTGACTTATAGTATATGAAACTACCTCATATCTAACTATGCTTCAAATTCGAGGCATACATACCCTACCCGTGTATGATTTGAACTTATGACCTCTCATACACGGGTAGGGTATGTATGCCTCTTTGAAGCATAATTAGACATGAGGTAGTTTCATATATTATAAGTCGCACCAAATAGAATTTTTTAATAAAGTCCACCAAACAGAATTCCCGAATATAATAATATATATAAAAAAAGTAAACTGATTAAAAAATGTTTCGAAAAAGAGCAGCCTTACATATCGGATCGGTGATGGCGAATTGGCAGCTCCCTTGTACTTTTTTATTGAAGAGCCACGTTACACACCTACTTAGATTCCTTTGTATACATTTGACTGAATTATGTATAGAAGATTCCCTCCGATAGCTCAGGATTGGACACCGGAAGGTGCCGGTGGTCGGTGGGACTGGACAGTTTGTATAAAATAAATAAAAAAGATGTGTGATGAAAGGCGTGGAGATTCAGAGTATCTTATCAGATCGGCGTGGTTTTTGACAAGGAAGTTACGTGTTAAATTTAGCGACATACAAAACGACGCTGGGGTTGTCATATTCGAAAAGAAAAACAACCAATAAAAATGGGAGCGTTGTTTTCACCGGCTGCGCGGTTGGTGGGGTTAATACGGTAGTTGGCCTGATTTGGTGTATTTATTGCCTTGATGAATGTCGAATCCATCTCATTTATTGTCGATAAATAATACAATTCCTAATGTGACATGTTTACAGTTAATAGCGGGTAACGTGTCCTCCTTAATTCTTTTTTTTTAATCAGGTTTTCTAGTTATGGGAAGTTTCGGTTTGTTTCTTGATGGAATCGTTCGAAAGTGCCAAATTATGACCGGTTCCAGTTGCAGATAGTTCCGTATTGGTTATGTCTTCTTCTACGCATAGTTTCTCTCAACTCCTATGGTTAAGGTCTAACCAATCGTCTTTTTGGAAGTTTACAAATTCGAGGGAAAGGATTGTAGGGGCGAGGGTATAAATCTTTGTAGATATTTGAGACTCAAAGTCAACCATATAAGGTCGTTTTCTTGGTGTGGATTTTTTTTACTTGTACAATTATTCACCACAAACTTGGCAGTGTGGAAGCACGCCGAGTATGTCACATTAGGCCAACGACTTAAGAACAACTTACAAAAATATCAAGACAACCAACTAAAAACAATAATGTATTAAACAAAGACAGAAAGAGAGCAAACAAAAGAGGTTCTATATCATCTAGCTTGTCCATTCTCATCTGAAAGGTCAGAGCAGTCTAGAATGGGGTACCGATGAACAACTGCATTCTTAGTGGCTTCTGGAGATTGTAATCAACAATAGTATGAAAAAAACTAGTTGTATTTCTCTCTTTCCAAATGAAAAATATAATTTCCACTTTAATAACATGCAAAATTTGAGTAAACAACATTGAGATGGAAGGCCAATCTGCTAAAAGGATGTGATGCCAGTGAAAAGGCTTAGGGTTAAATGGTATGAGAACATCACAAATCCAGGACCAATTAATTGAGCTTTCTAGCAGAACCAAAAAAGGTGCACAAGGGTCTCAATGTGACCACAAAAAGGTTGTTGTAGTTGCATGACTCCTAAATGTGCAAGTCTTTGACTAAGAGGTAGATCATGATAAATTAAACACCAAGTAAAATGATCAAGCTTGGGTTCAAGAATGGCATTCCACATAGTGGTAAATTTGCATTTCCAACAATGTGTAAAAGAACAAATAGACCATCAAATAAACTTAAGCTTATCCACCATTAACAACTTTGGTGTAGGGAAATCATAGCCCTTAATGTGCGAGTAGTTTTGAAATGGTGTTGTATGATACCTTTTCTAAACTTTCCACCACATGTTGGAAGAAAGAACACTAATTTTGCGGAGTGTTTCCCCAAGGATAACATCCAAGATCTCTTGAAAGGATTCTTGATCATTACTAGAGAGCAAGAATTTAGCTTTGACCTCTAACTAAAAAAGTAGTCTCCTGGTTTGCTTGCAAAACACATCGTACATAGTGTGAATCCCTCATTTGAAAAGCTTGAGGGCATGCATCCGGGGAACTTTTGCAAGAGGGACATTGTGAAAATTGATAACCAGAGACCACCACATTGGATAGAGATTGATAGAAATGCCATTTCTGAACCCATCCCCGTACAATAGAAGCCATAGTTTGATATTTTTCCAAGCCTTCCAGATGCTCTTTATGACAAAAACCTTGACCACTTTCATTGGAGATTTGATAATGACAAGGTTTTGAAAAGGCCTTGCCAAGTTCTATGCCCTTGTGGTGTTTCTTTAGGGATGCAATTCCAAAGAAAAATCTTACAAGGTTCTTTCCCTTCATTGGCTTGAATGATCCACTTTGCGCAAAAGGCAATGCCTTGACGTCTGATGTCTAGCAATGCAAGACCTCCAAAATCCTTAGGGAGGAAGGAAAATTTCCAAGAAACCCTATGAAATCTTTTTCCAAGTTTTGAACTAGCCCATCGAAAATATTTTAGCAACTTCTCAAGCTTGACAAGGAGCCCAACATGATGAATAGTAAACTTGGGTGGCAGCAAGGACATTGGAGTGAATTTGAAACTTGATCACTAAAGAGAGATACTTAATGATTTAATAAGAGAGCTTGTTTTCAATTATGTTAACCACATACTGCCAAAGGTGGGAGGGGGTTTATTGGAATGCCAAAAGGGATGCCGAAAATTAGAAGATTTTTCTATGATGAATCCATTTCTATTAAAAGGTGTCTAACCAAGGCGAGGGAGATAAAATGGATTTCCTATAACACCAAGTCTTTCACCATTGAATGATTGAGTTAGAAGTTAGGAAATAAACATCCAATTGATACATAACTTGATGAATATTGTTCTCGTCTTCAATTAAAGCGATACAAAAATCATCAACAGAATGGCCATTAAATAACTAAGAAGGTGTTGACCCAAGAAGGGAGATGCCTTTGACTAGACCTTGTTGAGCGGCATTGACGAGGAGATAGGTAAATCCTTTTACAACAAAAACATAGAGCGTAGGGGAAAGGGAACATCCTTTGCATATAGGTCGAAAGATACTAAATTGTTAATTGTTGATGCCATTAAAGGAGAGGTCAGTCGAGGCATTATAATAGAGCATTTGCAATGAGTGAATAAAGGTAGGTCTAAATAGTAACACCTTAATAATTACCAAAATGAAGTGCCATTCTATTTGATCATAGGATTTTTTGAATTCAATTTTCACAAAAAGGCCTTCTAGTTAGAACAACAAGCCTATTCTATTCCTTCCTAGATTGCAATTATATTGTTAAGATTATATTTGCTTTGAATGAATCATGTTTGTTTCGGGCCAACAATTTCAAGTAGAATGTGGTGGAATCACAAAGAAAAGGCTTTGAAAATATTTTTGTGAGAAAAATTCAACAAGGCAATGAGAGGGTCCCCCATCTTTGGTATGAATTTGGAGTGGCCTTGGTTGATAAATTGCCCAAGAGAATCGGAATGAAAGGTCTTTGTATACACTTAGAAAATATCATTACTAATCGTATCCCATAGAGATTTGTATAATTTGCAATGCAACCCATCTTGCTTAGGGGATTTTACATTAATCATTTGAGAAATAGCTTCATATGGATCATCTATAGAAAGAAGCCAATCACATGCAACCCTTTGAGCCTGAGAAAGATTATAGGGGAAAATTGAAATGTATTGATCAAGATTGTTTATTCACTACCACACAATGTGCAAATAACACTGTATTTTATTACCTCATTTTTGTGTCTAAAATTGACCTTTTTGGGCATTTTTCGGTGTGCTTTTAATAAGAATTCATGTCGATTTGTGCGGTACGAAAGTGACACAAAAACAATGTGACTAAACAATTTTAATTGCATCGAATTTGCATCATTTTTGCAACTATTTTATGTCCAAATTGTGCTACTTTGCACCATGTCAAATCAACGCAAGACCTACAACATTAATAACTAGGGGTGGTGCAAATATGATGTAAAATTTGTTGAATATATTAAAAAAATCAATATAATTAATTGTAATTACAAATAATTATATAACATTTTTTTTTGCTTATTTACAACTATTGAACATGAAATACTAAAATATTATTTACATTGTATTTTCACAGAGAAATTGTACATTGAGAATTTGTAAACTATCCAAATATTAATAAATAAAAATAATAATAAGACATTGTTTCAATTCAAAATTTGATTTATAATAATATATAACAATGTAATTTTAAGGGAGTATTAAGGGGTCCCTTTCGAATTACAAACAAATAGATGTAAAACTACATCCTAAATATCCTAGTGATTGGTCTCATCATCCTCCCTCCTGATCTTCACAATCCTCTTGCTCTTCTTGAACTTGTGTGATTCCCATGATTTTTCAACCCAAATTAACCCATTAATCCCGTAAAATTTGGGACAATTTTTTTTTGCAAAGACATTCAACATTAGTTAAGTGCCATTTGATAAATTTCTTAATAATGCATGAATAATTATTTCCCACATCGTAAATATAGCCATAGAATTAAAATTCTACACCATGGTGCCTTTGATTAAGGGCCACTCATTTAATGTTAATTAATTAATAAATTACTTTAATAAGTTGATAATACAATTTTATAAGGTGTTATACTATTTTGGTAGGTTATGTTTAATTTTGAGTCCTTTAAATAAATCAAAGGGTAATAGAAGTCATACATAGTCATAGTTCACACCATTTAATACAATTTTAGTAAGGGTTCTTTCATTTCCCCACTAAGGGGCTATTCAAGTCAAAAGAAGAATATACTTAGGTCACTAAGAGTTCGTTTACTTTAATAAGATAACAATTAACTTAACAAAGTTTTAGGAAAATATAATTGGGGCATGGGTCCCATTTGGCCCTATCCAAATGGACTCATGCCCTCTTGCACCAAATAAGCAATTTAATTCTATTTTGATAATTAAACACTCCAAATTCAAAATGGACAGGGGAAAATAAGCCCCACTTGCAATGTAAAAAGTCAACTAAAGAGACCACTTGACAAGTGGCTCATCATGTTGAGAGACCTTAGATAAGAAAAGTCATAATTTCCTTAAAGTCTAATATATCTCTTTCATTTTCATATTTGTTTTTTTGTTTCAAAGGAGCTCTCATGGAGGATAATGGAGATAATTTTTGGTTCCCAACCATCTATTTGTCTACCAACCCTAAATTTGGGTTAATGGAAGGATATTTTTGTATATACATTGAATATCTATTATAGTGAATGTTTATATACATATCCACATATGTATATACACAAATTTGAAAATGCGTATATATGTTTGTTTATATTTTATTTAAAATTTCTAGTCCTAATATAGGGCGACCGACCCATTTAATAACATGTACACACACACACCCACCCACCCACACACACGCACACGCGTGCGTGTGTGTAGTTCGTGGCTTGGGGTTTCAAGGGCCTGCATGAGAGGCTGCGACCATACCATACAAATAAACATGGTTGTGCAAGGTTGGGCCGTGCTCAAAGCAAATGGATGACAAAGTTTGGTGTAAGGAAATGTAGTTTGGGGGAGGGGTCATGACCAGGCTGTGGCCCCTCCAATTTCTTCAACATTTTATTTATTTAATTTTTAATATCTAAACCCAAAAAATAGTGGTTTCATGTGTGTGTGTGTGTGTGTGTGTGTGTGTGTGTGTGTGTCTATTGTGTTATGATATAGTGTTTTATTTCATAAGTCAAATAAAGATTTAAAAAGTGGATTTTATCACACACACACACACACCTTCTCATGTATGTATATTTATTCTCAGACAAATATAACTATATACCTAACTAAATTTTTTTATAACCTTTTCAAGGAGTAAAAGAGACTATTGAAGGAATTATAAGACATATGCTTTTCTATTAAGCCAAGTAAAAGGGATGAGAAGGAAAGAGACAAACATGATAAATTCAGATATTTCATATTGAGTTCAAATAAGAGATAACACCATAATAGTAAACAAAAGATCATTTTATTAACTATCACTTGTGATGATACAAACGTGTAAACTTGATAAAACTATAACCACTACAATTCAAAACAATAAGAGCATGTACAATATTCATTTTCCCCCTTTTGCAAGTTAAAATTCAACCAACAAAGTAAGTATAAGAGTTACAAGTTTATTCAATTTTTAAAGGAAACATTTTTTACATTCCAATATAAAAAAACACCAAAGTTTAATAGAGTTTTAGCAACAAGTATAACTCCTAAGAACTATATTTCTCTTCTTTTAACATAAAAAACAACTAATAACCCAAAGGATGTTGTACAAGTGTAGACATCTAAAATGTTGACATAATTAATCCTGATTAATTTGTCTCGTAAATATCCTAACATCATCATTATCTAATTAATCTCTTTCCTATACCCTTATCCTAATTAATTTCTTCATTTATCTAATATCCCATCATTAATCCCTTTAATTCATTATTATATCCCACCATAATCGTTATTATCATTTTCTAGGAATTTAATATTCCTACACCTACCCACCCACCTACTCTACAACTACCCTACACCTAATCCTCATCATCATCTAAACTAATTAATCTCACCTCCTCTATTTCTAGAAGCTTCTAATTATAGAAGCCTATCTAACTTTCTACTCTTCTCCATTGAATTTTAAATTCAATGGATATTTCTCCACAATTCTATTTTTTTCTAATTCTAGAATTAATCTCATCTCCTCTATTTCTAGAAGCTTCTAATTTTAGAAACCTCTCTAACTTTATACTCTTCTCCATTGAATTTTAAATTCAATATATATTTCTCCACAATTTTAGAATTTTCTAATTCTAGAATTAATCCCACCTCCTCTATTTCTAGAAGCCTCTCTAACTTTATACTCTTCCCTATTGAAATTCAATGGACATTCCTCCATAATTCTAGAATTTTCTAATTATAGAATTAACCTCCTCTATTTCTCTCCTAGAAGCCTCTCTAACTTTCGACTCTTCCCCATTTAAATTCAATGGAAATTCCTCCATAATTCTAGAATTTTCTAATTATAGAATTAACCTCCTCTATTTCTAGAAGCCTCTAATTCTAGAAGCCTCTCTAACTTTCGACTCTTCCCCACTGAATTTTAAATTCAATGGAAATTCCTCCATAATTCTAGAATTTTCTAATTCTAGAATTATCTATACTCTTCTATCTTCTCATTTAATACTAACCATTGATCTTCCATCTACTTGGCAAGATCATAGCCCTCCATGTCTTCTTCCTAAAGCTATAAATTGGAATGCCACCTTCAATGGAAACCAATCTTGAAAAATCCTTAGAATCCATATATCTCAAGAAATCCATAACAAACCTCTGTCATTTTATCCTCTATCAATCATCCAAAATCTTCAATCAACCAATCCATAATTAATCTAATCTATCATCAATTAATCCTTCATCAAGCATCAATCAATCCAAACAAATTAAAAGGAGGTGTTACCCAAGTGCCTACTCAAATATGAAGTAATCAATACATCCTTGAGCAAATCCAATACAACAAAGGAGGAGTATTACATTTTATTGGTAAGTACAAGTATTAATTCTCCCCCCCTTTACATCTCTTGCTCAATCATGAGGTATTGTTGAAATGATTAACATAGGAAAGCAATTTGTTTGACTTCTTATACTCACCACTAATCTTTTCTACATTACATTTCTGGCGCCCACCATTTTGAAGACCCAAAATATTTGATATTTTGTATATATCATCTTATATTTTGTTTTCATTTGCTTGTATATATCCCCCTTGTGTGCTTGTTATATCCCGAAGGTGAAACCATGTATGCTCTCCTCTTGTGTCCTAGGATGATCTTGAGGATCAAAAGCAGATAACCTTCCCCATTTTCATTTATATGAGTAATGTGATGTGGAAGTTGCATCCATGCACTTACCATAGTCTTAGGAGTCTCGTGACCATGGGCTTCACCTCCATGCACATAGACACACCCCATGTTCTGGCAGGGTATATAAATCCTTAGAGAGATGTTGTTATTGGCTAAACGCTCACTTGTTTTAAGAGTAGTGTGAAGTGAGGGGATTCCATGTCCCAATATCTAGGCCTTAGACAACATCCTTGCAACAGGGAATTGGGCCCCACGTACTGCAAGGTATATCAGGGAATCCATTAGTGAGCTCGTACATCTTAGACTAGGAAACCTTTTTTCTGTAATAAAACTATAGTGGATGAAGGTTGCACTCCTTAAGAGTACTCGCTAGCCAACCCCACATTGACACATAGATGGAGATCCAGTTTGTGGTATCATCATCGGCGTGTGGTATTAAAAGTGGGCTATAGTTTGATTGTAATCCCACTCAACTAGTTACGGTGTGTTTTGCATGTTTGTTGCTTGCTTGCGACCACCCTTAACCATCCCTATCACCTTAAAATTTTAATAAATCAAACATCATCATAATCAACCATCCTTAATCACACAATCCCAATCTTAATCCCATCACCATCCTTAATCAACCAACCTAATCCAAATCTAATCCCCAACACATCCCATCAAACCATGGCCTTTGATCCTCAATCCCCATCCTCTCTTAACCAACATCCAAACTCCTAACTCTTTTCTAAATCCATCAACCAAGCTATCCTATCATCCCCCACCCATCAAATTCAACCATCTTGCTTTGATCATAAAATCCCACACACTATCCAACACCTTAATAAAAAATCTCAAATCTCACATCCTACCTCAACCAATCCCCTCCTTACCATCCAAATCAACCATCCCATGTTGATCCTAACATCCTAAAAACCATCCAACAACTCAATCAACAAATATCTGATCTTAAATCATGTATCAACCAATCACCTCCTAAACCATCATCTCCTAACCAACCCCATCCACAATTTCCCCTTCCTAAGATCCCTACCCCTCACCCCATTGACTTCCTCTTTGAGGAACCTGAATCATCTCAATCCACACCTCGACCTAATCAACATAAACCACTATCCCCACAAGCCAATTACATCAACTTTGAATAACCTCACTAACTTTGACCTAGACCAAGAGGACCTCCTTTATGTCCTTGCTAATCTAGTCACCAATCCCAAGCCCACACAACCATCCCAAATTCAAACCTCTAAATCCCCTATCAATCATCATGACCTACACCTTCCTCCCATCAAAAACATACAGATAATCCACCACCATCCAAAATCTCAACTCCTAAATCCAATCATTGTAAAACCTATAATCGAGTCCCATTCACATATCCACAACAATCCCAACAACTTAACCCAAAATTATTATCCCCCACATCTCATCTTAGTCCTCCATCCTCATCATCTTCATCATACCAATCCGATCCTATGAAATTTCTCCTAGATAGTCCCACATCCCCTAATCCACCATCAAATTCAGCCTCTAAGCCTATTTCATCCCCTCCATCACCTACGCCCAATCCTGTTAAAACTATCTCATCCACTGTGACTCCTAAGTCACCCTCATCCCCTTCTACCCCAATCCTAAACCATCTAATGTGGATCCTATGACACCATCATCCTCTTCATCCACACATAATCCTATCTTAACCCCTTCATCACCTAAACCTAACACTATCCTATCCTCTAATCTTATTTCAAATCCACCATCCCCCAATCCTAAAACATCTAATGTGACTCCTAAGTCACCAACTCCTAAACCTAACAAATCCAATACCAATCCTCTCCCCACCCCATCTCCTACCCAATATAATGAGGTTCCTATGCCACCTTCATCTACTTCATCCCCTAAATCGACCAAATCTAATGTGGTTCCTACACCACACCCATCTCCCAAATCTCCTTCATCCCCAACATCACCCAAATCTAATGTGACCCCCATATCACACCCATCCCTTTCATCTAAATCTACCCCATCCCCTTCATCTACATCTACTAATCCCAAAAAATCTAATCCTAAGCCAAAACCATCTACCTCAAAACCACATACTCCAACCAATCCAAAATCAACCAAATCTACTTCGGCCTCCAAGCCCAAACCATCCACTTCAGCCCCCAGGCCTAATCCATCCCCTTCATCTTCTAAGCCACAAAAATCTAATCTAAATCATAAATCCAAATCAACCAAAACATCTCATAATCCACCCAATCCCACACCTTTACTTCCTACTCCCCCAAAACCATTTAACCCAAACCACTTCACTCCTTTAGGAGAATCCTTGACCACCATCTTCCATCGTCTAAAAACCTTCAACATGATCATCCATCCCCCAATCAAATCACATGATCAAAACCTTCCCAAACCATCTTGGTATTGGGAACACTATTATTGTGACTTCCATCACACCCATGGACATTCGACCAATCGTTGCATGTAATTTAGGTCTTATGTCCAAAACCTCATTAACTAAGGGATTTTTGTCCTTGTACCTCTTTATCCACCACCTTTCCATCCCAATCCTCTCCCTAACCATCATCCACCATCCAAATCCCACTCAACATCCAAACATCGTCGGCCATCCAAATCTCATCGTACATCCAAACATCCATCACCAACCAAAAATCAAAACAAATCTCACCTCCCATCTTTTTGTTAAATCCATCCTCTTAGCGGATGAGAAAACTACAACCCCCCAATCTCATGATGACCACATGGCATCATCTTCCCATCCACTTCATATCCTATAGCCAAAAATATGTTCACTAATATGAAACATCGAGGCAAAGGCTTAGGCATCCATGAACAAGGCATTCACGAACCCATCTCCCTTCATCAAAATCTAGGTTGTTTAGGCTTAGGGTATAAACCTAACACTACAATGTCCCTCCCACTACTCCATCACAACCCATTTCTACCACTCCTCTTGTTTATCCTACCATCCCAACCACTCAACCCAATCACAAATCATTTAATCCCCCTACAAATACCAAACACCTAAAAATGGATTGAGCACATAATTCATCGCTTGCACATGGATGTTATTTCCTTCCCACCCATCCTCCTTCCATCCAACATATAAATCCCTTTGCATCTAATCCATTCTTATCATCACATCCATTCATATCCTCTTCTAATCCATTCATTTGAACACTTGATCAACTTTCTCACACATGTTGTAAGATAATAGTACCTACTACAACCATGTGACCTTGGTCTATCATTACCTCCAACATTCAAGCACAATTTCCTCCTAGAGATCCACACACTTTAACATACTTAATAAACTTGTGGTGAATACCCTTGGGCATGTCTTTTGACACTCTAGCCAATGTCATCTCCACACTCATTTCCATCCCCCCATCAAGCCACTAGTGATTCTTAACCCCTTGAGAGTTCTCAAGAGAGTGGAACCTCTTTATGCAAAAAAATCCAAATATCAAAAAGCAAAAAATCATATCAAAATTAAAAATATCAAATAAAATCCACCTCAAGACTCTCTCTAGGGGTGTTTCCAACATCTCTACCAGGGCTATGGATGCCTGGCTGGTAGTAGAGAAATGTTGTGACAAGAATCAAATGCATCTCCATCGGGGCTATGGACGCCTGGCTGGTAGTGGAGCAATGCACATGACTTAGCCTTCCGTTCACCCTCCATCCACCTATTTGACTTAATCACTCCCTATACATTGGCTAGTTTGTCTTCACATACTACCCATTAAGTCTTCACTTCAAGTGGTAATTAACCATCACAATCACACACACTTTGATCTCGCAGAGACATAGGGCTTGCATGTTGCCAGGTATTGTTTAGACCTTGGTCACACTTATGTTTTAGTCCAAATCTTTCCTTACAACATGTGCCGTTAGGCTCATATTTTGTTCATCACTGATGTTATTTTCCTTCCATCCATCACATCCACATCCTTTTTCCCTTGGATCAAACATCCGTGGGCAGATGATGATCCTTTCCTTTTCATCCAATCCTCCTCATGTCCCTTTTCAATTGTCATCATCATGACTGGGGGCAGCCTTACTACCATCCGATGGGGGCATCATCCATTTTAGATACCCCTCACTTCCCATCCTACCCTACACCTGGGGGAAAATTGAACCCATCCATCCATCCACACAGGCCACCCTACTTTACACTTGGGGGCACACCACATCTATCCCTCAATCCATCCCCCTATACTTGGGGCATATCTTATCATCTTCTATATCCCCCATCTTATCCTATACCACATCCCTCATCCTATCTATCTCCCATCCCACATCCCATCTAATCCTAACCTATCAACCAATCCCTATCCTATCTAACCTATCCAATTTTCCTCAATCCTTCCCTTTCATCCTACCCAAACATGCTTTGGGACTTATAGGAGAAATTCACATCCCACCTTACATCCCTTCCCATCCCCCCCATGATCTATCCCATCCTGAATCCTTTCATCTTACCTATCCTCAACCATTCCCCCCATCCCAAATCCAAAATCTCAACATCCAACATCAAATAATATAAACATCCAAAATCCAAAATCTAAAAATCAAAACATTCAAAAAAATCCATAAAAAGATCACAAAATTACACCAACAAAAAATACAAAAATGCAATGTGTGTGTTTTGTCTTGTGTGTGTTTGCTTGCTTGTCTACATTTACATTTTGGCTGATGATATGAGACCACTTTTTTTGGGCCAATGATATGAGGACCATTATAATATTTATTTTGTCCAATGATATGAGGACAAGGGACATTTGGAAATTCAATCATCATGGTATTTATACCTTGATGCATTTTACTTTATGCCACATCCATAGAATTACTTATGATGATAACCATGGGAAATTATGGTAGCACACCCCCTTATATCATCATCTTTCAGACTAATCCTCATCATCATCTAACTAACTATCTAACCTCCTCATCTTCCTATCCAATCAATCCTTTATCAATCAATCAATATCCACATCCAAATATTATCATCTCGCATCCAACATGAAAATCCTCACCCCTTGGCTGGGGCATCTTCTAACATCCTCTCATCAATAAAAATCAAACATTATTTCTCATCACTTCACTAATCATCATCCCAATCCTCTCCTCATCAATTTCCTATCATCCAAATTGATCCAAAAACCAATCCTTATTCTCTCATCCAAACCTCCTCAATCTTCTAATCCTCCAAATCCAACATCCTATACCCTATCTTCCTATCCAATCAATCAAACCTCAAATGTAACATCCTCAACATCCACACATCATCAAATCTAACATCCTCAAAATCCAACCAACCCCTTGAAGGCATCTATAATCCAAAATCCTCAAAACCTAACCCCTTGACTGGGGCATCCTCTAATCCACCAATCCTAAATCTTCACCCTTGTCATACATCGTTGACTGGGGCATCCTCTACTCCAAAATCCAATATTCCGTAATCCTCTAACTTCTAATCTTTTACCCCTTTAATCCTCTCTCCTATCTTCTAATCCTCTCATCTTGCATCCTTATCAACAATCCTTCTATTCTCTAATCCTCAAATCCAATATCCTTAATCTCAACCCCTTGACTGGGGCATCCTATAATACAACCCCTTCAATCAATCTTCTAATCCTCTAATCCCTCATCCTCTCATAATCATCCTCAATCTTCTCATCCTCTAATCCTCTCTCATCTACTAACTTGGGCCTCTCCTCTTTTCGAGTGGTTACCCGACTCATTCCTCCCCACCTAACCCCTCAAGGGGGAATCATATCACCATCCTAACATCTTCTCTTATTTTTATTTGAATGGTCATTTCTACGCAATAACCATTCAAAGAGGGGGAAAATGTAGACATCTAAAATGTCAACATAATTAATCCCGATTAATTTGTCTTGTAAATATCCTAACATCATCATTATCTAATTAATATATTTCCTATAAAATACCACATATACCATTTATCCTAATTAATTTCATCATTTATCTAATATCCCATCATTATCTCATCATTAATCCCTTTAATTCATTATTATATCCCATTATCCCACATTAATCCTTATTATCATTTTCTAGGAATTTAATATTCCTACACCTACCTACCCACCTACTCTACACCTAGCCTCTCCATGTAATCACATCATTAATCCTCATATCTTTATTAATCTAATTAATCCTAAACTCCTCATATCCTAGAACCTTATAATTCTAGAAGCCTCTCTAACTTTCTAACTCTTCTCCATTGAATTTTAAATTCAATGGATATTCCTCACAAAATCTAGAATAATCCCACCTCCTCTATTTCTAGAAATAATTCTATAATCTCTCTAACTTTCCTCTTCTATTGAATTTCAAATTCAATGGAAATTCCTCCATAATTCTAGAATTATCCATACTCTTCTATCTCCTCATTTAATACTAACCATTGATCTTCCATCTACTTGGAAAGATCCTGGCCCTCCACATCTTCTTCCAAAAACTATAAATTGGCATGCCACCCTCCATGGAATGTAATCTTGAAAAAACCTTGAGATATACATATCTTAGGAAATCCATAACAAATCTCTGCCATTTTATCCTCTATCAATCATCCACAATATTAAATCAATCAATCCAATCTATCATCCTAATTTTTCAACAATAAATCAATCCAAACAAATCAAAAGGAGGTGCTGCCCAAGTGCCTACTCAAATATGAAGCAATCAATACATCCTTGAGAAAATCCAATACAACAAAGGAGGAGTATTGCATTTTATTGGTAAGTGTAGGTATTAATTCTCTTCTCCTTTACATCTCTTGCTCAATCATGAGGTATTTTTGAAAGGATTAACATAGGAAAACCATTTTTTTGTTTTCTTATACTCACCACTAATAATAATGAAATTTTCACTTCAAGTCAACTCATATTTACAACTTTCTTTACTTACAAAAAACAAGCACTAAACCACTCTAAAATACAAGAGGGAAGGCCTCCCACTCTAAAACATGGAATTTTTAAAAATGAAACTTCCATAATTTTCATGCAAGAAACAAGCTCCAAGAAAACCCCTAAATCAAGTTTCATCTCCAAATAACAAGCACCAAAACCACATGAGATGACTTGGTTATCCACCCAGCCAAATGACATCATCACATGCCTCTTCCAATGAAGGAGAACATGCTAGCCTGCCTCTAAGCCCACTGGAGAGATGATAAACATGCCTCCAAGCAAGCACACATATGGGTAAGGGAAGAAGATCAAACACAACATTCAAGCAACCAAAATGATTTGAGAATCAACAAAAAAACAAGAACCTCTATACTTCAACAAGTGGGGAAGAGAGGAAAGATGTCCCATTTTATCCAAATTCAATAAGTATCCAAATGAGTTCATAATTTTTTCAAGTATCCACAAAATCTCCATATGCTCCATATCCCTACATTACACATTATTTCTCCTTTCCAAGGTTTCTCAAACCTTGGGGGTTTCCTTAGCAAGGATAAGAAATGGTTTCCAAACTATATGGAAAGTGTAGATACTAAATCACACAATTTGGGTAATTATCTAGTCCTAATTACATACTACTATTCATGTGATTCCTAAGTAAGAAAAGTACTAATTAACCTATGTCTTTGGCCACCTTTCTTTGATTTATGTTTCTACTTTCAGTCTTGCACCCTTACTTGCTCAGTCTACCTTTTTAATCTTAAACATTTGTCATCCTAGAAACTTGTGCCTAACTAGGACGCCAACGCCATGCGCCTACATCCCCTTTGGGTGCCCTTGTCCCCTTTGTACTTTGCTCACACTTTTTGAGTCCTTTCTAGCTATTTGAGCATCTTATCTTTTTGGTAGTCGACATTTTCAGGGTTAATTATGAAATTCAAGCAAAGGAATCATATAAATATAAAGTTATGTGATCATAATAAGAGACCAATCACTAAGCATTAGTTATCACCACATAAGGTTGCATCCATCAAGGCATCTAAGAGCTCCATTGCATCCATCTAGCACCATCACAAAGGACACAAGGGATAGTTTTTTTGAATCACACTTCATAGGAGGGAAGTTCATTCTATTTCATGCATAGATTTATTACATTCTACATCTAGCTACTTGCTCGCTATCCAAGTGCGATACACACTAGAGCAACCTAGGGCACGATTTCCACACACACAGAGAACTACATTAGGTTTGAGATGTAGTACAACACTCAGTCATAAGTTAACCATTGTGATAGCTAAGGACAGTCTAACCCCTCATTCTACATCTTTCTTTTTTAGGATTTGATGTCTATTTGAGGGTTTTACAGGTTCATATTTCATTGCAGGTTTCTAGCGACCTCGACGATCTTGGTGTGACCTCAGAGTGATCAAAGGTGACTAAAGGTGAACACCTTATGACACCTCAAAGGAGGTTTTATGAGAATTTCTATAGACCTAGGCACCCAGAAACAAGTCTACAGTGCCCATGTCCCTCTCTAGGTGCCCCAGTCCAATTGTTCCACCAATTATGCATTTTTCAAGATTTTGTGCGATGCATTTATTCCTCTCTATGTTAATCCGGTCAAGCTTTGATCTAATCTAGACTTTACTGTGAATCAACTAAAGCATTTCTACCCTCTCCTTGCAATTAGGGTTTTCATTATTTATTGGTTAGTTAGCTTGGATGTAATTTTTGTAATTCATTATTATTCATTTACTACTGCTATAGCATTCAGATGAGGCTCATAAATTACATTTTAGATTAATCATTTTGGTGAATCCGAAATCAATCTTCACGCTCCTAGTATCATCATTCTTTTATTGCTAATCATTCTAGGGTCTTGCCATCATGAGTATCTCTATTAATGATTTTTTGCTCATCAACCCTGAATTATGAGAAAGAGTAAAAAATCTCCTAGCTACCACTCACATTCTTGCTAATATGCATCTAGATATAGTATATCAAACATTTGTAGATGCCTTCTCTCAGCATATTGCTTTCTTGTCTAATCCTCATGTCAATCTTACTATTTTTGACAATGACCCAACATTGCACATCATGATTCACATTTACAATGTGGGTGTCAAGCGTACTTTAATTGATAATGGATATGAAATCAATATTCATCCCATGTCATTCCTTGAAAAGATTGGAATTTTGGCTGCTAATGTTAGTCCATCATGTCTTTCTCTCCATGCATATGATGTCTCTATTTTTCCATGCTTAGGTCACATTACTCTACCTATTACGGTTGGACCAAAAACGCTTAACATAATTTTCTTTGTCATCAACTTCCCCATTTCATACAACTGTTTACTCGGTAGGCCATGGCTTCATGCCATGCAAGGGGTTCCCTCTACCATACATCATTGTGTTAAATTCCTACATGAGGGTATCAAGTCTACTATTTTCCATGACCGTCATCCATAAAAATATTGTGACCATGATCCTAATACTACACTTCCTACTCTAAGAACTGATAATACTAATGAACCCAAACCTATGGATACTCTACCTCATTTGCCACCGCTTGAAGGTGATATTTTCATGATAGATACTATCTCATTTATGACATCCCCTCCACTTGCTACTAATAATTCTATGATTATTTATCAAGGGCTTGTCCAGTCTTTGGATGTCGATCCATCCCCTGCACCTTCACATGGGTCATCTCCATTAGCATGCCCACCATTTACATATACTCTTTTCATGAATGACTCTTATTGGGAACACATTCCATTTGATCCTACTTTATTTGAATCTGTATGCACACATGATGGGTTGAATCGGCTAGGATTTATAGTTGATGACATCTTTCCTCCGCATTATGATCATCATCTCTACCATGGGTTTGTTTGCATCACCATTTCCTATGGTCTTCGAGTCTTTTATCTCACAATATTTCTTACACGTACTCCTCGCACTTCTCCACTCATGTTGGGACAATCTTTTCTTAATTACATTGGGGGCACACTAGATCCCAATCATATTGATATATCATTTCCCATGCCATTTGGTCCTGTCTTCATTTGCAATGACTCATTCCTTCGTTTTTCACAAAACCTCACTCATTGGTACACACATGGTTGTCCACTACCTCCATTCATTGATGAGGAGTATGCTATGGGCATGTACAAATTACGCTTAGATGGTGCTTTACGTGACCAACCTGACACTATTGCTTATCAAGTTTTAGATCCAACACCTGTTGGTTTTGACTATGACAATGATGATCTTTTCGATGACATTACTTGATCATTCTCATCCTTCAAACATTGAGGGAAATTACACTTATTTCCTCCACCCCCAAACATCAACATGCATATTACATTTCATCATACCACAATTATACATTCATTTACAACATTCATACCTTGACACATAATCGTGTCGTCATTTCCCTATGATGCACTCTTGTGTTTTGATTCACATGATTGTTCACACTATATACATGAACCTCACATGCTACGTACATATTCAGGGCACCTTACACTTATGCTCGCAACATATTCAACACATGCAACACGTACTTAACTATTAAATCAATACACAGCATACAACAACACACTTTACATATTCAAATCAATATCGCATGCTTCACGTATCTCTCTTAAGTCAGGCACCATACGTATATACTCATCATCTCTTGCATTTTACACATACACACCATACAATGAAAAATATTCACTCTAGTTCCCATTGCAACAAGTTACACACTTACATGAGTGACACTACAAACAACACTATTCAACCAAATCATACATATCTGAACACTCACAATGTTCACTACCCGATCACTCTACTTACACCATACTACTAATGTTGAGGCCATCAAATCAAAATTGAACCTCATCACAACGTCATTCACATGATCTTCACAATCAATATTTTTATCATACCATGTGACATTTTTAGCCATCACCTTATTCACACATTTCATGATATACACTTTGTGCTAAATCATCACACTTTCTACCATCCTATTCATATATATTGTGATAAAGGATTTATGCTAAATCTTGATTCTTTATGGTATTCTACTCACCTATCTAGTGATATAAGCTTTAGGCTAAATCATAACACATTTTAGCACACCATCCCTATGTCACATTCAATATCATCTTCAACAATCCACAATCCACACTTTTTTGGCATCATATTCAATCTTATACACACGACAACATATTGCTCGAACCATTTCTCGATGATGCACTCTTGTTTATGGTTCATTCTTGACTACTGAGGGGGCATAAATAAATGAACCTCATTACATACATACACATCCACTCGGGGGGCATGTTGCTCCTATCATTCACTCTGCATTCCATTCTGCCTCATTCACAACATACTGCATATCTTGGTTGCATTTACTCTTTCTTACATTTACTTGTTACATGTTCATATTATTACACATGCTAGATAGATATATCTTGTATGTCATTATATTTATCATACACACATGTGCGTTCACTTGCTTTCTAGTTGTGATCATAGATTTTACAGATCTATTACATGCAACATGGATGCTTAGCGCAGTACCTAGTACCAGTCCCACAGTGGCTCTTGGGGGCATCCACTTTCGTACACTACATGTGTTATTGTTTCATTTGGTGTTTCATAACACACAACTTTATCAAATCATACACACTTTGACATAATTTTTATCTTTCTAACATGCTAACAGGTTCTTCATGTACAACATTTGTTTCGTATAGGACTATTTGATTCCATGGTTGTCTGATACATTGTTTTCTCTTTTCTTGTCATTATTTGTGGGCTTTACCATTTGTCTTTCTATGCACACTGATTTCGTGTGGCCAGTATGGCCTTGATTTTCTTGTGACATCGTGAGTGATGTCCCATGTTTGTAACCCACTTTTTGTGGTCTACATTGTCTTCTACTTGCGTCTTAACTTACACATTGTCTGCTTAGCTTACATTTCCTCTTATACATGCATGTTTGTCTTTGCTTGTACTAACATTTGTTTCCTAGCCACTTGTTTGTGTGTGCCTTAATTTCTACCAAGCACATTACCCTTCCCCCATGTAAGGCATAGTATTCAACACAGTGGTCCAGTCCTCTTTTGGGCTACATACTCCTTCAACAACATCGCATGCACCCCAAATGAGAGGGGGCATCATTTGGGTGAATCAGTTACCCCATACATCATCATACACAACACAACACATTACTGATACAACATAGTTGTCAGTTTCAGACAAGGCTCAGAATTAGACTTGGGTCCTTAGCACAACGACCTTTCCTAGATGCCTGAAACTAGGGGACAATTACACAATGATTGGTAGTTCAAAACAGTCTACAGAACTCCACACAATGGATTTTACAGGGCATATAGTCCTTAGCACATGCATTTATACACACCATCTGCAGTGGTGTTCTACATTGCGGGAAATAATTAAAGGTTGGAGGATGACACCAGACTATTCTCCCTACACTTCTTCCATTTCATTGGCGTGAGATTTCCTGAAAAACTTAGGCGTCAACATCATTTACAGGATCCTTTCTACACTCTTTCCTCATCACGGATCAGGTGCACATGTTCCTTTTTCACACTTTTAGCATTTTTACATACTTTCCTTACACATTTTTTTTACATATTTTGATCATATACATGTGTATTTGACTACTTGTTCATCTTCTCTTTTGCAGGTCCATCTGTATGGGAAGGTAGTAGTCAACAACAACAACACCAACATCATACACACCAAAAATGACATCAACATCAACAACAGGTACATCATGACATCTACACATGCGTTTCCACCCTAGGTTCATTTTCATCACTTTTTGCACTTTCTCCTCATTAGCATCCACACTTCACATTTTTATCATTCCACGCTTTGTCTAGTCCCTCGACACACTTTTCATCATTGATCTACATGGTTATCAGGTATGCATCTCTATCTACTTTATGTTACCGAGCATTCCACTCACCAACATAAAGTGGGGGCAAATGTAGACACTAAATCACACACTTTGGGTAATTATCTAGTCCTGATTACATACTATTATTCATATGATTCCTAAGTAAGAAAAGTACTAATTAACCCATGTCTTTGGCCACCTTTCTTTGCTTTATGTTGCTACTTTCAGTCTTGCACCCTTACTTGCTTAGTCTGCCTTTTTACTCTTCAACATTTTTCATCCTGGACACCAAGCCCCAAGGTGCCAGCGCTAGGCACCCTCATCCCCTCTGGGCCCACCTGTTCCCTTTGTACTTTACTCACACTTTTTGGGTCCTTTCTAGCCATTTGAGCATCTTATCTTTTTGGTAGTCAGACCTTTTCAAGGTTAATTACAAAATTCAAGCGAAGGGAATCATATAAATATAAAGTTATGTGATCATAATAAGAGACCAAACACTGATCATTAGTTATCATCACCTAAGGTTGCATCCATCAAGGCATCTAAGAGCTCTATTGCATCCATCTAGCACCATCACAAGGGACATAAGGGCTGGTTTTCTACATCACACTTTCATAGGATGGAAGTTCATTCTATTCCATGCACACATTTACTACATTCTACATCTATCTACTTTCTCATTATCCAAGTGTGATATGCACAAGAGAAACCTAGGGCACAATTACACACACACACACACAGAACTACATTGGGTTTGAGATGTAGTGTAATGCTCAGTCGTAAGTTCACCATTGTGACAGTTGAGGACAATCTGACCCCTCATTCTGCATCTTTCTTTTTTAGGATTTGATGTCTATTTGAGGGTTTTGCAAGTTCATATTTCATTGCAAGTTTCCAGTGACCTCGATGATCTTGGTGTGACCTCAGAGTGATCAAAGGCGACTAAAGGTGAACAATTTATGACACCTCATAGGAGGTTTTCTGAGCATTTTTGTAGACCTAGGCACCCAGAAACAAGTCCCACGGGTGCCCCTGTCCCTCTCTAGGTGCCCCAGTCCAGCTTGTTCCTCTAGTTATGCATTTTCTAGGGCTTCTATGTGACATTTCTTCCTCTCTATTCAGCTAGATCCAGACTTTTATGCACTTTCTAGAATTTACTCGCCGAATCAGGGAAGGCATCTTACCTTTCTCTACACATTAGGGTTTTGTTATTTATTGCTTAGTTTGCTTTGGTATACTTTTCTGAATTTCATTTCTACATTTATTTATTGCTACTATAACATCATATTAGGCTTGTGTATTTACATTTTAGCTTAATCAGTAAATCCATCTCACACATCAACCAAATTTAGGTAATTTGTCAAGAAGCCTCGAATATAAGCTTTCCCATGAAGCTTTGAGGGAAGTAATAAGTGAATCTTAAATAAGATCGACGATGACACGTCCAACAATCCGCCGTGGATTGCGAATCGTCGTCGATCAGGTCAAGATTGTTAAGAAACAAGTAAGGAAGGATGTCAAATAACATGAAACCACTTGCCATTCCGAGGCCAATGAGTTAGTTCAAAAAAACGGTAAGAAAATTAAGGATTTAAGGTAGGAACCAAGGTTAAGGATGGCTGAGGCCTAAATTCACAAAACAAGATTGTTTTTAAGTACAGGTTATGGAAGGGTCCACAATGGGATTGCTTCAATTCCAGAGGATATAATTCTCACCCAAACTATTAATCTAATAATGGGCTTAGGATAATAACCCTTGATAGTGTCACGTAGGTATGGAGGGTGAAAAAAGCGGTGTCTACATTCTTGCATATTAAGACTCGGATCAATGATATATTGGACATGCATCACCCATGAAATGTAGGAAAAGTCCAAAATGGTCGGTCCATGAACATCCGCAGGTTTGTAATCCAAGTAAGGCAATAAAAGCGAGTTGTAATTTAAAAACTAGGCTTTGAGCCACAGTCTTCAAATCCAGAATCATACAAACAAATTCTTTTTCCAACCCCAAATTTAACGAATGGATAAGATAAGGGCGATTGGGTACAAATTATTGGGTCAAGGGTGGCAAATAAGCTCTATGAGCTTTGATAACTAGGGATCACTGGTCCACATGTGTGGTAATCAATTGGAGCTATTTTAAAGTGAAAATCATATCGCTTTGTAGTACGACTAACTCACACACTTGATGGGTAGCTATCTAGTCAGGGTCACATGGGACTATTGGAAGGATGATTGCCGTAGGGCAAGAAAAGTCACTGGTTCGAGTGCACTGGCCCTGTAAGTCACTAACTAATTGACCCTTCTCAGTTTCCTCTTTCCCTATTACCCTTTCTGCTTTCCCAGTTTGTCCTATTATACTTCAATCAATTGCACTCATTCAGGATCACCAACGGCTAGTCAAGACACCAGTGCTAGACACGCCTTCTATCACTCCGAGTATGGCCCAATTATTTGTCCTTTTCAATGCATCTTTTGGGTCACTTTCCAGTCATTTGGGCTTCTGCTCTGCTTCTCTACAACTTGACCTTTAAGTGGTATAATTACGAAATTTAAACAAGGAAATCATGTCTCTAAATAGTTCTGTCACCACACTAAAGTGACCAAGATCTATTGCATTGGGCTATGACAAACCCTCCTTTTGTCTTTCGAAGATTATTTCCGTAACGCCAAAATTCAAGCATCCATGTAGATTGAAACAAGTTATAAGGGAATACTATGTTATGTCATACCAGCTTTATAGGAGGGGAAGTGGCATTTTTCGATGCACACATCTATCTAGATTTTCTACATCGCTTAGCTATTTCTCAGTATCAAGTGCAAGTCAAAAAAAAGGTACCTAAGACAGGATTCTACACACACACACACTTTAATATACTATGTTTGGAATCTCAGATCTAGTGCGACACATGGACTCATAAGTTCTGCCTCAGGGCTGTTGTTGCCCAGTTGCTCCAGGGTCAGATTGAAGAATGTGAATAATTCACATGAACTGATAGTTGTTACCTGTGCATCCATCATGTGAGCCCTTGGGGGTCTTCGTAGGAACGTGGTTTCTAACATACAGGTTTCAAGAAAACAACAAATTTGTCTAATGCAAGTACTAATGAGATCATTTCCTTTTAAAAGATTCAACAATAACAGGGGATCTAGTGACCCTTTAAAATCTGGATTTGATCCATGCCCATATTCTTCATTTAGGGAACTCACAAGCACCTAGAATAGGTCTGGTAGCACCCCAGGAATTGATGAACTTGACAGAGGTCGGTCCCTATTCCTAGAACACATTGAAACTCCTACAAATTAACCTCGGTCTAAATGTGACAGTCTGAGTTCCTATTCTAGTAGTTTTGACCTCAATACCATTGCACGATTATTGTATATTAAGGCTACGCACTTTTCTTCCCTGGTCATCTGTAATCTAGGGTTTCAAATGCTTAAATTTCTTATATAGCTAGATCCAATCATTACTTAGCTGTTCTTATCATTACACTATCTCCTAATGATTCAGCTTGTGACAAGGTCTGGTGACACCGATGTGGAATATTTCCTAATGATTAGTCACAATCTTTACCTGCCTTATCAGCTCATCTTCTAGCTCTGGTGAGTTCTTCCACAAATTCGAGTTTATGGGTGAAAATATGACATTTAAGAGGGGTGGTTGGCCTATGTTATACATGATTAAGAAAAACAACATTAACCATTAAGATTAAGGGTAAGTTTTATCAAGGCATACAATCAAATTAGTGGGTTGTAATTAGCTCACATTCAATGTGAGGCTTAGAGGGTAGAGTACATAAAAGAGTCTTTAATGTAAATTAATTTGAGTTGCCATAGATTAGTTAAAATTGGTGTATTGGTAAATAATTTGTTGAACATCCTGTTTCTGGCTTGTAAGCTTATAATTCCAGGTTTTTCCAATCATGGTCCACAAAATTATAAAACACGACCAAAAAGGTAGGAGGTACCAGGAGCTGCAGTTGCCTTTAAAAGCTATTGTTGGAAGCTCATGGGGGCACATTTCCCTGAATCCCAAAGTTCTCTTGGGAAGTGATGTTGGGCTTTAGCTTCCAGCAGACAGTGGCACTCAAATGCGTGGAGATATTTCTCGATAGCCAAAAAATAAGTAAAGGAAGCAGACATTGAAAGTCAAAATTCATCTGAATTATTATTATTTATAATCTAAGCCAACTAGCTTGTCAAACATCCAGCCATCAATGGGTTTTTTTGAAATTTCTGAATAAATGATTAATTGATATATCTTATTTAGGATGCCAAAGATATTCAGCACTCAAGCAGTGTTCATAACAGCACAACTAGAAATAAATTCAATTCATGATAAAAGCTCAGGCTTTGTAGCATATGGCCACATTCAAGGATTCTACCAAGTTCTTATTTTGTCATCTAAACAGAAATAGCTGACGGTAAAATATTTACTAATAAGTTGCCTAATATTAAGGATTGCATAAGAGTACTGTCTCCATACAAACAATGCAATGAGTCAACATAAGGATAGAGAATCCATCATGGTGGGAACTAGAAGGTGATCCAGATCTTGGGTCCTGAACTACCCTCTTCATCGTAGGTTTCCTGTGATAGTGCTTTACTATGCAAAACCAATGAATAATGCCACAAAACAATTATTCTAAATCCACGGCAATATTTATAAATTACAAATACATCAACAAGATGGACGGAATATAATTTTTACACAGTTGGTTTCATTAATTAATTTAAATCAGTTTGCATGAATAGCCACATCCAAGGGCTAAGAAAAATACATGAACTTCTCCAAAAATCACCAAAATGGATTATCTCCGGCTTTATAAATTGTAAGGAAGCCAAATATGAAGTCCCAAATCAGATTGTCGTGCCCTAGATGGCACCACACTTCACTCCAAGGTAGGTCGCATCCACCTAGCAGAGGCCTCTTCAATGCATATAAAACAAGTGATTGTGATTTTTTTCCCCTCAAATCTGCACATTTCCTTCTAGCTTACACAAGGTAGGAGGGTTTCCGACTCCCCATAAACCACTAGAAGGGTCTATTTGTAACTTACAAATGGATTAGATGGCCACTTTTACCTGGGTTTTCGTCAAAGAGTGGCCCAGAACAATGAGTCACCAACAACCCTTTTCAGACTTTGGATTTTTACCCCTTGATCACATTACTTTTGATACTTGCATCAATTGCAATATGTATTAAATTTTTAATCAACCACCACGTTATATAATTACCGTTGCATTCTAATTGTATACCATATTTGAAGTTTATAAGACACGAATGGAAAGTAGACAACATAAAATATCAAATTAAAGAAAACATGTTTATTAACCACATTGAAAAGCTTTAAAAAGTCTTATTTACAACTCAAATGTCAACATATATCATTTCTTTCTTTAATTAACCTATAACTTTAGTAGTGCCCTTTGCTAGCCACTTGTCACATAAACCGAACAGGGCATATTTCTCTATTTTGGGAGGTCAAAGGCGTTTCCTCTCATCATCTATGTTTCATTGGTAGTGAACTTGGAAATTTTAAATATAAATACTTATTTTAAAAAATATACTATTTTATTAAAAAAATTATTTAGGAAACTTAATTACCCTCAAATTTCTCTTTATTCTCCTAAACCCTTATGATGCAAATTTTCCTATTAGCTTTGGGTCATAGAGGGTCCTCATGAACACAATGAGAGTTACATCAATTGACGTTATCTATCTCTTAAGTGGGATTTGTAGCCTCTCTAGATGATGATATGAAATAATCAATTTTTGTGTCTGGTTAACTATTATTTTTAAAAATACCTGCAACCATAAAAATAAAAAATCACTAAAAATGACATATAAAATAAATTGAAAAAATCTTAAACTAATACAATGAAAAAAATTCTAGCTCAAATAAAATATATTAAAATACTTAATTTCCCAAAATTTCCATTAATATCATCATTTACATAGAGGTCTATTATGAGGTCCCTTTGCACCCGGTATTTATAATCAATACAAACAAGATGAGAGGGTATATCAACATTTTTTCACATTTTTTACTGGAGGGTGTTGATATGTCAGACCCTGGCACTTAGTAAAGAAAATATAGAAGGTTCGTGCAGGAGAATAGAGTGCATTCAAAGGCACGGAAGTATTGAAAAGGATCGCACGCGAGGAACAAAAACAATTTCAGGACTTATCCGTTTTCACGATAAGGATATATTTTTGGAGATAGCGTGTGGAGCACTCAAACTGATTAGAGACTTATGTGTCACACATTGGCTATTTTTGGAGGACTGGATATGAAGCACTTTGCATAGACATAGGCCATAAATAAATCTGCTACTGTCAGTTAACTAACAATAGTCTATTGTTAGCGCACTTGCATGTGTGGCTATTTTTGTAACGGAACGTGGAAAATAATAGCATGCTACCTATTTTGAGATTAGATAAGCAGTGAAGGGAAAATCCCCACCCTTATAAGTATGTAGTAAAATGTGTAGTAGATAGAGAGATGTGTGCATACGTGGAGATATAGTGAGATTATATTGCTAAATCTGCTACGCGCAAGAGCATATACTATTGTTCTTGTAATGAAGCTTATGTGTAGCTATTACATTTAATCTAATGGGGGTTATGGATTGAGTCAAGGTGTTATCATGTTTATAGTTCAGTATTGCATGCTTGATTTCATTATGGGTATCTATCAAGTCTGTTATTTTCTAGATCTAGATATGGCTATGCACTGTATGAAAGACATATTAGTTACAGATCTAAATGATTAAGTCTTCATCATGCTAACATCATGAATCAATCAACCCTAAAGAGGGACTTGGTAATTTTACGTGCTTCATGTGAGTTCTCAGTCTAGACTGAGTGATGTGCCAACGTGCCTAGGGTTTTATTGTGTTTGTATTACTGAATTCTAGGCTGCATCATTAGTTCCATTGTCGGGACTTCTTTTTCAGTTGTTTCAGGATGGTTTGTAATGAAGACATACCGGTTGACCTTAGTAAGTGTTGAAGAGTGGATACATGCTCTGGAAGAAGAATACACATAGCGGTTCAACACTGGATCTGAGTTTAACACACGTGTATGGGTGGAACAGAACATGTATGATAGTTTATATGATACCTTCTTCTCTTTTTTTCCAGTAGAATTGTACGAGTGGCTGATTGATTATGCATCTAAGTGGAATTGGAGGTATCACACAATTTTCTGGATGTAGGAAGAATTTTAAGCCCTTTATGATGCTAATATGATTTGGACTCAAGATGTGGAAACATGTTTTTCATGGTGTTTTGAATAGTTATATCTTAGAGTACTCAATTTCCACTTATTCATGTCCATAGGCATTTGAATTCCAGTTTTTACGATATCCAAGGGGAGCTTACCTATAAGGTATTCCAATGGTGATCAAGATCCTGATGGTAACTTTTGAATATGGAGAGTTAGCCAATGGCCAACTAAACCTCACCACATGTGGGGATAGGAGAAGGTTTGGTGAAGGATGGTAGACCTAGTAGAAAAAATGTAGAGAGAGGAAAGGTGACTTAAGTATAATGAGGTGTGCAAGAGGGAGATTGAGAATCAACAAGAGGTTACAGAGAAAATGGCGTTGTGGAGAAAGATAGTTCGGGAAGGAGTTGAAATTCATGCAGAAGACATGAAACTCGAGCCTCAGGAAATCCCTCATTTGGGAAAACATGATAGGGAACCCTCCTCGGCCTCATGTAGCAGCGCACTAGTAGAGATGACATGTGCCACAAGCACACATATGAATCCCACCTTGCAACCTTGCCCTTGCACTTGGTTTTCCAGCATCTAGTACACCAAGTAGTCAATAAGCTAGTTCAAGCAGTGGGAGAGTAGAAGTGAGTCTTATAAGAGGCACAACGATGGCAACACAAATGGCTTCATTGTTATACGGGAGTACCTTTTTTACGTGTATCATCAGCACAAAATACAGGTGTGCTGATTTTTGGACTAACTTCTGGGAGTAGTAACGCTTCGTAGACTATCGGGGTACAATTGATTTCTACTATTGGGACATAGCGAAATGTATATTTTTGTCTGACCCTAGCTACAGGGTTAGGATCAGGAGGCATATGTAGCTCTGGTTCAGGTGGATATGGAGGTTTTGGGGGTAGGTGAAACACATGAGGTTCTGGATCAAGTGGGCAAGGTCTGCACCAACCCCATAATATTTACATGGAAATGTCTCTTAGTCTTCCAAATTATAGGGACATAAAAGATGCTACTGAACATGTGCATATGTGTGAAATATTGTGGCGTGCAAAAGGAATCATGGCTTTTGAGTGTAGGGCAAGCTAATTTTCTACTACGTTATAAGGGCACGCACATAGCTGGTACAAAAAGTTTGACTCCCTGATCAGACTTGCATAGATTATACAGATTTTAAAGGATACATTCCTTTACAGAGTTTCATATCCCTGAGTTTGATTAGAAGAGTATAACGTGTGCTCAAGGATATTAAGCAAGGCACTACTGAAAGTATTAGACAATATGATGCATGGTTTATAATGCTGTTATCAAAAGCTTTCTTATGACATACACGCAAGCCAACATGCACAATGGTTCATTGGGGGGCTTGATTACCCCCTTTTAGGAGGGCATTATCACATAAGACATATAATGATCCACGTGAATCACTTGAAGTAACCTTGTGCACTGAGGCAGTTGGAAGCATAGATATTAGGGTAGCCCATTTTTAGAAGCACAAATAATAGCTATGGCAAAAAAGTTGGAGAAACTATCAATAAATTCAGCACATGAGACGCGCACAGGGATTTGGTGCACAAATTGTGAAGTAGAAGGTCAAATAAAGGATAGTTGTCCTCTCAGAATTGTAGGCTCGTTACTGATGGATTGTGAAATATGCCATTTAAACCATGATGCTAGCTGCTTCCGATTATTACAAAACGTGATAAGGAAGAACGTTTTAAGCTACTATAAAATCTGTAGGTCCATGACTCATGACATGGAAGACTGCCCAGCTGATTGGATAGATACATGATGCTATAGATATTGGTGTACGACAGACAAGAGTTTCTGATAACTCTAAGGGAAAGAATGAGCATCAGGACCCGGATCACAATCAGGTGTGCTATGATAGGAATGAAGGACATTTTGCAGGCAGTTGTGGCAGAGGTTGAGGATACCATGGTGGATTCAGAGGATGAGGCCGTGGTGGTGGAAGAAGTGAGTTCTCTCGCGGAATGTGTTATACATGTGGATCCCCTTATCACTATAGGTGCGAATGTCCCCAAAATATTACATGTTATTTTTGTGGAAAGAACCATAGCTATGAGGAGTGCCCAGACTTGTATGAGCATCTAAGTAAGCAAAATAAAAAAGAAAACAAAGGCGTAGGGATGGTTAGGATACAATGCATTGTTGAAAATCAATGGATGCCTAAGCTAGAGGTAGAATCTGAGGCAATACAAGTGAAGATCATGACCCGCGCTGAGGCGACACATGCTAGGGAAGCATTACAATAGAAACTTACCATCACTAAAAAGGAAGTTCTTCATATAGGGTACCCAGATCTTGCCTATCAGAAGGAGGTTTATCCGGAAACTATGGAAGTTATAAGGAATCTTCAGGGTGAGATATGATACTTAAAAGAGAAATTGTGGAAGATGGAGCAAAAGAAAGCATAAGAGAATTTCCAAATTGATATAGATGACTTGAGGGAAGTGTGTGAAATGTTGTGCCAGGAAAATATTATTCCACTGTCAGGGAGTTGGTTAAAAGGAAACACTGCGCGCGCAAGTACTGAGACTAGACGATAGATCCTGCATGCAAATCTTCCCCCTCATAGCCTATATTATGACAAGGAAATCACTCTAAATGCTGTTGTGGATGGGTGGCTATTGATTAATATACTGATTGATACAGGTGCGCAAGTCAATGTTCTTACCTTGTGTTAGTGCTCATATTAGTCTCGCCCTGTTTCTCATTGAAATTCCTCAGTTTGCGGCCTCTGTCATGTTTTCTATCTCCCCGTGTTGGTACTTGAAAAGACTTTGTCCTCCATTTGGTTGTCGTGATCAGTCCCTTCCTGGGTCGAGGGTCACTTAAAGGTCTAGAATTTGTTTTTCATTTCTTTGTCCATCTGAAGGAGACTGTCTTGGACCTTAGACACATGGTGCCTTCTGCTGAACCTTCAAATTATTAATAGACTCTACTGGACTAAGACACATGTTGAGCCTGCACTTGTTTGGGGTCTCTACTTTTTGGGACCATCTCAAAGTGCACCATTGAGACACGTAGCAGTGGGAGAAATGGAGAAATAGAGCTTTGGGGTTATTTAAGGTTTTTCTCCTTTTTTAAAAAGGTGATAAAATTGTAAGTTGAAAGCACGACCTCGACATGAAAGTAATTGCCAGTGTTGAATAGTAAAAAATGGAGGTGCGCGGGCCCGCAGGGAAAATGTGGAGCTTTTTTCCTTTTTGGAAAATAAGTATAAAGTGAAAAAATGAAGCGTAGGTCCACTGGGACACACATTAAAAGCTAAAGGCGGAGCTACGGGGAAAATTTGGAAATTTTTCCTTTTTCAAAAAACAAGAGTAAAATAGTAGAATTGAGCTGCAGTTCCTCTGGGACCCACATTGGGACACGTGTCAATCCCATTTTCAGAGGGGCGGAGAAAAAATGTCAAAATTTTACTTTTTTTCCAAAAGTTATAAAATGTCAAAAAGTGCTCCCAGGCCCATTTCCAATCACATTTTTGCCATGTAGAGGGCTCAGATTAAAAGTTGAAAAAGCAAGATCAATGGTAGTTGTGTATTTAATTTGATTTTGCCCACCATTGAAGCTCTAGGATGTTTGGAGATGTATTTTTTATATCATTCTTCATCAAATTTTTTGGCAAATTTGTGTCGTTTATGTCTGCAAATTTCAATTGAATTAAATTGGGAGATCAATTTGTAAATCTGAAGTACCTTTGAAGTGTATTTTTTCTCGGGTTCGTGCAAAACTTGCAAAATGCTAGATCCAGAAGTTGCAGAGTAAAATTTCATAGGAAAAGGAGGGAAAAGGATGAAATGATGAAAGTGCATGTGTAAAAGGTGAAAAAAGGTGTTACCTCGAGAGCAAAAGGGGATGACCTACCAAATTCCAACTATGCAAAGGCTCTGAAAAAATGATTAAAAGGGGATTTATCACATGACAAAAAATAGAATGATTAAAGGGACTCCTGAAAAGTTGTGGCCTGACATCCTAGTCATTAGTTGAGGGCCCAAGAAATATGATTTATTCACAGTTGGTCCACCTGGCAGATTTTGGATCAGAATTTTGTTAATCGTTGCTGTCTAAAACAAATTGGTAACAAGCAAAAGGTCCCTCAAATATTCTTCTCTTTTGTGGGGGGAAAATTGAGTGGGAAAGAAATGTATAAATGTAATGAGAATACTCTTGCAAATGGTCGGAGTATGAATTCTTGAGAATTTTTTTGAGAAAGTCGTCTTCCCAAGAGACCAAAGCTGAGATTACCTGTTATTTTCTTCTGTGTTAGATTTTTTACCGTTTCAAGTTAGTTGTAGATGTATAGCCATTGAAAAGCTCTGAGATTTCTCAGGAAGCTTTCCCCTGCTGATGAATCTAAGCAATTTTTGGAATTAATTTGTGTCTAATCTCTAGCAAGTTTGTGTTTGCTTTATTTTTTAGAATGTCTGAAAATAGTTTCTTTCATTCCTATTGCAAATCTTACACTAATTTTTTTGTGAAATCAAATAGGATATAGTCCCTATGACTGTCTAATGGTATTTGTAATTTCATTTCAATAAGAGCCTTCATCTTAGATGAGATAAACAAATTTAAAATCAATTTATTGTCATTTGTTGATAAATATTATCTAAAAGTCTTCGAGTGTACCTTAAGCATGATTAATTAGAAACTTTAGTGTTTAATTGAGTCTTCCAATTCGAGCCTTTTGTGTTGAGAGTCTCAAAAATTATGTGAAAATGTGTTGATCTGGGCCTTCATTGAAGCACACCTTCTGGTTGAAAAGAACGTCTTGATTGTTCTGAAGCTTTTTGTTGTGAAGTTGTTCATTTTTGTGTAATCCCTCGGAAGATCTGGTATAATCAAATTTACCCTACTTCATCTCCAACCAAAAATCATTTAAAAACCATTGATCCACCCTGAACTACCCCTGTTTGCCCTGTGTATCAACAAAGGAACAAAATCTACTTATAAAAATATGCAGAACAATAAGGATTTCATAATATCTTTAGTAACCTTTGCCTTATATTGAAAATATCTCTATAATATGGAAGTGACAAACTCGTGAGGGTCAGATTTGGTGTGTTGATCGTATTTTCCCAAGGTCTTTCTCTATATAAAATTTGTGCAAAAGAAGGATTTACCAACATTCTTCAATAACAGAGGTTACAAAATAGGTTCTCTTACCTTGGTTGAAAGACACAACCTAAAATAGTTAGGATAAGATCACATCCTTTTTAAGGTGCTACACACTTCTTCAAATCTCGAGTGCTAAAAATTTAGATAGATTGCTTCCCCGGCTACAAAATGACATACATAATCATCTATTTACCTTTGAGTGTCTTGTCAAAATCCATGATGCTGCTCGGCCTTCTGAAGGATAATTAAATATGGGTACCAACATGCTTTCTGGCGCCACTAGCCCGGGGATTCTTTGAAGAATTTAAATTTTTTCCAAACCCCTGGTAATGTTTCTTGTAGTTTTGTGTGGCAAAATACGTTTTTGTAAACATAATTCTCTGATCAGATTTGTAAGAATTGAACAAAGTTATAAGTTCTGCGTGCTGTATGTTTAATTTTTCCAGCAGTTATTGTACTAAGTTTGCCTCACTATTGATAAATTTGGGTGAAGGAAGGTCTGATTTGTAAAGATTTACATGATTTTTAGTGCTGATAGACATTTCACAGATTATTTGAGTGCATTTACACAACTAGGGTGAAAATCCTTAGTGGCGACTCTGCATTGATTTGTTTTTGGTAAATGCCAATGTCTTAACCTCTGTCAATGTAAATTTGTTACTAATCTTTGCAAAGATGGAAGGAAGAAGATATTTCTTCGCCATAGACCCTAGTAGAAGGTTGTTTCCAGAGTTTGGAAAGTCTAATTCAAAAGGAGGAAGAATTTGGAAGGTTGTTGGAGATCAAGCATCAAGAAAAGAGATCTCCATTGGTGAAACTGATCGACACGTGATTGAAGATTACAATACTTCCTCAATTGCTTCTAAATCATGTAGTCTCTTTGTAAATTCAGATTCTCCCTCTAGAGAGGGACCTTCTCATTCCACTCATGTATTTGAAAGATTTGCATCTCATTTCTACCCCCTGTATTTTTCCAAAAATGATAGTGTTTTACTGTGAAAAAGAGCCATTAGGGGATAGTCATTCTAAAAATTGTATTTTTGTACCACATAGACCCCCTCACTCCTCATCACTTATGTTTCCCCTGTAAGATCACCCTCCTTAGAAATAATATGGCTCAGCCTCCACCCCAGACCTCCATTAGTCGTTAATACTTTTGGTTCCCATCAATTTTATACGTATGGATGGCTATCTGAATGTTGTGTGATAGGATGTAAGAAATAGATTGCCTAAGTTTCAAGGAAATAATGCAATAACCGGTGATCAACACTTGAAAATCTTTGTCAATATGATGGAGGATTTTGAAATAGAGTTTTAAGATTATACAATAAATTATTTATTCATACTCTAGAAGAGGATGCAAGGGATTGGTATAAAGCTCTACCTGATAACTCTATTGATTCTTGGACTGAAATGAAGAATGCATTTAGATTGCAATATGGTGACTGTACGATATAAAAAGTGACATGCGAGGATGATAATCGGCAAGTGACCTTCCCTGTACCCGACCTCTCCCGAGGTCATGCCGAGACAGCCTTTGAGAATGTTGAATATGAATAGATACAGACAAGCTAATCAGGTAATCTTATATCCTCAATACGTAACAATGGAATCTACGAATCTAAGGCGAAGAAGGCCCTCCTATCTTGAATTGGTGTAATGGTCCATTCAGATATAATGGCTGTTCGGAGGCTCTAATCAATGTCGAGCTCTACTGAGATCTTGTTTCTTGGTTGTTGGATATGTGGGAAGTGACCTGTGGTAGCTTCATATATATCTCCAGACAAGGTCGAGAAAATGGTGATGGGAGGCTTAGTGGATTTGTAATGAACTATGGGTGGTTTTTTTGGTCTAGCCTAGGAATTATTAGATTTGATTGGCTTCTATATTTAATACAGATAATTATGTGATTATATCTGGCGGGGAGTGGTGAGGATCTAAATAACCCAGCGTTCGTAAGCTGGTGTTAATACTTAATTGATTTGCAGCCCCGTTGGGTTGTGGGACTTGGGGGATCACAACTGTGAGTTTTGTGGACCTATTATGGTCATGTGAAGAATCAATCCCTTCTTCCAACTATCCAGTAATCGTATGCCTTTTCAGCCTCTATGTTTAGAACTAGAAGTTGTATGATTTTCTCAGAGTACCTAATAGGTGTTTTGGAAACTTGAATGCGTAAGCTAGTATCTATGTCAACGCGAAGGTCTCCTACGTCAGGTTGTGGAACTAAAAGTATCACAACCAAATGCTTGCTCTCTTTTGAATCCTTGTACGATCATTCAGATATTTTATCAGGGTAGTCTATAGTTAGGATGCTTTGACCCAAAATGTGTAAGCTTTTGTCGTCTTCGATATTTAATCCTCTCAGTTGTTCACTAATTGCTTGTAGGTTTGTCGTTGCTCGAAAGACCTGTATCCTAAGGTCCCGATCTATATCAACTAATGTCGTGGGTAGATTCAGTTGAGGCACTATTGGTTCAAATATATATTCTCTAGGCTCTCTAGTTCCTATGATTGTCATACAAAATGTTTCAACTTTTTAACTAAAATTAATAAAGTGATTACGAAGTAAGTATTTTACACTATGCAAGCATTCTTCTATTTTTGTATTTTCAATGACGTATCTTAATGAAATTAAAGAGTAGCTATTCTAGTATATTTAGAAAAATGAACAACTAATCTAGCAACAAAATTTAAAACAAGCAAAGTAGCCTGGTGTGGCTATTTTCCTGTGCAGTTGTGATTTTATCCTAAATATCTAAGCAACTAATTATATTAAATTGAAAGGCTCTTGATCCTACCTTAGAAGTGAGGAATGAATCATAGTTTCTCATAAACTATCAATCCCCACAGCTTCCTTGGTGATATCGAAAGTGAACTTTTAACTGAAATAAAATGATTCACTACTTTGTTTGATATGTTGTAACTAGAACTTTGATAGCTCAAACCTGGCATTTACAAAATAGTGGTAAATCTAGTTGTGTGTGATTTCTACCCCTCAGTGTGATTTCCTTGTTCCTTCATACTCTCATGAATCCAGAAAGCATGTATAGGATAGTATCAACAGAAGATGGTATTCGAACAATGGAAACTTTGGATATAGACCGAATACAATGCAAGTAGGGAGAGGGATAGGGCAAGTGAACAGAGCTTGACTATGTAATTCCTAGCGGGATTTATTGCGGGAATACAACACAAGTGTATCAAGAGTTTTAGAATCTATCCTTGTGATAAAAACAAAACCTTCAACTTTAATGGATTCTAATCTAGAAATAAAAACTATTCTATGCTAAAACTGACTTGCATGGCACAACACTGAAGCACGACTAAAACAAGAAGATCGAATGCCATCTAAAAGACCAACAATGGAGGAAAAACATGCAACTGATAGAATTCTAGGCAAGAAATTCAAAGACTGAATAAGAGAATTGAGAAGGTTAGGGGCCATTTGTTTGAAAACAAGCTGACTATTTATAGTAAAAGCATTTACTAGAGGGTAGCTCTCCAATTAAACTCTTTTACTATAAACAAAGGAAAAAATACTATTACCAGGGAACCAAAAACATTAATGCAAGACAAATTGGTTGAAGAAAGCGTGTAAAATTGAGAGATTTACGTTTGACGTGATTGTCAGAAGAATTTGGAAAAATGCGTACATGACTGCCACCCTGCTGTAGGACGGCGGTCACAGGACCACCGCCCAAGCAGGGTGGTAGTTTCGTCACTAAAGACAAAAAATTCAAGAAAAAGGGGGGCAGAGGGAAAAACAAAGCATATGGAGGGCCGAGTGAGGCATGCGGGATATAAAACGTATACTTGGTGAGCTTTTCTGGATTCCGAACACCTTGTAAGGAGACCCATATCATCATTGGGGTATGTGTAACATTGTTCCGGTAGTGCAGTACCCTACAATTTTGGGTACGTACAGTGACAAAACAGACCCTAGGTTTCAGAAACTGGTAAGTCTTCAGGTGTACCTTAGGCATGATTAATAAAAAACTTTAGTGTTTAATTGAGTCTTCTAATTCAAGCCTTTGTGTTGGAGTCTCAAAGATTATGTCAAAACATGCTGATCTGGGCCTCCATTTAAGCACACCTTTTGGTTGAAGGAATTTCTTGACTGTTCTTAGGCTTTCTGTTGTGAAGTTGTTCATTATTGTGAAGTCCCTCCAAAGATCTGGTATAATCAAACTTTATCCTGCTTCATCTCCCACCAAAAATCATTTTAAAAAACCATTGATCCACCCTGAACTACCCCCTGTTTTCCTTGTGTATCAACAAAGGAACAAAATCTACTTATAAAAATATGCAGAACAATAAGGATTTCATAATATCTTTAGTAACCTTTGCCTTATATTGAAAATATCTCCATAATATGGAAGTGACAACTCGTGAGGGTCAGATTTGGTGTGTTGATCATATTTTCCCAAGGTCTTCTTCTATAAAACTTGTGCAAAAGAAGGATTTACCAACATTATTCAATAACATAGGTTACAAAATAGGTTCTCTTACCTTGGTTGAAAAGACAAAACCTAAAATAGTTAGGATAAGATCACATCCTTTTAAGGTGCTACACACTTCTTCAAATCTCGAGTGCTAAAAAATTTATATAGATTGCTTCCCCGGCTACAAAAACGACATATATAATCATCTATCTACCTTTGAGTGTCTTGTCAAATCCATGATGCTGCTTAGCCTTTGAAGGAGTTCCTATGGTATTCTTACGCACCATGGAAGAACAGTGGATAGAACCATTGGAAAGAAGGAATATGCTAGCATATACACTACGTGGGACAACAACACGTTGGTGGGTGGCCCATAGGGATAATATTGTTGGATGGAATGAAATTAGGATTTCTCTTACTACTAAGTTCTTCAGGAGTAATGCACCTACTAAATAAATACTTATCATGGTAATCAACCTATTCAGCACCACATTTAGAAGTGTGAGAGACTCTGGACAGATGGGCAGGAAGATTTACCACCTTCGCTATGGGTGCACAGGTTTTATTCCACTTTACAAGGCTGTGCATGTGCTTGGTATGTGTATGTAGAACTCCATAGAGAGACTGGAAATTGGTAGGATTTAATTGCAGGAATGGCCCAGACATTTGACTTCTTCTCTACAAATCCTCTGGTGGAAGAAGCATTGAAATTCATAAAGCATTTAACTATGGGAGACAGTGCCAAGGATGAAGAACTCCTTCAGGAGTTATTCGGTGAAGGAAACTCAGGAGCACATCTTGTTGAAGAAATAGAGGCTGATGCCACACTACTTCAATGCCATACTACTTCAACGAGCTTTCCTTGAGAAAGAAAAAGGAAAAAATATTCTACATAGTGGATGATGAAGAGAAGTAGATAATATAGATGTAAACCATTCAACAGGGAGGCGTGAGGTATTGGATAATTTGGATAAGACCACATGTGCCTATCATGAACCATGTGCCTATCATGAACCTATGAAGACAAAGTAGGTGAATATTGGAATAGATACTTAGCGTAAGGAAGCCATAATTTGAGGCTATAGATTTTTATGGGTCCTGTTTCATCAGCTGTGTGTAGAATTGGATCGCACTACATCATAAGTTACAAAAACTATTTGACTAGGTGGGAAAAAGTAACAAAAGTTGCTATTTGACTAGGTGGGAAAAAGTAACACCTATAAAGGATTGTATAATGGCTATAACAACCCGGTTTCTATGGGAAAATATTATCACAAGGTATGGATGTCCTTTAAGTTTGACCAGTGATAGGGGTACACATTTTCTTAATGAGACAATCATAATTTTATTAGATGAATTCATGATTACACACCATAAGACTACACACAAGGGCCTATCATCCTCAAGAAAAATGGAGACTGAATTAAGGCTTTCACACCATAAGATTTTGAGCCAAACATCCTGAAGAAAATGGAACTGTTGAGGCTTTAGAACAAAGGATTAGGATGAGCCAAGTATCTGAAAAAAATACTGTTGGGCATATCAGATAACATAGAAGAAAGGATTGAACAAGGGAACTGATCCACAAGTATCTGCAATTACTGTTGGGCATGCATCAGAATCCAACATATAAAAGGTTGAATGCAAGGCCACACCATTTCAATTAGTGTATTGTGCACACAGGAGGTCTAGCATGATGAGAAAGCTTTAGAGAAGAACATGATGGAAAAAGATCATGTAACCTGGGATTCAGAGTGATTCTTCTTTGTGTATTGTGCACACAGGAGGTCTAGCTGATGAGAAAGCTTTAGAAGAATAGATGGAAAAGATCATTAAGCTGGATGAGTGATGAGCCATAGCACGTTGGAGTCAGAAGTAAGAAAAGGCCAAGCAGAAAGCATGGCATGAAAGAAACATAAAGGATAAGAAGTTTGAGATTGGACAAATGGTGTTTCTCTATGACTCTAAGTTCTTGCGCCATCCAGGAAAACTTAAGGTACATTTGTTGGGACCGTATGTTATCACTTACATCCTTAAAACATGCGCTTTCTAGTCAGAAGCACTTGATGGAACAAAGATACCCGATTACTTCAATGGGAGTAGGCTGAATCCCTACTATAAATAAGTCTTCTTGGTGTTTGTAATAAGGCAGTATTACCATTTAGATTAGGTTTTCAATTCTGCATTCCCTTAATGTGTTCCCTTTTTGTTGCTATGCTTTGTTAATTTAGTCAGTGTGTTGTGGAATAAGTGAATTTACGAGCCATAAGCTAATGAATATTTCAAGAATTTTTATGTACAGAGGGCTGCACATAATTTTAGTATGGGGTAAGTTGTTGATATCCATGTACAAGACTGTTGAAAATAAGTCCACATGAAAGGAACAAATTGGTATGGGTGCTATTCAAGGTTGGAGAATTGAAATAATCTAAACAGAGATTGCTTCTAGATATAAGGACCATAGCAAGAGATGAATGAAGAAATAAGTATAACACGAGGTAAGCAAAGTCTAGGAAGACTACTAGTGGAAGGTGCAGTGATGAGATACTCTGGCGTAGGGAAACATGCTGAAGAGAATTCTGTAGCCGAAAGGTAGAAGGGCACGCTAGAAGGTTGTAGCTTCGGTGCGAAGATGTACCATATGGAAATAATTAAAATGGTAAATTAATGAGAGGATTGTTGGTAGGTGGAGGAGCAATCAATGCACTAAATTTTTAAAATTCTATATAAGGACGGGATGCGAGTTCATTTTTACTATTGTAATTGAGTGAATTTGAAAAGATTTAATTGTGAATGAGCCGAGCAATCGTGTTGAGGTGCAAAGAGTGTGAAACTAGGTGTGAGGAAGGGTTGTGCATAGGAGAAGCTTGTGTTCCCATAAGATAATGGTTTGAGCGAAGAAGAAGCATTGTAAATGAGTTAGGGCATGCAATTTCCACTAGGGCACAAAGATTTCAACTAAGGTTTTGACTTGCTCGATTACAGGAGGAAAAGAGAGATATTTTTCAAATGACACCAAAGAAAGCACCCGCAACGGGAGATAAAGGGAAGAATAAGGTTGAAGTGTAAGAAGAAATTGCTCCCGAGAGCAATTTTTTAGAAATGTAGTATCTAGAGGACATGATTATGGGAAAAGAATGGGATTCCCATATCCACCAATGTAAAATCAATGATTACAACCATTGAACTTTAGACAATAAGAAGGAGCTTGATGCACTGTTGAGCACAAAAACAAACAAGCGCACGACAGAGGATATGCCGGTTTATGATGACACTAGAGAGAAGTTGCTGAAGCAAAATGGAGTCTACCAGTTGTACGAGCTACCATACTTTGGAAAGTATGAGCCATTGTATCAGTGGTTAATGAGCAGAGTCCATGAGGACTTCTTCTACTTCACCAGACGGAGGGTGAGAATCACAGCTGCCTTGATTTCAATGGTGACAGGACTGAAGGCCTCACGGTTGGATCTAGATAATGATTTAATTGATAAATACACAATCCTAGAGACGAGGATGGAGCTAGGGTATACCAAGGGTCCACGCGCCATGGACATTGACAAGTTGAGAAAGTACCTAGTAGTCAGGTAGCCGCACATCTTGTGATAAAGTTGAATGACCAAGGAAGGTGGTCACAGGTAAATACAATGTGGTTGCACGTTGCCAAGAAGATGTCTCAAGGAGTGGTCTACAACATTGCAGATCACATAGCAAAAGAAAATCATTGAAGAAGCGTGGATAGGTGACAGAATAAGTTTTGGTGCTGTATTATTATCTTTAGTGTTCATGGAGATTGGGGTACCTGATGGGACAAAGGAGAATATTTGGAAGTACCCCACGGAACACAAGTCAACTGTGGAAAGGTTTGAGAAGTACTTGTGTAATGGGTCAATGAGTGGACCATTCAAGAAAAGGGCAGAGATATGGTACGATAGAATCTGCATGACATTCGAGGAAGAGTGGTGCATACCTAAGGATTTGCATTCAGTGGTGGGTAAGGCAGTTCTGTTTGTCGTATACCAATATATTTACATCGGGTGATTTGTGATGAAGGACGGGGCTTGGAGCCCATGGTCCAAACTACCATATGCCTTCACAGCAAGGTATTTTCAAGCATCAGTTCATCGGTTCTCAGATGTGCACCACTTAACTTTTAATGTAGACAAGGTAGATTGTGACTACCACACACTGAGGAAGAAGTATGTATATCCAGGATGTAATGCATATATTGAAAGGCTTATCTCATATGTGTTGAGCACAATGCCAGTAAGTTTGGTTGTTGGGGACATTGGAGCAACACTTGTGTACCTCCAAATGAAGCCAAAGATGGAAAAAAAAGTATGTGGAAGATGAGTTCGCACTCCCAGGGCTACCGAAGGGTAAATATACCATGGAGAACATTCCAGTGCCTAAGCCCACAAAGACAATCGAAGTATAGGATGATAAGGATGAGCGCAAGGATAGTGGTGGTTTGGAACATAGAGGTAGAAGACATCCTATGAATAAGGATGAAGCTGAGTGTGTAACTACACCACTTTAGTCACAAGAGGGGGATGATGAGGACTTGGATGTAGTCCAAGGAGAGTTCCGTTTAAAGAGAGTGTTCATGAGAAAAAGAAACCAAGGTGCTACTCTGTAAATGGTGTGTAGGTCACCTTGACTCTCTCCACAGAATGAGACAACTGAGAAAAGGAGAAGGAAATTAAAGTTGAATGAGGAAGTGGAAGAGTCTGAGGAAAGCGTGCCCAATTCTCCTACACCTCTAGGGAACGTAGAAGAACAAAAAGATGAAGAAATGAAGGATAGAGAAGAGGAAGAAAAAGGAAAAAATGAGACAGCAACTGAGACTGCTCAGGACATAGAAACAAAAGTCCCAAATTTGGAAGCTCAAGTTCCTAAGTAGCCTAGGTCAAGAAGAACAAGTGGGGAGCACATTCCACCAGCCATGGGTTATGCTAAGGACACAAGTAAAATTTTCCATGCCTGTTTCCAGAGTACACACGCATAAAAGGAGTTATATGGCTGGAAATTAATGGATGAAGATATGGCAACAATGCACACAAGGAAGTAATTATCATGGTTGATGCACACACACATGGATGAACCAGATTTTGATGTGTGTAAGGAGTCATGTGTGTCAAGGAGGTTAAAAGAGACACCCCAGTATAGACACATAATAGTAAAGCCTACTATTATGTCAGATGAGCAGGTGAGCAATGTATTAGTAAAAGTCTTGATGGAGGTGGCATGATGGAATATGGAAAAAGTTGCCACAATTAGGGTGCTAAGGGAAGAAATCAAAACTAAGGATGAGGAGATAACACACCTACAACAGGAAAGAGACTTAGCATAGAAGAAGAACACTGTGTTTATTAGCATCGCAGAGGAGATTGGTGATAATGTCATGAAGGTTTGGCCGCACTTAGAGCCCAGGGTACCCAAGATGTTTCCCTTAGAAATACATTATGTAAGTACATTAGTGGACTTAGTGCTTGAAGATTAACCTCTGCTAATACCAGTGCCAAAGGATCCAACACAAGATGCAGAGCGAGAAAATGATTCAATGATGCAGAAGATTGCATCATATAAAGGAATACTGCAAGCACTGTGGGAAGAACTAAAGAAGGAAAACCAAGCCTTGAACATCTGTACAGCTCCAGAGGCACTCATCAAAATAAAAACCCTGGAGGAGAACAATGAGGTCCAGAAAGTGATGAAGGATGACACATTGGGCCACGTAGAAAGATTATCAATGATTAAATAGAAGCATGAGGCCCTGACAGTAGCCCAAGAACCACACAAGGATCAGCTAGAGGAGCTTGGGAAACTCATTGCATAGAAGATGTATTTGCTAGAGTGAAGGATGACTGCAATGTCCAACATTGTGTTGGTATTGTCTAATGAAAAAGGAGAGATTGCAAGAGATGAGTTAGAATCAATTGCAGTGGATATTCCAAAGAAGGAAGAGGCCACACTTAGTGACTGGAAGATGTTAGAGGTGGAAATAAAAGAGGAATATCCAAAATTGATTATTCTGGTGATAGAAGAAGAGACTTCAGGTTAAAAACATTCTTTCATTCATCCAAATTGTTTCTATTCTTTGATTTGTTTTGGAGACAACCATTGTTAGGGCGGCAATGCAACTAGTGTGGGGTAATGTTGATCAGTTAGAACCTGACACTTAGTAAAGGAAATATAGAAGGTTCATGTGGGAGAACATATCACATTCAAATGTGTGGAAATATTAGAAAGGATCACGCATGAGGAACAGAAACAGGTTCAGGACTTAGTCGTTTTCATGACAAGGATCTATTTTTGGAGATAACGTGCAGAGAACTCAAACTGATTGGAGACTTGTGGGTGACCCATTGGCTATTTTTGGAGGACTGGATACAAAGCACTTTGCATAGACATAGGCTGGAAATAGATCTGCTACTGTCAATTAACTAACAATAGTCTATTGTTAGCACACTTACATGTGTGACTATTTTTGTAACGACGCGTGGCTAATAATAGCATGTGATCTATTTTGGGATTAGACAAGCGGTGAAGGGAAAGTCCCCCACCCTTATAACTATTTAGTAAAATATGTAGTAGATAAAGAGATGTGTGCATACATGGAGATATAGTGAGATTATGTTGCTAAATTCTTTACACGTAAGACCGTATACTACTATTCTTGTAATGAAGCTTCTGTGTACTTATTGCATTTAATCTAATGGGGGTTATGGATTGAATCAAGTGTTATCATGTTTAAAGTTCAGTATTGCATGCTTGATTTCATTATGGGTATCTATTAAGTCTGTTATTATCTAGATCTAGATTTGACTATGCACTATATGAAAGCCATATTAGTTATAGATCTGAATGATTAAGTCTTCATCATGCTAACATCCTGAATCAAACAACCCTAAAGAGGGACCTGGTACTTTTGTGTGCTTTGGGTGAGCACTCAATCTATACTGAGTGATTTGATAGCACACCTAAGGTCTTATTGAGTTTGTATTACTGAATTATAGGCTGCATCAGAGGGGGTGAGAGTGCATTGTCACCCCCCTTTAATCCAATTGGATGTAGGTCATTCATGCTTTTTAGGGCATTCTCATTTTGTTTCACTTTTTATTTATTTATGTTGCTAATGGATTAAGAGGGACCTACCTCTGACGAGGAATTTCTTAGAGAATTTTTTCTTCTATGATGGATATGTTCAAGGTTAAGTGGTTATAACTTAAACCATAGCTGACTTCTGATTGTAATGGGAGTGTCCTTTCAAATATCCTGTCTTAGTGGCTTCCTGGAGGATGGCACTCCCCTACTTCCTTTGAAGTTTTTGGAAGGCAAGGAATGATCTTATTTTTAAAAACTAGAAATCTAATATCAAAAATCTCAATGCTCATTTGTGCTCTTCCATCAAAGAAAACATTAAAATTTTTAATGGTAAGATGAAAGCTTCTTGTCCTAGGGCGGAGGAAAAAAACCTAAAATAGTTCACCTTTAACCCTCCCCCTGTTAAAGTGCTTTAACTAGTGATTAAATGGTCTAAACCGAAGGATGATTGGCTTAATCTGAATATTGGAGGTGCCTCGAAGGGAAACCATGGTCAGGAAAGAGGAGGGAGGATTATTAGAAACCATGAGGGTAATTGGATTCTTGCATATGCTAGGTCATTGGTACTTCAAAGAAACAATGTGGAGGAGACTAGAACTTTATAATGGGGGCTTAACATAGCCATAGAGAAGGGTGTTAGAGATATTCAAATTGAGGGTGATTCATTGTTCATTGTGAATACCCTTAAAAGGATTCTCATTCAGAATTAGACACTTGGCAATATTCTACAGGATGTTAGGGAACATCTTAAAGCATTTGAAAATTATAGTATCACACATACTCCCCGTAATGGTAATAAAATGTGTAGATAAGTTGAATAACTTAGGGGTGTCTCACAATGATTTAAAATTTTGGGTGAAGGGCGATGAAATACCCTTATCAATTAATAATATTATTCACCATGATAGGTCATAATGTAATTGTTACTTTTCACATGAGGGATATCACTTTTTGTGCTTGTCAAGGTAGGGAGATTAAGTTTCATGGAATCACTATGGGGATTTTCATTCATTTCAAGCCTTACTGGATTATTGTGTAACTGGTTTGGTGTTGTGGGGTAAATAAAGAAGCCATGGGTGGAGATAGAGTTTGTGTCAAACCTTCGAGTCATGGGGCTATCGTTAATAATCCTTCGACGTGGCACATGCTTAGAATTGGTGGCTTCAGGGAGTACATTCAAAGCTGAAAGGGCATGACCCATTTCTCACCATGGAGTTTGACAAGGCCTAGGATAATAGAAGAGTCACTATTTTGGGGATGGAATTGGAGGTTTTGGAGTAGTTTATCACCCAAGTTATGGGCATGGACATGTAGGGACTTAAGATTTTCACATATTGGAATCACAGGGACCATGAAATCAACACTTTTTTTAAAGGTAAGGAAAGAGTCTATTTCTTTGCTGATGGCATTGCTAGGTCCTGTATTTTTGGGGTGTGGAAAGATGTTTTTTAGCATATTATGTGGTATATCACTCTTGAAGGAAAGTTTCATAAGATATACACAATCACCTATCTCTGCTGAATATGTTTAGGCATTGGGTTATGATGAGCATTCCTTTCTTTTTATACATGTCACTCTTGGTCTTTGTGAGGAATTTTCAGAACATGAAGCTGAAGTTTCCCATTTATGAAGGGATTATTATCCTTCTGTTTCAGAATGGAAAACCCACTATGCCTAAGGAGGTTGTTTTTATCGGTAGTGGGTCAGAGGATGATATTACCTTAGAAAAGTGCTTGGCCTAGATGCGCATGGGTGAGGGTCCTCAAAATAGAGCCATGGGGGAGGAGAGTCTGTAGACTAGGGTTTTGGAGGACAATAGTAATGAAGGCCCCTCTAAGGGGAAAGGTAAAGTATATGAGGAAGAGGGTCATAATTATGAGGAACTAAATAGTAGAATGCAACATGTAGAGATGATTGTGTAGGTAATGGAAGAGGCTAACTCTGACATGCATGATGAGATGATTGATTACATTGATGCTTCTAAAAGTATCTGCATGTTATAAAAAAACATAAGAGGGGAAGTTTCGGAGCTGGAGAACTTGGTCAAGGAAATGATGAAAAGATTGAATGCTGTGGAATTGGGTTTGAAGAAAAGAAAACTCTAACTCAACTTTAGTAGTTCCGAAGATGATGAAGGTAGGAGGATGAATCAAAAGGACTTGGAGCACGAGCATAAATAGGAGGATCCCACCAATAATCTGGAAAACCCCCCTAGGTGTCACAAGATAATTTAGTTTCTTGGTTTGTTGGTCTGGAATTTTAGTTGACTGTAAGCGAACTGTGTCTACCTATTTTATAGAATGTTAATTTTTTTCTCCTTTATGTGGCTGGTTTTTTGGACCTTCTTTCTCGAGTTAAGTCTATTTAAATATTTTTCATCATGTCTCTCTTTTTTGTTTCTTTCTAAGAGCTTTCACGATGTATCTTTTCTTGTAAGGCCTCTGGGAGCTGATCCCTACTTATTACCTAATCTAATAAAAAATAAATGAAGAATTTATACCTCTGCACAAATGAATCCCTCATCCTATGACTTCCCTCATGCTCATGTAAGTTGATATGGGATGTAGACTTATCATAATCAAGTTGTATTATAATTGTTCAATTATGAAAAATGTTATATCAATAAATAAACAATAAATTTAGAACTCTATGCATGGGACACCCTAAGAGTAGATGGAGGACATGTGCTCATTTCACCATCATTATCGTCATGTCACTCTATATGGGAAGTAGACATGCGATACACAAGTGGAATTATAATTTTTCAGTGAAATCAAATAATATTGTATTTAAAAATCAATTATAAATATATACCTCTTTGTCGAGTTCCTAGAGGTTAAGAGACGTCCAGTCATACAAATGTGGTGGTCTTTGTTATGGCTCCTATAAATCTCTATAAGTAGTAAACCTGTCATTATGAAGCTGTATAATTATAATTTTAAATATTATTATATTACAAAATATACTATAAACTTATACCTCCATAGTGGGAACATAGAGGTTGATGAATGTTTAGGTGACATATGGGTTTCATCTAAATCCTCATCCATGTCATATTGTACCAAACCATGATCTCTAGAGCCGCCACATGTAAAGGCATTAAATATATGTTTGAATAGGCCATGTCCTCTCTAATATCAAAACCAAACTTATAGAATGAATTGAGTGAGGAAATATGTACGCCTAGTCATGAATAATATATTAGTAAATGTAGTATACAGTGTAATTACTTATCTTATTTTAGAAATCACAATAGGGAAAATTATATAAATTTTATTTCCAAGTGTCAAAGGCCTTATCAGATATTTCCAATTTACATTTTATCCACATTTTCACACACCTATCGAGAGGGAAATCTACATGGGTTTGATGTCTCTTCGGAGTAGTGTTTTATATCCTATTTGTTAGTATAAGTGGAATTGTGAAATCTCAAGAACATGTCCTAGTTATAGAGACACAAGTGTAGGAGATGCCAAAGTTCTATTTTAGGTCATAGTAGTAGAGGAAAGAATCATATGCCCTATGAAAAAATATCTCAGAAATATTGTTTCACACAACACATTATTTTTGGAGCTTATCTTTAGGTCATTATAAGTTATAGACACATTAAAAAAATTCTTAATTGCCTATTAACGTAGTTATATATCATTGTAACATCTATAAACACCACATAAAATGGCATTTTTATAAACCCTAACCATATTTATTTATATTCCACTTAAAATTTTTTGTGTTGATCAAATATTATATTATGGCTTAGGGTTTACACAATTTACACTAGTATTACATAATTTTCCCTAGGGTTTACATAATTTTACCTAGGGTTTACAAAATGTGACTTATGGTTTACACAAGTTTCCCTATAGTTTACACAATTTTCTTCACACTTTACACAATTTACCGTAGAGTTTACATAATTTATCTTAGGATTTTTTAGATTTTGTTTAGGATTTAAATAATTTCCTTCCAAATCTATTATAGGGTTGACACAAATTCTCCTAAGATTTACATTTTATTTCCTACAGTTCACATACATTATTTATCAAATTTAAATGAAAATATGCATACTTGTAGTCTAGGATTTGTAAATACTCTTCTTCTTCTTCCAATGGAGGGTTTTCTCGCCTTGTATGTTTTAGTTTTACTTTATATTTATGTCATTTCCGTATTTTTTAATATATGTTGTCCTCTGTGTTGTCTTTGTTCTTTTCTCATCTTCTTTTCTGCCATTTTAAAAACTATTTCCTCTTCCTTCTTGCTATCCTTTATTTTTATTCCACTAGGATTCTCCTCTCCTTTCCATTTTCGATTTATTATTTTCTCTCATTGCTATAAAAAAGGAAATGAAATAAATTGGGATTTATTTTTGGCATACCACTTTATGTTTTTTTTATGCTAGAGGTGGGTGTGGAAAAAATGTGACACATATTTGCACCATATTTACGTAACCCTCGACATTTGTAAAAATAATAATAATAAACCTTAATTACTAGACACCCCCACTTTCCAACCCCCCAGCTCCCCCAACCCATATAGAGTATTGGAGTCTAGATAGGCCTCCTCTTTATAGTTGGGTCACGTTTCCCCTATATCCATACAAGGATTGAGAGAGAGGGGGTATCAATTATTGATTTATAATGTTCATGGTCCCAATTATCTATCAATATAGGATATATAAGGAGAGGATACTTGAGATAGGTTGAGGTTAATCTTGTGACTTCCTTAACTTTAAGTCATATTAATTTATAATCAAGACGTGTGATTTTATCTTTCCCATTTTATATTATTACATACTTGTTATACTTTGTTCCACGAGATGATTATGAATTTTACCATTTGGGTGGTAGTTATCAATTTTTTCTTCATATGATTCTACTTCCTCAACTATGTTTTTCTATTTTCCATTTTAGTAGTTATCAAAACTTTGGGTAATTCTCCCTCTATATATATTCTTATAAATATTGTTTTATGAGATCACTCTCTATTTTTTAAAATTTATTAAACCTAATAGATCTAAAATTTTATGGATACTATCCTCCTATAACATCGTATTCCTTATTATATAATATCATTATGCATATCATAACATCATGTTTATGGTTCATGGAATTTTTTTATCTTCCTCACTTGAGCCACACCTATACAAGTCCTAATGTTACCTCCTAATTTTTTGTCTAGTTTTATATGATCGAGATACTTTAGTTAAACTAATTGAATCATGTGATCATTTCTCATCAAAAAATGATAATTAATTGTGTTTCTCCTCTTCATTATTTTATATTGTGTCCTCACTTTCCCCACCTATAACATGTTATCAAAAATTTATCTTGGTCATATCTTCTATCTACTATATATCCTTTACAGTAAAATCATTAGTATCCTCCTTTATCATAATGTCCCCCTTTATAAAATCTATTGTGTCCTCCACATTTATGTCTCTGATAACCACCATGATTATTTTGGAATCCCTTTGATTTGATCATCCTCCTTAATTCTAAAATATTTCTTTATTGTTTTGATAGATACTACCATTTTCCCCTTATTACCCACCTCGGTAACAATTATATTGTTGTGTTGAATAATTTCAAGGTCTTAAATTCTATTTATAGGATGAATACATTTTTGTTTTATGGTTCAAATTTTTGTGTCAAGGTTAGTGTACTCATAATTTGTGCAATATGAGGTATTTGACTCATTATCACAATCACTATAGCTATGATCTCTTCCCATTCCTTACCTAATCTATGACTTGATTATGATTTTAATAGTTAAATTATATAAATATTTTACACAATATTAAATGGTTTTCTATTGGATTCACTCCCATTAATTGACATAACTCCAACAACATACACATCCTGCACTACAAAATGTCATTCATTATTATTGTTGTATTGGTGGTTTCAACCCTATTAGATTAAATATTATTGTGAAAATAATTATTTTGTAGTATACATGTGGATATATAATTCTATTATTTCCTTGTTTACAACATATGGTACATGACATCTTATCCCTTGCCACAACCTTTGGTGTTGATATTTTTCTTAGGTTTGAATTTCCTAGTTTCCCAAAAACATAAAATTATTTTTTAATGTATTCAATATTTCTTTAACCATCATTTCTCCTGATCTCCTCCAAGTTTTTATTTCCAAATATAATATTATTGAAAAGAAAAATCAAACCACTAATTAAACTGATGCACCTTGTGCTTTCATACAACTCGATAGATATAATATAGAGGGGAAACCACTTGGTTTATTGATATTACTACTTTCACCAATTTTCAATCTAGGGAGTGCATATCTGCAAAGTACTAACACTATATATGTGGTATTAGGTCATTTTGAAATGATGAGATACTAAAATTTTGTATAGGGAAAAAACTTGGTCTGGAAAAGAAAATCACACTTACACCATCCAATTAACACAATTACAATGAAGAATATTTTCATGAAAGAAATTCTAGAACTACCTTTGAACACTTCTGAATTCATAAAAGTAAAGAATCAAAGGTGCTAAAATAATTATATTTTAACTAAATAACTCACACCAGAATTAACTTTCCAGAAATGAAATACACATAATGATCAATTTACTAATAATAGAAATTGTTCACATAATACATAATGTAAACTACTATAAATTAGATAGGGAATTATACCTCAACCCCACCCATAAAATGGATCCATGTATTCACAAGGGAAGAGGCAGCAACGAGCCACATGTTTCTCGAATTTCTAGAGAAAATTTGTGTGGCCATGCTCATTATATAGTTTATCATATAAACTATAATTGTAGGTATAATAAGGTGCTATATAATCTTAGATTCCCATGAGATTGCATCTCCCATCCTCTTTCCATACTACTGTCTGATCAATATTGGAGATAATGTATTTGAGCCTATTAATGTCATCTACATAATGACCATTAATGGGAGTCATAGACTTCTTTAATGTAGGTTCATGAATTGTAAATTGGTTAAATGACGAGTCAAATTACAAACAAACAGATGATTATTGACTTGTACACCTAGGAGAAGCATGTGGGAAAAGCATTTTAAATAAAACATATGTTTAATAGTTTACTAAATTAGTATTTATTTATTTATTTATTCTGAAACTATCAATTTGAGGGGGCACTACTTTATGAAAGTATAATTGAAAGTAGTGAATGCTTAGAACCTCTCATTATTAGTACATGTCTACTTAATCATAATTTATACCAAATGATTTAATCATTTTTTTTCATTGAATATAAATATGTGAATGAATTCGATACACAAAATTCTTAAGCTTGGTTGTTAAGGACCGAAAAATTTAATATTTGAGGTGTAAGAAATGTCAAAAGGGATGCAAATGTAATGTTTTTTTATAAATGCATTATGATGTAGTAGGTGATATGCAAATTTTAACGCAACATCACTATATATTTATTCCTATGATGGGGTTAGATGAAGGTCAGTGAAAATGGAAGGATATAGTAAAGGTAAATAATCCTAAGAAAAGGAAAACTTGTTATATGTATAGTAAGTAATGGATGTTCTAGAAGAAAAAATTCCAAACCAATATTTATAAAGTTGAAATTTCACCATTGCTCAAAGATTTAGAATACAAAACATGTGTATTCATATTCAATACCCCAAAAACTTACATAAATTTTGTTTTAGAAAAAAATAAACTCCTAGAGACAGGTGAATAAGTTTTTAGATAGAGGGCATGGATTTAATGGACCAACTTCAAGTCATTATCACAAAGTTGGTAGAGGATTACAAGAAATTGGAAATCATTAAAAGACATGGTCCCGATGTAGGAATATTTGAAGAGCTAAAGAATGAGATATTATCAGTTTTGATACTCAAAGAAGAAACCCTAAAAAAAACTTTTGTAAATATATAATGTGAAAATAAGAGTGCATAAAACATATAGCTTTAGCATCAAACAAGTAGAGAGGTGGATAAGGCTAAGAATAATTAGTTGATGAATAAGGCTTGGGAGAATTATTTGTTTCAATAAGAAAACTTGGGCCAATTTTTTTGATGATTTGACTAATTATGTAGGACATAATAGTATCATCAAGTACAATTTGATAACGATGATGAACGCATTAACAAAAATTTACAAAGACTTGTTTTCGTTAAATGCTTTCTAGTGTTATGTCTACTCAGATTATTTTATAATGAATAATATTACATTTGCAATTTGATAATGATATCATTTTATCATGATATAAAATTTATCACCATTTATGCTAATCTTGATATCATAAAATTTTAAAAAGAATTGATAACATTAATAATTAAACTATCCACTTATTGCTCATAAGAAAAAGATGTTAAAAGAGAAAAAATATCTTTAACTAGATAATGTTACATGTAAAATTTCAATACCTATTTTAATCACACAAATTTGTAAGAGAAATAACTGGTTTAAGATGGATACCATAATCAATATAATCATCATACTTTTGTGGAAAATATTAAACTTGTTAAAGAAAACACACCATAATATATTCAAAATAAAAAAAGTAGGACACAAACTCACACACACACACACACACACACACACACACACACACACACACACACACACACACACACACACACACACACACACACACACACACACACACACACACACACACACACACACACACACACACACACACACACACACACACACACACAATCATGGACATAAATGTTTGACATATTACAACTCATGGGTAATAACTAACATGGCGAATATTCAACAACTTTATCTTTCATTTTATAGAATAATTTATTACGAGGAAATTGATTTCACATAGGTGGAGGTGGCGGTATTAATTCCTTAATTTATTTATAAAAAATATATCTAAGATAATTTAGAAAGTACAAATGATCAATATACAAATGAATATCTTGAAGGACTGGTGACAAACAATTAAACGTTGTATTTTTTCTAGTGGATCTTCTATGAGGTTGTTGTAACAAAACATGTGGTGATGGTGGAGGTGACACTGAAGGTGATTGTGGAAGTGAATCTAGAGGTGACATTGAAGGTGGTGCATGGGATGAAGGAAGATCCCTATATGAATGTAAAGGTAGTAATGTCCCACAACACAACAATTTTTTCATTTAAAAAAAAAATCATCCTGTTCATCAAATTTATTTACGAATCATTAGACAAATATCATCAAATTATTCAATTTTTTATAAATCATATACTACGAAAGACTCACAATTTTGACATTCTAGCCTTGTAGGAAAATAATATGGTGGAGGGCCCTGTTTTGGAGACTTGTGGAAGGTACTGCAAATTTTTTTGGGTTTTGCTATTAGTTCGATTGGCACGATTGGGGGTATGGCTGTTATTTGGAATGAAGAAAAACTCAAAGGTACAAAGCTTCTTAATAGAAATAACCATATGGTTGTGCTTTTTTAGGATAAGAAGTCTAAAGAGTTATGGATCTTATCTAATATTTATGCCCCAAATATTAAAAGTGAAAGGAAAAAAATCTAGGCCGGTCTCTCCAAATTTTAGAATGTGATGAAAGGGATGGAATGGGTGATTTTAGGAGATTTTAACACCCCTTTGTGTCCTGGGGAAAAGAAGGGAGGAAATATTGATCTTATTGAAAGTCTGGAAGACCTTCAGGATTTTATTTCCCTCAATAACCTTATGGATGTTGAGCTAAGAGGTAGTATATTTACTTGGTCTAATAGAAGAAAGGATGACCAGTTGATCCACGTTAAACTTGACAGAGCTTTGATCTCTTGGGGGTGGTTGAACAAAGAATCTAGTCTATTTTCCCTTCCTCGCATAGGATCTGATCACAATCCTATCATCTTCTAGATCAAGGACAAGGATAGCAGGAGAACCCCTTTCAGATTTGAGAAGATGTGGCTACAAGATGAGGATATTTTTGATTTAGTTAAGGGATGATGGATTGTTAAAATAAAAGGAGCAAATTTATTCAGATTTGTTAAAAAGCTTGCTCATGTTAAAAAAAATCTGAAAGAATGGAATAAAAGAAATTTTGGTAATGTTTTCGAGAAAAAAAGTCTCTGGCCAATGAGATTTCACTCCTACAGGGAGATCTAGAATCGTTTGGGGAGGGAAATTCTATGCTCACCCAAAAAATGAGAAGGATTTACTTGCTGAGTATCATATAATCCCACAAAAGGAGGAATTTTTTTGTAAATAGAAATCTAGAGTCCTATGGCTCAAAGATGGTGACAAGAACACAAAGTTATTTCATATCTCTACTCTCAAAAGGAGGAGCTCTAATAGAATTCTCTACATTAAAAATGAAGAGGGAGTTATGCTCAATGATTCTAAGGAAATTCAATAAGAGGCATGTTATTTCTTCAGTAGGCTTTTGGCCTCATCTAGAGATTCTAACAACACAAAGGAAGATCAGTTTCTAGACGTTATCCCCTATCTGATTAATGATGAAGACAATGTCATGCTCACTAAAATCCCTTCTTTGGAAGAAATTGAATTCATGATAAAATCCTTAAATCCTAATAAAGCTCTGGGACCTGATGGTTTCCCTACTTTCTTCTTCCAAACTTTTTGGGAGATTGTAAGGGATGATATCTGCAATGCTATTCAAGAATTCTTTAAGAATAAAATGACGCTTCATGAGTTAAATAACACCTTTCTTTCTTTGATCCTTAATAATCATGATCCTTTAGAGTTTAAAATTTTTACATGCATAAGACTTTGCAAATGTGTTTACAAAATGTGCTCCAAAATTTTGGCTTTAAGAATTCATCTTGAGTTACCCTTGATAATATCTGAGTAGCAGGGAGAATTTTTTATGGGAAGACCAATCTAAGAACGTATTGTCACTATCCAGGAGACCCTCCATTTGGTGAAACAAAACAAAAAGGAAGCCATGTTTATCAAGCTTGATATGGAAAAATCCTATGACAAAGTTTCTTGGCCCTTCCTTCTGAAGATTATTTCTAAATTTAGCTTTGGAGAGGACTTTAAGGAGATGATTCTCTCATGTATTTCCATAGCTAAGTTTTCGGTCCTGGTTAATGGGACCCCTTGTGCATTTTTTAACAACATGTGAGGTTTAAGACAAGGTGATCCTATCTATCCCTTTCTTTTCATTATTATGGCTGAGACCCTTAGTAGAGCCCTTAATAAGGCTATTGTGGATGGAAGAATCAGAGGTATTTCTCCTGCTGTCAACTGTAACCAAGTTTCTCACCATAATTTTGTTGATGACACTATGTTGGTTGGTGTTTCTTCTATCCCAGAGGCCAAGGAATTCAAATAGTTAATGAAGGATTATGAGGAGGTGTCTAATCAATTGATCAATTATGGGAAAATCTCAGTCTTATTTATCAATACCCTTGAAAGAAGAAGCAAATTTTTTTTTGTTATTCTTGGTTGTGCTTCTAAAACTCTCCCAACTCGGTATCTCAGGATGCTTATTGGGGTGGAAAAACCAAATAATTTTGAATGGAATTTCTTAATTAATAGATTCTGAAGAAACTTGAAGGATGGAAACGGTCACTACTATCTCAAGCTAGAAAAGCCATTCTTCTCAAATGCTCGATTAAGAATTTACTTGTTTATATGATGTCTATCTACATGTTACCCTTCGAGGTTGCTAGCAAGATGGAAAGCATGCAAAAAATATTTCTATGGAGTCACTTCGAATCTAAAGACATAATTCCTCTAATTGCCTGGGAAAAGGTCTGTGCCCCCAAAAAACTTGGTGGTCTTGGTATCAGAGACTGGACCAAAATGAATAAAGCTATGCTATCAAAAATGAGATGGAGACTGATTAAGGAAGAGAGTGTTTGGCCTAGTATTATAAGAGGGAACTACTAGCCTAATATGACTACTAACGAATGGTGCTTCAGCACCCATAACTCTAATGGTTATTCTTGTTTATGGAAATCTTTAAACTAGGCTAAACATGTTGTCTCTGAGGGAAGAAAATGGTTAGTGGGAAATGGGTGAACCATTAAATTTTGGGAGGAAAAATGGTTAGAGGACCTTCCCCTCAAGGCTATTTACCCTATGGTCTATAGAGATTCTATGACCAATTATGGGACCAAGGTTAGAATTTCTTTAATTTAGATGATCCTTTAGGAAAATGGAAAACCATAGCTCTAGATCATTCTAACAACATTGAGATTTCTTCTATTAACAACATATTAAGAGGAGTTATTATTAATAAAGAGAATCCTGAAGAGGATAGTATTTACTGGTTAAAGGAAGATAATGGTATTTTCTTGGTCAAAACTACCTATAACTCTTTCTTTCTTGAGGGGGGGAAAGGGAAAATTATAACCAAGGAAGTGTTTGGGTCAAAGAATTAATCCCCAAGATTAATATGTTTTGGTGGCTGGTCATCCATGACAAGATTCTTACAGTCGAAAACCTAAACAAGAGAAATTTCCACATGGTTAATAGATGTGTTTTATGTGAATTTGATTGTGAAGATACCTCTCACCTATTCCTAAACTGCCCCTTTATTTTCTTGGTTAGGAAAACCATTCTCAACCTTTTTGAAGTCAATTGGGTTTTTCCTGACTCCATAAAACTGCTGCGGACCCAATGGTCTAACCCTTTTAAGAGCTAAGGTTTACATTTTTTATGGACCTTCTCTATTATGCATTTGGCTTGGGAGATATGGAAGGAGAGAAATAGAAGAACCTTTAAAGGCAAAAAAGAGCCTCCCAACAAAATTGGAGCCCAGTGTGTGAAATCCATTTTGGCTAATTTCTCTAACCTGAACTCCCAAAAAAGTTTTTTTTTTCATAATGAATCTAGATTTTCCTTGAAGCGGGGTTTGGGATCCACTACCATTAACCCCCCTGTTCTAAACCCTAGACTTAAAGGTTGGGAGAAAACTAGCAAGGAGTGTTTAAAATTAAACTTTGATGGTGACTCCAAAGGAAACCCTGGTCGTACTGGCTGTGGGGGGGTTTTTCGTGATTCTAAAGGAAGTTTTATTCTAGGGTACCATCACAATCTGGGCACTCAAACTAATAATGTTGCTGAGGCTGCTGGGGTCTTTTGGGGGTTGTCTATCGATCTTCAACATAATTTTGTCAATCTAGAGGTGGAAAGAGACTCCTTGAACATAATTAACAATATAAATGGGAAAAGATCCATCTCTATTTCCAACCATAAATCTATTAAGAGTATTAAGGAAATGTCCCTTTCTTTTAATCTTATCACCTTTTAAATGTTTATAGGGAGTCAAATGTCGTGGTGAACTTCTTTACTAATATGAGGGTTAATGGTTTTGAGCTAACACTTATGAAGGAGGTGGAAATCCTCGAGCACAAGGTACGAGCACACTTATTAAAATAAATCAATGAAAACGTATAAGCTCATTTCATGGGGTGTCAATATCATCATGGTCATATTCCGTAGGATGAATGTGCATTTATCTTTCAATAATGAGAAGACTGGGAAGGATATTTTCTCATGTTATTGGAGAGTTCTTATTACTTCCTGGGTTTGTAGAAATTTCACTTCTTGGCATGCGAGTAATCTTCTGATTTTCTAGATATTGGGTCTTTTCATGAAGAGGTTTTTATTTTTAGGATAAATGGGTGATGATCTTGTTAGAAATGAACCTATTGACCTCGAAGGGGTCACACTTGAAGCTATGGCTCTGTTTGATAGCAAAGGTTTTACACCCTTTCTGAAATTTTTTGAAGGGCATTATGAAAGTATTAGCAAATATTTTTCTACCACCTGGAAAGTGACCAAAAAAGGAGTAGTTGTTGAAATGAAGGGGATCAATATGTGATGCGCCAGAATTAGCAGGAACGTGACAAGGTCATAACTTGAGTTCCGGGTGTCTGTTTGAGTCCATTTTTTTTTTGAAACCATGTGTTTCGATGAGATGAATGCAGAGGCAACATGCCCTACTAGTTGGGGCAAGTTTTCAACATGTTTTTGGGCCCTAAATCCGCTATCTTGAGGCTGAAAATTAGGATTTAAGTTATAGTTCGGTTTTTTCCTATTTTTGAGCATTAGTTAATTTTAGTCTATTAATTGCATTATGAGTTAGAAAGTTGGAAATTCCTCTAATTTAGGGATGTAGAAGATGTGTGGAAATTTCTGTGCCCGTAGGAATAAGCATGCGAACTTACTAAGAATAGCAGGTTCTAGTAAACTGCTAAAAATAGTAATTTCCGCCACCTAGAGTAGATTTAGTCAGAGTTAGCTAGAGTTTACTTGGCAACTCGAGTTGGGAGTTGTTTTCCTATTTAGGAAACATTGTAATTCATTATTTGATAACAAAGAAGGAGATCTATTTTCTTTTGGAGTTCATAATATTTGCAACATATCTGGTTTGTTCTTAATTTGGCTACATTATCTAGTAGCAGAGCTGGTTTGAAGTATTTAAAAAAAAATGGCAGGAAGAGGAAGAGGAAGAGGAGGTAGTATTGCACAGATGAATAGAAATATGTAAGATCTGCAGAGACAAGTTGCTGCGCTTGCTGTAATGATAACCCAGAGAGGAAATCAAGGTGGAGATGACACAGATGAAGAAGAAGTTTGTGAAGAGGAGGAAACGCAAGAACCACCATTAGCTTTTGAAGCAAGGATGCTTCAAGCATTAGAAGGAAAGAATGATGGGATAAGATTTGATGTTTCAGAGGATGGTGGTAGTCTAAAACCAGAGGAGCTAATAGACTAGTTGACTAGCATGGGAAATTTTTTTGAGTGGAAGACTATGTTAGAAGAAAAGAAGGTAAAATTTGCATGCATGAAATTGAAAGGTCATGCTATGTTATGGTGGGATCACCTACAGAAAGAGGGGTTAAGAAAGGGGAAAGAAAGAATTAGGATGTGGAGTAAGATGGAGAATAAGCTGAAAGATAAATTTCTCCTTGTGGATTATGCACAAACCCTTTACAGGAGGTTTCAGAATCTCAGACAGAACTTACAAACAGTGCAAGAATACACAAATGAGTTCTATAAGTTGTCCATTCATGTAGAGCATGAAGAAACTGAGGAAAAAATGGCTGCAAGGTATGTTAATGGATTAAAATTTTCTATTCAAGATGAGATAAGTATGCATAGGATTAAAAGCATGGAGGATGCCTATCAATTAGCCTTAAAGGCTGAGGAAAAACCAAATCATCAAAGTTTTAGGAGATCACCTTGAATGAATAGGGGGGCCTCAACTTCCTTTCGGGGACGATGGTTTTAGCCAAGGTTGGGGAGAATCATCCCGTGGATTGGAAAAGCAAGAGGATACGAGACAAGATTTCCAGAATCAACAAAGAGGCAAAGGATTTCCTAGGGGCAGAGGATATGCTGGCGATAGAAGATGGGAGGCTCCACGAAGACCATTTGTTTGCTACAAATGTGGTGAAGAAGGGAATCAAGCTTTTGAATTCCCACATACTTATACACATGAAAAAAGGCAAGGAGTTGCTCCAAGAGTAAATCTTGTTGAAGCTGAGCAAGTAGAAGATGAACAGGACCTGGAAATCCCACCATATGTTGGAGAAACTATGATGATCAAGAGGATGATGATTGCTCCAAGAAAGGAGGTCAAGGGGGATGCATGGCTGCATACAAATATTTTTAGAACAAGATGCACCTCAGGAGGAAAGGTATGTAATGTTATTACTGATGGTGGTAGTTGTGAGAACATGATTTCAAATGAGATGGTCGATAAATTGGGTTTGCATTGTGAGAAGAATCCTAACCCTTATCGTATTGTATGGTTTAAGAAGGGTAATGAAGTTACTATTGATAAGAGATGTTTAATAAGATTTTCTATTGGGAACAGTTAAAAGGATGAGATTTGGTGTGATGTTATCTCTATGGATGCATGTCATATGCTGCTAGGAAGACCATGGAAATTTGATAGAAAAGTTATTCATGATGGGGGAAAGAATACTTATACTTTCTGGAAGGATGGCACAAAAATAGTTTTGCTACCTCTTAAAGAAGAGGGGGAAGGCTGAAAATATGCTTTCTACAAAGGAATTTTTGAAGGAGGCAAAGGCAACCAGTTTTTGTTATGCACTAGTTGCAAATAAGGATGAACTTGTAAGTGCTCAAATACCAATAGAAACATCAGAATTAATAGAAGAATTTTTGGATGTTATTCCTGATGAGCTACCAGATGGATTACCACCCAAAAGAGATATTCAACACCACATTGATTTGATTCCAGGGTCTCCACTCCCAAATCAAGCGGCTTATAGGATGAGCCCAACATTGCATGCAGAGTTGAATAGGCAAGTGGCAGAGCTTGTGTGAAAGGGGGTCGTAAGGGAGAGCATGAGTCCGTGTGCAACACCAGATTTATTAACACCAAAGAAGGATGGAACATGGAGAATTTGCATGGATAGCAGAGTGATCGATAAAATTACAATCAAGTATCGGTTCCCAATACCTCGCCTTGATGATATGATGGATGTGCTTGCTGGATCTAAGTATTTCACCAAGATTGATCTTTGAAGTGGTTATCATCAGATTCGGATCAGAGAAGGAGATGAGTGGAAAACAACATTCAAGATGGGAAATGGATTATATGAGTGGTTGGTGATGCCATTCGGGTTATCCAATGCACCTAGTACTTTTATGAGATTGATGAACACCGTGCTATGGGAGTATAATGGTAAGTTTGTTGTGGTTTATTTTGATGATATCTTGATCTTTAGTAAAACTAAAGAAGAACATTTGAGGCATCTAAGGTTGGTATTTGAAGTGTTAAGAAAAGAGAAACTCTATGCAAATATGAAGAAGTGCACATTCATGCAAGAGAGTTTGGTATTCTTGGGCTTTATTATTTCAGCAGATGGGGTACAGATGGACTCAGAAAAGATAAAGGCAATTTTTGAAAGGCCTACTCCATGGAGTATAAAAGAGGTAAAGAGATTTCATGGTCTAGCAACATTTTACAGAAAATTTAATAAAAATTTCAGCAGTATTGTAGCTCCTATAACAGATTGCACAAAAGGAAGGGAGTTTTTGTGGACAAAGGCAGCTGAGGATAGTTTTCAATTCTTGAAGAAGAAGGTGACAGAGGCACCCATTTTGGCACTACCAGATTTTGATAAAGTGTTTGAGGTTGATTGTGACACCTCACATGTGGGTATTGGGGCTGTTCTAAGTCAAGGAGGAAAGCCAGTAGCTTTGTTTAGTGAGAAACTAAATGAGGTAAGAAATAACTACTCTACTTGTGATGTGGAATTTTATGCAATTGTACAAGCATTAAGGCATTGGAGGCATTACTTAGTGCCTAAGGAGTTTTTGTTATTTACAGACCACATAGCCCTAAAGTATGTGAATACCCAAAAGAAGTTGAATAGTAGGCATGCAAAGTGGGTATCATTTTTGTAGGGATATACTTTTTCTCTAAAACATAAATCTGGAAAATAGAATCAAGTTGCAGATGCATTGAGTAGGCGTGTGACTTTGTTTACCACTATGGAAAATGAGGTGGTGGGTTTTGAAGCAATAAAGGGTTTGTATTCTTCTGATTCTGATTTCAAGGATATTGTTGAAAGACTAATTAGTCCATTATCAGACAATGGAGGAGATGTCCTGGATGAATATATTTTATAGGATGGCTACCTATTCAAGGGACGCGAACTATGTATTCCAGTTGGGTCTATGAGAGAGACTATAGTGAAAGAGTTGCATAGCGGAGGGTTGGCTGGGCATTTTGGTAAAGATAAGACGATAGCCTTGGTAGCATACAAATACTATTGGCCAAAGTTGAAAAGAGATGTGGTAAGATATGTGGAAAGATGTCGAATTTTCCAAGTCTCAAAAGGCCATGCACATAATACAGGGTTGTATATGCCATTGCCTGTTCCTAAAGGGTCATGGACAGATCTGAGTATGGAATTTGTTTTGGGATTACCAAAAACATAATGAGGTAATGACTCAATTTTTGTGGTTGTTGATAGGTTTTATAAGATGGTTCATTTTATTGCCTGCAAGAAAACAAGTGATGCAACAGGTATAGCAGATTTGTTTTTCAGATAAGTTGTTCATTTGCATGGTGTTCCAAAAACTATTACTTCAGATAGGGACACCAGGTTCTTAAGTCACTTCTGGCGGACTTTATGGAAGAAATTTGGAACTCAAATACAATTCAATAGTGCCTATTATCCACAGACTGATGGGCAAACAGAGGTGGTAAATAGGAGTTTGGGAAACCTGTTAAGGTGCATTGTTGGGGAAAAGCCGAAACAATGGGACTTAGCATTACCACAAGCTGAGTTTGCATATAACAGTTCCATAAATAGATCCACAGGAAAGTCTCCATTTTCAATTGTGTATGGGAGTAATCAAAATGGGGTGTTAGATTTGGTGCAACTACCAATTGATGGCAGAGTCAGTGATGATGCATAAGCATTTGCCGAACATATACAACAATTACAGGAAGAAGTGCGGAAGAAGCTGTAGAATAGTAATGATAAGCATAAATAAATAGTAGATGTGCACAGATGGAGAAAGGTATTTACAATTGGTGAGTTGGTTATGGTATATTTGCAGAAGAAAAGGTTTCTAAGAGGAACCTATAACAAGATGAAGTATAAGAAGATTGGTCCCTGCAAAATCATGAAAAAAATAAACGATAATGCTTATGAGGTAGAATTGCCAGGGAATTTTGATATTTCTCCAGTGTTTAATCTTTCAGATTTATATTCTTTTCATGGGGATGGTGTAGAAGGGGATTCTATTGATGAAGTAGTAGATTGGAGGCAACAGGTTCCGGTGAAGAAGAAAGAAGAAGTGGATCAGATTCTAGATAAGAAAACAATGGACACACGAAATGGGAAATACAACAAATATTTGGTACACTGGAAAGGACTGGAACAAGAGGAAAATACTTGGGTCACAGAGTGGGAGATTCAAAAGTTGGATGCAGATAAATGGAAGCAGTTTGAAGAAGACAACTTGCAGGAGCTGCATTTTTTTCAAGCAGGGGAGAATGATGCGCCAAAATTAGCAGGAACTTGACAAGGTCATAACTTGAGTTCCGGGTGTCCGTTTGAGTCCGTTTTTTTTTGAAACCACGTGTTTCAATGAGACGAATGCAGCGGTAAACTACCCTACTAGTTGGGGCAAGTTTTTGACATGTTTTTGGGCCCTAAATCTGCTATCTTGAGGCCGAAAATTAGGATTTAAGTTATAGTTTGGTTTTTTCCTATTTTTGAGCATTAGTTAATTTTAGTCTATTAATTGCATTATGAGTTAGAAATTTGGAAATTCCTATAATTTAGGGATGTAGAAGATGTGTGGAAATTTCTGTGCCCGTAGGAATAAGCATGCAAACTTACTAAGAATAGTAGGTTCTAGTAAACTGCTAAAAATAGTAATTTCCGCCACCTAGAGTAGATTTAGTTAGAGTTAGCTAGAGTTTACTTGGCAACTCAAGTTGGGAGTTGTTTTCCTATTTAGGAAACATTGTAATTCATTATTTGATAACAAATAAGGAGATCTATTTTCTTTTGGAGTTCATAATATTTGCAACATATTTGAAGGAGGTGGAAATCCTCGATCCCAAGGTATGAGCACACTTATTAAAAGAAATCAATGAAAACGTATAAGCTCATTTCATGGGGTGTCAATATCATCATGGTCATATTCCGTAGGATGAATGTGCATTTATCTTTCAATAATGAGAAGATTGGGAAGGAGATTTTCTTGTGTTATTGGAGAATTCTTATTACTTCCTGGGTTTGTAGAAATTTCACTTCTTGGCATGCGAGTAATCTTCTGGTTTTCTAGATATTGGGTCTTTTCATGAAGAGGTTTTTATTTTTTGGATAAATGGGTGGTGATATTGTCAGAACTGAACCTATTGACCTCGAAGGAGTCACACTTGAAGCTATGGCTCTGTTTGATAGTAAAGGTTTTACAGCCTTTCTGAAAATTTTCAAAGGGCATTATGAAAGTATTAGCAAATATTTTTCTACCACCTGGAAAGTGACCAAAAAATGAGCAGTTGTTGAAATGAAGGGGTTCAATATGGAGATCACTGTGGATTTAGTGGCCAAAGTGATGGGCATCCTTGTTGTGGGGAGGGAGGCATATAAACCTAAGAAGTATGCCTCTGAAGAACTAGATCTTTTCCTTAAAGGTAATGAGAATCTCACTTCCCATTTTGCTGGATACCTTTGAATGTCTTTACCTAATCCTTATGATGAGGTGGCTCTCACCCTTATTCAATTTTTAACTCTGGAGGGTCACCACAAATGTATTTATGCCTACCACCTCCCCATGTTTAATCATTTTAGGCGTGTCCAGGCTTTTAGTTTTCCCTACTTTCTATTTCACTCCTTCTATGCCTCTATTTTACAGTTCAAAATGAGAAGAATATCTATCCCTCTCCATCAAGGCTTTATCCTTGCCCTTGTAAAAAGAGTGACTTTGGACATAGATAAAACTGACTCCCTTACCATGGCTCTGGAAGCTTATGCAGATGGCACTGGTTTGGAATCCGAGGATGAGGATTCAAGTGACAATACCAACTCTCAGGATGGGGACTCAGATGATGACCAGGATAGGGTGGAGGTGGTGGCAATCCAGAATCTTAAGTATTTGATATCGAAGTAGGTCCCTTGTACTTCTCTGTACACCAAGGGTGAGTCTAGTAAACATGAATTCATGACCCCTATCAATGCTCAACTGGAACAACACTTTGAGGCTTTGGGTCACGTTGGACCGGTAAAAGGGGAAAACCATTTGGAAAGCATGGCGGTGGATATTGAGGAACTCAAGGGTGATATGTGGCTCACTAAGAGCTTAGTTCAGTTTTTGTTCAATGACTAGCAAAAGATGAAAGCGCAGGTGGAGGAAGCGGTCAACAATGGGCATGGCGAAGAAATTGAGGTTTTATAAGGCCAAATTTGGTTTCATAACCAAAGAGTTGGATCATGTTCGGGCTATCCTCCATAGCTACATGGAATGGAGTGTAGTCACGGTGAAATTGAATCTACAACACCTTCAAACTCTGGGGCAGCTTGCCAATTCCTATTATGCCATGGATAGTCAGAGCAAGAAGAGAAAGGAAACCCCTGAAGGTTTTGACCTGGGTACCTTAACGGGTAATATTGATGATTTAGCAAAGGAATGGGCTAAAGTGCTAGAGGGGCTTGAAAAATCCTATAAATGATCTGGTGTGGGATGTTTTGGTTTTTTAACTGTCTTTGATCCTAGATGTTACTTTCATCACTGCTGTTAGTTTCTCTGTATTTTTTGTTGCTGTTAGTTTTGCTACTTGAGCTCCAAAGAGCTCTTATTTTAATGAACTATTATATTTTTGTTTTTTGATGCTATAGTTTTGTAATTATCTTCTCTCTTGGAGTGGTGTTAGTGTATGGGGTAGGGCCCCCTCAACCCTTTGTTACCTCTTATAAAAAAAAACTATGAAAGAAATAACATTTTACATAACATAAAAAATATAACATTAGATTTTTATTATGAAAATAGTACATGAAATTCAATTGTGACAAAATTAGGTTTTGAATAACCAATACATATAGATCTATCATCAATGTGATCATTTTTTCTCAATCTTGTTGGTATTGCTTTTCCTTTAAAACTATATTTAATGATAAGCTCTTCACCAACTTTGATATTTTTTTATCACCTTTACCATGAAATATTTTTTAACCTTTCATTTCATCTTATTTGTTATTGGTAAACTCTAAAAATTGACAATTTGGAGATACAAGATAATTTTCATCTGTTCCCATGGATCTTCTATGAGGTTGCTGTAATGCAACATATGGTGATGGTGGAGATGATACTGAAGGTGATTGTGGATGTGACTTTGAAGGTGAAGATGAAGGTGATGAAAGGGATGGAGGGGTATCCTCATCTAAATGTAAAGGTAATGATCTCCCACAACAATTTTTTTTTTAAATTCATCCCAATCATTAAATTTATATACAAATCGTTAGACAAAATATCATAAAATTCTTCAATTTTTATAAAATCATCTACTACGAAAGAAACATCATTTTACATAACATAAAAATCTAACATTATATATATATATATATATTTTCAAAATAGTAGAGGAAATTCAATTGTGACAAAAAATAGGTTTCAAATAACTAATACATATAGATCAACCACAAGTGTCAAAACTTTTTCCCTCAATTTCGTTGGTGTTTCTTTTCTTTTAAAACTACATTTAATCATAATCTATTCACTAGTTTTGATATTTTATATCACCTACACCATGACATAAAGAGGTAATATTGGACCTTTCATTTCATCTTCTTTGTTATTGGTACACTCTATAAATTGACAATTGGGAGATACAAGACTCGAACACTTGCGTGTACTATTGATAAAACCAACATTATTTTAAAATGCATATAGGTGTACATCAATCTATATACGATCATGCATATGACAAGTCTTCTTTGGGGCTATACGAATCTGCCCTTGCTTTGAGTTTTCATTACAACATATTCCATATTTGGACTTACTAACTTTGTATCTCTCCACATGATTCCAATATGTAAAATAATACATTGAGTCATAAAAGGTAATATTGATAGACCAACTGAACATTGAGAAGTATACCCAACATTAGTTTCTGTCAAAGTGAATATCCTATGAATTGCTTTAGAAATAGTAGAAGGTCGTATCATGTAACTCCACTTCTAAAATGTGAATTCATCTTAATGTGATAGAAGTGGTTTATTTTTTGTTCAAGCCCCATAATGTCACCAATTGGGAAAATCAAGTTAATATTTATTCAACACCTTAGGAAAAAGTTCCAAATGATCATTTGACTCTTATTATAAGGTATGATTTGATATTTCCCCCCTTTTGCATGAATTTTTTATATGATTGTTGAAAACTTGTTATTTCTCCATCCACCACTAAATCAAGCTCTTCCTCTTTGTGTTCAATGAAAAGTTTTGCAAGAACTATTGAAATGGGATAAGAAACATTCAAGAACCCCAAAGCTTTGTGCAAAAGCCCCTCAATGGACCATATGATAAGAAATGAGCAAGGAATCCTATTTGCATGCATTAACTTGAAGTAAACAAGCAATTTAAACAAATGAAGCTAACCTCTATTCTTGAAAGCTTAAAGTAAATGAACCTAAAAGGATATAATCAATCTGTTTATGCTTTAAGAGAATGGGATCTCACCATTAATGGCTTCAAGGCAAATGGTTCTTCCCATTTACTCCATGTTATGTGATAGAAATGAAAAAGCAAAGCAAATAGCTCAATAAAAGGTCCTAATCCTAGCAATAATACTATAGTTTAGGTTAGAGGGAAGAAGTGTTCTTAGAAATGAGAGGGGGGTAGTAGGCTATTTATAGTTTTCCATTTGGGAAATGGGAGGATTTTTAGTGCATGTGGGACTAAAAAGGGAGTCAACAAGTAAATTAGCAAGTCAAAGTAAGATTTGACTAATTTAGTGAGAGGTTGATTATGGTTAAGACTAGCTAACCATGTTTAGAGGGTAATTAATCCTATTTAGAGAGAAATTAGGTTTCTAGGAGGGTTCTGAAAGGCCTAATCAATCCAATGAAGTGGATTGATATCCCAGGGAGCTAATTTAGAGTTGGTAAAGAAGAGAATATTAGTCAAGAAGAGGTTATTATAACCTATTTAATTAGTTTACAAGAGGAAATATGAGCAAAAGAGTGTTGTAAGAGGGGAGTTAGATAGATCTAATTGATGAGGTGTTTGCCAACCTTGTAAGAAGAGGACTAGCTAGGGAAATATTAAGGATAATAGTGATTTGATCAAACTATAGGTGTTTACACTCTTTAACACATTTTCCCAAATTATCCTCTGCCAAATATGTATTGTCTTTATAATTACCCACAATTTCCATACTATCTACATATGAGTGTGTACATGATTCTAGACTTGGTGAAGAGAAAATTGAATTTTTCAGAGGCTGACATATCTACAACAATAACAATAACTCATTATTTTACAAATACTAGCTAAAATTTAATACTAATAAGAACATTACAACAATATCATTATTTTGCTAAAACTTAGCAATTTTTTTTGGTTTACATATTTCTATAATATTCAATTTTGTTCTTGATTTATCTTATGTATCTTTAAGTTTCTATATTTTGTAATTATGACATAAATATTAAATTTTTACCAATTTTCATCAAGTTTGGTATTCAAGAGATAGAGATATGTAGAAATTTCACAAGGGGTTTGTATGTTGTAAATAGAATCATAAGGACATACTTCAACTCACCCTCTTTTATCATGTTGTGTGTTTGATATTGAAATTAGAATTGGAATTGCATGATTAAATGAAACAATGTGATTTTTTGTGTTATTCAATCTACTTTTACCTCAATTCCAAATGGAAACATGTTATCGAGTCTATCTTGAAAATGTATTTTATCAACTATTAAGGTTACTAATATTACAATAGGTATGCAACCATACAATTTGAGTGGATGATGACTATAAATACTTCAATTTCATGACCATTTTTAATTGCTTTACACCCACAATGGATCACATATTTATTCATGGTTAACATTCTTGGCCATCTTGGCTATCTTGAGGAATCTCTAAGCTTTATGATCTAAAATCTAATTAAAATTGTTGACCTTAAGCCTTGACACTAATGTGAGGGTTAAGTAGTTCCTCATTTTTACAAGGACATAATGGGTATATGGTTCAAATTATAATGGAATAAAATAAAAAACAACATCCATTACACATTGCAAAACATCTCCCTTTATTTATTCATTAGAACTATTACATCTGTATTACATATTTGTCTCACACACTCTTTTGTCTATTACATCATATATTCAATCTCCTCTCTATATATCCAATTATTTCTATCTTCCCCTCTATATATCTTCCTATCTAAATCTCTATCTCTACACACTTCTAATTATTACATTAAATTATAATAAGTATATTCATTATACCATTATCCAAAGGTCACTTCCTTTGGTGGCAACTTTGTCTGAATTATGTAGTTGTCTCTATGTTATGAAACTTCCTATAGTCTTCCATGGATTTCATAGTCTTCCACATCTTTCATATTATTACGTGGATTTCATAGTCTTATGCACCTTTCATAGTCTTTTGCATTGATGAAGAACCCTGTCAACATCATCCCTAGATATCAAAACATCATCTCATCCTCAATACAACCAATTGATGAAGAAATATGTAAATTACCTTGTTCCATTTTTTTGTAATATACCTCTCTTATTTGTACAACTAGTAAATCTTGCCTTACAATCTCATCTGGACCTTCTAAAAGTGAATCCTTCTATACATAATCTTAGGATATTGTAAAAAAATAGAAATACCAAAGCATCAAATTACTAGAAATTAGATGTCTGACGTAAGGAAATGTTCCATTCTCAACTTGCTCGGCTGGATTTACAAGACTTGATGGTTTCTAAAGATTATAGATGGATTTGTATACTCCTCTGGATTAAGGTACGGCCACATGGAGGTACTTAGCATTTTTTTGTTGTGATTTTCCCTTTAAATTTCTTCTATGCCATTATGTGTTCTTTTACTAATGCAAGCTAGTGTTATGACTTGGTATTCTCTTGAATGAATGATATGAGGTCTATAGGGGCTTGCTTTTTAATGTTCATGTAGTTCTGTTTGGCAGTAGATAACTCTCTTTGCAGCTGTGTGAGTGCCCTATCTATGCTAGTAATGTATTCTTCCATGTATGCTAATTCGTCTTCTCTTTTTATCTATTTTACGTGACATTTGACAGCTAAGTCCGCTAGTTTCTTCCTCTATGTGCCATCTAAGTCTTTTGTAACACCATGAGGATGATTCTGTGTTGAGATCTTGTTCTAATCTTTCTAAATCAGTTTTTTCCTTCTACGTGGCTCCTGGCCAGATCATGGTGAAAGCGTAATATGTGCTTGCATTCGATATTTCAATTTCAAGTGATTGGAGAGATTTTTCGACACTGCCACAAATTTATTTATTTGTTGTAGTTCTCTTTATCATTTCATCAGCTTTGTAGTTATCTATTGCTTCATTTTGAAATCTTTGATCTTTTTCCTCATCAGATATAGAGTGTGACAAGAAATATTATAGCGTTTGTTCATATATTTTTTCTATTGGTAATGTAGAGTCTGCTACATACAACGGTCTAAAAGGTTTGATCTGTGTGATAATCCACTCCACTATGTCTTCTAGATCCGTGCAGTGCTATATCTAGTCGTTCTTTGATATTTATTCAATGATGTTACTAAATTTTGATTTTTGCATGGGGTTTAACTTATTAAGGTGCACTCTGTATACTTCCTTCGTTTCTTCTACTACCCTATGTTATAGCTAGAAGATTTGAGATTCTATTCTTTTTTTGATAAGTGCTAAGGAATCCTGTGGAGGCTCAACATGGGAAGGTATTAGAGATACTAAAAATGTATCCGTGCTTAGAGTACTTGGCACTTTACTCTGTGTGGATTTTTTTATTTCTTCCTCCCTTTGATTTTTTTCCTTTATTTTCTCCTTCTCTTCATTCTTCTTCTCTTCCTCCTCTTTCTTCTTGTTCTCCTCATCTTTTTTCTTCTCCTCATCTTTCTTTTGTCTCCCTTCCTCTTTTTTCTTCTTGTCACGTTCCTCTTCCTTCTTCTCCTCCTCTTGTATCTTTTGTTTCTCTCCTTATTTTTTATTCTTCTCATGCTTCTCTTCATTCTCCTCCTCCTCTTTTTACCACTTCTCTTCTTCTTCTTCTTCTGTTTTTCTGCTTCTCCTCTTCTATTTTCTTCTTCTCATCCCCTTATTTTTTCTTCTCTCCATCCTCTTGTATTTTATTCTTTCCCTCATCTTGTATTTTCTTATACTTTTCTTCCTCTTTCTTCTTCTCTTCTATTTTTATTTTCTTCTCCTCTTCCTCCTGTCTTTTTTTCTTTTCCTCCTCCTTTCTAGTTTTTTCTTTCTCCTCCTTCCTCTTCTCTTCTCCCTCCTATGTGTTTTTCTTGTCTTCATCATCTTCCTCTATTTTTTACCTCTTATTTATTTTTATGTAACACCAAATATTTCTTGTATTTATTTGATGTGGCTCATATCCTTGGATGTTTTCTTTTCTTTTTTTCTCAATTCCTGAAGTTTGATCTCAAAGCCTTCCAATATGATTTCCTCCTCTAGTTTTATTTGTAGTTCTATTTATCTTAGTAAGGATTATGAAATTAGATGGATTATATCTTCAATTACTAATTAAAATTTCTTTAAGTAACGAAGTAGTGTATGTACCACAAATAATTTTTTGACTGGTAGAACTGGATTGATTTTTTTGGGCAATCTATGTTATACCCCCGCGGTTTATGCATATTTTGTAGAATTTGTAGGTTGACCATGCGAGTTGAGATTCCTCCAATGATTTGATTTCCCATATGAATTCTAGTCCAATTTCGTCTTCTTATTTTTGATGTAGGGGGGGTTTACTTATGGGGGTCCTTCACTATCTAATTCTATGATTGCCATTGGATATTTACCCAAATACTCCACTTCATCACTTTCTTGCTGTTCCATGACAACTTGTTTTTGTATCCAGGATTTGTATCTCTTGTGTGGGGCCTGTGGAGATGGTTTTTGTTTTACTTTTGGGTTTTTCCATTTATATACCTTCAACATTGTTTTCTCTTGTACCTTATTTTTCCCTTTTTCCTACATTTTCAATGGTTTTTCAAGTGGTCTAGATGACCTAATGAGCTCCATGGGCCCATGTTTGAAATAAAACTTTAGACATTATTTAGTCTCAGTCTCATACTGCTATTTAGAAGGTTCTTGAGTGAAGAAAGTAATAACTAACCTTCATCTTTTGGCCATCTTGTTTTATTGTATTTCGTCATTACTGACCTCTTATACCCATATGCCCAGTCAAATTTTGTCATTTCACCTTATTTTAGCCTTGATTGGGGCACCCAAATTAGTAATAGGGCACCTTTGGACACCTTGGTCTAACCAGGGGTGTTCTGGTCCTTTCTGCACATTCTCGTCACTTTTTGGGCTCTTTATATCCATTTGAGATCTTTATATTTCTTGTGGTTGGCCTTTTCAGGGTTAATTAAGAAATTAGACAAAGAGAAACCTATAAATATAAAGTTATGAGACCATAATGAGGGACCTAGCATCATTCACTAATATCACTCATTTAGAGTTGCATCCATATACTGCATTAGAGATCACTTGCATCCACATAGGTCCATCATCAAGGCACAAGGCTAGGACATATGCATCACACTTCATAAGGGAGGGATTGTCTTCTATTTCATGCACACATTCTATTACATTTTCTACACATAGTTATCACTCACAACTTCAAAAAGTATGATTGTCATAAGAAAAACCTAGGGCATGTTCACACACACTTGCACATAGAACTACATCAGGTCTGAGACATAGTGCAACACTTAGTTATTAAGTCCACCTATTATCCATTTCCCCCCGAGCATAATGGATAAGGAGGATATGACTAGACCCAGACACCGGGAGGGGAACCTAACAGTGAAATTTAGTTATAGGTAGTTTCCAAGGCTCCGAGAGCTCATTCAGTGAATTCAACAGTGTAAATCATGTTGAGGAACTTTTTCCTCTTCTGGGTTTTGAACCTTAAGATCAACTTAAAAATGATGGAATGTGCGCCCCACGGGCCCATATCTGGTCAGAATGAGAAAATGGGGAGAAAAGGTAAAAAATGTCTTCAGGGCAACCTCTTATACTCCCTTTTTTCCTGGTTACTGAAAATTTAACTAAAAATCCAAAAATTGCAAAAATTAGAAAAGGGGGGGGGGGAGTATGAAAGAACCAAGCCAAAAAATGGTTCACCAAGTAGCTCGGAAAGCTGATTTGAGGACACAGTTGGAAAGTGGAGAGCCGAGATCCCTAAGCTTAGAAAATTGAGGAGCTTGCATGGACAAGCTAAGTATGAAGGAAGGGAGGAACTTGCTTTGCCGAGTTAGGATGGAAACATTGATGGAGGGAAGGAGGATGTGTCGGAGGACGAGCTCCTCAAGATCAATAGGATGGATAGCTCACGTGGGTGAGCTAAGACAAGATGCAGGGTTTGGATGGAAAACTGCATCATGGGAAACCATAACGGTGGGGCCTAGGTGAGTTAAGGCCAAATCATAAGCACTACGGCTAGGAGCTTGGTCAAGCCATCATGGGGGAGTCAGGGCCAACTCGACCGGTGTATGGTTGAAGTTGGGCAAGTCAACTAGAGCCCATGGCAAGATGTTGGAGCTTGCTAATGAAGCAACCATGGTGATCTCAGATCAAGCTAAACACAGGCTCAAGAGGCTTGAACAAGGAGCTCGTTTAAACTAGGGCTGAGCCCTCTGATGTTTGTCATAGGGAGAGGAGGTGCTCGGGCTCATGTGGAGAGTCGAGCTCAGCTGGGAGCTTGTTTGAAGGAGGACCAAGTCACTGGGGAAAGGTTCAACATAGAGATGGATCGAAACGAGGATACCAAATTAAAGAGAATGGGATGAGCTTGGATGCCAAGCTTGGTAAGGTGAAGGATGTGGATCAAAACCAAAGGCCAAACTAGTCGACAGGGAGAGTAGGGGATGAGGGAACTCATCGATGAGTTAACGTCATGGGGAATCCATGTTGTAGGCATAAAATTAATTGGATAAGGGAACTGTCGATAATTATATCTGCAGATGAACCACTAAAGTTGTGGGAAATATCATAAATGCGGGAATTGATCCCTAAGATAACCTCCATGTTTTATAGAAGTTGACTCTTCTCTGATTTGGATTCAGATGAGGGTTTAGAGAGAAAACGAAACAATATGTAAATCTTATCTAAGGTGATGTGCTGAATATTTACTAAAATAATATAGAGATCACTATTGAAATAACTACTAGATCAGTTGAAGAGCATCGAGCAAGATCAACTATTTCAAAGATATTTCAGACCATCAAAGGCAAGACAAAACTAAAACATAATCACGTGCACAATGAAAAAAATTATGTAAAATATTTAAGGGCATGCAACACAATAGATTTTTAAACATTTATCAAGAACTGAATTAAAAATAAATAGGAAGAAACAAAGGACATATAATATTGTGAACTTTCAGTGCATAGAGTAAGAACTCTTATTTTTAGAGAAAAATAGTACGCAAGGCCAGAATGGCAAAGATCACATTATTTCCTTACAATAGAGCCTTGCTAGGGCCAATGAACACAATGGAATAAACTTAAAATCCTCTTCTCTAGAGCTTTAGAACTTGATTCCTCCCTTGAAATTGCACCTGAAACATTCTCTTATAGATCAACATGGCTCTTGCTTTAATGCACCTCTAATCAAGAATTCCACCGTTTGTATTTAGTTTCTACTTACGTGATATTTGACCCTAGGAAAAAATCTCAATTACATGCTTTGGGACCTGGGATCATATTCAATTCACCAAACATCTAGTCCTCTACTTTTTTAGTTGGTCCTTTTGATGGTGGTAGCTACCTTTTTTGATACTTGGAGACCTCATGGATTTTGGGACCTCTCCTTTTCTCTCTCTTTTTGAAGCTATGCTTGGGAAACATGTGGAGGCCTGCACGTTCTTCTCATTTATCTTGACTTTTCAACGCACTTGGGTTTCCTTTCCATGCTTTAGCCACATGGTCAATTCTCACTACTTGAAGGCTCCTTGATTCTTTGTGATTTATCCAAAATTCATGAAAGGGACACGTGGATACCCTCCACTTCTAGTTCCATACTTAGGAAAAATTGAGTCCCACAAAATACAAAATAACATTAAAAGGAAAAAGGGGCCGGGGTGACAAAATATAGCAGAAATGGAAGAGCCCTGAAATAATGTAGAAATCAATCTATAGTTATGGTGACTCACCAAGGAACTCCATGCCAACCATGGAAGAATATGAAAATCCTTCCTTGCCACAAAATTTTTAAATGTGGATCAAAGAGACACCACTCAAAGCTAATTTAAAGCAACTTGGTACCTGACTCATTCAATGTCTTCTATTAGGTAAGTCTATCTTTGCAGAGCTTGAAAGGATAATATCTAGCTCAATTATCTCCTTATGAGAGAATGTCTGGAGATTCTACACTATTGTGTGTAGACAAAACTCCAATTTTTTAATTGGGGTAAAAATGGCCTCCACCTTGGCAACGCTAGATTAATTTTTTAAATACCAAAAGATAGTATTATCCTGCTACTTAGTCGTTAGTAGTTGCTGGATCTAGTCCTTTGATAGGATGGTGGATTCATTGGGAAAGGGAGAGGGGAAAGCCCGGTTGAACTAGTTCCTTTATGCACTGTTTCCTCTCTTTGATCCCTAGTTAGAGTTGGGTTAGGAGATTATGGAACTTGATAGCTACCTTGTTACAACTCAGAATCTCACCGATCTTTGCTATGACCATCTACCTGTCTGTAATGCCAGATCCTTGCAAGGTAGAGTCTGAAGAGTCATATAGTTTTTGAACCAACATCTGTGATTTAAGGACCTTGGATGATATGGTGTTGCTAATGGTGGAGGCAAAGGATTCCACATTGGCACATAGGATTTATGCATCAGATCTGAATCTGAGTGCAGGCCCTAGGTCTATTACCACGGTGGAAATTCTCTTACACCAGGAAGTGTATAACCCCTGCACCAACGTGAAAATCCCCTTTTATGTGTTTTTTGAGCTAGGTTCTGGGTCAAATCCTTGACGATATATTCTATTGTCTTGTAATTCATATGTAAGCTACCTTTCTTTGCTTCTGATGCACTCAACTTCACTTGAAGCGTAGTAACCTATGCTTCTTTAGAATTGATATCCTACTGAAGGATCCTTTTCTCCTAATCAAGTGAACTGGCCATAGTTTTTGATGCTGCTAGCTTGACTTCCAATGTCTTGGTCTTTGCTTGAGAAGTTATAAGAGCTTATTGTGATGCTACCTCTTTTTACTCCTTGCGGAGTTATACCATTTCTTTTCCATTTCCTTTGATTTCGACATTCAGGCGGGCCACATTATTCTGCATATGTAGAAGTCTAGCCTCCATTTTCTTCAGCTTGTTGCTAAGTTTGAGATATTTTATGATGACCATGAAAACTATTTTGTTCATCAGTTTAACCTTATCCTGAGGTCAGAACTGAGTAAGGTCCACCACAACAACACTGATGGAATAATCATCAGGTTGCATTTTCTTAGTGGGATTGGAGACATTGGGGGCCATTTGGGTGATGGTCATAGAGCTCTGTTGATGGTCATATAATGAACACATCTACCTCTTAGCTCTCACTGCCATATCCTTTTTCTTCTTCTTCTCCCTCCTTTTATTTTGGGTTGTTTTGGCTGTTTCAGATTGATTCAAAAAATATGTAGAAGAAGGGAATATCCTACCTGCAAATGAGAATCCTAGTGGTAGGCCGTAGGGGATTGTAACTAGTTGTGGGGGCTGAGAAGTCATGAGAGCTAAAGAAGGCCCCATCAAAATTCAGGGAGAGAATGTGGGAATGGTGGTGGGTAAGGGAGACATGAAAGGAAAGCCAGGGGGAGGAAGAGTTTGGCTTGGGGTGACCAAAATAGGAGCACCCCCAACTGAGGAAATGAAAAGCGGAGGGAAAAGAGATGGAGGAAAAAGAGGAGGAAGAGTAGAAGAGGAAGAAAAGACCTCAACCATCCTCAAATTCTTCTTTAGAGGTCTCTCGAGGCTAGTGCCTTCACCAGTGGTCACAGAGGGCAAGACTAATGGTTGAGCCAAGGTGAGCCCATGGGCTGGGTCTGACCCTGGTTGTGCTACTATCTCTAAACTCTGAGGGACTTCTAATGGTAATGGAGGGTGCCATGGTGGTGCTTGCTATACACAAGGGTTGAGGGAATTCACTATATTCCTTGTAAGATGCTCTTTGGAGACCTCCATTATCTCCTCCATGTATGAATTGGACCCGTGCTCAGTGTCCCAGAATTCCTCCCACAGGTCATTGGTGGGCACGACCTAAAAATTGAGGGTAGTCTACCTGATTTCCTGCCTATATTTCTAATAGGATTTTATTTTCTCTATGCTCCAGTGCTTGTTACGTAGGGCCACACTCAAGCCCATGGTCATTGTTATAGTGGGGTGATATTTGTAGGAGACTTGATGAAATGAATCCCATTGTGGGGTCAGGATGTCACTCAGTTAAAAAAAAAATAGGATTTTTCTCCTAGGGAGACCTCTTATCTTTTAAAAAATTCCTCAGATCATACTAGTAGGAGTCTGAGACTTTTTTTTGGGATAGGGTGGTAGACATCCACCTGTTCAGGTCATACCTCCATGTATCCTGAATTATGGTGAAGCCATAGAAAACCAACTTTTGCATGAGTATATGCTCGTCCTTGTGTTTTATTACAATAATCCATGCCCTATGTAAGGGGAGGTCAAATAATGCCTTCGTTTTATGTCCATATATGTACTTTGCGTTGAGGAGCACCAACTATCTAGTTATCTCCAAACCCACCACTCGTGACATGAGGATCTTTGGGAGCATGAAGGATTCCTCTCGGAATCCATGAAACCATATCATTAAATGTGTTGCTTTGAAGAAATAGTCACAGGGATATAGGGGGTCGGTAAGGATGGCCCAGACTGAATCATTCATTATATTATTGACCTCTTTTGGGTAAAATTCATGCAAAAGAGGTGCAAAAAAATAGTTAGCAAACTTATATGCATTTGAGGAGTGAGATAACACATGATTCCATGCAGATGTTGGGATGAACTTTTGAGGGTTCATCTCTGTGTCCCACAGTTCCAGGGTCATATATTCGCTAAAGAACTAGGCATTCTGATATAAAATGAGGTGAAATAAAAAATAAGAGTACATGAAAGTGAGGTTAACAGAGAAATAGGCCAACTACTTGCAAATAGAGCCTACTATGGCCTTGGAGAAGTCAAACTGATATCCCTGGTTCTTCACTGATCTCATCCTGAAAAAGGATACAATTTTCCAGTCATAGACATTTATAACTAAGTCATGGCCGAAAATGAATGCCAACATAGAGCAGGCATCCTGATAATTTGTCATGAACATTTTTAGTGGGATTGGGAATCCTGGTTCTCCAGAACTGCTTGAATCTATTTTCCATAATTCCTTGTTGATGAATGCGACTTTATTCTTGCATTGAGCCCATATGCCTTGGAGTTTGGCCATGTTGTAAAAACTGGCCAATTTTTTGTAGGGCAGGGCCAACATATCCCTAATGTCCTATGATGTAATCACCACCTACATGTTTTTACCCTTGATGGTGTTGGAATAAAGGTTGAAACAACATGCACACATGTGCACGAGCTCTGGATATGGGTACACAAGAGGAACCATGTATTGGGTGAGTGTGGAGGTCCAAATTCTGGAGCCAAAAGACTCAGAATACCTCAAATTTAGGAATTTGGCATGGGCAGCCTCTCTCAGAGCCTTTGGTTTCTTGTTGAGGATGGGATCAAAGACCCCATCCAAAAAATTTGTGACCATGGAAGCATCGCTGAATTGTGTTCCTTTGTCAAGGAATTTTAGCCTTGGGTTGTGAGAGCCATGTAGCAATGGGTGTCCTACGTAAGATTTTGGTTGAGGTAGGGAGTTGGAAGCTACCATGGCTGCTCTAAAACTAGGGAAATCTCTGGTTCTTCGAACTAGGGACTCGAGAACTTGGGGCAAAAAACTCTTAGCACTCAAAATGAAGCTTTGGTGCCTTTAAAACTTGCCTTAAATATCCTCCTCGACTCATGTGAAATAAATTCTTGCACATACATAGGATCACATCATATAATGGCACCTTGGTCGCATGACCCTTAGCGCCATTTTTTTCATTTCCCAAGAGATTTTTCATTAACAATATGATCTTTTTCATTAATTATTCCAAAATACCATTAGGATCATTTACTTCAGGGAAAATTAGGAAGGTACAATACCTTTCAAAATTTCAAAATGGGGCAGAAGGGTCTCTGCTAGAGACACATGTCCAAAGAAACTTATTCAAAGGGGTGACACCGCAAAATAAGGAAAAAGACAAAAGAAGGGGACTATACATAATAGTACAAAATTTACAATATTAAAAAAGATTCAATGGAAAGGTTTAAGGTGAATCTCATTTACTGGAATTGCTAGGGGTTTACCTTTCATAGTCTCGAGCTCGAAAGCATTGTGCTATTTGCATTTAGTGATCTTGAATGGTCCTGTCTAGAGAGGGTCAAATTTTCCATGATTTTCAGGCTTGACAACCCTCGTGTCCCACTTTAAGACTAAAGTGCCGACTCGGAATTTGGGTTTTGAAGTCTTTTGATCAAACCAAGTCTTGAAAACTTACTAAAGGATGATCATGGATTCATGGGCTACTTCCCATTTTTCTTGAAGCTCTATCAGCTCCGTGAGTCTTACTTGTATCGATCCATGTTCCTCAATCTCAATTTGCTTCAACATCTGCAAGGCTAGGACCTCCATAGTGATAGGCATTATGACACTTTTACCATATATCAACTCATATGGTGAGGTCTTCAGGATTTGTTTGGGTGTGATTCGATCAGCCCATAAGGCCATATTGACATGCTTATGCCATAATCTCTTATGTTCCTCCCCCATCCTTTTTATGAGTATGATTAGATTCTTATGTGTTGATTTTGCCAAACCATTACCCTGCGGGTAGTAGTTGGAAGATGTCTTAAGATATATTCCATGCCTCATTGCAGAGTCAGATAGTTTGGCCCCCAAAAAATCCTTGGAATTATCTAATATGATCATGTGGGGGGATCCAAAGTGGGTAGTGATATCTCGGAGAAGTTCCAGGATCATATTCTCTGTGACTTCCTTAAAGGAACTACCTCCATCCATCAAGTGAAGTAATTAGTGGCAGTGAGAATCCACCTGTGACCTGCGCTTGAAACTAGATTAACCATTCCAATGAAATCTAGACCCCATTGTGTGAATGGTTCCTTAACTAGGATAGGGTTAAGGGGCAGTGCAAAATTTCTCTGTAAGCCCATGTAGAAATGGAAAATTTTACATTTAATCACCATCACATAATAATATGCAAACAAACTGGGAAAAAAGTATCCTACATGTAGGAATTTTATGGCTGTGGTTTTAGCCAAGAAGTGGCCTCCTGAGCTTCCATGATGTAACTCATGTAAGAATTTTTTGGCCTCCTCCCTTTATAGGAATCTAAGAAGGATCCCATCAAAGTTACTTTTAAAAAGGAAATTATCAATTATGAAAAATTCATATCCCTATTGTCTGTAATATATCATCTTTTTAAGATGAAGGTGACTTTGATACTCACTCGTCTGGATGAAATGCATCCTATATGATACCTAGGTTTTGGATTCGTTTTCTTGAATATAGAGCACCACCTTAGATTCTTCACTTGTCAAGGTCATTCGATCTTGTGTGAGATATTGACACTGACCTCTTCCTATTATCAGCATTGTGGGCTTTATTTCAATTTCATATTATAAGATCTTAGTGATCTAGTCATCCCTTTTTTTAGTTATCTCACCTTCTGTGATGTATTCTTTGATATTGGAGTGCACCACCAAGATCATGATCTTGCTATTGGTAAGGAGGTGTTTGAATTTATTTAGACCTTTGAAAATGGCGTAATCCTATCTTTTTACAAAGTTATACCTTGTCTCATAATCATGGATAGTTTTTGAAAAGAAAGAAAATGGATGCTCCTCTCTTTGTACCTTCCCTTTTTGTGTCAGTATAAATGCTACACTGTGCCTGCTCCCATATACATACATCATGAAACCACTAGAGAAGTATAGGTTGCATAACACCATAGCATATATAATTACTATTTTTATCCTATCAAAGGCTTGATGACCTTCAATGGTCCATTTGAAGCTTAGATCCTTTCTTAGCATTAGTGTCATCAGGTGGATCATTTCACTAAAATCTGTAATTAATCTACTGATGAAGTTAATCTTTCCTAGGAAAGCTTTTACTACCTTTTGTTACTTCCAAAATGGCTTGAACCTTTCTAGATCAATTGATATCCCATCCTTTGAGATAATGTGTCCTAGGAGTTTGCCTTGCAGTACTCCAAAAACACACTTCTTCAGGTTCATAGAGATTCTGAATTCCTGACATTTCTTAAATACAACTTCTAGGACATCGAAATGATCCTTTGTTGTTTTGGTAAACACCATCAGTTCATCCAAGTATTATAGGATTATCTTGTTAATAAACTCTCCAAATGCAACATTCATGGCTCTTTGAAAATTTGGGCAAACATTGGTGAGTCCGAATTGAATCTTTGCATATGAAAAATTTACCCACTTCATCGTAAAGGTGGTTTTATGTTGGTCATCCTTCGCAAGCCATATTTTGTTGTAGCTTGAAAAACCATCAAGCAAATAAAATATTTTTGAACCCACTATAGTTTGTAGTATTTGTTACATGGAAGGTAAGGGGTAGTGATCCTTAAGGGACACTTTATTCAAATCTCTGAAATCCATGCATAGTCTCATTTCACCATTTTTCTTTCTTACCAGTACCATATTTGACACCCATGTGGAGTGCTTGATTAGGAAGATTATTTTAGCCTCTAGGAGCTTCCTGAGATCTTCGGCCATGAGAGACTATATATTTAGATTCACAGGTCTCTACTTATAATGCACAAGTTTTGTCCCTTTTTCTAGATAAATAGTATGCTTGATGATGTCCTTATTATAACCATGTAGGTCTTCATAAGCCAATGCTATTACGTTATCATACTTATGGCATAGAGCCACAAGTTTCTCCATCTCCTTCTGAGTGACTATTTTCCCAACATTTATCTTCTTCCCATTGGCTATTTCTAGATTGACATAGTCTTCCTTGCATGCTGTAAAAATTCCCTTGTTTATATTAGCATCATTGGAGTCGAAAATATTTTCCAACATTATCATTCCTTTTGGGAGCTTGTTCGTTATGAGCTGGATGACTTGATCTTTGTATGCTTCTTCAATTTTGGGTTGGATTTGATCCGTAAACTCTTCAGATTTTTGTAAGAAGAACAATATCTGTTGGTAATTTTTGAAGGCTTTATAATGATCCATATTATTAGGTATAGATAGGCGGATGATGAATTTCACTGCATATTTTTTTGTCATCAAATTCTAGGTTGGGTCGAATTGTGATCATATCAAGGCCATTCTATCTACTTCTATGTTTTGGTTCTAAGTGACAACCTTAATGTTAAACGCCTCAAAGTCCTCAATGAGATCCCATACCCTTTGACGACAGGACCTCATGCTTGGATTTTTTTATTGAACTTGTGTCACTACTAATTCAGAGTCCCCAAATACTCTTAGTTTCTATAAGCCCTCTTCTCACACCAATGTCAAACCATGTACTAAAGCCTCGTGCTCTGCCTCGTTGCTAGTGTAAATGAAGTGGAAGTGAAATTCCTTGAGTATCTTCCTTTTGTATGTTAAAGATAGGCATATTCCAGATCCTGATCTATTCCTACTTCTGGCTCCATTGAAATGTAGAGTCCACATTAGGGAATCCTCTGTGAGATTCTTTTCATTTTGATTATCTTCCTTCATAATCTTCAGGATGCTTAGATTCTCATCAAATATCACATAGGTATGTATCCCAGTGGAATCAAAATTTATGAAGGGATCTCCAGGTGACAGGTCAACCAAGTAGTCTATGATTTTATGGTCACCATCATCCATATACAACTCTTCCTCTCCGGTGATCATGGCATGTAAGGCTTCAAAACCCGAGGTCACTTGATTAGTAATATGTTCCTTGGTGAGGGGATTTAATAACACCTTCATTTTGGATCCATACTTAGTCTAGAGAATCAGATGAGACCAATCAAGGGACATATAGCCTCCAATTTTAGCCATGGAATCATGGGATAAACATATTCTAAAGACTATCAGAATAACGATTACTACTATATCCTATAGAACGGTTATGTTCAGGCAAGACTAGAGGTGTAATGAGAGGCCTCTAATAATACCAATGGTTTAAACTGATATCCCATCTAGTTTCATGACTCCTTTCTTTAGGGGCTCATATTTAACTCCCAAGGCATCCAAAATCGATTTTAGCTTAACCATAGTGCTTATGCCATAGTCTATCATGGAGTTATGTAGAATTTTTTTACCAATTATAAGAGTCATGAAGAAGGGGTGGAGTCTTGGTTTACTTACCTCTTCTTTTTGATTCATCAACACTGAATCTATTTCAACTTGGGTTGTTCTAAGTTGATCTTTCCCCTTCTTGGTTGTAGTTGGGACACCACTGGATTTCAGTGCTTCTTGAAGAAGCTCCTTTTATTTTAGAATACCCAAGATATCCCACAAGGATACATTGGCCGACGCCCTTTTAAGTTACTTGACTACATTCATCGGCCTGAGTGGTTGCACTTTTGAGTATTGCTTATATTTCACCCTCTCAGCCACTGGATGGAAGGTCCCTTTATTCTTAGTGGCTACCAAAATCTCTTGTCTAGTTGTGGGTAGAGGGGCAGTGAATGTTGGAGATTATTTACTTTCTTTATTCATTGTTGTAGGAACATGGATCGTAACTTCCATTATCTGTGCCTTGGAGTGAGTGTTGTAATTTGAATGTACTAGATTATTAGAAGTGGATGATTCATTTATGAATACAAATTCTTCTCCTTCAACCCAAGAGAAAAGTGCATATTCAGGCGTAATCTCCATCTCTTTTTCTAGGGACATCCCTTGCATTTGCATAACTAAGGCCATGTTTCGAATTCTCAGGGATTGGTAAGGTCTGAAAGCATTGACCTCATAGCCTTCCCTCACTCTTTTCTTTGCTACCTTTTGTTATAGATTCCATTAGGGGAAATCTCTTGGAATATGAAGGGTATTAAAAGGGAAACACCAAGAATTGGGATCTTCCACCAAATTATTTTGTCCTAGAATAATCTCTCTCCCACTATTGGGTGGGAGGGTCTGGAGTGGTGTTGGTACTGGGACAATTTCGATAGATGGCTGTGCCAACAGTGGTCTTGGGGTATTTTGATATTGTAGAGGATAAGTAATTCTACCCCTTTGATAACCTTAATAATACTGTCTTGGGTACGTACTTTGATTCTTCTTAAGATTTACTATCTCATTAGAGAAGTTCTAAAGGATGTTTTTTTACTTCCTCCATCTCCGAAGAATAAGATGATGATGCTGTAGAAGGGGTGATGACTCCTTGAGAGGATGGGTAGCTATATATGGATGTAGGAGTTTGGGTAGAACTTGAGGTCCACTCTTGAGGAAGGGGAGCTATCTCAGGAAACAATGACAAAGTGAGCTTCAGAGGAAGTTTCCCAACATATATTAAGTTTTTCTCATCCTGGAATGCAATATCACATGCTTGTGGCAAAGAATATCCTAATAATGACTGAATCATAACAAAAATATCTAGTTTTAGAGATTTTAGATAAAACACACTAGGCATACCTGCAGGCGGTCTAGGGAGAACTGGAATCCTTTGCCATGTCTTGTGGAATCTGGTAATGAAACCAGTCATGGGCTCTTGAGGATATTTCTTGATATTGATAAGTTGTAGGAGAGAAGATCTATCTCCCTTTTCACCGAATCTTGTAAAAAAAATATTTCCCAATTGATCCCAGATACTGATAGAGTTAGGAGTCAAATACCTATACAAGTTGAGAGATTTTCCCTTAAAGGAGGAAGCTAGTAACCTTAAGGAAACATCTTGCTCCGTGATGTAATGTACCATGCATATCTTTACAATGTCTTAAAGATGTTCCTCTTGGGTCTTGAAGTCTTTAACACTGAATTTAGGCAGTGCATTTAGTGCATTTTCTAGGATGGGATTCCATGTTGCTGGAGGTACTAGAAAGATGAGCGGACTTCCCTGATTCCAAGAGACAAACTCTCTTGGAGGAGGAAGTTGAGCCATTTTTGGTCTTATAGGATTCTGGCGAGGTCCTCTTATGATTGATACCAAGGGAAATAACAAAATTCCAAGATTTACTACAGTCTGAGATTTAGTAACTAGTTTGTGGCTCCAATTTCCACTAGAATAAGCAATCATGCACTTATTGATCAAGCTTAGTTAGTCCCATCAGGTGTGCCAGGATAACTGTTGATGATTATCTTTGCATATGAACCACCAATGTTGTGGGAAATCTTAGAGATGTGGGACTTGATCCCTAAGATAACCTCTATATTTTATAGAAGATGACTCTTCTCTAATTTGGATTAAGATAAGGGTTTAGAGAGAAAACGAAACAATATGTAAATCCTATCTAGGGAGATGCACCGAATCTTTATTAAAATAACACAGAGATCTCTATTGAAATAACTATTAGATCAATTGAAGAGAATCGAACATGATCAACTATTTCAAAGATATTTCACACCATCTAAGGTGAGACATAACTAAAACATAATCACGTGCACAATGAACATATTTATGTAAAATATCCAAGGGCATGCAACACGATAGATATTCAAACATTTATCAAGAACTGAAATAAAAAAAAACATGAAGAAACAATGGAAAAAAAATATTACAAACTTTCAGTGTACATAGCATGAAATCTTATTTATAGAGACAAAAAGTACATAATGTCAGAATGGCATAGATTGTAGTATTTCCTTACAACAAATATTTTCTAAGGTCAATGAACATAATGGAATGAACCTAAAATCCTCTTCTCTGGAGCTCTGGAACTTGATTCCTCCCTTGAAACTATTCTTAGAACATTCTCTTATAAATCCCCCTGACTCTTGCTCCAACACGCCTTTAATCAATAATTCTACCATCTGCATTTAGTTTATACCTACGCGATCTTTGACCCTGGGAGAAAATCTCAACTGCATACTTTAGGACCCAAGATCACATTTAATTCACCAAACATTGAGTCCTCTACTTCTTTAGTTGGTCCTTTAGATGGTGGTAGCTGCCTTGTTTAATACACGGAGACCTCGTGGATTTTGGGGCCTCTCCTTTTCTCTCTCTTTTTGAAGCTGTGCCTGGGAAAAACATGGAGGCTTGCATTTCTTCTCCTTTATCTTGAATTCTTAGCCCACTTGGGTTGCCTTTCCGCACTTTAGCCACGTGATCAGTTCTTTCTTCTTGAAGGATCCTGATTATTTGTGATTTCAACAAAATGTGCCAAAGGGGCACGTGGATACCCTCTGCATCTTGTTCCATACTTAGGAAAAATTGAGTCCTATAAAAATACAAAAGAACATTAAAAGGAAAAAGGGGCAAGGGCAACAAAAGATAGCAGAAATGGAAGAGCCCTGAAATAATGTAGAAATCATTGTACAGGAGCCACACTAGAATTCAAGGCCAAGTTGCATCGGTGAGTCACATGAAGTGGAGCTCAAGCTAGGTTAACCAGAGGACCATCAAACCAAAGAGATGAAGAGTTGTACCTAATTGAGGGGAACTTACTTCACAAGTAGTCGGGGATGCATTTAGCGCAAGTAAAGCTAAGTGGGTTCGATGCAAAAGAAAGGGGAGCATAAGAATGCCAATTCAACGTAAAAATAAGTAATCCATAGTTCTATGTAGTGATAGGGAGAGATATTACTAAGATAGTAAGTAGGGTCGTGTTCAATGCAAAGTGAGTAGAGCTAATTGAAATCATCGCATTGAACACTAGGGGGTTGAGTTGAAAGACAATGTAATGCGGAAATTTGAGAAGTAAAGTCTTACTTTGGGGGGTTTCTAATGAAGTAGGAGTCTCATTCTCCGCAATGAGAGGGAGCCAAAATTGAAGTAGAAGCAATTGGAATTGACACAAAACACTACGAGCTGGGTGAGTAAAGCGATGTGCACTCAACGCAAAGTTTTTCAAAGCCAATCCATTGTGGAGAAATAAACAACTTGTACTTCCCAAACCAATGTGAAGCATAAGTAATTGCATTCACCGCATTGTTAATGAGTCAGTCATTGTTTTATGTGGCAAACCGGTGGGTGGAGACTTGTATTGGGATGCGGGTTAAACGAAGTAAAGCAATATGTATTCGACGTAATGTAAAGAGAGTGATTTGTGTGGAAGCCAAGTTAGGTGAATCATACACAATGGTGAATGAAAAGGTCAATAATTGTATTGTGAAACTTGAGATAAAACCTGAGCCAGTGAGCGAGTTGGAGGGTGAGCTGGTCCATACCCCGAGGCAGTAAAACACCCCTAATTCACTATAGAACTAGAAAGTAAAGAAAATGGAGTTATGTGGAGAAAGTAAGTTTCTTTACTTCACAAAAAGGGTAAAGTAAAGAATCTGGGGAAAAGTGATGAAAAAGGGGTAGTAATACATGGTTAGATCACCGAAATGAACTAGGAAGCATCAATGATGGTCTCTAGTCTGCCCACTAGTCTGTAATTTTGAAGCACCATAACTTTCTCTTTGAAGCTCTGTTTCATGCAAAGTTTGAATTTCTGAAAAGGTCTCAGAGTCCTCTATGTACTTGTAACTTTAGGTATAAATTTTGATGAGTGGAAAGGGGTAAAAATTGGCATTTATTCTCTTGTACTCTAGGGAACTGTACAACTAACTACCACCTTTAATGGGGTATGAGAGCCAATTTATTGCTCCATAATATATAATATGACAATAATGGGCTATGCAGGTGGCCCATGATGTTTTGAATTGAAATTTACACTTGGTATGTAAGAGATGAATGCCCCTGAGAAACTTGAATTTCTCTTTTCTCCCCCTTTTCTTCTATAAATTGTAAGCTCCTTTCATTTGCAAAAGGGGTTTCTTTGCTTACCAAAAATCTGTCAAAATTTGTCTAGGAAGAAAATGTGTCACAAACCTTTATTATGGACATATTGCATGATGATCCTAGCCTTTCTCTATAATTAATTGAATTGTGTATATCAATGAAACTGTGGATTTGAGTATTGTGGATGTGTTCTTCCCTTTGCCTGTATCTATTGTCTGTGCTTTCCTTTTCAATTCACTTGTAGTTGTATTGTATCAATCATAAATCTTGTAGATTTATTTATTATTGTGCTTTCATGGAGGATCTATTTTGATGTTTTTGTTGAATATGGTGACTATTACACCCTCTCTGCACCTCATTTTCTATCACTTCCACACATCAAGATATTCCTTACACTCCCCTTTTGGTGCATCAATAGATTTTCTTTAATTTATGCTATTTCTCTCTCTCTCTCTCTGGTCCCTTGGAAGTCATATATTATAAGTAGTTAGATTTATTTCCATTAGAGTTAGCTGTTGCACTATTTTAGGAAGAGGAACCAACCTTCTCTAGAGAATTGCTTCAACTGCAAGGTCCCACACCTTGAAGCAATTCCATGTTACCCAGTCAATTTTCTTTCCTTAACACACTCACAGGTTGAGTAATCAGATGGTGTAGTGATTTGGTGATAACAGTTCTGGCATGCACAGTGGGATATCATAGAAGTTAGAGTTTTATCTTTTAAAGGTGTTCCAATTCAAGCAACAAATCACTAGCCACCGTGTGACCTTCAATGCTTGATAATAGTTCTGGCACGCCCGGTGGGACCAAGAGGTCAAAGATCAAGTGCTTCTCAAGTGTTTCATGGTAAAATATTCATTCTAGCTGATTTGATTTGTTCTAGGTAAGGATTTATAGTTTGGAAGCTCTGCAAAAAAGGAGAAACAATCTATGATTTCATTTTTCTTTTCTGAAGTAATTGCATCCTCAATCACCAAAAAGAAAGGAAAGTAAGCTGTGTGATTTTGATTTGTTTCATTACTCAAGTAAAGATGATCACTCCAAGTGAAATAATTTACTTTACTTCAAGTGGTGTGGAAAAGGTAAGTAAGTCAAGTTACTCAAAATAAAATACTTAAGTAATATCAGTGCTGACTTGCATTAATTTAAGTCAAGTCAAAAGTGGAAAAGAATTACTTTAAGTAAAGTCATTACCTCCAAAGAAAATCCTTTACTCTACTCAGAGTTTCATTACTTAAGTAAATTCATTACTCTGAGGCAAAAGACTTTACTTCATTTCAAGTTGTGTCATTCTGTGGTTCCATTACTTAAGTAAAGTAGTTGTTCCAAGTCAAATGACTTAAGTAATGCATGTTGAGAACACCGCAATGAGCTAAAATGAGTAAAGAAAGTTGAGATCAACACAAAACAAGGAGAATAAGTAAAGTGAAGTAAAACATGTCTGAATAATCACACAAAGAAGGAAGTAATCAAATTTTAAATCACCGCAGCAAAGGACTTAAGTAATAATGTCTCTGATCAACGCAAAAAAATATGTAAAACATGTTAAGAGAAACAAGAGGAAGAAGTGAGCTGTGTTGCTGTAAAATATTCAGTTGCTTCAAGTGAAGTTGGTTACTCCAAGTGGAAGATTTTATTCAAGACTGAGTTGAGTTTGAGACCTAAGCAATCCAAAGCTTCAAAATCTACAACACATATAGTGACTCTAAACAACTAAATATACTGGTTTCAATAGTAAGTGCCTTAGTCTATGAGAAGAATTCAAACACAGTCAAGAACAAGAGAAGAAGGTATTTTTGAATACTTACAGCTCTCTCCAGGTAGAGGAAGAAGAGGGAGAAGAGTACATAGGTCTCCATCTCCATCGAAAATAAATTTGTCTACATATCCACCTAGTAGGGATTTCATTCAATCAACCAGGGTTCTTAGACCAATCGGGATGACACATCAACAACCAGCACAAGGACCACCAAATCCCTTTACAAATTTCATGGGAATCATTCCACTTGCCCTCAATGCGTAGAATCTAGTTCCTATGGGAGATCTAAAGAAAATTCCATTCTTCAATGGAGAGAATCACAAGACACCAATTGACCACATCTAAGACATTACAAATGTTTGTGCCATAAATGAAATTACTAAGATGGACGTGGAAGTGAAACTATTAGATTATTCCTTCAAAGATAATGCTTTACAGTGGTTCAGGATTTTAGGAGCAGGGATGATTCACAATTAGGATCAATTGTGCACAAATCTATATGGCTAATTTGGAGAAAAGGGAGAAAATATGTCTTTATTGCAACAATTGACTACAATCAAGAGAGCCCCAAATGAGTAGACGACTGACTTCAATTTCAGATTTCAAAGACTATGGGATAGGATTCAAATTACTATCAGACCAACTGCTCAAGGGGCATTTCTCTACTTGAAAGCTTTAAATTCTGACATAACAGTAATGATACAGTCTATGGGATGAACTACATTTCCCGAAGTTTATGCTATAGCTATTAGAGTAGAGAATTACTTAATTTAGGTAGGTAAACATGTGCCTAGGACACATATGCATCTCTATCCAGAAATGGGGAACCCTACAACTAGTTAAACACCTGAGTTGGCCCCTATTCCCGCTCATAGAAATTAGAGTAGTAGTGAGGCTTCCACTTTATTCGAAGATTATAAGGGGTTCCAAGAGGTCATGAATAAGCTAAAAGAAGTGTTGAAGGGGAAGAAATCTTTAGGGAATGTAGTAACCACCAAGAAGCAACAAGCCCAAAATTGTAGACCATATCAACCTCATGACTAGCCAAATAAGCCTCCATATCAGCCTAATAGACCTCTTACTTAGGTTGTAAATAAGAATCAAGGGTAACCTCCTGCTGCTAGGCCATTCCAGCCTTACAATACTAATGCAACATCTTCATCTAGGGCCTTGGTTCCAGTCCAGAACAACATGAAAAAATATTATGAGTGGTGTTTTCCTTATAGCCAACCACATAATCAATCAACATGCTTTAATGGTGCACTAAATCAAGTGTTGATGGTACAAATGATCAATGTGCCTCAAGAAGCAGTGGATGAAGAATATCAACAGCAAGATGGTAATCAAGAAGTGCCTCTGAGTGAGACAACACTTGTTAATTGGCAAACAAAGGACTATTGTGGGATAAATCAGTCTCCTTTGCAAGGAGTACTAGCTAATACAAGGTCCAAAAAGAGAAATATAGAGGAAGGGAAGTCATCTAATCCAAGTACTTCCCAACCTTATATCACACCTTAGGGTGTTAGCAACCTAAGTGCAATGCCTAATAAAAATCAATCAAATCCACCTTGTAGACCAACTCAGGGACCAGTTGCAGTAGCTCATGTGTAAGAGAAGGTTGTGCCAAATAAGGGGCAACAAAAGGAAAACCGACTTCCGTTCAACATTATTGATCAAATAAAGAAGACCAATGTCAAAATTTCCATGTGGGAGTCATTGGAAATTCCAAGCTAATGAGACTTGTTGCAAGAAGCCATGGTGAATTGGTCTATCTGAAATGAGCCTTCCAAAAATCAAGATAAAGTGCTCATTAATGCAGTGCCACAAGAATGAGTCCAAGGAGGTAAACAAGGTAATAATATGAAACCTCCTCTATTTTATATATATATATATATATATATATATATATATATATATATATATATATATATATATATATATAATTATTAGAAGAAATATCGACATGCTAGATTTAGGAGCAAGTAGCTCAGTGATTCCCAAGTAGATAGCTAACCAGATGGGACTAATGAGACGATGACATAAGGAGTGGTACAGGTAGATGGGGCAACAAAGAGAACTGTTGGAATGATCAAGGGATTGATCCTTACACTGCATGTATACCCTAATGTCACATTATTATAGGATATATGAGTTATTGACTTGCCACCACTCTTTGCATTGTGCCTATCTCGGGACCTCACAGCTAAAATTGGAGCCCACTTGTCTACTGATTGGTCTCATACGATTTTCAGGACAAGGTATGGGGCTGAAGCTATAATAAGATTAGAACCTATTGCAAAATTTCATATCAAGCCTCATGTGCTAAGCCCAATTAATGTCAATTGCTCAACTTTTGATCAAGAATTTTTCACGAGCATTCCATAGACAAATACCAAGGTTGGAGGTATTCCAGACTTGAATCTCGATAAATGGGAAAATAAGAGTCATGATTTTGATCCTTAAAAGGAGATGGAAGAAGCTGAGCTAGGTATCTATTGCACGCATGAAGAGAATACACCTCTCCCTAGCATCACCAAACCAGAGGAAAAAGATGAAAATGAAGTATGACTGCTATTATTTGATGGATCGAGGAGTAGACAAGGTTATGGAGGAGGATCAATACTTGTATCACCACAAGGTATAAAGTACTACTCATCTTTCCATTTTTTAGTTTTATTTCTCAAACAACACAACTGAGTATGAGGCATTGGTTCACAGATTGCATTACACAAGAAAGAGAGGCATTAAGAATTTACAGGTCTTTTAAGATAGCGAGTTGATTGGGAACCAAGTAAGAGGGTTGAATGATGTTAAGAATGCTCTCTTAAGGGGATATAAGAATAGGGTATGGGATCTCATCAAATAATTTGAAGATTTCAACATTATTTCCATACCGAGGAAGAAAAATGAGGCCTTAGATATTCTCGCAATAGTTGGGGCAGAATTTGATTTTGTTGACAGTATCAAAAGGGATCAAACTTAGGCTCATATTAGATTAATCGTGAGGCCAATTATCCCAGATAACAACACAAGTTGAAAAGTATTAGAAAGTGATTAGCAGATCATAAATTTTCTACAAGAAGAAGAAGAGTTCTCAACTAGGAACCAAGACAAGTTGGAGCAATAGTATGGTGATTAAGTGGTTCAACTAAGGAAAAATAAGCTTCCAAAAGGCTTAGTAACACTTGAATCAATCTTCAATCCTAATGACCCGTTTTGAAAGGAGAAATTTAACATTCAAGTCAATGGTGAAGACTCAGAGACAATTTCCATTGGTGAAGGAAAGGTACTCCAAATTGGAAAGGTAAGCATTGATAAAGAAAAATCTGAATTTATACAAATTTTAAAGAGTTCCTAGATATCTTCTCTTGGAGCTACAAGGACTTAAGAGGGTTCAATCTAAGGTTGGTGCAACAGACAATTGAACTGGATACAAAAGCTAAGCCTATCAGGAGGAAACATAGATTAGTTAACCCTCATTAATTACTTGATGAAGAAGGAGCTAAACAAGCTCATAGAAGCAAGCATTATCTTTTTGATCAAGAACTCAAATTGGGTTGATAATATTGTGCTGGTACGGAAGAGAAATGGAGAAATCAGGTTGTGCGTAGACTTTCAAGACCTGAACAAAGATTCTCTCAAGGATCATTACCTACTCCCTTATATGGAAAAAATCTTGCAAGTAGTAGCTGACTCAGAAAGGTTCTCACTACAAGATGGCTACTCAGGCTATAATCAAATTATGGTGAAAGAGGATGATCAATAAAAAATAGCCTTCACCACCAAATGGGGCACATACACTTATAAGAAGATGCCATTTGGAATGTCAAATGCTGGAGATACCTTTCAAAGAGAAATGTATATGGAATTCAAAGGGTTGATAAATAAGATAGTTCTTGTGTACTTAGATGATATTATAGTATACTCCAAGAACACAATTGATCACCTTTTCCACCTCAAGAAACTGTTCTAAATATAGAGAAGGTTCGGTGTATCCTTGAATCCTAAGAAGTGTGTATTTTTATCTCATAAGGGAAAAATATTAGGATACATTGTTTTAAAGGAAGGGCTAACCATTGATCCTGAAAGAGTTGAAGCTATCCATGCACTATCATTTCCAAGTCACAAGAAGGCCCTTTAAATTTTTCTTGGGAGGATCAAATTTGTCCATAGATTTGTGCCAGATTTCGGTACTCTTGTCAAGCCATTGAAAATGATTTTGAATAATAACCTTGCATTCAAGTGGACAACATAAGGCAAGGATAGCTTTGAAGATATCAAACATGTTATATCTTGAGCTCCAAATCTCATAAACCCTGAATTCTCCAAATACTTCATCCTATATGCCTTTGGGGGTTCAGATACAATCTCAACAATCCTAGTGCAAAAGAATAAAGAGAGGTAAGAGAAACCCATAGCTTTCTTCAGCAAGAGTTTGGAAGACTATAAAGTGAGGTACTCCTTCATTGAGAAGTAGGTCATCATTTTCATAAGAATCCCAAAGAATTTCAAACACCTCGTCTTGAACAACAAGATTCAATTACTAGTATATCATGTTGGAGTCAAGGAATTCCTCATAAATAAGGATTTAAATGAGAAGAGAGCAGGTTAGATCACTCTGTGATGGATTATGACATAGACATAAAGGTAACCAAGCTAGTTCGTGGAAAAGGCTTATGCGAGAAACTAGCTTACAGTCAACAGGATGGTGCAAGTAATCAAGAGGAATCTAATTTAGTACTCCAGGATAGTCAAGAGAAGCTAGCTGATGCTGTGCCTACACCATGTTAGACCTAGGATATGATGCATTACCTTCAAATGAGTCTTTGTCCTACAAAGTTTAGAAAAAAAAGAGGATATATTTTAGATTCCATTCTATTCTATATGCCTTGATTGATGGTATCTTGTTCAAGAAAGACATGAATCGAGTTCTACTAAGGTGCATTGGAACAAATAAGATCGAGAAAGTGCTACAAGAGTTCTATGATAGAGAAGCGGGAGGACACTTTGCTTCATGAGTAACAACTCTCAGAATCATGAAAGATGGTTACTACTGGCCTACAATGTTCAATGACTGCTATACATGGATTGAAAAGTGCAAAAAGTGTGCATTCTTAATAGGTAAAGAGAGGATAGAAACACTACCACTTCATCCCATCTTAGTGGATAAGCCATTCATGCAATGGGGATTGGAATTCATTAGAGTTATCAATCTAAATTCAAGACAAGACCACAAGTGGATACTCACAACAATGGATTACTTCACCAAGTGGACCTAAGAAGTAGCACTCAAGGAGGCAAATGAAGCTAACATATTAGTTTTTTATGAAGGAATAGTAACAAGGTTTGGTGTACTTGCCACTATCATATCAAATAATGCATTGGAATTTATTAGCATAAAGATCACTGAATGGGCTGTCAGGAATGGGATATATCTCAACACTTATTCTAACTACTACCCCTAGGGTAATGGGTAAGAAGAGTCCACTAATAAGAACTTGCTAAGAATCATAAGAATGAGTCTTGATGAAAATTAGTGGACTTGGTATACCAAGCTCAAGTTAGCCTTGTGGGATGATAGGATTAGATTGAAGAATTCAATAGGTAGCTCCCCATACAAGCTAGTTTATGGAAGGGAAGCAAGGATTCCTATATCACTTGAATTTCTGGCATTGGAGCTTCTCAAACAGCTGGAATTGGCTGATTTCGAGCCCATGGAAGTCAGGTATGTAGAACTCATGGAGTTGGAAGAAAAAAGAGAGCATGCAATGTAAACCATGGAGACAGATCAAACACTAATCAAGAGGAGAATTTAAAATAAGGATAAAGCAAGGACATTCTAAGAAGGAGACTTAGTGCTTAAGTGGGATGATGATCATGTAAAACTGGGAAAATATTCCAAGTTTGATGCCATATGGAATGGTCCTTATATGATCACAAAATGCAAGAGTAGCAATGCTTGCCGACTGGCTAAGTTGGATGGTGAAGAATTATATATTCTAGCTAATGGAGTCTACCTCAAGCACTACTACTAAAGGAGTAATATATCACCCTTGTATATAGTAGTTTAGAATTCTCATTTCTCCAAGTGCTTGTGCACATTGTTATGTTGTTAAATTAGATTTCAATTTCCCTAAGTGCCTTGGGCACATGTTCTACGGATTCAATATTATTTTGCATAGTTCATCATGCTTCACAGTAGAGGAAAATTTGTATCAAGAAGCTCAAGCTCACAGGAAATTGTTGCTATCTTCAAAGTTGTTCAAATGCAGAGCAACTAAAATTAGGTTAAGGTACAATTTTTAATGTTTTCATTCCTTTTTTCCTTTAGATAAATAGCTAATATTATAACAGCCATTGTAAATAAATTAGGAATCAGCGGTGCCATGAAAACCTTCCCCAGGTATAGAAGAAACAACCCTGGCCTTCAACAGTGTTCCAAGCGGTGTGTTAGAGATGGAATTTTAGAAGAAGAAACAAAATCAGAACTTAATAGATTTCCATGATGTCCAAACCGAAGGGTGTTTTTTTCCAACCTCTACAGTGTACCATACCTCCAAGCACTCATTAGATTAACATGCTTCATGCTAGTGAGGATCCAATGTTGATGCAGTAGTTACAATGTTTATCATTCAACCTCACGGATCATAGTTGCGAGGAAGGGAAAAATTTGAGTTTTAATATAAATTTTCACTCTCACGAATTAAGTTTTAAGATTTTCTTACAGATTTGGGAAAAGCAATCAACAATGGGTCACTTCAAGTCAACAATGTTCAAGCAACATTCGGGGTACATGTTTTAAGGTTCAGATTAGTTCATGGTTGACACCGAAGACTCCATGCCTAATGGATGCTTTTAGGCAGCTGGTTAACCATATCTAGCAGGCATCTGGCTTGTCGACACTAAAATTTTCCTCCGTAATTCCTATTTCATTAATGTATGTATTAGGAATAGGATGTTGTTAAGTATAATTAGTAGTGGCTACCGATAGAAGATAACGACACTGCCGGTACGACGCTGCCAATAATGTATAGTACAGTAATAGTCAAAGTACAATAGGAATGTTGTGGTAAAAAGTAAATATTTGTCGTAAGTGGTTCGGTAATGTTAAAATGTAAAAGTTAGGGTAAGTAGAGAAGTAGGGTCTACATGATTAGGAATTAGAAATATTATATTAGTAATAAGGACAAGGAGTGATGTCATAAATATTTTGTGTATTTTATTTAAAAAAAGTCTAAAAAGGTGGAACCCATGTGAAATGATAAGGTTTATCTTATCTTAAAAGATAAGCTTACATGTAAAGATAAGAGTCAAGGTATGAAATATGATTCGTCAGAGTAGATTTCTTATCCTATCTTAGAGATAAAGTGGATAATCCTGAAAGTTCTATAAATAAAGAGGCCACCCCCCTCATTTAGCATAGAAGGAAGTAGTGAGAAATATTGTATGAGTAAGTGTGTGAAGGAAGCCATCATTTAGAAAGTGTGTTAAAGAAGCCATTAAGAGGTGTAATTGTGAAGTTTCTCCCATAGTTATTGTTGGAAGGAAAATGGAGTTGGTAACACTTAAAGTACTTCATGGGTGAGATTTTAACAATTTCATATTGATATTATAATTTACACTCATATTTTAGATTTACAATCATTCCTTCGTATCATAGTCTAAGGTATTCTTGTGTTATGTCTGTTGTTGTGCTTCTAGATTACATCCACCAAACTAAGTTCTATGCATTAGTAAATAATCATAGCACAAGGAGTTCGCGGTGGAGAATTATCATAGTGCTAGATTGGTGATGACATTTTGGTTATGTTGCCAGGACCATTCCTCGTTGGTGGATTTTCTGGAGAGATATGCCCACTTAGCCAGAAATCATTTGGAGGGTAACCTTGTTTTTACTGTGCATAGTATTTACCGTAGAATAATATTTACCATAGTAACTTCACTTTTTACCGTGAATAGCGTTTACCACAGTAAATTCAGTTTTTACAGCAGAAAGTCAAGTTTTACCATAGTTACCATGGTCATTCCTATTTTACCGTAGAAAGGTGTAAAGTCACTTTCTATTATAGTGATTCCAATTATTTATGCACATAAGTCTTGTTGATTGTACTTGTGGGTTGGTATTTCACTGTGGTTACTTTTGAAAATGGGGAAGATTCCTGTTTTTTTAGCCCAATCTAATGAAGATGCTTCCTCTTTCATTCAAGTTTTTAAATGATATTGTATTTGTAATGGCCTCATAAGAAGGGAATAATGGACTGAATTTTTTCCTACCTTTTTGGATGGTTCAACCCTTAGGTGGTTTGAAACACTAGGTGATAATGTGAAAAAATCATGGGATTTATTAAAAGTTTTCTTGAAGAATTTGGTGAACACCTGAAATATGCAGATCTCATGATCGAGGTCACAAAGCTATCCTAAGGAGAGAAGGAGAAGATAAGGGATTATCATGCTCATGTTCTAGAGCTAAGGAGGAAACTCGATGCCCAGATCCGGAAGGAAGGATTAGAGGATGGGTTGATGAATGGCATGGATAATATCCTTTGTAAGCACTTCATTCTTGGGATGAAGCCAGATATTAGACAATGAGTGAAGTATGACCACCCAATGACCCTCAAACAAGAAAATGAGATTGCTAGAAGGCAAGAAGAAAGCATAGAAGAAGAGCCCAAATAAATTGTTGCTAAGTTAGAGCCTACACCAACACCTTTGGTCTAGAATCCACAACCACTCTCGGTGAGCAAAAATATTTCTCCTAGTACATCTACTGAGTATGAAGATCTGCTCAGGAAGATGGGCCAGTTAATTATTAATCTTCTTCAAGGAAAAGAATTTAGTTCTCAGGGAGGAGATGGAGGTCCAAAAAGAAATATATCTGAAGTTGTATGTTATGGTTGTCATAAAAAGGGTCATTATAAGTATAATTGTCCAAATAGAGCTTCTACATCTGATATAAGAGATAATGATAAAGGAAAAGCACCTGTTAATTCTTTTGATGTAGTAGATAGGAGAATAAATAATGAAGCAAATGTGTTTGTAATAAAAAAAAGAAAAAAAAAGATAACAAACATGAAAATGATCCTAAGAAGATGAAAGGAGAAACTAGTAAGAAACATAGGAGAAGAAAGTTGGGTGTGCAGGATTTTCTGATTTCATAGGGGTAAGGACCATACTCCATCTTAGAAGATCTATCCAAAAGGCCTGCAAATATTACATATGGTCAACTTCTGGCTATGTCTTCTGAGAAGAGGTGGGAGCTGCGAAGTGGACTCAATGCTCGACAAAGGAAGGATGTTGAGGTACCTGTTTTGGAGGTAGAGGCGGATCCCTACGCTCCACAAGCTGAGGTATTATGTAATGGTATTTCAATTCATGATGTCTTAGTTGATGGAGGTGATGTAGTTAATGTAATGACCAAGTCTGTAATGAATATGTTGGGTTTAAAAATTGATTTCCCCTCAACACTTATGTTAAGCTCATTAAATAAGGGAAAAACTAAACCAGAAGGTGTTGTTTCAAATGTGGAAATATCTGTTATGGGTGTTGTATGTGTGGTAGACTTTTAGGTGATGAAAAATGGTACTGTTGTATACCTAATGTTGTTGGGAAGGCCATGACTAAGGAGAGTTCATGTGAGAAACTATTGGAATAAAGGCTTCATGACACTTGGACTTGGTAGAGAGAGGGTGAAGATAAACATGACCCCTCGGCATCATAAGACAGAACTTGTGGATTCAAGTGATGAAACTGATGATTGGACATCCTCTGATTACTCTAGTACTAATTGAGTGGACATGGAAGATGAAGAAATTGAGGTTGATGTTTTGGTCATGGATATCCTTCCAGTCACACTAACTCATGAACCCATAAAATTATCTGAAGAAGAAATTGATGATCGTCTCCAACAAATAAATATTGGTGATGCTGTGATGGAGAGTGAGAAGGAATCCTACCTCCAGCTCTTTCAAAGGTACATACACCTATTCACTTTTGATTACAAGGAACTCCATCAAGTAAGTTGGGTAGAACATTCTATTGAGCTGGTAGATGGTGCTAAGCCCATAAAGCAAATGCCATAAAGAATGAGTCCTAATTTTTCTAAGACTATAAAAGAAGAAATATATAAGTTACTTGATGTAGGATTCATATTTGCTATGGAGAATTCAGAATGGGTTTCTTCCATTGTGATCTCAATAAAAAATAATGGGAAACTATGCATTTATGTTGATTATAGGAATCTCAACAAGGGAACAAAGAAGGATCATTACCCTCTTCCATTCTCAGATCTGATCTTAGACGAAGTAGCTAGCCATGAGTGCTATAGTTTTGCTGATGGATATAATGGATACAACCAAGTTTGTATAGAAAAGAAAGATCAGTTGAAGACCACGTTCACCACTCTTTGGGGAACGTTTTCTTAGAGAGTTATGCCTTTTGGGTTGTGTAATGCTCCAGCAAGGTTCCAACATTTGATGAATAAGGTGTTTGAACCCTACATTAAAAACTTCATCAGAGTATTTTTGGATGATTTTTACATCTATGGGAGCAAGATGGACCACTTGCATCAGATGGAGACAACATTTCAAAGGTTAGGTGAAGCACAAGCCTCACTAAACCCTACAAAGTGTGTTTTTGGATGTTCTAAAGGAATTTTTTTAGGGCATGTTGTATCCAGAGATGGTATTGGTACTTATCCTGATAAGGTTTTAAAAATCAAAGAGTTATCATTTCCTATGAATAGAAGTAAGTTGAGATCATTTTTAGGCCATGTGGGTTACTATAGAAGGTTCATCAATAATTTCTCAAAGATTACATAGCCACTAACCCAGTTCTTGAAGAAGGATGTTACTTATGAGATAGGAAAGAATGCAGATGAATCTTTTGAAAAACTAAAGGAGGCTTTGGTGTTTTCACTTGTTTTAAAGAATCCAGACTGAAGCAAGCCATTCATTGTGTATACTGATGCTTTAGATGCGGCACTAGGAAGTACTCTGAGCCAAAAGGATGAAAATGGAAATGATCATCCAATTTACTTTGGGAGTAGACAAATGAGCAGTGCTGATGTAAATTATACTATAATTGAAAAAGAGGCTCTAGCTATCATTTTTGCTGTAAAAAAGTTTAGAAATTACTTGCTAGGGCAGAAGTTTACAGTTGTAATAGATTATCAGGCTCTAAAATATATTGTAAATAAGCTTAACCCATCAAGGAGGATGGCAAGATGGATAATTTTTCTACAAGAATTTGAATTTGATATTATAGATAGGTCAGGAAAGAAGCATGTCAATGCAGATGCACTCTCTCGAGCCTATGCTGGTTTAGGTTCATCTTATGATGATGATGATTTCCCAGATGCAACATTGTTATCCCTTGACACAATCCCTAGTGAATACATAGAGAATTGAAGTTATCTAAATGAATTCAAGTTTCCTGATGGTGCCAATGCAAATACTAAGAGGAAAATTACTCAAGCCAGTCATCCATATTCTATTATGCATGGAGTATTATTTCAAATAGGACTTGATGGACAATATAAGAGGGTAGCTGGATGTGATCAAGGGAAGGAGCTATAGAAAAATTCTACAATGGTACGTATGGAGGACACTTCTTTGGACAACTTACAACAATAAGGATCTTGGATGTAGGTTATCACTGGCCCACTCTTTTTAGAGATTGTTATAATTATCGTAAGACATGTGATATTTGTCAAACACATGGTAACCGTAAGACTTCATCAGCTCCATTATGCCCTATTCTTCCACTTGGTCCTTTTGAAAAGTGGGGAATAGATATTATAGGTCCACTTCCAACTACCCCACACCAAAATAAGTATATTGTAGTTGCCATAGATTATTTAACCAAGTGGGTTGAAGCTAGGCCATTGAAAACAACTTCCATGGATGAAGTGGCAAGGTTCATATATGAACCCATTGTCACCAAATTTGGTTGTCCATTATAAATTGTAACAGATCAAGGAAGCCACTTCATTAATGAGGTGGTAGAAGCCCTAGTCAACAAGTTTTCTATTAAGCACAGGAAAACAACAACATACAAGCCAAGCACAAATGGACAAGTGGAACGAACAAATTACGTGTTGTGTCAAATTCTAACAAGAGATGTAGCCTTGTAGGTACATAAGTGGAATAAAAGGATTCATGCACCATTATGAGCATATAGGGCAACATCAAAGTCAGTAACAAGATACTCCCCATTTTAGTTGGCTTATGACATTGATCCAGTTCTTTCTATTGAGTTTGATATTCCCACTGTGAGAGTTATGAAAAATGAAAATATGAATGAAAGTGATTCAGTAAAGGAAAGGTTGGTACATCTTCATTTTCTAGAGGAAATGAGGGAAATAGCGAAGGATACAAGCTATAAGAAGAAAATGAAGTAGAAGGAATAATTTGATCAAAAGATCCGTTGGTGTCCATTTCATGTGAATGACTTGGTTCTAGTATATGATTCCAGATACAAAAAAGAAGGCAGAGAAAATTTCTTCCCAAATTGATGGGGCCCTACAAAATAACAACTTTGCATGAAAATGGTACATATCGACTGGAGGAATTGGATGGCACTCCCATTATGAAATGGGTCAACCACGAAAAGTTAAAGATTTTCCAAGCACCAGAATAGTCTACTCCAAGGATGGAGTAGAAGCTAGGAAGGGGGAAGATGTCGACACTAAAATTTTCCTCCGTAATTCCTATTTCATTAATGTATGTATTAGGAATAGGATGTTGTTAAGTATAATTAGTAGTGGCATCCAATAGAATATAACGACACTATCGGTACGATGCTGCCAATAATGTATAGTACAGTAACAGTCAAAGTACAATAGGAATGTTGTGGTAAAAAGTAAATATTTGTTGTAAGTGGTTTGGTAATGTTAAAATGTCAAAGTTAGGGTAAGTAGAGAAGTAGGGTCTACATGATTAGGAATTAGAAATATTATATTAGTAATAAGGACAAGGAGTGATGTCATAAATATTTTGTGTATTTTATTTGAAAAAAGTCTAAAAAGGTGGAACCCATGTGAAATGATAAGGTTTATCTTATCTTAAAGGATAAGCTTACATGTAAAGATAAGAGTCAAGGTATGAAATATGATTCATCAGAGTAGATTTCTTATCCTATCTTAGAGATAAGGTGGATAATCCTGAAAGTTCTATAAATAAAGAGGCCACCCCACTCATTTAGCATAGAAGGAAGTAGTGAGAAATATTGTATGAGTAAGTGTGTGAAGGAAGCCATCATTTAGAAAGTGTGTTAAAGAAGCCATTAAGAGGTGTAATTGTGAAGTTTCTCCCATAGTTATTTTTGGAAGGAAAATGGAGTTGGTAACACTTAAAGTACTTCATGGGTGAGATTGTAACAATTTCATGTTGATATTATAATTTACACTTATATTTTAGATTTGTCATCATTCCTTCGTATCATAGTCTATGGTATTCTTGTGTTATGTCTGTTGTTGTGTTTCCAAATTACCTCCCACCAAACTAAATTTTATGCATTAGTAAATAATCATAGCACCAGGGGTTTCTGGTGGAGAATTATCATAGTGCCAAATTGGTGATGATAGGCCCCGTGAGTCATAAAAATTATCCATTTTCCCCTTAAGCATCATGGAAAATGCTGATGTGACTAGACCTAGACACCATGAGGGGTACCTAACGGTGAAATTGGGTTACAGGTAGTTTCTGAGGCTTTGTGAGCTCATTTAGTGAATCAACAGTGAAAATCATGTTGAGGAATTTTTCCCTCTTCTGGGTTTTGACCCTTAAGATCAACTTTAAAATGATGGAATGCGGGCCCCGCGAGCCCATATCTGGTCAGAACAAGAAAATGGGGAAAAAAGGTAAACATTTATTTTTGGCACCCCATTACACTCCCTCTCTTCCTGCTTCCTGAAAATTTCACTTAAAATCCAAAATTTGCCAAAATTGGTAAAGGGAGTGTATGATAGAACCGAGCTAAAAAATGGCTCGCTGAGTAGCTTGTGAGCTACTCGGTGAGCTGTGTTGAGGACATAGTTGGCAAGTGGAAAGCCTAGCTCCCTGAGCTTAGAAAATTAAGGAGCTTGGATGGGCAAGCTAAGCATGAAGGAAGGGAGTAACTCACTTTGGCGAGTTAGGATGGAAATACTAGTGGAGGGAAGGAGGATGGGTCAGAGGCTAAGCTCTCCAAGCTTAGCAGCATGGATAGCTTGCGTGGGTGAGATATGCTGAGATACAGGGTATGGATGGTGAGATGTGTCTTGGAAACCCATGGAGATGAGGCTTAGGAAAGTTAAGGCCAAATCATAGTGCCAAGGTGAGGAGCTCAGTCAACCCATTGTGGGGGAGTCAGTTCCAACTCAGTGGGTGCATGGTTGAGGTCAAGCGAGTCAACTAGAGCCCATGGTGAGATGTTGTAGCTCCATAATGAAGTGGCCGTGATGAAATTAGATTGAGCTAAACACGGGGCTCAGGAGGCTTGAATGAGGAGATCGGCTGAGCTAGGGTTGACCCCTCTGGGTGTTTGTTGCAAGGAGAGGAGGTGCCCAGGCCTGTGTGGGGAGTTGAGCTCAGTTGGGAGCTCGTTTTAAGGAGCACCAAGCCACTAGGGAAAGGTTTCATAAGGAGATAGGTCAAAATGAGAATGCCAAAGCAAAGAGAAGGGGCCAAGCTCAGATTCCTAGCTTAGTAAGGTGAAGGACATGGATCAAAGCCATAAGCCGAACTAGTCAGAAGGGAGAGTAGGGGCTGAGGGAGCTTGGCGATGAATTAACAATGCAGGGAGTCTGTGTGGTAGGCATGAACTCGGTTAGACAAGGGAGACATGGTAGAAATAAAGGCCGAGTTGCATTGGTGAGTCACACAAAGTAGAGTTCAGGCTAGGTGAACCAGAGGAACTATTAAACCAAATAGATGAAGAATTGCATCAAATCTTGGGCAACTTACTTCATAAGTAGTCGGGGATGCATTTAACACAAGTAAAGCTAAGTGGGTTCAACAAAAATCGAAGGGGAGTAGAAGTATGCCTATTCGATGGACAAAGAAGTAATTCGTAGTTTTGTGCAATGATCGGGAGAGATCTTACTAAGGTATTAAGAGGGGTCATGTTCAATGCAAAACGAGTATAACTAATTAAAATCATAGCATTAAACACTAGGGGTCGAGTTGAAAGACAATCTAATGCAGAAATTTGGGGAGTAAAGTCTCACTTTGGGGGGTCGCTACGAAGTAGGAGTCTCATTCGGTGTAATGAAAAGGAGCCAACATCAAAGTAGAAGGAGTCAGAAATCGACGCAAAACATTACGAGCTAGGTGAGTAAAGCGATGCACACTAAACACAAAGTTTGTCAAAGCCAATGCATTGCGGTGAAATGTAATATCCTCATTTTAAGACTTTACAAACAAGGGAATTTTGTTTTTTTACATAATGTTCTCTGTTCTAAATTAATATAATTTAGAACACATATTCCACTGCTAATCCATCTCATAATAGAAAACCATATGCAACTATAATGACTTAGTGAGACACCGATCTCTCATTCCATGACTCAGTATTAAACCGATCTCTCATGTTAACTTAATAATGTGTATACTAAGTATACTTGGTTCCTTTACCCTTTTAGGGGTACCCAAGTGTTCTTTCTAAGAAGCCTATTTGAATATTTGTTATTGATATTCATCTGAAATCATGTGTCTTAGACTAGGTGACATAGGAAAACGTAACCAACAACTTGCGATACTTTGGCAAAAGTTTTTACACATGTTTACCATGTTTACATTCCTAGACAACATACTCATAAAAAGGAATATGTCCTTCACCACACTTTGTTTTGTTATCTAGAATGGTCTTTCTTGACTTCTGATAACCCAATCCGATTCAGAATTTTCACACTAAACAAGGGTAGTGATACATGTACTAGTCTGGAGGAATACTCATGGTGACTAAGGATTTATAGACATAACTCAACCGGACTTACATCGTATTGGGTGTGTATAGTTACCCTAAGTCAACATGAGTTGACCACAACATTAGCTCATGTTTCTATCTCTGTCTAGGGCGGAACCATGATCCAAACTTCCATTTATGTTAATCGAGGTAAATGAACTAAGTGGGGTCTTGAGACATAACAAGCTACATCATAGTATCCTCATAATGACCCATGTTATTATGAAAGTACTATGCCATAGTTGCTATGTTTAAAAATCTACCTGAGTTTCCTCAACTGGACTAACATACTTAAAGATATATCGGTTTACCAACCCAATTAATTATTATCTTAAGATTAACGATAACAACACTTTTAAGGGTTTACTAAGCATCATTTTACCTAAGAAGGTTATGAGGTGTATTTTACATGAAAGGAAGGTATGTAGATAAAATCTACCTTCCTAAACACCCTGAATTCATGCTTAGGTTTATCTTAATCTTATATGTATATTTCATATGTCGTCATGAATGAACTTAATGTTATGAAAGTATGATCAATATATCTTTTTTCTTCAGTTTTTGCTTGTAACAAGCTTATTGAAAATTTTACTTTAGACTTCATAATACTGAAAGTCTAAATCCTTTTATTATCCTTTTTAAACATTCATGTTTCTATTATAGAATTATGCTTAAGAAAAAAAACACAAACAACCATCCTCATAACTAATCATGACACCTAACAAGACCACAAATAAAGCTTTTTTTTACAAGGAACATATCCTTTTTCCTTATCAAGGACTAATGTCCTAATTATGAAAATAGATCACATATGCTTTAGCATAACAAATAATTTCTACACATTTATATAATTTAATCATGTTCCCTTTTTACTATTTAAGGATCTTCCCAAGAGTATCAACTTAGTTGTGCTCTTTCATGTGAAATGAAATCAACTAATAGTATAGATCCTTAATCCAAGAAGCTTATATATCATAAGATCTAATAAGTTGGTAATCCCATATCACATGTACATCCAATTTTCCCCCAACATGAATGATATTACTTAGTAATATATCACAACTTATGTCAATGAAAAGTCTCATAAGTAATTCAATAATCAACAATCATCAAAGCAATTCACTTATCAAAAAGGGAGTGATCCACTCATTAAACTTAAGAATATTTCAAGGATTACAAAATGTCATTGCATAAATATAAGACTAGTTTTAATACATCTTCTTTTCTCGAAAAAAGTACATTTCAAGTAATGTCACTACATAGTCATCATATCAAAGAGATAATTTCTTTAGTAAAACAAATGTAACATTCTACATGTCTTTCTCAACTCATCTTTTACAAAATCCATATACAAAATTGTTAACATGAGTTAGTTCATATGAACTGAGCATGATAGATGCTATAATAATAAAACAATGTGCTTTTATCTAACTATTTCCCAAAACGAACCCTGCTGTTAATGAAATGGTTCCAAAATCATAAATTAAGATTAATAGAAAGACTTTCCAAAATATTACAAAACCAAGGAGGGAGAAATATGATATAATCAATAAGAAGTAATGTTTAAGTATGAACTAATTAAATCAACATAATTAATTCTATCTCCACTTAATTAATAACTCTTTATAACTTGTTAGTGATCCAAACAACAATATTTAAGAAATAAGTATGTTGTTTCTTGTATTCACAATGATAACTACCATTATTATGACTGTGTGATCAAACAACAAGATTCAACCTAATATCATCCATTCCAAGTACCTTCCTTAACCTAGGCTCAGTTCAAAATCTAAGTATTACATTGATCAAGAACAAGTCTAAACATTATAGATAAGAAAAGTTTAACCACACAATAGATTTAGTGCAAGCCTAATAAAACAAGATAGCTCACAGTAATGGATCCATGTGGGTTTGTAATCCTTTTTAGATTTAGGATCCTAAAAGATCAAAACATAACTAACAATGCAAACTTCCTAAAAACAATGCTATTAGTATCAAGTGGTTTCCCATAAGCTATCCAAAAAGAATTGAGAAAATGTTTTAAACAAGACACAAGTTCAACAAATCAATTTCAAAATCAATAAAGGAGTAGGAGAACTACAAGTTAAGAAATAACTCAAGACCTATATCATTCACAGGGGACAATTTTACACTTAGACCCATCTGCACCAAGGTCAAGGAAACACCATGATCAAACAAAAAAATTCAACTGCAATAAGATATACAACCAAGAAAAATAACGACACTACTTTCCTAAGAAATCCAAGTTCCACAAACTCAAGAATTGGAACCTATTCAAAGAGTGAACACAAATAAAGGAGAAAAAAGAGTTAAATTGGAATTCCATCTTATACAATACCAATTAGACATTATATCACAACTTAGAAAAATCCAACTAACATTACCCATTTTCACAAGCTAATCCAGATGGGTTTGTGTTATTAGAAACTCAATGACAAAAAGAGTAGGAGTAAAATATAAGTCTCATCAACCAAACTAGTTCACTTGAAAAAGAGTTACCACTACTCTCACAAAGAAGATAAGTAAATTGAAATAGTTTCCCTTAAATAAGAACACACTTCCAGTGCTAGACATGCTTAGAATGCCCAAATAAGATCAACAAAATCTTACCTATAGAAACAATGTAGCCCATAATGGGCAATAATAAATGAGTCAATTCAAAGAGGAAAAAAACCAAAAGAATTTAACAGGTAAAAATTCGTATCCATATTCCATGAATGATACATTCTCCCATACATAGTTTAACCAATAAAACAAATGATCCATTTCAGTTCCAATCATAGGTAAACAAAAAGCATAACCCAATTTTATACAAGCTAGGTATACCTTGTAAGTAAACGACAATACAATCTCAAACAAGTCAACCAAATATAGTTGGTCCCCACTGCCATCAATAAGTAAACATGAAAATACAAAGATCATAAGGATTTTCACCCTATCATAGACATTTGTCCCAAACAACAACAGAGAGCTTCATGAACAAAAAGAGTATAGTCACGATATAAGCTCTCTGTGTAACCACAAGTTAAGTTGAAATCTCAAATAGCCAAAATGAAACCCCACCATTAAGGTTGGTCTCCACATTAATAAAAAGGAGAACAATTTAAGTCAATTCCATAAGATTTTATCAAAATATAACAACCTTTTTCTTGTTTCCTAGTTACTCATACAGGGTAACATTCCAATAATGAAACTAACATAGACCTTGAAAAATATGCAAGGAAGTTGTTATACAGATAAACTAAACACCATTGAAAATCAAACAACCCAGATATCATAATCAATACAACACACATAGTATCATAATGCATCCAAATAAACCAAGTTGAAAATGCCATTGAAGCAAGGATAAAAAACATAAAACAAGAACCAAAAAGTTTCCAATCAAGAGCATAGTTCTTTTAATGAAGAAATTTAAATAAAACAAGAAGATTTGAAGAGATAGGGCCTATCATGCATGATAGATCTCCAGTATTCTATTCCTTATTACAAATCTTCAAGTAGAACCTTGATGGAAAATTTTCCATGAAAACACCAAAAACCAGCTCTAAAACTTTCTTTTCCTTCTTTTTATAACTTCCTCGCTTAATTCCCATTACCATCACTGCTTTGCAAGGAGAAATAAACTTGCACATATTCAAACTGGAGGTTCAAAAGATAAAAAAAACATGTAGAGCTATAAAGCTCATAAAACCAAATGAAACAATGAAAACCGAAAACCATATTTTTTTTCCAACTTCCCCTATTTCCTAGGCAGTTTTTTGCAATGGCCGAGATCAATTAATGTAAATAGGACTAATAGAGTCCTTCCTTTTTTCCTGCCTTCACTAACTCCTTGTTGGCTATAATAGAGTTTAAAACTCCATGCAACCAAAATTTAACAGAGGTGAACACTCACCCTCCTCTAAAATTTCATGCACTCACCAAAATTAGCAGTAACAGGGTGTTTAATGCCACATTAAAACTTCTTTAATACCTTAGAAATTATTTCCACCAATACCTCTTTACATGTCATTCATGCCATCCCCTTTAGGCTAGTCCATGACCTTAGGTTAGGTTCATAAAATTTATATTAGAAACCAACTTGGGTCTTTAGGTTAGTTTGTTAGTTTAGTCTTAGGATATCCCAATTACATGTCTTAAGACTCCCTTCATATAATGAACAAGCACATTAATAAAAGCATCTAACAACTTAGGGTAGGACAACAAACTTAGGAATTTAGATAACATTATCCCCCCTAATAATTATTAAAATACCAATTCAACATTACTAAATGAAGAATCCAAATGGCATTATTGGATCACTTAAGAAGGATGTGAGAAGAAAAAGTCACCCGTGATCCTGTGGCAACCTGGGTTCAGAAATCCAACATTCTACCCAGCTTAGTCAAGATGACCTTGACATCGTAATGTTGGAAGCATGTCGTGGATCACTGAAATTGATCCAAGGTATAGCTATCCTATATCAGAATGCATAAAGAATGAAGCACAAGTTCAAATGCAATAAAGACTTATGAACAAGTTTAGGCTGAATCAATTTCCTCTATCCACATGTAGTGAACATTCAGTATAAGAAGGAATGAAATGCTTCATTTTAAATTCAGAATAGACATGGCATGATTGTATTATTATTATAAGATAACATATTATCTATAACAAACATGAATACTTAGTTCACAAGAGTACACTGTCTTCAAAACAAGAATCACATATAAACGTTTGCAACTTTGAGTAAAGGAGTCATCATAGATATCAACCATGTTGGAGGCATTACATGAAATAATTTTTTTTTACTTCCCCAACCAATGTGAAGCATAAGTAATTGCGTTCACCATAATGTTAGCGAGTTGGTCATTGTGCTATGTGGCGAACTGGTGGGTTGAGACTCTCATTGGGGTGCAGGATAAACAATGCAAAGAAATATGTATTCGACGCAATGTAAGGAGAGTGAGTTGTGTAGAAACTGTTAGGAAGAGGGGTGAAAAGGTATATTTACTAACTAAATTAAATGTTAGGTTAACATACATTAATAAGAGGAAATATAAATGTGCACACCATAATAAAAGTAAATAACATAAAACAAATTACATAGTGATACCGTATGTAACGTGGAAAACCCATAAATGGGTAAATACCATGGAAGAATAATCCACTCTAGAGAAACATTTTACAATCCAGTCCAGTAAATCCTCCCTCACTTCTACTCCATATATTTACCGGGAATCCAAATTATTCACATGATTTATTGTAGTACCCACTTCCCTTTGACACCAGTTGATACTTATTTTGATACGATTGATTTCATTATGGACATTATCATGTTTTGATTTAGTATGATATTATACATTGTTCATGGATTACTGTTAATCTTGATTTGGTTATGATGCACGATGATTATTAGAGACACTCATATGTGGATGATGATATATTATTTGACATGGATGTTTTATGGATGTTGTTCAAACATGTGATTTTGGATATTATGAGTAGATCTAGAAAATGGATATTATATGATGATGATATAGTTGTTGATATAAATTGTATGTGATAATGTTAAATTGCCTTGATGTTGTTGTGATTCACATATTTAGATGATTTTGTGATTATATTTATATTCATTTTGGATGTTCTGATATGGCCACGATGCCGAATGAGGTATTTGTGTTTTACAGGGTTAAAATATCACAACAAACATCGGGGGATTGGAGACCAACCACAATGAAATCCTAGGTGAATTCAATAAGGTCACCATGGTAACTTGTTTTATTGTGTTGTGTTTGTTGTTGTCAGGGATTCCCATGGGGGTATCACCTTTATATGTGACCTTGGGTTTTGTGTAATTATTAATGTGGTTAATTTTTATTATTGTTGTATGTATTTTATTAGTAATGTGTTCCGTTCTTTTATTTAATTAAAATTGTGGTAGATTAATGTGAGAAATTATATGGTTAAAATTTTAAAAAATTAAAATGGGATATGAGAAAGTAATAATGGAAGTTGTTGGCTCTTTGTATTAAATATGTAAGGGATGTGCAAGTTTGTGTAAAAGTTGTGTAAGTCAGATTTTTGAGTATGAAACACTCCACCCTCCTTAGAAATTCGAATCTATCCTTGGAGGCTATTTTTGGAGGTTTGTGAGACAAGTAAAACTTGTCCAATACCTCTCAATTTAATTTACCAACCATACTTATGGTTGGAGGGGTGATTTTAGACTTTTATAATGCATTTTACTAATCATGTTGCAAGTTTTGATTGTACTCTCTTACCTTCTATTTAATTTTGTAGTCCTTTGAGGTGTGGAATTTTTGGAGTGTGCAAGTAAATTGTCATATTTTCACCCACCTCTTTATTGTGCTTGGGAGAATGAAATTTTTTCTTTTGTGATTGGAGTTGAGGATGTCTTATGTGGCATCCTACATGGATCCACATCATCCTCTTCTCTTCCCCTTCTATAAAATTCAAAATCTTTTCTTATTTTGGGTTGTTGTCGAATCATTTTGCAAACTTCTTTGGGGGCACATTTATGTTGTTTGGAGCTCTTGTGAATTGTGTAGGAGATTGGAGATAATTTCATACTTGGCATTGTTGTTTTTGGGACTGTGTTTTTGGCATTGAAAACTTGCTGTTGGAAACAAAAGCTACTATGGAAAGGTAGGAGCTTAGATCTTCTTTTGTGATTGTTATTTATTTTGTGTATGAATGAATGGTGCATGTCTTTGATTCATTTGTTGACTGGTTGGGTAGATTGCCATGGGAATGGTGTAGGATAAGGCTATGGGGAATATATTAGCGTAACAACTAATTAACATGATGAGATCCCTCTCCACCATCAGTTCGAGCTTTTGGTGTGACGACAAATCATTTGGTATCAGAGCCAGGAAGTTAAGCGCACGAGCCCCAGAATAGTGCTTGGATGGGTGACCTCCTGGGAAATTCCCGGTGTCCACTTCCTCTTAATATTCCATTAGGCCTGATTGGGTGTATACCCGGCTCCATCATGTGAGAGGGTATTAGCATAACAGATGGTTAACATGATGAGATCCCTCTCCACCACCAGTTCGAGATTTTGGTGTGACGAAAAGTTGTGTATCTCTGATACCAACCAGTTAAGCGCGCCACCCCAGAGTAGTTCTAGTATGGGTGACCTCCTGAGAAAATTCCTGGTGTCACTTCCTCCTAATGCTGTTGGGCCCTGATTGGGTGTATACCCGGCTCCATCGTGCGGGAGGGTATTGGCGTAGCAACTGATTAACATGATGAGATCCCTCTCCACCATCAGTTCAAGCTTTTGGTGTGATGGCAAGTCGTGTAGCTCTGATACCATGAAAAGAGTTTGTGAGAATCAAATTGGAAACAAGGCACCATGAAGTAGTTGCACTCCAATAGAATCATAATAGCTCCAACAATTACAAAAAATAATTGATCAGTAATGGAAGAACTTGCTCAACAGAAACAAAGCTTGCATAGAAAAAAGACAATAGAGTGTCTTGTTATGCTCATAAATGAATAGTAAAGGGGTACATATAGGGTGCTGAGTAACCCTAGTGCATGACACACATGAAACCCTAAACCTAACCCTAAACCTAACCCATGTGAGATGACCCTCCAATATGAGAGGAGGACACATAGGATAACTCACACCAACAAAATCTATGTGGGGGGGGGGGGGCATAAGGGAATGCTAGTAGCATCATATTTTGTGGAAGGAGTTTGGGTTTAGGATTCACCATGGAAAAGAAATAACTTACATTTCTTACTTTGTGGGGGCATAAGGAAATCTGTGGGGGGCATAAGGAGGGATTGTGGGGGGCATAAGGATATGTGTGGTGAAATTTATTTGTAGTTTGTTCTGGTGGATGCCCAATTCCCATTGGGAGGCATAAGTAGCTTCCCCCATAGTCCTTGCTCCTTTGGCCTGCATGATCAAGCCTGAGTTTTGTTTTGATTGTTTTCAAATGCAGTTGTAAACTGCTGTTTTTGTTTGGACTATGTTTTATATTGAATTATGCATGTTGAAAGAATGTTGTGTGTTTAGTGGAAGCCAGTTGTTTCTATGTGTTGAATCACACTTTTTATTATTTTTTGCGGTTGGGGCTCGAGGGGCCAATGATGAAGGATAGTTTCTCCTTTCATTGGATGTTTTGGTTGGGTGGAGAGTGTTGCCTTTCCCCTAATTTTTTGTGATCAATTTTGGAAGAAAAAGAAAACTTTCATGTTGTTGTTCTGGAGTAGAAGAAGACAGTTTTTCCAGCTCCTTGTGAAATAAATTAATTTGTAACCTTTCCCACTTGAAGTGGATGCAATTGTAATATATATTTGTGAAGAAAAGATGTTGTAATTGGTTATGAAAGTTACCTATTCGAATTGTGAAAGATGTTTATACTCTGTTCTGTATATTGGAAAGAAAGGAATAGAAATCTGTTTGTTGCATTCAAACATTGAAAGGTGTATTTCTTTTTGAATTAATAAAGAAATGCAAGACTTTCCCTCATTTACATTGTTGTGTTGAATTGGAATATCAAATTGTGATTTGAAATCCCTAATTTGGAAAATGGAAAAAGGAAGAAACATGTGAGATGCAATTTTATTATTCCGCCTTGTTTAAAATATATGTTTTGGGAAAGAAAGAAACTGGATTCTTGTTTTTAATGATTACTTGAAGAAGGAAAACACTTAAGTCTACCATGGATTGAATTAAATGTTTTATTGTATGGCAAAAAGAGATAGTTAGATCTTTGTTTGGAAAGAAGAAATGCACGTGGAAATAATGCAATATTTTGTATCTTTAGAAATGTGTAAAATGGAATTCAGTATTTCTTTTTAATTTTGAACGATTTGTTTATAAAAAATTGAATGTATTAGATTAGATTAGAAATGAAATACCACACTTAAATGATGAAATTGATATATAGATTTTCTAGAAATGGATCTCTGTTGTAAATTTAAAACTGGCAAATAAATTTAATTAAAATGCACAGTTCAGGCCTGCACATTATAATCAACTTGGGAATGTTAAAATTTAGCATGTTGTATTATCAAGTAACTAAAATTGACAAAGAACACTTAAGAAAACAATTTAAACATTGTAAAATCGAGCCCAATCCCTTTCCCAGTTGTTTTCTGTCAATTATTGGAAAAAATTTAGATTGGAATCAATTGAGAAAATTTACCTTCCTAATACATTCTAAATCCTTCCTAGAACAATCCTCCATGTCTATTTGGCATGTTGAGTGAAGGAGGAGATCGAATTGAATCAAATTTATAAGTTAAAAATTACCAGTTTTCTATTCAAAATCATGTAGGCCATTTTCACAAAATTAACCCCTTAAAATTTATCTAAATATAAATTTATGATTCTTGTACAAAGAGTGCATTGGGATTTTTCCAAAAAGTCCTCGTTTGCCCAAAAATGAGTTTTCTAGCAAAAGTTATGGCACTTTGAAATTTCCTTCCTTGGCATGAAAATTTGGGAAAATTTTCCCTAGCGGGCCTGCGGCCCGGAAAATTTCCCATTGAAAAAATCCTTAAAATTTTTGAAAATTTTAGGGGAATTTTTTTTAAAAATTTCCTCATAGCCAACCATAGGCTGCCACATGGCAACTTGGGGGGTGACATCGGGGACGGGAAGAACATTTTGTTTTTGCAAAATTTTGTTTGGGAAAATTCCTTAAAACCTCCGCGGCCTCGCACTCCCGCCCCTGCCATGGGAAATTCTGTAGCAAACTAACCCCTTTCCCTCCCTTATGAAAATTTCTCCAACTTTTTTCACCACTCTGCCCATCCCTCTCCCTTCTCCTCATGTTGGTTTGTGGAGTGCCACATGACCCTAGTGGACCCACGGGGCGCGCAGGCGCTAATTGGAAATTTTCCTCCCTTGGGCGAAATGTCTTAAACGCCTCCGCCACCCCGCTCTTCTCTCATCCTCTCCCTGCCTGGGCTTAGAGCCTGACACGTGTCCTTGGAGGACCCACAGAGGTGTGGGAGAAATGTAGACTTTGCACCTGCACGGGAAAATTTATAAACACCACCCCATGAGCCGCCAACCCAAAAATTGCTTTTTTCCCCCACTCGATACGTGTCCCTTTTGGGAAAATTTGACCCGTAAGGTCCGCCGGTCCATAACTGGAGTTTTATAAGGAGTTAGGAGGACTTATTTATATCGTTGGAAAGGTGAGAAAATTTCCTATATAATGGGTATGATTTAGAGAAATTTTTAATTTTTTAAGTGAGGGAAAAATCAATTTGAAACTCTGAGCCTGATCGAGAGTGGGTATGGTGATATTTTACCCCCTAAACCTAACTGAAAATTCTAACCCTAAAATTTGGAACTTGTGACCTCTGATACTTTTTAATAAAGGTAAAGTATGTTCCAACAGATGAAATTTGTTCCGGAACCCGATAGTGTCAACTGTTTTCTTGCAACCTAGTTGTAGACACTTCTAATAAAAAAAATTATTCCATAATTTTCCTACTAACCCTAGGTTGTTTCTTAGGTCTCAAGTGGGTTGTTTTAACGAACATCACATTTATTGAATATGACCTATAATCATATTTAAATAACTCAAACAGGTATGTCCATATTAAGTGACATGACACACCCTGATTTAATAACAAGTTAGTTATTTAATAATTAACAAAACTAATACACAATTTATATTTAAATAATAAGAATATAAACTATTCTATATTATTCAACTATAAAATAAATATTTTGATGCACTTAATATTATAGTTCTAACACTCCCCCTTAATATTAAGTGGGAATCCATATACCAACATTACCTATTTGTACAATAGGATTTACAAATCCATAAGCCCTAAAGGTTTATGTGAACACATGTAATTTTGAAGGATTTATAACACCTTCATCATGCTCAACTTACCTTTTGGTACAAAAAGATTTAGAATCCATAAATCAGACATATAATTTAGACTAAGCATGATTTGTTAGACTACATCTCATTTTTTCTTGTGGAAATATTCTTATACCGCATCTCGAGGAGCCTTTTATAATACAAGGACATCCTTTACAAATAGATGCACACACTGTACTGTATTTTTTGTAAACTATATCAAATTAATTTTAGATCATACAAGATTTTTTACAATGCTTTTAAACCAGAGTAGAAGTATAGAAGAAGAGGAGTCAATCAATCGTCCGACTATTAGGAGGTGACATTGCATGCACACTACCCCTCAATGGAAACTTTGAAAGGCAAAGAATTGCACACACTTGTAGTCTTTTACAACACACAATGAATCATAAACATAACTACAATCTGGATCTCTAATCTAGTATAACTGGAGATCTCTATCATCGCGGAGAACCTTCTCTCTGATAACATGCATATGCTTCATTCTTTGACGTTGAACTAGATTTTTTTATCAAGAGTAATAGCGCTCTTACCACCACATAGAAAAAGAATACTTCCTTCAACTTCTATGTGTATATCTTCCAACAACCACTTCAGCCACATGGCTTCTTTGCTGCTTCCATTGTAATTCTCTACCTCAGTAGAAGAAATAGAGACTTTTAGTTGCTTTTGTTGTTCCAAGTAACAATTCCCGCACCAAAAAACTTGAACACATGTCCAATATATTTTATATCTATCAAAACATCAACATGGTTAGAGTCACAATATCCATATAAGCATATAAATAATTATTGATTTCACTTTTAATCAACTATAAAAGTTTTAAAAAAAGTTGTAAAACAACTAACATAACAATATGCTTAACAAATAACCATGCTAGAATATGATGAAAAAATTCAACATATTACTCTTGAAAATATATATTAGATGCAATCAGTATTGGACGTCTCCAATACAAACATAAGGGCGTCCTCGAGTGTCATTTGATATGCATATAATAATATTTTAGTTTCATATATTAAAAAATGTGTTATAAAAAACAAATATATCTTGTATTATATTATTTTAAGCCTTTACAAATAAGATAAGAATTTTTAGATAACATATCTAAATAGATAATAAAATCATTAAAAAATAATCACAATATTCAATGAAAACATAATCCACTAACTATGGATACTTCTCATGGATTTTACTTCAAACAATGATCATATAAGTACTTTTCAATACATTTCAAAAATTTAAGCCTATACATATCATATATGATCAATTGGTCATGCCAAAAGATGCATAATAGTTCTATTTTTAAATAAACTATTAAAAAATGAAGCAAAAATCACATATAAGCTATTTGAGTATGTTTTCAGTTGTAGTTACTTCTAGTTTATTTTCACTAACCCGTCTGAGTTAAGTATGAATGAAAAAATAACTCCTTTTTCAACAATATATTCAAATAGAACATATACTAATAATTTAGAAGTAATAGAAGTTTACTATATTAGTTCCATGATTATTCTCATCATCTTCATCTTGATTTTGATTTTTTTTTGTTTCTAAAAAAATGGCTATTCCACCCATTTGATCTATCTATTAAAACTAGTCTAATGAGACTATGCCTACGACAACACATATTAGTATGTCTAATATGAATGAGATAAGAATTGAAAGTACATGAATATATATATATATATATATATATATATATATATATATATATATATATATAGAAAGTCAAACCCTTGATTCATAATATGCCTTTTAAAGTCTTAATAAAATGCACTTTACTAATACACTTATAACCAAGTTGTTAAGAAGTAATTGGCATACTTTAATTTTTAAAGCCACCAAAGTAACATTTTACAAATGATTTTGAGATGAAAACAAGTCCTTATTTGAGGAGAGGGTGGAGCGCAAAAAAAACAAGTCATAGTGCCATGGTAGAACATCCAACCACCAACTAATGCCCACAATTCATGTTGAAATGATGAAGAGTCACGTCCCATGGCAAACCAATCTAAGGAGAGTGAGACACCAAATGCCACCTCTTGTTCAATATACTAACCAATTGCCATGACAAAACAACTTATAAAATACCCCATATATTAATACTAAGGAAGGAGAAAAATTGGTGGTTCCGAGACCATGTATATTTGCTAATTCACATAACCAACTATGTAAATAACACTCTACCTATTCCATGTCTCAAATTGGTAACCATTTCCATATAAGGATTTTAAAATAAATTTTAGCACCAAACATAGTGCAAAACATATGGTTTAGACTGAGAAGAATTAAATTACACACACACACACACACACACACACACACACACACACACACACACACACACACACACACACACACACACAAATATCTCGTAAAAAAGAGGTAAATGATCCGGTCAACATATTACCTTGAAAGTAAATACCTCAAATTATATTTTCTAGCCAAGCTCACTTTGGAGCCAACTTATCAATCCATTTCCATCCAAGTGGAAATCTAAGTGAAACACATAAACCATAAGGTAGGGGATTAATTTTTATTTAATTAAAAAAACCAACACAAAATACATGGAGTAGCCGAGTCTAAGTATGAAGGATCATAAAAACCAACTAATAAAGGCTTGAAATTTAACCTCATAATCCATTAAGCTCCAATAATCTACTCCATGCCATGTGGTCTATTGAAAAATTAAAAAGAGGAATGTAACCATAGCCACACACAACATTGTACAAGCAGCCCAATTTTCATATACAAACTCAACGCAATTCATTGTCTTTCACCAAAACAAAATAATTTTAAAAAATAAGGTGGTATTTAATGTTTTACGTGGGCCGCATAATACGTAAATTTTGTTAGGTTAGTAATTATGTGCACCACCATTCAATGCTAAAGTGGCCTAAGGCCACGTTAATAGGGAACAGATAGATTGTAAACCATAGGATAGGGTTAATGAAGTGGGGCCACATTTTATATTATTGTTTATAAACCATATAAACTTCTAATGTATAATTTTGTTGGTTTGAAAATTTGTCGGATGGGTAGATCATGGGGAAATAGGCCAACAGTGTGTAGGGCATAGCCCCTCTTTGAGACAACAAAACGAAACTGGTTTATTGCTATTCTACCAGTAGGAACCTGTGCAAGTCTTACGAGTATTCTGCCTTAAGGGGGGTTTGGGATCCCATCCCATTAGAGGTAGTTCCGAATGATAAACAGAAATGTGAGAGGGGAGGGACGAAGGAAGGATAGATCTGAAGGGAGAAAATAAATGAATTCCAAGATAGAAAGGTCAGAAGGTTTAAGCTTTGGGATGGTAGTGAACAGAGCCAAACTTACTTGCATAAACAAATAAAACAACACTGATGAACAAATGAGAAAGGTAAGAAATAATCCAACAGGATACAAACACAAATCTAACTTAAGAGAGATCTAATACACATAACACATAAATTCAACACAAAGTCTCAATGTATGTCTTAATATTTTCTTCTGTTACAAGAAAGTACAAAGTCTTTCTCTCCTCACTTCTATTTTTTATACAAAACTGTCCATCTAGAATACAACAACTACTCTAAACGATCTCTCAAGGAGGAAGAAGACAAAAAGAATCCAACCACTTATTTACAAAGTATCTACAAAATATCTAAAAGACAAAAGTTGACTTTGGGGCAACTTTAGGATGGAAACATCCCATGGTGCAACATGGATGATGTCATCGCATGTGCTAACATACTTTTAAATATTTTACAAAAATGGAAAATCCATCCCGGAGGAAGCTATTCACCGTCATCTCTCGGCTCGAATTTAGCTTCTGGATGAGGCTCAGGAGAGTCAATGTGGCATTGCGCCTGATACTCTGTGAACTTACTAATTATATTTTGAAATTGATACTGATTAGGACCTTTGAAATGGTCATGAATCACTTCACAAGTCTCTTTCTCATTTTTGAGATTGTCGGGAAAATCAGCGTACTCTTCATTTACATCGATTAAAGAGCCTATAAATTCATGACAAGCTAAGAGGTTGTTGATGGACTCTCGATCGAAAGTGACCTCTTGCGCCAGACCTTGAGAGATAATATCCTTGAAGCGTTGGAACGTGTCATCTGCTTCTCTTAACTCATAAGATGCACTGAGTAGTCTAGGAGACATCTTTGAAACTGTTTTCTCCATGTTGTGTAGTGCATCCAAGGCTTCTTCCTTGAATTTGTCGATTCTTTCCAGGATGAATTCCATTTTATCGACCTAGTAATCTAAAGTAGTGAGAGCTTTATAATGTGCTCGAGGGTGATTGATAATGACGACCTTTAACAAATCATTAGCCGAACAATTGACCATGGTCTAGAATGTTCCCTGCTGTAACTTAGTGTTATCCAAATCCTCAGAAAGGGAGCTCGCTACTGCTTGTAGCTCTTTATTTCCTTAAATTATATCTTGATGCAGCAATGTGAACCTAACAATTATCACCTGCCCATCTTGGAGGATCTTCTCAATCCAGGATGACAGAGCTGTACTCTATTAAGAAATATTTATGTATTCATCTATTTTTTCTTGGCTAGGAGCTTGAATAGGTTCTACAGTAGTTGCTGAAGTATCTCTGTCCATCTTTTGCAAAGTTTTGGAGGAGATGTTTGTTCTGTTCTTTGAACACTCTCTTCTCCTCTTTGGCCTCTTATAGCTTCTTGCAGAGGGCATCAACAGCTGACAAGGCTTCTCTTTGCAGGCTTTTAGACGATGTTCCCATTGTGACTTGAGTCACTGTGAATTCTATAGGAGACATATCTTCTTTCTTCTTTATGGGATCCAGATAGGCTATCTCCATGACCCTTTCTCCTAAGGAAATTTTTGAGAAGCGAGTTAATGCTTTTTGCTTCTTGGGTCCCTTTGTTGGAATGACGGAGAAGTCCATAGCTGCAATGGGGACCTTCCTCTTGTGTTGACTCAGGTGGTCAGAGATCCAACCAGGACTTAGGGGATCGAGATCGGAAGAAGAAGAAGAAACACGAGTGAAAGGGGGAGCAACTGTAGTGGACTCGGGGAAGAAAGTGGAAACACTTGGTGGTGGCATGGATAAAGAGTCCAATGCACTAGTGCTCATAGGGCTCGAAATCACTACAGGGGAAGAGAATGACATGGAGACGAAAGGGATCTATAGTTGGATAGAGGGGATACTAGGTGATAGATTTGTACAATGAGGAAAAGATGGAAGAGGTGGGAGATGGAAGGGAAGAAGATTAAGGAGAAGACACAACCAAAGGAGCGGTTACCTGAGTGACCGAAAGGAGGAGGGGGAGTAGAAGAGGGAATGGTGGGCATCTCCATAGTTGTAGCTGTGACAACATCCTGAGTGGATGTGTCTATTGGAACATCTGCCGCTTCTTCCTTTCTTGGGGACACTAAGTCCGCTATTTTCTTTGAGGCAGAAGAAGGGCTAACAGGAGCTTTCTCCTGCTTGCTTGATTCTCCAACTTCATCCTTTATTTTTCCCTTTGGCAAGTGATTTGGCTTTGGAGGCACTCTTTCTAAGGGAGAAGTAGTGAAATCCACCCCAAGGTAGTTGAGACCATTTTGTTTGCACCAATGTTTAGTGTGTTACAACATGGGTTAGACCCTTTCTTCTATGGTCTTGGGTGCCTTCGTCCTATCGATACTTGTAAATGGCCAATCATCCCCATCCATGTCAAGGTAAACCTGATCAATTTCCTGATTAGTTTCTTGGAAATATTTTGGGATGATGGCAACTCCATAGTAGATTATCTCTGCCAATGCCAGCCGGGAGTGATCCTTTCACCTAATTTCAACTTCGTGGTTCACATCTATCCATATGTCCTCATTCTCTGGGACATGAATGGGATCGATCTTTGCCTTGCGGAGGAAATCCCGACAGTCAAATTTTGGCCTTACTGGGAAATCATGCTTTAGGTTGAGATATTCCAGCTCTGTAAACATTTCTTGGGCTTTACCCAATGAGGTACAGGTGTAGCTACCATCCGTGAGGGGGAAAAGAGTTCCACCCTTATTCCTTTTCATACATTTCTCATGGTGTGTAATTAGCTACCTTGAGAGCTCTAGAAGGATCATCTTGGGCCCTGCATACCTTGGCAACCTTGTTGGTTCTCCCAGGAAGTTGGCAGCTCTGAGATATGTGAATGTGGGGAATTGTGTAAACAAATCCCCCCACTTCTTTGTAGCAATGACCACGCTCATGCTGGTCTGACCGTGTCTCATGTTTGGCCTCATTAGGTAGATAACCTCATAGAAGAAGGCATCGTTGATCTTGTTGAATTAGGCGATGCTGACCTCGAGCCTTAGCTCCCAGTAGTACTCATATATCTTGACCTGAGGCCATACCCCACTTTGAATCAGTCCCGGGTACTCTCTCTCTGAGGCAGTGGCATATACGACATAGGAGTTCATATAGAACCTCCCAGTTGTTGAAACCTGTTAGAGTTGCTGCGAGATAGTATCATTGATAATCACTCCCTAGCCAAAACACTGCTCAGGCACATTATTGCTCATGGTCTCTAAGTACCTGAGCATCCATTTGTGAAAGTAGTGGGCATCAGGAAGCCTCAATACTCTACTGAGGAAAGTGATGGTATCACTTAGGTCCTCTGAGAATTCACTGTGGTGGATGATCTGTGGCCATCTGCTCACCACCTTTTTGTTCTTCAGGCAAACCTCATTCATCATCTGCATGCACTTTTCCTCATTTTCGGTCCAAGTATTTATGCAGTCTTCCTGGCTTACTACCATATACTAGCTATGGTGAAGAATGCCTAACATGACTTTAAAGTGTTGGGCTGTGAGGTTAATGAACACCTTGCCTTCCTTACCTTCAACACATCTTGTGTCTTTATTGTAACAACGGGCCACCAACATGATGAACTCGTTATTGATAGCACTTATTGGGAGTTCTAATGTAAAGTGTAGCCCGTTTCCTACTAGTTTGTCCATCCATGGGCCACCGGTAACCTTTGTGGTTCTTTCTCAAAAGTCATCCATATCTATGTGTCCCAGCTCAGAGTCTCTAATGTTGAGAGAGCATTCTACAAGTGAGTCAAGCATCCTGACTCTCTGATATTTTTATTTCATTTCTTGCTCTGTCAACTTAGCTTTTTGTTTAGACTTAGTTGGCTTCTTGCTCGATGAAGATATGTGTGAGCTCGAGGGTGGCTGTTGTTTTTCTGCATGGAGAATCAGAGAGGTCTAACATAGGAGAGCCATGTCAACTGTTATGTTATTCATAGTTTAAAACTTGCAAAATTAAAAATGATCAATTTATAAGCCTTTGGGCGTAAGGTGCAGCTTCACTGTAGGATGCAAAGGCTTTAAAAAGTAAGGCACACTTTTGAGGAGTGTTGCATGATAGAAAGAAACACCAAAAGGGGTAGGGGCACAAATTAGCTATACACAACATGCAATGTTGGTGTTGAAGAAGTTGCGCCAGCATCTTAGGGAAGTGTTTTGGTGGGGAATAGATTTTCTTGGTGTCACATGCATTCAGGGCGCGCCAAGGCACAGATGTAAGAGATGTTGTATAGAGGTCAGGAATGCCAAGGGTTTGGCTTTGTGTGGCACAGATTTGGATTACATAACATATAATGTTACTATCATTACATTTTCACCAGCACCAACGCTCTTCAAGATTTGTTGAGCGTTTGTTTTTATTGCGTGGAAAGAGTTCATGCTGCATGGGTGGGAAGTGCGCCTATGGTGGGACTATGTGTAGTGTAGCATGAAGAAATAGTGCGCCAAAGGAAAACATGACTGTTTGGCTGATTTCAAGGACTTCTTGATTTCCTCTCTTTTAGTTTGGATTTTGATGGTAAGTAGGAAAATGTTAGCAAGGTAAGGAGTAGAGGAAAAATGGGTTGGAGTTCTTTCAGAGATAGAGCTTTCTAGATTTGCAGCTTTGGAAGGAGGGGGAAGAGGTGTTTTTAGCTGGCTGATTGGTTTGTTAAATTTTTTTTAGGTTCATTGTAATTAACATACAATCCTAATCACCTAACCTGACATAAAAACCACAAACAACAACGAGATGGGCAGAATCCACTTACCGGGATATATATAATGACGAAGAAAAGATGTGGGATCCACAAATGCGAGGAACGACATGTGAGGATAATGAGGATAACTGACAAGCATAGAGGAAAAAATTTTCTTGATTTTTAATTCATGAAAATGACAGGTTGAGTGCGCCTATATATAGAAAAATGTGCATTTATTGTGCCACCAACTGCCTTTGGCACTGTTGGTGAAGTGTCGACACGGAGGAGATTGTGCCTTGGCGTGGATGGAAAGATGTCGACACCAAGATTTCAGTGCCTTGGGCGCACTTAAGAAAGTGTCAACATGACATTTTCAGCGCCAAGGGGAAAAGGGGGCGCACATTTTTATGTGCCGACACATCAATTCTCGCGCCTTGAGCATGTTTCTTTGGCACAGGTTTGAGGAGGTTGACATGTCACTCTTAGCACCTTATGGGAATAAATCTTATCATGTTGACATGCCTTTTAGGGCACTAAAGGATCTTCAAGGGGACACATTTTTCTTGGTGTTGACACAACAATTTTTGCGCCCAGCTCAAAAGGCAGAAAAATGGCTAAGTTCTTTAAAACTTGATTTTTGGAAGGGAAATTTTAAGCCATTTTGAACGTTAGTAGACCTTCTCAGGGGACCAAAATGAAAATTTGGTATGGTTACCTATAAAATTTCCCTTTTCCATTTTACAGGATAAAAAGTTTATATTAAATATAAAATATAAATATTATATAGTTTTTTTGAATAAACTAGGTTAAATTAAAATAAACTATAAAGAGCCTGAATGAAATATTTAGGTTTATAGGTTAATAAACCTTAATAAAGGCCACATTTTATAGGGTATAATAATATACTTCAATGATCATTATTGTCATCACTATATTGCTTCTCTAGCTAATCAAGGTTTCCCTCTCCCCCAAAGGATGGGGTCCATTAGTTAGGATTAGGTTCAAATTGTAGGATTTTAAATAAGTTATTATATTTCCACAAACAAGATCTTTTATGATCAACCAATCACAAAATTTGATGGGCTATTTTTATGGAGGGGTCTCCATCCTCGTAGACTTTACATTTTACCCTCAAATACATTTATTTTACTGCACATTTAAACCATAAGAAAATAAATATTTGAATATTGCAAACTATTAAAAAACTTAATTGAGTATGAAGAGGGCCGGAGAGAATAAATTTTGTACAATATTTCTCAAGGTGGATACTTTTGAGAGTGAATTTTATTTGGCCCCATTCCACGGGTCTTCACAAAAGCCAATAGGAAAATTTATTTTCCTACATTTATGGAATACTATCTCTATATAAGAGACCCATGTCTTGTTTTTACTTGTTTTTAACGCCATATATTTACTTCCACTTGCACACATTTGAAACTATAGAAACATAATGAAATATTTCATATAAATATTTAAACCTTACCTTTATTTTCCAGGCCTTGGTAATTCATAAAGTTGAATTATTTTCACGTAATTGAAAATCCATAATGCCTTTTCACCTGTGCAATATTAATTCAACCAACCATGCGGAAAGGGAAGGGGGAATTAAATAATATTTAAAATAGTTTAACTACCTTCCCAATTATGAAAACCTTATGTTATATTAGGATTTAATGAATTTATTAAACCTGCTTTGGTACAATGTTAAGATGATGGGTGAAAAGGTATATTTACCAACTAAATTAAATGTTAGGTTAACATACATTAATAAGTGGAAATATAAATGTGCACACCATAATAAAAGTAAATAACAACATAAAACAAATTACACAGTGACACCGTATGTAAAGTGGAAAACCCATAAATGGGTAAAAAACCATGGAAGAATAATCCACTATAGAGAAACATTTTACAACCCAGTCTAGTAACTCCTCCCTCACTTCTACTTCATATATATACCCAGAATCCAAATGATTAATGTGATTTCTCGAATATGACCTATAGTCATATTTAAATAACCTGAAGGGTTATGTCCATATTAAGTGACATGACACACCCTTATTTAATAACAAGCTAGTTAATTAATAACTAACAAACATAATACAAAGTTTATATTTAAATAATAAGAATATAAACTATTCTATATTATTTAACTATAAACTATATTACGATGCACTTAATATTATAGTTCTAACAGATGCTGAGTTCAAAAAGTCATTCAAAGTGGCAAATGACAAGGTCAAAACTTGCATTTTGAAACCCAAGATAAAATCCAAACCAATGAGTGTGTTGGAGGGTGAGTTGGCCCATACCCTGAGGTAGTAAAACACCCCTAATTCACTACAGAATTAGAAAGTAAAGCAAATGGAGATATGCGGTGAAAGTAAGTTTCTTTAATTCAATAAAAAGGTGAAGTAAAGCAAGTGGAGTAAAGTGATGTAAAAGGGGTAGTAATGCATGGTCGGATCACCGAAATGAACTAGGAAGCAACAATGATGGTCCCTGGCCTGTAACTTCAAAATGCTATAACTTTATCCTCGAAGCTCCATTTCGCACAAAGTTGGAATTTCCAAAAAGGTCTTGGATTCCTCTACATGCCAGAATCTTCAGATTTAAGTTTTGTTGAGCAAAAAGGGTCAAAAATGACATTTATTTTCCTGCACTCTAGGTCATTGTACAACCAACTACCACCATTAATAGAGCATGTGAGCCAATTTCTTGCTCCATGAGCTACAATACAGTAGTGATGGGATATGCAGGTGCCCCATGATGTTTTGAATTGAAATTTTCACTTGGTAGGTGGGAGATGCATGCACCTGAGAAAATTTAATTTCTCTTTCCTCCCTTTTTTCTTCTATAAATTGTAAGCTCCTTTCATTTGCAAAGGGCGATTCTTTTCTTACCGAAACTCTTCCAAAATTTGTCTTAGAAGAAAATGTGCTGTAGGCTTTCATTCTAGACATATTGCATGATGATCTTGGTCTTTCTCTGTAATTAATTGAATTGTGTATATCAATGAAGCTATGGATTTGAGTATCATGGATGTGTTCTTCTGTTTATTTGTGTCTGTTGTCTTTACTTACCTTTCTAATTCACTTGCAACTGTATTGTGTCAATCCCAATTGTCTTGTAGATTTTTTTATGATTGTGCTTTCATGGAGGAGCTAGTTTGATGTTGCTGTTGGCTATGGTGACTATTGCACCATCTTTGCACCTCATTTTCTATCACTTATACACATTAAAGAGATTCCCTACACTCCCCCTTTGGTGCATCACCTCCTTAGAGTAGATTTTTTTTCATTTATGCTATTTATCTCTCTATGGTCCCTTGGAAGTCATGAATTAGAAGTAGTTGTTAGATTTATTTCCATTAAAGTTAGATGTTGCACTAGTTTAGGAAGAGAAACCAACCTTCTCTTTAGAATTTCTTCAATTCTAAGGTCCGACACCTTGAAGAAATTCCATGTTACCTAGTCACTTTTCTTTCCTTAATGCACTCACAAGTTGAGCAATTAGAGGGTGCAGTGATTTGGTGATAAAACCACCATTGTGGCAACTTAGGTCAATCCAACCCCTTCATGTATTTTTATTTGTTAGGGTTTAATGCATGTTTTGGGGTCTTTCAGGTCTTTCTTTCATCTTGGATTATTGGTGACATCTAAAGGAGAATGATGAATCTGATAGAACACACAACAAAGGTTCCATATCATCTCCTAACCCCTCAAAGATAAATTTCAAATATTTTACATAGACTAGGGCACTCATATTATAGAACAGAGCACTCGTAGGTTCCCTCATCCCTCTCCATGTGCTCCAGTCTAACTAGATCCTCCACATCCATCCTTTTCAGAACTTCATCATAGTCATCCCTACTTTAAAATTTTCCAGTCATCTCTGTGACACTATTATGAGAGCATATTTCATTCAATTGAGTTCTTTCCTCTTCCTTCTTACACATTAGGGTTAACATTTCATTTTTGATACTTAGATCATTCACATACTTTCTTTACTACATTTATTTAATTTATTACAACTATTCATAGCTTAGATTAACTATCCCCACCTACTACATATTTAGTTAATTTTAATTAGTCATTTTGGTGAACTCGATGGCTTTCATGCTTAGAATCTTCATTTTTCTTCCATCATGGTTCGTAAGATTCCTCAAATTCCTTTATATGAGTTTCTTAAAATGTATCACAACTGTCATGATGTCCTATATAGAGAATTAGACTCCATAACCCGTCCTAAAACTATGTCAGCCAATGAAATAAGTCTTATCTTTCATCATTTATCTAACGAATTTAGTCATCATGATGCTGTATTAGACTCCATTCAAGCTTTACATGCTTTATTTCAAGAAAAATTTATCTCTATAGAATCCATGATCACATCTCTCAGATCTGAAATTCAACAACTTAAGGATGCTTCTCAATCACATGTTTGTGCTCATTCTCCATCCTTTATGCAATCTATGTCCAATATATGTCATCTAGTTGAACCTCAAGACATGTCATTTCCTGAGCCTCTCATCTTTGAGCATAATACTGTTTAACTGAAAAGATTTCCGTTCCTAGAATAGAGTTGCTTCTATCCTTTCATTCTCTTGAGAAACAGATAAGGGTTAGGGCTAGGAGGAATACCTGTTGAGTGTTGGGAGGGTGTGCGCGTACCGTAGAGAGAGATTAGATCGATTGCGAAGAACTCCTTTTTGTCTAGGAAGGACTACTTGCAAGTAAGAATACAAGACCACCAGATTTTAGTTAGACAATAAATGAGGGAACTACCTTGGGCCTAGGAAATATTAGACTTCCTTTCGAAGGTGGTCATTTCCCCCTTTAATATGAATTAACACAAATGATAATAAAGAAGCTATTACAAAATCACGATTTAGGTACCTCGTCACAAAGCAATAGAGACTAAACTACCAATAATAAAACGTCACGTTGTTTGTTTGGTCACTGTTCGTTGATATGTTTACAGGGATAGACCAGACTGGATCTAAGGTTGTTAGGAGACAAATAGGTGAGAGGAAGGTTTTGGGTATAAGTCACAGTGACCAATGCTGGTCACTGGATAACCGACCGCGGTTAGAGAACCGCTACCGGTAGGGGATAACCGACACTGGTAGGGTCAGTAATCTAGGTGCTTCTGGATGGAGCTTGGTTACATTGTGATTGTGGGGTTTTTAAGACTGGTGGATGGCTGAAGGGAATAGTGAGATGACGGGGAAGACTCAGTGTGATAAAACTGTCTTCTGGGCAAGACAAGGATGTATGGATGAAGGTTAAGTGCAGGGTACTGGCAGGTGGTAGATCTAGGAGTGAGCTTATAATTACTATCAATCAAAAGGATCAAGAAATGGTGCTTAGAAACATACAAGACACTACATACTCGTTCTTGATGAAAATTCAGGTCCAAGGAATGTGATGGTGACAGTAAGGCTTAGTTGGGATGATTCGGTGTTGGAAAGTGAGCTGATGAAGCTATCCTAAGTCTTTTCCAATGCTTGAATAAGGGTGGCAGTGATACAGTGGCTCAGTTGCAGTCTTCGGCTCGATGATCTTCTCTGCAACCTCTTCTCTTTTCTTCACTTGTCTCTCGTTTGCAAATGAATTTTCCGGATCCTTTCAAATGAATTCCAGATCCTTTGTTTTTGGTTGGGGGCGGTCATTTATAAGGAACTGATGGCGGTTACGTAACCGACGGCGGTCAAGTAGGAACCGATGTCGGTTAAGTCAAAGTGGGCTATTTTTAGTAAAATAGCCAACTTTCCCTCCTTTTCTCCTGAGGGATCAGTTGTGGGCTTGGTCAAGTCATTATTAGGTTGGTTTTGATGCGGGTGAGGAGTAATTAGTCATGGATGTGGATGTAGACCAAGTTATAGGTTTTAATTAGGTTAGTTTAGGGTTAGGGCTAGGTCATGATGAGGTGGTGAAATGAGGTGGCAGGTTTGGAGATGTGGATTTATTAATTATAAGGTAATTAATAAATAATTGTGCAAGGTTTAGGTGGTGAGGTTAGGTTGCGAAATGAGGTGCGGGGCATAGGGTGTCGTAAGACACAAATTTGGTGTCTACAAATACTATGCCACATGACATTATTACTCGGATCCTTAGTCATTAATTGATTAATCTACCACCTACTCATTACTATTCTCCTTATTAGTTAACAAAATATCAAGGTAGTCCATATTGCAATTAACATCAAATCAATGGACATAATGACAACGATTGTGACACTTTCCCACAAATAATAAAACATCTTGAGTATCAAGGCCTTCTTTTGTTTACTACACAACATTCTAATTCAACTGATAAATCCCATTAGGCTCCTAATTTTAACTCACTTATATCTAGTGAGCATCGGGATTACATTACTCAAGCAACTCCTACGCAAAAACCCCTCACAAGTAGTTCACCCCCTACTCATCCATGCTATGTGACTAATAGTGAGCCTCCTTCTAATATTTCTAAGAATGTTCTTGATGAGTCTCTTATTCATTACATGCTTGATATTGACGATCACTCACATGTGCATAATGATTCTTATTATATTTCTGATGTTGCTCCTTCTCCATTTAATACACATAACGCCACCATTTCTCATGCATATTATTCAAATTTACCAATTCAAAGTGCACAAATGCCTCTCAAAATCAATCAACCTTATTTTTCGGTAGCATCATCAATACTACCAAAGTTACCACCATTCAGGATTTCTCGCCATCATATTCCACTTCCATTATCAAATTATTTTGTTAAAGCAAATACGCCTCCATTCAAGTTATTTATGACATTACCACCTCAACTTCCCATCACTTTTGTTAAGGAAACTACACCTTATGTGGATCCACTAAGTTCCTTTTTACTAGAATTCCATCACTTACATACTTAGGGGGCATAGTATTTGTACTCCCCCACAATATATCATATTTATATAGTACTACATCACACTCTTAGCACTTACGCATACTTCATGTCATCTTGCATAGCCATGCATACATCATAATAGTGTAATTTCCCAATGACACACTCTTGTGCTTTAGTTTACACTTGACTGTTGAGGGATTATTACACTTGAATCCCACACACTGCACTATAAGGCATACACACCATAGCTATTCATACATTATGCACCATACACCATACATTATACATTTTATCTACAACATCTTGATGTTTATGCATTAATACATCATACATCATGCTAGTTGTCATTAGGCATACACCATTTTCTACGCATCTTACTTCCAACACTACTTATCTTACATATTATATCATTTGTTTATCTACATACCATTCATATTACACCACGCATTTTCACACATATTCTACTAGTCTTCATCATATATGAGTCTAGCATAGCATCATCTTATATAATACATCACTAGTCCATCTATATACATGCCATTTTACACATTCTACACCTCTTTCATTTATATTCTACATATCACATATTCACATGTTCTATTCATGTTATATTCTACACATCTTGCATTACATTTTACGCATCGTGTATGTAAAAATTATAATCATCACATGGTCATCACTATCTTTTACATGCCACACTCATTACCCTATGATGCATTTTAGTTCCTTGGTCCATACTCGACTGCCGAGGGTTTCCAAATCAAATGGACCTTACACTCATCACACATTTGATATTTGACCTTTCATGATGTGACATTACTATCTTAGTGATATACTTTTTAGGATAAATCATCATCCATTCTATAATTTTGTAGTTTTATACACCTTAGGTTACATCATCACTCCCTCTTTTCATCTTGTAGTGATATACGTTTAGGGCTAAATCATCATTCATCTTATAGTGATATACACTTAGGCTAAATCATCACTTATACATTCATCTAGTTGTGATATACACTTTGGATATAGGGCTCACGCACACCTTATCACTAGGTCACATCTCATCACTACACCTACACATTCCTCACAGCACGTTAGACACAACACACACTAATCAACCATTTCCCAATGATGTACTCTTGTTTAGGGTTCATTCTTGATTGCTGAGGGGAAAAAAATGCACCTCATTGCATAAATTTCCATTCACTCGGGGGGCAAGTTGATCCTATCACTCCATTTCACCTATCCACAACATACTACATATTATGGTTGTTTATACTCTTGCTTACTTTTACTTGTTCATGGTATCTTTATTATGTAATTTATCTATATCATACACACATGTGTGTTCACGCCTTTGTCTAGTTGTGATCACAGATACAAATCTCTTTCATGCAACACAGATGCTTGACTTCTACCCTACCTAAAAAGGTTGTTAGGGGCATCCAAATTCATCTCTTCTAGGTGCTATTGTTTCATTTTGTACTTAGAACTTTACATTCCTTAGTTATACATGATTTTGACATACTAGTATCTTTCAAGCATGCTAAAAGGTGCTTCATGTGTAACATTTGTTATGCAGGGAAATTTACTTCCATACTTATTTGTTACACTGTACATTATTGTATGCATGCCTTTCCCTTTGTTTGGTGTGCACACTTATTTGTTGTTTGCGGCCATGATGGACTTGCGTGTGTTGCGGCATTGTGAGTAATGTCCAATTTTTTCTTCGCACTTTATGCGGCTTACTTGTCCTCTCGCATGTTTACTACATTGCTTGGTAGATTTTAAACTATTTGCATATCTTACACACTGTCTTCTACATGCATGTCTATTCACACTTGTCTTTTTCTAGCCTTCTTGTTCGTGCGTGCCTTGGTTTCTACCAAAAAATTTCTAGGGTAAATCTCATGTAGGTGGTCCTATTTTAGGGCCACATTTCTCCTATCATTAATGCCACATGCACCTCTAAAGAGAGGGGCATCATTTAGGGGTGTTTATATACTAACACAAAGATTCTACACTAGTTCGGTTCAGTTATATACAATGAGTGAGTTCAGACCAGTCTACAAACCCCATACAAAACATATTTTATAGGACATGGAGTACTTGGCATTCTATGAAGTAGTTACAGGCTTGTAGGTTACAGTGGGTGTGCCTCTCTACACTACTTTGGCTAGTGACATCAGATAGCCCAAAAAACCAGGATGATACCAAGATATCTTCACACACAGTTTAGGGAAGCAGTTAGATCTTGGAGGGTACAAAACATTTCCTCCTTACACTTCTTTAGCATATGGCATGAGATCACCCAAAAAAATCACAGTACATGATATCCTTCTACACTCTCTTTCTCGACATGGATCAGGTGCACATGTTCTATTTACATTTGCATATTTTACATTTACATACTTTCATATACATGCATATTTTATATTGCATTTTTACACATACATACATACATATTTTAATAATTGATCATTTTCTCCTTGCAGGTTTGACCATATGAGAAACATGCATTCAAATGGGGGAAACAACAACAACAACACTTTGTGACAACACACACTTTATTAACCATGCAGGTACATCACAACTGTAGAAACTACACATGTGTTCTACCAAAGGTTCACTCTTATCACTTTTTCTTTGTGCATATTTCATCTTTAGTTTCCACACTCCATATTTTTTTCATTCCACACTTTGTCTAGTCCTTTGGCACATTTTTAATACAATCTTCATGGACATTAGGTATGCATATCTATCTACTTTATGTTCCTAAGCTTTCCGCTCAACAACATAAAGTAGGGGAAAATGTAGACACAAAATTAAGCACTTTAGACATTATTTAGTCGCGGTCTCATACAAGTATTTATAAGGTTCTTGAGTGAAGAAAGTACTAATTAACCCTGTATTTTGGCCATCTTGTTTTATTTTATTTCATCATTACCAACCTCTTGCTCCCATATGCCTAGTAAACTTATGTCATCCTACATTATTTTAGCCTTGACTAGGGCACCCAGATTAGTACTGGGGCACCCGTGGGCTCCCTGGTCCCACCAGGGGAACCCTGGTCCTTTTTTCACTTTCCCGCAACTTTTTGGGCTTTTTCTAGCCATTTTAGATCTTTATCTTTTTTTTGGTTGCCCTTTTTGGGGTTAATTATGAAATTAGACCAAGAGAACCCTATAAATATAAAGTTATGAGACCGTACTGAGAGACCTAGTGTTATTCACCACTATTAATCATCTAGATTTACATCCATCTATTACATTGGAGATCACTTACATCCACATAGGTCCATCATCAAGGCACAAGGCTAGGAAATTTGCATCACACTTAGTAGGGGAAGGGATTCTATTATATATAATGCACAAATTCTATGATATTTTATAAACATAGTTATTAATTGCTCCTTTAGAAAGTGAGACTAGCACAAGAGCAACCTAGGGCCTGTTCATACACACTTGCACATAGAACTACATCGGGTCTGAGATGTAGTGAAATGATCAGTTAGTAAGTCCACCATTGTGGCAGCTGAGGTCAGTGCAACCCCTTCATATGCATTTTTATTTTTTAGGGTTTGATGCTTGTTTTGGAGTCGTGAAGGTATTTATTTCATCTTGGATTATTGGTGACATCTGAAGGAGAATAGATAATCTAATATGACACATAATGAAGATTTTAGATCATCTCCCAGCCATGCAGAGATTAGTTTCAGATATTTTTCACAGAACAAGGTGCCCAGATTATAGACCAAAGCACCCGTAGGTGCCCCAATCCCTCTCCAGGCACCCGAGTCTAGCTAGATCCTCTAAATCCATACTTTTTGGGACTTTTACATAGTCATTCTTGCTTCCAGATTTTATAATCATCACTGCGACACTGTTCTACGAGCATCTTCCATTCAGATGAGTTCTTTCCTCTTCCCTCTTGCACATTAGGGTTAGAATTTCCTTTTGCATACTTACTTAGATCATTTACATACTTTCTTTACTTTATTATAGTTGATCATAGCTTAGATTAATTATCCCCACCTACTACATATTTAGTTAATTAAATATGTTTTTTCCCTATAACATATATTGTTAGCCGAAAAAATATACAATCAACTAAAAATTACTACCGACCAACATCATTATCAAATGATTTTCCAAACCATTCAAAACTTGTTTCCTTTAAATTCACCAGCATTTGAAAGTCATTTTCACATATTTACCTACTTATATCTACGATTTTTTAGTGGGTCTTAAAATTTACCCTAGCTTACAAATTATTTTTCATATTTGGAAACTATTTGTTTAGAAACCCTAGATTTATTGGAAACCATTATTTTGATATTATTGGTCTAGCCAATTAGTGAAGTGATTTTTTCTATTTATGATAGAGTGTTTATATGCTCCAAGATTTTTTTTGCTATAGGTGTATTTTGATTCCATTGTACTTTCTCTATTTTTCCTGGTAGGGTACATGTGAAATAAATTACTAGACATAATAATAGGCAGCCATAATAAAAAGTATGTTACCCTCCTTGATTTTTCTTGTGTTTTCATGGAATTATGCCATAATAACCGCATAAAGGTTGTATTCACAGTGGCTCATTATCATTTATAGGGCTACTGTGGCACTTGTAGCATGGGAACCATCTTCTCTATTGGTATGATAAAGTTTCAAAAAAATGGATTTGTTGACATAACTTAAAATGTTGTTTTTTATTTTGCCAATATGGAGCTCTCTTTTGCTGGTTGTTACTCCCATTAATCATGGGGTTTTAAGCATTACGATCTTATTATTTTTTGGTTGTAGTACCGAGTGTCCTTGTGCCTATAGTCCCATTATCCTCTCCATCATTGTTGTGTTAATTTGATACAGTTGGTCAAAGTATAGCATTTCATTGTGTAGCTGATTGAGAAGAACCCTAATGGCATTATCGATCATTGGAAAATATGGGACCCTACTCTAGGCATCTAACTTTAATTCTGTAATTATCATTGCATTCTCATTATATTATATTTCTCATGTAGTTTCATTCTTCTAAAGGATAATTTGGCATTCAAGTTCTAGTCAGGTATTGTCATATTTGGAAATGGTAGAATGGATGTATTTTTGTGTATTGTCTCCATGTGTGACTTTTAAGGGAACATGGGAGAAGGCTCCTATTGGGTCAGGTAGCATAGATTTGAACATCTAATTTTGAAAATTTGGCTTTGGGAGGTTGGACCATGAAACCATGTGGGGGTTTCCATTTTTCCCTGTTGCTTTGCTTTTTCCCTAGCTCATTCGAAACCTAGTTCTTTTTTTCCTTTACTCTCGTTTTGCACTTTTCCCCCCATAAGTATGAGTCTTTACTATGCTCTCTCCTCCTTTTATAGCTTTTGTTTTGAATTGCCACATTTATTTCCTTTATCTTAGATTTATTTTTGATTTTCTTTACCCACATATGTCTTTGGTTCCATTTTTTCTATTTTCTCCTTCAACGGGGTTTTTTTAGAAAAGGGTAAAAATGGGGGTTTTTAAAGGACCCAAATTGTTTTACATAAGTCCCTAAATTAACGATACATTAATGAAGCAGTACAACAAGAAATCCCACAAGAAAAAAAACAAGAAGCCACAAAGGTAGAAATCGAGCAAAGAAAAATAATAGAGCCACAAGAGAGAGCAATGAGAAGCTGCTATTGTCACAGTTGTAGCCACAAAATATCAACTACAAAGAAAGAGAATAAGCATCCCCATGTACAACTACAAGAATAGGAAGATTCATAAAAGTGGAAAAAATAAGGAGGGAGAGAGGAGATGTGACCCAAAATAAGATGCATGAAAGGGGAGTGGATGATATAGAAGAGGTATCCACATGCAAAGTGAACTAGGAGGGAGAACGAGGAAAAAAGGATGAAGAAAAGGGAGGAAGGAAAAAAATATTGGTGCTTTCCCTTCTTTCCCTTCTTCGAACACACTATCTGCCAATTTTGTTGTGAATTATCCTCTAAAACAAGAGGATTGGATTTAGACAAGTTTAAGGGGGCATAGATCTATAACTCCTTATCTAAAGGATGGGGAACATCCTTATCTAAATTAGAGTGATCGGATTCATAGGGACACTTTATCCCTGGGGTAGGTCTCTCTAAAGAGGGAGGATGAAACTTTGGTTGCCACTCATTAGATGAAATAATGTTAGATTGTGTTGTAGCCAATGGAGCTTTATCCCCTATTTCTTCATCTTCTCTATCAAAGTCATCATTGTCCACAAGATCTGGAGGGTTCCATCATTCGGGTGTGAATAATTAAGATCCTAGATGTAAATAACATCTCCCATTTTGAGAGTTATTTTATTCGGAAATCCTTTATCGAGATCCACTTCTACAAAAATCCTAACAAAAGTATGAAGGTGACTCCAAATTCTCTTGTTGTCCTATTTGATGAACCTCCACAGAATATTTCCAATTTCCTCTGTGGAAAAAAAAAGTGAAGGGGAAAATTAGGAAATCTCACCCAAACAGGAATGTGTGAGATGGATAAGGAACTCAGATCAAAATATGGAAACCATGGGGTAGTGAAAAGGCCCACCAATCCCCAAAACTAAGGACCCTCTTTATTAACCCTCTGATAACCCTCCTGATCATGGAAGTAGACTATGAAGAATCCTCAGGAACATAAGAAGTATTCATAGTTTTCCTTCCACGAGGAATGAATCCACTGAATAAGGGCATTAGTTAATGGCCAAACACCATTAAATATGTAGATAATAGCCTTAGTTTCCATATTTTGTCTAGAGGCTAGAGATTTTTCATAGTCGATCTCCAAAGTATGGGATTTAGATGCTTCTTCCACAATGTAGGCAAGGTGGGGTGGGGGGTGGGGAAGGAGATCTAGTAGCTTTTATGGAAGTGACATTTTTAAAAATTCCCTCTTTGAAAGGAGCATAGTTTTACTCTTTAGATCCATCCAATAAAAGACCAGTCATGAAAATAATGGAATCTTGCCCAATCCCATAAGATATGAGTAGGGAATCATCCTTCAGAGATTTTCTAGAAAAAACAAGGTCAATGAGACCTACACTGTAGCTCAATTTATAAGAAAGAACTGATTTAAGGTCCTTACCTTGAGCATTCCAACCGAGTTGGATGCAAAGGATATTTCCATGAAAAGTATTAAATAAAACCTGGAGAAAGTCTTTATTATCTGTAGAAGTAGAGACTAGGGAGAGCTCATCCAATTTTTTGATAGACATTTTGTCAATCAATGCGCTGTCAGGCACACTATCAAACAATTTGAACATTACTTGAGTAATGTTCATGACATAACCCAAGCTAGGAGCCTTAGAGGACACATCGAGCCCACAAATATTAACATCTTGAGCCCTATCTATGTCAGTACTATCATTTCCTAACCCAACTACCAAAGGAAAGGTGGTGTTTTTGGTTCCCTAAGTTGAGGATGAGAGCCTGGGATATCTGTTACCCTTTTTCACTCTTTCATCGCTAAGCTCAAGACCTCTTGCAGCAGCCCGTAAGACCCATCCACCCTCATCCAACATCCTATCGCCATCGCCAATAGACACACCAACATGGTTAGGGTTAGGGAACACAAATATTCATGAACTTGCCATTACTCTCGAAAAACAATGCTTAACATCCTCCTTTAATGGGTTTTATCATCCTTTTTCTGTGGGTTTTTCCTACTTCCTCTTGTTCTGCGACTTTTTATTTTATTCATTGTTTTTTTGTGGATTCTCTTCATTGCACAGGTTTCTTCCAGGGTTTCAATTTCTCTGTTCATTCTGTGGACTTCTTCCATGGGTTTTTTTATTAATTCTTTGTTGGTTGGTTTTTCATGTGGATTTCATATTCTTCTTTATTATGCAAATTTTATTGCAAGTTTTTAGTTTTCTTTATTGTGCAAATTTTTGTACGGATTTCTATTCTTCTTTCTTTGGGTTATTCCATGGTTATTCCTTCCTTTCCTCCCTTATTCTTCTTTCTTCCTTCAATTTTTTAGTAGAGAGAAGGTACCCTTGCGGGTTTTCACCCTTTTACTCGTCAACTCCGTTGAATTGCTAGTTTTCAAAGAAGATGGATTTTCTTGTTTTTTCTATTTTTTTTTCCAATTTTTCTACTTTTAAAACCTTTATTTTATTTTTTCACTCCACATTATGATATTTTTTCAGCTGCACTCCATACATGTCATGATATTTCTCTTTTTTGCAATGTTTGGAGTTTTATTTCTCTAGATGGTAAGATATGTTTACTATCTATGGGCATAACCATTTAATTTTGAATTTCCTGGAACTCTCCCACTTACTATCATACAATAGTAATTTTTCTTACACATCACACTCCTTGTGCTTATATTGTCTATCATGCCAAGTTTTCTGTCTTTGTTTTTGTTGAGTTTGATTGTACATGGCAAGGAAAAAATTTTCATCTAGATTTCCCAATATGAAATCTACTGCTACTCTAATACTTGAGTGGATAAATTCCATTAGGATCATGAATTCTAATCCATACACCAACTAAAATGGTGAATATTTTGTTGACCTTTTATATGTTGTGTGGTATGCCCATAATACTGCAGGTATTTTCAGATCCCAATCCACCTTCTACGGGGAGCACATTTTCATCAAGAATTATTCTAATACTTTATTAAATTCCTCCATTGTGCCTTTAGCCTACAGGTGACAAGGGATAATTTTATTATGATTTATCATAAAATGTTCCAATATCTCTTTTATAGTTTCATTCACAAAGTGTTTTCCTTGATCACTTGTGATGCTTAATGGACACCTGCATCTTGTTATGATGTTTTCATAAATGAATTTACATGTGGTTTTTGTAATACAATGTTTTTTGGCATTTATTCCACCCATATCATCAAAGATTATGTTCCAATAATGATAAATCATGTTTGAGAGTGTCTTTCCGCAAGTGTAATTGGATGAATAAAATCTATTGCTCTTTTTTCGAATAGAGCCAATGCAAGAATAGATCTCAATGACATTTCATCCCTCAAATTTGGTTTTCCAACCCAATGAAAGATATCACATGATCTTTCATGTTTATGGACATCATGGAATAATGTAGGCCACCACAATCCTTCCATTATTACTTTCTTTGTAGTTACATCTCTGCCATTGTGTCCACCTACTATCCGCTCATGAGCTTCACTTAGAATTTTTTTTCTCTCCTGCTCTAGAAATAATTGCATAAGGATACCATCTTGTCCTTTCTTGTAAAGTTGGCCTTGAATGAGGGTAAAGGGGAGTACTTGAGCTAGTATATTGCACCTTTGTTATGTTTTATATCCGCTGGAGAACTCTCTCATAGTAAGTAATTGGGCTATGTATTCTAATTCTTCTAGGTCTAATTCAACCCATAATAGATGTGCTCCTGGAAACTCATCATCAATAGGGCTTGAATATTCTCCTATTTCAATTCATGATAAATAGTTTGGACCATTATTCAACTTTCCTAGCTTAATAAAGATAGTGAATTCAAATTCCTAGAACAACATTGTTGGAGTGTAGTTGCCAACACATTACAAGGCCAGGTGTGTTGGAACTTCACTTAGAAAGATGTCTAAGCACTCACACGAAGCACATGAAACCTACCGAGTCCCTTCTCTATTTCACTTTTCAAGATGTGGATTATGTACTTAACCATTATATCATGGATGGAAGATAACATTATAATATAACATCAACAAATAATATCAAGGCTGATCATTCATAGAAAATCAAAAACAATATTTAGATCTCCATTACATCTTACACATCTCTATTAACTCTAGCATTCTATACATAGCTGTCCATCATAAAAAAATTCAATCTATTACATATACTCATTGATTATATCCATGCGCACATCAATTAATGCTAGGTAATTACATATATTGTATATCTCTAGCATTCTATCTGCATATACTAGCACTCACATATCTCTGTCTCTTCTTCAAAAACTTACATACATTACATGGAGTGTGACACCTATTTAAATATGGTGGGGAATTTACCTTCACCACTTAGAAGCTTTAACTATAACAATATATGTCCTAAATATAGGCTCCATGCCTTTAACACTTGGTTTAATCTTCAAATTGTGTTATAAATAGTCCATGCTTTGATCCTATAAATATCTCTATCCATGCATGTTATTCATCCACATTGCATGTGCTTTACTTGTGGTCAGTACATTTTCTATTTATAGATGTTCTTTGCATACTAAGCCATCTCTAATTTTCCTATTTTTATCCTCCACTGGGAAATTGGATAACTCCTTGAACCTATGTGTGTATGTGTGGTCCTTTGCATGCTGATCTCCTTTTCCATTACATGCATACCTTTCCACACATTGTATTATCTATGTAATTAACCTATGATTACATGCATGCTTCCACACGTTACTCTATTCTCTTTTAGTTCATACACACCCTCCTGCATGTGGTCTTCAAATTTAGTGCATGGATGGTACTTAGTCATTTCCTTTTCTCAACATCACCCCATACTAGGAGTATTTCCTGTTATTAGAAATAGTATGAATCGAAGAATAGATCCTCAAAGAATAAATGGAAGAATGAAAGAATCTCTAAAGAATAAAGAATATGGGTAATTTACCCTAAGGAAAGAAGAATCTATTCTCCCCATGCACCTATAAAATTTGAACCTTAGGTGATTGAAGGAGTTATGAACACTCTCTATTTTTTTCAACTTCTAGCTGCTTCCATCCTTTGAGCTCTTTGTCGGCCTTGTCTAGCATATTTTCCAAAATATCTAGAAACTTCTCAAAAGTTATATTGTCAACCTTATTCTTCAACTCCTTCATCACTACATACAAGTCTGGAAAAACACCCTCTAGAGCATCCATTCTATGCATCACCATAGGCTGGATCTCCTTTAACCTCTCATCAATAGTGTCATGCTTGGATTTTATTAATTCTCTCTTCTCTAAAACCTCTTGCATCATCTTCTCATGCCTGGGCTTATTTTTCTTCATTATTTCCTACATTTTCTTCAACTCCACCTCTTTAATTGTGGTGCATGCATTACATATAAAGGAGAAATATTGACAGTTGTGAAAAGATTTCTCTACCTTCTATGTGACCTCTTTCACCTCCGTGACCAGCATCTCATATTTTCCAATCTTTTTCTCTACTTTTTCGTTATTCATCTTCGCCAATTATTTAGCTGACGGCCTCAAACTGCTTCTCACCTTGATAAAAAACATCCAAACTTGATCCTCTAAATAGTCCATCTCTATATCACAATCTGGTTTGTCATGTTCCATTAATTATGGGCACACATGCATAATATTATTCACTATATTAATTGATTTATTGTATGCATCAACCATTATCCTCTTCTCCACATTCAATTATTCTACAAGTTTCTAGTTTCTCAACCCTTTGTGATGTATATATTGCTTCATTCTCCTTACCATGGCCCCTTTGTCAATATTCCTTGTTGACCTTAAGCTTTGATAATAGCGTGAGGGTTAATAAGTTTTCCCTTTCATCAAGGATGTGCTAGGAAAATATGACTTAAATTCAAATAGATGAACAAAAAGAATGTAATATAAGGAAACATAATTCACACATTGCATCAACCACCATCCTTTATTTATATCTCAAAATAAGTTACATTAGTCTCTTACACACTTCTTGTACATTTGCATATTCTATTTTCATTTATTTTTTTGTTGTTTTTATACATATGTAGCACGTATACTTCTCTGTTTTTTTCTAGATTCAACATTCATAATATTTTGATTAAGTACAATAAATATCCTTTCTTACAAAATTAGCCAAAAGACACTTCTTTTGGTCATGACTTTGTTGGCTCAAGCCACACTCTATTTCTGGTCTTCTTTGTGTTGTGGCTTGGGATATACTTTTGTAGCTTTGTGCTGTGTTTGGTGAATTTTTCAGGATTTAAAATTTTTATTCAGTCCTCAACGATTTTCTCTTCCATTCGCAACTTCTCATCCGTTTCGTGGGTTTTTCTTCACTTTACGGATTATATTCAAAATTGGTGAAGAACCTTGTTAACATCATCCTTGGAATTCAAATGTTGTCTCATCCTCGATACAACTAAAAGATAAAGAACCCTATCTTCCTTTCAAAATTGTGAAGGGTGTCTGTAATTTTTTTTTCAAAACTATATTTGGGAAGAACTAAAGCATCAAATTACTAAAAATTATACGTTTAGCGTAAGGAAGTTTTCCCTCGCTTGACTCCCCTGAGTATATTTACAGGACACGATGGCCTCCCAATTTTTTTTTTTGTGCTTTTATTCAAATGGAATCTTGTGGAATATATTTTGCATATTTAGCTGTGATATTTTTCTCAAATGTGTACCATTTCTATAAATGATATTTAATCTCTTGCATCCATACTTGTATCTGTGTATTCCCTTGATAAAGGAGAAGAATATTTGTAGGAGGTTGATTCAATTGAAGTTGGATGTATCTTTTCTTTTTGGTTACCGAATCTTGTTGCATTCTTACGATGGATATGTCCATTGTTATACTATATTCTTGCATATATGCAATTTTATAAACCCTATGTTGTTATTTGTTGTGATATTGTTCTGTAAGTTTTGCGAGCTTACTTTGTTGAGTACCATCAACATCTATAGTTATATCATATTATGTGGAATCCTTATTGAGCTCCTGTTCTACTTTATCCAATTCAACCTTATCCTCCTGAGTTAATCCTAGTCAACCCATGGCATAGGCATAGTATGCCGTGACATTTGTAATCTATGTCTCTAACTTTGTAATGAAGGTTTGCATATCTGTAAGCCACCTTTGATTTTCTATGGCTTGAGGTTGTAGGAACTTTTTCTTATACTCCTATATTTCCTTAGCTTTAATTTTCTTCTTTTCATTCTCTTCTAATGTAGCCTTATCTGTTATGATTTACTTGACCACTTGTTCTAGGGTTGTTTCTATTGGAAGGATGGAATCAATGCTGATTTTAGGCTTGGATATTCTTATAGATGTCATTATTCTGTTCATTTCCTCCTCCATGTCTACACACCTCTGTATCCAATCCTGCTTGGAACTTTTATTTAATAGCTGACTACATGCAGAATTCTATATGGGTGAGAGATTGTGTAGGTGTACTATGTACCCTTCTTGATTTTGCTCTACTACCCCTTGTTTTAGTTGTATGGTCTATGCATGTTTTGTCTATTGGAGTGATTGTTTGATTTTTGCCAAGGAATCACATGGAATGTGAGATGGTACTACCCTGTGAGGTGCTTCAATTGTTTCTATGGCAGTAATTTGAGATTTTACCTGTATTTGCACCTCCTTTTCCTTATCCTCCATCTATTTTTGTCTCTGTTTTTATTCTTTTCTTTGCTTGTCGTCTTCCTCAATTTTTCCCTCTTTTTATTTTCTCTTATTTTCCTCCTCCTTATTTGTTTCTTCTTCCTTTTTATTTTTCTCTTCTTACTCTTTTTTCTTTTCTTCCTGCTTCCTTTCTTCCACTTCCCTTTTTTCTTCTTCCTTCTTTTTTTCTTCCTCTTTCTTCTTCTTTTCTCTTCTTCCTTCTTTTTTCTCTTCCTCTTTTTCTTCTCATCTTCTTCTTTTTTATTTTCTTCCTCCTGATTCTTATCCTCTTCTTTCTTCTTCTCAGCTTCTTCCTTCCTCCTTATTTCTTCTGATTTATTTTTTTTCTCTTGTTCTTCCTTCCATTTCTCATCCTCCTCCCTTTTCTTCTTTTATCCTTCTTTCTTCTGTCTTACCTCTTGATATTTTTCTTGTTTCTATTTTTTTGTTAGATGTATTAACTCTTATAATTATTCAATGTAACTTTTATGCTTTGTGGTTTTCTTCTTCTTTTTTTAGCTGCTTTAGTTCTTTCCCAAAGGATTTTGGAAGTGTTTATTCCTCAACTTCTATTTGAGCATATATTTATTTTAATAATTCAAGTGGGAGGAGATGGATGATGTCTTCTATCACTAAGATGAACCTTTTCATATAGTGAATGATAGTTTCTACTATGGAAAATTTTCTATTGCTGTGCCCACCTCATACTACTTAGCTACTTGTGAAATTCTATCGGGGGTTAAACATGTCTTGTAAAATTTCTAAGAAATGTGGGATAATTGTGTTTCTTCCATAGATTCAATATCTTCAATAAATTGGGGACCTTGTTCTTCTTATGAATGTGATGTTACCATAGGAATGAGTGGAAAAGATGGAGTTTCTTCTTCCCTAAATTTGATATTTCTACAGGTTCTGCTTATGAATCTTCTTCTTCTTCATTCATTTTTTATGCCTTTAGTAATTTTATTATGGCCATTGTATTTTGTCTTTTAGTGGTTGATTGTGGAGAATATTTTTCCTTTTTATCTCTTCTCTTATATGATTTAGACCTTGCTTTACTTATTTCCCCTTTGTTGGTGAGAAAATTTGTCGGGTGGACAAACTTGTGGATTTCTTGACAACAGTCTAGGAATCTAAGTCCCTCTACTTAACCGGTGTAGCTATCGTATATGCATGCACGTGAAAAGGTGGACTTCTATGGTGGTCTTTCGACCGAGGATCCAATAGGGAAACTCCGCTGAGCCTGTGACAAAGCTTGCAGATACCTGCAAGAGAGGAATTTGTCTAAAAGTGGGAAAGGGAGTGAGAAAAGAGGTAGGGGAACTAATGCTGCAGGTAGATAATCAGATTCCTGCACACACACTAGTTAGAAACTTCAACACATGCATTCATGAGAAAAAACAACTCTGTAAATAACAACAAGACCCAATAGAATTTATTGATCACAAAGTATCAAGAAACCCCTTAGTCAAAGAAAGCTGGAAACTCCTTCTTCTTGTATTGATTGCTCAAACCAAAGTTGTACATAATGGAGAAATAGAGGAAATTTGAGAATGTGGGGAATGGAAAAATTTGGCTATCTCCTTTGTTCTCTCAAGGTATAATATACTCTTGAGTTTATAAGATCAATCACCAACCCCTTTGCAATGGGAACGACATTACAATTTATAGAATGAGAGGTGACTTATCGTCTTCCTCATGACCCTCCATATGCCTTAATATGACTTAAGACTATTCATATTCCATTTTAAATATTCAAGTCCCTTTTATAATAGCAAGGAGACTTAATTTACATTATGTTTCTAAAGTCACTTTTAAGTGACTTAAAGGCATATAAAAAAGTGCAAACCACAATGAAGAATTAGAACATTTGAAAGCGAGAGAAAGTTGGGGGGAAGAGGAGAGAGAAAGAGAGAGAGAAGAAGAAGAGAAGATGTCACCCGATGAAATCAATTAATCCTCATTGATGGAAAGCTCCAAATGCAGTGAAACTCTGAATATTCGAACTCCTTGCACATTACGAAACTCCTCCAAATTAGCTCCCGAACACTCACCCAGTTGAATGAACTAAGGTGGATCTCGAATTCCTTGTGAAAAATGGCTAGGATGCTCTCGAACAATGATGTCCCCCTGAATGATTAGCCTTGTACATACCATTATGCCAAAACTCCTCTTTGAGTGTAACTTACTATTTTTAGTAAGTGTGAAAAAAGTAACTCCCTCAATCCTTAGTTGAGTGTTGTGACCTTGATTCCCGTTTCTCCCTACGTTCCTCACTTATTTGGATAAAATTTCTATTTTTAGTAGGTGCTTGAAGGCCCACTTACTATTTTTAGTAAGTGCCAAAAATGTCTATTCTGGTGAATTCTTAGCTATAGTGCACCTCCGATAGCTTCATCTCCTTCGTAGGTTCTTCTGTTAATGACTTTCCTGAAATAGCAGTTCCTATGTAGCAGACCTACTATTTTTAGAAAGTTGTACTTTAAGAGTCAGATTGACATGGAATGAAGTTTTTTGATATGGATTTTTTCCCAATATCATCCCTCTTAAATTTTGGGCTTGCCCGCTTAATAATCCAGGAGATTTTAAAATTTTAATTTTCAGACCTGATAGTGCTTCTAGGTACGACAACCATTAATGGACCTCAAAATTGCTGGTCTGGTTTTCTCCTCTATTTGTGAAGAAATTTATATTTTTGATGTGGGTTTTTTCTTTTGGTGCTTCATGTGTGATCTTCAATCCGGCAACTGGTTTGACGGGAAATCCCACTTCTTTCTTCGTTGAGCCACAAAGGAGATTTCTTCATTGTGGATGCTCTGTCGCATGAGGTGGGAGTTTGAAGGTGTATTTTTTTATGGTCTTGGGAAAAGGAATGAATAGAAACAAATGGTTTGTTGTTTCATGCACCGGATTGCAATATTTCTTCAGATCTTCATTTTTAGGCTATGGAGATTTTCAATGTTTTCTTCCTCTCGTTCTTTGTTTCTCCTTCTCGTTTCAATGAAAAATACTTCTGAGACCTACACATAGCTATGGGGAATGTGTTTCAGTTCTTGGGTTGAGCCATTTTGAGCATTTGCAATGGCATAATGATGGTAGAATGTTGCAGAGGAAGGATGAAGATTGTCTGTGCACGCGAGTGAAAGCAGCTGGAAGCACCGAGTGGCAGTTAGATTTTTTGAAATAATGGAAGGAGAAGCTTGGGAGAATTTTTCATTACTTGATGTACCTAACCTCAAGGATGTGAGGGACATCAAATTCTATAGCGGTCAAGAGGACGACACGTGGCGGCGATCCGACGACAGGGAATGAAGGGGGAAAAAGTTGCTTTAAAGCACTTGGGGCTAGAAATTGGTCACATGGGTGTCCAAATGACTCCCTATGGGGGCTGGGCACATTTTACCTTGTATGATGTCCCCCACCTTAGGTACATAAAGGACATTGGTTTCCATGGTGGTCTTGGAGGTGACACGTGGCACTTGATTCAACGACAGGGAATGGATGCTCCAAAAATGCACCTGGGGGCTGAAACTCGGTCATGTGGGTGTCCAAATGACTCCCCATAGGGGCCGGGATCATTTTTAAAGGTATTATGTCCCCCACCTTAGGTGTATAAGGGACATCAGTTTCCACGGTGGTCTTGGAGGTGACACGTGGTGCCTGATCCAACGACAGGGGGTGAATGCTTCAAAAAAGCACCTGGGGACTGAATTGTCAAGTTTGGAGGTCACATGAGGATCTAAGAGGTCATATGAGGGATGAGAGGGATTCAAGGTGGATGGGAGAATTTTTCTAAAATTGGTGTCCCTGACCTTGGGGGATGTGAGGGACACAAAATCCCGCTAGGCTCCTGGTGCTGACGCGTGTCCTCCGAAAAATTTGGCTATCCTGAACTTGTAACAATGATAACTTGAGCTCCTGATGGAATTTTTTAGAAATTTTTTATATGATCCTGACTGGAAATGGCCTTCTGAATACAATGGTGGGGGTATCATGTCTTTATTATTCCATTTTATCCCTCAAATTTTGTATTTTGGATTTTATACTCCACATGTGCCTGAGAAAAACTACCTGCAGACCTAATGCGACAAAGTGTTGTGAAAAATATTATTTCACCATAATTTATGCCTTGGAATCTTATTTCTGGAGATATATATTTTCCTCCTAACTCCATCTGGAGCTCCTGAAATCTTCTTCTGAAGCCCAACAACTGTTTTAGGCATGTGTACCGCCTAGGCTTGTGAACCTTGTTTTTACTCAGACTACTCCAAGTCATGCGAAACTTCCCAAAATTTCCAAAATAATTTCCATGATTTTCCAAGGCCTTAGATTCACCTCCATGTTTAATATTTTCCTTTTTTTTCCGCTCCAGGGGTTGATCCATTCCTGGGAAGGCCAACGATAGCCCTTCCAAATACTACCAGAAGATAATATCTTTTCAGAACTCCCTAAAATCACATAGGGGGATGAGATTACATTATTTAGGAGGTCATTTGGACTAATTGGATAGACTTGGGGTGTCTTGGAATGATGAGACTTGAAAAAATTAACATTGGGGTATCGTTGTCGTGCTTAGAAATTTTCAATTTCCCTGTTGCACAATTACACGATAACAACCGAATCTAGCATGGGGACATGACATGGATTGAGCATAGTGAAGACATGACATGGGAATCCAAAATCTCAATTTTATACCATATCATTTTTTGACCAGTGCCTTATCCATTTGGCCCTGCGGAGTCATGTACAACTTATAAGAGAGAGAGAGAGAGATAGAAGAAGGGAACATACACACACAAAACACATGAAAGGAAACACACGACACACAATAGGAAGGGAAACACACAAAAGAAAGGGAAACACACCTAGAAATCACCTATGGTACAGGGTAGGGGACAACCCGTTTTCACTGAAGCACTTTCCGTTTCTCAAAAGTTACCCGTGAGTGGGCAACATTGGGTGATGATGTTCTGCAAAGCCGTTGATGGGTTCCAGTAAGTAGCCTCCCCTCCTCAGTTGCTTATGAAAGCCATGTGCTTTCACAATTGTCTATGTACTTGGTAGGAGTGATTCCATGTGAGATTCTTGATGCTTAGGTCCTTGCTTCGAAATTCCACTGCCTTCATCCCTTATGAAATCAATTTCATCATGCCAGTTTCCTTCCATGTTTATTCATATAGATGATTCTCCATCAAGCATCTCATCGCTACCCCAAAGCTGATTTTCGCCATGTTCTGAAAAAATATATTCAATGCAAATCAGCTCAATGTTTTCCCTGTTATCTTCTTCCATGGCGGAGGTGTTGTCTTCAAGAATGGATATGTTCAAAGGATATACATGAATTTTTCTTCTTTTACACTCATGAACTTCTTCACACAATGTGGAAGAAAAAGGCATGTTCTCATGTTTATTATTGTCAACCAAAGTATTAGAGAAGTCATCAAGCTTTTCCCACTGCTCCATTTCGACATAAAAAATTGGTGCACCAAAATAGGAAGCACAAATTGACTCATAATTTTCTTGTATCTCCATGGCCTGGGTTAGGAGTTGAAGACTGATTTGAGGATCCTCAGTTTCTTCTACAACCTTCAAGATATCATGTACAGATAGTTCTTCTAAAATTTCCATAGGATCATTTTTATCTTCATTGGAAAAATCTTCTTGTTGTTCCTCAAGGATATGGCTAAAAATATGATCCATACGGGCCCATGATTCATTTGAAACATCTTCATTCACCTCTTCCTTTCTTTACATTGCCAAAGATTCACTTTCTTGCAAATACGGGCATACTTGATTCATGACACCTACTGATAAGGAGAAGATATCCAAGCTTTGTGGGAAGGGTGCTCCTTCAAGCTCAAAATCCATATCATCTTCTTCTTGGTAAGAAGCAGAGAACCATGTTGGGACAGTAGTATGAGAAGAATTTTCTGCTATATCTTGACCATCCATTATCGAATCTTCTTGCTTAGGTGAAAGATGAAAGGCTATGTTTTCACCATGATGATGATTCTTCTCCTCAAGTGAGTAGAGGTTGTGTTTAAATTTCTCATTCTCCTTGGATTTGAAAATAGAGTGGTCTTCTTCCATTTGATCATCCATGATTGCATCGGGGAGAGAATTTGATTCTTTGACTTCCTTCATTTCTTCATGCAAAATTTTTACATCACTTCAGGAATAAGGAGGATTATCAATGACCATCTTGAATTCATCATTTTTGGGCTGTGATGTTGGCTGAGTTTCTTTCACTTCTTCACATCTCTCCATTTCATCATCAATTGAAAGATAAAAAATTGAAAAGAGATCATCCATGCTTAATTTGAATTGACCATCTTCTTCATCATTTATGGAGTCTTCAGAGAGCATTGGATCATCCATTATGCAACAAGGATCTTCCTTTACTGAATATATTATTCCCCCCATGGGTTGTGACTTGAGCTAAACAAAATTTCTGAATGGTCATTCTATCTTTGTCTCTTCAACTTATTTCTCCATGACATTGCTTTGGATTTCATTTGGAGATTCCATGACAAGATCTTCTTCAGAAGCATCCAAGAATATTTCAGGAATGAAAACCTTGTAGTACGGGTAGTAATCCGAGTCTTCTTCCATAGGGTGCATCTCATCTTCTTCCTCCATTTGATGCAGAGTTTCAAAATGTTCATATCTTCTCTATGGAGCTAAAGCATACGTCCAAATTTCATTAAAGACTTCGGGTTCAGAATTTCCTTTTGTTAAGCATGAGGGAATGGGGAATGTAAAGCACAAAAGGAAAAATTCACTCAAAGATTCAATACTGGACTTGGGTTTGACACGCGAAGATGGGTGGAAGACACTCTTTATCATGAGTTATACGAAACCTTCTTTTGTTGTTTCCCAGTAGAGTTATTTGAATAGCTCTTGACTTATACATCTAGATTAGGGTGGTATTATAAGTCACACCCTTGGACCTAAGAAACGTATCAGAACTTGCAAGATGCTGATCTAACATGGACCCATGCTATAGATTATTGGTGGAAAGGAGTATTGACTAGCTACACTCTGGAATATGTAATTTCCACGTATTACTATCTAGAAGTTGGTAAGTTTGAGTTCTTGCGGGAGCCCAGAGGATCATTTCTACGTACTATCCCCCTGGCAATCAAAATCTTGATGGTAACCATGGGTTTAGAGGAATTTCCTATGGCTAGCTAAACCACTCTGAGCGCTTGGCGAGGAAGCCAAGTTGGGGAAGGATGGCTGATATAATGACTGAAAAGGAAAGGGAGGAGAGACGGCTCAAGCATAATGAAGCGCGTGAAAGGGAGATCGATAGACAGTGTGGGATTACAAGTGGGTTATGGAGCCAGACATGGTGGAAAGGAGTTGAGGTTCACGCAGAGGATGTGGAATCCAAATAATCTATGATACCCCATCTTGGTAAGCGTGGGAGAGAAAACCTTGTGGCTTCTGATGAGAGTCCGTCACGTAGAGAAAGAAAAGTTGTTGGCGCATATCTGACCGCACCTAGTGACCGAACCTTGGCACTTGGTTTGTTCAAATGAGGGAAAAGTATAGTTAATCCATTTGATATCAGTGGAAGCAACTGATTAGTGCCCAGAAGATACAACTTCTCATTTGGGACTTCTGTGGCTTCACACACTATTCTAGTATTTGGTGGAATGTTTGGACAAAGCACATATATAGTGGGTTTTGGAAGCGCATTAGGAAGTGGTAGAGGAAATATGACTGGGAGTGGCACTAGTTCACAAATTGTCGGTGCAAAATTTAGTGGAATGATGAGAGCGTTCGACAGAACAAGCACATGCCCTATACCTAACACAAGAGGATCTGGAGGTGGAAGTGGTGGAGCTGGTGGCTCAGGATTTAGTGGGTCTAGCGGAGGAGGAAACACCAGAGGAAACCAAGGGATTGGATCGGGAGGACAAGGGCCTCAGCTGCCTCCTCAAGTATTTTTCGACATATCTCTACACTTACCAGATTACAATGGGATAGAAGATGCTGCAGAGCATGTGCATAAGTGTGAGCTGCTATGGTGCGCGAAGGGGATCATGACCCAGGATCGAATGGCCAGTCAATTTTTGATAACATTACAAGGACTTGCGCATAGTTGGTATAGAAAGTATGACCCTCATCAGACTGTTGTGGATTATACCACACTGAGAAATGCATTCTTGGTGGAATTCCACATACCTAAGTTTGAACAGAAGAGCATCAACTCCCTCAAAGAAATCTAGCAGGGAATGGCAAAAAGCATGCGGGAATATGATGTGCATTTTAAAACTCTATTGTCTAAACTGTCTTATGATATCCACCCTTAACAACATGCTCAATGGTTTTTCAGAGGGTTGATCACACCCTTTAGGAGGGCTCTGTCTCCTAAAACATTCATGGATCCACGCGAAGCGTTGGAAGTTGCTTTGCACGCTGAGGTAGTTGGTAGTGTTGACACTGGTGTTAGCCCATTTTTGGAGGCTCAAATCGCTACCATGGCTAAGAAGTTGGAGAAATTATCTACCAACATAGTTCCAAAGACTCGTGGTGGGATGTGGTGCACAGATTGTAACATAGAAGGGCACACAAAGGATTATGGTGGGATATGTACTTGAAAGGCAGTACGCGCCATAGTGGTAAATTGTGAAATATGTCACAAGGACCATGATGCAAGTAGGTGCCCCCTTTTATAGCACGTGATCTGTAAAAATGTGTCTTTTTATTACAAGATATGTACCTCAACCACACATGACACCAAGGATTATAAATTGATTGACTAGATTCATGAGGTAATTGATCTTAGTGTGCACCAGACTAGCCTTGCCAGCAGTTCCAAAGGAGATGAACGTTGGTATGAAGAGCGCGGACATGGAGGTGCGCGTGGAAGAGGGTTTCATGGAGGATTTCATGGTTGTGGTAATTACGGGGGAAGAAGTGAGTTGCCACATGGAACATGCTTTAATTGTGGAGCCACAGACCATTATAAGCGTGAATGTCTAGATATTCTACAATGCTCCTGGTGTGGAAAAAAACATAAGTATGAAGAGTGCCTGGAGTTATATGAATATATGAGCCAGCAGTACTGGAAGGATAAGGGTGCTACCATGGTGAGTATTAAGAAGGCTGATGTGTAATGCCTCCCGTGAGTAGTACGTGAATCAAAACAAGAGCCTATTATGGTAACAACAAGGGTGGAGTCCACGTGCACAAGGGAAGCACCTAGGTAGAGACCTCTAGTTTCAAGGGAAGAAGTAGTACATGGGAAGTATCCAAACCCAGCTCACCAGAAAGAAGTATACCAGGAAACCATGGACATAATTCAAAGCTTACAAGGGGAGATCCAATGCTTAAAAGAGAAAACTAGAAAAGATGAGCAAAGAAGACCATTAGAAGCACCAAAGGATGACTTGGACGAGGTTAAGGATGTGTGTAAAATGCTAAGGTAGGATAATATTATTCCGCTGCTAGGAGCATGGTTGAGAGAAAAGGTGCCACGCGCCAGGGAAGAACACGAAAGGAAGATCCTGCATGCAAACCTCCCACCTCATAGCCTTGATTATGACAAAGAGATCACCTTAAACGCAGTAGTGGATGGATGGCTACTTAGCAACATCCTCATTGACATAGGTGTAGAGGTTAATGTTCTCACTTTGGATGCCTAACATCAAATGGGAAGACCTGCATTACATCCATAGTTAAATGTGTTGTATATGGCAAATAAGACAAAGGTAATGCCCATAGGTGTCTTGAAGGATGTGACCATTACCATTCAGGGGAGTAAGTTCACTGGGGATTTTGAAGTCTTGGCACTTTTCGAGGTGGATAATTTCCCAGCATTACTTGGGTGCCCGTGGTGCTATAAGAATAATGTAGATATCTTGTTTAACAAGGGGTACATAAGTTTTGAAAATAAGGAAGAGAGGGTGATTATACCACTTGCTGATGGAAATTCCACACCCTATATTGAACCCCTTGGAGAGGAAGTCTTGGATAGAATATATGTGCACTCCATAAGAGATCCAAAGACCATCCACCCTATAGAAGGAGTTATCCAGTTTGATGATGCTCAATTTGTCAGTGATACTACCAGTATAGCATGTGATAATTGGGCACATGGGACTTATGAATTGATTGGGTGACATCTAAAAGGATCGGTAACCAGGGTAACCATGGCGTGTATAGTTCGGCACCTAGGAGGAAAAGTAATAACCAAGTATTCTGGGGATGTATACCCTGAGGTATTTTTGAGAGAAATGGAAGCTCAATGGAGGGAGGATGAGTGATGTACGTTGGGTTACGTTTTGATAAGCACAACAACAAGGTGGTGGGCTGCGCATATCAAAAATTTGTTGGAGTGGCGTGAAGTTAGAATTGCGCTCACTGCCTAATTCTCGAAGAGCAACATACCCACCGCTATCAAGGATTACAATGGCAATGAACCCATCTCTTCCCACATCCAGGCATGTGAGATTGTATGGGGAGAAGGTGAAGAAGCTTTACCACCCTCCCTTTGGGTGCACAAGCTATATTCAATGCTACAAGGTTACACGCGCACTTGGTACATCCATTCTAAAACTTGCCGCCAAACGGGAAATTGGTGGGAATTAATGGCTGACTTGGTTCACATATTTGAGTACTGAAGTACCATGCAACTGGTTGATGAGGCATTGTAGACTATCAAGCACCTCACTCTGGGGGATTGCACCATGGCGGAAGATAGATTTATAAACTTACTTGGTGGACCTAGCTTGGAAGTGTGGTTCGAAAAGGAGGAACCAGAAGACATATAATTCGAGCGTGCATGTGCTGAAAAGGAGAAAGGAAAGATGGTATACGTTATTAATGGAGAGGAGATGGAGAGCCTGAATGTTGACCATTCGGTTGGGATGATTTAGGTAGTTGACAGTGTGGATGCATGTGCACACATGTACCATGAAACACTCAAAACTAAGAAAGTTAACATCAGCTTGGAGAAGGAGCCCAATGAAGCTATCATTAGGGACTACTAGCCAGACAAGGAAGTATCAAAGATCATTGATCTCTTGCCTAAATTCGAGGATTTATTCTCATGCAGATACCATGAATTGAAAGGCATCCATCATTCATTAGGGGAAATGAGGATAAAGTTGAAATATGGTGTGCGCCTGGTCAGGAAGAGGCCTTACACGATGAATCCCAACATGCACGTAAGGGTTAAAGAAGAGCTAGACAAAATGATAACATCCAGTATCATGAGTTTGTCGAGGAATCAGAATGGATAAGTCCAATGGTGATCAGCATAAAGAAGGATGGGCAGATTAGGATATGCATGGATTACAAGGACTTGAACATTGTTTGTATCATAGATCCTTTTCCCACCCCCTTCAATGAAGAGATTTTGGAAGGAGTTACTGGGCGTGAGGTCTATTCCTTTACAGATGGATTCTCGAGATATCACCAAGTAAGTATTGCTAAGGAAGACCAAGAAAATACAACTTTCACCACCAAGTGGGGAAGCTTTGCATACACGGTCATGCCCTTTGGATTGAGGAATGCGCCCGCTGTATTTTTGCACATAGTGGTACAAGCATTTAAGGACTTCATCCACAAGTTCCTTCAAGTGAATTTGGATGATTGGACAGTGTATGGATTGGTAAGGGACCATTGTGATACCTTGAGATTGATGTTTGAAAGATGTCAGCAATTGAGGATTTCCCCTCAACTTCAAGAAATGTGTCTTTGGAACTCCTTTTAGAACGTTTGTTGGGGCATATCATATGTAAAGAGGGCTTAGTGGTGGATCCTGTGAAAGTTGTAATTATTGTGGGATTAGGGGAGCCCACCAGCCAAAAGTGTCATGTGTAGATTTCTTGGACACATTGGGTACTACAGAAAGTTCATTAAGGGATTATGGCAAGATCACTGCGCCTTTGGAAATATTACTCAAACATAAGAGTGCCTCTTAATGGGGAGAGGTGCAACAGAGGGCATTTGAGACTCTAAAAGAAAGGCTTATCACCACACCTATTCTATGATTCCCATCATGGGATAAACCTTTCCATGTCCACGTGGATGCCTCTAGTACAGCAATGGGATCCATTCTTGCTCAACCAGGAGAGGGAATTATTGATCATCCCTTGTGTTTTACGAGTAGAAAGTTGACACTAGCAGAACAGAATTATACAACGACCGAGCGCGAGGCATTTTCAATGATCTACATGCTCCAAAAATTTAGACAATATCTACTGGAAACTCCCTTCATATTCTACACTGACCATATGGCCTTGAAGTATCTAGTAAACAAAGTAGTGTTGCAAGAGTACATATGTCGTTGGGTACTTTTATTTTAGGAGTTTGAATTCAAAGTGGTGGTAAAACCATGAAAGAACAATTGTGGGCCATATCATTTATCAAGGATTGATTTAGGAAGAGGACACGCAAAGTATCGAGGAAACCATGTTAGACGTGTAACTATTCAGGGTTGTGGCATGTGCCTTCGGAGTTAGAAGACATTGCTATTTTTCTCAAGGAAGGTATGGCACCTGAAGGAATGAATGCACTAGTAAAGAATAGGTTAGCCATATGCCCCACACACTTCATGTTGATCAATGGGGATTTGTATAAAATGGGTCATGATGAGGTTTTACACTGGTGTGTATTAGAACATGAATGTGTGGCCATAATAGAAGAAGCCCATGGCGGGATTGTTAGAGGACACTATGCAGGGAATGCAACCGCACGTAAGATCCTAGTTACTGGACTATGGTGGGAGATGATTCACCAGGATTACATTGAGTTTTTGTAAGGCTTGTGACCACTACCAATGCCTTGGCAAACCTGGGAGAAGGGATGAGATGCCCTTGCACCCCATCACTAGTGCGAAACCTTTTGAGAAATGGGCAATAGATTTTTTTGGTCCAATCTCACCAGCTGCGTGAAGGACTAACTCGCAATATATCATTACCTGTATTGAATATTTGACAAGGTGGGTAGAGGCCGCGCTCACTAAGGATTGCACCATAGCCATGGTTGCTAGATTTTTGTGGGAGAACAATTATCAATAGGTATGGGTGCCCATTAAGTTTAACAAGTGATAGGGGCACTCACTTCTTAAATGAAACCATCAGGATTCTATTGGTAGAATTCATGGTAGCCCATCACAAGACTACCCCTTATCACCCCCAGGAAAATGGGACTGTAGAGGCATTCAACAAAATCCTTAGTCACACACTGACTAAGATATGTGATGTGGGTAGGCAGGATTAGGATGACAAGGTATCAATAGTTCTTTAGGCATATAGAACAACGTATAAAATATTGAATAAGGCCACACCATTTCAATTGGTGTTTGGTGTGGAAGTAGTTTTTTTATTTGAATTCATGCTACCATCTCTACGTATAGTGTGCACGGGAGGGTTGGATGATGAGCAAGCATTGGAAGAAAGAATAGTTGAATTGATAAAGTTGGATGAAAGGTGCTCACTCGCAAGATGGAGCTAAATAACTGAGAAGGCAAAGCAAAAGGCATGGCATGACCGCCATATTAAGAACAAAATTTTTGAGGTTGGCCAGATGGTACTACTATATGATTCAAAATTTCTACGCCATCCTGGAAAGTTGAAGGTGCATTGGTTGGGTCCTTATGTAATTTCATACATCCTTGATTTGGGTGCATGCCAGTTATAAGCGCTGAATGAAACAAAATTACCTAGACACTTCAATGGGAGTAGGCTGAAGCCCTACTATAAATAATGCTTCTTGGTGTTTGTAAATAAGGTAGTTTTTCCAGTTAGTTTAGAATTTCCTTTTATGCTTTTCCTTTCTTGTATTTCCCTTTCGCGTTGTTTTTTTTTTCACCTTGGGCGCTGGTAACCTTATTAATTTTTTACTTATGAATGCATAAAGGACCACACATCATTTTAGTGTGGGGTGAGATGATGAAGAGAAACTTGGAGTTATTCTACTAGGAGAATTTGGGTTCGGTGGCAAAATAAGGTTACATTGGAAAATCCACGTTTAAGGAGAAAAAGTGCAAAAACACGAGGTAGGTGAAAGAAAGAATCATGAGGATGGAAGAGGTGTCTTTAGCATTGGTAGTACACACACAAAAGTCTTCTTTCAAGATGGATTGTTTACATGCCAGAAGGCTGGAAAAGTTTTCATGCAAGGTTGGAAAAGTTTTCATGCAAGGATTGTGCACAGGTGGAAAAAATTTCGTGCAAGGTTTGGGCATGGGTGGAAAAGTTTTCGTGCAAGGATTGGGCACATAACGAGAAGCACTGAAGTCAGGTTTTATTTGAGAAAACCACATTAAACATTGTCATACAGTGGTAGGTAGCCTAGCCTTAAATACGCAAAAGTGGGAAAAGCTATAAATACAAGAGTGGGCATTTCATTACTTCACTTTGTGAACACAAGAAGAGCAATTTTCCTTCAAGAGCTAGGGTTTCAAGAACTGACTCACGCAAAGAAAAATCCCAAGAACTTAAGCGCAATTGGTCCATTGGATCTACAAACTAGAGCGGAAACAATTCATGGGTGTGAGGAATGTTGTGAAGAAGCGTCGTGATCGAAGGAGAAGAATATGAGATTAGGGTTTGTGTTTTAGGGCACGGGGCACATGAGGAAATGTTCGAAAAACTCATAAGATAACCTAGGAATGAAAGCAAAGGTTGAAATGACAGCCTTGAAACTAGTTGGTAAACCTGTAGAACAATCCAAGAAGGGAAAGGGAAAAGGAAAAGGGAAGAAGAAACAAGAAGAAATACCCATAGGTACAAATGAGGAATGGTACTCAGAGATGCAATACCCAGATGGGGTTTTGGTAGGGAAAGAGTAGGAGTCCCACATAAGACAGATGACCATGATCGACTACAATCATCGGTTAAGCATGATCGCGAAGGAAATGGCATTGGAGCTGGTGTGCCCCACTAACAAATGAACACCTGACGGGTTGCCAATCTATAACGACGTGGTCAAGGTGAAAATGGAGAAGGCAGGGCTTCTCTAACTCTTCAAGTTTCCATATTTTGGGAATCCTGAGTGCTTGTACCAGTGGTTGATGATGTGCATACATGAAGATTTCTTCTTCTTCGCAGAGCACAAAATGTGCATAACTCCCCAACTAATTTCACACTTCACATGCCTAAACTATGTAGGGGACACGCTCATAGATGACCTCTTGGATGAGGAGGTAATCAGAGAAACCATAGCATCCTAGGAATTGAAGAAGGGATCAAAATACTATGATGTCTCGGATATCAGAGATCTGGTGATGAAGATGGCCACACACCTTGTCTCTGAGCTGAATGGACAAGAGAAGTGGACCTAGGTGAGAAATCCCTAGCTGAATGTCTGTAGAAAGGTCACCGAAGGAACCGTATACAACATCTCCCAATACATAGCAGATAAAATAATAGGTAGTGCGGAGAAGGAAGGAAAGATCCTATTTGGAAACATTCTGTTGACAATTGTGTTCTTAGAAATCGGGGTGCCAAATGCATCTGAAAATTTTGTGTGGAAGTACCCGGCTGAAGATCCCTCACCTGTGGATAGATTTCATAAATACATATGTGAATCAATGACAAGGGTACACAAGGCACACTTAGACAAATGGTGTAAGCACCTTAGGAAGATATTTGGGGCTGAATGGCAAATCCCTGAACAACTCCCCCATGGCAACTGAAGGAGAAGTAGAGTTCGTAGTCTACCAACACTTCTACATTGATAGGTTCATTTTGGTGGAAGAAAGTTGGGAGTCCATGGTGTAAACTCCCCTTCTCGTTTACTACCCAATTTTTCCAACCAGGGGTAAACAGATACAAGGAATCAAAGAAATTAAATCTAGTGTTGTCCACCCTTGACAGAGATCATAGGGAAATGAGAAAGAAGCTAATCTACCCAGAGAAGTGCACATATGTTGAAAGGTATGTGTCACAGGATGTGCATATTCTAAGGCCTTTGACCTTACCTATTACTGGGAGCAATGCTGCGAGGATCTACCTATGCATAAGGTAAAAATTTAAAAATGGCGCGTACGTGGAGAATGAGATATCCATCCCAAATGACCCTATTGGAAAAAAGAAGCCCACACTAAAGCACAAAAAGAGGGAAGAGAAAGAGGAAAAAAGAGCAGTGGAGAAGCAGCATGTAGGTGCCACGGGGCCAAGTACCTATGTCTGGAAGAAGAAGAGAATGGTGATTGGGGAGAAGACCCCAGAACCTATGAAGCCACCATCCCCTAAGGAGCCCTTAGATAAAGAGAAGACCACATCCCTGACCCCGGAATTTTTAGCAAAGGAAGAAGAAAAGGGGATGGTAGAATGAGAGTTTTAAGATATAGATGACCTGAATGCCTATATAGGTGAAAAGGATGATGATGGAGAGGAAGAGTTGGAGGTGAATCAGGAGCCAATTGACATCCATGATTTAGGAGAAGAGGGAGCAGAAGATACGAATGATGATTTTATCTTTATAAGAAGGAATGGTGCCCAAGGGGAGGAAGGCATGTGGAGCGAAGAAAGGAGTAAGGGGGCAAGTACTAAGGAGCTAGATATGCCCAAGCTCACTTAAGAGGAGGTGGAAAAGAAAGTGACAAGGGTAGGAAAAAAAGATAATTAATACCTTGGGTCGACGAGGAATTGGAGGTGCAGCGCGGAGCTCGTGCTTGGTGAACTCAAGGAAGAGCAAAGGGAGAAGAGTGTGGGTAGCAAAAAATGCCCAATCTTTCAATAACTATTCCCAAGGGTGTGTGCATGGGAAGTAAACACACTGAAGGGGGAAGAATAATGATGGGATATGTTGATGACCCCAACAAAGTTTTGCACGTGCATTTCCAAAGTACCGTACCCACCAAGAAGCTCACCACCATGGAGTTCTTTTATCTTGAGGGTGGATACCCGTGCATAAGGAAGATGCTATAATGGGCATTCGAATCCCACCTTAACGAGCCTAACTTTGAGGTTAACCAGGGAGCAATACTAGCGCTGCCTGAGGGAAAGGGGGACAGACCCCATTATAAACACATAACAGCTATCGGATGAGCAAGTGTGTAATGCAGCTCAACAAAGTCTCCCCAGTATATGGAAATTGAGGCTAGGATCTTCTATAGAAATGACAGTGGTTAAAGTCTTGGAGGACCTATTGGAGAAGAGGAAGGAAGAAGTAGTTAAGCTAACAAAGGACCTCAGCCTTGAGAAACTAATCAATGCTCAACTACAGAGGGAGCATCAAGAGGAGAAAGCTAAAGTGTGAAATTTCCAAGAAGGTGGAGCTCATCTCTCAGGCCATCATCATGAAGCTCCCAGACCTCAACCCTCTCACGTAAAAGTATGGATCCTCCCTGAAATGTCTAGAGGACTTGACTCATATCCTCACTATGGAAAGGTAGCCTTTGGCCTTGGAGTTAGAAGAGGATGTAGCTGCACGCCTAGAGCAGGAGGACAAGTTGAAAGTTGTCACTCTTATAGTTGAATACAACAAGGTGCTTTCCGATGTGAAGATAGCTTCACAAACCATTGGGGTCGTATACAACCATTGCGCGGACCAGGACAACGTGAAAAGCATGCTGATTGCCAGTGACAAGGCAAAGGTGAAGGACTTCAAGGAAAATAATAAGGGCAATAGATTTGAGTGAGAAAAGATCCTAGCTGAAGTGGAAAGGAAGTCTAAAGCTATTGAGACCCTATGAGTCTCAATCAAAACCCGGATAAAAGAGCTCTATAAGGCCATTACGAGGAAGATGGATGCCCTAGAAGATCACGTAAAGGAACTAGAGACTGTGGTGGAGACCATTAACACAAAAGGGGAAGGGTTAACCTTCAACAAGGTGAGAACATTAGTTGGGGACCTCTGCACAAGAGCGCATGATAAAGTCAACGCTTGGAATACACTGGAGGCCGACATGCAGCAAAATTTTCCCCTTCTTCTTCTTTAGGCCAATTATTCCTTCTATTAATTTCCCTCCATTTTTTTCCAAGGCAAGGCCATGCATTCTTTTTGTACTACATTCTTTAAAAAGGTTCCTGAGGGCAGAGAGCAAGTGAAGTGTGGGGTAATGTTGGGGACCCTAATGTAGCTACCAAATCTTAAAGGCACGTAGGAGTGCACGGCCAGAGGGAGCACACAAGTGAAGGTGCACAAGGCATAATTCAAAAATGGTTCTTGGAGAACCAAGGATGCATGCCCGTGAAACAAAATTTGGGACTTAGCCATTTTCAGCCTTTTGGAAAGAACACATGAAGAACATGTTCTGATTTGGATAAGGTTCCAGCCTGGCAACAGGGTGTCCTAGAAGGAATATACTTTGCAATAGGAAGATCCAAAAAGCTAATCATGACATGGAGAGGCATGCACTTGGGGCAACCCACACCTTGACACTTGGGGCCAGATCTAAGGTTGTAGAGGATTTTGTTAGAGCTCAGATGTCTATTTATACATGCGCCCTTGGCAAAGAAAAGGGACACATGTAAGGTAGCGAAGCTCTATAGAATTACTGTAAGAACTGTGGGATAAAATGGGTAGATGATTATAGGAAGAATTTAATGAGGGAATGGGGAATGAAAATTTTGTTTTATGAGCATACATGTATGGATCCAGATCTGGTGCTATGACTATGGTCTCCCTTCCGTGATGTTTTATAAGTAATGCTATGAATGAATATGATAAGGTTTACCATGACAATTGTATTAAGGTCCTTACTCTGTATCACCTGCATCTTTCTACTCATACTTTTGATCTTATATAATCATGAACCTTACTTGAATGTTAAGTCCTATTTGTGGGATTTACAACTTCCTAGTTCTATTAATTCTGTTGCACACTCTTTTTTTTTGTTATGAATGAAGGGGTATAGAAGATGTTCTAAGCTCTATAGCTTTTTAATTTCTTTTAAATCACTAAGTTAAGATCATGAAGTATGCCTTCCACTGAACTCACATAAAATAGATACTTGGCTCCCTCTTGGGTGCCTCATGTGAGCACCCAGTGCCTGTTGGGTGATAGGCCGGTGCATATGAGGTTCCCTTGCTCTTGGTGGGGTGCAAAAATGACTACAGAAGCATCCAAGAATATTTCATAAATGAAAACCTCATAGTACGGGAAGCAATCTGAGTCTTCTTCCATAGGGTGCATCTCATCTTCTTCCTCCATTTGATGTGGAGCTTCAAATGTTCATATCTTATTTGTAGAGCTAAAGCATACCTCAAAATTCATCAAAGACTTCGGGGTCAGAATTTCCTTCTATTATGCTCTCAAGCCTTTCCACATATTCTCTTTTCAACATGTTCATTTCTTCATCACCATATGCAATGAATTCATCTAGAGAATGGTGGAATAAGAACAACGTTCTCAATTTTTTAGTGAGTTGTGCGAGATTGCAAAAATATTCTTTAGTGGATCTTACACCATCCGTCCTTTTGTCATCTTCTTGAATGATGATTTTATCTTAATCGGAAGGCTCAAGGGTATGATTTTATTCAACGGAATTCAAGAACCGTTCGGATATGAAAACCCTATGGTACGAATGATCTTCAGGGGTTTCCTCTATAGGCTAATTATCCTCTTCTTCTTTCTTGCTATGGGCTGCTTCAAGTTGCTCATTCATCTCTTGTAAGAATTTCACATATTCTCAAGCTTCACACCTTATCTTATGTCTCCTTTGAATCCTTTCTTTTTCATTGATGATAGGCTCTTTCTTCTTTCCTTTGTCAACACTAGTCTAGAACCATGGCTGATCAACGATCTTCTTTTCTGGGAAGACATCTTCTTCTTCTTCTTCACTATCACTCATTGGTACTTCACTCCAATCTAGAAATCTCTTCATGCTGCGGGAAATGAATGTGACATGGATTTGTTCCTTGATGGAGTCACCTTCAAAAAATTATTTTCCTTTGAAATATGATTTTTATTTTTTATTTTTAGACCTTGCGCTCATATATTGGGTGCACATGCTGTTAAATATGCCCCACAGTGGGTGCCAAAAACCATTGGCGAGAAATTTTTTTGGGTGGACAAACTTGTGGATTTATTGCCAACACTCTAGGAATCTAAGTCCCTTTACTTAACCAGTGCAGCTGCTGTATATGCATGCGCATGAAAAGGTGGATTTCTGTGGTGGCCTTTGAATTGAGGATCCAACAGGGACACTCCAATGACCCTACTGCAAAGCTTGCAGATACCTGCAAGAGAGGGATTTATCTAAAAGTGGGAAAGGGAGTGAGAAAATAGGTACGGGAACTAATGCTGTAGGTAGATAATTAGATTCCTGCACACACACTAGTTAGAAACTTCAACACATGCATTCATGAGAAGAAACAACTCTGTAAATAACAACAAGTCCAAATAGAATTTATTGATCACAAAGTATCAAGAACCCCTTAGTCAAAGAAAGATGGAAACTCCTCCTTCTTGTATTGATTGCTCAAACCAAAGTTGTACATAATGGAGAAATAGAGGAAATTTGAGAATGTGAGGAATGGAAAAATTTGGCTATCTCCTTTATTCTCTCAAGGTACAATATACTCTTGAGTTTACAAGATCAATCACCAACTCCTTTGCAAAGGGAATGTCGTTACAATTTATAGAATTAGAGGTGACTTATCATCTTCCTCATGACCCTCCATATGCCTTAATATGACTTAAGACTGTTCATATTCCACTTTAAATATTTAAGTCCCTTTTATAATAGCAAGGCAACTTAATTTACATTATGTTTCTAAATTCACTTTTAAGTGACTTAAAGGCATATCAAAAAGTAAAAACCCTAACAAATAATTAGAACATTTGAAAGCAAGAGAAAGTTGGGAGGAAGAGGAGAGAGAAAGAGAGAGAGAGAAGAAGAAGAGGAGATGTTGCCTGATGAAGTCTGTTGATCCTTGTTGATGGAAATCTCCAAATGCAGTGAAACTCTGAATCTTTGAACTCCTTGCACACTGTGAAAATCCTCCAAATTATCTCCCGAATGCTCACCCAATTGAATGAACTAAGGTGGATCTCAAATTCCCTGTGAAAAATGGATAGGATACTCTCGAACAATGATGTCCCCCTGAATGATTAGCCTTGTACATCCCATTATGCCAAAACTCCTCTTTGAGTGTAACTTACTATTTTTAGTAAGTGTGAAAAAAGTAACTCCCTAGATCCTTAGCTGAGTGTTGTGACCTTGATTCCCCTTTCTCCCTGCATTCCTCACTTCTTTGGATCACATTTCTATTTTTATCAGGTGCTCGATGACCCACTTAGTATTTTTAGGAAGTGCCAAAAATTTCCATTCTAGTGAATTCTCAGCTATAGTGCACCTCCGATATCTGCATCTCCTTCGCAGGTTCTTTTGTTGATGACTTTCCCGAAATAGGAGTTCCTATGTAGTAGACCTGTTATTTTTAGAAAATTGGCCTTTGAGAGTTGGATTGATGTGGAATGAAGTTTTTTGATATGGGTTTTTTCCCAATATCATCCCTTTGAAATTTTGGGCCCGCCTCCTTAATAATCCAGGAGATTTTAAAGTTTTAATTTTCAGACCTGGTAGTGCTTCTGGGTATGACAACCATTAATGGACCTGAAAATTGCAGGTCTAGTTTTCTCCTCCATTTGCAAAGAAAATTATATTTTTGATGTGGGTTTTTTGTTTTGGTGCTTCACGTGAGATCTTACTTCAATCCGGCAACTGGTTTAACGGGAAATCCCACTTCTTTCTTCGTTGAGCCAGAAAGGAGATTTCTTCATTGTGGATGGTCTGTCGCATGAGGTGGGAGTTTGAAGGTGTCTTTTTTATGGTCTTGGGAAAAGGAATGAATAGAAACAAATTGTTTTTTGTTTCATGCACCGGCTTGCAATATTTCTTCAGATCTTCATTTTTAGGCTATGGAGATTTTCATTGTTTTCTTCCTCTTGTTCTTCGTTTCTCCTTCTCATTTTGATGAAAAAGCCTTCTGAGACCTGCACATAGCTATGGGGAATGTGTTTCAGTTATTGGGTTGAGCAGGTCTGAGAATTTGCAATGGCGTAATGATGGTAGAATGTTGCAGAGGAAGGATGAAGATTGTCTGTGCACAGGAGTGGAAGCAGCTTGAAGCACTGAGTGGCAATTAGATTTTTTGAATTTTTTAAAATCATGGAAGGAGAAGCTTGGGATAATTTTTCATTACTTGATGTCCCTAGCCTTAGGGATGTGAGGGACATCAAATTCCATGGTGGTCAAGAGGACGACACATGGTGGCGATCCGACGGCAAGGAATGAAGGTGGAAAAAGCTACTTTAAAGCACTTGGGGCTGGAAATTGGTCACATGGGTGTCCAAATGACTCCCTATAGGGGATGGGAACATTTTTCCATGTATGATGTCCCCAAAATAAGGTACATAAGGGACATCAGTTTCCACGGTGGTCTTGGCGGTGACACATGGTGCCCGATCCAACGACAGGGAATGGATGCTCCAAAAATGCACCTGGGGGCTGAAACGTGGTCACGTGGGTGTCCAAATGACTCCCCATAGGGGATGGGCCCATTTTTCAAGTTCTGATGTCCCCCACCTTAGGTTCAAAAGGGACATCAGTTTCCACAGTGGTCTTGGTGGTGACACATGGTGCCCGATCCAACGGTAGGGGATGAATGCTTCAAAAAAGCACCTGGGGCTGACCTGTCAAGTCTGGAGGTCACATGAGGGTCCAAGAGGTCATATGAGGGCTGAGAGGTCTTCAAGGTGGCTGGGAACACTTTTCAAACCTTAGTGTCCCTAACCTTGGGGGACCTAAGGGACACAAAATTCCGCCAAGCTTCTAGTGCTGACACGTGTCCTCCCAAAAATTTGGCTAAGTCCTGAACTTGTAATAGTGATAACTTGAGCTCCTGATGGACGTTTTTGGAAAAATGTTATATTATCCTAACTAGAAATGGCCTTCTAAATCCAATTCTAGGGGTATAATGTATTTATTATTCCATTTGATCCCTGAAAATTCATATTTGTGATGTTGTACTCCACATGTGCCTGAGAAAAATTGCTTGCAGACCTGATTTTCCAAAGTGTTGTGAAAAATATTATTTCACCATAATGTAGGCCTTGGAATTATATTTCTAGAGATATTTTCTTTTGCTCCTAACAACATCTGGAGCTCCCAGAATCTTCTTTTGAAGCCCAATAACTATTTTAGGCATGTGTACTGCCTAGGCTTGTGAACCTTGTTTTTACTTAGACTACTCCAAGTCTTGCAGAACTTCCCCAGACCTTCCAAAATCATTTCCATGATGTTCCGAGGTCTTAGATTCACCTCCAAGTTGAATTTTTTCCTTTTTTTTCCACTCCAGGGGTTGATCCATTCTTGGGAAGGCGAACGATATCCCTTCCCAATACCGCCAGAAGATAATATCTTTTCAAAACTCCCTAAAATCACCTAGGGGTGATGAATAGACTTACCTAAATCACCTAGGGGGATGAGATTACATTATTCAAGAGGTCATTTGGACTGATTGGATAGACCTGGGGTGTCTTGGAATGATATGACTTGAAAAAGTTTACACTGGGATATCGTTTTTGTGCTTGGAAATTGTCAATTTCCCTATTACACATTTACACGACAACACCCTTGACCATTCTCTTAAGGATATTTATTTTTAAAATCCTCCCATGTTTCTGCAATCATATCATCGATGTTTGGAGGTACTGGTTTGATAGGATCTACTGGAAGGTTTCTTATTCCCTGAACTGTTGTAGTTACTAGCTCATCAAATGATTCATAAGGTAAAGAAGCTACATGTGCTATCCATGGAATAAAGGGTCTTATGAAAATGTAATCGATATCTGTTATGAAGACTACTTCAATATAAAACCTAGCTTTTATTTGCTATGAAATTATTGATCTGTTAGCCATTATTTTTCTTATGTTTTTAGTCCATTCTATTAGGGATTTTATTTGTTACACCTAATTCATTGTGTTCATATGGTTTAAAATTTTCTCTGAAATTGGTGTAACTTGGTTCCACTGAATTGGTTCTATTTTGGTTGGGATAGTGTTTGTAAAATACATAGCTAGGCATAGTAAAATGGGCCCATAACATAATGCGTGTTTACCCTCAATTTTTCTAGTGTTCTCGTGAAATTCACTGGCTAAAACTTCACATAGTTGTGCTCAGAATGGGAGGTAACTGTATTTAGGGAAATTTATGCACTGAGCCCATGTGCACCATCTTATCTATTAGTGTGATAATTTTTCAAACAAATGGCCTTAGTGGCATGCCTTAAAGCATTATTTTTGATGTCACTGATATGTAATCCTATTTTTGACATCATCACATCCATTAATTGCACTATTTGTTTCACCAACATCTTCTTCTTTGTAAGTGACAAACGTCATGTTGCTAGTGATCTTGTAACTCTTTATAACACCGCCACATTGATTTGATATGTTTGATTGAGGTAGAACATTTTGTTATGGAGGTGACACAATAGAACCCTAATCACGTTAGCTACCCTAGAAAAGTAGGGAATTCACTTCCACACATCTAACTTCAACTCGAGTATAACCTTTGCATTATTCTTGTATTCCATGGCCCATGTTATTGCTTTTTGTTGAAGTAACATTTGCATATCAATATCTAGGTGAGTGTGATCATATTCCACAATTGTTGAATGTATATATTTCTAGATGTTGTGGGAATGTGTGAATTTTAAAGTAATATGTGAAAAATCTCCCAATAGATCATGCTTTTTGGATTTAGAATGTTTCTATAATTTTGATTTTGGGAGGTCTTTTTGTTCAACAATGTTGGGAGGTGCAATTTTTCTATGTTCTCTTTTCTTCCTTGATGTGCACTAGATATCTTTGTTCTTCTTGTTTGTTACTTCACTTCTTCACCCTTAAGTGTTTTTACTTTGTGAATTATTCATTAGCTTTTACTTTTATGCCTTTATGTTTCCACCTACCAAATTTATTATTTTTGAAGTGGGAAAGTGTATTCTTTATTGTGTGATTTTTTGATCCTTTGTTCCATGGTGGCATTCGTCTATTTTGTTTTGTGGATTTATTCTCTTTTTGGTAGTTTTTATTCCATCTTCTGTGGCTTTTGTCAATGTTTTGTGGCTTTTTGTCTTCTTCTTTTACAATACACTTTATCTCCTTTTTTCTACGACATTTACTTTGTTCTGTGGGTTTTTACTTCTTTATGCGGTATTTTCTTTATTGAGTGTGTATTTTCTCCCCTTCGTGGCTTTTTCTTTATTATGCGGGTATCTTCTGTCATTTACAAATTTTCCTTTGTTGCACGGGTATCTTATATCCTCTACAAATTTTCCTTTTTTACGCGGGTATCTTCTTCGCTCTTTGGCTTTTCCTTCTTTTGCCCCATTTTGCAGATTTGTATTTTTGTTTTTCTGTACCTTTTTTTGAAGTTCCTCTTGGTTTGACTTGCTTTCCTATCTTATTTTCTTCCTTGTTAATTTATGGTAGAGAAAGAGTACCCTTGCGGGTTTTCACCCTCCTTGTCAATCCACAAAATTTCTAGTTTTCAGATAGGACAGATTCTCTCTCTCTCTCTCTCTTGAATGTTTAATCCATAGTGTGACATTTCTTCACCAATGCTCCATTTACATAGCCTAAAAGTTATTTCTTTTGTAGAGTTTGCAGTTTGGTGGCTCCTAATGATAGTATATCCTTAATAATATATGGTCCTAGCCAACATAATTTTAACTTTCCCGGTTTTTTCTATTTACTATCATATAGTAGGACTTGATCCCCTATATCAAGCTCCTTTTTCTTTATATTTCTATCATTCCATGCTTTCTACCCACATTTTTTCTTTTGTTTGGTTATACACGCCTCTGCATATTTTCTCATCTATTTTTTCTAAACCAATGAGACTTTTGTATACTAAAGGATATTCATTCATTCTGAAGGCTATGGCCACCCTAAGGCTTGGAATTATGAACTCCATTGGTACCACAGATTCAATTCCATACACCAATTGAAATGGGGAATACTTTGTAAGCCTTTTATTTGTAGTACGGTACACCCATAACACTGATGGAATTTTTAAGTCCCAATCCAATTTCTGTAGTGAACATATATTTTTTAGTACTTTCTCCAACATCTTGTTGAAAGCTTCAACTATCCTATTTTCTTGAGGGTGGTATGGTGTACTTCTGTTATGATTTATCATGAAATGATCTAGCACCTATTTAATTGTAGGATTAACAAAATGTTTTCCCCGATAACTGGTAATGCATAAGGGACATTCAAATATGGTGATAATATTCTCAAAAATGAATTTGTCCATTTTTTGTAGTGTAGTGTTTTGTGGGAGTGGTTTCTTCCCACCTTGTGAGGTATTCTATCCATATGATAATGAATATGGCCCAATAATATCTTGCAACAAGTTTTATTGGTCCAATAAAATATGTGACCCATTTCTCAAATACGACTAGTGCTTGTATTGTTTTTAAGGGAATTTCATCTCTAGCATTTGGTTTGCCTGCTGAGTGACAAATATCACATGATATAGCATGATTATGTGCATCTCTGAATAGTGTGGGCCACAATAACCATGCCATCATTATTTTCCTTATTGTTACTTCTCCTCTGTTGTGACCTCCTGCTACCCCTTCATGGGATTATGTTAGGATGTTATTCCTTTCATGTTATAGGACCACCCTCCTAAGGAATTCATCTTGTCCCTTCTTATATAATTTCCCTTGAATCAAAGTGAAGGGAAAGGCCCTGCTTAGAATTTTTTTCTTTTTTTGTTTAGTGTATTCGGAAGGGAACTCTCCAGTTGTTGATGATTGTGTTATATCATCAAATTACTTAGGAATAAATTCAATTCTAAATAGATTTTCTCCTGGAAAGTCATCATCAATTGGTCCTACATCTTCCCATGCCTCAACTCTAGATAGATAAACTGGTCCATTATTTAATTTCCATGGTTTGAATGAGATAGTGAAATCAAATTCTTCGAACATCATCAACCATTGGCATATTATTCCTTATAATACTGATCTATTCAATAGGTGTTTGAGAGGATCATGGTATGCATAGAAGAAAAATGGTGTTGCTAATAAATATTTTCTAAATTTTTGTAGATTATACACCATGTTTAAATCTTCTCTTTCCTTTGTTGAGTAATTATTCTCATATTTGGCCAATTTGTAGCTTGTAAAAGCTACGGGTGATCCATTTCCCCCCTTGGTTGTGCTAATATTGCCCCAATAACAATGCCTGATACATCTACATGCATAAAACGGTCCATTATTTAATTTCCATTCTATTTGTTTTTTTTCTTTTTCTTTAAGTGTTCTTTCAATGGTGCACTAATCTCCATATAATTTCTTATGAACTTCCTATGGTAGCTAGTGTAGCCCAAGTTTATTCTTACCTCTTTTTGTGTTTTTAGAGGTGGGAGTGTTACAATTTCATAGGTTTTGACTGGATATATAAATAATCCTCCTTTACATATGATATGGCCTAGTAGTGTACTGAATGTTGTTAAGAAAATACACTTTTTCAAATTCAGTGATATCTGCATTGCTTTGCATCTTTGGAACATGAGTCTTAGGAATTTTATGTGATTTTTCAATAAGCCATATATAGTCCAGTCATCTAAGTAAACTTATAGAAAGTCATGAATACATTATTTAAATGCATTAATCATGATTCTACTAAAAAACTTAGATTCTAATTTCATTAGCATGAAGATTACAAGTGGAAAATAAAACAAACTCTCTATCTATGGATCTATCTCTATCTTACTATCTTTTTACAACATTAATCCTCCCTTTTTATATCCTTCATTGCAGCAGAGGCATGAAGAAATAAATTCCTGATAAAAATTATGGTTGGATTAAGTAAAAGATCCTAACCAAACAACAAAGAAACATCCATGCATGTAACAAAATTATTTAATAAATGTTTTCATAAAATCACATAATTCAAATTATCTGATCCATAAATCAACTAGTTATTAAATTATGAATAAAATCAATTAGTTATTTGTTTGAGTTACAATGCATAATCATGGAATGGCATTGAGTCTTCTTATTGTTCACCTAAATGATTATTCTATCAGCACATGTGAGCTTAGGTGTAATGTCCACGTTGTGCAAGCTCCCCAGAATCACAGGTTCATATATGTGTGTGATCTCCTTTGGCTGCGGACAAGTTCCTTTGGCTATATATCAGTTGCTATGTATGGATGCATGGCGGTTACTATGTATGGATACTTTGTTGCATGTTAGTTGCTGCATATAACAAGTTCTTTATAAACAATGTTGACATTTATACAAAGCATCATTTAACATCATATTGCAACCAAAAGAATAAATACATACTCATAATCCACAAAATAAAGTAAACCTTAGTAATAATTATATTAAATAATATCTATGCCATGAGTTCAAGTTATAATGGAAATGTTTAGCAGTATCACTGGGAAATACAATTTCAGGGTTATAATTGGCTAAATAGAATATAGTAGATGAGATGTTTAAAAAGGAAATAAAACGATTCATCACACCCCCATACTTAACATCTTGAATGTCCTCCTTCATTTTTCTAAGGTTCCTCCTCAGGTTTCTTTGGCTCCATCTGTATGATGTTACATAAATGCCTAAATTCAGTCAGTGTAGATGTTCCTTTTGGCTCGATGAAGAAGTGCCATGCATTCCTTCTGTATCTTTCCATGGTCCTATCATGTATGTCCTCTTCTAGTTCCTTATTTCAAGACCAATGTGGTATAGGATAGTGAAAAATTGGTGGATAATAACCAATAAGAAACCAAGTTTTGCCACATCCTTTATAAATTTCAATGAATGCATTTATCCTCTTGAAAGTTGGAATGATATTATGATTTTAGGGGAAATTTCTTGCGAACACATCTTGCAGGCCTATACTATCTCTTGGCTATTAAATTTAATGTCATCCATGGATTTGTTATGAGATTTATCCCTCATTTGATACACTCAGTGTCTAATTTCCCCGTGTTCCATGTATTTTCCATACTATTTAATAACTACCTTTGTATTTTCAACTTCACCCCTAATCTTTAATGGATGCTCCTTTAAAAATTTCTTGTACTCTTCCATATTCTTCTCTCTATACAATTCATTGTTAAAAGAAAAGCACAATGCCCTAATTGGAACTTCTCTAATGTAAAGTACTAGAATACAGTCTTTTTCATATTCCAAGGCATTATTATACATATACAACTCACATAACAAAAATTGTATTTCATGAGGCGTTTGTAGGTAAATTCTGAAGAAACTTCTAGATCTACTTATATCAACCAGAATATCATAATTGATACATGTATACTTTAACTAAAACATTTTCTCTTTCAATAAAATGGCATAAATGTTAAACGGTGGCCCACATTTAAATATTTCATTGGTCACCTGAACTATATCTTCCTAATTTTTCTTTAGCCTAGCAATTTACTTATCTTTAGCCTTAAGCTCCTTTTCCTTTTCTTCAATGTATTGCTAATTTTGTAAGATTAATTATCCCTTCCCCTTTTCCCATTTTCCCTATACCCTATAAACATAGTTTTTAAATTTCTGCACCCAATAATATATCAAGGTTTTCTGGGTGGCAATGTTTCTACAAGTTGGTTTGAGAGGTTCTTTGAAAAATTCACTGATGATAATCTATGGTTATAGGCTAGCTTGTGGAAAAAATGGGGAAGTAGACTCTAATATTGTCTCAACTGTATCATATGTAATGGTAGGAATATCCCCTTGTAATATTTTATCATGCTCAAGTGGTTGTTGTGTCTCAATGCAATGAATAATATTTTCTATAATTTCTTCAACATTATGGGGCACATCATCCCCAATCTCCATTTGATTAGTCTATTTTTCAAGCACTGCATGTTCATAGAATTCTTCTATATTCTATGCATGGGTTATATCTTCAATTTCCTAGGCAATTGATTATCTTTCATGCTTCTCATGTGTTTCCCCAATATGGAATTCCTCTTCCTGAACTTAAATATGTTAAATAGGGATTTCCTGGGTAGGTTTCTCACCACATTTTACTTCCTTATGCTCCTTCATATCCTTCATGATGTCCTCCAATTATTGTTTATCACATGTAACTTCAACACCACTCTTTTCGATGTCTATTTTAACATCTTATCCATCACTGTCAAGTGCGATGTTGATAGGTGTCCTATGCTTTGATGTTTTGGGATTTTTGGTATGTAACCTATGTGATCTTCTAGGAATATTAGGGGTATTGCTAGAAGAATTTATTTTTCCCTTGGATGAAGATAATTCAGGTGTAGATATTCCAAGGAGGGTTTTTGTAACAAGAATCCTCTTAGGAGAAATGGGCCAAGGGTTTCTCTTTGGAGATGGTGGTTTCTTAGAAATAAGGGTTTATACAGGATTACAGGTGGAAGAAATGGGTTCAGATGAATGTGTAGAGGAACTACATGTGATCCTTCATATTTTCTTACCTTTTCATAATAACTCATCAAATTTTTTGGCCCTTGAGGAATATTCCCATTTCAATGCAGGGTGTTCTCTTTCTAATGTATGATTTACAATCAAAGTGATAAGACAATGGTGAGAAAAAATTGGCCTTCCCATATGGGACTCACTACTCATTATTTTCAGGCTTTCATTTAAGAAATTTGGAACATTAACATGTACAACATTCTTCAAATAATTCAACAACTTAAAATGTGAAGTATTCAATATGGAGTATCTACTCTCGTAGGTAAAGTATTTGATAATGTAATTGGAAACATCAGACCAAAATGGTTTAAGATAAGTATGAAATTTACCTTGTTTATAAGTCATGAAGTTATCATCTGCATCACCAAAATATCGTTGAACTGCATCTGGGTATGCCTTCTCAGGGAACATCTCATCTTCTGAAGGAAGCCCTATGAATGTAGATAAAAATTTTTCGTCTACTTTAACTTATAAAAATTTGACAGTAGCCTCTCCATATTTGAACATGGAAACAAATTATATCACCATGAATTCATTAAAACCATGAAACTTATTGATAAATTCCATCCATCTATAAGTTTGAAAATACTAAAGTATCTATGGCTAGTTGTGGAGTTGTGAATGGTCTGTAGGATAATGGAAAATCAGATCTCCTCCCATCCCAAATTTGTAAACTCCTTTAGCTCTGAGGGAAAAATCTCACATTTTGTGGCAATGATGTAAGAATTTGAGTGAGTGTAATGTTTTTGGAGTACATGTGTTTTTGAATTCTGTGACCGACTCATAAGAAGTGTAAAAAGGAAATGAATTAAATTCGTTTGAATGTTGGAAAAATGAGAGGTGACATGGTGTGATAGAGTGGGGTAACGTGGAGTGATAACTCACAGGATTTTAAGATAACGACAATAATTTCTATTTAAATTCATTCATGATATGCCATAAATATTAATTAAACATAATCATTCTATCGCTACTTTACTAAAGTGAAATGAGTGTACTTATCTCGAGATATGTGTTGGATAATGACTGCATGTGCTTTGTTGTAATTTGTGCCTTCAATGCATGGAGATTTATCATGATGTTCCAGATGCTATTTTCAGTGTTGCAAGTGTATGCAACGTTATGTTGAAGAATCCTTAATGAAATCAATTAATTCCAGGAGAGGGAAGACTAAATTTTTCTTGTGCGAGTCATATTTATCACTATCACATATGTAGTTTGTTCCTTATTTTCTCCATGCACTCATAAGTTCCACTAACATGAAAAACAACAGAGCTTTGTTGTATGTTGCTGCAAGTGAACATTTAGTCTTTTCACTATCTCCTTCTATAAGAGACCATGCAATTCTTGCACAGATACACTAAATCCTATAAAATAGAAATTCTAAGAAAACATAAGATGTTAGTTGAGTGGTGTTGATCACCAAGAGGGATAATCAAATCACTTTTATTCACCCTTGGAGTATTTAGCAAGATGAATATACCAAATCCATTTGACATCTAATTCTTCAATAACTTCAGAAGATAAACCAACAGGTTTAACTTCTGACCTTAACTATGATGTTATCATCTCCATCCTACTTTGACCTCCTATGAACTACTACACAAAGGTGCCTTTATCAGTTGGATTTTTGTACAACCTCAACCTATGAGCATTCACCAGTAGTTTGAATCTCATGGGATCTATGGTAGTAATTTTCACAACTCCATTGGGAAATATTTTCTCAATCTCATATGGGCCTAACCACCTTGCCCTGAGTTTTCCCATGTGATACTTGTGCTTGGAGTCAAATAAGAGATCCCAATCACCTTCTTGAAATTATCTTGTCTTGATGAATCTGTCATGCCATTTGATCCTTTTATTTTGTATCACTTTTGTATTATGCACAACTTTTTTCCTCATTTCATCCATCTCGTTGAGTTGGACAATCCTCTCCCTTTCAGCTTCAGAAAAATATATGCCTAGTTCAAGTCTAGTCCTTGGTGTCTTATGCTCAAATTCAATAGGAAGAAAAACGCTCTTACCGTATAAAAGATAGAAATGTGTGAAACATGTTGTTTTCTTTCAAGTTATTTTGAACACCCAAACTACCTCTTGAATTATGTTTTCCCAATCTCTCCTATGGAGTGCAATAGTTTTGTCAAAATGGCTTCTATTTTCTTGTTTGTTACCTCAAATTGACCATTAGATTGGTGGTGATAAGGTGTATAATTCTTATGTCTGATTTCATATTCCTTAGCTAGATCAAAAATAACTTCAAAAGTGAAGTGTATACCTTGATCTATAAAAAATTCTCTTGGTACTCTATACCCCGTGAAATTGTGGTCATATAAAAATTTAGCAACTTTCTCACTCTTCTGATTTGGTAATGATTTCACTTCTGTACATTTAGTGAGGTAATCTATACACACCAAAATGTATTCTTTTTTTTGAGATTTAGGATTGATTGGACCAATGAAGTCCAAACCCCATTTTTCAAATGACTACAATACTAACTAAGGCTGCAGTGGCATCTCATCTGAATTGGTAGGCTTACCCATTATTTGGCATTTATCATACCTTCTTGTATATAATGTTGCATCCTTATGTAGTGTAGGTCAGTAATACTCTATTGTCAACACTTTTTGTGTTGTTCTTTTTACAGAAAAGTATCCTCCACATAGTTCACTAGGGTAGGATTTGAGGACATCATATATTTCCTCATCATCTATGCATCTCCTCATAACATTATGCTACCTCGCGTGAAATAGAAAAATAGATATCCAAGAAAAATTGACACTTTTCTCAACAATGTATTTATTTTCAGAATATAAATAGTGTAGAGGTGTCTTACCTGAGACTAAATAATTAGCTATATCAACATACCAAGTGGTTTTCTAGTGGAAATGGAAAATAGGTGCTCATATTAGAAATATTCATCCACTACTTGTTCTTCATTATCATTCTCCATTCTTGAAACAAAGTTAGCAACAACATTGTCCTTACTAGGCTTATCCACAATGGTAACATCAAACTCTTGCATGTGTAACAACTATATGATTATTTTGTTGCTTACAACTGGTTTTTTTATCAAATATTTAATTGTTGTGTGATCAATATGAATAAACACTAGGTAGCATATGATGTAGTGCCTAAACTCGTTAATGGCATTAAAAACTACTAAAAACTCTTTATATGCAACTATATAGTTAATTTCAACATGCTACGGGTTCTTACTGACATAGTAGATTGCATAGTTTAGAATTACATCCTTCTGTCCTAAAACATCTCCAATGGCATGATCTGAGGCATTAGTATGAATGTGAAATGAAATAATCCAATCTGGTCCTCTTAACACATGTGTAAAAATCAACATTTGTTTAAAAGTCTAGAATGCAATCTCACATTTCTCAGTCCATTCAAAGGCAAAACATTTTCCCAACATGAAAACTAATGGTGCTGCAATCTTACTGAAGTCATGTATAAATATTCTATAATACCCAACATGTCCTAAGAAGCTCCTCAAATCCTTCTACTTCTTTGGTGTTGTCATATTTATAATCATAGACATTTTTACTGGATCTACCTAAACTCCAATATTTTATAGATAATGCCCCAACACTATCCCTCCAGACATCATCATGTAGCATTTTTTGTTGCTTAAGGATAGGTTATGCTCCTTGTATCTCTTGAGAACACTGTCCAGATTATTCATTTGTTCACCAAAAGTACTGCCATATACTGTAAAAGCCTCCATATATACCTCCATGTAGTCATTGGTTAGATTCAAAAAAATGCTCAAAACTACTTGCTGAAATGTAGCAGGTGCATTGCACAAACAAAAAGGAAGAAAAAATATGCAAACGTTCCCCATGGGCATGTGAATGTGTTATTTTATTAGTCCTCATGTTCAATCTAAATTTGGTTGTAGCCACTATAGCCATCTAGAAAATAAAAATATTTCTTGCCAGTAAGAGTGTCAAGTACCTGGTTAATGAAAGGATGTGGAAAATGATCCTTATTTGTTACTGCATTCAACTCTATATAGTCCACACAAATCATCCATTTTCCATTATTCTTAGGTACAATGACAAGGGGTGAGACCCATTTAATTTTTGAAATTGGATATATGAATCTAGCATCCAATTATTTTTAAATTATTCTTTCACTATATCCCTCACTGCTGGGTTCATTCTTCTTTATGGCTGTCTTATTTACTTGCAAATATCTTTGATGTATATATTATGTGTATAGAGCTTATAGTGTATCCCATGCAAATGTTTCCTTGTGTATCTACAGAAGAGAAATTAACAGTTGCTCTTGCTGTATGATCAACATTTTTCTTACATTAAGTGGCTTCCCCAGAGTAATTTACACTTGCTTAGAGAGATTGGTCATGGAGCATACACTTCTACTTATAGAATTCAATATACAATTATGTGGAAGAAGTTGGTGGAGGATGCAATTCTTACCTAGAACATTCATAGTGCTTTGCTATGGTAGGATTTGATTCTTAGGACAACTTATACATAGTAATTTTCCATCTACTTCATTCCTCCCTTAATTATTTTGTATAATGTTAGAAAGAACAACATCCTCTTCTTTCCCTTCAATTGTGCATGACTTCTCCACCATCATGAGCTTCTAAACTAAACTTTGGTCTTCTTCATTGGATGGTTGTGCAGGGGGTAAAGCATGAGATTTTTAGTACCCATTCCATTAGAGATAATAATATTACCAAATTTGCATCCTATGAATGCATCACCAGTTTCTAACTATGATCTTCCCAGGATGATAACATATCCTCCTAAGCTTGCTTTTGGCTGAAGAAAAATGAAATGAATAGGGTACTCCCAAGAGTGTACCACTACTACTACATCCTCATGACTCCATCAGGCTTAACTGTTGATATGTCTATAAGCTGTAAGACTATGGATGTTGTTCTTAGTCCCTATAACTTCAATTCATCCATAATTTTTTGTGTCATTACATTTATTGTTTCCCCCAAGTCAATCAGAGTGTTCTTTATCACTGGGCCATTGATTGTGACATTTACTAAATGGCTGCCTAGATCTATGTAATTGGGTAGGTCTGAGTTTCCAAACATAATATCAAGTAGTTGTCCAATGACCTATAAAGTAGTTGGATCTTTCCTCTTTTTGCCTAGTTTCTTTATGCATATATATTTAACCAATTTTTTTATAGATGGGAACATCCTTAATAGCTTGAATCAATGGAATTTTGACACAAATGTCTTTCAGCTAGTTGAAAAATTAGAATCAAATTTTGACTTAAGGTCAATCTTATTTTCTTGTAACCTTTCAAGAAATGGTGGCTCATTACCCAATGTTTTACCCTAGTTGGAATTTTTCTTAGGTTATTATAGATTAACATGCATCGTCTTGTTGTTGTGGATCTGGCTACAATGTTTTACTGCTTTGTTGTGGTTTATCCTGTAACATCTGTGGTTCCTCAACAATCTCAATAATAGTGGGTTTAATTGGTGGAGAAAGTGGTCTTCTTAAGCTAAGATGGGTATTGTTGATATCAACAGAATACGGAGGGTATTGAGTTGGTTCATTAGAATAGGCTGGCTGAGTAGATTTATTGTTAGGGTTAGGCATTGGTTGAGTTAGTAGGTGGGTAGCTTTTGGTTGAGATCCTACTTGGGGGTTTGTTAGTTACTGATAAGACTATTGTTAATTTGGAGGTGGGATATTCCCTTGCCTCCATCCTCTACAAGGTTGCTACCATAGTTAAGGAGGTTGTTTTCATTATTATTGTGGTTGGCCTTGGAATTGAGGTTGCAATTGTTGATGATATTGGTTAGGATATGGGGGCCAACCTTGATGGTTAGCCCAAGGTGGGGGATGCATATATGAAATATTAGACTAAATTTGAAATGAATGCATATGGTCTTGTGTCATACCTCCTTGCCGTGGTGGCCATGGTTTTATTTGAGCAACATATAAAACTTTCTCATCCTCTATCTCCAACATCTTGAACTTAGGTGAAGCCTCCCTTTCTTGAGAAATTTTGTCCAATTCTCTACATCTACAATCATATTTCTTCCTTCTACATGTATGAAAATAATTTGTGAGTACTGCTTCTGCATCTTCCTTTTTCTTTTCGGCATGTCGAGTATCTAATTGATTGGCAATGTCATTGACAATCTCTTGCTTCCTATTTTTAAACATGTTGACAATATCTGACTTGGATATGCCCCCAATTGTTTTGGTAGTTGATCCACCTCTCGATCTTACACTTCTTACCCTCTTCATAGTAGGTCTTGAGTAATTTTTTCAGGCTTCACATATTATTGCAAAAGTAGCTTTTGAAATGTCTCCTACTCCTATCATATCCAGAGCATCTATGTTCTCCTCACTTAGTCCCTTTGAAAAGAGTAATTTGAGAGATTCGGGTGGTATTTTGGCGTGCCTTGTATTTTGAATGTATAACAAGAACATTTCCAAATAGTCTTCCAATGGTTCATCCTCTATTGTGCCATTATGTAGATTTCATCACCCCCTCTACTACTTGGTTTGCAATAATCCTAGTACTTATTAAGGAATTTATCCTTCATTTATGTCCAAGTGGTTACAACATTTATTCCCAATCCCATGAACCATTTCAAGGCTATATCCTTAAGTGTAGCAAAAAATAGCTTCAATTTATGTGCATCAATATTATAATCATAACTCCTACACAGAACATAAAACTCAAATAGAAAGGTGTCTGGTTCTTCTGACATGGATCCATGAAAGTTGGGAAACATTAAGGGATAAATATTCTTCATAACAAAAAATGCATTGTTGTCAGTGATGGGGAACTCAAAGGTGATTACCCCATTTTGAACATTCTGATTTACTTCTACCATTTCTGGTTGCTCATGAGCAGCTTCAGAACTGTCACTTGGAAGATTATCTTCAAACAGTAGACCTCGTACATATGAAAGGACATCTTCTTCAAAAGCATAAGAGGTATATGAAGAGATTTGTGCTACCTATGGATTAGGAAAAAATATACCCTTGGCATCCTTTGGGTGGTGTATACATCAACTACTCAACTCTATCAATGAAAAATTAGTTGGGAGGTTGGTTGGAAGTGAATTTCCTAAAACCTAAACTTCTCTAAGAAATGAAAAACCTCTTCAAAAACCTTATAACTCAACAGTATCGATGGAAACGATGCCAAAAATGGTGGTGAAAAGTAACTTGCAACAATTAATATGTTGTTCATTAATGTACATTCATTTAATTGTCAGACCTAGGGACGTAAAATTTCAATATTGACAATGTTGTATGCACAATTATAGATGTTTGGAAGGTATAAAAGTAAATTTTTGTCACTACAATTAGGAAATAAATTTTTTGAAAATGAAATAGATTATGAATGAAAGTATTTACTATGGCTAATGAAAAAGCGTGTAAAAATAAAGCATAGATAAAGAAACGGCCTGATATTATTCTAATCATGTAACATATTAAAGAAAAAAAAAGAGGATTAACAAACCACAAGTGGGCCATGCCTTGGGTGTTAATCCATCCTAAGGCCTGTGTCTACAACAATTTAACAAAACTCAGATTCTTATTTCATCAGCATGAAGATTACAAGTGGAAAATACAAAAAACTCTCTATCTATGGATCTATCTCGATCTTACTATCTTTTTACAACATTAATATTCCATTTTTATATCTTTCATTAAAAAAAAGGCATGAAGAGCTATAGTCCTAATAGAAATTCTATTTGGATTAAGTAAAATATCCTAACCAAACAATCCAAAAACTTACATGCATACAACATAAGTATTCAATATATCTTCTCATACAATCACATAACTTAACTAACCAATCAATCAATCAACAAGTTATTAAGTTATGAATAAAATCAATTAGTTCTTTATTTGATTTGCAACACATAATCAAGGAATGATGTTGAGTCTTCTTCTTATTCACATAAGTGCTTCTTCTATCAACACATGCAAGCTTAGGTGTAGTGACCATGTTGTGCATGCTCCCTAGAATCACGGTTTCATTTATGTGTGTGATCTCCTTTGGCTATGGATGTCTTACTATGGAAAAGTTTCTTTGGATGCATATCAATTGCTATGTATGGATCCTTTCGCCATGAATGAGTACCATTGGTTGCATGTCAGTTTCTATGTGTGGATCCTTTGCTCCATGTTAGTTGCTGCATATAACAACTTCTTTGCAAATAAGGTTGAAATTTGTATAAAGCATCATTTAACATCATATTGCAAACAAAATAATAAATGCATACTCATAATCCAAAAAATAAAGTAAACCTTAGTAATAACTATATTAACTAATATTTATGCCATGATTTTAAGTTATAATGAAAATATTGAGTATTATCATAGGGAAATACAAGTTCAGGGGTATAATTGGCTAAATAGAATACTCTAGATGAGGTGTTTAAAAGGGAAATAAAACAACTCATCAGTTGATAGAAATAATTTTCTTCTACTACTTTGGTTTATAGTACTTCTCTCTCCCCTTCCACTATTTTGCATTTCAAGTTTTCAGGTTTCTCCTCTCTTTCTTTCTTTTTGATTGTGAAACAATTTGCCATCTCTTTGGTCTTGATGGGTTGTTCTTTTTGGGAGTGTAGTTTATCTCATGGTTTTGATTTTTATCTTGAAAATCGATCCGCTATATCTTTAGTGGTTAAGAATAAGAATATTATTATCTTATGAAGTTTCTGAAGTGTGTTTAGATCCGCATCCCAGAAGTTATAATTGTGGAAAAAAGTCTTTCACCACTTAGCCCCAATCTCTTGTGTCTTTTCTGGTTTCCTGATGTAGATACCATGACCTAGGTAAAGGTCCTAGTGCCCACATAAACAATTTGATTCCACACTACCGGGGAATTTTCTCCACATATTTTTCAATTCCTTTCACATATTTGGATGCATTTTTTTGGAATTCCTTCTCCTGTATACTCAGGTATAGCAACATATAATCCTTCACTCTCTAGATATCTTGTCTTCAATAATGTGATTAGAGAGTTCTAATGGGATATATTAATTTTATGAGTCGCCCACCATCATGCGGTATTGATTCTTAATGTGTGATCAAATGATTCCATGTGAGCTATTTCATTGGGTAATATCCTTACCACTTGTTCTAGGTATCCTTCTAGATCCCCAAACCATGAATATTTTTCTAAGCTACAACGAGAAGATTTGTGACTTAGTCTATACACCCATTTGATTGGTTTTTTTGATTCATCTATAGTGGAGTAATACCTATCTTCTTCTTGAAATTATTTTTGTGTACGCCAAAATATATCTTTTGTATCATCTACGGATTCAGAGTAAGCATCATCAAAAGTAATTACGTGGGATGGTAGCCTTTGTGTGTAATGTATCTTCTGTAATTTAGATTCAAGAAATCTAGGTTCCCATGCTTCTACTATATTATATGAACTTTTATTAGTGGATTTAATCTTCACCAAAATTTCTGCATCAAAATTAGGTTTGAATTCTTTGTCAATATTGGTTAACTAGTTCAAGGTATATATTCCTTTTATGTCATCAAAATATTCTTCTTCAGTGTCATGGCAGAGTTATTTTGACCATGTGACACTCATCCCTAGTTTCAAAGTTATATAAACTCAAACGCCATCTAATTCTATTGTAACTTCTTCTTCCTCTGAATTCAATGTGCCATTGCAATCAACAAACCACTATAAATCCCAGATGACATTGTATGTAGGTTTCGCAACTATATTTTCTACTACTTCAAAATTGACTATTTTTGATCCCTATGAAGTAAATTTTATATTTATCAGTAATCCTATGGGGGATTTGTATGACCCATATGCAAAACCAATGTGGTATCTCTTGGCATCTAAGTGAGATATGCCAAGTTTTCCCAAGTTTTTTTTAGACATTATGTTCGCATACGAGACTAGATATAATAAGATATTTGTAATTGTCGCACTAAATATTTATATGTCTAAATATATGGTGGATTTACATGATGTTATTTTTTTTCTGCATACATTTTTATTTTTCATGTTATGGGCACCCTCAATCCATTGGAAATAAAAATGTTTCTCTTCTTTATTTCAATATTTACAAAATTTCTTTAGCTTTTCCATTAGCCATCGTTTAATGGTTAGTATGGATATTTATTTGAGTGCAGTTATTTCATCTTGCATAAAACAATTTTTTTTGTGTCATCATGATGTTCTACTTTCTTTGTGATTCCATTGTTTTTTTCTACTTCCTTATCATGTAGTTTTGGTCAAAGATCTTTTGGATCCCAGTCTTCACTACTGGATGATTATTCTTCCATGGGTAATCTAGTGACTTTATTTTTCCTAGGTATGTGTTCTTCCTTTATAAAACTTCTTGTTGTGACTGGGGCTTTTTATTTTCATTCCTCTTGATCACTATTTGATTTCTTATTTGTTTTCATTTTAAAATAATTTTCCTTAGCTTATTCCTTCTTCTTCTCCTTCTTTGGTTGGCTCTTGCTGGAGCTAGATGATTTTTCTTTGTTTTGTTTTTCCTCTTCTAAGGATTCATCCTCATCCCATGGTATTTTAGTAACATGTTGGAATTTATTTTGAGCATCCCTCCTTAGTGCTTCTATTTTTATTCCCCCATTTATATACAACTATCTTACTTTAGGATAACTGAAAGAATCATGTGTCCCGCTTTCATGGAAAAATATGCAAGGTTATGGTTATGTACAATTTCTTTTTTAAATGTCCACATATGCCAAATTTATAGCAATGTACATGCCTTCTATCTTAGAAGCTAGTTCCAGGGTAATTTTGGTTCTCTCTCCCTTGATATCCTTGATAACCTCTACCACCTTGGTAGTTATTGTATCCAACCCTAAATCCACCCTGGTATTGACCTCTATATCTACCTCTATATCTGCCACCATACCCTTGGTAATTGGGGTTGTTGAGTGCGGAGTTTAATTGCTTCACAAAAATATTGTTTTTACATGTTGCTAGATTTGAAAGTGACTGACATTGGTCAGGAAGTGACCGGTATCAATCAGACAAGGACCGACATCAATCATTTTTCAACTAGCATGGGTTAGGAAGTGACCGAAATTGGTCAAGTAGTGACACACACCGGTCAGGCTGTAACTAGAATTGGGCAACCTGTGCAACGGTGCTTTGTTTTTTGGCTGAGAATTAGAATAAATATTTTGCTTTAAAGATTATTTCTTGATTGTAAAAGCATAGTTAGTTTCCTATAATACACACACACACACACACACACACACACACACACACACACACACACACATACATACATATATGAATGTATGCATTATATGAGGGTATGAGAGAAAAATAAATGATTATTTGCATGTTAGTTTTATTGGTGAGCAAGAAAGAGTAGTTGAGTGAGGGAGAAATATTGAACATCCTATGAGGTGTTGGAAGATAGTAAATCTTCATTGCATTTCCTATGTAAAGAACTAAATAATAATTTTGGTCATTTCTTGGTGAATGTAGCCCACACTGAGTGAACCAAGTTAAATTTTGTGTTATCATTCTCTTGTTTATTTTATCTTCTGGTTTATTTCTACATTCATTGCTCGTATGCTTTATCTAATTTTAGATCTGTGCAACACTGTTATATGGTTAAACCCCAATAACTGGTATCAAATATTTGTTTGGAGGTTTTATGTGTTGACAAGATTTACTCATAGATGGTTTTTTGATTGAGTGGGAGCATAACAATGGCATAAGATAGTAAATATTGAGTAGATACATTATACATTCATAATTATGTTGGTTGGATATTTTGTCATGCCAAAATATGAGGTTCAACCATAGTACATGGGATTAAATCCCTCCTCAAAGACAGGTGAGGCTGCCTATTTATTACTAATCTAAAACACAACAAAAATAATATGTACAATATTCACACTAATCTAACCATTGGGGTTGGGATAGAATCCCAAAATCCATATCCATAATAGGTGAAGATATTGCTCTTTCGAAATGAAATGGATTAGAAAGGAAATTACTATTATGGAAGAAACACAATGGAAAGGAAATGAGAGGAACGTATTTTCTTTCAAGTAAACACAGAGCACGAAATAATCATACGAGCTTTAGATAACAAATGTAATGTTTGAAATGATTAGAACAATCAAGATGCTAAACAAAGAATAGCTTAAGATTATGAACATAAGAACAATATCTTAAGAAAGATACATCTCACAACACAAAGTTTGCAAAATAGCATCAGTTCCTATTCCTCAAATGATTAAAAGAAAACACAAAGTCTTTCTTCTTCACAATAGATCTCAATATTCCAAAAAATCTCAACCCTTTGGAATGCATAAGCGTCCCTTATTTATAATAAAAGGAGTTGAGAGAAAATAGGATAAATCCTAGAAAATAGTCTTTTTAATGAGAGTCCTACTTTGCTTGACTCTCACGCAGGAGACCAAGTCAAAATTTTCTTCCTATGTGATGAAACAAAAATAAAAAAGACATGTCGATTTCAGGATTGAAATGACATGCAACATTGTGCCTATTTTGTTTCATCATCTTTGTCTTCCTCCAACAAATCTTGCTTGTCCCAAAATTCTTGGAACTTTCAGATTATACCCTACATCTCATTTTCATCAGGCGCGATGGAATGATCACTCAGAACTTCACATGTTTCCTGAGTATCGCTAGCATTTCCAGGAAGCTTTTTCAGTCTCTTGTTGAGTTTCCTCAAGGTTTCCAAAGAATGTTCAATTTTCACAAACCTGTCAATGATTTCTAGGCTGAATCCATAAGTTGGTTCATGCTGAATTGATTCTTGGATCTTCCTGTAAAGATCATCAACATGCAGAATACCCGAGCTTTCACTCAACACCTTAGCACAAATCTTGACTAGCTCTTCTTCTATGTCATTCGTGTCATCGACCAATTGATCTCTTGATTCCCTCAATTTACTGCAAGCTTCATTGAGAATCTAATGGCTTTGGTTAGTTGAAAATGTTTTTCCCCATGTGGAATGATGCCTTCTTCGACCAAGATGCGGGATGGAACCTGTTTCAGCATTTGGAGAGCTTCAAAAGTTAACTCTAGGTTCCGACCTCTGCTGAAAATTCATCATCCATTTTCTCTCCATCCTTCTTTATATCCTCTAAGGATTTGTAGACTTCCACAGTGTCCTTGATGACTTCTTTTCCTTGCAGGAGCAGCCTTTGGATCCATTCATTGATTGTTCTCCCCTTCTCATTAATCTTCTCGATCATGGGTACCAATGAGAAATCAAACCTGATAGGAGTAGAGGATGATGGTGTTGACTCAGGAGGCTTTGAGAGCTTGAGTAGTACTTCTGTCAGCTACTGTACTTTCTCTTTTAACTCATCTCTTTTTTCCTTAGTTTCCTTTAGCTTCTAGCACAACACATTCATGGCATCTTGTGCATCCTACTGTGCTCCCTCCATTGTTACTTTCCCTAGAGCCACCCTTGTGATTTGATAATCTGTGACCATTATATCATCCTTAGTTTTATCAGCCATGGGAGTAGTAATTTCTACAAATTTATGCCTGAGGCATCCACTGAAATCCTTGAAACTATTTTGGGTTTCTTGGCTGACTTGGTAGGAGTGACCTTGAGGGAACTAAAATCAAAGGCTGGTAATGGAACTACCACCTTCCTCTTCCTCGGAGTCTGATCTACTAACCATTGAGGCGTATTGGAAGAAGTTGCTCCCATTGTAGGTGTTACGGTCACATCTTCAGGTGGAGGAAGGTTAGCTTGTGGAGTGGTGACCACTGCAAGTGTAGTGTCCATGGTAATGGATTCAGGGAATGAAGGTGCAGAAGGAGGAGGCATGTCCATGGTTAACTGGGGTCCAGTGGGGAGAGGTGAGAGGCTAGAGAAGATACTAGCCATGGCTGAGGAACTTGGTGAAGAAATCTGAGGCAAGGAAGGTTGAATGGGAGGAGGCAAGGATTCCAAAATTAGAGCTTGAGAGATAAGAGGAAGACTTACCTCTGATGAACTGTCAACCAAAAGAGGAATGGAAGGTTGAACAATCTCTTCTCCTGAAGGAGGATTTCCTTGTTCTGGTTGTGGAGGTGAATCAGGAACCTCAACTGTTTGTGGGAGAGTGGCCACTGGTGTAGTTACTTGATCTTCTCCCTTTCTGACAAACTTAACCTTTATTGGCCTCTTGGAAGGGTTCTTATCCTTTTCCTTTTTTCCCTTGGAGGGTCCCACTTCCAAAGTATCTAGTTTTGAAAAACTCCCTTCTTTATAACTCATTCCCCAAGAAATGAGCCACACCTTAGTACGGGAAAGAATTTGAGCAACTCTCCCCACAATAGAAGATTTCTCGGCAATGGACCAATCAATGGATGGGAATACATATTGGTCTTCATTTAACCCATCATATGAGGCGTCAAGGACACTCTTGTTGTCCTTAGTGCCTTCTGGGATGTCAGATAAATCCAGCATCTAGATTTCTTCAATTTCAACCTGTTATTGTCCTTTCTTCGATGGCAACCTCATCCCGAAGATCAACCCAAATATCTTCTATGTTGGGAACATGTAGATATAAAGTCCCGTACGATTTAAGGACTCCTCAGAAATCAAATCCATCTCTGTGCTTCATGTGCTTCTTCAACTTGTCCTGAAGCTCATACACCACATTCTTAGCTTTAACCACTATCAAGCATGTGTACCTTCTGATGGAAATAGGGAAGGATAAGACATACTTGTGTTTACTCTGTTGGAATTTCTGGAAATCCAACAATTGTCTTACCAACTCCATTAGGATCAACTTATCACCTGGGAATCTGGGCAATCAGAAAGGATCACCCGGGTACATGACCACCGAAGGTATGTGAACTTCTTGAACTACAAGAAGATACAACCCCATTTTGATACTTTGGCCCATGCTTCGTCAGAGACTCTTCTTTTCCTTAGATCAGGGTTCATCCTACAGATATTTTCATAAAAGAAAGCATCGTTCACTCTTCTGAATTGATCCTCGGAACCCTTCATTGTCAGCTGAGGGAAGTACCGATATATGTGTTCTGTTACCCTATCTCCTTTTGCATCCAACCCTAGATAATTTCTCATGCCAGCTGCTGCATAGGTGACATATGACGACATATAGAATTTTCCAGTAGTCAAGACTGTCTTCATCTGGGAATCAATCTCATCACTTATAAGACTACTCCAATCGATCCCTTGTTCATTCTTCTTCATAATGACCATGAATTGATACATCCATCCTTGGAAGTCTCTTGACTCAGGGAGTCCAAATACTCGACTCAGTAGGGTGATGATGTCACTGATTTCAAGGATGAAATCACTCCTGGGGACAAACTTGGGAAACCTAGAGACAGCTGGCTTGGCCTTGATCAAGAACTTTCTATTCACATGCCTGATGCAGTCTTCTTGATCTTTGTCCTAGGCTTTCTATGCTGACTTAAGATCTACATCGACATATTCCTGAAAGTTGGGTAATCTTAAGAGGTCATCAAAGTAACCCCCTTCCAACTTCACTATGACTTCTCCTGCTTGATTTTTCACTGAGTGAGAATCTGAGTCATAATTGGAAGCACAGGCCAAAATGAACTCGGGGCATTGAGCAGACATTGGGAATCCTGCTGCAAGAGGGAGGCCACTGTTGGTTATTGACTTCATCTAGGGACTCTGAGAAGAATCCTTGGTTCTGTTCCAAAAGTCTTCCATGTCAATGTTACCAAGCTCTGTATCTCGGATGTCATAATTGCAATCTATGTAGGAGGGGGATTCCATTTTTCGGTACTTGTATTTCATCTTTCCTTGACCTGTCTGACTTATCCTTAGATGATCCAGGATCCGACATGAGAAGTCCTGAAGAAAGAATGCCTAGACAACTCTTGTTTGAACAATCAGACTTGGAAGCTTGCTGAGCAACCCCACAGACCCGCCACACTATCCAGACTTTAGAACTTGCAAAGCACCTGATGAAACCAACACACTAGAATGTATGTCGAAAATAAGGTCTTGTCGGACACTTCACAAAACCTGACAGACTGCAGAGAGTGTCAGAACTTAGTAGATGTCAGACACCTTGTAAAACCCAGTATACTAGCAGAAGTCGGAAGATGTTGATCACTTCGTAAGACCCGACATAAAGCGGAGATCAAAGGATGTAGAACACTCAGAGAAACCCGATACACTACAAAGTGTATGTCAGAGGTTGATAGATGTCTAGAACTTGGAACAACCTGATAGAAGGGTGGAACTTGGAGATTGTTAAGCACTCGATGAAGCCTGAAAAATGGTGGAAGCAAGAAGATGTTGAACACCCTGCAAAACCTGAAAAAAAGGAATCAGGTTTTTGAGGTGTCAGGACATGCAAAATTCCTGCCATTTCACCAGTTAGGAATTTTAGATTTTTTCAGTAATTAACAGGGTATATTCCATGGGATAAAATAAAGAAACACCCTAGGGGTGAATTCCAAACAAGAACTTTCATTGGAATACAACATAAAATGAAGAAAACAATCTAAAACCCTAAACCTAGAGGAAAAATAGGAAAGGAAGGAGAACACCAAAAGAATATCTCAAATACAAATCCAAAAGACCTCAAATCAGCAAGAAAAGCAAAATACCTTCAGTAATCTTGAAAAATAATCAAAAACGGAACACGAAATCGATCAAGAAGCTCAATCAGGTTTGGAGGTCGCAGGCACAAGTACGAAAAATCCACACAGAAAAAGTACAATAGGTAAAAATGACATGTAAAATCAAACTATTTATAAAGTCCTCACATTTATTACACTTCACCTAACACGTGTGCCAACTACCCGAAAACTCGGCATTAATGCCATGTCATCATGCTTGGAGTGCCCGAAAACTTGACACAAAGGATTAGCTATCAATTCGGGTTTCAGGTTTCAGGAAACATAGGTGACATGAGGCATGAGATGTTTGGATGTTCCAAGGTCCCAAAAACCTGACACAAAGGAACATATCAGGTTTCGGGTTTCAGAAGTCAAGTGACATGTAGCATGCTTTTTTTGTAAATCATGTTCTGATGTTCGTGAGTTCTGAAAACCTGACAGACTGACTTGTTTCAGGTTTCAGGTTTTCGGGAAACAATTTGCATGAAGCATGTAGAAAATATGTTTTCATGTTGTTGAAACCCGAAAACCTGAAAATCTCCTCAAAAGGGCATTTTAGGAGATTTTTCCAAAAAAATTCTATGGTTATCTTAATTTTAGCTAGAATCACTAAAATGAGATAAAAAACACGGTAGAGTTGATGAAATCATTAGAATTTTTTTATGAAAAACCTAGTGCTTCGAATAAGGTTCATTTGATGAAAAAATTATTTAATTCTAAGATGCAATAAGGTGGATCTGTATCTAATCATTTGAATTATTTCCAGTCTATTGTAAATAAATTAAAATCTATAGAAATTCCATTTGATGATGAAGTGAAAGAAATTTAATTCTTACGATCTTTGCAAGATAGTTAGGATAACTTGGTAATGAGTGTTAGTAATACAACATCTTCTTCTAAATTTAATTCTTACGATCTTTGCAAGATAGTTAGGATAACTTGGTAATGAGTGTTAGTAATACAACATCTTCTTCTAAAGGTTTGAAATTTGGTGATGTGGTTAGTGTAATCCTTAATGAGGAAATACATAGGAAAATCTCAGGAGAAACATCATTTGGAAATGCTTTAAATGTAGAAATCAGGGGAAGATCTAAGGAAAGATCATCAAATAGAAAGAAGAATGGGAGATCAAAGTCAATAAATGGTAGATCTAGATCCAAGTACAAAGATTTACTATGTTGGAATTGTGGAAAGAAAGAACATGTAAAGGAGTGTTGGTTCAAGGAAAACAAAGATAATACATCATATAAAGGTAAAGAAAAATGTAAAGAGGTAAATGTTGCAAGTGAGGTAAAACAAGATGTCCTTATTCTCTCCTTGGATAATAAATTAGAATCTTAGGTTTTAGATTCTGGAGCTTCTTTCTAGACTACTCCTAATAAGGGTTATTCCAGAAATTATGATCAGGGTGATTTTGGACAAGTTTATTTAGGAGATGATGATCCATGAAATATTACTGGTAAAGGTAATGCTCATCTAAAGCTGCAGAATGGAAATCCATGGTTATTGAAATATGTGAGGTACGTGCCAAGCCTAAAGAGATATCTAATATTTGTAGGGAAACTAGGTGAATATGGATGCGTGGTTACATTCACATCTGATTCTTGGGAGGTTACCAAGGGATATATTGTTGTGGCAAGAGGTAAGAAGGTAGGAAATTTATATCTGTCTACCTATGTTACTAATTCCTTTTTTATGCTATCTACTACAGATTTAGATTCAACCATGTGGCATAATCAGCTAGGCTATATGAGTGAAAAAGGAATGCAGATATTAAAGGATAAGGGTAATTTATCATATTTGAAACAATTAGATCTTGAATTTTGTGAGCATTACATATCTGGAAAGTAGAAGAGTGTGAGAATTTTCAAGGTTGGGGTCAACAAAGAAGGAGAAAAAATTGGAGCTTGTACACTCAGATGTGTGGGGAATAGCTCAAGTGACTTCTATTGGAGGATCCCAATATTATGTGACTTTCATTAATGATGCCACAAGGAAGGTATGAATTTATTGTATTAAGCGTAAATATAATGTTTTTGAGACTTTTGAAAGGTTGAAATCCCTTGTGGAAAATGAAACAAACTTAAAATTAAAGTTCCTTAGATCTGATAATGGTGGTGAGTACTGCAGAAAGGATTTCAATGAGTTTTTTTTCAATGAATGGAATACGAAGAGAAATAACATTTCCTATAACTCCATAGGAAAATGGAGTTGTAGAAAGAATGAACAAAATAATCATGGAATGTGCTAGAAGCATTATGATACATGTTGGTTTGCCTTTGAAGTTTTGGGAAGAAGTAGTGGATACAACAATGTACTTGATCAACCATGGGCCTTCAACAACACTGTATGGTAGAATACCAGAAAAATCTTGGTTTGGAAAAGAGGTAGATTTTTCTTTTCTTATATTTTTTTGGCTCATAAGCTTTTGTGCATGTTGATAGGAAATATAGGAAGAAGTTGGATGCTAAATCTAAGAGATGTACTTTCATTGGTTATGGATTTAGTGATTTCAGATATCATTTTTGGGATTTAGAAGATTCTAAGATTATTAAGATTCGTGACATTGATTGGAATGAAAAACTAATGTACACAGATAAGGTTTTAGTGCCTAAACATGAACAAGTTTATGATATTTTGAAGGAAAATTAACTTTTGGATCTAAAACAAACATCCACAGATACCGACGTCAGTTCTATAGAATCCGGTGCTAGTCAGGCTAACCGGTATCAACAGATAGGATCAGGTTCAGAACATACAACTACTAGAACTGGTGGCGGTGAGGTAACCGCAGTCGATCGATATATAGAGGAACCATGATTAGTTATAGAACTATGGTCAGTTTCAGGAGACTAACAATGGTTATTGACAAATATTGACACGAACATGCAACATGCACAACATGATCCCTAGACACCCTAGATCTCAGTGAGAAGGTAAAAAAGAGTAAGTAGACCTCTAAAGAAATTTTAACCTTCCCTTTCTTATTTATTATTGATTGATAGTGGTGAATCATAAATATTTGAAGAAGTAATGCAAGTAGATACCCACGTGTAGTTGGAGCATGACATGGATGAGGAGATGAACTCCTTAGAATAAAATTAGACATGGGATTTGGTCAAGTTGTCAACAAGTAAGAAAGTAATATAGAAAAATGGCTTTACAGGATCAAGGAAAAAGAGGGTGGACTAAAATGATACAAGGTGAGGCTTATGGTAAAGGTTTTTGCACAAAAAATAGGTGTTGGCTTTGATGATATTTTTCTCCTGTAGTTAAGATGACTTGTATTCATATTATTCTAAGTTTGGTTGCAACAGAAGATTTACATTTAGAACAACTTGATGTTAAAATGAATTTTCTTCATGATGATTTGGAGGAAGAGATTTATATGTAGTTTCCGCTTGGTTATGAAGTCAAGCGTAAGGAGAAATTTGTGTGTAGATTGAAAAAATCCTATATGGGCTCAAGAAATCTCCAAGGTAATGGTATTTAAAGTTTGACAACTTTATACATGAGTATGGTTATATGAAATGTAAATCTGACCATTGTTTTTATTTTAAGAAGCTTCAAAATGGGAGCTATGTTATTTTGTTACTATATATGGAGGATATGATGATTGTTGGATCTAGTATGTAGGACATTAGTAAACTTAAAGAAAGGATAGATCAAACGTTTGTGATACACCAAAGGAGTGGTGAACATCTACTTCTATAGATTGACATAGATTATAAAAATGCAACACAAATCATGCAAAAAAAATTAAAATTGTAGTCAAGGATCAGGATAGAGAAAACGACACAAGAAAGGATTGAAAATTCATTCACAGAGCTTGCATTGTCATTTCCATTTTTAAATACAGTGCATTACAACCGCAAAGAGGTAGAAAACATGTTGCAATTCTAAAAGAGGTATGATATTCCACAAATTCACTTGTCAGAGTGAAGAAGGGAGCCTGCAGATCATAAAAATGTCCAACCCTTTACAAATGAGCCAAATCTGGCTTTTTAACAATGAAAACTCGAGCTCAAGAAGGAGAAACGTGAAAAATATGAAAGGAATCCTTTAACCACTAACCAAGTCAATCAAAATAGCATTGGTACCCTTAAAATTTTATTCCCTAAGATTTTTGACCATGCTGGAGAAGAATGGAAGCCATACTGCATTAAAAATGGTGGTTTAATGTCAGTTCTGCTCTTTTCCCCATGCTAAAGGTGTTTTTTGATTTTTCTCTCACTAAACTTCATTAAAAAACAAAATTGAAGATTCCATCATGTAGAAGACTTCAATATCTTTCCAATGACACCAAAATTGAGAAAAACTGAGCTTTGGATCGAAATGTATGCCCCTCTGAAGATTTAGGGCAAAATAGGGCAAAAATCAGGTCGGCGGGCCGAAACCCAAAAATTTTCCCCCTTTTTTGAATTTGGGAAAAATTCCCCAAAAACTCCATTCCCTACCACTCTGATGCCATGTGGCACATTCTAATTGGTCGTGGGTTCAACCAACCATTCTACGACTTTTTTGAGCTTTGGAAAAAATTCCAAAATCCCTCCGCTGCTCCGCCATTCTGCCGCCATGTGTCATCCTCCTATACGCTGGCAGGGGGTGCACTCCAAATTTTCCTTTACGGTATTGACCACTACCCCAAATAGGACACATGGCACCTTCTTATTTGCTATGGGCCTTCGGGCCAAGTTTTCGATTTTCACCCTTACCTATTTTGGCAAAAAACCAATTTTTTTCATGCCCCCTCTAATCCCCGCCGGTCTTATGGACACGTGTCACTCTCCCATTGGTTCACGAGATCTCAGAGAAAAAAATTTCTTTGCGCCCCCCCGCAAAAAACTTTGGAAAATTTTCTAACTAACCTCTGCCAAACCGTCATTCTGCCACTAACGTGGCACATTCTTACTGGTCCGCAGGCCTTTCCAGGGAAAATTTCCCTCCAAAACTCCGTCGAGCCATAACTTGCAAAATACAAGGTGTTAGAAGGAAAATTTTACCTTTCTGGAAAGGTGAGAAGATTCTCTATCTTATGAAGCCATTTCCAAAAAAATTTGAGTTCCTAAAAAGTGGAAAAATTTGACTAACGCACAAGGAAGGAAGAAATGAAAGAGAGCTAGCCAAAAATAAGCAAGGGGCTTATTTTGGATAACAATTTTGGCGACTCAGAGGGTTCATCTACCTACTGGATGAAGTAACTAGCTACCTAAAGCAATCCATTGGGAATTGGAGTCATCAACTTAACTACTTGGTACTCTCAACTCATTAGAAAAATTTTAGAAAGAAGATTGTGAGAGTAGAAAATCATTTGATCTGGAACATGCCTTGCAAAAATGCATCCTTGGGACAACAAAGCTTGTGCCAAAGAACTTAGGGAAATGTAAAACTAAGCTACAACAAAACAATGTGCACAAGCACTTGGAGGAATGAAAATCTAAGCTAATATGTACAAGATGAGGAGTTTTCCCTCTAGTAACAATGCTTTAGATGGATTCCATTAACTGGAATCTACAGTTCTTCACCATCCAATGTAGACAATTGGAAGGCATTGTTGTTCTTACATTTTGTGACCATGTAGGGGCCACTCCAAATGGCATCAAACTTTGAATGTCTTCCTATCTTTGCTCAGTCTGCATCCCATTTCAACACTAAATCTCTAACTTGGAAGGTTCTAGCCTTAGCTTTCCTATTCAAGGTTCTCTTGATCAAGGCTTGGACCTTCTCCATTGTTTGGGCTGTATGCTCTTTCATTTCTTGGAGTTCCATCAATTCTACATATCTAACCTATTTGGGTTCAAACTCCAACAATTCCAATTGCTTCATGAGTACCAACTTTGGCAACTCAAGTGACATAGGCAAGATTTTCTCTCTTCCATAAACAAGTCTGAATGGAGAGTTACTGTTGGATCTCTTGGGAGTTATCATATCAGCCCATAAGGATGATTTAAGTTTAGTGTGCCAAGTCCTCTGATTTTCATCAAGAGTCCTCTTGATGATTTTTAATAGGTTCTTATTGGTAGACTCAGCTTGGCCATTACCTTGAGGGTAATAATTTGATGAAGTGCTCAGATAGATCCCATTCTTAACAACCCATTTAGTTACCTTTGATCTTATGAATGCCAATGCCTTATCTAATATTATAGTGGCAGGTACACCAAATTTAGTTACTATCCCTTCATAGAAGTCTAGAATGCTAAATTCATTTTCTTCTTTGAGCTCCACCGCCTCAGTCCATTTGGTGAAGTAGTCTGTTGCTGTTAGAATCCACTTGTGTCCTTGGCTTGAGTTTGGGTTAATGACTCTAATGAAGTCCAAACCCCATTGCATGAATGGTTGGTCAACTGAAATTGGGTGCAATGGAAGGGCTGCTAATCTTTCCTTGCCTGTGAAGAATACACGATTTTTCACCTCTTGATCCATGCATAACAATCACTAAAAACCTTGGGCCAATAATAGCCATCCTTCATAATCTTGAAGGCTATCACTCTTGGATCAAAATGACCCCCAACTGATCCACCATGGAACTTTTCTAACATTCTCTTAATTTGATTTGTTCTAATGCATCTCAGTAGCACTCCATTTCTATCCCTTTTGAACAAGACACCATCAACAAGTGCATATGGAATAGCCTGTAATCTGAACTGTCTTCTGTTGGTCTTGTTCATCTCTAGAGGGCATAGGCTTGTTTGTAAGAAGTGCATTATGTCTTGGGTCTAGCAAGGAGTGGGCATATCACCATCCTCTTCTTGAACACCTCTTTGTTCTTGGTTGTCTTGCAATGCCAAAACAACATCCTTCCCATTGCTTGCTTCCATTGATTTGCTCAAGACTAGCTACTCACACAATCCCTTTCCTCAGACCAGCTTGGTGACTTTGATCTCAATGTCATACTCCATGACACAAGTAATCCACCCTACACATTTTTCATTTAGGTCCTTGTTGAGGAGGAAGTCCTTAACTCCCACATGAGAAACCAACATCTAAACCTTGTTGTTTGAAACTAGATGCTTAAATTTCTTCAAGCTCCTAATCACTGCAAGAACATCCTTCTCAATGAAGGAATACCTCACCTCATAATCCTCCAAGCTTTGGGTAAAGAAGGCAATTGGCTGCTCTGCATTTTCTTTGTTCTGTTGTACTAAAATTGTAGAAATTGTATCATCACCTTGTTATCCCGTAAAATTGACAAGGGCAATTTTACCGATAACCATACCGAAACTTTTGTTTCGATCCCTCGTTAGGGATCCCTTGCGTTCGAAACGTTGTAAAATCCCTTCCTGGGAAATCTAGTTTTTCGAACTTAGTCTTTTTGAGCATTTTTTGGCTGGGCGCATGGATTTGCCTTGTAACACCATAGTTTTGATGCGCCCTCCTTAAAAGCCTTTGGCACATGGTTTTCCATGTTAGCATGTCTTTTAGTGCGCCAAAGGATGTTGAGTCAGTTTTTGATGCGCCAAAGGGTGCATATAATCTCTGCTGCAACACCAAGTTTTGGTGCGCCAAAGGGCGCACGATAACTATACCTGTTACACCAAGTACATTTGGTGCGCCAAAGGCGACGCAATCTTTTATTGTCAAATACTTTCGTACGCCACAAGGGCACACATGTCGACAGCCGTTTCCATGCGCCATTTCAAAAGGTTGGTTGGCGCATTAATGACAGGTTTTTCCATAAATATCAGTGCGCGCCCAATGTCATTTTCATTCCTTTTGTCGAGCACGTGATATGCTCTGGACTTGTCAGCCCCTGCTCTGTCGCTTGTCATCGTGTTGTGGATCCGCTCTTCAGGAATTTTCGCTATATTTTTAAGGTAAGAGGTTCTTCCCTCTTCCCCGTTTTATGTTTTCTGTTCTGTTGGGCTTGTTTTTGTCCGGTCTTTGGTGTGTGTGCCAACTTGCTGGCCGGTTTTCATCAAAGTTTGAATGTGTTTGAGCCTAGTCTCCCCCCTGTGCTGTCCTGTTTCATTTTCTTCTGTTGCTCTTCCTCTCCCTCCCTCTTTCCGGATCTGCTGGAAAAGGGAGTCGTGTTGTAGCATGGCTTGGTCTGTTTACAAGATTTTTGTAAAACCTTACTTGTCCGAGCAGCCTTTTGAAGTGGAAGAGAAAGAATAAGAAAGTGGTTTGAGCAGCTTAAGTGTAGTTCACAAGGCGCACTGGCGCGCCTTGTAACAATCCAGACAGTCGCGCCCCTTCGGCGCACCTATCCGACTTGCAACATACTCAAGATCCGCGCCAAATGGCGCACCCTGCCATCCTGCTACAGTTTGAAATTCATGCGCCCATCAAAGCGCACCCCTTTTGCATGCTCCAAGTGTAAATCCCGCGCTTCCTCCTATAAGCCTTTGGCGCATCCTTCTATCCATGTTGCATCCCATTTCCACGCGCCAAAGAGCGCACCCAGCTTTCGATGCAACAAAAGCCTTATTCGCGCAAGTAAAAAGATTACATAGGCGCTGGCGCACCCCCCGATTGCAGTAACATGATGTTGTGTAAAACATTCCATGCGCCGCGCCTATGTTCCTTTGGCGCATAATTTGTTCCATGTTACACAATCTTTCCATGCACCATAGGGCGCATCGAACCCCAATGTAACACGCATTTCCTGTGCACCCTGTTATAAAATGCAACCTGCTTCATCCATGCGCCATGCGCTTTTGGCGCCAGTATTTAACCTCTGCAACATTCCTTTTCTTTCGCGCCTTATCTATTTGGCCTGCCAATTGTATTTTTCCTACGCCCTGAGCCTTTAAATCTCTAACTCTTTCTCCTGCTAAGCTTTCCAATGGAAGATCAAATGTCTAATTCAACCTTTTTGGATTGGGTCTCTCTTCTTCTTCGTGCAGATCAGCAGCTGAGTTCGAAAGAACACATGTCTACGTCAAGCAAGAAGCCCACCAAACCAAGAGGAAAGGCAAAGCTAACAGAAGAAGAAATGAAATACAAATATCAGAAGGTCAGGATGCCCGAATCACAGGCTGAGTGTAGTATGGATATCCAGAGACTCTGAATTGGGTCACATTGACATGGATGAGTTCTGGGCTTAGAACTCAAAAGGTTACAAGAAGTCCATGGATGGACAAACTAATAGGCAGTGCCCTGCACTTTGCCGGAGGAATCCCTGTCAGCGCTGTGAACAACGAATTCATGATGGTTGATTGCAAAATCCTTACAACAAGGACACAAGATGTGTCGAGAACAGCAAGGGCGAGGCAGTCATAAACCTCACTGCCCGTCATTTTGAGTTGATGCTTGGCATCCCTCACCATCAGAACTACGTGGCTGTTAGCCAACAGAGAATGCATCAAGGCTTGGGAAGACAACGAAAGACCAGTGCATGCAGTTGATGAATGAGGTCTACCTAAAGAATAAGAAGGTGGTGACTCGGTGGCCTCAGACTATCCACCGAAGTGATTTCTTAGAGGAACTCAGTGATACTATCACTTTCCTAAGCAGAGTCTTCAGGCTTTCAGATGCCCACTATTTCCATAAGTGGATGCTGCGGTACCTGGAGACAATGAATAAGAATTTGCCCGATCAGCGCTTTTGCTGGGGTGAAATAATAAGCAACACCATCTCTGAGCAGCTACAACAGCTTGCCACAACTGGAGTATTTCATATGAACTCCTATGTAGTCTACGCTGCAGCATCGGCAAGGGATTACCCAGGGCTCAACCGAAGTGGAGTATGGCCTCAGGCCAAGATATTTGATTACTATCCAGAGCTGAGACTAGAGAATAGTATCCCTCAATTTCGCTAAAAGTCAATGATGTTTTCTTCTATCACATCATGTGCATGTTGCGGCCAAATTTGACTCATAGCCGGACAACCAAAAACATAGTGGCAGTCACAGAGAAATGGGGAGCCTTGTTCACCCAATTCCCCATGTTCACCTATCTAAGGGCTGCCAACTTTTTGGGAGAACCAACCAGGCTACCAAGGTATGCTGTACCAAAGCTGATTTTATTGGAACTATCAAGACAACTCGTCACATACCATGAAAAGTGCCTCAAGAGAAAGAAGGGCGGAACTCCTTTCCCCCTCACAGTAGGCCGTTACACATGCTCCAGCTATCACAAGGTGAAGGAGATGTTTGCTGAGCTAGAATTGCTCAACCTAAAGCATGATTTCCCAGCAAGGCCTACATTCGACCCTAGGGGCTGTCTACCAAGGGCTAAGCTTGATCCGATTCATGTCCCTCAGATTGAGGATATCTACATTGACGTTCTCCATGAGGTAGAACTCAGAAGAAAGGATCACTCTCGCTTGGCATTAACGGAAATCATCCAATACGGAGTGGCCATTGTCCCCGAAGGCTTCCAAACCACGGAAGACGAAGTAGACAAAGTGTATAATGACACGGAAGGGGATGATTGGCCCTTCCCGGACATTGACAGGAAGCAAGGCTCCTCAAACAATTGAGGAGAGGGTAAAAGAAACTATGCGGAGAACGGAGCATTGGTGCCGCATGAACGGACTAATCTACCTCGGGGTAGATTTCACGACTTCCCCTTTGGGCAACGCACCTCCAAGGACAAAGAAGCTGCTGAAAGGCAAAGGTGCTGAAGGTGAACCTAGCACCATTCAGGAAGAAGCCCCTGAAAGTCCTCTTCCTTCAGAGCCTGAACAAGTAATAACTCTGGATTCGCCAGAGAAAGAATTGACAGAGGATAGTCCTATACGCCCATCCACCCAGGATGTCGGCATTGCTACAACTTCAGAGGTCCCTTCTATCCCTTCTTCTTCTCTTCCTTCCCCTTCCTCAGAGTGTCGGCAAACCACCATCCCTTTGGTTGTGTCCTCTGCCCGCTTCTTCTACTCTCTCCCCTGCTTCTTCGTCCATCTTCTCCTCTCTCGCTGATTTGTCTTCCTCTATTTCTTCCCTCATCTCCGAGCTCCCTTCCCTTCCTATCTCTTCTGCTGCTGCAGTTTCCCTTCCCCCCATGGACATCTCCGCGGCTGTTCTTTCAATGCCACCGCCGCGTGTCTCCACGTTCTTCCCCTCTTCTACCGTTGCTGCCTCCCCCTCTGTCTCTGGTCCTTCTTCAATAGGACCAGCTTGGATCTCTCAGCAGCTGAGCCAACCAAAGAGGAAAGTCCCCATCGCTCCGATGGACTTTTCAGTCATTCCGGCTAAAGGAGCAAAGAAGCATAAGCCGGTTACACGCTTCTCCAAGAGCGCTGCAGGTGAGAGGGTTATGGAAATAGCCTACCCCGATCCCACCAAAGAGAAAGAAGATCTGTCTCCGGCAGATTTCACAGTGACCCAAGTCACAATGGGGACATCCTCAGAAAGTCTCCAGGGGGAAGCTCTTTCCGCAGTTGATGCACTCTGCGAAAAGCTTCAAGAAACAAAGGAAGAAAAGAGGCTACTGAAGGAGCAGAATAAATACCTGCTTCAAGCCTTACAGAAGATGGGAAGTGCACCTCCCACAACTGCCATCGAGACTCCTGAGCTGCTCAGTCAGGAGAAGATTAATGAGTATTCAAAAATCGGCGAGCAAGGTATGGTTGTTTCTGCTTGGAGGAGCCAGATCCTCAAAGATAGTAAAAAAGTAATCGCCGAATATATCAGCTTATACCTGAATATCGAGAAGGTGAATAAGGAACTCCAAGCATTAGCAGGTCCAGTATCAGAAGAATTAGAGCATGCTAGACTCCAGCACGAGGCCTTCCAACAAATGTTCGACTGTTCAGTCGAAGATTTGGTCAAGTTCGGAGTATTCGGTCATCCAAGGACCCTCAACAAGACCATGTACACTCTGGACTATCAGATAGATCAGCTCAAATTCGTGTTAGAGAAGATAGACAAGGTGAAGGAAGACACCCTGGATGCGATGCATCAAATGGAGAAGATTGTTCTATCTATGACTCCAGGGTTGCTCACTCCTTCCCTCACCTTGAGATCAGCTGATGATACTATCCGGATTTTCAAGGAGATAGCTACTCAAGGGACAGGGCCAGAAGTCACGTTCGACATCGAATCCATCAACAACCTACTGGCCTGTAGAGACTTCATCGGGTCCCTAATCGAGGCGGGTAAAGACTATTCCAAGATCCCAGAAAAGCTCATAGATGAGCGGGAAACTTGCGAAGCAATCAGTGAACGGCACAAGGATCCATCACAGGATCAATTTGGGCCAATGATCAGCAAGTTCTTGGAATACCGCGCTCAGTTCCACATCTCATCTCCTGATCAGCATCAGAAACAGGCAACCCCTTTTAGGCCACAGGATGATGATGATGAATAAATTCTTCTTCTTCTTCTTCTTCTTCTCCTCTCTATTCTCCGACTTTCTTTTCGTAATATCTGAATTAAGTTGGCACAAATGATGACATCATCCATGTTGCATCATGAGATGATGTCATCCATCAAAGTTGTCAAAGTCAACATGACTTTTGGATATTTTGGTAAATATCTTGTAAATAAGTGGTTGGCTCCTTTTTGCCTTCTCTCTCTCTTATCTTCTATAAATACTAGAATACTTGTGGTATTCTAGGAGGTGAACGTTTTTCAGATAGAAATAGAAGTGAGGAGAGAAAGACTTTGAGCTTTCTTGTAACAGAAAAGAACAGTAATACAATTATTCAGACTTTGTGCTCAATAGCTGTGTTATACATTAGATCTTTCTTACGTTAGATCTGTATGTGTTTAATCTGTTGGATTCATATCTACTTTTCCGTCATTTGTTTATCAGTATTGCTTTGTTTATTTATGCAAGTAGGTTTGGCTCTGTTTACTACCAAACTAAAAACATAAATCTTCTGACCTTTCTACTTTGGAATTCATTTCTTTTCTTCCTTCGGATCTGTTCTTTCTCTTTTCCTTCTTTCATTCCTTTCTTTTCGCAGCCTCAAACACTCTACCGGGATGAGATCCCAACCCCCCGAAGGCAGAATCTGTGAGACTTGCATAGGTTCCTGCTAGTAGAAATAGCAATAAACCAGTTTCGCTTTGCTGTCTCAAAGAGGGGCTAAGCCCTGCAACACTGTTGGCTCGTCTATCCATAGATCTGTCCACGCGACAGATTTTCGGACCAACACTGTCCACCTGAATGTTAAGATGTTCTTCAGCATCAACATTATTAGCTTAACAAAGGCAACAAAGTTTGGAACAAACCTACGGACAAAATTGATTTTTCCCGAGAAGCTTTGAAGAGCCTTCTTGTGACTTGGCAATGTCAATGCTCTTATTACTTGAACTCTTTTCGAATCAATTTCAATCCTTCCTTCGATATGATATGGCCTAGAAGCTTGCCTTTGTGGGCCAAGAATATGCATTTTTGGGATTCAGTGAAACCCCAAATCTCCTACATCTCTGAAAAACTTGCCTCAGATGGAAGACATGATCTGTTACATTCTTGGAAAAAAATAGTGATGTTATCCAAATAGAACAGCATTGTTTGATTAATCAGCCCCTTGAATGCCATATCCATTGCCCTTTGAAAAGTGGCTCCAGAGTTGGATAATCCAAATGGTATTTTCTTGTATGCATAGATGCCTGATTTGGTGGTGAAAGATGTTTTGAATTTATCATAGTCTTTCACCATGATCTCGTTGCACCCTGAGTATCCATCTAGGAGGGAGAACCTTTCTGACTCAGACACTACTTGTAGGATCTACTCGGTTGAAGGGAGTAGGTAGTGGTCTTTGAGGGAGGCTCTGTTCAAATCCTTAAAGTCAACACATAGCTTGATTTCTCCATTTTTCTTCCTAATTGCGAACCAGATTTGTAACCCAACTTGAGTGTTTAATTGGAAATATGATGCCTACCTCTATCAGCTTGTTTAACTCCTTCTTCATTAGAGGCTCAATATGTGGGTTGACTGGTCTCTACTTCTACCTGATGGGTTGAGCAACTAGATCTAGTTCTATTGTGTGTTGTGCTAGCTTTGGACTAAATCCTCTTAGGTCCTCATAACTCCAAGAAAACACATCAGGGAATTCTTGGAAAAGTTGTATGAATTCATACCTTTCTTTTTTGGTGGCCAATTTTCCAATTTGAAGTGTTTTGTCTTCTCCAACTGGGATTGACTCTGAATCTTCTCCTTTGATCTTCATGTTAGCCTTCTTTTTTCTGAATAGATCATTAGGATTGAAAATAGATTCCAGTGTCACTAAGCCTTTGGGAAGCTTGTTTGTATGTAGTTGTACTATCTGATTCCCATACTGCTACTCTAGTATGCTCTAGTTTATAGCTAAGAATTCAGCTTCTTCTTGTAGAAATTTAATGATCTACTGATAATTCTCAAACACCTGCCAATATGTATTATTATCTAGCACTGCTAGCCTCACAACCACATGGATATGCGGTTGTTCTCTTTCCCTCTTGATGCTACCAACCACATCAAATGTTGCTCTAACTACTACAATTCTATCAAGAGCTTCATTCTCCTTCCTGGGTATGGACACAATAATGAAGGCCTCGAAATCCTCCATAAGATCCCATATGCTACTCCTGTAGTTTTTGAGAAGGTCATCTTTGACAACATTAAGTCCTCTGACCTGATTGGAAACTAGTTCACTATCAACAAATACTTGCAAGTTCTTAATTCCCAACTTCCTTTCCCACTGAAGACCTTGGACTAAACCCTCATATTTAGTAGTGTTATTTGAGAAACCAAACTAGAATGTGAAGGCTAAATAATATCTCATACCTCTGGGGGACAAAATCATGGCTCCTCCTCCAGCTCCTTTTCTACTCCTTGAACCGTCAACAAATAATTGCCATACCTCATTGTCATCCTTGTATTTTGTCTTGATTAGGTCAGCAAGAGGTTGTTCTCTTCATGTAGGTAGTAGGCACCAAGCTTAGATTGTTCCATTTCCCTATAGGGGTCAAAATCATGAATTTTGTCATCGTAATCATCATTAGTCAACTCTGGGATACATCCCACTTTGGTATTTGCTTCAGAAGTGCTTAGGAGATCCTCTTGATCAAAGCCTGAGCAGTTGGCATTGATTAGGCTAGGAACATAGGATTCAATATGATAATCAGTAATAGGTTCATATCTGATTGTGGCCTTCACCCCATACCTTGTCCTAAGGAGCATATGTGACCAATCATCAGATAGGTAGCCTCCAATTTTGGCAGTGAAGTTCCTGGACAAACAAAAAGCAAAATGTGGTGGCAAGTCTATGATTGACACATTTTACAAAAAATTCACATTAGGGAAAGCGCATGTAGAGTGAGACTCGGATCCTTGATGATTACCACACTAGTCACTGTTGTCCTATCTAATTGGACTACTCCTCTAGAGATGACCTCATATTGGAGACCCAAGTGTTCAGATTTTTTTTGGGCATCATAGAACTACTAGCTTGAGAATCAATCATAAAATTGTGTACTAATTTATCTCCAATAATTAATGAGACATAGAAGAGAGGAGGTCTAATGTTTTTACCTTGTTGTTCTCTATGGTTCCTCCCAGGCTAAACTACATGGACAAGCACTCTTTCTTACTAGTTAGGGGGTGATTTGAACTTGACCAATTCTGCATGGTAGTCTGCAATAGATCCCTCTGTCATGGAATGGCCAGTGACTCCCATAGTGAAATTTTCACACTTTTCCTTTTCATTTGCTAAATAATATTGAATGTGATGTCCTTTTATTGCCCCTTCCTAGACACATTTATTTCTTGCACATGGGTTGTTACATCCGTTGCTTGAGTGGGTTTGGAAGGTGTTCTAGATTGGTTTTTGTAGGTTGGGGGTTGTACTTGGAGCACCAGGATCTTTTGGAGTGATGGAAGATTGAGGGGTCACCTTAATTCAGTTGCTAACCCTCTCTAATAATTCTCTTTTTGGACCACATTTTGGCAGCTACACTTTGAGGAGGGAACTGATTCATCCCACATAAGTCTTCGGCCTTCCAATTGACAAACATAGTCTCGTTTGGGGGGCCACCTTGTTCAGCTCCTTGTTGCTAATCTTCCTCTTAGTTAGATTCTTATGGCGCCATACTGGTTTGCACCATCAAGCCCTGATTTAGAGTGCCATTAAAGAATGTTGATTGGTTATGTGGTTGTCTGCATGGAAAACATTAACCATATTCTTGTACCATATTGTTCTATGTAGGAACCAATGCCCTTGATGTTGAAGTTTTGTTAGGATCATACGGCCTGAAAGTTCTAGTAGCTTTGGGTTGTCCCTTGGTTCTGGCTCTGATTCACAGTCTGGGGTGGTGGCCTATTCTACCTATACTGGGGTCTTGCTTGATATTGAGTTGAGGGCTGGTATGGCCTAAAGCTCTGAGCTTGTTGTCTTTTGATGGTCACTACTTCATTCCCAAATTTATGAAATTGCTTCATCACCTCTTCCTGAAACTCTTTAGAGGTATTAGATGATGAAGTGGAAGCTTTAGCTGAGCTTTGACTCCTTGGGGTGGGTATAAGAGCTAATGTAGGAGCTTGGCTAGTATCTGGGCCTCCTAACTCAGGGTACAGAGGCATGGATGGCCTAGGAGTGATTTTTCTAGCTTGAATCAAACGGTTCTTAGCCCCTATGGAGAGGCTATAGGCTGCAAGTAATGTAGTGCCCCCCATTGACTAAATGATTAGAGAAATATAAGAATTTAAAGCCCTAAGAAAGTATAAGAATCATTGGTGGGATTTATTATTGTTGGAATCCTATCCCAGGTCCGCTAAAATCTAAGGTTGAAGTCCCTTAGCTACTTGTTTGGGGCTCTTTTGATTGTTGTTAGTTGCTCCAATAGAGATAAGTTATCACCCTTTTCACCAAACTAATTATGAAGAGCCATGCACAGCTGGTTCAAGTTCTAGATAGAGCCTTGCTTCAAGACTCTTGAACCATTCTGAAGCTTTCCCTTTAAATGAAGAGGTGAGACACTTGACTGCAATGTCCATCCCATGGATTGTACAGAAATTTGCAATATCTTGAGCATGGTCACCAGGAGAAGTTTGATTTCCCCAAGTGAAATTTGGGATGCTCTTTAATTCTACAATTAGAACTGGGTTTTGTGCAATCAAGATGAGTGGGCTACTGCCGATGAAGTTGAAATATGGATTTGGTTGTGCCATTTTGATTGGCTTAAAAACCCTTGTTGATTGGGTGAAAGGTCTACTAGGTGGAGGAGTTGATAGAGTTATGTTTGGTGGAGATGGAGACCTTTGAATTATTCTTCCCCTCCATATTATTCCTGGGGATAACTGCAGATACTCAGATAATCCCTCTTCTCTAGCCCATGACCTTGTTTGGATCCTTCTCATGAATCTTCAGACTTGGACTGCTGAAACCAGTTGATTTTATCTCTTTAGAGTCGCCAGATGTGTAAATCAGAGCTCTTTTTAAGCAAGAAACTTACAAAAAATGCACATCAACTTTGTTGTAATGAATATGAAGACATCTAAGGTCCCACTGAGTGTGCCAAATATGTTAGTGCAAATCAATAGCACCCCCTAAATGACCTTCAGATTTGCAGGTGAGAATTGGGTCATTTAGTGTGATTGCACAACATTGAATATTTTCCCCAAGTGTGGGACTTGCAAAAATGGGAAAAAAACTCTCCAGATTAAAGGTTGGTTCCTCTACTCTTGTGATCAGATGTATACATGAAATTTATAGAGGTTTAACAAAAAATCCTACTCTAATTCTGCCAAGGAGACAAGGATATAAGAGAGAAAAGAAGGTAAAACTAAACTAACAAAGTGATACACAAAAGGAGTGGTGAAAATATACTATTGAATATTGACACAGATTATAAAAATACAACACAAATCATACACAAATTATTAAAATTGTAATGAAGGATTAGGATAGAGCAAACAACACAAGAAAGGATTGAAAATTCATTCATAGAGCTTGCATTGTCATTTCCATTTTTAAATACAGTGCATTACAATACCAAAGAGTTAGAAAACATGTTGCAGTCCTAAAAGAGGTCTGATTTTCCACAAATTCACTTGCCAGGGTGAAGGAGGGAGCCTGCAGATCATAAAAATGTCCACAACTTTACAAATTAGCCAAATCTAGCTTTTAACAATGAAAACCTGAGCTCAAAAAGGATAAACATGGGAAATATGAAAGGAATCCTTCAACCACCAACAAATTCCATCAAAATAGCATGGGTACCCTTAAAAGTTCATTCCCTAATATTTTCGACCATGCTGGAAAAGAATGGAACCCATACTACATTAAAAATGGTGGTTGAATGTTAGTTCTGCTCTTTTCCCCATGCCAAGGCATTTTTAGATTTTTCTCTCACTAAAATTCATCAAAAAACAAAATTGAATATTTCATCATATATATGACTTCAATAGCTTTCCAATGACACCAAAATTGAGAAAAACCAAGCTCTGGATTGAAATATATGCCCCTCTGAAGATTTAGGGCAAAACAGGGCAAAAATTGAGTCAACGAGCTAAAACCCAAAAAAATTCCCCCTTTTTTGAATTTAGAAAAAATATCCCAAAAAACTCTACCCCCCACCACTCTAATGCCATGTGGCACATTTTGATTGGTTGTGAGTTCAACCCATCCATTCTACACCTTTTTTGAGCTTTGGAAAAAATTCCAAAATCCCTCCGCTACTTTGTCGTTCCACCGCCACGTGTCATCCTCCTATACGTTGGCAGGGGGTGCGCTCCAAATTTTCATTTGTGTTGTTGACCACTACCCCAAACAGGACACATGGCACCTTCTTATTCACTACGGGCCTTCGTGCCGGGTTTTTCATTTTTGCCCTTACCTATTTTGGCAAAAAACCAATTTTTTTTGCACCCCTCCGACCCCCGCCGGCCTTATGGACATGTGTCGCTCTCCCATTGGTTCGTGGGATTTCGGACCAAATTTTTTTTTTGTGCCCCCCACCAAAAAATTTGGAAAATTTTCTAACTAACCTCTACTGACCTGCCATTCCACCACTAACGTGGCACATTCTTACTAGTCTGCGGGCTTTCCCAAGGAAATTTTCCCTCTGAAACTCCACCGAGCCATAACTTGCAAAATACAAGGAGTTAGAAGGAAAATTTTACCTTTCTGGAAATGTGAGAAGATTTTCTATTTGACGAATTCATTTCTAGAAAATTTTGAGAGCCTGAAAAGTGGAAAATTTTGACTGAGGCACAAGGAAGGAATAAATGAAAGAGAGTTAGCCAAAAATAAGCAAGGGGCTTATTTTGGATAACAGTACCTTTGAATATTCCCAACACCTCCCTAGAACTAAACCAAATCCTTACCATCTCTGAAAAATCCCCAAAACCATGAAATATTGAGTTATTACCAGCCCATAGTAACTGTTGTTGGTTCTTACTAAACCATCGTCGCTCATACCATACTAACGTCGGTCTCTATATTTGGCAGTCCTACTAATACTAGATCCCAATAACCTTTTCCAAGTGACTCAAGTAACCCAAAATTTGACCCAGACCTATTCCAACACCTTAGTTATTTACCTTATTTCCAGATCTGATCATTACCTAGCCTATTATGTTAGATTTTCTTATTGTATTTGGATGAGATACCTAAATCATATCAACTACAGTAGGATTTTGTTTACCCATATTTATTTCTTACATTAACTTGTATTTAACAATGGGTTTAATGCCACCGAGGAAGTATCACACTTCCTGGATCTAGCACATGCTAAGAAGCCCACTGACATATATTATTTAATCCTCTTTCTATGGTCTTGTTGTGCATTTCAGGTAGTTCCTCCTAGCCAAAAGGCAGCTCTCACAATCAACATTGGATTAAGAAGTCAGAATGAGTGCAATGACCTTCAAACTAACCGTCACAATAGGTATTACTCCTTGGCCCACACCCTTATCCATTTTGTCTAAAAAATATTGAATAAAATGGTGAAACATTTTTGCACACCCGGTGGGCCCCATCTAGGGTTCCTTGCATTTTATTCATTCCTAGGTGAAATTTGTGTGTTTATTTTCCTTCTGAAAAGCTTACACATTAATTTTCCTCTCTAGAATCTTCCTCTCTTTCTATTTTCTAAAATCAATCATGTTTTTGGTGCTATAAAAAGAATACATCTTTTCTTTCATTAGTATTTCATTAGTGAAAGAGCATTTCTCTTCATATTCATTACTTGATACATCGAATATCCCACTTCGATTTGGACTTAAAACACTTGCATATCATTATGATTCATTGCATCATAGCTCACATTATGAGGGAAACCTATATGTTGGAATTAATGCCCAGCTGATGGTTGACATAACTGAATCGTAGAAAAGCCCATTCTTTCTTCTCTCTCTTTGCCAAACTACACAATCTGAAATATATACATCTTCTTAAAACAACATCCCACCCGGAAGAAGCTGTCAACAATCACATGATCAGAGGATTGACAGTGGACATCCAACTAGTTATCTCTGTCCAGTACCCCATCAGAGGATGGCCTGCCCCTGGCATAACATAACCTGAAACCTCACCTTTATAATTTCCTTCTTCGTAGGAAGCCTTCCCAACCAAAAACTCTACTGTAAATTCACGAGTCAGTCTCTTAAATATCATAAGCTAAACACACTAAATTCACTTGTCAGATTACGTATTTTTCTTAGCTTTGTCCTTGACTTGTGTTTTGAGGTGTGAGGATACGATTCTTTATTTTGCGTTTTTCCTTTCACACTCTGCCATCACATTTGGAGTAGTCTGACTTTATCAGAGTGTGTTAATACCTCATCTTATCACCCCCATACTTTTGGGTTGATTATTTATCTAATATAAATTCACATAAACTTCATTTTTCTTCATTCTTCATATTTCATAGTAACCGGCATTAGTTCAGTGACCATCGTCGGTTCACATATGACCGCCATCAATTTCCATAACCAGCATCGGTTCCTGGTTCTGTTGGTTAAATTACCCAAAAGACACTCATCTCATCTTCTCTTATGTTTGGAGTCTCATTGTATCATTGTACTCTCTATACTCTGATAAAAATCATCAACTACCCCTTTCATGTCTAACAATCACCTGTTTCTTCCTCATTTGTTGGAACTGTTATTTTATCACAGTAACCGGTATTGGTTCCTATAACCAACATCGGTCACCCCTTAACCATCATCGGTCAGTTAGATCAGCGTCGGTCACTCTATTTTGATTTTATTCAAAACATTTACCAATTTTCCCTCCCAAAATTTGTTTTGTCCCATTTCTGTTGTTCCCTATGTCATTTACAGGTAACCTGATATATGTTTATTCACATGGTATTGACTCACAGCCAAACTAATGCCCTCATATTTCACACCAGTCGTCAGCCACTCCCACCTAGTCCATCACCGCTATCCATTCTGTAACCTATGGATCTGACTCAACTTATCCCCATCACTTATGGTGATGAGGATTTCGCGAGACTCCTTGACTAGAATCCTTTTGCCCTCCAGTATTACCTTACTCATTCTTCCACTCGGGTTTCCTCAGGATAGTTGATATACAACTTACCCGTATCTATCCCTCCTACTGTAGCCCCTACTTTTACATCAGCTAGCACTAGTTTGGCGCTACTGTTATCCACTTTATCATCTATGGTGTCTCAGCTAAATCCCACAGCCACTATAATTGTAGCATCTATGTCATCAATTGTACCTACGACATTGATTGTCCCTCTAATAGTTGTTATGAGTATAGCTTCATCTGCATCTTCCATTTCACATATACCTATCGCATCGCAACTACCTCTGGTGTCGGAAACTTACACCCCTTTCCAAAACCTCATCCCTTCTATCCCACGATCCTTACCCCTAATTGCCATTAGAGTTGTTATGACTACATCACCCGCTTACACATACTACTAACAACCTCTGACCTCATTTATCACTTATGTTGGCTATATGCCACCTATATCTATTCCTCCTACATATTTCTCACACTCAATGCCACCATACACCAGCATACCACCCACCTCATACATTCAGCATCAACCCCCTTTCTCTGCGGGGGCACCCATTCATCCTAACCTACTAACGAGCTCATTAAAATGATGATGGAGAAGATGCAAACCTTAGAAGCATCTGTTTTTGGCTCCCATAATTCTTTAACATATGATGAAATCTATAATGATCTTATTCATCCATCTATTCCCATTCATCCCTACCCTGTACATTGGGAGATTCCTAAATTCAATCATTTCAATAGTAAATAAGAACAACAACAACACTTGTGGTTGTTCAAACATGGGTGTTACCTAATAACCCAGATGATGCTTTTCTCCTACAAACTTTCCCAATGTCTTTGACAGGACCAACATTATATTGGGATAGTGGACTACCTAGACATTCAATTTATTCTTTTAATCAAGTAGCCCAAGATTTATTAGATCATTTTTCAATCAATGTTACAAGAAAAGTCACCATGACCGATCTCTATTCAACCCGACAGTATGAAGATGAATCTATCACAGATTTTGTTACCCGCTGGTAGAGTCTTATTAACCAATTGACATTCCAACTACCTTAGACTGAACTTATTGATTTGTTCACTAGAGCTTATGCTAGACACATCACACCAACTCTACAAGTCAAAACCTTCCGAACCTATGATGAAGTATTCACCATGGCCCAAAAACTAGAAATTCATGCCATTGAAGAAAAGAAGATCCAATTACAGAACAAGAACACCCCATTCAAATCAAATGATTCTTCTTCATCTTTAAAAACCCAAAATAACTATTAAAATCCCAAAGGATCTACCAATGCGGTAGTCCTCAAGGCGGGTCCACCTCATCCTTCTAATCAGTCCCAATCTTCTTCCAATCTTTCTCCTATCCAGGCCTTTCAGCTCCGACGGGAGTAGTGGAAGTACACTTTGATCAGAGAGCCCTATTCTTTAGTCCTAGAAAAACTTCTTAAAACTAGAGCCAGTACACTTCCTCCCATAAAACCTCATACAAGTTTCAATCCCACATGTTATAAAGAACATGACTAATGTAATTATCAGTGCATTAAAGGACATAGTGATGGTAATTGCGTAACTTTTAAAAACATTGTTCAAGAGATGATATACAATGGAGACCTTGTCGTAGACAACCCAAATGCACCAAAAAATCAGAATTTTCACATATTCAAAAATCCGTTCCCTAATCATAAACCATCATCTAATCAAAATAGCAAACCTTCATCTAGTGACACCAATGTCCGTGAAGTTCACGTAGTTTTTGATATCGTGTCAATTGTTCCTCAAAACCTTCCTACTTCATCTATTGAGTAAATCTTGGCACGAGCTCCTCCACCCATAGAGGAGCATACCTCTTCTACTCCTCCACCCAAAAAGGATTTTCCCTCATGTCCCCCTTCTCTCATGGAGGAACCCACACTTTCTATCGATGTCATGTCATTGTCTGCTTCCCAACCTTCTGAACCATAAACACTTGTTATTTTCTCATCCATAAGAGAATCATCATCACCTTCTCCTCCATAAAGATAGAATTCTAGCTCACTCGACCTATTATCTCTCCTACCCATGAGAGATTCTTCAGACATGTCACTACCTATCGGGGACAGTTCTCCCCTAACATCTCAAGACCCTATTGACATGATCTTAGCTCTCTTACCTATATAATCTGAGGCCAGCCAATTCCCTATTTCAAAGACATATTTTATAGGAATTTCCACCCAACCCATTCCATCCTCTTCTTCAGTAGTATCATTTTCACGGTTGGACGATCGTTTGGATTACGTTGACCATTCTATACTCTGGGGACATCTTCGACTCCCCGTTTTGACCCAAATACAAATGTTTCTTGAAGATACTTCCATGAACTACCTAAAGGTATTTTTGGTAACCAAAACTACACTGACGATGCTGATTGAAACAACTTCCTCTTCATCATCCCTACTTCCATCCAAAATTCTACCCATCACTACAACTATTCCCAAACCTAAAGACCTACCCACACTTATCTCCCCACCCATATCTAGACCCATCACTACTTTGGGTGTTATGCCGACATCAAGTCTTACTCACCCACATGTCAGATTGGACCTAGCCACAACTTCCAAAGTTTGCATCAGCATTATCCTCCCTCTTAAAAAGAAAACCCAACCCAGGACCTCATCCATCAACCTTGACCAAACAATATCATACCCAAAGCTAGTCAAAATCTAAACAACCTACTACTACATCACGAGCCTTTGTTACACCTCATTCACCCAAAAACCAAACTCTATCACCCTCACCCTTGCAGTTCTTGCCATCTATACCTCCACCAGTTACTATAACCCCAATCTTGCCTATACAAATTCAACCAATGCCACCTACCCAACCTCTATCAACCACCTCTACTGCAACTTGGTTGCCCCCATGGGTAACCTGTCCTCTTCTACCATCTAATTTTCCTTCTACATTCCATACTGCTATGTCAATTTTACCCAAGGAGGTGCGAACCAAAGATAATAATCCACTACCCTCCAATAAGGTAGTTAAACTAACCAAACCTTCCATCGCCAGCTCTTCTACTCCACCTTTACCCAAGCAGATGCCAGCAAAACCTAAGACCACTCCATGTACAAAACTAGTGGACCAACCCATTCCCCCTCCTATAAAGCCTCTTCCCTCACAATTAGCCACACCTGTACCTAAACCCACACTCACTTCTCATTGTGATCCATTGACGGGGACCTATGCCAACATTTTAACCAGTCTCTTAGAGACTTCCATCATCACATTACCACCGCTTCGACCTTATGATCCTCTCAAACCCAAACTAAAAGGGTTTGATGAAACCAATATTTGTGTCTATCATCGTGTTCCAGGATATGATGTTGAAAATTTTAAGGATCTGAAGACCGTTCTTCTTCAAATTTGTCCTCCTGAACAAAATTTTGATGATGACAACCTTCTTGATGAGGACCATGCTCCACCTTCACCTATCACCATACATCATCATCCTTTACCCATTCAATGATCAATATCTCCACCCCCATAACCATTTTTCCCACCTCTAAAATTTGAGATCAACATGGTCTATATTAGAGAGTTGGCCAAACCACCACCAAAATTTAAGTGTTCCCTACTCATTTCCCAAGGCTCTTATCCACCGCTAGGATTTTTCCCCTCATGTCGTTATACCTTTCATGACACACCCTCTCCATCCACCTCCCCTCAGATTAACATGGTTCACATTGCTACCCGCACTCAAAAAGACAAAGGCAAAGAAAAATCAACTAGCCCATCAACCAACATTGTACCCAATATACCATCTACACCCACTCCCAAAATCACCATCCGCAGACCTACATACCCTATCTCTAGCGGGGTCACCCATCGCACAATGATAAAACAATTGCATCAGTCTCCTCTAAATATGTCTTTGTATAATCTTGTTTAGACATCCAAATCCCATAGACAAACACTTATCAAGGTTTTACAATCCATTAAAGTTCTGCCCAATGACCCCACACAATGGCCTCAATTATCACCCCTCACCATGTGGCCTCGCTTACCAAATCAGCTCCTTCTTCTACCCTTATGACCACTCAAATCACCATCCTCAGCTTATCTGAAGAGGTGATTATACCTCTCCAACCAGATGATCCTGATCCATCCCTATTCATTTTTTATATATCAATAACATACACATACGATGTGTCATGATTGATGGTGGTGTTATCATTAACATCATCTCCTCCCATGCATACAATCAAATGCATATTCCTTCTCATTGTATGCATAATAACCCAGTTATGTTATGCTCCTTCAACGACGCCATCACCTCCACCCTTGCAACTATTATCCTTCATGTTTGCATAGGCCCTCACATTATCTTGGAACTATTCTACATCTTAGAGGGGGAATTCTAGTATAACATATTTCTCAGTAGACCCTGGATTTAAGTCATGGGTTATATCCCTTCAACTTTACACCGCTGTGTAAAATTCAAGCATGAAATACATAACTACACCATCCCTTCCGACCCGTCTCCATTCAAGACTTGTAACATGATATACCGGCCCAATGATGTACTTGTACTAGTCAAGGAATCTACCACTATGCCACTTCACCTTCACCCACAAGCCCATCCACCAATGTTGCCGCTAACTATCCGACACATAACCCTATTATCCCTACTACCACCACAACCTCTATAACTGACTCGCCTACTTCCCAATCATCTAGCGAGTCATCTATCCCCACTACACACATATCTAATATTGATCCCTTAGAAGGTTTTTTTCAACGCCTCACTCTAGGGGAGTATCACCTATACAATATCAATAAATTCCTCACTCCGCAAGAATATGGGAACCTACACCAACACCCTAGTTATGACCACCATGTAGGTGATTTTTTTCCTTATGGTCCTCCCCACCTTCGCACTAATCTAATGTATGGGGGACTTGATATGGAAACTTATTCACCCAAACCTCCATCCCAAACATTATCATTTTCATCTAACCTATAATCCCTTACTAACCACCACTTTTCCCACACTTTCCTCCACCATTGTGCATGGAAAGGCTTTGGCTTCAGTTTTTACAAACAGGGCCACCATACTGTCATTTCCTGTACTACCCGTAAACACAATGACTATAGTGGAATTGACTATGCTGCACCACCTCCCAAGAATGCCCGCATCGACCTCATTGAGGAAGAAAAACCTTCTCCACCTCATTCACCTATGTCACCATCTTCACCCATAGAGTCCATAGATCCCGAATCTATTCCTCCTAACTTTTGTTTTTTGTAAACATAATTTCCCTGGTACCTCTGACCTATCAACGCGATGGTGAGGCTACCTCTTCTCTCCCCTTCCTGTATCCTGACATGATCGATGATGATATGCCTTCTATTAATGTCATTTAATGTTAGGATGATGAGTCTATCCTCACCTACCTTGGTGCGGAAGACTCTTATATCCATTGGTCATTACCCTCTGAGACGCAAACCATGTTGAACAAATCGACTATCAAAATCAACATTAATACTTAGGATGACCCACACATCTTAAAGATAGATCAGTATTTAAATGTTTCTGAACAGGAATCTTTTACCTCTTTCCTCCATGGGACCATAACAATGATTTTTACTGGTCTTATACCGATATTCCTGGTATTGACCCAAAAATCGTGGTCCACAATATCGTAACCATTCCTAATGCCAAACCCATCAAACATAAAGCTATGGAAAATACATCCTCGCATTGCTCTTCTAGTCAAAGAATAACTTCAGTGCCTTCTCTCAGTTTCCTTCATCCTACCCATTGACTATCCCCAATGGATTTCTAACATTATTCTTGTCATAAAGGAAATAGGGGGACTCCACATTTGCATGGACTTTTGTGACCTCAACCTAGCTTGTCCCAAAGATTATTTTCCCCTACCAGGCATTGACCAACTAGTTGATCTCACTACCAGCCATGAAATACTATCACTCATGGATGGTTTCTTGGGTTATAATCAAATATTACTTTCTCTAGAAGATCAACACAAAACTACCTTCATCACTCCTTGGGGGACCTTCTGCTATCAAGTCATGCCTTTTGGCCTTAAAAATCCTGGTGCTACATATTAGTGAGCCATGACTTACATCTTCCATGACATCATGCATCACATATTGGAAGATTACTAGATGATATTCTTGCCAAATCCAAACATCTGACCATCCTTAAGGTCATCTTTTACTTCCTCATCAAGTATTGTGTTCGTCTTCAACCAAACAAGTGCATCTTTGCGGTGCTTTCAGAAAAACTCCTTGGTTTCATAGTTTCTTTATGTCGCATAAAATTCGGTCCTGCTAAAGAAAAGGCTATTCTAGAAATGCCTTTGCCTACTAATCTCCATCAACTTTGAAGCTTGCAAGGTAAGTTGCAATCCATTAGTCGTTTTACCTAGCAACTTTCCGACCACTGTCAACCATTTCATCATCTTCTCAAGAAGGAAATTTCATTTAAATGAGATGGAAAATGCTAGAAAACATTTGATTCCTTAAAACAATACCTTCTTTAACCACCAATGCTCATTCCTCCTAAGGATGACCAACCCTTTTACCTATATATTTCCATCACTGACCATTCTTTAGGTGTCATGCTCGCTCATCATGACGAGCAACACATAGAGAAAGTGGTTTATTACATAAGCCATACCCTTCTGGACTATGAAACTAGATACACCCATGCCTAAAAACTCTACTTAGCCTTAATTTTCATCACCACAAAACTCTTCCATTACCTACTCAACCACAAAACCTTTGTTGCTACCAATACTGACCCCATACACTATATGTATGCCAAACCCTATCAACATCAACATGCCGCACGTTGGCTTATGCTTCTTACCGACCTCAACCTCGAATTCACTCATAAAAAATCCATCGAAGGCCATCATTGACCAACTAGTAGATGCACCTCTTCCTGGGAATCAACCCTCTAACTTTGATTTCCCAGATGAATCCATAACTACCCTCTCCTTAGACGAACCCACTTACCAAATGACACTCTTCTTCGATGGCTCCAAGTTTCAACATGGAGGTGGGGCTGGTGTTATCCTCATTCCTCTTGATGGTGAACCTATGCCTTTATCTTTCAAACTAGATTTTGATTGTACAAACAATATTGCCCAAATACAAAGCACTAATATTAGGTCTCTAGGCTTCTTATGCCTTAGATGTTAAGTCAATCAATATCTTTGGTGATTCCTAATCTGGTCGTAAACCAAGTCAATGGTATATAACAGAGTCGTAATGAAATACTTCAAAAGTATAAACATCATGTCAGACATAATTTTGAATACCTTTGACCATTACGAACTTCAAACCACCCCATGTTCTACCAATAAATTTGTAGATACCATGGCCTTCTTGGCTTCACAGATACCCGCTTCACCTGCCGAATCTAAAATCTTTGTCACAATAAAAATGTTATAATCATTCTCTTATTTACCTTGTGAGGTCTACTCCATCGGGACCATTGCACCTGACCCATGTGACCTTTGGTATAAGCAGTTTGCAGACAATTTTTCCCTTTCTGTTTGACCTACTGATCTCACTCGTAATGGACAACGTGCCTTTCTTAAAAGTGTCTCTCACTATGTCATCATGGGTGGTCTCCTTTATAAGTGCGGATTTGACGGTATTCTCTTATGATGCCTTACAAGTTCTGAAATTCCCTACACCATCAAGTTCGTGATGGAAGTTCATACGATTTTGTGGCCATAAATATTTTAAAATCTAACTAGTAAATAAATAATTAAAAAATACTATAAATTTTTTAAAAAATAAATTTTGGAGGCACCACTTAAAAATGCAGTTTGGTCATTTTATATGTGTTTGGTCATGTTTTGGTTGTCAGACATAGTTTGTTGAAAGTACAAAAACTACAAAAAAGGGGGACACATATGCTTTGACCCAAGCCCTTAGCTGTCACTAAACACATTCTACACCTTGTATATTATTGGAAAACCCTAAACCGTGACTATTGTGATTATGTCAAACATTGTGTAAAATGCCAACAACATGCTAATCTTCATCACACACCTAGTCATGCCTTACAAGTCACACGAGACCTTTGGCCCTTTTCTCAATGGGGCTTAGATCTTGTCGGCGAGATCAATCCCCATTCTTCACAACGTCATCAATGGATTATAACCACTACTAAATATTATAATAAATGGGTATAAGACATGTCCCTCATTTCTACAAAAGATGAGAAAATATGTGAATTCATCAACCATCACATCATTTGTCGCTTTGGTGTTCCTCACTGTCTCATCATAATAATGGAAAATAATTCAAAAATAAAACCCTACGTAAGTTATGTGATGCTTTTGACATCCAACTCAATTTCTCGTCACCTTATTACCCGTAAACTGATGGCCAAGTAGAATCAACCAATAAAACATTGAACAAAATTATTATGAAAGTAGTTGACGATACTGGAAAGAATTGACATTCACACATTCCTTTCACTTTGTGGTCTTATCGCACTAGTATTCACACTTCAATTGCTGCCACACATTTTTCTCTAGTCTATAGTACCAAGGTTGTCTTACCTCTCAAAGTTTAGATTACATCTCTCTGCATCTCACTACAAGACATGCTCAACGACGATGACTTTTGTCAGATCATTTGGGGCAACTTGACTTATTAGATGAATGTCATCTCAATGCTCTTAACCATCTCCAAATCTAGTAAAAACATATCAAATGTGCCTACGACAAATGTGTCAATTAGAATTTGAGGTAAAAATAAATAGAAAATTTAATCAACTTACATAAGGATTACATAATGTTATAATAAATATTTAAATAAATATTAATCATAACATAAGTAAATAAAGAAATACTTATAGAAAATAAATAACACAGGTGACACAATATTTATAGTGGAAAACCCCAATAGGGTAAAAACCACTTTGAAAATGACATTTTACTTTAGAGAACTTATTTTACATTCAGTAAGATCACCTCCTCTTTTGAAACACTATTTACCAAGGGTAAAACCAAATCACTTGATTTACACACCTTTGATATATTTCCTGAATATATCAAATGAGGACCTAAAGTCCTTTTTATATAAGTTGGTCAGGTATGTCTCTTGACCCACCTTTTCAACCTAAAATGGTTGACACATACACCTAGGTTTATAATATTTAATATTAAAAATATAATCATTTCATGATATTAAATATTAACCTAAAGTATATACCTAGGTTAACATATTTAATAATAAAAATATAAATATTTCATATTATTAAATATTAACCCATATATTAGTGATGGACCCATATACATTAAGGGTTGGCCAGACCACTTAATCATTATGTTCCAACACTCGTCCCTTAATGTTAAGTGGGATAACATAATATATGCAATAGATTACCTGCCCGTGGTACACTACAAGATTTATAATCCTTAAACCATAAAGGTTTTAGGCTAGCATATCGGTTGAAAGAATTATAACACCTTCATCATACTCAATTTACCTTTTAGTACAAAAGGATTTGAAATCTCAAAGATCATCCCATAATCAGTGGCTAAGTATGATTTGTGAGTTTTACATGTTCTCACAGGTTTTCATAAAAGGTTATTGAACCCAAGCATATAGGATCCTTTTACAACAAAGGACCTTCTTAACAATATGCTTGTATTGGATGTTTACCAGTAAACTCAATAGCACTAAAGAGTTTATTGAAGATCGCCTTTAAGATATTTTCTACAGTTCTTTTTTAAAAATAAGTCGAGGAGGTATATATGCCCAAAAGTATCTTACAAATTCTCAAAGGTCTTTTTACAAAAACAAAGTTCCATTAGGAGGTGACATTGTCATACACACTCCCTCTAATGGAAACTCTGACAATCAAGTTTTTCACGAAAGTGAAAAAAATTTGCAGCACTCAGGGACTTTGTAGAAGATGTCAGCAACATGCTCTTTATTCAACATGAACTTGAGATTTATCTCATCACTTTGTACCTTCTCATGGGTGAAGCGTATATACGTTTCGATATTCTTTGTCCTCTGATGTTAAACTGGATTCTAAATTAAGACTAATACAACTCTGACCACCACATGAAGATAAATACTTCTTTTACCTTCCATGTGTATCTCTACCAACAGCCATTGCAACCACATGGCTTCTTTATTTCTTCCATTTTACTTCTTTACCTTAGTAGAAAAATGGAGACTGTTGATTGTATTTGTTGTTCCAAGTAATGGTTCCTACACCAAAATGTGAACACGTATCAGTATATTTTATAACACAACATCAGTATGATTAGAATAAAGCAAAATCCATATAAGATAGCATTTTCATTTTTATTATAATACAACCCATAATTGATTATTCCTTTCAAATATTTAAAAATTATTTTTGCAAGATTTCAATGATCTCTAAAAAAGGTTCCTGCATAAACGTTAAAGTAATTCAGCTATGTATAGGAAATATCTGATATAGTTATACTTAGATAAATCAAACTATTAACTAACAACATATATAAAATATGATCAACCTTTTTCATATGTAGATTTATGATAAATATTTATTCCAACTTCTATTGAAGTAGAAAATGGTTATACAATCAATCATTAGAAATTTTTTCAATACAATGGTTGCATATTGTGTTTTAAAAAATAACAATAGAATGAAATACAATCATACAAATAATATGATGTAGAGACCTAACTCATTCATTTCAAAGTACTGCTTCAATTTCTCTTTAATTTTATTAATTAAATCAGAATTGTCACTAGACATAAGCAAATCATCAACATATATACATATAATGTTAATATGCGAGCCTTATTGCTTGATAAATATATTATTATTAGAAGAATAATTAACAAAATCTAACAGTTTAAAAAAGGAAACAATTTGTGCATACCAAGTTCTAAGAGTTTGTTTTAAACCATACATGGATTTCTCAACTTACAAACATAGTTTGTTTTACTAGTTTCTTCAAATTCTTTAGGTTGAAACATCCAAAGTTCTTCTTTTAAATCACAATTCAAAAAAATATTTTTCTTATCCATTTGGTGGATTTCCCACCTAAATTGATCAAAATTGCAAATAAGGCCCTAACAGTACTCATTTTAGCTACAGAAAATGTCTTAACATAATCAATACGAAATTTCTGAGTGAAATCTCTAGCAATAAGTCTTGCTTTATGTTTGTTAATACTACCATCACCATTATATTTTACTTTGTATATCCACCTAGACCCTATAATACTTCACGGATCAAGTTCATATAAGGTAATTAATGCATGGTACATATGATGGCTTCTCATTATTTTCCTAAGGTTAATAGGATTTGATTTGTCTAACGTAGATTAAGCCCAATTTAATTTCTTATCTAGGATTATAAGAGTTTTAAAAACATCTATAACATCAAAATATCATCATGACCATTTATTAAATCAGAATCAAAACCATCATTTACAAGTCATTTAATGAAGTAACTTCAAGAGAATAAGACAACACATGTAAACGTTTCACTAGAATATATCTATACATTTCATATAAGCTTTAATAATTAACATGTCTTAACCTTTCATGTCGTAGTTTTGAATTATTCAAACTCTGAGATATAAAACAAGATGTAGAAGAGAAATCATCAAAAATATATAGACGCCATTTCTTTGAATTCCTTCAGCTATTATACTCTTATTACTATCCTTGATATACCAAGTATCCTTCATGCATAAGATTTTAGTTGTGTCCATACCTCTTTCAGATGTTCGATATTACCAATGTGTAGAAGGTACTCATCATTCACATTGCATAGAAAGAGCATCTTACATTCATTGCAAGAATGTATTTATGTTATCTATAGTTACTTGATGATCGGTGGGAGTAACCTCAGATCCAGAAACAATCGTCTAGAGTTTCCTCGCCATAAATTATATTTTGACCTAAATATTGTAGTTGGTTTCATTCAGGATCTAGGTTTTGTCAAGATAGAAATAGTTGGACGTCATTTTTTTCCTAAACCTGTAAAACAAAACCAATTATAATATACAATGTACCACAGAGTTAGATACATATTTATCAATAAAAACAAAACTTTTAATAGAATAGCAATCTAAAGAAAACGATTTGATCATAACTAAGTATGTCATTACAATGCATACTAATTAACCTCCCATGATAAAAATAATAACCCGCATTATAAAGGGCTATGCATTATACCCCCAAATTTATATAAAAAAATATTTGTAACGATATAAAAGTGAAGAAGAGACCCCTAAGAATTCATAACTTCAAATTTCTGAAAAAAATTAATGTAGACAAAAATATGGCCAGCTTTAATTTGATGTTTAAATGACCGTCATAATAGCTTTTTTTTGGTCTATCGTGATAGTCATTTGACCATCAATTTTAACACAATTAAAGTTTCCTGGAACCTATGATCTTAAATTTGACGTCTAAATGACCGTCATATTGTCTTATGTTTGGTCTACCATGGCAATCATTTGACCATCAAATTTAATGAAGCCAAAATTTTTATATTTCTAGAATATGAAATTCTAGAATTTTTTCTTCTGTATAATATTAGGAAGGTTATATTTTAACACATTATAATAACCTATTATAATTTATAATGTAAAAATATATACACTTTTATAAATTAAAATGTATATAATTTATAGAATGAAAATAAAAAACAACCTATAGTTCATAAAAATTATAAACTATAGTATATTGTTTTTATATTAAAAACACATAAATCTTATTATAGGGGTTTAAAGGACATAGACCAGGTTAAAAAAATTTTACCAGGTGCAAGTATATTTATGAGTATAGATTAACCTACATATTTTATAAGGGGATAAGTAATTTCACTAAACCAATGAAATAAATTGAAATACCTATTTTCAAGAACCTTATCATCCTCCCTTCATTTACTCTTAATTTTACCATACTTTTTCTATGAAGTGGGCCACCAATAAACTAGCCTAGCTAAAAACGAATTCTAGATTCCATCTCTCCACATCTCATTACAAGATTTAACAATGATGACTTTCACCTTCATTTGGCGCACTTGAGTTATTACATGAACATCGTCTTAATGCTCTTGAGCATTCCAAATTTACCAAAAATGTATCAAATGTGCCTATGAAAAATGTGTCCACGAACGAACCTTTCATGATTGGTAACCATGTCCTAAAGGAAAATCATATATGTAACCATTGAATTCTTAAAGTAAACGGGGAAATTTTTCTCCTAATTCACTTTAACCCTATATCATTACCCATTCCTATGGAGTTAGGTTTATCATTTGTCTTAAACTCAAAGGATAAACCCATACCTGAGCCTCTTAACACCTTGCATCTTCAACCATGGATAATTTTAATGTTGAGATTAAGTCCTATATCACTAGGTTTTGTCTTTGACCGCTCATCCTTTGATCATTTTCTATGTTACCCGTTTTGAAGATCAACAACTAAACAAGAATCATTTATTACCCAACCTTTTAACCTTAGGTCTTCAAATGAGTACCATGGCTCTACTATAGAATTAACTACATGGATAATTTTCATCTATTTTTAGATGGAATCCCATGGTTGTTCATCACTTTAAACCACCCCTTTCATAGTTAACCCTTATGTACTATGGTTTCATGTCTTCTAAATATTTGAAGCCTAATCTTCACCCTATAGCAATTTTCCATGACATTAATTAATATAATTTACAAAATGTAAAACAAAATAAGAATCATATCAGAAAAAATAGTTACATCTTCCTCCCCAAAAAAATATGATTTAAAATTGAACATCTTTTCTCTAAAATATTTACCGATAAATAGACTGCTCCAATGAAGGATAGCTGTATAAAGTTATTGAAAAAATAAAATAAAAATATCTAGAATACTTTTCAAATTACAAAGACCTTTCAAGGAGATGGTTATAATCATCCCATAAAGACTTCCAAAATCGATCAGTCTATTAAAATACAAATACATTTGAAGAAAATTATGAAATTTTTGTCATGGAATTACCTATGTTTTTATTTGAGGATTCTTGTTAAGTAAAATACAGATCGTAACTCAAGTTACGCTATTACCATAATGTTACATCATTTCCTTTTAAATAGTTTTCTCATAACATAAGCTCAAGAAACTAAATAGCTTGTAAGACATTTCATGATCATGTGACACATTATTTGCCATAGTAGAAAACCTTATGCAATACCTAAATGGTCTTACGCTGAAAATGCCCATCTTGGGTACTTTAGTAGAACTCATTTTACATCTTATCAGATTACTTCTGGCTCTTTTTCCACCTATTTACCATTCGCCTAAAACCTCATTACTTGATTTGCATTACCTTATACAGGACTAGATTTCCGATGACCTATATTCAAAACAACTCTAAAATGCCTTTTGACCTATAAAGGTCAACCATGCCTATGACTCCACGACCCAACCATTTCTATGACCTAAAATGGTTGACACATACACCTAGATTTACCTAAATTCAACCATGCCTATGAAATATAATCATTTCATAATATTACGAACCCATTTAACCTCAGTATTACTTAGGTTAGCATATGGGATAACTACATAAATCCTGAGGCCCTTTCATATTATTAAATATTATATATGCATTACTTCGATGGACCCATATACATTAAAGGTTAGCTCAGACCACTCTTCACCCTAACCTATTCTCCCCTTCAATCCTATGAACATCCTACCTTAGTTCATTTCCATTTGATATCAAAAATTGGAAATTAAATCAAATGGGAAACAATTAATAAACATTTTTACCACATTCATGAGACATCATACATTAATCATTTCACATTGGGTCATGCTTACCTATGTCTTCACATATACAAATAAATAAACCCAATCTCAAATCGCTCAGATAAAACCTCACTATCTTCAGCACCAGGCCAGTATAAAAATCAAGATCACAAAACTCTCATATACTAACCTCACTATGTCTCTTCCCTTGAGTTTCATCCACCTTCCATGCTAACTATTTTTGAGGATCAATGACTAAACAAGAATCATGTGATTACCCATCACCTTTTATCCTTATCTTCAATATGAGTACCATGGCTCTACTCATGGTAGGATTCTCATGGATAACTTTGGTCTTTTTAATGATGGAATCCCATGGTTGTTTATCACTTAAAACCACCACTTTTATAGTTAACCCCTGTGTACTATGGTTTTTTCTTCTAAACAAGAACCTAATCTTCCTCTATAGTCTTGTCTATGACTTAAACATAAAAAACAAAAACAAAATGGGATTCAACTCCTTGAGTCAAACTTACCAGTAAAAGATGACTCCCTCAAAATGGGACATCTTTTCTCTCTATCTCGTCGATATAAATAGATTGCTCCCTTGAAGGACAACTATATAAATTTATTGCAAAAAATACAATAAAAATATCAGAAGCTTCCCGCATCGATCAGCTTCGTGAAGACCTCAAGGAGATAATATAATTATCCCATATAGACTTCCTGCATTGATCAATCTATTAAAAACAAAAAATGAAGAAAATGATGAAATTTTTGTCATGGACTTGCCTATTTTTGATCCTGGGTTTCTTGCTAAGTAAACATGCTATTGTACACTAGGTTACGCTTAACCATCCACTATCACCTCATTTCCTTTTGTGCCATGGTTTTCTCTCTACTCAAGGAACTTGCTTGCACAGCTATGATATTTCATGATCAGGTGACTTTATTCACCATTATAATAGTTCCTTATGCAATGTTTTTAGGGTCTTACACTCATAATTCCATCTTGGGTATGGTAGACTCATTAGGGTTCTTATCGGTTACATTGACTCTTTTTCCACCTCTTACCATTCACCTTCCTAGTTACTTGTCAATTATCATATACAAGACTATATCATCAATACCTATATTTAAAAAAACGTAGCCATGTGTATGACCTAAAATCAACCATGCATAAGACCTAAACAAAACCATGCCTATGACCCAACCCAACCATGCCTATGACCTAAACTAAACCATGCCTATGAACCACACCCAATCATGCCTATGACCTAAACTTGACCATGCCTATGACCCATATTCAATCATGCTTAAGATCTACCAACCCATTCCTCATATTCTTCCCTAGTTTATGGGAGAACTACATTGAGCTTGGGGCCCCTTTTTTCACTGGGGATATGTTGGCAAGAACTTCGAGGGCATGGGGCCCTTGAAGGCTAGCTCGGTCACCCTCCACCCTAATCTATTTTTCCATTTATTTTCCTATGAACATTCTACCTTGGTTTATTTCCATTTGATATCAACAATTGGAAATTAAACTAAACAAGAAACAATTAATAAACATTTTTACCACATCATCACATTGGTTATGTATCATTTTCATATTTCCACTATAGAAAATATTTAGAAACTTAAACCATAACATGAATATACATCATCATTTATTTCCCATAACCTATGACCTGACTCCATCATGTCTATAACCTAACTTCATCATGCTTATAACCTGACTCCAACATGCCTAATTGACCTAACTTAGCCATGCCTACAAGATCTCGACTCAATCATACCTAATTCACCTAGTTTCCATCACGTACATAAATAATAATGGAAATTAAATTAAGTACACCATCCATACCATAAATATCATCATCTATATAAATGATAAAGTCTGTGTATCCATACATATATACACAGATACAAATAAATACAAATATCTCAAATCGCTCAGATACAACCTCACTATCTTCGGCATGCAGGCCGGTATAAAAATAAAAATCACAAAACTCACATATACATCCTCACTATCTCGGCACTATATTTGCAGGCCAGTATATATATCAAATAATCAATACAATGATCATCTCCAGTGACTAATCATCACCCCACCGGATACCCTCTGGGCAAGTCTCATCTTCTCTCCTCCTACCTATCTGTCATCCTGCTAACATCTCACCACCCTCCATGGGCCTCACTGACCTTTGTGGGTACCTCACCTATGAGCTGGCCTCTGTGAACTAGTGGCCTTGCCCTGACCCTATCTCGGGGCTCGACATCCCCCTATACTCTCCACACTATGAGTGTGAGACCTAGTCCTCTCACTCAAGGCCTCCTATGCTCTATACGTCTGTATAGCTAGGGACATCTATCCATGTGGCCATCAAGTGATACTGATAGTGCCCACCTCTTATAGGGAATCCCTAAACCAGGCCATCGGTATTGTCTTGTATTAGTGTCATCGGTCTCTGACCCTGTACCTGTACCATGGGACCCTTGTCCTACCCCTACCCATAAAATGGGACCCTGTCCCTGAGACTATTTGGGTGCTTGTGCCTATACCTAAGCCTGAAGGGCCACAATATATGCCTCTAAAGTAGCTAGATGGCCCTGCAAACCTACAACCTGTGCTTGTAGGGTAGACACATGTACCCCATCTCCATCTCCACCCTATGCGGGTATCCTATCCCTATGCAACCTGGGCCTAAAGGGCTACTACCTGTGCTTATAGAGTAGAAACTTGCACCTCTAACCCTATTAGCTACCCCTACACTATCCCCAACTGTATCACTAGGGTATTCACCTACCCCTATAGGGTGTCCCTCTAAACTGTGATAGTGGCTACGTCGGGCTGCCCTAGCCTCGTTGGTACTACCCGTAGCAATGCTGCCCACCACTGTCTATATCTATCTATCACTCTGACATCATCAATCCTCCAGTCTACTGCCTGCTCCTTCTATGCCCTGTCAGCACCATTGGCTGTAGTAGAGGCATAAGCCTCTCCATGTCATCCCTCCTATAATGTGGGAAGGGTAGAGGAACATCCTTGCGGAAACCCAAATTATCAGTCTGACCCTGTCTACAGGTATCATCTCATGCTCCCCAACATGACTGTCCCTCTATACATCTAAGAAGATGTAGCTCATCTAGCTCCACAGACATCTACCTATATGATGGGAAGCCCACATACGGCCTCCAAATAATGTCAACCCCAGATAATCCCTCCAACACCCACCTGTAATATGCTACATCATGTGTAGCCCTGGTAGCCCGTCGCTCTCCAACAACAAGTACCCATCACCTGTAGCCTAATCAGACCAAGCCCACCTCAAATGCATCCAGACGGGGCATACCAACTTGACAAACACACACGATGTGCTCATATGCCCAGTAGTGTAGTAGAAACGTGCAACATAGGTTGAACCGTCGTAACCTCCCATAGGCCCATAACTCTCTGTATAACTGCACCAAGAATGCTAGTGCCCATGTAAAATGGGTCCTATCCTCCATCATGTCATGAAGAACCCCCATCAATGCCCATGGGAATTTCCCACCCTCCACATCTGGCAGTGTAAAACAACTACCTCCATAATCAGAACCACTAACCTCATCTCCTCGGGATGGGCCCTGTACATGTCTCCATAACTCAGGCTGGCACTATGGAACCACAACTCCACCAGCCCCTCACCAAAAACTATCAACATCAACTCCTCAGATTCCTCTGAGTTAATGGAATACACCTACATCCCCACTATTGTTAACCACAATATCTTATACACATCCTCCAAGGTGACTTTGATCTCACCCGTCGGCAGATGAAATGTGTTAGTCACTAAATCCCATCTATCGATGAGGGCGACCATCAGGCTCGGCTCCCAAACTATGTGTCTGTAGTGGCTGACCCTAATCAGGATGACATCTACAACATGGTGCCACTCCTTGGCTGTCACACTCCCTCGTATTGATACTAATAGGGGTAGGTACCCTATCTCACATCCGTAACTGATCCCGTGCTTGCATCCAACAAACCCTAACATCATTAAACCTTGACCATACTCAACTTTACCCTGGACCTCCCCACCTATTCCCAAGATCCTTCCTACTCATGACCTATCTCCCCCATCTCAATTTTACATCCCTCGAATCATACCTATTTATACCCATTACCATCCTTGTTTTCCTTCGGAAGCTACCTTCCTATCTCAAGACCTATCTCCCCCACGCACCCCCTCTCATTTGCTGGCCCATTTTTCTCTAAATACTGACCGACATCGGTTCTTATTGACTGGAAACAGGTCTCCCAAAAATGGCATTGGTCACCTCATCCTTGACCAATGTCGGCCAACTCCCACCGACGTCATCCAACCCTTGACCAATGTCAGTCACTATCGCAACGTCAAATATGCCAAATCCTACCCTGTTTCTCTAAAACATTCCACATTCTACCCTACCGACCTACCCTTCCCTACCCAAATCTCACCCCAACCCATCCCCACCCCTCTTTAACCTACATACCACTTCCTACAAGTCCTATTTCTTCAATCCTCCTTCCAAATTCAAATTTGATTCCCCCCAAACCCATTTTTACCCAAACCTGATTTATACAAACAAATTCCTCTAACAAACATAGAATGGGACCGAATCCTACCTCATTGCAATGTTGTCTCTGTGGGTGCACGTTGGGCCACTGCACTAGTGGTCCACCCAACCCCTCTCCTACCTCTGCCATCACCGAATTCCCTCCTCACCTCCAACCAACCGAATCTCTCACACCAATCTCATGGACCCACCTATTTAATGACCAATCACCCGCTCTTGAGGCTCACCAACTCAACTCTCATCTCGCTCTGTCACTTTCCACTTTTCCACTGCTCCTTTGCCATTTTATACTATTGGAAAATGAAAAATAATTCTGTAAAAAGTGGAATTTTTCTTTTTTAATCCCAATCTGCTATGACCGAAATCGATCATATTGGTTCCCTAGTCAACCGTTGTCAGTCAACATGTAACCAGCATCGGTCACACTTCAAACTAGTTGCCCTTACCCCACTCCCTTTTCACCTTTCACCACTCATTCCTATACCTTTTATCATTTCAGCCACCCATTGAACCATACCTACAAGCCCAAAGTTAACCTACCACCTACATTTCCATATCATTTGCTATACATCTTAGGAGTTGTTATTTTACCTATACCTTGGCCTTACCCATGTCCATGACCTATTTTCTGAACTTGACCTACTATGGTGTGACCATTGACCTTATGTACTCGCTATACCTTGTGATGTTGTTACCTATGTTGTTTTAGCCTAATAACCATACCTTGCCTATTGTCATGTCGTTTATCCTGACCAAACCTTTGGTGTACCGGAACATACCTAAATGTTCCTGCACCTAACCTACGTTGTGTTTCTCAACCATATCCTATACCTTGGGATACCTGAATCACTTCACCCTTGTTTGGATAAACCTATCAACCTTAGACAATGTAGAGTTTGTAAGCTCTTCAACCTGGTACCATGTTGCAATCTATACGTGTGTGTGCATTTGATTTCCATTACCCATGACCCAATTTTGACCACAACCTACTACCCATTACCCGAGTTGATCGTCACCCTTTCCCTCAATACTCAAACCTTTCCCCACCTATCTTCCCCACCTACACCTTTATCAAACCACTCACTGATTCCATCTTACACCTCATCAGTGCCTGGTTTGAGGGGGATCACCTTCACCCACACATGGGGCAATCACTTCCTGTTTTTGTCAGTGTCACTTACCAATACAAGCTACACAACAAAAAGGGGAAAATGTAGACACCAAAATTGGGTCACACTCCCCTTGGTCCCCTTTTGAATAGCCAACTTAAACACATTCACCTAACCATGACCCTTATACCCCACATTAATATTAATTTAATTATTTACAATTAAATTAATACTCATCCTCACTTCATTCATTATTTAATTACCTCAATTAAAACCAATTTCCACCTTACCCCACCACCTCACCTAGACACCTCACCATAGACCTATTCATATCATGTTTCCATAACTAACTAAGACTTAGCCCTACTTACCTTAATGAACTAAGACTTAGTGTAACCCTAAAATCACATGCCTATTCTCCCTCTAACCACATTCCCACATATCTAAGCACAACGTTCCATTTAGACCCGGGACAAAATGAGAAAAAGTTGGAAGAGGATAGCTAAGATCTGTTATTTTAGGCAACCTAGGATATCTCGCCTTAACCGACGCCAGTAACCATAAACCATCGTCAGTTACCATATAACCATTTTGGTAACCTTGTTTGAGAGGTTAGACATATTCTCAAGTTTTTGGAGTAAAAGGAGATCTGCATGCAAGCAAGAACTAGAGCTCTTTCACACATCCAGGAAGCCATAACCAGCATAACCATTGATCAAAAGGTATTTGCATTCACAGGAGCACTCTGGGAAGCACTGTTGTGACACTGATCACCATTTCACTGATCAACCATCACCACCACCCAGCCATTGAACCTACACAATAGTAAGTGTGTCTCTAACCTACACCACTTCATTTCTATTCAGTTTATAAGAGTTATTCACCTTTTGTTTATCAACCATCACTTATATTTTTACCCCACCACTATTGCCTTCCTGTGAACCTAACCATTCCCATCACTCACAACCATTTTAATCACCTTTGTCTACTCTTGAGTACCTCTAAATATTCCCAACACCTCCCCAAACCTAAACCAACTCCTTACCATCTTTGATTCAGTCTTAGACAAATCTCCAAAACCATGAACTATTGAGTTATTACCAGCCCGCAGTAACTGTCGTCGATTCTTACTAAACCATCGTCATTCATACCAGACTGACGTCAGTCTCTGTATTTGGCAGTCTTACTAATACCAGATCCCAATAACCTTTTCCAAGTGACTCAAGTGACCCAAAATCTGACCCTGACCTGTTCCAACACCTTATTTATTTACTGTATTTCCAGATCTGATCATAGCCTAGCATGTTATGTTAGATTTTCTTATTGTATTTGGATGAGATACCTAAATCATATCAACTATAGTAGGAGTTTGTTTACTTACATTTATTTCTTACATTAAATTATATTAGATAGTGGGTTGACTGCCACCGAGGAAGGATCAGACTTCCTGGATCTAGCACACACTAGGTATCCCACTAACATATATTATTTAATCCTCTTTCTTGTGGTCTTGTTATGTATTTCAGGTAGTTCCTCCTAGCCAAAAGGAATCTCTCACAGTCAGCATTAGATCAAGAAGTCAGAACACACGTAACGACCTTCAAACCGACCATCATAATAGGTATTCCTCCTTGGCCCACACCCTTATCTGTTTTGTCTAAATAAATACTTACAGAAAATGGTGAAACACTTATAATATCTCTTAGTTTGCGTTTCCTCAATAAATCATCTATGGAACCCTATTTAAGCAAGTAAACATTACCTCATCTGTGAACGTGGAAATCCTATGGAACTACATTGATATACTCATTTCCTAAACTTGCAAAAGGCACCCAAGGCTTCTCAAATATCGCAATAGAACATCTACATTCATTAGATAAAAACTATGTAAAGATCTAAAGATTCTTACCAGGTTAAGATAGTAATCTCTCTCATCTATAAGCACTCAAATATCCCTTTCCCAAGTATATTATCAAGAGGAAAAACTCAATTCAATAATGGTCAAATATGATTGTCAAAATTAGTTACATTCATTTAGATATCACATGCTTATATAGTTTGAGACATCTTTGGAATAATACTAAGGATTATATAGAGTGAGATCATGAGAGTGAGTAGTAGGGGTTCCCACTACTCACTCTCATGATCTCCCTGAAGATGAAGTAAAAAACTTTACACACTTCTTACAAGTAAACCCCATTCATATTGATCTTATCCTTTATATTTCCAGAGACCAGATTAAGAATGCTTCACTCTCTCATATTGAGACCTCTGATATTTTTTACATTTTCGGTGCCTACCTCCTTGGGGGTATATAATATTTCCATGGAAAATGTGTTTATGCCCCTTCATGCATCCATTGTTGTTACTACACATCCTATATCCACTCATAATGGATCACACACTAATTGCACTAGTATATAATCCCTTGATACCATTCTTCATACTTTCCAATCCTAAATCTTACAATTACAACAAGGTGTATTTTCTTCTACTCATGATAAATATTCTACTCGGCTACTTCACAATCCCCTTACACTTGAATTCATTTTTTATTTTTTTCCTATTAGTTTTGTTGCTCCTAAAATACCTACTTATGATGGAAAAGGAGATCCCATTGAGAATCTTCACTCTTTCTATGTGGATTTTTTTATTACACTTCTCATGACATCTTGCTAGAAAATCCCTTTCCTCAGATCCTTAAGGATTTTGCACTACAATGATTCTATGATCTCCCCACACATTTTGTGTACTCTTTTACTGCTATGGAAAATCAATTTTAGCATAATTCTCTATTAACATTAGAGACAAAGTTTCTTACACACAATTATTTAATGTATGACAAGGATTTACCAAACCTATCAATGATTATGCATTATTATATAAGACCATGCTTACCAACATGAGTAATATATTGGCCGATAGTTAACTCCAAAATATATTCAGCCAAAACTTATTTTTACCTTTGTAAGAATCATTCCTATTTGAAAAAATCTTATCTTTTGACCATCTATACCATACAATCAAGGATAACAATGCTAAGGTACCACATATTAATAAGATCAAGTATGTTGTTATCACTCCTTCCACACCTAATTCCAAGTATCCAAATAAATCTACATTAAAAGGAAAGAATAATGACGTTAAATTTGCTTTAAGGACATTGTTAATGTTGTTTCTCAACCAAGTTACAAATCTAACCCACCTGCTAGAAGTTTTCCTACTTACTTTACGTCCCACACATTATATTGAAACAATTACTTAAGTGGGATCTTGTGTGTATCCCACCACTATATGAGGTCAATGCAAGGAATCCTTAAAGAAACAATTTTGATGTTATTTCTTATTATGGCTATCATCGATGTATCGACCACTTATGATCACCCCTTGGATGTAATGATTGGAACTATCATGCATACATCATCTCCTACACGTATCATTACTTTTAATGAATCTACTATAGATGACATACTCATACCTGATACTATATCTATTCTTGACTATAGAATCTAAATCACACACTTTGGGTATCTATATAGTTCTAATCATATACTACTATTCATATGATTCCTAAGCAATAAAAGTACTAATTAACGCATGTCTTTGGCCATATTTTCTTGATTTTTATTATCCTTCTTAGTCACACACACCTTCTTTCCTAGTCTATCTTTTCATACTTCAGAATTTATCATCCTAGATACCAGTGCCTAGCTAGGATGCTAGCACCAGGCACCCACATCCCCTCTGGGTGCCCCAACCTCTTTGTACTTTGTTCACATCTTTTGGGTCCTTTCTATCCATTTGGGAATCTTATATTTTTGGTATTCATCCTTTCTGGGGTTGATTATAAAATTAAAGCAAGGGAATCATATAAATATAAAGTTATGTGATCATAATAGAGGACAAAGCACTAAGAATTGGGTATCACCACCTAAGGTTGCATTCAAAGGCTATTACAAGAGCACTCAAATATCCACACACAAGGACTAGGGGTTGATACTTCTGCATAAATGTATAGGAGGCAAAGTTTATCCTTTCATGCACACATCTATTTACATTTCTTACATCTATCTACTTGCTCGCTATCAAGTGTGACACTCACAAGAGCCACCTAGGGCATAATTTCACATAGAAACACATAGAAATACATTAGGTCTTAAATGTAGTACAATGATCAGTCATAAGATCACTCATTTGATAGTTGAGGACATTGTGACCCATCATTTACATTATTTTATTTTTGGGATTTGATGCAATTGTGAGGGTTTTGTAGGTCATTTATTCATTGCAAGTTATAGGTATCATATGTGGATTTGATGCAACATACTAGAAATAAGAAGCGAAGGACAAAAAACATCTTGTGACCTTGTGAATTTGGTTTCTACAGCTTCTGAGCAAACACAAGTTCCCCGAACAGGTCTCTGGTGCCCCTGACCCTCCATAGGCACCCTAGTCTTGACTATTCTAACATCTCTGCATTTTTCTGAGCCTCGTTGCAACATTCTACTCTTTGGATTTCCTAGTTCTTCAATTTCGTACACCTTCAAGATCTATGTGAAATAACTAAGTCATTTTGTCTCCTCATTTACACTTAAGGTTTTAAATATTGACTGCTTATCTGCTTGGGTCAATTTTGTACTTCATTATTTATTTATTTACTGCTATATTGAAATTAGATTTAGGCATCTATAAATTCTATATTTTCTTAATAATTTTGGTAAACCCATTGTTAGAACATCCCTAGGGTCCTCATACTTCTATTTTTTTCATTTTTCTAGGATCCTCTCATTATGGCTATCTCTATCTATGATCTCTTGCTAGCCAATCCTGAGTGTCATGCTAAAATCATAAATCTTTTGGCTACTACTCGTATTCCTACCAATACTCATTTAGATGTTGTTTATCATACATTCATCAATACATTCTCTCAGGAAATTACCTTTCCATCGTCTATGTCTGAAAATATGGTTGTTTATGATAATTATCCTCCTCTCTATATGCAAATCTATATCAACAAATTAGGCATAAAGCACATTTTAGTCAACACTAGTTCTGAACTTAATCTTTTTCCTCTATCATTCATTCAGAATCTAGGTCTTTCAGTTGTTTATCTTAACCTAACATATCTTACTATGTGATCATATGATTCTACAACATGTCCATGTTTAGGCACCCTCACATTTCCACTCAGAGTTTGACTTAAGACTATTCATGTTCCATTTTTTGTCATTGATCTCCCACTTTCATATAATTTCTTACTTGGTAGACCATGGCTTCATCGAATGTAAAAAGTGTCTTATACAGTCAACCGATGTGTTAGATTCTTGCATGAGGGATTTGAATATTAGATCCCCATTGATTGTACACCATTCCAATATTGCAATGTCGATCGTAATACTACATTACATATTTATACTTCTGCTACTATGGATCCTACTGCTAATGCACAACCTAATCATTATCTAGACAATTTACCATCACTCAAAGGAACTGTTTACACATTATACATTGTTCCATCCACTTTCAAACCCCCCATGCTTCTACTAGTGCTATGGTTCTTTATTGAGGGATTTTCTAAACATTGAAAGTTGTTTAATCTACTTCACTTTCTCATAAGCAACCTCCATTAGCATGCCCTCCATTTACATGCATGCTTTTCATGAATGATTATTATTGGGAGAACATTCCATTTGATCCAACTTGCTTCGATACCATATGCACACATGATGAATTAATTTGGATAGGATTTACAGTAGACAACATCTTTCCTCTACCTCATGATCCTTATCCCTACCATGGATTTATCCGCATTACTTCTACTTATGGTCTTTGCATATTTTATCTCATAGTATTTCTAGCATGTGCTCCTCGCACTTCTCCACTTACACTTGGATAGTCTTGGATTGATTATATCAATACTACATTAGATCCATATCATATAAACATTTCATTCCCCATGCCCTTTGGTCACATTTTTATTTCCAATGACTCATTTATCGGTTATTCAAAAAACCTCACTCGTTGGTATGTACATGGATGTCCATTACCACCTTTCACTGATGAGGAATATTGTAGTCTTTTATTCTCTCACTCAATTGTTATGCACGCTGACACCTCATTCAGATAGATCTTAATGCTCACCTAAAGAGTGCAAAGATACCAGGTCCCTCCTTTTTTCTTTCTTTCCAACACAATGAAGTAATATATATATATATATATATATATATATATATAGGTGGGGACTTTCCCTTCACCACTCATGCACTTCCTAATAATAGGTGTGCTCAAAATAGCCATGCATTAATTGTTGCATGTTGTTACAATGGAGCTAACAATAGATTATCCTATACATATAACTTTCTCTTAAACCTAATAATAGCTCGATCCATGCGTGGAATATTTGTCTTCATTTTAAATGTGCTTTATCCAAAAATAGACTTTTCTTGGCTGCCAAGTCATTCTTATTTTATCCTTTTCTTGGTCAGCACTCCATCATGCTTTTTCTATTTTTATCCCGTAACTAAAAAATTGGCTCAGTCTTGAGTTCTATCTTCCTGGGCATGAGACTTCTGCATGCCACTTTACTCATCCTCACGCACTTAAGTGCCCCACTTATGTGCCATATTACTCCACACACTCTTGACACTTAATCAATATTTTCCGGTCCAACAAATATGCAATGGGCATGTACAATTTACTCCTCAATGGCTCTTTACTTGATCAACTTGATACAATTACTTACCAAGTTTCATATGCCTCTCCATTTGGTTTTGACCATGAAAATGACAACCTCTTAGATGATTTTACTATTATCAAAAAATTACAACACCCTCTGATTTGTCATGAACCATGAATGATCAATCAGTGTAAATGGGTTACATGGGATTGTCTCAAGGTGCGAGACGTTTGCAATTTGAGACAAACCTCTAAAGAATTCAGCTTCCTCTTCCTATTCCTAGCACTAAAACTACTCCTAAAAAGGTAAATGTAACTATCTAAAACTAACCTAAGATTCCAAAGGACCAGGGGAAGAGAAATATGCATAAAATTAAATCCTACACTAAGGGAGGAGATATTCCTGGTGAGTGAAAATGGGAAGAAAAAATAAAGAGAGGGTAGAAAATAGTACCACAGTCCAAGACAACATTCAAACCTTCGTTTTCATGGAGCACAACAGATTTGAGTCCTACAATAAGAACAAAGTACGCACAATATAGCTGCAAATGTAATGGAAGGCAAGAAACATAATGAAACAAAAGCTAGGGTAGAAAAATCCACAAAACACAAATTTTATTGCTTAAAAGTATGCACAATCCATTACAAAGTAGATACAAGGAAATAAATATGTTACAGATAGCTCAAATCTAAGGCTTGAAACTCACAAAAGCTTTGGAAAAATCTGACAGAGTTCCTTTGCATTCCAGAATGTCTCTCCTCAAAATGAGGCAAATTTTACAATATATAGAAGAATATCCTCGAAATTTCCACATCAACTGACAAATTTTATTAAAGAGGTATGGGGATCCATACGAATTATTCCTTTTCTTGCATGGGTACTCATGGGTGCCATGCCTCATTAAATTTGTAGTTGAACAAATTTAACTGCTTCCATTAATGTTTGGTTCACTCCTACTATCAGTCGGTTGCATGAATTTTGACTCTCAGATTGTAGCATGTTTCCCTCATGACCAGTTTCATAATTCCATCTGGTGTCAGCCGGGAGAAATTTTCTCCCATTGGTTGGCTACATTCCTTCTACTACTTATCTTTTTTTTTATCGGTTGCACAAATGCAACCAGATGGTAACATGTTATCCGTACTACAGGCGTCTTGTTCCATCATGATGCCAACATGTCCTCTTCTGCTACTGGCCGGTAGAATAAAATTTGTTGTCGACCAGTAACATCTATAAAAATAGTATTGGCCCCCTTGCTGTCAACCAACTAGTCCTTGTCAGTGCCTTGTGCTACTGGATGGTAGCACTAAAAATGCTACCAATCGGTAACATTTAGAATGCTACTGATGGAAGCTCCAAACTTACACCATGTCATTATTCTGTCGTTTTCCCTCTACCGGTTAATAACACCAAATATACTATTAACCAATAGCACTTGATATGATATCGATGAGTAGCATCCGTACATGTTAACGATCAGTAGCATATAAAATGCTACTGGCTGGTAGCATCTAAAATGCTACTGATGGCTTTCCTACCATTTTTTCCCGTGACCTTCCTGATCCTGCTACCAGCGGGCATTAAAACCCACAAACTACATAGTTTTCTAAGCTCACTAAAAATATCTCACCCAATAAAATTAACTCAGATCTTCTCCATGGAAATCTGTCCAACTCGGCCAAGCTAACCCATGAGATATCCTATAAAATGCAAAGCATTGCACCCATCAACTGCCAACACTCAGACTAGTTAAGTTTTCCATTTTGCAGGGGTACAAAATATGGATAACAGTTACTTGATCACTTCCATCATTACACATTGGGGGGGATTTATACATATTCTCTCCCCTTTACGTAACATCGCTACGTGTCTTACACTCTTGCAACTACACATCTGGTATTTCACATGCATTACACACATTAATATACACTCATGTATCATCATTACTCGATGATGCACTCTCATGCTATTGGTTTAGACTCTACTATTGGGGGCATACTATACACATGCACCACACACACTACACTACACATTGCACAATACACACTTCACATTTTATGCATTCATCTCTTTCTACGCAACATCTAATCTATGCATTCACGACATATCTTTATGGCATCTACTTCTACACATTATGGTCATTACCATATGATACACTCTAGTTCCATGGTCCATACTCAACTGCTGAGGGTCTACATCTCAAATGGACCTCACCACACTCATATGTTCACTCACACACTCATGCACTATTTACACTCTATGTTTTATCGATCACATCTTTCTAGCACACACCATTCAAACCATTTTTTGATGACTTAATCTTATTCTACGGTTCATCCTTGACTGTTGAGAGAGCATGTATAAATGAACCTTATTTCATGAATACACATTTTCCCAGGGGGCACGTGGCTCTTATCACACTCACACTGCTTTCCATTCCATCTCATCCATAGCATACTCCATATTTTGGTCGCATTTACTCTTGTTTGTTTATGCTCACATGTACACTTGTTACACATGTTAGACATATCTTTTGTATTGCATTATATTTTCCATACACACATGTGAGTTCACTTTCTTTCTAGTTGTGATCACATATTCTATAGATCAATACATGTAGCATGGATTTTTGGCACATTACCTCTTAGCAGTCCCACAACAGCTCCTGGGAGCATCCAATTACGTACACATCATAGGTGTTATTGTTAAATTTTTCATATCACATTATTGTATTGAATTATACATGCATTTTATCTTTCTAACATGATAACGAGTGCTTTATGTGTAGCATTTGTATTTCAGGTCTATTTTCCACCATGGTTTTCTATTACATTGTTTTCCCTTGTTTATCACATTTTTTTGTTGTATGCCATTATTTTTGGGCCTTACCCCATGTCTTTCTTGTTCTCTGATTGCATGTGGCCTTAGTTTTCTTACCACATCATGAGTGATCTCCCATGTTTAAAACCCATTTTTTGTGGTCTACTTTGTCTTCTTGAGTGTTTCCACTATATTTTTACATGTTTAACTTACACATTGTCTTTTACATGCATGTTTATATTTCCTCTACTAACACTCATATCCCATCCACTTTGTTTTCATGTGCCTTATTTTCTACCAAGAACACTCCCCCCTGTAGAGCATAGTTTCAGCACAGCAGTCGATTCTCCTTTGGGCCGCATACTCCTCACCGATGTCATTTGGGTGAATCACTCACCCAACACAATAACTCACAGTCATCACACAACATAGTTTAGTACCAGTACAACACATTCATCAGTCATATCAATGGCCCAGATCCTGAATTGGGTCCTTACCATAACACAACCTAGATAGTAGTTCCTAGATGCCCCTATCCCTTCTTGGAATCCGGTGACCAAGGGGAAGTTACACAACATTTTCATTTCAACATAGTCTATAAAACTTCACACAACAACTTTTATAGGATAGTAGTCCTTCAACACTCGGCATGCATACACTACACAACATTTTCTACTTTCACATTAGATTGGAAAAGTTTGAAATGGATCATATTTTTACACACCATCTGTAGTGGTGTTCACATTACAGGAAGAAGTTAAAGGCTGGAGGATGACACCATAATTTTCTCCCTACACTTCTTCCATGTCCTGGCATGAGATCAAACAAAGAACTGATGCACAACGCAACTTGCATGAGATCACTTGAAAAACTTCTTCTTATACATCATCTACAAGATCTTTTCTATGCCCTTCACTCATCATGGATCATGTACACATGTTTCTTTTTACATTTTTACATACTTTTTACTTGTTTTGATCATATACACATGTATTTGACTACTTGATCGTTATTCTCTTTTGTAGGCTCATCCTTATGGGAAGTGGTAGTCACATCACATCAACAACATCAATAAATCATCAATCACATCAGTATTGAAACCAAAAATAGTTACAATCATGACATATACACATATGGTCTCTCCCTAGGGACATCATCATCACTTTTGACTTCCTCTTCTCTAGCTGCCACGCTTCACATTTTTTATCACTCCATGTTTTTCCTTGTCACTCGACACATTTTTCACCATCGATCTACATGGTTATTAGGTATGCATCTTTTATCTACTTTATGTTATTAATATTTCACTCAATAACATAAAGTGAGGGAAAATGTAGACACTAAATCACGCACTTTGGGTATCTATTTAGTCTTAATCACATACTACTATTCATATTATTCCTAAGCAAGAAATGTACTAATTGACCAATGTCTTTGGCCATCTTTTCTTTCTTTTTATTATCCTTCTTGGTCTTACACACCTTCTTTCCTAGTATTTCTTTTCATACTTCGGCATTTCTCATCCTAGACACTAGCGCCCAACCAGGATCCTAGCGCAAGATGCCCCCAACCTCTTTGTACTTTGTTCAAATCTCATGGGTCCTTTATAGCCATTTGGGCATCTTATTTATTTGGTAGTCGGCCTTTTCGGGGTTAATTACAAAATTCAAGAAAGGAAATCATATAAATATAAAGTTATGTGATCATAATATAGGGCCAAGTACTAATCATTAGCTATCACCACCTAAGGTTACATTCAAAGGCCATTACACGAGCACTCATGCATCCATCTAGTATCCACACACAAGGGCAAGGGACTGATACTTTTGCATACACACATAGGAGGGGAAATACACATCTATTTACATTTCTTACATTTGGTTACTTTCTCGCTATCAAGTGTGACACACACAAGAGCCACCTAGGGAAGAATTCTACACACACACACACATAGAACTACATTGGGTCTGAAATGTAGTGCAATGCTTAGTCGTAAGATCACTTGTTTGACAGATAGTTTGACCCCTAATTTGCATTATTTTATTTTTGGTATTTGATGCACTTTTGATGGTTTTGCAGGTCAATTCTTCATTGCAGGTTAGAGGCGACATCTACGAACTTGATGTGACATACTAGTGATAAGAAGTGAAGGACAATGAACATCTTGCAACCATTTGAATCTAGTTTCCATAGCTTTTGAGCAGACACAAGTTTCGAGAACAGGTCTCTAGCACCCCTGACCCTCCATAGGCACCCTAGTCTTAGCTATCCTAAAATATTTGCATTTTTCTGAGCCTCATTGTGACAATCTACACTTTAAATTTCCTGGTTCTTCAGTTTTGTACACCTTCGGGATCTATGCAAAACAACTAAGTCATTTTATCTCCTCATTTCCACTTAAGGTTTTAAATCTTAATTTCTTATCTACTTGGGTCAATTATGTACTTCATTATTTTTTTATTTACTGCTACATTGCAGTTAGATTTAGGCATCTATAAATTCTTTATTTTCTTAATCAATGTCTCTATTAACCAAGTACCTATCATCAATGTTTTAGTTGACCCTTACAATAAATATAATGTATGGACTCTTATGAAAATTTAATTTATCGGCATTTATACATTGAATATGGAATTTGATACTAATCCTTGATATAGACACATTACTCTAGCCATCACCATTGGTTTTGTCACCACTCCAACTTCATTCTTGGTTGTTACTACTCTTATTTTTGGTACTTTACATTTGGGTCTCCCTTTGTTAAATGCTCTTAGGGATATTCCTTTTTTCATCCACCAATGTGTTAATTTTATTCATAACCAACATGATATCACCATTTGAGGTATTTCCTTCGAAAATTCTAGTTTTGGCTTTCCTAGTCATCCTTCTTATACTCCTATTCCTACACCCAGTGCATCTCTAGATATGTCTTTGGCTTCACATGATTTCCATAGAAGCTCTAACCCTCCCAGGTTTCTCCGTACATCTTTAGTACTTGCTACTTCTCATGTATCTAGCTCTCCTAGGTATCCTGATAGGCCCTTGGTTTCTCACTTTGCCTTGCATGACTCTTGCTCTTGTGGGAATCCTAATAGGCCTTTGGTTGCACACACTTCCTCACACATCTCTATCTCTCCTAGGTATTTTGATAGGCATTTGGTTTCCCACAATTTATCATGTCTCATCTCATCACATGATTCTCTCTATGTCCTTTATTCCACACGCTTTATCCCGCACTTCCCATATAGATTCTCCTACCCATGATATGTCTAGAGTACTCACTGTTCTATCCCTCCAGATAGGTATTTTTAATTTCTATTGGTGTCACTAACAGGGATAATTTTAGTGGCGAATATTCGTAATATGGTGAAAATTTCATTTTAGGAAAATTTGAAAAGGTGAATTATTCAGAGTGGGTCGGTGTCCTGTTCGCCTAAAATATATAGTATATTTTTTTTGGGGGGTCGGCTTCGCCTTCATTTGAAAACATCTCCTATAAAAACCTAGGTGATTCGCCGGGTAGTATACCTCAAGTAGCTTAACAAATTACCAATACTGTGAAATTTGAATGCACATACCCTTAAGCACCAGAGATTCAGATTACTGTTAGCCTGTGATTGTTGACGCGTGATAAATGCAGTGTTGACACGTGACAAGGGCATTATTAACGCGCGACTATAGCTCTACTAACGCACGACAGAGGAAGTGTTGACGTGCGACTTGGGCAAATAAGTTTACGCGCGACAGAGGAAGTGTTGACGCGTGACTTGGGCAGTGTTGACACGTGACAGTATATTCAGACAGTGGACATGTGACAGGAAATGGGTTGTTGATGCGCGACAAGTGCAGAGTTGACACGTGACAAAGACCTCAGACAGGGGACGCGCGACAAGACCTCAGACACTGGACATAGTCGCTACTTGGTTCTTTTGCTGACGTAGGACTCTTTTCAGAATAATGGAAGGTGCCAGCTCAAAGAATATGAATAACCTAAAAGTAAGTAAGAAATCTTAGAAATCACTCTTCAAGTATTTTGGAAACTCTATGGATATAGATATTGTAAATACCAATCATATAGATGCCACCACAAAGAATCAGAATACTGACTGTGTGGAAGGTATTATTGAGGTGGACATGTATTCTGCATAGTATCAAAGTCAAACAAATGAAACCTACGTTAATATGCCAGATCTTGAAGATATTTTTCCTATTGGGGTGTAACCAGAAGTGCAGCTAGATATCACAGATACAAACACTCAGCAAAATGGAAGATAGAAATCAAAATCAAACTCCGGTCTAAGAAAGAGGAAACCAGGTGATTGTGATATTGCTCAAAATTCCACTCAAAAAAGTAAAGCATTGAAAACAAACAAGAATATGTGGACCATTGGCAGGACATACAAGTTTGATTGGGCAGCTAAATTTCCATTTATTGAACCTGTACAATCATCTAATTCTGAAGAAATCCCATTTGAATGTACATGTACAATATGTACGTGGAAATTGGGAAAGCAACAAAAAATGCAACTGAAGCTAGACACTATAGAAAAACATTGTGGAAAACAATATTTAACTGTAACGGGGGCAGATGGCCAGAAAATCAAAACACATAGGTGGAAAACTAAAAAAGAATGCATGCATGTTAGATACGTAGTGGAATATGAGGCAGAGTAGAAAAAACATAGACATCTATTGGAAAAGGGAGGAACGAATACATCGCATATTGGTAAGATGAAAGAAACAAATCTACATGCAAAATTCATACAATTCTCTACTCTTTTTCAAATACTAAAAAAAGGAAGAGCGATTTCAGATTTCCTCGATTTCAAAGTTTTGTATCAATTTAACGGAATGTTGAATGTACCTCAGTCTCATTGGTCTGAAAGTAGTGGATGGGAAATGGCAAAATGCCTCTCAATGATAGAGAAGGAAGATTTGAAAGAGAATGTAAAAAAAGAAAACTTTATCTTTCTTTCAATTGATGAAGTGACAGCAGTCGACAACACCGCATGGGTATGTATCCACATCTATACTTTAGAAAATCATATAAGGACACCTCATCTGTTGGGTGTTATGAAAATGGTTAAAAACTGCAATGCCGAAAACCTATATAAAATAGTTGTTTCTCATTTGAAAGATGTTGTTGGAATGACTGATTATGAAATTTCTACGAAGTTGGTATGCGTTGGAGCAGATGGTGCATCTGTCATGCAGGGTCACCGAACAGGGCTCTGTGTTAGATTACAAACAAAAGTGGCCCCATATATGCTACCAATTAACTGTATGGCTCACAGGATGAATTTAGTGTATAAAATGGTAAGCAACCATGAAAATGTTGCTAAATTAGAAGACCTTATAAAGAGACTTCATGCCTATATGTCAAGTAGCCCAAAGCGTTTTCTCGAGTTCCAAAAATTTTGGCAATTGATTACAGATGGAAAAAAACTCTAAAGATTGGAGCCTAGATGGATCTCTGTTGTATGAACCTGGATAAATGCAGTGTTGACACGTGACAAGGTCATATTAAACGCGCGACTATAGCTCTACTAACGCACGACCGAGGAGTGTTGACGTGCGACTTGGGCAAATCATTTTACGCTCGACAGAGGAAGTGTTGACGCGTGACTTGGGCGTGTTGACAACTTGACAGTATATTCAGACAGTGGACCTGTGACAGGACATGGGTTGTTTGAATGCGCGCAAGTGCAGAGTTGACACTTACAAAGACCTCATACAGGGGACGCGCGACAAGACCTCAGACACTGGACATATGCGCTACTTGGTTCTTTTTTGGCTGACGTAGGACTTCTTTCATCAGAATAATGGAAGTTCCGCCGACCCACCCGCCTCAGACCCACCCTCCCCCCGCCCCCCCGCCCCTCAAATACATACTTATACCTCACAAGTAAGTAATTACCTCTTAGAAATCACTCTTCAAGTATTTGGAAACTCTCTGGATATAGATATTGTAAATAACCAATCATCTGATGCCACCGCAAAGAATCAGAATACTGACTGTGTGGAAGGTATTATTGAGGGGACACGATTCTGCATAGTATCAAAGTCAAACACATGAAACCCTACGTTAATTGCCAGATCTTGAAGATATTTTCCTATTGGGGGGTTGTAACCAGAAGTGCAGCTCGATCTCCAGATACAAACACTCAGCAAAAATGGAAGATAGAAATCAAATCAACTCCGGTCTAAGAAAGAGTAAACCATGTGATGTGATATGCTCAATTCCACTCAAAAAAGTGAAACATTGAAAACAACAAGATATGTGACCATGGGCAGGGACATACAAGTTTGATTGGGCAGCTAAATTTCCATTTATTGAACCTGTACAATCATCTAATTCTGAAGAAATCCCCTTTGAATGTACATGTACAATATGTACGTGGAAAATTGGGAAAAGCAACAAAAAAATGCAACTGAAGCTAGACACTATAGAAAAACATTGTGGAAAACAATATTTAACTGTAACGGGGGCAGATGGCCAGAAAATCAAAACACATAGGTGGAAAACTAAAAAAGAATGCATGCATGTTAGATACGTAAGTGGAATATGAGGCCAGAGTAAGAAAAAACACTAGACATCTATTGGAAAAAGGGAAGGAACGAATACATCGCATATTGGTAAGATGAAAGAAACAAATCTACATGCAAAATTCATACAATTCTCTACTCTTTTTCAAATACTAAAAAAAGGAAGAGCGATTTCAGATTTCCTCGATTTCAACGTTTTGTATCAATTTAACGGAATGTTGAATGTACCTCAGTCTCATTGGTCTGAAAGTAGTGGATGGGAAATGGCAAAATGCCTCTCAATGATAGAGAAGGAAGATTTGAAAGAGAATGTAAAAAAAGAAAACTTTATCTTTCTTTCAATTGATGAAGTGACAGCAGTCGACAACACCGCATGGTGGGTATGTATCCACATCTATACTTTAGAAAATCATATAAGGACACCTCATCTGTTGGGTGTTATGAAAATGGTTAAAAACTGCAATGCCGAAAACCTATATAAAATAGTTGTTTCTCATTTGAAAGATGTTGTTGGAATGACTGATTATGAAATTTCTACGAAGTTGGTATGCGTTTGGAGCAGATGGTGCATCTGTCATGCAGGGTCACCGAACAGGGCTCTGTGTAGATTACAAACAAAAGTGGCCCCATATATGCTACCAATTAACTGTATGGCTCACAGGATGAATTTAGTGTATAAAATGGTAAGCAACCATGAAAATGTTGCTAAATTAGAAGACCTTATAAGAGAACTTCATGCCTATATGTCAAGTAGCCCAAAGCGTTTTCTCGAGTTCCAAAAATTTGCAATTGGAATTACAGATGGAAAAAAACTTCTAAAGGATGTGGAGACTAGATGGATCTCTTTGTATGAACCTGCATGTAGAGTTCGTGAGGAGTATCCTTCATTGGTTGGTTTCATGCACAAATACCGTCATGAAGTTGATAGGGCAAGGGACTTGTTGTTCCGTTTAACTGATTTGGAGACATTGCTTACATTGGTTGGTATTCTTCCAATGTTAAAGGATATCAATACACTGATGAAGCATGTATAGGTTAGATTAATCTATATTGTGGATTTTATACGGATGAGAAAAATGGTATGTCAAAGTCTTGATATATTGTACTGTTCCCAGGATAGTTTTGATACACCTGTTTTTGAAAATTGGAAAGATTTATTAGATCTTAAAAATCCTAACACCTTTTTGAGATTTAATATCCACGATCACCTCTGAATCACTGTTAATGGGAGGGAAATACCAATGCACATTTTGCAAAAACGTCAAGATATTACAGGATCAGAACGAGAAGATGTTCTCGTGACACATAATTTGATTGAGTCTGTTATAGTTGAAACAAGAATAAAGCTTAAAAAAATTTTAGAAACCTTGTCATCAGAAATTAGGGAACATTTCTGTAAAGATAAAATTCTGGAAGCCATGGGTGTGATGAATCCTAATTTTTGGAATACTGAAGGTGGCCGTGCAGACTTTGTCAGAAAGCATTTCCATAAATCAATGGGTACAATAATGGAACAATTTACAAAGACGTCAGAGCTCAAGGGTATGGAAATCAAAGGTAAACTGAATGCCGATTTATTAAAGTTTCAGTCAACAAAATTTTGCAACAACAATGAGGAACCAATATAAGAATTTAGATCAACCTTCTGAAAGTGGTGCTATTACAAGGCTGTGGCGAGGAATATATCAAAGTTCTATCTTACAAGAAGATATCAGTGAATATTTCATATTATATGAGTTATGCCAAACAATGATTTTGGGGTCTGTGGAGGATGAAAGGGTTTTCAGTGCATTTTCATTTATAAAATCAAAACTGAGAAACAGGTTGGATAAAAATCTGGAAAGTTGCATGAGGTGTTATGTTTCTCGATACTCCATCGAAACCTTTCCGTTCAATAGAGCAATTGCGCATTGGAATTCCCTTTGCGAAAAAAGAGGTGTGAATAATACAGCTACAAGTACAAATATTCCCAACCTTGAGAGTGTAATTGGCTCTTTGTCACATTCTGCAGAAGACAACATCGAGTTTGATGAAGCTATTGATAATGGATTGTTTCAACTTTAAATAGGTATCTTCTTTATCTATCTTTTATCTTTATCATTAAAGATGTTACAGGTCTATATACTAAAAATGTCAGGCAATTCACCCATCTATCTACTAATCCATTTCTCATGTTGGGTTTTTTTAAAACACAGATCTAGCTCATTACCAGTGGCAGTGATGATTTCAACTTTAAGGAGGTATCTTTTTCCCCTTAATCTTATTGTTTGTTACTATTCATTTTTTTCAGCTCTGGTTATCATTAAAGATGTTATAGGTCTATGTATTTCCATTTAGTTAAATACAATCTTTTTATTTTTTGAAAACGTGGGTTGACATCCATCCGAGGAAGCTGTTACTTCTCGGGACTGACAATGTCAGGCAACTCGCCCATCTATCTACTAATCCATTTTTTGTGTTGAATTTTTTTAAGACAAAGATCTAGCACATTACCGGTGATGATTTCAATTTTAAATAGGTATCTTCTTCAACATAATCTTATTGTTTGTTACTTTACATTTTTCAGCTCTTGTTATCATTAAAGATGTTACAGGTTTAATTCTATATATTTACATTTATTTAGAGATATTGTTGGTCTATATATTTAAAGATGTTGCTGGCACTTCTCAGGACTGACAATGTCAAGCAAGTCACCCCTCTATCTACAATGTCAGGTAAAACAAACCCTGTCATATACGCAAGATTTCACAGTAATCTAATACGCTTACCCTTGATGATTTCATAGCAATCTAATATGTAAGAGGTAAGCTAAACCTGTCATATTTGCAATTATGTTTAATTTCTTACCAGTGATGATTCTTTCTTGATTTCTTAGAATTATATATATCATATCATAAAATTCCTCATCATCAATATATATCATGTCATCACCATATCATTATCATATCCTGAGTCCTGACACTACAATTATTATTAACACAATTCTATCCATTCTAATGTCATCTATATCCATTCTAATCATTAATGTCATCTATATCTATTATAACACATTCCATTTATTTATCATCTTTATCCATTCTAATGACATTATGATCATATCGTTACAAGTATATAGAATAATTATCTTAAAACAAGTTCAAAAGTCTAGAGAAGAAGAATTACTGTGCTTGATGATAAATCTACGTCCACATTAAATTGATCATCGTCCATATCTATCATATCATTATCGTCATTCATCATCTTTCATCATCATCTATCATTAATTATCAATTATCATCATTCATCATCTACGTCCACATACAATTCATGACAATGCAAGTAAACAAGAAACATACATATAATTCATGATAATCACCATCTAATGCAATTAAAATTAAAGATTGTATATAAATCCATATAATTAAATTCAAATACCATAGTACATACTCAATAGTAGAAGTTTTCAAATTCAATATTTAAAGTTTCCTCAATAATAAAAGTTTCTAGTTTTCAAAACCCTCTTTTTCTTTATCCAATTCTACTCCTCTGCTCTCTTCCCCAACGAATTCTTCCACTATGGTTGTACCTCTTTCCCCAACACTAGAAATAACCCCTGAACTTATAAGATCTTTTGCAGCACTGTCCAGATTTTTTAAAATTCTTTCTTCTTGATTTGTTGCATCTCCATGCGACAGCAAATTTGGATCAGCTGTAGCGTATAAACTATCCCGTTGCCAATAATTTTCATAACGACTAATAATCTCATTGATAAGAACCTTAGCCCTTCTCTCCCATTCTATAAGTTGATTGATATGAGGAAGAATAAACTCACTAACATGGGATTGACAATCATAACCAATTAAGTTCTCCAAAGGAAAAGGTGGCAACTGTTAACTTGTTAGTGTTGAAATGAATATCATTTTAATTCAGATTTCATTTCACTTTGCTCCCCTGGCCTAACTACCTCAAATTGTCTCAGCCAGTTTTTTCTGGCCTCTATCTTCTTCCTGCTAAAGGCCAGCTCAATTGCATCTCCATCTTTCTCATCAACCCACACAATCTTTTTTGTGCTTGTCCAGATCTATGAAATACTCCTTGCCCTCTTTAGAAGTACTTGTGCCCAAACCCTGTATGGTCTAAGCAACAAGTGATACCTAATCAGCAAGTGAACAAAACCAGAACTTAAAAACATATAAAGAGAAAACAAACTAGCATAACTTTGTAGTACTTTATGGTCCAGCCAGTTATCGATCCACTCAATGATTCTCTCCAAGCTTCATGCTCAGGAATGGTGTAAAAAGATAACACATTTCCATTTTTGTGAGTTGCCTACATCAACATGTGCCAAAATTAGACATGGAGATACATAACCTCTAGAGGCTTAAAAACAAATATAAAGAGTCTCAATACACTCAACCAAATATAGGGGGAACATTTACCCTGACAATAGGAGTGATAAATTCTACAACAAATGAAGGAATTTTAAGCAGTGATGGCCAGTTATGGTGTATGAAATTGATCAACAATCCTTTGATGTGGGAACCATCATGGTCCTTTAAGAGACAAAGGACAAGTCAAAAAGGATCTCACTAGAAAGGATGTGTCAGAATTAAGCAGAAACTAAACAGTGCTAGATAAAGATCATGTACCTGGTCTGTCATTATCATCAGATGGCCATATCTTAAAGATTTAATACTGTCATATATTTTATCTTCCTGTAGACCAAGGATTTTTTTTATATTTACTATCTCTTTATTCTCCATTTTTTGGTGAGTGGTAGCTTCCCTGACATTGAGCATCTTACCTCTGAGAGGAAACACGCCATAATAATCTTGACCAACAACAGATATTCCTGCCACCTGATAGGATAAAGATAACTAAAATAACAAAAAATTAAATTGGAAAGTGATGTCGAAACATGTCACAATACTACCAAATTCAGTATTCACATTTCCCTAATTCAAGGCACAAACACTTACAACAAGAGCCTTGGTGGAGTCACCCTCTGTTAATATTAAAGTACATTGATCAGAATTCTTCCCCCCTGCTTGATTTGCATCATCAAGTTTGGGAACATCAATTAATTTCCCCTTCTTGGTTCCATCAATTTTCTTAAGATCTTTTTTTTGTTTAAACTCTGCCCACGCCAGTATACTTTCAAGTACACACTTTTCCACTGCACTCATCAGGTCAAACAAAGTTACAAAGCTCATCTTAGACCCTAGCATTACAAAAACTACATGTACTCAGAAATGCTACATCTTAGACACCATGCCTGGATTTATTGACATGGGCTGCAAATGTGAAACAGTGAAAATTACTATAAATTTATAACAACAAATTGTATCAGAATAAAAAAAATGAATTAAAATGAATTATACTTACAATCAACATGGAAACCGAACGTTGATTCGAGAAATTTCTTGTCTTCTTCCACGAGTGTTGCCTTGGTTGTAACAATTGGTAAATTTTTGAATGGAAGGCCCATAAACCGATGGATTTCATTTGCTTCGATACTGAATTGGAACATTCGGCCATCCTTCAGAGTCACATAAAAAATGCCATCCTCTGAATTGTAGGATGACAGAAGGTAATTCAAAATATCTGGATCTGTTTCAAAATGGGGCATATTAACGAGCCCTGTAAATTCACACGCATCCATCAAATCTTTATATTCTGAAGACATATTTAAAACAATATGGATGTGAGGGCATAAGGGATTCCTGTAGTTAATCTTGGAAATCGATTGAATTGGATTCTCTAGATTTTTTTGCTGAAATTGTAGTTGGGAAGCATGTGAAGTCGACATTATAGTCGTACTTGCGTCTTTGACAACGATTGAGAACGGAAAAAATTCAAGAGCGGGAAGGTGAAAATGAGAAAATGACCAGTTGAAGGGTATTTATAGGCTAAATAAGGGGTCAATGGCTTCAATTGACGTGCGTCAAAGGTCTTAGCTTATGCGCGACAATAGTCTTAGCTGTCGTGCATCAATAGGATCCAGTGACGTGCATCAATAACAGCAAGTGACGCAAGTCAATAAGAGCCAGTGACGTGCTTCAATAGGATCCAATGACGTGCGTCAATAGGAGCCAGTGACGCGCGTCAATAAGAGCCAGTGACGCGCGTCAATAGGATCCAGTGACGCGCGTCAATAGGAGCTAGTGACGCGCGTCAATAGAAGCCAGTGATGCACACCAATAGAAGCCAATGACGCACGTTAGTCAAGACCATTGACGTTCCATTGACGCATGTCAGGAGTGATTATTGACGTCTTGTTTTTGCACGTCACATTCTACAGAAGACAACATTGAGTTTGATGAAGCTATTGACAAGAAAAAAGAAAGTGTCACATTTTGAAGATGTCATCATTGAAATTTTGAATTGAAATATTTGGGATGATTATTAATGTACAATTTACCCTCCAAAATCGTAGTTAACAACCATAAAACAAACACCCACAAGCATGTATACATGATTAATTAATGAAAGCTTAAAGTAAAGACATAACACAAATTTACCGAGAGTATCATGAGTACCACAATTTTATTAAGATGTTATGGCTTGAATTCTTCATAGTAATAAAAACTCTCTTCCACAAGATTGATCACTAACACTAGATCTTCATACTTTTATAAAAACAAGTAGAGGCTATTATTAGGCTTGGAGGGTAGTTAACTTGTAAGGAAAATTTACTTTTCTATTAATAATGAAGATAATCAAGTCAATAAATTGGTGCATACTCTTCCCTATTAATATATGTGGATAAATGTACACTAATGGGTGAATTATCCAAATACTAAAATACAACTAATATTACAAGTGCACCTTAATTATATACAATAGTGTATGGTTATTTAAATACACTAACATCCCCCCTTAATATGTACTTTAATAAAGGGAATGAAGGAGGAACACTGAACTATCCCACCTTAATGAAAATTTCCTTCACTCCCAAAAGTTTCCTAAGATGAAAAAATTGATCCTCAAGCAAGGGATTTATGAAGTTGTCTAAAACCAAATTTTTTGTTCGAAAAAACTTAAGGTTGAGTCTTGTGATAGATCATATTGTAATAGATGTGGATGACCCTCTAATTATTTTTCACATTTCCAATAAACTAGCCCCTTATACTTACAATAGTCATCTTTTCAAATTCACACATTACCTTAGTCAACTTATATTTGATTGATCAAGAATTAATTTTCATAAGTCACCATATACATGAGTTATCCGATTTTGATTATATCTATCTTCTTACCCTTATCACATATCTCTATCCCTTAATTAAATACAAGCCAAGCAATGTTACCAAGTTTTGAGGATAAAATTAGGGCTCCATCTTCATTTACACTTTTCTAGCCTCTACTCTTCCATGACACTTGGAGAACTATAATTAGTTTAATCCTGTTTTGGTGTATTTTGTGCATAATTTCTAGCACTCATAGGTATCGAAGGGGGAATGATGAGGTAAATCTAATGTATATAATTAGAAACACTTTTTTAGGCTAATAGGTCTAAAATACAAAGAGATGATATTTATAGTTGTAGAAGAGTCGTTGAAAATATTCATACACATATACTAGATCAATAAACACGTGTGAATTATGTGTTAGATATAGATTAGATATCTTAGTATCAAAGGACACATTCAGTGGCCCTATGACACATTCATCAAGAAAACTTGTTCTAAAATAGATGAACATTTCCTCTGATTTTAGGATCCCAAATCTCAAAGGAAAATTTATGACACTCTGCACAACATCCTTATCCAGTTTCAAATCACTGTTATACCCCTACATCTGGTAGAATGGTGAATTATTTTTTACCCTAATCCTAATTTAAGTTATATACTTTCTGGAATTAGTGTTGATAGAATATTATATCCTTACACAATTTAGGACTTTTGTTTCTATATTTGATGTTTTCAATAATCTTATATACACATATTGCAATATCATAATTGAATTACCTCTTAATGTTGACATTACAAAAAGATAGGAACGTTGAAATTACTATTCATCTTATTGTTTGTTACTATTCATTTTTTTCAGCTCCGGTTATCATTAAAGATGTTACTGGTCTATGTATTTACATTTAGTTAAATACAATCTTTTTATTTTTTGAAAACGTGGGTTGACATCCGTCCGAGGAAGCTGTTACTTCTCAGGAATGACAATGTCAGGCAACTCACCCATCTATCTACTAATCCATTTTTTGTGTTGAATTTTTTTAAGACAAAGATCTAGCACATTACCGATGATGATTTCAATTTTAAATAGGTATCTTCTTCAACATAATCTTATTGTTTGTTACGCAAGATTTCATAGTAATCTAATACGCTTACCCTTGATGATTTCATAGCACGTTACCCTTGATGATTTCACAACAATCTAATATGTAAGAGGTAAGCTAAACCCTATCATATTTGCAATTATGTTTAATTTCTTGCCAATGATGATTCTTTCTTGATTTCTTAGAATTATATTTAATTTATTTTTTATATGTGCAAAATCCTTTGATATATTTTTTTAACTGTGGGATAAACAATACATTATACAATTTTAAATATAAGTCCACATAAAATTCCTCATCATCCATATATATCATATCATCACCATGTCATTATCATATCCTGACTCCTGATACTACAATTATTATTAACACAATTATTTATCTAATTTAAATTTATTAAAACAATTTAGTTTTTTTAAAATAATTCATAATCATATCATTACAATTCTATTCGTTCTAATGTCATCTATATCCATTCTAATCATTAATGTCATCTATATCCATTATAACACATTCCATTTATTTATCATCTATATCCATTCTAGAGAAGAGGAATTACAAAAGTCTAGAGAAGAAGAATTACCGTGCTTGATGATAAATCTACGTCGACATTAAATTGATCATCATCCATATATATCATATCATTATTTTCATTCATCGTCTTTCAACATCATCTATCATTAATTATCAATTATCATCATTCATCATCTACGTCCACATACAATTCATGACAATGCAAGTAAACAAGAAACATACATATAATTCATGATAATCACCATCTAATGCAATTAAAATTAAAGACTGTATATAAATCCATATAATTAAATTCAAATACCATAGTACATACTCAATAGTAGAAGTTTTCAAATTCAATATTTAAAGTTTCCTCAATAATAAAAGTTTCTAGTTTTCAAAACCCTCTTTTTCTTTATCCAATTCTACTCCTCTGCTCTCTTCACCAACGGCTTCTTCCACTGTCGTTGTACCTCTTTCCCCAACACCAGAAATAACCCCTGAACTTATAAGATCTTCTGCAGCACTGTCTAGATTTTTTAAAATTCTTTCTTCTTGATTTGTCGCATCTCCATGTGACAATAAATTTGGATTAGCTACTGCTTTAGCTTTGAATAATATGTCAGGGTCGAAACCATGCTCTTTAATTATCCACTTTAGTGTATTGTTTTGTTTGTTAACCAAAACAATATTTTTCTTCAAATTTTTTGCTGCGGATAAGTTGTTCTTTGCTATTTCCAAGTGAACTTGCAAAACCTTCGCCTAACTCTTCAAATTTTCATATTTCAACTGCACAAAAAGAGTAATGTCAATTCAAAATATTACTAAAAAATGAAATTTTCAAATTAACAAGAATGATTGTTTGAATGTAATAGTACTTACAACCGCTCTATCTCTTTCGGCATTTGCGATTGCTACCAAATCCTTGTCCTTGGGCCATTTGTTAAAATATGCCTGGGCCTCGGCACTAATATTTTCCAATTTGTTTAATGCCTTATCTAAAATGTTATCTTTATAGTTGTTGTTATACGTGACAGTCCCACTTCTTACTTGGGTAAGTAAGGAATCCATCTTCGTAGGTTGATTCTGGACTGCAGCGTATAAACTATCCCGCTGCCAATAATTTTCATAACGACTAATAATCTCATTGATAAGAAATTTAGCCCTTCTCTCCCATTCTATAAGTTGTTTGATATGAGAAATAATAAACTCACTGACATGGGATTGACAATCATAACCAATTAAGTTCTCCAAAGGAAAAGGTGGCAACTATTCACTATCTGAATCTGATGAAGACGATCTTGCTGGAGAAGTATGGGGGCTTTCACCAAGATCAACTGCTACTTGTTTCTGCCTTTGGGTGGGCTGATCCTGTTTGTGAAAAAATTAATCAAGATTTAGATAAATAAATTTAAATCGAAATGTAATTCCAAATTGTAAAGCATATTTAAATTGAAATTTGAAGTATACCTTCTGGCCTTGAATCATCTCGCGGGTATCGAAAAAACCAGTTGGGTCATTGCTATCAATGCCCAAATAATCTTCATCTAAATTTATATTGTTCAAAACAGATATGCTCGTTGCACTGGGCAAGCCACCAAGTGAGAGAGTTAGAATTCGAAAGGAGGAGGCAATGTTTAGTGTCCCACTAGGGGCCGGAGCAAAAGGCATGCGTTTACCAATGTTCCTCTGGTTGGCATTTTAAAAATTATTGGTTGAGTGGGTGTCGGTGCCGTGGTTTGATCAGGACTGACATGTGCTGAAAAGTAGAAGAAAAAAATGAAAAAATAGGAAAACAATTCATAAAGTCAATAATTTCGAAATTAAACATACTATCGAAGAGTTGTACCTTGTTGTCAAGGGGTTGTTTTTCTCGGTGCTACGGGTGGCCTTGTAGGAGTTGTACTCAGTGTCTATTCAGAAGATATGAATGCATGCGACTGTATGGAGTGAGTTGGGGAAGAAGGTTGAGTTTGTGAAACAGGTGTATGTTCCAAAGTCCCTGCAATTCATCAATATTAAATGTTGTCAATTCATTTGGTTAAAATTTAAATTGAAAAATAAATATGCAAATTTGGAATTTGTAAATAATATATGAGAAGGTATTACTTCTCTGGCGTTTAACGAGTTCAAACTGTTGAGGGTTTGGAGAAGAGTGAGCTTCCATTTCAGATTGGGAGTCCCTCGAAGCCTCAGCGTGTTGTTGGCCTCTTCCTCTCGATAATGCATTTTTTTGGGGAAGGGCTTCAAGATATCTTCTCTCCAAAACATTAAAATTTAAGTTTTAATAACTGTACACTGTAATGTCAAAAATTGAAATACAATTACAAACTAAATAGTTTATACCTGTTGATCTTCAAATGGAATTGACAACTTCATCAACTCCTCATCAGTGCAAGTAGGAATTTTTTTATCTTTTAAATTTAGAAGTGCCTCATAATAAAGGCCGAGGAGATAGTTTGTTGAATAAATGAAAGGTTTTTCTGAAAGTTTTGAATTTGTTATGTCAGTTCTTATTTTTTTGGATAGATATGTGCACCAATCGAATTTTTGTTTTGAGATAGTGGCAACAATGTATGCAATGGCCCAATTTGGTATATCAGTTTGGCGACCCTGCAAAACGATTCTGGATTGAAAAAATAAAATAAGTGCAGCAAGAAAGTGGTGTGAAATTGATTGTGTATCCACACCACGCCTGGATTTATTGACATGGGCTGCAAATGTGAAACAGTGAAAATTACTATAAATTTATAACAAAAAATTGTATCAGAATAAAAAATATGAATTAAAATGAATTATACTTACAATCAACATGGAAACCGAACGTTGATTCGAGAAATTTCTTGTCTTCTTCCACGAGTGTTGCCTTGGTTGTAACAATTGGTAAATTTTTGAACGGAAGGCCCGTAAACCGATGGATGTCATTTGCTTTGATACTGAATTGGAACATTCAGCCATCATTCAGAGTTAAATAAAAAATTCCGTCCTCTGAATTGTAGGATGACAGAAGGTAATTCAAAATATCCGGATCTGTTTCAAAATGGGGCATATTAATGAGCCCTGTAAATTCACACGCATCCATCAAATCTTTATATTCTGAAGACATGTTTAAAACAATATGGATGTGAGGGCATAAGGGATTCCTGTAGTTGATCTTGGAAATCGATTGAATTGGATTCTCTTGATTTTTTTCTTGAACTTGCAGTTGGGAAGCATGTGAAGTCGACATTATAGTTGTGCTTGCATCTTTGACAATGGTTGAGACCTGTAAAAATTCAAGAGTAGGAGGGTGAAAACGAGAAAATTACCGGTTGAAGGTTATTTATAGGCTAAATCGGGTGTCAATGGCTTCAATTGACGTGCGTCAATTTCCTTAGCTGACACACGTCAATAGGAGCTAGAGACATGCGTTAGTAGGAGCCAGTGACACACGTCAATAGGAGCTAGTGACACACGTCAATAGGAGTCAATGATGTGCGTCAAGATGATCCAGTGATGCACGTCAAGATGACCCAGTGACGCGTGTCAATATGAGCCAGTGATGCACGTCAATTGGATCCAGTGACGCGCGTCAATTGGGGCCAGTGACGCGCATCAATAGGAGCCACTGACGTGCGTCAATTGGAGCCAGTGATGTGCGTCAATTGGAGCCAGTGACGTGCGTCATTTGGAGCCAGTGACACGCGTTAATTGGAGCCAGTGACGCACGTCAATTGGAGCCAGTGATGCGTGTCAATTGGAGCCAGTGACGCACTTTAATTCGAGCCAATGACGCGTGTCAATTGGAGTCAATGATGTGCGTCAGGTGTGATTATTGACGTCTTGTTGTCACACGTCAATGATGAAGCCATAAAAAAATAGGTGAAATTTTTGTTTTGGAATACTGTCAAATTCACCTTTCGCTGAAACTGGTTTCGGGGATATTCGCCAGGTATTTTCCACCTACAATTTTATAGAGGTGTCTTAAAATGAAACCTGGTCAATAATTGAAGTATGTGAGAAAACCTACTATTTAATGTCTCATTTTTCTTATATTTATCTACTTATTCATCATTTCGGTTTCAATCAATACTTGATCTTCTATATGTGGTGGTCCAGTTGTATAAAAAGGTGTAGTAGGTTGGATCATGATGACATCTACATTATATTTTCTCTATTATTCCTCTGGTTTTCTTGTTATTGTATGACATACTATTCCTTCTTCCTAGAGCTCTACATCCTATTTTCCTTCTCCCTACCTTAACCAATTTTGTTCGTCTTCCATTGCAATTCTTGAAGTTGAATATTTTGGACCGAGTAACTCCTTGTCTTCCATTGCTTTATGTCTCTATTTTTCATATCACCTCCTTCTCAAAGTGTGCTCATCTAGGGAATCCATGGTTCAAAATAGATTTTGCCTGCCCTCCTTACACTTACATGTCTCTCATGCTTGTGGAATATTCATCCTTCCATGGGGAAATTTTCAATACCCATGTCTACCATTATCTTCTTGAGTTCTAGCGGATATTTCCTTAGGTATGACCCACAAAACTATCAAAATAAGTTGAAATGGGCTTCATTTGTGCAAGAAAAAGTAGATATTGAGTATTTAATGATATAGCTTCGAAGTGTACCTTTCCACCAGTAATCCACCACTCGCGTCCAAGTTGCGTCATGTTGTGTAAGGATTCTCATGCACTCAAGGGTCCAATTGTGCTTCATTCCCAAATTATAATTATTTCATAGACAATAAGCTACTAAAAAAGTATGCATGTGTACAATAATTTCACAGAAAAATGTCTCATACAACTCATTATATATATTCATTTCCACCCAACTCGGCGAAAAATCCTTCTAGCTCAAATGTTTCCATGTAAAGGTATCTTCAATAGATTTTTGTCAGGCCTCAATATTCTCCTACATGAGTCTAAACATATTTCTTCCACTTCATGTTTACATAGTTATGATGTTCCAAAAATGGAACCAAAATGTTGCACGTCTAATTATACTACTAGACCATACCCATGCACACAAGTTGGATAAATTGGTGCACACAACTATCTCTATCCTTCGTGTCAATCTATCATGCCAGAGTGTGAACTTTTTCGAGCTCACCCAAAGTGCAGAAGATGCAAGGTTCCATCAAGGTTAGCTTATGATAAATTAGAATAAATAATATAGACAATGCAAGAACAATTAATAGAAAGGTACTAGAATAACATCTTTATGTTCACACAACTAATTTATACAAACCTTGTTCTGCTCTTTATATTAATCAACATTACAACACAAGCTCTTTATAAAACCTCTTTGAATCATCACATACTTGATTCTACACAACTCACACATATTTTATCACATATGCATTCAACCACACTCACACTCACCAAAAAATCATGTCTTTATAATATACTAGTGGGGCCTTTCCCTTCAAAAGTCTTCCAAGAGATATTATCATCCCTTGATTTATTTCTACTAGTTGACTATTACATTAGGTGGTGGCTGATGCAAGATCATCATCAAGAGTACATCCAAAACAAAAAAAATCATTCAAATTTTCTAGAGGTCAGAGTGATGTTGATAACGTATGTTTAAGTCATGAAGAGAAGTTTAGGTGGAGTATTAAAGTTTGAAATTTCAAATTCATGTTTTCCCTCTAAAATTTAAATTCAAATTCTAAAAGTATGTAAAAGATAACATATGGGATTTCAAGGAATGTAGGTGGTCAAAAGTGTTGGAGAGTGAGTCATAGAGTATGAGTGTAAGTCATGAAGTGTTCAAAAGATGTAAAATTCCCATAATGTGTTAATGGGAATTTGAAAGGTCAATGAGAGCTCAAAAGTTAGTTAGGGTTAATTATGAGGTTAAATGTGATTAAAAGAAGGATGGATTGGAGTAAAGGAGGTAGTGAGAGGAAGAATACATTCTAAGGAAGGTGAGAGAGAAAGAAGGAGAAATGATCCTCATGGATTAGAGGAAAGTAGAAGTTTTTGTAAGCAAATATAGCTCAATACAAGCATAACTTTGTTTTGGAATGAAGATTTTGTCTTGTTTTAGAACTTGAATTTATTTCCTTATGTGCATTTTTGAGTTCGATTGATCTCCCAAGGATGATTGTGAAGGTTTGAAAGTGTGAATACTTGGTTCTAGCAATAAAGTCAACATATAAGTAGTGCATGTTAGTGGAATTGTGTAAGGTATGTATGGGGATATCCATCTAAGAGATAAGATGATGAAGATTTTGGTATTAGAATTTCGTTGCAAAAAGGATTGATGTGATTAATTAAGGATGAGGGAAAATTAGTCTCTTTTGTATAGTTCATGAAGGTTAAAAATGCATGCTTTGTTTCTTAGTTATGGAAAAGCACTAAAAAATTGTGTCACAGTCACCTACAATTATTTAGATGTTTTCATGTGCTAACTTCAATTGAAAAGTGTGATGTAATGTCATTTAGAATCTTAGAATGAGTAAATCTTTGTCATAAGTTTTGAATGTGAAAGGAAGTGTGTTATTAATGAAGGACTTATTATTTGCTAGTAATATTGCTATCTACAGTCTCAGTGAAGGAGCATTAAGAAAGTGATAAGGTTTGAATGGGTAAATGTCCCCCACTAGTAAAAGATACAATATCATGGTGTTTAAATAGTCCTATATCCAAAATCTTGATCTTTGGAGTTAAGTTTAGAAGTTTTTATATCCTTTTCTATGTTACCAGACTATCTTAGAGCACAGTTAGGGTTTTTGAAGTAAATTTGTCTTATAAACCCCTAAAAATGGAATCATGCTCTAAAATGTTATGGATAATATGTTTAAAATGTCCTTTAACATATTTTGAAGGAATTTTTATATTTCATTGGATTAATTTTGAGATATTTATGACAGTCTACTATCCCAGTGCGTTAAAAGTCCTTAGACCTAATTAAAAACCTTAGAATCTTTGATTTGAGGCATATGATCCAAAATAAGACCTATTCAAACTTAGTACAGAGTTGGCAAGACCAACTGGGTGTCCTAATTTTTCTTGAGTATGTTTTGAAACCTCATAAATTGTGAGATATGCATGAAAACTCCTAGGAACAAGGCTAGTTGGGCTTAATGAGCAAGAAGATTAGAAGGGTGATTTGAGAGAGAAGGATTTAGAGTTAGGTTATAAAAATTTTCACACTCCATATTGGCCCTAAAGGATATTGAATAATATTTCACATTGTTGTGGGTAGTCCTAAAACTTCCCAACCATGAAGCATGCAAGAGTACTTGTTCTTGAGAGCACAAAATGGTAGTTTGAAAAAATGGGTGAATTTTGAGGTTTTGAATCCTTTTGATTCAAGTTGGTGATTGATATAACATTGGTTTGAAGTACTGAAACAAGGTACCCAAGTGTGAGAGGTCATTAGAATACTACAAAGTAAAATTTTCTTGTTTTGGATGAAGTGTTAGTGAAGAAGGGTGAAGAGAAAGTTGAGGAAGGTAAGTGTAAAGATTTTTTGTATAAAATGTGATCAATTTTATGATTGAATTGACATTTAACAGGGTGCATGGAGTGTATGAAACATGAGATTGTGATTAGATAAACCATTTTAGTTGAATTTGATCAAAAATTACAAATTTGATCCATTTTAGGCTTCTTGGTGAAGATCCTCATCTACAGAGCTTGGTGTCAGTTGTTGATTGAACCTTCTTGACTATTTGAATGCATGAGTAAATGAATACACCTCTGCATCATTTGGTATCAGGGTAAGTGCAGGAAGTTGATGGAAAAAAATGGGGTCATCCGTGGACGTCATATTGCAAAAAACAACGAAATCTCAACTTGTAGGGATTATTAGCAATACATGCATTCAAAATTAGAAAAAATTATATGAATATGAATCATAGCATCCGGAATATAGTTTCTAAAATAATAATTTTTATAAAAAATGGACAAGTTTAGCTATATTAAACACTTAAAATTATATGACTTGGTTTTTTTTTTTAAAAACTTATAAGATTGTAGTTCGTTTGCCCGCGATTTGGATGACCAAATCTTGTAAAAAAAATTTCATTTGGTGAAAATTTAGATGTAGTTGTCTATCTTGGGATGGATTTTATTTTGTATTTTTTCAAGCAATATTTTTTTTAATGATTTTTTCCGTGAAAGTGGTCTAAAAATATTTGGAAAGCGGAGCACTTTCCGTTTGCCCACCATAACTATATCAAAAAATATCATATATATATATATATATATATATATATATATATATATATATATATATATATATATATATATATATATATATTTATGTGTATAGAATTTGTCCATGCTTGGGATGGTATAAGTTTTATCACATTTTGATAAATGAAACAAACGTTATAGCCTTAAACATAGACATGAACATTCACGGGAAAATATGTCTTAAAAACCTATTGTTAGAACAAAAATTATAAAATGATATTTATCTTATTCTATTCACTTTAAAATCAATATTTCTACGAAGCTAACAGTCTTCCCTACACGATGGCACCATTTTCGTGAAATGTTTTCAGTTTTTTAGCATGGTTCAAGTCTTTGGAAGAGCAAATTTGAGGGTTTTTGACCTTTTACACTTCATAATGACCTTTTATAGCTTTGGTTGGAGGAAAAAAAAGATTTCCTGAGGATTAGGGTTGGCAGATAGATCTGTGATCGCGGTTTCTAAAGAGTTATCGTGGTTTTTATAACACAAACTACGAGCGTGCTTTATGAACCATAATCGTGGTTTATAAAGCGCACTCATGGTTCTTAAATCATATTTACACACATCCCAATGTTTGAATTACCATGTGATTTTTACTCTTTGACCTGTTGTTGCAGACTCACAGCACCCCTGGATGCAGATCAGGCTTCTAGGTTGATGTTCAGGCATCCAGTGTGATTACACAACATGGAATCCTTTCTCCAAGTGTGGGACTTGTAAAGATGAGAAAAGATTCTCCAGAGAAGGCTAGTTCCTATTCCTCTATTCGAATGCACACAAAAATGCAGAGGGTTTGCTAAAACCTAATCTAGCTTGCTAAGGAGACAGGGTAAGAAAATGCATAGAATAAAACCTAAACTACAAAGGTGATGCACCGAGGAATGTTAGACACTTGTTTTGCAAATTTAACACAGACCACATAGATGCAATACAAACACCATGCACAGGTAACCAAACTGCAATAAGAGATCAAAATGACAGCAATGAATACATGAGAGGGTCGAGAGTCAATCACAACACATATATTATTGCTCAAGAGTCGATACAGTACATTGCAGTGGCCAAGAGGCAAAAAATACTGGCATTACAACCCATATGGGAGGTTTGAAAGCTCCACAATTTCTCTTGCAAGCGAGGGAAGAAGGGAGGATGTAAAAACAAAAATGTCTGACCTCTTAAAGGAGCTCTTCTTTACAATATATATCAAGAAATGAGAGAGGGAAGAGAGAGGAAATCCAGAATCTACCCCAACCACTTCTTGGTAGCATTTAAAAATCATCTCATTATGACAGAAGCGGCGGATCCTGGCAAAACTGTAGGCTGTCTAACAGGAGCGGCGAGCTGTCTGCTGCATTAGAGTTGGTTGTTGAAGCATTACTTCTATCTATCACCACGCGTCAGAGACATTTTCTTAATTTTCTCCCTCTAAACTACACCAAAATTTGAGATTGATCCCAGAATCATGTAGAGAATTTCAACAGCTTTCCGTTGATATAAAGAACGTGTAAATCTGAGCTCTAGATCGAAAGATACGAAGGTCAGAAGATTTAGGGCACAAAACAGGCAAGAACAGGTTTTAAAATCTTTTCCTGCGTTTTGCCATCTGGACGACACGTGGCAGGCCCTGATTCACTGAGTGATTCCCTCTCTCCACCTTTTCACGGGCTTTTCTTGTGGGCCCCTTAAACTTGGACACGTGGCACTATTTCATTGGTTCGGATCAGTGCTCAAAAACTCGCCCCTTTGACTTTTTGGACCTTTTTCCTTGCGACATGTGTCATGATCTGGCTGGTCCGCGAGTCTGCCGGCTCTTTCACGTCCACCGTGTCCTTTTGCCCCAGATGTCCCAGTGCTTCACAGGACAGAAACCTCTATTCCACCCGAAATGGGCTTCCTCGTCCCTTTTCTGCCGGTGACACGTGGTGTGATCTGATTGGCTTTCGGCTCCTTCGGCTATCTGCGTCCCGCACGTCCCTTTGTCCCAAATGTCCTTGTGCTGAAGTTTCTTGTTTCGGCCGATCCAGCCGGTTCACGTCCTTCACATGCATTTGTCCCAAATGTCCCAGTGCTATCTGGGAAAAATTCTTCCAGTTCACCCGATTCGGCCAGTTCGCGTCCTTCGCGCACTCTTGTCCCGCTTGCTTTGGGTAAAGGACTTGGACAAATTTTCTTTCTTTCGGCCGATTCGGGCATTTCGCGTCCATTTGTCCCAAATGTCCCTTTTCTATCTGGGCTGCCTGGAAGCTTTTCAGCCGATCCGCGCCTTCCGCGTATAATTGTTCCAACTGTCCCAAAGGTGGCCTTGAGCAGGACTTAGCCAATTTTACGATTTTCACCTGAATCAATCTACTTGCTTGGAACTAAAAACTCTGATGCATGTTATCAAATTAACTCTAGGAGGTGAAATTTGGATAACAATTTGGTGACTTTTCGGGGTCACCTGCCTGCTAGGTAGAAGATTAGTGGCCTTTTTAGCGATCCATTGGGCATGGAGACATAAGCAATAACCTGAAATGAGCCTGATGCTGCAACTCCCTCTACGAGAGCACGCTGAACCGTAAAAACTCAATCTAGGAGCAACAAACCTGCGCCAAAGCACTTAGGGAAACTGAAACCTAACTACAACAAGACAATGTGTATACGCACTTAGAGGAATTGAAATCTAGGCTAATATTTACAAGGGTGAACCTCTTATTTTTAGTAGCAATGTTTGAGATAGATTCCATTTATTGGAATTTGCAGTTCTTCACCGTCCAATGAGGCCAATTGGAAAGCATTGCTGCTCTTGCACTTCGTGACCATGTATGGGCCACTCCAAATGGCATCAAATTTCGAATGCCTTCCCGGTTTTTCTCTATCCGCATCCCATTTCAACACTAGATCTCCAACTTGAAAAGATCTATCTTTGGCCTTCCTATCAAAGGTCTTCTTGATCAAAGCTTGATCCTTTTCCATTGCTTGGGATGCCTGATTTCTGATCTCTTGCAGCTCCATCAACTCTGCATACCTCACCTCCATGGGCTCAAATTCAAATAACTCTAGCTGCTTCATGAGTTCCAATGTTGGCAACTCAAGTGACATGGGCAAGATTGCCTCTCTTCCATAGACAAGCCTGAATGGAGAGTTACCTGTGGATCTTTTGGGAGTTTTCCTATCAGCCCATAAGGCTGATTTCAGTTTGGTATGCCAAGACTTCTGATTTTCATCAAGATTCCTCCTAATGATCTTCAACAAGTTCTTGTTTGTAGACTCGGCCTGGCCATTACCCTGAGGGTAATAGTTCGATGAGGTGCTTAGGTAAATACCGTTCTTGACAGCCCACTCAGTCACCTTAGATCCAATGAATGCTAATGCATTATCAGAGATTATTGTGGTAGGTACACCAAATCTGGTTGTTATTCCCTCATAAAAGTCTAAGATGCTAGACTCATTTGCCTCTTTGAGTGCTACTGCTTCTGTCCATTTGGTGAAGTAGTCTGTGGCTGTCAAAATCCATTTATGCCCTTGGCTTGAATTGGGATTAATGACTCCAATGAAGTCCAAACCCCATTGCATGAATGGCTGGTCAACTGAGATTGGATGCAATGGAAGGGCAGCAAGTCTTTCTTTTCCTGTGAAGAATGCACAATTCTTACACCTCTTGATCCATGCATAGTAATCACTGAAAATTTTAGGCCAATAATAACCAGCCTTCATGATTTTTAGAGCTATCACTCTTGGTGCGAAATGGCCACCAGATGGTCCACCATGAAACTCTTCCAACACCCTTTGAATCTGATCTGTGCTAATGCATCTCAGCAGCACTCCATTCACGTCTTTCTTGAACAAAACTCCATCAACAATGGCATACGGAACAGCCTGCAACCTGAAGTGTCTTCTCTGGGTCTTGTTCATCTCTGGAGGGCATAGGCCTATGCTTAGGAAGTGCATAATACCTTGGGTCCAGCAAGGAATGGGGGAAGCATTGTCTTCTTCATGATTGCCGCTTGGCTCATGGCTATCCTGGACTGTCAAAATAGCCTCTTCTTCATTGCATACTTCCTTTTGCTTCCCTAAAACCAGCTGCTCACATAGTCTTTTCCCTCTTACCAGCTTGGTGATCTTGATCTCAATGTCATACTCCATGACATGGGTGATCCAACCTGCCCTTTTCTCATTCAAATCCTTGTTGAGGAGGAAGTCCTTAACTCCAGCGTGTGAGACCAGCAACTGGACCTTGTTTTTTGAGACTAAATGCTTGAATTTCTTCAAGCTTCTGATTACTACAAGTACATGCTTTTCAATAAAAGAGTACCTTACCTCGTAGTCATCTAGGCTCTGGCTAAAAAAGGCAATCGGCTGCTCATCATTATCTTTGTTCTGCTGTACCAGAATGACAGAAATAGTGTCATCACCTCCAAATGCATAGAGGATGAAATCCTTGGAGAAGTCTGGGTTGATGAGAGTTGGTGCTTGAGAGATAGCTTCTTTGATTGCTTCAAAACTCTCCTTGCCTTTTGCTGTCCACTTAAAAGCCATGCTCTTCTTTAACATTTTGGTGATGGGCTTGACAACGGCTGTAAAATCTGGGATAAACAAGCAGACAAAATTGATCCTACCCAAGAAACTTTGAAGAGCCTTCTTGTGACTCGGCAATGGCAGTGCTCTTATGGCTTCAACCCTCTCTATATCAATTGTCAGTCCCTCTTTCGAGACAACATGGCCAGGGAGCTTTCCTTCATGTGCAAGAAAGATGCACTTCTTGGGGTTCAAAGATACTTCGAACTTTCTACACCTCTGAAACACTTTCCTGAGGTGAAAGAGATGGTCTGCTGCATTCTTTGAGAAGATAGTGATATCATCTAGATATATCAGCACTATCTTGTTGATCAAGCCTTTGAATGCCATGTCCATTTCCCTTTGAAAGGTAGCACCAGCGTTGGACAACCCAAATGGCATCTTCTTGTAAGAATATGTGCCCCATTTAGTTGTGAAGGCTGTCTTGAATTGGTTTTCTTCTTTCACCATCACCTGATTATACCCTGAGTAGCCATCTAGGAGAGAGAATCTCTCTGAACCAGATACTACTTGCAATATTTGTTCCATTGAAGGAAGCGGTAAATGATCTTTGAGAGATTTTCTATTGAGGTCTCGGAAGTCCACACACAACCTGATTTCTCTACTTTTCTTCCTGACCGAAACCAAGTTAGCAACTCAACTTGAGTGCTTGATTGGGAATATAATGCTTGCCTCTATTAGCTTATTTAGCTCTTTCTTCATTAGAGGCTCAATGTGAGGGTTAACAGGTCTCTGCTTCTGCTTGATGGGCTTAGCATCTAGATCCAATTCTATGGTATGTTGTGCCAAATTCGGATTGAATCCTCTCAAATCTTCATAGCTCCAAGCGAAGACATCTGGAAATTCTTGACAAAGCTGTATGAAATCTGATTTCTCCTGCTCAGTGGCCACTTTACCAATTTGAAGAGTTTTGCCTTCCCCAACCGGAATTGGCTCTGAATCTTCCCTCTTGACCTGTATGTTAGCCTTTTCTTTACGGAACTGGTCGTTAGGGTTGAAGATAGACTCCAACGTTACTAAACCCTTGGGAAGCTTGTTTTTCCACAGCTGCACTACTTGATCCCCATACTGCTGCTCTAGTCTGTCCCGATTCCTAGTTGAGAATTCAGCCTCTTCTTGTAAAAAATTGACGATCTGTTGATTGTTTTCAAACACATGCCAGCTAGTGTTATTATCTGGAACTGCTGGCCTCACAATCACATGGATATGTGGCTATGTTTTTTCCCTTTTGATGTTGTCAACCACATCAAACGTTGCTCCAACTGCTACGAGCCTATCTGCGGCTTCATTTTTCTTCCTGGGTATGGACACAATGTTGAAAGCTTCAAAATCCTCAATGAGGTCCCATACCCTATTCTTGTAGCTCCTCAGCAAGTCGTTCTTTGTAGCATGTTGTCCTCTAACTTGGTTGACGATTAGCTCGCTATCCACGAACACCTGCAAGTTATTTATCCCTTTTTTCCTAGCCCAATGAATTCCATGAATCAAGGCCTCATATTCAGCTATGTTGTTTGAACAAGAAAACTGGAAACGAAAAGCTGAATAAAATTTGATGCCTTGAGGTGAAACAAGCATGGCTCCACCTCCTGCACCTTGCCTACTCCTTGATCTGTCAAAAAATAGTTGCCATACCTCATTGTCATCATTATGGCTTGGCTTGGTGATGCTAGGAACGGGTTGATTTTCTTCATGTATATAATAGAATCCCAGCTCAGATTCTTTTACTTCTTAATAGGGATCAAAAGCATGTATCTTGTTTCCCCATTCATCAAGAGTTAGGTCCGGGATACTTCCAACCTTGGTGTCAGCCTCATCAGTACTAGGGTGATCTTCTTGATCAAATGCTGAGCAATTGGCATTAATTTGACTTGGAGTGTAAGGCTCAATATGGAAGTTTGCAATAGGTTTAGACCTAGTTATAGCCTTAGTTCCATACCTTGTTCTAAACAACATGTGAGACCAATCAGCAGACAAATACCCCCCAATCTTGGCTGTGAAGTCCCTTGACAAGCAAAGGGCAAAGAGTGGTGGAAGGTCTATGATTGATATATCTTGTAAGATAACAACATTTGGACATGCATGCAAGGTAAGACCTAAGTTTTTAATCACTCCAACTGTTGCTATTGTTGTCCCATCCAATTGCACTACCCCTTTAGATATTACTTCATATTGGAGACCCAACTGATCAGCTATTTGCTTGGGCATCACTGAGCTACTTGCCTCAGAATCAATCATGCAATTGTGTACTAGTTTATCCCCAATGATTAATGAGACATAGAAAGGAGGGGGCTTCAACATTTTACCTTGTTGCCCTCCATGGCTTCCTTCAGGCTGGGAAGCATTTGTAAGCACTTTGTCTTACATCTGAACCTGCTGATTCGAAGTTGTCCAATCCTTCATGGCAGCTTGCAGCAGATCTCTTTGTCTTGGGATGGATAGGGATTCCCACATTGATATATTGACGTTAGTCTTCTTCATTTGTTCAACGATACTGAATGGGGATGAAGTATCCTTTTGTTGTCCCTTGGTTTGTACACTTATTCCTTGTACGTGGGCAGCAACAGCTGGCATTTGAGTTGGCCTAGGGGCTGTTCTTGGCTGCCCTTGTGCATTTGAAATTGGACTTTGCTTGCCAATCATTTGTGGGGTCGTGGAAGGTTATGGATTGGCTAGGACTAATGGCTGTTCTTCACCCAGATTCCTCCTCTTTGACCTTGTGTTGGCTGTAACACCTTGAGAAACTATCTGATTCATGCCACAGAAATCCTCTGTTTGCTAGTTTACCAATGTGGTGTCATTTGGGGCTGATTGTTGTTGGAATGTTTCTGGTTGTTGGCTGTTTCCTTGACTACCCTCACCCTCCACACCAGTAGTTGTCACCATTAGTGCTTGATTGAGAGCACCATTGAAACACATGGATTGGTTATGAGGCTCGTTACATGGAAAGCACCAATCATATTCCTGAGCAATGTTGTTCTGTGTTGGCACTAACGCCTTAGAGGCAGATATGACATTTGGATTATAGGGCTGGAATGGTCTATTGGCAGGAGGCCTTGTTTGATTCATATTTGCAGCTGGATTAGGTGGTCTTTGTGGTTGGTATGGCTACCTATTAGGCTGAGCTTGGGGTTGATAAGAAGGTCTAAAACCTTGGGCTTGTTGCCTTTTGATAGTAACCAGCTCATTTCCCAAATTTTGTAACTGTTTCATGACCTCTTGGAGTTCATTTGAAGCATTAGAGGATGAAGTGGAAGCTTCGTTTGAACTCTAATTTCTAGGAGTGGGAACAGGAGCCAAAGTGGGTGCTTGACTAGTGCTTGGATTTTCTAAGTTTGGATACAAGGGCATGGGAGGCCTAGGAGCCAGTTTACCAGCTTGAATAAGACATTTTTCAGCCCTAATGGCAATGCTATAAGCCATAGGGATTGTTGTGCCTCCCATGGACTGAATCAACATAGAAATATCAAAATTTAAAGCTTTAAGGTAATATAGAAAAGCACCTTCTGCTGTTGGCCTGACTGCCACTGGAATCCTATCCCAAGACCTTTGAAATCTGAAGTTGAAGTCAGTCAGCTACTCATTGGGGGTTCTCTTGATAGTTGTCAGCTACTCCAAAAGAGACAAGTTGTCTCCCTTCTCTCCAAATTACTCGTGAAGTGCAATACATAGCTGATTCTAGTTTGTGATAGAACCAGCTCCCAGGCTCCTAAACCATTGTAATGCTTTACCCTTGAAGGAAGATGCCAGTAACTTGACAGCCACTTACATTTCATTGATTTCATGGATTGCACAAAGGTTAGCAATATCTTTAACATGATCACCTGGAGTAGTCTGATTTTCTCTAGTGAAGTAGGGAATGTTCTTCAATGCTGCAATAGGAACTGGATGTTGTGCATTGAGAGCAAGTGGGCTGTTGCCTATGAAGTTGACGTAGGGATTGTTCTGAGCCATTCTAATCGGTCTTAAAACCCTTGTATACTGAATGAAAGTCCTGTCAGGTGGAGGAGTTGAGAGAGTTATGTTTGGTGGAGATGGAGACATTTGAATCCTTCTTCCTCTTTGCCTTCTTCTTGGAGATAACTGCAGGTATTCAAACAACGCTTCTTCTTCTCCAACTCTTGACCTTGTGGTGATTCTTCTCATGAGTTTTCAGGCCTGCACTGCTGAAACCAGTTGATTCTTCCCCTTGGAGTCGCCAGATATGCAAATAATAGCTCTTATAAGCAAGAAAATTGTAGTAGATGCATATCAACTTTGCTGCAGTAAAAATGAGACCTCTAGTGTCCCACCGGGTGTGCCAAAACTGTTGTTGCAGACTCACCGCACCCTTAGATGCAGATCAGGCTTCTAGGTTGATGTTCAAGCATCCAGTGTGATTGCACAACATGGAATCCTTTCTCCAAGCATGGGACTTGTAAAGATGAGAAAAGATTCTCTAGAGAAGGCTAGTTCCTATTCCTCTGTTTGGATGCACACAAAAAATGCAGAGGGTTTGCTAAAACCTAATCTAACTTGCCAAGGAGACAGGGTAAGAAAATGCATAGAATAAAACCTAAACTACAAAGGTGATGCACTGAGGAATGTTAGACACTCATTTTGCAAATTTAACACAGACCACATAGATGCAATACAAACACCATGCACAGGTAACCAAACTATAATAAGATATCAAAATGACAACAATGAATACATGAGAGGGTCGAGAGTCAATCACAACACATATATTATTGCTCAAGAGTCGATACAGTACATTGCAGTGGCCAAGAGGCAAAAAATACTAGCATTACAACCCATATGGGAGGTTTGAAAGCTCCATAATTTCTCTTGCAAGCGAGGGAAGAAGGGAGGATGCAAAAACAAAAATGTCTGACCTCTTAAAGGAGCTCTTCTTTACAATATATATCAAGAAATGAGAGAGGGAAGAGAGGAAATCCAGAATCTGCCCCAACCACTTCTTGGTAGCATTTAAAAATCATCTCATTATGACAGAAGCGGCGGATCCTGGCAAAACAGCGGGCTATCTAACAGGAGCGGCGAGCTGTCTGCTACATTAAAGTTGGTTGTTGAAGCATTACTTCTATCTATCACCACGCGTCAGAGACGTTTTCTTAATTTTCTCCCTCCAAACTACACCAAAATTCAAGATTAATCCCAGAATCATGTAGAGAATTTCAACAGCTTTCCATTGATATAAAGAACGTGTAAATCCGAGCTCTGGATCGAAAGATACGAAGGTTTGAAGATTTAGGGCACAAAACAGGCAAGAACAAGTTTTAAAATCTTTTCCCACGTTCTGCTATTTGGACGACACGTGGCAGGCCCTGATTCGCTGAGTAATTCCCCCTCTCCACCTTTTCGCGGGCTTTTCTTATGGGCCCCTTAAACTTGGACACGTGGCACTATTTCATTGGTTCGGATCAGTGCTCGAAAACTCGCCCCTTTGACTTTTTGGACCTTTTTCCTTGCAACACGTGTCATGATCTGGCTGGTCTGTGAGTCTGCCGGCTCTTTCGCGTCCACCACATCCTTTTACCCCAGATTTCCCAGTGCTTCGTGGGACAGAAACCTCCGATCCACCTGAAATGGGCTTCCTCATCCCTTTTCTGCCGGTGACACGTGGCGTGATCTAATTGGCTTTCGGCTCCTTCAGCTATCCGCGTCCCGCGCGTCCCTTTGTCCCAAATGTCCTTGTGCTGAAGTTTCCTGTTTCGGCCGATCCAGTCGGTTTGCGTCCTTCGCATTCATTTGTCCCAAATGTCCCAGTGCTGTCTGGAACAAATTCTTCCAGTTCGCCCGATTCGGCCTATTCGCGTCCTTCGCGCACTCTTGTCCCACTTACTCCCGGTAAAGGACTTAGAAAATTTTTCTTTCTTTTAGCCGATTCGGGAATTTCATGTCCATTTGTCCCAGATGTCCCTTTTCTGTCTGGGCCGCCTGGAAGCTTTTTGGCCGATCCGCGCCTTCCGCGTATAATTGTTCCAACTGTCCCAAAGGTGGCCTTGAGCAGGACTTAGCCAATTTTACGATTTTCTCCTGAATCAATCTACTTGCTTGGAACTAAAAACTCTGATGCATGTTATCAAATTAACTCTGGGGGGTGAAAATTGGATAACATGACCTTACCGTACGAATTACTGTGAAATTATGTCTTTTTCTACACATTTTTCTTATCACCGGAAGTGAAACATCATGTGAGACAAGAAACGAAGTCAAAAAAGGAATTCAATAAGTAAAAAAACACCAGACGAATTAGAGGGCAATTAGATTTCAAAATGCTGAGTGAATGCAAAATTTTCGTGAATCAAGAAGAGGTTCATATTCAACCCCTACTATTGTAAGCAATGAGGAACCAAGTAATGTTTCTATTGTCAATGTTGAAGTTGAATTAAATACTCATGATCAATATGTTTTATACTGTCAATGTTAAAGAAGAATTAAATACTCGTGATGTAACTGATGTTGAAATTGAAGGAGAAAATGAAATTGTGAATCAGGAAATTTAGGTTGAAACTATAGACAAGAAAAATTTGATAAAAACACCTCCTAGGAGTTTACGTAAGAAACCTAATTATTTTATTTAAATTGATGAGAACATTTTGAAACCAATGTTTGAAAAACTTTCTGAACAGACAAATCAAAAGAAAAGTCACTGAAATTTGGGATAATTATTTTGAAATTTTAAATGATTCCCAAAGATGTCAGCTGTTGATTAGTTTGATGAAATTGATTAAAATGAGGCCTACATTAAACACCTTAGGATTGACAACATCTAATAGACGTGGGAAAACCTCTACAATTGTTGAAAACCTTCATGATGCATATCACACTGTTGGTGTCAAAAGATGCACTAGGGATAGTAATATTGTGCGGCTGTATACTTGCTACTAGTGTTGTAAGCGAATAAATAAAAAAACAACGTTTGATTATGTAAAAAAGTTGAACTGTTGAAAGTTAATCAAAAAACTCTAATGAAAGCAATTAAAATGTGTAATATTCTTCAATCACTCAATAACATTAATTTTTTGGCATTTTTTGCTAAAGCACTACATAAGGACAAAGATACATCATATGCTATAAGATAATTTTTTATTCAATTTTGGCATGATATCACTAGAGTTTCACCTAATACAAGAGATATTGTAAAACAAAGAGTTGGTTTTACTAATCGTAAACTACATCCAAAGCATTTCTTAGATATGACTCAAAATCAAATTTTTCGTAAGTTTGAACAAGAGAATCTAGAAATTAAAATTAGTCAACATTTTTTTGAAATGTGGATACCATTCTATGTGAAAATCAACCACGCTCACACCACTTGTTGTTGTAGGCAAGATGTTGAATTTGCGATGCATTATGCTAAATTTTTATGTATTCATTCTATTTTTCATTCTAAAACTATGTTATCAGAATGTGGTGTTCAAGTTCCACCAATATCTTCCAGGGATTTCATTCCTACTGATATTTTTTGCAAAGAGAAGTTAAGACATTTTTTTTATAGTCAGAATTTTTTAGATGAAAGTTATGGTACGTGTTGCAGAGTACCTAAATTGGAAAGTTACATCCATGAGAAAATTGAAAGTGCAACAGAACATAATTTAGTTGAGTTTGATAAATATAAATCAGTACTATACCAGTTGAAAGATAAAAAATAGCCTAAATAGTGTGAGCTAGTTACAGAATATATGCCTGTTTTCCAATTTATGAGAAAATTTAATGATGAAATTGTTTATGAGTATGTTAGGCATACACACAGAGATCAATGGTTGGATGAATATTTCAAGATATGCAAGGACACATTTCCTATTAGTACTATTATTTTAATGATTGATTTTACAGAGAATTACATATTTCAACCACAAATGGAGGTACAATCATAATATTACAACTCAGTACAAATTGCCATTTTTTGTGTATATATAATTTATACATTCTCTTGAAAGTACAGAGAATGATCGAAATATTTTAAGGGAGTACCAATTTTATATCAATGATAATTGTACCCATTCTACTAAATTTGTGTAAGTGTGTTTCTAGTTATTTTATGGAAACTTGTCTAATAGGGACATCCGCTTCAATCAACATTATATATGGTCAGATAATTACACGTCTCAGTTTAAGAATGCATGAATGTTTTATTAGATGAGAAGGATGCACATTAAGATGGGGTGTGCAACATATTTAGAGTTTTAATGAGGCTGGACATGGAAAAAGAGAGCATGACGGTGCAGGGGCATGTGTTAAAAGAGCTCTTGCAAAAGAAAAGTTGTAAGTATACAAGATGATACTAAATGGAAAGATGTACAGAGCATAGTAGAATGGTGTATTGAAAACATGGCCCAAGGTTATCAAGAAAAATCCACAGTTCGCATAGATATTTTTGGTTGATAGAGGAACAAAAAATTGCTAACTACGAGGATTGTATAACACTCACAGGGTCTAGTGATATGCACTCATTTTGTAGCGCAGACACTATTTCGTGGGCCACATGGACAAGAAAGTAGGCATATTTTTGTGCATCTTGTATCAAATTTGACACTGTTGAGTGTCATTCATAAGAATGGGTAGATGGATGGATTTTTAGGCCTCTAACTCCACTTCTCTAGTTATCAACCTCCATAAGCATTAAGAATTGTTTCTGTATATGAAATTGCAACATCCAATGACTTTGACGAAATTTTAATTTTGGTGAAATAAGGTATTTATGGTTATTAATTTAGTTTTTATATTGAGTCATGTCTGGATTGAAATTTTAATATGTAATTTAAATGTGAGTTGTTTAAACATTATTTTTTGTAGGACATGTGTTTGAAGTTATTGCAGACAAAAGATAATGAAGAAGGAACAGACTATTTCTTATGTCATTGCATCAAGGAAAGAAAGAAGTTTACTTCTCCTAGTATAGATGACGAAGATATTGAGTACCCTACAAGATCAGTGGTAGTTATTAGAACTTGGCCTTGACGTTATCCATTAAAAAACTCCTCTATTTGGGTGTGTGAAGACCTTGAGACACACAGGAAAGTACTCTTATATTCACATCTAGTTCTAGTGACAAATATTCAGTTGTATAGATATCGAGGAAGGCCTAATAATAAGATTCTTTGGAAAGTTTGAGAGTCAAATCATGAAGCAATCTTTTCTGATATGCAGAGTAGGTCCAATCTTGATGGTTCATTGGAATGAATTTACAATGCTCACATCTGGTATATATAATTATTTGAAGTGTTTAATTTTGACAACCAGATCATTCAAGTTCATATATTTTATTAAATTTGTGTATTTTGTATATATATAGTATATGGTTTTAATTCAACTTAAATTTCTTTGACTAACACTTTTATGTAGGTTAGTGGTGCCATAAAAGCTTCCACTTTCACATCCTGATGGTGAACATTGGAATGAATTTACTTGAGCTCGTTTGGTATATATAATTTCTTTGAATTTTTTAAATTTGTCAGTTATAGATTTAAGTTCATATATTTTATTAAATTTGTGTATTTTGTATATATCTAGTATGGTTTTGATTCAACTTAAATTTCTTTCGACTAACACTTTTATGTTCAGGTTAGTGGTGCTAGAAAAGTTTCCACCTTCACGTGGTTGGTACTGTTAGTAGAGAATTTTATATTCTCGAAGCTAAGAGAAGCTTTCATTGATTTTCAAGTAAAGAGAAACAACTAATAACAATTTATGTAAATGTGGAGGGGGTTCTTGGCTCCGAAGGAGGTAGCCTAGAAGTATCGGGAGCATAGAGAATCAAAATGATGCCTCCCAGAGTGTTTATAAGGCCATCCCTATGTGTGTGCACACGACCCACCATTTGCAAAATATCGAGTTTGACAGCCTTACACTGGCTCAAACTACATTATTTCTTGTGTTTGCAAACAATAGGGCACAGAGAGCACCGATTGGAGAAGGAAAAAACCAATATAGGCTATTGTAGAGGGTCCCTACGACGAGGTGTAGGATTCAATGAGACATATCTAGGTGTCATGGAGTCTGAGTAATCACCCATCTAAGTTGAACGGTTTTTTGGTCTTAGGGCTCTTAAGGGACTACGCCCGAATGAAGTATCCTGGAAGCAATGACCTTGTCGCACACTGAAATGATACCTCCTCTAGTGTTCACCTGGCCACCCGAATGTGTTGACACAGTCGGTTTGGTGCCACGACCTACCGTTTGTAAAGTGTAGCATTTTACAACCTTACACATGCTCAAACTGCACTATTTCGAGATTTTGCAAACAATAGGGCAGCGAGAGCACCGATTGGAGATGGAAAAAACTAAGATAGAATATTGTATAGGGTCCATACATTAAGGTTTAGTATTTGACGAGATGTCTCTAGGTGCCACGGGAGTCCGAGTAGTCACCTGTCAAAGTTGAATGGTTTTTAAGTCTCAGGGCTCTTAAGGGACTATGCCTAAACGAAGTATCCCGGAAGAAAAGACATTGTCCCAAACCAAAATGACACCTCCTCTAGCATTCACCTAGTCACTTGGACATGTTGGGGCAGTTAGTTTGGTGCCATGACCCACCTTTTGCAAAGTGTAGAGTTTTACAGCCTTACACTGGCTCAAACTGCACTATTTCACACGTTTGCAAACAATAGGGCAACGAGAGCACCGATATGGAGAAAAAAATGAGATAGGATATTGTATAGGGTCCCTACATGAAGGTGTAGGATCTAATGAGATGTCTCTAGGTGCCACGGAGTCCGAGTAGTCACCCGTAGAAGTTGAAATTTTTTTTGGTCTCATGGCTCTTAAGGGACTATGCCCGAATAAAGTATCCCGAAAGCAATGACCTTGTACTACACCAAAAAAATTCCTCCTCTAGCATTCACCTAGCCACTTAGATGTGTCGGAGCAGTCAGTTTGGTGACACGACGCATCGTTTGCAAAATGTAGCATTTTTATAGCTTTACACTGGCTCAAACTGCACTATTCTGCGCATTTGCAAACAATAGGGCAATAAGAGCACCGATTGGAGAATGAAAAAACCGAGATAGTATATTGTAGAGGATCCCTAAGCTGAGGTGTAGGATCTAATGAGACGTCTCTAGGTTCCATGGAGTCTGAGTAGTCACCCGTCCAAGTTGAAAGAATTTTTGGTCTCAAGGCTCTTAAGGGACAACGCTCTAAACGAAGTATTCCGAAAGCAACGATGTTGTCCCGAACCAAAAAAAAGCCTCCTCTAAAATTCACCTAGCCACCCAGACATATTGGCACAGTCAGTTTGGTGCCACAACCACCGTTTGCAAAGTGTAGAGTTTTATAGCCTTACATTGGCTCAAACTGCATTATTTCACACGTTTGTAAACAATAGGGCAGTGAGAGAATCGATTAGAGATGGAATAAAATAAGATAGGCTATTGTAAAGGGTCCCTAAGATGAGGTGTAGGATCTGACGAGACGTCTCTAGGTGCCACGAAATCTAAGTAGTCACACGTCGAAGTTGAACTGTTTTTTGGTCTCAGGGCTCTTAAGGGACTACGCTCGAAAGAAGTATCCTGGAAGCAACAACGTTGTCATACACCAAAATGACACCTCCTATAGCATTCACCTAGCCACGCCTCCGTTCATTTCCTAAGACTCAAAACATTCAATGTCACTTATTTACCTTCCATCTCTCTTGTTCTCTTTGGACTTGCCTTTGTCCTCTTAGGTGCTTCATCACTGTCCTTGCTTTTCTCTCTTGAGCTATGTTTTTTTGGATATCTATCTCCATCCTCTGTTTCCCCAACTATGTTCTTACATGCTCATTATGTTTGCATTGTAATATGATCATGCTCTTGGCTACCTTGAAACGTTTTACATACTTTTCATCCCTTAATGGGTATCTAATACCCTAATTATCATGCTTTAAAGATTCACAAGAATAAAGCATTCCCTTGTTATTCTAATAGTGGATTAAGTATTTGAATATAGGTCAAGAATACTAAATGGAGTTGAAATTAAATGAGCCATAATTGCTACTGAAGCAAGAACTAGTGAAAAGTGGTGAGTAAAGGTAAGTCATGTTAAAGGAATGAAATGCATTTATTCATTGTTTCTAATAGTATGGTGAGAATGTGAACATATGAATAATATTATCAATAAAATGCTAAGGCAAGTAGCTTCAAGTTTGCATATTTGGATGGAATTTTAGAAGGAGAGCGAAGTGGCCAATCAAGTCACTTATGAAGCATGCTAAAGGAAGTAAAGGAAACAAATAAGTGAGATCCTATGAAGGAATAAGAGGAAAATATTTTCCATGCATGAGAAACATGAAAAAGCGAAAAGAATTCTCATAATGGAGAACATAGCACGAAAGAAGAATAATGGAGGATAAAGGAAGTGCAAAATGAAATGCTTAGAGAATAAATAGGTACTCATTCAATATGAAATGGGAAATAAGAGGAAAGTGACAAGAAAAGGTCAAATTTTAGTTTGAGGCAAGCATGTAATGGCTATGATCAATAAATGAAGAAAGTGAAGGAGAGAGTGAATACTTGTTGTACATGAGGAAATACAAAGGCTTGAGGAGATATTTATGATAGGATATTCAAAGAAACAAGAGACAAGTCAAGAGAAAAAAGAGTGAACAATGGCAGAATAATAAGGAGAAAGAAAGAAGTATTGAATGTACAAGCAAATAAAAGGAAAGATATGATGGTAAGTCCAAGAAGAAAGAGACAAACAATGAAAATGAAAGAGAGAAGTGAATCTACTTTAAACGATAATCAAATTGAATGTTTAACTTCTTAGTTGATTGGCATATAACACCAAATTATAAAGAGATAAGGTGTGTACATCTATTGATTCCCTTAATTTCTCTAAAACAATATAAATGCTTCCCTTAATTTCTTAACAATTGTACCATACAATGTTGCACCATAAGTAACATTATATTCTTATAGTTCAAGATGAACTCTACCTCGCTTATTTCTATCAATGTTCACATTAGTTGATATGCAACAAATGAGTGTTAGCTTTAAAATAATAAAAAGTAATTATGTATTGCCCTTTTGTAGTTCACCTAGCATTGTTTTGCTTAATGGTATAGGTTTTCTTAACAATTGTACCATGTAGTGCTCTGGGACATGGTTTTTTAATTTTAAATCAAACATACATATTTAGAACTAAGAAATGGTTATGAAAACATACATAGAAGGATATCATACATGTAATGAAATCGAATCAAACATATAGAAGTAATATCGTTATGAAAACCAACACACATGGATATATAAGAATCAAACAAAGTGTGCTCCAAATGCACGTCTCTGAAAATATATAAGTTCATAACATGTGTACATCTCAAACTAAGTGTGTCATACATATAGGACCACATGCGGTCACAAAAGGCTATATATATACAATGGACTATATGAAGAAACATGTTCACTAGGACCAGATGGCCCATATATATATATATATCTATGTACATCCAGGTGGACTATGAATCTAATCATGAAACATCTTCCCTCTCTTCACCCTGCTAGAAGTAGCATGTCCACAACCAGGGGATGTAGTGGAAGGAGATGCCACTACAGATTTCATCCGTGTGGTCCTAGGCGTCTCTAAGCAGGTCTGCAACCTAACCTGCACATTCATAAACAACAATTTTTTAACACCCAAAATTTTAAAATACATTAAAAATTTAGAAACTTGTACAATTTAGTTAAAATGAATGTGAAATCTTACCGCAATGTCATGATCTCTATCAATTTGTCATTGAGGCATCGCAAGGACAACAGTAGACTCACGAGGGGTAAGCTACATACAAATAATTAATTTTCAAAACTAAATATTTCACATACATAAAAAAATTGATATTGTAGATTTAAGTAATAAGAAATAATGAACCTCCAAAATTTAACAAATTTAAAAAATTGTACCTTAGTGGATCTGCAGATGCTACCGGCAATATCTACAACAGCCTCCATAGTTTGCATATATGGAGGAGTCTCTTTGGCAGTCATAAGCTATACAAAAAACATGTACAAATCAATATTAAAATCTACATAACTACACCACATAACAGAGGTCTAAAGCATGTAATCCACGTGAACTTCCATAATTAGAAACAAAGTGTAAAGAGAAACTAACCTGCGTAAAACTCATGTGAGGGTGTGTCAATATCCTTAGTTCCTAGAGCAGATGATGACCCGCTAGGATCCTCTGTATAAAAGACAAACATATTAATATGTTACAACATACATGTGAAACATTATAATAATAATCTAGTGCAATCAAATGAAATTAAAAATGTAAGTTTGTATAGCTTGAAACTTACATTTGAAACATGCCCAGCTGTAGTAGGTAGCATGTTGACGCCGAATGTTTCCTTCACCGGATTTTGCTATTTAAAATAAAAATAAAAATTAGTTTTTTACATGTATGTACATGATGTACAATCAAATGCATATATATTAAAATATCAAACATGAATTAAACTATTGTGTGTGTGTGTGTGTGTGTGTGTGTGTGTGTGTGTGTGTAATTTATATTTATTTGAAATTTACCTGTGAAAGACCAATATTAGTGGGACTCAGTTCAAAAAACATCCCCCAACATCTCATCTATAAGAAAAAAAATCATGTGAACCAAGCAAATGATGTCTCGCCCGCAGTACATACATGCACCACATGATCCACAGTGGTGTGGTGTGCTAGAACTAGTACCTCCACCAACATCACTAGATGTAATCTGGTCACTATACTGGGTCATAGTGTCAGTGAGCTCCCTCAATGCATGCAGTGTGTCAATATCCACAACCTCCTTCATTATATGAGGGATAATTAAAGGCAGTGGGGGTTTTGGGGAATGGGGGATCCTTGGTTGACCTACACATATGCACCAGGTCGACTCTATACAGAGCCACCTCCTTGACCTAAAAAAGTCAGAAAATTCAAAATAATTTGAGACCTCATTAAGCACAAACTCGCAATATAATTTCTTTAAAAAATAGAGAGGAAACTCATTGTTGTTGCATGGTGGATAATAAAAAACCATCCACCGTTGGTTCTAAAAATTGTTTTTGATTCGGTCATCGTGGGGCACCAACGGATTGGGAACCATTTGCAAGTAGCTGCGGGGAGGGCATTAGTTCTCTGGTCAGTAAATAATGTACAAATGAGGTCTTTCCCAATTTTTTTGTCTTCTACAGCCGCATGGGATAATTTATCCACATACCACCACCTACAATCACCTTTAAAGGTATTTCATCTATGTACTTGGTTGGTTACGGAGTCGACTTCGCGAATCAATTTTTGCAATGTGTTGGCTAAATTCATGCGGGATGGATTTGTGGCATGATTTTGTCTTATAGTCTAAATAGGGTTCTCAATGACAATTTTATTTTCTCAAAATTCTTCTAACGATATTATCTTGCGTTCCTGCTGATTTAATGGGGACAAAAGGAGCCACAGAAGGCAGATCTATGTTTGGAGGAGGGTTTTGAGGAATGTTCGGAGGGTTTTAAGGAATGTTTTGATGGTTTGCATGATTTCAAGCTTGTTGACCAACTGACAAAAAAGAAAATTGTATACATAAACAAACATTTAAAAAAAAACCATGAAAATGCAAAAAAAACCTAAAATGCAAAAAAAAACTTAAAATGAAAAAAAAAATGATTAAAATCGGGAGCTTACCTCCTTGTCTTGGTGGCATGGTTGAATCTATCACGATCCAGAAGTCCAATGAGCAATTTTGAGGTGGTATTAAAAGCTCCAGTGAAAAACGTCTAAGAGAAATCGTGGTTTGAAATGAAAAATGGGGAAAATGAGGACTCACGGGACTGCTTTTTTTTGTCTTAAATTTCCGCGATCGCGGTTTATAACTGTGCTCGTGGTTCTAAACCGTGATCTCAGTTTTAGGTTCGGTTATTTCTAAACCTGAAATTCTAGGAACCGCGATCATGGTTTAAAACTGTTATCACAGGGTTCCTAAATTTTGGGTTTTTATGTCCACGGAATTGTCCACCAACTTTGTGCACTTACCCATCAGAGAATGTGTCTCTTATTGAGGATTATTATAAATGAATGAATGTTGATAACAATGTATGATGTGAGTGTGTGGATGAAAGTGATAGGTTGAAAAATTAAAGTGAGAAGAATTAGAAGTGTGAGAGTGAAAGAAGAGTGAGAAGACACCAAAAGACCAAGTCAGAAATCATAGGTGAGGTGTGGAAGAAGCAAGAAGAAAATAAATTTCTTGAGAAAATAATAAAAGAGGAAAGATGGATAGAGAATAGTTAGTAAAAGAGTTGTTGAAGATGATATTCCACAAGAAGAGATAGAGAAAAAGAAGAAAGAAGAATCCAATAAAAGAGAAGAGGCGAGAAAAAAAGAAGAGTGGATGCAGAAAGAGTTGACAGAGTTGAAGAGATATATGGAGAATCTTGGAGAGTTTTTAAAAGGTGAGAGTGAGATGAAATATGGGATTTATTTTGTGATTAAAAAGAAAGATATGTGGTCAATAGAGCCACCTATAAGAAGAAATCAGAGAATGCAGTTGAGAAAGAGGATCGAAAGTGAAGAGAAGAAGATGAGACAAGATGAAAAGAAAGAGAAATAGGTTGACAAAAAGAATAATGAAAAGAAAATCCATGAGAAGCTCTTGAAACTAGTTAAAGGACATGACTATATGATGCCCAAGTGGATGCAAAACTCAGCAGCGAAGGAAAAGGATGACAAGCCAAAGCAAGAACATTAAAGAGAAAATGAAAAAAGACAAGGTTAGCAAAATAAATCAGGTCTTATGAAGACACAAGAAATGCACAAGGAACCTAAGATGATATGGTAAAGGAAAAGTATAAGAAAGGTGTATGAAAGAGTGAATTAAATGATGAATAAGGATGATGAACTCTTAAGAAACCAGCAGATTAAAGATGATAACGCAGATATGCAATGTAAAGAGTGAGGACAAGATAAGAAAACTTGATTGTTTTTTTATTGATATTGTTGATTCCTTAGATGAAATATTTTAAATTGAACATAATGATTCTAATTGTGCACTTGAGAAGGCATTAAACAATTTGGAATGACAAGAATGATGAGCATAAGAGGTAAGAAAATTATTTTTGCATGGATGAAATGGATAAACTATTGCAAGGTTTGGTAGATGAGATGAATGAAGGGAAGACAAGTAAAGGTACAAGATGATATAAGTGAAGGAAAGGAAGGTACAGATACATGGTTAGAACAACATGGTGTGATGGTGAGTGAGAGAAAGTAAGAAAATGGAAAGGGAAGTGATGAATATATGATGGACATGGACTACACAGGGATGAAGAAGGTCTCCAAAGATGAAGAATAATGTGTATTTGTTGTTGTATTGTTGGTTTTTATGGGTACAGTGGATGATATCTTGAGGTTGATGAAAGTGAATATGGAACTCAAGAAACAAGAAAGTAATGTCAAGGAAAATGGAAGGACAAAGAGCAAGATATGGGACCCAAGTGGACATGAATCAAACAAGGACAGTGGGAGTGAAGGAAGAAGGACAAGAACAAGGAAATAAGATGAATAATTCAGAGAAGATCGAGCTATACAAGAAAAGGACGTGGTGAATTTTTTTACACATTGGGAGTATGATGCAAGAGCATCATTAAGAGGACATAAAAAATGTAAATCATCATTCAATCATGCTTGTAGAGGTCAGAGTGAGGGTTATAGGGTATGTTTAAGTCATGAATAGAGGTTTAGGTGGAGTATTAAAGTTTGAAATTTGAAATTCATGTTTTCACACCAAAATGTAAATTCAAATTCTAAAATTATGTAAAGATAGACAATATGGGGTTTCAAAGAGTCTAGGTGGTCAAAAGTGTGTTAGAGTGATTCATAGAGTGTGAGTGTAAGTTTTGAAGTGTTCAAAAGATGTAAAATGCCCCATAACGTGTTAATGGGCATATGAAAGGTCAATGAGAGCTCAAAATTTAGTTAGGGTTAATTGTGAGGGTGAATGAGATTAAAAGAAGGATGGATTCAAGTAAAGGAGCTAGTGAGAGGAAGAAGACCTTCTGAGGAAGGTGAGAGAGAAAGAAGAATAAAGTCTACTCATGGATCAGATGAGAGGAAAGGTTTTTGTAAGAAAATATAGATAAATACGAGCATAACTCTGTTTTTGAATGTAGATTTTTTCTTTGGAATGAATAGTTTGAGTTTAGGTTTAAGAACTTAAATTTATTTCCGTATGTTAATTTGTGAGTTTAATTGATCTCCCAAGGAGGATTGTGAAGGTTTGAAAGTGTGAATACTTTGTTCTAGCAAGAAAGTCAACATATAAGTAGTGCATGTTAGTGGAACTGTGTAATACAGGTATGGGGATATCCATATAAGAGATAAGATGATGAATATTTTGGTATTAACATTTCATTGCAAAAAGGATTTATGTGATCAATTAAGGATTATGGAAAAATTAGTCTCTTTTGCATGGTTCATGAAGGTTAAAAATGCATGCTTTGTTTCTTAGGTATGGAAAATCACTGAAAACTTGTGTCACAGTCACCTATAGTTGGTCTGATGTTTGCATGTGCTAACTTGCATTGAAAATTGTGATGTAATGGTCATTTAGAATCTTCGGAATGAGTGAAGCTTTGTCATAAGGTTTGAATGTGAAAGGAAGTTTTCTATTAAGGAAGGACTTATTGTTTGCTAGTAATATTGTTATCTACAGTTTAGGTGAAGGAGAATTAAGAGAGTGATAAGGTTTGAATGGGTAAATATCCCCCACTGGTAATAAATACATCAACATGGTGGTGAAACAGTCCTATATCAAAAATCTTGAGCATTGGACTTAAGTTTAGAAGTTTTAATAGCCTTTTCTATGCTACCGAGCTATCTTAGAGCATAGTTAGGGTTTTTTAAGTAAATTTTTCTTAGAAACCCCTAAACATGGAATCGTGTTTTAAAATTTGATGGAGAATATGTTTACAAGGTCCTTTAACATATTTTAAAGGAATTTTGAGATATTTATGAAATTTTGTTACTCCAGTGGGTTAACACTCCTAAGACCTAATTAAAAATCCTGAAATCTTTTATTTGAGGCATATGATCCAAAAGAAGACCTACTCAAACTTATTACACAATTGACAAGCCCAAATGGGTGTCCTAATTTGTCCTGAGTGTGTTTTGAAACCTCATAAACTGTGAGATATGCATGAAAATGCCTAAAAACAAAGCTAGTAAGGCTTAACAAGTAAGAAGGATAAAAGGATGATTTGAGAGAGAACGATTGAGATACAAGTTATAAAAATTTTCACACTCCATGTTGGCCCTAAAGGGTACCTGAAGAATATTTCACATTTTTTTTGGTATTACAAGAACCTCCCAACCATTAAGCATGCAAGAGTACTTGTTCTTGAGAGCACAAAATTGCAGTTGGACAAAATAGGTGAAGTTTGAGGTTTTGAATCCTTTTGATTCAAGTTGGTGATTGATATAAAATTGGTTTGAAGTGGTGAAACATATTACCCAAGTGGAAGATTTCATTAGAATACTACAAAGAAATATTTTATTGTTTTGGATGAAGAGCTAGTGAAGAAGGGTGAAGAGAAAGTTGAGGAAGGTAAGTGTAAAAAGAGTTTGTATAAAATGTGATCAATTTGATGATTGATTTAACATTTTGCAGGTTGCATGGAGTGTATGAAATAGGGGGTTGTGATTAGATAAATCATTTGAGTTGAATTTGATCAAAAATTGCAAATTTGAACCATTTTAGGCTTCGTGGTGAACATCCTCATCTACAAAGCTTGGTGTAAGTTGTTGATTAAACATTCTTGACTACTTGAATGCATGAGTAAATGAATACACCTTTGCATCATTTGATATCAGATCATAAGGCTTTGATTGAGATTTTTTATTGATGGATGAATGTGGCTAACAATGTATTATGTGAGTGTATGGATGAAAGTGACAGGTTAAAAGAGAAAAGTGAGAAGAAGTGGAAGTGTGAGAGTGAAATAAGAGTGAGAAGACACCAAAATACTAGGTCAGAAATCCTAGGTGAGGTGTGTAAGAAGAAAGAAGAAAATAACTTTCTTGAGAAAAGAATAAAAGAGGAAAGACAGATAGAGAAGAGTTGGTAAGAGAGTTGTTGAAGATGATATGCCACAAGAAGAGACAAGAAGAGGTAGAGAAAAAGAATAAAGAAGAAACCAAGAAAAGAGAAGATGCAATAAAATAAGAAGAGTGGATGCAGAAAGTGTTGACAGAGTTGAAGAGAGATATGGAGAAGCTTGGATAGTTTCTAAAAGATGCAAGTGAGATGAAATATGGGATTGATTTTGTGATGAAAAAGAAAGCTAAGTGGCCCATAGAGCTACTTGTAATAAGAAATCAGATAACGTAATTTAAAAAGAGGATAATAAGTGAAGAGAAGAAGATGAGATAAGAGGAAAAGAAAGAGAAAGATATTGACAAAAATAAGAATGAATAGAATATCCATGAGTAGCTCTTGAAACCAGTTAAAAGACATGGATACGTGATGCCCAAGTGGATGCAAAAATCAATAGCATAGGGAAAGGATGACAAGCCAAAGTAAGTACATGAAAGATAAAATGAACAAATGCAAGGTAAGCAAGAAAAACCAGGTCTTATGAAGACACAAGCAATGCACAAGGAACCTAAGATGATATGGTAAAGGAAAATTACAAGAACGATGCAGGAAAGAGTGAATTAAATGATGAAGAAGGATGATGAACTCTTGAGAAACCAATAGGTAAAAGAAGATAAAGAAGATATGCATGAAAAGAATGAGGACAAGGTAAGCAAAATTTATTGTTTTTTACTGATATTGATGATTCCTTAGGTGAATTCTTTGAAATTGTACAAGATGACTCTAATTGTGCATTTGAGAAGCATGAAACAAGGTGGAATGACAAGAATGGTGAGCATAATAGGTATGAAAATCAGTTTTGAAAGGATGAAATATAGCAAGGTTTTTTAGATGAGATGAATGAAGGGAAGACAAGTAGGTACAACTGAGAAAGTGATGGTTTCTTGGGTACAAGATGATCTAAATGAAGGAAAGGAAGGTACATGTACAAGGTTAGAACAACATAGTGTGATGGTGACTGAGAGCAAGCAAGAAAATAAAAAATAAAATGAAGAAAATGAAAAGGGAAGTAATAAATATATGATGGACATGGACTACACAAGGATGAAGAAGGTGGGCGAAGATGAAGAACAAAGTGTATTTGTTGTTGTATTGTTTGTTTTTGTAGGTAAAGTGGATGAGAGCTTGAGGTTGATGAAAGTGAAGATGGAACTCAAGAAAAAAGAAAGCAATGTCAAGGAAAATGAAAGGAAAAAGAGCAAGATATGGGACCCAATTGGAACTGAATCAAGCAAGGATAGTGGGAGTGAAGGAAGTACAATAACAAAAAAATAAGATGAAGAATTCAGTGAAGATGGAGCAATACAAGAAAAGGGCATGGTGAATTGTTTTCCACCTTGGGAGTATGATGCAGAAGCATCATCAAGAGGACATCCAAAATGAAAATTTTCATTCAATCATGTCTGTAGAGGTCAGAGTGAGGGTGATAGGGTATGTTCAAGTCATGAAGAGAGGTTTATGTAGAGTATTAAAGTTGAAATTTCAAATTCATATTTTCCCTCCACAATGTAAATTCAAACTCTAAAAGTATGTAAAAGAGACCATATTGGGTTTCAAGGAGTCTAGGTGGTCAAAAGTGTATGAGAATGAGTCATAGAGTATGAGTGTAAGACGTGAAGTGTTCAAAAGATGTAAAATGCGCAATAATGTGTTAATGGACATATGAAAGGTCAATGAGAGCTCAAAATTTAGTTAGGGTTAATTGTGAGGGTGAATGTGATTAAAAGAAGGATGGATTGGAGTAAAGTAGGCAGTGATATGAAAAAAACCTTTTGAGGAAGGTGAGAGAGCAAGAAGAAGAAAGGCTCCTCGTGGATTAGAGGAGAGGAAAGGTTTTTGTTAGCAAATATAGCTAAATACAAGCATAACTTTGTTTTTGAATGAAGATTTTTTGCTTTGGTATGAATGGTTTGAGTTTAAGGTTTGAGAACATGAATTTATTTCCTTATATGCATTTCTGAGTTATATTGATCTCCCAAGGAGGATTGTGAAGGTTTGAAAGTGTGAATACTCTATTCTAGAAAGAAAGTCAACATATAAGTAGTGCATGTCAGTGGAATTGTGTAATGCATGTATGGGGATACCCATCTAAGAGATAAGATGATGAAGCTTTTGGTATTAGCATTTCATTGCAAAAAGGATTGATGTGATTAATTAAGAATGATGGAAAATTTAGTCTCTTTTACATATTTCATAAAGGTTAAAATGCATGCTTTGTTTCTTTGTTATGGAAAAGCATTGAAAACTTGTGTAACAGTCACCTACAGTCATTTGGATGTTTGCATGTGCTAACTTGTATTGACAAGTTTGATGTAACGGTCATTTAAAAGCTTAGGAATGAGTGAAGCTCTGTCATAATTTTTTAATGTGAAAGGAAGTTTGTTATTAATGAAGGACTTATTGTTTGCTAGTAATATTGTTATTTATAGTTCGGGTGAAGGAGCATTAAGAGAGTGATAAGGTTTGAATGGGTAAATGTCCCCCACTGGTAAGAAATACACGAGAATGGTGGTGAAATGGTCCTATATCCAAAATATTGAGCATTGTTTAGAAGTTTTTATTGCCTTTTCAATGTTACTGGGCTATCTTAGCGCACATTTAGGGTTTTTGAAGTAAATTTGTCTTATAAACCTCTAAACATGGAACCATGCTCTAAAATTTGATGGAGAATATGTTTAAAATTTCCTTTAACATATTTTGATGGAGTTTTTATATTTTATTGGAGGAAGTTTGAGATATTTCTAGTAGTCTGATGTCCTAGTGGGTTAACAGTCCTAAGAACTATTTAAAAACCCTAAAATCTTGGATTTGAGGCATATGATCCAAAAGAAGACCTACTCAAACTTAGTACAAAGTTGACAAGCCCAAATGGGTGTCCTAATTTGTCCTGTGTGTGTTTTGAAACCTCATAAATTGTGAGATATGCATGCAAATGCCTAGAAACAAGGTTGGTAGGGCTTAATGAGCAAGAAGGAGAGAAGGGTGATTTTTTGCACAATCCATATTGACCCTAAAGGGTACCTGAAGAAGCTTTCACATTGTTGTGGGTAGTCATAGAACCTCCCAACCATGAAGCATGCAAGAGTACTTGTTCTTAAGAGCACAAAATGGTAGTTTGACAAATAGGTGAATTTTGAGGTTTTGAATCCTTTTGAGTCAAGTTGGTGATTGATCTAACATTGGTTTGAAGTGTTGAAACGAGGTATCCAAGTGGAAGAGGTCATTAGAAGACTACAAAGCAAAATTTGTTTGTTTTGGAAGAAGAGCTAGTGAAGAAGGGTGAAGAGAAAGTTGAGGAAGGTAAGTGTAAAGAGAGTTTGTTTAAAATGTGATCAATTTGATGATTGAATTGACATTGTGTAGGGTGCACAGAGTGTATGAAACGGGGGATTGTGATTAGATAAACCATTTGAGGTGAATTTGATCAAAAATTGCAAATGTGAGCCATTTTAGGCTTCTTGGTGAAGATCCTCTTTTGCAGAGCTTGGTGTAAGTTGTTGATTGAACCTTCTTGACTACTTGAATGCATGAGTAATTGAATACACCTCTACATCAGTGACTAGGTCACATGCCGCCACTGCTAGCTCCTACATGATGAATGCTTCTAATAGCTCCTTGGCTATAGTTAGCCATGTCCTTTTTGTGTCCACCTTATGAGTTATCTTTGCACTATTATCCCCAACATGTTTTATCTATTCATGTGTCGCTTCCATGCAATTATTCCAAACTATTAGTTCAATGTCTATTTCTATCTTTGTTAAATCTGGCACATCCTTTTGTTCTCGCATGTCCATGCTTCAATCTATTTTATTCACTATGAGTATTTTGTGCCATTTTTGCGCTCACCCTTTCCCAAAAATTTCGTGTATGGCTTCTCCATTCCTCATGTGCACAGATCTTTCGGCTTCTTCCTGCGTGTATTTCCTTAAATTGTTTGACTGCTCACATTCAATCTTCTTGCCTGCCCTTTCTCTTTTCCTCTTGTGTGCAACCTTTCTTCATTTTTCCGTGCATTACTTAAAGAATGGTTTTAAAGAATAAATAATATTTTAGCCCCCTCAATGTAGGACACGAGAATAAAGAATACAAGATTTTCGGGTCCAACATTTAAAGATTCCTTGTTTTCTTAATTTAAGATCTTATTTACTTTACATTGAAGCAACATATTTCTTACCAATTCTAGCCATGGAATTCATGAAGAAAAGAATCACTAGCCATATATAAATTGAAAAGTTTTGAACTTTAACCATGGCGGATCTACATGCCGTTTCAAAGAGAGCTAACACAAAAACAAATGGTTGCTGAGAAAAAGATGAAAATGATGATATTAGAAAGCACATCACAACTTTAAATGCTCTTGACATGTTAGGCCAACAATGTCCCTAGACGTGTGATGTTGCCTATAACTTGAAACTTATGATACTAAATAATAAATAACCCCATGACAAATGTCATTTGCTCTCTCAATTGTGTTATGGTCTCGGGGATTGAACCCACAACGTGCCCTAGAACAATGGTGAATTCTAGAAGTGAAGTGAGCAACAAGGGCTATTTGGTGGCATCAACATTGTGACCATCAATCCGCCATATTGGTAGATGACACGACAACTTGCAGAAACAGTCTGACAATGAAAAAAAAAAATATCATTGATACAATGATTGTCCCAATTTATTAGAATCAACAACATTAGGCCCAACATAACTTAAATAATGTCTTCAACATTATAATACAATAATTTCGTAACCAAGACTAGTAATAATAATCTCATTAAAGTGAGTCCTCTAAATAATTAGCCTAAATACTCTGGTAAAATCAAAGATGCATTAAGGATATAAAATTCCTACTCCATGACAACAACTTTTTAAAGGAGGGAGCATTATAAACCATGGAAACATAACATGATTGGAGTGGAGACGAACCAAAATAAATAAATCATGGTGGTGCCATAAATTGTGGAATTTCAAGATCAAATTGTAATAATAAATGTTTGCCTTTATAATTAAAGTGGGCCAATGACATCATTAACACATGTTGCTTTGATAGGCAAATAAAAATAGTAAAACATTACTTAACAAACGGTTCAAGTTTAAAGCGGATTCGCTTGGTATAACGCTTATTTATTCTTTGCACGTGGTTCCATGAAAACTCTAAGTGTTAAAACAAGGTCCTATAATCATAATTTTAAACAATAAAAAATTGTTTTGCATGGAAAATAGTTCCACAATTTTTATTTTTTAAAAATTATTTTTCTTTTTTGCAAGAGGCATCTATTACCCATGGCGAACACTTTGGACATTGAATTGCTCGGTGCTCTACAAATCACACCAATGAGTAAAATTAATATAAGCTCTAAGACATCATTAACTCAGGTTGCTTTGATAGGCAAATGAAAATAGTAAAACATTACTTAACAAACGGTTCAAGTTTAAAGCAGCTTCGCTTAGTATAACTTATTTATTCTTTGCACGTGGTTCCATGAAAATTCGAAGAGAGTTTTATAATCATAATTTTAAAGAGTATAAAATTGTTTTACATGGAAAATAGTTCCACAATTTTTTTAATATTTTCCCCTTAATCATTCTTCCACGTTAGAGTTAAATATTAATATTAATTAACTATCAAACTATTTTTATTTTTTCCCCTTTTCGAGGGATGTGATGTTGGGCACTTTTAATAAATTTAATTTGTACTTTTATTTTTATATATAGATATAATAATCTTTGTCAATAAAACATCTCTATCTTAGAGCATTGACGTTGAATTTTATTACCTAATTGCAACTAAAGTAGGTGTTACTAGTTAGTGACTCCATCCCTACGTAAACTTTTAAAATGACATATAAGATATATAAAATTTGTTCATAAAACTATTATTTAAAATAAGATATATGATATGTAAAATTTGTTTATGAAAATATTATTTAAAATGAGATATACGATATTAAAGTTTGTTTATAAAATTATTATTTAAAATGTGATATATAATATGTAAAACTTGCTCATTATATTATTCTTTGAAATAGGATATTTTATTAAAATTAGGTTAGTGGATAAAATCTAATCCAAAGATTACACAAAATATAAGAAAATTAATATAAGCTCTAATATTTCCTACATTCTATCGCTAATTTACCTAAACAACGTGAATTAGAGAATTTGCTAAAGATTAAAGTCAGATTTGATCCGATATCTCAAGTGGTGGTTAATACATGTAAACATTAACAAGGAAGTATGTAGATTAAACCAGTTGTGTTTACATCTTCTCTTTATGATTTGCATAATCATTTCACTTTTTCATAGGCTCTCGATTGTGTTTTTTTTCACTTTTTATTTTTATTTTTTTTGAAGGTGGCATCTATTACTCATGGTGAACACTATGGACATTGAGTTGCTCGGCGCTTTGCTTTTGTCTATAGCTCTTTCATTAGCAGCACCTTCAGATTCTTCCATCATGAACTATGATCTCTTCAAAGATCCCAACATTTTGCTATCCTTTTCCACTTGCTTTGCTATGTTGTGGTAAAAATTCTAATTGCAGATTATACATCTTCAAAAAATTATTTCCAATAAACGTAGTTACACTACAATGGTGATATTTCTTCTCTTCCACGAACTATTTGTCCTCTTTCCATATTTGCATGTTCCTTCTCACATAACTGCTCTACTATTGAATACACTACGTTTTATGGAATAAATCCATTCGTTATTCTCTTTTCTCGTTTTTTTTCCCATTCTGTACATAATATTTCACTCTTTTAAACGTACACTTCTCAATTGTTGTCTCAACTGTCAACCTCTCTTACATATCTACCTATCGACGTTCCCATTGCACACTCATAATGCAATTGCTAGTATTAAAATCTCACTCTTTAAAACTTTGAATCACTAAATATTTACAGATTAGTACACATTACCACCAACCAACAAACAAGAATAATAAGTTTTTTTCTTAATAAAAAAATTGTTTCTTTTTTGAGATCAAACAATTGATGAGCCAATTCCAACATTTTATTAGTAAAGTGAAAGTACCTACATTCAACAACTTTATCAAGTTTACTTATTGCGCTTATTCCTACATAAAAATTGGATCCTTTTTAGGTCTAAAGATTCATCAATTTTCATTTTCAAGCTCAACTTGATGGAACTTTACAAAAAAACAATCATTTATAATATTTTTTTATAGATAATATATTTATGAAAATAATAAAAAATTAATAAAAGAATTTAAATAAATCTATAAGAAACAAAATTTAGAACATATTGGTAAATTTTAGGAGTTTGTATGAATATTAATTTTAAAATAATATTAAAAAATACTAAACAATTAGATGTTTAATATTGGCTAAGGAGAGTTTATTGTAGATTTTTTTATAATTTGGAGAGTAACTTCAAGGAACAAGACTCTAACATAAAGTGAGTATCACAGAGTAACTTCATTTGGAGCAGTATATACAGAACCTACGGTAAATCATGGAAATTAAACCCACAACCTTAACCACCTAAAACAAGACTGAATAAGCCAACCTTAAAACCAAAAATTTAGTATAATTGGAAATATAACATATAAGTGATAACTAACAAAAACAACAATACTCGTTATAAAAACCAAACAATAATCTTTATAGAAACCACCTCAACATTTGTCTTCAAAACTATATACGTACATTCATGAAGTATGTCTATCACTTTACTTGAAAATAAAACAATAAAATGTTTTTAGGTCAAGATTTTCTGGATTTATCATGTTATTTGACGCCAATTTCTTTGACATCATTGGAGTGATGAATGAGTAAAATTGGGATAAACAACATTCTCGAAAGAATCCATGAGCAATGGGGATGAGACCTGCATTGCAGAGAGCTTCACATGTATTAAGAGTTTTCTGATACAGACACTGCCATGAACTGACAAAACAGAAAAATAACGTAATAGAGATGAGATCTTTTCTAAAAAGTTGCATTGATTGCTCAAATTCGATAATCATTGCAGTACACTATATGTTTCCTATAGATCTTTAAAAGTTTAACTGTACTCATAAGGAGAGCATGCAACAAGATACTTGGCAGGTAGTGAAGTGGATATATTTGTACGGGAGGAATCACTAATCAACAATTATTTTGTACATTTAACAGATTGTTTTGATTGAATCTGAAATTGTAAAGATTATCCATATAGAATTAGTTGTTGAGAACTGAAGGGTTTCCCTTCGTCCTTGACAATAATCCGGACCTTATTTTTGGTTATCTTCTCAAATTTGAATCTTATAAATAACTAAACAACACTTTTTTCCCATTATAAACACCAATAAACCACATCCCATTCAATATAATAACAGATTTCTGTAAACTTTTGCTTTTAAAACTTTGGCAATGTTTAGATCTGTGGGTTTTGTTTTTTTAATACTAAGATTCTAATTCAAAAACTGCAGATATAGAAATTATAGTAATATAGACCATCAAAGCAACATTTTCCAAACAAAAGTATAATCATACGAGGCAAACAACAGTAGACCAAACCCAACTTCACAACTGATATTTATTCCTTGTGTACAAGTTATTCATTGGAGAACTCTTTCAAGTATTGAGCATAGCCTAGGAAAAAGATATATTCATACTTGTTGGAGAATATACTCATGAAATTAC